>FR990060.1:10777753-13664235 GCA_905404095.1 Glaucopsyche alexis
CAGACTGACTTGGAATTTTACCTAACCTAACCTAACCTTTTTTTTTTTTTTTTTTGGGAGGGGAAATACGGTTACGTATCCCCACCGTCTCCGGGGGAAGGCGGCAGGGGTATGTCGGACTCCCCCGGCGCTGTGGTGATGATCAGCGCCAGGGTTTACCGACTAAAACCCCTCCATGCCTCCTTCTGCGCCTATGCGGGGTCATGGGAACTGCGTGATACTACTACCACGACCCCGCTGCGCTTGCCGCGTCCGGCCCTCTTCTTCGCGGCGGCTGGATGTAGTGCCGCCGCCTGCCTCACCGAGAGCTCCCCAGGCATTAGGGAGCTGTCCATCTCGGGGCCCACAATGTGGGCGGCGATCCCCCGATCACCGCCCACGGGCCTAGGCTTCCACGTCCATGGCAGGGGCGAGCGGAGCCGCCCTTGCGCCTTCAGCTCTTGGCCTTCGTGGCCGAGCCTTTCGGGGAGCCTTCCCCTTCTTGGTGCTGGGGGGCGGTTTGGCCAATGAACAGCCACTACTCCCCAGCACATGCCCCTTCTCTGGCTTCCCCAACGTCTCACAAAAGAAACAGTTCGGGGAGGCCATACATACGGGTGCCCTGTGTCCCGGTGCTCCGCAGTGGAAGCATCGACCACTGAGGTCTACCGGGGACGGGCACTTAACGGCTAAGTGGCCAGTGTCAAGGCAACGGTAGACCTAACCTAACCTAACCTAACCTAACCTTCTGTTTAAGTATTAGTCAGGAATAAAAAAAAACAAAGTTCAAATGAATAAAAAAATTTGGTATAGAAATATTGACAACCCTAATACCATAGTTACCATAGAAAACTTTAGAAGCCTCTAACTTCAGTGCCCTTTATTATTTGGACCTAATTTTTTTTACACAAATTCTAGTACATTTAAGTAACAATTCTGTGTAAAAATAAAATCCAAATATTTAGAAATACGTTCATAAAAAATTAAAGAAAAAAAAACATAAATCGTAAATAAATCTTTAAAAACTTATTTAAGAAATATGTAAATCAGGTTAAATTGTGTGTTTTTTGATTATTGTCGATCAGAATAATCAAGAAGACAATTAAGTAAATATTTAAAAAGTTATGGCAATTTTTAATTTTATTGAAAAAAAAATAAAAAGTGTTTTTTTATTGTTCATAATAAGATATTAACGCATGTAAATACTAATAAATTATTTACATAACATTTCTGTATGAGATTTCCAAAAAAAAAGGCATGGCCAATTTTTTGGACAAAAAATACACAGTGCTGCGTGATAGCTTGAGTTTTGAAATCTTTAAACAGGGGTCAATAGTCGATACCTAGTAAGTAGAAGTCGAAGATGTCTCCAAATTCACAGTTATTAGTGAAACAAAATTTGGAAAATTGTTATTTGTACAATGCTTGAGGTTGTAAAATGTGCTGCCCGAGACATAATAATATATGATACTCAAGTTAAAGCAGTTTTGTGAAGGAGAACAGCAGCATCAAGGTATTCTAACACTGCCATAAAAATGCTGGTAACATTTTGTCGCGCAAATATTAAAATAATAATTACATACACATTAAAAACCGAAATATCATAAAAATAATACATGAACAACATGGTACACATTGCTATCCTCGGCAAAACGCCCGATTTTGGCAGATAAGCAAATGACGTATCTCGGTAAGCTCGGCCTACCGGAGATTAAGTTGAAACTTATATTGAAATGCAGATAAAGCTATCTGCATTTCATTTGTATGAGCTTACCCATCTCTAGTAGGCTATACGTCTTCGTCTTCTTCTACTTCCGTAGATAGGATGTGCTGCTTCGACAGGAAATGCCTACTGCCAGTAGGTTATTGAAACGCAAGTAAGGACAAAAAGATAGATTTGCCTACCGTTAGTAGCAAGGATTTTGGATAGATAGAATATTGAAAACGGCCGTAAATCTATACTTGAAACTTGAAATAAGTAAATTTTAAGAGTATGCTTGTGCCTTGTGTACCTAATTTAAAATTAACAGTTTTTCACTAAATGCCTATGAAAGAATATACAATATACCTATATATATATTTTTTTTTCTATCCGTCTTTATCTTTCTGTTTGCTTGTTTGTTCCGTCTAATCTCTGAAAAGTCAGGACCGCTTTTCACGGGACTTTTACTGACAAATAGCTGATGTGAAAAGGAGTAACTTGGGCTACATTATTTAAAAGAAATAGGGTTTTGTTTCCATTAGTTCTACGCAAACGATGTTGCTAATTTAGCAAATTAATTAAAAGATCATTAAAATGCGAAAAAAGACTGCACTGCCCGGGAATCGAACCCGGGTCGCAAGAATGGGAATCTTGCATGATACCACTACACCAGCAGTGCTCATTGATAAGTTGTTAAAAACTGATATATATTACAACTTTAATAACAACAAACCACTGAAAATCATATAAAAACAATAATTACTAAATAAAAAAATTAATAAATAAAGTTGATAAATAATAATTCTACTTCGATGATTTCATTGATACATTTCAAGTTGTAACAAGATTTAATATTACCTTGTCTAATATACCGCCATCTATCGTATGAACTGTAAATTATTAACTTAAAGTTACGCAATGGATAGCGACATCTATATTGTATGTTTGTTACGTATTATGTACTTTGAGTAAATTGAAATAGATGGCACTTTTCATATTTGAGAATTTTATAAAATTATTTTATTTGAATATTAGTTCTGACTTCTGACAAAGGAATAAAATATATTCTCATCACTACTTACTAGTTTTCAACGGTTTCTTCGTAAATCGAGACATGATTTACTGCAGTGTGGAATAGTTATTTGTTTTTTAAGCAAAATAGTGCTTCGTGGATCCTGTATATTCTATCTATACTTATTTTGTAGCTAATTAATTTCAAAGTGTACCTGACAAAAATATTTTTATTAGCATAATGTTTTTACTTTATAACTTTATCTTACTTAATATGTTCATCGTCATGTACTTTCTTCATCCTTCATTGATCACGAATCACGATCACCAGGTGTCTGGGCGGTGATCAACACGGCGGGCAGCAGCGGGCACGGCGGCGCGACGTGCTGGGAGGCGGCGCTCAAGACCAACGTGCTGGGCGCGCTGCGCGTCGCGCGCACATTTTCACCGCTGCTCGCCGCAGCCGCCGCTGACCACGCCTACGCCGGCCGGCTCTTCTATATCGGTAGGAACTTCAGTGTAATCTAGTCTATGTCCAGAAAGCACGTAATCACACGCACGTAAGGCCGACGCGCACATCGTGGTACTACGCCCTAATATTATGTAATAGTATGCGCGTAATTTTTACTAACGCACTTATCGTCATCACATTTAGGCCGCCAGACATTTTGTCTTGAAGCTTACGCACGTAGGTTTACGCGTATAATTCGCCTTTATGGACAAGGTCCTATTGTTTATAGGTCTTTGTTGTAACAATATTTAAACGCTATAGCGTAATAGCGACATCTATCGCTTGTATCTATTTTATGTCAATACGTCGCGGGCCTAGCTAGACTTCCTGTTTTGACTTCCTAGCTTTTATTTTACTAATTTCACCTCCCCAAAGTAATAAAAGAAAATCCTTTCTTAACAGTTGGCACCTACCTTTACAACCTTTAACATGGGATATTTTACAATCGAACAACAATTAGCCACGGCGCCCAAGGATAAAATTAGGTTAGATGTTTAAAATGCGATTGCATCTGCATAACAACGGCATGGATCGCATATCAGTAGGAGTTGGGGAAGTGACATTTTAAAGTATTTGAACCTAAGATTTGAAGAAATATTCTGATATGATAATTGAATTTACTGATTATGGATTTTTTTAAGGAAATGAAATGTAAATGAAAATCGTACAGTCAAAAAAACGCTCAATGTCTTTAATTCGAGCCTTGTTATAATTTGATTTCTATCTAACATGTTTACCAAAACAAAAAAAACTAACTCATAATTCCAGGTTTGACATCGGACACGGCGTGCGAGCACCTGTCACAGGCGGACGCGGGCGCGGAGGCGGGTGCGGCGGCGGCGCGGTGGGGCGCGTGGGGCGCGGCCATGGCTCTCCGCTCGTCGCTGCGCGCGCGCCGCCTGCACGTGGTACTGCTGCACGCGCCGGACATATCCTCTACAGATATATACTCGCCGCCCGCGCAGCTCACGCCCGTGAGCTTACCCGCGAGGTAAACACTTGTTGTAACTCGTCTGATAGCAGGGCCGAGCCGCCCCTATGTGCGATGTGTGCGGCGCACACAGGCGCCAAGACAATGGGGGCGCCGCGGGTGCCTAAAACATGAAGATTCTTAAAAATAAGAGGCGCTTCATAGGTTTCGCACACAGGCGCTGCCGGGGGTCGGCACGGCCCTGTCTGATAGTCAAGAATGGTGGTCATACCTTATCACAAGTCCATCCATTTGCTTGTTGTTATCGCAAATGTGTAAAAAAGTTCATACAATCTGGTTATTTGTCAATATCACTCTCTTACAGTACCTACTTGATTTTCTGTAGTAACCAATATTAATAATAATAAGACCTTTATTTAAATAAAGTTTAGACATTACCCTTCACAACTATCTTACATTAAGACTAGGTAAGGATTAACTACAGAGTTGCTAAGGTATAGGTAGGTGGTGTAATGCTCAATGAAAAGGAGTCCACTTTGGTAAATGACTGAGGAATTCCAGTCCCTGATATTCTGTGGATCCGTACCTGTTGTCAGGCGTGGAACAGACCACTCAAGGCGACAGCGCAGTGATATACTTACATAAAAACTATAATAACTATATTAATATTGTCAATAACCTTTTTGCAGTCGGCCAGAAACCCCGAGCTCCGAAGTCAGTGGTTCCACAACCTGCGCGGTCACCATGCCGGGGGAAACCGCCGAGTACAGCGCGAAGGTCCTCCCCACCACCGCGCTGAAGGTTCTGGAAGACGCGCTGACGTCACCTTCGCCAAGAGACTCGTACTACTTGAAGATGAAACACGACTCGTGGTTCACCAGGATGCCGTCTCTGAGAGTTCACTAGAGAGAGATGAATTGTATCCGCAGGATAATGCCCAATTCGAATTGTCAAATGAGGTATAGAGATAAGGAAGACTGTTAAATTCTGTCCGAGGAGTGAATAAAAATGGCGCAAATTTGCAACGGTGTAAAATTTTAAATTACCTTACTACTTACAAGCTCCTTACAAGGGACAATTCACACTGAAACGAAACGATACGCGACGCACCGCTGAATTGAAAAATTAACTTTATTAATTACCTACATAATAAGTTACACGTTTCATTGTCAGAGTTCGAATGTTAGGTTAACACCGCGCTTCACAACGCTTGTGCAGTGTATCAGCCCTGGATCTAAGAGGGGCAAACCGGGCACTTGCCCCGGGCGGCAGTTTCATGGGGGCGCCAAATCCTTGAGACAAGAATTCGAAATATCGAACAAGTGAAAAGTTTTTTCTACAATCTCAGAGTTTCTGAAGCACTTTCTTACGAACGGGCACCGCGGATATAAATGGGCGCCGCAGACGTACTTTTCTATCCCTCGCTCACGTGAGACCTACTTACTCGTAAATTCTGAAACAACTTTCAATTATAAAAAACGCTGAATACTATAAACTTAAAATTATCCACTTACGTCACTTCAATCTATATAATTCCCGGCACTGACTGAAGGGAGGGGGCGCCACTATCAAGTTTTGTCCCGGTTCGAAAAAATCGTAGATCCGGGGCTGCAGTGAATGACTGATGTCATATGAAACGTATTATATCTTTTTGTGTAGTGAATACATTTAATTTTTGAATAGGTATCTTAAAAATGCAAGGCCGCGTCGTGTCGCGGTGTGAACTGACCCTTAGATGACAGGGAATCAGCACATAGTTAATTGGTATAACTTGGATAATTACTATAAGCTAGTATTCCTTATTCACATTTATCTCCATGTATTTCATATAAAATGTATCCTTCTTTCTCTGTAAAATTTTCACAATTATATTATTTTCTCATTTGAGAAAGGTGAAATGTATTATAAATCTATTTATCGGAAAATTAATTAAGTAATAATAGTTTTGTATCAGCAATCAGCACGTGTTAGGTAAGAATACCATAGTCTGTGCCTTGCAATAGTAAGGCTTAATGACATATGAATTGTAGTTTAGGAGGCAACCACAAATATAGTCAGTTACATAAGTTGACTTTCAAACGAGTTTTTACTTAGATTCTAATGTATTAGTTCTATAAAAATTGCATATGTATTAAAATATTTATAATGTCCGCCTCTTTTCTAAACTACCCTTGATATTCTTATAGTCACGTTAAGCTGATACACAATGTGCCAAATTAAAAAAAAAAACGAAAACTGAAAAAAAAATGCAAAATATAAAATCTATTTCAACCTTCTTTCAGCAAATTGTCAAAATTCAGAACCAAATCCAAAGAGCCGTTCAAAGTTAACACACATATATTATATCTTTATATTATACTCATTTACTCAATTATTATGTAGTTTACTCGACCTACTAACCTCTAACCTTGGTACGGGGTAGTGGATGATGTGGAAGGTACTTTTAGTTTTGTTTTGTATCACATACTTATTATTGTATTAGGTACTTTTAATATCACGAAAACATATCACAAATAATATTATGCTTATGCCAGGAGTCTTCAAAGTATTATATTTTTAATTTATGCACAGGGAAATGCATTATAATTTTTATGGTCTAGTAAGGTTGACAAAATAATTTGGCGAGTCCTGGCCTATGCCTGCAAATCCACCATTCTCACAACGAATTTTGTCGAAAATATTGACCAAATGGGGCAACACTAACACCAGTACCTTAATGATTTCACGATTGTATAAAACGAATTTCATAATGCACACGATTTCGGGTAATTGTTTGTTAAATAATAGGAAATTGCCTAATCGCAAGTCCAGTGAAGCCAGTACATACCTTTGCGTAATATACGGCGTTATGAACAAATGTAAATAATGTTTGTGTTTGTAAAATAAATATTCCTTTTTAAATATTGTTTTTTTATTTATCCTTAGCACCCCAAAGACCATATTATGGCGGTAGCCACTAATAAAACTTAAAGGTTTTATGAGTGGCTACCGCTCTCGATCATGCTACAAAATGAAGTTCATTTTTGATTCGCTATATATAATATAATAACTACAATTTGTATAAAAAAACTATAACCCGACTACTTAAATTATATAGCTTATCCGAGCTATTATAACAAATCTATTGACACCTCATTAATTAAAATCGGACCAGTAGTTTAGGCGTTACAGTGGAACAACGTAGTAGATGTATGTCATCTATACTAATATAATACACATTTGTTTTTGTTTGCATTACATATGTTCCGAAACTACTAGATTGATTTTGATGAAATTTGGCACAGATGTGGAGTAGACCATGGGGAAGGACACAGGCTACTTTATCGCTGAAATATGTACGGTTACTGTAAAATTAACTTGTGCACGCACGAAGTCACAGGCAATATCTAGTTACACATAAATAGACTGCCAAAATCATTAACCTTCCTTATGGCTGCGCCGTAGTTGGGTAAAAAAAATAGTAAGGGAGCAGTGGAGTCCCAACAAGCAAAGTAATCCTATAACGAAAGATTATAAGTCTACCTCTTCTTATAATGTTCTTATTAAGGCATTGGTGCAGACTGTGTCTCCTATAATAGCATAAGATAAGCTCTAACATACTCAAGAGCATTAGGATTTATATCTCAGTCTTATAGTTTGCTACACGACTACTTACAAAACAGTTATAGGACTTTTTTACTTATAATAATGTTACGAACACACAAAAGCGCCATCTAGCGTCAACCAAGGAAACCACTTGGTGTGAACAGGGACAGCGTGAGGTCTCCTACTCAGTACTAGATGGCGCTACTGTGCGAATATTCTGGTACGTTCCAACCAGTTCAGGCGAGTCACGAACTTCTCTGGAATGATCTGGGACTCGTATCGACCGGTATAAATACGTCGGAAGAATGCGAGCAAGGGAGTTCAGTTTCGAGCTACCTTCGGGCGATTTCGAGGCGAAACAGGCGATAAGTAAAAGTGATACCAGTGATTAATACCAGTGAAACCCGCGATTTGGCTACGACTTAAGGACACTGTTAGTGCTTAGTGTTTGGACTTAGTGCTTAGTGTTTGGACTTATTATTTAGTGTTAGACCTAGTGCTTTGTGTTGGACCAAGTGCTAGTAAATAAAGTCTTCAAAGGAGTCAGCAGGCTTTATCTCCAAATCCTTCGACCTAACACGTAACAACTGGTGTCAGAAGTGAGATTTGGAGATGCCATTGACTCTGAGAGAAGATTTCAAGAAGTGCGGCGGGAGGAGCAGCTCCCGGGTGGAGGAGCGACCCCCGGGTGGAGGAGCGACCCTCGGGCGAAGGAGCGACGCCCGGGCGGAGGAGCGACCCCCGGGCGGAGGAGCGACCCCCGGGCGGAGGAGCGACCCCCGGGCGGAGAGGTGCGACCCCCGGGCGGAGAGGTGCGACCCCCGGGCGGAAAGGTGCGACCCCCCCGGCGGAGAGGTGCGACCCCTGGCGGAGATGTGCGACCCTTGGCGGAGAGGTGCGACCCCTGGCGGAGAGGTGCGACCCCTGGCGGAGAGGTGCGACCCCTGGCGGAGAGGTGCGACCCCTGGCGGAGAGGTGCGACCCCTGGCGGAGAGGTGCGACCCCTGGCGAAGGTGCGACCCCTGGCGGAGAGGTGCGACCCCCGGGCGGAGAGTTGCGACCCTTGGCGGAAGAGTGCGACCCCTGGTGGTGGAGAGCAACCCCTGGCGGAAGACTGCGACCCCTGGTGGTGGAGAGCGACCCCTGGCGGAAGACTGCGACTCCTGGTGGTGGAGAGCGACCCCTGGCGGAAGACTGCGACCCCTGGCGGAAGACTGCGACCCCTGGTGGTGGAGAGCGACCCCTGGCGGAAGACTACGACCCCTGGCGGTGGAGAGCGACCCCTGGCGGTGGAGAGCGACCCCTGGCGGCGGAGACGTGCGACCCCTGGCGGCGGAGACGTGCGACCCCTGGCGGCGGAGACGTGCGACCCCTGGCGGCGGAGACGTGCGACCCCTGGCGGCGGAGACGTGCGACCCCTGGCGGCGGAGACGTGCGACCCCTGGCCGAGAGGTGCGGCCCCTGGCCGAGAGGTGCGGCCCCTGGCCGAGAGGTGCGACCCCTGGCCGAGAGGAGCGACCCCTGGCGGAAGACTGCGACCCCTGGTGGTGGAGAGCGACCCCTGGCGGAAGACTACGACCCCTGGCGGTGGAGAGCGACCCCTGGCGGTGGAGAGCGACCCCTGGCGAAAAACTGCGACCCCTGGCGGTGGAGAGCGACCCCTGGCGGTGGAGAGCGACCCCTGGCGGAAGACTGCGACCCCTGGCGATGGAAAGCGCCCCCTGGCGGAGAGGTGCGGCCCCCTGGCGGAGAGGTGCGGCCCCCTGGCGGAGAGGTGCGACCCCTGGCGGAGACGTGCGACCCTTGGCGGAGAGGTGCGACCCCTGGCGGAGAGGAGCGACCCTTGGCGGAGGCCACACCCACTGGGGACGAAGCTCCGCCCACTGGCCCCGCCTACTGTGCCCCGCCCACTGACCACGCCCCTCAGGCTCCGCCCACTGTGGGCCAAGCCCCGCCCACCGGGCCCCGCCTGCTCAACTCCTTTGGGTCTCTGGGAGGAATGATGCTATGAGGCAGGCTCAAGACAGAGATGACGACCTTCGACACATCGTCACGTGCAAGAAACGGGGCGACGTAAAACTAATCTGGAGTGAAGTTGCACCCACTGGCGCTATCACTAAGGCGTACTGGGCGCAATGGGACAGTCTGATAAACGGAATACCCTACCGGAAATAACGGCAGAGAGTTCCATCTTCAGATAATTGTCCCAAGAACGAGAGTGCCAGATGTTCTCCGTGAAATGCATGATGGCGTATCAGAAGGTCATCTGGGTGTCAAGAGGGTCATTCAAAGTGGTCACATAGATCGTCTGGCGCGGTACCATGGCAGTGGCAGCGATGCTCGGGACGAGCATCTCTAAGAGGGGAGTAGTGTTACGAACACACAAAAGCGCCATCTAGCGTCAACCAAGGAAACCACTTGGTGTGAACAGGGACAGCGTGAGGTCTCCTACTCAGTACTAGATGGCGCTACTGTGCGAATATTCTGGTACGTTCCAACCAGTTCAGGCGAGTCACGAACTTCTCTGGAATGATCTGGGACTCGTATCGACCGGTATAAATACGTCGGAAGAATGCGAGCAAGGGAGTTCAGTTTCGAGCTACCTTCGGGCGATTTCGAGGCGAAACAGGCGATAAGTAAAAGTGATACCAGTGATTAATACCAGTGAAACCCGCGATTTGGCTACGACTTAAGGACACTGTTAGTGCTTAGTGTTTGGACTTAGTGCTTAGTGTTTGGACTTATTATTTAGTGTTAGACCTAGTGCTTTGTGTTGGACCAAGTGCTAGTAAATAAAGTCTTCAAAGGAGTCAGCAGGCTTTATCTCCAAATCCTTCGACCTAACACGTAACAACTGGTGTCAGAAGTGAGATTTGGAGATGCCATTGACTCTGAGAGAAGATTTCAAGAAGTGCGGCGGGAGGAGCAGCTCCCGGGTGGAGGAGCGACCCCCGGGTGGAGGAGCGACCCTCGGGCGAAGGAGCGACGCCCGGGCGGAGGAGCGACCCCCGGGCGGAGGAGCGACCCCCGGGCGGAGGAGCGACCCCCGGGCGGAGAGGTGCGACCCCCGGGCGGAGAGGTGCGACCCCCGGGCGGAAAGGTGCGCCCCCCCCGGCGGAGAGGTGCGACCCCTGGCGGAGATGTGCGACCCTTGGCGGAGAGGTGCGACCCCTGGCGGAGAGGTGCGACCCCTGGCGGAGAGGTGCGACCCCTGGCGGAGAGGTGCGACCCCTGGCGGAGAGGTGCGACCCCTGGCGGAGAGGTGCGACCCCTGGCGAAGGTGCGACCCCTGGCGGAGAGGTGCGACCCCCGGGCGGAGAGTTGCGACCCTTGGCGGAAGAGTGCGACCCCTGGTGGTGGAGAGCAACCCCTGGCGGAAGACTGCGACCCCTGGTGGTGGAGAGCGACCCCTGGCGGAAGACTGCGACTCCTGGTGGTGGAGAGCGACCCCTGGCGGAAGACTGCGACCCCTGGCGGAAGACTGCGACCCCTGGTGGTGGAGAGCGACCCCTGGCGGAAGACTACGACCCCTGGCGGTGGAGAGCGACCCCTGGCGGTGGAGAGCGACCCCTGGCGGCGGAGACGTGCGACCCCTGGCGGCGGAGACGTGCGACCCCTGGCGGCGGAGACGTGCGACCCCTGGCGGCGGAGACGTGCGACCCCTGGCGGCGGAGACGTGCGACCCCTGGCGGCGGAGACGTGCGACCCCTGGCCGAGAGGTGCGGCCCCTGGCCGAGAGGTGCGGCCCCTGGCCGAGAGGTGCGACCCCTGGCCGAGAGGAGCGACCCCTGGCGGAAGACTGCGACCCCTGGTGGTGGAGAGCGACCCCTGGCGGAAGACTACGACCCCTGGCGGTGGAGAGCGACCCCTGGCGGTGGAGAGCGACCCCTGGCGAAAAACTGCGACCCCTGGCGGTGGAGAGCGACCCCTGGCGGTGGAGAGCGACCCCTGGCGGAAGACTGCGACCCCTGGCGATGGAAAGCGCCCCCTGGCGGAGAGGTGCGGCCCCCTGGCGGAGAGGTGCGGCCCCCTGGCGGAGAGGTGCGACCCCTGGCGGAGACGTGCGACCCTTGGCGGAGAGGTGCGACCCCTGGCGGAGAGGAGCGACCCTTGGCGGAGGCCACACCCACTGGGGACGAAGCTCCGCCCACTGGCCCCGCCTACTGTGCCCCGCCCACTGACCACGCCCCTCAGGCTCCGCCCACTGTGGGCCAAGCCCCGCCCACCGGGCCCCGCCTGCTCAACTCCTTTGGGTCTCTGGGAGGAATGATGCTATGAGGCAGGCTCAAGACAGAGATGACGACCTTCGACACATCGTCACGTGCAAGAAACGGGGCGACGTAAAACTAATCTGGAGTGAAGTTGCACCCACTGGCGCTATCACTAAGGCGTACTGGGCGCAATGGGACAGTCTGATAAACGGAATACCCTACCGGAAATAACGGCAGAGAGTTCCATCTTCAGATAATTGTCCCAAGAACGAGAGTGCCAGATGTTCTCCGTGAAATGCATGATGGCGTATCAGAAGGTCATCTGGGTGTCAAGAGGGTCATTCAAAGTGGTCACATAGATCGTCTGGCGCGGTACCATGGCAGTGGCAGCGATGCTCGGGACGAGCATCTCTAAGAGGGGAGTAGTGTTACGAACACACAAAAGCGCCATCTAGCGTCAACCAAGGAAACCACTTGGTGTGAACAGGGACAGCGTGAGGTCTCCTACTCAGTACTAGATGGCGCTACTGTGCGAATATTCTGGTACGTTCCAACCAGTTCAGGCGAGTCACGAACTTCTCTGGAATGATCTGGGACTCGTATCGACCGGTATAAATACGTCGGAAGAATGCGAGCAAGGGAGTTCAGTTTCGAGCTACCTTCGGGCGATTTCGAGGCGAAACAGGCGATAAGTAAAAGTGATACCAGTGATTAATACCAGTGAAACCCGCGATTTGGCTACGACTTAAGGACACTGTTAGTGCTTAGTGTTTGGACTTAGTGCTTAGTGTTTGGACTTATTGTTTAGTGTTAGACCTAGTGCTTTGTGTTGGACCAAGTGCTAGTAAATAAAGTCTTCAAAGGAGTCAGCAGGCTTTATCTCCAAATCCTCGAAACCCTAACACGTAACAATAACATTTCACAAGCGTATATATTCTCAAGAGCATTTGTTTTTATTATTCAATCTTATAGTTAACTACAAGATTACCTTATAAACCACTAATAGGAATATGTATCCTATAATTGTCTGCAGAAAGATTAAATAGTCTTGAAATCTTATAGTAGCATTTTGTAAGAAATGATGATGTTATAACACTCTTATCGAAGATAATTATAAGTAAGTCTCGTTACTGTCTTGTTTAAGACTCTTTTAAATGTAATAGTGCTTAATAAGAGCGTTATAAAATCAAACAACCTTATAAGCTACTTGATCAATCACAAAATTAATAAACATTATACTTCTAGCTGTTCTAATTTGTCCTGAGAAAATAGTTTATTATCAGTTTATTATAGATATGGAATTGTTTTCTAGCAATGTAAATTGAAAAATTAGTAAGTAGTCCGAATACATGAGGAACCCTAAACTTGTTTAAATATGGAGGAAATGTATCTTAATCGAAACTACTATAAGTACTAATTTACTTAAAATTGTTCTATAACATACTCAACGCAGAGTATTTAAAGAAAATGGCGAATGTTTGTAAAAATCATTGAAAAATTATTTTACAGTAAATACTATAACTGCTAGTTTTCAAAGCGCGTTGTAAAATTAATCAAATCTTAGCCCACATTTACAATAAAAATGACTTCCCCGTCGAGTTCCCACATCGTATATATATTATAACGAGTGTTAACGTTATGCAGTTACTATAAATTAGAATGAAGAATACTTACATATTTAATATTTCGTTTTATCACAAGCAATAACCAAAGTTTATAAAATGTCCTTATAACTAATAACTTAACTAAGTATATTACTAGAGCATTACAAACAAGATTGCTTTAGTAAGATATTTATGTCAGATACTAATAAGAGTGTTTGTACTTAAAAATGAGTAGTCTCAGAACATTATAGAAATAATTGCGCTTCCTTAAGTATACTATAGTGCTAATTGACATTCTATAAGTTGATTATAAGAGAGTTATAAGAAAACAATGCTCCTATAACTGCACCCAAATCCAGCAATGTAGTAAACTATAAGTATCTTATAAACACAAGAAAAAGTAGTGTTGGAGAATACTTCAAGTACTGATTTTGCTTGTTGGGGTGTTTATTAAGTCTATATAAACTAACTAGCTTTTGCCCGCGACTTCGTCCGCGTGGAGTTCAGTTCCCATCATAGATTTTTCACCCCCTTAGGGGGCGACTTTTCAAAAATCCTTTCTAAGCGGATGCCTACGTCATTAAAAACTATCTGTATGCTAAATTTCAGCGAAATCCGTTCAGTAGTTTCGGCTGTGCGTTGATGAGTCAGTCAGGTTTGCCTTTTATATATTTAGATTATACTTTAATTCAGTTTTGTGCTAGCTATACACGTACAGGTAAATCGGAGCGTGTATGTTGCACAACTGAGCAGGTTTACATATAATTTCATCTCAAGCTTACCTGACCGGAATAACTATACAGGGAATCCGGTCAGGTAAATTCATACGTATATAGCTAGCTTAAGGAAGCAAAACAATCCTAAAAAGATCTACATAATATATAAAACTTAATGTTCCAAAAAGTATATTTCTTATCACAGCAAATATAAAAATAACTAACCTAGTTGAGCTTTAATACATAAAGAGACAGAAAAATCATTTGTCTTAAGATCATTCTTTCTCTTAACTAATAATAATTGATGTAAGTAAACATAAATATATAAAAGTATAAAGTATATAAAAGCAATACGTATTTGGTTTGTTTTAATACATAAAAGGGCACCTTGTTTAGACCGCCTTGATATGCAATCTTCTATCACTTCATGATTATTTAATATCAAATAGTAGGTAATTCCTATTTAAAAATAGAATGGTTACTTAACTGGGACTTATAGTATTTCTCTCTCTCTCAATCTCTCTTTTCTTTTTACCACCATATTACGGCCAATGTATCTTGGCGAGTCTGAACTTCGCGCAGAAGGCTGCGCAATAACTATTTCTAAGTGTTTTCGTATTTATTATATTTGTACTAATTGGTCCACTGTATTAGGGAAATTTTATTAGTACATACATAGGTATATAAAAAAATACAATAACAGTTTTCTTCACGAGTTGTACATGCGCTAAAGTTCGCAGAGCCTATGTTCAGACTCGCCAAGATACATCGACCGTGGTGTACTATGATATAAAGTACTGTATGTTACTGACAAGGTTGTACAGTATCCACGAGATGGGCGAAGTTCCCCCAAAGTATGGGCCCCGCTGTACACACGGTTCCGCCGCCGCGCGATTCCTGAGATATCTGAAAAGTAAAAAATTTAATATTACTTGAAGTAACGTAACATTGAAAATAATAATAACTCCCCACGCTTATTTCGGTGACGGTGGCCGGTTTCATTAAATTCAGGCCAGTTACGCAGGGGTAATTTTATAGTGCCTCTCTCATCCTTTACTCTCGTTACCCAGTGGGACAGATGACCGACACGACTGGCGAGAGATCAGGCGTAGGCCCGACTTTTTACATGTCCATCCGACGTATGGATCTTCTTTCTCGTCAGACAACGAGGTGATCAGCCCGCTTTGTCCTAAATAGACATGAAAACTACATTTTTTGTTGTTCCAATGCGGGAATCGAACCCACGACCTCCGAGTCGAGAACCAAACTCCATAAACCACTAGACGACAGAGGTTGTTAACATTAAAAATATGACAAAATATGTTAGGCCTAAAACTGCGTATTCACATTGGGAAGCCTTTTGAAAACTACATTCAAAATCAATTACATCACTTAATACTATTAATAGGTTGGGGAAAAAGTCTTTTCGCATTAAAGTATGTATGAACTTGTCATAAAATATCTTGGGCTATACCAATTGTATCTGGCTGATTTTGGTATCATTAAAAAGTTTTAATTTTACAGAAGACAATTCCAAATTCAAATTAGGTAAATTTGAGATTTTCATTTGTTTTTCTTATTGTTAAAATGAGTGATTCTTATGAAGAATTTCGATACATTTTAAAATTTTATTACAAAAAAGGTAAAAATGCAACACAAGCCGCGAAAAAAATTTGTGATGTTTATGGACCTAATGCAGTATCTGTGAGAGTAGCGCAAATTTGGTTTAAGCGTTTTCAATCCGGAAATTTTGATATCAAAGATGCACGTCGCTCTGGTCGCCCTGTTACGGACAAAACTGTTGCCATTTTTGAAAAAGTGGAGCAAGATCGGCATATTAGTAGTTACGATGTAGCTGAAGAACTGGGGATTGACCACAAAACGGTTTTGGCGCGTTTGAAAAAAGCTGGGTACACAAAAAAGCTCGATATTTGGGTGCCTCATGAGCTCACTGAAAGAAACCTAATGAACCGTGTACTCATTTGTGATTCTTTATTACAACGTAATGAAACCGAACCATTTTTGAAGAAGCTGATAACTTGTGATGAAAAGTGGATCACGTACGACAAGAACGTGCGAAAAAGATCGTGGTCAAAGGCCGGTCAGGCTTCACAGACTGTGGCGAAACCCGGGTTAACTCGCAACAAGGTGATGCTGTGTGTGTGGTGGGATTGGAAGGGCATTATTCATTATGAGCTGTTACCGCCAGGCAGGACCATCAATTCTGAACTGTACTGCGAACAACTGATGAGATTAAAGCAAGAAGTTGAGAGAAAGCGGCCGGAATTAATCAACAGAAGGGGTGTGGTTTTTCACCATGATAACGCTAGACCTCACACATCTTTAGCCACTAAGAAAAAATTACGGGAGTTTGGCTGGGAGGTGTTAATGCATCCGCCGTATAGTCCTGACCTTGCACCTTCAGATTTCCACCTGTTTCGGTCGCTGCAGAATTCCTTAGGCAGTGTCAGGTTGACATCACAAGAGGACTGCCAAAACCACTTGTCGCAGTTTTTTCATCAGAAGCCCCAAAAATTTTATAGCAATGGGATCATGTACCTACAAACAAGATGGCAAAAAGTTATCGAACAAAATGGCACCTATATACTTTAGTCACTTGTAAATAAACTTTATAAAAAAACCTTTTGAATTTTTATATAAAATGCGAAGAAACTTTTTCCCCAACCTAATAGTTATTAAAATTATTCACTTTCATCACTTCAATCTAATATTTGCTGTATGAAATCATCATTCAATGTATAGAGGGGTGGAGAATCCATCAATCCATTCTCACAAACTTTCACATTTATAACAGTCGGAGGATCTACTGACAGCTCTGTTGATGTCCCCCACGCAGAGCCAGTAGTCGGCGACCTTGGTGTCCTGGGTGTTGTGCATCTTGTGCGCCACCGCCGCCGCCCACTTGGCGTGGTCGCTGTGGGAGGAGAACGACATGCCGGCCAGAGGGAACTTGAGCCGCTCTATGTTGCGGACCCTGGAATTAAAGGGAATAAAAACTATAGTAACTCCCCACACCGATTTCGGTGACGGTGGCCGGCTTCATTGAAACCAGGCCAGTTGCGCAGGAGTTATTTTATAGTGCCCAAGTGTGTGCGCAGTACACAAGAGCACTCTCACATCCTTTACTCTCGTAACCCAGTGGGATGGATAACCGACACGACTGGCGAGAGATCAGGCGTATGTCCGACTTTTTACATGACCATCCGACGCATGGATCGTCTTTCTTGTCAGACAATCAGGTGAACCGCCTGCATTGTCCTAACCAAAGTTGGAAACAACATTTTCTGTTGTTCCAATGCGGGAATCGAACTATTAGAACCCACGACCTCCAAAGTCGTCAGCCAAGCTCTAACCACTAGACTAGGCTTATTACCCGGTCTATTATTACGAACGTATTGACACCTCATTCATTAAAAAAGTACCAGTACTTCAGACGGTACGGTGGAACATACATACGTAGACTGCCAAAATCATAACCGTTCTTTTTAGCTTCGCCATATTCGGGTAAAAAGGGTTATGTTAAATACTAGAAAACCATATGGCCATTTTACCCTTTTTAGTAAATACGAGTATTAGATGTTGCTAAACTACTAGCATACATAATAAAAAATAAAAATATGCAAAAATCCGTTAAGGAGTTATTGTGTGAAAGATACATACAAACTTTCGTGTTTATAAAATTAGTAAGGAAGTAGTTTCAATGTTGGAAAAAAACATTACATCGTTTTCACCTATGATGGATATTTAATGTATTGTATAAACCCATGTATACTTATAAAGGCGCACTAGGCTCTCCCAATAAAAAAAACTCACTGGAAGCTCCTATTACATTCCGAGTCCAGAGTCCCCGGACCATTAGTCCAGGACTCCACCAGTAGATCAGACTGGAGCACTTCAGACACCAGCCCACTGTACAGATCGTCATTGAACATACCACTCTTGGCGAACGAGATAAACTTCCGACCGACTAGTGTCTCAAAACTTTCTATGTGGTACCTGAAAATTATTTTATATATTCATCAATTAATTTTCTACGAAATCGTTTCGTTGTTCCATAACGGGAATCGAACCCGCTACCTCTGGAGTAGAGAGCAAAGCTCTAAACCACTGGACCACGTAGGTGTCACTTATTTATAGATAAGAGCCAAATAAATGTAGCCAAATGTAAAAACAAATTGCATTTTTTTTATTGTGTGAATTGAGTAAGACTTTCTTCATCATTATCATCTACTAGACCAGACTAGTGGCCAGAAAGTAGTTTTTTTTTTTTTTATAATTAAGAATCAAATCTTACCATGGTGCAGAATCAACAGTCTTATTCTGTATCACTTCCATGATGTTTGGCAGTTCAATCTTCAATTCTGGTGGTATACTGTGGTAGTTTATCAGAGGTTCATTATACTTGAGCTGGGTTCCAATCTGGTTCAATGTAGATGTATGAACAGAGGTACAGAGAAACGTCTGTCCGTATTTTGTACCTGTTGCTGGATAACTGTAGGAAGTTATGTTAGGTCCATGAGCTGTAACAATTAAAACAAAACCATATTAGTATTTTTATAGATTACATTTTCAACTTTTAAATATGTTATCTATAAATCCATTATTTGACGACCTCTGTTGCTCAGTTGGTTGAGCGTGTTGGTGCTCAAGCCGGGGGTCGCGGGTTCAAATCCCGCCAAAGGAACAAAAAGTTTTTCTGTGTTCCTGGGTCATGGATGTGTATTAAATATGTGTATAATATAATAAAAATCTTAAATATGTGTATAGTATAAAAGTATTAAATATATTTCCGTTGTCTGGTACCCGTAACACAAGTTCTTCGAGAACTTAGCACGGGATCAGATTGACGTGGCGTGAAGCGTCCATAGATATTATATTATATTATTAACTCAGAGGCGGATTATCCTTAAGGCAAACAAGGCATGTGCCTAGGGGCGCGAGGGTACAAACGGGCGCGCGGGCGGAATTATAAAAAAAGAAAAATTTATAATGTACTTTAAGAATAAAATTAAATTGGTATATCGGTCAAACTATAGTATGAGATATTTAATATAGGGGCACCGAAGAGCTGATGCTTGCCTACGTTTAATCAGCCTCTGCATTAACTCTTTATTTATTACAGAAAATCTTGTTTTGACTGAAATAAAACCATTAATAAAAATTATTTTAATATTATCGAAATACATTAATATATTTGAAAGGATTATAACCAAATACTGAAACGATAGTTAAATTAAGTAACACTTAAGTCACACTATTTTCATTTGTAATGAGTACTTACAGTTAGGTATTGGAGGGAATTTAGGTACAGAATGCACAAGCCACAGTGAGGTACTCTTATCACCCAGTATCACCCCTTTTGTGTGACCACCCTCAGCTTTGGTATTCATAAACTTGGAGTGCATCTTACACATCTCAGATAAATCGTAATCATCATAATATTTGTCACCCAGTTTAAATTTCTTATACTTGTTCTTTGAATTGTACTTGGCTCTTCCTGAAAGGTTTAGAATTTTTTTCTTAATAATTATTATTGTATAATAATAATTGATTATGTCTAGAAGATTACTTATCTACTCCATTTAAATCTTGAGAAAAACCAGGACTTTTTCCGAGATATAACTCTGATGTATGATAAATGATAATAATATAATATATTATTATCATTTATCATACATCAGAGAATTAAAACAAGAAATACTATTCAAATTAAACACAAATGAACAAGTCTACAAAAAACACTTTATTAGATATTTTGTTAAAAATTAAACAATACCTTTTTTGGTTTTAGTGTACATCTCAGCCACACTTTCCAGCAGATCCATTTGACCATTAGGATTTGGCGGCTGATCATTGTATATCAAAGACAGAATGTTTTGATTCTGAAATTATAGGATTAACTATAACCCTTTGCTAGTGATTTTCCATGAAAACAAACAGTCTTACTTTAATAGCATTTCAGAGATTCATCATAGTATTTATGCAATTTATTACTAACGAGTGGACCCCACAGATAGATCCCTATTTTTTTTGTTCTAGTAATAAATATAGCCTTTATGAAAAGGGAATAATGTAGCATTATAATGGTGAAAAAAAAAATTGAAATTGTTCCTGTAGATTTTGGGTGAATCAGGAACAAACATCCAAAAATATAAAAATACAAACGTATAATATTAGTATAGATGAGGTTCTAAATTACCTGATATAGAGGTGACAGAGTCCTACCAACCATTGATTTTGGATCACCTATGTCAACCTTGGACAGTGTCCAACCTCCTCTGAGGTTTGCCGGAGTGAGGTACATGTATGCGACTCCTTTACGGATTAGGGGATTGATGTGGTTCTTTTCTTTTGGTAATTTGTACACATAATACCTGCAGTAGGAAAATAGCAATGCTTAAATTCATACATTACTTATATTATCATGTAGGTATTCAATTTAATATTAAGGGCTACTTTCAATATTGCTTAAATGAGTAAAATCAGGAAGTTTTGTCACTTTACTTTATACTGAGCGACTAAGATAAAAATGCAAATCTCTGACCCATAACCTCCAAATATCCAATAAACTGGTTCAATAAGGAATAACTTTAAAATGTATTTTTTTTTTAGTATAGATAAGCTTTTACTAAGTAAAGCTTATTCTTAAAAAAATACATTTTACTATTTATTATTAATATTTAGTATTATGGATACTATCCTTAAGTTTTCGAACCTATCACCAACTTTGATATAGGTACCTACATTTACAAAATATAAAAGTAAGTTGTATGATTTTCGCTTACCAATCTACTTTATTTCCATTTTCATCCAAACACTGGGGTGTCGTACAAGCACATAAGGTTGTTAGAAACAGAGTTATAAGAGCAAAATTTCTTCTCAATAACACTATTAAACGTGTAGAACCCATCATTTTAGCACGCAATGTAAACAGGAAACCTTTTTCTTTGTTTAAACTGTATGTTATTGAAACATATCTACAGTGTTCAAATGATATCATACAATGACTGTTGAAATAACATTACCAATTTGTTTCCTCGCAGTATGACGCTTACTTATGATTCATCACTACTCAACTATTTAATTTCATAATTTTAATACAAAAGAAGTTATAATTCATTATATACAAAAGAAGGGTAAAAAATAAATTAGTCCATACAAAAATACAAAATTTAAATTAATTTTACGGTTATAAAACGTCAATGTCAAATTTATGGCGTCGTCGGCTTATAACCATTTGCCAGTGTCAAGTATAATTATTTTCATCACCGTATTCAGAAATCGTCAAGTCCAATTAAATAACCATGGTAGTCAATCAGTCAAGTCAGTCTATTCAGTAAAGTGGTAGACGCTTTACTGAAACTTTCTAGGAAGTTTTGGCGGGAAACCCAATTTAGCTGTATTTATGTGAGTACTGAGTAGCGAGTAGTAATAAAAGGCAGAATTGTAACTGTAAATTACATTTATTACCTAATCAACAATGATCTGAGCTTCTTACATAATAAAATAAAGTTTTTATAAATATAATATATATTTGGAAGATGTGGAAGACGACTGACGAGTATAAAGAAAATCGAAAAATATAAATGCTATTGATATACTTAAAGCTAAATAGCGGTGGCAAGATTCACATGAAATACCTATTGTTGAGTTGGCATCGAAACTGCGGCCTTCGCGTGAGAAACGTCACTCTGTCTCCAGAAAGAAACGACAGTCTTGAGTTCAGTGTAGAAATCGATACCCTGTTTTCCGCAGAAGTGGTTTGTGCCTAAGAAGCTTCCACGCGTCCCCGTGAAGGAGAACATGGACAAAGGCACGGGAATTGGCACGTTGACTCCCACTTGACCGACATCTATTTCATTGGCGAACTTCCTCGCTGTTGCTCCGTTCGTTGTGAAGATAGCTGTACCGTTGCCGTAGGGGTTGGCGTTGATCATTTGGATGGCTTCGTCTAGAGTATCAACAAATAGACAGACTAGTACCGGGCCGAATATTTCCTCCTTGTAACATTCCATGTTAGGCTTGACGTCAGTAAGAATGGTTGGTCCAACGAAGTTGCCCTTTTCGAATCCGGATACTTTGATACCGCGGCCGTCTAGAACGAGGTTTGCACCTTGCTTTACACCTGTAACAAGTTATGTTATTTTAACTGTCGTGAACCATTTTACGAATGACATAAATTGTTGCCTAATGTGTAATGTAACAGGCGTCGCTGAAATATTTCTTTAGATAATTCTTTTTTGCAAAATTGTTATTTTGTGCGTACGTGTCCCGACAGCTATATCGGAGCCTTTAGTGGTAAAAAATATGGAATATTTATCAACAAATTGCCCCTCAAATTATATTTTATTTTTTGGTAAACAAGACCCGGGCTCTCGTACTAATTTGACCACCACTACTCATGTGAATGTTCTAGGAACATAAAAAAGGTTTCATTTGATAACTAAATAAGTGGACAATAATTCACAGTTAAAATGTTTAAATTTTCTTTGAACAGAAAAACAAAAAAAGGTAATTTAAAAAATATATAGTTTTTTTTGGTGAACTTTTTAAATTATTTGCTTTTTGTGAAAAATCTAGGCCATTAACCTGCTTGTTTTTTTTTTGTTCTAAAACGACAGAAGAGGACGTTTGCTAAAATAAAATACAAACCCCTTTACTCTAAGTGCAATAGTTTAGAAGTTATAACAATTTGTTGGTATCATCTCAGGCAGGGGGCCAGCCAGTCGTCGGAGTAAAGGGGATTTTATTTTAGCAAACGTCCTCTTCTACCGTTTTAGAACAAAAAACAAGCAGGTTAATGGCCTAGATTTTTCACAAAAAGCAAATAATTTAAAAAATTTACCAAAAAAAAACTATTTATTTTTTAAATTACCTTTTTTTGTTTTTCTGTTCAAAGAAAATTAAAACATTTTAACTGTGAATTATTTTCCACATATTTAGCTATCAAATGAGAGCTTTTTTATGTTCCTAGGACATTCACATGAGTAGTGGTGGTCGCATCAGTACGAGAGCCCGGGTCTTGGTTACCAAAAAATAAAATGGCTGCCATTTTACAAACGTGAGAGAAAAATAAAATTTGAGGGGCAATTTGTCGATAAAAAATTCCAAATTTTTTACCATTAAAGGCTCCTATATAGCTGTCGGGACACGCTGTATAAATATCTCCTTGATGAGTGGCAGTCCTCCACTGTGCGTTTTCGAAGCTTCTGCCGCGCACTGTAAAACTCTGGAATGAACTGTCGCCAGCAGTATTACCTGACCATTACGATCTGCAAACTTTGCTCGTTTGCCCACTAGTTTGGTATTAAAAAAAAAATAAACAATAAGATTAATTACTAGAGTCCGACCGAAACTGGTTTTCCGGCCGAAACCGAAACTGAAACCGAATATTCGGCCGTGGTTTCAGTTTTGGCCGAAACCGAAACCGATACTCACGTGGTCAAGTAGAAAATTCCTTAAAATACTGAAATTTGGTGCATTTTATCCATTATTCTGCATTAATTAAGACATGAAATGGAAACACGGTATATTAATTTTGTTGTAATCATTTATTTAATATAATATTTAAAAAATGTTAATTATATTTTAATTATGTTTTCAAATTCAGTTGCGTTGTCAAAGCGTTGCCGCAAGAAACGAAGTTAGGCGAGCGTGCACGAAAACTTCCGAAATCAGTTTCGGTTTCGGCAAAAGTTTCGGCTACATTTGGCCGAAACCGAAACTGCCGCCGAAACTTGATTTTTGGCCGAAACTCGGCCGAAACCGAAACCGAACTTTCGGTCGGACACTATAAATTACCTTCAACAGTAAAATGCCATTATTTGTGCTTACCAAATCTTTTTCATGCCTATCAGTTAGTAGAGTTATGATTTGCCTATCACTTAACTGGCCGAGATTAAAAATCACAGCATACAAAAGTACGTACCAGATTCAACAAGTTTCTCAATCCTCTCCTTGGCCCTAACGGAGATGACCGGCCCCACGTCAGTGCCGGGCACGTGGCCGGCGTTCACCTTGAGGGCCTGCGCGCGCTTCACCAGGTCCGGGATCCAGTCTTTCGCCTCACCTGGCAATTAAAAAATGAAATTTTATTAATATGGCAATAATGCCGAGCTATTTATGATTAAAACTTATTTATATGATACCGCAGGCCCAAGGGCGGGATTGTTAATGTCTTTCGGGGAACCGTCTTTTTTTTCATACATAGAAATTATTGCTAATATTTTGTGATTTTCATAGAAAAAGGGTGATTGCCGAGAGACATTAAGATTTTAGTTGTACTTATACCAATGTAACAAAATTTTGAATAGATATGTTCACGCAACCTAGAACAATATCTCCCAAATCACTCGTTTTACATTTATCCCCCCATCAGGGTATTTTCAATCACGACTCTCAAGACAATGCAGTGTTGCCAACTTAGGGGTTTTCCCACTAAATTTAGGAGGGAAAGTCTGTACAGGGGGTTTTCTAGGGGAGGAATTTTTTAGGGTTATTTTTAGGGATATTTATTTTCTTGTTTTTGATTAAATTAAGCAATTTAAACATCGAAAAGTGATTTGAAAATTCAACCTGTAGAAAGTAAACTTTTGGAAGTGTATTATAATGATTATAGTTGGACAGAATTATATTAATTATCTTACAGAACATTAATTTTTATTATTTGTTTGTCATTGCAGATTTTTGTAGTATTAATACCTAGTAGATATTCTTAATAATACAAAAAAATTGGGGGATTTTTAAGTAATTATGGTTTTTGACATAAGTTTGGGGTGAAATATTTTTGAGAGTTGGCAACACTGAGACAATGACTCACCAACAAACACGGCAGTACTGAGCGCCATGCACCTCTGTCCCGCGGCCCCAAAAGCTGCCCCAGCCAGCTGGTTCAGAGTGTGCTCCTTGTTAGCGTCCGGCATTATCACACCGTGGTTCTTCGCGCCCATGTTGGACTGCACGCGTTTCCCTGTAATAGTATGTAAATAATATATAGATACACATGCCCCTAATACTAATAATATATTTATCCAGTAGATATGCAATACAATGTTTTATCCTTGTCTTATGCGTTGGAAAAGTTGCTTGACAGACAAGGACAAAACATTGTTGCTTATCTACTGGATAAATAATTTTATTAGTAAAGGAGTAGATATAGCCCACAAATTCGTGCGCGCAATAGTTAATTTCGAAGAAACCGTGCATTCTTCCGCGATAAAAAGTAGCCTTGTCCTTCCCCGTGGTCTACTCTACATCTGTGTCAAATTTCATCAAAATCGGTCTAGTAGTTTCGAAGCCTTTTCGAAACAAACAAACTTTTCTTATTTATTATATTATTAGTATAGATAACGCATTTCAAAATACTGGTTCATCCTACTATTTCCTACTAATATTATAAATGTGAAAGTTTGTGAGGATGGATGGATAGATGTTACTCTTTCACGCAAAAACTACTGAACGGATTATGATGAAATTTTAGTACGGGAGGTAGCGCTGCTTTTTTTTAGGAATTTTATAACGAATGAATTTTACTTCAAACAGTTGTTTAATGTTCGGAAATTAGTAAAGTGAGCGTCAGTTGTCGCACCAGTGGTGGAGCTAAACGATCATATTTTTTACAAAAATTATCGTCAGCTGTAAAGACGAGGGGGGGTTCAATGTCAGTCACGTGCATAAACCTCATTTAAAATTTAAAAAATAAAATTTTATACCTTATGAAATTTATATATCACAATTTTCATACTTTTAAAATAACAAAAAAAAATAGTCAGCTGTACGTTTGACGGGGGTAACACCGTCAGTCAGCGTGTTAAACATGTCGCGCGCTCAATAGAGGTGGGACGTATTTAACGTAACAGTTAAAAAGTAACAGGTATTTGGAAATAACACATAACAGTCGATATCCAGTTATTAAAATAACAGTTTTTAAATAACTTAACAGAATACGTTACTATAGGCGTATTGCGTTACAAGTAAAAAATAACTACCTGCGTACAGCGTACGTGTTACCGATATACTATTGTCCGATCTTGTCTCTCTGTTACACATATAACGACTCCATAAGCAAAAACGAAATGCACTTAGTATTTAAATACTCTGTATGTCTTTCTTACACTTATAAGCATCTATTATTTGCTGGAATGAACGTAACGTACGTTTGGTGGAGCCTTCAAATTTTGCATGGGAGGGGGCGTCTCTCGGGGTCCTTGTGGTATATACCAGATCCCGACAGGAATTTGGGATTTGGGGAATTTGTTTTCGCAGACATTTTGGAGACTATACCTTTCGACAGGACAGCATAGAAAAAACTGAATGAACTAGTCGAAATCTCTGCAGCAGAGGGTAGTTAGTTCTCTTTTATACTTAAAATTCAATAAGTATAACATCAATTTCATATAAATAACACCACAGTATACTTATTTATTTCGTGTAGGTTCCAAATTACATACAGAAATATTTATTTATTAGAAACAAAATGCTAATTACTTGAAAAAACTTTTTTTAATCAACATAAATAAGACAAAAAATTAGATTTCTATCAATACGTAAAATATTATTCTACTTCTTCATATGCATCTTCTGCTGTGTCTGTGTCGTTTCGTAATTTTTTAAAATATAATGTATATAATTTTTATTTTAGTTTCCAGAAATATATAACATACTACATACAATATAAAATATCTCTACGATAAGTATGCTCCTGTTAAGCCTGTCAAAATCAAACATCTTCCCGCTCCCTGGCTATCAGATGAAATCAAATCTCTGATCAATGCTAAGCATGCAGCTAAAGCTAAATATAAAAAAATGAAGACAGAGGAGTATCGAGCCAAATATATTAAAATACGCAACCGGTGCAATACGATGTGCCGTGATGCACAGAGGCGACATATCCACAATGCTATTGAGAACGGTGATCCAGTTAAGACATGGAAATTTCTCAAATCCCTCGGAGTTGGACGCCCAGAAACAGAGAACTGTAATCCAATTGATATCGATACGCTAAATTACCATTTTACTTCCTCCTCTAACCTTGACCCTAATATTAAATCGCGTACGTTACAACTTCTATCCTCGTTACCCATCCCTAATTATGAACCTTTCTTTACTACCCCAGTCACTGAGAGTGAGATTGAAAGACACATTAAGGCTATATTGTCGAATGCAGTAGGTGAAGATGGCGTCAGTCGCAAGATGTTAATACCTATTTTAGATATAATTTTACCTACTCTTACACACATATTTAATTCCTGCTTAGAGTCCTGTACCTTTCCTGACGCCTGGAAGGTAGCTTATATAATACCCTTACCTAAGTCTTCCCGTCCTAAAACTCCGTCCGATTTCCGTCCTATTTCTATCCTTCCTTTTTTATCCAAAGTGCTCGAGAGGGTAATTCAACACCAGCTAACTAATTATGTAACATGCAATAACATACTCAGTCCATTTCAATCAGGCTTTCGAACTGGCCATAGTACGACAACTGCTCTAGTAAAAGTTTCTGATGACATAAGATTAGGTATGGACAATAAGATGCTTACTATCCTCACGTTACTGGACTTTAGTAACGCTTTTAATTCGATTGACCACGATATTCTCTTAGGCAGGCTTGCGTCTTGTAACCTTTCGTCATCAGTTATTAGTCTGCTTCATAGTTATCTTGTGGGTCGACGGCAGAGAGTGAAATCATCAGATTCTTTTTCTAACTGGAGTAACATTTCTGCTGGCGTCCCCCAGGGTGGAGTATTGTCACCTCTATTATTTTCCTTATTTGTAAATTCAATTATAACGTCTATTTCTTCATCTCACCACTTGTATGCAGATGACCTACAAATTTACACCCAGTCAACATTAGACAGTCTACATTCTGCTATTAGTTTGGTGAATGACGATCTGTCGACGATTTGCGAATGGAGTAGGAATCATGGGCTTCTTATAAATCCTATTAAAACACAGTTAATCGTAATCGGCAGTCCGGGGCTAGTTTCCAGGGTTGACTGGAATTCGTTACCTCCAGTCCTTATCAATGGCATTACAATTCCTTACAGCAAAGTCGTAAAAAATCTGGGTGTGTATTTTGACGAACATTTATCTTGGACGCCGCAACTGAATGAGATCAGTAGGAAAATATTCTCGTCCTGGCATACTCTTAAACGTCTCCGATATGTTCTTCCGATACATACAAAGGTGGCCTTGGCAGAATCTCTGTTGCTTCCTCTTTTAGATTATGCAGACACATGTTTCATTAATCTGACTGAAGAACAACTCAATAAGCTTGAGCGCCTTCAAAATCTTTCGTTGAGGTTTGTTTTCGGTTTACGTAAATTTGACCATATCTCGGAATATCGTATCAAGCTTAAGTGGCTCCCAATCCGCTACCGCCGTGATGCTCGAGTTCTCTCCTTACTATATAATATTTTATTTGATTCCCATCACCCTATTTATTTAAAAACCGTATTTAATTTTCGCAACTCCGATAGACAAGAGCTCCGATCATTTTCTAGTCTTCTCCTTGATATCCCTGTTCATCGCACAAAATATTTTAATTCCTCTTTCACAATCAAATCCATTTTGCTTTGGAATTCTTTACCTGCTCATATTAGGCAGGCCGAAAGTTTGAGTCGCTTTAAGTCGCTGTTAAAAAATCACTACCTCAATTTATGTAGTCAACCATTAATGTAAGTTAATAAGTACCTCAGTATTTATACCACTAATCTTATCTATACCTATATATTTCTTATGTATGTATAAAACATATATTTATTAATATATTTAAGCATAATATATTATATATATAAAATATTTTGAAACGATAGTTTCCTTACTTAATATACTTTTGCACATCGCCTATTGTCCTAATTATTATTTCCAATGCCATCCTAAAGGTTGCCTGGAAGAAATTGCAAATTGTAATAAGGCCGCCTTTGTGTGCATGTTTGATTTTTTTTTTTAATGTATTGTCTCTAAGTTTTCTGTTATTTGTTTTGTGCACAATAAAGTATATTTGATTTGATTTGATTTGATACTAAGGTTTTACTTACGATTCATCATTGAAAATCGAAAAAACAAACGCGGATGCCTTCTGCCGTATACTGGCGCGCGACAGTTTTTTGTGTACACATCAAGGTTGCTCGTATTCATTTAGTATTTTTAAAATTCGAGTTACGTAGTCATATAGGGAATTTATTCTTGTTTTTAAATATATGTCACATGCATAAGTTATATTAACAATTTATCAATATAACCTTGACAAATAAAAGGGCGGGAAACGCGTGTTAGCTCGCGATGGCTCGACACGAGACTTGTTTAGACAGTTAACGCGAGTTTACGCGCGACACCCAGGAGAATAGGGTTATACTTACTACCAAAGGTTATTCTAGTGGAGGCCAGAATAATATTTTTTAGGAAAGGTACGTTGAAATAGTGAGACTTTTACAGCTTGAAATTCCTTGATGCTACAGTACATATTATAATAATATAATTTGGATCCGACACAAAATTAATAAACATACCTACTGTGGTGTTATTTAAATGAAATTGATGTTATATTTATTGACTTTTAAGTATAAGATAATTTAAATGTTAAAGAAACTAAAAATCGTCGTCAGCTGATTTTTTGTGGGTGTAAAGGTTGTCAGTTTATGTTCCAAAAACGCTCGAATGCGTTGAGCGCGCGACATGTTTAACACGCTGACTGACGGTGTTACCCCCGTCAAACGTACAGCTGACTATTTTTTTTTGTATTTTAAAAGTATGAAAATTGAGATATATATAAATTTCATAAGGTATAAAATAAATTTATTTTTTAAATTTTAAATGAGGTTTATGCACGTGACTGACATTGAACCCCCCGTCGTCTTTACAGCTGACGATAATTTTTGTAAAAAATATGATTGAAACAATAATTTAATACAGTTTCGCTTGGTATAAAATTCCTCGGAGCAGATTTTTTTCCAATGACTTTGTCATGCTGTCTCCTTTAGCTCCACCGCTATCGGAGCAGCTGACGTTCAGAGCTGTTATGTGTTAGGGGAAAACTATTATTCTTATGATTTTCAGCCGGTATAAAATGACTTGGTCAACTATAGCGCTACCTCCCGTACTATTTGGTATGGTAGTAGTTTAGGCTCTGGATTAAAACATAGGATACTTTTTATCCCGAAAAAGTACAGTATTCCAGCGGGATACTCGATAGTATATTTATTATTACATTATGCAAAAACAGCAGACTTTTGCTCCAATAACCTTTTTTTTTTTTTTTTTTTTTTCCGGGGGGGAAATGCTTTACGCATACCACCCAGATGCAGGGGGCACCCAAGTGGTGATGTGGGACTCTGGTATACCCACTAAAAACCCCCCCCATCTTCCTCCTCGCCGCCCTCTGACGGGGCCACGGGAACGATACACACATCCGCGACCCCGCCGGCGGTAGCCGCCTACAAGCGGCTCCATCCCGAAAGCCCGAAGGCCCTCCACGATGGGCGCACCAGATGGTATTAGGTGCGCCTTCCTCCTCGGCCTCCACCAGTACTGTAGCAGACTCCCCCTGAGTCTGCTACTAGGAGGCCATGGGTACCAGATAAACTGGTACCCGGTGGCAGATCAGGTCTGTGGTTCTGCCACCGACCACACCTCGGTCGCAGAGGATAGGGCAAGCGGCGCACCGCAATACCGACATGCCTCTTCCTCTGCGGCCCCACCAACGCCGTTTCGACGGAACGGCCCCGCCAGCTCGCAGGGGGTAGGGAGAGTGGCGTACCGTAATACCATCACGCCTCTCCCCCTGCGATCCCTCCACGGCCGCAGAAGATAGGGAGAACGGCGCACCGTAATACCGGCACTCCTCTTCTTCTGCGGTCCCACCTCCACGCGCGTCCTCTGCGGGCATGTTAAGCCCGCTGGGAGCGCCCTCCTCGGGCCAGCCGGTGGCAAACAGGCCGGCCCCGGTTGCCTCTTAGCTTCACCGTGGGCACGTGGGTGACCAGTCCACGGTTACTAAGCCCCACCGCCACGACAAGGCGTGCAACCATCGGGGGGTTGCTCCAATAACCTGACTTAATAATATTTAAAAAGCCTTATTCGTTTTTAAAGGTATTCAACGAGGATTAAAGTCAGCTTGTGTTCATCACATTGTTTTAAAGTATTTGAGAAGCACCACGTGATAGCTGTCTCTTTCTAGATAAGTTTTGAACATTTCTGCGAGCGAGATGGTAATATGTATTAGCATGCGTATGATAGAGATAGGTATACCTGCGGCCGAGGCGCGGCTGTAGATGTGTTTGCCGGCCGCGTCGCCGCCGACGAAAGAGACGGCTTTGATGTCGGGCTCGTCGCAATTAACATAGATGCGAGCGAGATGGTAATATAAATGAGCATGCGACAGACAGAGACGGGTATACCTGCGGCCGAGGCGCGGCTGTAGATGTGTTTGCCGGCCGCATCGCCGCCGACGAAGGAAACGGCTTTGATGTCGGGCTCGTCGCATATAAAGTTCACTGTGTCATGAGTGCCGTGTACTACCTGGAAAATAAAAGGTCGATAAGTTCAATTCAAGAGGAAGAGTATTTAAAGTATTATTAGAGACACAAGCTTAGGCCTTTTCATCCATTATTGGATGATTTATACAGTATTCTCTGAGCAAAGTAACCACTGTTGAAATACTATAGTGCCTGGGACAGTCCGTTTTTAAATGTCGTATGGTTGCCCAAGCGCATACGGCATTCTTACAACACAGTCAGCCTAGTCCAGAGGAATGACTGGTCAATACGTCTGGGGCCAACCGTGTGCGGGTTTCCTCACGATATTTTCCTTCACCGTAAGAGCGTCCGTATAATGTACTTGACATCTGAAAAAGTCTCATTGGTATACGCCTATCTGTCCTGTCCTGTATAAATCGTCCAATAAGGATGAAAATTAATAAAACTAAATATTTTAGATGCAGTCATCATCCCTATTGACCCTTACATTGACGAGGCCGGGGGGAGCGCCGGCTTCCTGCAGCAGCTCCATCATCATGAGCGTGGCGCCGGGGTCCTGCTCCGAGGGCTTGATGATGCACGCGTTCCCCGTCACCACCGCCGGGGGGAACATCCACAGGGGGATCATCACGGGGAAGTTGAACGCCGCTACACCTGGGGGTGAAATGGAAGAATGGCGTTAAACGTGATGAAATTTTATAGGTGTTGAAAAGGATGATAAAGTCCATTTCAATACAGATAAAAAGCTTAATTTAACAGTCATGATCTAGCGCAAGAAATGATATTTTGTCATAAACTAATACCAGTTTTCAACCTCTAAAACTGCCTCAGAGCAGCCCAGCCGAATGTATACGGAAATAGCCGAATGTCTAAAATCAATGCCATAACATTATACACAAAAATAACTTACGAGATTGTAAAAATATGTCGTAAGATTAAAAACTATATACATATTAATAATCTAACGAAAAACAATGTGTTAAATTATAGGCAGCATATTCGCATCGGAAGTCTTACAACATTTTACAATTTCACTAGTTTTATTACAATCTGACGGTTTTTACAATTTTACGGTGACATATATAAGAAGAAGATGGATATGTAGTGCTTCGTGAATCGTCAGTTTCGTTAGATTATTTTCGTAGCTATTCGGCTATGTGGCAATTTTAGATGCCGAAAATGGAGGGAATATTTGTCTATTTAGTATTACTATTTATATAAAGTCTGTTTTTAGTAAAGGTCTTACCTCCCACTACACCCAATGGCACTTTATAGCTGTGGGTGTCCATGTCTTTGGCGATGTTCTGTATACAGTCACCCAGTTGCAGAGACGTTATGCTGCAGCAGTGCTCAACTGATTCTGTTCAATTATACAAAATACATGAAATAAAAATGTTAGAATTTATGTAACATAGTAAATAGCATGTAAGATTTACCGTTTGAAACTAAAAGTTGAGTTTGGTTCTGAAAGTAATACTGAATTTTTCAACAAAATATTATGAATAAGATAAAATATATTCTATAACATTTTATCGCGTTAAAATGTGCGGCTTCCGTGGTATTTTCTTTTGCGCGCACGAAGTTACGGGCAACATAGTCTTTTATAATTTTTTCAAATGAGGATTAAAAATTCAAAATGTCCCACTGATGTATTTAAATAACTTAAATAACTTCAGGGTGTTTTGGGACGGTAATGAACATAAACACACCTAAAATCGTTTCAAGTGCATAGCAGGGCTTTTACATTTTATCTGAGAAGAGCAAAACTAGAATCCTACTTATTTGCGTTATGAATGAGTCTTGCGTTCAATATTCATGACTCATGACAGATAAGCAGAGAGGCAATTCTGCTAAATAAAACCTGCATTAATACAATTACAATCAAGTCTCGACACGCTAATACTCTCAAACAGTGTTTTTATGAATGTTAAACCAACGTGAATCGCGCTCTGATTCTGGACGAAACGTCATAAAATCCGTTTATGATCACATGTCACTTTCAATCCAAACAAATTAAAATTAAGTCTACTTTAAATACGAGAATTGAGATTCTGGGTTCTCATCAACCAATAAAGTCAGCCATTTTGACATTTGCACGCATGATTCACTAACTTCTTAACGAGAATTGACTATACGCTACTATAAGTTGTACTCACGGATTCCTCTCAGGACATCACCCTCTGCATCAGCGATGGTCTTGCCCTGCTCCTCTGTGATCTTGGCCGCCAACTTGCTTTGGTTCTCTCGCAGCAAACGCGCGAATCTGGGAATACGAGTTTTATAAGATTAAAATTATTGGGCTTATAACTCATTTTTCTTTTTCTCGTCTGCTTCGCAGGGTTACTGTTAAAAAAACAATCATGTATCCGAAGTATCCTCAATTGATTTTGAAAAACACATTAATAAAGAGACAGGTAAACATTTGTTTGAAAATATATATAATATGTCACCGTAAAATTGTAAAAACCGTTAGATTTTAATAAAACTAGTGAAATTGTAAAATGTTGATAGACTTCCGACGCGAATTTGCTGCCTATAATTTCACATATTATTTATGGTTAGATTATAAATATATAGTTTTTAATCTTGCGACATATTTTTACAATTTCGTTAGTTATTTTACAATTTTACGGTGACATATACATACATCTGAATAACCAAATTTACATACTTATATATTTTTTTATTTAAAATTTTGCGCATATTTGTATATAGGCAGTATGCTAATGTCACTTCGGATAAATAGCATACTATCTACATTGCAGATTATGGTCCTTTTCGTTGGAAATTTATAGTTATTTTATATTAAAATTATAGTTGTATAATGTAAAAATTACTTGAACATCAGCTGTTGGCGAGTCATAATGGTGCTTTGGCTCCATGACTTGTACGCTTTCTTGGCTGCCTCCAAAGCTGAATTCAGTTCAGTCGGCGTCGCTTCTGGCACTCTGAAAACGGATACATTAACATGGTTTTATGCTAATTTTCTTAACCTATTCGGTATTTCTTTGTCATTGTGTCATTATCATTTCATTTGCAACACAAATTAATGGGTGCAAGTGAACAATACTACTAGAAATTACACTGATATTTTGTTTGATAATATGCTTTGGGTTTGACTAGGCATGCAAAAAAAAAAGTTATAGGTACATTTTTTTTTAAATCTTTTTAATCTTGCTATCAGTCCACAAACTATGAGCAGATTTGTTGGGTTTACTGTGTCAGGTAGAGTTAGTTTCCCAGTAGAGACTACTCTTTAGGAATCTGGTCGCCTATATTAATTTGGCAGATCCAGGTCTAGAATTTGGCATCGTTTTAGACGTCTAAATGTCTCAGGAACAGTAAGCTGGTACATAGGTACATAGAAAAATAATCTGCTATGGCAACATGCGGAACACCAGCTAAATGTCTAGGCTTTAAATAAATATTTTTTCTTATGTGTATGTCATTCTGATAAGCAAATATGTGTTGCCTACGATACTCTTTATTATCTTACATAATTCATTTATCTTAATGTAAACAAATATTTTTGTAATGATAAGATTGGCACTTCATAAGATAAATCTAAAAAAATCTTATGTAATTTTTACTGTCTTGTGATGAGATGATTCTTGTATTTTTTATTATTATTATAGCCTTTTGTTCCAAACTGATTTGCTTGAACTTTGTTGGTTTAAATTATGTCTCTCAGTTCGGTGTGCCTCTTGGCATAGGCCTCCTCCAATTCTTTCCATTGTGAGCGGTCTGTGGCCACTCGCGTCCAGTAAGGTCCAGCTGTAAGTTTGAGGTCGTCCTCCCATCTGCGGATTTGACGCCCCCTGCTTCTGTGGCCATCTCTCGGATACCAAAGGGTAACCTGCTTGTATTTTAACCAATGACAAAAACAGAGGGGATGTTATAAGTTTGACATGTCTGTATGTATGTCTGTGGCATTGGAGCTCACAAACAGATCAACAGATTTTGATCTAGTTTTTTTTTGTTTGGAAGCTGATGTGATCAAGAGTGTTTTTAGCAATAATTCATCATCATCAGCTCACTTACTGCTTAACAATGAAAGTAAAATTATTGGCTATAATTTTGTAAAATATTATACCTATATGAACAAGAAATATGAAGCTTTACCAGATTTGTGTCACATTATTTGAATATAAATTTGGCTACATACCTAAATACTTCTAAGGTATCCAATTACACATTAAGTGACTGAAAAATTATGTTATCTACACTAATATTATAAAGAGGAAAACTTTGTTTGTATGTTTGTTTATAATGAAAAGGTTCAAAACTACTGGACCAATTTCAAAAATTCTTTCACCATTCGAAAGCTACATTATCCATGAGTAACATAGGCTAAATTTTATTTTGGAAAAAATAGGGTTCTGTAAGATATTTGGGTTTTTCGGACACAAGGTGTAAAAAATCAACCAGAAAAGTTACTTATTTTGCATACACTGCCTAAACTATAAAAGATAGAATATATATAATAAAATGTCGTAATTAATTGTAGATCTTATAAATATCTACAAAAAAGTCCGCGACACACTATACCTATCTATGTCGAGTGAGGCACAACAACCATTTTTTTTTGGACTACACTTAAACGCGTTTATTTTACTCATGCTATTAATCCTTATCAAAATAAATTATTTCATCACTAAGTACAGTTTATGTAGATAATATTTGGTCTGTGAATGGTTAAAATTGGACATTTGGTTTTGAAGTTATGGCGAAATTATAACATTACGATTTCTGCTGCATGGCCCGTTGCAAAGTGGGCGACATTCTGTAGTATTAGTATCAGTATTGTACCCGTGTGAAGCCGGGGCGGGTCGCTAGTCTTATATATAAAAATGAATTACTGTTCGTCAGTCTTGCTAAAACTCGAGAATAGCTGGACCGGTGAGAAAATTCAGTTCATAATTAAGGCAGAACAATGTTTGTCAGGATAGCTAGTATAGTATAATTATTACTTGATGATCCATAAACCAATAATTATAATATTAAAGATTTCTGCTAATCATGTTGACTGAAAAATATGTTTACATTTTTTTCTGTTTCAAATCATGCAATCAGTCTTGGCAACTATAAGCAGATGTGATTAATGGCATATGACAGGCAGAGATTGTTCCCCATCGAGAATATCTCTATGAAGATTATTGGGATCTTATCCCAATGCATCTAAGTCCAGGATATTTCGTCTTTTCAGGCAATTTTTATTATCTCTGTGCAGTAGCATTTGAGCCAGCTGGTTTGGATGTTTTTTTAGACGAAAATACAAAATTTAGTGCTGAACATCTTTCAATATGTCTATCAAATATGTTCACATAAATACTTTATGATTAAAATTGAAATTTTACCTTCCAATTACTTCATTTGTAGCAGGGTTTGTCAATTCAATCCATTTATTTGTTTTAGATTCAACAAACTGTCCGTCAATGTAGAGTTTGGTTGTGGGGGCAGCGCTGCTGTATGATCGGTTAAACAGCAGTGGAGTCTAAAATGGAGAATACATTTTTGTTAAACACAAGCTTTACTAAAACGCGCAAGTTTTCACAAACCACAGTAGTTATTAAATTATAAGGTTATTAAAATAAAACGCAATGAAAGGCAATAAAATATTTTAAAGTGAATGAAGGACTTTAATCTTTAGGCAAAACTTAGGTGTTTGAGATATTTTGAATAATTGAAAAAACATTTTTGTGAATTATTGAGCAGATGATGAAACTGCAAATAAAAAATATTCAACTGCGCAGCAAAAGTGGAATAGGTATGAATAATGTAGTCAGTTTAAATACCAAATTACCTGGCATGTGTTTGCCTTATATTCTCAAGAAACTAGAAAAACAAGTGTTACTTATTCAGAATATTATTTAAATCCTAAGCAAAAGAATCGTTTTTTAAATTCAAGAAAACAAAGATCTCTCAAGTATCAGCAAAAATCTACAGAAGTAGAAATGATAGATGGTATCAGACTTACTTCAGATTTTAAAATTTTTAACATTGTGGAAGCCATGATGTGAGCGTGATGCGTTTGGTGCCGACTGAGAGTTCAGATATCAGTTATCACCATTTACATTGGGGGTCTTACTGATTAAAATACAAATGTTGTTTTCTGACCTTGAATGATAAAATTAAATTATTCAAATCCGCTGAGTGCCGAGCGGCGACATTTCGTAAACAATACAACGTCAATGTCACATGCCGTTTGCGTCTGTCAGCAACCATTTGGCAGTTAATTGACATTCCTTTTTTTTTGTTATAAATGGCTTCGGCTTATAACTATTTGCCAGTGTCAAGTTAAAAGGCGTGAAATAGGTCGCGAAGCTTCTGCAGGGGGGTCGCCGGAGGTAGAAAGAACTTTAGTAAAAAACCAACGAAGATTAAAAAGATTGATTTATTAAGAGTAAGAGAATTTTAACAAAAGTATATTATACTAATAAATCAATCATCGATATCATTGATGTATGTAATTGTAAAATAATGTGTTTGACATACTATATTATGTACTTATATCTGAATCCCAATTATGGAGACGCATAAAAACATAATATGAAATGAATATTTGTAACACTGTAACATACACATACATACATGATAAAATATTTTCGCGAAATATTTTTTTCATACAAGGAGGTCGCATCATATAAAAGGTTGAAAAACACTGCTTTAAACAACGCCGAAATCCCCAAACATGTAGATATAAGGAATCAGGAGTTCTGTTCTGTACTTTTGGATCCAGGCTTATACCTTGGAGTAAAATCTTACTTTTTGGTAGTAGGTATATGTTTGGACTACTTAAGAAAAAGTTGAAATCACTATAATATGTGTCCATATAAATTTCGAGGAGTTCCCTCGATTCCTCATGGATCCCAGCATCAGGATTCAGGACACCACTTTTTTGAAAACGGGACCAACTTTTTTGGAAGTCGGTTAATGATGAAATTTGGTACATTTGGATGAAGTTTGGACTGTAGAGATCTCGGTTTTGTCATCATAAAATAATAATAATTTTACATTTTAGGGGGTGGCTTCCAATCTCCATACGTCATGTGAACTGTTTAGTGGGGATGAAAAATATTTTATTGGGTAGGAGTTAGGAATAGAACCCATCGTGTGAGGTATCGATGAATAGGTATTTTCATACAATATGACTTAATTACTTACAACGTAAGTAATTATCGAGAAATCGGCTTCCAAAGTGGTTTATTAGTTGGTCTCCCCCTGGCATTTCTAAACTATGAGACTTAGAAACTTTAAATTTTCTATGTTGATAGATCATGCTAAATACTCTTAAAGAAAATTATTTTGAACGAAATCGGACAGTAACTTTTAACCCTTGGCTGGTATCGCTATTTTTGGCAACACTACTGGCATCGTGGGTCATATTTTACCCATACCAAAAAATCTGTTGTAGTACGTGTGCATTTGTTTTATTTATGTAAATAGAGATAGAAATTAAATAAAAAAACTATTTTTTACAAAATTATCTTAGTTTAATTTTAGAATATTAAAAAGTTATTTAGTTCTACATGAATTTGTAACTAACCTAAGTTTTTGGCACTTTTTGGTAAGATTGTATTTAAAATGAAATAAAAAATATAAACTCTAGAAAAACTTAAACAAAAATAAATTAATGGCACTTCTTATATCCTCTTAATAACAAAAAAGTATAATTCTCATGAGATCAGCTAATAATTTAAAAAATGTCAATCAAAATCGTGGGTCAAATGTGACCGGCCGGCTCCATACCTCAGCTCCTATGATGGTCACCACACTGCACTTCCGCCCCCCACCGCAGCTTGCTACGTACTGAGAATACGTAGAAGCGCGCATTTGTACCATGAACATTTAAAGAATAATAACTAAAAATGTTTGCGTCTGGGTCAAATTTGACCCACGATACCAGCTAAGGGTTAAAGTAATTTGCATAAAACACAACAAACAATCCACTAATCGTGCCACCAAAACCTATTACGCATTTACAGTTACGAAACCCTCCTTAGACATGTCTGACATTGGTTAGGTTATTTTTATTAGTTATTTTATCGAATTTTATTAGTTATATTTACCTATTTACTATTTTACCATGTTGACCCACCTTATAATAGGATAGGTAGTTCTAAAAACAGCTCTGAATACGAGTTTATGTGCTTTAAATATCCGGTAGGGTTGGACGTGCTGTAGTCACAGGCTCACAATGACTTCATTCACACTCGAACAGCGAACATTGTTGATAAGCGAGCACTTGAACAAATATTATTTAAGCTGTTTTAGATACCTAGTTAATGATCTGATACAGCTTTATGCTAAGGTAAGTTCATAAAACTATTAAAAGTAGGTATTTTTAATATAATACATCTATGAAAGTTGGTATATAATTTTGTAAGGAAATAATAAACCTGATTTATTATTTTATTTTAATCTACTTCTACTAGCTATTGCCCGTGACTTCGCTCTCGTAAATAAAGTATCCCACGGGTTTTTTTTTGGGTTAAAAAGTAGCGTTAAATGTTTTTTTCGGATCCTAAACTACTACCATACCAAATTTCATCAAATTCTGTTTAGTAGTTTTTGCGTAAAAAGAGTAACAAACATACATCTATCCATTCATACATTCCATCCTTACAACATTTCACATTTAGGATTTGAAGTTCATAAATTAGCATGTATGAAGTATGAACACTGTTTTTGAAAATTTTATAACTGCTTGCTCTAAGCCAGGGTTTCTTAAAGTGGGGTCCACGGACCACCAAGGGGTCCGTAATATGTGTGCCAGGGGTCCGCAGCGTTCTGAAGATTAATGAAAAAAAAAATTTGCAGTAAACTAGCACAACTGATCAAAGATGACTTAATTGACATGAGATCAAAAGAACTGTTGAGAGCTGAATTTCATGCAAAAGGAATGGAACACCATTCACCAAGACCTTTTGGATGAAATTCAGCTCAAAGAACACTTTGAGTCAAGCTTACCCTCTTCTGGTCAAACGAGCTATGTCCGTTCTGATACCTTTTGCTACTACGTATCTTTGTGTGGCAGTGCATGCGCCTTGCCTTATCGAAGACAATCCCATAATTTAAAGTGCTCATTGAGGCCAAACAACAGCATCCAATTTTCAAATTTCTATTTAACAATTTTAATTTAATTAAGTTAAGCATTAGTAAGTGAGAATAAATTACTAATAACCCCCCCAAGGGGTCCGTGGCATTTCAGAAATTCTGAAAGTGGTCCGTGACTGCACTTAGTTTAAGAACCACTGCTCTAAGCAAACAAAAAAATACTAACATTATAGAGTTAGACAAAATATGAATAATAAACAAATAACCCTAGCTACAAAGTGGAGAAGTACTTTGGTAAAATCAACTACGGAGATTTTGGGTATAGGTACCTAGGTTATACCAATCACGAACAAAGTAGATCATTCCTATTAGGTATGGTCGTGATTGGGCTACACTCTACACTCTACAGCCTACAAGGTAATAAGGTTGGTATGTAAGATTCGCCTTTATATTTGCCGCGTGACTTCAAACTAACTTCGAATTCACCTCGTTAGTTGTAGTTTGTATGAGTAATGACGAAGTGCATGTCATTTGCCACGGCCTGCTGTGACCGATAGCGCGGCCACTGACCTCCTTATCAACAACCTAAATACGCCTATAGTCTAGTACTAGCATGTACAGCAGGCGACAGATTTATCCTTCTACAAAATATAACTGCACAGTTACAAAGGGTAATAATCCAAAGATATAATATCTATTAGGTTGGATACGTTTTAAGTTCAAACTAGAAATGCCACGAATAGTGAATTGGCCGAATACCGAATACCGAATATTCGGCAACGCTGTCAGCCGAAGCGCCGAATATTCGGCACGAAATACATACTTGTCGGGAGCGCGTTATCTGGATTAAGGGGCCCCATACATGGTTCGGTCTGCCTTCAGTTCGGCCTGAACGGATGCAAAATCGTATCGTCTGCGTCCAATTTCGAGAACGCATCAGTCGGCCGTATGGACTGAAGCGATTCGTTCCAGTGTTGCCAGCTCTGTTTTTGTGAAACTACTAAACTCGTATCGATTTCTACTAAAAACTAGAGATGTCCCGAATATTCGGCAACTATTCGGTATTCGGCCTATTCGGCCACTTTTTTTGCTATTCGGTATTCGGCCGAATAATACGTACTATTCGGCCGAATACCGAATACCAAAGACACGTTATATTACTCAAAATTATATATTTATTTCCAAATTACAACACTTTAGTAATTAAAATTGATCAGTGGTAAGTTATGATGGATAAAAACAAGCTTTTCAGCATTTTTTGGTAGCAAACGATTATGCTTTTCATCTTAAATGTTACCAGCCTCAGAAAACAACCTCTCACTATACACGCTAGCAGGGGCGGCCTTACCCATTGCGAGGCTCCGGGCGGCAGGTATTTGCGAGGCCCTTTGTCCTTCGTGAAAATTATGTGATGCGAAAATTTTTTAAAGGATTTACAAAATGGCATTTTTAAACTTGCGACAAAACAATCAAATTTTGGGTTTGAAAAAACCGAATATTGAATACTAAATTACCGGTTTGGCGTAATAATGTAAGGAACAAAAAATTCCAAATCTGGTAACTAAATAATACCAGTTTTGTTCACTGAATATTCCAAACTGGCAGACTGATATTATTTTAGCTAACAAATTACCATCTTTGTGACAATTTGTGAGTAGGTACACATTTAATTCAAAAATAGGCACATATACGTTTTCCCTGATGTAGGTAATTCAAAAAACATAATAAGCAGCAAAACGAGCGCACATAAAAAAACATAAAGGAAATTTTTAATTTTTCTCGGTTTTGTTAAAATTTAAAAATGGCATAAGTATATTTATTTTTGTAACATATCTTTCCTACTAACGTTATAAATGTGAAAGTTTGTGAGATTACTCTTTCACGTAAAAACTATTGAGCGGATTTTGCCTACTTTGATCCTGAAAAATACAATATTCCCAAAGGATATTGCATTTACGCAGGCGTAGCCGCGGGTAAGAGCTAGTAGCTTTATACGAGCAATGGCTCGTACCTCAAAGTACAGCATTGCTCTATTTTTTTTTCTATACTGAAAAAGTAATGAAAATTTCCTCCTCCTTAGTAACGCCGCAACCACATATTTTCTTCTTGATGGGAGGAAAAGATATTCGAAAATCATAAATTTTATGGACGTAGCAATCTCAATGATGATCCGCTTGAGGGACGTCCTTTAACAGCGACTACTGAAGATAACATTAGTGCTGTGCGATGCATGATAGAGGAAGATAAGAGAGTGGCCTATCAGCAGATATGGGCAAGCCTAGGCATTGGTATGAGTCAAGTTCATAAAATATTACACAAACATTTAGGTGTCAGGAAGCTTTGTACCAGATGGATTCCCCATACTTTAACCGACGACCAGAAACACCTTCGCATGGACTGGTGTCGCCAAATGTTAGATAAGTTTAACGGTGATGACATAAATGCTGTATTTAACATCGTCACAGGTGATGAAATCCGGATATATTGCTAAGAACCCGAAATCGAAAGACAATCAGCTCAGCGGTGTTTTCTTTCGAGGATCGGCCAACTAAGGTAAAGAAAGGAAGAAGTCAAGAAAAAAAGACGATTGCCTCATTCTTGGGTCGGAAAGGCCATTTCACGACAGTTGTGCTAGAAGATGGAAGGACAGTTAGAGCAGACTGGTATGTCAATCACTGTTTGACTATTGTCTTGGAAAAAATTCGACAGCAGCGCCATCGAAGCAGGATCCTCCTTCACCACGACAAAGCTTCAGCGCAGTCCGAAAAACGGACTGTTGAATATTTGACTATGCCAGGTGTCGAGATAATGAGTCATCCGCCATACAGTCCTGACCTGGCGCCCTGCGACTTTCATTTATTCCCAAGAACTAAAGATAAAATTCGAGGTATTCGCTTTATGAGCCCTGAAGTTACAATGAAAGCGTCCGAAAATGCCATAGAAGAGACTCCTAAGGAAGAATGGGCCTACTGCTTTTCTCAGTGGTTCCATCGAATGCGACGATGTGTAGAGAGGAACGGAGATTACTTCGAAAAACAATAAAAGTATTGGCAACTTTCTACATTAAGTCGTTTTTCATTTTCTAAATATTTTCAGTGTTACCTAGTTATAATCATCAATCCTAATCACCATCCCCAACAAATTTTATATTAGTACTCATGTTTCTTTTTATCTGCCGATTTTTGTATTTTTTGTCAGCCGAGTGCTTTCACCAGTAATTTAGTTGCCAACATATTAATTCACTGCCAAATTTAGTAATGCAGTATGCTCACGAGCAGTCGTCAACCTATTTATTAAGAATAAAAGTCAAAAAATACATATAGATTTTTTTATCATTTAATTTATCACATATACTTAGGTGTTTTTAAAAATTTGCTTGGGTTGTTGCGCGAGGCCCCTGCAAGCACGAGGCCCCGGGCGATTGCCCCGTTCGCCACCCCCTAAGGCCGTCACTGCTGACGCTAGTCGTCGCCTGCTGCGTCAACGCAACGAGGAAAACAGGTTGCGAGTTGCGACTTGTCTTAATCCAGCTAACGCGCTTCCGACAAGTATGTATTTCGTGCCGAATATTCGGCGGCCGAATATTCGGCGCTTCTGCCGACAGCGTTGCCGAATATTCGGTATTCGGTATTCGGCCAATTCACTATTCGTTGCATCTCTACTAAAAACTACTAAAAAACTACTAAAGAAGCTACTTAACTTAGGAATTCCTGAAGCCCCCCAAATACCACTGCATTTTAGGTTTTATTAAATTACATTTTTTTCATTAATTGAATTTGATTATAAATTTTACCATTAAATTAGAATATACTAGGAAATATTACGTATATAGTAATTAAACGGGTAGTTTTAAGAAAATTACGGACGAATGTAATAATATGATAAGATGTATTTTTTTTGTGCTTAACCTAGGCCATTTTGCATATGATTACTGTCTGGCTCTTTCCTACTAAAAAACTACTAACTAAATTCCTACTAAGAGGGAATGAAATACTTAATTTAGTAGTAAAACTTTGTAAAATAACTAAGTTGGCAACATTAATTCTGGCCTGACCGGGCGGCCTGTACGGACTACGGACCATTTGTTCAAATCGCTTCAGTTCTCGCCCGAGCCGCGGCCGTGCGGGCGTGTATCGTGGACAAGCGTTGCATGAGTTTTCGCGGTGTTTAAATACAAAATTGATAAACACGACCATAGTCCGCGGCAAACCAGAATGGACTGATGCGGTTTTCCGTGTGTGGGCCCGAATCTGTTCAGGCCGAACTGACGTAAATTGGGTTTGATGCGACTTTTTCCGTTTGTGTGCTCGAATCCGTTCAGGCCGAACTGACGTCAGTTCTGACTAAAACGATCGGCCTTTCGTCTGTGGGGGCCTTGACAAGTCGCAACCTGTTTTCCTCGTTGCGTTGGCGCAGCAGGCGACGACTAGCGTGACACCCCCTTACTAATAAATGCTGTATATGCTTTGAATAGTTACACAGTGTTTTGTCTCCTTCTATCGAATTAGAAATGTCACTTGTGTGACGTGAACAAAACACTGTATAACTATTCAAAGCTTATACAGCGTTTATTAGTAAGGGGGTAAGTGTATAGTGAGAGGTTATTTTCTGAGGCTGGTAACATTTACTATGAAAAGCGTAATCATTTGCTACCAAAAAATGCTGAAAAGCTTGTTTTTATCCATCACAACTTACCACTGATCAATTTTTATTACTAAAGTGTTGTAATTTGAAAATAAATATATAATTTGGAGTAATATAACGTGTCTTTTTTACATGATTTGGTATTCGGTATTCGGCCGAATAGTACGTATTATTCGGCCGAATACCGAATAGCAAACAAAGTGGCCGAATAGACCGAATACCGAATAGTTGCCGAATATTCGTGACATCTCTAGTTCAAACAGCCTCCGTGGTCTAGTGGTTTGAGCATTGGCTCTCGACTCGGAGGTCGTGGGTTCGATTGTACGTGTTACTTCAACGATATTCAAGAACATGGTAAGGTAACCATGACCTGATCAGCCGTTTGAAGATGATCAGCTATTTTCTAGTTGATGAGGGGATCTGACTAACTTTCTTATGTCCGATCGATTCGAAATTTGGTACCGTGTTACTTCAACGATATTTAAAGAACATGGTAAGGTAACCATGACCTGATTAGCCGTTTGAAGATCATCTTTTCTTTATTAGTTTATGAGGGGATAAAAAAGGATAAAATAAAAGTAAAATTAAAAATTTTAAAAAACCCCCGACACAAAAAATAAACTCTAAAAAATAATAAATAATATTTTAAACCTATTATAATTATATTATCACATATAATATTATGTAAGTTGAAATATTTTTATTTTCCAATCGTCGCCTCGTCGGGGGACCGCTGAAGTTTATAAAGTATTTTTACAACAACAGTATAATTAATTATTACCAATTACATTTAGGTATGAGCAAATTTTTTTCGGAGTAAATTCTTTTGTTCATTCTGCGACTGCACCTGTTTTTTTACATAGCGGTCCCCCGACGAGACGACGATTGGAAAATAAAATTATTTCAACTTACATAATATTATATGTGATAATATAATTATAATAGGTTTAAAATATTATTTATTATTTTTTAGAGTTTATTTTTTGTGTCGGGGGGTTTTTAAAATTTTTAACTTTACTTTTATTTTATCCTTTTTCATCCCCTCATAAACTAATAAAGAAAAGATGATCTTCAAACGGCTGATCAGGTCATGGTTACCTTACCATGTTCTTTAAATATCGTTGAAGTAACACGGTACCAAATTTCGAATCGATCGGACATAAGAAAGTTAGTCAGGTCCCCTCATCAACTAGAAAATAGCTGATCATCTTCAAACGGCTGATCAGGTCATGGTTACCTTACATGTTCTTTGAATATCGTTGAAGTAACACAGTACCAAATTTTGAATCGATCGGACATTGGAAAGTTAGTCAGATCCCCTCATCAACTAGAAAAGAGCTGATTATCTTCAAACGACTGATCTTCCCACACGAATTTTCTCATCAAACGAAGCTACGAACACTCTCGATTAAGTCATCAATATTCTCTTTCAATCAACGGCGGATCCAGGGGGGGGGTCATGGGGGTCATGACCCCCCCCCCCCTGAGCTGGTTCCAGGACTTAGGTGGACCACTAATTGAACATAATGATTTTATTTATATACCTTCAATATTTAATTAATTTAATATAATATAATAACTTTGTATGATGGCAAACGTTTGCGAACGAACGCATCAAAAATTTAAAATTTAAATCGTGGCTAAGATCTTCAATGGTTGAAGATCGCCTAACCGGACTGGCATTTCTCCACGTTATTAAAAACGTACCCATTGACTTTTGCGGAGTTTTGCGTCTATATAGTGCGATTCAAATGAGAATAGGATCGAGTCGGCGCCATATTGTTTCGAGTTTAGACTGATATGATAGTTAAATTTATGTTTAGATAATTGATTACTATTTAACGTGTTTATTTTAATTCGATGCAAGACTATTAATATTTATATGCACATAAGTTTTTTCTGAAAATCGCACTTTTCAAGTGATATTTGACAGAAAAATATCACTTGAAAAGTGCGATTTTGAATTTCGAACACTTGAAAACCAAATAAGTTATTTGTCATCTAATTTACAACATCAGAAATTACACTAATTTTACTTTAATTTAAATTACAAAATGATTCTATTTTCAGTCTTTTAGGGTGTAAAATTTGAGCAGATTTACCTATTAAATAGAAAAAAAAAATTGCTTGCTCGCTTCGCTCGCTCGCGTTTAACATAAAGAACATATTATATTATTTAGTAGCGATGTTCTGATTTAGCCGGTCCGTTTTATGATATTTTTCAGAAGCTCACCGTTATCCAGTGTTTAAGTTTAACGATTGAATAGATTTTAACCTATAGAATGGGAAAGAAAATTATGCTCGCTCGCTTCGCTCACTCATGTTTGGCTCATACAGACATATTACTATAAAATTTTGTACCGTCGTTCAGTTTTGGGCTTTTGATATTTGTATTTTTCGAATTACAGAGTTTTTCAGGGTAACAGTCCATGAGGGTTTAAAATTTGAGCAGATTTAACCTATTAAATAGGAAAAAAATTTTGCTCGCTCGCTTCACTTGCTCGCGTTTAACATAAAAAACATATTAATTTAAGTAACGATGTTCTGTTTTAGCTGATTCATTTTATGATATTTTTCCGAAGTTCACCGTTATTCAGTGTTTAAGGGGAAACCCTGAAAGACTGTGCTTTAAAGCATAAACAGGTAAAATTGAAAAAAAAATGGGCGCCCATTATTCTAATGTATGATCCTATTTCCACAGTATTTTAGGGTTTAAAGTTTGAACAGATTTAACCTATTAAATAGGGAAAAAAATTTGCTCGCTCGCTTCGCTCGCTCGCATTTAACATAAAGAACATATTATATTATTAAGTAACGATGTTCTGTTTTAGCTGATTCATTTTATGATATTTTTCCGAAGTTCACCGTTATTTTTACCGTTTATTCACCGAAACCCTGAAAGACTGTGCTTTAAAGCATAAACAGGTAAAAATTAAAAAAAAAAATGTGTGATCCTATTTTCACAGTATTTTAGGGTTTAAAGTTTGAACAGATTTAACCTATTAAATAGGAAAAAAAATTTGCTCGCTCGCTTCGCTCGCTCGCGGTTAACATAAAGGCCACTACATTATTTATGACCGATGTTCTGTTTTAGCCGGTTGATTTTATGGTATATTTCCGAAGTAAATATTTTAGTTTAACGTTTGAACAGAGTTGAACGTTTGAACCTGTAAAATAGGAAAATTTGCTCGCTCGCTTCGCTCGCTCGTTTTTGGCTTAAACAACATATTATAAAATTTTGTACTCACGTTTAGTTTTAGACTAAGTATAGATATTTGTATTTTTCCGAAATACACAGTCTTTCAGGGTTTAAAGTTTAAACAGGTAACGAAAAAAAATTCTAATGTGCCCAGGGCCTCTAATAGGTTAAAGACGGCCCTAATTATTTAAAGTACTTGTAGTCGTTTTATTTTCTTGAATCCCCCCCCCCCCCCCGAACTAAAACCTGGCTACGCCCATGATGTGACCCCTTCCTGGCGCCAAAGCTGGATCCGCCCTTGCTTTCAATGCGCTTTCATTTGAGACCTTACTCGAGTATATTTGCACATTCGGTTTTTCTTCCCCGCTTTCACCCCCCACAACTTTTAAACGGCTCAACCGATTTTCATCAAACATGTCTAAGAACACTCGCATGTAAGTCACTTTTAATACAAAAGAAACTAAATTGAAATCGCTTCATCCATTCGGGAGCTATGATGCCACAGACAGACAGACAGACACACCCACAGACAGACACGTCAAACTTATAACACCCCTCTTTTTGCGTCGGGTTTCACATGACATTCTGCTACATATAAATGTGAAAGTTTGTGAGAATGGATGGATGGATATTTGTAAGTTGTAACTTGTAACTAAGTAGGTATTTCAAGCAAAAAGTACTGGCCAGATTTTGATGAAATTTGGTATGGTAGAAGTTGAAGGTCTGAATAAATACATAGGCTACTTTTTATCTCGAAAAAATACAGAGTTCCTGTATTTACGCGGACCGAGCCGCAGGCAAAAGCGGTGCAACCTTCCTGTGTAATGAATAAAGTTACATTTTGAATAGGTACCACGACGATATGAGACGAAACTTTACCTATTCACTACATTAAAAGATATACGTTTCATATTATATGACTACAGTCATACCTAGGGTTGCCATTCGTCCCGATATATCGGGACTGTCACCGTTTTTAGGCCTTCTGTCCCGACGTCCCGACAAAGCACTATTACGTCCCGTTTTATCGCGCTATCAAAGCAATTCAAAAATGTACCTACGCGCACCAAATTACTCTGTGCGCGGTTGCGACACGTCGCATGAAAGAAATCGCTGCTGCCGGAGACTGTGGAGTCAATTTTACAGTGTCAGGTTAATTTTAATATGACTTGCACAGAGTTTTATAAATATGTAAAAGGCCAAAAAGAATTACTTAAAAAAATAAAGTCGTCAAAAAAATATGACCAACCTACGTGTAGTAGGTACTGCGTCCATACCAAGTCCATACAGTAGAATTTGAATTTTTTTTTTTATAAAAGATTTTCATACTTTCTTTTTTCTCTTTTTTTTATCGGGCAATTGGCCCACCACACTTACCCACCACTGCAACTCCTGTGTAGCCAGGATCGACAGTGGTAACCAACCGCAAGAACCCTTTGATATGATCTCAGGGGTGCCCGGGGGACATGCTAAATCTGTCTTGGAACCCGCAACGAAATTAATCAGAAGATTGTAGGAGGAGTAGGAAGTATTCCACTTTCCCTCCCCAAGCAAAGCGGGAGACAGCAAAAATTGTTATGAAAAAAAAGTCAGAATTAAAGGGGAGGCACCACGGGAATAACACGTTGTTTATGTTTTGATTTATAATATGACAATTAGGATTTATGATGACAATATAGTGTTGCATTGTTTCCAATAGTACTTATGACAAAAACGTTTCTTTTTTCTCTTTGGGGCCATCCACATATTACGTCACGCAAAATTTCGACTTTTTGAACCCCCCCCCCCCCCCAAGTATCCCTGTATTTAACATGTACTGTCACACTTAGTATGACCCCCCCCCCCCCCCCCCCCCCCACCGCCCCCATCAGGTGTGGCGTAATATGTGGATGGACCCTTTGCGTCCCGACACGAGCTTTGCCAAATATGGCAACCCTAGTCATACCACATACATACCTTCACTACACAACATGCGCCGTGCACTTGTGCAGCGCATTCGATCACTTACATTTTACAATGAAACGTGTATCTTCTAATGTAAAATTCAATTTTGAATAGCTATTTAAATAAATATAAAGTATATAAAGTTTGGTAAAATCAATTACGGATATTTCAGACATATAATCGCGCACTAAAGTAATTATTGTCCTACTCGAAAAGAAAATATTTAGGTATATAGGTAATTATGATTTATGGGCAGTTTTGCGGAGAGTCACCAATCACCATACATGAGATGTTTTTTTTTAGTTTGAGTATGACAATTATTTTTCTGCTTAAACGTATTTACATAATATCATTATGCAGTAGATCATATGCCCGAAGTATCCGTAATTGATTTTTATTTTTATTTATTCAGAACACATACAGTTTTTATCAGTATTACATATATGTACAAAACATTTAGACCTTATACACGTATACGTATCATTTCGTTTCTTTGTGAGTTGACCCTTCCATTTGATTTGAATTACTTATATAATTTGTTTTCAATCAAAAGCAACCAAATAGACTTTCAGTTATAATTTACCTTAGAAACAATTATGCAAGTGAAGACTTTTATAACTTGAAGCGTAACAACTCCATTCGCAACACCGCCGGCCTAACCACTACATTTAATATTTAATTGATTCATGATTACTATAACACAAAACGAATAAAAAAAATTAACATTGCATTCTTATCGATGCAAACAAACAAACAAAGAAACAAACTTTTCCTCTTTATTATTAGTATAGATGACTTATGAGATAAGGCATAAGCCATGAATATTAGCAAAAATATAAATTAGACAAAGAAAGACCAAGAAAGTCTTATTTTTGTTAGGGTTCCATACTACTACCCTTATATTATATTCACTCCGTCTGTCTATCTGTCTGGCCACCATTCTAACTTTTGTAATTATTATGAACATAAATGGATACAATTTGGTATAGTTATAGACTGTGTCAAGATTTTATTGTTGGAATCATAGAATAATATTTTTATAATTTTAGGGGTGGCTCTCCATACCTACATATACTTAAAGTAGGAATGTTTTTTTTACATCCTTCTCCATTGTTCTCGAACGAAGACCGAAATCGCGGGAAAAGTTTTAAAATTTTAATAAAGATTTAACTCTGGCATCAATCCAGAGTGTTTGAATCAGTGCATAAAACTGATGGAACCAGACAATATAAATAGGAAATAAGTAATACCATTTAGTTAAAAATTAAAATATAATTTAATAAAATACCTACTTATACTTATTTCAATAATAACATTGTACATTGTTTACATCTCCTCTGATTTCTCATTTATGTATTATTAATAATTATTATTAGATATTATTCCAGTAGGTATTTTATATTCTTGTGACCTGTCTGTCTACATGAGGCAAGGTAAGACGAACGAACAGTCATCTGTTTATTGTATTCATATTTTTTTTTTTTTTTTTTATGAAATAAGGGGGCAAACGAGCAAACGGGTCACCTGATGGAAAGCAACTTCCGTCGCCCATGGACACTCGCAGCATCAGAAGAGCTGCAAGTGCGTTGCCGGCCTTTTAAGAGGGAATAGGGTAATAGGGGAGGGTAGGGAAGGGAATAGGGTAGGGGATTGGGCCTCCGGTAAACTCACTCACTCGGCGAAACACAGCGCAAACGCTGTTTCACGCCGGTTTTCTGTGAGCCCGTGGTATTTCTCCGGTCGAACCGGCCCATTCGTGCCGAAGCATGGCTCTACCACATAAATTCTTATATTAGGATTTAGGACTAAGGACACAGATTAAAGAGCAAAATGCAGCGTTGTGTCTCGTATCGTCCCTTACGGCGTGAATTGACCTTAGGAATTAAAGCATATTTTTATATTTTCCGGTTCAAAACAATCATGCTTTTAGTATGGCCATCTTTACAAATAATATAATAATAGATCATCAAGCCCTAACTGACAAGGTAGTAAGTAGATATATACAGTTAATGGGATATAAAAGTCATGGGGTACTCATCCCAACTTACCTGTCCGGTAGTTGTGGTATAGTATACGGGTACGCGACCCCGGCTTCCCTAGCTATTACTGTCCTATCCCTTGCCCTCCTGGGCGGTAATATCCTACATTTCCTATTTCCCACTCCAACTTACCAATCTTCCTTTCCACACCACCTATCCTTCCCTTTCCCTATTCCTACCCTCTCTACCAATCCGTGGAAACGCAATGGATAATAATAAAAATAATTTAATTATCCAAAATGGCGGCGATGTGGTTCTGAACCACATCGCCGCCATTTTGGATGGGTGGTGAACCGTTCACCACCCATCACGTCTCGTTTCTCGCGGAGGTGAAAAGTGGACCATGGAGAGCTGCTTCGCTATGTTGAATGTAAGAGGAGGAATGGATGGTAAGAATGAAAGTGAACGAAGCGAAACGAGTATGTGAGGATCGTAGCAAGTGGCAAAAGTGGTCTCTGCCTACCCCTTTATGGGAAAAAGGCGTGATTATATGTATGTATGTATGTATGGGATATTTGGAGTTAGAAAACGAGTACACAACGTAGTATTTAGGCAGTGATTTTGGGGGCTGAAGTCCTGAAAAGGAAAATAGTTCGCCTTAAATTGATATTTTATTAGACAACCTCCAGTATTTCTATTATTATTATAAAATTCATAAATACAGCGATCTTCATAATACATAGACAATAGTCATACCTACGTCGCGTATACGTGATATAGAGCACATAGACCAAAGCATCAACGACTACATATTATTTAATAAAGAACCTATGTAAATCTTATACTTACTTTAAACGAGACAATCTTGTTTATTATATATAATGGTAATCTTGGCAACACGGTTTTATCATGAAATTTAGTATGCAGGGAGTTTTGGGGGAAAAAACGGCCTAGCTAGGTTTTATCCCTGGGAAACTGCGCATTTTTAAGTTATATTTTTAGTTCATATTATGTTTTTTCTTTCGTCGTGCAACGAATATATCAATAATCTCGACTCTATATTTATAATGTCAGTCCGATAGGCAACTTGTATAATTTTTGAGGGAAATTCGGAATGTGGTGGGTTCGAACACCGGTAAAATATTTTTGTGATTTTTTTTGTATCTACTAGATAAGAGTTTCGAGCTAGTATTGGCTAAGCTACCGAGCTTGCAGCTCTGAACGGCTTTAGATGAAATTTGGCATGGTAGTAGTTTAAGATCTGGATTAACACATAGGCTACTTTTTACCCCGAAAAAGTACAGTGTTCCTGAGGAATACTGTATTTACGCAGGCGGAGCCGCGGGCAACTGCTAGTAGTACATAGTAGGATAATATCTAGCCCAATCGAATTGCTGCTACTGTGCTGCAATACCAGCGATAAACATTTGAGTATACCTGGCTACCCGCTACGTTTTACTATGTAATAAGTACCTGGGTAACCGAGCTTAGCTTGGAGCTCTTATCTAGTAGATACAAACAAAAAAAGAATCACAAAAATATTTTACCGGGGTTGGAACCCACCACATTCCGTATTTCCCTCAAAATTATACAAGCTGCCTATCGGACTGACATTATAAATATAGATAGTAGATAGTTTAAGATCTGGATTAACACATAATATGCTACTTTGATCCATATAATATAAAGTACAGTGTTCCCGTAGGATTACTGTACTTACAGGAGGCGGAGCCGCTGGCAAAAACTAGGAAAATATATTTTTTAACGTCTTAGGTAGACGTTGAGGGTTGACGTAGAGGGAAAAAATCATTGCAACTAAATGTATCTAAGATCTTGTTACTTACGTGTACATAAAAAGTCCTATCATAATTCATAACAATACTAATGTCAGTCACGTAAATAAATAATATTCGTGCAAATTGCGATAAATGTATTGTATACTAGATAACGTTGTGGACTGCGGTTGGCATTTTTAATTCCTGGCGTAATTATAACGTTTATTGCATTTATCCTGAAATGCGATCTCATGTGCTATCGCCAATCTCATGCTATCAACGATCTCCCACGTGCTATCGGTGGATTTCAGGAGGTGAATGTTCGCTAGTTGTAAACAACGTTTATTGGACACAATGGAATATTAAACGAGACACTAGATTTTTATGCGATATAAGAGGCGTTTTACACTCGCCTAACAACTGCTTTAAAGTAACTGTAAATAGCGGTTTTATTTAATAGTTAAATGTATCTGGTACCTAACATTTTTAGTACATACTTGTCCTAGATACATATCTATCTATACTCTATACTAATATAATAAAGAGGAAAGTTTGTTTGTTTGCATTGAATAGGCTCCGAAACTAGTGGACCGATTTTGATGAAATTTGGTACAGATATAGATTAGACCACGGGGAAGGATATAGGCAGCAAAATGTACGGCTACTGCGGGATTTTCTTTTGTGCGCAGGAAGTCGCTTGCAACATCTAGTATACAATATTTACAGCATCAAAGGCTAACAGGCTTTGCGTCCACACCATCACCTGCTTGAGAAATACCGGGAGTGACGTTGTATGTAAATATTATTACCTAAGAAAAATCCACTAGTTAATTATTTATCAGAAATATTACAAATTTTAAATCTGCACTATTTATTATAACTGTTTAAGTGGTGAACGCAAGAATCTCACTTTTTCCACTTTGCAACAGCTTATGCAAAACAGATCAGGGTACTTAAATTTTCCTATGCTAATATGTAGCTGATGGCGAGATAACGGGTCGCTCGCATCAGTTACTATGTAGAAAATTATGTAAACTACATTTTCATAACTATCATGTTCGAGTAATATTTCCACAAGATGGCGCTACTGACACTCTAAGTAACATTTAGTTACATTAGAAATAACCAATTTCAGTTTAAGTTTTATTAGATCGGTAGCTACTGCCAATGGCTGTGTTCCGCGGAAAATGGCGCTTGTTAGCACTTACTAGCGCTAAAAAGAAAATGACAGTTGTCGGCCAGAACACGTTTACTAACTTCAGTAGCGCAGATATAATCCGCCATTTTGCTTATTTATTTTGAAATCAGTAGAATTTTTTAGAGTATACTCTAAAAAATAGCATTTAGCATTGACAGCGCTTACCGCTTAGCAATCGTCATTTTGCTTACAAGCGCTCACATGCTCCTATATGCCGCGGAACACAGCCAATGTACTTAAATATTTAAAACAGAAAAGCCGTATTATCTTTTCAAGTTTTTGATAATATTACTGACTATGGAAAGGTTTGCAAATAAATATTTTTTCCCAAACCTAAAAACCTCGGTATGGTCGAGGCTACCTTTTAATAAATAAATGTCTAGTTTATGAAGTATCAACGAAGGTGTGCTTTAATGCTTGTAGGGTAAATACGCCAAACGTCGGCCCCCCTCCAATCCTCGGCCGTCTGCACATTTTCAGCTTGCATACATTCAAAAGGTAATTAGGTGGTAATTTTGCCACTGAAATTGCAAGCTTAGTTCATACTCTTGAAGTGCAAACCGTTACTATCCGATTACGTCACTTGCTCTTCGCACATTGAGCGTCAGTAGCGATAGCGCCGTTGAAGCATTGAAGTTCGTAGTAAAAGCAGCTTACTTGCTGTGAATACCCACGATTCGGGGATTGATATTACAACGGTAAGACATTTCTTTTTTTTTGTTTTTAGCTTTGCTATCACTAAAAAGGTATTTTTACTATATTTTGAGATAGTTTTTTCAACGTTTTGCATATTGGTTTTAGGGAAAAATAGGGGGCCGTCATTAGAATACCAGTTTCGACTGAAAATCGGAATCTCGGCCGGGGCCGACTTAAGGTGAATGCAGTATGTTTTATAAAGTCCAATACTACGAATTCCATTGTCTTAATAGTAAAATTTGTAACGCTTTTATGTTAATAAATATATTTTACGTTCAATCGCTAAATACCGGCCGCGGTGGTATTAGCTGAATCTCGAGAAATAAGCTATACAAAACAGGGGCCGACTTTGGAAATATTAAAGATCGTAATGTCGGCCAGCCTAAGAATCGAATGCTACTGTACAGGCTGATCAATTTAATAATATTATAAGAGGTTACACGCTATGCCCGGCCGACATTTGGGAAAAACGCGACCGACCATTGGGCCGTGAACGGCCGACTTTAAGGTTTTTTCGTTTTCGACGCATTTAAACCTTAATACTTTTTCCGTTTAGTAAAAAAGTCAACCATATGCCTATAAATATAAAATAGATTTATCAACCTGTCTAAAACCGTATAACAAGCTATGTTTTCGTTTCAAACTGATGGATCCGGAGCGATCTAAAGTTAGAAAATCCGTAAGTGGCCGACATTTAGCGTATTTACCCTACAACAGTCTACACGGTTCTTAAATTTTTTATTAATACAACAGGGAAAAAATAAACCGAGCAGCACTTGATTAAACATGCACTATCCCCATTTTGTTAATTAAACAAATATCCACGAGGTATTTTATTTACCTCTTTATACTGTCACTATTGTTAGGTAAGTATATTTATAGCAACACTGTTTGATTTTAACGGCACGGTGGGCCATAGAGTTACCAACTCTTAAAAATATTTCTCCCTAAACTTAAAAATCACAACAAATACTTAATGCTTGAAAATCATATATTTTTTGTATGATTAAGAATAGGTACTATAAATACTACATAAATTATTTAATAATAAATAAGGAAACAAGAAAAATGTTAGGTCTATTCCGTCATTTATAAATTAAACATGTTACCTATTTCTAAAAGATTATTTTCTTACGAGTTCCGACTTTCAAATCGCTTATCGATATAGTAGTTCATGTTCAATAGCGTAATTAAATAAAAATCCCTAGAAATAACCCTAAAATATTCTTCCCCCTAAAAACCCTAAATAGGTTTTCCCCCCTAAAATTAGGGGGAAAGCCTCTAAGTTAGTAACACAGTCAGTACAGACCACAGGGACCAGGGTACGTTAGTAATATATATTCTTTGACCAGGGTACCTACAGCTTAGCGTTTGTCTGCGTATGTCCCCCACGCACGAAGCAAATCATTGTGAACTTTCCTAGAAGTATAAAAAATAAAGATTTGTTTGTTTGTTTGACCATTGATAGAGTAAACCAAGAAGACGAACATAAGAATAAATAAATAAATAAAGCTTTATATTGATTCCATACAAAATACGTCATTAATTTTTCAATACATTATTTCAATTTCAATCATATTACAATATAGCTTAGTTTAACATTTATTCATTGAGTACATTTTTTTTAAATAATAATTAAGTAATCATAATATAATTTAAGTAATAAAAAACAATAAAACATAATAATTAATTTAAAAATTTAAGAGATTATAATATTTTGTATGGACCTCCTAAGCCTCCTCCAAGGTATACACAACTCTCTCGGCGTGCGGGCGGCCTCTGGATCTCTTTCCTAGTGGGCCAGAAGACGGACATAGGCCACTTTTAATCGCGAGAAAATTTAAGGTTCCCGCGAAGTTTTTCGCTTATTTTAAACCGAAATAGGTCTACTAAGCTTAAACTTGCATTTTCCACGAAAATACGTACAATTCTTAAACATTTTCAATCACCCCACGTCTTGTTATGGAAGTCCGTAACCCTACTTTTGTATATGTGAAAGTTTGTGAGAAAAGAAGAATATATGGATGAATGGACCGATGTTTGTTACTGTTACACGCAAAAACTACTGAACAATGAACAGATTTTGATGTTTGGTATGGACTATGGTACCTAGTAGTTTAGGCTCTGGAATCTGGATTAAAACATAAGCTACACTTTATCTCGAATAGGTATAGTGTTCCCGTGGAATACTGTCAATATTATGTACATGTCGCCGTAAAATTGTAAAAACCGTTAGATTGTAAAAAACTAACGAGATTGTAAAAATATGTCGAAAGATTAAAAACTATATATTTATATTTACGCGGGCGGAGCCGTGGGCATGTGCTAATAAACAATATATTTAAGATTTTTATTATACATATAATAGGCGTATTTAATACACACCCATGACCCAGGAACATAGAAAACTTTTTTGTTCCCTGGCGGGATTCGAACCCGCGACCTCCGGCTTGAGCGCCAACGCGCTAACCACTGAGCCACGGAGGTCGTCATATGTTTGGTATGGTAGTAGTTTAAGCTCTGGTTAACATAATAGGTATAGGACACTTTTTATTTCGAAAAAGTACAATGATCGTGCAGGAATTACGCGGGTGAAGCCGCGGGAAAAAGCTAGTCCTGTTACCTGTGTAATGCAGGTAAGCATAATAAAATTAAATTCGTGTATTTTCATAAAAGTAGCACCAAATATCGAGATTGTACTCATAAAGTAGTGTTTACATGTAGTGTGTACCCGTATTTACCTGTGGTACTGTAGTACGAGTACGTAGATAGTCAAAGAGTTAAAATAAGTGCAACGTTCTCATAATAAGGCTTCACTCGGGTTCGAGGTGACAGATGAAACATACGGGCGTGAATTACTTGCGATAACGCTGCGATTTTAACATGACATGTTATGCTAGAATTGATGAATTTTATGCCAGATATAATGAGATGATTGGTTTTAGGAGCCAAAATTAATTATAGGTTGCTTGGATGCATATTAGGTTTTTTATAAAGAATTGTTAATGTTGTCATGAATGACATATAATGATAACATTAACAATTGTTTAAAGAAAATCACTAGCATACATTTCAAAATAATCCCGTGTTTTTTTAGTTCTACCTCAAAAACTGTTTTTGTTATTTAACCGCCTTTTAGTTTGAGGACGGCAGAGTTGTATTACTTGCCCACACTTGTGCACGTCAACGAATAACTAATGGTTAATATTCTACCAATATTACACATAAAAAACCGAAATAACACAAATTTAGAAAAAAAAAAACATAAATACACAACATTGCTGATTGACATTCCCGGCAAAACAACCTATTGATAAAGTTCAATTATTATCAATCGCTATCTTCATCCATATATAAAATCCATCGCCGCGTCGCGTCGCGTCGGTGTGAATGACAGTAAGAAGTTCTTAACACACTACACAGCTATAGCTGGACAACCAGTCTAAGTAGCGTAGTGTAATAAGTGTTAGACTGTCTTACTCGGAATTCAGACAGCGAGATTGGGTTCGGCCGCGCTTACTGCGATGTAGAACAAATCGCAGGTCCGTGTGTCCACAAGTGTGTGCTTGTGTTACGTAAAGTGTGCGATACGCGTATCTTTACGATCCTTTGTGTTGATTGCTGCCGACCGTACCCGCGCGTACTGTTACATGCAACTGCAATTATACATGTTTTATTTCCATTTTCCACACATTCCTCAGCAAATTGCCACCATATTGATCTTATTGTGTAACTAAGAAACTTACAGCTATTCATTTCTATATAATATTACGTTTTTAGCATTTATTGTTCATATTTTTTAACGTCTACTCCAGTCTACTCCTTATACTTTATACATACATACATACATACATATAATCACGCCTTTTTCCCGTAGGGGTAGGTAGGACCGCCTCTTTCCCGTAGGGGTAGGCAAAGACCACTTTTACTCTTGCTACGATCCTTACATACTTCTTTCGCTTCGTCCACTTTCATTCTTACCATCCATTCATTCTCTTACATTCAACGTAGCCAAGCGTCTCTCCATGGTCCGCTTTTCGCCTCCGCGAGAAACGAGACGTGATGGGTGGCGAACCACATCGCCGCCATTTTGGATAATTATTTTTTTGTTTGATTATCCATTGCGTTCCAACGGATTAGTGGACAGGTTAGGAATAGGGAAAGGGAAGGATAGGTGGTGTGGAAAGGAAGATTGGTAAGTTAGAGTGGGAAATAGGGAATGTAGGATATTACCGCCCAGGAGGGCAAGGGATAGGGCAGTAATAGCTAGGGAAGCCGGGGTCGCATACCCGTATACTATACCACAACTACCGGACAGGTAAGTCGGGAAGAGTATCCCATGACATAAGTACTTTATCTAAGCCAAATTTCATCAAAATCGGTCCAGTTGTTTCGGAGCCGTTTCAATGCAAACAAATCTTTCCTCTGTATAATATTAGGTGTAGATTAAGTAAAGGGTCAGTTCACACCGAAACGAGACGATACGCTTAGGCTGGAAGTATATGATCCGGAACCCAGCGGACCCGGGAAATTTTTGAGCACTGAAAATAGAACTGTGCGCTAATACAATAGAGTTGAAAATCGAATGTCGAGTGTCGAGCTTACATTTGACTCGACACTGTGTGTTCGGTTTTCAGCGCTATTGTAATTTTCCCCGGCCTTACGGAGTCCTGACAATATATAGTCGAGGAGGGGAAGAGGGGATTTCGGGAGTAGCTCGAGCGTGTCAGATTAAGCTTGTATATAGGCTTCCGACATGTGTCTAGTTATCATGGTATAGAAATCAGATTTCTAACGTGGTGGGTTAAAAAAATTTTTTTTTTGAGTATTGAAATGTCATCCAATCTGTCAGATTAAGAGAGGGGCTGTTTAGTATACTTACCCCAAAGAAGCTTCCATAATTATTATTTTTAAACAAAAAATTAAACCGCCTTCCAAAGTAAAAATACACAAAAAAGTATGAAATAAATTATTTTCTAAATAATTCCCCTTTTAAATTTGGCTATTTCTCTACTCAATCTTCTTAATTTTGAAGTCGCTACCAGCCCAAACGATATACTATAATATTTTATAGAACTCACGTTCATATTTGCTGGTACCGACTTCAACATTAAGAATATTGAGTAGAGAAATAGCCAAATTTAAAAGGGGAATTATTTAGAAAATAATTTATTTCATACTTTTTTGTGTATTTTTACTTTGGAAGGCGGTTTAATTTTTTGTTTAAAAATAATAATTTCACCCTTTTTAGTGATATATTTTGTTCAGTTATTATTAATACGGCTTAAGAACGTCTAAAATAATCGATCGAATGTATAATTGAATACGCGCCAAGCTTCCATTAGGTATTAAGATGATGATTACTGTTAGTTACAAAGTGGTATAATATGCTTGCAGTTTTTTTAACAATGCCGAAATTTTCATACGCATATCTTTAAAGACTGAGGAGTTCTGTTCAGTGCTTTTGGATCCAGGGTATACCTTTGTACAACATCTTATTTTTTGGTAGCTCATATACTTGTGATACTTCAGTAAAAGTCAAATTCACTATATGTGTCGATATAAATTTCGAGGAGTTCCCTCGATTCCTCATGGATCGCATCATCAGGATTCCACTTCTGTGACTAAAAAAACAATTTCGAATTAAACCCTTTACCATTACAAAAGAATTTTGCAAATAGGTCCATAAACGGCAGAGTAATGTCCAAAGATCTCCGTGTTTACTGTTTGTGTAATATACTATGAGAAGTACCTTTTATATTATCATAATGTGATAGTGATGGTGATGATGATGATTACTCTAATTGACATGGTGGCATATGTTTGCAGTTCTTTAAACAACGCCGAAATCCCCAAAGATATATTTATAAGGAGTCAGGAGTTCTGTTTGGTAGCATATGCTTAGACTACTTCAGAAAAAGTTGAAATCACCATATGTATCCATATAAATTTCGAGGAGTTCCCTCGATTCCTCATGGATCCCATCATCAGGTCACCACTTTTTTCAAAACGGGACCAACTTGGGATTATACCTTATACATCAAAAAAAGAATCATGAAAATCGGTCCACAGACGGCGGAATTGTGGTCTAACATACAAAAAAATATATATATATATATACAGCCGAACGTATAACCGCCTCCTTTTTTTGGAAGTCGGTTAAAAAAGCACTGACGATTCAAAGGTTCGGTAAGCCTATAATAATTTTAAAATATAAAAATATAAAGCTTCATATTTTCCTAACTAAGCTTTGCAGATATTTTATTTTGCACTAAACTAAATGATTTAGTCCTTGTTGTCTACACTTCTACACTAATATTATAAAGAGGAAAACTTTGTTTGTATGTTTGTTTGTTTGTTTATTTGTTTGTAATGAATAGGCTCAAAAAGTACTGGACCGATTTCAAAAATTCTTTCACCATTCGAAAGCTACATTATCTACGAGTAATATAGGCTAAATTTTATTTTGGAAAAAAATAGGGTTCCGTAAGATATTTGGGTTTTTCGGACACAAGGTATAAAAAATCAACCAGAAAAGTTACTTATTTTGCGTACGCTGCCTAAACTATAAAAGATAGAACCATACAATGTTCTAATTAATTGTAGATCTTATAAATATCTACAAAAAAGTCCGCGACACACTATACCTATCTATGTCGAGTGAGGCACAACAACCATTTTTTTATTTAGAAATCTTGAATTTTTTTTGGACTATATTTAAACGCGTTTATTTTACTCATGCTATTAATCCTTATCAAAATAAATTATTTCATCACTAAGTACAGTTTATGTAGATAATATTTGGTCTTTGAATGATTAAAATTGGATGTTTGGTTTTGATGTTATGGCGAAATTAAAATATTACGATTTCTGCTGCACGGCCCGTTGCGAAGTGGGTGTCACCAAGGCGGGAGTGCGCGTGCGGAGTTTAGATTATTGGGTATTTTTTTTGTTTTGTGTTCGTTGTAACTTTGATGGATAGTTACTTGAATACCTATTTATTTAGTGTTTGTTGTATTGTTAGTCCTGAAGAGTATAGGTATTTCGTACGATAAAAGTATACCCACCTACTTATTTCATTGAGTTTTAGTAGGTACCTATATTAATTTGTTTCTGTTTGTTTTGAACTTTTGACTGAATTTCGCCCGTTTTGTCAGAGGTTTAAAGACATTCTGTAGTATTAGTATCAGTATTGTACCCGTGCGAAGCCGGGGCGGGTCGCTATCTAAAATATAATAATAACTGACCGAAATAAGCAATTTTCTGAATATATTTGCTTTTCCAAAACTTTAAAATGGCCGCAGTTTCTGAACCCACCCCTAAAATAAAAAACGCTCTTATTATTTTTTTATCAGTTTTACTTAATGTAAAAAACCTACTAGGTCTCCATGACGCTCGATTGACTACAAAATTAGCACCTTCCCCTCCCCTACTAATAGTCCCAGCCGGGCAGCCTTAGACAGGGCCAGGGCACACGGCGTATTTTAAACGCGCTGAGGACGCGCGTTTTAGTAACGCACGCTAAACGGCGCCGTAGATTCCGATTGATGCACAATGCACATAGACAGAATCTCGTTTGAAGTGCGTATACGCGCGTCATCTGCTCGTCCTCAGCGGGTTTAAAATACGGCGTGTGCTATGGGGCTCTTATAATATGTAGCAACACAAAATTTTAACAATATCCCTACCCTATATAATCAATTCCGAACACGTGGCCGATAAGGTTCGGAATTCGGATATAGTTTTCCTTTATGTGTGCGACGGTACATGCGTGGGCAATAAAAAATTATATCGCCTCCACCCGGTAGCAGAGGCGTTATAAACCAACAATACTTGCATGTACTGCTTATTTCCATTATTGTTCTATTAAATTACTCAATAATGTTTATTTACTTTGATAGGTATGTAATTCTGCAGAATTCGAGAAAAGTTTTAGGTTGTAGAATTAGAAAGCAATATAGTATTGTTACTACTTGCTAAGGACCAAAAGTTACGTAGAACAAAACAAAGAAAAAAGAATGTTTTAAGTGCCAAAAAATACAAAACAAAAGAGCTTTGTATCTTTTGTGTTAGACGACCTCGGCTTTAGACCTTTTTCTTATTTTATAGTTTTATTAGCTACGTTTTTTGTGGACATTTAAAAAAACACAACAGGCAGTGCTAGTTTAAGGTAGGGTTACCAACCGCCCTGTTTTCTCAGGACATGTCCTAGTATTTACAGTGTCCTGGGCTGTCCTGGATAGTTTCAAAGCAGCGCCCTGGGTTTGTAAGCGCCTTGATAAAGTCATGTATTTTTAAAAATTTGCGCGTCACTTTTTAAAATTTTCTTTGTAATTTAATTATGTTCAAATATGTACTTTTATGAAAAATGATTTTATTAGCATTTCATGTATTTCATTTAATTTATAAATTAACTATTGCAACTCTATTACTGCGTCCTGTTTTAAACAGAATTGTCCTGGTTTTTTTAATTTGGGGTTGGTAACCCCAGTTTAAGGACTCTTTTAGGGTTTTATCAAATAGCCTTAGCCAAGTATCCATAGATTTCACAGAAATTAGCATACCTATTTAAATATGCTAGTATGTTAAATCATACTTATCCCACTATTCCTATTTAATCCTAATATAAATGTGAATGTTAGTGAGGATGGACGGATGGGTGTATATTATTTTATGGATGGATGGATGTTATTTACTCTTTCACGCAAAAAATATTGAACAGATTTTGATGAAATTTAGTAAGTTCAGGCTCTGGATTAAAACATAGGATACATTTTATCCCGTAAGAGTAGAATAGTGTTCCCGAACTCCGAAGCATCACGGGCGTAGCCAGGTTTTAGTTTCGGGGGGGGTTCAAGAAAATAAAACGACTACTTAGTATCAAAGTTCTGATTTAGGCTGTTGATTATTTTTCTAAAATAACTTCAAAAATCATCTTTCAGATAGGGCAGCAAAATATGTTAATTGGCCTCGGGCGCAAAATTTCTAAATACGCCTACAGAGGCGTACATCTGACCAATATACAGATATTGGTCAGATCTCTGTATTATATATACCAGCCGGCCCATTTCGGGGGGGGTTTGAACCCCCTAAACCACCCCCCTGGCTACGCCCATGCGAAGCATACTGTATTTCCGAGGACGGAGCCGCGAGAAAAAGCTAGTTATTACAGAGCAGTAGGAAGCAGGAACTAGGTATTAAAATATATAAAAACTATATGCAGTCGTTTGCGGCCCTCGAATAAATCCTGAGAATAAATCTTTAAGAAACGACGGAAATAATGCCTAAGGCAAGTAAGACTTCCTTTTCACAACGAAACCTTGTGTGTTATCTTAAAATATTTCAACATTGTTTTAATTAATAGGAGAAGAAAAGATAGATATCTCACCTAGAAATCCTAGCCATAATGTAGCCATAAGGGGGATTTACACGGGTCGCTTTTTGTCGTCCAATTTCCGCCGCACACGTAAATTACAATTGGCAAGGTAGCAAGACAATAATTATTAAAATATACAACCGAGTATATAACCGCCTCCTTTTTCTGGAAGTCGATTAGAAATTACAAGGCGATTTGTTAAGCGGCGAAAATCGACCCGTGTAAATCCCACAGTAGTAACTATTAACAGTAGTATCATTGGCACTGAAGGAACTCGACAATCGGACAATGTGGATTGTGCGCTGTTTTTTGATAACCATCTGTAATGCACATGTAATAAGTTAATAATTTCTAGAAAATTCGTTGACATTTATATATTAATTGGAGTCGCATTAAGTTTGTTTACCAGCCACCTGACACTAAGTGGCTATCACGTTGATAAACACATAAAGTCATTGTAAGTGTTGTTTATGTTTTTTAAGGTTCCCTCGTACTTACTCAAGGAACTCTTATAGTTTCGCTCTGTCCGTCCATCTATATGTCCGCTCTTCTAGCTTGTGTATTAATGAATATAGATAATTGATGAAATTTGGTACAGTCATGTAATGTGTAGATAGATCTCAGTTTTGGCATCATAAAATAATAATAATTTTATATATTAGGGGTAGCACTCCATGTGAAGTGAGGATGAAAAATATTTTTTCATAGTACCCCATAGGTTTTTTTTTTTAAAATAAGGGCAAGGTTTCATATAATATAACTCACTAGCTTTTGCCCGCGACTTCGTCCGCGTGGAACAATACTTTGGGATATCGCTGAAATTTACCCGCGACTTTATTTATGACTAACGAAAGCGGAATCCTATTTTTTTAAACGGAACCCTAAAATAAAAGTAGCATATGTACCCTATAACATCAGCTATCTGCTAGTGAAAGTCCCGTGAAAATCGGTCCAGCCGTTTCAGAGATTAGTCGGAACAAACAGACAGACAGACCGACTTACAGATAGACAGACGGACAGACAAAAATTAAAAAAAAAATGTATTTTATTGTAAGTACCGAATATACTTTCAGATTCATTATGTAAAAAGCTGTTAATTTGAAGTTACAAACAGACACTTAAATTGTATTTAACTGTATAGATGTATAGATATTATAATGTATTATATTTTAAGATTTATTATTATCAATTTGATGTTTATAAAATAACTAAACTATTTAACTAAACTAAACTAAACATTAACCCGCACGCGCACCCCGCCTTGTTGACGCCCACTTCGCAACGGGCCGTGCAGCAGAAATCGTAATATTTTAATTTCGCCATAACTTCAAAACCAAACGTCCAATTTTAATCATTCAAAGACCAAATATTATCTACATAAACTGTACTTAGTGATGAAATAATTTATTTTGATAAGGATTAATAACATGAGTAAAATAAACGCGTTTAAATGTAGTCCAAAAAAAATTCAAGATTTCTAAATAAAAAAATGGTTGTTGTGCCTCACTCGACATAGATAGGTATAGTGTGTCGCGGACTTTTTTGTAGATATTTATAAGATCTACAATTAATTAGAACATTTTATGGTTCTATCTTTTATAGTTTAGGCAGCGTACGCAAAATAAGTAACTTTTCTGGTTGATTTTTTACACCTTGTGTCCGAAAAACCCAAATATCTTACGGAACCCTATTTTTTTCCAAAATAAAATTTAGCCTATGTTACTCGTGGATAATGTAGCTTTCGAATGGTGAAAGAATTTTTGAAATCGGTCCAGTACTTTTTGAGCCTATTCATTACAAACAAACAAACAAACAAACAAACAAACAAACAAACATACAAACAAAGTTTTCCTCTTTATAATATTAGTGTAGAAAAGAGTTAAACAAAGTCAACCATTTTCAAGAAATTGGGCTTCAAAGTGGTTTACAATTTGACCCCAACCTATAATCTTGTAATTTTCCATGCTGATAGATCATGCTAAATACTCTTTAGAAAATTATTTTGAATGAAATCGGGCAATAACCTTTAAAGATATTTGAAAAAAAAAACCTATTACGCGTTGATAGTTACGGAACCCTACTCAGATATGTCCTGACATGCTCTTGGTTAGGTTATTTTGAATTAATTAAAATCTTCTGTGGGCCTAGAACTTAGACCAGAGAACTGGAGCCGAGCCACATTAGCTACGTTGGAAGCTTTCAGGCTAAAACGACGATCAACGGCGATCGACTAATGGTCATTTCAAAATGTAGAATACATTTAGCGGCTCTGTTGAAGCAAATTTCAAGTCATAAAACTCTCAGTTGGCAATCCAATGATGCCCAAAATAGTTCTTATTTCTTAACCTTACTGGATAATTTACCTGTTACTGAAATTTCTGCAAAAAGCTTTTCCAAGCTCTTACTTAATAACCGCCAATGAAAACAAAAGGATGCTATGAGTTTGTCGTGTCTGTCTGTGTGTCTGGCCTTAGCATCGTAGCTCCCAAACGGATAAATCGATTTGGTTCTAGTTTTTTATTTGTAAGCTGATATGATCGGGAGTGAACTCTTAGGGACAGCGCAGACGACAGACGGTCCGTGATGCACATTTTAGTCTGTGAAAATAGAACCTATGTTTCTTATATTATGCAGTCGCATACGACGCGCAAAAAGTCCGGCGCACAAAAAATCTGTGTGATTCGGCGGGCTTATTACGTATCTTGCAATAGCCAAGCAATAGCAAAAATTGCGCAATTTTTGCGCAAAAATCGCAAATTCGTATTATGTATCTGCAAAAACCTAGCAGAAGCAACCTAGCGACAGTACTGCCTCTACCGAACAATAGAGGAACTATAAATTGCAATCAATCGTTCTAGAGGAACTATAAATTGCAATCAATCGTTCGATCTCTTCACTGCTGTAATTTTTTTTTATATTACGTAAGACTTTTACAGCAAAGCGAAATCAATCAGCGAGCGATTTGAACTGTCAGTTAGCAATAATAAGCGAAAATGAAGCAAAGTGCATTCAAATTTCAAACACAACAGCGAGCGATTAGCATCGCTTAAGTATGTAATACGATTTTATTTGACGTTCAGCAATCGACTGCGCGTCTATCGCGCGATGAGGATGACTTTTTGCTTATCGCTAATTTTACGTAATACGGCGGCGGGCAGACCGCATCGCGCCGCGACGCACAAATTAGCTTCATCATCAGTTCGCTCACTGCTTGACAATTTGCGTGTTACTTTTTTTTTATTTTTGTTTATTTTTAAATTCCTGCCGTCTTTAAGGAAAACAGAGATGGGAAGTGAAACATCTTTTAATTCAGCGGTTTACGAGGTGACATCTCGCTATCTAATCGAGTTAGCTGTTCAAACGTTAGCGGTTAGATAATGTGTTATCAGGCCCAGCGGCAATAATTATTATCACTGAGCCCACAGCGCGCCCAATATTTACTTTCTAGTGATATGACGGCTTCATATTTCGACGTGATTATTCAATTTCGACAAGAAGTTAGACATTTAACCATTTGACCTAATTGCTAATAGTTAATACCCACGTATCGGGCTCATCGACATATTTGTCCAAATCAAACCAACAATGGCAGTTGATAGATTTTGAACGGACCTTTAGTATGTCGTGTTCAAAACAAACTAAAAGGGACTGTTTTAATGTTATATGGGCAAAACAAAATCATCTATGAAACTCAAGATAATTTTAAATACCTTTTTCTCAAAATAATATAAAAATGTCAATTACTAAGCCCTTTCTTTTCCTGTACCCTTCATTTACCATTTGACATAATTGCTAATATTTAGTTAATACAATATGTTTGGATTGGGTACATTGAACAATGCTTAAAACTTTATCTCCCTTTTTAATCGCCATCTCAAAGTTAAAAAACCTAACCAAGAGCATATTATATGTCACGACTCACGACATAATGTCTAAGAAGGGGTTCCGAAACTATCAACGCGCAATTGGTTTTCTTTGAATTACTTCTAAAGTTGTCCGATTTCGCTCTAAAGAATTTTTAGCATATTCAGCAGTACCTACCTATAGTTTAGAAATGCTAGTGGGGGGGGCAACTTATAAATTGTTGACTTTATAAAAAAGCCTCGTATGAAACTTTGTCTTTATTTTAAAAGTCCTTTGTAACGATGGGGTTGAATAAAAAAAAAATTGAAACAAACAATTTTAATTAATAAAAAAACTATTATTATTTTATGATGTCAAAGCCGAGATGTATACCAAATGTCATCCATTTATATTCATAATTACAGAAGCTAAAAGAGCGGACAGACAGACATACAGATGGATGGACAGACCACAGAGCGAAACTATAAGGGTGCCTTGGCCCTTGAGCATTAGGGAACCCTAATAAGGGGATATCAAGTGGCTTTTCCAAGATAAACAAAGACAGCAAATCCGTTGTGTAAATATTTTTATTAATAAGGGGGATATGTATTGTTCTTATTAAACGCCATGATTAAGTATCTGTCCCTAATGATTGGTCTATGCTAGTACCTACCTTATCAGTAGTTTAGCAAGCACTGCAACTAATAAATCTAACTTAGGCTTTTTCATCCGTTAATGGATGATTTATACAGTATGTATTCTCCGAGCGAAGTTACCACTCTTGAAACACTGCAACTGTAGTGCCTGTGACAGTCGGTTTTTAAATGTCGTATGGTTGCCCAAGCACATACGGCATTCTCACAACACAGTCAGCATAGTCCAGAGGAATGACTGGTCAATACGTCTGGGGCCAACCATGTGCGGGTTTCCTCACGATATTTTCCTTCACCGTAAGAGCGTCGTCCGTATAATGTACTTGAGATCTGTAAGTCTCATTGGTACACGCCACAAGTCACAACCTGGGATTCGAGAGCGAACCAAACGGTCTACCCACCAGGCCACGAAGTTAGTAATATAATCATATTCTTTGACGGAGCTCAAATCTAACTATATACCTACATAATAGTGATCTAGTTACGATTCCAAATGAATTTTATCTGCATAACAAGGTAAGGTAACATAATATTATGTTTGTTTCATAAAACCATGACAAAAACGATAAAATGACGGCAGATGTAAAAAAAATATTATCTACGTAGTAACAAAATATGGGGATATATTTGGCAATAAAACATTGTTTACTTTGGATAGATATTTAGATTTTGCGCCTACAGGAAGGTAGAAAATTTAATCTTATAACTTAGTAGCTGCTAATACATATTATGTGTAAAGCCATAGCTTTTATACAATAGATACTTAATGTTAATTATATCTATACTTTATACTAGTACTAGTAATATTACAAATGCGTAAGTGTGTCTGTCTGTCTGTTGCCTCTTCACAGCTGAACCGATTTTCATGATTTTTGGTAAAGATATACTTTGGGTCCCGGCAAAGGACATAGGATATTTTTATCCCCAAAAAGTTACAGTGTTCCCGCGGGATAATGTATTTACGCGGGCGGAGCCGCGGGCAAAAGCTAGTATTATCATAAACGTATGAATATTGAATGTGGGTTCGTTCACTGACGTCTGACACGACCCGAACGTTTTAGCAATAAAAAGTTACGACAGTTTAACCATAAAACACCAGATATTATTTATGCGGTTTTAACTTATGCGGGTGGGAATTAAACCGTACCGTTTTTTTAATTAACACAGCACATAATATATGAGTCAATAGTTATAATTAAATAATTAACACGACTGCGACATTTCCTGTTTACATGAGAGTTAAAATTCTCAACAAAGCTCTAGTGATAAGGATTCTGTCACTGAATTTTTTGTTGCTTCTCAGAAAACAATTGTTTATCAAAGAATTTGGTTATTTTTTTTCATAATTAAAAAAAAATACTTAGTTTCTATTTTTTATAGAATCCTGACCATGCACAGCTTTTATATAACAGTATGAGGTTTTTCACAAATTACTCAATATTTTATTACATTCATATAATCAGGCATGCGGTAAGTGCGGTCGCGGAACTCGCGGACCACGTAGAATTTCGTACATACACTTATCGCTACTTATCTCCTTCACTCGCGCACGAATTTATTGCTATCGTTTTCCCGTCGCGATCAGCGTGTAAAAACGATAGCAATATATTTGTGAGCGACTGAGACAAGTAGCGATAAGTCAATGTACGAAATTCTACGTTCTACCTACCTACTACGCTCCGCGACCGTACTTTAGGCAGTAAGGCTACTTGTACTATTATTATAACTGAACTCCGTGGCCTAGTGGGTAGACCGCTCGGTTCGCACTCGAGAAAGTGCAGGTTCGAATCCCAGGTTGTGGCGGGTATCAATGAGACTTTTTCAGATCTCAAGTACATTATACGGACGCTCTAACGGTGAAGGAAAACATCATGAGGAAACCCGCACATGGTTAGCCCCAGACGTATTGATAAGTCATCCTCTGGACTAAACTGACTACGTTGTGAGAACTGAGAATGCCGTATGTGGTCGGGCAACCATACGACATTTAAAAAACCGACTACTGTATAAATCATCCATTAACTGATGAAAAGGCCTAGTTAAGTTACTATTATTTATTCTGTGGTTAGGCACCAGGTAATATAGGTACGTTATAGCTTTAGTAATATAAAACAGCCTCCGTGGAAACAACATTAAATGTTGTTTCCAAGTTTGGTTAGGATGGCTAGCAGGCTGATCACATAATTGTCTGACAAGAAAGATGATCCATATGCGTCGGATGGGCATGTTAAAAGTCGGACCTGCGCCTGATCTCTCGTCAGTCGTGTCGGTTATTCGTCCCACTGGGTCATGAGAATAAAGGGAGAAAGAGTGCTCTTGTGTACTGCGCACACACTTGGGCACTTTAAAATTATTCCTGCGTAACTGGCCTGGTTTCCATGAAACCGGCCACCGTCACCGAAATCGGTGTCCCCCACACCGATTTCGGTGACGGTGGCCTATTAACGGAGTTATGTTAATATAAAATATTCTTTGCTACAGGTACAGTTAATACTTAATTATATATATTTTATATACTGTGCTATATGTGCCGCTGTTGATGGTTATTTTTAAAAGCCATAATTATCCAGCAGTCTGAGAGTTTTTTTAACAACTAATAATTTTGTACATAAACATATTCGCTACTATATCACCAGATTATAACATCCGTTACATTTTATTTGTGCGGACTTGCAACTATGCCGCTTCTGGCAAATCGCATGGGATTTTCAGTCTTATGTGCAATATTAATAAAGAATAGTATGTTGTTCGTATGTTTGTCGACTATGGGTCGTTTTGACTGTTTATTCTGTCAAGGGCAGTGTTATCTGGGTGTTGGGTTACTAGAGTGGCCGACTCGAGTCCAGGAATCGGAATTTGATGCCGGTTGGAAGCGAATAACTGTATGAATGTATTCTGTGTTAAATCATATTTTGCTGGAAGTTATACGATAGCCCTGCCGTTGTTTATTACATAGGGTACCGCAGCGCCGGTTCTTGAAGATATTTTCAATATCATGCTTGTCGTCAATTCATCATCACCATTCACCACCGACTTTTCTACTGGTGGCTCGTATTTGCAGTCTGACTAAGGCTGTAGTCCAGTGTCCACCATGCCATCCTAAACCCAGGGTAAATAAAATAAATTATTTAAAAAAATAAAAAACCGTATTGCAAAAAAGGCATATATAACAGATACCTGAACATACATACATACATATAATCACGCCTTTTTCCCGTAGGCGTAGGCAGGACCGCCTCTTTCCCGTAGGGGTAGGCAGATACCACTTCTTTCCACTTGCTACGATCCTTACATACTTCTTTCGCTTCGTCCACTTTCATTCTTATCATCCATTCCTCCTCTTACATTCAACGTAGCCAAGCGTCTCTCCATGGTCCGCTTTTCGCCTCCGCGAGAAACGAGACGTTAGGCTGTTGATTATTTTTCTAAAATAACTTCAAAAATCATCTGTCAGATAGGGTTAATGGGGCAGCAAAATATGTTAATTGGCCTCGGGCGCAAAATTTAAAATACGCCTAAATACGCCTCTGTATATTGGTCAGATCTCAGTATTATATATACCAGCCGGCCCATTTCGGGGGGGGTTTGAACCCCCTAAACCACCCCCCTGGCTACGCCCATGAACCGCGTTATATCCCATGAGTATACCTGAGCAACGCACTAAAAAGACCGAAACAAGACGAGAGAAGTAAACAGACTACACTATGAGCGGAAAGCAATTTGTTAATTATTTCAGAAAGTGAAATAATTAACAAATTGTCTCATAAATATATCAGATTTAGTAAAATTTACTAGTTTGATTTGTTTGATTCTCGACAAGCTTTTACATCATACTAGCTGTTGCCTGCGACTTCGTCCGCGTCAACTTTTTTTTTACATTTTCCGCTGATTCTTCGCTCCTATTCGTCGCAGCACTCGCAGCGTGATGTTATATAGCCTAAAGCCTTCTTCGACAAATGGACTATCCAACACAAAAATAATTTTTCAATTCGATCTAGCAGTTCCTGAGATCAGCGCGTTCAAACAAACAAACAAACTCTTCAGCTTTATAATATTAGAATAGATAAATTGTGTAATGACGTTATATAAGTAAGTTGATAAGTAGTTACAATTTTAAAGGAAATTTTTATTTTCTTCTTTTTATTAAATGAAAGTTTTATTTAAAAAAGGTTTTTTTTACTTTTCATTTATTTCTTTGAACTAGCTATCTAAGGAAACTTGGGTTATTTAGACAAATCTAATGATACCCAAATTCTATAAAACCATCCAGCCGTTTGGAAGATACGTGGAAATAATAGGAATTTACAAACATATAATACTCGTATACATACAATCTACGCAAACATTTTTTTGGCAGTCGGGTAAGAAAGGGTGCAGTTAGGCTTACTGATTCACTCCGAAACGAAACGATACGACACGGCACTGAATTTTTAAGATATCCATTAAAAATTGAACTTTATTCACTACATAAGAAGATACATGTTTCATTGTAAGAGTTCGAATGTCCATGTGCAGTCTATAACTGATGTCATATGAAACTAACTATAATGCGATTCAAATGAGAATAGGAACGTCAATGACCTCTATCTGTCAAATGTCTCGTGAAAAGTACGGTTAGCAAAAAAACTTATTTGCCAATAATAATAGTCGAAATAATTCTTTGTATACTCGACAGTCGACACTAAAAGAATGGTGCAAAACCTTTGCAACCGCGATTACCATAAATAAAAGAAGAGGAATAATAGTCTTACATCGAATTTAAATAATAACGTTAAATTATCTAAACATTTAATTATAATAATACATATTCATAGATCGTTTTCAAAATCATAAATTAACATTGTTTTTCATTGTTGGTGCAATGCAACTTACCAAAATTATATTGTTTTTGTTATTGTCATACTCATTTTGCTCGAAAATGAGTAAACGAGGCGCTGTGTTACATAGACGACGATGACCACTCGGACAGTAATATAGAGATGAGCGAAATTGAAGAGCTAGATTCAGATAAGTTTTTTCACTCAATTTTGTAAATAAATTATATTAAAAGAAAAAGAACTTTTTTTGCTCACCCTACCTAATTAGGTACCCAATTGGGTAAAATTGACAGCTATGACGTCACAATATGGCGCCGACTCGATCCTATTCTCATTTGAATCGCACTATATCTATTAAAATTGAACTTTATTCACTACATAAGAAGATTCATTGTAAGAATTCGAATGTCCATGTGCAGTCTATAACTGATGTCATATGAAACTAACTAACTAACTGTATATTTTTGTATAGTGAATAAAGCTCAAATTTCAATGGGTATTTAAAAATGCAGCGGCCTGCGGCACGTAGCGTCGCGTATCGTCGCAATGTGAATTGACCCTTAAACGAGTAGCGCGATGGTCTAGCACCTGATTTTAATTTTTTAATTAAAGGAAACATAGCCTTATTGACTTGGCCACCACAACATACAACCTATCCCACACGGTTAGGTAATTGTTAAGAATCTGTACAATGTGACTTGTGAGAGAAAATTTGCAGTGGCCGCATCGTGAATATCGTCATATAAACGCGCCCTAATATGGTTTACCTGGCTCGTTCACAAATAACCTATATGACTAGGGTTACACGGTCAGTCTGGCATCAGTTCAGTCCATCAGCATGATCCAGACTGACCAAAGAATGATCGTGTAACCGTGTGATTGAAGGACTGATATTTTTTTTATTATGTACTTACTTTTCGGCCATCATTCAGGTCAGTCTGAGACTGATGGACTAAACTGATGCCAGACTGACCGCGTAACCCTAGTCTAAGTAACGACTTACAACTTAGGTACAACCAAATAAATGCCTGTCTGCATAAAAACTATCATAGCTTTTTAAAAGACTTTAATGAATCATTTACCGCTTGCGTCGCTTGTGCCAGATAGTACCATTGGGTAGGAACTGTGATGCTGCTGAACGGGCTGTAGGTAGGAGATTTTTTAAAATTTCCGTCATGAAAGATCAAATTTTTACCTCACTTGTAAAGAAAAGCCAAAGTCCGGTAAGGCACTAGGCAAACGCCTAGTTTGCCTTTAGGATAATCCGCCACTGATACAAGCTGTTTCTATACTAGGCTTTGTGCTTAACTGTTTACCAAGGTTAGCATGGTTGTAACTTGCAGATGAGTTTATGACGACAAAAGTGTTGTAAAATAGACCTTTAGTAGTAAATTCTGGCGTAAAACTTTCTCTCATTTCACGCATTATCTCTGTTTCATACAATACAATGAACTGGACATAGATAAATTAGAATTTTACTATACAAAAAGAGAAATCTAAAGGGTAATGAAGGAAAATAAAGGCTGGGTATATAACGTAACATTTACCTAAAAGTTTTAAACCTAATCTGTCCAGCCGTTAAATCTGGTAAATATCCACTTGAAACATGTTAGCCTTCGTACCCACGAGAGATTTTTTTGAAAATCGTTTAGAGTTGTTAAATCTGACATTCGACAATTCGATTTACAGTTCTATTGCATTAGCATTTAGCACACAGTTTTATTTATAGTGCTGTTTCTTCTGTGGTGATCACTTAAAAAACTCTCATGGGAACGTAGCCTGGTTTATCTATACTAATATAATAAAGATGAAAATTTTGTTTGCATTGGTTTTTCTGTACCGATTTTGATGAAATTTGGTACAGATGTAGAGTAGACCACGGGGAAGGACATAGGCTACTTTTTATCGCGGAAAAATATACGGTTTCTGCTAAATTAACTTAGGCGCGCACGAAGTCGCGGGCAACATGAAGTACTTTATAAGCCCGTTATAACCCATTCTATAATTTTGAAACCCAACTGGTTAAATTGAGTAAACTAGTCTTACTAATTTCATTAATGCACAAAAATAATATTTAATCCAAAAGGTGCTCTAGACTCTAGTCTAGTCGCATGCTTATACCTTATTTGGCTAGGTTTCTTCAGTAAGTTGATGTGTTGTAATTAGTTTGAGTCAGCGACTAAGAAACGGCGTGGACAACATTCCTGACTTGGGATTACTTACACGTCTTACCTGTTAATGAAATACATTCCGATGAGTGATCGAGTAGGTTCCAATCGATACCAGTAGCTGGACTGGTTTTAGAATTGGCGCCCCTTTGCCAAAAAGCCATCTGGAATTTTCTGTTGAGTAGCTGCTCCCAGTGTGATTGATCTGAAGAGTGTCACCTTTCTGATGACTCATCAGAAAGGTGTACTCTAGAATTAAACAAATTTAATAAGTTTGACCTGCATCTATCGCAGGTCTGCAAATCTTAACGATCTGTTTTAACAAATTTAAGGATATTTTCGCATTTTCGTCTATTTTTACTTTGACTTGACTTAGCTGGCCCTTGAACCATGGGGTCTGGGGCTTAAGCCCAAAAAGCCATAATATGGTAGATTCGTCATCCGGCCCTGCTAATGAGGATAAAAAAATACAGTTTCTGCAAAACAACACCCTAATAGAAAAATTAAAAGTCGGTTCTTTCAATGTCTTGCGAAACTAGCGAAAAGACGAGGTTGGCTGCTAGCAGTCAGCAGTCTTCATTAATTTTATAAAATTGAGGATTTTTATGAATATATGTAACTTAAGTAAACAGATATTTTTTTAAAATATTGTCTAATTTACTTCACAACTAGCAATGTACATTGTTTCAAAGGAAAGCTCCATTTCCAAAGTATCCATTATTTATTGTCAGAGCTCTTGAATCGTTTGAGAAAAATGCACGCAATATGTCACTAAAGCTACACTTTCCTCCAACAAAACCTGCCTCATTTGTATTGGTTCAAGAAAAGCCTCCATAACTATTAATTACTACCTAAGTGTACATTCATTGATAAATTTTGAAATTAGAATATTTTTTTTAAGTAGGTACATAACTAGTAGAAGTATTTCACAGGTCTTTTACTGGCAGATAGCTGATGTTATAAGGATTGACATAGGCTACTTTATCTTAGGGTTCTGTTTCCGTTAGTTGTAACCAAACGAAGTTGCGGGCACCAGCTAGTAGATAATATAATTGGGTCCCAACTCCCAAAATCTAAACCGATGCAAATACTAAACTGAGATTAACGAGGTCTTTATAACGTCTATCAGAGAAATAGCTCTGTAAATGCATTCTCTTCGCAGTCGCCAACGCAGAATCGCTCAATAGCTTACGTAATAGATAGAGTAAAAAATGTTTAGTCATAACCATTGTAAAGTTTGTTCCGGGTTCAATTATTGATAGGCTGTACATAATTGAATTTGCTCTGTAATTGTTGGTAATTATGTTTGTTTTACCTTTATTGATGAGTGTTTATCATGGCTATTTCGTATGTACACATCCTGGATTGTGTTGTAAGCTATATCGCCTATTTAGTCCTATAGCTCAAAATTAAAAAAAAAGTCTCAACTTGCTATTAATATTATAAAATGTGTGCAATTAGAGATCTTTATTTGGGCTACAATATTTAGTCTAAACAGTAACCCCCTTACTAATAATCGCTGTATAAGCTTTGAATAGTTATACAGCGTTTTGTCTCCTATCGAATTAAAAATGTCACTTGTGTGATGGGAACAAAACACTGTATAACTATTCAGAGCTTATACAGCGTTTATTAGTAAGGGGGTAAGTAGAGATTTTAAAGTAAACAAAAGAGTAATTATGTATTACTCAATAGTTCAATACCCTTACTTCTGCAATTTCTCTAAACAATATCTTATGAACCCTTTTAAGATCAGGTAATCCGCCTATTCAATACAGCCATTACTTTTCAAGTTTTAAATTTGTTAGAAGTATTAATATAAAAGATAATATAAAAGGACAAAAAAAGGATAAGGAAAGGAAAAAATAAACAAAAATAAAAGAACAATAAAATTAACATATTTTGACTATAATTCAATAGAAATGCAGATGGAAATAAAGAAAACTTACAAGAAAATGTCATAAACAAGCTTTAGGCTTAATTTTTTTTGTACGTAAGAAAATACAATAGTCAATTTCTTTTGAAATGTTAACTTACGATTGGAATTAAATTAAAAATAAAAATTAAATACTTAATTACAACTGACATAGGTACTAGAGTAACTAAACTAATGTCCGTTATATTAAATGACTGGTGATATATAATCTAACATTAAGTTACAATAAATTGTAGGATTTTTATGTCCGTTTAAATAAAAAAATTAAATAAATCAGCTTAAATGGTTTATAATTCGTAATGAACTGATAATAAATAATATTCGCGAAATTTATGAAAAACGCTTATCACTAATTACTTAAAATTAGGTACAAAATTATTAATATTCTGTGGTCACCATGCAACGACCGAGACGGAGAAAAACTGAAAAATAAATAATATCGAAAACACTACCACCTCTAGCTAGTTCGCTTAAACTAAATAAGAAACGGTTTGGCAATGAATTTTTATTGCTAAGACACATCGATCAGACAATATACAAAAATACATCAGTGTACGGATACACGGCGAATACGGAATAATACAGTATCTCGGTAATATATTATGGAGAAGCGTATCCGACTGCTCCTATCAGAATTTCTCCTAATCATTTAATTGGTCCCTTAATTAAAACATTAAACTTTGTTGTATAAATATTACAAAATATCACACTTTCAATTCAAAGAAAAAAAATCTATTCTACTTCGAAACTAATCACTTAGTTCTGTCAAAGTACAAAAGTAATAACTGCGCCAATTCGAATACGATATTCAAAATAGACAATAAATAAAAAAACATTCTATCTCGATCAACTAAAAATTAAATATTATATCCGATTTGTTTACAAAGTAAAAGGCACTCATATGAGGGTAGATGCGGGCGCGGCTGGAAGCCCCGGTAGTGTGCCGCGCCACGGCGAACGCTCGCCCCTATATCGTGTTCTTACGCTAATTTCAGTATAAGTTATATAATACAAAATATATTATTTGAGAAAACTCGGGAGATAGACAGGCTCCGTGCTCGAGAGCTCCATATCTTATTTTTTGTGTGCGGCGTCGAGCGAGAGGGCCAGCCGTATTGAACTCGAATGAGGATGAAAAAACGATCACCGAAAGCTCCAAACTGGTTTCGGCTCGCTCGCTCGCTCGACGCAAAAAGGAAAAATCCTTGCAGACGCGGCCGCTGGAGGCGGCGCGCCGCAGGATCATTCCGATAGTAATTTTTAAATGAGCTTCGGATGATTGATACGGCTAGCGGTGTCGGCCGGCCGCTCCGACGAGGGCGCTGCTCAATTCGATACCTATCACATTTTGCAGTATAAATTATGTTCGCGAACGTGTAATCAACAGGACCTGCTCAATTCGATATCTACCAATTTCGCAGTGGTGTGCGGGGACGTTCGGCGTCTATCTCCCGAGTTTCGATCGGCCTCGGCCACTTTGACCCGGTGATGTTGGGTGTTGCACGTCGGAGTAGACACAAGTATCCCCCCCGGCCGATTAGAGGTACACGAGCCCGTCCCGTCGACGCGTGCCCCGTCCGTGTGTGCGGCGTCGCAATTTACGATCTATGTATATAAAATTATATTTAAAGAGACTCGAAATAAATAATAAATTATTACCTTAAATTCTTAAAAATAGATCACGAGCGCCCTCTCGCGGTACGTTACCGAGCGCGTTTAGGCAGTACAAAATAAATAAACGTTCTATGAGCTAACTTTACAGAGACCATCGCTCGGCGGAGAATCGCATCGGGAAGACTTCCGCGAGCTATGTAATAAATATCTAAATAATATAAGGTGCCATTTACAAGTGCGTGCCGATAACTAAAAACGTGTAACTACCATATTCACACCGCAAACTTTCGAGACGCCAGTATACAGTATGTACTATTTTTACAATACTACGTTAGGTGTGTCAGAGTTAAAACATCGGTATTCTGGAGATCATTCGTTGAGCGGGTGTGGACGCGACGCGCGCCGAGCGGGACGACGCCCGAGCGCAATCTGGAAGACGAGTAGGCACTAAGGTGACGGACGATTCTTATAAGCTACGCTCGATTTGTTTGCTTAGGGACTAGTCGTTCGATAGGGATTAGGCGATCACGAGGTCACCGAACGCGGACGAGAGACGGTTGAACACTGGTAGTCTCTCCTCCTCGGGGTCCGGCGAGTGCACGCGGCGGAAGGCGAAGGCGGTGGCGTGCGCCGGCGGTGAGATCGAGGGCGGGGAATGCGGCAGCAGGGGCGACTGGGGCGTCAGCGGCGAGTGCGGGGACCTCGGCGAGCGCGAGCCGTCGCTGACGTAGGAGGACGCCTGCGACCCGCCCGACGATAGGGAGGCGATGGAGCCGCCCGGGGATGGGGGGTCGCGGCGTCTCGCTTCCTCCGCGTTATGCACGAAGTGACATCTCGGGCCGTAGGGGCAGAAGCCGACGGAATGGAAAGTGCGGCACAGCTCGGTCTTGTATTTGGGATGACGCTGGAGGTTGCGGAGCTCGCGCATGCCGTGGGCGAACTGGCACTTGTCGCCGTACTTGCAGACTCCCGCCTCCTCGAAGGGTCTGCAGAGCTCGGTCTTGTATCTGCTCGTGGCGGGCGGCGGCGGCGCGGGGTCGCTGGTGGTGCGCTCGAGGCGGCGGTGGCCCAGGCTGTTGAGGAGACCGGCGAGCTGCGCGGGCATGGAGGCGGCGCGCGCCAGCACCGGATGCTGCTCCCAGCCGCCCCCGATGTTGGTGGCGCCCACGGGGCCGAGGTTGCCGGTCATCGTGCCGGTCATCGTCTGCACTGGCCGGGTTTGGTTCTGAAACGGAGAAACAAAATACGGTTAATTAAGTCGTCTCTAGTAACTTAACAATAATTCTTCATAAAGGGGCATATTTTTTGCGACCGATCAAAATTCGACTGCAAACAGGTCAGCTTTATTCGGTAAATAAGTACCTGCCGGGCGTCCACAAAAAAGGGTCGCCGCAGAAACTTTCGTCTACCTGCTCGCTTAGCCCTTACCTATTATTATTAGGACCCTAAACTTTTTGTTATTTCACGTGTACCTTTTCAACTCCGGTCTTCGGACCGAAACAACTGTAGTCATAAATATTCAGCTACTTTTTTTAATTTGTGAAGTACAGGTTATAATTTCATGCACGTAAAAACGTTTCGGAAAACCTATTCACGTATGGTAATGGGCGGTTTTTTCATCTTTTGTTTCTGTGACCGTCGAACTCATCCACAAGACATCACCATAACAATACGGCTCGTCGGACCGAGGTAGTTGACACGAGCGAGGCTGCACAATCGCAGCGATTGTAATCTATTGTTCGGCAAATGTTTCCTCGTGGCGTCGATGCAACGAGGAATAATTGTCGCCACGCCAGTTCGCGGAGCCGCGCCGGCGCAGGGCAACGCTCGACGTGTGTCGACTGTCGAGATAGAGCGATGCGAGGCCGTGATCGATTCATCAATCATCATACGAGGCACGGCTAATTGCATCCATGCTTGTATGTTTTTGCTACAGTAATCAGCGATACAAGGATAACTTTAGTAACCATGGTCGAATTTGCCACCGAAAAATAAAATCTCACGATTCAGTTTTCAACATTTTTAAAATGTTCTCATATCGTCAGATCAGTAGTTCAGGACGTTTCCTTCGTAATGCTAGAGAGGAACTTATATTTACAACGAATATAATAATATTATTATCTAAACTAATCTCACCAGAAGCAAACCTATGTAAAGATATTCGAATGGTACGTAAACAATGGAATATCTCATCTTCATGGGTTACAGGCGCTGATTTGTAAATCTAGGAGCTAGCCGAAGGTCAAATTAAGCACGGAACATGGTGACTATACATTATGTATGATACAACACATCTCGTATGCGGCCTCAATCGATGTGAATGACATATCATTGAATATTCTATTCGCCTAGCTGGTACCGAAGATAGTAAACATGCTAACACTGCAAACACTTATATTCAAAGTGACTAAATCAGTTATTGGAAAAATCGTTATTGTAAACCAGGCAATGGAAGACTTCAGAAAAGGAAATACAAAATGCAAGTTAAAATGTAGATGTTGTGAGAACTGAGAATACATAGATCGTAAGGTAGACTAGTGTAATGGTTGGCAGTTCATGCGTGAACTCTGTTAAGGTTTTGCGGTTCGTAGCAAACGATAAGTAAACAATTACACACGTTTGCTTTTAGCTGTACGACTACCTATTGTTCCCTTTGAACAATTACGACTCTGCTAGTAAATTCTAACATTATTGTTTCGTTAATTTTTCTTTTGCTCGCAAAGCATTTACTAGTGTATTCAAAACAAGCTATCGAAGGCGAAAGCGTAGAAGAAGAAGTAATAAAGCATGCAGCGATTGAATCGCGACTGTTCCAGTGAAAAGCGTAGGGGTTAGACGCACAGCTACCGAGTGACTATGGAAATTGCGACAAGGCGTAATTAGAGAGTTATCAGAGCAGAAAATTGGTTAAGCGCTTTCCATCGGACGTTGCGCTGTGCAACCGAGATCCAGGGAAATTGTAATCACTGTCAGTTTCAATCGACCGCGGTGCGCGAGTTCGAAACTAACGCCAATCAGGCGGCGATTCATTTTCATAATTTGGAAACGCAACTCGTTCGTTACATAATCAAAAATGATAAGGCTGTTCACAATGAAAGTACAAGTATTTACAGAATAAATTGACAGGTCAAGTCAATAATATTATAAAAAGAAATAGGATTTAGAGTGTATAGCCGTCTAAAACATGAATTTGAATTTTGATAATTAAAGAATCTGAAGAAACAAATTTTATTTTATATGCTTCTTAGGTAGAATATAAAATGCTTATATTATACACGAATCTTCGTCAAACATGTAACGTAAATAGTTGAGCATTTAAATGATTTGTTTATGATGCATAACGTTGGACGCGAAGGTTTCAAGTTTCGTGGTCTGTTGTGTACTCTGAACATTAGCAAGGTATTGCGTCAAGTCGCCAACGCCCGCAGAGTTCGAGTCCGCCTGTGAGCTTTGTTTCAACAAAAAAAAAAAAAACAAATGCCATTCTCTGACCTACCGCATTTGAGAGATTGTATTTATTGACTTAAGTACCGTTTTGCAACGGTCTCATAAACAATTTAAGGACCTTTTTGCAACTTTTTAGCATATTGATTTAAGTCTTTAAGAATCATGGTAAATCACAATCAATAATCACGTTTTAGGTATTTTATTTTAATGTGTGACAGTTCCTTAATTTAACAAAACCGACAAACAGTTATGTCCTCTCAGTTACATTTAAATGTAGCAAAATCATAAATCTACGAGGATAAATCACGCCAATAATGACATAATTAAAGAAACAACTTTTCTAAAATAAGAATTGAAGGTTACAAAAATTAAGAACTTTTTTAACCGGTCGTCGAACTTATCAAACTCCCGTGACTGTGTATATTTGCGTTGGCAATCAGTAAAATTTACACCTAGCATTTGGCTACACTACACCGTACTAGACGAGCGGTATGTAACGTACAGCATTCCTAAAATTAACGATAACAGAATCATACCTACAAACAATAATTGTAAAGAAATCCTAACAACATAGAATGTAGTCTACACAGCATTCACTTTATAGAAAAGTACCTAATTACTGACGTTTTTACTGAGACATTAAGCATTTTAAAAGTACAAAGAGATAAAAGTGGCAATATTTGCGTAAGCGATAACAAATACGTCTAAGAGGGCATTGGCATCAGCAACAAAGAGTGCAAATCGAGGTTACTGGTCCTCCGAATACGTTAAAATATCGGAAATTTAAATAACGCAATCTGAAAACAAAGAAATTGTTAAGTCAACGCTTCTTTAGATGAGGTAGCGGGATCCGACAAGACTTCATTAGCATGTTCTAAATGTCAATGAAACTGGCAAGGCTTCCAAACGACTTTAAATTTCCTCGAAAAATATACGTTATTTTGGTGGCCATTATTACATTCCTAATGTGGGCCTCAGATCAAATAAAAAACCAAGATAGCGCGTGGCGTTTGTTTGAAGTGAAGCCTAAAAAACTACGCTACTTCAATTTTACACACGCGCTCACGCACACAGAAGCAAAAAAGTACTTTACTTTTTGTCAGTATAGATTAGTCGTCGCGACGACTCATTCGATACTGCCGAAAAGTAGCGTACTTTTTTGCTTGTGTGTGCGTGAGCGCGTGTGTAAAATTGAAGTAGCGTAGTTTTTTAGGCTTCACTTCAAACAAACGCCACGCGCTATCTTGGTTTTTTATTTGATCTGAGATGTGGGCTGATAAAATCGTATTCTAATAATTATGAGAGACCTTTGACGTCGATTATTATCTATTTCAACTCTTTGGTCTTTGGAAACGGTTACTACCTTTGAGACATATATACAGTGTTTGGGTAATTCGAATGATGCTAAAAATATATCCAGTGGGAAAATTGAGCAAGAACTTTCTTCAGTTTAATTCGTTTGGTTGAAGGCGTTTTATTCATTATTTCCTGTAACTCGACACTCGGAGCAGGAGCCCGGCCATTACTGGCCTGTCTCGCGACAATTGATACGGCGAACGAGTCAAATAAGAGAACTCCGCGCTTAATTGAACGTTAATTGCTTTTAATCAAATGCGTTCTATATTTAAATGAACTTTTAACGAGATAAAACATGACTTTAAAATGGTTACTAATAATAATAATTCATAAATGTAGCACAACGTTAATATTTGCCCTTAAATTAGGTATTCTATTTTCTAGCAGTACTGCTGCCCACTTCGCCGGTTGAGCAATGTTTTCTCTCTACCCACTGCTCATTTGAATCCGATTAGTCACGATGGCGACAATTTAAGCGACGAAAACAATCAAAGCAATATAATAAGGCTAGATAGAAGTTGAAGAAGAAAAAAACACAAAACATAATTTATAGACTTAGCCCAAATTTTAAGCAGTTGTGCATATCTGGAATAACGGTAAGAGTGTTGTTCTGTATAAACGCTGTCCAGTACATCGGTTGGCAGCTATCAAAATTGATCCATTTCTCTGAGAAGCCCGAGGGTCTTGTCGATTGCTTCTATCAAGTTTATTGAATGATTGCGCGAAAATAACCAACGTCGAGATGTTGACCCCCTCGACGGACCGAAACCACCCAGCCTTTAGTCATTAACCTTTAATCTTTTGCCTTGCCCGTTTTAAAATATTGTGTAGATTTCAAATTTGCATACAAGGAAGGCTGATTTAGTTTAACATTGGCTTTACTTTGCATCTATACAGATTACAGTGTCTGTTACATAAATTAGCATTTTATTTAAATATCTGGTATCAGTAATTTACTGATAGTTGAGATCTTTAACTTCTATAGATATTTTTCCTTCATTTAGCATTAACAATAAATTTATCAACTTTTATCAAGATTTGCGAGGACTCTATTGTTACTAAGATACTCCTCATATACGTTAGCTTAAAAATATGAAATCACTATTATTTATTAATATTCTTTAATTGCTATTATGGAGGCGGAATATCACTTTGTTTATTACGTAGGTAGGTATTATATTATTACTTACATCATAATCCGTTGGAGACATCTTGACATTTCAAAATATCATTTAATAAACAAAGGCCACTCCGACTTTAGAGGCAGGTGTTTGCTAATATTTAAATTATGTACATACATTTTATATTTAATTACTGACTGCTCCCGAATTGCCACATTTTTTTAATATTATTTTTAATTAAAACTTAAATGTGGTCTAAACACCCGTTAAGAGGCGACTTTATAAATTATTAGCTAAATAAATGGCAAAACCGTTACCAAGTTTATTAATTTGATGAGTATTTTTTTAATATAATACCTAATATGTTAATGAGATAATTTAACTTCGATAATAAAAAAAAGAAAATGCACAAGAAAGTTGATTAACTATGACACTTACTCGAACTTCGTTTCGTACAAAAACTTGCATAATTATTAAATGTTGAGATTATAACGGAAAAATATGATACCTTACGTATAAGTCACTGGTTGGAATTTAAAACTTCGCATTCTCTTCATACGTCACGGAGATAAAATGCGTTGTTGCGATCTTTAGATTAAAATTTTTAACAAAGTTAAATGTAAAAATAATAATATAAAATAACAAAAGCCCTCATGTAGAGGCTAAAGCTAACGTCTAGATGAGTGAGACCGGACGCGCCGCACACGCTCCGCACTCCGCATGCAGATAGGCCGCCTCCGTGATTGCAATGCGAGAACAACCGCCTATGGTAAAAATTCCAAGCCCAACATCATTTGAATACATATCAATTGTTTCTGGTTATAATGACAATAAAAAAACACAATGTATTTCGTGGCAAACTAGCAGGAAATCACGTAAACGTATGTTCCGAGAATGGTAAAATAGTAACGATTATTGCCATAGGCAGTGGCGACTGGCTAGTGGCGACTCATCGCGGGGTTCATTGACATAGGCACATAGGTCCACATCATACATGTCAAGCGTTTACAGCTGCCATTTCTTTCATAAACAAACGCCTCAGACGCTGTAACTTGCTAATTAGTCAAAGCAAACAACAATTTAAGCGAAGATGTCCATAAGATTTGATTGCGTTCAAGACAATAATTAAAAGTACCTAATACCCGTTTCCAAATCAGTTTAACCCTTTAAAATATATCTTTAAATGTGTAAAAAGCCCTACATTGATGTCAAGAGCAGACGTACGTGTTTATTGGGCCATAACCCTGCGCCGAGGCGGGCGTAAAGCGAGCGTCAACAAAGCTCCGTGGTCGTGTTTACCCCGCTCTCGGCGGAGGAAGCACGTCCCCCGGCCGGGCCGTTTTTAGCACCTCCTTATTTATAGACACAACAGAGCGTTGCCCGCCGCTCGTTTGCAGAAAGAAACAAGTAAACAAACTCACTCACGCCGCATGCAAAACAAATTTTACCATTAATGTAAATTTTTATAAAGCGTAAACTAACTGCAAGTAATAAATGTAGGTATGTAAAAAAAGAAATATTAATCTCAATTATTTTCATACGTTTTATTCATCGATGGAAAGTTTTTGATAACTTTCCATGAACGGAACGCGCGAAGATGACAATTCAAACTTTGCTTACTTGTGAAAATTGCCAAATTGTATCTACATTAAATACATTACATAAGGTACTGTACTAATAGGTATTGCGTATATATCCGATGTCATCACAGCAGTAATCGCCGCCATCATTAGTAAAGTGGGTCCGTTATGTACCCGCTCGTGTACAATTCCTTTGTCCATGCAATTTTTATTGTTGCGTCACTACCGGGTTACGCTTTCCCCGCCGATTGTGACTCAAAGATAATGTACAAAGGAAAATCGCTGTGACTAACACCCAAAAGTGACGTACGGTCGCCGACAACCCGGTGTATCACATTTGGATCTTATTACTATCAGAGTAAGGTCCAAAAGTGCTTCACCGTGTCTGTAAGCGACGCGACCGTACCACAATATTAGGGACCGTCCATTAATCACGTGATGTTTTTAACAACTTTTTAGACCCCTCCCCTCCCCCTGGTGATACGTGGTGAGGAATACTCCCCCCCCCCTCCCCCACCTAAGATCACGTGAATTTTTTTTTACATAGTAAGCAAGTCATGTTTGAAGAAAACTTTAACTTAAAAAACAATTTAATCGAATAATTTAAGCAATTAAAACTATACGAGTCATTTGTTTTGTAAGTATTTAAACAACACTAGGAATATACAACCAATAATAATTTTGGTATGCATAGACTAGATTCGAAAATTAATACACGTGATGTCTCCTTATACCCCCTCCCCCCATTGGTGATACTTGGTGATTTTTTTTCGGACCCCCCTCCCCCTTTAGGCATCACGTGATTAATGGACGACCCCTTACCTACTGCAGACAGTATGTCAATACATTAGCTCTTATCGACAGTTTTGAAATTAGTGAGCCCTAAATTGGTTTTGGTCATTTTAGTTGAGATAACGATGGTACATCGTCCAGCGTAAAAGCGGGTTTGTCCATTGATTTATTTTTTGATCACTAAAAATTATTATTGATTTTTAGGGTTACGTACCCAAATGGTAAAACGGGACTATACTACTGAGACCCCGCTGTCCGTCCGTCTGTCTGTCTGTTACCTTTACCAGGGAGTATCTCACTAACGTGATAGCTAGACAGTTGCTCCACAAATGATGCATTTCTATTGCCGCTAAACAAATAAGTTTTTTTTTTGTAAATACGTTCAAATAATCTAAGTATACCAGATTTTTTAATAAATTGAATAATCTAATCGTTTTATAGTCTCATTAGTTTTCTATTATATAATTTATGATTAAACGAACTTACCAGTACGTGAAGTTCAATCATAATTATGCGAAGTACTTTGCTCGAAGAGATGAAGTACCTAAAGGGTAATAAATTATTACTTGTAGTAGTGTATTTCAGCTCGTCAACACTCACTGATGCTTGAGAGACCTATGGGAAAGGAAATTTTTTGTAGTTCCTGACCCCTGATCCCGCCCTGAATGCTGCTATTGTACCTGCTTCCCGTCATTACGTTCAGAGTTAGTTTATCTCATACTTGATATTTCCGAAAAATATTTTTGGGGCTGGGCGGGCTGGGTGCTAGGTACTTCATCTCTTCGAGCAAAGTACTTCGCATAATTATGATTGAACTTCACGTACTGGTAAGTTCGTTTAATCATAAATTATGCTTTGTACTTTGCTCTCTAGATGAAGTACCTAAAGGGTAATAAATTATTACTTGTAGATTTTGAGAGTTTGTTTTGAGGAAATATTATAGATTGAAATATTATGATTCCCAGGTATTGTGTTTGATTATTTTATTAATAAATATACTTATTTTTTTTTCTTATTTCATAATTTTTATTGTTAGCAACGCAAGAGTACAGTTACTATTTTACTAGAAAAAGAAAAATGTTTGTTTCATGTGATGCGAATATTTATTATTCTTGCATCTACTAAAATAATAAATTATATTATTGTCTCCTCATAATATACTTGGTATTTTTTTTTTTTTTTATTTATTTATTATGTTACAATAGTTGGTCACAATATCATTAGTATTGATATTACTACGATCATTTCTGTATTAGGTTTTAAATTTAACATAAAATGGTTACTTCATTAGTTCCATGGTAAAGTCTAGGAAATGTGTTTATTTCTCCACCCAAGAGTTTTGCGTACTAGAAACGCGATACTGTTAAGAGGTATGTACGAGTATAGCCTAGGCATTCGGCTAATAGTTTGAGAGGAAATTGCTGTGATTATTTTTGTTAAGGTATCATGCTCCATATTGGCAGCCTTTGAATTATGAAACAGCTTTGTAAAAATATCTAAGTATAACGTAAATAATGACAAAATCGAAGTATGTATTGACACTTAGTAGTAATTTTGCAATTATCTTACGTATAGTAGTTATCGTTTGTGACAGACATTATTAAGTTAACCCGTCTTATGAGACTAGCAATATTATTGCCTAATCTTAGGTATGTCTACGGAGTCTGTGTTGACGTCTCATGGTAATGCGGGCAGCAGAGCACTCCGGCAACCAAGGTTATATTCTACGTCACACTGCTCCGACATCAAAGACAAAAGGATGCATTTTCATTGTGCCTAAGAATTATTGATTTGCTATTTTTACAAATTTAAAAAGATAGCGGATACCACGGCTATCTGTTCTAAAGAGGAGAAACAATCATAATTATTATGAATGTTTCTCTATGTCAACTATTTTTAGCAACCTTTAAAGTTTATGAGAATGATGGAGACACAATATAAGAGAAACATTTTACCATTTCAAAGTAAAAACTTTTACCTATTATATATATTTATTTATATTTACATCGTAATCTTTTTGTTATTTTATATTTTTTGTGCAGAGTTTTTATTGATTCAGCAAGCGGTATATATATATATCTATACCTTTTATCTTATCTTAGGGGATAATCTTAAAATCAAGATAATAATTTCTTTTTTGAAATTTGGAGTCTGTGGACTCTAGGGTGGTTTCATCTAGATTCGGCATCTGGGACATCGCTGTCTTCAGATCGAATGTTGGCGCTTATTCGTAGATCTGTTTTGATTCTCGCTACTGGTAAATATGTATAATTGTAACGTTTGTTAGATAAGTGAGTTATATTTCATCGATTATATTTATTTATGATATTTAGATGGCATTAGAGTTATTAATGCCATTCAAAATTTACTCGATTTTTGTTAATATTGTATGTGCGACGAAGGCGGGAAGTTTTTGAAAAATAACAATTATTATTTATTTCTTAGATTATCTCCTCCTCGTTAGATCACCGTCCGCTGAGCCTTGCACGCAGCCCCCCCAGTCGTTGAGGCGTCAGAAAATATCATTTTTTTTTGTCCTTCAAAATTTTATAAACAAACGTGTCCCTTAAACTAGACTACCATAGAAAGACTAGTTACGAAGTTTTTTAATACTTTAGATTTTATTGTTACTATTTTTGTCATTAATTAAATATAACAGCTGAATCTTAAAATTGTATAAAGTCTACTCATGACCGGACGATAGGCAGATCTTAGTATTCCACGAGGTGTGCGAATTTTGTAACAGCAAAATTATATTTTTATGTTCATAAGAATTAATATTTATTTTTGGTGTCTTGATTTTTTTTTCTTTTTTTTTTTTCTTTATAATTTTCAATAGTCTCTTTATATTTAGACATGCACTCTTATTCGACCGACCGAATTAAGTGACTAATTTCTTAGTTATTATTTATTAGCGACCCGTCCCGGCTTCGCACAGGTGCACTTACAATCTGTATTAATTAATCTATATATCTTCTATATATTTTAAAAGGCAAAGCCGATTGAGGCGATTGACTAATGTAATAACGCAAAGGCCAAACCCTCAAAGCCAGAAAATTGAAATTTTGCACTCATATTTCTCATATTTAAAATTTGGGATTAGAAAATTATAGATTTTTCAAAATTCAACCCCAAGGGAGCAAAATAGGAGATGAAAGTTTATTCGCCCGCGGGCAATAATAATAGTAGATAATATAAACATTTCTAATGAATCACTATTTATTGCTGGTGCATTAATACCTTTTGAGTAGTTTTGAAGTTCGAAGTCTAAGGGAATAGACAGCGGAAACGAATTCATTTAACAAGGAACATCTAGGGACATCCTAGGAACATAGCACTAACTTTGTCTTACCATCACAACGTGCAAGAGTCCATATAGGTACTTTACTTTTAAGTTATACGCTCGGACAAACTAGCAAGTGTCCATGTGCGTTAACATATGTTTTGTTTTATGCTGCGATAGCAATAGGCAAGAGTCCATACTTTATGTTTAAGTTATACGCTCGAACAGACTGGCTAGCTTCCATGTGCGTTAACTTTAGTGTTGCTTTGGCAACATGTAAGGACTTGTTTTGCTTTTTAGTTATACGCTCGGACCGACTAACAGACATCCATGTGCGCTAACTTTAGTGTTGCTATGGCAACATATTGTAAGGACTTGTGTTTTGCCCTTTAGGTATATGCTCTTACCGACTAACAGATATTCATGTGTTAACTTTAGTGTTGCTTTGGCAACATGTAAGGACTTGTGTTTTGCCCTTTAGTTATACGCTCGGACTGGCTAGCAGGGATCCGTAGTTTTGCCTTTTTGTGTGCTTTTGCAACAGGCAAGGACCCGTAGTTACGCCTTATTGTGTGCTTTCGCAACAGGCTGGGCCCCGTAATTTGCCTTATTATGTGCTTTCGCAACAGGCAGGGGTCGGTAGTTTTGCCTTATTATGTGCTTTCGCAACAGGCAGGGGCTCGTAGTTTTGCCTTATTATGTGCTTTCGCAGCAGGCAAGAACCCGTAGTTTCGCCTTATTGTGTGCTTTCGCAACAGGCGGGGCCCCATAATTTGCCTTATTATGTGCTTTCGCAACAGGCAGGGGTCGGTAGTTTTGCCTTATTATGTGCTTTCGCAACAGGCAGGGACCCGTAGTTTTGCCTTATTGTGTGCTTAATCGCAACAGGCAGGGTCCCGTAGGTTTACTGGAACAACTGCTTAATTTCACATTCACATTTTTCACGATTTGTATTCTTTAATACTATCACTTTTTAGGATATTTAAATGTTTAACCACTGATTAAACACTTTGTCATGTTATTCTAAGAGCACTGTATTTACTGCAATTTATTTTTACCGAACGCGAACAAGTTACTTTGTATTTAAAAGTAACGTGCGGAGTGTTTGACACTGAGAATACGAATGACGGGAAGCAGGTACAATAGCAGCATTCAGGGCGGGATCAGGGGTCAGGAACTACAAAAAATTTCCTTTCCCATAGGTCTCTCAAGCATCAGTGAGTGTTGACGAGCTGAAATACACTACTACAAGTAATAATTTATTACCCTTTAGGTACTTCATCTAGAGAGCAAAGTACAAAGCATAATAATAATATTCTGAGTTTTAGGAAAAGGTAGAGTAACTGGTTCGTCATTTATTACAGTAAAGGAACAAAAGCAAACATACCATTTATCATAACTAATGTGCATATAAAATGTTAGATTTATTGTCCGATTACAATCTAAATCGTGTAGTCATGAATATGAAGGTATCATGTTTTTAATGTCAACCATATTCTACAATTCTAGATGTAGGTATGTTTTAAACTTATTTTATTTGCCACATTTCAGTTCTTTATGCATTTGGCAATGAACTTCATTTTAACAGTTCAATTTAATGCAGCGTCATAAAAAGTAATGAACTTTTTTACATTTTGTCAAGTTGAAAAGGTTTAAAGTTTAAATATCGATAAAGAGGTTTGCCGTATACGTTGCTATAAAATTAAACGCCTAACGAATACTCAAGCGCTTCTTAAATTAACAGACTCTTTATGTCACATGATGTGTACTTCCTACTAATATTATAAATGTGAAAGTTTGTGAGGATGTATGGATGGATGGATGTTTGTTCCTCTTTCACGCTAAAACTACACAACGGATTTTGATAAAATTTGGTATGGTAGTAGTTTCAGCTCTGGATTAACACATAGGCTGTGTTTATCCCGAAAAGTACAGTTTTCCCGAGGGAATATAAAAAAATATGTTTACGCTAGCCTTTGAGGTATATTCTACAGCAGAGCCAATTTTAGCCGGTAAATTAAAGGAACCCTTAACATTGAGTAGAGTTTAAGACTTCGGCCGGTACAACTCGTGACTGTACTAAAAGGACAACATAACCTCAAGTTAGAAGCTCCTATAAAACTGTACGCGCTCCAAACCGGTCCTCATTGAAAGCGATAGCATTTCCTGCAAGAAAGTAAAGCCGAGCGCGGTATCCGGAAAACTAGACAGCTATTTACTACCAGATACTATCTTACGCTACCGAGTGCTGCTACGTGAGGGAAACATTACTGTGGTACAGCTTATGCCGCGTCCGCACGTTTGCCAAACCTCGACAAGTCTTCACAAATTCAAACGTGCGGATAGAGCGTTTGCCTTGGTTTGTGTAGGCTTGCAAGAGCTTGCGGCCGTTCCGATCGAGTGTCGGTTTTTTGACACAAATCAAAGGGAATTTGTCGCAAGCGCTTGCGATGCATCCACACGTTTGCGCGCGCTCAGTCTGGTTTGTGTACTGGAGACGGGCAGACGTGCCTACGCTCGCACAAAATGAGTGGTGATTGGTCAAATAAGACATCTTGTTTTTTCTCGAATGTTATCAGGCTGAACCATGCATTTGGGACCCGAAAAACAAGCATAATTATTGTATCTAAGTGTATAATACACTAAAAATCTTAAATATGTATATGTCACCGTAAAATTGTAAAAACCGTTAGATTGTAATAAAACTAGTGAAATTGTAAAATGCCGATAGACACAATAAAAATCTTAAATATGTATATGTCACCGTAAGATTGTAAAAACCGTTAGATTGTAATAAAACTAGTGAAATTGTAAAATGCCGATAGACTTTGGACGCGAATATTCTGCCTATAATTTAACACATTATTTTTCGTAAGATTATAAATATATAGTTATAAATATTTCGACATATTTTTACAATGTCGTTAGTTATTTTACAATCTAACGGTTTTTACAATTTTATGGTGACATGTATAATATAAAAGTATTAAATATATTTCTGTTGTCTGGTACCCGTAACACAAGTTCTTCGAGAACTTACCACGGGACCAGATTGACGTGGTGTGAAACGTCCATAGATATTATTATTATGAGAAAAAAGTAGCCGGTGCGTGGCTAAGTACATTATTGAATAAGCCACTATACGGTTAATTTGTAACTTAATCCACCATCTTTGCCGTTTTTTTTGTTTGTTTTTATTTATGTATTTTTTACAACAATAATAATAATAACTCCTCACACCGATTTCGGTGACGGTTTTATTGAAACCAGGCCAGTTAAGCAGGAGTATTTTTATAGTGCCCAAGTGTGTGCGCAGTACAAAAAAGCACACTCTCTTTTACTCTCATAATCCCAATGCGGGAATCGAACCTTCTACCTCCGAGTCGAGAGCCAAGCTCTAACCACAAGACCACGGAGGCTGTTGTTTTTACAATAAAAATAACTCAAAGCAAATGCTATAGCCGATACCTACGAGCTCAACGTCCGTCATGCTTGCCTGTTCAGAACACACATAAGGCCCCCACAGACGAGAGGCCGATCGTTTCAGCTGGAACTGACGTCAGTTCGGCCTGAACGGATTCGAGCACACACACGGAAAAAATCGCATCCAATCCAATTTACGTCAGTTCGGCCTGATCTGATTCGTGCCCACACACGGAACAGTCGCATCAGTCCATTCTGGTTTGCCGCGCGCTACGGTCGTGTTTATCAATTTTGTATTTAAACACCGCGAAAACTCATACAACGCTTGTACAAGATACACGCCCGCACGGCAGCGGGTCGGGCAAGAACTGAAGCGATTTGTCCACACACGATCAGGACAGGCCGCGCGTTCAGGCCGATCGGTCAGGCCAGAATTAATGTTGCCAACTTAGTTATTTTACAAAATTTTACTAAATTGAGTATTTTATTCCCTCCTTGGTAGAAATTTAGTTATTAGTAGTGTTTAAGTAGGAAAGAGCCAGACAGTAATGATATGCAAAATAGCTACTAAATACGTAATATTTCCTAGTATATTTTAATTTAATGGTAAAATTTATAATCAAATTCAATTAATGAAAAAAAATTAATATAATAAAACCTAAAATGCAGTGGTTTTTGGGGGGCTTCAGGAATTCCTAAGTTAAGTAGCCTCTTTAGTAGTTTTAGTAGAAATCGATACGAGTTTAGTAGTTTCACAAAAAAAGAGCTGGCAACACTGGAACGAATCGCTTCAGTCCGTACGGCCGCCTGATGCGATCTCGAAATTGCACACACACGATACGATTTTGCATCCGTTCAGGCCGAACTGAAGGTAGACCGGACCATGTATGGGGCCCCTAACTCACTCGCAAGCGTGCGGATGGTGACGTTTGATTCCCTTTTTCAAGTCAAGCGTTTGTGGAGGTTTGGAGTTTGCGGCAAGTGGCAAACGTGCGGACGCGGCATTACAATGTTGCCAGTAGGTTTCAATACCTACTACGCCTAAACTACACGAAATTACTCAATCCGAGAGATGAAAACAGTACCTACTACGCCTAAACTACACGAAATTACTCAGAGAGATGCACAACAGTACCTACTACGCCTAAACTACACGAAATTACTCAGAGAGATGCACAACAGTACCTACTACGCCTAAACTACACGAAATTACTCAGAGAGATGTACAACAGTACCTACTACGTCTAAACTACATGTAATTACTCAATCCGAGAGACGCATAACAGATCCGAGTGAAACACATTTCGTATGGAAAAACTTATGAGAGGTAAGATGTCCCATTTTAAAGCAAATAAGGTTAGAATTAATTATGTAGGTTTGAAGAAAGCCTTTGCTCTTAACAGTTTTCAGAGTAAGAAGCTAAGTCGAAGGAGGGATATGCTAACAATACAATCCCTAAATAGATGCTTAGATTCCAGCAAGCTTAGTAACAGCAGTGATTTTGAAGGTTTATAAACCGCACATATTAAAATTTTAAAGAAGATAAACTCGCGAAATATAAAATTATGCTCCAACAACCTTTCCACAAGGGTATTATTATTATGTTAAGTATATACATTCATATTTTATTCACTTTAGTTGCCACTGTATCGCCTTATGCACGGCAGCACAAATTAAGCTTAATTATTACATTATGTTATGTAACATATAATACTTAATAATATGTGTAATTATTGAAACAATTTCCACAGTAGCGTACTATATTGTTATAGCAGCTCTTGGCTGTTACGTATGGAATAAACGCAGCAAATGTATTTTTAACGTAAGTAACTTTAATAAAGACTCAATGTTAGCGCCGTAATTAAAAAAAATCAATCTAAGGAGTAAGGACGTTTTGCCATTATTTGACAATTTAAAAAAAAAAACATAAAAACGACAGGTGTTGACTGTTGACGGTCAATATCATTGACGTAATTAATAACATAAATTTCCTTAATGGCCGCATCATAAATAATTTATAAATTTGGCAATTCTTGGAAAAATATTGCTAAACGCGACAAAAATAACAAAGCTCTACAATATTTACAACTTGTTTTTAAATTATTTTTTGTTTCTGAAGGGCAAAAGCACATTTATCTTTCTAATGTTTTTTTTTTTTTTTTTTTTTTTTTATTCTTTATTTATTTAGGGACTTTGACGCATAGCGTAAGTCAGTCCCATCGTAACCTAATCTTAAGCCTAATAACAAAAATATACAGAAATACGCCTATTCCAATAATTGTGCCATGAATTTGAACAAAACCTTTGCTTCGGCATCATTTGGTTTCGACAAAGTTTTATGAAATGTGCCTATATCGCTTCTGTTCAAATTCAAAGCACTGAGTATACTATTACGCACAGACTCATATCTGACACATTCCATCAATAAGTGATGTAGGTCTTCAACAACTCCACATTGCTCACAGTTAGGTGAGGCAACTTTTTTCATCATGAAGGCAAATTTTTTGCACGGAATGTGCCCAGATCTGAGCCTGTGCGCGGTTACAACTAACTTACGACTTAAATTGCAATTCATGATCCAGGGTACACGAAGAGGTTGACTTTGCAAAGTCTTATACCAAATACCTTTTTCTAATGAGCGACTATTAAAATACTCCTTCCAAAGATCAAAGCAAATATTTTTAAATTTAGGTAAAAACTCCGAATAACCAAAAATATAATTAATTTCTTTTCCAGTCCTCACAGCAGCTTTTGCCAGCATGTCAGCCTTTTCGTTACCCTGTAAGCCAATATGAGATGGAACCCATTGCAATCTCATCGTGACTCCCCTTAATATCAGTTCATAAATTTTAGATATGATACCATAAGCTATAGATGTACCTCTGCGACCAGAGGCGCATCCAGCTATATGTTGTAGTGAACTTTTGCTGTCTGAACAAATTATTACATTTTTATAATGCTGATTAGATAGAACAAAATTTAAAGCCTCTGAGACAGCAATAAGCTCCAACGTCATAATGGACACTGTTTCACTTATTTTAAAACAATTGTCTTGAATATCTCTGCCAGATATATAAAACGCAGAGCCATGACCTTCTACACTCTTCGACCCATCTGTATATATAAAATGCCACCCATTATATTTTGTATATAACTCATTAATGACGTCATGCTTTAACAAAGTTGTATTATATGAACTCTTTGAACATTTGATTGATTCTAACTCTATTACAATGATTTCACTTATATCAATATTTGTTACCCATGTTCGCAAAGTAAACATCATTAAAGGATTTGATGACGCAATCCTTAAAACATTGACCTCCTGTAATACTGATGCTAGTAAAGGAATCGTTTTATTTTTCCAATAAGTGTTTTGTCGAAGAGCATATAAGTCATTTAACAATTTCACAGATACATTATTTTCGACGGATTTTAATTTTAAACAAAATTTGTAAGCCAAATATCTCCTTCGTAAGTACAATGGAACTACACCGAGCTCACTTTCCATCACATGAATCGGGGAAGTTTTTATAAATCCTCCTATTATCCTTAGAGCCTGATTCTGAACTTTATTTAACTTTTCTAAATGACATTTTGCACTCGCGTCGTATAAAAATGAACTGTAGTCAATGCGACTCCTGATTAAAGCAAGGTATAAATGTCTCAAATGCTTAGGATGTAAACCCCATGAAGAAGCAGCTAAAACTTTAAGTAAATTTAGATTCCTTTGAACTTTCTCAACCGTCATAATAATATGTTTATTCCAACGCAGTGACCTGTCTAACCAAACTCCTAAATATTTGTAATTGTCTACTATTTCTAAATTTCGATTATTTAACTTTAAATCTATTTGTAATCTTCTTAATCCTCTATTAAAAATACATACTTGAGATTTTTCTGCTGATACCTCTAGACCCATTTCATTTAAAATGCTACAAAACGTATTCAATGCTGTTTGAAATTCAGTTTGAATCAACCTGAGATTATTAGAAGAAGAGTATAAAACAAAATCATCTGCATATTGACACATAGTTACATCCCTAATCATATGAAAAAATTTAATCGTTATTATATTAAAAAGTAAGGGTGAAACTGGGTCACCTTGAGCTAAGCCGCGGTTTGTGTGTCTTATAAAATAATTATTTTGGTTACATTCATCTTTAATCATGAGGTGGCGTTCATTCAAAAAATTATACAAATACTGACACAACTTTTTCCCAACACCTAATTCATCCAAAGTATTCATCAGCACATCTATTAATACGTTGTTATAGGCATTAGATATGTCTAAAAAACAAGCTATTGTTGGGATTCTGTGAGAAAATCCCAAGTAAATCTGGGTAATTAACTTTACTAAACAGTCCTGACATGATTTTTCCTTTCTAAATCCAGATGTAAAAGGAGACAGTAATTTATTTTTTTCTATAAACCATTCCAGCCTTTTGTTTAACATAGAGTGAAAAATTTTGCACACACAAGAAATTAAAGAAATTGGCCTAAGTTTAATAGTGTTACTATTTGACGCTTTTGGAATCGGAGAAACTAATATATCTCGCCACTGTGTTGGAATAATGCCTGTATTAAATATTAAATTATATAATTTTAATAAATACATTTTACTAGCTGGAGACAAATGATATATAAGTGAATATGCTATTCCATCTTTACCTGGTGCAGTATTCTTTAGCTTCAAACAATTATTCATTTCCGCTAAATTAAAATCAGCCTCAAGGCATGTATTATTGGACTTAAAATAAGGTGACTTAGACATTACATAATCAGGCGCCAAATCATGCAAGAGCTCGACTCTCTGATCATTTGATACTTGTGAATTGGGCGAACGTAATCCTTTCATCCAACCCATACGTTTCCACATATCTGCACTGGATGTTCGTTCATCTACACTACTACAATAGTTTTGCCAATATTGTGTTTTAGTTTGGTTTATTGCCTTTCTTGTAACTTCTATTCTATGTTCTAAAATAGTTAAATTATTTGGAGATGGATTACGTCTAAAATTCTTTAAAGCTAGTCTACGTTGTGCTATCAAATGAGAGAGAGCCGGAGTCCAGTAAGGTTTAGATCGGAATCCATTTTCTGCATTATTACAAACCTTGACAAAAGGTATGTGCTCATTGGCCGCTCTGTTAACACAATCAATAAAATTATTATATAAGGACTGAACATCGGTAAAATGTAAAGGTTGGTGTAAATAGTTCTCCAAGGATATGGTGTAATCTTTCCAATTCGCCAACTTAAAATTACGTTTGACATTTGTACCTCCGGGATTAAGACTGTTATCAGACCTATGGGAAATTTTTATAAAAAAATGATCACTGCCTAAGTTTTCATTCATGATCGTCCAGTCCAGCATAACCGCTAAATCCGTTGAAACAAATGTCACGTCCGGTGACGTTCTTTGGATAATATTGTCTACCAGACACATCCTAGTAGTACCACCATTATTAAGAGCAACAAAACCCGCATCTAGAGCCGCATCATAAATTTGTACTCCTCTTACATCGGTTTTAGAGGACCATGTTGCATGATGTCCATTTAAGTCTCCAGCTATTATACATTTATGTGAAAATAATGAAAAAATTTGTTCCCAATCGGCAAGGTTTGTACGAACAGACGAAGGACAATATATTAACACTACATGTTTGATGTCATTGCAATTCAACAATTTTATAACAACTATTTCTATACCAGGATTATCAATTTGAATAAACTGTTGAGTTACTTTAAGTGATTTATGTGTTAGGATAGCCACCCCACCATAACTATCTACTCTATCGTTTCTAAAAAAAATTATACTCACTAATGTGTATATGAGAATCAGGCTCTAACCAGGTTTCAGATATTAAGGCAATGTGAACTTTTTCCTGTGCCATTAACAACTCCAATTCATTACGTTTAGGACGTAAACTTCGTGCGTTCCACTGCATAATACGTAGAGAAGAATGTTTCGTATTATTTCTAGCCATTGCTTAATATTGAGATAAATTTGGAACATAAATCATCTTTTTTCAAAAACTTAATAAACAGCTGACTCAATATCTCAACAACAAGTTTACCTAATTCTTTTATTTTAATATGCCAATCAGTATCAGCTATACAGATATTTTTGAACTTCTTAAAAATATTGCCTAGATCGAAGGCATCCGATGAATCCCTTGTGGGTAGGTCACTTTTTTCAATCGGACATGTAATATTAGATTCTTCAATATCTCCACTGTTACAGCTATTGCTTAACTCTGTAACATTTTTATGTAGAATAACATTCTTCTGATGGTTATCTATTCTTCTTGAAGATGATTCCTTGGATCCCTTATTCCGTGCTGTCCTGATAACCCCATCATTATTATGAATGACTGCCTGTGTAACGACTATGTCTCTATATGTTTTTAGCGTACTCCGGGACTCTTCTGAATGTGAGCTAACGGTATTTTCCTCAACATTTTGTAAATTTGTATTACTTTCTTGTATCTTTATATTTTTTAGGTATGACTCCAATGCTTTACGATAGGTATAGCTATGTTTAGCCATTATATCTCTTATTTCTTTTTCTTTTAAAAAAATCGGGCATTTTTTGTACATAGCCATATGTCGACCTTTACAGTTCACACACATATATATAGTAGTTTCACAGTTAACGTGATTACCAGCACATTTCGGGCATACAATTTTTTTAAAAGGACATGTTTTGGAAAGGTGACCAAACCGCCAACATCCTGAACATTGTGATACTGGAAAGGTATAAGGCTCCACTTTAAACCTGCAACCGTACCCATATACATACGGCGGTAAAGTAGTGCCTTTAAAACATATCCTTACTGTCTCAGAATCTATCCATTTACCATCATTCGATAATCTTTTAAGCCTTCTGATTGAGATTATGTCATAGTCACAAGAGATGTTCTCCAGAATCTCTTTATCTTCCATTTCTAGATCTATCTGCCTCAGTATCCCGTAACATAAAGAAGCCTCATCAGTTCTTTGTACTCTATAGCCTATATTAGTAATACCTTCACAATTTAGTAACTTTTGGGCATATTCTAAATTTTCAAAATAAACCATAACTCTGTAAGCACTTTTATATATCATCTTGACTATATTTTGTATTTCAAAACTCCGCAATAATTTTGCCAATCCAAATTGTTTCGGCAGCGTATCCTTCCCTGTGATACAAACACCTATATAGCTTTTCATTTCTAAATTATTATCCTTATCTTTGTTCAAATTATTAGAATTCATCCTGTTTAATTTTTTATGTCCTCTAGTTACTGTAACAAATTCATCTTCCTCTACAATTTCCTCATCGTCTGACCGCCCTCTCTTCTCTACAAGTCGTTTCTCACTCTGTTCATTCTGCGTCATCTCACTGGTAAAAGATATATTCAGTTGTTGCTCACTTTCCATATTTTGTTCTTCCTCCATATCGCTTTCACACAAATAACTTACTTCTACATCGTTAAGTGTTTCACTCATTTATATTAAAAAACTCACAAAATTATTCATTATCATCACTTTCAATATGAGGGTAGATTATAAAATAACGCTAATAAACGATACGGCCAAGTGTATGTACGCTCAGCTCGGCTGTACGCGCGTGACTGCTTTCTAATGTTTAAAAAGTGAATAATAATACGCACAAAATAACCACAACATTAGTACAATAACCCCCTAACTATTCAAAAAATATTAACAAAGAAGCTACTCAATGTCTTTGTCTGTCAATTGGCTTTTTCAACGTACCAGACAAAGATAGCAACATTGAATATCTTATCCGTTGTGTAAAATGTATTATGTTTTGTTAGTTAAGGGGTAAGGGCGCGTGTCGACTCACCCTTGGTGCTTCATACATACCTGACACCGCGCCGGAGCGCGTAGAAACCGGTACGTCGACACGCGCCCTAAGTGTACGTGAGTTTATCAACTCAATAACACTAAACTCTGAATAGACAGCCGAGAATAAAACGAGGATAAATATTAGGTTAATTGTCTACACACAATCATTATTTCTACATAAAACTTCCATCAATAGCAACGTTATTGGTCTCTTCTCGGATCGTTATAACCCTACCGGATCTAAGAACAGGTTACGCTAAGCGAGTCGTAGTATTAGACGGCGACGTCTATACTTGGTCGCATGCGAGCGCCATGTAGATATAGTTAAATTAGGCGAGCCGAGAACGATCAACGAAGCAATCGGGGCCACTTGCGCTAATGAAACACTTCAATTGAATTGGGGACATTAATTCAGCAAGTATAGCGCTGTTTACATCGCCACCCAATAACTATTGTTAGCATGTGTGAAACTAGTCTTTGAGTTTTTTGCTCTGTTGCGTGTCTATTTTAATCGGTTGCACCATTTCATTGTGTGGTTCGTTCTCAGGGTTACTAATCAAATTGTGTATCTCGAAAAAATGCGGAACCGATTTGACATATTAATAATGAAAGAGGCAAAGGTATGTTCAAGCTTGAATTCTACTTTGTATCTAACAATGTGAACGAACTTTTATTTGTATGACATTGAACATCAAAGTGAGCTGCTTCAATGTAAACAAATGAGATGTTCAAATCACAGCGCAATGAGTAATGACTCAGAAGACAAAATAAGAAACGAGACATTGATGATGTTCGTACCAGACTTAACATAGACCCACATTCGCAGTGCGTGAAATGACGAATGTGTAATTGCAAGTAATATCGGCGGATCCACGGTACGATTGTTGCAGCACGATCACGCGAACTCGCGTCAAAGATGGCGCAAGATGCCATTGTCACGCGATCACTCATTTCAATAATTTTAGCTTCAAAATGCCAAGGATCCGAACTCAAGATGTTCAGCATGACATTTAATGGTCTGTTACACTCAATCTCATGTAAACTATAATAACTGTATGGATGAACTTAGCAAACGCTAAGAAACAAAACAAAAACATTTCTCTGAATGCTTGAGAAATATTATAATAGAGCAATTATTTATTTAATAGTCGCTACGCTCTACTGCAACCGGTTGCTGAAGAAATTAACAATGAACATGTCTAACAAGTAACAAGTGTAACAAAACAATGCTTTAGGGGAATAAAACAAAGTGAATTTAGAAAATTTCCTGAAATTGATCTTAGCCAGGCCACTCACGTACTCAATTTGACAATGGCCAGATTTCCATACAAAACACGCATGTTTCAAACACGTGCTGAATCGTTCAGATCTGAATATGTAAGCTCAAACTGTAAGAATGATGCTGACGTGGGTTCTTGATTCCGAAACCTGAATATTAAGATTAATCTGACAAAATGCACGGCTTTCAATACATTCCCATAGAACTGACACACATACACGTACTGAATTTGATAGGAGAAAATAGAGACAAGAGTAGTGCTTTATTCATCTCTCTTTTATAACACGTCACAATCTGAAATTTATACATGTGTGAGGTGGAGAATGGTACTGGTCATCGAAATATTAGATTCTTAAATTCAGGAAGTGATTCAGTACGTGCACGGGCAGGCTAAACTTTTTGCTACTTTTACGAATGTCGAAAATGGCTTAGAATTCAAAAACGGATCGTTTTAAATGATACTGGCAAAGATGAGCCAGACAGGCAGACACTCCTTACTCCTTAACAGTTACACCTATTCACGAACCAATTAAGTTCGTGCAAAACAAACAAAATAGTCCGAAATCGAGGGCACGGCAGTTATGTAATGTTGAGTGAGAGTATTCGGAAATAAAATAGTGAAGGTCACGTCGTACGATAAGACGGCCTTGCCGCCGGCTGTGCCACTTTCTCCCGCGCCCACGTGCGTTGTGCTCTTCAAGCGTACTACGCATTAAGAGATGAGGTTTAAAGAGTAAGGTAATCGTAGGAACTACTGAGAATAAATTGTATCGATACAGCCATTATCATCATAAACGACCATCTTAATGACCCTTTTTAACTAAGTAACCCTCTAACTTGAGAAACCAGAAAAGACATTGGCTCCCTCCAATACTCGGCATGGGGATGAGGGATCAAACCCGCACACTCTCGGGTGCAAATTGCATTCCAAGCAGTTTACTACTAGGCCACAAACGCTCACTGATAGTATCAAACAAAATATAGGGACAATGAAACGCTATTATAGAATATGGAATATAGCTTTGAAAACACAAGCCGTACGCATTGTGGGGGTGGCGCTTACTTGATCTCTATTATTTTTTTGATTCTCTTTTGAATCTCAGTTTCCATCTATGTGCACATTTATAACAAAATTTCCATACATCTAAGTAATTAAATTAAGTTACACAACGCAAGAACAGCCGTATGTAAATACGAGTAATCACTAATCACTATGTTATGTCATGTTTATTTTGAAACACATTGCAGTTATATATGCGAATTAGACTTTGTACGTAATTTAGTATTTCAGAAGTTTTGGACGCTACTGATAATTGTGATTTCTGAAGGACATGACATAATATTACATAGTCATTTTTATTACATCTACGAAAATAAAACTAGGCAAATGTACAGGCAACATGGACGCAAAACAATTTAGCGAACTCTATGTAGAGCCTTATTAAACCAAGTAGTTCGATAGAAATCATTGTAACACGAACACTTTCAACATTAACCTAACATTTTACGCCAAATTGGGAACCGGCATGAACTAACAATTCGTAATCGTAGGTAATGATAGTTTAGATAAGGTTAGAAAAAAGATAAAGATAAAATGTTACATAAAACTTAGAAGCGGGTAATATTTATAGATAGACCGTGGATTATATTAGTTACATATCGAGAGATAAGCGCTTGCGTTATGAAGTTACTACATGTACAAATACATGCAGTAACTTTATAACATAGTTACAATAAAGTAATTTAAAAGTAATATGAATGTGGTTAAAAATACATATACACTTGGCTTAAGGTATTATTGCTAGTTGCTACTTTAGTTTTTTAAGGTTACGTACCCAAAGGGACAAAACGGGAGCCTATTAACTCCACTGTCCGTCCGTCTGTTTGTCTGTCACCAGGGTGTACCTATCTCGTCAACCGTGATAGATAGATAGTTGAAATTTACACAGATGATGTGTATACATATTTCTCTTTTCGCTAAAACAACAAATACTAAAAACAGAATCGTGGCTTTTTGCCTTTGACCGGTTTATTGTTAATACATGATTGATTCATTTGATTGGACGAATTACGAATATTTCAATTTTAAACTATTACGAATTTTTTTATTAAATCGAACAGTCTGGTAAGTACTGTGTAACATGTGATCTACCACATATTTAAAGTAAGTAAACGATTTATGTAACTCGCAGCAACGTGTGTAAATATTAGTATAACAAAATGTCAGTGTAACCTACTGTGGAAATTGGTTTTGACGAGCAAACGCGATCGTGTCATAACCAGGCGGCCATGCCAGGGAAATCGAAGGTCCGAGATATCGGGGTGTTGCGCGAACGCGTTGCCCAACATTTTCACAACCACTGGATTAGCAACCAGTAACCACGCCGCGCCTGCCGCCCGCGTCGAGCCTTCCCAAACAACAATCCTTAATAACGCAAAAGTTCGTAAGAATGTACCTATGTGTATATAATATATATGGACGTTTGTTACTCTTTTACGCAATAGCTACTGCACTGAATTTAATGAAATTTGGTATGGTAGTAGTTTAGACTCTGGTTTAACACATTGGATAATTTTTAAAGCAACAAGATGTACGGTTCCCGACGGATTTCTTCCGTTCGTCCGAGTCCGAGGGAAAATCCGTTCAATAGTAATTGAGTGAAAGAGTAACAAACATGTATACATCTGTATACATATATAAACTTTCGCGTTAATAATATAAGTAAGAATTTTTCGCAATCAAACACAGTGGATTAGCAAGCAATGTTGAGAACAAAACGCGCGGTGCGCGCGTACAAATCTTTTTGACTTCCAAGACCCAAAAGTTTCAGTAAAACCAATACCACACCAATACGACCTACGTTTCTTGAATTTATTCTCCTTGCTTACGATATTGTTCGGTAATAAAATTGTTAGTATCGAAAACATTTCACGTAAAAAAGTGTTGATATTATTGGTAGGTTAGGTTGATAGGTATTGAAGTTTAAGATTTGCAAGAATTAGAAAAATAACAGGTCCATGTAACTTGTAACCACTAACCAGCCACCAAGTTACTTCTACTTTGTGCATCATAGGAATCGTCTCACCAAAACATAAAAGTATCTAAGATGAAACAGCTACGGTACCCTTTTAGTTGATAAAAACTGGCGAGCCGACTGGAGTAACAAAAACAATATTTACCTGAAACAAATAAACATAAACATAAATTATACTGTCAATGTAATAATATTATATACGCACTAAGCAGGATAAACATTATAAAATGTTTTAATATGATAACGACTAAGAGTGTACAAGACGGGCAATTTAAATGCATAATGATTAATGACTATTATTATAATATTAATATTAAAACAGATGATTTACAGATTTAAACAAAAATATAATTAAAAACAAGAGTAGCATGCTAAGTTAGTTATGTTACATAATAAAAGTAAGGATCAGACCATACTTAAATACAAATCAGTTTTTTATTTAAAACTACTTGAATATTTTTACTTGCTTACAAGACCGGTTTATGTCTAGAAATCGTAAAATTATTAAAAAAAATCGCATCATAATCCGCAGATTAGCTATGGGTATGGCAGATGCGCAAACAATTTATATAATTTACGTATGTATTTCGTACATATTTTATTTGCTACAGATTAAAAATAAATATTTTAAAATTCTTTGAATTTCTAGTAAAGTCTTAAATTATTGTATTATCATCTTATTCTCAAGTCTAGGTACCAGGCTAGCAGTAAAGGCCCCCACAGCACAGAATAGATATTAGTTACCACCCACAGACGAGAGGCCGATCGATTCAGTTAGAACTGACGTCAGTTCGGCCTGAACGGATTCGAGCACACACACGGAAAAAATCGCATCCAATCCAATTTACGTCAGTTCGGCCTGATCTGATTCGGGCCCACACACGGAACAGTCGCATCAGTCCATTCTAGTTTGCCGCGCGCTACGGTCGTGTTTATCAATTTTGTATTTAAACACCGCAAAAACTCATACAACGCTTGTACATGATACACGCCCGCACGGCCGCGGACAAGAACTGAAGCGATTTGTCCACACTGTCCACACACGGTCAGGACAGGCCGCGCGTTCAGGCCGCTCGGTCAGGCCAGAATTAATGTTGCCAACTTAGTTATTTTAGAAAATTTTACTAAAATGAGTATTTTATTCCCTCCTTGGTAGAAATGTAGTTATTAGTAGTGTTTTAGTAGGAAAGAGCCAGACAGTAATCATATGCAAAATGGCCTAGGTTAAACACAAAAAAAACCTATCATAATAATACATTCGTCCGTAATTTTCTTAAAACTACCCGTTTAATTACTATATACGTAATATTTGCTAGTATATTTTAATTTAATGGCAAAACTTATAGTAAAATTCAATGAATGAAAAAAATTTAATATAACAAAACCTAAAATGAAATGGTTTTTGGGGGGCTTCAGGAATTCCTAAGTAGCTTCTTTAGTACTTTTTAGTAGAATTCAATACGAGTTTAGTAGTTTCACAAAAACAGAGCTGGCAACACTGGAACGAATCGCTTCAGTCCGTACGGCCGACTGACGCGATCTCGAAATTGCACACAGACGATACGATTTTGCATCCGTTCAGGCCGAACTGAAGGCAGACCGGATCATGTATGGGGCCCCTAACACAAGAAGCATAATATCTGAGTTGAGACGTACACCTTTGTCCAGTCGAGTCGCCACTCGCCGCGAGTGGCTGGCCTTCGGCGAGGCGATTGGATCCATCAGCGAACACCACGCATTTTATGTACCTCATTACTTTAATGATGATCACACCGCAATTGCCTACGTTTAAGGTCGTAACTCGTACAGCATCGATACCGAAATTATACATGTGAAAATGAGGTTTTAATTACAATTAAGTACATCTCACTGATGCAAACAAAGGCATATTAAGTTATCACAAGTAGTAGTAAGTAGGATCTTACGACAGCTGTTATGGCGTAGAAGATAAATTCAATTGTTTACACTTTTTATCTTTAATAAGCTAAGCGGAAAATATATTATTGTATTTACAATAATTACTTATTAATATCGTTATTTATAGAACATAACAATATTTTATTACTCATTAATCATTATCCTGTTCGCTTATTTATTTATTTATTATGTATATATGGGTCTGTTCCAGACGATGTCGATTTCGTCCACATAACATATTTTTACCATAAAAAGTTGTTTCTTTCCCGAAATAACGAAAATATTGAAAATATTCAAAGAACGCTTTAGTATAAAAAATCAATTTAAATGTAGTGGAACACCGAACTGACGGGTTTTAAATTTTTAACATTTCTCCTGCCACATATAATTTAAACATCAGTGGAGGCAATTTTATGAAAAACGTTATGATAAATCTAAAATAATAATGTTTTACCCAGCTCTCTACGTGATCATTCTTAGCGTTTTTCACAGGTTTTGACATTTCTCGTTGCGTATCATTTTTATCAAGCCACTGGAACAGAGCGTAGAGCGTATATGTAGAGTTTAAAGGTTTATTGCAAACGTTAATTCTCGGCAGTTTTTTCGACCATTTTTCACTCAACTGACCACACGCAAGTTGTTACAATCTCGCCTCGCAACTCGCAAGTTGCGAACAGTGTTACTACACCCACGCTGTAACTCTTTCGCGGTAACGTGGTAACGTCGTATTGCCTAAATAACTTGAGTAATACGCTCACTTACTTTATACATTACAACTTTATCGGACAATGATATCGCATTATTAAATATCAACAATACATTATATTTTTATGTTTCTTACATCTCTTTTATCACACTTATTATTATTTAATTCTAAACTGGATTGATAACTTATTGATATATATCTAGGTTGAGGTGATAGTGTACGAAAAGCTAATATTACATATTAGACATTCGATTATTATTATTAATGATATGACTAACGAATTCACAGCACAGTTTTACATCAATACAAGTGTTTCAATTTACATATATCTCCATAAAATATTAGATAACCTTCGTAGATGGATAAATAATACATTAGAATACGTTTTAAGTTTAACTATAACATGAAAAGGAATATATAATTTGGCCTACTTCTCTCATTTTTGTCAATTACAATAAATATAGTTTAGGGACATAAAGGATACTGTACACTGTTGCAATCCGAATGTGGCGGACACATTGTGCGAACTTCTCCCCAGGCCCCGTCTCTTGGCTAATTGCTTGTTATTATGTCTCCTACGCACACATGTGCCACATCCGCTCTTAACCATTCCTTGTTTTTTTTTCGCTCGCAAATTAACGCTCTCTTTTGGTATTGACTAGTGTCTTTATACGTCTGTATAATATTCCACGATACGCCGCGTACGGACAACAACGATGTCGTTATTCTCTTTATCAAGGACTCGCTTATATATAAATATAGAGTACCGAGAGACTATAACGGTTTGGTATGTACGACCCGGTGTCCGTTGCTATGTTGAGTAAAAACTGTTTTTTTTTTATAGTGTATCAAAGATACAAAGTTGTGTGCCCAAACAATTTTTCCATCAAAACGTCAGATCCTGGATATTACGCATCAGGCATGGCACACATTTATTTTTTGTCTATTAATTGTTAGATAACATGATAATAAACAATGACGACCCTATTTTTGATAATTTTAAAAAATAAAGTACCTGTGACGTCACGAATCACGATGTGCTACCGTCGTACATTTGTCATAAACAATTTATGGCGATATATCAGATTGTGACGTAAGAAATCGTCTTGCGAGAAGATGTGCTGTAATTTTGGTTTGCTTTTAATCGCGTCAACCAATCATTCTATTAGATTTATAACATAAATTTCTATATACAACAATTTTAAAACTAATTTGTAAAAATGTGCTATCCGACACTAGGTAACATCCCTATTGTATGTTTGAAATCGGTGATGTAAGCGATCAATTATATGACATAATAAAATAGAGTCCATATTTTGTCATCACTCATCACCATAGTTGGCTGGGCATGGAGAATACGGCGATTACGAGGTGTTTTCACTTTCGTTGGCACTGTTGGCAGCCCATGCGGGTCTGAACAACATTGTAAAATTATCTTACATTTTTCCACAACAACAATATGCACGGATGTTTTTATATATCTTTACAATATGTAGAGACAAATAGTTTAAAAACTAACTAAAGTCTAAGGCCCACTTCCGCAGATCTGGGTAAAAGTTAACCCTGGATTAAATATCATGTTATCTCTCTCGTTCTTCGTATTTATGAAAGAGAAGGATTTTTTAACCCAGGGTTAGCCTGAGCAAGTGGGCCTTAAAAAGATAAAATATGTTCCTCAAGTGTTAAGAACTCGTTATCTTTATTATATTAAGCTATACCTACTAATATAATAAAGAGGAAAAGTTTGTTTGTTTGCATCGAATAGGCTCCGAAACTACTGGACTGATTTTGATGAAATTTGGTACAGATGTAGAGTAGACTACGGGGAAGGACACAAGCTACTTTTTATCTCGGAAAAATGTACGGTTTCTGTGAAATTAACTTATGCGCGCACGAAGTCGCGGGCAACATCTAGTTTACTATAAAATAGCAAATACAATTTGCTCCAAATTCTTAATCAGCTCCTATTGAGGCAATTCGCTGAATAGCTACTGGGTTACAGATGCGGCTTTGTTCGCCGTTAAAAGCCCGAGCAGACTGACCGACGTACACGGACGAAACTGCTGATTTACGATTACGATTCCATTCACGTTGGCCTGAAACTGTCTTGTTTTGACTGGAGTAACTGGCGTTGAGCAAGCAAAATTAAATTAGTCACAGACTGTGGAAAAAAGACTGATTGTCCGGCAAAGTACCTACACAGCAATAACAAACTGAAAATGGCTTCACTCGAATAAAATTAGCTATGTAAACGTTTTATTTGCCCATATCAACAAAAATACATACAATTAATAAAAATACTTAATATTATAAATGAAATAACCAAAATCAAACTTATAATGTACAATTTTAAATTACCTAATATATAAAAATTACACAGCGACGTGTAAAATAAGGAAGCCCATAAAAATCCTTTAAACGTTTGCTCAAAAAAAGCACCAAACGATCCGCAAACGGCGATTCATAGAAAGATACACAGAGCGGATGTGAGGTTTTAAAAGATATATTTAGCCGGTCCTCGCCAACCGATTGTAAATAAGTCGTGACGGAGCTTATTAGTAGAACAAACTGTCACGAGGAACTGGGTATCTACTTGGGAACCAAAGGCGTAACTATGATGAGATAGAAAAAGGCAAAGCCTCAAAAGTTAAAAAAAAATTAAAAAAAACATTCAAGGTTAGTAGCCAGTATGTAAAATGTTGCATGGTCGTATTTGGTTACAATTACAGCAAACACATTAATTGGTAACAGCCGTTTACGCGTTGGAACTTTTTAGTCGTATTGAAGCAATACGAAAGACTAGCGAGTTACCTGCCTGGTTACCTAGTTAGTGGTTGCGGAATCTGTCTGGTTGCAGTTAGTTGCTGTATGTCTGGTTAAAGTTTGAAGTATGACAGCTAAGTTGAACAAACTGTCATTACTAGTACGTACGGTATCGTCACAGGTCAGACACAGATAACTTTCGAACTTTAACTGTACTACTTTTTGGTTAGCTTATCAACTTGCGTCACAAATCACAATATTTTTTTAATGTAATAATGTTGTTGTTAATCGGAAGAGCAATTCATGATATTTATTTTAAAATTATTTATGTTGCATTAATATTTTATGTGTTAAATATAATAATTTTGTTAAATATAAGTTTATCACGACTGCGAGTTTTTATATTGATGATTGTATTATCATTCATTCAATAAGAGATTTATTTTTTCTAAAGAGCGTTTTATGATTTTTTCGACATTGTCATTTTAGCGTTACTATAAAAATCTTTACGTTACTATAAATTATTACAACCATAACATTGTGCATACATTATCAAAGTATTTAAAAGATTATTGATTTGTATGATTTAATTACTATAATTAGGTAGGTAGCATCAAACATGTAATACACTCGATAAAGTCCGTTAAAATTTTCCACAGTATCGAGCAGCGGAGCATGGCTTCACAACTCATAGACCACCCCCCTTTTGTCACGGTTTTGACTCCTCACTTGTTGCCAAGGGTGTATTATCATATCGGAAGGAAAAGTATTTTAATTGCACATTAACTTACCTTTGAAATATTATATTCGTAACGTAAAAATTAACATTGTATTACAAACTTTATTCTTGAACAGTGCAACGCTTTTAAAAATATTATATTGAATTTGTCCATTAAAATAAAATTAGTATTAATCTTGCCATTGTCGTGTCTATTTTTTGCTGTAGACGTATTATCATCTACACTTACAGACACACAATCAAATTTCAATCTATGCAATCAAGATTTTATAGTAACATACGTATTCTTTTAAAACCAAACAATGTTGCAATATCACGCAAAACAATGCGATAAAAACTGCATCCACTTTTCTTTTTACGCTAAGGCTGCAAGACCGTAATCGGCAACATATAATTACATACGAAACACGTACCCGTAATTCACATGGGTTTTATTAGTTTTACGGGTCCTCGGTCGGCGAGTGCTCTCGTGCGCAACCATGCACGATGCACAGCGATTTGATAATACATTATGCCCTTATAAAATTAACTGTGGACTTGTGGCCTGAGGTTATTAGTTGGCCTCACATTCGCTGTAACATTCTATACAACAGCTACAATGACTAGCTGTTGCCCGCAGCGCCGCCCGCGTAAATACAGTATCCTAAAAGAACATTGTACTTTTTCGGGATTTAACTAGCCTTTGTTTTATTCCAGAAACTAAAATGCTACCTTACCTTTCATCGAAATCCGTTCAGTAGTTTTTGCGTAAAAGAGTAACAAACATCCATCCATCCATCCTAACAAACTTACGCATTTTTATTATTACTAGGATATAACTTTTACGAATCAAACTATTGCCTACTAATTAATTATTATTATTGTTAACGAACTCCTCCTAATTATGATTTATGTAGGTATATAGTTACCCGACAACGGCAAAGCCAAAAGGAAGGTTAATGATTTTTGCAGTCTATGTTACATGTATGTTTGTTCCATCGTGCATCGGAATTCGTAGCGCTTAAACTACTGATCGGATTTTAATTCAGTCAATAGATTCGTAATAATGACCCGGATAACATCCTACTTATATTACAAATGTGAAAGTTTGTGAGGATGTATGGATGGATGGATGGATGAATGTTACTCTTGCACGGAAAAACTATTGAACGGATTTTGATGAAATTCGGTATGTTAGTAGTTTAGGCTCTGGATTAAAACATAGGCTACTAGGCTACTTTTTATCCCGAAAATATACAGAGTTCCCGAGGGATACTGTATTTACGCGGGCGGGGCCGCGGTCAACAGCTAGTAGGTTATATAATTCCCGCAGTCAGTTTTAACTTTTGATTATTAACAACTGTTACGTTTCATATTTGCACGGTTTGTATCCCTTTTATATAATTTTAAGAAACCACGAAACCACTAATTTCTCCTACCTTTCACTTTCATACATACAGGATAAGCGTAAGTGGCTAGTGGAAAAGTTTAGATACCTAAGCCCTTAGATTAATAGTTTATGTTTTATTATCGCTAATAACCCGTTCAAAAGCTCTATTGACAAGTAAAAATGTAACGTGTTACGTGATTCGTACGTAACGTTCCGTTCCTAATCTGACGTTGCACCGCGTTGGATAACCACATCAATCGATGTAGTTACTTGTTAGATCATTAACTGTCTGCATTGAGCTAACTCTATTTTTATACTCAAGTCAAACGATCATATTTGAGCTTCATCATCATCAAGCAGCAAACTACTATTTCACTAGTTATCTATTAAATAACTAAGAAGCAAACCAAACACAAAATCTTTAGCCAGTTAGACCACCAGTGGCGTAGGGTTCCTATAACTCCATTCCTATCGGCTTCCCTTGTCTCTTACCTTTTGCAAACCTTCATAGAAATCCCTACCTATTAAACAGGCTCCGGCTTCCCTATGAAGGAGAAGCAGCCTTCACCACTTACCTTTTTTTTTTCTAAGAGAGAAGCTAACACGGAATCTTTAGTCAGACTACATATTCGTCAAGTACGCAAAAAATTTAGCATAACACCTAAAAACTTATGTTGTTATTATAACAACCAGTATCAGTTACTTTGTTGTAATTAACAACCTTGCATTAGGTATAATCATTGCAAGAAAATTTATATGGTGAACTAAACATAGCATAACAATTTAAATTTAAAACATCAAAACAAGATTAAAATTAATACCTATATTACTTAAGGAAATCGCAGACATTTAGCGCAATATTTAATATGTACCTATTATGTACTAAACTTAGAAATCTACTACTATGCTACAAATTTTTTAAATCTGAAAGTTTGTGAGGATGGATGGATGGATGTTTGTTACTATATAGTATTCTCGTGGTTCTCGAGATATATTGTATTTACGCGGGAGGAGTTTATTATATGTATATGTCACCGTAAAATTGTAAAAACCGTTAGATTGTAATATTACTTGAGATATTATAAAATGTCGACAGATTGTCAAATAAAAAATTCTTCTTACAATTTTACACGTTATATTGTAAATTGTAATATTTACCGTGCCGTTACCGTGTAGGACGGTACATGGACAAATGTAAAGAATAATATGTATAATGTTTATTTGTAAGCTATAAATTCTGTACGTCTACTAGGTACCTACTTACGTCTTACTCAAGTAAGAAATGATACATAGATGTTACATAAATACGTAATACGTATACAGGAGAAAAGTAAATACCTATTACGTATTATTATTATATACTCCAATTACCTAGCTAAATATATATTTTGTTATTTGTATTTTATTCGGTCCAGCAAACAGTAAAAGTAAGTTCAATTTTGTCTTTTTATTTATTTCTTAAGTAAGAAATATTATTAATATTACACAGCAAGAACTAATGCACGTCTACTTTTAACAAATTAAAAATAATAAGTTAAGAGTCATTGGACTGAGTAATGTCTCCTGCAGCGCAGTTATGTATGTGTGTAGTCTTATGTATGTAATATGAATAAAATGTAGTCAAGTGTCGTCAGACTTTATAATAAGTATAATGTTTATGGTGATACTTCATTAACATCTAGAAATCTTTTGTACAATTAACTTTACAGAATCAACAAATATTCCCATCTAAATACATATTATTAAACTAATCAGGTACACATTCTAAATGCCTTTAATGTTTCCAACGAAATAAGTTACTCAATATTTAGTATTCACGTAGGCGTTTCTATCGAATTCATTCACACGAGGCGGGTTTGTTTGATATATGACTATAATACTGCAGAACGAAAAGGTGCAACCTAATTACTAGTCCAAGCAGATTAAAGTCGTGACAATAAAAACGAGGAAAAGCCAACGAGGAAGTCATGACGGGGACCTTGGCGAGTTCAATAACTCTGATGACGACCCACGCCCGTCTTCCTACACGCGGCTTCCGTCAGGTGGAGAAAACCTGACCTATGAGCCCTTCGGAGCGATTTATACGGGATGCTGCGATAGCGAGAAGGTAAGTCATCAACTGATTGTCCCGATTGTAATACCAGTCTTAGTTACAAGATGACAAATCAATGATCGCGAGTTCGAATCTTGAAGCTGGGACTCTATGATCCCGAATCCGGCGGTCCCGGAAAAATTTAGAGCACTGAAGATAGAGCTCTGCGCTAATGCCTAATACAGTTGAAAATCAAATGTCGAGTGTCGAGATGTCATATATGACATTGACATTTGACTCGACCACGTGTTTGTTCGTTTTTCAGCTCTATCATAACAGCCCAGAGTTCTATTTTCAGTGCCCTAAATTTTCTCCGGCCTTCCACATTTCGGATCATAATAGTCCCAACCTGACACGAATTACTCAGAGAAGACGTCTAATAATATTGGCAGACGACTTGCGATGTCATTGTAGTTTTGTTAGTCACGTCTCTAATTATGGCGTATCGTTCCAAAACATCGGACGATTCCATTACTACCGAGTCAGGTGTATCCAATAGGAAGCGTAGTGGTAATCCACTCGGAATTGGGCACGTTACGCAATGACACTGACCTACCGACTGCGCCACTTTCGTATTGACACACTGAGAGCCATCAGACGTGAGCGGCGAGCTACACCTGTTACACGTAATAGATGCGCACGCGCATACCAGTCGCGAGATAAAAGTTTACCTTTCAATAGCTTTCGACCTAACAGACTAGACAAGAGCGTTTTTAAAATTTATTTCACAGCTTGATTATTTAAAAAGTTAGTCCTTGCAAACAGCTTTTTGTAAAAAAGAACTTGAAGAATACGAAAGAAAGAAAAGAAATTGTATGTGTCTACTTCGAGAAGTCAACATAAAGTATGTTAACATATCAAACAAACATACACAATAATAAACAATAATGACGTGCCGTGTATTATTAAAATGTCTGTTACTGATAGTGGCGTGTAATAAGCACCCATTGTAACAAACAAAGCGATAATGCAACTGCGTCCGATTAATAATAGTCGCTCAGACAATGACTACAGTGTACATTCACTCATCATCGTCACTCAGCAACTAGTTACGAGGTCACAGTGTTGGGTAAACACTAAATAGTAAACATACATTGTAGGTACAAGTAGGTATCATTTTAAAGGAGGTAATAAAGAAATAACCTACCTACCCGAATTTATATGAAAACATTTAAATGACACATTAAACGATTATACGAATGAATATTACATGTTGAGCAAGTAGGAAGTGTCGAGTGTGTTTCGATAATTCCAAATATACTTTCAACTAATTACTAAATAAATGGGTCACAGAGGTATCAAGCTGGAACTTAATAATAATACAATATTAAAAAAACCGACACATAAGGTTGTTTCGCAGGTGCCCTATTGCGCAGTATCAAATGTAGAATTAGGGTGACTCCCAATTTACATAAATAGTATGACAAAGAGTATAAATTAATGAATGGAAAACCTGTTATAATGAAACAGTCTCAAGTCTTAATATTAGCATTTTAATGAACTTCGTACATTATACGACAAACCTTCAAAATAAACGTGAAAGGAAACATTATCTATTTTAGAATTAGGTATTATTGTTTAGACTTTTAGAGGAATTCTCAATCGTTTCCTTCTTATCATTTTTAATTTGAACTAAATTCAAATTCCTGTCGAAATACATACACATACAATTTAAACTTTCCTACCAGCTCCACATCTAATTCATACTGGTTATCAGTTGATAAATACTTAGCAAAGTCCGTCTCTATTAATTGGGGGATTAGGGTGTATTGGAAATTGGAATACATCGTAGTAATAAAACGCGCTATATTTCTGCATGCAGATCAAAAATAACAATATTTTGATTGAGTAATCTTTTGCAGAACCTCTCAATCTGTGAGTCAATCGCGCACGTCCACGGTGAAAGAAGCGAGAAGCGGGAAAGCCGAAGTCGCACGCGCGGATTATAATCGCCGTAATACCGACTTGTGCAACGCTTATGCAAACTGCAATCGTGCGCATCATGTGGAATGTGTAATGTATTACGATAGAACCTACACAAAACATAGGGCCTCGAGTCGCGACTAACGATATGTCGATAATTTTGCAAGATACAAGCTGCTTGCTGAATATATGTAGGTACATATTTCCAAACCCTTTCATTAGATTTCAAACGTTCGTTGTCGTTCGTCGCGCTTTTTAGAATATCGTATGAAGATCAAAGACTACATTGCAGGCTGCAACATAATTTACAAAAACAAATATTGTATTAGTCATGTGTCTATAGGAAACTTTTCTAGAATTCAAATCAACTGTTTTAACTTTGATTCCATTAAAGCACCTACGAGAGGGGTCTCTTTAGTGAGCTTCTTTAACGGATTCTTTTTTCGAAAAGCCACAGATATACTAGACTCAAGCAGCTTTTGTCGACATTTTGAAAAATATTTTACCCTACTTAGCTTGGGCCTAGTAATTTAAGCTTTGTCTTTAAAACCTTTGTTTGCAGTCCTTCTAGGAAGTGTCATAGAATCGAGGAACATAATACGCTGCTATTGTTAAAATCACAATTTAAGAACGCGGATATCGAGGATCAAAATTAAAATTTTAATTCCGAGTTATAGCCCTTGGCGAATATGGTAATTTATAATTGAGATGTTATGAAAAGGCGCCAACAGCCGGCGCCAAGCCATGACATCGCCTCGGCTATTACGAAACAGAAAAGAAAGTCTGTTTCAGTCGGAGGACCGCTCCACTCGGCTTGCAAGTTGCAGCTCGCTGCTGTAATTGTGATATGTCCCAGACACCCTGCACTAGAACTAGTGATGTAACGCTCAAATTAACCATTAGGAGATTTCTACTTCTCGATCTCTAATGATTAATCGACTTCGGGAGACTGTGTTTATCTAATTTACATGTTAATATCTATCGTATAGCAATTACAAAACTCAAATTTAAATAAAACTCTAAAAGCTCGTCGTTATCCACAGACATATCAAAAAACGAAATTCGAGACGATGGGGTGTCCGTGAAGTCGAAATGGAACGACTCTAACGATCTTGGCCCTCTTTTAATTGGCTAATATAAAATATATACGGTCATAAAAACATCGTTACGTGTAACCGATAAATGTGAAAGATAATGGACATTAGCGGTTTAATCGCGATAATTTTATATGATTTACCAAAGTAGAACAGTCACGAAGTAACCTTGTTTTTTAACCAGAATATCAAATGTTTTTGTTGCGTAACTTGAAATATTAATACACTATGTTCGCATGCAACAATTATGTAAAGCTGGTAGCGCCGGTGCGAGAGTCGGACTCCGCGCGAGCGTGGAGTGGTGCTGCGGTAAAAGTGTTACGCGGCCCGCTGAGCCCGATACCACTGCCGCTGTGACGCAACAGCTGCGAACGGCGAATGTGTGCCAAAAGTGCACTCAAACCTTCGACATGGACGCTGCGCAGGCCTTAAGAGTTACGTACATACCCAACTAGAACATTCAGGTCGTGTTACACTATTCACAAGGACTGTTGCATTCATACTTCAAATTCTCTAGTATATATTCTATATAACATCAGTCACATGCCACAGCTCAAATGAACAAAACTCAATTCTTAGAGTAGCTATAGTACTGCGATTTACTTTCTTTTACGAAACTTATCTAGCAAGCCCACAAGTTACTCCAAAAATAAAGCTTCTATCGATACATAAGTTGTTGATAGGCGCGTCAAATGTTGATGTCACATCAGTTACATGCCACAGCTCAAATGAACAAAACTCAGAATGGTTCCTCCGGATTCCGGGACGACAACGAACAGGAATACGGACAATTTATCTAAAATATGAATAAGTTGTAGACAAGAAACCGATACTCATATAATATGCAGAAACAAGTCCGGGTTCAATCACCTACGGCTCAAATTAATTTAATCACACGTACACTTGACAATGTCAATGTCACCGGCTTTTGGGTGAAAAAAACAATGTAACACGTATGTATAGCTAACTCATCGACTCTTAGGCATTTAGCAATTTCAAGAAGAATCTAATATTTCAATTATAGTGCGCTTAAAATAATGTCCTGTAGATTGTTGTTAACTTCACCATTAGTTCTTCAAACTTTCAATTTAAACTGCACAAACTGTTTTTCACTTTAGATTTATTGAAACTGACATCACAATTTACAGCATCATTATCTCTTGTGCGTTAAGTACCTATCTGGTAGCTAGTAGTTACTAGCTACCAATCATTATTACGTACTAGCTACCAATCATTATTACGTAAGCGAACATATTTAAATTCTAAAATTTATGGGATTTGGTCACAACTCACAATATCACTGACAAATTATGATGAAAGAGCAAGTTTGCCTATTTCAACATTACTCGTTCATTTCGAAGTTCTTACGAGACGATCCCCTATTACTAATTCATAATATTAGATTTACATAAAGTAGATAAGTAGGCAAGAAACAGTTTTTTGTTGTAATAATGTGACAACAGATTACTGAGTATGGCGTAACCGTTGTCATATCACGACCGCATTCGACGCGGACGTGCCGAGAGACGCCGAATAAGTAGACCACTGTGACTATGTGATCATCATCATCGTTTCGGTTATTACTACATAATATGTACAAGGTTAACGGCTTCGGCCGTTTCGTACTCAAATTAAGAGGCACTCAAGGCTTACGCTGTCCTTGTCAGTTTACCAAGTAGAGACACTAAGCCCTCGTACCGACGAGAGCTTTTTTGTGGTAGAGCTGTAGAGCGTATCGAGCTGTCAAATCTGACATTTGACACTTCGATTTTCAAATCCCTTGTATTAGCCATGGAGAATAGAGGTAAGGAGAACCATCTGGTGTATTAAAAAGTGTCCGTTGAAAGGCAAGATAAGATGGCACTATAGTAGCGAGTGGAAGAATTTCAAAAAGAGCGCCACAAAATGGCCACAAATTATTAGAGTAACTAAGCAATAACTAACTTTCAAATAACTTCACTCCATCTCTTATTGCTAACTTCATATCATTTCCACTTCCTTCCTAGCGCTATTTCGGTGAGTTTTCGAACTATAATTTGGTCTTTACGGGTGGACACTTTTTCAAGTTATCCCTATACAAGATGGTTCTCCTTACCTCTATTCTCAATGGTATTAGCGCACAGTTCTATTTACAGTGCAGTGTATTCTGTCGTGAAAAAAAAAACGCTCTTGGGAACGTAGCCTAAAAGCCGGTTTATTAACTTTTATGTAGTGTTTAAGAATTGGATCGTAACTTGTAAACTGTAAGTCACACTTTACTGGATCTTAGTAAATACTAAATACATAAAACTTAATTGTAAGAGAAAAATATTTAAGATTTTATAAGACTTTTCTAACATTAAAGAGATGGATAGGTTTAAGTTATATGAGTGCATCATAACAGCTTATCACAGACTGATGATGATAATGTAGGACATTTACTATATTTAATTTAAAAAATGATAAGTACCTAGTAATAACGCATCCCACTTTCCCACTATCGTCGTATGATAAGATACGTCTCTTTGTTTACGTTTACAATCGAACGAGACCTCTGATATGATTTATCAGAGGACGTAATTGTAACTAATGGTTTGGGTACACAAAACTACTATTGTAGAGTATTAAATATAGTATTGTCCTTTATCGAAGAGCTAATAGAGTTATCGTAATAGAAATAATCTACGAATGCTTCGTAATCCGGGTATGTATACTAGAATGTCCATATATGTCACCGTAAAATTGTAAAAAACGTTAGATTTAAACATTACTAGAGACATTATAAAATGTCGACAGATTGTCAAATAAAAATTTCTCCTTACAATTGTACGCATTATTTTACGTTATAATTATTATTAAGGCCCCCACAGACGAGAGGCCGATCGTTTCAGCTGGAACTGACGTCAGTTCGGCCTGAACGGATTCGAGCACACACACGGAAAAATCGCATCCAATCCAATTTACGTCAGTTCGGCCTGATCTGATTCGTGCCCACACACGGAACAGTCGCATCAGTCCATTCTGGTTTGCCGCGCGCTACGGTCGTGTTTATCAATTTTGTATTTAAACACCGCGAAAACTCATACAACGCTTGTACAAGATACACGCCCGCACGGCAGCGGGTCGGGCAAGAACTGAAGCGATTTGTCCACACACGGTCAGGACAGGCCGCGCGTTCAGGCCGATCGGTCAGGCCAGAATTAATGTTGCCAACTTAGTTATTTTACAAAATTTTACTAAATTGAGTATTTTATTCCCTCCTTGGTAGAAATTTAGTTATTAGTAGTGTTTAAGTAGGAAAGAGCCAGACAGTAATGATATGCAAAATAGCTACTAAATACGTAATATTTCCTAGTATATTTTAATTTAATGGTAAAATTTATAATCAAATTCAATTAATGAAAAAAATTTAATATACTTAATAAAACCTAAAATGCAGTGGTTTTTGGGGGGCTTCAGGAATTCCTAAGTTAAGGCTGCGCTAGTCGGATTTTTCTCCATACAAACGCTGTTGGTGATTTACTCCAAAGTCAAACATTGTAGACCCAAATTCTAGCGTAATATCGATTTTTATGCCACTTATCTAGGTCGGTATTTGCTTATATTTCTAAAATTCAAATAAGTCTAGAAGATAATAGCCTCCAAACATCGCATTTTTAGCGCAACTTTGAACGTAAATAAAAATTAAACGAAGAATGACAATAAAAAAACAAGCACGTACCGACACAGTTCAATTATTCAGCAATTGAGATAATTTTACTTCAGACAAAAATATTATATAGTTTTTTCATAAAACACCAACAGCTGAGTGTCGATTTGCGTAATTTGAAGACGCCTTTTCTAAAATACTTTACACAGCTGCATAAATGTGTGCAGTATAGCTTATCTTATAAGTATAGATTACTATTTTATGGGTATATCCATTTTTCTCCAATATGAGGTGAAATAACAAGCATTTTCCCCGCGCGCAGCACTGAGTTCGAGCCGTTGACTAGCGCACTCTTAAGTAGCCTCTTTAGTAGTTTTTTAGTAGTTTTAGTAGAAATCGATACGAGTTTAGTAGTTTCACAAAAAAAGAGCTGGCAACACTGGAACGAATCGCTTCAGTCCGTACGGCCGCCTGATGCGATCTCGAAATTGCACACACACGATACGATTTTGCATCCGTTCAGGCCGAACTGAAGGTAGACCGGACCATGTATGGGGCCCCTTATGAAAGCAAACAAATTAGGCAGCGCGGGGCACTTGCCGTTTAACCAATCGGAACGGTAAATATTACAATATAACGAAAAATAACGTGTAGTAGAGCTCCGTAGCCTAGTGGGTAGACCGTTTGGTTCGCACTCGAGAGAGTGCAGGTTCGAATCCCAGGTTGTGGCGTGTACCAATGAGACTTTTTCAGATCTCATGTGCATTATACGGACGCTCTAACGGTGAAGGAAAACATCGTGAGGAAACCCGCACATAGTTGGCCCCAGACGTATTGACCAGTTCATTCCTCTGGACTAGGCTGACTATGTTGTGAGAATGCCGTATGTGCTTGGGCAACCATACGACATTTAAAAAACCAACTGTCCCAGGCACTACAGTATTTCAAGAGTGGTTACTTCGCTCGGTGAATACTGTATAAAATTACAATCTAACGGTTTTTACAAATATACAAAAAAAAATTGAAGTTTCTTGTTTGTAATTTAAAATTAATGCACGTGAATTTAAAAGTATAATACGGTACTTACAATAATGAATCAATAAAAAAAAATGTCTCTCCGTCTCTCAGTCTGTCTGTTTGTCCCAAGTAATCTCTGAAACGGCAGGACCGATTTTCACGGGACCTTCACTACTGAAGCATAGCTGATGTTATATAGAGTAACTTAGGATACTTGTATCTTAGGGTTCCATTTAAAATATAGAGTTCCGTTTCCGTTAGTTATACGCGAACGAACCAGCTAGTTACAAATATTTTATTACAGTAACTACTAATAACTTATGCTTAATATTTATCCCCGGTCCATTGAAACCAGAACTAAAACGAGGATACCAGACATGCAAATCCCTTTCGCCGTGTTGAATTGACACGTCGTAGGAGCAAACCTGGCAGATTAATAAGGCAGATCGAGGCGATACCAGTTGACGGCCGTAAATTATTCCCCAACGTGTAGTTTACGTTGAGCGATAATGATGGAAGACACGTGATCGCGTGCTCAAATCTGACTGTTGTTAAACTAATGTGAGCATTATCAACATCCTGTATGATTTGGCGACTGGGATACTTCATACTGCATCTAGACTTAGGCTGGAACTTTATTCCGGAAGACCGGGGAAAATTTAGAGCAGTATAATTAAAACTCTACGCTAGTACAATAGTGCTGAAAATCGAACACACGAGTGTCTAATCAAATGTCAATGTCAAATCTGACAACTCGACACTCTTAATGTGTTCGATTTTCAACTCTTTTGTAGTCCTTCGATACTTTCAATTATTTTCTCTGGAATTCCGGGTTCGTATCAATTCCGGATTCCAGGCCATATCTAGTCCTAGCCTTACAGAGAGCAATTTCTGCGCCAGAAAGACGTATACTAGACACAATACCTACATTCACGTTTCTTAAAGCAAAGCATCGGCCTCGGCAATTTTGGATTGGCCTTTAGAAAGAGATTAGTTTTATAATATTCCTAAAAACCTATCAAGCAGCAAGATACATTAATTTCGCATAGCCGATTCAACATCTATATAAAAATTTTGAAAACAGACTAGCGTTATTTATTCCATCAAGCCGTTTATTTAAAAGTCTAACACGTGAATTGTGTAGACGTAGCCTTCAAGAGTAATAATTAAATATAAAACCATAGACGATTACGAGAACGAACGTAACGATTGAGATCGTTAACAATTAACATCATATAATGTTAAGTAATATTTAATTGATTCTTAATTAATTCACAAAAACTACAACGAACATGAGATATTATGATATATTAAGCTCCACAACATCGTTTTGAAATTGAACTAAAAACTAAAAATAACTTTGGTCTGATACTTTGATAATACGTAATAACTAATTAGGTATAATACCTAAGCATAATATAAATATATGTAAATAGATCTAACGGCAAAAATACATTTAAAAATAATTATAACTACATCCTACAAAAAAATAAGAATAATAGGTATCACATTATACATTTAATACGAGCAAGTATTATTCACAGTCAGAATTATTCCACTAAAGACTAACTTATTTAACTTATTTTTGTATTTAATAACGTTAAATTTTTTTGATAATAATAATACATATTGATATATATTCGTATGTAAAATATGATTGCGTCAAAATATTTTAATGCTAACTCAATGCCAGATCAAAATTAATGGTCGTGATCACTATGATAATAAAAATATATACGCACCAAATTTTCAACGGCAGTTTGTTAAAATCCAAAAACCAACTTTTTACCAACCAAGCGACCCATCGTTTGGTTGGTAAAAAGTTGGTTTTAAAACGTATGCGGCTTGGCACGTTTTGAAACCGATTTCGTTTATATTTCTTTGAACATTGGCACGTATTTATGACTATACCGTGTAGTATGCGTAGGCATAAAACATATGAAATGTGTGTATAAAAACCAGTTTTCGCAATAGACGTAGCGGGGGTCGCGACATCTTGAGCCGGTGGGTGTAATATGTCGAATGTCGATTATACTTCTTCGCATTGGGCAACACACTCAAGGCAATCCACATACAAAAACCTAAACGTTATTATTTAGTTTGGAATTATATTTTCGCCTTGACTCGTATTGACCATATACAATTATGTCCTCCTCGCGAGGACGTAGTATTTTAATTAAAATCTGCATTTAAATTTAGTCATTTTCTAATTAACACCACATTTCATTTGAGTCGGTGAAATATTTGCCTATATTCAAATAGAGATTTATTATTTTTTCTTCAATTGTGTAGGAAATTGTTTTGGTTACGATGTAAGTGACATTTAAGCGCACGTTCCTAACAAGAAATGAAATAGCTATAGGCTAGGATCTCTATATATAAGTATCCAATATCTGTAGTACCCTCAGCGATATTATTTGTTTTATGTATGTATATATAAAAGTAACTATATAGGAATTTTACGTGTTGGTAAAGGTCAGAAGCACTATATCCCGCATTCTCACATCTTTCGAAGATTCATTATACAATTAAAAGTTAACGAGACGAGTTTATCTCCGGCCAGCACTTAATCGCAGCATACATCATCGCAATCGGCCATAAGTGTTTCTGTCATTTCGTAACAAAAAACGCAACCGGCGATGTCAACATTTACATTTTAACAAGTAAAACAATTTTAATTGTATGTCTAGCTATTAACTCTAACTAGATACAATGCCTAATTAATTAAGTTATGTAGTTACTTGTTTCGATAGCTATAATTAGCTATACCAGTTACAAGCTAGATTTAGCTTATTCCCCATCTAATAATTATATTATCTTATACTTTAAACGAGCAAATCTGGTGTAATATATAGGTATAATCGGAATCGCCGAAACGGCTGCAATAAGGTATTTACATGAATTTTAGTATGCAGGGATGAGGGAGTTTTACGTCGCGTAGTAAGATATAAATGATTTCGATTTCTAAATGTCAATTCCAGTTGGCGGCTTGGTTGCCATCGGACTTTGCGTTTTGGCGAATTGGTCTCTCGGGTTCGAATCCCGATTCTTTTTATTTTCTTACTTTTATATTTTTATTTCCTTTTATAATATCATTGTTCTACTCAAACTGGGAGTAAAGCTGGGTCTCCCAGGTACTTTTATATTTTATGAGAGCATAGGATCTACTAGACAACTATATGCCTAATTACCTACTAGTTAGGTAAGTTCTAGTATTGCTTGTTTCGATAGCTACACCTAGGTCTACTCCTACTACTCTTGACTCGTCGGTATAGCAGTAAGCTAATAGTATGTATTTACTAGTAGATAGTTATGAACATACGTACAAGAAACACAGACCAATCTGCTCCCACGACCAACACGTATTGTTTGCACTGCACTCGAGTTTCTGCAACTATATTGAGAAACTGAGGCCAGAACCGGCTATTTGAGAAACCATTCGAGTTTAGATTGCGAAAATGGTGGAAAGTTACAGATGGTGCGGATTTATGTTCAAGTGTTTCCCGTACAATGGACTATGGAACATTGCTATCAAATTGATAACATAGATCGACCTCGAAATCTATCACATAAAAGGAATGCTATAAGATCTACTTTGTCTGTACGTCTACCTTTAGGAAAATGTTAGAGACGTTAAACTTTACTTCAACTTATCAGCATGATTCGTAGATAATAATGAATTAGACGACGACAACATTTGATGGTTTATGCACTTTAATTGACGTAATTATATGTGGTTTTATTATAATGTTTAATTTAGAAATAAGATTAGGTGCTTAAACTTTATGAGTTCTTATAAAATTTAAACGAAACCTACATATTTTATTTTAAATAGGCTTACAGAGTACTTTAAAAGCTCAATCATTATCATTCTGATTAGCCATTTTATTTTTACCCGACTGCCGAAGTGTCAATATGGAAGTTATTATTCAATAAATTTGGAGAGGAGCTTCACGTGGCTCTAATCAAAAGAAAAATCGGTAAAGCCACTGGGGCTCTTGCATTCTTAGTCCTTGCTAGACGGTTCTAGCTAGTATAGCATTAATAATGTTTCGTCGGATTAGATGCATGTAAAGCACTTCTCTACATTATGTGCTTAATGACTGATGGCAGTTACATAGTATATTAAGTGGGCCCACGAGATTAATTATAAATGCTGCGCCGCTATCAACACACGTGTTATATTCACGTGGCATTTAACAAGTTAACTCCAATACGATTAATGTAACTTCAGTTGAACCGGACGCTGATGTAACTTCAGTTCTAGCATTATTACAACACTATTACAAAAAGTAGTTAAATACAGTCAGAAGCACTAAACAGTTGAGCAGAAGAGTTGGCAACCCTAGCGTGATATACCCGGGAGACTTTTAAGGATGTTGAGTGAAAAGTGGGTTTACGTGAAAAGAAAATCTCATTTTTTTGAGGACACTGGGAATTTTCTATGGGTTAGGTAGGTACCTGTATTATTGGATTATGTAAACCTGTAATGTACTTTTCCAGTTAAGTGTTTAATATTAATTATTAAAAATGTTATTTAACATGCGTTCTTGAGTTACAAATTTAATACCGAATTGCAGTTGAGAATTCTTCCAAAACATTTGATGGTTTATGCACTTTAATTGACGTAATTATATGTGGTTTTATTATAATGTTTAATTTAGAAATAAGATTAGGTGCTTAAACTTTATGAGTTCTTATAAAATTTAAACGAAACCTACATATTTTATTTTAAATGCATTTTCCTCTTAGCCATTAAAACAATTGTTATTGTTTAAATTATAAACATTCAAAAGTAAATTACAAATAAGTAAGTATTCTGTGAAATATGAAAAATACCCTTAAAATGACAATACCTACAGATTTGGGGGAGTACAATATACCTGTTTAACAAAGAATTGGGGACAAAAGGCTTTGCGTAAAAAAAATACTCGTTTTTGTATTTGTAAATGGGGCAGCAGGTAGACGTTTGTAGGTGTACGATCTCAACGGTTCAAATTTTTTTGCCCAGGCAACAATAAACCACCGTGCACCTTTCCAAAATTCCCACTGCAAATCACCATGATCAAGATAGGAGATCACGACAACCGTTGGTGAAGAGTTATCCTACTAATTATGAGGATGGATGGATGGATGTTTGTTACTCTTTTACGCAAAAACTACTAAACGGAATTCAATGAAATTTGGTATGGTAGTAGTTTAGGCTCTGAATTAAAACACAGGCCGAAAGACCGTTGGTGAAGAGTTATCCTACTAATGACGAGGATGGATGGATGGATGTTTGTTAGTCTTTCACGCAAAAACTACTAAACGGATTTCAATGAAATTTGGTATGGTAGTAGTTTAGGCTCTAGATTAAAACATAGATCGAAAAAGTAGGTGCAGTGTTACTTTGGGATACTAACTTAGCCTATCTCCTTTCTCTCCTCCTACATAGCCTTAATATTGTACGGATTAAAATTTAAATTTCAAGGATCATTTTCAATTTCAATTTCATTTTCATTAAAAGAGAAGGATCTCTACTATATGTGTACCAAATTTCCTTTAAATCGGTTCAGTAGTTTTGGTGTGAAAGCGAGACAGACAGACAGAGTTACTTTCGCATTTATTAAATGGAATAACTTGCAGGGAAAGGTTAAAAGTTATGAGTATGATAAAAGTTATACATATTATATACCTCATAACTTTTAACCCTTCCCCGCAGGTTATTCAGTTTAAATTTTAATCCGTACAATGTTAAGGCTATGTAACTGTAAGCAACTGAGCGCTAAGCAGGTTACTAAACCTCAAGCCCCACAAATGGCTAGAAGCAATGTTAGCATGAAATATTACACAACTACATATTTTAAATATACATAACAAGCGACCCGTGCCGGCTTCGCGCGTATTATTAATTATACAGTATATTATAAACCTTCCTCTTGAATCATTCTGCCTATTGCAGAAAATTGCATCAAAATTCATAATCCGTTTCGTAAGTAGTAAGAATAAGGCCGAGTGCAGACGCGTGTAACATGTAATGTAATCTAACGAGTAATTAAAGCATTACAATATGCAATGCTCGTAGTGCCGTCCATACACATGATTGACCCGGCCTAAAAGATCTAAGCAAAAATACAGTGGAAGCGACTTCATTTATTTTATGCTACTACGCAAAGAAGATATTATACATAATAATATAACAACGTGCTTATCTTGTAATATCTGATGTTAAACAAACCTTTAATAGGTACTCTTACAATAGCTATGCTGATTTATTGTAACTTCAGAGTATCCGTAGAAGTATCGTATTAAAAAATCTCAAGTTACTAAACTTCGAAGTAAAGTGCAAACCCTATACAAACCGTGGTCCGTGACACAAATACTACGCAATCTGCTTATGTAGTATCTAAAAGATCTATGTACAACCCCGGCAACCCTCGTATATTCACCGAATATAAAGCAGAGCAGCCCAAGCAACAAGTGGTTATACGCAACATAAAGAAACCACAAAAACTGTGAGCAGGTAGCGTATTGCGGAGCAAACGATTTCCAGCCTAATACTTATGTTTATAGAACTGGTTTTGGATTACTGCTACAAATGACGATCAAATTAAAAACCATCAAGCTAAAATGATCTTTACTGCAATAAGGTAGGGTAGTATTTTTAACGGTATCAGCCCTCCACACCAGTCACACCACTTACAAGTCTGTTTTTCACCCCTGCTGAGATTTTAAAAGGACTTGTTGTGGAGTTTAACATCACGAGATCCGTTTAAATTTACTTAGATAGATAGGTGGAGTTAGAAACTGCGTTAAATAAATAAAATAAAACCACCGTTAGACGCAAAAAAGAAAAATAAGATAAAATTAAATTCACTAAGTAAGTAACTGTACAAATCTTTAAAAAATTAAATTAACAATAAGTACCTTTGAAAGAATTATAATGTAGATTTCTTGCGAAATAAGTTTATTTTGCTTAACATAATATATATTTTTAGCCGACTACGGCGAATCCAGTAAGTATATTATGTATACAGTACATTGTACTATACATATTAAGTTACATGTATATTTCAATTAAGTTACATGTAAGTAGATCCGATTTTAATGAAATACATTTCAATAGATTCTAAGCTATGTAGGTAATTCACGTACTTAGTTTATAGGTTTTTTTATGAAAAAAGTATGTATTGTACATATTATAGTTATAACTTATATTAGTTTTTTAATACGAAAGTGCGATAAATGGAGGCGTGTCATCCTAGACTTCAGTAATTATCATTTGCTTTAATATTTAAGGTTTATTGATTTTGTTACCTATAACCTAGGTAGCAATAAATAAGCCCAAAATAAAATAAAGGTTTATTTTAAGCATGCAAATGATAACAGTCATCCTAGTTTAACTGGATTCACTTTTCCTCATAGCCACAACTACCAAAACACCTTGGCTCTGTCATAGGATTTCCTCAATCTACAAGTTAGCAATTACCATGGGCTTACTTTTACTTTTCATAAACCAGTTCACATGCGGATAGGCACTACCGCGCCGAACTAGTCTGCCAGCCATTGCAACATGCTGTTCCGTGAACTGTAATTATGGTGAGCTGCACTTCGGTGCTTGTAAAAAGCATGGGATATCAGCTCGAGTCACGGTCTATGCGAAATGCTAATTATACAAGCAAGTACTTAAATAAGTATAACGCGATTCAAATGAGAATAGGATCGAGACGGCGCCATGTTGTTCCGAATATAGACTGTTATGATAGTTAAATTTATGTTTAGATACTTAATTGATTATTATATTTTACGTTTTTATTTAAATTCAAGCAAGCGATGCAAGACTATTAATATTTGTATTCACATAAGTTTTTCTGAAAATCGCACTTTTCAAGTGATATTTGACATTTAAAAAGGTCAATGACGTTCCTATTCTCATTCGGAACGCGTTATACGCGAATATTTACGCAGGTGTTTCGCGTTTTATAGCGGGCAAGGGGAATAATTTTATTTATTACCTATTTATTTTGTTGCTATCGACATAAAATATGTCGTATGTCGTTGGCAACAAAATAGTTAAAATATTTAGTTTTAGATCAGACTTCGTAACATTGTAAAAGTCAGGATAATATTATTATGGGCTATGTGCAATGGGCTAGGGGTAAAGATGGTCATTGGCCATTGATATAAACCGGCTATGTGCGAACTTGCCCACGAAGGGTTTCGTATATCGAGCGAAAAAAAAAACAGAAAAAAATCAACTTTTTAGTTTATTGTAGAGCGAGCCCCCTTAAATATAAAATTCATTTTAATTTTATTAATTTACTTTAAAATAGATTACCTATTTTAATATTTATTCTGTTTTTAGTATTTGCTGTAATATAGCGGCAACAGAAATACCTTCATCATCTGTGAAAACTGTCCAGTACAACGGTTCACGAGATACAGTGAGCCTGATGACAGACGGACAGACAGACGGCCGGACAGCGAAGTCTCAGTACCTACTGTTTTACCATTTGGGTCTTAAACCAAGAGAAAAAAAAACTTTTGCCTGTTTCGCTTTTTTTTTTTTACGAAAACATCAACGGAACATCACGCGTCAGCCAATTTTTTAGCGTGCTAGCATAGTGCTAGTTAGTATGCATGCTAGTGTTCAAATCCTATCGTGTAATGTGGTTAGCTGGTACCTAGTGACTACATAGTAATAAAAAGCACATATCTACATTAACTAGGGTATGGTGCTTTTAGTCAACAAAAGTTTTACGTTAACCTAACCTTTGGTTTTTTGTTTGCTTATTTTTGACTATTATCTATAAAATTAAAACTTGGCTTATAGGTCTTATTGCCAGGACATTAAATCTTAATTTAAAAAAATAAAATATACAGCTTTTGAATGTATGGATAAAAATACATTTTAATAATATTTTGTGCAGATATGTACTAAGTACAGACCATAATAAATAAAAGTAATATTATGTACTGCCTAGTTAAAATACAGTCGTGCAAGACAATGTTTAATGAATACATTACGTATTCTACTGCCAGTAAGTATAAAATAAATAATAATATTGTGTACTTTAATATTTCACGCTTGTTCGAGATATTACCGACAACCATACTTATTGAAGTAAATATAGTGCGATTTAAATGAGAATAGGATCGAGTCGGCGCCATATTGTTTCGAATTTAGACTGTTATGATAGTTCAATTTATGTTTAGATAATTGATTATTATTTAACGTTTCTATTTAAATTCGATGCAATGCTAATAATATTTATGTGTACAAAAGTTTTTCTGAAAATCGCACTTTTCAAGTGATATATTTGACAGATAAAGGTCATTGACGTTCCTATTCTCATTTGAAACGCGTTATACAGGTAGGTAGACTGTATTATTTTCCTCGATTTCCATATTGTTGCAAATTTAAAATTTTATATCGAGTAGGTAGGTATTTATATCAGTTTGAAGGTTGTTGTTTTGTTAAATTTTATAATATTTTTTAATTTTACAGGAATTTGAGCGCTAAAAGAAAACTTAACAAAAAATCTACAAGTGACAAGTCCTACAACCGGTCCTACAACCTACTGTAGTGAGGAATAAGCATGTAGGAACTAGGAAGAAGTTATTCAGCCTTCAAGTTAGAACAGGGGAAAATGTCTGCCTGACATTTACATGTCCCCAACATGTTCATACTACTTGTTTACACATTATATATTATTACATTAGCTTTGATATATTGTATGGACATCAGAAATATATTTTTTGTCCTAAAAATACTTATCCTTTACCTTTATCTAAATGAAAACTTTTGCATGTGAAACCTCAGACCAAATAAAAAGTAATTGGGCTGAGGTGAAGGTATCAAAATGAAGGTACAATTTAAAATTATTATAACTTGACATAGCAAATAGCACGTTGGTCTTACCTTCAAGAACAGATCACCATATTCGAACAGCGCAGACGGAGGCATTATAGCAGTAGACATTGTTAATCAGAGGACACTAATTCCGATCCAGGTTTTAGTAGTTGAATTTGCGTTTCTTTCTTGATTACACACTTAGCACCGGTTAGGTCAAGTATCTCACTTTAATTTGTTTGTGAAGTAATAAAAAGTTCACGATAATTTCGACGAGAATTTTTGTAAACTGTCTGTGAACGGGCAATGAAAATAATTCAAGAATATCGTTGCGTTTTTGTTTTTCGTTCGATGACCACAGACTGAGTCCGAACTAGTTGGCCGAGGGCAATGTTTTTTTATTGTATGCTCCACGATTGGGCCAGCTAAATAAATTTTTGAACACAGTTTCGCAGGCAGTGCGAAAATGTACAAAACTGTTCTTTGTTTCGAAAAGTCGTCACTTTTTGCGTCTATACGGAAAATCACAAATGTTGGTCAAAACTTTACGCGAACGGTATCATAATATTTATAAATTAAACTTTTTGTTCTCCGATATAATTCCAAAACGGTTCCAAATTCTGGCTGTGTAAGCGCAAGAAAAATATAAACCGCAAAGTCAACGTCCGCGCAAAACGCACCACACGTTCATTCCGTATCACGCTTGTGTACTGACTGAACCCGCGATTTGGTTCGCCTCGCCCGCAACTTGTGAGCCGGCAAGGCGGGTGGATTTTGTTTTCAAATCAAACAGCACGATCACGTTTTGGAACGAGATTCGTTTTCCATTCGGGTGAACTCGTGTGTCCTCGGGAACGATCGTAATGTTTTGTTGCACGACTCGGCCGGCACTGCCGAGTGCCGGCACAACAACAACGCGATGATAAAAAAAGAAATAATAATAAAAAGCTTCTCATTATGTTTTTGGTCGTTTTGTCGTTATTTTACAATTTACATTAAAGATAATAATAAATGTATTTCTGCTCTAGGATGGATTGGAATGGACTCTTGCCGTAAATGTTATTACTTATTATGATCAGTTTTTACCGGACTGAGTTTAAATTTATTGATAATATTATGTTTTCTTCAATAGGTTTTTAAGCTTTCATGCTTAGAATAGAAACTTACTATAGTCTATTCGTGTTAAGAAGGCAGTGAATCATGCGCACACGAGGCGCACATAGTAATTATGTCAAATCGATTTATCATTTCTTTGATTATCATGCCAATAATTCTGAATTAATTATTATTATTACGAGTATTATTACTAGTATTATTTCGAGAGTCCATTTATTTAGCAATAACCGCGCAACCACTTTCTATGTCTTCTTTTTTTTTACCTACTAGTTATGTACTACCTACTTAAATAATTGGTTATTTTAATAATTGTGAAAAGGCATAGCAAAGCATCAAGAATCAAGATTCAAGATCATCACTAAGATTTTCAATATTTTTTTTTTACCATAATTTTACTTCCATTTTATTGGAAAATAAACTCTTGTACAGGCATCTTCAAATAAACAGAAATAAAAAAAATCGACTAAATTTTATTGCCGTTTTTCATATTACGGTTATTATGTCACTTAGGTATCAAGACATACAGACAACATTTAAATTTTGTCTACGTTTCAATGATAAATAATTGGAACTGAAAAATTAATATACTTACCCAGTGAGTGTAATAATTTTTCAAAAATGTGGTTAAAAAAAAGTCTAAATATTGGGTAGGTAGGTAGTTTGAATTGGCGGTCGGTATAATATTGTAGGCAGTAATTTGTTTCGTGAGATTCGTTCAAATAAATTAATATTAGGTAATATGTAATTGAAATTAAACTGAGACTGATTCCACAGATTTAATAAATTATACCTTTCGTCTAGCCGCACACACACCATATTATTGACAATAATGTTTATATTGACAATAATATTCCTTGGGTGCGGAATAGCCGTTTTTTGTATACTTAATATTATGTTGACTAGTATTGACAAATTTATTCTGCCAATAATATTGCACGTGTGCGGCTAGCCTTCCTTTTGGATTCGCCGTAGTCGGGTAAAACCTTAGATCATATACATATAGCTTGGTATTCAGAATTTATTGAATTTTTAAGTTTACAGAAATAATTAATTAATCTACTTTAGGTTTTTAACGTATTGTCAATACTCATAAGTCGTTACGTGCCATTGCATAGTAACAAGGTGAACATAAAGCCGTATTGATCGAATATTTACTATACATTTTGGCAAGGAAGTGCTAAAAAATAAGTGGCCAGAACGGTGAACAAACGCAAAAACTTGTAATTTTAGAGCTGGTTTGACCAATCGAGGTATAACCCGCCCGCGCTCTTAAACCCGGGTCAAGCTAATGAGCGGAGCGGAATAGGGAATATGCACGTATTTTTTTTTTTTTTTTTATATAGATCTATCTTGTTTGGTAAATCATATGGTAAAATCAGTTTTTTGATATCATGAAAAATAACTAAGATATGAACGTATAAAGTAGTCTGTTAGACAGAGAGATCGGACGTGTATCGTGACGTCACGTAACATGATTTTCATAGAAAGTTCATACTAAATTTCGTTTTGCTAGAAAGAGATAGAGTACAAACTTTGACCGCTCATATCTTGCTCATTTATCAACAAAATTGAAATTTTTTTCGCCATTTCCTTTATTTTTCAGTCTAGTATCATATTATTATGTTTTAAGCTATTTTTATATTTTATGCATATTCCCTATTGCATAAAGAAATATTAATTAGTCGACTTCACCTTGGTGACCCTAAGGATATTTCACTACATTGGTAAACTTTGGAGGAAGACGGTGAAATGCTTATAAGTAAAAATCATTAGAGTAATGAAACTTAAAATAACGATTTGTATATCACAAAGTTTAGATTAAAACAACTTTTTCCAATATCACATCTACCAAATAATAATATTTATCCTACTAATATTATAAACGTGAAAGTTTGTGAGGATGTATGGATGGATGGACGGACGTTTGTTACTCTTTCACGCAAAACCGACCGAGCGGATTTCGATGAAATTTTATATGGTATTTAGGCTCTGGATTAAAACATCGGCTACTTTTTATCCTGAAAAAGTACAGTATACCTTTGGGATACTGTATTTACGCGGGCGTAACTGATTTTTAATGTTTTTGCACTTAAAAACTAAAAACCATAATATAATGCTACCAAGTAAGTAGTAACCCCTTGTAGTCGAGAACCCATAGTATTGCCCCCTTACTAATAAACGCTGTATAAGCTTTGAATAGTTATACTGTGTTTCGTCTTCTTCAATCGAATTAAAAATGTCACTTGTGTGATGGGAACAAAACACTGTATAAACTATTCAAAGCTTATACAGCGTTTATCAGTAAGGGGGTTAGTATATAGCTATCAGTTCCCGCTCCGCTGCTCCGAGTGCACGGTTAACCGCACCACGTCTCCCGGACAACTTTTTATTGCGGCGTTGCGAGCAAACCCGTTTGGCAGTGTTATGCGCTTGTTGCACACCAGCCTTACGGGAACTGTCGTCATAATCATCATCATCAGCCTGCAATTAAGCATTCTATAGGCAAATAGCTACAACAAAAACTTTTGATAATTATTTGGTCACTTGACAGTCTGACACCTCATGTGTATCAGATTATGCGATTTCGCGAAATTAGACGCCTGCTGTTCATTATCACAAGAACAAAAAACAACAAACTGGAAATAGGACACTTCTTGTAGGTACAAATCGGCACTTTAGCTATGAAGTAGGTAGGGGCAAACGACTAGCCGGATCACCTGATGGAAAGCCATTACACCCGCAGCATTAGAGGGGTTGACGTTGCCGGCCTCTTAAACAGGAGTACGATTTTTCCTCGAAGGTTTGAAGGTCGGGTCGGTCGGTGGCCGGAAATACCGCTGGCGACAGATGATTCCAGAGCTTTCTTGCGCGCCGCAGAAAACTCCGGGAAAAGCGCACGGTGGATGACTGCCACTCATCAAGATGATGAGATCAAGAAGTTTTGTCCCGTGGAACGGTGGCGATAAGTTGCAGCAGGTATAAGTCCGAACAATTCGTCGGAGCACTCCTGATTATATAACCGGTAGAAGATGCAGAGCGACTCTACATCTCTATGTAGTGCCAAGGAGACGAGGCGATTTGAAATACTTTGGCAGTCGACAATTCGAGTCGCCCTTCATTGGATACGAATTTCGATCGAGAGGGAGAAGCTGGCCAGAGATTTAATGAACAGTATTCCATGTGAGGCCGAACGTGCACCATATGTAGAGTTTTGGGCGCTGGGCCGGAGTGAAATACTGCTTCGACCTGTTTAGAACACCAAGTTTCTTAGAGGCTAACTTAGCCTAGGGTTGCCAACACCAAATTTGAAAAACTAGGATTTGAAGTTCGAATAACTAGGACAATTTAGGTCAAAAATAGACGCAGTAATATAGTTGCAACCGTAAAATTAATATTTTGTAAAAATAGATTAAAATATGTAATACACATAAAAAAAATATTCAGGACACCCCAGGACACTGCAAAAATTAGGACATGTCCTGGGAAAACAGGACGGTTGGCAACCCTAACTTAGCTTTATTTTATGACGTCGGAACTGGACCTCTGGAACTGGCGTAAGAGTTCTTAAAACGCAGAATAATTTAATAAAAACTTTTGTAATAGCTCCCCATACCGATTTCGGTGACTGGTGGCCGGTTTCATTGAAAACCAGGCCAGCTACGCAGGAGTTATTTTATAGTGCCTAAGTGTGTGCGCAGTACACAAGAGCACTCTCTTTTCCTTGTACTCTCGTAACCCAGTGGGACGGAAGACCGACACTACTGGCGAGAGATCAGGCGCAGGACCGACTTTTTACATGCCCATCCGACGCATGGATCATCTTTCTTATCAGACAATCAGGTGATCAGCCTGCATTGTCCTAACCAAACTTGGAAACAACATTTTTTGCCCATGCGGGAATCGAACCCACGACCTCCGAGTCGAGAGCCAAGCTCTAAAGTCTAAACCACTAGACCACGGAGGCTGTTAAACTTTTATACTATTAGTTAAGGGGATATAATTAATCGAGCGAACAAAAAATAAGTTGGCGGCTGCACGTGAGCATACTGTATTACTGAATTTGGCAGCGAATTAATATGTTGGCGACTAAATTACTAAACTGGCGAAAACACTCGGGTGACAAAAAATTCTAAAGTCGGCAAATAAAAAGAGGCGAAATTTAATCCAAATTAGCACCGATATTTATAAGTTGGTGACTTAATTTCCGAGTTGGTGACCATTATACCATATAAGCAGCTATAAAACCAGATTTGGTTGATAAATTATTGGCTGCTAAAAATTCAATTTGCAGGCTATGGAAAATCCTATTTTTGGATACTGTTGGAGTATGTTTTTCTTTAGCATGGGTGTCATTTTCTAGGTTTCTGGGGGTGCAGAATAATATGAAAATAAAATCTGTTTTGTAATTTCACAATGGCGTAAATTTTTGTTTTTAAAATTAATAAGGTTGTCCTTTTGCAGGTTTCTGGGGGTTCTGATTACAAAATTGTCTTCCAATTTCATTTTCCAAAATGGAGAATATTTAATCTTTGTAAAATGAATATGAATACTAAATTAAAAGATCTTGGGGATGCTAATTAGGATTGATGATTATTATTACAGTATGTAAAAAAATCTATACATAGCTGGTACCTTGAACTAAATAACCAGCTATGTATAGATATTTTTCAAAATTCAGGATTCATGAATTTTTCTGCCATTCATGAAAAAAATATGCGATTTCTAGGTTAATAAGGGGGAGGAAATTTTCATTATTTTTGCAGTAGGATACACCGTTTCTGAGATAGAAGCGAGTATAGAAAAAAATATGGCAATGCGAGGTAGTATTAGTAGTAGTAGTAGTAGTAGTAGGTACGAGGGGTGTATCAATATATAGAAATGTTGGAAAATTCAAGATATTCGAATTTTTTATTCTCCCATCATGAAGAAAATATGATGTTGCGGGGTTTCTTATTTTCATTATCTTTTCAATAGGATGCACCGTTTCCGAGATAGAATCAATTTCATAAAAAAAAGAAGTAAATGCTGTACATTGAGATACAACGGATGTATAAATCTATAGAAATGTTGGAAAATTCAGGATTTTCGAAATTTTTTTTCTCCCATCATGAAGAAAATATGATGTTGCGGGATTTCAAAGGGGGGCGAAATTTTCATTATTTTTTCAATATGATGCACCGTTTCCGAGATAGAATCAATTTTATAAAAAAAGAAGTAAACGCTGTACATTGAGATACGACGGCTGTTTATAGCTATAGAAATGTTGGAAAATTCAGGATTTTCGATTTTTTTTTTCTCCCATCATGAAGAAAATATGATGTTGCGGGGTTCCTAAGGGGGGCGAAATTTTCATTATTTTTTCAATAGGATGCACCGTTTCCGAGATAGAATCAACTTTATAAAAACATAGTAATTGCTCATTGAGATACTACGAATGTATAAAGCTATAGAAATGTTGGAAAATTCAGGATTTTCAAATTTCTTTTTCTCCCATCATGAAGAAAATATGAGGTTGTTGGGTTACTAAGGAAATTTAAAATGGATGACTTTTTTGTAATCAGCACCTCCAGAAACCAATAAAAGGACACCCATATTATTTTTATGAAATTAAGTATGTCCGCCATATTGGAATTTCAAAATAAATGTCATTTTTGTATCCAGCACTCCCAAAAACCTGGTAAACGACACCCATATCAATTTTACGAAAAATAATATCCGCCATTTCTAAATTTCAAAATTAATCTACACAATAATCTACACCCCCCCCTAATAAAAACCGAGAAAAATTAAAAATTGGAAATTTTGTACGCTCCTTCAAGTTTTTTTTGTGTGCGCTCGTTTCGCTGCTTGCATGTTTTTTTTGAGTTACCTACATCAGGGAAAATATATGTGCCTATTCTTAAATTAAATGTGTACTCACAAATTGTCGCCAAGATGGTTATTTAGTCGCTAAAACATAATCTGTCTGCCAGTTTGGAAAATTCAGTGGTATTATTTAGTCACCAGATTAGTAATTTTTTGTTCCTTACATTCTTTCGCCAACTTGGTAATTTAGTATTCAATATTGGGTATTTTCACATCCAAAATTTAATTGTTTTGTCGCAAGTTTAAATACATGCCTTAGTTAAGCAGCTATTATTTGTGAAGTAGCTAAGCTATTTAAACTAATTTTAAAATATAACTTATTGCACAGGTAACAGAAGTAATAACGTGTACCATGATTGAAAGTTGTAATTAGACTGGCCATAATTCATATTCTTTAAGTCCACTTTTGAAAGATAAGAAAAAATGTTCAGAATTTTTGTATGGGAATTGGGAACCTCACTCAAGTAATTATTTTAGTGTGTTTTTAGTATTTGTCGTTAAAGCTTCAACAAATACATAATCTGGGTAATTTTAAACTGTCGTGATAACTATATCACGGTTCATGAATCATAAGTTACAGCCTGGTTAATGGTGACAGACAGACAGACGACGCGACGAACAGTCGGACAGTCGTAACTAGGTCCCATTTTTGCCCATCGGGTACGGAACTCTAAAAGTTGTTTTCTATCTTTGTAACTTTGCGATCATTTTACGCGTGTGAATGTTTTTCAGTAAGCATAATATAAAACGCACATACGGCTCAAGTCATTCTTAGAAAATAAGTTGCTGAACATAGTGCGGATTGCGGAATTATAATTTAACGATATACCTAGTCAAGATATAGTATTTCATACGGCTAAGCTTATTAGTGTCTTATGTACTCTCATGGGAAATATTTTGAAATGCGAGTCGATATATAAACTAAACGTGTTAGGGATCCGCATGGTAAGAATTAAAAACCGAAGCAGACGGAAAACTTAATTGGTTTACTTCTATAACTGCGTAGACTATAAATTGAGACTAAACTCTCGTTTATATTCAATCTCTAATTCTCTACTAATATAATAAAGTGGAAAATTTTGTTTGTTTGTTAGTTTGCATCGAATAGGCTCCAAAACTACTGGCCCGATTTTGATTTGCCCGAATTTGGCACAGATATGGAGTAGACCACGGGGATACACATAGGCTTCTTTTTATCGCGGAAAAATATACGGTTTCTGCGAAATAAATTTTTGCGCGCACGAAGTCGCGGGCAACATAGTGTTTGATAAAAATATAATCAGACAGAAAATAAAATAAAATTTATTTACTAATTTTCTTGCGCGAATTATAAATTAAGAAGATTGAGTAGATAAACTAAAAATTTATTTACCTACTAATTTTCTTGCCTAGTCTAACGTAGCCTGTCGAAAAGTCGTAATTTCAAGTTTTTGAACATTGAATCCTACTAATATTATAAAATATGTGAAAGTTTGTGAGGATGGATGGATGGATGTTTGTTACTCTTTCACGCAAAAAGTACCGAACGGTTTTCGATGAAATTTGATATGGTATTAGTTTAAGCTTTGGATTAAAACATAAGATACTTTTTATCCCGGAAAAGATCAGTGTTCCCGTGGGATAGTATACGTACGCGGACGGAGCCGCGGGCAACAGCTAGTTTTGGAATAATCGTGAACCAAGTTCACATTGAGCTGTCCCTTAATTTGGTGTCAATTTTATAAAGATTATAAATCTTTTATAATCTTTATAAAATAATCTTTATAAATAATCTTTATAAAGATTATAAATTTTTGCAATAATTTTACCTACATGCAGCTGTAAATTGTAATCAATAGCTATCATGTCCGTCTATTCCTGATGTCCTCCACAACTGGTGGACATCGAGAAAAACGTAACTACTTAGCTACTTTTATTCCCGATGTGCACCAGTGGTGGACAAATAGTGAGAACATCGGGAATAGACCAACATGTCAGTTTCCCAAATTGAGTCCCATAAATTAATTAAAATGGTACAGAACCCGTCGCACCAGCACCATCACGCATACATTAGTGGGTCAGTGTCGTATGTCGCTCACGTAGCTCGCCTCCTCGCTGAGCGCGGCGCTTGAAATACAATAGCCCGTGATAACATCGCACCGACTCCACTCATCATCATCATCTATTCCGAATGTCTCAAATCCCAATACAGTTCAATATGGTCATCCATAACTTGTATTATATTATGCCTTAGTGCCGTGCCTTAGTGCCGTGCCTTAGTTCCGTAGCCTAGTGGGTAGACCGTTTGGTTTGCACTCGAGAGAGTGTAGGTTCGAATCCCAGGCTGTGGCGTATACCGATAAGACTTTTTCAGATCTCAAGTACATTATACGGACGCTCTAGCGGTGAAGGAAAACATCGTGAGGAAACCCGCACATGGTTGGCCCTAGACGTATTGACCAGTTCATTCCTCTGGGTTAGGCTGACTGTGTTGTGAGAATGCCGTATGTGCTTGGGCAACCATACGACATTTAAAAACCAATTGTCCCAGGCACTACAGTATTTCAAAATTCAAGAGTGGTTACTTCGCTCGGAGAATACTGTATAAATCATCCATTAACGGATGCAAAGGCCTAAGCTTTTTTAGTGCCGTGAAAAGTCGCTCACAGTCGTGTGGCTTCGGGTCAGTTTTAGAAGTAAACTGCAGGATGTTTTCGGTGCCGGGCCTCTAGTCAAGATGCATTCGATAATTACGATGGCGAAGTTCGAAAACAAAATGTATGGGATTTGACATAACGCGTTTGTGTGCTAAAGCTTATTTATAAAGTCAGTGATTTCATTAACGATTGCACACCCTGGGAATAAGATGGCCCCTGCAAGGCTGCTTTTAAGTACTTAAGTATGCTCTATGTACTTATGACTAATGTTATATAGATTAAGTTACACCATTGTAAAAATATTTTTTTTGAAAAGAACAATTTTCCTATCTTTTTGCTAAAAGGTGGCCCCGTGCGAGTTTCTTACGCTGGTTCTTCTCGCCGGGCTAGTTTCCAAACCGGTGGTAGGCATCATGTAGGACAATTCTATAAGCGTTATTTCATAACCTACATGGAAATAAAAATTTTGAGTTTGAGTTTGCATCGCAAGCGACATGCCACTTAACGATGACTTATGTCAAATCCCATACATTCTTGATTTCGAAGTTCGCCGTCGAAATTATCGAATGCATCTTAACTAGAGGCCCTGTTTTCTTTTCTTTTTTTTAAATTTTTTTTTAATTCCTCAGTCCTGACTCCTGAGTCCTTAAGCTTCCTCCTCGTGACTCGTAAGTCTGCCAACCGCAGTAGGCATGATTGAGTATGCTCTAGCATTATCCTACTCACATTCAGTAGAATGTGGCAAGCATCCAATAGGATTAAGAACTTTAGTGGTATATACTTGGATAGGTACTGGATGATGGTTATAATGTGAGGTTGATCGCGATGATTGTAAACAAGTAGATAATAAATTAAGCAAATTTAAAACATTCTGTGTGCTTTGAATTAAAATCAGACTGCAACGTCATATAAAAAATAGGTAGGTAGGTTGTGTTAAGTAGCCAGTACACAATGGCCCATGCTGGCCCACTGCACGCCATCACCATTGTGTACAGGGGGTAATGGTACACAGTGGCGGACAATATCCCATCGTGGCGCGCAAAAAAACACAATTAATTAGTTCGATTAGCGATATTTTTTGCAAAATATATTCGAAATCATAAGATGACATACGAATCCACCATCGCCTTAAGCGAAATTTTTCATAACTTTGTGGCGGTACACACTTCTGCAATACTTGTAAGCAGTATATAAATAAATAGCCCCGGCCGTATCTACTTCTACATCTATCGTGATTGTTTCGTCGGACAACAAGGAGCCATGTGCCATTGTGTGGACACCAAGTGATCGTGGCCTATATTTGTGCATTGCTAAGCATGGCCGTTGTGTACTGGCGCCTTTAGAGTTTAACGATGGCAGTTGCCAGTTGGCCTGGTAGTTGGTACATTTAAAAGGCATATTAATAATTGACAACATTTATTGACATTAATGTTTTGGCTTCAATCAAATGTTTTCAATTGATCGATGGCCTGATGTCTTGGGTTACCTATTCGTTTTAGTTTCAAGCTCACAATCGACCTAACGTCAAAAACCAAACCATTTTTTTATCTTCATAATCTGATCTCTATCGAACATACATATAAATAGAGAGACTTATCCCAAGGTTATTTTTTTGTATAGAATAAGACCGGCAAACAAGCTCTGCTCTGCTCGCATGGTGATCAGAAATTACCACCGCCCATGGTCATCTGCTAGGCCAGAGGAGCCACAAGTTGCTGATCTGAGTAATTTTGTTTTCATTAGTAGTTACTAGTTTGCAAACAGCCTCCGTGGTCTAGTGGTTAGAGCACTGGCTCTCGACTCAGAGGTCGTGGGTTCGATTCCCGCATTGGAACAACAAAAAATGTTGTTTCCAAGTTTGGTTAGGACAATGCAGGCTGATTACCTGATTGTCTGACAAGAAAGATGATCCATGCGTCGGATGGGCATGTAAAGACCTGCGCCAGATCTCTCGTCAGTTGTGTCGGTTATCCGTCCCACTGGATTACGAGAGTAAAAGAGTAAAGGAAGAGAGAGTGCTCTTGTGTACTGCGCACACACTTGGGCACTATAAAATTACTTCTGCATAACTGGCCTGGTTTCAATGAAACCGGCCACCGTCACCGATATCGGTGTGGGGAGAGTTATTACTAGTTTGTAGGTAATTAGTAGGCCTTGTCTTCCCGGATTCTTCAACTGTCCTTACGTATTACTGTCTGTAGTGGCTTCATTATTGGGACATTTAAGGAGATGCCGATGGGCCATGAAGAAAATTCATTACGTCATAGTCTTAATTATTAAAACACGCTTAAAGTGACGTTTCAAACATATGACGACTATTATGAAATCTTTGCATGTGACGTCGAATCGACGTTAGACGATTCGACACGCACATAACATTAGTCACAGTAGTAGAACAAAGAATAATAATTAAACTACATTGTGGTTTTATTAATTGTATAATAATTCATTTTATTTATTGTAAACATCCATACGATTAATTTAATTATCGTTTAATAGCTGGTAATTAATAATAACGCTTCTGTCATTACGCCAAGATGGCGTATTAGCGCTGCAATCTCCGCTCTACCACAAAATAAATAATAGTACCTACAGGTGCTCTACCAAAGAATATATATTACTAACGTAGCTAATTGGTAAAACCACGCGAATTTATCTGCAGAAATGTAGCCTTGATAACCCTTTTACTATTCCTCATCAGATTCTATGTATAGAAATACATACTGTTTTATCAGTCAATGACCAAACTTTCAGGAGTTACAGAGAGACCTAAAAGTTTGGTCACTGATTGAAAAAACACCTTGTAGGTATAGAAAAATCATTTGTTCTGTCACTGTTAGACAAATTATGTTATCTTCTAAGTTTAGATAATGCTTTTCAAACATAGAAGATTTATATGAAAAAAAAAACCGGGCAAGTAAGAGTTCGACTAGCGCAAGAAGAGTTCCGCACCATTATCTATATCTACAACTATTTACATTATCTATATCTACAAATATTTATATAAGCGAATAAAAACAGCAAAAAAATCATTTTTGGGAGACCCTCTTGATATTGATTTTATTAGTTATTTTTAAAAAGAATATAGGTATACAACTCAATTTTCAGTTAATATTTCAGCGTCTACCTGTTGCCGTTTTCTTATTAATTTTATTCTGTTTGTAGTATATTTTGTTGTTATAGTGGCAACCAGATACATCTTCTGTTAAAATTTAATCTGTCTAGCTATCACGATTCACGAGATACGGTTCAGCCTGGTGACAGACAGACGGACAGATGGACAGACGGACAACGATGTCTCAATTTTGGCTTCCGTTTATATCCTTTGGGTCCCTACCCAAAGGATTCCCTAACCCTAAAAATATCATTTCTGTTGAGTGCAAAAAACACAAACACTCAAGATTGAACCTTAATAATTATTAAATCTTAAGTGGTTCTTACTTCATAATTCATATATTGGTAGCATATTTATTGGACGACAAAAACAATATTTTGAGACAAGTGATTCGGACTAGTGCACGAAGGATTCCGTACAAAACGCCAAAAAAACACGTTCTCCATCGCCATCATCATCTGTGAAAATTTAAACTATCTGGCTATCACGGTACATGATGTACAAACTGTGACAGACAGACGAACATACAGACGGACAGAGGGACGGAAAGCGGAGTCTTAGTGACCGGGCCCGTTTTCACCCTTTATGTACGGAACCCTAAAAAGTGTAGCAAAGCGCTCGTAGATTTAAGTATCCATAAGGTGCTTTGATAATATTTGTGCTAATTGCTGAATGCTGCTGCATGTCTATAAACGCCCAATTCTCAAAAGCCCTTTAAAGTTAAGGGTCTCTCAAGTCACATGCTGTCTTTGTCATTCTGCCTGAAGCAGATTCAGTGATAGCCAATAATTTAGGTAGCCCCTAATTTTAAGTAGCGTTTCATTTCTGTAGACTTATTATTATATTTCTAAACTTATCATTAGTAGTTTATCGTGGTCAACTTCGCCTTTTGCTCTACACATTCAGGTGGATCCCAATTCTCGAGCCTTATTTTCGGGGATAATAACCACAGAATTGAAAATACAGAGAAACAGCTTTTATTGAATGATCCCGATCGATCCAAATTTGAACATTTTGACGTGGCGTCCCCCTCAACGGTCCACATTTTTCCATAAAATAGTGGACAAACTGTACCTATATAATTGTAATCGTCGTTTCAGCCTGGTGACGTCCACTGAAGGACATACATTTCCAGTGCGACCGGTCGCTCGCGTGTATCCACCGACTCCCTGCGACTTTTCTCATGTCATCTGTCCACTTGGTGGAAGGCCGTCCTACGCTTCGACGTCCAGTTCGTGGTCTCCACTCGAGAACCTTTCGGCCCCAGCGGGCATCGGTTCTACGGGCTATATGTCCAGCCCATTGCCACTTTAACTTGCTAATGCGCTGGGCTATGTCAGTAACTTTAGTTCTACTACGGATTCTCTCATTTCTGATTCTATCACGTAGAGAGACTCCGAGCTCCGATGTTTGTAGTAGTGCAATCAAATCGAAAATAAACTATGTAGCTATTTATCTGTTCCTCTATCTCTAATCTGTGTAATAACTAATAAGCCTCGGCTCGGATAGCTTCAACCTAAACCAATTTCTGGAGTTGATGATGATGATGTGTTATTGATGGAAGTGTTTCTATCGTAGTAGTGGGTGAGCGATAAACGATTTTACTGCTCTAAATACTCCAGTAATAGTATCGTAAACTGCACTAAATTATCGCAGGTTTACACATAATATATTCGCCATAGTGGTTCAGTTGTTACAGAGCAGAGGTTTAAAACTGCTCACGGGTTCAAAATTCAATATATGTACCTGAACATCCTAGTTACTATTATAAATGTGAAAGTTTGTGAGGATGGTAGGATGAATGGATGTTTGTTACTCTTTCACGCAAAAATTATTGAACGGATTTCGATGAAATTTGGTATGGTCAGGGCCGGATCTACCTAAGGGCTACTTGGGCTGCAGCCCAGGGCCCCGAGGTTACAAGGGGCCCCCAAACCCCGCTAAGAACAATAGGCGATAATTTTAATTTAAAAAATTGTTGTCTGTAAAGTCGGTTTACGGGCGATATTTTTACATGATATTGTCATAAGAAAACATTGTAAAAAAATTGCATACTTCTATGAATTGAGTTAAGGCGGAAAATACGTGTGAAAGGATGTTTTCATGCTGATTTTCATTAACTTTTGTAAGGTATTAAAAATAAATATTATTTATTGAAACTATTTGGTTATTGTTTAAAACCGCATCTTCAGAATTGAAGTGGCTTAATCCAAAATTCTTGATTTTTGGTAAACGCCTAAAATGTTATTGGAGAATAGGCCATTTTTTGGTTTTTTGACTATAATAGTAAGTGTAAGCCTTTTAAAAATATGAGTTTAATTAATTAGAACCTTTGTTAATTAATCATTAAACAAAAGGTGTCACTTTTTTCCAATTTTTTTTTAAATTTAATTGGCTTATTTAGCTTTGTGTCTATTTTTTACTAAAGCATTAAAAACTAAACGTTACTGTTTTAATGTTTTTTTAATGTTTAATTTTAATGTCATGGGATACTCATCCCAACTTACCTGTCCGGTAGTTGTGGTATAGTATACGGGTACGCGACCATGGCTTCCCTAGCTATTACTGTCCTATCCCTTGCCCTCCTAGGCGGTAATATCCTACATTTCCTATTTCCCACTCTAACTTACCAATCTTCCTTTCCACACCACCTATCCTTCCCTTTCCCTATTCCTACCCTCTCCACCAATCCGTGGAAACGCAATGGATAATCATAAAAATAATTTAATTATCCAAAATGGCGGCGATGTAGTTCACCACCCATCACGTCTCGTTTCTCTCGGAGGTGAAAAGCGGACCATGGAGAGCCGCTTCGCTACGTTGAATGTAAGAGGAGGAATGGATGGTAAGAATGAAAGTGAACGAAGCGAAACGAGTATGTAAGGATCGTAGTAAGTGGCAAAAAGTGGTCTCTGCCTACCCCGTTACGGGAAAAAGGCGTGATTATATGTATGTATGTATGTATGTATGTAAAATTCATTTTTTGTGACTAATTTCGGAATATGCTGGTTTATTAATTTGTATTGAACAATCGCTTAGGCTGTTCAGCATCTCTTCCAGGTCCTGCAGATATTCTGACATAATGATTATTTCATCCGCAAACTGTAAGTGTGAGATGTATTGGCCGTTTATGTTCAGTCTCAGGCCGTTCCAATCAAGCGACTTGAAAACGTCCTACGACGCGTTAGTAAACAGTTTCGGAGAGATAACATCTACCTGTCTCACTTCTTGACGAAGTTGGATCCGTTTTATGGTCTGTTCTTTTACTTGGACGGTAATTGTTGCGGCCTTGAACAGACATCTTAACAACTCGAAATATTATCGACAGTCAACGAGGCATTTCTGCATGAATTCCAGCACAGACCAGAACCTCAATTCTCGTATTTAAAGTAGAATTTAATTTTACTTTATGACGTTTCGACCAATCAGAGCGCGTTTAACGTTGGTTTAACGTTTATAAAAACACCGTTTGAGATTAGCGTATTGAGACTTGATTGTAATTATATTAATGCAGGTTTTATTTAGCAGAATTGCCCCTCAGGCCTTGACGGTATCGAAGGCTTTCTCATAGTCCACATACGCTAAGCAGAGAGGCTGATTATACTTTTCGATGTATGTATGTGGCTCCCGGTCTGCTCCACTGGCTGAAACTTCTGGGAAGGATGATTCGATATCCTTCGATAATAGCTAATAAACGTGGCTCAGGAGCGGAATGGGACGGTAATTGCAAGTCACGTGTTATCGTCTATTTTAAAAATGAAACCACCATGTTCCTGCTCCACACTTACGGGGTAGTGCCAGTGTGAATGACGGAATTAAGGAGCTCAGTCAAAACGGGGGTTCCTCCTGCCTTGAGCAGCTCTGTGGTTATTTCGTCATCTCTTGGTGCTTTATTATTATGAAGCTGCCTGAGAGCTGTTCTAATCTCACCCATGTCAATATCAGGAATCTAATTTGTAAGGTGGCGCATAAGTCTGGCTCGTAAATCTGATCTGCAAGATGGGTTTGGAGTAGGCTCGTGTTTTAGGTGTACTGTTCCCCATTTTCGACATTCATCGAGAATCTCCGATTTCGTGGTAACAATAGTGTCTTGCAAGTTGCGGCTGCGTTTTGTCAAAAATGACAACATGAATCATTTAGTTTAGCAAATACCTTCGAGCCCTTGTTTGCTTGATGGCCCTAAATACCCAATATTTTTATATTTATAGAAAAACCCAAGCCGTAAATATCTTTCATACGTTTAGGTTTTGCTGAAATCATCTTTTCTCGTATTGTATTTCCATTCCGATTATATTTTAATAGTTATATAACATAACTGTCACACACATAACCTGTCAATTCTTTTACTAATTCATAATAAATAAATAAAATTATTTTATGGGTTTTTTATATTCTTATATATTATATCGCTATTCATAGGCGTAGCTAGGGGGGGGGGGGCAAGGGTAGGCAATGTCCACCCTAGAAACTTCTTTGCCCACCCTAGACCCTAGACAGTATTGATAAATTACTAAGTGTTTAACCGCGAAAACAACTAAGTTTTTTATAATAGTCTGAATGATTTGTATCATACAAACAAGGTACACAATGCACTAATTCAATTAGATGTTCTGTCATTGCAATAAAATTGGTAAAAATCATGTGTCGACATGCACGCTTCGTGCAGAATTCTGTGCTGGCACTAAAACTGTTTTTTTGTTTCGCGATTTCTGGGTTGGTCCCATCACGGGCGTAGGCGATCGGTAGGGCGATCCTATTTTCACTGTCTTTTAGGGTTTAAAGTTTGAATAGATTTAACCTATTAAATAGGAAAAAAAATTTTGCTCACTCGCTTCACTCGCTCGCATTTAACATAATGAATATTATATTATTATTTAATGCCGATATTCTGTTTTAGCTGGAATATTTTATGGTATTTTTTCGAATTTCACTAATTATATTTTAGTTTATCATTTGAACAGATTTGAACCTGTAAAATACCTCGCTTCGCTCACTCGTTTTTGGTTTAAAGAACATTTTATAAAATTTAATACCGACGTTTAGTTTTAGGCTATACATATTTGTATTTTCCGGAATTACTCAGTCTTTCAGGGTTTAAAGCTTAAACAGGCAAAAACGAAAAAAAAATGAGGTCCATTATTCTAATGTGCCCAAGGCTTCTAATAGGTTAAAGACGGCCCTGGTTATTTAATGTACTTTTAAATAACCCCCCCCCTGCCGAACGGCTGCCCTTCCTAGACAAAATCCCTAGCTACGCCAATGTCACTATTTCGGTTTCTCTCTCACCCAAAGGTTACCTGGAAGAGATTGCTACCACAGCAATAAGGTAGCCTTTTGAACAACTATTATTTGCGTAGATTTAAGTAATATTTATGCTTTTTTGTGCGGTAATAAATATGTAATAATATTATTATAGAAACCTAAGTTGAGTACCTACTTAGATAGGCCCCTAAGTAGTTACAGCCCAGGGCCCCACAAATTCACGATCCGCCCCTGGGTATGGTAGTAGTTTAAGCTCGGGATTTTAACATATGCTACTTTTTATCCCGAAAAAGTAATGTGTTCTCGTGCGATACTGTAATAACCGTCCTTAAGTAACCCGTGGGATAAGGCATATTTTATAGCTGGTAAAACTAAACTTAGGCCTTTTCATCCGTTAATGGATGATTTATACATTACAGCGAAGTAACCACTGTTAAAATACTGTAGTGCCTGGGACAGTTGGTTTTTAAATATGGTTGCCCAAGCACATACGGCATTCTCACAACATAGTCAGCCTAGTCCAGAGGAATGACTGGTCAATACGTTTGGGGCCAACCATGTGCGGGTTTCCTCACGATGTTTTCCTTCACCGTTAGAGCGTGCGTATAATGTACTTGAGATCTGAAAAAGTCTCATTGGTATACGCCACAACCTGGGATTCGATCCTGCACTCTCTCGAGTGCAAACCAAACGGTCTACCCACTAGGCCACGGAGCTTTTCTGGTCTAACCAAGAGCTGGTTAGACTAGGTATTTTTTAGGCAAACCAGTCACATTTGCTTTTCGTAGATATTGCAAGTAAATAATTTAAAGAATGTTTTAGCGACATTGTCTTGTAAGCTCCCCGACCGACCGCCCTTGACTTAATGTTGTAAAATTATAAGTTAATTTAAATTTATAATTACTTTTATGTGGCAACTTTATTTAATCGTCGTGAATAATAATTGAGTCGTAAGCATAATAATATGATTATGGAATTTATTTTTATATTGTAAGGATGGTCTTAAATAAAATCGAACCTGTGACCTCACGCATAATAAAATGTCTCTACATTTTATTTTTGTCACCACAAAAGATTGTCCTCCAATATTATACAAGAAAAATTATTAAAACTTCTTGTATAAGGCAGCTTATACAAGAAGTTTTAATTATTTATTGAAATTATTTTATCCATTTCAATCAGAAATTTTGTTAGTTGCTAAAGGTGTTGTGTGGTAAACATTTTGAAACCATATCAACTCGATGCCGAGGATTCAATAATTTCGACATTCCATTATGAACAAAATTGCTTGTTAGGAAACTTGCAGATCGAATAAGCAATTCTGTTTGGAAATTGAAAATTTATGGATATGTCGAAATTTTTAACGATTACTAAAACAATATAATATTATGTTATGTGGAAAAGGCACATAATCAACATAGTGATACAACAAAGTAACTGCTAAATTATAGCACTCACCTTACAAATCTGTAACAAGTTTTAAATGGCTATATTGTTCAATTTTATTATGATATTTTTATATTATATGTACCCACCAAAAACATTTACATGTAAAGTGAAGCCAAGATACCATATGGATCGCACTGTCAAAAAGCTATAAGATATCATGTAAAACAAGCTCTGGATCTATCAAACTTCTAACTACACGCCTTAGCTCTACAAGCCTTACTTAGCAAACTCTAGCCCTTAACTCTTGACCTTAGTCAAGTTATGTGGCCTGGCCATTTCATTCTATTCGCTTGGGCCGCTTGGGCGTGAGGTGAAAAATTTACTGACTGTCTTTCTGTTATACTATTATTTTAGGACCGAAACGGCCAAGCCATATAACTTGACTAAGGCTTCGAGTTTGTGAAGTTAGGCTTGTAGAGTTAAGGCCTGTAGAGTTAGAAGTTTGGTAGATTTCAGCTGTCTAGGACATTCAAAAGTACCATATAATTTTGTTGTTCATCAGTGAGTCAGTGACGAAATCTTGGATATCTAAATATCATTAAAATATAAAGTAAAAGACCTATACAATCAAAACTTTACATGTTTAATACGTCCGCTACTGGGAACATATCCTGAAAATTTCATTTATCTGGTAGAATCCAAATCAATGTTATGAGGGTTCATAAAATCGACGAAATGCTTCGAGAAAAGGTGGTCTGGTAGTGCCCTTGCACTTCGCTTGGCTCGTTTTGGCGGTGGTACAGATAGTTGTAAGTTTTTCTGTTTAAATAAAAAATATATCGTTTGCATTGTAACTTGTAAGTGCTAGGTGGCGGTAGACCGCAGAGGAGCTCTAGGTAGAGTCAAACCATAGTACATCCTACTACTATAATTATAAATGTGAAAGTTCGTGAGGATGGATGGATGTTGAAAACTACTGAAGGGATTTTAAAGAAATTTGGTATGGGAGTAGATTAAGATATTCATCCCGAATAAATACAGTATTCCCGTGTGATACTATATTTACGCGGGCGGAGTCGCGGGCTAAAGCTATAGTAACTATTATACATAAATAGAGCTGCTATTTATTCACATTTTTTTGCCTTTTTATGCGTATTCTGATGAGGAGTCACGGTGTGGTGCGGAGATTAATAGGTGACTATAAAATGGGTGACCTTTATAAGTTTTTATAGCGAACTCTGTTGATAGGTGATCCATAGTCTATGTATTATATCCTATTACCGAATACCGTCTTTATTAACCAAGGTCGAAAGTATTTTCTTAAATCGAACTGTAGGAAATTCTTTGTTCTACCCAAAAGAAATCAGAAAATATCAATTATTTTAGTTTATTGGAAACTGGAAAGGTCCACATGAATACATTACTTAGGTTACTGATATTTACAAGAACTTGTATTATTTAAAGACTTTACTATTCGATTGGCCGGTTTGCCGTTATAAAATAATCGTAAATAACATTAAAGGGCAGACGAACAGAATTTTTAATTCCGCGTAGTACAACTATCCCTTTATGGTGTGGCCTTAAAGGGCAGGTTCCCGATCACCTTCGAAGTGACCTCCTCGCTACCGGGTTACTCGCAGGGCTGTCACAAATTAAATATTTCTTATCGTTCTTCAACGACAAAGCTCAATGTTTTACCAACCCGTACGTGAATGGGTATTTTCATACAATAAGTTTCTGTGTATAGCTTGGCGTATTGTTTTAAAAATAAATGCGATTATTCTGCAGTGCATTGTTTTAGTAAACAGATGGATGTTTCTTGAAAGAGCCAACTTGTCTCTGGAGGCTGTACACCTAAACTTCCTCCCAGCGATCAGGCGCAGGTATCAAGCCTGGGCCACAGATTACTAAATAGTAACTAGGTACGTAACCTGGGCTATCGTTACAATGGCTGTGTTCTGCGGAAAATAGCGCAAACAAAAAAAACGTAATCAAAATGGCGACCGCTGGCATTAAATAAGCAAAATGTCGGATTGTTTTAGCAGTATTTAAGTTAGCAAACGAGTCCTGGCCGATAATCTGAGGGCCTAGTCAAGATGCATTCGATAATTTCAACGGCGAAGTTCGAAAACAAAATGTATGGGATTTGACGTAAGGTATCGTAAGCGACATGTCACTTAGCGATGACTTATGTCAAATCCCATACATTTTTGATTTCGAACTTCGCCGTCGAAATTATCGAATGCATCCTGGGCGCCTAGACAAATTACCTTCGTTAAAATTCGGAAAGATCTGTCGTATCGACTTCTCTTTTGAGATCACGACATTTTGTGCCTAGCCAAACGCACACTGTTGTTCGAATCGCAACAACGAATTGCTCAAACGTTAGTTGTTTATGATTTCAAGAATTTAGCCGTCAGTTGTGAAGTTGTCAAATGTCATATATATTTTTTTTAAATTATTGATGGCGTTACGGCATAAAACTATTTGTCAGTGTCAAGTTAAAAAGGCAGACAACTAGATTTAATGTAGGTACCTATATGATTTCAACACCGTATTATTTTCAAGTCTAATGTCTAGTCAAAGTTCAAAATACAAATAGTCAGTGCAAGTCAGTCGATTCAGTAAAACGGTACCTAGAAGTTTTATTGAAAATTCCTGGAGTGTTTTGTATAAAATGGAATCAAATTTCAAGTGTAGAAATTTACAAAAAGAATAAAGTAGGTACTTATTTAACAAGGCCGATTATTACGGTTGTAAGGCTGGAACATGAAGCATAGATACCAGGAGTCCGAACGGTATAGGCTTTTTAATAATAATTATGTACACAATAATAGGACCAGATCTTAGTTCTCTTTTCTGCCGCTAGGCGTGCGAGACCGACGAGTACCAAGTGTTGCCAATCCTATTATACCGAGTGTTGCCAATACTATTATTTATTACAATTATTTTTAAATTACCGTTAGGCAATTATCGTGTTCTACGGTATCTTTTTTTCGAGAACAGTTTCTAAGAATTTCCTAAAACTTTTATATAATAAGATTTCAATCTTTCCAGAGCTGTCAATAGCAACTTTAAACTTCCCGCGTAATTTCAAACGAGTGCATGTCGAACCGTCGCGCGCTCTACCGGCAAAAATCTGTCCCCGTAATTGAGACCATTATTTTAACATTACGTTCGGACTCCTTGTTATCTATACTTCGTGGGCTGGAACTTCAATATGCACCGAAATCCGAAACACCGGGAAAAATTCAGAGGATTATAAATTAGACACACAATTGGATAACTGTTTATCTATTGTATGACTCCAGAGTTCTATTTTGAATAATTATATTATATATTACATTATTTAATTAATTATCTTCTAGTTTTCATTGATAATACAGATTTTATACAGATTTCTTGCCAAATGGTCATAGGACACACATTATAAACAGATTTTAAGAGATTACACTAAAGGCCATACTCACGGTGCGTCCAGCAAATCCAGCACCGGTACTATTATGAATTTTAATATTATCCGGTGTTCAGCATAAAATATGTGTACAGTCTGACAAGGATCTTTTGGCACGTGGACAAAATCAGAACTAACATCGCCGTCTTGTAAAATGTCACTTTTAGTATTATATTGTATTGTTTTGTAGTTGCGACACTTACCTTTTGGCACGTGGATAAAATCAGTAATAACATCGCCGTCTTGTAAAATTTCACTTTTAGTAATAAGTATTGTTCTTATTTGCGACACTCACGCCCCCATCCAAGTGCCAAAAGATCCTTGTCCGACTGTAATGGCGTACTATTCTATTGTCTTGCGAATGATACCATCTAATAAAAAAGAAAGAAAAGGTTTTAATGTAAACTGCATTTCTATTTAGTATTAAATGACTATTACTAACTGTTTTAATTAGAATATGATATAGTTATAAACATTTGTTAAAATAATAATAAAGTACACTCGTTTTATCTAAGATTTTTCAAGTTACTTTTTAAAAATACCAACATTTTTCTGGTTGGCAACATGCAAGAACGAGACACACGGCCTCCCTTATGGCTATCTCGCTCGGCTCGGATTTGCCTCTATGATACGTGCATTGTGAAATACACTCTATTACCAAAGCAATACAGTTCTTTTTAGCAATTACAAAATACGGAGTCTTCTATCCTTAGGACTATATCCATGTCCTGGTAACACTTTAAACTGGCCAGAAGAAGAAGAAGAAGAAGATGAAGTACAATAATTTTTGTTTGTTAACAAAATAACAATTTACCTAACTTAGGCCTTTACATCCGATGATGGATGATTTATACAGTATTCTCCGAGCGAAGTAACCACTCTTGAAATACTGTAGTGCCTGGGACAGTTGGTTTTTAAATATCGTATGATTGCCCAAGCGCATACGGCATTCTCACAACATAGCCACCCTAGTCCAGAGGAATGACTAGTCAATACGTCTGGGGCAAACTATGTGCGGGTTTCCTCACGATGTTTTCCTTCACCGGTAGAGCGTCCGTATATATAATGTACTTGAGATCTGCTGGCCGATTCTGTATCTGTGCAGTGGCATAGGGTTCCTATAACTCCATTCCTATCGGCTTCCCTTGTCACATACCTTTTGCAAACCTTCATAGAAATCCCTACCTATGATACAGGTTCCGGCTTCCCTTTGAAGGAGAAGCAGCCTTCGCCACTGATAGTGAGAAGTGATATAAATCATAATGTAATTATTAATGTATCAAAACCGCTACCAACCTAAGTTAATTTGTATTCATTCTGTGACAGGCTCTAACTAGTTTGTATAAATAATAATTATTATTAGCTGTGTTGATTTTTAAATTGTATAATGTTATTATTGGTTATGTGACTTCAAGATTATTTAAAGAAATCTGCATTATGTAATTCCTTTGCAAGAAATAAAAATATTTTTACATTTTAAGTTTATTTTCTTACTAAAACCATGTAAAACTTACTTAAAAAAGTAAAATAAAATGTAGATACTCTTGTATTGTTATTATTTAATCAATCCTAATACGGACACTTGATACGGCACAACAACTTTATTAGAGGAATAATTGAAGGGATGGTAGTAGAAAACATGGAAGGCCGAGAAGAACTTTTATGGACAGGTGTAGGCGAATGTGATGGTCGTGTCGTATCAGGAGGTCAAGAGAAGGGCGGAGTGTAGAGATGAATAGAGAAAGCATCACTGACAAGAGCAAAGCTCTTAAATTAGAATGAATGAATAATTCTAGCAAGACAATGCTTATAACAAATTCAAAGTGCTATGGCCGCATTGTAATATTTTGTCTACAATATGTGGTAAGTGTTAGGTTTACTTATTTATTGCAATAGTACCCTGTACAGTCAAGGTACTTTAATAACACTTCCTTTAACGTTATAGTTCTGTAAAATTGTAAAGACTTTCAATTATTTAGTCACAAATATACTATAGAGATTAAATATTAAGTATTTAATTGGTTAACACTACTTGACTGTATATAATAGGTGTAGGTATAATAGCATAGATATATAATATTAAATTTGTAATAATTAATCAAAGTATAATACTTAGCAAATATTTCAAAACTTTTATGAGGTGTTTGTGTCCTTCTAACCCATTTATAAGACGAAGGTGTTGAGCATCAATGACAATAAAATATCATTACATTGAAAAACTTATAAATTTTAACTACTAAATACAAATCTTTATTTCTAAGGAAGTTTCAGAGAAACTTGCTTAATTATGAACTCCATTTGTTACCTACTATAATTTAGGTACCTACTATACACCTAAAGATTGCTTTCAGCTGATATAGTAGCGTGTAAAGATTAAAAACTGCAAGTAAGCTACAAATTAAGAAATTTATATTTTAACAAAGTGTTGAATTATACTTGAATACAATGAATTACATATTAGGTATTGACAATAATTGTGATTTATTGAATACTTTAGATTGAATTCTTTTGACTTTATGCAATATAGACTACTAGCAGAAGGTGTTGTATAGACCCTTTAGGCAACTTTAGGCAAATCATTATTATTTACAAATAACAGCTGATCAATAAAAATCCGCCATATTGTTCGTTGAGGCGATAAAGGTAGCCCCCTGGGTATCTTTATCGTTAGGTCGATAAAGATAAAGATCACGATCTACTAAATGTCACTTACGGCCGCTTGTCTAGGCATTGTATGGAGAAACACGTTAGAGCAATTCGTTATATGAGTGCATCGTTAGCGTATTCGTTCAAAGTGGCTGCTTGGCTACCAATTTTTTTAACGATACGACTGAATATGTCATTTAACGCACGCTTATGTCAATCCCATACATTTTTTATTCACGAAGTTCGCCGTCGATATTATTTAATGCATCTTGTCTAGCCCTCCTGACTAGACGGCCAGGGCGCCTAGACAAATTACCTTCGTTAAAATTCGGAAAGATCTGTCGTATCGACTTCTCTTTTGAGATCACGACATTTTGTCCCTAGACAAACGCACACTGTTGTTCGAATCGCAACAACGAATTGCTCAAACGTTAGTTGTTTATGATTTCAAGAATTTAGCCGTCAGTTGTGAAGTTGTCAAATGTCATATATTTTTTTTTTAATTATTGATGGCGTTACGGCATAAAACTATTTGTCAGTGTCAAGTTAAAAAGGCAGACAACTAGATTTAATGTAGGTACCTATATGATTTCAACACCGTATTATTTTCAAGTCTAATGTCCAGTCAAAGTTCAAAATACAAATTTTGATACAAATAGTCAGTGCAAGTCAGTCGATTCAGTAAAACGGTACCTAGAAGTTTTATTGAAAGTTCCTAGAGTGTTTTGTATAAAATGGAATCAAATTTCAAGTGTAGATATTTACAATAAGAATAAAGTAGGTACTTATTTAACAAGGCCGATTATTACGGTTGTAAGGCTGGAACATGAAGCATAGATACCAGGAGTCCGAACGGTATAGCATGAAGCATAGATACCAGGAGTCCGAACGGTATAGGCTTTTTAATAATAATTATGTACACAATAATAGGACCAGATCTTAGTTCTCTTTTCTGCCGCTAGGCGTGCGAGACCGACGAGTACCGAGTGTTGCCAATACTATTATACCGAGTGTTGCCATTACTATTATTTATTACAATTATTTTTAAATTACCGTTAGGCAATTACCGTGTTCTACGGTATCTATTTTTCGAGAACAGTTTCTAAGAATTTCCTAGAACTTTTATATAATAAGATTTCAATCTTTCCAGAGCTGTCAATAGCAACTTTAAACTTCCCGCGTAATTTCAAACGAGTGCATGTCGGACCGTCGCGCGCTCTACCGGCAAAAATCTGTCCCCGTAATTGAGACCATTATTTTAACATTACGTTCGGACTCCTTGTTATCTATACTTCGTGGGTATAGGCTTTTTAATAATAATTATGTACACAATAATAGGACCAGATCTTAGTGCTCTTTTCTGCCGCTAGGCGTGCGAGACCGACGAGTACCAAGTGTTGCCAATACTATTATACCGAGTGTTGCCAATACTATTATTTATTACAATTATTTTTAAATTACCGTTAGGCAATTACCGTGTTCTACGGTATCTATTTTTCGAGAACAGTTTCTAAGAATTTCCTAAAACTTTTATATAATAAGATTTCAATCTTTCCAGAGCTGTCAATAGCAATTTTAAACTTCCCGCGTAATTTCAAACGAGTGCATGTCGAACCGTCGCGCGCTCTACCGGCAAAAATCTGTCCCAGTAATTGAGACCATTATTTTAACATTACGTTCGGACTCCTTGTTAACTATACTTCGTGGGCTGGAACTTCAATATGCACCGAAATCCGAAACACCGGGAAAAATTCAGAGGATTATAAATTAGACACACAATTGGATAACTGTTTATCTATTGTATGACTCCAGAGTTCTATTTTGAATAATTATATTATAAAATACATTATTTAATTAATTATCTTCTAGTTTTCATTGATAATACAGATTTTATACAGATTTCTTGCCAAATGGTCATAGGACACACATTATAAACAGATTTTAAGAGATTACACTAAAGGCCATACTCACGGTGCGTCCAGCAAATCCAGCACTGGTACTATTATGAATTTTAATATTATCCGGTGTTCAGCATAAAATATGTGTACAGTCTGACAAGGATCTTTTGGCACGTGGACAAAATCAGAACTAACATCGCCGTCTTGTAAAATGTCACTTTTAGTATTAAATTGTATTGTTTTGTAGTTGCGACACTTACCTTTTGGCACGTGGATAAAATCAGTAATAACATCGCCGTCTTGTAAAATTTCACTTTTAGTAATAAGTATTGTTCTTTTGTGACACTCACGCCCCCATCCAAGTGCCAAAAGATCCTTGTCCGACTGTAATGGCGTATCTATTGTCTTGCGAATGATACCATCTAATAAAAAAGAAGGAAAAGGTTTTAATGTAAACTGCATTTTTATTTAGTATTAAATGACTATTTCTAACTTTTTTAATTAGAATATGATATAGTTATAAACATTTGTTAAAATAATAATAAAGTACACTCGTTTTATCTAAGATTTTCAAGTTACTTTTTAAAAATACCAACATTTTTCTGGTTGGCAACATGCAAGAACGAGACACACGGCCTCCCTTATGGCTATCTCGCTCGGCTCGGATTTGCCTCTATGATACGTGCATTGTGAAATACACTCTATTACCAAGGCAATATAGTTCTTTTTAGCAATTACAAAATACGGAGTCTTCTATCCTTAGGACTATATCCATGTCCTGGTAAAAAAAAAACTGGCCAGAAGAAGAAGAAGATGAAGTACAATTATTTTTGTTTGTTATCAAAATAACAATTTACCTAACTTAGGCCTTTACATCCGATGATGGATGATTTATACAGTATTCTCCGAGCGAAGTAACCACTCTTGAAATACTGTAGTGCCTGGGACAGTTGTTTTTTAAATATCGTATGATTTCCCAAGCGCATACGGCATTCTCACAACATAGCCACCCTAGTCCAGAGGAATGACTAGTCAATACGTCTGGGGCCAACTATGTGCGGGTTTCCTCACGATGTTTTCCTTCACCGGTAGAGTTGTCACATACCTTTTGCAAACCTTCATAGAAATCCCTACCTATGATACAGGTTCCGGCTTCCCTTTGAAGAAGCAGCCTTCGCCACTGATAGTGAGAAGTGATATAAATCATAATGTAATTATTAATGTATCAAAACCGCTACAAACCTAAGTTAATTTGTATTCATTCTGTGACAGGCTTTAACTAGTGCGTGTAAATAATAATTATTAATAGCTGTGTTGATTTTTAAATTGTATAATGTTATTATTGGTTATGTGACTTGAGATAAAACTGATTATTTAAAGAAATATATCTGCATTATGTAATTCCTTTGCAAGAAATAAAAGTATTTTTACATTTTAAGTTTATTTTCTTACTAAAACTATGTAAAACTTACTTAAAAAAGTAAAATAAAATGTAGATACTCTTGTATTGTTATTATTTAATCAATCCTAATACGGACACTTGATACGGCACAACAACTTTATTAGAGGAATAATTGAAGGGATGGTAGTAGAAAACGTGGAAGGCCGAGAAGAACTTTTATGGACAGGTGTAGGCGAATGTGATGGTCGTGTCGTATCAGGAGGTCAAGAGAACGCCCGGAGTGCAGAGAGTAATGGAGAAAGCATCACTGACAAGAGCAAAGCTCTTAAATTAGAATGAATGAATAATTCTAGCAAGACAATGCTTATAACAAATTCAAAGTGTTATGGCCGCATTGTAATATTTTGTCTACAATATGTGGTAAGTGTTAGGTTTACTTATTTATTGCAATAGTACCCTGTACAGTCAAGGTACTTTAATAACACTTCCTTTAACGTTATAGTTCTGTAAAATTGTAAAGAATATTTCAATTATTTAGTCACAAATATACTATAGAGATTAAATATTAAGTATTTAATTGGTTAACACTGCTTGACTGTTTATAATAGGTGTAGGTATAATAGCATAGATATATAATATTAAATTTGTAATAATTAATCAAAGTATAATAGCAAATATTTCAAAACTTTTATGAGGTGTTTGTGTCCTTCTAACCCATTTATAAGACGAAGGTGTTGAGCATCGATGACAATAAAATATCATTACATTGAAAAACTTATAAATTTTAACTACTAAATACAAATCTTTATTTCTAAGGAAGTTTCAGAGAAACTTGCTTAATTATGAACTCCATTTGTTACCTACTATAATTTAGGTACCTACTATACACCTAAAGATTGCTTTCAGCTGATATAGTAGCGTGTAAAGATTACAAACTGCAAGTAAGCTACAAATTAAGAAATTTATATTTTAACAAAGTGTTGAATTATACTTGAATACAATGAATTACATATTAGGTATTGACAATAATTGTGATTTATTGAATACTTTAGATTGAATTCTTTTGACTTTATGCAATATAGACTACTAGCAGAAGGTGTTGTATAGACCCTTTAAGCAACTTTAGGCAAATCATTATTATTTACAAATAACAGCTGATCAATAAAAATCCGCCATATTGTTCGTTGAGGCGATAAAGGTAGCCCCCTGGGTATCTTTATCGTTAGGTCGATAAAGATAAAGATCACGATCTACTAAATGTCACTTACGGCCGCTTGTCTAGGCATTGTATGGAGAAACACGTTAGAGCAATTCGTTATATGAGTGCATCGTTAGCGTATTCGTTCAAAGTGGCTGCTTGGCTACCAATTTTTTTAACGATACGACTGAATATGTCATTTAACGCACGCTTATGTCAATCCCATACATTTTTTATTCACGAAGTTCGCCGTCGATATTATTTAATGCATCTTGTCTAGCCCTCCAGTTTCTTTTTCTTTAGCGCTAGCAAACGCTAACAGGCGCCATTTTCCGCTGAACACAGCCAATGTGTGAATTGTCAAAATATGTAGGTAGTGTGTAGACTGTAAATGTTGAAAAAAATACCCTGCTAAGGTAATTCTTATTATATTTAAATAGGACTTTTCTTGTTCTTCTAACATACTATTTATACCTATACGAAGCTAGCCGATATTATCTTTAGCAGCTAGTTACCTCACACGTCTTATGAATAGTTTCTCATTATTTAAGCTGCAGCCTGCATTGCAGCTAATAATTATTGGTAGGTATTTATTCAACGCTTTTTAACCCCCGACGCAAAAAGAGGGGTGTTATAAGTTTGACGTGTCTGTCTGTCTGTCTGTCGGTCTGTCTGTCTGTCTGTGTGTGTGTCTGTCTGTCTGTCTGTGGCACCATAGCTCCCGAACGGATGAAGCGATTTCAATTTAGTTTCTTTTGTATTAAAGGTGACTTACATGCGAGTGTTCTTAGACATGTTTGATGAAAATCGGTTGAGCCGTTTAAAAGTTGTGGGGGTGAAAGCGGGGAAGAATAACCGAATGTGCAAATAATATACTCGAGTGTGGTCTCAAATGAAAGCGCACTGAAAGAGAATATTGATGACTTAATCGAGAGTGTTCGTAGGTTCGTTTGATGAGAAAATTGGTGGTGGGAAGATCGGCCGTTTGAAGATGATCAACTCTTTTCTAGTTGATTAGGGGATCTGACTAACTTTCCAATGTCCGATCGATTCGAAATTCGGTACCGTGTTACTTCAACGATATTCAAAGAACATGGTAAGGTAACCATGACCTGATCAGCCGTTTGAAGATGATCAGCTCTTTTCTAGTTGATGAGGGGATCTGACTAACTTTCTTATGTCCGATCGATTCGAAATTCGGTACCGTGTTACTTCAACTATATTTAAAGAACATTGTAAGGTAACCATGACCTGATTAGCCGTTTGAAGATCGTCTTTTCTTTATTAGGTGATGAGGGGATCTGACTATCGTCCACATGTCCATCGATTCGAAATTTGGTACCATGTTACTTCAATGATGTTGAAAGTATGTATATGGTAAGGTAACCATTATTTATACCTACTTTAAAAAGTATAAAATAAAAGTAAAATTAAAAATTTTAAAAACCCCCGACACAAAAAATAAACTCTAAAAAATAATAAATAATATTTTAAACCTACTTATTATAATTATATTATCACATATAATATTATGCAAGTTGAAATAATTTTATTTTCCAATCGTCGTCTCGTCGGGGGACCGCTATGTGAGAAAAACAGGTGTAGTCGCAGAATTTACTCCCAAAAAAATTCACTCATATCTAAATGTAATTCGTAATAATTAACTAGCTGTTGTTGTAAAAATCGTTCATAAACTTTAGCGGTCCGCCGACGAGGCGACGATTGGAAAATAAAAATATTTCAACTTACATAATATTATATGTGATAATATAATTATAATAAGTAGGTTTAAAATATTATTTATTATTTTTTAGAGTTTATTTTTTGTGTCGGGGGTTTTTAAAATTTTTAATTTTACTTTTTAGTTACATTATTTGAAAAAGGTGGCTGGCAGCGGATGAATGAGGGCTGCCCAAGATAGGTTGGTTGGCGCTAATTGGGGGAGGCCTACATTCAGCAGTGGGCCTTCCACTGCTGAATGTAGGCAGAAGCAAGTTAGGCGATTTGTACATCATCATCATCAGATAATGATTAGATAGATCAGATAAAAAAATGATTTATTCAACAAATTGGCATAATATGTAACAGACACTCTGCACTAAGTTTGCTTATTCCTTTAACAAAAATTATTATCTGATTTATAACACAAACCTGATTTATTATTGTGATAATTATGTTACAACATTAATAAGCAAATGGAGTTTTAATATCGGAAGAGTTATTGATTATTATTATTGACAATGACTAAATATAGCTTATCTCTCTCCTTGACAAATATTAATAATAATTAAAATGAACTTTTATCGGGTTTGCATTCACCGAGAACATTTATCATTTAACTGAGGAGACAATTCAGTTACATTGTTTTAAGGACTGGTTTTGGTAAAGACTGAGTATCATACTACAATTATAAATGTGAAAGTTTGTGACGATGGATGGATGGATGGATGTTCGCTACTCTTTCACGCAAAAACTGAACGGATTTAGATGAAATTTGGTACGGTGGTAGCTTAGGATCTTGAGTAAACATAGGCTACTTTTTTATCCAGAAAAAGTACAGTGTTCCCGTGTGGTTACTATACCCCATACTGTGGTTGAAATGTCACAATTTTTAAGTTTGAATTTTATAAGGGCTCTTTTGCCTCTTAGGTAGAAAAAAATATGTAAATGTTATTTAACTTATACCTATGTCCAGCCCATTGCCACTTTAACTTGCTAATGCGCTGGGCTATGTCGGTAACTTTAGTTCTGCTACGGATTTCCTCATTTCTGATTCTATCACGTAGAGAGACTCCAAGCATAGCCCTCTCCATAGCTCTTTGAGCGACACGAAGCTTTTGAATAAGTCCCGTTGTGAATGACCACGTTTCGGCTCCATATATCATCACCGGTAACACACACTGCTCGAAAACTTTTGTCTTCAGGCACTGAGGAATTTTTGACGAGAAGATGTTTCTGGGTTTCCCGAACGCTGCCCAGCCGAGCTGGATTCGACGGATTTTATTCTACTATTTTGTAGTAAATAGAAATGATAACTCTACCTAATTCAAGTACTACATAATATGTACAAGATCCCAGTCATTAATGCAGGCATTTCAATTGAAAACTCGGACACTCCGTTTCCCTCTATTACCCAACTTACATAAGACGTGATAACAGATCAGAGGTGAGTAGGTGACGTTACATTACCACGCATTATGCACGTAACCAACTGTCCCCTGCATGCGTAGCCTGACCGTAGAAATGCATTTTGTCTATAGTCTACACACTACACAATAATAATTCTTTTTCTGCAGGCTTAGCATGACCACCGTAGAAATGTTTTCTTTCTATCCAAGAATAGAGAAATACAGTTTTTAGGTAAACAGAGTATAGATGTCACCGTAAAATTGTAAAAACCGTTAGATTGTAATATAACTAGTGAAATTGTAAAATGTTTATAGACTTCGGACGCGAATATTCTGCCTATAATTGTTTTTCGTTCGATTATTAACATATATTATTGAATCTTTCGACATATTTTTACAATCTCGTTAGTTATTATACTCTCCGTGACATCTATACTCTGTAGTCGATTTTAAAATTTCAATAGTTATATTACAATCTAACGGTTTGTACAATTTTACAGTGAGTTAAATATATACTGTGGTACTGATATGTTTTGATGCGTTATTTTTTTTTATTGACAGCTGTGTTCAAAACACGAACAAAAATGTGTTCGAGATGGTTCTTACTTCTTTACCCATGATTTTGGGTCAGGGGTTATTTACCTAAAATGTTTGCAATAAATCGCGACGTTTGTACCATTTTTTTCTTTATTTTTAATATATGTTCTATTTACAATCACCATTTGATAATAAACAGGGCGCTAACCGCATCCTTCGTTTTAATTGTTGTTAGAAATATGAGTCTACTTCCCTATAAGGAGGAAGACGGAACCGTGGAACTTCCTACATTTTTGCCTGTCTATTTCGATCTCACTTTGCTTCCTTGTTACAAGGATATAATAGACTCATAATATATGGTAAAGTAGACTCCTAATTTTGAATAATTGACATTTCAACTTTTTTAATTTTTAAATATCTATATCTATGGACGCTTCACACCACGTCAGTCTGGCCCCGTGGTAAGTATCCAAAGAACTTGTGTTACGGGTACCAGACAACGAGACAACGGAAATATATTTACTACTTTTTGTACTATACTTGTATATAAGATTTTTATTATAATTACTATACACACATTTAATACACATCCATGTGCCCCAGGAACACAGAAAACAAAAGACTTAAAAGTGAGTGAGTGAGGGGGTGAGACATGAAAGGATGTCTGCTAATTGAGGAACATAAACATCTATATTTTATTTTTCATAAAACTGTCGTCAGATATATTTCCCGACAATTGCGACCTTGAAGTTAAGCCAAGAAAGATCGTATTCCTTTCTGAAAGGCTGTCAACTCACTTGCGTTCTTAATGGTTTTTCCTGAAAACAGGAGATCTGTTTGCTCATTTGATTTTTATATCATAACTCATAATACTTTAATTCACGCCTTAACGTACGAGTAATAAACGCACGCGAATGCACTTCACACTTCATTCTCCATGCATAACTTTTAATCTTAGATTATACGATTTGTTCCACTAAGCCAAATTATTAACATAATAATTATTTTTGAGCATAAATATTTGTGTTAAATTATTCCCGTTAAAGACGTTTTTATTTTAAATTTAATTCACTCAATCTTCTTCCAAGTCTTCCTGGTATTTACTTATCTTAGTTTTCGCGACATAACTGGATTTTGTAAAATATTATAAAAATTTATTAATGTGTGTCTAAGTACCTCATAACTATAAAAAGAAATACATATTTTCAATACATTTTCCTGTATTGTTTCCAATAATGTTTAATTAGGTCACAACAACACATTATGGTGTTTGTTTCATTAATTCATTATTATTCTAAACTATAATAATTGCGTAAAGCTGTTTATCGCGCGACATTAGGCAAGGTGGAGCCAATAACCGTCCGTCAATGTCGGTATTATCGCGGAAAACTAGGGAAGTGTGTAAGTAGATGTTTTCGATACCTACTCGATGTGTTGCTTCCTTCTAGGGCTATCAAATTTTATACCTAAAGCAAAAAATCCTACTAATATTATAAATGGCTGGTATTTAACTTTAACTTCAAAACTAAGAAGATTGAGTAGAGAAACAGTTAAAATTTTAGGCCAATTTAAAAGGTGATTTATTTAGAAAATAAGTTTTATTTCATACTTTTTTGTGTAATTTTACTTTGGAAGTCGGTAAGTATAAGTTTTTGTTTAGAAATAATCTTTCTTTTTTCAGATCTGCACAAGTGAGTCTTAGAGTTTTATTCTGTCTATACAAGGTTACTTAATATGTTCCATTTTATATCTACATCTATCTATCTATACTTTAATATTATAAAGCTGAAGATTTTGTTTGTTTGAACGCGCTTATCCCAGGAACTACTGGTTCGAATTGAAAAATTATTTTTGTGTTGGATAGTCCGTTTATCGAGGAAGGTTTTAGGCTATATAACATGACGCTGCGACCAATAGGAGCGAGAATCAGTGGAAATTTTGGAAAAAATGGGGAAAATTATTCATCTTTGAGGGCTTCCGTTGTTTGTTTGAACGCGCTGATCTCAGGAACAGCTAGATCGAATTAAAAAAAATATTTTTGTGTTGGATAGTCCATTTGTCGAGGAAGACTTTAAGCTATATAACATAACGTTGTTACGCTGCGACCAATAGGAGCGAAGCATCAGTGAACAATGTTACAAAAACGGGGGAAATTATTCATATTTGAGGGCCTTCGTTGAATCGTTGCGTGCGCTGCGTAAACGGTTCAAGTTACCTAAAAATATGTAAATAGATAATAAAGAAAATAAAAATATCATTTACGCAGAAGTATGTACTTTAAAATATATTATTTAAAAAATTTCTTAATCGCGATCAAATTAACAGAAATTGACGCAGACGAAGTCGCGGGCAACAGCTATTAACAAAAAAAAAAAGGCAAAGCTAATTATTGACTGATGTATCAAGGCACTGGCCAAACCAATAACCATTAATGCTAGAAATTTGAAAATTTGCACACGTATTCCTCATAGGCTACGTCCTATGAGGAATACGTGTGCGAATTTTCAAATTCAAATTCTGCATCCACTAAGGAAGGATTTTTCAAAATTCAACCCCCAAGGGGGTATAATAGGGGATGAAAGTTTAACATCTAATTTTACGAGGGCGAAGCCGCGGCCAATTAATGCTAGTAGATGATAAATTAAAAAAATTAAGTAGCCACAACATGTAGGGTAATTAGTAACAATATCTACACAACTTCGCGTAACACAACCAAAAACTATTGCATTATTAGTCAAAAAGTTTTTTAGACCATAACATTAAATTACATAAAGAAAATTAAATAATCAAAAGTAAATAAAACCGACTACCCAAATTATATAGCCTATGTTACTCGGTCAATTATAACGAATCTCTTGACACCTCATTCATTAAATTAAGATCAATAGTTTAGGTACTACGATGGAACAAACAAACATACGAACATAATAACATTCATACATAGATTTCCAAAATCATTACCCTTCCTGTTGGCTTCGCCGTAGTAGGGTAAAAATGAGCTGATGATGATGAATTATAGCTAAGTAATTTTTCTAGCTGCCTAAGGGTCAAATCACACTAAGACGAAACAATACGCGACATGGCGCTGCATTTAATAATATTAATATCTATGGACGCTTCACACCACGTCAATCTGGCCCGTGCTAAGTATCCGAAGAACTTGTGTTACAGGTACCAGACAACGGGAAGTATATTTAATACTTATATACATAATACAATACATATATTTAAGATTTTTATTATATTATACACATATATTTTAATACACATCCATGACCCAGGAACACAGAAAAACTTTTTGTTCCTTTGGCAGGATTCGAACCTGCGACCTCCGGCTTGAGCACCAAAGAGCTGAACCACTGAGCCGAACCACTGAGCCACAGAGATCGTCATTTAAGATAGCTATTCAAAATTGATCTTTAATCTTAACACAATTTGAAGATACACGTTTCATTGTAATAGTTCGAATATCAGAGGGGCAATTCTGCTAAATAAAGCCAGCATTAATACAATTACAATCAAGTCCCCGTACGCTTATACTCCCAATAGGTGTTTTTATGAACGTTAAACCAACGTGAACGCGCTCTGATTGGTCGAAACGTCATAAAATCCGTTCACGGTAACATGACGCTGACCTTTCAATCCAAACAAAGTAAAATTGATTGTTTAAATTGTTACTTTAAATACGAGAATTGAGGTTCAGGTTGCACTGCGCTGCACAGGGTATTTTTTTTTTATATGAAATATGGGGGCAAATGAGCAAACGAGTCACCTGATGGAAAGCAACTTCCGTCGCCCATGGACACTCGCAGCATCAGAAGAGCTGCAAGTGCGTTGCCGGCCTTTTAAGAGGGAATAGGGTAATAGAGGAGGGTAGGGAAGGGAATAGGGTAGGGGATTGGGCCTCCGGTAAACTCACTCACTCGGCGAAACACAGCGCAAACGCTGTTTCACGCCGGTTTTCTGTGAGCCCGTGGTATTTCTCCGGTCGAGCCGGCCCATTCGTGCCGAAGCATGGCTCTACCACGTACAAATGTATGACTGTTGTCATGTGAAACGTGTATCTTTTTATGTAGTGAATAAGATTCAATTTTGAATAGCTATCTTAAAAATAAAGCGCCAGGTTGCGTATAGTCGCGATGTGAAATGACTCTAAGACTTTTGTAGCTTTCGCTTTTTACTACGCCTAGTCGACAACCCTAGCCCATTGTAACAAACCGTCGCACAATTAAACAATTAGTGATTTTAATTAGCTGAATATGCAAATATGCTAAGTAGCTTCCTGTTCTATATCGTCACGTGTAGATTACACCTTCAAACAGCTGAATTGCACTGAAAAACAATGTGAAAATTGTTGAGACAAAATTGGGTTTTTTCAATGCGAATTTGTTTTTTTAATTTTTGACCTGAGATCCCAGGCTCGTCAGACTACCCTTATATTCTTCCTGATAAAATGTATAACTACATTTTGTATAACTACATTTTTACATAGTAAAACATTTCTTGAGAATTGGCCTACCGCGAATACTAGCGGATATGCATTCGTTCAATTACAATACCTATATAAATACTACAATATGATATTATCCATTTAATAAGTAAGAATATAAAGGTAGTCTGGCGGGCCTGGGACCCCAGTCCATTTGTTATAGAGTGTAAATTACATTATACATATAACTTATGTTTCCGTATTTATCGAATGTTTTACACCAACCGTAGTTACAGGAGTGCTGATGTTAGGTATTTGTTGAATTGTTGATGATTTATAGTTTACACACGCCCATAGAGATTAAGGTGTACTATAGAATATGTATATCAAGGGTAAGAATTTTCATAAGAGGACATAGGTATTAGGTGCTTAATATCAGCCCGTAATTAGAATTCACCACCACCACCACAAAACCTGACTTAGAGCTTAAAAACTTAAAAATAAAATTAGTGGTGACTCATAACGTCGCGCTTTTATGCACACAGTATAGACACTAGGCAGTTAATAAAAATTAAATATGCAAACGGCTATCATGCATTTGCTTATTTATATATTACACAATTTACACACGGTATGTATAGCGATAAAATACACCTTGTCTAAATATTTTCATAAAGCTTTTAATTTACATTTCATTTTCTTTCAAGTAATTTCTTCCTTTAAAGTATCTCGATTATTGCATTGATGAACAAGTTATTTGCCTCTTTAAATCTAAAATATAATGTATAAAAATTAAAGTGGAAATAGTGCAAGAAGTATTGTGTATTATTACTGTGAAACATGAATTTCCACCAAGAACCTACAGTACAATCAATAACATACCTGACTGACTCATCTATCCACGCACAGCCTTACTACTGAACGGAGATTGCTAAAATTTGGCATACAGATAGTTGTAATGACGTAGGTATCCGGTAAGAGAGGATTTTTGAAAATTCGACCACTATGGGGATGAAAAAGTAACCCCTTTTTGTATGGATGTAAAATTTTGTATGGAAACCGAACTCCACGCGGACGAAGTCGCGGGCAAAAGCTAGTGCATTATAAGACTGGGACGATATTTTGCTGTCCGGTAGGCAATGACATTTGACTCGACACTCGTCAGTCGACACTCGTGTATTCGATTTTCAGCTCTATTGTACTAGCGCAGAGTTTACTTTCAATGCTCAGAATTTTCATCGGTCTTCCGGATTCCGGATCGTTTTGTCCCAGGTCCCAGCCTAATCCGTAATATTTAGATTTATGTCTATTAACTAACTATAGCGTTCAAATATGCAGACGTTGGAGTGACGTAGACATTTTGCAAAGTGGACATTATAGTGACCCTTCTGGTTAAGGTATATATACTTACCAGCCTCCGTGGTCTAATGGTTAGAGCTCGGCTTTCGACTCGAAGGTCGTGGGTTCGATTCCCGCATTGGAACAACAAAAAATGTTGTTTCCAAGTGTGGTTAGGAGTCAGGACAATGCAGGCTGATCACGTGATTGACAAGAAAGATCATCCATTCGTTGGGTGGGCATGTAAACGGTCGAACCTGCGCCTGATCTTTCGGCAGTCGTGTTGGTTATCCGTCCCACTGGATTATGAGAGTAAAGGAGGAGAGAGTGCTTTTGTGAACTGCGCACACAATTTGCACTCCTGCGTAACTAGCCTGATTTCGATGAAACCGGCCACCGTCACAAAAACGATGTGAGGAGTTAATATATTATTATTATTTTTAATACTTACCACTTGACACGTTAAAGACGTTAAAAAGTATTGAGGTAATATGCGACTAAAATTTAATAATGATGTGAATATTCGCAATTTCCTGCAAATCAATTGATTAACAAATAACAAGTCTCATTAATACTAATACATATTACATATTATCAACATCATTAAGAATTAATTGAACATACCATTATAATATCAAGGGTTTTAAAGTAAACAATACCTAATTTAATGATTTTATTTCAGAGGAAAACAAAAACAGAAAAATATCTAATCCGCAACGTGCGTCGTCGGAATAAACTTGAAAAAGCAATTTCAAAGCGAACCTTTCCATGATCAATGATTTTCAATATTACATACTCGACAGACTCGTAATATTGTAAATCAATTATCATCTTAATTTTTGAATTTACTAGATGTTGCTTGCGACTTCGTACGCGCAAAAGTTAATTTCGCAGAAACCACACATTTTCCGCGATAAAAGTAGCCTATGCCCTTCCCCGTGGTCTACTCTACATCTGTGCCTCATCAAAATCGGTTCCATAGTTTCGGAGCCTATTCAATGCAAACAAACAAACAAATAACAAACTTTTCCTCTTTATTATATTAGTATAGATAATATAGACTAGCTGTTACCCGTAGCTCCGCCCGCGTAAATACAGTATCCACTATCCCGTGTTCCTACTGTACTTTATCGGCATAAAAATATTCTACGTTTTAATCTAGAGCTTAAACTACTACCATAGTCCATACCAAATTTTTTATACCAAATTTTTGTTAATTCGTGAACAATGGTGTGGGTTATATGTTTATTACTTCTATTTGTTGATTGTATTAGTTTAAGATTGTAACATGTAACTGTTTTTTGTTCCAAATAAAGAAAATAAAATAAAATAAAATTTAATTTCGAAATCAGTTCAGTACTTTTTGTGTGAAAGCTAACAAACATCCATACATCCATCCATCCTCACAAACCTTCACATTTATAATAGTGCTCAGTAGTATGACATACCTATTTTGTTATCGTAACAAGTTTTTGAAACTTTACGGGTCGATTTCTTAATCAGATCGTTGAAAATTAAATTTCTAAGTAGCAAGTGGCAACATTATTACTAAATAGCCGGTTAATTAATATATGTAATAAAGTTTACATAATCTTTATTTTTGTAATAAATACTACATAGATAATGCGACATTTAATTAATTGACTACGAGAAACCGGTGATAAACTGTGTTGCAATTCATTAAATGACCTATCTAATATCTAAATAACAGAGGACATTGGTTAGGACGAATGTCAACCTAACTTGGAAATAACATTCTTTGTTGCTCCAACGCGGGAATCGAACCCACAACCTCTGAGTCGAGAGCCAAGCTATAAACCACTGGACCACGAAGGCTGTTACTGAACTCATAATATGTAAAGAATTATTACTAGTCATGAGAAGTACCTAATTAAGAGAAAAAATATACGAAAAAACCGTATTTTTAATTAAAATTTTATATGTAAGCCTCCTCTAGCGTCCAATAAATTAAAGTAACAAAAAACAAAGGCTCCCAGCGTAAATCGTCGCCTTAACGTGGCCTTTGGGAACATCCCTATTTTATTACCCAAAGAGCCAAACCCATCCCTACATGGATTCCCATACGCAATCATTTAAAAAATGATGATAATTTAATTTAATATGATGTTGCCTTGACTTCCTTTTTTAGGGTTCTGTACCTCGAAAGGAAAAAACGGAACCCTTATAGGATCACTTTGTTGTCCGTCCGTCTATCTCCTTGTCCAGTCAATACCCTTTTTCTCAGGAACACCTGGAAGTATCAAGCTGAAATTTATATCAAATACTCAAATCTACTGTTCCTTGGAGCTGTGAAAAAATCAAACTTCTAGGCCAACGCAATCAAAAGATACAGCTGTTTATGCCGCCGCATTTTTCCGCAAATTTTCGACATTCGCAAGGAAATCAAAACCTACATGGTACTTACCGTGAACTCAGAGTCTTAAAATTTGGTACGAAGTAACGTCTCATAGTACAGACAAAGGAAAAATTGCGAAAACCGTAAATTTTTAGTTACATCATATACTTAATAAAAATATTTTTAATATTTTAACCCCTTTCCTCATGAACGCGTAGAGGTATTAAATAGAAGTTCATATCAAATGCTCAGGTCCATAAAACCTTTAAGCTGTAACAACATCAAACTTCTGCGTATATACTTAGTATATACCTATAGGCTTGTACGGAATCCTCGCTGCCTGAATCCGACTCGCACTTGGCCGGATTTTTGTAAATATACCTTAGAAGTTAACGTTAGTAACCCCCTGAAAGGATAAAACCTGGGGGCCTAACAGAAACATTAGACAACGGTGTAAACGTGACGGTAACGAATAAAAGTATCCAGGGCGCTGTTATCTGGAGGCACGGCAGTGCCCCCGCCAAGTCGAGCGCGAAGCAAACACTGCCGTACCATCCTTTACTGGAACCATTTCGCCGCATTTTCAGGCCCCTATTTGAGAACCTCTGGATAAGACCAGAACGCAGAAATTTTCGTCATCCAATAAGCTATAATCACGTACTTAAAATCCAAAATTTCAAGTCTGTAGGTCATTTAGTTCCGAAGTTAAGCGAAAGCAAAGTTTCGCATTTTCGACACTCACTCACTCACTCACTCACTCACTCACTCACTCACTCACTCACTCACTCATGATCATCAAAATAGAACTAGTACTTCCCATAAACTTAGAGAGCTGAAATTTGGTACAGAGTTGGGGTTTAATGGCCACATAAAGGGAAAACTATAAAAACTAGGATAATCGATCTGGGGGCACGGCAGTGCCCCTGCCAAGTCGAGCGCGAAGCAAACACTGCCGTACCATTCTTTACTGCAACCATTTCGCCGCATTTTCAGGCCCCTATTTGAGAACCTCTAGATAAGACCAGAACGTTGATCTGGGGGCACGGCAGTGCCCCCGCTAAGTCGAGCGCGAAGCAAACACTGCCGTACCATTTTTTACTGAACCATTTCGCCGCATTTTCAGGCCCCTATTTGAGAACCTCTAGATAAGACCAGAACGTCGATCTGGGGGCACGGCAGTGCCCCCGCCAAGTCGAGCGCGAAGCAAACACTGCCGTACCATTCTTTACTAGAACCATTTTGCCGCATTTTCAGGCCCCTTTCTTCTACTCGAACTTTATTCTACTCGAACATTACACAAATTAAATAAACAAATTACACTAAAATCTAGGAAAATAAATCAATATGCCCACGTTTCTACAAAAAGAAGTGAAATCCCACCAAAATCATTCTGTAAAAAACTAGCCAAGTCTCGATGGAGCTGCTTGTTTATCTCTAAAAAGTAATGAAATCTAGACAAAATCGTGCCAAGTCTAAGGTTCCTTACTGCGGTTTCTTTATTATTATAGTTAATGTTGTGTGACTTGGCCGTTGAAGGGCACACAAGGGTACAAAACGGGCTCCATGACACCATTGCTCCAATACGTGTGTTGTACAATCAACAACAGCCTAAAATGAGACACTAGCGTCCAATTACCAATACCAGTATGGGCTATTATCTCGCTTAACAAACATAGGTAGTTACAAATGTAAACAAAATTGACTTGTACCCACTAAAGTATAAAGAATATTCAACGGCCAAGTCACTCAACATTAACTATAATAATAAAGAAACCGCAGTAAGGAACCTTAGACTTGGCACGATTTTGTCTAGATTTCATTACTTTTTAGAGATAAACAAGCAGCTCCATCGAGACTTGGCTAGTTTTTTACAGAATGTTTTTGGTGGGATAATTTTGACAGATTTTCATACAATTCCTATTCGATAACGTTAGGTATACGCCGCTGTCAAAAGTTTCTGCTAGGCCCACAGAGGGGTAAGCGAGCTGCGCGAACGTCGAACGATTCAATTCGAGTCAATTGCACAGGCGTTTCCATAATTTCATACAATTCTCCTTCGTTAACGTTACAAATACATAGTCAATAATTCGTGCTAGCTCCACACAGATGTTCAAAGTTTGTATTATATGAATAAAAAAAAACGTGGCCAAGTGCGAGTCGGACTCGCGCACCGAGGGTTCCGTACAAACCTGTAGTGATTTTGTTACAGCATAATGGTATTATAGACCAGAGGGGCAATTCTGCTAAATAAAACCTGCATTAATACAATTACAATCAATTCCCGATTCGCTTATACTCCCAAACGGTGTTTTTATGAACGTTAAACCAACGTGAAACGCGCTCTGATTGGTCGAAACGTCATAAAATCCGTTCACGGTAACATGTCACTACATTTACAAAACGAATGAAGTAAAATGAAAGTCTACTTTAAATACGAGAATTGAGGTTCTGAGTATTTGATATGAATTTCAATTTAATACCTCTACGCGTTCATGAGGAAAGGGGTAGTAAGCTTAAAATATATGATGATACAATATGATGTAACTAAAAATTTACGGTTTTCGCAATTTTTCCTTTATTTGTACTATAAGACGTTGTTTCGTACCAAATTTCAAGATTCTGAGTTCACGGGAAGTAACCCTGTAGGTTTTGAGTTTGCGAGTGCCGAGTGTCGAGCGGAAATTTGCGGCATAAACAGCTGTATCTTTTGATCGCGTTGGCTTAGAAGTTTAGAAGTAGACATGAGTATTTGATATAAATTCCATTTCTGAGAAAAATGGTCTTGACAGACAGACGGACGGACAACAAAGTTATCCTATAAGGATTCCGTTTTTTCCTTTCGAGGTACGAAACCCTAAAAAGTTAAAAGAGCAAACTGTAACAAACTTTTAACGAGATATAATATTAACAAGCAGTAAATGAAGCTAATTATATCAAAACATGGCATCATCATTAGCGACAACATAATTATCGTGACAATTTTCCAGCGGTTGTGTTCATGTGTCGCGCCCGATCTCATGCAGATCGCGGATCGAGTTGCCAGTAGGGTGCCCAGGTTGTAGCAAAAAGCCGGACAGACATAGTACATAATATCTGGATATTTGAGAAAAAAACAATAACTATAATCTACACTAATATTATAAAGAGGAAAACTTTGTTTGTATGTTTGTTTGTTTGTTTGTAATGAATAGGCTCAAAAAGTACTGGACCGATTTCAAAAATTCTTTCACCATTCGAAAGCTACATTATCCACGAGTAACATAGGCTAAATTTTATTTTGGAAAAAAATAGGGTTCCGTAAGATATTTGGGTTTTTCGGACACAAGGTGTAAAAAATCAACCAGAAAAGTTACTTATTTTGCGTACGCTGCCTAAACTATAAAAGATAGAACCATAAAATGTTCTAATTAATTGTAGATCTTATAAATATCTACAAAAAAGTCCGCGACACACTATACCTATGTATGTCGAGTGAGGCACAACAACATTTTTTTTATTTAGAAATCTTGATTTTTTTGGACTACATTTAAACGCGTTTATTTTACTCATGTTATTAATCCTTATCAAAATAAATTATTTCATCACTAAGTACAGTTTATGTAGATAATATTTGGTCTTTGAATGATTAAAATTGGACGTTTGGTTTTAAAGTTATGGCGAAATTAAAATATTACGATTTCTGCTGCACGGCCCGTTGCGAAGTGGGCGTCACCAAGGCGGGGTGCGCGTGCGGGTTAATGTTTAGTTTAGTTTAGTTTAGTTAAATAGTTTAGTTATTTTATAAACATCAAATTGATAATATCTTAAAATATAATACATTATAATATCTATACATCTATACAGTTAAATACAATTTAAGTGTCTGTTTGTAACTTCAAATTAACAGCTTTTTACATAATGAATCTGAAAGTATATTCGGTACTTACAATAAAATACATTTTTTTTTAATTTTTGTCTGTCCGTCTGTCTGTCTGTCAGTCGGTCTGTCTGTCTGTTTGTTCCGACTAATCTCTGAAACGGCTGGACCGATTTTCACGGGACTTTCACTAGCAGATAGCTGATGTTATAGGGTCTAACATAGACTACTTTTATTTTAGGGTTCCGTTTAAAAAAATAGGATTCCGCTTTCGTTAGTCTTAAATAAAGTCGCGGGTAAATTTCAGCGATATCCCAAAGTATTGTTCCACGCGGACGAAGTCGCGGGAAAAAGCTAGTATCTTATAAAAACTATAACTACGTAATTTATATAGCTCATGTTACCAGGCCTATTATTACGAATTTATTGACACATAATTAGGGAATGTTATTATTCGACAAATTTTACTATTCGAATAATTCGAATAATGGCAAAACACTATTCGAATAAATTCGAATAATTCGAATAATACGAATATTAGTAATAAACTTGAAATACAAGTAATATAATGCGTTTATTTATACCTGCATATTTAATAATATCAAAATGTGACATGTTTCACAAATTACTCTAAAAAAATCAACGTCTTTTTGATAAAAAAAATCTTCTTTTAAGTTTCAAACTTAAAATACTAAATCGCAATTACTTTTTTAAATCTATTAACACATGAACGGTTTAGGTCTGGAGCAGACCATGGATTTGGTTGTCAACTAAGTGGTTTCTTCCAAAAATTAAGGAAAAGATCCTCTAGGGGAGAGAATTTTGGGGGTTTGTTTTAGAGGTTCGTATTTTCTGGTTTTTAATTGAGCTAAGCTATTGATCTATTCAACATAGTCAATCGATTTAAAGAGTCAGACCTACAGTCTGACTTTTTAAATTTAACTTTTGGTACTATAATTTAATATATACCTATAAAGAACACAAATATTACAGAACATATTTTTTATTATTTATATATCAGTTTGTTTAGGATTGGAGAGAAATATATTTGCAGAGTTGGAACACTGCACAGAAATCGGAATGCACTGTAAATAGTGCTCTGTTCTAATATAGTGCAGCTGAAAACTCTAAATACACGAGTATCGTGCTGTCATAATGGTCTGCTCCCAGGGCCGGATTTAATATTAGTGCCGCCCTGGGCACTGAAGGAAATGCCGCCGTATCAGTGTATTTTACTTAAAATTGTAGTTTTTGTCTTATTTCTTACGAATTCATCAATAAATCTGCAATCAACTATATTTATTCTAACTAGGGGCCATCCACATATTACGTCACGCAAAATTTCGACTTTTTGTATTTGACTATTTAATATGTACTGTCACATTTAGTATGACCCCTCCCCCTCCCCCATCCGCTGAGACGTAATATGTGGATGGACCCCTATGATTTATTTTATTATATATTATACATAGGTACTTCAATAATACAAAAATATTTGTTTTCGTTCTAAGAATAAAAAAGGATCATGCAAAAAATTTTATGCGCAGTGTCCCCCATCCATCAACAGATTTCAAACCTATCTCAGTTAATAGCTCTTACCACGCTGATAATAATTATTTAGTATGTCGACTATCATCAGGAGTGGGGTTTAACGTTACCGTTATAATAATTAATTATTAATATATTGTGCAATGTTGATAACTGTAAAAAAAATAATGTAGTGTTCTAGAAATTATTTCTTTCACTTTCCAAATTTTGCCGCCCTACAAAATTTGCCGCCCTGGGCACTAGCCCCGACTGCCCCTAGTGTAAATCCACCACTGTCTGCTCCAGACCTAATCGGTACATGTGTATATAAACCGTAATAAGTAAGATAAACCGTCAAAATAAAAAGCACTCAAAAAAGATTTAATAACATAACGTTATCATAACAAAAAACTTCACAGTTGGTAAAAAGTGGTAGGAAAATCTTTAAAACAAAAATAACCTTTTTCCATTTTCAAGTTATCCGTGTTTTTGGTATCTTTATGTTTTCAATTTTTCTTGAACGATGAGCCTTATTACAAAAAGGAAGTTAGAAAACAGTAGATTTAAAAATTGTATCATAGCCTGAGGAATGTGTTGATGGTTTTTCTGAAAGTAGGCATCAGTGCAGAAGTAGGCATCAGGCGTTGTACTGCAAGAACAGAGTGTGTCATGTTACGAACCGTTCAGAAGATGAAGCGACGGTACAAAGAGACTGAAAAATATTTGACAAGGCCGTGCAAGACTTTGGATTTAATGGCAGACTCAGCGCTCGGCAAGACCGTTCAATTGTTTCCACTTGTTGAAAATCAACACTTAAATGCAGTTAAGTTCAGAAATAACTTCTTCAGACCCGAGGGAACTATGTTACTGATGGCACAGTGAAGAAGATTTGCTTTAGTAAATCTGAATCCCTTAAGACCGAGGCGAAGGGCGAGTGGTCTCACCTCGAGACCAAACTCGAAAGCCCTAGTATCGAGTAGCAACACTGTGATACGTCCGTGAACACATACAAAAGGATGAACGAGAATGATCCAGAATTTTGGTCCCAGATGAGTGGATTTACTCACTAACTTCACAAGTTAAAGTGAACTTCTCAAGGGAGGCTAAGTAAACGTGACCTGGTAGGGGATATCTTCAAGCTTACTTTTCAGATAGAGTCCAGTATGCTCAGGTATAGTACATATACAATGGGCTGGCATACTTTCAGGAATACGCGCTGAGTATGTGGCCACATAATAGCAATTGGACCTCTACCCGGAGAAAGATATGATCAAGAGATTCTTAAAGATTCTCTTTAATGTCCTCAGTCCTCACCTCAACCCGATATAAGTATACCCTGAGAAGAGCATAGAAGGCTAGTCAGAAGCCGCAAATTATCACCTACAGTTAGTACCCTCACAGCACTAAAACACGCCCTGATATAAGAATGGGAGAGAATATTGCATAATTCAGCTCTAAAACCTTTTCAGTATGACAAACCACCTCCAAGCTGTTGTTAGGCCTCGAGGAGTTATTCAAAACTGAAATTTTATATAACATGTAAATGTAGTCTTTAAGACTATGATTAAAATTATTAATTTTTTTTAAGATAAAAATAATATACTGATATATATAATTTATTACTTTTAAAGAAAGCTGATACATCTTGTTATAATATTTTGAAAAGTATGAAATTTGAAACGATTTGTACTTAGTTTTGCAGGCCAGTGTGATACTGTAATAATTAACTTAACAGGTATCCTTTATCGTTTCACTCTGTTCGTCCACTTGTCGCTCTTTCTATCTGCTCTTCTAGCTATATTGCGTCTAGATATCGGATTTGGTTTGATAAAAAAATATAATTTTATTATATAGTTATAAACACTTCACATGTATGGAAAGCCATCCCGGGTTTCCATACATGTGAAGTGTGTGTTGAATATTACGTCTTTTAAAATAAAGGAAAAGTTTTATACATGACATTTACGAAGTCAACCATTTCCTAGTAATCGGCCTCCAAATTGGTTTCACCCCCCTCTGTCATTTCTGAACTATGAAGATTAGGAACTTACAATTTTCCATGTTGGTAGATCATGGTAAATTCTCTTTAGGAAAGTTATTTTAAACGAAATCGAACAGTAAGATTAAGAAACTAAAAATTGTATTACGCTTTATAGTAACAGAACCCTCCTTAGACACGTCTTAACACGCTCTTGGTTAGGTTATTTTTACAAGCGTGTGTGTATGGATTTCTTTCGCTGACGCCTGTAGGAAATATTCACCTTAAATATTATTTGATTTAAAAACAGCTTTGTATTCTTTCACAAACTGTGTAGTAAAATCTGTTTTAGGATATTATTGACGACAATATTAATAAATAATAAAAGTAATGTATTAAATAACGAAACATTGTGGTTTATGTACAAGTTTATTACTATTACTAACATATTTTTGATAAATAAATAAAATATTTTTATTATTCGTTTTATTCGAAATATTCGAATATTGAACCCAGTCATATTCGAATAATGAAATCGTCGAATATTCGAATAAAACGAATTTTCGAATATTCGAATAATATTCCCTACACATAATTTATTAAAATAGAATGAGTAGTTTAGGCGCTACATTTAACAAATTACATACATACATATACATTAAAAAAATAAAAGAATCATTACTCTTCCTTTTGGCTTCGCCGTAGTTGGGTTGAAACTTCGAACTTCGTTTAAAGTCGTGTTAAAAAAAAACTAGGGGAGAGCGGGGCTGAAAGTGCCGATTTTGACAAATCCTTATATGATTCGGATAAAACAAGTACTAGGTCTGAAAGTAGTGGTTCATCCTAAGCCAAATTTAGTCTATATTCCGAATTCACCTTCAGATTTTGCACATTTTTAATAGTTTTTAAGAAAAAGTGATTGTTTTATACAGCGGCGGCAAGGCACTACCAACCCCACTTTGGGGCAAGTTGTGCCGTAGCAGAGGTCGGTTGTGCCGTTGATAATGCTAGGTGTTTTACAAGAATGAAAATTAATTTAGAATTTAAAAGACATTAATTTTATAATAATATATTTATACCTTATACTTTTTACTATGAATCAACTGTTTTAAATTTTTTGTTGCTTATAATACTAAGTATTATTATAAAATAACAATTTACCTTTACATAAGTAATTATCTCAAACATTTTTATGTTTGAGATAATTACTTATGTAATTTTAATCAATAGTTTGTACTTATTTTTATGCGAATGAATGAGATCATTTATTAAAAATATCAGTCTCTAAGGACAATAGTACAAAAATCATAAATTTTCTGTAAAATTATAAAGAAACAGAGTTCTTTTCAGAGTTATTATCTTACTGAGCAGTCTCAGTCACTTTAAGAAATCAAAAAAAAATATAATATCAAATCTAGTTATTCTCTAGATGACTGATAAGAATAGCAATTAGGAAATACAAATGCTGGGCTTTCTTCATCTTCAATACATTGCAAATAGGTCCAATTCTTAAACTCTCTGCATTCAATCCATTTTTCTCCAGGGGCAGAGTTGGAATAGGGCATCACAACATATGATACAGTACCATTCTTGTTTATCATCAGAACTGTCGTCATCTTGCAAAACTCTTCTCTTAGCGGGGTTCTTAGTCAGCTTTAATTTTGTTTGTTTACCATTTTCCTTGACTTTTTCTTTCCCTTTTCCCTTTTCCCTTAACCTTCTTTCTAGCTTCACTTTCTTTATTTTTCTTTTTATTAGCATGTTCTTCGGCCAAAGCATTTTTCTTTGGAGTGTCCGTAAGAACAGTTGTCTTTCTTTTACGTCCTTTATTATGTCCGATTAATCGGGGAGGTGCTTTAGGCAGTGGTCTTATTAGGTCTGGTGAGAAAATTACTATATTTTTATCTCCTGTGTTGTTATCAGCTGATTGAGAAAGCTGGAAGTTTGCAGCAAGAGACAGGCTCCTGAGAATAAACAATATTGAAACAATAAAGGTTACTTAGGGGTTGGTTGTGCCGCGGCACAAGTAGCCCCACAAGAACGGCACATTTTACCCCGCTTATGAGAGTGTGATATTTTGTCTTATATATAAAAATCTCTGCGCTCAAAGCATAAAAATTACACTGCATAATAAACTAGGATAAATAACAAATATTTTACTAAAACTCTCATATTAAAAGCACGTAAAATACTAGCTTGCGACCAAAAAGTATCGAAACGAAAATATTTACTTACGGGGCGCTGGAGGACCTTCACATGCACTGCCACTCGGTCCGCATCGCTGGCGAAACTAGAATGGCAGCCGCGTGTGCCTGACTGTTAGGCATCACGCGACACAATACGATCGTATATCTATCTCTTTCTGTTTTCGAGATATTCGCGTCGGAACAATTTACCCCCGGCACTTTCAGCCCCGCTCTCCCCTACACGACATACTCTACGTAGGTATGTCGTGACAAATGTGAGAAAACTAAATTATTGCTGGATACCATTTAATTTTACCGATCCAGACCAAAAGAAGATTATTATAAAAAACTTAAAGATGCATTAAATAAGGTGGTAGAAGCGGAAACCTGACAGAGTACAAATGTGGAAAAACTGGCTCACATCATAAAGCCGGCTGCTGTCTGTCTGCCCGGATGGGCACGCTACCAAAAATGTTACGTAATCGCCAAATTAGAAGATCCATAGATCTCTATAAGACCATGTCTGGCGTAAATCGGTCGCCTGGCCACACTAGTCGCGAGTCGCCAACAACGGGGAAGGGAACCGGTCTGCGGGCCTTACACGGCGCGGGCGCAACGTTGTGACTTGTGACGTAACGGCGATAGGCTTCCTTGTTAGCGTTACCTAATGTGATCAAGGGCAGTCGGAAAAGTTACACATTTTCATCAATATACGAGTAGTATATAAATTATAACATTAGCCTTTTGCCTGCGACTTCGTCCGCGTGGAGTTCACCATACAAAATTTTAACCCCTTTTTCACCCCCTTAGAGGGTGAATTTTCAAAAATCCTTTCTTAGCGGATGCCTACGTCATTACAACTATCTGTATGTATCAGCAAAATTGCGTTGATTGATGATTCAGTCAGGTTTGCCTTTTATATATTTACATCTACCTGTATTTTTGTTGTTTAAAAATTTGTAAATACTTTATTAAAACATAAAAAACCTCAGATAGAAAAACTTGAATTAATGCATAAGTTTATAGAGTGGTTATTTCTACAAAAAAACGTTCTTGAGACTTGAAAAAACTCGCAGTCGCGATATAGTTTCACCTTATACTCAAAGGTTTTTTGCCATCACAAAAAATATTTAATAACCAGTAAACTAACAGCCGAATACTCAAACACAAATTCTTCTTCATATATGAGGCTGTGCTTGTCATTCTGCCAAGAAGATAATTATGGTGATTGGTGACAACCTGCAATTTCAATTCCTAGTTCCATTAATATACTCGGAAATATTGAGGTATTACTACTTGATAAACGAAAAATATATAAAATTTTAAGTGTAGTTTAGTAATTCTCTAACATATAAAAATTTCAAAAATTTTTGCTAAATTAGTTAATAAAAATCTACATCATTAGTTTACTTACATCATATTACATATTATTTAAAAACATTCATTACTATAAGTATGAACTTAAACTCACGAATTTCGGAGATACATATTAACTATTTGTAAATATGTATCTCCGAAATTTGTGCGTTCTTGCGGCTTTATTACACTTTTACCTAACTGTGACGCCACAGTTAGCACTTAGCCTGTACGCTGTACCACTTTTGTATAGACCGTTTTGACGAGACTTGTGAAATTTTGGAAAAAAGTCATTTTTTGTAACAATTCATTTTTCAAACAACATCTTTGAAAATATTTTTTTTTTATTATACTTTATTCTGAGAACTTACTCACATTTACTTAAGAGTATTATTAATTTATGCAATCCAATAAATTCAGACGTCTAGCCTATATATTCGAGCTTTACAACCGTTTAAACTAGTATACTAGTATTCTAGCGACTTTAAATCAATTATACAAATTCGCAAGATAATCTTGTCGGAGCAAGCAATTGACTATTAGGTCATTTTGTCAACTCGATATGCACTATATTGCAAGCAACTAGTATTCAAGGAATACCGGTACTTATCGGCCGTGCTGTCAAAGACAACATTATGGTTGAAATCCTATCGCTAGAGAATAGAGATAACAATAGTAATTAAGTAATGCGGTTTAATTGTCGGCTACGTAATTACTAGATCTAGTGCAATCTGCCATATTTTTTGTATGCAGATTGTGAACTATAATATCACATCGATGTGCTTAGATTACAAAAATAAAACGCATGTTTTTCAAAGGCACAAGGCCTACATTATCCAGAGTATAGTCCGGATAATATAGGATATTAATCCGGATATATATTAGTCCGGAATAGTCCGGAATAAGGACTATATTGTTCAGAATCCGTAAGGGCGGGGAAAATTCAGAGCACTGAATATAGAACTCTATGCTTATACAATAGAGCTGAAAAGGGTTCTATTTTCCAGTAGCGAAGGTTGTGGTTCTCTTTCATAGGGATGCCCTAGCCTGTATAATGGGTGGAGATTTGGATGAGTCTTCAAAATGTAAGTGGTAAGTGAAGCCGATAGGAATAGAGTTAAGGCCCCCACAGACGAGAGGCCGATCGTTTCAGCTGGAACTGACGTCAGTTCGGCCTGAACGGATTCGAGCACACACACGGAAAAAATCGCATCCAATCCAATTTACGTCAGTTCGGCCTGATCTGATTCGTGCCCACACACGGAACAGTCGCATCAGTCCATTCTGGTTTGCCGCGCGCTACGGTCGTGTTTATCAATTTTGTATTTAAACACCGCGAAAACTCGTACAACGCTTGTACAAGATACACGCCCGCACGGCAGCGGGTCGGGCAAGAACTGAAGCGATTTGTCCACACACGGTCAGGACAGGCCGCGCGTTCAGGCCGATCGGTCAGGCCAGAATTAATGTTGCCAACTTAGTTATTTTACAAAATTTTACTAAATTGAGTATTTTATTCCCTCCTTGGTAGAAATTTAGTTATTAGTAGTGTTTAAGTAGGAAAGAGCCAGACAGTAATGATATGCAAAATAGCTACTAAATACGTAATATTTCCTAGTATATTTTAATTTAATGGTTAAAATTTATAATCAAATTCAATTAATGAAAAAAATTTAATATAATAAAACCTAAAATGCAGTGGTTTTTGGGGGGCTTCAGGAATTCCTAAGTTAAGTAGCCTCTTTAGTAGTTTTTTAGTAGTTTTAGTAGAAATCGATACGAGTTTAGTAGTTTCACAAAAAAAGAGCTGGCAACACTGGAACGAATCGCTTCAGTCGAGTTTTGCCGGGAAAGTCAATCAGCAATGTTGTGTTTCTGTATTATTTTTCTAAATTCGTGTTAATTCGGTTTTTAATGTGTTATAGTGGTGGAATATTAACCATTAATTATTCGTTGAGGTGCATTAGTGTGGAAAAGTGATACATTCTACAAAATGCGTGCTAAATTGGGTTTCCCGCCAAAACTCCCTAGGAAGTTTCAGTAAAGCGTCTACCACTTTACTGAATCGACTGACTTGACTGATTGACTACCGTGACTATTTATTTGGACTTTGACTAGACTTTGGACTTGACGATTTAGAAATACAGTATACCTACGTTGATGAAAATAATATACTTGACATTGGCAAATGGTGATAAGCCGACGCCATAAATAAATAAAAAAAAAAAAAAAAAAAAAAAATCGCTTCAGTCCGTACGGCCGCCTGATGCGATCTCGAAATTGCACACACACGATACGATTTTGCATCCGTTCAGGCCGAACTGAAGGTAGACCGGACCATGTATGGGGCCCCTTATAGGAACCCCATGCCGCTGCTGCTATTTTCAGTAGGTACTCTGAATTTTCTCCGGCGTTCCAGATTCCGGAGCATCATAATATAGTCCCAGCAAAGATTTCAAAACCCAAGATAGGCTATGACGTACATTTGTCAGAACGAATATTCATACAAGAAAAAGTTACGCCCGCGCCATCCAAGAAAACAAGAGTTTTCACCATATTTCAAATGTCAGCCATCTTGTTTTCACCATACGTCAAATGTCAAAATGGCCCCAAAAATCTCAACCTCGTCTGTAATAGGTATATACGTCTATGAGTCCCAGCCTAATATTAAGTGCTAAGTAAGAAGTAAAAATTTTAAAAGCCTTTGGATGCACAGTAATCCAAAGAAGCTTAACATTTGGTAGTGACGTTTTCTTACATAAATACTAATTATGTTAGAATTATTATATCATATAACAGCATGTGGTCCATGTGTGCAAAAAATATGGTTCCAATACATTATCGTGTATAATTTTTTGCCAGCACAATTTATAGTTTCATTTTAAGAACAAAACATATTAAAACGATCCTTAACCATTTAGAAATTTCGATGATTGTCCCATAGTGCCCATAAATCGTCCGGGCCTCGACTCGACCGACAATAAGTTTTTTTTTTCGAAATATTTTGTGTGCGAGCATTGCGTAATAAACTGCATTCTATTCGCGTTCAAAAACACTAATGAACCTTAACAATGGCGTGGCTGCTTCAAATTAAAAGCTAAAAGTAAAAACTAATAAGGCTAAAGGCATTGAAAAGTAAAAACATGCCTATTAAATTTTAAATTTAATAATGAAATAGTATGTTATCGGCGAAAAGTTTACGCTCAATTTTGAAATATCTAATATTTTTTTAAAAGTTTTTATTGTTCGTTATTTGATCATGGAAATGTAATCTGAACTATGTTTATTTTTGCAATATATTTAGCTCTTCGCTGATAATTTCACAATGGTTACAATTTGTAAGTCTTTAATTAAATAGTAAAAGTAATGTACAAATAAGATATCGTTATACTTAATAACATTTTGTTTAATGTTTTTTGTAATTCCAGGAAGCGCGTCACTACTCAGTTATCGACGAGATAATACTTTGTTCAATGGCTGTGTTTCGCGGAAAATAGCGCTACCAAAAAAACGTAAGCAAAATGGCGACCGCTGGAATTAAATAATGAAAATGGCGGATAATGTTAGTAGTATTGAAGTTAGCGAACGTGTTCTGGCCGATAATCTGTTTTTCTTTCTTTAGCGCTAGCAAGCGCTGTTTTCCGCGGATCACAGCCATTATGTTCTTTGCAGATGTCATATTATCACATATCGTCGAAAACATTAATAACTTATCGTACAGAACTAGGTTGACCGATAGTATTTTTAATAATATTTTATTATTGTTATTAGATATATTATCGAAAACATACACCCGGATATGTTTATAGTCGGTAAAACTCATCTTTGACCTTTTAAAAGTTTAATTAATCCATAAGTTTCAAAGTAAGTTTTACTGCTAGATCCGTTTTCCTCTAATACAAAGTTATATGTCGATAAAATATGAATTTTAATTTGATCAATTAAAAATCTAACTTTATAAGTTTATTAAATGTTAATACTTAGAAGAAGATTATATTATTATCGTAGTAAGAGCATAGTAAGAGTCGTTCGCTTAGGGGCCGTCCATCAATCACGTGATGTTTTTAACAACTTTTTAGACCACTCCCCTCCCCCTGTTGATACGTGGTGAGGTTTTATACTACCCCCCATCCCCCACCTAAGATCACGTGTATTTTTTTTACATAGTAAGCAGGTCATGTTTGAAGAAAAACTTTAACTTAAAAATCAATTTAATCGAATAATTTAAGCAATTAAAAACTATACGAGTCATTTGTCTTGTAAGTATTTAAACAACACTACGAATCTACAACCGATAATAATTTCGGTATGCATAGACTAGATTCGAAAATTAATACACGTAATGTCTCCTTATACCCCCTCCTCCCCTTGGTGATACTTGGTGATTTTTTTTCGGACCTCCCTCCCCCTTTAGACATCACGTGATTAAAGGACGACCTCTTATTCGTCCCACAAAGTTATGTCCTAATGGGACGAAAAGGCGAATTTAAGAGTGCGCTAGTCAACGGCTCGAACTCAGTGCTGCGCGCGGGGAAAATGCTTGTTATTTCACCTAATATTGGGGAAAAAAGGATATACCCATAAAATAGTAATCTATACTTATAAGAGAAGCTATACTGCACACATTTATGCAGCTGTGTAAAGTATTTTAGAAAAGGCGTCTTCAAATTACGCAAATCGACACTCAGCTGTTGGTGTTTTATGAAAAAACTATATAATATTTTTGTCTGAAGTAAAATTATCTCAATTGCTAAATAATTGAACTGTGTCGGTACGTGCTTGCTTTTTTTATTATCATTCTTCGTTTAATTTTTATTTACGTTCAAAGTTGTGCTAAAAATGCGATGTTTGGAGGCTATTATCTTCTACACTAATTTGAATTTCAGAAATATAAGCAAATACCGACCTAGATAAGTGTCATAAAAATCGATATTACGCTAGAATTTGGGTCTACAATGTTTGACTTTGGAGTAAATCACCAACAGCGTTTGTATGGAGAAAAATCCGACTAGCGCAGCCTTAATTCACCACATGATCACTGGACTATTTCTGTAAATGTTTGTGCTCCACCAGCTCTACCGCACTTGCAGTATGTTATATGTCCTAGTTCTAGTATGACACGTGATGACGTGAGTACTAACATACCTAAAATAGATATTTCAATGCGGGAGATGAAAAACAATACAGATAATATATTTCTAACCTTTTGATACAATTTGGTGTCCATTAATTTTACAAATAAATATAATTTTCAAATGAAAAGTTTAACCCGATTACGTAAATTATATGATACTAGATGCTTCCCGCTAAAAGAAAATCTCGCGGGAACCATACATTTTCACTCGTTCAAAAGTAGCCTATGTGCTTCCCCGTGGTCTACTTTATACTTGTGCAAAATTTCATCAACATCGGTCCAGTAGTTTCGGAGCCTATTCAATACAAACTTTACCTCTTTATAATTGTATTAGTACAAAATAGAGATAGCCTATGTTACCCAGGCTATTATTACGAATCTATTGATACCTCATTTGTATAAAATTGGATACTGATCCAATTATATTCCACCGTAGCGCCAAAGCCACTGAGTTTTGACGCTACGTCGGACTGCATACATTCATACATATACTGTCAATATCATGAGCTTTCCTTTTGGTTTCGCCGTAGTCGGGTAAAAAATCAGTTTTGTAACTACATAATTATAATATGTCACCGTCAAATTGAAAATAATGTGAAAGTTTGTGAGGATGGATGGATGGATGGATGGATGTATGTTTGTTACTCTTTCACGCAAAAACTACTTAACGGATTTTTATGAAATTTGGTATGGTATTAGTTGGAGGTCTGGATTAAATCATTGGCTACATTTTATCCCGAAAAAGTACAGTCTTCCAGAATCCCGTGGGATACTGTATTTACGCGGGTGGAGCCGCGGGCTAAAGCTTTTATTATAATATAACGAACCGAAACTCGTCAAATTGTAAAACGGAACGCAACTCGCGCGCTGATTGGTTGAACCGTGAATGGTATATTTTAACTTGCGGCGCCAAAATAATGCGTAAATTTGTAAGCGATTTTATAAAATGTCGACAGATTGTGAAATAAACATTATTATTTCACAATCTGTCGACATTTTATAAAATCGCTAGTTATATTACAATCTAACGGTATTTAAAATTTCTTTAGGTTTGATTGTGATAGACGGCTTTACATTTGTACTAAATAGTTTATATACTTAATTAATTGATAATGGAGCATTTTCTTTTGTTTGAAAAAAAAAATAACATTTTTATCGGATGTCGTATACGTCAATGTTTTAGTTATTATTACATTATAATGTTATTATTAAATTACATTTTATTATTTTTATTGTAATCGCTGTAGAGCAGTGTTTTTCAACCTGTGGGTCGCGACCCCCTGGGGGGTCGCGAAGCTTCTGTAGGGGGTCGCCGGAGGTCGAGAGAACTTTAGTACAAAAACAATAAATATTAAAAAGATTGATTTATTAAGTAAGAAAATTTTAACAAAAGGATAATATAGCCATAAATCGATCATCGATATCATCGATGTATGTAATTGTAAAATAATGTGTTTGACGTAGGTACTATATTAATTATTATGTAAGTTTATATCCGAATCCTAATTATGGAGACGCATATAAACATCGTATGGAATGAATATCTATAACACTATCATACACATACATACATGATAAAAAAGCGAAGGGTCGGGGGGTCGCGAAATATTTTTTCATACGAGGGGGGTCGCATCATGAAAAAGGTTGAAAAACACTGCTGTAGAGTACCAACTACCAACCTATATTTCTTCAATGAAACCGAAATAATAACAATATTTGAATATTTGAAGAGCCACAATATTGCAAATTGTACGGCGGGCGGCCCCAGATAAGTTATCGCGCGACCCCACATCCGATAGCTCGTAGCCCGTAGCACTCATGGCCGACTTCATGTTTCATCACATTTCGATAACGTAAAATATTATATTTTGTGAGATTGTGACCTCAGTGTGAGAAAAACTGAAAAATATTTGGAATTTTCTTAAAAAAGTGATATTATGTCATAGTTTCGCATCTACCCTCGCTGAAAATTGTACTTACAACAGTATTTTTGCCCGTAATCTGTACTAAATAAAATAATAACTCCCCACACCGATCTCGGTGACGTTGGCAGTTACATTGACACCAGGCCAGTTACGCAGAAGTAATTTTATAGTGCCCAATTGTGTGCGCAGTACACAAGAGCACTCTCTCTTCCTTTACTTACGTTATCCAGTGGGACGGATAGCCGACACGACTGACGAGAGATGAGGCGCAGGTCCGACTTTTTACATGCCCATCCGACATATGGATCATCTTTCTTGTCAGACAATCAGGTGATCAGCCTACATTGTCCTAACCAAACTTGGAAACAACATTTTTGTTGTTCCAATGCGGGAATCGAACCCACGACCTCCGAGTCGAAAGCCTGGCATCAACCAATTGATGGTCTGTACTATATATTGTGTAAGAATATCGCAATTCAAGTCCTCTATAATTTATGTTAAACATGATACATTTTCGTATTATAAACCTAAGTTTTATTACCTACTAAAAGTGTTTGGGTACTTTTTTAACAAACATACTTTTGTACTTTTTTGACACAATTTTCTATATTTTTGTCGTACAGCACTTTAGCTGTTCATATAGGATCGTATTAACTATTAGATCATATATAGGTAGTATAGACCAGGACCCTGTTTAATACATACATACATATAATCACGCCTTTTTCCCGTAAAAGGGTAGGCAGAGACCACTTTTTGCCACTTGCTACGATCCTTACATACTCGTTTCGCTTCGTTCACTTTCATTCTTACCATCCATTCCTCCTCTTACATTCAACGTAGCGAAGCGGCTCTCCATGGTCCGCTTTTCACCTCCGCGAGAAACGAGACGTGATGGGTGGTGAACCACATCGCCGCCATTTTGGATAATTAAATTATTTTTATAATTATCCATTGCGTTTCCACGGATTGGTGGAGAGGGTAGGAATAGGGAAAGGGAAGGATAGGTGGTGTGGAAAGGAAGATTGGTAAGTTAGAGTGGGAAATAGGAAATGTAGGATATTACCGCCCAGGAGGGTAAGGGATAGGACAGTAATAGCTAGGGAAGCCGGGGTCGCATACCCGTATACTATACCACAACTACCGAACAGGTAAGTTGGGATGAGTATTCCATGACATATTTAATAAACTTTACAAATAGAATTATCTATACATATAAAATCCTTTGTCCTGAATGACTGACGGATCAACGCGCAGCCTAAACCGCTGATCGTAGAGACCTGAAACTTGCAGGGCTTGCTCTTTGTAATGCGTAGGGATCCGATAAGAAGGGATTTTTCGAAATTCGACTGCTAAGGGGGTGAAAAGGGGGAAAACAGTTTGTATGGGACTACGTGATTCCTTGGTCCAATCTACTTCATATTTTGCACAAAAATTATGTAACAGAATTGATGGAATTCGTGTATCATAGTTTATTGAAATTCGTCCCCTAACGGAAATAAAAAGGGAAAGAAAGTTATTTGGGAGCGATTTGCTTTAAAGTTGATATAAATACTCTTTAGTGCTTTTGATTTAAAGCTCCCACTCACAAGCAATCGATCGATTTAGTCTTTACAATTTAAACATTTACTGGGTTCGTAGTTGCAAGTAAATCGGTTTAGATAAAAATTAAATATAGTCTGAGATCCTAGGGCCACCTTACTATACTTTTTATATGAAATTCGTATATATACGCGTAAATTTTGTTCCAACTTTAGACCCCCATCGCAAAAACTAGCTGGTAGTCACGCACGCACACGCACTAATCATTGTATGTAATAGTTTGTCATTAGCAATTTACTTTCAAATACGAATTAATTTCCAATTTGATCGAACCAATCGATAGCCCGTGAGTGGGGAGCTTTATTTTTACTTTGACATAATATATTGTCATCATGTTGAAAAATAAATCTGACAAGAATGCGAAAGTTAAATTTGATGAAAATGTTTTTGAAAAACTAGGCACCTAAATATTTGCGATTGCTGCATTAATTATATTCATAATACTTAATATATTAGGTACATACTATTTCAGTAGAATATTTTGAGTGTAGGTCTATGGTGTAGGTATAATTAAATTTCTTTCTCTTTTGTTGTTATATTATCCTCTTTTTAATATTATATATCTATGTATATTATGTAATATTTAATTTATTTGTGCTTGATTTATCAGTGTTTGATATATAGGTTTTTAGCATAGATATATAATATTAAAAAGAGGGTTTTTAGTTTTTAACCCAAAACAATGACTTTTAAGATTTTCTTAAAATATTTTTGATTTATACGTTTGTGCGCGCTTATCTCAGAAACTACGGAACGGATTTTTATAAAATATGTTACCGTAGTAGTTTAGCCCTTGGATAAACACACTCCGGGACATCTTTGAATCGTCGATCCCACGATCCCTTAAGACCAGGGTCTTTGATCAATGCGTACTACCGGTAATGACATACGGAGCCGAAACGTGGACTCTCACCGTAGGGATGGTTCACAAGTTCAAGGTTGCTCAGCGTGCGATGGAAAGAGCAATGTTAAGGGTATCTCTGGTGGATAAAATACGTAACGACGTTATTCGCCAGAGAACTAAAGTCACCGACATTGCTCAACGAATTAGCACGCTGAAGTGGAAGTGGGCCGGCCATGTTTGCAGACGGACGGACAATCGATGGAGCAGACAAGTATTAGAGTAGAGACCACGCTTAGGCAAACGTAGTGTAGGACGTCCTGCGGCACGATGGACCGACGATTTGAAGAAGGTGGCTGGCAGCGGATGGATGAGGGCTGCCCAAGATCGGGATGTTCATTCAGCAGTGGACAGCGATAGGCTGATGATGATGATGAAACACATAGGACTCACTTTTTATCGCGGAAAATTTTTGGGTACATCTACCTATGGGTTCCACGCGGTTAGGAATTAGGATAGCTCTGCTTATAATTTTGTGTAGGTATTTCAATTCAATCGGTTCATACCTACAAAAAGTTTTATCAATTTAAAGAGTAACATAGTATAAAATGCTATAAATAAAAATGAAAATAAAATAAATAAAATAAAGTTTATTGATCAAAAAGTACATGAAATCTTATGTCTATCACTGGTCTTCACACTGGGATTCCCTGTGTCGTGAAGGCCAGTCTCTTTCATATAAGAATCTTACATTAAATTACATGGCTGTACGAGTTTACAATGTTACAAAGTTTAAATAACTAACTTTAAAGTTTAAATAGTTAAAATAACCAGATATTTGAATTGGTTAAAACTTTACCTATATTACCTAATAATTAATGTGTATGATTATTATATGAGGAATAAGTGAGAAACTAGATGGCTTCGTGGTCGTACTGCTAACTCATCTCTCTTAAACTCTGTCGTGGTCCCAACTGATGGGCGATCACAATCCAAATTATTTTTATTAAGTTCAAAGTCCACAACGTCTTCCCATTTAAAATATTTTCGAAATCTTAAAATACTAATTATCGACTACAAAGAAATCCTTACGTTTTATATAAACGCGAAAGTTTGTATGTACGTACATAATATGTTTAGTTTTTCATGCAATAAAGTAAAGTAAAGAAAACACTTAAAGAATTTTGATGAAATTTGGTATGGTAGTTTATCCAGAATTAACACAGAATATTTTTTACAGCTTATTAAATTTTATTTATGGTAGGTACAGTTCCCGGTAGATTTGTTGAGTGTATACCTACGAAGTCGCAGTAAACATTGAAATAAAATACAACTGATATGGCTGTGCAGTGCATACACTATTATGTATTCAATTTTGGTATTGGTATTTTCCCGAACAAGCTTTCCCTCTGACTGAAACCCAATTTCACGCAAGCGAAGCTGCGGGCAAAAGCTAGTCTAAGATAAAGATCCCTTCCCTGATTTTGAATATTTAATAAATACTTTGCTATTTATGAATCAGGTTTATAGAGATCCATAATTATCTTAAACTATTATGAAAATAAAACCGGCCAAGTACGAGTTAGACCCGCGTGCGTAGGGTTCCGCAATATCATTATATCAATATTTTATATATTTGCTTATCATTATTTGTTCTTTTTGTACGAAGATTCCAAGTAAGTATTTGAATAAGATAATGAAGTAAGCACATTTTACAAGTATCTATAACTCCTGGACTAACAAAGTTATTTAAGCCGTTAGTTTTCCTTCAAACATGGACTAGCATTACGAACTTTTTCAGTACTGTACATAGTTACTGAACCCTCCTTATACATGTCAGGCCATGTCTAAAGAGGGTTAGGTTATTTACTCCTGCTTAGGTTATTGATTTATTTGTATCGAGAAATCGCAGTTTTTCCTCACCGGTCTCATAAATAAAATTTTAATTTATAAGTTTATATACTTCACTTAAGGTAATTTATGTATAGAATTAATTAATGTCGATATCATAATATATTTTCACTGAGCCGGATATACTTAGTGAATTAGTCAGTAAATATAGTACGGCATAATAGTCATTCGCAAATCGCCTTTAAACATCTTTTCGAAAGTCGAATATACTAATTGATATTTTAGGCAGAGTCAGCAGTTTTTGGTTGACAATATGAGCCAATGGTAAAAACAACCGAATGACATGTCACTTTTAAATGTCAAAATGTCTCATAAATAAGCATTACTTTGTATTGTTAGCAAAAACATATTATGGACATTACGAGAACAGACCAGCCAAAATCAATGACTGATTAAATGTTCTAATCGGTTGAGTGATAGTATGAAACGATAAAATACTGGTTGTCATACTGTAAATGGTGTCATGTCTGTTTGCCTAGTCATTTACATCCAAATAATAAAGTTATTCCCAAATCGTTTGCTAGACAAAGATTTCAAAACTAAAGATAGGCTATGACGTACATTTGACAGAACAAATCTTCATACAAGAAAAAGTTACGCCATTTTGGTTTTCACCATACTTCAAATGTCAGCCATCTTGGTTTCACCACACCTCAAATGTCAAAATAGCCCCAAAGTCTCCAAATTTGGTGCCATTTAAGTGAGGACAGTTTTCACCTCAACATGCCGCGTCTATAAAATATACGTCTATGTTCTAATAGATCGTAAAAGGTAAATTTAACATCGTATACGCGCCGCAGGAATCGGTTCATAGCAGAACCTTATACGCATATTATAAGGTTCCGTACTCAACTTATTATTTCGTTATTTTTGTAAGAACTTCTCCACTTAAACGCATTTTACAAGATACTTCGGCTTCTATAACTCCGGAACTAACAAAGTTATAGATTTCCTTTAAAGTTTATCACATGGACTACCATCGTGAATTTTTTCATATTTTTCGAGCCAGCCGTTTAGCTTTTAGAGGGGGAGATGACGCCCTAATTTAACAATTAATAAATAAAATTGAATATCGAAATAAATAAAGTTGAATATTGGAATAACGGACATCTAAATAAAAAAAAATGTCTTAACAACCTCTCAATGCTTCTAAAAGACCAAATATACGTAATGCTTTCCCACACTATGGGGTATAGGTACGCGAGAAAAAAAAAAATCATCACCACTTTACATTATACAAAAAAAGATTTTTTTGGATTTTATTTTTACACTTTGTCGACGTGGTAAATACACTTAATATCCATTTCGTCTTTCAAGCACTTACCTAACGGAGAGTTGGACGGTAAGCCTAACACGGACGGACGGACCAACGGACGGACATAACGAAACTATAAGGGTTCCGTGACGTGAACTACGGAACCTTAAAAACAACGTCCAATCCAGACTCTATGTTGTCTTCCCAGATTCAGCGAAAGCTGTTCGTTCAGACTATGGCAAGATAAGCTATGGGTAAATAATAAAGTCATTAATGTGTGTTCCTCTTAACCTTATGATCTAACTTTACTTAAAACTTAAAAATTATTAAAAGAATAACGTTACTTTAAATATCATTAGTTTAAAGGCTAAAACAAAATACCGTACCGTTTAGTGTACAATACGGCCGTTGTATCTTCGCGCAGAAGCTTGCCCAATAACTGTTTCTAAGTGTTTTCGTATTTATTTTATTTGTACAATTGGTCAACTGTATGAGGGAAATTTTATTAGTGCATAGGTGTATAAAAATAATACAATAACAGTTTTCTTCACGAGTTGTACATGTGCTAAAGTTCGCAGAGCCTATGTTCAGACCCGTCAAGATACAGCGGCCGTAGTGTACCTCCCTAGCTTACGAAGTTTTTAAATTAAGTGTGGGATTATGTGAAAAGTTAAGATTGTTTAATTATGCATATCGTATGTCTATTACATGAACGAATTCAAGGCCAAACGTAAAGAAAACAGGTTTTGGTGAATATCCGGTTCTCTATGCGTCTGATATTTTAAGTTTATGAGAAAGTCGAGAGCCAAAAAATATACCGAAGAAGAAATTATTTTATACTAAAATTGCAAGTAAGATACTTGATAACGTAACATAAACGATATTCAAAAGCTCCTAAAAGCTCTGATAATAATATTTATTTTTAAGCTTTAAAGCTGCAAGATTTATTTCGTTGATGTATTTATTTTGGATATATTTTTGAGCTTTCAAGGTTTCTTTCTCCTTCTTTTCAACTGTGGTTCAAACCACAAGTATTTTATGAAGTACTTAGATAAAATAGATGCTTATTGGTTGTAAATACTAGCAACAAACGTGTGTACCTAATATTAGTTGCTAGTAAGTAGTGAGTTGCGACTACTAATAATGCAATAGTAGGGCATCGTCGTAAGTAGCCGAAGAGGAGCTGAGACTGGGAGTCCACAATTAGCTGTCAATTGACCCCACTCGGATTGAGACAACTGTTAGTCACATGTCCCATAGTCTCCGGCCTTGTATTTCGTCCATGGTCATTAAATATCACGTCCCGAAGATGTGCAGATGTTTTTATAGGCTTCCTAATACGAATTCTATTTTTTATATTCGAATTTTATTACCGGCTATAAACACCTTGATTTCAATGGTTTATTCACAATTTTAATTTTATCACGTTTCCAAGGCGGTTTAGGAAATAAAAAGGGCTCGAATGAATGAAAATGTTGCTCACGTTTCCTCATATTGACAGCTTCGAAATAGCCGTCACGACACCTTTTACTCGTAAGTGGCCTTTGAAAAAATATTTTTAGCCTTTAGTGTTTCGAAGAAAAATTGCACGCGTATGTAAATATCGTATAATGACCCCGGAGAATGCAGTAATTAGGTGCCATTACCACGGCGTAAGGCATTGCTGAACGTTGAAAGTCTGGTTTTGAAGCGTATATTTTATTTTAAAAAGATAGTTAACTTTTTCAATAACGCTTCTAAATATGTATTTTACGCCTAAATTCTCAAAGGCTAACTTCATGGAGTAAGTACTCTTTAAGTCACAGACTGTGTGACCTATATACATTATACACTAACATGAGACTAATTACTCTAAATTAAGAGGCTCTTACCTCTAAATTTTAGACTAGTAGGTCTCATGTTAGTGTATATAGGTAGTAGGTACTACAAAATACAAACATGCTCCTATTATTGAATAGTTGTTAGTCGTGATATAAATAAAGATAGCAAATAAGTATTTGATAATGACAGTATTGTAAAGTCAAAAAGGTCAATCAATTCTCATAAATATAAAATCATAAAATATGGAAGCGTATATACAGGCTCGACCGGTTTCGTCGTCACGAAACTCACGTCAGACTCTTAGAAAAATACCCCCATGTGATTAACTCGATATGACGCTGGTCGCAGCACAACATCGAATCAGGCGAATTATTTTGGTTTGTTTTCCATATTTAGGAAATACCATAAGGTTCTTCGTCGTTCCTACTCTACCTACCGTCAAAGACTACCGTATTCATTTTCGTGGTGGTATGGCACATACAAAACCATTATGAATAATAAAATAAAGGAACGAATGACAAAAATTTGGATTCAATATGCATTTAATAATTTTTTAGAGATGAGCCAAGCGAGGTGGGGGATTAAAAAAAATCTCAAAAACGTCTCACGCAATTTATGGACGCCTCCTATCGTCCTAAGGCTTTGTTTTTGCTCTCTCAGGTAATTTAAGGAACAACAGATGACTGATGATGACGATACTTATCAATAACACTAATACCATTGTTTTAGTGCTTAAGGGCCTGATAAACTTAAACCTAAAGCCTGGCTCAGCAAGTACGAGCCGAGTCAGCTATTGCTTTGTTGTTTGAACTTCACATGTGGGCGTTGGCTGACATTCGCGGACACTTCCCAGGAAGTAGACTCGTCGAAATTTGATACAAACGTTACTTTGTTCGAATCAGTCTAAACAATTACTTGTTTGTCCAGACAAAACTTATAATGTTTTGTAGCGAATTGCGGAGCGCTAAAATTATTGTTAAAAATAATATAATATGTAGAGAACTGTATACAAAGACTCAAGAATCAAGAGAGTCATAGATCATCTTTTAATTAAACTCTACTTTCTTGTAACTAAAATTCTGAGGCCGACGATTTAAGACAATAAGGCCCACTTGCGCCAATCCGGGTTAAAGTTAACCTTGGGTTAAGATATCATGCTTTCTCTTTCACAAATACGAAGAAAGAGAGAGATAACATGATTTTTAACCCAGGGTTAACTTTAACCCGGATTGGCGCAAGTGGGCCTAAGTCGACTCGATTTTATAAAAATTGAGTCGACTAACATTCTTTTGATGTAAGCTAATTAGCTACAATATTATTGTCTAACTAGCTTTTGCCCGCAGCTTCGCTCGCGTCAGAGGGAAAGCTTGTTCGGGAAAATACCAATACCAAAATTGAATACATAATGGTGTTGGTACTGCACAGCCGTATCAGTTATATTTTATTTGAATGTTTCCTGCGACTTCGTAGGTACGCTCAAGATATCTACCGGGAACTGTACCATAAATAAAATTTAATAAGCTGCAAAAAGTATTCTGTGTTAATTCTGCTTAACCTAATACCATACCTGATTTCATCAAAATTCTTTACGTGTTTTCTTTACTTTACTTTATTACATGAAAAACTAAATATATTATTATGAACATACAAACTTTCGCGTTTAGGTATAATATTAAGTAAGGATTTCTTTGTAGCCGATAATTAGTATTTCGATATTATGATTGTTAATAATGATTTCGAAAATATTTTGAATGGGAAGACGTTGTGGACTTTGAACTTAATAAAAATAATTTGGATTGTGTTCGCCCATCCTAGTTGGGACCACGGCAGAGTTTGAGAGAGAGATGAGTTAGCAGTACAACTACGAAGCCATCTAACTTCTCATTCACTTATTCCTCATATAATAATCATGATTAGGATTAACCTAGGTAAAGTTTTAACCAATTAAAATATCTGGTTATTTTATAGCATTTTATACTACGTTATTTTTTAGATTGATAAAACTTTTTGTAGGTATGAACCGATTGAATTGAAATACCTACACAAAATTATAAGCAGAGCTATCCTAATTCCTAACCGCGTGGAACCCGTAGGTAGTTAGGTACCCAAAAATTTTCCGCGATAAAAAGCGAGTCCTATGTATTTATCCAAGGGCTAAACTACTACGGTAACAAATTTTATAAAAATCTGTTCCGTAGTTTCTGAGATTAGTGCGCACAAACGTACAGATCAAAAATCTTTTAAGAAAATCTTAAAAGTCATTGTTTTGGGTTAAAAACTAAAAACCTATGTATTAAACACTGATAATTCAAGCACAAATAAATTAAATATTACATATAACAACAAAAGAGAAAGAAATATAATTAAATCTACACTCAAAATATTCTACTGAAATAGTAGGTACCTATGTAATATAATAAGTATCTATATATATAAAAGAAAGTCGTGTTAGTTACACCATTTATAACTCAAGAACGGCTGAACCGATTTGGCTGAAAATTGGTAGGGAGGTAGCTTAGAACCAGGAAAAGGACATAGGATACTATTTATCGCGGTAAAATGTGCGGTTCCCGTGGAATACTGTATTTACGCTTTTACTTAAAAACTACTTAACCGATTATCATGAAATTTGGCACGGATATAAATTAGACTACGAGGAAGAACATAGGTTACTCTTTATCGCATAAAAATGTACGGTTCCCGTGAAATACTGTATTTACGCTTTTACGTAACTACTTACCCGATCATCATGAAATTTTGCACAGATATAAAGTAGAGCACGGAAAAGGACATAGGCTACTTTTTATTGCAGAAAATGTACGGTTCCCGTGGAATATTGTATTTACGCTTTTACGTAAAAACTACTTAACCGATTATCATGAAATTTTGCACAGATATAAAGTAGAGTACGGGAAAGGACAAAGGCTACTTTTTATTGCAGAAAATGTACGGTTCCCGTGGAATACTGTATTTACGCTTTTACGTAAAAACTACTTAACCGATCATCATGAAATTTTGCACAGATATAAAGTAGAGCACGGGAAAGGACATAGGCTACTTTTTATTGCAGAAAATGTACGGTTCCCGTGGAATACTGTATTTACGCTTTTGCGTAACTACTTACCCGATCATCATGAAATTTTGCACAGTTATAAAGTAGAGCACGGGAAAGGACATAGGCTACTTTTTATTGCAGAAAATGTACGGTTCCCGTGGAATACTGTATTTACGCTTTTACGTAAAAACTACTTACCTAACCGATTATCATTAAATTTTGCACAGATATAAAGTAGAGCACGGGAAAGGACATAGGCTACTTTTTATTGCAGAAAATGTACGGTTCCCGTGGAATACTGTATTTACGCTTTTACGTAAAAACTACTTAACCGATCATCATGAAATTTGGTACAGATATAAAGTAGACCACTGGGAAGGACATAGGCTACTTTTTATCGCGGGAAATGTACGGTTCCTGTGGACAACTGTATTTACACTTTTACGTAAAACTACTTAAAACGATCATCATGAAAATTGTCACAGACATAGAGTAGACTACGAGGAAGAGCATAGGCTACTATTTATCATAGAAAAATATGTTTGGGGATTTAGTAAATAGGGGATTTAATAATGTGATTTACGCGACGATACTCAAAGGAAAATTCGAAGGTGAGGAAGTTTTGTAGACAAAATCCATTTTTTTCACCTGGTCAGTTATTTGTGGCATATTCACGGATCGGAAGACCATCTGCGTTATTTATTCTTGCGCCTGATAATAAAACAAAAAATGTCGTCTATTACAAGATGCTTTACTGAAGATTGCAACCCATGCACCAAAATACATGGCCCATTTTAACAATCATTAAAATAATTGATTTCTTTTTATTATATCTACCTATTATCCTAATGAAAAATTGCACTTAATGAAATCCAAAATCTGCTCATTTATTGCCTCTAAGGTAGAACAAAGTTTGCCGGGTCAGCTAGTTATGAATATAATTAATGCAGCAATCGCAAATATTTACGTGCCTAGTTTTTCAAAGAGATTTTCATCAAATGACAACTTTATTGCTTTTTTGACACGATGACAATATATTATGTCAAAATAAAAATAAAGCTTCCCACTCACGGGCTATCGATTGCTTCGATCAAATTGGAAAATAATTCGTATTTGAAAGTAAATTGCTAACGAAAAACTATTACACAAAATGATTAGTGTAAGACCTACCAGCTAGTTTTTGCGGTGGGGGTCAAAAGTTGGAACAAAATTTACGCGTATATATACGAGTTTCATATAAAAAGTATAGTAAGGTGTTCCTAGGATCTCAGACTATATTAAATTTTTATCTAAACCGATTTACTTGCAACTACGAATCCAGTAAATGTTTAAATTGTAAAAACTAAATCGATCGATCACTTGTGTGTGGGGAGCTTTATATCAAAAGCACTAAGGAGTATTTATATCAACTTTAAAGCAAATCGCTCCCAAGCAACTTAATTTCCCTTTTTATTCCCGTTAGCGGACGAATTTCAATAAACTATGATACACGAATTCCATCAATTCTGTTACATAATGTTTGTGCAAAATATGAAGTAGATTGGACCAAGGAATCACGTTGCCCCATACAAACTGTTTTACCCCTTTTCACCCCCTTAGGAATCGAATTTCGAAAAATCCCTTCTTATCGGATCCCTACGCATTACAAAGAGCAAGCCCTGCAAGTTTCAGGTCTCTACGATCAGCGGTTTAGGCTGTGCGTTGATCCGTCAGTCATTCAGGACAAAGGATTTTATATGTATAGATTTCATACCAATTCTCAATGAATTAAGTTGCACTTACTGTAATATCAAAAACGGCGTTATGCGAAAACACATTAAACGTAACAAAAAATTGATTCATAATGAATTAAATATTAGCAGCTAGTCGCTACGAGCTCCATTTTGCCTCGTTTGTCGTAGCGAGTACGGAAGTACCTATGAATTAGATTGTACTGGAGAGAAACCAGTACTGTACTTCCGAAGATTGTATAACATAGTCTGGAGCCTAAACAAAACATACAGGTTGGATTCCCAAAGAAATGTATACATATTACAACTCTTTGATTTAATAATGTGCAAAGAATCAACGAAAAAGGAGTAAAATATTTTTATACTAATGTAGAATAAATATAAGAAAATATATTCGATCAATAATACAACTTATGGAAGGAAAATATCCATAAAAATGTATCTTACTATCTAATAAGTATCTCTCTACGTAACCGATCGTGGCAGCTTACTTCCGAAGATTGTATAATGTAATAGCTTAATGATAGCTTATTAGTTATTACGTCGCGTCGCACTCTGCGTCTTCCTAATGTTAGAGTTACTTCGTTGTCAGTTAAAGTTTTATTTTAATATTTTGTTTATGGTATTTTCGTACTTTTGTCTCATCTATTTGTGTTCATATTTTTTTACAAAACTGTCTTAATGTCTATTAGAGCTTTTCTTATTTACTATTTCTTATTTCTACCTCATTTATATTGTAAGTTAGAGCAGTACTCTATATTGGAGTACCTACTGTAAAATTGTAAAGATAAAATGACAGCAAGTATCTTACTAATATTACAAAGAGGAAAGATTTGTTTGTCAGTTTGCATTGAATAATGAATAGGCTCCGAAACTACTAACTACTAAATTTGGCACGGATATAATATTATAGATCACGGGAATAGACATAGGCTACTTTTTATAGTGGCAAATGTACGGTTCTTGCGGGGTTTCCTTTTGTGCACACGAAGCCGCGGGCAACATCTAGTAAGTTAGTAACTACCGGTGATGCACTTGCGACTCCTCCGGTATTGCGGGTGTCCATGGGTGATAGTAATCGTTTTCTAATTTATATAGGGGATATTTCATAAAATAACTATATGGAACTATAATCCGACTACGAAGATTAAAGATAGAGCCTATGTTACCCGGACTATTATTACGAATCTATAATTGACACCTTATTTATTAAAATAGGACTTGTAGTTTAGGGGCCATCCATAAATAACGTCACACATAAAGGGGGAGGGAGGGGGTCGACGATGTGTGACATTGTGTGACAAGGGGGTGGGAGGGAGTCCTAAATATTGTGACGTCACATTTCAAAATCTATTATATTATCTAAGTGTTAAAATACGAACTTACTTTACGAAAACCTCAAAAACATATATTCCAGTTATAAATAATTTAAAGGAGTGGGTTCAAAGTCCATGGATTGAAGATTATTAAGTTTGTATCTTTAATTTAAAGATAATTCTATTACTTAATATTATTTTTTGTTTGGTTAATTTCTTTAATTAATATAGTCAATCGTTTTTTGTTTTGTTAATTTCTTTAGTTAACATAGTCAATCATTATTTGTTTCGTTAGTTTCTTTAATTAATATAATTATTGTCTTATAGTCCGGTCAAATTAGACCAAAAAATAAGAGTAAAGTTACCTAAATTCCCACCAAGCTGAAAATCGGTAAGATTGTTTGAAATATCATTAAAAACAAAATTTGAAAGTTCCCCATCTTTCCCCTGTAAGGAAAAAATTTTATTCAAGTTCAAAGGTAAAAAAAATGAGTTTTTCGCGATTTTCAGCAAAACGGTAAGTTTTATCATAAACATATCTCAGACAAAAATTGTAGATCATAAAATTATCTACAAAAAATTAATTAATACTTTTTTTTATACGAGCCACCGTTTTTGAGATATAACGATTCAAAAAGTTACTAATATAAAATATACATAAGTTATAACTATAAGAATATCAGGTAAAATGAAGCCCAGTCCCTTAATTTATACGCCATTGAAACCTTGAGAAAACATCTGTCCCCTGTTCAATTGTGTGCGTGGCTAGGGTCTTATACTTGCTATAATAAATGAAATACTGAAGATATAGACTTACTCGTATTACTGACTGCTCGAACTCCAACTGAAAAAACTGTTTTCTTCTTAAAACCAGGAAAAGCTCAACATCAATCGGAAATGTATTCATCAAAAAGTTTATCTACTTTTGCAAAGTGTCAAAATCATGTACTATTTTTACACGCAATAACTGGCTGTGATACGACATCTGCATTTTACAAGAGGGGTAAAATAACAGTATTCAAACTATTTGAGAAACAAAATTTAATTGAATGTGCTGAAGTTTTTAAAAATAGTAATTCTACTCGACAAGAAATTATTACTAACGGCATTCGCTTTCTTCTTTCTATTTACGTAGCTCCTAAAAAAACTACCTGCTTAGATAAGTATAGATATGCATGTTTCATTAAAAACACCAAAAGTAAAAAACAAGTACAATTAGCTTGTCTTCCTCCAACCTCAGTTGCTGCTCATCAACATCTTTTTAGGGTATATTACCAAGTTCAAGTGTGGCTTGGTTATCAGCTGGTCTAGCTGATAACCAAGCCACAGACTGGGGTTGGAAGTTGGTCAACAATTTATTAGAACCAGTGCACACTTTACTTCCACCTGCGCCAGAAAAACTGCTGAACTCGATTTTTTGCAACTGCAAAAAGGGATGCAGTGCTAAATGTGGTTGCAAAAAAGTCGGACTGTTCTGTTCTCCGGCATGTACACATTGTCAAGGCCGGTTGTGCTCTAATATTGAATCACCAACAGTAGAGGATCCGTTTGATTCCAACGAGGCAACATGCGATACATCGCTATTAACGCAGTTTACATGCACTCAGGATGAAGATGAAGAAGAACAAGAACAAGAAGAACAAGAACTAGACGAACAAGAACAAGAAGATCAAGAAAAAGATTTTGAAAGTTACGACTCGGACGATTAAATTTCACAACTTTTTTTTAACTTAAATTGCTTTTATCTTTTCAATCTCTGCTAATATCCATTATTTTTCAATAGTTTCAAATTAAACAGGATCAAAACTGACCCGTGGAATAGGCCTACTGGGGAAACCACAAAAAAAAACGCGTTAAGTACACTACCTCATAGGTGGCGAGAAAACGTGTGCATACTCGTATTATGACGATTACAACTTTTTGAATCGTTATATCTCAAAAACGGTGGCTCGTAGAAAAAAAAGTATAAATTAATTTTTTGTAGATAATTTTATGATCTACAATTTTTGTTTGAAATATTTTTATGATAAAACTTACCGTTTTGCTGAAAATCGCGAAAAACTCATTTTTTTTACCTTTGACCTTGAATAATTTTTTTTCCTCACAGGGGAAAGATGGGGAACTTTCAAATTTTGTTTTTAATGATATTTTAAACAATCTTACCGATTTTCAGCTTGGTGGGAATTTAGGTAACTTCGAATGTCTAAATTGACCGGACTATTATGTTTACGCGAATATTGTTCATTGTTTTAAACACACCGCGACAAAATCCGTAAGTGTTTAAAACAATTAATATAATTAATCGTTTTTCGTTTTGTTAATTGTTTCATTTGATGTTAATTTTATTAAAAATAATTTAAATGGAAATAAAACTGGTTTCGGAACCAATATTTTTATTCAATAATTTCTAAATGTAAATTTGCAAAATATGTGACGTCACACTAGGGAGGGGACGTCACAAATGTAACCAACTGTGACAAGGAGGGGTAGGGGTAAAAAATCGTGAAATTCATGTGACGTTATTTATGGATGGCCCCTTAGGCGCTACGATGAAACAAAAATGCACACAACACACATCTGCCAAAATTATTACTACCCTTTCTTTTGACTTAACCGTAGTCGCGGAAAAAACTATAGTAGATTATGCACCAAGGGGATAAAGCAGTGTCTTACGGCACGGGCAGCACATTGGACCCTGAGCGTAACGAGGGACTCTAGAGTTAACTCCCGTGCGTAGCGAGGGAGTTAAAACTTAACTCCCGAGTGAAGCGAGGGAGTTATGTAGAGGCCTGAGTGAAGCGAGGGGTTCAAGCTGCCCAAGACGAAGACAGGCTTTATCCCAGAGGTGCATACTGCATACTCTACTTTTCATACCTACTGCGAGGCAATAAAAACCTAGGGCTACATAAATAAAACATTTATTTTGTTAAAAATTAATATTGATATTGGACACATTTGTCCAGTTATGGAGGGACAGAGTAATATTTTTATTAGGAACATTTATGGAAGTTGTGGTGGAGTTTATTTGAGCAGTATTTATGACTGACGATTTTGACACGTGAGAATGTTAAAATTATAGGTGGCCAGTTCGATTTTCGAATAAACTCTAAGCAATACCATATTATCTATTAGGAGTTTTCATACGAATTTTAACGTTCCAAATTCAAATCACTTTAATCCCTTGGGAGTTTCATACAACATTATCTCCCTTGGGAGGCAATGACATGCTTTACGTTGAGATTGCGTGATATATATCCGATACATTGTCGAGCAGGCGGGATGAAAAATATTTTTCATACCACCTGCTCGACAATGTTCGATTATATATCACGCAATCTGAACGTAAAGCATGTCATTGACTCCCAAGGGAGATAATGTTGTATGAAACTCCCAAGGGATTAAAGTGATTTGAATTTGGAACGTTAAAATTCGTATGAAAATTCCTAGTAGATACGTATCTATCATAGAGTTTTTCAATAATAATAATATGGTATTGCTGAGAGTTTATTCGAAAATCGAACTGGCCACCTATAATTTTAATATTCTCACGTGTCAAAATCGTCAGTCACAAGTTCCTGAATCTTTAAGTACTGCTCCACCACAACTTCCATAAATGTAAAAAATATTACCTCCATAACTATCTCCATAACTGGACAAATGTGTCGAATATCAATATTAATTTTTAACAAAATAAATGTTATATTTTTGTAGCCCTAGGTTTTTATTGCCTCGCAGTAGGTATGAAAAGTAGAGTATGCACCTCTGGGATAAAGCCTGTCTTCGTCTTGGGCAGCTTGAACCCCTCGCTTTACTCAGGACTCTACATAACTCCCTCGTTTCACTCGGGAGTTAAGTTTTAACTCCCTTGCTACGCTCGGGAGTTAACTCTAGAGTCCCTCGTTACGCTCAGGGTCCAATATGCTACCCGTGACGTAAGACACTGCTTTATCCCCTTGGTGCACAATCTACTATTATCTCCAAAACTACTACTTAGTTAAGTTAAGTACTTTGTACGTTGAATTTTTCTACGATATAACGCGAAATGTTTCTGGGCGGCACAGTTCAGGCTTCGTTAGTGTCTAGTTGTGCAAGTTAGTGACCGGTTGCGCCACCCGGTGACATTCATGAGCGTTGTTCCTGCACAACCAGTGTGGTTGTCTCGGCTCGTCATAAAAATAACTCGGTGTAACAGTTCTTAAAATTGTCAAATCTATACTTCTATATCTATACTTATATACTTACTTATATAACTTACTTAACTTACACTTACTAATTATATAAATGCAAAAGTGTGTCTATGTCTGTCTGTCTATTTGTTACCTCTTCACGCATTAACCGCTGAACCGATTTTAATGAAATTTGGTATGGTATACTTTGGGACCCGGCCCCCGGGAAAGGACATACGACATAGGATATTTTTTATCCCGAAATAGTAGTGTTCCCGCGGGATAATGTACATATTTACGCGGGCGGAGCAGCGGGCAAAAGCTAGTAAATAATAACCTAAAAATTTCTAAAACTACTTTAAAGATATTATATTTCAATTTTCACCTACATATTTGTACTGTCGCGTCGTTCTAATATGAAATCAAAAGCTCACTCTTTTTACTTTTATATTTTTCAGAATCATAGATACCTATCTTCTTAGCTCTTACTAGTCTTACTATAATATTATAGTATAGTAGACTCCGAAACTTTTGATGAGAATCGGAAAATAGCCTATATCTGTGCCAAGTTTCATCAAAATCAGCGACTTCGAAGGAGTTTTGTAACAAACAATGGGTTATGGGATCACGAGAACTTTATGATATGTCAATATCATATGTATCACTTACATAATAGTATTAGGGTATGGCATTGACACCACCAGCTCAACTCCTTTCACTGGCGGAAGTGACATAAGCGCAGCCGAGTGACCGACATCGGCCGACGTCGTCCAACATGGCCGACACACGGCACACTTACCACGAGCCGAATTGCGTCAACAACAACATTACATAAGTTCCGATATATGGATATTAAAGGTCAACCGATGACCGAGTTGCGCGATCTATATTTTGCACATAATATACCCCAGCCAACCCCTTAGACGACGTTCCCACGAGCGTTTTTTTGTGGTTGCACTGTGAGTTCTATTTTCGGTGCAGTTTTTCTATGGCAACCACAAAAAAAACTCTCGTGGGTGCGAGCTCTAATAAGCTAATATCAGAGTTTGATTAGGTACAGTTAGAGAGAGCTATGCCGCTCTTTTATTTTATTTCCTTCCTATCAAAAGTACACAGCAATTGCAACTTTGGCTGATCTTCCCAATATTACTTTTAAGCCACTATTATATTTCAAGAAGTTTATGTTAATTATTTTTATCATTATTATATTATACTTTACAGAATAGGCGTTAGTTATGTTAGTAATAATATATTATATACATACATATTCTTTGCTTATGTAGAGCAATTAATATCTTATGGGTGTGTTTACGAAATGTGTTGTTTGAAAGATAAATTAATAAATGTATAATTTGCAATAAAGCCAGACAGTGAACCTAATAAAATTAACATTTTTGCCAAGCATTAAAAATTAAAATTCATGCATACAGCATAATGGCAAAACACGTGAAAATGTTGAGGAGTCCTTTTAGATATGTTTTTTCAAAATAAAAAAAAAATTGTCGGATTATCTTTTTACCCAATTTTAGGTTATTATATCTGCTAAACACGACCTCTTTTTGTAAATTTTGGGTGAAGACTGAAAAGGTTCTGAAAGTTTTTTTTGCTATACTTACTTACTTAAAATCATAATTTTTTATAATTATTTTAGCAGCTTTTTAAATAAAGAAGTACTTACTCTATTTGTGTAAATTTTTAGTTTTGTAGGATTTGGTTTCATTGTGTCCCAAAATCGTCCGAAAAACAGCCAATTTATGTAAAATAATTATTTAAATTATTTTAAGATTCAACAAATATGGGTAAGAATTATTATTATTTGGGTGACATAGTATACAGACATACTTTAAAGAACCTTGTAACATAATATGTAGGTATATTTTTTAAGCAAACCCATTGTGTCCGCATAAATACAGTATAACAGTATCCAACGGGACCACTGTACTTTTTCGGGATAGAAAGTAGCCATTCATCAACATCCGTTGAGTAGTTTTCGCGTGAAAGAGTAACAAACATCCATCCATCCATCCTCAGTCCTCACAAACTTTCACATTTATAATATTAGTAGGATTGTCCCCCTATTAATATATTTACACAACTTCTTCTTTGTCTGTCAAGTGAATTTCCAACTATGAGTACCTGTAGGTACTATTATTTATTCTGTGCTATGAGACAAAGAGAGCAACGTTGAATATCTTATCCGTTGTGTAAATATTTTTATTAGTAAGGGCGTTAGTGTGTAAATATTGATCGTTTCACATACGTAAAACTACTAGTTACTACACTTGTCAGCTCGGTAGTGTAAAGAATATTGTTATATATCATAAGGATTAGTGAAGTTTGATCGTTTGTCCAAATATCATCACTTCTCTTTCATTCATACGAATAACGAGAGAGGTAACATAACATACAATCAACGATTAAATTGAACAGGCGTTGGTGAAATAAGGGCTCAGGGTCCTAAATCAGCTAACAACTCCTTAAAACCTAAAAGTAAACTGAAGTTTATCTTGTCTAACCTATTGTCTTGTCTCTTGTTATGGGGAATAAAAGTTAAAAACACAATTAGAAAAGCTTGTTTTGATTAAATACATAATATTATGTTAAAGCCGACCTAACATACTGCGTTGTTACTAATTACTATAACAAAACATGACGTAAAAGCAGTGGAATACTATAACACATTTTTTGCTCGTTTGATAATATTTTTCACAAACAGTACGGAATTTGTGGAATTAACAAGACGCGGCCGACCAAAACACGGTTATCTTTATGGATCGGGCGAATTATTAAAAGTCAATTAAAAACATTATTGTTCCTCCGTAAAGTTATTAGACCATGTTTGACTTTCCTGTCTTGCTGATAAAATGTAATAAATAATAATCTAACAAAGAGAATTATAATGGAACCCTTAATCCACGCACAATAATAACCTGACGTGCTCTTAGTCAACAGATTGACTGACGATTTTTTTCGCCATTTCTTTCATAAGAGGTACAAAAAATAGCTGATGTTGATATTGGTGATAAATTATCATATTTAGAATGGTCAATAATATCAAGCGACTTATACAAGGTGCAAATAGACTTACTAATGCTTTAGAATTGAATGAAATAGGAATAAATTTGAGAACTGGTTCTTGACAGGAGTAAGTAGGGTTGCCAGATTTTTTGAGCTTTTAAGAGACAACTGTTTATTTGCTCCAAAAAATATGAGATTTCAGTTTTTAACCGGAACAATAAAAAAAAACAAAATTAATTAGTGACACTTTTTTTTATATTTTCAGCGGGTCGGCAGTTTCAGTATGACTAGTTTTAGCGCGCCCGAGCTCATAATATTTATGATTGTGTATAGAACTATGGACTATGAGATATTGTGAGCATTGTGTGCGTGAGTGCTGAGTGCTTTTTAACCGTAGATCGCTCGATTTATCCAGCGCTTGTCCCGGCGCGGCGCGGCCTCTGGGACGTCTTAAATAATACCTGACATTCGGGAGTCGGGACGTCCCGGGAAATACGGGACGTCTGGCGTCCCTAGGACTTATGACTTATGAGTAAGGCTCGGCAGAGAATGAGATTGAATGACTTGGCATTGCGCAATGAATCGAACTTGCAGCGCCCCGCCCGCCACGCTCCGCCGCCCTTATATTTTTAGACTTTCTAGGTACAAAAAAGGCCTGTTACCGCATTTTTTATCACTCAACCAAGACAATTTTGTATTGATTAAGTTTTGTGTTACTTGTTTCGTTTTGTCTAAATTGGAGTATTATGGTATGGGGTAGTCACAAGTTGCTTTACAGACCTATTCGGATCCCCGATCCGAAAAGGTCTGTAAAGTTTTGAAGTCTTGAGAGTATAACTGTGGAATCTTTGATAGATTTTTAAAAGTGACTCTTGAGTCGCAGTTTCGTTTACCTACTGAACTCTCTTTCATGATTTGGCTGATAATACATCAACAGCCAATCGCCTGTATGTATGTATTTTACAGAATTTTACTAGCAGAATCGACCTTCAAAACTCAAACTACTACCATACCAAATTTCATTAAAATCCGTTCAGTAGGCGTTGCGTGAAACGTTACAAATATCCATCCACGCATCCATACATCCAGACCATCCATCCGTCCATCCTTATAAACTTTCACATTTATAATATCATAAGGATAAGACTTCGACTACACTGTTGCGAATTTCTTCCCAAGTGTCATTACGTCATCACCCTGTAGTGTATCAGTCTGTATCTAGTGTCTCGTAGTCATGTTGCGACCTCTCGCCCATTGTTATTCAATCTTAATCACTTTCTCATTTTAAAACACAATACATCCTAAATTATAGTTTGTGCATAAGACTTATAAGAGCATGTTTAATCGACATGTTACAAAACATGCCGAGGAATAAGTTTTTAGCCATTTGTCGATAATTTTTCAAAATTCTGCCGCGCACTGTAAAACTCTGGAATGAACTGTCGCCAGCTGCAGCAGTATTTCCGGACCACTACGACCTGCAAACCTTCAAGAAGGGAGCGTATTCCCTCCTAAAAGGCCGGCAACGCACTTGCAACTTCTCTGATGTTGGGCGACGGTAATCGCTTTCCATCGGGTGATCCGTTTGCTCGTTTGCCCTCTAGTTTTATAAAAAAAAATAAAAAATTAAGCAATTAGGGCCAATTCATATCGAAACGAAACGATACGTGATACAGCGCTGCATTTTTAAGATAGCTATTCAAAATTGAACTTAAATCATTACGCAAGAAAGTACACGTTTCACTATAAGAGTTCGAATGTCAAGTTGCACAGTGCATGTGCAGTGCAACCTGACATTCGAAATAAAGTTTAATTTTGAATAGCTAATAGTTTAGTTATAGTTTTTACGCGAAACTGTAAATAAAGTATGCCACGGAAACCGTACATTTCCCTGCGATAAAAGTAGCCCATGTCCTTTCTCAGGCTATAGACTATCTGTGTTCCAAATTTAATTTCAATCGGTTCGGTAGTTTTGCTGTGAAAGACGGACAAATAGACACACACACTTTCCCATTTATAATATTAGTATGGATTTTGTCCGGACATTGTCAAGCGTCAATTTACGTGTAGGTAACATCATTATGGATAATTCCCCAGCCGATTTCGGTTACGGTGGCCGGTTTCAATAACCACCCTCCAACTCCACCTCTAACTACCTACTTATTATACAAGTGTTGACACTTGACTTGCTTTCAAAATGTGACTTGTAAGTTTCTGGATTCTAACTTGATAGATAAAGTATGACTTTTATCCTTTTGACATCAAATAAACTGTGATTTCTGAGTCCTGGGTCCAGAGTCCAGGCTCCAGAGGGTCAATTCTGCTAAATAAAACCTCCATAAATACAATTACAATCAAGTCCCGATACGCTAAAACTGACAAACGGTATTCTCGTAAACGTTAAACCAGCGTGAAACTCGTTCTGATTAGTCCAAACTTCGTAAAATCAATTTAAGATAACATGTCGCTTCACTTTTAAATATAATACAAACAAAGTAAAATGAAAGTCTACTTTAAATACGAGAATTGCGGTTCTGAGTTCTGACTTGACAAATGGAGTACTTATGACTTGCAAGTTGCATATTCTCAGGTCCTGTAGGTCGATTCTGCCAACTAATCTTACAATTACTCGATTTAGTCTAGATCTAGATATGCTAAAATAGCAAAATGGTTTTCTCATAAACGTCAAACCAACGTTTAACGCATTTTGTTTGATCCAAACTGCAAAAATCAAGACGATACTTCATACTAGCTACATTTATAACTCATTGAAAGTAAATCGAAAGTCTAAGTAATAATCGAGAATTGGGCCTCTGACTCGACAGATAGAAGGTGAGTTGTGACTTAAAAGTCTTGACTCGACTGTCAAATCATAAGAGACTCAGAAACATGCCATTGGCACCTACACTTTTAGGTACTAAAACACAGATTAAACAGATAAACAGTTACATAGTTAGCTTTCGATTTCATTGCACTACTACTAAGCATTCGATGTGTCCACAGTTGCGTGGAAAAATGCTGGGCTGCTGAAGGAGACGTCAAAATTTTCAAAGTTAGATCTTTCTATGAAAGCTGTTTCGTACGTAAGTATAAATATTTTCTACTCTGTGATGAAACTCTACAAAAGTGTCTCTATAGAACTAACTATGCAGAAACTAAACAACTAAGGAACTAAAGAGTAAAGCATGTAACTATAACAACACTTCCTTATTAAATAAACATCAACTTACAGTATCTAGTACGCCTGGACTTCCTACTTCACCTCAGATCATCAGTGAGAGTGCTTACGTCACGCGCACACCACGCACACTGTTAGATAACTGTCACACACACAAACACACACAGTAGGAAGTGAATATATCACAGATCTAACTTGGAAACGTTTCAGTTATGAAGTAACTTACAAGCTATGAGAATAGTAGAACAAAACGACTCTACACTTTTAGTAAGTAATAAATTAAACATTAGAGTATGTGTAATACTTAGTGTTTCAATAAAATAATATTAAACTAGAAATTTAATTGTTAATAATTGTAATTAAAAGTCACAATATTTCATATTATTATTTTTAATCCATGTCATCCAAGAACGGCCAGTTTCAATTCTTCAGTTGAAAATCCTACTATGTAATAAAAATTTGAAAGTTTGTGAGTATGGCTGGATGTATCATGCATAGACTAATCATTGGTCTCGCTGGGTGCTCTACATCCCAGAGAGACCAATTATTCATCCATGCATGTATGTATGGATGGATGGATGTTTGTTATTCTTTCACGCAAAAACTACGAAACGGATTTTGATGAAACTTGGTATGATAGCAGAGCTCTGGATTAACACATATTATGCTACTTTTTATCCCGAAAAAGTATAGCGTTCAGGTGGGATACTGTATTTAAGCAAACGGAGCCTCGGACAAAAGCTAGTACTAAATAAAATAATGTTCTTCTTCTTTTATAAATGCCATTTTAAGTTACGACTTCTGCAAAGTCGACGGCTGTCATTTTCTGATCATTAACTGTTTGATTATACTTGTTCCAGTTGTTCGTCTGCAAAGGTTTTAGTAGTCGTTTAAACTTTAAAGGCAGCTCATGACTATAAAGATAGTAATACATCGTTATTTATTATTAGATACTTGTAAATCGCTATGAGAAGATAAATAATTGAAGTAGTCTTCAATCCAAACAGATATTCTAGTAAAGAGAGAAAGAAGTTTATAATTAAATACAGTAACCTTAACCGATGTGAATAAAAGTAATTTTACTTCGAAGAAAAATTTTATATAATAAATAACAAAATCACCCACCGTATCACCCTAACAAATCTAAAAGTAAAAGTTTTATACATTTTTAATCTTTATACTTGCTTTTTATTTTATTAAACTTTAAAATATGAAACAGTGCTTAAGATCAAGTGTCTATTACGTGTATTTCATAAACGATAACAATCTCGTCGAGCTGCGACGAAATCCAATAAAAAAGTTAGAGCTTTTTGTAAAAAAAACTAAGCGATTCAAGCGTAAAACATCGGTTGTTGTTGGTTTGGCTACAGACAGTGAAACGTGACGTCATTTATTATGTAGTATTCATTTATCATAAGGGAATAAGTAATACATATTGGTATTACCTAATATGCATATTGCAAACTATAATAATATTATGTAAAATCATACAGCCCTCAAAAGAAGGTTTAATGTGGAAACTAGAGTCTAAGCTCAGTCATTTACTTAGTTTTTTTATCCATTGTGAGAGGAAGGATTTGTTTTTCGTCTTCTTGTCTATAAACCCATAGTATATATCCGCATAGTTACGCATGCGGCGGACCAAAAAACCTTTTAGAAGTATAAAAAAAGAAGTTATCCATGAATACTTTTTGCTAACCAACAGGCAACAACTCTATCCAAATCATAAACGTTTGCTCAGCTAGTAGTTAAGCCTTTTAAAACTAGTTCCATTACAAAAAAACGTTTGAAATAATGAACCTAAAAGTATCAAATTTCTACTCCTACTATCCCATAAGATAATGATCAGAACAAAAAGTCAGCAGTTGACGATGCGTAACACCTTATACTTTACGTGAACCGACTTCAAGGTCGTCTACTAAATTATCCCACTCGGATTTGAGATATTGGTTAATGGTTTAGTATGTCATCTTTACGGATCTTTTCTTAGTCTTGCTAGTACTATGTTCCCTCAATATGTATAATTATTTTAATTTGATGGATTTCTTGAAACGTCTTATTAGTTATTATGATACAAAAAAGAGGAAACAAATTGTCAGATACACACAAATCCACAATTTCTCATTAGTTAAAGTTATGGTGTTAAATTTTTTTTATAAAATTAATATGTAACGTAATAAGTGTAGTAACTGGTTATTACTCCCATATTATGCTCATCAAGCAATGGAAAACATTTCCATTTCAATCTTAATAATTGAGCATCAACAAAATCATATTTTTAGTTGGTTTATTTATGTATTATTGTGGATTTATTTATTAAATAAATACAAAGAGCGTACATGCGGCAAGGCGTTACCGGTTCCTGCACCTAGCGTGCCTTATTTGGACTAACAGGTGGTATTCCTTTTTAGGGTTCCGTAGCCAAATGGCAAAAAACGGAACCCTTATGGATTCGTCATGTCTGTCTGTCTGTCTGTCCGTCCGTCTGTATGTCACAGCCACTTTAAGAACTATAAGAACGATAAGAACTATACTGTTGAAACTTGGTAAGTAAGATGTATTCTGTGAACCGCATGATTTTCACACAAAAAAAGAAAAAAAAACAATAAATTATGGTGGTTCCTCATACTTAGAACTGAAACGAAAAAAACGGTATCTATGGATAGGTCTTCAAAAATGATATTCTGGTTTATAATATAATTTTTTTCAAAACTGAATATTTTGCGCGTTCCAAAGTAAAATGTGTGCCCCCCTGTAACTTCTAAAATAAGATAATGATAAAACTAAAAAAATATATGATGTACATTACCATATAAACTTCCACCGAAAATTGGTTTGAACGAGATCTAGTTAGAGTAGTTTTTTTAATACGTCATTTATAAATCAACAATCAACTTAAATATATAAAAAATCATAAACATAAACCATATGCCTTTGATTAATTATACATAGATACGTTATATGCTTACAAAACTGAAAATATTTCTGTGCCACGACACACATTGACACGGGACGCGTGTCAATGTGTCAACGTCGCATAGTAACACAAAACACGCTATTACTCGCGGAGCACACTAACCAAAATTGGCCCGACTCGGGCCAATTCGAGTCTTCATTTTTACGCATTTATAACATATCTACCTCTTTTTAATATTATATATCTATGCCTTATGCATAAACCGTGAACCATTTTTTTTTATTATTACAAGTTTGTAAGGAACCCTCGGTACGCGAGTCCGACTAGCACTTGGCCGGTTTTTTTTATAATATGATTCTCATAGTATTTCGCTACACTAGTGACTAGAGTCATGTCTTGGCTGGCAACTGACTCAGCTTGGCCTTGGTTCGTTCATTTGATTCTTTCCGTATCGTGAGCATGGAAATATATGCCTTTGTAACACTTACACGTGGCTTAATATTATATCAAAATGATGAGCGATTATGATTATTGTTTTGCCCACTACGGGCCCTCCCAAGAGAAACAACCGATCGACTCTACAGATTTATTGAAACTTCACTTTTTATTATAAACTTATCGCTTTCTTGTAAATTTCTGTAATTAAACTAACATGTCACCAGTCACTTAACTTGACATTCAATATTGTCGTCTAAAATACCTATCTAAACTTCTTGTGCCAATATTGTGCTTACATTTGGAGTTGTGGTTCTGAAGGGGATGTTTGATTTTGGGCCAGCTCTATGTACACTACATAGGTAAATAGGAAAAAGATATGGGAATTACATAAAAATACAAAACAAAAAAATTGAAGAATGGTACATGCGTACAAAAATGATTATTTGAAGAGTTTTTTATTGCGAGAATCCTATTTTTAGGGCGGCCATGATATGACTTTTGACGTAGTTGACAGTTTTAGAAGAGACTTCTTCTTGAACGTCTTTATTTGCCATAAGTCATGTCATTGTCAAAATTATATTATTCTTTGGATAATTCTGATCTGATCTGATGATGATTGTGTTGCTCTCCTTGACGAAGTTATTTTAAATGTACATTGAAACGAAGTAAAATAAATAAAATTAAGAATAGGAAGCAGTTACTATATTATGTAGCTATATTTACATATAGTGTACATAGTGCTGGCCCACGATTCATACATTTGTAGATCATCTCTTTTAGATGAAAAATATACGAGTACATGGAAGGGACGCTAAAGTAGTAACATTGTACTTTGGTTATGATTTTGGTGGTTTTTCTAGTACGACGTACGAATTACGACTTTATTGCTATGTAAACAAGTGAGCTCGGAAACTGATAGAATATAAAATATGTCATTTGTATAAGCTTCAACAAAAGTGGGACGTGGATGGATAATTCGATAATATATCGACATCTCTTTCTTCTCCAATAGCATGTGTCATAACAGTATATTATGTCTTCTTCTTCTGCTAATAGCCGGTTATCTATGCTTTTATATCTAATTATTAATATGAGGTTCTAAAATACGTGTCTGCTCTATTGTACTATGAAAAATTTATTATGTGATTGAAAAAGATTGTGTTTGAGTATGTCATAAAATCTTCATAAAATACGTACAATTATTGTAATAGAAGCTTTGGCTCTTTGGCTTCGGCCAAAGCTCTATTGGTCTTCATTTTGACGTTTGAATTTTTTAAACACAATTTAAAAAGTACTTATGTCAAAATTTTGACATTTTAACTTTTTAAATTGTGTTTTAAAAGTTCAAGCATCAAAATGAAGACAATCCCCAATTGTCAGTTGAAGTCCATAAACTTAGGTAATAGGGCAGCAGAACTTACAGAGCAACCACTTTCAAGTCCAAATGAAACAGTTCATATATTGGAAACTTTACATCGCAAATCATACAGACATCGTGAATCATTTTCATCAGTCTTTTAGCTGTGCTTTTAGTATGAAGTCAGTGAAATGTTTAACTTTTTGAAGCTGGTAGATTTTAATGAGAACATAATGTTTTTTTGTAAAACACAAGTTTTACAAAAAAGAAGGCACGCAGTACCGATACACGACCAATAAAATAAACATTACCAATGACCGATATAACATAAACTCTAGATAAACTAAGTTTATTTGGCGCGCAGTCCCAAAAGATCCATCTAGTGGTCGCTATTCTTTTTCAAATATTACTTATATGTATTATAAATGTGAAAATTTGTGAGGATGTATGGATGGATGTTTGTTCCTCTTTCACGCAAAAAATACTGAACGGATTTTGATGAAATTTGGTATGGTAGGCTCTGGATTTTTTTTCTGTTTTACATAGGCTACTTTTTATTCCGGAAAAGTACAGGGTTTCCGCGGGATACTCGATAGTATATCGAGTATCCCGCGAGTATACTAATACTAGCTGTTTCCCGCGGCTCCGCTCGCGTGAAACAGCTAGTATTAGTATAAGGTTAAAGCTTTAAAGGTAAGTACCTATTGTGTTTTCCTATAATTCTGAAAACTAAGTTTTGTGGAAAACGTTTATTAGGACTTAGGAGTGGAATAGAGCTTTAAAGTTTTTAAGTAATAAAAACAAACAATTTTTGTGTCGAGTTTTTTAGCCGTAGCAGTGTCAATTGTAAGTTATGGAATCGACAAACGCACCTGATTGTTCAGATAAACTTAGTCTTTATACATATTATTACTTTTTATTCAGAAACGAGTTATCGAACCAATAGCGGTAATGAATAGATAAACTACAGACATACTCACTTCAGGAACCGCTCATAACATAACGTTAAAATGACTAGTGTAGGGATCAGCATGTTCCTAAACGGGATATACTCGTAGTTATGCTTATGACTATAACGATGACCATAATGCCATAAGATACGATTCTCGTTTTCGTTTTGGGGTATCTATTTTGAGATCCATTTAAGATTTAACACGCATTTTTTTTGGTCATTTCAAGACTGGTCACGAACGCGTACAATAACTCTTAGCTTAAACTACAGCCCAAACAACCTTGGTGTTAAAAAATAGAATATTGTTATTTGTTACCAACGCACCTATAAACAAAAAATATTTACAATATTATATAGATAATTATAGGTATGCAAATAAGTAAATAAATCTTTCAAATAGCATCTTGTTACATGTAATTATCTATATCTATACTAATATCTAGACACGGAAGGTTAAAGCACTTAAGTCAAATGTTTATACAAATAAAAATTTTACACGGCAAGGTTTTAATTGTTTGGTGTAAAAAAAATATACTAGAGATTTTGTTTTTATTATTATTTAGTGTATAATTAGGAAGTGCACACATATTACAATAATTATTTTTAGCCTATTATTATTATTACTATAATTATCGGACTTAAGTTATATTGAACACAATGAAAATGCTACATAAGTGGTTTTTACCGCGTAATATGTACATGCCTTTTGTAGCCCTAACCTAATGTAGCTTACATTTATTCTTCTAATTATAAAATAAAAACACAAATTATGTAGATGAAATCTAATATTAGATATTTACTTATTTAACACTCACTCACTCTCTTCGGAATCTTGTAAATCTGGATCAATGTCTAATGTATCAGCTGTAGTGATCAAATTTTGGTAAAAATTGTGAAAACATTCCGGTATTAAAGGTAATAGCGATAATATGTCGCGTTTTTTTTCGACACTTATCGGTACAGGCATTGTGGTAATAGGTGATAAGGTGAAGCTATTTTCTTGCCTCGTAACTCGTTTAAAGTTTATCGTTTTAAAATCCTCATATCTCGAAAGCGATGTTTTGTATTTTATAACACCGTAGTCGGCGTCATAACATAGCCACTTCACATCATGCCATTTAAAATTATTGCCCTCAGTATCTTTTTTTCGAGAAATCAGTGGGCCTTTCAAGAGACTCGCAAAATCAAAAAAATCAGTCTGACCCATTTCTTTTACAGTAAATTTTTTGCTGCTTGAGCGTACTAATTGGAGCCAATCATGTGGGTGATAAATTTGTAATTCTGTCTTTTTCTTCTTTTTTTCTATAATAGCATGGTCAGTGTTGCCAGTAGCAGATACTCAAATACAACATGAGACATCTCAAAAAGTAACATTTTCACGAGAAAAGTAACATTTTTTAATTTTTTTGTGGAAAACGACAATACACTTTATTATACACTTTTAGGCAGTTCTTGAACTAAATTATGTTTCATTTCATATTTAACAAAAATGTAACACACATTAAGTGTCGAGTCAAATATCAATGTCATATTATATCTTCGACACTTCTATTTTCAACTCTATTGCATTAGCGTAGAGTTCTATTTTCAATGCCCTGGATTTTTCCAGGCTTTCTGGATTCCAGAACATAATAATATAGTCCTAGCCTAAAAAGTAACACAAATGTAACATGTTGAGTCGTGTAACATGGAGGTAACATGAGAGGGTCAAAAGTAACGTAAAATGTTACTTTTGTAACATTCTGGCAACGCTGAGCATGGTCTAAATCTACCTCCATGTGTGTATGACCTGGTACCATAAACTTGTGATGTATACATTTTATTGACGGCTTTAATTTCAATAAGTGACTAAACATTGCAGCCACGTGGGAGTTCTTATTCTGTCCGCCACAAGTATCCGAGTACAAAGTAATATCGGTAATGTGCTCAGGTAAATTTTGTAAATATGCAAATAAACAAGATGCGATTTGATTAGCACCTCGACCTGAAATGGCCTCATGCCACATGTGGTGCGTTGAGTTCCCAGTTGCATTGTCGTGTACAGGTTAAATGTCCATAGCTGTCTTTTGTAAAAAGCTACAGACGATTGTAATGCCGGGGTTGGCAAACATTGTTGTAGGTCAAAAGACAGACACTTAACTCTATCGTTTGCAGATGCATTTTGTTTATCGACTTGTTTTTCTTTGTACGCCATATCAGCAGCCAGGAGATGTGAGTCGCGTTCTGTTTGAATTTTTAATTTAGTTGCTTCGTCAGTGGCAATGTTGAGCTTCATTTTAAAAACGTCGCAGTTGTGACACGTGTCAACTTTCGGTTTTTTAAAACTTAAATTCAATAGATGGAATTCTCTGCGGTATATTTTATCACTAACAGGGTTTTGATGAGACGCTGAATACAGTGATACATTTTCGAAATGGTCAAGTGCGATGGTAAATATTTTCGGTTGCTTTTGCGTCTAGTATAATGGCTTTCATACAATGGAAAAGAGTTGATATGATTAACAACCTCTTGAATTTTTTCTTCAGAATGTTTGTTTGAAGGTGTAGCCTTTCCACGTTCATCAGTTTTCACAATGCCACTCACGCTGTTACGTTTTTTTAAACCAATTAATTTTATAAAATTATCACTTACTGATAGGGTTTTTGTGAAGCAACCTTGATATCTTTTCATTATTTATATTAAAATGATACTTGTATGTATACTGTCTAGATTTTTGCTTTTCTACATCTTCAGTTCGACGTCGCTCAGTTTTTTTTTCTTGTATGGTCATCAATGATTAAATAAATGCAGCCCTTAAATTATACGAACCGAGATCCCAAACCTCTTTATGAATAATTGCACGCTGTTCGTCACTTATTTTGTCTCGACACTTATTTCTACAGGCAGGTAATTCTTGAATTTGGCGCTTTTCAATTTTTTTCCCCGAAACTGTGACATAAGCTTGACCAAGATTTCTTTTTTGTTTATTTTCTTGCTTTCTTTTTCTGCTGTGCACTGATTGAACTTGTTGTTGCACTGGGGCATCTTCGATATTTTCAATTGAAATATTTTGTGCCGATAACGGTATATCTATTGATGTCTCAAGAACAGCGTCACCTAGCTGTGTGAGTAAGCTCGGACTGCCTGGAGAGTAGGTGGGATCAGTAACAGAATCGTCGCTAGAAAAGTTACCTAAAGTTTCATCATTGGCCGGTTTTTGAGTGACAGATGTACTTGGCTGTGGATTATTAAATGGATTTTCATCACCTGAAAAAAATTGAAAAAAAGAAGTTATAAAATTGTTAACTAATGGCACTATGACGGGTAGTAAGTAGGTACATAATGAAACTTAGTAATTAAAATGTTATAGTATGGTTAATTATACAGAAATATAAGATAGAACGAGAGAACATACCTTTATTTTCAGTATTTAGGGCTAGATTCACTAATTTCCTCCCTCTGGTATTCATTTCGCCAAACTTAAATACAACACAACCGTCACACAAAATTACAAATCACGACTAATGAAGAAATTTCTTTAACTGCCACTCGAAATGTTCATTGTCGTCTTTAAAAAAATATATAAAAAGAGGGTACTTCATTTATCAAAATGTCACTCACAACAAAAAAAAGTAGTTATCAACTAACCACTTATGTCCGATTTACGAGCTAAGCCGCTGAAAAAGAATTCATAATGCAGCGATAATAACCACTTAAGTCAAGTTAAGTTATTATTATCGCCGCTCGCTGTACAACTCAAACATAAGTTATATGGTGCAGGCATTTTTTATATTTGAATTAAGCCTCGTTGACTTACGTGCTTATTCCAGCCGGTGTATCGAACAAAAACATGATGCCTGTGACTTTTGCAGATTTTGACCAAAAATTGACTTAAGTTTTTTTGGCCGCCGGGTCTAGATATAATAAAGAGGAAAAGTTTCTTTGTTTGTTTGATTGCACCGAAACTAATGGACCGATTTTGATGAAATTTAGCACAGATGTAGAGTAGACCACGGGACGACATAGGCTGCTTTTTATTGCGGCAAAATGTACGATTCTACGAGATTTCCTTTTGTCGCGCACGAAGTCGCGCGCAACTTCTAGTAACGATATAAATAATTTATAACATTAATTTAAAAATATTTATATTCTAAAACGTGGTCTCTTATCCTGTGGTCCGCGGATCACTGGGGGTCCGCAAGTATATGTATGGGAGTCCTCAGTTTCAGCAATGAAAGAAAAACAGCCTCCGTGGTCTAGTAGTTAGAGCTTGGCTCTCGACTCGGAACCCCTGAGGGTTCGATTTCCGCATTTGGACAACAAAAAAATAATTGTTTCCAAGTTTGGTTAGGACAATGCAGAATGATCACCTGATTGTCTGACAAGAAAGATGATCCATGCGTCGGAAGGGCATGTAAAAAGTCTTGATGTTTCTTTTTACTAAGGGGGTCCTTAAAATTGTGGTTGACCCCTAGAAAATTCTAGGGGTCCGTGGACTGGAAAAGGTTAAGAAACGCTGTCCTAAAGCATTACTAGTGGTCGCCTAGTGGTCGAAACTGGTCCATAATTCATATTTTACTTCCAAAATCAAATATTATATATAAAATCAAAAAATCTTAATTAACCTACTAAATCTAAACACAGCGAATTGTACCAAGTGTCCCCTTATGAGATTTTGATACTTGATTTCCCATAATGAAAATGAAAAGAAAATGAAAAATAGTATCTGCTAAGCTGGTATCGTATACTACCGAGTACCGACATGGCCACAGTGGTCAGTGGTAATAGTTATAGGTATTCCCTATTTCTCCCTTATGGGTTAAGCAGTGTTGCCAGGGTTCTTGCACATTTTATCTGTATAACAAACTGTTAAAATCTGTATGGCCATTTTGCAAGAAATCTGTATGATCAATGGAAAAATGTATGATTATAAAGGTAAAGGGAATAAATAATGTGATGATTGTGAATATACAGTTGGTATAAGTGCAGTAAAAATACAGACATTTAATTCAAACGTTGGTTAGATTTGTATTAGGGGTAATTCTCGTAAAGACGGTTAATAAATCCCGTTATCATTTTAGGCTGTCCTACTGGTGCTGTAAGGAGTCACCGCGTGGACCGAAATAGGGATTATTATCTAAAATAGTTAAGAGAATTGAGCTTCTGTTACAATTCCGTATAAAAATGCGTATCGCGCATCTGTGTCGCAGATCGAAAATCCGTATAAATACGGAGAAATCTGTATATCTGGCAACACTGGGGTCAAGTGTTGCCAGTCCCATCCTCCCGTATACAAAAATAAAGGAGATTGAAGGCTAATGAATTATAATATCACACAACTTTTTATACACACTTTTCCACTTTATTTAGATTTTGAAAAAGTGTGTATAAAAAAGGTGTGTGATATTATTATGAACATGCATTTCCACCAAGAACCAACAGTACATTCAATAAAAGCAAATGGATTAATTATTATTGACGACAGGTAGGAAGGTACGTACTCTGTATCCAACCGACAGGAAAATGGGCAACCGTTGACACATTCTCCTGACTCTTGAGTCCTAGGATAGATCAGACCAAGCACCATGTCCCATAGGGTCCATAGGCCATAATCCATTACATCAATTTGCAATAGAAAGGTTATTACCGATTCAACGATTTTAATGATTTTACAAAACTGAATAAAATAGTAGAAATACATCAATTAATGCATTTGGTCATGGATGATGTAATGCAAAGGAAAAAAATTAAGTAGCCCTGGAAATGTCAAGCAGTGTTTATCCGTAGCATTTAGTTTTTTATTTGTTTGAAAGCTGACATGATCGAGAGGTTCTTAACTATAATTCATCATCATCAGCTCGCTCACTGCTCGGTAATTGGGGGATCTTACTTAATTTTTTAAATTTTGTTTATATAAAGATTAAAGATGTATTTTTTAAGCTAATGCTTAAAAAGTGTAATCACTCACTCTAAAAGTGCTCTGTAAAGTGTAATCACTTTACAGAGTAGGCGATTCTGAAGTCACGCGCCCGTCGTCGCGTCGTGCCGAAAAAGTTCGAGGTCGTGTGAAAACGCTCTAAGGATCCGTAACTAATAACTACCTATCAAAGCGCAATAGGTTTTATAAAATGATACTATAATGGTACCTACCCGAAAATATTTCCTCTTAAAGCTTAGAAATGCCAGAGGCGAGGTTTATATTTTATTACTAGCTGGTGTGCGCAACTTTGGTTGCGTAGAATTAGTAAATTGAAACGAAACCCTTTTTACCCTACTACGGCGAAAGCAAAAGGAAGCATAATGATTTAGGCTTTTTAGGTTATGTTAGGTAGGTTTTGTACCCCTTTTTACACCTTAAAAGATCGAATTTTAGAAAATATTGAATTTGAGTTTTAGGTAATCATGCCAAAGATCAAAATCACGAAATTTCATAGAGATCTGACAATAAACAAACAAAAAAGTTACAAACAAACGTTGATACCCCTTCTTAGTGGACCTATACGGGTCCGTCACAAATAGGAAGCCACGGTCCAAGATTTACGTTTATAGCTTCAGTAGTTTTGCCTCGGCGTTAATGAATCAGTCAGGTGTTGTTACTTTATATTTTATTAGAAAGCTGTTGCCCGCGGCTCCGCCCGCGTAAATATAGTATTCTGTATTCGACAAGGACAATGTACTTTTTGGAGATAAAATGTAGCCTATGTTTTAATCCAGAGCTCAAGCTACTAGCATACCAAATTTCATCAAAATCCGTTTAGTAGTTTTTGCGTGAAAGCGTAACAAATATCCTTCCATCCATCCTACTAATATTATAACTGCGAAAGTTTGTTAGGATGGATGGATGAATAGATGTATGTATGTTCTTTAATATTGTAGAACATACTTTGCTCTGTCATCAATAGTTTCCGCAGCGCATTCGACGAAAGATATTTTATGGCATTTTTTACACCTTGGGTTACGTTACTAAAGTCTTAGTAAGGATCCCTAATCTTTTCTAGCAATAAATATATCCTATGTTACTCAGGTGAATGTAGCTTTCTAATGGTAAAAGAAATGTTTAAATCGGCATAGTAGTTTCTGAGTTTATTCACTTTAATTTAAACATACACACAAAAAATACAAATCTTTCCTCTTTATAACATTAGTATAGATTAGTAGGTATCAATTAATGATGATTTAAGAAAAGTGAAGTTGTGAGATTTCATACATAGTCATTACTCATAATAATATATGAAACCTTACAGCTCACTTTTCTTTAAAAATATCAATTCAACCGTACCGCATACGATGGAGTAGAATGAAAATAAATGTTCATCCTCACTTCTTATATTATATGGAGACCTACCCCTAAAATATTAAATTAAAAAAATATATAATGCCAAAATTAAGTCTATGAATAGTACATAATAATATATATCTAGATTAATCTATGGCCGCCCATGGACACTCGCAACACCAGAGAAGTTACACTTGTAATTCCTCTGGTGTTGCAACTTGTGTTCCTGGTCCTTAAAGTCCCCAATCCCCCCCATGGGCCTCCGGTAACCTTCGTTATTTCACGCCGGTTTTCTGTGAGGTTATGGTATTTATCCGGTCGAGCCGGCCCATTCATGCCGAAGCGCTCCCACAGTTATACCCACAGTTAAACTATAAGTAACACTTCCTTTTAGTAAGTACCTATACGGAACACTAAAATGATCTTACTGATGTTTAAAATAATGTGGAGATTCCCGCAATGCCCTGGAAAACCAAATTACATACAAAATTACATAACCGAAACCTGTTTTTTACCTGTACAAGATGTTTGTCGAGAAATAACGACCACAATCTGTCTATTTGAACACAAAACATCTTCAAAACGTGACAAAATTACATATGTATGGATTTCCGAGGTTTTTAGAATAAGTCCTGTGTTTGTTGTACACAATATACTGATACTTTATTTTGTTGGTATTAAATACGAACTATATTTTATAAATAAATAAAAAATATTGGAACTGCCGAAAAATAAATAAAAATAATAAAAACATTTCGTATGACCGAAATTCGAACCCAGAACACGCAAACGCAAAATCCAACGCCTACGTAACTGCGTTACGCGTATCTGTCGTTAGTATTCGAAATTATTCATATCTTATTTGTACTACACGACGAAAGAAAAGTCAATTTTAGGCGCTATGTTGGCCGTTACGCTTTTTCGTGACAGAAAAGAAGTATATAGAAGTAGTCCATATAGATTCACTTCAAAAATGTCTAGCTAGTACTTCTTTATGTAGTATAAAAACCGGCCAAGTGCGAGTCGAACGAAGGATTCCGTACAAAACGAAAAAACACGTTTGTTATATGAGCCCTCCTAAAGTTGTTGTACCAGCAACAAAATCACATTCTCTGTAAAATCTCAACTGTCTAGCTATCGAGGTTCATGAGACATAGCCTGGCGATAGACAGACGGACGGACAGCGAAGTCTCTGCAATAGGGTCCCGTTTTTACGGAATCGAAAAATTGGCGGTAAAATTAAAGTAATTATACCAATTGGCGGTAAAAGTAATTATACCAATACAATAATACTTGTAATTTAAGCTTTTAGTGGTCTCACAGCCTATAGAACGTACAGTCGTCCAACGGACACGTCTAGACAGAGCAATCGTGCTGGGCGTTCGGGGTGAGAGGGGGGCGGTAGCGAGCCCAAGCTGCCATACACTCGCTTGGGACACGGCAGGCGGGGTTGACGCTTTTTAATTTGATTGTTTTAAGTGGTTTGCGACAGTGTTTCGTTTGAGTTGTATGTAGGTACTTATTTACAATTGTTCATACTACATGTGCTGTGAGAGACTGCATGTCATCATCTCGTATTAATAAGAATTTCCGATATTTATAATAAATATCAAAATATCAGTATAATATTATAAATATCAAAATATTTTTGATATATATTTCATACTCTGATATGTTTTTTCGTTATAGTTGAAAATTTGTATGTCTGATAATTTGAAGATAGGGAAGTAAAATTAAACTCATTTATTTATTATTGATATTCAAAGTTTTCAAATAAATTAAAAATCAACGATAGATACTTTTGAGTATCAATTTGTCTTAAATCCATAAAATGACTTTTGTTTATAACCAGAAGAAAAAAAAGTGTATTCATTTTATCAGTCGAATTAATTTGACACATGGTATAAATGGTATAACAATAGTATAATAACAAACAAGGAATTTTCTTCCGAAAACAGGGGGTCACGTGGGTGTCATAAGCCTAAGTTACAAGCCGCGTCGACGGCTATGATTAGTTAATGTCGTGTCAAATAGCTAGTTTTTGATAACCTAGGCTTGTGAATCTCTCGGAAAATAAGACCTGTGTATTTAGACTATGACTTGATGTAAGATTTTTTAAATACAAAAAAAAATACAAATATCAATTTTGATATATATCAAGCATAAATATCAATTGATATAATATATCATGATTCATGATATATATCCGATATATATCAATTGATATATATCATGCGAACCCTGAGCTTTTGTATACGCATTTGTATTTTTTATAATAAAACTCTTCATTAATACTTCTATATATATTTTTTTGTTTTATACATACACATACTACGAATACACAAAATGTAGAACAGATTATAATAAAACACATTATTGTGACAACCCTGCAGCAATGACGAATACCTACACAAAAGCGGCATTTCGCGCGACTTCAAACGCGTTGGCCCACTGTATCTTTTTATTACACTGTGGTGGTCTAATAAGCAATAAATGAAAAACGGAGTCGCTTCCGCTAGCTGTACGCTTAGATCTTTTATACTGCTCAACGAATTTCAATGCAATGCATAATTTTCAGCAATAGATATTAGATAGAGTTATTCAAGAGGAAGGTTTATTTGTAAAATAAGTTTCTACATTGCACCCGTGCGAAGCCACTTGTTTTACATATTCATTTTGATAGCAATCAATTTACACCTTCGTGCATTATCTTTTTCACTTTATAAAGATTTAAAAATCCAGCATAACAATGAACCGATCACCTCTATTTTCACGTTGTCGAATCGTATAGGTAAGTCGCGACTCGCGCATAACTTTAAATCTTTAATTAGTTAATGAGAATCAGTGACCCTCCTGTAACAATATTTAATTTCAATGATAATGAGACCTGTCCATTTCCTTGGCCCACCGACCCAAATTAAATTTGTTTCTGAATCACAAGTCAAATTATATCAATAGTAGAGTGATTTGTCACATGGCTGAATGAAATTATACATCTAGAGGTGAACAAAGTTGAATATAAAACAATTGTACATGACTTGTATGAGTTGAGTTGTAATTAGGTTATTTTTTAATTTTTAGTTAGTGCAAAAAGAAGAACGCTAGGGATTGGCTCTAGCCAATACCTAGCAACTCTGGATGATCATTGCACCTACCACCTACCTATAATAATAACCCGGGTAACATCGTAGGCTATATAATTTGAGTAGTCGGGTAATAGTTTTTTACTTTTGATTATTATCATTATTTCTGCAAATCAAAAGAAAACAAAATAAAAAAAATACGCCTCGTTTAATCTGCCTACAAATAATCCGGATATTAAACGAAGTCAGGCCCGGACACTCCCCGGACGCTTTCTAAACTAGGACAAATCCTAGGAGACCTGGATTGCAACCCTATATTACAATAAATAGCATTGCGAAATTTAAGTATGTTTGGCATGGAAATACTAAAGGAAGTACTTCCTCCTGCATTGAAATAAATATCCTACTACTATTATCAACGTGAAAGTTTGTGAGGATGGATGGATGGATAGATAGTGGTTCGTTACTCTTTCACGCAAAAATTACAAACGGATTTTGATAAAATTTGGTATGGTAGTAGTTTAAGCTCTAAATTAACACATCAACTACTACTTTTTATCCCGAAATTAGTGTTACCAGAGGATACTATAATTACGCGGGCGGAGCCGCGGGAAAAAGCTAGTATTGAAATATTATTGTCACAGTCACACATTGTATGCAATTTGGCTAATTTGTGAAAACAGAGGTCAATTTGTTTACCATTTACGAGAATAAATATACGATAACGGGCATAATATGCGTAATTGGCTTCGGTGTGAATTGGTCGAAAGAAAGTAAACTGTATTAGCGCGTGCTCATTCGAATTGCATGCGAAATTCAAATCTGGAAGCGATTTCACTGCGGTTATATGAATAAGAAAAAAATCGAAATTTTCCGCTCCTCCCTGCCGTATATTCATCAGTTCTCGATAACAGCGAATGAAGGTATCGCGCTGATGAATATAAAGCGAAATTTACATAGCCACTTTAGTTCACACTTCATACATACATGCATGTCATATTTTTACGTATTTTACAAAATCGATCGGTGTAACGATCGGCCTCGAGTCGAGGGTCAACGGACGATAACACTATCTAGAATCTTGTGGACACCACTGTATTTCTAGGTATAACACTAGATAGTAAATTACAGTGGGGTCCTCATATTGCTAATCTTGCAGATAGGCTCAGTTCTGCAGCATATGCAGTCAGAAAAATTAGAGAAATTTCTGACGAAGACACGGCGCGACTTGTTTACTTTAGTTACTTTCATAGTAGAATGTCTTACGGCATCCTTTTATGGGGAAGTGCCGCAGACATTAATACGATATTTGTGCTGCAGAAGCGAGCAATACGTTCAATTTACAAAATGTCCCCCTTTGAATCTCTGAGAGAAAAGTTTAAAGAAATAGGTATTCTGACCGTCGCTTCTCAATACATTTTGGATAATGTATTATATGTTAGAAAGAATATTAGTAATTTTAAAACTAAAAGCGACAATCACTGTAGAAACACTAGAAATAAGCACAAGCTAGATATACCGGTGATCAGACTAAGTAAAGTAAGCAAATCATTTAAAGGTCAATGTATACGCCTATACAATAGAATCCCAGAAAACGTTCAAAATCTTTCCATTAATAAATTTAAAAAAGTAGTTAAAGAACGTTTGTGTGCAAAAGCCTATTATAAGGTCAATGATTTTATTGACGACCGCACACCTTGGGAATAGGATGACCACCTGCAAGGCTACTTCTATGTACTATAATATGTATCTGACTTTTGTCAATATTATATAGACCTAAGTTTTCACATTGTAAACAACTTAATTTTTTTTTAAAAGAACAATTTTCCATCTTTTTGCTAAAAGATGGCCCCGTGCGAGTTTCTTACGCCGGTTCTTCTCGCCGGGTTAGTTCCCGAACCGGTGGTAGGCATCAAGTAGGGACAATTCTTTAAGCGTTACTTTGTAACCCATATGGAAATAAAACTTTTTTGATTTTGATTTTGATTTGATCACCCCGCGTATATACATAGTGAATAACTTCAGACAATGCGCGTCTAGATTTATCTCAAGTTTGTTCTGAACTTCTGAGTCACAGAGGGAGTTGTAATTATTATTTGTCCGCACGATCCTTCGTGTAAAACGTGACGGGAATTATTTTTAAATATTTTACTTTCCTCTGACTTCTGACGAATAAAACACAGCTTCCAGACAAGCGTAACAACTCAGCTACGTCGCATATTTATATTGCTCAGAAAATATTATTTCAGACACGTGCTACGAGTGTATATTTTTTTTTCTGAAATGACAAGCAGTCAATTGCACGTTAAAACTGTTGATAGATTTTAATCTACTCTAATAAAAATTATAAAGTAATTACGAACCCGTATGAATACCTCTACTCCACCCTAGCAAAGGGTCACAAACAAAACTGACATTTACCCTTAGGGGTACAAGCATAATATTATCATGTTATTATTGAGTAACAAAACACTATCACGCGAAGAAACCTCGTTAATGGGTACATAAATTTATGTACGAGTCTTCCTACAACGGATCGTACATATAGATTAAGTTTTGCTCTTTAGAGGCACTAGCGTCCATACCAAGAAACAAAGCAATTTAAAATTAAACACGTACCGTCAGTTCGAAACCACGAGATTTTATTGCCTTTTAAAAACGATAAAATGTCCAATATCCGCAAATTGCCAAGAGTTGCAAAAAGATGTTAACAGCTCCGCCATTTTATATTTACAGGTGGAAGAACTTGGAACTAAATTTACGCATACTCATTAGCATTGTATCGAATTACAAAATATCACTAAAAATATCACATAGCAAAATGATTATCCATAATTAAGCTCGTAGAGATTTAAAAATATTTTAATCAATTAATTTTCGATCTATTTTGTTGTGATAAAATTGTCCACTAGCGCCACTGATGGCGGAACGGCTAAAATGGCTGCCGCTATTCCCATGCGGGTCGCGTGCGTCGCGCGTGTCCCCCATACCACGCAAATTTTAAACATAAAAGCTGTGCACTCGAAATATAAACGATATTATAAAAGGGTGAGTGTGAAAAGGTGTGAAAGATCAAGGCAATACAAATAACCACATTTACATATTAAGCCAACCAGTTGAGATCGTACTGGTTGATATTTTAAAACCGGATTCTAAATTCATAGTTCATATCATCAACTTTTCATTAATTAAAAGAGTTGTTCCGTTTATAGCAGATTCGCTTGAAGGCAGAAATATAGTCACCCTATTATGGCTTCAAAGAGATCGTCTTTGGAAAACGGATATTTTCTTTGAGTATATAAATATTTTTATAAAACTCTACAATCTACATGTCATACCAACGATTTCATGACGTACATTTGACAGAACAAATCTTCCTCTTCATCCTTTTGATTTCACCATACCTCAAGGCTCAAATTTCAAAATGCCCCAAAATCCCAAAAGTGGGACCATTTAAGTGGGGACAGTTTTTGCCTCGACATGCCACGTCTATAATATATACGTCTATGATTATTACAAAAAAATAAACCCTTGCTAACTAAATAACACCATAATATGATTACAAACTTTTGTTGAAGCAGCTCTATAATAAGTGGGTACTGGTAGGGTTTATTAAGATCTTAGTAAGCTTGCTGTTGGCGTACCGTAGAGAAACCGGCCAGTACGAGTCGGACTCGCGCGCGAAGGGTTCCGTACAAAATGGCAAAAAATCACATTTGTAGAATGGGAATACCCCTTAAATATTTATTTTACTCTGTATTTCTTGTTATAGTGGTAACAGAAATCATCTGGGAAAATTTCAACTGTCTAGCCATCACGGTTAAGGAGATACAGCCTAGTGGAACGGACAGACCGACAGGCAGTGAAGTCTCAGTAATAGTGTACCGTTTTACCCTTTGGGTACGGAACCCTAAAATGTACAACTTGTCAACTTATTAGGTGAAGTTCGCAACTAATAAAATAAAGAGGAAAGACTCGATTGTTTGTTTATTTGCATTGAATATTAGGCTCCAAAATTACTGGACCAAATTTGATAAAATATTGTACAGAAAAAGTGGCCCTCGGGGAAAGATTTAAGCTACTTTTTATCGCGGCAAATTGTACGGTTCCAGCGAGATTTCCTTTTATGCGTCGCAGGCAGCATCTAGTAATAAGTAACATATAAGTCTATATACATAGGGTTAAAATATTTTTTTCAAGAGTTATGTTTAATTTACTTTCTGTACAATATACATACCACTGCATAATATAACTAAATTATAAATATAAATAGCTAACAACACGATGTGTCACGAAAAGGAAAATGCTCGAAGCACCTCGATGTTATTCAATTCTCAGTATCTTCTATGCATGTCCAATGTATAGGTAATAAAGCTCATAGTCATACATAATATTGTTTACATATTAATAAATAACGACAATACAGAATATAATTTACATATTAATAAATAACAACTAGTAGGGTGACCATAGGAATTTATTACAGGTACCTACCTACCTAAAGTCTACACAATAAAATAACGAAATCATTTTAAATTAAATATAAGCAGTTGTCTACATTTTTTCTTGTTCGCGATCTAGTTTTTTTATACAAATAGCATGAAAATAGCTATGATATCGTCCAGCTGTAAAATTAAATATAAAAAGAAGCTATATAATAAAACAACAATATGTTTTATAATATTTATGAAGTCGGGACACGGGAATCGGGACTCGTGTGACCAGAATTTGCATTGGATAATGGGTATTACGACCCAGGCCATTAACCAATGCAAAACATTCAAAAAGCTATTGTGCTTTTTTCCTGTCTAAGTCTATATGGTCCGGAATCCGATGGGTCTAGGAAAATTCGGAGTGCTGAAAATTATAGAACTCTACGTACGTCTGAAACAATCACAAATCGATAAGGGCCTAGGTTGCAAGGCAATCGCCTAGGCCCTTATCGAATTGCCAAAATTTTACCTCAATAAATGGAGAGGCGTTTAATGAAGCGACTAGCCGTACGGCGAAAATCGACCCGTGTGAATCCCCTTTACCCTCCTGATCATGATGACTTAAAACACTCAAGTATTTTAACGACTATTAACAATGCGTAATTAACAATTTAACTGTCTTTCATTGATATTCCCCAGACCCCAGGGCGTCCGTTACAACGGCCTCGCGACCCTAGCTCCACATACCCCTGCAGGGGTAAATGTGGATACAGTTATGTGCGATTGTGCGGAACTCCAGCTAATTACTATTTTATCGGGTATCCTATCTTCCTCAGCCATCTTAAATGGTTGCGAGCACGACATAAAAACACGTAAAATCATCATCATCATCCTATGTGTTAAGCCAGAGCTTAAACTACTACCATACCAAATTGCATCAAATCCGTTCCGTAGTCATTGCGTGAAAGAGTAAGAAACATGCATACCTATAAACTTTCGCCTTTATAATATTAGTAAGGACTAGCGACCCGCCCCGGCTTCGCACGGGTACAATACTGATACTAATACTACAGAATGTCACCCACTTCGCAACGGGCCGTGCAGCAGAAATCGTAATATTTTAATTTCGCCATAACTTTAAAACCAAACGTCCAATTTTAATTATTCAAAGACCAAATATTATCTACATAAACTGTACTTAGTGATGAAATTATTTATTTTGATAAGGATTAATAGCATGAGTAAAATAAACGCGTTTAAATGTAGTCCAAAAAAAATTCAAAATTTCTAAATAAAAAAATGGTTGTTGGGCCTCACTCGACATAGATAGGTATAGTGTGTCGCGGAATTTTTTGTAGATATTTATAAGATCTACAATTAATTAGAACATTATATCTTTTATAGTTTAGGCAGCGTACGCAAAATAAGTAACTTTTCTGGTTGATTTTTTACACCCTGTGTCCGAAAAACCCAAATATCTTACGGAACCCTATTTTTTTCCAAAATAAAATTTAGCCTATGTTACTCGTGGATAATGTAGCTTTCGAATGGTGAAAGAATTTTTGAAATCGGTCCAGTACTTTTTGAGCCTATTCATTACAAACAAACAAACAAACAAACATACAAACAAAGTTTTCCTCTTTATAATATTAGTATAGATAAGGATATTATAATATACGTTTATATTATTATAATGGTAGCTTCCCATCTACAAAATATACTTATACGCTTCACGTAGCGAAAAAGTTTTCAATCATTTCAAACTAGGCTATAAGAAAAGTTACCAATTTTTTTGTACCTTTGTCACCCTGTACTACGGTACCTGAGAAAAGGTCCACAAGCTATAGCACAAACTAGCGGGTATGCAATATGAACGTATTTTTCACACACTAGTACTACGGTAATAATAATAATAATAATAATAATAAGACATTTATTCAAAGAAAGTTTGGACATTACACTACACGACTACATTACATTAAGATTAGGTAAGAATTAATTACGTAGGTGGTGTAATGCTCAAACCAATGAAAAGGGGTCCACTCAGGTAAATGACTGAGGAATACTTGTCAGGCGTGAGACAGACCACTCAACTACTCAAGGCGACAGCGCAGTGATATACTTACATAAAATTTTATAATACCTAAATAGCAATAATATAATAACCTAACCAAGAGCATGTCAGGACATGTCTAAGGAGGGTTCCGTAACTATAAACGCGTAATATGCTTTTTTTTAATTACTCCAAAAGTTACTGTCCGATTTGGTTCACAATAGTTTTCCTAAAGAGTTTTTAGCATGATCAATCAGCATGGAAATTTGCAAGTTTCTATCTCCTATAGTTTAAAAATGCTAGGGGGGGGACCAACTTACAAACTACTTTGGAGGTCGATTACTCGAAAATGGTTAACTTTATAAAAAAGTAACGTATGAAACCTTGCCTTTATTTTAAAAGACCTACTCTACGATACCCCACACGATGGGGTAGAGTGTAAAAATATTTTTTATCCCCACTTCACATGTATGGAGAGCCACCCTTAAAATATAAAATTATTATTTTTTTATGATCCTGAAACCGTGATCTATACACAATCTATAACTGCACCAAATTTCATCAATTTATATTCATAATTACAGGAGCTAGAGGCGCGGACAGACAGACAGACAGACAGACAGACAGACAGACAGACGGACAGAGCGAAACTATAAGGGTTCCTTAAGTATTACGGAACCCTAATATATGATATACATTTATCAGTAAGAACATAAGGGTAGTCTGGCGAGCCTGGGATATCAGTCCATACTTGTTTCTAAGCAGATGTGTCATGTGACTTTTTCTCGAGTTGACAGTTTATATATTTTCCAATATAGGTAACAGGTGTACAATGTATAACTTATTAGATCTGCAATCAACTTATTAGAGCAAAATAATAAAAAACCGATCAAGTGCTAGTGGGAGTACCATACGCACGAAGGGTTTCCAACCATTATCTAATGGCTAGCCGCACACGTGCAATATTATTGACAGAATAAATTTGTCAATACTAGTCAGCACATACAAAAAAAACACGGCACACGAGGAATATTATTGTCAATATGAGCTTTATTGTCAATAATGTGGTGTGTGTGTGGCTAGCCATACAACTATTCGTACTACTTATATCGATCAAAACGGTTAATGAATCAAGTTTGTTGTATGGGAGCCCAATTTTTTTTGTATTTAATGTTATATAGAACGGCCACGTCACTAAGCTGTATTTATGAGATACAGCCTAGTGACGTGACAGACAGACAGTCAGACTGACGGATAGTGGAGGGTTCCATTTTTACCCTTTAGGTGCGGAACTTGAAATCGAAATATAACGATTGAAACATAAAACAAAAGAGAATGCTCAATGCAGTGAAAAAGTCTTATATTATGTAATTTGTAGTGCCAAATAGCGCTTGAAAGTGCTTGATAAAGCAACGACGTGCTCGAAAGTTCACAGGCATAGTCACGATAGACAGCGAAGCGCTTACCGCTTTTAAACATTTAAGACTGCGCTAGTCGCTTTTCTCTCTATACAAATGCTGTTGGTGATTTACTCCAAAGTCAAACATTGTAGACCCAAATTCTAGCGTAATATCGATTTTTATGACACTTATCTAGGTCGGTATTTGCTTATATTTCTGAAATTCAAATTAGTGTAGAAGATAATAGCCTCCAAACATCGCATTTTTAGCGCAATTTTGAACGTAAATAAAAATTAAACGAAGAATGATAATAAAAAAGCAAGAAAATACCGACACAGTTCGATTATTCAGCAATTGAGATAATTTTACTTCAGATAAAAATATTATATAGTTTTTTCATAAAACACCAACAGCTGAGTGTTGATTTGAGTAATTTGAAGACGCCTTTTCTAAAATACTTTACACAGCTGCATAAATATGTGCAGTATAGCTTCTCTTATAAGTATAGATTACTATTTTATGGTTCTATCCTTTTTTCCCCAATATTAGGCGAAATAACAAGCATTTTCCCCGCGCGCAGCACTGAGTTCGAGCCGTTGACTAGCGCACTCTTAAAGGAGTAATGGACTAGAACACTTTAGTTTTGCCGTAGAGTTTTGCGAATATTTTTCAAACTTGTCTTTGATATTTTGCACTAAGTATCTTTAGGAAAAAGAAAGGTTGCTGGCTTTTCCAAATAGGATTTATATTATCAATCTTCTTCTCATATATAAAAATGCAGTGCAATTCCCATGTCTAGCTAAAACTCGAGAATGGCTGGACCGATTTTAAATTTTTGTCTTGAAACAATTGTGGATGTTCAGGGAAGGCGTTAACGGTGAGAAATGTGAGAAAACTGCGGAAAAAGGTAAAGGTGTAGGAGTAGATGCAGATGTAGATGTAGTGTAGGTGTAGGTACGAGGTTGTAGTTGTAGGAGTAGGTATAGTTATTAATAGTTCATAGTTAAAATAGAACAACGTCTGTCGGGAAAGCTAGTATATTATACATGTATATTTTAATTTATATCCTTATCCATATTATTTGTTACTAGATGTTTCCTGCAACTTCGTGCGCGCAAAAGTTAATTTCGCAGAAACCGTACATTTTTCCGCGATAAAAAGTATCTTATGTCCTTCCCCGTGGTCTACTCTACATCTGGGCCAAATTTCATCTAAATCGGTCCAGTAGTTTCGGAGCCTATTCAATGCAAACAAACAAACAAACCTTTCCTCTATATTATATATTATATTATAAGTATAGATTAAGTTGTTTGGGGATAGTCACACTTATGACACTATCATGGGATTCAACACCAGATGTTCGTAATAAGTGCCACTAAATACCGTTTACAGAGTTATCACAGTCCCACGAAAGTATTCCCATATCAATCTTCCCTGTTTTGATTTCCCTGTTATTTTTGCGAAAATCCGTTAATATCTTGGCCCTTAAAGCTTGAGGGATAGAGTTCGAACTGCGATAAGCGATTGTACGAAAATTCAACATTATAGTGGCCCTAAAAGCTATAGGGGTAGGGTTGAAAATGGCTTCGGGGTTTTCGATTGAATACCCGCATGCTCAGCCCTTGATTACGAGGGTGGTTAGCCCTTAAGTGGAGGGCCTAATTTAACATATGCCTAATTCTGTTAACTCCATTCACACGCGATATCCCTTCGTAAGTCATAACAAAATATTGTGAATAGCTTTGGGGTTATCCGCGAAATTTGCAAATTATTACCCATCAAACCCTTTGTGGTACTTACCTATTACTTGTATACGTTATTTTACTTTCACTTTTTTCGGTAATTAGTACATAATATTATTATGTAGTTGAAATGTAGAAAGAAAGAAAAGATAATTATTTGGTAAAGTAAACGGTGAATAACATAAATATAAACATTTAGGTAAATGAAAAAACAAGAATTTTTCCAAAAACTATTTTACCAAAACATATGTTATGAACATAGTTCGTAACGCTGATTTTCAGTGAGCACCAAAAAACAAACTGTAAGTAAAATTAATAATAATGCAAAATAGTAATAAAATAAAAATAACCTTAAACTTCAATCAATATGAACCTGTTACAACATAAGTACTGTGTGAATCTGTTTTGCCATGTTGTTTTAAATTATATTATAGGTACGGTAATATCAACAATTAAAGTTTGAATAAAAAATAATGCAAAATAGTAAAAATAACCTTAAACTTCAGTCAATATGAACCTGTTACAACATAAGTACTGCGTGAATCTGTTTTGCCATGTTGTTTTAGGTTGTTTTAAATTATTTTATAGGTACCTACAGTAATATTAACAATTAAAGCTTTTTTCGCAGCAATTAGTATCAAATTGCATAATTGGTTACTTATCAAGCCCCAGCTTCGTTTATGGCTCCAAATCTGGCTTATATTTAGCCTTCTTCGAATCCGTGAAACATTGTACCAGTACTGTGTTAGTAGTTAGTAGAATGTGTTTTGTTCAGTGGTTCTATTAAAATATTAATTTAATTAGCTCAACGTAATGACTGGTATAGTGGCAGTCACAACAAGCTTACTATTATGTAGTATGTAGTTAATTAATATAAGTAACAAGATAAAACTATGTACAAAATATTATATTATATGAAATAATATATTATATAAAACTATGTACAAAATATTTAATATTTCTTTCTCTATCAAATCTTTTAAGCTTGATCCCATAATATATTTTCCCTAATATTGAGAATATCGAAAAAAGTCAGATGACTATTTATTATTACTCCTGATCTTACCTATAAATTTAATTTTGTTATTCCTAAATAATAAGCGTATAAAAAATAAGCGTGTAATAATTTTATTATTTACTAGCTGCTGCCCGCAACTTCGTTTGCGCAGAACTAACGAAAGCGGAACCCTATTTTTTAAACGGAACCCTAAAATAAAAGTAGCCTATGTTAGACCTTATAACATCAGCTATCTCCTAGTGAAAGTCCCGTGAAAATCGGTCCAGCCGTTTCAGAGATTAGCCGGAACAAACAGACAGACAGACCGACAGACAGACAGACGGACAGACAAAAATTTAAAAAATTGGTATTTTATTGTAAGTACCGAATGTACTTTCAGATTCATTATGTGAAAAGCTGTTAATTTGAAGTTACAAACAGACACTTCAATTTTATTTATCTGTATCTAAGATGTATTCAGCCTTCTCGCTAAATACATAAATCAGGCTCCAGAGGGTCAATTCCGCTAAATAAAACCTGTATTAATACAATTACAATCAAGTCCCGATACGCTAAAACTGCCAAACGGTATTCTCGTAAACGTTAAGCCAACGCGTTATGATTGGTCCAAACTCTACGAATAAATACTACTTTTTTTATTCGTAGTCCAAACTTTACAAAATCAGTTTATGATAATAATGTCGCTTCACATACAATACAATCAAAGTAAAATGAAAGTCTACTTTAAATACGAGAATTGAGGTACTCCAGTGCTTGTAAGTTGTGAGTAGGCTACACGAATGATTTTTTTTATTGCATAAATGAATAGTACTCTTAAATATGAGTAACTTCTCAGAAGAAACCGTATATCAAAAGTCAATATTTTCAAAGGTACAGCGATTTGTTTGCAAAATTTCGCAAGTCCCGTGAAAACGCTCCATACTAAAGTCGTACGTAGCTATGACGTCACGTCCATGTAAAATCGTATGAAGTATACGGCCGCAGGAACATATTTGTAAATATCTCCGATATTTGTGCGTTTAAGTTCATACATATATAATAAAAGTTTTAGTATATGATGTAAGTAAACTAATTATGTAGGTTTTGTTTACTAATTTAGCAAGAAAAAAAAATTTTTTTTGTACTTTTTAGATGTATCTAATGACTAAACTATAAATAAAATATTATATTTTTTTACATTTACGAAGTAGTAATGCCTTAAAATTTCTGAATACATTAATGAAACTTAATATTTTAGATGTAGTCGTGTACCCAGTTGCGACTGTACTTTATCAACTATTTACTTACCGAACACCAACTTAAAAGTATCATCAACAAAAAATGAACTAGAAACATAATGATTGGGTAACGGTCGTAAATATCGTCTGGGGTCTGGGGTAGATTGGCGCATCATGCGGGCGCTTCACATGCCCCTGTAGTGTGGCCCCAAGCTGCCAGTAGTGTGACCCCTCCGACGGTTTACAATTAACTGATTTCGCTTTGATAACATTTGTAGTTGACATTTAAACTAAATTAAAGTTATTAAAAATGAAGATTTGAAGGTTTCAAATAGGTGCCTACTATGTAAGTAAATATTATGAGCACTTGCGAGAGTTGCGAGACGATATTATACAAGCCAGCAGATGATCTGACCATCCACATTAGATGTAGCTTTTACTTTTAAATTCTTCTATAATTATACAAAACTCAGAGGGTCAATTACGCTAAATTAAACCTGCAATAATACAATTACAATCAAGCCCCGGTACGCTAAAACTGCCAAACCGGTATTCAACGTTAAACCAGCGTGAAACTTGTTTTTATTGGTCGAAGCGTCATAAAATCAGTTTATGATAACAAGTCGCTTTACTTATAAATTATTATAATACAATCAAAGTAAAATGAAGTCTACTTTAAATACGAGAATTGAGGTTCTGTTTACAAGCGAATTTGTAATTTGCTTGCAGGGACGAGCTAAATGCGTTATTCTGAGAAGTTCGTTATTCGCTGGTGGGCGTTTGCACGTGACGTGAGTTAGACACGCGCACGCGAATTCAGTCTCGATGTTTTTGAGGTTTTTCGCGACCACATCGTTGGTAATTATTGTATGGAGGTATATTAAAATTTATATCTAGCTCAAAGAAAGATTCAGCGTTGTATTTTTTTTTTTGGTAAATGCGACAATCCTATCCACGCGGTTGAAATTGTGAATAGTGTTTATGGTGCTGATACTGTAACAGCAAATTTTTACGTGCAATTTTGGTTACGTCGATTTCGTTTAGACATTTGTGATGTTAACGATGCACCTCGGTCCGCGCACAAACACGTCGAAAATGTCGATAAAATAACAGAAATAATCGAAGTTGACCGACATTTTAGTAGTCGTAGCATCGGCCAGGAGCTGTAGATCGTCCATAAAATAGTTTTAGACCATTTACGCAAAGTTGGATATAAAAAGAAGCTCGATCTTTGGGTGCCGCACCTTGAATTCACGCAAAAATAATGGCTTTCTTTTTCCCCAACCTAATATAAAAAGATGGAACCAGTGGCATGGGGTTCCTGTAACTCCATTTCTATCGTCTTCACTTGCCACTTACCTTTTGAAGACCCTCATTCAAAGCCCTACCTATTACACAGGCTAGGGTGTCCCTATGAAGGAGAAGCCTTCGCCACTGGTAGGAGATAGTCGATAATAATAAGCCTTGCTTTTATAATCACTGCGATTATTCACACTTGACTCAGCGCAGCAATCAATGAACGCTTTAGGCGTTGACCTATAACTGCACGGTAAGTTTTCGAATCCATGTCCGTGTCAAACGGGAATTGGGAATAGCCCCGCAAATGTTCTCCCCACTCTACAGAAACTATTGCCATAGCATCATCAAGTGTATTAGGACTGACAAGCTTGCGTGTCTCACTTTTATATTTCCACGAACTTCTCGCACAATTTGTATAATTGCTGGCTATCACAGACGTATAATTATGCTAAATTGTCGTTTAAAATTGTCTAGCTTAAACACCAGTTTAGCTTTAATATATGTCGTAATAGATATTTATTTCCCTACGTTATTTATTTCTTACGACATGTTACGTGATGGAACCCTTTTTCCTTATGTTTTTCTTGTAATATGCTGTACCTTCTAGCTTCTTCTAGAGTGCAGACCACTCTGCATAGAAAAGAATAGAAAACAATACCTACGTCCCCAGTGCCGGCTCGGTTGTCTCCTAGTCTTAAAATATGTTTAATAATAACATACTATATTATAATCTTCGTTTTTCTATGAAAGTGACTTCATAGTGATTACCGAATGACATTAGGAACGTGATTAACAACTGGTAGTTGTTGATAAAACAGATGAAACTAGAATTGAGTCGAAATAAACCGTCAATAGTAAGATAGTTTCTAAGATGAGGAGGCGTGGCAGTCTCTTTGTCATAAACCACGCCACACCAATGATTTCCAAGTTAGAATAGGCCCCTGGGGAACGTTTTACACAACAAGTTTTCTTGCCGTCCTGTCAATGTTGCGCAAGCAGTGTTTAAAAATAATTAAGTATTTAGTAATCTCTCCAATTACATAACAAAATTATATAATATATATGTCACCGTAACATTGTAAAAACTGTTAGATTATCAAATAACTAACGAGATTGTAAAAATATGTCGAAAGATCAATAACTATATATTTATAATCTAACGAAAAATAATGTGTTAAATTATAGGCAGCATATTCGCCTCCGAAGTCTTTCAACATTTTACAATTTCACTAGTTACATTACAATCTAACAGTTTTACAATTTTACGGTGACATATATATAACAAATAAACTTGTGTTGGAGACATTCTTAACCACAATATGCCCTGTCCTATGTAATATGTAACTTAGTGCGCCACACCCTCAAATACCTGCCTAGTATCAAGGATAAATCTAGAATTTGATAAGATTCGTGTTTAAATAAACTATTAACCAATTAAATATTAGTGCAACTTTGTTAGGAAACCATAGACAAATTATATTGCAGTTGTGGAAATTTAATTATCGAACAAATTTAAAGAAGTACCTAACAGGCGATTTTTAAATACCACACATTTTATTAACTCTATGGCTTAATGGCTGTGTTATTTTTACAGCTTCCATGGTCTAGTTGTTAGAGCATTGACTCAGGTCTGGATGTGATTCCCGCATTGGAACAACAAGAAATGTTGTTTTCATGTTTGGTTAGGATAATGCAGGTTGATCACCCGATTGTCTGACAAGATAAATTATCCATACGTCGGATGGGCATGTAAAAAGTCGGACCTGCGCCTAACCTCTCGTCAGTCGTGTCGGTTATCCGTCCCACTGGATTACGAGAGTAAAGGAAGAGAGAGTGCTCTTGTGTACTGCGCACACACCTGGGCACTATAAAATTACTCCTGCGTAACTGGCCTGGTTTTAATGAAACCGTCCACCGTCACCGAGATCGGTGTGTGGGGAGATATATTTAAATAGACGTAACTGGTACACAATATTAATATTTATTTATGATTTATTTTGTGTGCATTAATATTTAATGTAATAGATTTGACCTCCTGCTATAATAACTACTTCACCTGACGGAACTGAAAATTAATGAAAACAACGCGGCAGGCGGCAGCGTATCCAAAATTCGTACTTCCGTGTTACTAAAATATCGATATCATATTTTGTTGCTCGAGTTGATAATAAACATTGGACATTATTGGCTCGTGATAAAGTTAATAGTCGTCTGCCGCGGCGAGAGGTCGGGGCTATCTGGTGATAAGATGTTGGTGAACTGTCCAAATGATGAACTCCCGACTGCCGGAATCAAAGAAACTACAAACATCAAGTTCTACATAGTTATTTGTTTACTATGGTATTTTGTACTTCTAAAGTAATTTGGTTTAAAATTTTGTATAGTCATTAGATAGTCAATTGTCTCTCAATTTTAGATGTTTATTTCCGGTAGTCGTGGTATAGTATACGGGTATGCGACCCCGGCTTCCCTAGCTATTACTGTCCTATCCCTTGCCCTCCTGGGCGGTAATATCCTACATTCTTATTTCCCACTCTAACTTACCAATCTTCCTTTCCACACCACCTATGCTTCCCTTTCCCTGTTCCTACACTCTCCGCCAATCCGTGGGAACGCAATGGATAATAATAAAAATAATTACACAAAATGGCGCGATGTGGTTCGCCACCCATCACGTCTCGTTCTCGCGGAGGCGAAAAGTGGCCCAAGCCATGGAGAGCCGCTTTGCTACGTTGAATGTTAAGAGGAGGAATGGATGGCAGGAATGAAAGTGGACGAAGCGAAACAAGTATGTAGGGATCGTAAGCAAGTGGAAAGAAATGGTCTCTACCTACCCCTACGAAGAAGAGGCGTGATGGTATGTATGTATATTCATAACTAGCTGGTGCCCGCAGCTTTGTTTGCGTGGAAATATTAGGTGATCGAAACGTAACAATGATGATAAAAGTAGCCCAAGTTACTCCTAGCCCGAGGGCTCTATTCAGAAAACTCGGCATGACTATACATGTTGGTACATACCTACATTGACAGCCATTTTAACCGCTGTTTTGTATATTAAACTACATACTGAAATGTTCTGTTCAACAAAGTAGCAATCTGGGCCACACCGACTAGTTTTGATAACTTATCACTGATTACTCGTGCGTTGACTCGTTAATTACTAGCTGATACCGCGGGCGGCTTTGGTCGCGTTAATAATACCTACTTAACTAGTCATTATAGTACATATTATACACATTATTCCCAATAGGGATAGGACAAGTAACGCAAAGACGTCCTTGTCCTACCCCTGGGAACTACAGAGTAAATCTGTAGCCCACTTTTCACACATAAACATAATAATTAATAGGTATATAATATGTGTATATTTTTTCATCTTCACAGTACTAAAATGGTCCATGTCCTTGTTATGTTTTTCTTTCTTTAAAATTTCTGTTAAATATTAATTAATTGTACCAAATACATAAATATAACTAATTTGTTTTCTGAACTTTCTTAGTTTTAAAATGTCGATGTCGGTATAAAGTCCGCCTTGTGATATTTCGATCGAGTTGGCGGTTATTCGATCAATCTTTTTTTTGTTACTTGCGTGCTGATGTTCATTTTCCTAGATATAATTTGTTTGTCAAGTTGTCATCTTTTCTATAGTGATATGGTCTCGGTTTCTTATGGCCATTTCAGGTTGCAGTTCAGAACCTCAATTCTCGTATTTAAAGTATACTTTCATTGTACTTTGATTGTATTTGTAAAGCGACTTGTTATCATAAACTGATTTTATGAAGTTTCGACCAATCAGAACGCGTTTCACGTTGGTTAAACGTTTACGAGAATACCGTTTGGCAGTTTAAGCGTATCGATACTTGTTTGTAATAGGGTTGTGTCCTAAAGTCGAATATCACATTCATACCAATTAAATTTTAAAATTGTTGAATAGCGATACATAAATATAAAAGAAAAAGTTATTTAGGTTGACGCGATAAAGAATTATAAGCAAATAAAAAGTATTGCCCATCTCTTTCTCGCAAAACGATTTGTGACGTCACGCCTCGCCACCGCCATACATTGCATAAAGACAATTGTATGGCGGTGGCGAGGCGTGACGTCACAGGCCGATGTGTCGCTCTCTTTCTTATTGTAAATTTAAATTGTTTGTATATTCGTTAATTTTTAAGATTTATAAAATTGGGTTTTAAATTGTTTACTATCATGTTGTCTAGCATTGAATAGACGAAAAATATTTTTTTTGTCAACTAGCCTATTGTATTAGTGCAGGTTTTATTTAGCAGAATTGACCCTCTGGAATTCTTTTCTTTCTACTTTTAGTGCTACTTTGATCAATTTACCTTACGCGTCATCACTGTCTTCTGTGAAGTAGTCGATGAGTGTGACTCGTTATTTGTAATATATATTATGAATATTACTAGTTAAGAAGGCACTAAACGTAGGTAATATTATAATATTTTTACATAAGAACTTATTTCTGTATGAGATAATAACTTTAAGGTTCATTTCAGTACCTACAGCTTTTATTTTTGGCAAAGTCCAAAAACTGAAAGCTCTCAAGCTGTTTAATATTGTTCATGTAGAAATTATTATCGAAGGTTCTATTTCAGGGGAAACTCTTACGGGTAGAGTTAGAGAGTAGGTCCTCTTGCTCTATATTTTTTATTCTAGTAATAAAAAATATGGAGCAAGAGGACCTACTCTCTAACTCTACCCGTAAGATGTTGCCCATGACAGTTAATCTTGCCGAAACCTTACATTTTTCTGTATAGAAAAAAGTATCATACGTCCTTCCCACGTGGTCTACTCTATATCTCTGCCAAATTTCATCAAAATCGGTGCGGTAGTTTCGGAGCCTATTCAATACAAACAAAAACAAACTAACTTTTCCTCTTTATAATATTAGTAGAGAAGTATACATGAACCCCCTTACTAATAAACGCTGTATAAACTTTGAATATTACACAGTGTTTTGTCTTCTTCTATCGAATTAAACATGTCACTTGTGTGATGTGAACAAAACACTGTTTATCTATTCAAAGCTTATACAGCGTTTATTAGTAAAGGGGTAGTAAGTATGTAATTACTCGGCTGCTTACCTATTCTTCTTCTTAAAAGTAAGATATTACATCTCATTCGCCTTTAAACATTACATAAGAATTAAGATAAACCGTAAATACTTCCTTAACTCCTTTTAAGTAACGATATATAGAAGGTCCGCATGATGTTAGTTCACGAATCACGACATTTGTCCCCAAACACTGCCGCAGCATTCACTTTTCCTTTCGTTAGACGCTCGACTTCCCACGTACTTATCACTTTTGAACCTTACTGCCATAGCAATAAGATCGAAACGTGGTGCCGTAATCTATCGGCGACTGTACAAGAGGAGGGTATCTCCCATCTCTGTCCCACTAATTGTACTACGGTATATCCGTCTCAGCTGTTTATTATCATCTTTAAGTATACCAGTTTCTTGTAAACGCTTAGTCACTCCGGGCCAGATGCGTAGTACGAAATGTCATTGCAATCAGTGTGAAGAGTAATAATTTTAATTTCGACGTAATTTTCTTGGAAATAATATATGTTTTCGTAACTTTGGATAAAACTTTATAATTTAATTATAGTATGCGTATCTACTATAACTGTTTGTGCGCTTAAATGCTACTGGGAGTTTAGCATCTAAACAATTTAAAGCAACGTTTTCGTTTGAATGAGAATTGTATGAAGAACATGACAGCGCCTATACAAATTTCGTTCGATAACGTTACAAATACGTTGATGTCAACTATTCCTGCTAAGCCCCCAGAGCCCTTAGCCAAGATGCCTTCCCTAATTATTATAATGATGAAATTCGAAAATGGAAATAATAAATTGGCATAACATTCCTGTGACATAGCGCGCTTTACGTCAATAGTAGTCCGCTCAAAGAATAATCCAAAAGCAGGTGTAGAGTGCGTGAGCGGGGACCTAAGCAATTTCTTTAGAAAATTGTTCAGGATGCTTAGAGAGTAAACATACTAAAAATCCCCGTCTCTAGGAGGGGCGCCGGAGTGGGGGGAGGGGGTTAAAGTTCCCATTTTTGAGTTTTTCGCTAATATCTTTAAAACGGTGCGTCGTAGAGAAAAAGTGTCTTCTACGTAATGAAAGATAATAAAATTTCCTACAACATTTGTCCTACCCAACTTTTCGGATTCCTAACCATTTTTGCACTACACGATCTGGAAAAGTGAAATTAAAAAAAAAAAACGACTTATCAAACACTACCTCTTGCCTGCTACTTCAGTCGTGTTATTTCGGGATGAAAAATAACCTGCATTAACATCCAGGTCCTATTATATCAATCTACCAAATTTCATACAAATCTGTTCAGCCATAGAGCTATCGAAACATTTTTCCTTTTTTTAACTATTTTATTTCATATCATTTTATGTCATGGGATACTCATCCCAAGTTACCTGTCCGGTAGTTATGGTATAGGGTACGCGACCCCGGCTTCCCTAGCTATTACTGTCCTATCCCTTCCCCTCCTGGGCGGTAATATCCTACATTTCCTATTTCCCACTCTAACTTACCAAACTTCCTTTCCACACCACCTATCCTTCCCTTTTCCTATTTCTATCCTCTCCGCAAATCCGTGGAAATGCAATGGATAATTATAAAAATAATTTAACTATCCAAAATGGCGGCGATGTGTTTGCCACCCATCACGTCTCGTTCTCGCGGAGACGAAAAGTGGCCCATGGAGAGCCGCTTCGCTACGTTGAATGTAAGAGGAGGAATGGATGGTAAGAATGAAAGCGGATGAAACGAAACAAGTATGATAAGGCCCCCACAGACGAGAGGCCGATCGTTTCAGCTGGAACTGACGTCAGTTCGGCCTGAACGGATTCGAGCACACACACGGAAAAAATCGCATCCAATCCAATTTACGTCAGTTCGGCCTGATCTGATTCGTGCCCACACACGGAACAGTCGCATCAGTCCATTCTGGTTTGCCGCGCGCTACGGTCGTGTTTATCAATTTTGTATTTAAACACCGCGAAAACTCATACAACGCTTGTACAAGATACACGCCAGCACGGCAGCGGGTCGTGCAAGAACTGAAGCGATTTGTCCACACACGGTCAGGACAGGCCGCGCGTTCAGGCCGATCGGTCAGGCCAGAATTAATGTTGCCAACTTAGTTATTTTACAAAATTTTACTAAATTGAGTATTTTATTCCCTCCTTGGTAGAAATTTAGTTATTAGTAGTGTTTAAGTAGGAAAGAGCCAGACAGTAATGATATGCAAAATAGCTACTAAATACGTAATATTTCCTAGTATATTTTAATTTAATGGTAAAATTTATAATCTAATTCAATTAGTGAAAAAAATTTAATATAATAAAACCTAAAATGCAGTGGTTTTTGGGGGGCTTCAGGAATTCCTAAGTTAAGTAGCCTCTTTAGTAGTTTTTTAGTAGTTTTAGTAGAAATCGATACGAGTTTAGTAGTTTCACAAAAAAAGAGCTGGCAACACTGGAACGAATCGCTTCAGTCCGTACGGCCGCCTGATGCGATCTCGAAATTGCACACACACGATACGATTTTGCATCCGTTCAGGCCGAACTGAAGGTAGACCGGACCATGTATGGGGCCCCTAAGGATCGTAGCAAATAATTTAACTAGGGACCGTCCATTAATCACGTGATGTTTTTAACAACTTTTTAGACCCCTCCCCTCCCCCTGGTGATACTTGGTGAGATTTTATACTACCCCCCCTCCCCCACCTAAGATCACGTGTATTTTTTTTACATAGTAAGCAGGTCATGTTTGAAGAAAAACTTTAACTTAAAAAACAATTTAATCGAATAATTTAAGTAATTTAAACTATACGAGTCATTTGTTTTGTAAGTATTTAAACAACACTACGAATATACAACCAATAATAATTTCGGTATGCATAGACTAGATTCGAAAATTAATACACGTGATGTCTCCTTATACCCCCTCCCCCCCTTGGTGATACTTGGTGATTTTTTTTCGGACCCCCCCTCCCCCTTTAGGCATCACGTGATTAATGGACGACCCCCTATCCAAAATGGCGGCAATGTGTTTGCCACCCATCACGTCTCGTTCTCGCGGAGACGAAAATTGGCCCATGGAGAGCCGCTTCGCTACGTTGAATGTAAGAGGAGGAATGGATGGTAAGAATGAAAGTGGATGAAACGAAACAAGTATGTAGGTAAGGATCGTAGCAAGTGGAAAGAAGTGGTGTCTGCCTACCCTTACGGGAAAGAGGCGTGATTATATGTATGTATGTATTTTAATATATCTTCATCCGTTTAGGCCGTGAAGGTCCTGGCAGAGTTCTTCTTCCAAATTACCCTCATCTTCAGTGAATGGTTCTTGCTGGAGGCGTTCTACGTCATCTTCTCCTCCTGCTTTTGCTTCTCCTGAAATTTGCAGATGTTGTATCGTACCCGGTAAATGAATGTAAGTACAGGATGTGTTCATATCCATGTTGCTGCATCTCTTGGGTGGATAGTGCGATCGTTTTGGTTTTCCCTCGGCCAGGTTTCAGCAGCATGATGTCTTGGGTGGGAGGAGTGGAAGCTATCAAAAGCACAGCAAGGTCCATCCCTTGATGGATGGACATCCAGGGATGCAATCCCTTACATCTTTATAAATTGTTTTAGCTCAGGCGTAATTTTTAGGACAATTCGTGTGAATTAAAAGGGATGTTAAACCACGGAAAATTTGGTGCTTGTCATCATTCCGTTCTTGACTAGCTTTGGTAAGGCCCAGTATTCCCGTATTTCATCTCCGTGACGTCCTCTTCACATGAAGGACACTTTTTAGTACTCATTGCGGATAATCCGATTCGTAACTAATATCGTTTATAGATCAAAGAATATTTTTGGCCTTGTATAGGCTACTGCCAAACAGGTTAAAATTAGATGAGAGACGATGATAACATAAGCCCAAAGGCATGGATGATAATGGGAATGGATGGTAATGCCCATTACGCTAAAAAATATTCATTTTCACTATTTCGGAGTGTGATGCTCTAAACCGGATGAGAATTTCGAAAAAGTGTATATGATAAAAGTTGTAGGAAATTTTATTAGCTTTCATTACGTAGAAGACACTTTTTCGCTACGGCGCACCGTTTTAAAGATATGAGCGAAAAACTCAAAAGTGGGAACTTTAACCCCCTCCCCCTAATTTTTAGTATGTTTACTCTCTAAGCACCCTGAACAATTTTCTGAAGAAATTGCTTAGGTCCCCGCTCACGCACTCTACACCTGCTTTTTTAAGTGGACTATAGTCAATACCATACATTTTTTATTTCTATCTTCGTTATCGTCATGTTGGCTAATTGCTAAGTCCTCTGGCTTGTACTATTATTTATCTTGTGCTTCTGGTCTCTAGCATTATGCAGCAGAATACTTTTGTGGTTAAGATTTCTGGGCTTCTTCTTCTCAATTCTTTACTTTTTTGAATAATAAATAGTCAATTTTTCGTTTCAAATTAATAAAAAAGTTACAGTCAGCAAAATTATCCGTAAGTATTCTAAATGTAATTCTGGTCTGGCCCATATTGCAACAAGCAACTATTACAAAATAGACAGATATACCGTGTACAATGTACCATCGTATACGTAAACGTTTTAAGATTTTTATTGATCAAAACATTCAAACTTCTCACGCATAGAATGAAGTATAAAATATATTATATATTATACAAAGGACAATTACAAAAACTTTACACCGACATGGTAAATCAATGGCTATATTCCGCGGAAAAAGGCACCTGTAAGCGCTTGTAAGCAAAATGGCGATTGCTAAGCGGTAAGCGCTGTCAATGCTAAATGCTATTTTCCTCTAGGACACGTTATCGTCTAAAAACTACTAATTTCAAAATAAATAAGCAAAATGGCGGATTATGTCAGCGCTACTGAAGTTAGTAAATGTGTCCTGGCCGACAACGTTCATTTTCTTTTTAGCGCTAGTAAGCGCTAACAAGCGCCATTTTCTGCGGAACACAGCCAATGACACGTCCGATTACCTATAACATTCAAACACGCAGATTGATATTTTGTAATCGCATACAACTCAATCGATTCGGTTATTGTATTCTCTATTTAATAACACAGAACATAATAAATTATATACACTTCACATTCAAGGGTCTAATAGTAATCAACCTTCAGAAGTACCATTACCTTTTCAAGACCACAATCTGAGCTGAACGATTTAGTTCTTGAAATGTTTGGCTTGATCTTTCCGAAGGTACAAGGTTATACCACACCTTAGTTTTGGTCAGTAACATCAATTTAGTTTTGTGTAATACGAATACAAATTATATTTAAGATTTATGATCTATGAATGGTATAAATCTTAACTTTATCATTACTGCAGCTGTGGTCCGGGTCCACAAGAGGGCTAAAAGAGCCTATTGGTTTGATAAAGGTTATAAATTATAATACATTTTCTTACTATTACTTAATATTAATTTAAACTAGCTTTTTCTCGCTACTCCGCCCGCGTTAATGCAGTATCCCACGGGAACACTGTACTTTCTCGGTATAAAAAGTAGCCTATGTATTAAATGTTAATCCAGAGCTTAAACTACTACCATACCAAATTTCATCAAAATCCGTTCAGTAGTTTTTGTGTGAAATAGTAACATCCATCCATTCATCCATCCATCCTCACAAACATTCACACTTACAATAGTAGTAGGATTTCTATTTAACCGGAGTAAGCACTAGGCAGGCTATGTTCAGCAGACTATCTTCAAATTTCTAGTTGTATTAGTGGGTACCAGGACTACTAAGAAGCCATCAACTAACCAACGTTACTCGAAACCGTGGTCAAAAACGATGTTTTGGAGCCTGGACAATATATATTTTTTTTAATACAAGGGCCCATAACTGGGCCTACTTGTTCCCCCAACAGCTAGGTCGGGACAATTATTATCTATTACCTACTATTATTATTTATTACTTGTATATTCCTTTTATTTCATAGATGTATCTGGTTTTATTTACTATATTTGTTATTCCCTTTTTTAAACATATCTATTTACTTCTAATTTTCAAATTTGAAATATTCGTTATATATTTAAATATATTCTTTTTGGACAATATTGACAAAAGTGTTCCAACAATTTTTCAACGGACTAAACAGCCGAGCTGGGTCCTCCTCCATGTCAAGTTTTTTAATTCTGAAGGGCAAAGGTTCCATGCCCTGCTATCAAGTCTTTAATCCCCTCTGGGCTCCTCGATGCGAGGGTAATCTAACTTGTTGCTACAAGGAAAACGAATTTACTCTGAATTTCTCGCTAGGTTATTTTTATCAGTCGGTCAGTAAAATCCTTGTCGTTTTTCAAATAAATCGAAACATATCGAGAGGTACTCGTACAGTATAACTATAATATTTATTTTGTGGTCCGTATTTTATCAGCGTGCAAATAGAATTACCGATAAACGTTCCAAACATTTACATTGCCAGGGTCTAGTGATAGTACCTAATGTTAAGTCATATTTTTAGATTTATTTATGTAAAATTCCATATTAAAATTATAAACACGAATGCAACTCCGCCTGTTTGTTCTGTCTGTTACGCAATCACGCCTACCACTGTGGGCCTAGCAGGAACATTTGACAGCGGCGTATACGTAATGTTAACGAATGAAATTTGTATGAGCGTTGTCATGTTTTTGACAGATTTTTATACAATTCTCATTCGATAACGTTTAAGTGTTCCTGCTAAGCGCTCTGAAGATTTGGTTTGATACAGAGATACATTGGACCACGGGGGAAGGACTAACACCCAAAATTAATAATCGATCTTAATCTCATTTTAGCTATCTGATATCAAGATTTCAATACATTTCAACGATCCTAGAATTGACTTTACGTCAATTTACGACAATTTTTGTTTGAGAATCTAAGATTGAAATCAATGTAAGATTATAGATACGTTATTTATTTCGGCCGATAGTCTACATTTTGCCGGAAAAATTTACAGATTAATGTGGTGGAAGTTGCGGACAACATCTCATATAAAATAAAGTTCATTCTTCATATATTTATGTATATCTTGAAAGGCTTCGAGCAAGTACAATATGAGTTTTTTGCTACTGATATTCTGACACACATTGTAGTTGCCAAAATAAGTCATTAACTGGTTACGCATGGCTAAGGAAAAAAGGTAAGAGCAAAAACTGACTATTCAGACTTATAACTTGCTCAGTCATCTAAAATTGTGCATGTCATATACATACATATATCATCGTGGATAAACATATATCATCGTATACATATCATCGTATACATATCATATACATACATATATCATCGTGGATAAATCATTATTTAGACATTTGCCAATTTGCTAAACTCTACAATTTTAATTTTCAGGTTTTTAGGTTTTTTGTTCCTGTATGTGTAATTGTGAAGTAAGTAACAACGATGATCTATATAAATTCATACAATATATTATGATATTTTGCATTTCATATTGTGTCTAAAATTATTCGAAAATGGAATCAGAATCCCCAATCTGCTCTACTAGTATATTTCGGCGACCTTTACTTTCATTGTAATGATGGTTGCAAAAACGAGCAACCTCACAGAAGTGTAACGCGCATAATAAGGGTTCCGCAACCATGTGGTTTTGTAATTTACAGCGTGACTCTGAACACTTTATAGTAAATAAATATGGTAGAAACTAATGACTATCATAGATCGAATATGTTATTTAGAAACATGCTGTAGATATTATGTTTATATCAATAAATATTACCAGACGACCTCTGTGTCCCATTGGTTAGCACTTAGCGAGTGTCTTTGGCGTTCAAGCCGATGTTCGCGGGTTCGAATCCCGCCAGGGGACAAAAAAGCTTTCTGTGTTCCTGGGTCTGGACTCTGGTGTAAAACAAGATCTTCGAGAACTTATCACGGGACCAGATTGACGTGGTGTGATTTGTGAAAGCGACCATAGATATTATTATTAATAGTACTGGATCAACAAAGCAAAAAACTTACATTACAGGATATACATTACCGTTACATAAATTGGGTCACAATAAAATTATAAGATAGTAAACTAAACTTCCAGCCAGTGTCGGCAGTAACTGTTTAGTAATCTGTGGTGTCGGGGCCAAACTAAAGGGCCTTCATTGAAACTTAAACCCATAATAATTATTAAACGCTTCCTATATCATATTTGAGATGACCATGATAATTGATGGTAGTGTTATATTTTTTTACAGAACCAGCCAGTCACTTCACTGACTCACGCCTGTCTAGCGAGATGTTAGTCGGATTTATTCAAGGCGCTGTCTCATAGTTATCCAAATAAATTCCAAGGCCTTCAAAGATTGATGAAAGGAAAATCGAAAGTGAAAATCATACATGTTTTCAGGGTACGTAGAATTTGATTTTTAGGTCATAGATTGCTGCGAAAAAAGTATCTATGGCTAATAATAATAAGGTCTACTTATCCTTGCGTTATTATTGATCAAAATAATTTCAGGAAACCTTGGAATCAAACGTTGAATTATTTGAAAATAAGGCACCTATAGGTACTAACTACGCAGTAAAATGACGTAAAATCTAGACATATCAAATGACTTAATAAATTTTGTACAATTTTAAAACCATATTCAAAACGAATATGCAAATATGTGCATTTACCATTAAATTTCTAAGAAAAATATAATTGTAAATTGGAGCCTTTAAAACCTTGGACTCTAATACTGGCTACGGAATTTAACTTAATGTGTGGTGATGAAAGAATATTGCACGTCTAACGACATAACACATATAAATTGTTAAGTTTAATAAACAGAGCGAATTAATATAATATGTTCTTGTAATGATTGAAATAATCAAAATGGACCATTACGAATTTGGAAGTGTTTTACTTTTTACACTGCCGAGCAAAAAATTTGGTGCAAGGGCATATTTATTTGTAATTTTTTATAATTAGGTACGGGAGGAGAGGGATACTTGATCCTTATGGGAGACAAGGTACACTCAATTTACAGGACCTGTATGGGCAATATCTACTTTTACAGTGGCTATGTCGATAGTAACCAGCAAAGTTTTCCAAATGAGTGGAATAGTCAGTTGAGGTCAAGTGCCTCAACTGACTATTCCATTACATTTTTTCTTTGTTAGTTTTTACCCAACTACGGCAAAGCCAAAAAGAAAGAAAAGGTAATGATTTTGGCAGTCTATGTATGTATGTCTGTTCCATGACGGTAGTATACGATACCAGCAAACTTTTCCAAGTGAGTAGAATCGTCAGATGTGACACTTTTTTAAATAGTAGACAATAAATGATTTTTGTTGCAATTAACTTTTATTTTTAGTTTTAGGAATCTGAGTAAAAGCGAAATGGGTTTTCCTACTTCCACAGTGCAGGATCTGAAAAAACCTGGTTGTATACAATTCAATGCACGCAAGTGTAGCAACTAGCAACCATTACACAACGCTGAACGTTGATGAGTATAGTCACCGTCACCACGTGGAGCGGTGACGAAGGCCAGTTGCCCCACACTTCCGCAACTTGGGCAACCACCTCTCACCAGAATTAGGGTTGCGCCAACTAATGACAAGCACACAATATTAACTGTGTCACTGTAATAACTAATAATGGCGAGTCTAAATGTTTTTTTTTTTTAATTTTATTAATTACCTAGTCATATAAGTACATATGTAAGGAGCTTGTGAAAGTTAATAGTAGAGTAGGCTCTGGGTGAAGTCTCCACACCGTGTTCATGACTCAATGTCCATATCTATACTACTTAGTTTGTTAGGGTTTTTGCCTCTTCTACACGAAATAAAAAAGTAAATGCTGTCTATTGAATGCAAGGAATTTGTAAGTAAAGTTGTTTACTAACAAATTCCTTGATTGAATGTGAAAGACCATTAATGGCTGATTTACACACGTTAAGTTGATAAGTAGGTAACTAAATTTTAACTTAATTTTATGTGATTAATTGCATGTAAACACAACTTTTAGTAGTAAGTTGCAAATTAAAATTTAGTTAACAACTAAACTGAATAATTACAATTGTGTCTATTTTTCGGTTAAGTTGGTGGGCGGGGCTTGCTACTTGATACGTTTGGACATGTACAAAATTAGTTAAGTGCATAAGTGTAGTCGCGTTCAAGGATTAAACAAGTAATTAAAGTAGTCTTGTGTCATCCGTAGTGCATTAAAATATTATAATATCAAACAAAGTGACACTTGCGCCATACTGATCTCTTCTATTTATCCAATTTCTCACCCACAGTCTTTTGGGTATAATTATATCTAGTTATTTCCCTAATAATTTCATCCTTGACTTCGACCAAAACCTCACTAATAACAAATTTAAGTACAGAATTTACGACTTCAATACATTGTTGAGCGTTGAGTGAACTAATGAGCTTAACATCTTAAATACGTTTGGACATACACTTAAATATAAGTCACTTAAAATTAAGTTAAAATTTAGTTACATACTTAACAACTTAACGTGTGTAAATCAGCCTTTAAAGACATTAGCAAATGTCAACGCGTGATGAACTTGTATAAAGCGCATGCGATGAATAATTGTTATTCATAATAATAAGTATAATTTAATATTTTTTTCCACATAATTATTTAATTAATCCGTATGTATGCAGTAATCAGTAATGTACATGATAATAAATAATATAATATTAGTGTTATATTTTATATTCTAACCATTAATATGTAATAGGTAATATTATTTTTGTATTTTATTGTAAAAGCTAAGTATCTCAATAAAAATTGGCCCTTGGTGGTATTTTCGGGATAGAGGATAGAATTGAATTTAAAGACTTAAGTTCATGTTATAGCTACCAAAATCGCCTGTAACGTCGCTTTACGGCTTTACATGGTTATATCACAGTAGCTAGACAACCTAAAGACATATCACTAGTAGGTAAGACAAAAAAACTTAGGCCTATTCATCCGTTAATGGATGATTTATACAGTATTCTCCGAGCGAAGTAACCACTTTTGAAATACTGTAGTGCCTGGGACAGTCGGTTTTTAAATGTCGTATGGCTGCCCAAGCACATACGGCATTCTCACAAGTAGAGCGTTCCACTAGCATAGTCAGAACGAAAAAATTCGTTATTTTCATTCTCATTCTGTTTCTTTAGCGCCACTATGATCGTTCGTAACTGATTTCACCCCTGTTTCACGCGCAACTGTAATCTGTCAAAAACTGTTAAAAACGCCAAGAATGATCACGCCATTTTGCATATTTTTACCCAGCTCCCTACTTGGATTAAAATTAGCACTTTTTCTTTTTGACGTTTTCAACATCAGTTGTGATCAGCTGTCAGTTGTTCCACTATTCACAAAAATTGCTAAAAACGACATTTTCGAGATTTTCAATAATAACGTTATTTCGCTAAAGAAACACCATTTTGTGGTAAAAATTATAGTAGCGTTTTGGGCAAAATTAGTGCCGTGTGGAACACGCTAAAGACTGTCAGCCTAGTTCAGAGGAATAACTGGTCAATACGTCTGGTGCCAACCAAGGTATATAATGTGCAGTGTATCAGTACACAATACAGTAAATAATGCTAGGGTTTCCTTATTGGATAAATTATCTAACGCAATCGAATGTATAGTATAATAATTAATGAGTACACGCCAGTTACATGTAGGAAAACATGTGCACACGTGCATACTGTATTTAATTATCTCGTACGATGTGTTAAAACAAATACATATATAGCTCCCCACACCGATCTCGGCGACGGTTGCCTGATTCATTGAAACCAAACCAGTTACGCAAAAGTAATTTTATAGTGCCCAAGTGTGTGCGCAGTACACAAGAGCACTCTGTCTTCCTTTACTCTCATAATCCAGTGGGACGGATAACCGACACGACTGACGAGAGATCAGGCGCAGGTCCGACTTTTTACATGCCCATCCGACGCATGGATTATCTTTCTTGTCAGACAATCAGGTGATTAGCCTACATTGTCCTAACCAAACTTGGTAACAACATTTTTTGTTGTTCCAATGCGGGAATCGAACCCACGACCTCCGAGACGAAAGCCAATGCTCTAGCCTCGTGGTCTCGACCACGAAGGCTGTTACAAATACATAATTATTATACTTTAATTTTATATGATACCTTTTACCCTGCTGGCCGACTCTGGCTAAGAATATTTTTTTTTAAAGATATATTCAAACCTATTCCTGCTTATTACTAATGTCATCGAAAGATATTGTGTGTAAGTATTTTAAGTTAAATACCTTCGTTAAATTTTTATAACAAACAATCATTTAAAACACCAAGGGAAACATAATTATTGTAGAAAAACTTAGAAAACTATATTCAAAGGCACGTGTCGTTCTAGGCAGCAGGCTTTACGCACTAGGCTAACATAGCCTCATCCAATCTGATTAAGCTTCTGACTGTACACGCCCTAACTCTACAAGCCCAACTTCACAAACTTTACATATTAGTCAAGATAATATGTGGCTTCGCCGTTTCGTTTCTACAAGAATAGTACAACAGAAAAACGGTTAGTTAATTTTTCACCTTCGCCCAAGTGAATGTATCGAAATGGCCTGGCCACATTTCACTAAGGTGTAGAGTTTGTGAAGTTAGGCTTGTAGAGTTAGGGTGTGTAGAGTCGGAAGCTTGGTTTTACATGAGATTATCTTTCTAACAGTGCGTGTCATACAATATCGTCTTGGAATCATTTCGACATGAAAATGTTTTTGGTGAGATACAAGTTACAGGTTATGAAGACTAGATGTTGCGCGTGACTTCGTGCGTGACAAAAGGAAATCCCGCAGTTACCGTACATTTTGCCGCGATAAAAAGTAGCCTATGTCCTTCCCCGTGGTCTCCCCGTTTCATCAAAATCCGTCCAGTCGCCGTCGAAATTATCGAAAGCATCTTGACTAAAGGCCCAGTTGTGCGATTTAATCGTAGCCAGGTATACAATGATACATACAATCTACGATCAATGTAAAATGGTAATGTAGACTCGTTTCTCAAACGACTGGACAAATATAGAACAAGTAAACGGTATTAACATAGCTATATTGTTACAACTTTCAAGGTTGCTAGGTGTAGGGTAAACGTTAGTGCAACTTCAACAAAAGCTCATATTTATTATGAGTAAGCAGTGTGAGGGTTATCGCATATTATAGATTTTTCCGTAATGTAAACAAATTAAAATGTATGGTAATAAAGTGTATGAAACAACGGTATGAAAAAGCATTTAACATTAACACAAAGCTGATTATATTACACTAAGTAAATATAATATAAATATAATTCCATATTTAGGTAAACCCTTCTTTGCACGACATGCCCGAGTTTTTATCTAATGAGTGTAAACTAGTCCAAACTTATGATGCACCGCCTTAACTAAATATACTTTTGTAATTATTATTTTAATTAATATGTAAGTTCTTGTAATTATATTTTTACTCTTACAAATTAACAAGTCTACCTACCTCTAATCCTACTAATATTATACTCGTAAATGTGAAAGTTCGTGAGGATGTATGGATGGATGGATGTTTGTTCCTCTTTCACGCAAAAACTTCTAAACGGATTCGGATGAAATTTGGTACGGTAGTAGTTTAAGCTCTGGATTAAAACATAGGCTTTTTATCCCGAAAAAGTACAGTGTTCTCGAATTCCGAGGGATACTATATTTACGCTGGCGGAGCCGCGGGCAACAGCTAGTAGAAACATAAGCTTATGTGTGTATACTTAATAATGTGTTGCATGTTGCTTGAGCTCCGTAGCCTAGTGGGTAGACCGTTTGGTTCGCACTCGAGAGAGTGCAGGTTCGAATCCCAGGTTGTGGCGTGTACCAATGAGACTTTTTCAGATCTCAAGTACATTATACGGACGCTCTAACGGTGAAGGAAAACATCGTGAGGAAACCCGCATATAGTTGGCCCCAGACGTATTGACTAGTTCATTCCTCTGAACTAGGCTGACTATGTTGTGAGAATGCCGTATGTGCTTGGGCAACCATACGACATTAAAAAACTAACTGTCCCAGGCACTATAGTATTTCAAGAGTGGTTACTTCACTCGGAGAATACTGTATAAATCATCCATTAACGGATGCAAAGGCCTAAGTATGTTGCTTAGTTAAAATAAATATGCGTATGTGCCTACACTGTGTTTTACATCACCATGTAAAATATGTTTAGTGAGATTACAGGATGTACCGATCTTGTTTAACAGGTTTTTTTGCCATTGAAAATTATCGTGAAGGAATGTCAAAAAGAGGACTTAGCATTCTAAAACAACATTAACCTTGCTTTGAATTTTTTGCTGTTTTACGCCTCTTCTCAGAAAAAATATTTTTTCTATTTTTTCCATAAATAGTAAAATTATTTTCTATGAGAACAATTTTGATATTTTATAACCAAAATCACACAGGCCACGAGTTCGAGTAACTACCAACTATTTAATCAGTGATTCGTTTGTAATTACAAACAAATTACATAATATTATCTTGGCGCACTAGTGTGTGCGAGGTCTTAATACAATCTGGAACAAAAAGTCGCTGCGGTGTTATAATATCATAGAAAATATAGATAGATACCTATAATTATATCTACACCTATAATTACTAATTAGTAAAATCTGATTAAAATTTGACTGTGGGAGAGCCACGCTTCGGCATGAATGGGCCAGCTCGACCGGATAAATACCACGACCTCACAGAAAGCCGGCGTAAATAACGCTTGCGTTGTTTCGCCGAGTGAGTCAGGTTACTGGAGGCTCATGGGGGGGGGGGGGGGATTGGAGATTTTAAGGACCAGGAACGCAAGTCGCAACAGAGAAGGAGTTACAAATTTCTCTGGTGTAGCGAGTGTCCATAGGCGACGGTAATCGCTTACCATCCGCCGATCCGTCTGCTCGTTTTCTGATTCATTACATAAAAAAAAATTCGTCGTCTCATTAAAGGAAATGCGTTATTACTTCTAAGTTAAGAAAGCGGCTGGCCAACTTCAGAACGCCTTAACGAGCGGAATTAACGCGATACGGAATTAACACCAAAACTTTTTGTTCGTGAACACCAAAATTTTCCTAGTCCAGACACTCATTTTCCTATCCTTGACTATGCTGACTCTTGCTACTTGAACATCACCGGAGAGCCGGTAACAAAACTGGGCCTCTAGTCAAGATGCTTTCGATAATTTCGACGACGAACTTCGATATCAAAAATGTATGGGATTTGACATAAGTCATCGATAAATGACATGTCGCTTGGGATGCAATACGTCAAATCCTATACATTTTGTTTTCAAAGTTCTCTGTCGAAATTATCGAATGCATCTTGACTAGAGGCTCAGGAACGTTTGCAGAATATCTTTATCCATTTTATTTTTGGACTGAAACAATTCGATCACATAATATCATACAGCCTTTTGGTTGAAGCTCAAGTAGCTTCTTATACGACTTCGACGTAACTCCCACATCATCTGCCTACTTTAAAACATTTTCTCAGAACAGTCATCAAATGAAAATATTGTGAATCAGCTTAGTGATTCACATTTTCCTAAAATATGATAAAACTTGGTGATTACTTGTGCAATAGATATGCATTCAATATCCAATTACACTAATAAAATAAATGAGTAAAACCTCAGTTGGCAATCAAATCCGTGGTCCGCCCGGACTAAATCCGATCGTCTGTTAAACGATCACTAAAAACTAAATCTGGGGGTACGGCAGTGCCACCGCCAAGTCGAGCAGAAAAGCAATATAACCAGGCGGTACCGCTGTAGTGACTACGAGTATATATTATAATCTGAACCTCAATTCTCGTATTTAAAGTAGACAATTTAAAGAGTCAATTTTACTTTGTTTGGATTGAAAGTGTAGCGACATGTTACCGTGAACGGATTTTATGACGACCAATCAGAGCGCGTTTCACGTTCATAAAAACACCGTTTGGGAGTATAAGCGTATCTGGACTTGATTGTAATTGTATTAATGCATGTTATATTTAGCAGAATTGCCCCTCTGATTTGTAATCTGTCAGTAAAATTACATATCATATTCTAGAATGTCTAAGTACTTCACCATCTTTTCATTTCACATATTTAACCGACTTACAAAAATTAGGAGCCAGGAGGATTATGTATTCTACTCGTGGTTTTTTTACTTCAACGATTACTTCGTCCTTTGTGGACCGGTTTTTCAGTTAGTAGGGCCCAAATATTTTTGTCTGTTAATTTACTGAGTGAGATAAAAAATGTGAATATAATATCATTGGACCGGATTGTCGCGTGAGGCATTAAACATATTACTATGTATATTTTATATATTAATAAAAAATATGAGCCGTCACGAATTAATTAAAAACCACTGATTTATGATAGTCAATTAAAATTGTTACATAATAAGTGTTGAATAAAGCCATATATCAAAATATCGATCACCTTAATATGTTAATAATTATGGACCTTATATGAGGATATGTGCAGAAACATAATAGGTTGGGGAAAAAGTCTTTTCGCATTATAGTATGTATGAACTTGTCATAAAATATCTTGGGCTATACCAATTGTATCTGGCTGATTTTGGTATCATTAAAAAGTTTTAATTTTACAGAAGACAATTCCAAATTCAAATTAGGTAAATTTGAGATTTTCATTTGTTTTTCTTATTGTTAAAATGAGTGATTCTTATGAAGAATTTCGATACATTTTAAAATATTATTACAAAAAAGGTAAAAATGCAACACAAGCCGCGAAAAAAATTTGTGATGTTTATGGACCTAATGCAGTATCTGTGAGAGTAGGGCAAATTAGGTTTAAGCGTTTTCAATCCGGAAATTTTGATATCAAAGATGCACGTCGCTCTGGTCGCCCTGTTACGGACAAAACTGTTGCAATTTTTGAAAAAGTGGAGCAAGATTGGCATATTAGTAGTTACGATGTAGCTGAAGAACTGGGGATTGACCACAAAACGGTTTTGGCGCATTTGAAAAAAGCTGGGTACACAAAAAAGCTCGATATTTGGGTGCCTCATGAGCTCACTGAAAGAAACCTAATGAACCGTGTACTCATTTGTGATTCTTTATTACGACGTAATGAAACCGAACCATTTTTGAAGAAGCTGATAACTGGTGATGAAAAGTGGATCACGTACGACAAGAACGTGCGAAAAAGATCGTGGTCAAAGGCCGGTCAGGCTTCACAGACTGTGGCGCAACCCGGGTTAACTCGCAACAAGGTGATGCTGTGTGTGTGGTGGGATTGGAAGGGCATTATTCATTATGAGCTGTTACCGCCAGGCAGGACCATCAATTCTGAACTGTACTGCGAACAACTGATGAGATTAAAGCAAGAAGTTGAGAGAAAGCGGCCGGAATTAATCAACAGAAGGGGTGTGGTTTTTCACCATGATAACGCTAGACCTCACACATCTTTAGCCACTCAGAAAAAAATACGGGAGTTTGGCTGGGAGGTGTAAATGCATCCGCCATATAGTCCTGACCTTGTACCTTCAGATTTCCACCTGTTTCGGTCGCTGCAGAATTCCTTAGGCAGTGTCAGGTTGACATCACAAGAGGAATGCCAAAACCACTTGTCGCAGTTTTTTCATCAGAAGCCCCAAAAATTTTATAGCAATGGGATCATGTACCTACCAACAAGATGGCAAAAAGTTATCGAACAAAATGGCACCTATATACTTTAGTCACTTGTAAATAAACTTTATAAAAAAACCTTTTGAATTTTTATATAAAATGCGAAGAAACTTTTTCCCCAACCTAATACAAATCATTGTCCTTGTTAGTGTGAAGGTTGATGATGGTTCCTATAAGCCATTAAGTATTTGTAACGATCTAATTACCCACCTATTTTATTATTATCTATCGAACTATTTTAATAGGTAATCACAAGTCATTATAAGATTGCTAGGATATTATTGTACTCTATATTATAGTATAGGACAGTTGAAATCGTCTTATATATAAAAATGGATTGCAATTCCTACATCTCGCTAAATCTCGAGAATGGCTGGACCGATTTGGTTAATTTCGGTCTTAAAATTGTAGAAGTTCAGGAAAGGTTTAAACGGTGAGATATATTTTAAAAATATGGAAAAATTCTAATATTTTAATAGGTAATCACAAGTCATTATAAGATTGCTAGGATATTATTGTACTCTATATTATAGTATAGGACAGTTGAAATCGTCTTATATATAAAAATGGATTGCAATTCCTACATCTCGCTAAATCTCGAGAATGGCTGGACCGATTTGGTTAATTTCGGTCTTAAAATTGTAGAAGTTCAGGAAAGGTTTAAACGGTGAGATATATTTTAAAAATACGGAAAAATTCTAAAAACTGCGATTGAATTTTCCCATACTAGGTAACTGTTCAATATGTTCAATTTGTTACTTGACTGTCAAATATTTGTTTATGTGCGTTCAGTTTTAGATTTATTGGTGTAGATGGAATTGTAGGTGCAGTAGCTGTAAATATTAGAGTAGACGTAGGTGTACGTTGTATAGATGTTGTTGTAGTTGTTGGTGTAGGTTGCAGAATGTAGGTGTAGTAATTTATTAATTGCAGTTCACAGCTAAAGGCGTGACTCCTGTTCGAAACATTACACAGAAAACACGAAACATTGGGGCGTGGCTATACACATTTGTCTAGGAATAGACAATGTTTTTGTTTTCGGAGACGGACGAAAAACATTCCCGCGCGGGTAGAGAGGGGAAGAAATGTTTCATTTCTTATCTAGTGTTCACATCGTTCATATGACACCTAGGTATAGGTTTTTTAGGGTTATAATTTTGCTTATTGTGTTTTTTGTGTTTGTTTTTGTGATCGCTCATAATATATGGCCTGACTTAATTAAAAAACACCAATTTTGGCAGTTTTCAATAGAAATGCGTAAAATGGCGCACATATTTATGAGTTGAAAAAAATACTTTTATGAAACACCTAAAGTGGCCTTTTCAGAACCCCTCTTTCCCTTAGATTCTACACCTACAATCACTAAAACTGCGAGCGCTAATACGTCTTCCTCGTCGGAACTTAGATCGTGTCTGGACAAAATGTTTTGTTTCGACCAAAAACATTTTCTGTAGCTGGAGACAGCTTGTGTATGAAAACAAATGTTTTTGTTTCATGTTTTCTGTGTAATGTTTCGAACAGGAGTCACGCCTTAAGACAGAACAACATGTGTCGGGACTCGGGACAGCTAGTTAGCAATTAAAAGCAAATTAGCAACAAAACGACATTTTTACGACGGAAATACTACTAACTGTAAGTTTATTTATTCAGTGTCATTTCTATACTATTGGTTATATCTTTTTTCATCCTATCGTCATTAATTCATAATGAACTTTAAATAAAATCATCGTTTCGCCCATTAGAGATTTTTTTCTGCGAATAAATTATACCATGTGTATGTCTAAATATTACGAGTTGGTATTTGGTTGCCAAATCTTAATTAATGTCGATAAAAACTGAGAAGTAGGAAGTGTACAAGTTCGCGAATCGCGAATAATCAATAAACTAGTTGAGAACACACAACACGTACCTACTACCTAGTACCTACTAAAATTCACTCGAAATTGACTTCAAAGCACTCTGCCGCAAAAGTTTTATTAATCTATTCTTCTATAATAGTGTGTCATAATAAAGAGGAAATGTTTGTTTGTTTGCATTGAATAGGCTCTAAAACTACTGGACCGATCTTAATGAAGTTTGGCATTGAGACAGAATAGACCACGGGGAAGAACATAGGCTAATTTTTATTGCGGCAAAATGTACAGCTCCCCGAGATTTCCTTTTGCGCGCACGAATTCGCGGGAAACATCTAGCCTTTACTATAACGGAAACAAATATTATGGATTAATAATTAATATTTCTTTAGTTTTATCTTAAGAACTGCCCTTAGTATGTTATTAAACATACATTGTTGATTGTACGATCGCGGACAAATCCGGTGTAGCGTATTGACTTCCGTATTCGACCTTATGACACTTGGTAATAAGGTTCAAAAGGGGCACACCAGATCTGTTGGCGAATTTACAAAATACCTAAAGGATATGAGTTAATAAAGTTTGATATACTGCAAATTGGGTTTTCTTAGTTCTAGAGAATGTTTTAACGAACTAAGTACATAATTAATATTTAGTAATTGACTAGGTATAACTGCTTGCATTAAACAGGTAGATAAATAATTTTAATTAATACTTTACATTTTCCTGATTTCCCAAAAAAGTAAGTTTTCAAATGTTAATTTTAGCGGCTGACGCCAAAACACGACGATAGACACGTCAGACTTATAACACCCCCCGTGTTATAAGTTTGACGTGTCTGTCTGTATGTGTGTCAACGTAGCTGTCTGTATTAGGGTATGGAACCGGGAAATCCCGGTCCCGAAATTCCCGGGAATTCCCGAAATTTTGAATCGCTCTGAGAACCGGGAATCAAAAATTTAGAACCGGGAATTTCGGTACTTTCGGTACCGAACAAATTGTATTAAAATTTACAAGAACTTAAGTAAACTATCATCGGTAATTGTAAATATTAGCTTAACATAATTTTTAATTATTTCCGAAAGCGAATTAAAGACAAAAATGAAAAATATATAAAAGGATAGAATGAGTAGTTCATAATATTAGATAATAGATTCTGTATATAAAAGTTAACTGTGAGCGGTGCGAGGAAATAATAACCATAATATTATGCCGTATTTAATATAATATAAGTCATGGGATACTCTTCCCAACTTGCCTGTCCGGTAGTTGTGGTATAGTATACGGGTATGCGACCCCGGCTTCCCTAGCTATTACTGTCCTATCCTTTGCCCTCCTGGGCGGTAATATCCTACATTCCCTATTTCCCACTCTAACTTACCAATCTTCCTTTCCACACCACCTATCCTTCCCTTTCCCTATTCCTACCCTCTCCACCAATCCGTGGAAACGCAATGGATAATCAAAAATAATTTCATTATCCAAAATGGCGGCGATGTGGTTCGCCACCCATCACGTCTCGTTTCTCGCGGAGGCGAAAAGTGGACCATGGAGAGACGCTTGGCTACGTTGAATATAAGAGGAGGAATGGATGGTAAGAATGAAAGTGGACGAAGCGAAAGAAGTATGTATGGATCGTAGCAAGTGGAAAGAAGTGGTCTCTGCCTACCCCTACGGGAAAGAGGCGGTCCTGCCTACCCCTACGGGAAAAAGGCGTGATTATATGTATGTATGTATTTAATATTAATATGTAGTATGATAGCACCACACATCGACTGACATAGTAGCCAATACTGGAGTATACCTACTAATATGCATATTGGTTGCTTTTGGGGTTGGTGAGCAGTTTAGATGGATTTTACCTATTGTCCTTTAAATACTCTTTATTGTCCTTATAAAAATAATTACGCATTATATTAATTTTAAAATTTTAATTTCAAATTGGAGCATCTGTAGGATTCACTGAATTGAACTTCTGACACTCGAGTAAATTTTTTTTTACTACTTCCCACCTTTCACGCAAATCGTCAGATTAATATACACTTCATATCAGAGACTTATTTGCGCATGAACAACACTAATTATAATCTGACGCGTTCAGCATATCCATGTCATGGTCATTTTTACAACTTTTTAACCACGCAGGACGACGACTGCTAAAAGCTGACACACTATTCCTATAGTGTGTCAGCTATTGTCAATATGTGTCTGGTTATTTAGTCTTTTAATTATCTAATTTGTCACTTATAATAGGTTACCTAGACGTTCGAGCATGTACACTTATAGCATTCTGGACACCCCAACTATTTGATGTTTTGCAAAAATCAAATAACTCGAAATAACATATTTAATAACCTAACCAAGAGCATGTCAGGACATGTCTAAGGAGGGTTCCGTAACTATAAACGCGTAATATGCTTTTTTTTTAATTACTCCAAAAGTTACTGTCCGATTTGGTTCACAATAATTTTTCTAAAGAGTTTTTAGCATGATCTATTAGCATGGAAATTTGCAAGTTTCTATCTCCTATAGTTTAAAAATGCTAGGGGGGGGACCAACTTACAAACTACTTTGGAGGCCGATTACTCGAAAATGGTCAACTTTATAAAAATGTAACGTATGAAAACTTCCCTTTATTTTAAAAGACCTATTCTACGATACCCCACACGATGGGGTGGAGTGAAAAAATATTTTTCATCCCCACTTCACATGTATGGAGAGCCACCCCTAAAATATAAAATTATTATTTTTTATGGTCCCGAAACCGTGATCTATACACAATCTATAACTGCACCAAATTTCATCAATTTATATTCATAATTACAGGAGCTAGAGGCGCGGACAGACAGACAGACAGACAGACAGACGGACAGAGCGAAACTATAAGGGTTCCTTAAGTATTACGGAACCCTAAAAACCACCAATAAATGCTAATAAACTAAAATGACATACGGCTCTTTACTATCGCCAGAAGTATTGTCATTAATATGGCGATGACATGTTGGCTGATTTGTCGAGTTGCCATTAAAACCTTATTTAATTTGTAATTGTACTATAAAATGTTATTATTATATTTTGAATTACTTTTTAGACAGTAATAATACTTGTATTTCATGCCTTCACACCAGTCCCGAAATTCCCGAATTTCCCGGGAAATCCCGGTTCCGAAATTGCCCAGTCCCGAAATTCCCGGTTCTCAAAATCAGACCGGTTCTTCCATTCCCTAGTCTGTATGTGTGTAAATGGATGAATCGATTTATATCTAGTTTTTATTTTGTTTGAAAGCTGACATGATCGAGAGTGTTCTTAGTATTCATCATCATTAGCTCGCCCACTAAGTGACAATTCAGGTTTACTTAAAATTTTAATTTTGTTTATTTCTTTCTTAAGTAGAGCTTGTCAGTAAATTTGCAGCAGTTTAAAATATTATGATCTGCGGTGGCAAGCGTTTCTGATTATGAAAATGATAATATGGTCGGTCCATAATAATCTATGATTACGTTTATTATCCAATTTAGTTAGCAATTATGATGGTGGATGTAAAATGAAATTATTGCTGACTATTTTATTAATTATTATGCAGCAATAACGTGAGCAAATGCTAACATGCTAAGCAACTTTATGCTATAAAGCCATCTGATTTGAATTGGTCAGGTCACTAAACCGGTAAGATGTTTACAATAATACTTTATTGGACAAAAAACAACATTTAAATTCATACAACTGATCACAACAAGTCATGTTGCAGAACACCCGTATTGGTTACTTTTTAACCGACTTCCAAAAAAAGAGGCAGTCTTACATTCGCCTGTATTTTTTTACTCACTCTACATTTTGAATAAGCGCAAGTTGTAGAGCAATTTAAAATATATCCCGACTTCCAAAAAAGAGGCGGTTTTACATTCGCCTGTATTTGTGTTTCTTTTTACTCACTCTACATTTTTGTTGTGGTCATTTTGAAGCGCAAGTTGTAACGTAGAGCAATTTAAAATATCCTAAGTACTACTATTATAGATGTGAAAGTTTGTGAGCATGGATGGATGGATTTATGGATGTCTGTTACTTTTTCACGTAAAAACTACTGGATGAATTTTGATTTAATTTGGTATATAATAAGTCCTAGATAAAGTTGTAGAGCTTGATAATGCCTACAAAAAGCGACCGCATATTATGTTTTTATTACTTTTGTATATTGTATTGTCAACAGTAGTTTTTTATATTAAAAAATAATTTAAATCGTTAGGTCACGTTTATTGGACAATATTATCAATAACTCTAATTTTTATCAAACTAAGTGAATATTTATAGTCTTATTTCAAAAAAAAATTGAACAAGTCAAATCAAATTAGTACACCTACCATACCATAGGGGCTACCCATCTGTATTGAGCTGTACTATAAAGTTAAGTTGTTATGTAGGAAGTGTAGGCAGCTTCTATATGGCGTTATTTCCAAAATAGTCTCGTGACGTTACGCAACCTCTTTTCACTCTCAACGCTGCTAAAGTTGTTTAACTTCAATACTAAATAATATAATGTTCATCTTTCAATTGTTAATTTTAATGACATTCTCAGTAGCCATTATGTTATATTTAGAGAACAGCAGAGGTAGAATCACTTAAAGTTTTGAAAACGTCTTTATCAGATTACTCGGAAATGAAGTTTTCGTTGAATTAAATGCATTATTCACAAGAGTATGTACTTCATTCTGAATTAATTTTAGTTTTAGGGTTGCGTAGTCGATAGTGTTGCAGACTAGATTTAACTTTACTACTTAGTCGTTATTACCTATTTACTAGATAACAATATCTGTCTGAAGAAGCCTCAATAATTATTGCTACGACGAAAAACTTGAAAGTAAAATTTTTGTATAAACACATGTGTATTTTTTAACCGTCTTCATTTTATAAATCATCAATTAATTCCATTTGTGTTTATACTTTGCAATAACAGTCAATGATAAATCAATAATCAACTAAGGATAAAGGACTTTGCTAAATCATCCAATGCTCTTCGAACTTTCCAAGTTATCTGTAAAAAAGAGTCAGCTGGTTTATGTGTTGTTTTAAATTAAGTACGCCGTAGTCCATACTCCATAGTACATACGTGTATTAAGAAACAGATTCACGAAAAACATAAAATATTTTGCAAACGACTTCCGACTTCCAAAAAGAGGAAGGAAACGTATTACGTTTGGCTGTATATATTTTTTTAATATTTGAAATCTAGGCACTAAAAGAAACGGAACACAGCACCACGCGACAACTCGCACTTGGCTTGTACACATTATTCTAACTGGCTAAGAACTCCTCACAGGTTACAGCCATTATGTCTGATAAATAATATATTGCACTGTGGTTGCGTGATTTTTACAATAGGCAAGCGGACTGATTTTTTTTTATTGCATAAATGAATAGTACTCTTAAATATGAGTAACTTCTCAGAAGAAACCGTATATCAAAAGTCAATATTTTCAAAGGTACAGCGATTTATAATTTTGTATACAAAATTTCGCGAGTCTCGTAAAAACGCTCCATACTAAACCTACAAGTGACGTACGTCACTTGTAGGTTAAGGTGTATGAAGTATACGGCCGCAGGAATATATTTGTAAATATCTCCGATTTTTGTGCGTTTAAGTTCATACTTACCATAATGAATGTTTTTGTATATGATGTGAGTAAACTAATGATGTAGGTTTTGTTTACCAATTTCGCAAAAATAAATATTTTTTGTACTTTTTAAATGTATTTAATTAAGTAGTAAACTACATATAAAATAATATATTTTTTACATTCACCAAGTAGTAATGCCTTAATATTTCTGAATATATTAATGAAACTAAATATTTCAGATGTTGTCCGATCCCCTATTATACTGCATCGTATGAGTCACAATAGCATGAAGTGTAACTTGACCAGTTGAACATTATGATCCCTAATAAAGTAATTGAGAAGTCATAATAATAATAATTATGATACTTTATCACGTCTAGATAAAGAACATTATTTGCCTCACATATCAATCTGTTAATTATGCTATTTGTAGGTATAAATAGCATAATAGTATAAAAGTATAAATTCATAATAAAATAATAATTTAAGCCATCTACCACTACATTCTTTGGTCTACTATACCTATACTATTTGGTCTGCACATTGCACCTTTTAGGCAAAACCATTTATGGGTCTAATTTTTAAGCGTTTACTATTGTACTATGTACTACGTAATAAAGTTAAAAAAATATAATATTACAATTATCCACAAAAACTAATATTGAAATCATAGACCTACATTGCCCATAGACAAAGCAGAACTTTTTGTAGCAGTAATTAAAATTTTGATCGCGTAGTTAAGTTTTTGTTCGAACTATATTGGGCCATTAATAAGAGAATCCTTGAGATTCACATAATTGGTTTCCTAGTTCCTTTGTTTCTATTCTGTTATTTGTTAATCATAGATTGAGGCATGGAAAATACAGGAAAATGAAAATCCTTTGTGTGATACTTCAAACTAAAGTAATTTCAATCGGGTTAGATTTTGCGTTTATGTAATATACTCTTTAAAATAACGGAATAAATTGATTTTTTAAAATTATTATTTGCAAACATTATACTGTATGTGCAATAAACATAAAGAAAACTTTTTATTTCTAATACTTATTAATTATTATGTTAAAATGAATAGTGCTCTGAAAAATAAGAAAGTCTTTTCTACTTACCTTATAGCAAAAACTTAAAAATACAAGGTAGAGTATGACACTCTACCATTAAGTACCTTACGCCTAGTAATACTGTAGTCTAGGACAGTGTTTTTCAAACATTTTCATGATACGACCCCTTTAGTATGAAAAATTCTTTAGCGACCCCCAAGTTGCTTTTTTCATGTATTTTATTTTGTGACAAATATTCAATCCAACATATTTATTCATTTTCATAATTGAGTTCGAAGAATTGTTAATTTGATACAAATGTTTACGATGGAAAAGATCTCAAGTTATTTTTATTTTTTGCTGTTTTTAACCTTTATTGTTTTTTTTTACTGCAGTAGCTTTCCCAACGTTTTGCAACTCCCCTATAGAAGCTTCGCGACCCCCCAGAGGGTCGCGACCCACACTTCGAAAAACACTGATCTAGGATATTTAAAAGAATCAGGACATTTTTGTTTTTTTCTCTACTTTACCAAGGTCAAATTAGAACTTTTATTAAACTTCGTTCTAGAAGCTTCAGAGATGACACATCATACATTTTCCTCAACAGATATACTTACCTATAAGTCAATAAAAATATTAAAATTATACTTATAGATTATTAACTGTAAGTTGTTTACAATTGTAATAAAAGTTGATAATTAGATTCATCTATTTTTATTTAGGTCCAGTCTGACCGGTCGGCCATATCGCCCGAGAGTCTGACGGTAAAAAGTGAAGTCCTTACAATGATTTCATAATTAAGGATAGGCCCCTAGGTCGTGATACAAACTTAGAGGTTTATACAGATGCAGTGGTCAGTAAGTAGTAACGCAGTACCTATTTATACATAAGTTATAACCATATCATTGTAATGTATTTTACTGAAGTTTGCCAACTTATTTTTTTAGTTATTACTAAAACTTATTATTTACGCCTATTAAAATTTAACCGCCAAGTGCTTTGGATTACAATTCTTTAGATTGAGAATTACGATCGCGCTACCCACAGTATAATTGCCAATTTGATCAAAATACTCAAAAGACAAAAAGGTGTTATCTAACAATATTTCTTTATTGACATTGGGGCACTCACGTTGGAGTTATTATACTGGAATCAGGGCCTGTCCTTACGACAGAAATAAGTCAGTGAGTCCAACACTACGATAAGATCATTGGAACATTAATTGTTGTATTAACATAAAGTGAAGGTTGCGTTACCTTTTATTTTATGGCATTTATATTTTCTTTATTGAGTAGGTGTGGTTGACATTTGAATATCGGTGATCGTTGTAAGAAGAAGGAAAACAGAACATAACGTCCATTTATGCAAGTCTATTTTCTTCAGAAGGTAAGTTAATTCCATAAAAGCTTTATTCATATTATGGTTTAATTAATCCAATAAAATAAAGATTGATATATTTTTCATTTCTGCTTAGTGCTTGATATTAATTGTTTCAAATTCTATTCATATTATCAATTTATATAGTTGGTTAAGATTATTTATCATATTCATTTATTTAATAGTAGTATGAGACAGTGATCCTTGAAAAGGACAATAAAAAGCTTTAAAAGCTCTGACATTCAATTTGCTATCTAAAGACGGAAAAGCTTAATATTTTTATTAATAATTATAAAAAATAGAAGTTCTAAAGTTGAATTATTCATTCAATTATTATTCATTTATTGAATAGTTAAGTAATAAAATATTCAAATTAAATGAAACATGTAAACTATAATACTTACTTTCTTGCCTTTACCTTCTTTTTACCCGACCCGATGTTTGGTTAAAACTTTCAGTTTGGTTTTTTTTTTTTGGCCATTACATCTAAACTGCGCCTAGATAAATAATTATTTATTGTCGATCACGATTATAATCAGCTGACAATATCATCAACGTAGATTATTATCACCACGCCATAACATCCGTTTGTGGAACAGGTTTTGTACGCATTCACGGCAGAGATGCGCAGCATAACGATAAAACGATTGGAAAATAAAAAAATACTGTGTTTCAATCGAAACATAACAACTATGAAAATACAACACCTATAACCATAGATGTATAATATTAAAAATAGCCTATAACAATTGAAGTGAAAAAAAATACTATCTATGTTACTACTCTATGTATGTGCCAAATTTCATTAAAATGTAATAAAGTATATTAGATGAGCTTTTTATTCGTATATCGATGTTTAAACTTTTACATGCAAATAATATAGCTACATAAATGATAAACAGAACAGTGATCTATGACAAACATTTGACAGAAAAAATCTTCTTACAAGTGAAAATGACGCCATCTTGATTTCAGAAGATTTTGTCAATTAAATGCGAACTCAGCGGACTGACTATACTGCGGTAAACCAATTTCAAACTGATATGTTGATGATGATATTATGTCAAACCAACATTGCCCCAAACAACTCCAAAAGTAGGGTTAACTTGTTACTTTTTGCCTTGACATGCCTGGTCTATAATATATAGGTCTATGATACAGAACCCACTAACAATTGTGTATGTTCGCGCCTACCCACATCATTAACAGCCTTATTTAGACATGGGTGCCATGTACCACGGAGGTTTATGTTGATTTAGTGACCGGTAGTATTCTATTAGACCGGTGCTAACAAAGTTAGATTGTAAATCTTTATGGAAAGACGAGGAAAATACTGTTTTATATTAAGTATATTTGTTAAAGCTACGTTCTTCATTAGTGCCTATTTAGATTTTTAATTCTTGGAAAAATTATTAACTTCTGTCTATAAGTGCTTTATTTTATCCTACCTAACAAGCCTTTAAGTTCTAAGTTATGTATATGTCACCGTAAAATTGTAAAAACCGTTAGATTATAATAAAACTAGTGAAATTGTAAAATGTTGATAGATTTCCGACGCGAATATGGTGCCTATAATTTAACACATTATATTTTTCGTTAGATTAGAAATATATAGTTTTTAATCTTTCGACATATTTGTACAATCTCGTTAGTTTTTTTACAATCTAACGGTTTTTACAATATTACGGTGACATATACATAATATAAGTACTTAAGTAGTGAATAACAACCAAAGAAGTTTCAATTGCAAAAAGTTGAAGTTAGTTTACGGTAGTTTCTCCTAAAGTATTTAAAGACGGTATTAGCGTCAGTTCGCGAAACGCGACGCAGCGTTGCATTTTAAAGTTAGCGATACAAAATTAAACTTTATTATTTACACTAGAAGATACACGTTTCATTATAATAATAATAATAATAATAATATCTATGGACGCTTCACACCACGTCAGTCTGGCCCCGTGGTAAGTATCCGAAGAACTTGTGTTACGGGTACCAGACAACGGAAATATATTTAATACTTTTTTTATACTATACTTATATTTAAGATTTTTATTATATTATACATATATTTAATACACATCCATGACCCAGGAACACAGAAAACTTCTTTTGTTCCCTGGCGGGATTCGAACCCGCGACCTCCGGCTTAAGCGCCACTGCGCTCACCACTGAGCCACGGAGGTCGTCTAGTATTGCAAGTGACTGAATTTCGAGCTGCACCGGGTTGTATGTGCAATAAAACATACAGTATCTTCTTGTTAGAGTATAATAACTCCCCACCGATTTCGGTGACGGTGGCCGGTTTCATTGAAACCAGCCAAGTTACGCAGGAGTAATTTTATAGTGCCCAAGTGTGTGCGCAGTACACAAGAACACTCTCTCTTCCTTTACTCTCATAATCCAGTGGAACGGATAACCGACACGACTGACGAGAGATGAGGCGCATTGAAATTAACTGAGATAGGGTAGCTAGAAGCTAGAGTATGATGACAGGAACTTTAAAAAATCATACTCTAGCTTCTAGCAACCCTATCTCAGTTAATTTCAATTTTAGGAAAAAAGTTATGAGAACATTTTTATGTAAAATTTTACGCTCAACTTTTATTTGAAATTTTTTTTTCTAGCACTTGCCGTTTTCCCAAAATAAAAAAAAACAAAAACTTTGTTTATGTTTTTTCACCCCTTCTCGGGGGTGAATTTTAAAAAACTTACACAGTTCGTTTTTAAATTCTTCAAAGTAACTTATATCAAAAATTCAAGTTTTAACTAAAATTCGTATTTCAGAGCCTATTTTCTTGGACTAAAAGTTACGACATCTTGGTTTTCACCATACTTCAAATGTCAAAATGGCCCCAAAAATCTCAAAAGTGCGGCCATTTAAATGAAGACACTTTTTATAGGCGGCTCCACCCACGTAAATAGTACCCCTTTGAGAACACTGTATTTTTTCGGAATAAAAAGTAGCCTAAGTTTTAATCCAGAGCTTAAACTACTACCATGCCAAATTTCATCAGAATCTGTTCAGTCGCTTTTGCGTGAAAGAGTAATAAACATCCACCCATCCATCTTCACTTTCACGTTTATAAATAATATTAGTAGAATACGTTTATGGCCGCATCGCATCTCGTTCAGGTGTGACTTGACCATTACTGATAGGATACTTTTTTAACCCAAAGACCTTCATATTATATATCTCGTGCTGGCTAAAAAACCTCTTATCGGCTAGTTTTTTTGCTGGAGGCAGTTCCAAGAATCGGGTCCGACAAGTCACGAAAAATGAAGTATCAATTAGGATCGACCGATCCTGATCTATAAATCATTATCATTAACCATTCCAGTATGACGGCTTACACGGTCAAGGTATAGTGTTTGCAAAAATAAATATAGCAAATAACAATTAACAATTACAAGTATTTTCAATAAAATAATACCCCACCTAGTGCAAGTCGAATTCACGCACGAAGGGTTCCGTACAAAACGGCAAAAATTACACTTTTGCTGTAAAGGAGCATTGGAAGCCACCTTAGATATTTATTTTATTCTGTTTTTAGTATTTTTGGTTAAAGCAACAACAGAAATACACCGTCTGTAAAATTTAATCTGTCTAGTAGCTATCACGAATCACGATATATGAAATACAGCCTGAATTCATGAAAGAGTAAAGACAGACAAAGGGACAGAAGAATGGATGGACGGAGCAGAGTCAATAATTGAATTTTGGATGGAAATAATAGATTATATTATGTAGCTGAAACACCAAACCGTATCATCGATGTAGTTATCATCCGTTTTGTCTTGCCCTACTATGGATGTAAAAAACTTCTGAATTGGTTAAGCAGCGAGCTGATGATGATGAATTATATATAGCTGAGAATCGGTTAATCCGTTTGGAAGTTACGATGCTACGACACAGACACACAGACAGACATGCCAAACTTAATAACACTCCTCTGTTTACCTACGTCGCGACTCGCGTGTTAAAATATGTATTCAAGTCAAAGTCCAACCGACTCTGCTTGACACAATGACATAACAAGACGTGGTATTCCCCACCAAGTGAAATTGCGGGAACCTTGACTTTGTCCCCGATTGTGTTATGTCATATTGCATGTTACACCGTCATATTACGACATGTCACATGGAGCGCCCGGCACGTGCCTAGAAGACGAAACTTGGTGACGTCTTCACGAAGAATTCTAGAACACTAAAGTTTAATATTGTAAGGCACTATGATACTCGTAGGTGTTCGCGTACATAATAAGAATCTGTCGCCTAGCCTAGCGTACATAATATATTTCCTACTAGCTGACGCCCGCGGCTCGCCCGCGTAAGTACAGTAACCCACGGGAACCTTATATGTCCCGTGATAAAAATAGCCTATGTCCTTCCCCATGGTCTACTTTAAATCTGTGCCAAATTTCATGATAATCGGCTTCATTGTTTTTACATGAAAAGTATCCCACGGGAACCCGTACATTTCCCCGCGATAAAAAGTAGCCTTTGTCCTTTCTCAGGCTCTAGACTATCTGTGTACCACATTTCACATAAATCGGTTCAGTAGTTTTGGCGTGAAAGACGGACAAACAGAAAGACACACACTTTCCCATTTATAATATTAGTATGGAATTATGGATACCCATTTACATAGTGTACCAAGAAACAAAAAACTTAATTAATTATAAGCCTTTGCATCCGTTAATGGATGATTTATACAGTATTCTCAGAGCGAAGTAACCACTCTTAAAATACAGTCTGCTGTCTGACAAGGATCTTTTGGCACGTGGACAAAATCAGAACTAACATCGCCGTCTTGTAAAATGTCACTTTTAGTTATTATATTGTATTGTTTTGTAGTTGCGACACTTACCTTTTGGCACGTGGATAAAATCAGTACTAGCATCGCCTTCTTGTAAAATTTCACTTTTAGTAATAAATATTGTTCTTATTTGCGACACTCACGCCCCCATCCAAGTGCCAAAAGATGTTGTCCGACTGTACTGTAGTGCCTGGGACAGTTGGTTTTTAAATGTCGTATGGTTTCCCAAGCACATACGGCACACAAGTTCACAACATAGTCAGCCTAGTCCAAAGCAATGAGCTGGTCAATGAAAATTGCAAAAAGCTGGTCTGGGGCCAACTATGTGCGGGTTTCCTCACGATGTTTTCCTTCACCGTTAGAGCGTCCGTATAATGTACTTGAGATCTGAAAAACTCTCATTTGTATTCTTAGTCTCACGCCACAACCTGGGATTCGAACCTGCACTCTCTTGAGTGCGAACCAAACGGTCTACCCACTAGGCTACGGAGCCCACCAACCAAGAAACAAATGCATACATATATTGTATAGTCGGTTTAATTTTGTAAACAGTTTTCAGTGAGTCCTTCTGATAACCTCAATAGCACATGTCAAGTGTTGGATATGTCACAGTAAAATTGCAAAAAGCGATAGATTGTAATATTACTAGAGATATTGTAATAAGTCGACAAATTGTCAAATAAAAATTTCTCCATACAATTGTACGCATTCTTTTTCGTTATAATTAGTAATATGAAAAAGAAAACAAATATGGCGGCGCGGGGCACTTGCCGTTTAACCAACCGGCACGGTAAATATTACAATATAACGCAAAATAACGTGTAAATTGTATGGAGAAATTTTTATTTGACAATTTGTCGACTTATTACAATATCTCTAGTAATATTACAATCTATCGGTTTTTGCAATTTTACGGTGACAGATATATTAATTAGACAATTTGGTTCGGCGCGGCGCGGGCGCTACAAAGTGAACTAACTGTGTCAATCACCCGATGTTATCGAAGGAAACATGCCCGATAGACCACACGAATACTAAGTATCTTATCGTGGGAGTATCATTACTAAGTAGAGTATTTAATGTTGGGTATAAATAGGGTTGCCATCCGTCCGGTTTCCCCGGATTTGTCCTAGTTTAAAGGGCGTCCGGGGAGCGTCCGGGCCGGATTTTATTTGCTATCCGGGTTTTTGTAGGCAGAATTAGGAAGGCCTAAGTTTTTTTTTTGATTTGCAGCAATAATAAATCTTCCTTGCTTTTTGACATTGTCGTAGTCGGGTAAAAACTGTTCTATGTCCGGGTTTCGTACTCCAAAATCCGGGGTTTTCATGCGTCTTGTCCGGGGAGTCATATGTAAGAGATGGCAACCCTAGGTATAAATCATTACTGCGGACATTGTACCCAAAATACGTTGTTCTTAACTATGAACTTTAATAAATAAAGAAATACCTAGTACCTAGTATATACAATTATACATCTACAGTTTCTACACCAGAAACTACACGTCTACAGCCTACACCTACTACCTACTCCTAGACTGACTACCAACACCTACAGGTGATGTGTCATGTGTGCAAGAGTAATCGATCACACAGTATGTAGGTACTTATATCGCTATTTAAGGGATTGGTGTTAGAAGAGTGTTTGAGTGTTATTTAAGTGTATAGGTACTAGATATGAGCGCCGCGCCGACGCGCCGCCGCCGCCGACGATTTTGCCGCGCCGCCGCCGCCGCCGAGAAAATACATCGGCGCGCCGAGTGAGCGAGAGGGATAGTCATAATGTGTACTTTCAGACTGTGACTATGAGCATTATACATATTACCCAAGTCATATATACCCATATAAGCCTTACTTCATTCATGCTTTAAACGAGGAGACGAATGAGGACATCCACATAAGTGACACCTATCTCATCAAAAGAGTTCTGCATAAAAGACAACGTGCTTATTAGAAAGGCAGATCTACTGATTGATCGAGTAAATCGAGCTAGTAGATCGCATTGATAAAGCCATTGAGGATAAGAAATTTGCGCTATGTACCTTCCTAGGTATTGAAGGCGCGTTCGGAAAAACCTCCACCTGATCTATTACCCTGATAGCCTGGCTTCAAGAATTACTATGGAGTGTATCAAAACTATGCTAAACAACAGAGTAGCGTCATCAACTATCATGGGCTTGGCGCTCAGGAGCAGGTTGACCCAAGGATGCCCACAGGGAGGGGTGGGGTACTGTCGCCGCTAGGGCGGTCCCTGGTAGTGAAAGGGCTGCTAAAAAACTGAACAAAAGAAGGTTCTATGCTTCCAAAATTCTTCATTTTCTTTACAATATAATATATTATAAGATAGTATTACATAGTGTGGGGATCTCCTTTTAAGTTAAATACTTGTGTATATCAAATAATAATAGCTCCCCATACCGATTTCGGTGTCGGTGGCTGGTTTCATTGAAACCGGGCCAGCCGTTATTCTAATAGTACCCTAATATATACTCAGTACACAGGAACACACAAGCACTCTCTCTTGCTTTACTCTCGTAATCCATTGGGATAGATAAATAACACGACTGGCGAGAGATCAGGCGCTGGTCTGACTTTTTACTTGCCCATCCGATGCATGGGTCACCTTTCCTGTCAGAGTCGAGAGCCAAGCTCTAATCCGACCTAGCGATACTAGTGGTGGGCAAATGCGCATCAGTAGCCGCTGGACTAATGCAATCAGGTGGAAAATTGGTGCAAAAGGGTCAAGCTAACCGTCAACGCTAATAAGACAGTCCTGATACCTAACACCAATAAGAGGAAATTGGAGGGACCAAAACCCCCAACACTCTTCGGTAAAACAAGCAAGGTCGAATATCTTGGAGTGATCCTAAAATATATTATGAGACTTACTTGGAATAAGCACATCGACGACATTATGAAAAAGGCTAGATGTGCTCTGTTATCCTTTTTTTTTTGGGCTCGCAGGAGAAAGGTCGTTATTCCCTTCCCGGGTTGGGGGACCCGGGGGTATGTGGGACTCCCGACGCGACTCTCCAGCTTACCCACTAAAACTGAACCTGCGGATTGCCCTCAGCCGCTTTAAGGGGAGTGTCCCGAATCTGTCTAACAGGACATCCCTCGCGACCGGCCGGTCTACCTCTTCTAGGGACCAACTTCCAACACAATTAGGGGCCACTCCAGCAAACTGGGGCGTCCCCCTCGGCGCCGAGACTAGCTAAGCCGGGGAGGTTCCTATTCTCTTCCAGAGTCCCGTTAGACAGGAGATTGGAGGTTCGCAAAGCGACGTCTCCGTACTCCTGTCCTACGCCGGCGGAGCGGAACAGAGGATGGAACTATCTCTCTCTCCCGCTCCGCGGCCTCTTTCTGCAAAGAATCCGCCACCTACCAGGCCTCATCACTCTCAAGCATGCAGCGAATCACACTCGAGAGCGAGAGGTCCCGCCCAAGCACTGCCACGAGATCGTGGCGCTGCACGGCCCATCGGTCGTACACCTCTAAAGCGTGCTGGGCCGTGTCCTCCGCAGCGCCACATTGGTGGCAGGCTAGCGTAGGCTCCCTCCTGGCGACCTTACACAGGTGCGCACCGAAGCATCCGTGCCCGGTGAGCATTTGTGTAAGGCGGAAGGCGAGGGATTTCCGCTTGCGGCGCATCCACGCCGCAAGGACTGGACGCAGTGCCGCGGCCGTATGTTGGCCGTACGGCGACTACTCCAGGACCTCCTTCTCTTCTAGACCTCTTCCATCCTTTGGAACCGCCCTAGCTCCTCTCACGAGAGGCCCTCGCCACGTGACCTCCCCAATGACACGAGGAGGTTCGTCTCGGCTAGGACCCTTACCGTGAGCTCCCAAGGCGGCTCCCCTACCAGGGGTGCTCCGTGATCCTGCCCAAGACTTGTCAGCTCTAAATGAGACCTTCGGTCGAAGGCAATGCTATGATTGGTTATACACAGCTATAGTGAGGCGATTGTCACATATGCGTAGTGTGGTATGCCACACTACGCAGAAAAAAAGCTGTACAGGTCAACTACATCAAAACATTAAATAGTGTACAGAGGCTGGCCTGTCTGATAATCATCTTTTCGGCACCACCGCTTTACTTGAAACACTAATTCACCTAACTCCACTTCCTCTATTCCTTGTTCATATTATGAAGGCTAAGAAGGTTGTTCTTAGGGCCATGACGGCAGGTAGGATAGAAAGGGCCTCCGCCCTACTTGGACAACTGCAAGAGTCTCTTCTTGAGAGACCTGTCATGGCCATGTCATTGGACGCCATGATCAAGGTGCATAGCTCCTAGAAGCTATACCCAGTTTTCATAACTTCTAGGGAGGACTGGGTCCCAATTAACGTTCACCTGAAGGACATAATTTGGTTTACGGACAGATCTAGGAAAGACAACCGGGATGGCGCTGGACTACGGGGGCATGCCACCCACAGGCAGATATGCTTGTTTGGGAGATTTTGCACTGTGTTACAGGTTGAGATCTCCGGTATTATTGGTTGATCACTAGAGAGCCTACGCAGTCAGTTATATAAATGGCTTCGACATCAGTTCTTGAAAATGTGGACGTTTATAAAACGAAAATAGAAAAAGATTACAGTGATTACGCTCTTTGGAATCAAAGCACTGTTAACTGTCAATTCCAAAGTAGTTCCTACTTTAAAATTATATTATTACGTTGTCTTTTTCATCACTACAAACAGTTCCATAGATTGTATTGCATAGTAATTATATGTTACCCAATAAACAAAGTAAACTACACTTTTTTTTACTACCAAGTACCTACAAACTTCAACCCTTTCAAGGTCACGCCGCCGACGCCGCCGCCGCCGACCCAAAATAGTCGGCGCGCCGCCGCCGAGCTACCACCCATCGGCGCTCATATCTAATAGGTACTAATATCGCTATTTAACAAAGGGATTGGTGTTAGAAGAGTGTTTGAGTGTTATTTAAGTGTATTTTTATGCCAAATCATAAAGTAATAAAAATAAAACAAAATGACAAAAAATTTGGTGGTCCACCCTTATCACATAGAGGTATAAAATATAGTTTACAAGTTACAACCTATTCTCTTACTATCGAATACACCTGTAAAATTTATTTTATATCGGCCAAGCCGTTTCGGAAGAGTTCTGTAACACAGGGATTCCCAAAGTGGGTTCCGTGAAATAGTCACCAGGGTTCCGCCAACTTTCGATTATTTAAATGTATTAATCAACGGTTACTATTATTATTTCCAAAAAGCGTAAAATTGCACTGAGAAGAATCATTAAAGCATTAGCAAGCATTTACGAAAATTTTACGAATTGGATTGAAAATTAAGCGACCATGTGATGTAACCATGAACGGATTTTATCACATTTCGACCAATCAGAGCGCGTTTCACGTTGGTTTAACGTTTATAAAAACATCGTTTGAGACGTTTAGCGTATCGGGACTTGATTGTAATTGTATTTATACAGGTTTTATTTAGCAGAATTGTCCCTCAGGTCGTGTTTATGTAAATCAAGCAATTTCTCATATTACCCGATACATACAAACTTACAGACTGTATGCCTCGTAGTTGTCGGACAGGCAATAGGCAGAGTAACTGGATTGTAGACCACATTGCCGGCTGACCAGGTGTCAGGACTGCATTACAATAAAACCTTGCTTAAAATGGCTGTCACAAGCAGACGTCTATTTTGTTATTTGTTGAAGTCAGACGTTAATATAATTAAGCAATATATTATTATATGTCTAGATTTTCAAATCACTATTGAAATTGTTCAGCTTCATATGAATATAACGAAAAATAATGCGCAAAATGGTAATTGACAATCTGTCGAAATTTTATAATCTAACTAGCTATATTACAATCTAACGGTTTTAACAATTTTACGGTGACATATGCATAAAAAAGTAGCTGGGTATTAAATTTCATGGAAATCGGGGCATGTTTCATCAAATATTTTCAACATAAACTTTGAACCCATAATTTACACCCTCAGATGATGAATTCTAATAAACCTCAAAACGCGTAATATATTTAAGAGCACGAATCTCAATTTTCTTCGAAAACGGTGCAGATCTGAAGAATCACACAAAATTTTAGCCCCTATTTCACTCCTTTAGAGATATATTTTTTTTCTTAGTGTGCATTTACATTATAAATTAAAACAACTGTCCGAATTTCTCGTTTCTACTTTTAACCGTCAGTTAGTCAGTCAGAACTCTCTTTCTATACATTATGTATTGATACGTCAAATATTTGCATCAGTGCATACTGCATAGTGCATCGTGTTTAAACGGTGGGTCGCGACCTTTGGGGGGGTCGAGTTTGTTTTTAACGGGTAACGGTAGCAGTCTGTTGAAAAATAATAAATACAAACTATATATACCTATGTACAAAAAATTCGTTCGAAAAACGAATCTTTTATATCGAACGTCGAAAAAACCGTGACGGGGTCGCAGGACTTTTTGCTTAACTTTTTGGCTTCTTCGTGGGTCGCGCGGTAAAAAAGGTTGAGAAACGATGGCATAGTGCATAGACATCGCGTCTAGTTGCCACTGGGCAATGGGCAGCATGTTTGTGCTAGCGTTGTTGACTTACCTGCTAGTGAAGCTAGCAGTTAGCACACAGAGACGGGTTCTGAGATGTATATTAGAAGCTGGGCCTCTAATTAAGATACATTCCATAATTTCGACGGCGAACTTCGAAATCAAAAATGTATGGGATTTGACATAAGTCATCGATAAGTGACATTTTGCTTGCGACTGCCAAATCTCTATCCCTATAAAATTATCGAATGCATCTTGACTATAGGCCCTGCAGCTTCATATAAATCCATTAATAATAAACAAAGCATGTACGCAAAATGTATGTTCTTAAAATGTGTTGAGCTACTGTCAGTCAAGTAGGATATTCCATTATTTTATCTGAGATTAGAATAATTTATAGGTATGTATGTAACCTCATTGCTCCTCCTTGATACTCTTTTTTGTCTTGACAGGAAATACTTGACAGACTTTTATATTGTGATTCATATGAATAATTTATGTTTGAAAATATTTGCGAAATATTAGCATTAAATGTTGTTTCTTTAGTTGTAAAGCAACACATTATCTTTTATTTCCATATTGTTAAAAATCTTATTATAAAACAAAGGTATAAATATACCCTATATACCCAGGTATAAATTCAAAAGAATTTAAATCATTTTTAGATATACAAAATATAACTATAGTTTTTACTGCGGTGAATGCGCCGTTTTCAAATGGTTTAAACGAGAGATTAAACCAAACTATTGTAAATAAAATAAGATGTAAGATAAATGAAAATAACAATAACTTAGCCTGGACAACTATTGCTCACGAATGTATCAAAAGATATAATGAGACAGAACATACTGTTACAAAATTTACACCTAAATATCTTTTGGAAGGAAAAAATTATACCATTCTACCAACTGAATTAAAAACAAATTTTACAGTTGAAGATTTAAAAAGGGACAGAAAAGTGGCATTTGAAAATTCTATGAAGTCACATATTTACAATAAAGAAAAATTTGATAGAAAAAGGAGAGATCTTGATTTGAAAATTGGTGATTTTGTATATGTTGAAAATGGAAATAAACTTAATAGAAGAAAGTTAGATGAACTAAAAATTGGGCCATTTGAGGTCTTGGAAAAGATATCTGACTCTATATACAGAGTAGACACTGGACACAGGAAATGTGAATCAAATTTCTATCACATTACGAAGATCGTTCCGGCTCCTACAGCTACAGCGGTCGGAGCCTGATCTGGGGGGGGAGATGTAACCTCATTGCTCCTCCTTGATACTCTTTTTTGTCTTGACAGGAAATACTTGACAGACTTTTATATTGTGATTCATATGCACAGAATTACAGAAAAAACCAGAAACCGTCAACGCGCTTGAAAGTGAAGCCGTCACGACCATTCCAAATTGGAATGGTTAGATATTTAGTCTGTCAGTCAATGGCCGACGCGTGATTTGTAAACTTCGTTTGAAACTGACAGTTTTTAATTAATTATGCCGACTTGTGTCGTTCCCACATGTAAAAATGCTGCTGGGACTGTGAAGAAATCACATGGGATCACATTTCATCTGTAAGTAGTACATTTCCAATTCAGTTGAATAAATTATTGAATTTAAATCCATGTCGTAATTGTCATAGAAAATCATGGTTTCTTTTTGTAAGTGTTGCCACAGAAAAACAGGATATTTTACCCAACTTTTTTTCAATTAATTTTTATTGAATAAATAATTGTCGAAACATAATAACGCTATTGTTTTGTAAGTGTTGCCACAAAATAATGGAACATTTTACCCAAATTTTCGTAATTATTTAATATTAGATTTTACAATAAAATACAATTTACTTTATTGCGCATAAGCGAAATTTTAATAACACGGAGAATACTTTCTTCATGATTTTGATGGGAAATTCTTCTTTATAATTACATACTCACACAGCACATACTTAAAGTCGTTTTGTGGCAGTTAAATAACGACTATATGCGAATTATATATTAACCGACTTCCAAAAAAGAGGCGGTTAAGGTTTTGCATCCAAAAGTACTGAACAGTACTCCTCTGTCTTTAAAGATGCGCGTTTGGAAATTTCGGCAATGTTCAAAGAACTGCAACTATGTAACTTACAGTAATAAGTATATGGTTACCTTAACCATATACTTTCAATATCATTGAAGTAGCACGGTACCAAATTTCGAATCGATAGAACATATGAAAGATAGTCAGATCCCCTCATCAGCTATTAAAGAACTGATAATCTTCAAACGGCTAATCAGGTCATGGTTACCTTACCATGTTCTTTAAATATCGTTGAAGTAACACGGTACCAAATTTCGAATCGATCGTTCATAGAAAATTAGTCAGATCCCCTCATCAACTAGAAAAGAGCTGATCATCTTCAAACGGCTGATCTTCCCACCACCAATTTTCTCATCAAACGAAGCTAAGAACACTCTCGATTAAGTCATCAATATTCTCTTACAGTGCGCTTTCATTTGAGACCCCACTCGAGTATATTTGCAGACATTCAGTTATTCTTCCCCACTTTCACCCCCCCACATCTTTTAAACGGCTTAACCAATTTTCATCAAACATGTCTAAGAACACTCGCAGATAAGTCACCTTTAATAAAAAAAAAAAAACTAAATTGAAATCGCTTCATCGGTTCGGGAGCTATGATGCCACAGACAGACAGACAGACCGACAGACACGTCAAACTTATAACAGACAGACACGTCAAATTTTTGCGTCGGGAGTTAAAAATAAATCCGACTCTAATAATTGGTTTATTGGAGAACAACCGACATTAATTTATTTATTTTTATTTTTCAATTAAATCGTTCCTCCCAAACCTTTAATAAGCAGTTTTAGAAAATTTGGAAAATTTGTTGGTTTTATAAACAATTGCTTTATTACATTCCACGCGAAATCTATGACTTAAAATTTCTATTTCACTATTTGCAGTCATACATAAAATTTTAATTTACCCCATAAAGAGGTAATGTTGTGTTGCGCTGGTAACCCTACGCGGGGAGGTGAAGTACGGGCGGGGCGGTGTTTCGTCATGGTTTTGGACACAGTCCGCTGCGTACAAATGTGATCGAACACTCATTCTGGTTTTTTCTGTAATTCTGTGTTCATATGAATAATTTATGTTTGAAAATATTTGCGAAATATTAGCATTAAATGTTGTTTCTTTAGTTGTAAAGCAACACATTATCTTTTATTTCCATATTGTTAAAAATCTTATTATATGTATTAGGAATGTACTAAACCCCGATTAAAGTTATTATCAATCTAGTCCACTTGTACCAGATAACAAAAAACAACGAGCGAGCCTTACAGTAGTCGCTTAGGATTTGTAACATTTGCCATCTCACCTTAGTAATAAGCAATTTTAAAATTATATTCTGGAAAAATGGGTCAGGTAGGTATTATTTGAAATGATTTTTCATAACAAACAATAATTCATTTTTATGACAATTGTATTTTATTTAATTGACACTAGGAGTAACGTTTTTTTAAACAGTTATTATTGTTCAATTTGAGGAAGAGTAGATACAATAGACTTTGATTTTTAAGTATATTTTAGAAAGCGCTGAAAAACTATATCAATTATCAATAACAGTACCACTGTAATAGTTGTCGAAGCATTGCGATCTGTGTGTGATTTCGAGCTTAAGTTCATCGTGTAAAAAAATAATAAAGTTACTTATGAAATTATTAACAAACAACACAATGCTTAGTACGGTTTTCTAATATGATAACAAAATACGGAAACTTTTCTATTAAGCAATGACAAAAATCTACCTCAGAATTTAAATAGGTAAGCTAAATACTGAAATATTTTATTCGAACCTGACAGCCAACTCTACCACTGTGCGTATTCTTTAAATCAAATAGCGCGCGCTTTCGCAACTTCCTATTACACTTCCGTCCCATTTCACAAAATTACTCCCACAAATTGCAAGAAAGCAAGAGGAAAGATGTTACACAACAAAAAATCGAATAAAATAATGTAACAGCTGCAGATTTTTTTATTATTTCAGAGCAATTGAAAGTTGCACAGCATTTGTAAGTTGGTATAAATGATATTTAACGAAAAGGCAGTGACGTCATATTAAATCATCATCAATCATATTAAATGGCAGTGCAATCATAATTACGAAAGAATCTTATCGCCATGTAAAGCAAACATGAGACAATAAAGTCAATTATTAATTGGCTATAGGAAGATTCCGCGCGTTGGTTAGGTATATTGCGACATGTTAAATAATATAAAATGTGCGAAGTGCGGGCCTGGTACATCTGAGGACCAGTCGGGCCTACGCAGTTTATCCCCAACTACAATCCTCTATGTTTTTGGCCCTTATTGCCATAGATATAAGGACGAAATGTGATGCACCGGGTTTGTCGGCGACTGCATTGTTTAGAACCCCAATTCTCGAATTTACTTAGACTTTCAATTGACTTTCAATGAATTATAAATGAATCGTCTTGATATTATAAACTGATTTTGGAGTTTGGACCAATCAAAACGCGATTGACGTTGGTTTGACGTTTATAAGAATACTAATAAGTAAGCCTAATAAGTCAAAACTTGTATTGTATAAGATTTATATTAATTAGCTAGATTAGAATTTGAATTCAATTTTCTAATTTCATCTGACTTCATTTAGTACAACTTGATAACGTTGGTCTAAAAAGACGAAGGTATTTAGTAAAAAAAACCTCCCCCACTACTACCAGCTAAATTAAACCCTTTTTTCGTTTTCTTATAACATGTATCTGTATTCTGAATAACACAAGATCCGCTGATATTTAAATATTTTATGGAACTCCATAATTGCTAATAGCTTATAAGCTATAAAGCATAAAATTTTATCATTATTGGCATTATTGCTTAATGCTTATAATATAAACTTAATATAAGCTTTATAGCTTAATGACGCGTTTACGAAAAGTTGTTTGACAGGTTCCCGAGTACGGACCTAGTGACATATCTTTAGAAATGTTTTGTGCAATAAATTCAGACAGTGACCAAATAAAATAAACCTTATTGCCACGCATTAAGATTGATGCATAATAGCAAACAGTGGCGAAGGCTAGTTCTTCTTCATAAGGAAGCCCTAGCCTGTATAATAGGTAGGTAAGCCGTAGGTATTTGGATGAGGGTCTTCAAAAGGTAAGCGGTAAGGGAAGCCGATAGGAATGGGATTATAGGAACCACACGCCACTGATAGCAAATGAGGTGAAAATTTTCAGGAGACTTCTAAGCTTTTTCTAAATAATTTTTTAATATTGTTGGATTATTTTTAACGAATTTTTACGAACTTAAACGTTAAAATTAGGAATTTAAAACAAAAAAAATAATATACATTTACTAGTTTGGGGTCCACTGCCTCAATCTTTTATGGATCTAAGTACATAGAGATCGTCTAAGCTGAAATGACGCGCCCCACCTCCACATTTACTCACACAAGCAAATTTCAAAATACACATAAAATGCAATTATTATTGGTCGTTCAGTTGCCAGTTATCAAACGTAGGAAGCACGCATCGTTCTCGAATTTGTTGTCCAACTAGTTTAGTAGATCGTGAACTTGCGACAGGAGAGGACGTCTTGTTCTATACAATGTGACGGCGCTGCTCCATAGAGCGAGCGTTGTCGGATTTATCACCCGACTAGTCGGCCGTCATGTGCACATACAAATCATACTTCACCGAATAATGACACTCCCACACAGATGCAGTGCCGTTATTAATATTCGCACTCACACTTATAAATAAAGTAATTAAGTAGTGGGGCGCGTCATTTAGTTTAGACAATCTCTACCTACCTATATTTTAGCATATTATTATATTGTACGCCTAAAAATGTAATTTATATGTATGTATTGCATTCAACTTATTGTTAAGTGTGTTTTATCTTTGTGGGCTGCTAAATAAATATATTTGATTTGATTTGAAAGAGCATAAAAATTATCTCTTTTATAATTTTGAGTGAAAAAATGTTTTTGCTATACTAAAAATTATTATTTTTAAAATGTTTGTATCATTTTGCAGATAAAGAAGTACCACAGACTTCTATTGAGAAGTACCTACTCAATTTGTGACAATTGATAGTCTTGGAAGATTTGGTCTCATTTGGCCGAAAAATCGACCGTAAAACAGCCAATTTATATCAAACTAGCGACCCGCCCCGGCTTCGCACGGGTACAATACTGATAGTAATACTACAGAATGTCTTTAAACCTCTAACAAAACGGGCGAAATTTTGTCAAAACAAACAGAAACAAAATAATATAGGTACCTACTAAAACTCAATGAAATAAGTAGATGGGTTAACTTTTATCGTATGAAATACCTATACTCTTCAGGACTAACAATACAACAAACACTAAATAAATAGGTATTCAAGTATCTATCCATCATAATTACAACGAACACAAAACAAAAAAAATCATAGATCTAAACTCGCACGCCTTGGTGACGCCCACTTCGCAACGGGCCGTGCAGCAGAAATCGTAATATTTTAATTTCGCCATAACTTCAAAACCAAACATCCAATTTTAATCATTAAAAGACCAAATATTATCTACATAAACTGTACTTAGTGATGAAATAATTTATTTTGATAAGGATTAATAGCATGATTAAAATAAACGCATTTAAATGTAGTCCAAGAAAAATTCAAGATTTCTAAATAAAAAAATGGTTGTTGTGCCTCACTCGACATAGATAGGTATAGTGTGTCGCGGACTTTTTTGTAGATATTTATAAGATCTACAATTAATTAGAACATTTTATGGTTCTATCTTTTATAGTTTAGGCAGCGTACGCAAAATAAGTAACATTTCTGGTTGATTTTTTACATCTTGTGTCCGAAAAACCCAAATATCTTACGGAACCCTATTTTTTCCAAAATAAAATTTAGCCTATGTTACTCGTGGATAAAGTAGCTTTCGAATGGTGAAAGAATTTTTTAAATCGGTCCAGTACTTTTTGAGCCTATTCTTTACAAACAAACGAACAAATAAACAAACAAACATACAAAGTTTTCCTCTTTATAATATTAGTGTAGATTTGTAAAGCTCTTAAGCTATTAGCAATAGAGCAGCACCATAAAATATTATATCTGCAGATAATTAAGTGTGTAATCAGATACTTGCTTTAAGTAAGTAAGTAGGCAAGTGGCAATTATAAGGGTTCTTAGTTTTTACATATCTACTACCATATCTTCTATACTCTATAGTCTATGGTATAATAAGATATAAACACTTAATTATATATCAGCATTCTATCGCAGTTATAGAATTATTTTCAAAGTGTTTTTCCATAATGTTATGGGCCGCGTTACGTAAGGACTTATAACAAGTTCCTTACGACATTGTTGCGTTTACAGGGAAAATCTTTTAATTTGTTGGCTAACTAATTTGAATTTTAAGTGATATTAAAGGCTCATCTAATAATAAATTAATAGTGAAATACTCAAGAGGACGTTTCGTAACTCCTTTTAAAAGCATTTTAGTCATATTTGTGACCCTTAACTGAATTTGATGTTAACCATTAACATCATAAAGGCTTATACACATGAGCACAAAAATTGGATTATCCTATTTTTTTTATAATATACTGTTTAGTATTTACATGCACTGCAAAGTGAAAACAATGATGCTTAAAAACATACCACAATATTCAAAATCTTAAGTGATCTACATACAGTTAAGTAATCTGAAACCTAACCAGTCGCTTAATCTATAATCTTAGTATCAGATATAATGTAGAGTTCCTAGAGCTCATCTTAATCTGTTGCATATTATCAAGTATCAAGATTATGTGATCGTTGTATTGAAATTTGAAAGTGAATGAGGACAATAGGAAGTGATGTCGCCTTTTGCCATCACTTCCCGATGTTATGTCTCACCGCTCAAGACATTCAGGGTAGACTGGACTTATTCGCAATTAAATAATAATATCCCGCAGCAGGGTACTGTTGTGAACTAAAGCCTAATTTCAGCTACTCATCACATTAAGGATATAGGGCCCTAGTAGAAACCTAATACTGGTTGTTTATGAATTCTATTATACGAAATTCTCGTACGTCGACACACTCCTCGGAAGTCCAAAAAGGCTTGACCTATTCTTATGTTTTTTTTTTGATTATTCGGTAGGTCTGAGAATCGGTTGTAATCTGTTTTTATATGTATTATTCCACGGGAACACTGTACTTTTTCGGCATAAAAAATATCCTATGTTCTTTCCCGGGACTCAAAGTATGTCTGTACCAAATTTCATCAACATTGGTTCAGCAGTTAGAGCGTGAAGAGGTAACAGACAGACACACTTTCAAATTAATTATAACATTAGTATTAATATGTCAAAACGACAATTTCTGACAAGCATTTAATTTACGTACCTACTGTTTACTATTTATAATTGAAATTATATTATATTACTATTAAATTATAGCACATTAGTTGAACAGAATAATAATCCAGTACGGTATTTTCCGTCATGAATATTACTAATAAAAAGGTTGCTCTTCACGCAAATTAAAAATAAACTATTTTAAATATCGAACAGTTTATTTTAATAAAAAAGTGTTCTTTATTAAAATAAACTGTTTTAAAATAAAAGCGCGGTTGAGTCAAAGCCTACGTAGCGAGTAGGTTCCACTAGAAAAACCTGCAATAAATTATTATGAGTCATAAATTAGTTATAACAATAATAAATCTCGTGTAACTAATAACTAAAGACAGTCTGCCTGCTAAGACCAGGAAGTGACGTAGGCAGTGACGTAGGTCCACTTCCGCTCGGAAGCGGCGCTTCCTAGTTCCTAGGCTTAGCACGAGGACGTTAGTGTCTAAACACTTATAGTCTTTTATTTAAACGCAAATTAGGTACAGGTTGTTGGAAATTTCGTTGCGGGTCCCACGACAGATTTTGATCAAAGGGTTTTTGTGGTTGGTTAGTGGTTACCATTGTCGATCAGTGGCGGATCTACGACTTATTGGAACCGGGGCAAAAACTTAATTTGGAGATAGTTGTTATACTTTAGTATAAACTAATGTATGGAAATAGAAAAGTTCGTTTTTCTAACATAATATTATGATTTGATAAGATATATAAAAACTTGCTCTACTGTTTATTATAAAGACGTTTAGGCAAAAAAATATTATTATACTTAAAGAAAAAAAATCATCTCATGTATGGGTGACTCCGCTCAACGCAAACTCGCCCATATAAAGGAAGGTTTTTTCGAGTCTGACAATTATTTTCCAACCTAAACGTCTCTATCTCTAAGTAAGCACTAGATCATATGTCCAAAATATCCGTAAGTGATTTTACAGGACAAGGATATTTTAAGAACACTCTATCTCATTCTTATTCTAATCTAATTTATAATATAAGCAATAAATTAGATTCCCTGATGATACATATTACTTATTTTAGGTGCTTTCGCAGACAAGCATCCTACAGACAGTCTGCCTACTACCTACCCTTGTGGCTTTATTACTATGGTAATAAGGTTCAAAAGTGGGACCCCGACCGCGACATGTCGCCGACTGTACATCTAGGCATTTTGCGACAGCTACATCAATTATTGAGAACATTATCAATAAATAGTAATGTTAAAAAAAAACAATAATTATTGTGACATCAAAATATAATCAAAATTAGCTTAGCGTAGTAACTCAAGCCTGTCGTATTTCGTAACGATGGCGAAATTCGTGAACCATTAACCGTTTTATTGGATCAAGCTGACTTAATTTTGACAATTTTAGAGTAAGTGACGCAATGGAGTTGTGGTTAGTGTTTGTGAAACAACGACGCTCTGACCGCGTTACATAAGTTACATTTCGATTTACACTATCTGTGTCAGAATTAATGTAATAAGAGCAGTCACGCAACAAAATTTTTAGGGTTCTCCAAGAACACAGCTCGGCAACAGTAGATTTGTCTCTAGGTATAAAAGTTGAAAACTTAAGTGGTCACGAAGTGTAACTACCTGAGAGTCTACACTGCAACGATACGGGACGCTGCATTTGTAAGCTAGCTATTCAAAATTGAACTTTATTTACTACACAAAACGATACACGTTTCGTATGACTAAGGTGACCATTTATTTTGTTACTCAAAACGGGACATTGGTTTATTTAGGTTAATAAAAAATCATTTTTTAAAAGTTTATTACTAAGAAAAAGTCTAGTTAGCCTAAGAGTTACTAATTAAAAATGTAAACTTATATACCCGAAACGTTTAGTTATATTTATCACAGGAGCTTTGCTTTAATTTTGCTGGTGCTGATTTTAAAGTAACAATGAAACTCTTGGCAAGTTTTTTTTATATTCACCTTAATTTTCGCGCGGTTTCAAAAAACGGGTCAATTTTGCATCCCAAAGTTCATTTTGGGGACACCGGGACACGTAATTATATAAAGGGACAGTCCCGTTCAAAACGGGACGTCTGGTCACGTTACGTATGAAACGTGTATCTTATTATGTCATTAATAAAGTTGTATTTTAAATAGCTACGTATCGTTTAGTGTCGCTGTGAATTAATCCTTAGTATCTGGCCGCGAAGATTTGGTTTTAAAAGTTGGTGAATTCATATCTCAACTGAAAACTTCAGAAACCGGTCATAAGAGATATCCAGTTTATATATCAATAGCGATTTTAATTGGTTTACCAGTTTGTGTCATTTAATCAAAAGAGCTATTGAATAGATATGTCACCGTAAAATTGTAAAAACTGTTGGTTGTAAAATAACTAACGAGATTGTAATAACATGTCGAAAGATTTAAAACTATATATTATGTATTTATAATGCAACGAAAAATAATGTGTAAAATTATAGGCAGAATATTCGCGTCGGAAGTCTATTAATATTTTACAATTTCACTGGTTATATTACAATCTAACGGTTTTTACAATTTTACGGTGACAGATACACTAGTGGCAGAAAACCCTCAGGAACCAGGCAAAAGACATAGGATAAGCTTGTCATTTAAGTTACGAGTTATGTAATAGGTAAATCGAACTGAAAATTTTAGTTGAACCAACTAAATATAGATAATTAAAACTACTCTAAATAATAATATGCATGAAAATGGTCTCTGCTTTAATTAAAATTACTCATGAAATTAAATCGAATTCAAAAGTGAAATCCAAAGTTCAAAATGTAGAGAACCGCAACAAGTTTTATCCGACTCGTGCTAATGAACTAGAACTGTTTATTTTTTTATTGACGTTATGAATAAGATATTTTCTGTTCTTTATTTTTGTTTGTGGTAATCTCTATTTGATGCCACGTGACAGAAAATCTAAAGTAATCTCGACTTGAGTGGATATTGTTTTGCAAAATGATTATTGTAGACTTTACCTTTAGATACATATTCACAAAATTAAGGAGATTATTACATTACATTTTTGAGTATGTACCTAATTGTATGTACTAAAAAGCAAACTTACTTTAAAAACATTAATAATCATGCCGATATTAAGAAGAATTTACTCAATCAATTTTTCCTTGTGGAATGTAGAGTTTCTTCTGCCTCTAAAAAATCAATTTTTCAACACTTTATTAAAGCTTCAGTTACTTCACTTGCACTATTATTCACCGATGATTCCTAGTTATAATTCTTAATTCGCCTTGTGAATGTGGTCATCGTTTAAGTCATTAGTGTTTTTTCGGTATAGGTATGGTAGTATTTGAGCTTTGGATTGACATATAGGCTACTTTTTATCCCGAAAAAGTGTTCCCGTGGGATTTGTGGGTTTTTGATTCTCGGAGCCGCTGGCAAAAGCTAGTAATCTGTAATCTAGATACGTACTGTATTAGGTACACTATTGATATTCTATTGATACATTGTATGCAACTTCATCATACGTGAGGTGCCCTACTAATGTATATCTCGAACTGTCATTCAAAATGGGAGAAGTTTCATAAGTGTTGTGAAAAGGACACTGGAGATTTTCTAACAATTTGCTACGGCGACCAAAGACAAAATTAGGCAAGTAAGCGAAATCACAACAACACAAGTCGTAAGTATATCTTCAGGAGCGGGGGTAAATTCTCATGCATTTTAACTAATTTCAACGAATATTTATATATGTCACCGTTAAATTGTAAAAACCGTTAGATTTTAATAAAACTAGTGAAATTGTAAAATGTTGATAGACTTCCGACGCGAATATGCTGCCTATAATTTAACACATTATTTTTCGTTAGATTATAAATATATAGTTTTTAATCTTTCGACATATTTTTACAATGTTGTTAGTTATTTTACAATCTAACGGTTTTTACAATTTTACGGTGACATATACATATTAATACCATTACAATATATTGATTATCTCCACTTCTCAATGGATCAGCTGGCCGATTCTGTATCGTACATTTTGTGAGATCACCTAGTTAGTAACGAAACGAAGGAGTGAGTAACGGAAAGTCTCACTTTTGTATTCACTATAATTCAAAAGTGAGACTTTTCGTTACTCACTCCTCCGTTTCTTTACTAACTCAGTGATTAACTCACAAAATGTACGATACCTGAATTAAAATAATTACTAGAAATGAAAAGTGAATGAAAATTGTACTATCTAATAGTATTTTGGTTTGTGGTCGGGTCGTAAACTCCTAACGTCGTTTAACGTCCCTTTTAAGTAGCCTATATGGATGCTAGAATCTATGATGTATGAGGCTCATTAAAACAGATAAAAAACTACATACGCATAACGCAACTCAGCATAACTTTATACTCCCTTCAGGCACAAAAAAACTGAGTTGCTGAGACAGCTTTAAGTGTCAAAATTCGAATAAATGGCTGTGTTCCGCGTAAAAAGGCGCTTGTAAGCAAAATGGCGATTGCTAAGCGGTCAATGCTAAATGCTTTTTTCCTCTAGGACACGTTATCCTCTAAAAAACACTAATGATCTCAAAATAAATAAGCAAAATATGTCAGCGCTACTGAAGTTAATAAACGGGTCCTTGCTGACAACTGTCATTTTCTTTTTAGCGCTAGTAAGCGCTGCCATTTTCCGCGGAACACAGCCATTATTAACAATATTTCGTGGTAGGTATTTTGCCTCTGTTTTATCTGTAATAAGTATTTAAAATTATAGACCGACTTTCGAAAAAATAGTATAATGGAGGATATTATGTCAAATCTCCAAAGTCGTAAAAATAACGTAATACACGAAAAGCGGCTAAGTGCGAGTCGGACTCGCCCATAAAGAGTTCCGTAGCAGCAAGTTCGTTGTAACTTTGATCGATATTTTAATAATAGTGTATTTTTTAAAATTAAGTTAATTAAAAAAACTACTTACTAGATCTCGTTCAAACCAATTTTCGGTGGAAGTTTGCATAGTAATGTACATCATATATTTTTTTAGTTTTATCATTCACTTATTTTAGAAGGGGGGCACCCATTTTACCCATTTTACCGTCTCTCGCGCAAACTATTCAGTTTATAAAAAAAAATATATTAGAAACCTCAATATCGTTTTTGAAGACCTATCCATAGATATCCCATACGTATGGGATTGATGAAAAAAAAATTGAGTTTCAGTTCCAAGTATTTATTGTTTTTACCAACCCCCAAAAATTGTTTTTTCTATTTTTGTGTGAAAATCTTTATGCGGTTTACAGAATACATCTACTTACCAAGTTTGAACAGTAGAGTTCTTATAGTTTCGGCAAAAAGTGGCTGCGATGGACAGACAGACACACATGACGAATCCATAAGGGTTCCGTGTTTTGTCCTTTGGCTACGGAACCCTAAAATCGTACGTTGGAAACTTGGATATTTTTAATGCGAGCGGTAGTCATGTGTGCGCGTCATACTCCGGTAATGTGTACAAATATTTATCGTTTCTGGCCAGTCATCACTGATCACATTATAAGGTCATTACACTTTAACACGTCAACTGTTTATTTCGTCTACTTTCATTCAATGTTTTCTTGTGCCATTTAGATATTTTTCGCGGAGATTTCGTTTTTTTTTTCACAATTCCCTCACAAATATAGCTACGTAGACTGCTAACTTCGTTTCGATAATGTTGTTATTGATCGCTGCAATATTATAATACCTGTTATATTATTACTTACCCATTTAATGTTATAATTCAGAGACCTCTGCAATGAATTGTCGCCAGCGGTATTTCTGGACCATTACGACTTGCAAACGTTCAAGAAGGGAGAGTATTCCCTCCTAAAAGGCGGGCAACGCACTTGCCCTCCTCTGATGTTGCGGGTGTCCATGGGCGACGGTACAACGACGCTTTCCATCAGGTGATCTGTTTGCTCGTTTGCGACCTAATTTTGTAAAAAACGAACTGAATAAATCATATTATACCTACTTATTAGGTAATCCATAATCATTCAAACATTATAAACGCCAATAGCTATTTGTATGTATAGATTGTACGGATATATTGATAGATGGATGCAGTGTTGCCAACCGTGCGATAATTATCGTATTTGTACGATAATTTGAGGTCCGGTACGATAAAAAATAATTAGGTATTATCGTACGATAATTTCACTACTACGTACGATATTTTTTGAATTCATACGATAATTTTGAAAGACATTTTCATTTGATGTATCCGTAATCAATAATGGTTTGCTAAAGAAGTTCCTACTCGTCTTCGGAAGATGGAACCTCGGCTTTCGCATGTTCCGAGGTTCCATCTTTTCGCGAAATCTTAACTAACGTAACGTTCAAGCTCGCGGTGCTGGATAGGCCGGCTGGTCCATGTGGATGACCCTATACAGACGCGTATTTAGATTAGAAATTTTGCGCAGTCTCAGGCCAATTAACATATTTTGCCGCCCCGTCAAGCAGAGGTGGACTTTTTTATTATCTTTTTTACAGGTTAACATCTAATTATACTTCAAATCCTATATGAAAGATGATTTTTAAAGTTATTTTAGAAAAAAAATCAACGGCCTAAAACAGAATGTTGATACTAAGTATATAATATCAGGTATACTCTTTAGGTTAAACGCGTTTAAATTGAGAAAGCGAGAAAATGCTTTTTATTATTTTGCCTGTTAAAATCTTTTTAAAATTTAAATCCTGAAAAACTGTTGTTCTTTAGGAAAGAAAACAATAAAACCAATAGCCTAAAACAGAAAATGCGAACCTATGGCACGCGTGCCATCGAATCCTCGAACCTATTTTTTTTAAAGCATGCGACACAATATTTTGGGCACGTCACTGATCACAAAATTTTGTAATTATGTACGACGAAAAAAACGTGAAGTAGGCATTATATGACAAACGTAACTTAATAAGTTTTTTTTGTCATCTATTTTACAACATCAGAAATTACGCAAATTTTACTTTAATTTGAATTACAAAATCATCCTATATTCAGTCTTTTAGAGTTTAAAGTTTGAACAGATTTTAAAACCTATTAAATAGGAAAAAATTTTGCTCGCTCGCTTCGCTCGCTCGCGTTTAACATGAAGGACATATCATTTAGTACCGATGTTCTGTTTTAACCGGTTGATTTTATGATATTTTGCTGAAATTCCCCGTTATTTAGTGTTTTAGTTTAACGTTTGAACAGATTTTAACCTGTAAAATGAAAAAAAAAAACTTACTCGTGAAAAAAAATTAGGGCCCATTAATATGCCCAGAGCTTCTAATAGGTTAAAGACCAGTACGTATTTAATAGTAAGTCGTTTTATTTTCTTGAAATCCCCCCCCCCCCCCCCCGCAACTAAAATCTGGCTACGCCCGTGTTCTACAAAAATTACATAAATATGAATGTACGATAATTGTACGATAATTTTGATCCCAAAATCCGATAATTTTGATTGAAAGAGTTGGCAACACTGGATGGATGTGTATATTCTTATAATTCGCATAACGTCGTACTTTAGTTGTATAGAATTACTTTACATTTTATTCTTATTTATATTATGCTTTTAATCTATAACATAAACCCAAAACACCTTCCTAACATTTTATACTTGTATACATATAAACTTTAAACACAAACTTTTTAATAAACAATATTGTGTCACGGATTTTATCTTTACGATTTTGCGGGGAAAGGGGATCACGGAAGACCAGGGACAGTGGCAACAGTCGCTGTCATGACCTGAGGGGTCCCCTTTTCCGTTTTTTAAGGCATTGCACTGCTATAAACGAAACACTTTTTTTTTTCCTTTTTGTCTGATAATGATTTTTATGTTTTGTTAATAAGTTTTTTCTTTTCTTTTGTTTGATTCTTGTTTTTTATTATTTATCTTATTGTGAAACTACGCATGTTTTGTTATTTTTTGTTATATTGTATGTGGTAGTGTAGTACTTTAAAAAGTGGAATAAATGCTTATTTAATTTAATTTAATATATGTTTGTTACTCTTTCACGCAATAACTAACGAACATATTTTCATAATATTTGGTATGGTAGTAGTTTAGACTCTGGACCAACACATACGTGACTTTTTATCGTAGCAAAATGTACGATTCCAGCGGGATTTCATATTGCGCGTGTTCTAGTTCTTAAATGATGTAGCTCGGACTATATTACTTTAATACGATGATGATGATGATGATGATGCCTAATAGGCAATCGGACAATTTTTTTTTATTGCATAAATGAATAGTACTCAACATGAGTAACTTCTCAGAAGAAACCGTATATCAAAAGTCAATATTTTCAAAGGTACAGCGATTTTTATACAAAATTTCGCGAGCCTCCTAAAAACGCTCCATACTAAAATCGCCACACAAATGACGTCACTATTGGATTAAAGTGTATTATTAAGTAGGTATAAAGTATACGGCCGCAGGAATATATTTGTAAATATCTCCGATATTTGTGCGTTTAAGTTCATACTTACCATAATGAATGTTTTTGTATATGATGTGAGTAAACTAATGATGTAGGTTTTGTTTACCAATTTCGCAAAAAAAAAATATTTTTGTTATAAAGACTCGCGAAATTTTGTATAGGGTAAATACGCTAAATGTCGGCCACTTACGGATTTTCTCACTTTAGATCGCTCCGGATCCATCAGTTTGCAACGAAAGGATAGCTTGTTATACGGTTTTAGACAGGTTGATAAATCTATTTTATATTTATAGGCATATGGTTGACTTTTCTACTAAACGGAAGAAGTATTAAGGTTTAAATGCGTCGAGAACGAAAAAACCTTAAAGTCGGCCGTTCACGGCCCAATGGTCGGTCGCGTTTTTCCCAAATGTCGGCCGGGCCTATTATAATATTAATAAATTATATTAATACATAATTCAATTTTGAGAAAGCAAATTTCATAAATAAATTGAAAAATGACTACCCAGTACCTACACAAACAATGAAAAATACAAAAGTAATCAGCCTGTAAGTAGCACTCGATTCTTAGGCTGGCCGACATTACGATCTTTAATATTTCCAAAGTCGGCCCCTGTTTCGTATAGCTTATTTCTCGAGATTCAGCTAATACCACCCCGGCCGGTATTTGGCGATTGAACGTAAAATAGATTTATTAACATAAAAGCGTTATAAATTTTACTATTAAGACAGTGGAATTCGTAGTATTGGACTTTATAATACAGACTGCATTTGATCTTAAGTCGGCCCCGGCCGAGATTCCGATTTTTAGTCGAAACTGGTATTCTAATGGCGGCCCCCTATTTTTCCCTAAAACCAATACGCAAAACGTTGAAAAAACTATCTCAAAATATAGTAAAAATATCTTTTTAGTGATAGCAAAGCTAAAAACCAAAAAAAGAAATGTCTTACCGATGTAATATCAATCCCCGAATCGTCGGTATTCACAGCAAGTAAACTGCTTTGACTACGAACTTCAATGCTTCAACGGCGCTATCGCTACTGACGCTCAGTGTGCGAAGAGCAAGTGACGTAATCGTATAGTAACGGTTTGCACTTGAAGAGTATGAACTAAGCTTGCAATTTCAGTGGCAAAATTACCACTTAATTACCTTTTGAATGAATGCAAGCTGAAAATGTGCAGACGGCCGAGGATTGGACGGGGGCCGACGTTTGGCGTATTTACCCTACAAATCGCTGTACCTTTGAAAATATTGACTTTTGATATACGGTTTCTTCTGAGAAGTTACTCATATTTAAGAGTACTATTCATTTATGTAATAAAAAAAAAATAGTCCGCTTGCCTATTGCCTACGATGGACTTAACCTAATAATGTTCTAAGATAAAATCTAATCCTGGTTAGTACTTACTTTAATTACATTTGTTCTATTTGTAATCGTCAGTTAATGCAGGGTGCTATTATTTATATCGATTATTATCGACTGCAGTTAGCAACGGGTTTTTCGCCGCGGCTCCCTTTGATCGCACGCACAGGCTCAAAATGCATAAATTGCGAATGTTAAGATTACAACTTAAACCTTTTTTACCGCCAATTAACTTAAACACGGTTCAATGTATCGGTTAAGAAAAACTATTGCCTTGTCCTTAAGTGCGAGACTTGTTAATAAGGTGTTTGTCGTTATTGCTAATGAAATAAGCACTCGCTCTGATGAAACTGGTTTCTCTGTATGTTTATTCTTTTATATTTTAACACCACATGCTATGATTGTTTAATTTCTGAATGTTTTATACCTACAACTCTTTTTATATGTAACAATAGTTTGACATAATGTTTGTTATCTTGACATTTTGACAGTTGCTTTCCGAATTCCGCAGTTTTATCAGTCCGCTTAGGCTGGGACTATATGCACCGGAATCCGGGAAGTCGTAGAGAATTCTGAGCATTGAAAATAGAACTCGGCGCTAATAGAATAGAGTTGAAAATTGAAGTGTCAGGTGTCGAGCTGTCATATATGACATTGACGTTTAACTCGACACTCATGTGTTCGATTTTCAACTCTATTACATTAGCATAGATTTCTATTTCCAACGATCAGAATTCTCTACGGCAGTGTTTTTCAACCTTTTTCATGATGCGACCCCCCTTGTACGAAAAAATATCTCGCGACCCCCCCGACCCTTCGCTTTTTTATCATGTATACGTATACACATATTTACAGTGTTACAAATATTCATTCCATACGACGTTTTTATGCGTCTCCATAATTATGATTCGGATATAAGTACATAATACATATAGTACGTCAAACACATTATTTTACAATTACATACATCGATGACATCGATTATCGATTTATGAGTATATCCTTTTGTTAAAATTCTCTTACTTAATAAATCAATCTTTTTAATCTTTATTGGTTTTTTTTACTAAAGTTCTCTCGACCTCCGGCGACCCCCCTACAGAAGCTTCGCGACCCCCTAGGGGGTCGCGACCCACAGGTTGAAAAACACTGCTCTACGGCCTTCCGAATTCCGGTGCGTATATCTCTACCCCTACAATCTTCTGAAATCAAGATGGCGTAACTTTTTCTTGTGTGAAGATTTTTTCTGTCCAATGCATAGATATATAATATTAATAAAAAATATTTAAAAAAATATAAAAACCGACTTCCAATAACATTCTTAAAATCACTAAAAAGTATAAAATAATTCTTAATGTCGAAATAGTTCCATTTTAAATTCTGCTAAAATTTTACAATTTTTCTACTCAATCTTCTTAAGGTAAAAGCACCTATTACCGTGGTAAATCGCCGAATTTGACTTTAGAGTGAAATATTTCGTAATCAAGACGGTTCTCCGCAAATTAGGATTTTTTAAACGTTTAATAGACATTTTGTATGGTACCCCGTTAACTTCTTTTTATTTATTTTAAAGCGTTGTATTTATTATTATATTTTTTTGTCAGGAATACGATTTCCCCTATTACCGAGGCATGCCCTATGACTTAATCTATTACCGCGGTATGCGCCTCCTAATACCGAGTGTAGAAAAATAAAATACTATTTTATCCTGATGGTTCTGTATAAAATTAAATATATTAAAATTAAAACAATACATAAAACATTAATGTAATGGATCAATCAATCAAGCCTAAAATGACATTATACAACATGAAATATTAATCGTTTTGTTCCCGCAGCGAGACGATTTTCACAATAAAACTGAACAACTTTTCTCAAGCTTGGCCCCACTATAAGTAGTATGCCTAAATAGATTCAATATAATATAATTTGTAGTAGTATGACATATGACAATCGGTGCCGTATCACTCGGTGATAGATTTTGTATGAAATCTGTATTACCGAGTACTTTGCACTCGTTAATAGATTCTGGTAGGATCTATTACCGAGGTATGCCGCGGCAATGGGAGTAGAAACAAATGTTTTAAAATGTAATTCCGACTGTTATAATTATACATGTATGATTTTCGGGTATCATTTCGCATAAACAGATTTAAATTTTCATGGAAAATTATATTTTTAATCTCAAGATATGCCGCATTATCAATCTTTTGTCAATTCAATATTGCAAATGTTTTTATGACGTTTTTGACACCCAGTACAAAACCTATACTTTAAGTAGCTGTTGTTTTTCAAAAAATTAATGACTTTTAATGGATTTTGAACACATCGGAAATTGATTTTTTGTTTTTAGAATTCATAAGGACAGGCAGATTTTTCAACTTTTACTACAACGACAGTTAATTATCATAAATATATATAACAAAATAGAACCCTCAATATATCCATTACCGAGGGTACCCTCGGTATTAGATGCTACTCCCAATTTTAAGCATCTATTACCGCGAATTGAATTTCTCAATGTAACTAAGTATTTATACTAAATTTCACCATGAAAAGTACGAGATAATACTCCCATAAAAACACAAAAACCAGTAAACAATATCCATAGTCACTTATAAAGTGTATTACTTTTAAATAACGTAACAAAAATGTGTATGCACTTACATGAATTGGCACGTATTTGTATGCACACAACCTGCTCCTGCGCTGCCGTCGCACAAACTGATTATTTTTGATCCGTTCATAGAGTGATATGCTAACTAGCGCTCATCAGTTCGATGTAAAATACTACAAGTTAAAACATGTCCGAAATAATATTGTGCTAAAGTTATTGCTATTCAATTAAAATACGAAAATACGAATACATCGGTAATTGATGCCAATTTTGCATACCGCGTTAATAGGTGCCTTTACTTTATTTTTGAAGTCGGTACCAGCCAATTTGAACGTGAGTTCTTTAAAATATTATTTGTACTTATATACATATAAGGACGTAGTTGTCTTAAAATTAATGATCTGTTTTATTGAAGGATTTATACAATTATTTGGGCTGGTACCGACTTAAAAAATAAGAAGATTGAGTAGAAAAATTGTAAAATTTTAGCAGAATTAAAAATGGAACTATTTCGACATTAAGAATTATTTTATACTTTTTAGTGATTTTAAGAATGTTATTGCTTATACTTTGGAAGTCGGTTTTTATATTTTTTTAAATATTTTTTATTTTTTTCTTTTCAGTGATATTATAATATTATTAACTAGTACCTGGGAGACCGAGCTTTGTTCGGAGTTTTCGTAGGACGATGAAATATTTAAAAATAAATAAAATTGAGAAAAGAAATAAAAAGGATCACAAAAATTTTTATTGACCGGGTTTCGAACTCGAGGCCAATTCATAAACAACGTATAAATTACCATTCTACCATCCAGCTGAAGCTACATTTTATGGCGGCAAAATGTACGGTTCCCGCAAGATTTCCTTTTGCGCGCACGAAGTAGCGAGTAACGTCTACTATAGTTTAAATTATGTGTTTTCAATGTCAATTTTAAGCACTTATGCATATAACATCTCCATGAAGTTGTAGTGACACCCTCGCGGGGGTAGTCAGGGAAGCTTCCTGTGACCTCAGAACGTCGAGATCTGATGAGAATTAGATTTTTGCAAAACGGGGTAAAACCAGTATCTTCCCGATTTTTTGAAAATCTTAGATTTTCTTAGCGGGAAGTTAAAAATAATCCCCTTTTGTCTTGTTCATTCATTGCATGAACTACTAGACAAATTTTCATAAATCTTGTGTATTGTATTGACAGAAAAAGTTGCGGGGAAATTAAAAAAATGTTTAGAAAATCATTTTTATTGCATTGCTTTTAAGAGTTTCCGTGATTCCTCGTGGATCCCATAGTTATCATTATCCTTATTATCATTATCCAAATGTAACACTTTTAGTAGGAAGGTATATAAGCTTGGCACAACATTTTACTTTTGAGTAGGTCTGAATCTGAATGTTCAAACAAATCGATATCACTTTAAAATACTATGAGAAATACCTATATCAACATAATATCATGATGTATGGTGTGATGATGGTTGTGGAGATGATGATTATTTAATAGTGACATTTGCTTGCAGTTCTTTTAACAATACGGAAATTTCCAAACGTGTACATTTAAGGACTGAGGAGTGCTGTTGGGCCTTTTTGGATCCAGGATATACCTTGGCACAATATTTTACTTTTTGGTAGCTATGAATGTTCAAAGGAATTGACATCGGTGTAAAATACTATAAAAATACCTATATCGTCATAATGTTTTCATTTTGTATGCTATGATGATGATGATGGTGGTGGTGGTGATGGTGATTATTATTTAAAAGTGGCATATGCTTGCAGTTCTTTAAACAACGTTGAAATTTCCAAACGTGTATCTTTAAAGACTGAGAAATGCCGTTCAGTGGTTTTTTATCCAGGGTATACCTTGGCACAATATTTCACTTTTGGTAGCTGTGAATGTTCAAAGAAATCGATTTCGGTGTAAAAAAAACTATGAGAAACACCTAGATATCAATAAAATATCAAGGTGTATGGTGTGATGATGGTGGTGGTGATGATGATTATTTAATAGTGACATTTGCTTGCAGTTTTATAAACAATACTTAAATTTTCAAACGTGTATATTTAAAGACTGAGGAGTGCTGTTCAGCCCTTTTGGATCCCTGGATACCCTGGTATACCTGGATACCTTGGTATAACATTTCAATTGTTGGTAGCTGTGAATGTTCAAAGAAATCGATATCGGTGTAAATTACTATGAAAAATACCTATATCATCATAATTTATCATGATGTATGGTGTGATTATGATGGTTGTGGTGATGATAATTATTATTTAATACTGAAATTTGCTTGCAGTTTTATAAACATTGCTGAAATTTTCAAACGTATATCTTCAAAGACTGAGAAATGCCGTTCAGTGATTTTGGATCCAGGGTATACCTTGGCACAACATTTCACTTTTTGGTAGCATTTGCTCTAGTTACTTCAAAAAAAGTCAAAATCACTATCGGTGTCCCTATAAATTTTGAGAATTTCTCTCAATTCCTCATGGATCCCACCACCAGATCTACCATTTGATGACAATGGGACCAATCCAGGAGTCAATCCTTTACAACAAAAAAAGAATTTTGAAAATCCATCCACAAACGGCGGAGTAATCGTGTAACATACACACAAAAAAAAAAAACATACACACGAATTGTAAACCTCCTCTGGAAGTCGGTTGAAAAGAGGTCACTGGTCCAATGTAAATCATAGATTATCCTCAGTTTTAATCATATTTTTAGGTTTACACGACTTAAAAGTAAAAATTGACGAGGAATTGCCGGTATTAAACGTTTAATATCCGCTAAGAACTATAAGGCTGTGACTATTGTGAGGAAATGTACCTTTTAAGACGTAATAACTGCCTACAACAGATGAACATTCGAGGAAGCGGAAAACATCCTCACTCTTCCGCACACCCCATCCGAAGACAAAGGAACCTTGTTCGTGAACTGCCGAAGGCCATCCGGTGTGTCCTGCACTACGTAGGTACAGTCGTGTTCAATTATGAATAACCGCCAACCCGAACACACCGTGTGAAATACCGGCTATTTATACATGGCGCTGGCCGTGCTCGTTCGCTGCACAGTTCACGGTATTTTTAAATCAGATAAACCAAGAAGGTCAAGGATTTTATTTTCGGATGATGTACGTTGCCAACGAAACTTTTATCTCGGCGAAGTCAAATGGATTGTACATTAGCATGCAACGTTTTGCGCATTAATATTAATCACGTTAACCGTTAATAAATATCATTGTGATAAATAACATACGAGGAAATCATTATGTATGTGTCGATCAGAATTTAAGGTGTCGTATATAAACAATGTCTTTTGTCTGTCTAAGGTTTAGGGTTAGTTCACATCACGACGATACGCGGACGATATGCGGCGCTCCATTTTTAAGTTTGCTATTAAATAAAAGCTTGTAAAATTGAACTTTATTTACTACATAAAAGATACACGCTTTATGACATCATTTTACATTCGATATTTTACATTCGAAATTTTACAATGAAACGTGTCTTCTTGTAAAATTGTAATAAAGTACAATTTTGAATAGTGCAGCGCCATGTCGTGTATATTTTAGTTTCGGTGTGATAGATAAAAAACTACTAAGAGGAGCGAAATGCAACCTATATCAGAGACGCCAATTTCCTTATTTGCCTCAAATTTTGGCACTGTTGGTTAAACAAGCCATAATGGTTTGTCACCTACATGAATAGGCAATCGGACAATTTTTTTTTATTGCATAAATGAATAGTACTCTTAAATATGAGTAACTTCTCAGAAGAAACCGTATATCAAAAGTCAATATTTTCAAAGGTACAGCGATTTGTATAAAAAATTTCGCGAGCCTCGTAAAAACGCTCCATACTAAAGTCGACCTAAAAATGACGTCACTTGTATATGAAGTAGTATATGAAGTATATGGCCGCAGGAATATATTTGTAAATATCTCCGATATTTGTGCGTTTAAGTTCATACTTACCATAATGAATGTTTTTGTATATGATGTGAGTAAACTAATGGTGTAGGTTTTGTTTACCAATTTCGCAAAAAAAAAAATTTTTTTTGGTACTGGAGCGGAGCGAAATTTTGTATACAAATCGCTGTACCTTTGAAAATATTGACTTTTGATATACGGTTTCTTCTGAGAAGTTACTCATATTTAAGAGTACTATTCATTTATGCAATAAAAAAAAATCAGTCCGCTTGCCTATTGAGCGGCAAGTGTCTAGCACTGTCTGTACTCTGTTGAAAGCGATTAGCCTAAAAACTCTAACCACCACTAGTTATACAGACTGTAAGACAGTAACCCGACCTTGCTGTCTGAATTCTGAGTAAGACAGTCTAAATCTTATTACACTACGCTACTTATAGACTAGGACTGAATAACGCACAGTCTAATAGGCTCTAAAGCTCTAGATAGCAGAGGAAAGATGGTTGGGCATCTTATAAAACATGACACACTCATCAGGACAATGTTAGAAGGAAAGCTAGGAGGAAAGAGGGGTAGGGTAAGGCCAATGAAAAACTATATTAGTCAACTTGTAGAGAATGTAAATGTCATGTCCTATAGAGAGCTGAAGGTACTAAGTAGATGGAGAAAAGTGGCGGAAGCTCAGTCTCACTGTCTATATAGAAACCAAGTGTGCCATTACTTTTCAAATTACTGTGACGTCACAAGAGCGATTTAGTGATCATAACTCCCTCTCCCCGTCTCCGAGTAAACGATACAAAAGCCGTAGCCGCGCGCCGCGCCGCCCTGTCGCGTTTTTTAGCTTTTTAGTTTACATTTCACGTTTGGCACCGAGAATATTCGAGAGGAAATGGAGCTGAGTGAATCTTACTCCTATTTTACACGCGAAGTACATACACTTGCGTGGTCCAGTCAATATATTATGTATGTGGCCCTGCACTTAAATCAAAGAAGAGAAGTAGGGCCTATTGACATTAAGGTACAGACTCTACTAGTGCAACAATGTTATAGTCAACAAGGGACTAGCTAGTGCAACAATGTGTCACAAGTTCTACAGTCGCGAGTCGCTAGTCGCGGCACCTAGTGTTATAATAGTACATTCACGTCTTGCTAGTTTGAACACATGAAGTATTCAGCGGGCCACACGGATTAGCATTCGTTGCTGAATTGCTCGTGGCGCGGCGTCCTTGGAATAAGAATCGTATATTTTTCAATTGACTCCGATAATAATAATTCCTTATAGCCGACGCGACGCGAACGTAAAATTGATGTGAAACATCTATGCGGATTGCGGGGGCCAGCCGGTGACGCTGCGAGCATAGATTATACAGTTATATATACTAGTACCTAGCTGCGAGTGTTATTGTATTGGGTCGGATAGCAAAAGCCTCCATGGTCTAGTGGTTAGAGCATTGGCTCTCGACTCGGAGGTCGTGGGTTCGATTCCCGCATTGGAACAACAAATGTTTTTTCCAAGTTTAGTTAGGACAATGCAGGCTGATCACCTGATTGTCTGACAAGAAAGATGATGCGTCGGATGGGCATGTAAAAACCGGACCTGCGCCTCATCTCTCGTCAGTCGTGTCGGTTATCCGTCCCACTTGATTACGAGAGTACAGGAAGAGAACGTGCTCGTGTGTACTGCGCACACACCTGGGCACTATAAAATTACTCCTGCGTAACTGGCCTGGTCTCAATGAAACCGGCCACCGTCACCGAGATCGGTGTGGGGGGTTATTACTTATTATAGAAACAACGAATATTTTCGATGATTCGTATTTGGCACGTGTCAGTTCATTAATAAGTATGTGATGGTAGTGAAATGGCGATGCTGGTGCTCGCTATGGGCTGTCAGTTCATATCCCATCAAAAACTACCGAAACACGCAGTTATTTATCGTTCTAATATATTTTCGAGTATTTTTTCAATTTAACGTTTTTAGGGTTCCGTAATACTTAAGGAACCTTTATAGTTTCGCTCTGTCCATCTGTTTGTCTGTCTGTCTGTCTGTCTGTCCGCGCCTCTAGCTCCTGTAATTATGAACTCAGATCAAATAAAAATCAAATTTGTATTTGATCTGAGATTATGAATATATAAATTGATGAAATTTGGTGCAGTTACAGATTGTGTATAGATCACGGTTTCGGAATCATAAAAAAATAATAATTTTATATTTCAGGGGTGGCTCTCCATACATGTGAAGTGGGGATGAAAAATATTTTTTCAATCTACCCCATCGTGTGGGGTATCGTAGAAAAGGTCTTATAAAATAAAGTCAAGGTTCATATGTTACTTTTTTATAAAGTTGACCATTTTCGAGTAATCGGCCTCCAAAGTCTCTTGTAAGTTGGTCCCCCCCCTAGCATTTTTAAACTATAGGAGATAGGAACTTGCAAATTTCCATGCTTATAGATCATGCTAAAAACTCTTTAGGAAAATTATTGTGAACTAAATTGGACAGTAACTTTTGGAGTAATTAAAAAAATCATATTACGCGTTTATAGTTACGGAACCCTCCTTAGACATGTCCTGACATGCTCTTGGTTAGGTTATTTCATGTTATTTTCAGTCAGCCAATTTTTTACCACCAGCCAGTCATATTTGATATTATCCACCACTCACCAGCCAGCCAGACTATGATTGATGTATGAAGATTGTTATTTGTTATTATGATAGGTATTAGGTACATAGATTTAGATAACACCCTCTTTTTAATATTATATATCTATGGATAACACTGTATTTATTCTATGTTAGGATATTCCTGAAATTTTTGTATCTTTGAAAAAATAATTGAGGAAGAACAATAAGACTTTGTTTTTCTTACATGGTAGAATATTTTATTTATAAAAATTAAAATTGAATATGAAATTTAGTTCCATATTTTATTACTCTAGTGATGTTACGTAAGTCAATATTTGTCAAACGATTACTGTGACAAATTATACAGATGCTGCATAATAAATTCAAAAGCTCACATTAATATTTAATAGTGATGTATAGGTAGCATAGTTATCGATAATAAATAATAGGATTATTATAAATATGACATGTCATAGACTGGGCACCGAAATGTCACGGACTCCGATGCTCAATATTAATCACGTCAATATTGTAAAATATCATAATTTTCAATATACACATTCACTACAATATTATGAACATATTACAAAATACAAAGAGATAGTAGGGTCTTTTCGCCAGTTTGCGACCGATTAGCGAGGCCTACAACTTTAAGATGCGATTTTTTATAAAAAATGAACGATTTATTTAAATGTTTTTTAGTAGAATCGTTGCTAATATAATTAAGTTTATTATACTCAAAAATATTAAGTAGTAGTATCAGTGGTTAATTTTTTATTTAATTAAATATGAAAAAATAGGTAATTTGCTAGTTTACGACCACTTTTTTTGGTTTGCGACCACTTGTTAGCTAGTTTGCGACCACCACCGCATAGAATACTTTACCAAAAAAAAATCTACTTTTTATATTAAAATAATAGGAAATTTATTAAATCAGACAATAATCACAAATTTAACAGTCTTTACTCTTTCATAATCAGTCTTTTATAGATTAATTACACATAAATATATTAACTGTCTACTTAAACAAAAAGGAGTCAAGCCTGTTTGAAATACTATGGCAGTCGACAATTCGAGCGGCCCTTCATCGGATACGATCCAGAGGGAGAAGTTGGTACTTTGGCGCCCCTGCGCAGAGTTGAGAACAGTATTCCATGTGAGGCCGAAGCTGCGCCTTATAGAGTTGTAGGCGTTGGACCGGGCTGAAATACTGCTTTGACCTGTTTAGAAAAACAAAGCTTCTTGGAGTCTAATTTGGCCTTGTCCTCCAGATGATATCAGAACTGGACCTCGCTCGATATGCTTACGCCAAGTATTCCAATGTTGGAGGAGACAGTTATGGGTATGCTTTCAAAACGAGCACATACGACCATCGGTAACTTTTTAGCGGTGAATGCGCAAACTTGTGTCTTAGAGAGGTTGAATTCAGAGATCTTCTCCAATGAAATCTCAATTTGGAAGACAAGTTCGTTTCGACTCTCAATGACGTTTTGCCGAGAGATGTTTGAGGGGCCGGTATATAAGGCATCACCCGTACTATCATCTGCATAGCAATGAATGTCATTGGTTTGCAACATGCCATTGATATGCAGTATGAACAGGGTAGGCGATAACACACAGCCTTGTGGAACACCAGCATCAACAGACAGAATAACCGCTCTCACCGTTGACTACGACCCTTATGCTTCTGTCTGCTAAGAAACTCGTGACCCACTTGCATAATTTTTCGCGGATCCCATAGGAAGGAAGCTTCGAAAGAAGCGCTTTGTGCCAAACCCGATCAAAGGCTTTAGCTATGTCCAAACTTACAGCCAATGCTTCTCCCTTAGACTCGATCGCTTGTGCCCATTAGTTAGAGTTTAGTACATCAGAAGATCACCAGCCCATCGACCTTTACGGAACCCGTACTGTTTGTCACTTAGCAACTGCTGAACGTCTAAGTATCGAAGGAGCTGGCTATTAACAATGGACTCAATTAACTTCGAGAAGAAAGAGGTTATAGCGATTGGTCTGTAGTTGAAAGGATTGGGGCGATCACCTTTTTTAGGGATCGGGAAAAGCTGTCTTCCAAGTCCTGTCTACCCTTTCTTTTTCTAATTTAACCTCTTCTTTTTCTTTACAATGATCTCGCTATTGTTGACTATCAAGTCAAAAAAGCGAGATCAATAGAGGAAGGTAAAGTAGATCTTGGATGATTTTTTGACTTCCCAGAAGGTCAGGGTTGATATAATTTCTTGGCAAACACGTTATCCGTCAATGCTTTTGATTTTGAGGTCGTTGCAGTACTAACAGCTTTTGTTTTTCCTGGCTGTAGAAGTAGTCTGTATAGTAGGGATTTGGATGAGGGTCTTCAAAAGGTACCTAAGTGGTAAGTAAAGCCGAAAGGAATGTAGTTATAGGAACCCCACGCCACTGCTGTAGAGTGAGCATACTTGTTTCAGTCGCAGACGTGATTTGTGTTTGGGGAGACGTAGTATTCAGTTTAATGTTTATAGGATCGGGTATAAGTTCAGCAGGAGTGGATAACCTCCACTGCTTTTTTTTCTCCTTTAACTCCTAAATATGGCTCCAGCCCCCTAGCTTGTAGCACATCGTGTCTCCTACCTACCTGCTAACCGTTCTGGGTATTCCGTATTTTCTGCAAGTCTCCCTGATACCTTTCTTATCGCCTCTAATTTCTTTTAACGCTCGTTCTGTATCTTCATGTCGATATTTGACAGATTTCTTCTTTTGAGACTTAGAGTAAACAATCAAAATTAAAAAAATATATGTAACTCCCGAATCGTCAAGTAAGAGTGAGCAAAGTGAGCTGACAATGATGAATTACAGCTAAAACAGTCTCGATCGTGTCAGCTTTCAAACAAAAAAACTCGACCAGTATCGGTTCATCCGTTTGGATGCCACGATGCCAGGGGTAGACAGACAAACAGACAGACACGTCAAACTTATAGCCCTCTATTCTAGTCGGGGGTTAAAAAATGGGCACTTTTTTCACTTTCAAGTCAGAAATTTCGAGATATTTTTAACGATTATGAGTAAGTGGTCGTCTATCGCCTCACGAATAAAAAATAATTCAGTTTACGGCCGTGTAATCTCCTTACATTTATATGACGGCCGCAAATTAGCAACATCAATGTCTCGATATTAGTTTGCGACCACGTTCATATTTTGAATGGATTGGTTAGTTAAATAAAGTGATATTAATGGTCGTAAACTAAAACCTACGTCATAATCCCAAATTAAAACCAAAATAAAGTCTCAAACTTTGAGATCTATTAGTAGGGCCATAAAAAAAAAACGAAAAGTTCATTTAAACTGTTATGCTAGTTATCCGGCCACCCGGCCGCAAAATAAAACTTTACTGATTTTCATTATTCAGTTTGCGACCACCTAATTTTTTAAGAATGTAGTGTTTTTTTTACATTAAACAATGTAATAATATGTTTAACAAAGCTCCCGTATCATGTTAAAATATTCACCAAGTACATAATGTAATGAAGACTGGGTAATACTTACTTTCAAACGCACCACTGTCCACTATTTTTTCTGTAAAATCCGACGCGCGCGCGGCCTCGCGAAAATTAGTGCAAAACTAGATGCGATTTTTCGATTGATAAGTAAAATTGACCGGAATTTCAAATACGCATTAGGGTTACTAAAGTCATCCTTGTCTAAATCACATAATATGTTACTAGAAAAAAGAGACAGCATTCTTATTAGCATAGTATTTTCGCTGTGTCACCGTCAAATGGTCGCTTACTAACGCAGGGCCGCAAACCGACGCAATGACCCTAGCAGACATGAGATATTTGTTATAATGTTACTTGATATTATAATTTTTACTTTTATCGACATCACACCAAAATGTTTTATGTTTATGTAATCAATGATTCTCATTCACTTATAATGTTTTTCGATGTTAGTAAAAAATCATACAGTGGACTTTAATTTACTCTAAAGTAAATATTCATATTTATAAAATATTTTGCGCTTTTTTCCTGTTGGACCTTTATTATAAAGTGAGTTTAGTCATCTTAGTGACGTGAAACTGATGTTATGTGTTAGTAATCGATCGAATCATTTTGTTTGATTTTCGCAATGGTAGGTGAAGTGCAAGGCAACCGGTATCAAGAACCTAAAAGGTTAGCGACTTTTTACAACTGATCTTTTGAATGATAAATCACTTGTATTATATAATTTTGTGTTATCAATAACGAGATCTAGCTCTTCAATAGCGATCAATATATACCTAAGCGCTAGATCGATAAATCATAATATTATATAGACCTCCCAACTTGAAGAAAAGTTAGGTATTCAACATGTTCATGTGGCCGAACTGTCACAGGACTATGAGGATTTTTTTTTCATAATACGAAATAAAACATTAGAAGTAGTTAAGTACGGCTGGTACGGCTATAATTTTTTTAAACAAACCACTGGGCACTGACTATACAGATAATACTGGTTCCTTTCTTATTGTAAATTTAATTTGTTTGTATCTTCGTTTTATTAAGATTTACAAAAAAATATTTTAGTTTGTTTATTATTATGTGGTCTAGCATTGAATAAACGAAAAACAATTTTATAGTCATTATGACTATTGTTCTTGCTAGACCCGCAGAGCTCTGGAGTTCTTTAGAGACTAACGTCTCACCCCCTTACTAATAAACACTGTTTAAGCTTTGAAACAGTGTTTTGTTCACATCACACAAGTGACATTTTGAATTCGATAGAAGGAGATAAAACACTGTGTAACTATTCAAAGCTTATACAGCGTTTATTAGTAAGGGGGAAAGAGTATAAAATTAGAACTATACGTATAGGAAACTAACGTCTGCGGTAGACAATACATACGCATTTAGGTAAGTGCGTGACCGGCTTTATAACTTGCGGTGGCGCAGGCGACCGAAGTGTTGCCCCTCGCATCCCAATCTATTCAAATATTATCGATAAACGAACGTGGTTCGCATAAAAACTCACACCGATATTTAAATATTTCAAGGGCATGCGATGTTACTGGTGTTTTTCCTCTATATGTGACTTGGGTTTTTTAATTAGCTCTCGTTTGTAAGATAAATACATTTGCGTATAACCAGTTTGTAAGTGCCCTCTGATTTGATTGCAATGTGCTCTATTATTATTTATTTCCATAATTAGTGTTCTGATACCACATTTAAATGTAGTTTTACTTACGTACATAACTTCCCTCCTCACTATTGCGGTGAGTTTGACGCGTCTGTCGAACTACAAAAGTGCATTGTACGTACCTCTTGGGAGCTACGTCATACATTTGCATATGGGCTATAGCTAGTGACGCGTCTCGACTGACAATGTACTGTAAAGTAGGAAGACTATAAAAGCTTATGACTTGTTTATCATCTAAGGCTCTAAGCTTTTAAATTTTTTCTATCTATAAACTTTTTATTGACACTTCCACATCACGTCAATCCGTTTCCGTGGTAAGTTTTCGAAGAACTCCTTTTGTTCCCTAGCGGGATTTGAACCCACGACCTCCGGCTTAGCGCTAACACGCTATAAGCCACTAAGCCACCGAAGTCAACATTTATGTGATGGCAATGTTACAACTTACAACAACATACGAAAGAGTGAAAAGAATCACCACATTACCAATGTCCACTGGAATCTCGGCTTATTGCCAAAATAAAGCCAGGTACACGTATAAAAACAATTTACGCGATGTTTACAGTCATTTCCTTACTCTCAACAAAATACGTAAGGAAATGTAGAGAACGACGAAGAAAAAATAACGTGCAAGTTAGGTATGCCAAAATGCCAAAATAGTAAATATAAACAACAGCTGGCAAAACGCTTTATCCATCAATTAGAAGTAGAAGAAAATAAAACAAAAGACAAAGGACCAGAGACAATAAGTCGTAGACGCTGTCTTTGGTTTCTACAAAAACCGCCAACACATTTTACATGCCAAGCTCGACCTCTGATCACCGATGCTTCCTCGAAACGAAACAAAAGAATATTTTTAAGCTATAATAAACAAAACAGTAGCTTTGAACTATTGTTTTAAAATGCCTAATCAAAGAACAAAAAGCTTTTCTATTTAATTGCTAACTCAAATTGTGCACGAGACAGGACAGAAAATATTAATATTAAACAAAATAAATTTTAATAAATTATTATATAACTTTAATCGATAAAAATAGACAAAACCGACTAGTGAGGTCTAAGGGAACGAACGTATACTAAGTAGTAAGTTAGTTTGAGGAAGGGGGGAATGGCTAACTATAATGACTAATATATATATTAGTCATTATAGTTAGCCATTCCCCCCTTCCTCAAACGGTGAATGTAATGAAATGTAGTATCTTTTCATTTTATTTCTATTGACATTTATTTCTCACAAGAACTACTTTTCACGTAGTAATTAATAATAGCCGTCGCGCGATATATTAATACAATCACAATACAATATTATAATATTGTTGACTGCGTGTTAAAAACCTAAACTCCTTCTCCCCACCCAGTGACCAACTGTAGTACTTTGAAGACCCCCCCATGATAACGATGTTGGATATTGCGTCACAAAGTCGCTGACTCCCCGAGCTTAAGCATCTACTATCCCAGCATACTTAATAGTTACCAAGAAAGCAAATACTTTTAAAAAGTATGAAAGACAGATTCAGGCGGAAAGCCAAGCCACGTACAGATATAATCAAAGAGATCCGCTTGCGAAACGTGATCGCGGTTCCCAATCGCGCTTACGAAATAGAAAAAAATGCATACTGTAGGAAAAGCATTAAGATATATGAGTATGTATTATGTTGTAGCATTCAAGTTTTATAATAACGCTACCCTTTTCAAAAAAACGACTCCTCTTTTGAAAAAATATGTATATTTACAATTCTCTTTTGAAAAAATATGTATTTAAAAGCTAGTATTTTGCCCGCGGCTCCGCCCGCGTAAATACATTATCCCGCGGGAGCACTGTACTTTTTCGGGATGAAAAATATCCCGGGACCCAAAGTATGTCTATACCAAATTTCATAAAAATCGGTTCAGCGGTTAAAGCGTGAAGAGGTTACAGAAGACAGACAGACAGACACACTTTCGCATTTATAATATTAGTTATAGTCATTTATATATTAACTAGCAGTTGCCCGCGGCTCCGCCCGCGTAAATATAGTTTTTTCGCGGTCGCGGATATGTGACTGATGCAAAAAATAGATAAAAACATTCTTGACGCGGATTATATATCATGCTTAAATTTCAGCTCGATCGGTGCAGAACTTTTTCAGTTTTTGAAGCGTACACAAACCAACATAACATTTTTATATATATAGGTATAGATTTATATAGATGAAAAACTAGCTTTTCCCGCAGCTCCGCTCTCGTAAATACAGAACACTACGGGGATAAAAAGTAGCTTATAAGTATAAATTCAGAGCTCAAACTACTATCATACCAAATTTCATTAAAATCCGTTGAGTAGATTCTGCGTGAAAGAGTAACAAACATCCGTCCATTCATCCATCCTAGCAAACTTTCACATCAAGTTAAAAATAATAATAAATAGCAGTAAGGGTTACGCTTACGTTAGATCACAATTCACAAATTGCCAGTTGCTATATTATATATACTCGAGGCACAGTGTAATAAAGAGATACAGTGGTCCAACGCGTTTGAAGTCGCGCGAAATGCCGCTTTTGTGTAGGTATTCGTCATTGCTGCAGGGTTGTCACAATAATGTGTTTTATTATAATCTGTTCTACATTTTGTGTAGGTATTCGTAGTATGTGTATGTAGAGTACTAGGAATAAAACAAAAAAAAAATATATAGAAGTATTAATGAAGAGTTTTATTATAAAAAATACAAATGCGTATACAAAAGCTCAGGGTTAGCATGATATATATCAATTGATATAGGTATATCGTATATATATCATGATATATATCAATTGATATTTATGCTTGATATATTATATCAAAATTGATATTGATATTTAAAAATGTAAAAGAATGTTTTAAATGTAAAAAATCTTACATCAACACAGGTCTTATTTTCCGAGAGTTTCACAAGCCTAGGTCATCAAAAACTTACTATTTGACACGACATTAACTAATCATAGCCGTCGACGCGGCTTGTAACTTAGGCTTATGACACCCACGTGACCCCCTGTTTTTCGGAAGAAAATTCCTTGTTTGTTATTATACTATTGTTATACCATTTATACCATGTGTAAAATTAATTCGACTGATAAAATTAATACACTTTTTTTTTCTCCTGGTTATAAACAAAAGTCATTTTATGGTTTTATGGTTTATTTAAATTGATTCTCAAAAGTATCTATCGTAGATTTTTAATTGATTTGAAAACTTTTAATATCAATAATAAATAAATGAGTTTAATTTTACTTCCCTATCTTCAAATTATCAGACATACAAATTATTTCGATTCAACTATTACGAAAAAACATATCAGAGTACCTATGAGATTTGTATGTAATTTTGAAAATATCAAAAAATCAAAAATATCGGATATATATCAAAGATATCTGATATTTTGATATTTATTATAAATATCGGATATTTACGAACCCTGCAAAAGCTACAAATGCGAAACTGAAAGGTATTTTCGACATTTGGATTTACTAGTTTTTAGATTGCGATTGTTGAATTTGACGATGTAGTTAGTAAATTCTCATACGTAGATACAATTTTACTAAAAATTCTGACGGGAAACAGGCGCATGGTTATGTATTAAAATTAATCTTCTTTAGCTGTTCATATAATTGACCATTGTAAATAAGTACCTACATACAACTCAAACGAAACACTGTCGCAAACCACTTAAAACAATAAAATTAAAAAGCGTCAACCCCGGCTGACGTGTCCCAAGCGAGTGTATGGCAGCTTGGGCTCGCTACCGCCCCTCTCTCACTCCGCACGCCCCGCACGATTGCTCTGTCTAGACGTGTCCGTTGGACGACTGTAGGTAATAGTTCTATAGGCTGTGCTCGAGGTATATATATATATTAGGTTGGGGAAAAAGTCTTTTCGCATTATAGTATGTATGAACTTGTCATAAAATATCTTGGGCTATACCAATTATATCTGGTTGATTTTGGTATCATTAAAAAGTTTTAATTTTACAGAAGACAATTCCAAATTCAAATTAGGTAAATTTGAGATTTTCATTTGTTTTTCTTATTATTAAAATGAGTGATTCTTATGAAGAATTTCGATACATTTTAAAATTTTATTACAAAAAAGGTAAAAATGCAACACAAGCCGCGAAAAAAATTTGTGATGTTTAGGGACCTAATGCAGTATCTGTGAGAGTAGCGCAAATTTGGTTTAAGCGTTTTCAATCCGGAAATTTTGATATCAAAGATGCACGTCGCTCTGGTCGCCCTGTTACGGACAAAACTGTTGCCATTTTCGAAAAAGTGGAGCAAGATCGGCATATTAGTAGTTACGATGTAGCTGAAGAACTGGGGATTGACCACAAAACGGTTTTGGCGCATTTGAAAAAAGCTGGGTACACAAAAAAGCTCGATATTTGGGTGCTTCATGAGCTCACTGAAAGAAACCTAATGAACCGTGTACTCATTTGTGATTCTTTATTACGACGTAATGAAACCGAACCATTTTTGAAGAAGCTGATAACTGGTGATGAAAAGTGGATCACGTACGACAAGAACGTGCGAAAAAGATCGTGGTCAAAGGCCGGTCAGGCTTCACAGACTGTGGCGAAACCCGGGTTAACTCGCAACAAGGTGATGCTGTGTGTGTGGTGGGATTGGAAGGGCATTATTCATTATGAGCTGTTACCGCCAGGCAGGACCATCAATTCTGAACTGTACTGCGAACAACTGATGAGATTAAAGCAAGAAGTTGAGAGAAAGCGGCCGGAATTAATCAACAGAAGGGGTGTGGTTTTTCACCATGATAACGCTAGACCTCACACATCTTTAGCCACTCAGAAAAAATTACGGGAGTTTGGCTGGGAGGTGTTAATGCATCCGCCGTATAGTCCTGACCTTGCACCTTCAGATTTCCACCTGTTTCGTTCGCTGCAGAATTCCTTAGGCAGTGTCAGGTTGACATCACAAGAGGACTGCCAAAACCACTTGTCGCAGTTTTTTCATCAGAAGCCCCAAAAATTTTATAGCAATGGGATCATGTACCTACCAACAAGATGGCAAAAAGTTATCGAACAAAATGGCACCTATATACTTTAGTCACTTGTAAATAAACTTTATAAAAAAACCTTTTGAATTTTTATATAAAATGCGAAGAAACTTTTTCCCCAACCTAATATATATATATAATATCGCACCTTTAGAATTAAAGTGGCGTAACTCAAAAATTTAAGAAATCGACTTTTATACATAAAACGACTTAGAAACATATAATCTATCGGTCTAATAGAAATAAACAGCCACTTTCAAGCTAGAAAGGGATAAACGTACATTTGTGTCTCTTTTATATCGACCGCTTATCATGCGTTCCTTCACTTTTGAAGGGCCTCTTTTAGTGTTGAGTCGATAATGCTAAAAGTTGGGTGCTGCGCGGTTACTTCGTAAATGACGTAAACTGTAATTCGTCGTTTTAATTGTAAACGTAAGGTGAGTAATTTGTGTGTTATTTATTTTTGTACAGACTCTTTTAGGTATCGGGCGTTTTAATCTAAATTATAATAATATTTGAAGGCATATTTGTATTAGTGTCATTTCATTTCTAAACATTTCATAAATACATGAGCCTGATTATATAATATATAATATAATATATCTATGGACGCTTCACACCACGTCAGTCTGGCCCCGTGGTAAGTATCCGAAGAACTTGTGTTACGGGTACCCGACAACGGAAATATATTTAATACTTTTTATACTATACTTATATTTAAGATTTTTATTATATTATACACATATTTAATATACATCCATGACCCAGGAACACAGAAAACTTTTTTGTTCCCTGGCGGGATTCGAACCCGCGACCTCCGGCTAAAGCGCCACTGCGTTCACCACTGAGCCACGGAGGTCGTCGATTATGTGTTATGTCTTTACTTTATAAACCGTTTTTGTAACTACAGTGACGTATACGGAATTATGTCAATTATTTTCTACAGAATGATGTGAATTGGCGAGTTCAATTGTGATTGAGTCTTTTTATTTTTATTTCAATGAAAGTTTGAGGTTAGTAATGAAAAGACAGGACCAAATTTTGCCACTATATAAATATAACTGGAATGAAAATACAATACGAGAAAAGATGAGTTCAGCAAAACCTAAACATATAAAAGATATTTAAGGCTTGGTTTTTTCTATAAATATAAATCTATTGGGCATTTTTGGATCATCGAGCAAGCTATAGTGTGAAATAAGGGCTCCACTGTATTTGCTAAACTCTATGACTCACGTTGTTATATTTTGACAAAACTCAGCCGCAACTTGCAAGACACTATTGTCACCATGAAATCGGAGATTCTCGATGAAGTCGAAATGGATTCCCCATACACCTAAAACACGAGCTCACCCCAAAACCATCTTGCAGATAATTCACGGGCCAGACTTATGCGCCACCTTACTGATGAGATTACTGATATTGACATGGTTAAGATTAGAATAGCTCTCAGGCAGATTCATAATAATAAAGCACCAGGAGATGACGAAATAACCACAGAGCTGCACCAGGAGGAACATCTGTCTTGACTGAGCTCTTTAATTCTGTCATCCACACTGGCATGAAGGGGCATCCATACCCCTGAAGCATGCAGCAGGAGCATGGTGGTTTTATTTTTTAAAATAGGTCCCATTCCGCTCCTAAGCCACGTGTATTAGCTATTATTGAGGGTTGTCTGAGGGTCTGAGGAAACCGGAAGTTGAACGACTTTCAGCCAGTGGAGCAGACGTATAATCAGTGTCTCTGCCTAGCGTATGTGGACTATGAGAAAGCCTTCGATATCGTCGAGACCTGGGGGTCTAAAAAGGCCACTTTAGGTGTTTCATATAATGTTTCATATATTTTGTTCAGTTTTCAATAGAAATGCGTAAAATGGCGCACATAATATGAACTGCATATGAAACGTAGCCTAAAAGCCTAAAGTGGCCCATTTTGGACCCCCTGAGGGGCAATCTGCTAAACAAAACCTGCATTAATACAATTACAATCAAGTCTCGATACGCTAAAACTCTCAAACAAGTATTTTATAAACGTTAAACCAACGTGAAACGCGCTCTGGTCTAAAAGTCATAAAATCCGTTCATGGCAACATGTCGCTTCACTTTCAATCCAATCAAAGTAAAATAAAAGTCTACTTTAAATATGAGAATTGAGGTTCTGGTCTGTGCTGGAATTCATGCAGAAATGCCTCGTTGACTCCCGAAAAATTTTCGAGGTGTTAAGATGTCTGTTCAAGTGATCCCTGATCCAACTTCTTCAAGGAGTGAGACAGGTAGATGTTATCTCTCCAAAACTGTTTACTAACGCGTCGGAGACGTTTTCAAATCGCTTAATTGGAACGGACGGGGCCTGAGACTGAACATAAACGGCCAGTACATCTCACACTTGCAATTTTCGGATGAAATAATCATTATGTCAGATATATCTACAGGACTTGGAAGAGATGCTGAACAGCCTAAGCGATTGTTCAAGACGGGTGGGTTTCGAAATGAACCTTAACAAAACCAAAATTATGAAAATAATATTGATTTTGTTTAGTATTGAACATGTTCTCCCAGGACCTGTAGTCGTAAATGGAACTAGTCTTGAAGTTAAGAAGCAAGAATACGTATATCTTGGGCAAACTATGAATCGTCGATACCACAATCACAATCACCTTTAGTCAAGATGCATTCGATAATTTTCACGGCGAAGTTCGGAAATTAAATGAGGATTTGACATAAGGCATCACAAGCAACAAGTCACAAGGATTACTTATGTAAAATCCGATACATTTTTTATTTTGAAATTCACTGTCGAAATTAGCAAATGTTCTTGACTAAAGGTTTAGGGTCTTTAATCAATGCGCTCTACCGGTAAAGAAACACGACAGCGAATGCTGCTGATTGACAAGTTCAAGGTTGTTCAGCCTGTGATGGAAAGTGCAATGTTGAGGGTATCTCTGGTGGTAATAAAAACTTGCTATGATGTGATTTGACAGAGAATTAAAGTCACTGACATTGCTCATAGAATTAGCACGCTGAACTGGAAGTGAGCCGGCCATGTTTGCAGACCGACATACGGTTGATGGCGCAGACAAGTGTTTGAGTGGAGACCACGCTTAGGCAAACGTAGTGTACGACCTGCGGCACAATGGACCGATTTAAAGTTGGCTGGCAGCAGATGGATGAGGGTTGTCCGAGATCGGGATGGTTGGCGCTCATTAGTGGAGGCCTACGTTAAGCAGTGGGCTATCCATATGTCCGTAGGCTGATGATGATGAAATTTCTCATAGATAATAATTCATATTGACCTCTGATATTGAAAGGCTTATTTAATTATTGCTTATTTAAATAGCATTTCCTTTTCCTGTATAATAAACATTATTTTGATAGGAAGACGCCACGGTAACTTAAGTATCTTATATTTTTAATGTACACGGTAAATACATAAAAATATAAGGGACCTAATACATACAAAGTAGGTATAAGTTTAGCTTTATTACGCATAAAATAAAAGATTTTTTCAGTTTTTTCTGTTCTAATTTACCTTTAATTTTAAAAGTCAACCATTAATAAACTAGCATATTCCAAAATTAGTCACCAAAAATAAATTTTACATTAGAAATAAATAGCCTATTTTTAAAATAGTTACGTTTTATTTTTGAATGCTTTAGTAAAAAATAGACACAAATCTAAATAAGTCAATTAAATTTTAAATATTTTGGAAATAAAGTGACACCTTTTTTTAAATTATTAATTAACAAAGGCTCTCAATAATTAAACTCATATTTTTAATAACAAATCACTAAAACAACTATTCACCTACGGCAAATAACAAAAACTGTAACTACATAAGGCTCACACTCACTATTATAGATAAAAAACCAAAAAATGGCCTATTCTCCAATTACATTTTAAGCGTTTACCAAAAATCAAGAATTTTGGATTAAGCCACTTCAATTCTAAAGGTGCGATATAATATATACCTCGATAGTATCTCGTTTCAGAGTTTATTAACTTCACAAAACTTAAGTCCACCTAATTATACACTAAACAACTTATAACTTTAACTTATGACTAAATACGTTTGATCCCTAGTTTGATCTATAAGATCAAGTTGAAACTTTTACGGGCAGTTAAACTTGGTTCTATAAAAGGATTCTGGAAAGGGCAAGAAATCCCCTAAAATCAAATGTGCCCTTATGGGGCTTCGGAGTTCGGGCATTTTTTCTTTTGTCACCATATTATTTGAGGACAACATTTTTTGTTCCACTGCTCAACCCCACTCAGATGAAAGACAAAACATTTTAGGGATGTACCTGCTCTTATCGAAAACTTTCTCTCCGTAAAATCATTTGTTCGTTCGCTTATCTGATGTCTGTACATTTAAGATTTTTTATAATATTACCTACGCTACGGACTATGCATTTATACGATTTTAAAACATAAATTACATTGTTATTGTGAGTGTTGGTTCAAATCAATATACGAGTGAAAAACCTCTACATGTTTTTGTTTTAGATAAAAAAATAAGTTAAAAAAACTATAACTATATAAAAGGGGGTCTAAAAAGACCGACACAAGAAAATAAATCTGATAGAAATCCAGAAATCCAAAGGAAAAAAATTGTCAAGGTAGAGCCGTGATCGCACCTACCTACTAATGGTACTAAATCATTTCCTTTTGGATCGCCGTAGTCGGGTAAAAGGCAAAATTACTACAATAATTTACTAATTAGGTTAGCTAAGAGAGCACTTTTACCCCAAACTAAAAACCACACCCTTTACTATAAAATACAACTTTTTATCGATACATCTAGTACCACCCTAGCTCGCCGTGGCAGCACAAGTGCGTCAGGTCAGGTGTCACACGTGGTCGTGCATGCGTCAAGTGCCACAGTCAACATAAATATAAGAGCTTTTAGCCGTTTGTTTAAAAAAACGTTAACACTTAATGGCGATCATAGGAGGCCTCAAGCCACATGGTACACATTATTATTAATTTATGAAATAATAATTGATTCAGACATTATGAAAAACATATTTAATAAAGACTTTATGAATTAAGAAATAGGTGATTATAGCGCTAATGATTATAGTCATTGCAATAGTAACCAACGAATAGTAAATGACAGTATAGGTATCTATAATTCAAAAATCTTTTGAAAAATTCTAACAATTATAAGGAATGAAGAATATTAATGGTAAGAAATTACACTATTTGTAAAGTGATTTTCAGTAATTTTCGCTCCGTCATTTCGCCCGCTCGAACTGAAATTCCATTTGCGATCCCTATCACGGACCACGGTACATTTGCCATAATGGCAAAAAGATTTGAATCGTGAATTTTTTTTCTTTCTGAAAACACTTAATTTTTTTTAATTTAAATTTTAAAACGCGCGTTATGTAGGTACTTTATAATTCTGAATAATATTTGTTACCTAATACATATTAATTATAAATGAATCTTATTATGAACGAGTAACTCAATTTTTGTGTAAAAGAACAATATTATTAATTCCCAAGAAAATAACTTAAAAACTGTATCGTGCTATAAAATCTAAAAAGCTAAACAAATCACGTTCTGTTTAATACATAGACATATATATTCTATACGACGCATATTGAGGCAAAAAGTGTCTCCAGTTAAATGGCCCATTTAACTGGAGATTTTAGTCAACTTTTAACTTCTGAAGGTCGAATCTTGGTACAAATTACAAATTAGTCATGTTTCTTAAAATGAAATCGGTCAATGACAAATGCTCAAGGGCTTCCTACAGGAAGCGGATGAGGAATTTGTCCACTTTACTTCAAAACAATAGCAAGCATACATAATAATGATTTAGGTAATTAAGTTGAAACAGAGCAAGGCTTTTCTTGCGGAAGGGCTAAGGTTGCAAGAGCCGTTATGACTAAATATCACGTTGTACTTGCAGCTGGCGGAATCCGTCAGGCCGTGAAAAATTCAGAGCATAATTCATTATAATTCATAATTTTTCATAATGTTTTATCCGATTTTTAGATAAAGAAGAACATTTGTGACAATTGTTAGTTTTGTATGATTTGGTTTTACTTGGTCGCAAAACCGACCAAAAACATTAAATTTATGACGCATTTGTAAACCCACCCTTTACATAAAGTAGCTAACGACTAAGCTAATTTCGCCTTTCGGCTGATGATGCTGAGAAATCTTGCCAAAACCGGCGAGTGCTTTTCCTCATTACGTATTTCATTAGCCAATTGCTCATTAATTATCAACAGACCGCCGAGCCTGAAGCCCTAGGCGGTAGTCGGTACAGACCGGGGAGGTAGAGCCGACCAGAATACCTTGAGCTCTAGACTTGTCACAGATTTTATGGTCAATCTATAATATCTATTGATAAATGTAGAGCTATCGAGGCCTGGAGCTAAAGATGGGTATTAGGGTTTATGGTGCAATTGTTCTATTAAATTTCTACAATCTTCTACTCTGTATTTAAGTTTATTTGCAATATGCTAGTTATAGCATCTGTTATATTTTAATAGACAATTTCTAAAGCTACAAAGCTTGTAAACTTTTACCTTGAGTACAGACCTCCGCCTCAGTTATTATGCTCAAGTATTTTACATGTAAAGGTAATTTAGAACGCCATGTTTGAGCGCCAAAATAGTCATACAACTACTAGTGTTTCGTACGTAATTTAGCCCCGGAGCTCACGTTACGCTGGTCGCAGCCACATGGTGCAGGCGTGGGAACCGCCACATATGGGGCACAGCTTCGTCCAATACTAATAATAATATTAACATAATTTTATAATCCGTCCTCATTATTACTCCGTACGTTGGGATTTCTAGAGCGTGGCTATTTTTGTAGTGCTCCAAACTTTAATCGGGCTAATTATTGCCGTTATTCATGTGGTTTTGATGTGGGACATAAAAACAAGAGATCGGTTGCTTTGTTGAGGTAACGAGACGCGCGTGACGAAGTGATGCGTTGCCACGCCAACAGGATATAAATTTTGACAGCCTCCTTGCTCCTATAAAATGCTATACAGCCTACAACAGTCAAAGAAAATGAAAGTATCTATAACCAAAGAGTAAATTACGTATAGAGAATCGGCTTTCATAGATCGATCCAAATTTTGTCAGGGTTGTCACAGAAGATAGCGTAAATTTGATGCACACCACAATTCGGCATCGAACTTGCACCTTCACGTTTGTGACTCAAGGGGTCTATTTACTAGGTAATTGACACTCTTATAATAAAGCAAAAGCTACTAGAAAATTAAATATTTACTTACTTATTATTACTATACTTAGGATAGGTACCTAAAATAAGAGATTTCTACTTTTTAACCCCTGACGCAAAAAGAGGGGTGTTATAAGTTTGACGTGTCTGTCTGTCTGTCTGTCTGTCTGTGGCATCATAGCTCCCGAACGGATGAAGCGATTTCAATTTAGTTTCTTTTGTATTAAAGGTGACTTACATGCGAGTGTTCTTAGACATGTTTGATGAAAATCGGTTGAGCCGTTTAAAAGTTGTGGGGGGTGAAAGCGGGGAAGAAAAACCGAATGTGCAAATATACTCGAGTAAGGTCTCAAATGAAAGCGCACTGAAAGAGAATATTGATGACTTAATCGAGAGTGTTCGTAGCTTCGTTTGATGAGAAAATTGGTGGTGGGAAGATCAGCCGTCTGAAGATGGTCAGCTCTTTTCTAGTTGATGAGGGGATCTGACTAACTTTCCAATGTCCGATCGATTCAAAATTTGGTACTGTGTTACTTCAACGATATTCAAAGAACATGGTAAGGTAACCATGACCTGATTAGTCGTTTGAAGATCATCTTTTCTTTATTAGTTGATGAGGGGATCTGACTATCGTCCACATGTCCTATCGATTCGAAATTTGGTACCATGTTACTTCAATGATATTGAAAGTATGTATATGGTAAGGTAACCATTATTTATACCTACTTTAAAAAGGATAAAATAAAAGTAAAATTAAAAATTTTAAAAACCCCCCGACACAAAAAATAAACTCTAAAAAATAATAAATAATATTTTAAACCTATTATAATTATATTATCATATATAATATTATGTAAGTTGAAATAATTTTATTTTCCAATCGTCGTCGTCTCGTCGGGGGACCGCTATGTGAGAAAAACAGGTGTAGTCGCAGAATGAACAAAAGAATTTACTCCGAAAAAAATTTGCTCATACCTAAATGTAATTCGTAATAATTAATTAGCTGTTGTTGTAAAAATACTTTATAAACTTTAGCGGTCCCCCGACGAGGCGACGGTTGGAAAATATTATTATTTTTAAACAAAAAATTAAACCGACTTCCAAAGTAAAAATACACAAAAAAGTATGAAATAAAACTTGTTTTATAAATAATTCCCCTTTTAAATTTGGCTATTTCTCTACTTAATCTTCTTAATTTTGAAGTCGCTACCAGCCCAAAACTCAAACTCAAACTCAAAATTTTTATTTCCATGTAGGTTATAATATAACACTTATAGAATTGTCCTACATGATGCCTACCACCGGTTCGGAAACTAGCCCGGCGAGAAGAACCGGCGTAAGAAACTCACACGGGGCCACCTTTTAGCAAAAAGATGGGAAAATTGTTCTTTTCAAAAAATATTTTTACAATGTTGTAACTTAATCTATATAACATTAGTTATAAGTACATAAAACATACTTAAGTACATAAAAGCAGCCTCGCATGGGGCCATCTTATTCCCAAGGTGTGCAATCGTTAATGAAATCACTGACTTTATAATAACCTTTAGCACACAAACGTTCTTTAACTACTTTTTTAAATTTATTAATAGACAGACTTTGAACGTTTTCTGGGATTCTATTGTATAGGCGTATACATTGCCCTTTAACGATAATAATATAATAAATAAAATAAACGATATCCTATAATATTTTATAGAATTCACGTTCATATTTGCTGGTACCGACTTCAAAATTAAGAAGATTAAGTAGAGAAATAGCCAAATTTAAAAGGGGAATTATTTATAAAACGAGTTTTATTTCATACTTTTTTGTGTATTTTTACTTTGGAAGTCGGTTTAATTTTTTGTTTAAAAATAATAATTTCACCCTTTTTAGTGATATATCTTGTTAAGTTATTATTAATACGTCTTAAAAACGTCTAAAATAAACGATCGAATGTATAACTGAATACGCGCCAAGCTTCCATTAGGTATTGTTATTAAGATGATGATGATGATTACTGTAAGTTACAAAGTGGCATATGCTTGCAGTTCTTTAAACAATTCCGAAATTTCCTAACGCATATCTTTAAAAACTGAGGAGTTCTGTTCAGTGCTTTTGGATTCAGGGTATACCTTGGTACAACGTCTTATTCTTTGGTAGCATATGCTTGTGTTAGTTCAGTAAAAGTCAAAATCACTATATGTGTCGATATAACTTTCGAAGAGTTCCCTCGATTCCTCATGGATCGCATCATCACGTTTCCACTTTAGTGACTAAAGGACCAATTTCGAATTAAACCTTTTACAACAATAAAAGAATTTTGCAAATAGGTCCATAAACGGCAGAGTAATGTTCAAAGATCTCCGTGTTAGTGTAAAATACTATGAGAAGTACCTTCTTTATCATCATAATGTGATGATATATGCTGTGATAGTGGTGGTGATGATGATGATTACTCTAATTGACAAAGTGGCATATACTTGCAGTTCTTTAAACAATGCCAAAATCCCCAAACATGTATCTATAAGGAGTCAGGAGTTCGTTCTGTACTTTTAGATCCAGGGTATACCTTGGAGCAAAATCTTACTTTTTGGTAGTATATGCTTGGACTACTTCATAAAAAGTCAAAATCACCATATGTGTCCATATAAATTTCGAGGAGTTCCCTCGTTTCCTCATGGATCCCATCATCAGGTCACCAATTTTCTGAAAATGGGACCAACTTCGGATTATACCTTTTACATCAAAAAAAGAATTTTGAAAATCAGCCAACAGACGGCGGAGTTATCCGCGAACATACAAAAAATATATATATATACATACAGCCGAACGTATAACCGCCTCCTTTTTTTGGAAGTCGGTTAAAAAATAGTTCAACTTACATAATATTATATGTGATAATATAATTATAATAGGTTTAAAATATTATTTATTATTTTTTAGAGTTTATTTTTTGTGTCGGGGGGTTTTTTAAATTTTAAATTTTACTTTTCATGCACGCGGTACATTACATAAACATTATTTTTGTTTAATATTATTTGTATTTAATTTCCTTTTATTATAAAGTTTTGACATTATTTATTCGCGAATATAATAATCAATGACCAACACTTATCAGTACCACACATCACAATTTGAAATAAAACTCAAACACTTTTTGACGTCCCTTCGACGGTCCACAAACTTTATCGGATTTTTCCACTATTGCCGCTTTACATCCATTCAGAGGAATGAACTAGTCAATACGTCTGGGGCCAACTATGTGCGGGTTTCCTCACGATGTTTTCCTTCACCGTTAGAGCGTCCGTATGATGTACTTGAGATCTGAAAAAGTCTCATTGGTACAAGCCACAACCTGGGATTTGAACCTGCACTCTCTCGAGTGCGAACTAAACGGTCTACCCACTAGGCCACGGAGCTCATTGCCGCTTACGCGATAGAATATTTGTGCACACGTATACATTCACCGTATGCTTTTAGTAGCTTACGAGCTTACTATGTAGCTGTTTGTCTGTTCCTCTTTAATCTGTGTTATAACCGCGTTATATTGTTATCTTGCAACAAAAACGTAGGCGGTAATTCACAATCACAGAGCTATAGCTATATCTAGATTCTAGCCTATAGCTAGTTCTAGCGCGTGCGCGGTCAACGCCCGAACCTACGCCAATGCCAACTATTCTGTCAATTAATTGACCATTATAGCACTATGTAATGAGTTAGATACGCGAAAGATTTGCATTGATGGATATGTAGTGGCTGAAAATATAGAAACTAAGTTTATGCTATCAACTTAAAGTTATAAAATATTACGAAAAGTTTTACGACAGGAAATTCCGAAGTTTTCACTTTCCAATGGAGCAGTTGCCAGCGATGTAAATTTGATGGAGATCAATGAGAAATGGGGAACCATAATCTAAAAGCTTTAGCCGAATGTTTTTTTAGGTTGTAGCCTGTAGGTAAAGGCAATGAGATAAAAAACATTGTTTGGACTTTGAAGTCTGTCTAGGGAAGTTTATAATGGTCATCTAAGGATGGGACTATACCGGAATGACGCCGGATTCCCGCCGCCCGGGAAAATTCAGAGCACTGAAAATATAACTCTGCGCTAATACAATAGAGCTTAAAATCGAACACACGAGTTCAAGTCCAATGTCAAATCTGATTACAAGACACCCAAGTGTTCGATTTTCAACTCTGTTGTATTAGTCCACAGTTCTATTTTCAATGCTTTGAATTTTCTCCGACCTTCCGGATACCGGACAATATAGTCCCAGTACACAGCTTAGTTGGACGGATGCACTTGAATAAAAAAATAACTGGAATACTTACTACTCCTCCTACCTTTCTTCTGATTAATTTCGTTGTGGGTCCAACCCAAGACACTAGACAAACTTAGCATGTCCCTCGGGCACCCCTGAGATCATATCAAATGGTTTTTGTGGTTGGTTAGCGCTGTCGATCCTGGCTACATAGGAGTTGCAGTGGTGGGAATGTGTGGTGGGCCATTTGCCCCTTTAAAAAAAAAGGATGCATTTGAACAAACTGCAAAGATGGACCTACGACTGATACGTTGTTACAGCATCATCTGCAAGTCATCGCATCGAGCGATGAAAATGATAAATCTCAATTTCCTTATGCTTTACATTCAGCGCTTTTGTCCCAATGATAATCATCAACAAAACAACTCATCAGTTTTAGCACTGCTAGCATGATTGTCATATTCAAGCAAGAATACTGGAAATGCGGAAGGTCTGCGCTGGCGTGGTGCCGATAACTGGTGGCATTGGGCCAGGCAGGGTCAGGAGCGGACGATGCACCGCTCATGTGGATATAAATAACGAGTACGACATACTGTCTACGTTACTCTATGGTAGTTCTTTGGTCTATGGTTTTATGAATCTTGATCGGAAAATTTTGGGATTTTTTGTGTGACCGATTGCTAAACTTGCTCAAAATGTCGGACGTAAATGGCTGATTGTCTTTTAATATTACCTAACGTCTCTCTGAGGTACTTACGGATTGTTAGGTTTTACAGGATTTAAAGATTAAGGGCCGGTTTCACTATCTACTGATAAGTATCAAATAGCTTGTTTGTATATTTTTTGTCTTTTGATATTAAGTAAGCTTAAGCAGCGAAGATAACTTCCAAATAAGCTATCTGACATTTATTAGAAGACTAGCTTTTGCCCGCGACTTCGTCCGCGTGGAAGGAGAAATCGAACCCTCGAAACTGCCCGCCCGCGCCGTAAATTATTATTGCGCGGTTGATTATTTTATTACTGCGATATCTTCTATAATACTCATTAAAATCAAATGATGTTAAGGCAAATTTCTTCTAGATTAAATGCTTGCAATGAATAACGTATTTACTTGGATAAGGATTAATATCATCTAAATGAAAACTCCTTTACAAATAATGCTTACTTAGAACAAATTTCGTTAGCATAAAAAGGTTATAGGGAGCCAACCTTAAAAGATATACATATATAGTCACGGACTTTTTTGTAGAACTTTTAAAGGGAAACAATTATGTCATACATCATTTTAGCGAAACTTTAGCCGTTTCCGCAGCGTACGCAGCGAAAGCTCTCAAGAGGAAAAAAAACCGATTTGTAACATTATTGATTGGTACTCCGCTCGTATTGAACTTAGCATGTTGTTATATAGTCTAAAGCCTTCCTCGATAAATGGACTGTCCAACACAAAAATAGTTTTTCAATTCGAACCAGTAGTTCCTGAGATTAGCGCGTTCTAACAAACAAACTCTTCAGCTTTTTAATATTATATAGATTTCGAAACAGGCCAAGATTTCGAAACTCACCAACAAATGTTAAAGTTAATCTTTGATTGATATCATGTTATCTCTCTCGTTCTTCGTGTAACAAAAGAGATGGCATGATATTTAGACAAAAAAATAACTTTGACAGGCGTTAGAAAAATTGACATTTAGAAACTAACAAACATTTTATTATAATAACTCTCATTTTTTAACTAATTAATTATTCACACTTTCATCACATGTTATCAATTTAAAAAAATATTAAATGTAACACAATATGATAATTTATGTTGAAGCAACTTATACTTATCTGAATACTCCAGAGACCCGGGTGTAACAATCTGAAATAATATTATCTAAGGCTAAAAGTCCCTTGATAAGATAAGAAAAAGCCTTATCTCAACCCTAAGGGTTCGTGGTGTTGATACAAAAACGAGAAACATGTTAGATAAATAGGATTGTGGCGTCAAACGCAATATAGACTTACATAACGAAACATTTTTTGTGTAGGCAAATAGAGATACGATATTGGCTTTGCATAGAGGGGTGCCGGGTCGCCAATTTCTTAATACGTATATTTGAAGATGTTTTATTTGTGCATATTTTTGCGATGGTCTTTTGTGTCTTTCAAATAAATTGTAGATCTATCCCTGAGAGATCATAATGGCATTAGTCCAATATTAAAAAAAAATTACATATTTATTATTAGGAAACGAAGCATAATTTTACATTACATATGAGCATGTTAAACCACATTATACTAAATAGTAATGTTAGGACGTGTCTTAAAAGGTTTACGGGAATTTCTTCAAAAATAGTATTCGATTTCAGTATTTACGAGCCAGCCATTTTAACAAACAAAGCTGTTTAAAGTTGAATATCTCGCAAACGATTAACTTAAAGAAAAAAACGTCTTAGCAAGCTCCCAATGTTTTTAAAAGGCCTATCTAATGATACTATAGGACAGACGCGAGAAAAAAAAATCACCCACACTTTACGTGTAGGGTAACCCAAAAAAATCCTTGATTTGATTTTAGCACTTTGTCGACGTAGTAAAAACACATATTCATGCAATGTTTAATGTTTCTAGCACTAACCGTTTGGACGGTAAGCCGAAGACGGATGGACATAACGAAATCCGAAATTCCGAGACGTAAACGACAGAACCCTAAAAACTAATTTAGCCGAGGGTCATTAACAAGGTGGTCACTGATCACACTGTTATTTGATTGATGATCATTCTCTGATTAGTTCACGTGACCAGAAATCATCTAAAAACTTCAAACACCTATCTATTGACAGACGACAATAGATGACTGAAGCTAATATTAGCGCGCGAGTTCGCCTGTGTTTGGTTAGGCCATAGGCGATTGCAGGATGTGCTTTGAACCTTCAAGGTGAACGCATTTTATATACTTTGCGAATATGTACCTACGCGTAGGTACATATTTGCAAAGTACCTATATAAAATACGTGTAACTACGTGACAAATTTAAACATACAAAACATTGCGAACATACTTTACCCATTAAATAACGTTGTGCAAAAAACATGTTTAAAAATAATTGTATAAACTACCTAGTTGAAAAATAGATTATTAACTACTTAAGAATATAGTTTTTATTAAACAAAACTTTCACTTAGCAAAATGATTCCTAGATAATAAATGCTTTTGATTGAAACTTGTATCCCTATCCCTTCAGATTATAAAATCATCACCTTGATGAGTGGCATTCCTCCACCGTGCGCCTTACCCGAAGCTTTCTGCTGCGCACTGTAAAACTCTAGAATGAACTGTCGCCAGCAGTATTTCCGGACCATTACGACCTGCAAACCTTCAAGAAGGGAGCGTATTCCCTCCTAAAAGGCCGGCAACGCACTTGCAACTTCTCTGGTGTCCATGGGCGACGGTAATCGCTTTCCATCAGGTGATCCGTTTGCTCGTTTGCCCCCTAGTTTTATAAAAAAAATCTGAGCCAATACATATCAAAATTCTATTCATATTACGTTCTTACTCAGAAACACAATGATAAAATCAAATCAATATTTAGCACATAAATCGGAAAAGCCCCTCCAAAAACAATTCAAGATAGAGTCATGTTCAAAGAAGCTAACACCGGCCTATTTCTTCATAGTCTCATTTCTAGAAACTGACCTTATCGATTTTGATGACTCCTAAAGTGCGGTCGCGGAGCATTGACTCATCGATAACCTATCGCGTACCTGTGTAAACGCGATAGCAATATATTCGTGCGCGAGTAAAAGAGCCAAGTGGCGGTCAGTCACTGTACGAAATTCTACGCGCTCCGCGACTGTACTTTATTATACAGCCAAAAAATTACTAATCTCAAAACTTCCACACGCAGTGGCCACTCCCGAAATATATTTTACTAGAAATTGCGCGCGACTTCGTGCGCGACAAAAGGAAATCCCGCGGTAACCGTACATTTTGCCGCGATCAAAAGTAGCCTATGTCCTTTTCCCGGGGTCTATTCTATATCTGTGCCAAATTTCATCAAAATCGGTCCAGTAATTTCGAAAAAAAAAATCGGAGCTTATTCGATGCAAACAAACAAATAAACAAGCAAACTTTTCCTCTTTTTTAAATTAGTAACATGTCAATCCTTTCGTACGTTCAAGCCATTAACAAAGCCGTATATTTTTATATAACAAGACGTTACCGACCTTGAGTAAAACATAAATGTAATATCTTCCTACAGGAGTTTCGAAATGTGTCCATAACTGTTGGCGGCCCGCAGTCGGTGAGCTGGCCCGATTCCAAACTAAAATAGCGACTGCGATGTCATTGTACTGAGCCCTCCCACCCTTTGTGCTAATCTGATTTACAAACAACGGACAAACAAAGGTAGAGTTACTAACTTTAGTAAGTTTCGAAGTAAAACGATTAATTAGTATGTTGTTACTTGAGTATCAGTTACATAAACTTTGTAATTAACAGCTAAAGTACCAAACATTTGAAATTTATAATTTGCTGTGAAACTTTTATTATATTAGGTTGGGGAAAAAGTTTCTTCGCATTTTATATAAAAATTCAAAAGGTTTTTTTATAAAGTTTATTTACAAGTGACTAAAGTATATAGGTGCCATTTTGTTCGATAACTTTTTGCCATCTTGTTGGTAGGTACATGATCCCATTGCTATAAAATTTTTGGGGCTTCTGATGAAAAAACTGCGACAAGTGGTTTTGGCAGTCCTCTTGTGATGTCAACCTGACACTGCCTAAGGAATTCTGCAGCGACCGAAACAGGTGGAAATCTGAAGGTGCAAGGTCAGGACTATACGGCGGATGCATTAACACCTCCCAGCCAAACTCCCGTAATTTTTTCTGAGTGGCTAAAGATGTGTGAGGTCTAGCGTTATCATGGTGAAAAACCACACCCCTTCTGTTGATTAATTCCGGCCGCTTTCTCTCAACTTCTTGCTTTAATCTCATCAGTTGTTCGCAGTACAGTTCAGAATTGATGGTCCTGCCTGGCGGTAACAGCTCATAATGAATAATGCCCTTCCAATCCCACCACACACACACAGCATCACCTTGTTGCGAGTTAACCCGGGTTTCGCCACAGTCTGTGAAGCCTGACCGGCCTTTGACCACGATCTTTTTCGCACGTTCTTGTCGTACGTGATCCACTTTTCATCACCAGTTATCAGCTTCTTCAAAAATGGTTCGGTTTCATTACGTCGTAATAAATAATCACAAATGAGTACACGGTTCATTAGGTTTCTTTCAGTGAGCTCATGAGGCACCCAAATATCGAGCTTTTTTGTGTACCCAGCTTTTTTCAAATGCGCCAAAACCGTTTTGTGGTCAATCCCCAGTTCTTCAGCTACATCGTAACTACTAATATGCCGATCTTGCTCCACTTTTTCAAAAATGGCAACAGTTTTGTCCGTAACAGGGCGACCAGAGCGACGTGCATCTTTGATATCAAAATTTCCGGATTGAAAACGCTTAAACCAAATTTGCGCTACTCTCACAGATACTGCATTAGGTCCATAAACATCACAAATTTTTTTCGCGGCTTGTGTTGCATTTTTACCTTTTTTGTAATAAAATTTTAAAATGTATCGAAATTCTTCATAAGAATCACTCATTTTAACAATAAGAAAAACAAATGAAAATCTCAAATTTACCTAATTTGAATTTGGAATTGTCTTCTGTAAAATTAAAACTTTTTAATGATACCAAAATCAGCCAGATACAATTGGTATAGCCCAAGATATTTTATGACAAGTTCATACATAGGTACTATAATGCGAAAAGACTTTTTCCCCAACCTATTACTAGCGATTTTATATGTTTGGTGTTAGTGTTATCTGATAAATTAGATGTTGGTCTCTTTATTCTTTTATTTTATTTCCCTCGTAGTTTTTGTATTCTTCTTATTTTTTTAAGCATCTTTTGTTTTATTTATGGTTGACTGATAGGAAATCCCTTTTGGCATTATTTCCGCCATAGTACGTTAGTAATGTATAATAAGTTAGTAAAAATGAAACGATTTTAAGATTGTTGATATTCTTTGGCCATAGTACGTAAAAGTGTAAAATAAATAAATAAAAGACATAGGTATAGGTATGAACTATGACTGCTTATCAAGTCTATTGATAACTGCTAAAAAATGAAACGATTTTAAGATTGTTGATAGACAGTTGAGCTTTTTCGCACCCGCTAAACAAAGCACACCAAAGAATAGACAAAGTTGTGCTTATTGTTAGATAATCTTTATTAACTCAATGAATTAATGAAGTGTTCGGTTTCATAACACAAAGGACGCGGAACAGGGTCTATCATCGCACAAAAACTGGAACGATCCCTTTTTGTTTGTTCTTTTTTTACTTTTGCTAAAAATACAGCATTCACGAACCCATTTCGAAAGGAAACGTGATTTGGTCCAAGGTCAGAGATTAGTATTCGCATGGTGGGTCGGTTTGACCGAACTCGTTTTAATATTATGCTTCTTTGAGGATTTTTTCTAACATTAGAATCGCCGACGGCGAAGCGTGATTGAGGATCGCGATTTATGCGGTGAGACGACTGTTAATTAGATTTAAGATGCTTAGTGCCAATTTCACCAACGTCTGTTAAAGTTAATCGTTGATTTAATATCATGTTCTCTCTCGTTATTCGTATTAATGAAAGAGAAGTCATGATATGTAGACAAACGGTTAACACTAACAAGCGTTGCTGAAATTGGCACTTAATATATAAACGAGATGTTAGATAACTAGGAACTTAAACTTAAGGACGAATACTGCATTAAATTATTATGTAGATATACAAGTAGAGTCGCCAACTCAGATTGTTTAGTAACTACTTACTTACCTAATATTAATATTTGATTTCGTTTTCCTATTAACTAAGTAACCTATATGTTTCAAGGTTTCACACATAATTTTTACATAACATCATATAGTTAAAGATTCATATTCTATGTGTAACGAATAAGGATTTATGTTTATGAGGCAAAATGTAAAATGAAAACATTGAGTAAGAAATAATAATATGTCCTAAACCAATTCTCTGGACCAAAAAACAACCGCGAGAACATTACTTAGTAACTATAGGACAGATGCTCTATATTTTGCGCTGTAGACTCGAGTTCCTGTCAGTGATGTCACAGGATATAGAAGCCGGCATTAAACTATAACCTAAAAGAGCAGGCTGATTCACCGGAAGGACAGGACAGCAGGGAACCGCGCAGCCGCTCGATTTTGTCACGCATGCGCCCTGCGCGGCCCAGCCACATACATCAAACTTGCACAAAGCCAGCCGCCTGCATCACACGCGACCCACGGTAACACTCTGGGAACTATAACTGCAGGAGCATGTGAAGTGATTGCAAGTGACACCCCTTACGTAGTGTTTCTTTTGTGATTTCGACTACTATCATGTACAAGACGGTGCGGCACGGCGAGAACAGCCTGCAGTACACGATCCTGCCTCAGACTGAGGAGGTCCTAAGCAACAGCGGATTAAAGGGGAAAGGACGGGATTACAGCCCCTCCATTCATGTCCGACGCTCCAAGAGACGATCGGCCATCAAATATTTGCTCCTTATCGTGCTCGGTATAATCTTAGCTTTGTCGTTCGCGTCTGTTCCTTTGTACGTTCTAAATGGTGCGCTGTACGCTCGGAGGAATTCGCACGACCATAACGAGCTAACTACGTCCTCGTTCAACACGGCCGGACGGGAAATTATACGCTCTAGGAAAAAGGAATTGAAAAGTTTCTCAGAGAGTACCACAGTAAAACCGACGGTCGAACCGAGTACGACTAGTACGGCTCCACCGACTACCGCCACAGCTGCGACCACTACAGCCGCAGTTTACACTGAAAAGTCGACAACACCATGGATCATACCGGCGTTGAGAGTGTGGAAGACGACTTCGTCGACTACGCAGCAGCCGACGACGGAGGACATCGGGAAGATTCCCCTGGTGGGGACCCCGTCCGGCAGCGTGCGGCTGCTCGACCACTACATGTCTATGAAGCCGTGGGAAAATGACATCATTATCAGACCCACGGTCACCCCGGAGCCGGTGACCATACGTAATATATTTAGATACTACTCCCGTGCCTTTAAGCCATCAGAGAAAGTTCCCACGACTAGTGGAAGAGTGTTCGAGGACGTTCTAATTACGACTAAAGCTACGACACCTAAGCCCTTAAGCGTAACCGAAAACACGAGGACAAACGAGGTGTCCAAATTAAAGGATTTGAAGGACGCAATACTGTCCGTTGACGACGACGACGACTTCAAGGAGTCCTTGGAGGTGGACGAGGTGTTTTCTCTGCCGCCGCTGAAGCCGGAGCCCGGGATGTCGGATGCCGACGAGGTGACAGTTTCTAAGACGACCGACGGCGGCTGGTACGGCGCGCGCTGGCCTTTCGTCGACACCTCGTCGTACTTCCAGTGGACGGTGAGTTACGTAATGTTTATGTTTACGTGAGCGAATTGCGTGATCGCACTCGTAACCGTTTCTAACTTATACTTATTATGAAATATCGCCTTATACAATATTTGATTGGGTTCAATTATTATCAGCTAATGAAATACGCTATCGTAAGTGTTATTGGCTCATTAGTTGTCAGAGAATTATCTAATTATGTATTACGGAGCTGTTTCCGTATATTTTTAATTTTATGCTTATTTTGACTAAAATATCTAGTTCTGTATAACATCAGTATTGATGAGCTCCGTGGCCTAGTGGGTAGAACGATTGGTTCGCACTCGAGAGAGTGCAGGTTCGAATCCCAGGTTGTGGCGTGTACCAATGAGACTTTTTCAGATCTCAAGTACATTATACGGATGCTCTACCGTTGAAGAAAAATATCGTAAGGAAACTCGCACATGGTTGGCCCCAGACGTATTGACCAGTCACTTCTCTGGACTAGGCTGACTATGTTGTGAGAATGCCGTATGTGCTTGGGCAACTATACGACATTTAAAAACCAACTGTCCCAGGGACTACAGTATTTCAAGAGTGGTTACTTCGCTCGGAGAATACTGTATAAATCATCCATTAATTAATGAAAAGGCCTAAGTATAGCATAGCAGTATATTACACAGTTAAGCTGGATAACTGCATTAAAAAAAAATTAATTAGAGAATTAGGACTATCACCGAAAATAAGTCCGGAAGAAATCGTAAAATTAGCAAACTCACATATAAGGATTGACAAGTAACTGTGTGTTTTACAATCAGTTAAATCATAACTTAAGTGAGCATTATTCATTATCTCAAGCACCCTCAGGCCGTAAGTACACACCTACGAATTAATCATCAGGCGTCATTGGCATTTAATTTTTTACTTAAAAACATTGTCTCATGTCTCCGGTGGTATCTAAAGGACCCACTAACATAATAACTATAATATTTTTATTAAGAAACTATTCAGTAATTATTATAAGTTTGAATTTTTATCTTCTATCCTGATTAACTTGCAATGAACAATAACTCTACGCCTCTACATTTTTCATTTAATATTTTATGTAGAAACATAATATATAATAATAGGTACCTAAGTACCTATATAAAAAAAATTAATAATTTATGTATCTATTACATTCTCTTCCTTAAAGTTGTAACTTTAAACTCATAGCAACAAACAAAAAAAAATGTGAATACTCAATACACAAATTACTCTTAGCAACAGCCGTTTCATTGTTTTTGTGCAAAAGATGACTTCGAACTTTTGGTGTAGAATTATCTAATTGAATACAAAAACTAAGCTCATTAACGATATGTCAATAAAAAACCTAAGTTCAAGGGCGAACAAAGTGTAAATAAACTGAAATTATTCATGAAAGTTTGTTTTGCATTAATAATTCAAAATGAGTAATTGAGAAATCTTTTCTCAATTACTCATTTTGCTCGTATTTTAATTGAGGTATTTTCATTAATTAAGTAATTGTGGGAAAGTTAAATTTTACGTAATTTATTGTCAATAAGTGACTTTAGATAAGATACTTCAAAATGTCAAATTAACTACCCCTGTCGCAAAAGAGGGTTTCATAAGTTTGACAAATCTATTATGGTATGATCGTAGCTCCTAAACGAAACTTTCATTAACTTTTAATCAAAATAGATCCGCCATTTTGATTAAAAGTTAATGAAAGGAATATTTTATGAACATCTCATAACTAAAACTATATTCTCGATGTCGACCATATATACCTAGTATGCACCTAAAAGTTTTTGAAACATCCTATATATAATTAACCCGTACGGAATATGGATATAGGCAACATTAATGCCGGTGCTATCTGTCAAAACGTCATTGGTGATAACAATGCAAACACAATGTCTAAGAGGTTATCACAGCGCCTACATATTTAAAGTCACGTTTTTCCTGATCTCGTGAGATCATGTACGTAATTTAGATATCTAATATTGCTTGTGTTAATATTAATATACGAAATAACCCCCGTGATATTTTACATAATATTGCATTAACCGTCTTTTCTATGTATACGTCTTTTTTACTACATAATAAGTACCTATTATTATTAAAATATAAAGATTAATTTTAACCCAAACGTAAAAAATATTAAATACGACCAAATGACTTTAGGTAAATAGGTGACATTTAAATTGGTAGCATTATAGTAAGCAATTGTCTCTTTGTTAACGTTTAGATTATATTGGATATTGATCTCAGGCAATAGAGAAATCACATTCGTAAAAAAATATTGTTTTTTTATAACGAAACAGTTTGTGTATATTCGAAACTTCACAGTCGAAATTGTTCCAACAAACGTCACCCGAACAAACGAGTGCTAAGGACGTATTCGAATCAATGCATCTACCGAATTTTGTAGAAAATGTTTACACGAAAAAACTTAAAACTCTAAGAATACTTTACAACCGTGTACACAGCTTCTTATATAACTCCGAAAAATAACGAGAGATATTGTCTAATTACCTAATAGTTTCGACTTGACGTTCGAATGGTAATGGTAATTGTTCTATTAGTGCCACAGAACACAAGTTTTATAAAACATTCGAAGTTTTCAGTAGAAAGGAACTTCGTAAACGAATCATACGTGAAAAAATTAAAATGCAATATATTAGGTTGGGGAAAAAGTTTCTTCGCATTTTATATAAAAATTCAAAAGGTTTTTTTATAAAGTTTATTTACAAGTGACTAAAGTATATAGGTGCCATTTTGTTCGATAACTTTTTGCCATCTTGTTGGTAGGTACATGATCCCATTGCTATAAAATTTTTGGGGCTTCTGATGAAAAAACTGCGACAAGTGGTTTTGGCAGTCCTCTTGTGATGTCAACCTGACACTGCCTAAGGAATTCTGCAGCGACCGAAACAGGTGGAAATCTGAAGGTGCAAGGTCAGGACTATACGGCGGATGCATTAACACCTCCCAGCCAAACTCCCGTAATTTTTTCTGAGTGGCTAAAGATGTGTAAGGTCTAGCGTTATCATGGTGAAAAACAACACCCCTTCTGTTGATTAATTCCGGCACCTTTCTCTCAACTTCTTGCTTTAATCTCATCAGTTGTTCGCAGTACAGTTCAGAATTGATGGTCCTGCCTGGCGGTAACAGCTCATAATGAATAATGCCCTTCCAATCCCACCACACACACAGCATCACCTTGTTGCGAGTTAACCCGGGTTTCGCCACAGTCTGTGAAGCCTGACCGGCCTTTGACCACGATCTTTTTCTTTTTTCACGTTCTTGTCGTACGTGATCCACTTTTCATCACCAGTTATCAGCTTCTTCAAAAATGGTTCGGTTTCATTACGTCGTAATAAATAATCACAAATGAGTACACGGTTCATTAGGTTTCTTTCAGTGAGCTCATGAGGCACCCAAAGATCGAGCTTTTTTGTGTACCCAGCTTTTTTCAAATGCGCCAAAACCGTTTTGTGGTCAATCCCCAGTTCTTCAGCTACATCGTAACTACTAATATGCCGATCTTGCTTCACTTTTTCAAAAATGGCAACAGTTTTGTCCGTAACAGGGCGACCAGAGCGACGTGCATCTTTGATATCAAAATTTCCGGATTGAAAACGCTTAAACCAAATTTGCGCTACTCTCACAGATACTGCATTAGGTCCATAAACATCACAAATTTTTTTCGCGGCTTGTGTTGCATTTTTACCTTTTTTGTAATAATATTTTAAAATGTATCGAAATTCTTCATAAGAATCACTCATTTTAACAATAAGAAAAACAAATGAAAATCTCAAATTTACCTAATTTGAATTTGGAATTGTCTTCTGTAAAATTAAAACTTTTTAATGATACCAAAATCAGCCAGATACAATTGGTATAGCCCAAGATATTTTATGACAAGTTCATACATACTATAATGCGAAAAGACTTTTTCCCCAACCTATTATTAAAGGACGTAAACAAAAAACTATTAAGGAAAAGTAATTTAACTTTAACTACGTGGTAACTATTTATTAATATGTGCTTTATCATAATATTAATAACTTTATGGAAAAATCAAGTTGCATAAAAGAAATCTAGTTTAGATATTTTCATAACGGAATTTAATAACGGAATGTTTTTCGATATTACTCGAATATTTTGTAGAAGAGTATGTATTTAATAGAAAGCTTTGTATTTTAAATTAAAATACTGAGTTGACGTAGCCCGGGGAAAATATATTACAGTGTTGGGAAATTAAAAGTTTGAACATTGTGAAATATTAATTATTATTAATAATTATTAACATGATGTATATTTCAGAGTGAATTTTCATGTGTATAATGTTGTAGATTTTTTTATTTTCATTCGATTATATATAAAAGGTTTGGTAAAATCAATAACGAATACTTCGGGCACATGATCTACTGCTTATGTAAAGAAGTTTAAGCAAAAAAATAATTGTCATACTTGAAAAAAAATTTTTTTCTTTATATGGGCGAGTTTGCGTTTTGCGTATGTAATAAGTATGTCGAAAGATTAAAAACTATATATTTATAATCTAACGAAAAATAATGTGTTAAATTATAGGCAGCATATTCCCGTCGGAAGTCTATCAACATTTTACAATTTCACTAGTTTTATTACATTCTAACGGTTTTTACACTTTTACGGTGACATAATATACAAACTTTAATACTTAAATATTTCTCTACTCAACTCTACGTTCATTGGAAAACAGTACCTACCTTGCTAATTGGTATTAAGTATGTGTACCAATATGTTTTATACCTGATTATATTATTGTTATTACCTATACCGGTGAAGTTTAGCTGTAGTCCACCTCGCCATCCTATTATATTAGTCCACGCCGCCATTTTACAGAGCTTTCGAAGATTGTTAGACTTCTTAGGCCCACTTGCACAGATCTGGATTAAAGTATAACCCTCGGTTAAAATATAATGTATTCTCTTTCATAAATACTAAAAACGAGAGAGATAACATGATATTTAGGCCAGGGTTAACTTTAACCCAGTTCTGCGCAAGTTCTCGACTCGGAGGTCGTGTGTTCGATCCCCGCACTCGAACAAAAAAAAATGTTGTTTCCAAGTTTGGTTAGGACAATGCAGGCTGATCACCTGATTGTCTGACAAGAATGATGATCCATGCGTCGAATGGGACTGTAATTATTATTTTTAAACAAAAAATTAAACCGACTTCCAAAGTAAAAATACACAAAAAAGTATGAAATAAAACTTAATCTCTAAATAATTCCCCTTTCAAATTCGGCTAAAATTTTTACTATTTCTCTACTCAATCTTCTTAATTCTGAATTCGGCACCAGCCCAAACAATATTCTACAATATTTTATACAACTTACGTTCATATTTGCTGGTACCGACTTCAAAATTAATAAGATTGAGTAGAGAAATAGTAAAAATTTTAGCCGAATTTGAAAGGGGAATTATTTAGAGATTAAGTTTTATTTCATACTTTTTTGTGTATTTTTACTTTGGAAGTCGGTTTAATTTTTTGTTTAAAAATAATAATTTCACCCTTTTTAGTGATATATTTTGTTAAGTTATTATTAATACGTCTTAAGAACGTCTAAACTAAACGATCGAATGTATAATTAAATACTCGCCAAGCTTCCATTAGGTATTGCTATTAAGATGATGATGATGATTACTGTAAGTTATAAAGTGGCATATGCTTGCAGTTCTTTAAACAATGCCGAAATTTCCAAACGCATATCTTTTAAGACTGAGGAGTTCTGTACAGTGCTTTTGGATCCAGGGTATACCTTGGTACAATATCTTATTTTTTTGGTAGTATATGCTTGTGTTACTTCAGTAAAAGTCAAAATCACTATATGTGTGGATATAAATTTTGAGGAGTTCCCTCGATTCCTCATGGCTCGCATCATCAGGTTTCCACTTTAGTGACTAAAGGACTAATTTCGAATTAAACCCTTTACAACAACAAAAGAATTTTGCAAATAGGTCCATAAACGGCAGAGTAATGTTCAATGATCTCCGTGTTAGTGTAAAATACTATGAGAAATACCTTTTATATCATCATAATCTGATGACGTATGGTGTGATAGTGGTGATGATGATGATGATTACTCTAACTGACAAGGTGGCATATGCTTGCAGTTCTTTAAACAACGCCGAAATTCCCAAACATGTATCTATAAGGAGTCAGGAGTTCTATTCTGTACTTTTGGATCCAGGGTATACCTTGGAGCAAAATCTTACTTTTTGGTAGCATATGCTTGAACTACTTCAGAAAAAGTCAAAATCACCATATGTGTCCATATAAATTTCGAGGAGTTCCCTCGATTCCTCATGGATCCCATCATCAGGTCACCACTTTGATATCAAAAGGACCAATTTGGGATTACACCCTATACATCACAGAAAAAATTTTGAAAATCGGTCCACAGGCGGCGGAGTAATCGTTGAACATACAAAAAAAATAAAAAAAAAAAAAATATATACAGCCGAACGTATAACCGCCTCCTTTTTTGGGAAGTCGGTTAAAAAGTAGGACCTGCGCCTGATCTCCCGTCAGTCGTGTCGGTTATCCGTCCCACTGGATTACGAGAGTAAAGGAAGAGAGAGTGCTCTTGTATACTGCGCACACCCTTGGGCACTATAAAATTACTCCTGCATAACTAGCCTGGTTTTAATGAAACCGGCCACCGTCAGCGAGATCGGTGTGGGGAGTTATTATGTTATTTTATTACAGGTACTCTAAGTTCTAACCTAACTTACTACATACTATGCATTATAAATGTAGCAGGTAGTAGTTAGACGCCGTGATGCGCAACGTACTCCTGAGCATCGCGACATACGTGGTGGCCGAACAGAGGCCCCATCGGGGCTTGTGTAGGCCACACAAGCCCCGATGGGGCCTCTGTTCGGCCTGAGGGGTACTTAAACGCCCCCAACGGGATGGGCCTGCAAATCCCACAACGCAGGCGCCCGTCGTCGGAGTCGTGGTTGTTTTGTAGTTCCCGTGGCTCCGGCAAGGGCGGTACTGTCTGAGTACCGCCGAGTTTTAGTGGGTAGGGCTGTGGTCAATTTCATCTTCACGGCTGCAGCGAGTCCCACATATCCACGGATATAATGGAATCCCCAATTCCCGCGGAATGCGGAACGGCATTTCTCGGCGTAAAAAAAAAGGTAGTAGTTAGACTCTGGATTAACACAGGCTGCTTTTTGTCCGTTACCATGGGATACTGACTACTGTATGCGCCGTTTGCCGCGGGCAAAAGCCAGTAAGTGATAAAATATTCCTATGTCCAGGGCTACTCCCCCGGAGACAACCTGCTGCTGCCGCTGCTGGTGGCGGCGCTGTCGTCGGTGGCGCTGGTGCTGCTGCTCGCCCTGGCCGTGAGACGGAGGAAGCGGACCAACAGCGCCGCTGCACAACTTGGGGTAAGTGTAAGTGTGGACAAGTATGGTGGGGAGATCTTTTGTCAGATGTTAAGTGGTTATTTTGGAAAATGTTAAGTAGTTCTTTGGGCAAAAGATCAGTAACCTGCGTAAAGTGTTGAGTATTTTTCTTTAGTTAGTTCTTTGGGCGAATGTTGAATACCTACTTCTTTCGAAAAGAGTTTATTCTAATAAATACTTAGATGATCAATAATGTTTAGATATGGACGTATGCAAAATAAGTACTATGTCGATGTCGGCCGGTTTAGTAAAAAAAGTTACTTAGATAATAATAAATAATGTAAAACTAGACATAGACGTATGAAAAATAAATACTAAGAAGGTATCTCTACCGGTTTAGCGGCAATAGAAACATTTAGTTTGTGCGCAGTTTGTGCGCAGATCTTTCTAGTCCAACAGACTTCATGTCTTCGCTTGACGGAACCATTTCGGAGTTCATCACAATATGACCTCCGAGTCGAGCCGTTGCTCACAATGAGATTACTGAGACCGTCAGACTCGAAAGATAAGAACAATATTATGTACTATGTAGGTACGTCTATCACCGCTGACGGTCATTTTTAAGTTTTAGTCTTGTAATTTTTTTGTGTAGGTATTAGGTATGTGTTATTAATAATAATAATATCTATGGACACTTTTACACCACGTAAATCTTGTCCCGTGATAAGTTCTAATAGAACTTGTGTTACGAGTACTGGACAACGGAAATATTTATATTTAATACTTTTAAACTAAGTATACATAATATATTTAAGATTTATAACATATTATTTATTACACATAAGTATTTAATATACATCCATGTCCCAGGAACACAGATAACTTTCTTGTTCAAGGGCGGGATTCGAACTCGCAACCTAGCGAGCTACAACAGAGGTCGTCATGTATTAATAGTTTAATACTATGTTGATTATACGAACTCAAAAAAGCTGTTTGTGTCGTATGATCGTTAGCTACTTGCTGTAACTAAGAACCATCATATTATTCGTATCCACTACCGTCTCTAGTGCCGAGTTTAAACGTGGGAGTGAGCTATGCTTCGACACGAATGGGCCGTCGCGACCGGATGAATACCTACCACGGCATCAAAGAACGCTGGTCTGAAATAACGCCCGAGTTGTGTTTCGTCGAGTGAGTAAGGTTACCGGAGACTCAACAGGGGTTGGGGATTTTCAGGACCAGGAACGCAAGTTTGCAACACCAGAAGAGTTACAAGAGTAACTCCTCTAGTGATGCGAGTGTCCACAAGCGGTGGTAATCGCTTACCATCAGGCGAACCGCTTTCTCGTTTCCTGGACCATTTAAAAAAAGACGCTGGGTTCTCTTCTCAATGTACAGGAATAGACATTAGGCAGGAAAGCATCATGTAGCTCCTATGACGAGTGATATAGAGCGAACCTTAAAAACCTTTTAAACGCTTTCATTTTAAACCTTTTTTTAGTATTAACTGACTACAACTGACTACTTAATACCAGGAATGAAAACCCGTTTCTTAGCTCCTCTTCTCATTACAGATGGCAGCGGACATGCAGGTAGACGACAACACGAACCTTCTGACAGCAGAGAACCCAGAGGAGGCAGAGGAGTGAGGGTCGCTTATGTAGCTTGCTCAATCACCATCGCGAATGCCTCATGTAAACCCCCAATAGTAAACTACGTGGATCTCTGTTCAATTATAGAGACAGACTGAGACAAAATATAAAGTCTAGGTACACAATATATCATAGTTAAAACTGATTGGGTCGTAATACTACAACATTTATTTAAACGATTAACTACTTATAACCTAAGACCAAATAAAACGTAAAGAGCTTTATCAAACAAAAGCGGGGGCCGGTTTTTTATGTACTATCAGGGAATCTCTCTAAACAGGTTGACCGTTGTCATAATTTGTTCGTATTATATGTATTATGATATCAAAGTGACGTAGTTCGCAATTACCTACCTACATAAAAAACCACACATCGCGACAGCTCGCTTTACAAAGGCGTAGTTTATCTACATGCATGTGCGTGACAGCACGGAGAAACGTAGTTTGGACCGGCCGGCCTGAGTCCTGACTGTGTAGTTCGCAGAACTCTATTTTCACTTTTTTTTTATTTGGTCTGACTTTATAACATGTTCATACTTAGTACCTAATTCACAACAGGCTTCACATCACACTACAAAGTATTTTTTTACTCCTTTCGTGTATCAGCCTACCTAGCGTTTGAAAATGTCCTCGGTGTCTGATACCTAAGTGGGAACATAGACATAGTAACTAAACTGGAAGGTTTTTTAAAGGTTCAGAATAATGCAGTGGAAAATGAGGTGCTGAAAATCCATCACCTATATTTAATTTCAGTATCTAGTCTTACATGCAAGACCACGTGTAAAGATATGTTATCATAGTAATAATAATATATTTTATATGCAACCATGTGATAGGTATAAACAGACCAGCATGGAAGACCTACGTTGTGACTTGCGTATCTAATTCTAATCAAATCATGTCAGAGTACCTACCAATTCTAAAATATGGATGAGTGTTTCGATTTGAGATTACGTATTTACAATACTAAGGCCCACTTGCGCCAATCCGGGTTAAGGTTAACCCTGGGTTAAAAATCATGTTATCTCTCTCGTTCTTCGTATTTGTGAAAGAGAAAGCATTATATTTTAACCCAAGGTTAAATTTAACCCGGATTGGCGCAAGTGGGCCCTAGAGAATTATTAGATTTTCCTATAATCAGTAATTGAGTAAAGCAATATCACCAGAGAAGAGTTCCCAAGATTGGGCAAAAGTATAAATCATTAAGACAGGGTTTGTGACAAACGACGACTACTTATTATGATCAGTTATTGGCTGTGTTTGACGGAAAAAAGCACTCGGATGCGCTCGTAATCAAAATGGCGACCGCTAAGCGGTAAATAAGCAAAATGGCGGGTTGTGTGAGCGCCATTGAAGTAAGTAAACGTGTCCTGGCCGACAAGCGACAACTGAGTGCTAAGTGTGAGTTTTTCTTTTCGCATTTAGGTTTTTTAGGAGCGCGTTTGACGATTAGGTACTAGTAATTTGTATGTGATTGAACCTAGTTGTAAACGTGACAACTAGGTGGTGCTGTACAAATTAATCACATACAAATTCCTAGTAAACGCCAAAGGCGCTCACCATCGAATGCGAAAAGAAACCTCACACTTAGTACTCTGTTTTTTTTTCAGTAGTAGCATGGACTAATAGTTTATTGGTCCATGGTAGTAGCAAGCATTGTCAAGCGCCCGCAAATTTTTTCCGCCAGACACAGCCATTGACGTACTCGTGTGCCGCCACTGTCTCGGCCCTGTCTTTATATTATGGAGGGTAGAGATACTTTATATAAACAAGTTATGCCAAATACCAGTGATAGGAAGGTTCGGAGGTGGTTCGGAGTTATCATTATCCGAACTTTTGTTTGTTCAAGATAAACTGTCGATCTGCTCTACATCCGGAAATTTTTATACCTGACCTCGACGTACCAAGTGATAAGAATATTATTATAATTTATTGCTACTTTCCTCCTATTTTTGTACTGATGCTCCAAAACGTGAAGTTTGACTACTTATAGTAAATAATTAGGCCAGATACATGACCTAAGTGTGGGCATTACATAAGGCATTCGTAACTCATAATTTAGCAGCATAATATAGTTCGAGTTCGGAGGAGACCGTGTTCTTACATTGATCATATTCCAAACTTTCAGTGCCTATTGTTTGTAAATACGAAAAGTAAGGCTTCTCACGCAGTTCAGGGAGCCAATTCACTAATTATTTTTGACAATTTTTTCACCAAAAATAATTACGCGAATTGGGCTTCAGAGATACGATATTTGAGTAGTTATATATTTTGTAATCACCGTGTATCTTATAATAGATTCAAAACGTACAATATTTTTGTTAAAAAAATATCTACAACTTATTTTTACTTACAAATTATTGTCCTACAGCTTTATCGTAGATTTGTTAACTTCTAAAGGAGTAGGTCTTGTAGTTGGATAAAACTGGAGAATTACCTAGTGATGTATTTACAAGGCATGTTTAATATCAAAAGGTATAAATACTAAATGCAGGTACGATCGATCTAAGCGCTATCGAGTAGCGTTCTTCATTTCCCAGAAATATTACCTGCTTTAAGGGTCAGTTCACACCGAAACGAAGCAATACGCGATGCGGCACTGTACTTTTAAGATAGCTATTCAAAATTGAACTTTATTCATTACTAGCTTTTGCCCGCGACTTCGTCCGCGTGGAATAGTGACTTCCGGCAGAAAAGTATAGATAGCTGAGAATAAGTTAATGTAATATTGTATGAAGTTCGCACGCGAACCCCCCGCCATTTTAGGGTTCCGTAATACTTAAGGAACCCTTATAGTTTCGCTCTGTCCGTCTGTCTGTCTGTCTGTCTGTCTGTCCGCGCCTCTAGCTCCTATAATTATGAATATAAATTGATGAAATTTGGTGCAGTTATAGATTGTGTATAGATCACGGTTTCCGGATTATAAAAAAATAATAATTTTATATTTTAGGGGTGGCTCTCCATCCATACATGTGAAGTGGGGATGAAAAATATTTTTTCACTCTACCCCATCGTGTGGGGTATCGTAGAATAGGTCTTTTAAAATAAAGGCAAGGTTTCATACGTTACTTTTTTATAAAGTTGACCATTTTCGAGTAATCGGCCTCTAAAGTAGTTTGTAAGTTGGTCCCCCCCCTAGCATTTTTAAACTATAGGAGATAGAAACTTGCAAATTTTCATGCTGATAGATCATGCTAAAAACTCTTTAGGAAAATTATTTTGAACCAAATCGGACAGTAACTTTTGGAGTAATTAAAAAAAAAGCATATTACGCGTTTATAGTTACGGAACCCTCCTTAGACATGTCCTGACATGCTCTTGGTTAGGTTATTATACCTCCCGCCGCGAAGCGCGTCGAGCGCGGCAACTGATACACAAAAATAATCCTTATTGCATGATTCTGTATTCACGCGCGATGACTTATTAGTGTATTTCATGTATAATTTTGGTGTTTCTACACCGATTTACATGATTCTTTTTTTATTGAATAAGTAATAATGTTAACTTTTTTTAATTAGGGATGAGTGAGAGTGTTGTAAACGTAAGATTAGACCAATATAATCAGAAAACTCCGAATTGCTAAGCTACCGGAAGTTTCACGTGCTATTGTGAGTCAACCATAAAAGATAGACATTATGCTGTCAAGAAATATTTTTATATAATATTAAGGAAAATATTTCCGTCATACGTGATTTCTATGCAGCTCAAACCATTAAGGCTACACACGCGGTGGAAGCTTAAAAAATGGAGTAACTTCTCCCGTCTTCCCAATATATCCCTTCACTGCTCTGCGCCTATTGATCGTAGCGTAATGAAAAGTATACTATAACCTGCCCAAGAGTACGAAGAATAATTGTGCCAAATTTCATTAAAATCCGTCGAGTAGTTTTTGTTTCTATAACGAACATACAGACAGACAGACAGACAGACAAAAATTTTACTGATTGCATTTTTGACATCAGTAGCGATCCCTAATCACCCCCTGATAGTTATTTTTTAAAAATACTTCATGTACAGAATTGACCTCTCTACAGATTTATTATAATATAGATACGAGAAGATACACGTTTCATTGTAAGGCTGGGACTATATGCAACGGAATCCGGTAGGCCGTAGAGAATTATGATCACTGAAAATAGAACTCTGTGCTAATACAATAGAGTTGAAAAATCGAACATCCGAGTGTCGAGTCAAATGTCAATGTCATATATGACAGCTCGACACTCGAAACTTCCATTTTCAACTCTATTGTATTAGCACAGAGTTCTATTTTCAGTGCTCATAATTCTCTACGGCCTACCGGATTCCGTTGCATATAGTCTCAGCCTAAAAGTTCAAATATCATGTTCTGTGCAGTGATCAATTTTCAATAATTACTATGTATCTTAAAAATGCAGCGTGGCGTAGCGTCACGTGAACTGACCCTATAATAGTCAGACAGCTTATTCGGAAGTTTGTTCTTGCTTCCTACTGCTATTATAAATGTGAAAGATCGTGAGGATGGATCGATGTATGGATGGATGTTTGTTACTCTTTCAAGCACAAACTGCTGAACGGATTTTGATGGAGTTTGGTATAGTAGTTTAAGATGTGCATTAACACATAGATTACTTTCATCCCGAAAAATTACAGTGTTCCCGTGGGATACAGTATTTACGCGGGTGGAGCCGCGAGCAAAAGCTAGTAGGTACTTTATATCGAGCGACAGAGACAAAACATGACTTATCCGTAGATTTTGAGACAGGCCTTAAATAAATTACCTATAGATTGCTATATTATTGTGGTTGACAGTAGCAGGTGGTAAACTTATCTACTTAAAAGTTATAGTAATAAAAACGAGTAAAAATCTTGGGTGTATTATATTACCTACCAAAGAAAATACATTACAATTTACACCTAGGCGCGTATAATCTACGTTCTAGTTTGTTGCGTGTGCTATTATGCCTAGGAATTGCGCGAACAGAATGGGTTTGCGCAATAATCGATTTACGACTTAGGTACGAGTAATTACATCACTAGGCGAGTAGAGTTGGGCGCGTATATCATATCTCTGAAGGTTTCGATTGTAGGCTGTCAGTATTAAGCTGGAAATACGCGACCCGATCCGATGTAGGTAAGTACAATGCGTGTTGATATATTTACAGTGCGCGACCAAAATTAATAATGCTTTAATTTTTTGCAATCGATTTTGAAAAGAGATAATTCAGCTAGTATCGTAATGTAGAGCGTCCAAGCATCACAGTCTGACAGAGATGACGCTCTACAAAGCCGACACATAAAAGAATATACACATGACAAAACATCAACGGCAAAAACCCGTAAGAGTGAAAGAGAAAGCAAATTCATGTCTTTTGGTTTTATTTCTAAGGTTGTCCCGACGTTGGTGATCTTTTGGTATCCATTTTTACGACGTTGGGATTACGACTTTGTTGTACTGTTAATAAGTGTTAGCATGTGTCGTATAGAGGGATAAGGAGCGATATGTTTCTTCTCTTGCTAAGGGCCCATTTCTTGTCACGCGGGTTGCCACACGCTTGCGGGTCTCGGCCGCAACCGTGCTGCCCGCATTCTATCATTTCATACATGTTTTACCTGTCCCGCGGGCAGCACGCATGCGGACTGGAACATCCTATCACCGGCGTGCGGCCAAGTGCGGCCGATACCCGCACGCGCGTGGCAACCCGCGTAACAGGAAAAGGGCCCTAAAAGCAGGGTATCTATCAATGCCGTAGTTATTAATCTTAGGCCGACACTAACCGAATATCTCTTTTCAAATATGTGCATTATTTTTGGCCGGACAGTTCTCTAAGGTCGGATTAACACGTGAAAAGTCTCCGCATCGGATCGAACGCTGTTTCCGGCGCGGCGTCCCGTACGGTGTGTTGTGTGTTTTTTTAGATTATGGAATCGGTATTCGATGTTACATTCCAGTTCAATTTATTTTAAAAATAGACATAAGACTGATAGGATTTTGTTACAATTAGTATTTATTTGTATTTTAACGGCACTATGTTCAATTTATGTATTCGAATCAGTATTATATAGAAGAGCGTGTGAGTAGGGTTGTCTATACTTAATTTTTCAGTACCTACAATAAAATTAAGAATAGACAGCCCTAAGGTACGATTCATACTAGCACGAGAGCAAAGTCGAAGCGAAATTCTGATATTTAATACAATAAAAATTCACCCTTAGATACGCCCAAAACGTAATAAACAATATAATGATCATTCTGAGATAAACAGAAAGCGTTGGTTGTTAGACGCGCGAATAGGCTAGATGACTGGATTTTTTTTTATTGCATAAAAGTATAGTAAGTACATATGATTAACTTCTCAGAAGAAACAGTATATCAAACGTCAATATTTTTAAAGGTACAGCGATTTGTATACAAAATTTCTTAAGTCTCGTGAAAAGGCTTCATACTAAAGTCGTACCTAGCTGTGACGTCACGCCTAGGTACAGTGTATGAAGTATACGGCCGCAGGAACACATTTGTGCGTTTAAGTTCATAATTACCATAATGAATATTTTTGGATATTATGTAAGTAAACTAATTATGTAGGTTAGGTTTTTATATATAATAGGTTTTTGTTTACTAATTTTTAAAAAAGAAAAAAAAACTTATTTGTACTTTTTAGATGTCTCTAATTAATAACTACACATATAATAATATATTTTTTACATTTACTTTAATGAAATTAAATATTTTAGGTGTAGTCATCTCCCCTATTCGTTCGTCTTCTTTTTATCTCAGAAGGAACATAATATTATGCATTACGATGTGGACTTAATTTTTGCAATGTTAAAATACAGATTTTCAGTTCGCTGCGCTTCGGACTCTGCTAGTACGTATTGAGCCTAAGGAGTATATCAGCCGTTGTAAGGGCAAGTATGTTGGGCGTTAGGTAGTTAGATATTCAAATGTGATTAAAGGGAACCGTCATATTATCAAATTGTAAGGAATTGCCAGTTATTGTGAGTGGATATTTAAATTTTAATGTTTGAATATATTTGTGTATTTAGCTGAATAGGTATATAATTTAAGAAAAATTATATGTAGGATAAAAGCATTTTGAATCAAAAAGCTTTCTTGTAATTGTGCTACAAGAAACATGAAGTGCACAGCTGTACTTAGAGTACTTACACACAGAACTAAAATCCGCTTAGTTGCGTTTCAAAGACAAATTAAATTATTTTTGTCAAAAATAAAATTGACTTCTTAAAGTACTTACTGCATACCTAATTAAGCTAAAACGTGTGAACACACCGAGATTTAATTCTATAACATTATTATGTATTCAGCTAAATGCACAAACACATTATAAATTGTCAACTCTCGCCATGCTAGAAAGTTTTATATCATACGAAATATATCGCACATAATATTATATTGATAGACTAAGTTAGCTTCTGTGTCGGATTAGTTTAAGGCAGTGTGATTGTTTTGTACGCTAAAACACCCATGTACATTGTACATAAATAAAAACCTTTTTTCCCACCGACATTTATTTTCCTTTTTACAAGAACTTACAGTTTTTTTACAAGACATCAATTATATTACAAAGTAATATAAATATATTATTTGACACTTAATAATTCTATATTGCGGCAGAATTAAATAACGAAAACGACTTAAAACTCCAAACTTACAGACACCTATTTACACTATTTACGAACTAGATCCAGCAAACTTTCACAATACTACCACTAATTTAAAACATAACAACGCTCCATACAATGTAACGATTATTATTATTAATAAAATTATCCACGAGTCCTTTCACGCGTACTTGTAAAAATTACAGTTTATAAGCACCCTTAAGTTTGTATAAGAATACTAACGTTCCTTGAACTTAAAAACATGAGATGCCATATTCACGCTTATCTCTTCTAACTTTGTCTAAGGTGAGATTTTTAAAATATAAAGTTAGAAATGAACTTTGTTAAACTTGTCTATTGTCTAATGTCTACTCTACAGACTACAGTTATGTACAGTCACGGTAGGCAGTTCATTTTATTTTACATTATAAATTTAAAATCGGAATAAAGCCTTTTATAATAATTATTTACGATTAAAAAAGTTTGTTTTGTATATAATTGATAATATTTATTATAATTTTATTTATTATGATGTCAAGAAAAACAATCAAATTGATTGTCACCCCCAAATTTAAAAAGAACTATATTACACAGAAAATCAGTCGATAAATCAGTACTGTCTAATACTGTATTTCCCATTTCCATTCAAAAATGTTCTTGATGTGGCGAAAAAAAGGTTTCTTACATTTTGTTCTAATTAATTATTTTTTCACAAAAAAGACGATAAAAATGCAATACTTATTTTATTACAAATATGAATTTGATAAACAGGATATTTTTCCAAATAATTAAAAATATGTTTCTTTCCATTCTAATTACAATGCTGTAATAATTTGACAACATACAAAAATAATGTCAATTATGGTTTATGAATATTTTTTATCATCAAGATCCCAAGAAATACCTAAATGAATCGCCCCACTTATGAACCGACAAAATATTTTCTACATATAAATGTTAAATATTGTTATAAAATATATTATATTTACAGAATATACTCAAGACAAGAAACCTTCATATTAAGCTGTATGTCATATTATAACATTTAAAACCATAACAAGATTTAATTACTCTCTCAGGCACCAAAAAATACGATTTGCTTTATCTCTGTCTTCATACACTTTTCAATTAACTGAGATCATTAAAATAACATATTCAGATATGAAGGTTTCCGACTAAAACTCAATCAAAGATAATAATCTCTTAATATTTCTAAACAATACAGATATTTTTACATCGCTATTTACATTAAAACAGTTGCCAGACAGAAAAACTAGTTTCGACTACAATAATTTCCACCTGGCAACACTAAGTGGTATCTTCAAATTGACGGTATGGCTCTTTGGCCCCTTCACATTGCAGCGTCAATTTATGTGTGTTCTCTTATCTGCTAGGGGCAGAGGAGAGAGTCAGCCTCTGCATCTATGGACCTGAACTACAGACGTATGAACGCGTGTCATCAGATGAAATGAATAAAGAAAACACTGAATTACGAACTGTGAACGTGCGTGTCGTCACGTCACAAAGAAACACGCGTGTCTGTACTGTAGATCAGTCATCGTGGAATATACTTAACCACGTAAATGTCCTTACGTCACAGACTTGGTCACAGGCGTGTCGTCACGTGGCGTGTTACTGCGGCTGCTGCGGCGGGTGCGGCGCGGCAGGTCGCAGCAGGCGCGCCAACACGTGTCTCCCACCGACCAGCTTGAGCTGCTGACCGTCCATCAGCACGGAGCGCACGCCTGCGGTGCCGCCCGCACTTGACACCGCCTAAGGACATATTTTACGTTATAAGGCAAAGCAGACCGAAAAAAGGATTACTATAGACGCTTATGGGCATAAAAACGTCGCAAAAGTTGATTAAATTCAGTCTTCTTTAAAGCTTTGGTATCACTATGGTTACTTCAATATAGAATGCTCACTATAAAGTCCAGGTTTTAAATAATAGACCTGGCATTTACGGAACGTTAATATAATTCAATAAATAAATAAAGTATTAAAATGTTCATCATAATATTTAATATCATTTAATAATAAAATCATTTATAAAATCTATTTGAAACGCATTGCAGGAGTCTAGTTACCGAGTCTTGTGTATTGTAATAGTAAAGTGTAAGTTAATTTACAAATAAGCACATTAATTTAAACCAAAATTGATTTAAAATAATGTACTTATAAGACGTATAAATTGCTTAAAATACTTGTGTGACGTATCAATAAGTTTGCAAAAAAAAAGTTGATACAAAGACTGACTAGAATCTAGATTATCAGATCTAGGTCAAGAGATAGGGCTCGGTATTTAAAAACGCCCACTCTAATGTAAAAATAGATATCTCCTTTACCAAATATCTGTTTAGATATGTTATATTTGATTGTGCTTAATAATAATAATCTATAAGTGCAAGCAAAGTTAACAAGCATTATCATAGTGTGCGCAATTTCTTACAACTTTTTACTACTAGCCCTCAGACCGTTTTCATATTAGGTATGTAATTGGCCAAATACTGAGACGCTAATCAAACTTAAGAGCCCTCCTATTCACAGGCTGTCGCTGTCTCTGCTAGCCAAAATGACAAGGACAGCACGTGACTTGAGCGTCACTCAGGGTGTGTTCCGATATGCACTGCGAGCACTGCATAGTGCACAGTGCTATCACTTGTAAGAAAAATTCGTTCCGTTATGGCCAGTATAGGCAGTATACTGCCGTGGTAACCTATGATGTCATAAATCGCCGCCATATTCTACTGTGAGCACTGGTGTTTTCGAGGTAAGGTACTCGCAGTACTTTGATCACGTGTATAAAAAGTTCAAACGTCAAAATGAAGACCAGTCCTAGTAGTCAGTTGAAGTCCTTAAAATTAAGTAGTAGGGCAGCAGTATAACTGGCTATAAAGGAACGGCTTCACAGTATACTGAATTGACGTCACACAGTACAGTGGTCGCAGTGCATATCGGAACATACCCTTAATTTAACTAACGTTCCACTATTCGGCCGTAAGTGCTTCACACATGCAAATTCATAAATTGTATAATTTTCATGCAATTCCTAGTTTTATTTGCACAGTAGCATATACTTTACAGACTTTTAGGGTTCTATAATACCTACTAGTTTCGCTCCGTCCGTCCGTCTGTATGTCTTTCCGTCCGCGCTTCTAGCTTCCGTAATTATGAATATAAAATTTATAAGTTATAAATAAGAATATAAGTTATGATTTTGAATGGAAGAAATTTCAAATTTGGTACAGCTATGGATTAGATCCTGTACCAAAATGATGCCTAATCCGAGGTCATCAAAAAATAATGACAATTTTATACTCCATACATGTCAAGTGGGGATGAAAAATATTTTTCATTCTACCCCATTGTGTGGTGTACCGTTGAATAGGTCTTTTAAAATAAAGGAAAGGTTTCATAAATGACTTTTTAAAAGGTGTCCATTTTCGAGTAATTAGCCTCCAAAATGGTTTGTAAGTTAGTCACCCTCCTGGAATTTCTAAACTATAAGATATAGAAGCTTGTAAGTTTCCATGCTGATAGATCATGCTAAAAGCTTTTGAGAAAATATATTTTGAGCGAAATCGGACAATAACTATTGAAGTAATTCGAAAAAAAAAACCTATTGCGCGTTGATAGTAACGAAACCCTCCTTAGATAATAAAGACATTGTCCTGACATGCTCTTGGTTAGGTTATTAATTCCTTAAATTTATTTGTAATTATTTCTTCGAGAAGCATATTTTCTGTGTTAGGCTACTTTTGCTTGTGCGCTGTTAGCCTAACTACAACCTGTCATGCGTAATGAGTAAACGTGCATCACCTGCTGTAACTTAATTCCCTGCGGCAATTTAACTTGGTGTATTTGATTCACCTGTGGCAATAACATTTCTATGGATTTATCACATTTTCACCTTGATCCTACATTTGTTTTATTACAAAAAGTAAATAATTATTTTTTTATTATAATAAATGGATGCCAAAGAAAATACTTTTGTCTGTATACTCCATACATTACTTAAATCTTTTAGTCACTTTAGTTAAGAATGAAGTAATTTTTGCGTACATATAAAATTAATAATTTCAACATCTGCGATGATTATTTACTTAATTCTTAACGCAATAGGCTATATTAAACTTTTTTTAACAATTAAAAAATATTTCAAATACGTCTTACGTATCTTAGTTTTATAGCGAGAAAAAAGAAGAAATTTAAAACATTACAAACATTTACTAGAGATAAAAATATTAAATAGGTTGTAAAGTTTAATTTACCTGTTGTAATTTTAATACTGGCGTTGTGGACGTTGAGGTGGCTACTCCCTGACCCCCTATAAAGAAAGTGTAGTCATTTAAATATATGTTTCATTAAATGCAATTAACGCAGAATGAACGTATATTGATAAATAATTGATTAGAAAATTAATAAAATAATATACTAAGGGCGCCCGTTTCTCAATCTACTAATAATTGTCGGATAGGTTGCTTATCCGGAAGTTTCGTTTTTGCTTACTTACGGTCCGTTTCAATAACCTATCTATCTATAACTATTTGTTAAAAACGTCGTCATTCAATCATTTGCCGGTTTTTAGCGATACAAATTTGACGTTTCTTACAAATAGTTATAGATAGATAGATAGGTTATTGAATCGGGCCGTAAAACGGCTTTCGAACAACTTTACTTTTTGTGGAGCGATCGAGACAAAATATTATGTCAGTGAGCTACCTAAAACTTCATTGCTTATACAAACACTTGAATACATGATTTTAAATAACATTTCACTCACCAATATTACTTAAAACTAAGGTTTGTGATGTGGCTGTGCCTCCCGATGACGTCACGCGGATAGCCGTCCCGTCGCTTTGCTGTAAATCAATAACATAATTAGTGCATCGTTTCTTAAGAGCATTGATCGGCGCGCGACTCAGATTTCACGAAAAACGCTACTTTTCAAATGCGTCTATATCTAACAAAAACTGGTTATTCTGATTTTTATATGTAAAAAAACACTAGAAAATATTGTATTCTAATTTTGCCCTTATCATTTATTTTAAAATAATTTCAAACTTTTAAATAAAACTGACAAAACTAACCAGAAGTTTTTACAACTACATACAACAGTATTTGTTCAGGCGCTCGTGCGCCTCGATTTATTTAGTAGTTATAAAAATTCATATAAAATTCGTCAAACTAATTTAGTTAAAAGTTTAAATAGCATATTAAAGATAAAAGGTTCTTCTTTTAGATTATGTAAGTAAGAAACAAAAGGAGCAAGAAAAATACATAAATATCATCATTTTAAATAACTATAATTCCTGATAATTTCACATTCTTAAAATTTTATTTTTATGAGATAGAAACATATATAAAAATAATCTGACTTATAAAGAATCTAGAAGAGGATTCAACAAGTATGTAAATATTTTTTGTTTTTAAAAAATGTAAGCGGTTTTAGCTATTATATGTTTTGAAAATGCCCCAGTACCTAAAGTTGTAAAAACTTCTGGTTAGTTTTGTCAGTTTTATTCAAAAGTTTGAAATTATTTTAAAATAAATAATACGGGAAAAATTAGAATACAATATTTTCTAGTGTTTTTTTACATAATAAAAATCAGAATAACCAGTTTTTGTTAGATATAGACGCATTTGAAAAGAAGCGTTTTTCGTGAAATCTGAGTCGCGCGCCGATCAACGCTCTTAACCCTTTTAAGTCTACGGACCTCCGGACATGGACGGACAAAATTTCTAGGACCTCTTTTATAAAAAGACACATCAAAATTTTTCGGACGATTTTCTTCACTCACTCTTCACTTCAGTCAGTGTCAGACACCGCCCGCTGATTATGCGTAGCGATTACGAGTCTTTAGATGAAATTTGGTATGGTTGTAGTTTGGGCTTTGGATTAAAACATAGGCTACCTTTTATCCCGAAAAAGTACAGTATTACCGTGGGATACTGTATTTACGCAGGCGGAGCCGCGGGCATCAGGTATTTAATTCTATTTATTGATCGTATCAAGTAATCTAGAATGCATTCTTTCATTCATTCCCTGGGGGACTCGCAGCACAGTTTGAAAACCCCTATTTAATTTAAAACAATACCTACTATCGATCGACGCACATATTCAATACATCGTAAATATTTAGTTACTAAATAGTCGATACCAAAATATTATTAAAAAATATTTTTACTGTTATAAATGTGTATCATTTTACCTAATGCTTTTTTATTTTACCTAAAGCTGGTTCAGCTTAGTAGGTCACGAAGGTACAGTGTCAAAATACCGGGCCATGGAAGAACGATATTTGGGAAACACTGCCGTAGATCTAGATATAACCCTCCACTGTTAGTCCCACTTACAAAACCAGCTGTACAGGAAATTCCTTCTGGTGCGAGCAAATAATGCCTGTAATGGACTATCCAAGGAACCACACTTAGATCCCTTTGCCACAAACTACTGATCCAAATCCAAATAAAATAAAAATAAAATAAAATTTTCTGGTAAAAAATCACTCATATGAACCTCCGTTTAGCAATAATAATAATAGTTAAGTAATAACTAGGAATAATAAATAATACGCTGATCGTGTATGTTTAGGTACACAGTATACTGTGTTCAGATCAAATTTAATCTAAGAGTAAACAAAAGATTAAGCTCGAACAAATGCATTAGTGTATTATCATTTATCACAGATTAAAGAAATAGGATGTATATATTTTTACAAGCTTTTATTAGTTTCACCTGTCCCGTTGTCTGTAATTACATCTTGCAAGTTAAATTTGACCCACTTTTTAGTTTCCGATTGAGCTGAAATTGATGTAGCAAGAAGGTGGCCATAGGAACTCCGTAATAAAAAAACCACATAACTCCATCGTGTTTGGGCTGGTTGATTTGTCTTGATGAGTACTTTGTCTTCAGATAGTTTTTGAACTTTTTAGTTATTTTTACTTTCCAGCAATAAAAGCTTGTTTTTATTTTTTTAATTGTACTTATTACTCTGTGGTACTATTGTATTTTAGTTAACAAAATATGAAATTGGATCTAAACAGAGTATACACGTGTCGCGTTTGAAGCGACTGTACCTGCAGTATGATGTTCTGCAGCGGTTTGCCCGCCGCCAGCAGCACGGGCCGCGCCGGCGCCAACACGCGCACGCCGCGCGCCCGCCCCGCCGCGCCCGCCGCGCCGCTGTCCAGCGAGATCATCTGCGTCTGTAGAACATATTTCAAGTTTTAATATTAGAAACTTTCATCTTCTACTAACTAGTTCAAGGTGATATAATCGAAACGCAGAATGCTGAATATTAACAGCCAAACCGGCCCAGCCGTTTTCAAGTTTATGCTCGCTTATTTTTTTATTGATCTAGTTAGTGGAAGTTTAAAATTCCTAATATTAAAATAACATTGGAATTGCAATCCATTTTTATACACAAGACTAGAAGAAGACAAGAAGATTATACCTGTGCGTTAGTGAGCAGTTTCGCCACAATCGGCTGCACGGTTTTATCTCCGGAGGCGCGGACGACCTGCGTCATCGACTTGGGTATCTGCTGGTTGGCCAACTGTATGGTCTGTCCGTTAGTTAGCTGCAGGGTCTGGCCGTTAGCCAGCTGTATTGTCTGACCGCTCGGTAACTGAACAGTTTGCCCGCCGATCTGGACAGTCTGGCCCATGGTCTGGCCAGACAATTGAACGGTCTGGCTCACGCCTTGGCTAGACAATTGAACGGTCTGGCCCACGGCTTGGCCGGACAATTGTACGTTCTGGCCGAGTTGGACCGTCTGGACGTTGCCGCCGATTTGAACCGTCTGCCCGCTCGAGAGTTGCACGCTCGAGGACAGGGAGGGGCTGGCCACTTGCACGCTCTGGCCGCCGGGCAATTTGACCGTGTGGCCTAATTGGACCGTCTGGCCAGCTAATTGGACAGTCTGGCCGCCGATCTGCACCGTCTGGCCTGCAATTTGAACGGTGGAGGGTATGTGGACGGAGGGTTTGTTCCCGGCGAGCGGTCGCGGCTGCGTTTTCAGTTGCGGCGTGACTTTGAGCGCCTGGAGCGTGTGCGGAGACGCCAACTGCACGGTTTGTCCGCTGGGCAGCCGCACCAGCTGCTGCAGTTGCTGCAGCTGCGACAGCGACGACAGCTGCAGCTGCGTGCCGAGCTGCACGGTGCGCGACGTCGGCACGTTCGCCACGCTAGAGTTCTCTACCGTGCTCGTGTTGCTCGACGTCGTCTGTAAACAGAATGCGTGCGTAAATATTTCGGATTTCAATCCGAATTAAGTACAAAAAACAAAACAAAAAAAAACAATCAGATCCAGATCAGATATCAGATTGTTTTTTTTTTCTCATACTAATGCTTCTAATTGAAAATTCTACAGAAGCAAAGATGTGTACTGAATGTTTACAATTATTGCTCTATTTATCTTCAGACAAAACTATACCTGGATTATTATGGAGTCTGACACAGAACTGGGTAAAGTGCGTTTCTTTGCTGCTGGTGTGCCTGAAACAAAACGATTCATTAATTTATGTTAGTTTTTATAACTAAGTAAACAAACAAATTATACCATTGATTTGTTACTTTCTATACATAGTACTCACTTTGCTGTAAAAGCGCTCTCGGCGATATAAGAGATTTACCGGAGGATGGAGTGGCAGGGCTTAACACTCTTACCACACTCCGTCTTGGTGTGGAAGGTACCTGCAAAATTGAACCCGACTTATTAAAGTATATTGTATACTTAGTTGATAGATTTTACACAAAGTACATATTAATATACATCCATAGTCGTATATATATCATAGACGAGGCATGTTGAGGCAAAAACTGTCTCCACTTAAATGGTCCCACTTTTTGGAGTTTTTGGGGCCATTTTGACATTTGAAGTACGGTGAAAACAAGATGGCTGACATTTGAGGTAGGTACAGTCGTACAAGGATCTTTTGGCACGTGGACATAATCAGTACTAACATCGCCGTCTTGTAAAATGTCACTTTTAGTATTATGTATTATTTTGTAGTTGTGACACTTACCTTTTGGCACGTGGACAAAATCAGTACTAACATCGCCGTCTTGTAAAATTTCACTTTTAGTAATAAGTATTGTTCTTGTGTGCGACACTCACGCCCCCATCCAAGAGCCAAAAGATCCTTGTACGACTGTATGGTGAAAACCAAGATGGCGTAAGTTTTTCTTGTATGAAGATTTGTTCTGTCAAATGTACGTCTCAGCCTACCCTTAGTTTAGAAGAATTTGTCTACATCTATATTTATGCCAAACACAACTTAAAGGGCTGGTAAGAGATAATTTTGTTAGAAACAGAAACAACAAATACCTGAGCGGGTGTTGTAACGACAGTAACAACACTCTTCGTGGTAGTCTGCACAGCGGACGGCCGTATTAGCAGCGATCGCGTCACGGGCGTCAGCTAAAAACACATATATAATTTTTTGCAAACAAAAACACGTATCACAAACAATAAATTGCTGTTATCTTTAAGTGAGATTAACTATAATAGCTCACGCAAGAATACCTAGCAATGTGAGAACTGTTTGTAGTTGAAACAAAAAGCTTAACCTTGTTATACAGTAAAATATAAAACCTTAAAAAAATAATACATTTAATATGTGAGTGTATATTTCCAGTACCATTTTATAAGTACTTACAATAATAGTCTACTTGACTCATATTTAATTTCATACATTGAATGAGTATTTCATTTAGTAAGTACTTGGCTTAGGAAAACGTATTCTAGCGATATCATAACTTAAAAACTTAAGATTAATAAATAAAGTTGATTTAAAAATATTATGTATTTTAGTTTTTTAATTTCTAGTGATGAAAACATTTCGAAGCGACTTCCGGAAAGGATGTGACGACAAAAATACACTAAACACATACATAGTAGTGAAACGGAACGTGTTTCTTTAAATTAATAGATCATGACAAAGTCATTATTTATGTTTTTTATTTCCTCTAATTACATGCTATATTGAATTAGTTCAAAATGGTTTTAGTGTATTGTTATACATTTTTTTATTTTAAAAGAACAATTTTCCATCTTTTTGGTAAAAGATGGCCCCGCGCGAGTTTCTTACGCCGGTTCTTCTCGCCCGGATAGTTCCCGAACCGGTGGTAGGCATCATGTATACCGACGTTCAATAAGTGTATAAAAATACCAACATTGAATAAAAAATTTTGACTTTGACTTTGACTTTTCCATGTTTGTTCTAAAATTCTTAACTTTTTATTTAACTATGTCAAAACGTGAAACGGAACGTCACACCGCCATTTTACTACTACGGACTTTAGCATAGATTACAAATAGTACTATTTTGATAACACAGCACAGATAAAATCTATCAACCAACATGGCGAATAGTGTTTTCGGCGGTTTTTAAAAAGTATTTTTTGTAGGTTTTTTAGGTTTCAAAATAATGTTATATATTTTTTGTGTAATGAAACAATTATGAAGCATTTAGGAACAAAATTAAAAACAAGGTCAAGTAGCCTAGTCACAAATAGTTATGTAATTACCTTCGTCGTAGAGGTCGTAGTTTGATGTAAGGTTGTAGTGATGTTGGTCTGTAGTATAGATGCCACCGCTGCATTTTGCTGTGATGAAGTGATGGTTGTTACCTAAAATACAAGTTTAATATACAACTTCAAAAAAATATAAGCACTTTATGATAATAGTTCACATAGTTACTTCTTCTCTTCTATATACAATACATGGTCAGTATTTTTTTTATGAAATGGAGAATGCCGCACATGGACACCTTAACGTCCAGAGGAGTTACACTAGTAACTCCTTCGGGTTCAGGCCTTCGGGTCTGCGATAAATTATTATACAAGTACTATAAATATGTATAACAATTAACTACAAAATTGTCATTTTACATACCGTTGACTGAGGAGTCTCAATTTTACTGACAGACTTTTGTTTCATGAGTGGTGATCGTTGTGGGGCTATCACAATTGACGGTAGCGTCGTCGACATTTGGGTGATCAACGACTCACTGATCTGTTTGGCAAGCGACGATACATTCTGCTTCACACCTTGAACCACTATATTTTGTTTAGGTGTTTGCTTCGGAGACTGCATGCTCGGCTTCACTATACTCTTAGTTTGTACGGTCTGTTTTGGAGCTGGCTTGGGTGGTGTCGGATTAGATTTGGGAGATTGAAGTAAGCTCGCTTGTTTCGGCTGCGTTTGAGTTGGCTTCGGATTTTGAACGGTATTTGCTTGGCTGACTGGTTTCACTTGGGGACTTGTTTTGGTTTGAACAAGACTGGGCATTTTTGGTTGAGGTTTTTGCGGCGTGGTCTTTAGTTTTGGGGTCGGTATGAGTTTTCCCTTGGCTTTGGTGATGTGCACTGGGTTTGAGGTAGCCTGGGTGGCTTGCATGAGCAGCTGAGCTGAAGAGAGATGAGCAGTTGACGTCGGAGCACTGGTGTCGTCCACGTCTACGTCGCTGTCTGAAGCATTCTCCAATACGTCTTCAGGATTAGCGACATCCATATCCATCTAATAAATATATAGTTCATATTAACACTAATAAATAATCTTTTAAGAAATATATTCATAATTGAAAACGTCATATAAAACTTTGTAAGTGTGTAAAAAGCAACAGTATGTTGTACAAACAAGTTGTCTTGTACAAACAAGAATTGCTGCAATTAATAGACTTTTTGAAAAATAAAAATAAACATACCGGTGTGTGAACAGATGGCGTTGAAGATACGCTATTTGATTTGATGGCGCGATTTCGTGCAGTACTTTTCAGCCAATCCTCTTCACTTCTGCAACAAAAAAATATTGTAAACAAATATAATTTAATGGGATTTTCGATATTTATGAAATAAAAATCATAAGACAGTTAAACCAAACTAAATGCTTACTTGTGCCTATGAAGATAAGTCCAAACTGATGACCTCGGGTCATATTTAACGAACGGATCACGCTTGACCGCAGCCAGTTTTTCCAAAACGTTGGTCACAGCACTCGTCAACACTTGCTCACTGCAGGGTACTATCCACTGCGACATTCTGTATATAATTAAATAAATTGTACAACATAAATACTTCTATAACCCATTCATTGCATAATATACTGTGTTTTTACAATCAAAATACAACATTAATAAACGTAATCTCACCCATTACGCATAATTAAATAATATGCTATTTAATTTAGCATAATAGGTGAGATTTTTCAAACGTGTAATAATCATATTTTCAAAATGTGTAATGCGCTATAACTTTAGCCTTGTCAATGTAAAAAATAAGTCTTACTAATATTATAAATGTGAAAGTTTGTGAGGATGAGTGGATGGATGTTTGTTCCTCTTTCACGCAAAAACTACTGAACGGATTTCGACGAAATTTGATATAATAATAAATAATAAAAAATAAAAATTCATTTATTTCTCACCACAAATTACATAACAATATTACATAAGCTAATATAGATTTCACAGGTTTTTGTGGGAGACTGGTGCCTAAACTGGGCGTTAGCCTGTATTTCAGGACACCAGGCCTCTAACCCAGGATTCCTATGTAATAGTGCCTACTTACAGTTTTTTACAGTAAATTTATTGTTTTTCCGAGTTTAATGCATTATTTGGGATGGTGGTGTCAGGGTTAGTAATTGATTAGTGTAAATATAATGTATTGGTGTGTGTGTGTGCGTGTTTGTGTGTGTGTGTGTGTTGTGTGTGTATGTGTGGGTTTATGAGTGTCTATATATCTGGTATTGCAATTAAGTTTTCAGTTTTGTCATAATTAAATGTCCTTAGCCAATCGGTCAGTCGATTTTTGCAGATAGATTTTGTTACCGCATATATGTTTAGATAACAGCCTCCGTGGTCTAGTGGTTAGAGCCTTGGCTCTCGACTCGGAGGTCGTGGGTTCGATTCCCGCATTGGAACAACAAAAAATGTTGTTTCCAAGTTTGGTTAGGACAATGCAGGCTGATCACCTGATTGTCTGACAAGAAAGATGATCCATGCGTCGGATGGGGATGTAAAAAGTCGGACCTGCGCCTTATCTCTCGTCAGTCGTGTCGGTTATCCGTCCCACTGGATTACGAGAGTAAAGGAAGAGAGAGTGCTCTTGTGTACTGCGCACACACTTGGGCACTATAAAATTACTCCTGCGTAACTGGCCTGGTTTCAATGGAACCGGCCACCGTCACCGAGATCGATGGGGAGTCATTATATGTTTAGAATTCTGTTAATTTTATTATAAAGATATCCTCCAAGGAAAGAAAAGAAACGATTGGTGAATCGGGAACGAAAGTGGTGTTTATTGGTGTCGACAGGGTTGTGACGTCTGTTTCCTTGGAGTGAGGATGGGTCGTAGGTCAAGAGACAGTGGTGTTTAACAACTGTGTGAAGAATGAACAGTTGTCGCACGGTCAATACTTTGCTCTTTTTGTACAGGTCTTCGGTTGGGTATAGGTAAGGTAGGCTATGTGAGACTTTGAGTACTGCCCTCTGAGCGCGCTCCAGTTGTAAGAGATATGGTAGTAGTTAAGGCCCTGGATTAAAACATAGGCTACTTTTAATCCCAAAAAAGTACAGTGTTCACGAGGGATACTATGTTTACGCGGGCAGAGCCGCGGGCAACAGATATTATTTTATAAACGCGTTACGCCAGTGTGAGTATTCCTATATCTAAACCTCTTTTGAAAAAATATTACTTATATAAAGTAATGACTATAATGTAAGCTTCTTACTTGAGCAGAGTGACGACGTGTCGCGTCGTGCCCTCGCCGTTGGGCAGTCGCGCCACCGCGTCCCGCAGCAGCGGCACGAACGCCACGGCGCGCGGGTGTTGAGGCGACACCAGCGCCGCGCCCGCACCGCCTGCGCGCGCGCCCGCCGCTCCGCCCCGCGCCCCGCCCACCGCGCCTACTGACGACCGGTACCTGGACAAGACAAGATAATTTATTTATATAATCACTTTTAATTACGTCCTACGCAATAGTATGTAATAATATGCAATAATATGTAAGAAAATAGTAGAAAATATTGGCTGTGTTTCGCGGAAAAAAGCGCTTGTTTAGCGCATGCTAGTGCTAAAGATAAAACAGATTATCGGCCAGGACACGTTTGCTAACTTCAATAATCCTAACATATTCGAAAATATTGGCTGTGTTCCGCGGAAAAAAAGCGCTTGTTTTGCGCTTGCAGTGCTGAAGAAAAAAAATAGATTATCGGCCAGGACACGTTTGCTAACTTCAATACTACTAACATATTTGCTTATTTAACGCCAGCGGTCTCGATTTTGTTTACGTTTTTGTGTTAGCGCTATTTTCCGCGGAACACAGCCATCGGCTTGTTCCGTTTTCACACTTAACATCCTGACAAATATAGTAGTGAAAAGGGACTATCATTCGCATTTTTGTTTTCGGTTTTAACTACAATTTTTTGCTAAGGGCCTTTTTACATTTCTAAATAATAAAGTATAAACTACTTAATATCGAAACTATTGGTCTCTTTTTGGTGTAATTCACCGAATTTTCAGTTTTCACTACTTGTCAGGAAGTTAAGCAGTGAAAACGGAACAAGCCAAAATAATTATATGCAGTAAAGAATATTATGCACTGCATACCTATGCATAGTGTATGCATTGACAAAAGTCGTAGAAATTCGTACATTCCTATGGCGGCCTGCGAGTAATTACTCGTAATAGGGAATATGCACGTATTTTTTTTATTTTATTATATAGATCTATCTTGTTTGGTAAACCGTATGGTAAAATCAGTTTTTGGATATCATTAAAAATGACAAAGATATGAACGTTATAAGTAGTCTGTTAGACAGAGAGATCGGATGTGTATCGTGACGTCACATTACACGACTTTCATAGAAAGTTCATAAGTAATTCCGTTTTGCTAGAAAGATATAGACTATAAACTTTGACCGCTCATATCTTGTTAATTTATCAACGGATATTGAAAATTTTCTCGACATTGCCTTTGTTTTTCAGTCTAGTATCATATTATTATGTTTTAAGCTATTTTTATATTTTATGCATATTCCCTATTAAGAGTGTTGAATTCATCATCATGAAAAGTATAGCATCAGTCTCAAATATAGCAATCGAATTCGCACTGGCATAAAATCGTGCGAGTGAGACAAAATATACTAAGCCTAGAAACATAATGCGAGTTGAACTTTTGTAATAACGAGAATTAGCCTTCTGATGTAATAAATTATTGTTTTGTAAACCTTACTGAAATTAATACGACGCATGTTAATAAGTTGCACAATATCACTATAATTTGGTAACATGTTAAACGTATAGATAGTTATAAAAATAATACTTACCCAAATAGAACATAAGTAAATGGCTTTGATGGTGTACTAAATCTCCGCCTTTCTTGAGCTCGGAACTCCGCTATTTCGGCGTTTGTCGGTTGTCTCACTACCCAATTAGTAGGATATCTGAATGTAGAAAAATAGACATAGTGTTACATATTAATTAATTTATGTGATTGTATTATAAACTGCGTTTTCATAAACAAAGTGACTATATTGCTATTTGTAAAGTCAAATGTTTTAGCACGGATGAGCTTGCTTATTCAGATTATGGCCTCGCTGACAACCAGCGTCCATTAACGGTCTGTTTTATTTCGCCAGGTGAGCTAAAGTAACAAAGCCAAACATGGTTTAAAAGTTTAGCAACTTGTAACTTCTAGTCTTGTGACCTTGGGCCATACCATCAGGCGATCAATCTGCTCTTTTACTTACTTCGACGGCGGAGGTTCTCTGGGCGCGGGCGTTGGCGACGCGGCCCTTAGCCATCGCTCACAGAGGCGCCCTAGTATAGCGTCACAGTCGCGGCCCGCTCCTATCCACTGGTACATCTGTGTATACACATCTTTAGTTTATCGAATGAGATGATACTTTTAAGCAATGAGACGATACTTTTAGGGTTCCGTAATACTTGAGAAACCCTTATAGTTTCGCTCTGTCCGTCCGTCAGTCCGCGTTTCTAGCGTCGGTAATAGGAAATATGCATGTATTTTTTTTAAACGTTTCTACTGGTTAACATAACATAACATAACATTACCAAAAATATATATAACACATCCAAAATATTATCCATTACGCTGAAAAAAATGTTTAAAAATCACTATAATTTTTGCGTGGTTTAAACACGCCATTTTCGCGGGCTTGGGTTGTGACGTCATCGTACACGAAAAAGACAGTTGACAGTTATAATCATAGATGAGTCAGAGCTTAAAATTCAATCATGTCATTGTCATGAAAGACAGCGTCGTGTAGTGTGACGTCACACACGCGCGTCACCATTGGTCGCGACTCACGACCAATGGTGACGCGTTTCGCAATTTTAAATATCCCGGGCTGATTTTGCATTTTTTATATAATTTTTTTTCGGTTTAAATAAGAACTAAATTTAAAAAAATCCTTTTAGTTATAATGTGACGACAATAAAGAACAGGAAAAAAAATATTTCAGGCAAATTAAATTTTCATGCATATTCCCTATTATGAATATAAATGAATGAAATTTGGTATAGTCATAGATTATGTACAGATCTCATCTAGATTTGGAAATAAATAAAAGAATAATAATTTTATATTCTAGGAGTAGAGGCTCTCCATAGCCCATATGAAGTGGGGTTGAAAAACATTTTTTTTTTCTAAATCATTGTGTGGGGTATTGTTAAATAGGTCTTTTAAAATAAAGGCAAGGTTTCATATATTGCTTTTTTATAAAGTCAACAACAACAAAGATTTTCGAGTAATCGGCCTCCAAAGCGATTTATAAGTTGGTCCCTGCGTTGATAGTTACGGAACCCTCCTTAGACATGTCCTGACATGCTCTTGGTTAGGTTTTTTTTTAAATAAAATAATAATAAAAAACAAATTCACTTACATTAGTACAGTCCATGGACATTTTGGGGTTGAATTTTTTATATTTATAAATTTATTTATAATGGTAATAAATACAAAATAAATAATGCTAACCTGTGTACTAGATATATACTGTAAGTAAGGAACATAGTCTTCTGGGTGCGGTCCTCTATCGCCGGCGAGAAACTCCAACGCCGAATTTAGCTCCCCGCACCAGTCATCCGACACTGAAATACAAATGTTCATTATGATAATTAGTAATAATTAACCATTAGCAACGGCGTTTACGAGCGAATTTAGTATGAACTTTACGTTTTCTCCAGAATTTATCTCCAATATACATTGGAGGGTTTTTTCTATACTCACTTGTTAATTTAAATAAAATCGCTTTTTCTGTAATAGTTAGCAGTTAGAGTCTGGCTAACGAAAGATGAGACTGGAAAAAGGCTCAAATTCAAAAAAAAATAAGTAAACAACGACAATAAACTTCATTTTCATGAAATGAGTTGTTCCTAAGGGGGCGTTCACAAATTACGTGAGGTGTTTAAGGGGGGGAGGGGGTCGAGTCAAATCTCATCTAATCTTACGTTGGAGAGAGGGGGGGTCTCGGCAAATATCACGCAATTTTTTTTCTGATTGGAAAAAAAAATTATACTATTTTGGTCCATTTAATCTAGATTGTACATGCTTAAGATTTAATCTTAAGCGTTATCGTAATACGATTAAGATCATTTACTAATTCGTTCGAAAGAAAATAATTTCATTCATACTTCGACGTTATACATCTACTGACTGTCAAACCACCATATTTGTTTTATACCAAATAGCTCAATATAATCTGAATTTACGGTAGAGTGGCTAGATCAGAACGAAATTGAAGGAGCAGATGATTTTACTGAAAATCATATGGACATGTTGGTTCCAATAGTCTCTCTTGAGACCGCGCATGATTCTCCATGGACTGAATTAGAGTAGATATTCTTTTTTTAATCACAGTAGTTACGATTTAAGTATTCTATTGTTAAATTTTTATTACACTTATAATTAAACTTCTCAGGAATATTGATTACTAGTCTTAACTAGTCGTAAATAAAATAATAATAATATCTATAATATCTATGGACGCTTCACGCTTCACCGAAGAACTTGTGTTACAGGTACCAGAAAACGGGAAGTATATTTAATACTTTTATACTATACATGTATTTAAGATTTTTATTATATTATACACATATTTAATACACATCCATGACCCAGGAACACAGAAAAACTTTTTGTTCCTTGGGCAGGATTCGAACCTGCGACCCCCGGCTTGAGCACCAAAGCGCTGAACCACTGAGCCACAGAGGTCGTCGTAAATAAAAGCACGAAGCAATTTTTTTTTTCTTTTTACAATAACAATCCAACGCGTTTACGTAAGAAACCCACATTTTGAAAAATCTCATGTGAGATTGGGGGATGGGGGAGGGGGTTGAATAAAATCTCACAACATCTCACCAGGGGGGGAGGGAGGGACAGAAAATTAGAAAAAACACCTCACGTAATTTGTGAACGCCCCCTAACAAAATATAATATTATTGTCATAAATAATCAAGTATCAAAACTATAATTCCGACTATAGACAAGGTTGCCGTACGTCGACTTTTTGAATTTAACGCCTTTTTCCAGTCTCATCTTTCGTTAGCCAGACTCTAGCACACAGGTATAGAAATACTACTTACAATTATACCAAGTATTTAACGGCGCTATCGGTGATCGCATGACCGCAGCACATCTAGCATGCAACTGTTGTTTCGATGCTCTATGTGCAGCCCTGGCCGGAAACAGTGCTCGAACCAGAGACAAGAAGTTGGCATGAGTTGTCTCTGTCAACGCCTCATCTTCTATTGACGGTTCCGTTTTCACTTCTGGTTCGTTCACAGCCATCACATCACCAGATTCGTCTACTAATTCCACAGGTAGAGCCATCATATCTGTTTCATAAGGTGAAATTATTATTTTTTTGTACAGAAATGTACTACAAGGAAATTTGATCCTTTAGCAAGTAGAGCTTTCTTATCATTTGTTATTATTATATTGACAAATTGACAACATTAAAAGTCACAAACATTGTAATGAGAATGATTTTTTTGTTATAGCAAGTAGTTGCTCAAGTATCAAATTCCCTTACTACCATCAAATTAAAATAATTTAAAATTACAATTATATACCACAAAAGATTTATTATAATAATTATTATGCTCATTGCATTTGTACTAAGCAACATGACATTTCCAAACACTTGACACTTTTATATTTAAAATGATAAATTAACATATTATTAAATTGATCATAGTAATAACAATAGAGCCTAATATATTTATTAATCTTACCAATTCCATCTAGGTCTTCCAACTTAATAGGCACTGGCTGACAAACTTTCGAGTTATATGCATTCTGAATGATGCAGTCCTGTGGTTCTTCCTTTACAGGTATGTCCAAATCACTGTCACTGTAATTGAAAAACAACATTTTTTATTCAAGTAATATTTTGATTCCTAGATATTTAAGCAAAAAAAAACTAAATAACTCCAATCACAGACATAATAGACAATAACATTTTCACATAAAAGTAATCTTTGGGAAACTTATTTCAATAACTGATAATTCTTTTAAAAAATTAGTCATCTGTTAGAGCTATTTTATAGTTTTAATGAAAAACATACCCAAAGTATTTAGTGTCAGTCACTTCTTGCTTAATCTCACATTGATCTAGCAACTTATTCTGTTTTGGACTTGCGACTGGATCTAAGACAGTGGAATGCTCAGAATCTGATGCATCCGGTTCACTCTTGATTTTTATATTTGGCAGCAAAGGTGTTTTGTCAACATTGTCTTCCTCTTTTACTTTCTTGATTGCTGTTTTCAGATCTTTCAATTTTTGGTTACCACCTTTGGGCACCTTCTTAACCTTGTGGACTGGAGTTTCGACTTTATGTCCACCAAACATTAGCTTTTTGGTACCATTCACTAGTGACACCCTTTGTTTTATTTCATCCAGTGTTATACCAGTTGTGTTTAATTCAGGATGGTTCTGTTAAAGAAAATGTTAAAAATATATATTTCTTGGAGACCAAAAACAACATTTAAAGCTTCATAACTTTACAGGCTGTTTACTCAAAAGTAGCTTTTTTTTCTTTATTTGAAACAAAAAAACAGTAACATGTTAAAATCTTAAATAATTATAATTAAATGTTAGAAGTCCACAAATTGACAAAAGAGAAATATGGTGATTGAACATTGAAATACATGGAGATTGATCAGTTTAAAAGAAAGAATACCTCCTTATACTGCCTGCGTGATCTGTGAGTAGCCAGAACACTTTTCAGACATGCTATTGAGGAAGGGTGTGCTGAATCCAAAGCTCCTAGGGTACCAGACACTGTTTCCACATTCTGAAATAAAATGGTTGTCGATACATAACAGCAACAATAATATGAATGCTTCCAATTATTAAATACTAGCTGATGCCCACAGCTCAGCCCCCATAAGTACAGTTACCCACGGGAAACATAGCTCCCGTGATAAAGAGCAGCCTATTTCCTATCCCATGGTCTACTTTATATGGTGGTGCCTTCATGATGAACGGTTTATTAATTTTAAGTGAAATCGTAAATAAAGTAGACTATGGGATACATACATTTGCACGCGATAAAAAGTAGCCTATATCTTTCTCCGTGGTCTTCTCTATATCTGTGCCAAATTTCGGTTAAGTAGTTTTTACGTGAGAGCATAAATAAAGTATCCCACGGGAACCGTACATTTCCCCACAAGTAATAAAGTAGCCTATATCCTTCCCCATGGTCTACTCTATATCTGCAACAAATTTCATGATAATCGGTTTAGTAGTTTTTACGTAAATAAAATATTATATCATGGGAACTGTAAATAAGATATTATATCATGGGAACCATACATTTCATCCGAGATAAAAAGTAGCCTATGTCCTTGCTTAAGCTCAAGAAAGACAGTTACTTTCGCATTTATAATATTAGTATGGATGATTAGGAAAATAATGATAACAGGTAACCTTGGTACATAAGTAATGAACCTTTCATTACTTATGTACCAAGGTTACCTGTTACACATATACTGTACACCATGACCTAAATGTGAATTCAGTTAAGCAAGAAATACATCCAAATGTTATTGCCAAAGAGCTGATGAGCAATATAAAAGAGCCAAGGAGACAAAAGAAAGCTTCCACAGGACCTATTACTATAGGCTTTGACAATATAGACAAGTAATGCCCAAAACCTATCATAATCTCTTAACTATTACTAAATGTCTCTAGACAGATTGTAATAATAAAGCATATTTTTTTTATTAGGAAACAAGATTAATATCCTATGTTTCTCAGAAGTATTATTAAAAATAGTTACAAACAGGCAAACCCATATAAGATGCAAGCGTAGTTAAAAATATAGTATGTTAAAACTATAAACTATAATATTAAAACCATAAAAAAAGTTAAAGCTAAATTCGCTGAGCACCCAACTGTATACTGGTAAATATAATTTTATATATAATAACCCCCTTACTAATAAACGCTGTATAAGCTTTATACAGTGTTTTGTTCACGTCACACAAGAGACATTTTTAATTCGATAGAAGAGGACAAAACACTGTATAACTATTCAAAGCTTATACAGCGTTTATTAGTAAGGGGGTATGAATACGGGTATGAACTTTTCGTTTTGATTATGTATTTTTTTTTTCTTATAAAATTTATAATGCCTTCATGGAAATGGTTAAACTAATTTACCTGTCCAGGGTTCAGTTTCCTTTTCTTAACAGTATTCTCAGGAGCACCTTCAGGATAGTTTTCGTCATCGGACTCATCACACCCAACTTCACTCCATATGGCACCCAGCTCATCAAAATACCTCTGTCTTGCTCTCACATATATTGGTTTATAATTGTTCTTGGCCGATGGCTTAGGTGGGATACTTGGTATGAATGGTGTAGGTCCCGGAGGAACGGCTTTCGCTACAGCCAGTAATCTCTCTCTTGATATTAACACTTCAGGTAGTATTTTGGCATAATAAGATTTGATCTGTATGAACAAAAATCAAGCAGGTATTTGAACTATTCTGTATAAAAAGAAAAAAGGAGTTACATTAAATTAGTTTGACAAAAAATTACCTTATGTTTTTGTTGTTTGGCCCTAGCCTTCATTAAAAACTTTCTCATCCTTGCAATGTCAGGCCTATAGTTGCCCTGCCTCAAGTTATTGAAAAAAATATTTAAAGGGGATGAGAAATGGAATGGTTCACAGTTGAATAACATATCTATTGTCGTATCTTTTTCTTCCTCATCGTCCTCCTTGAAATCAGGCAGCAATGTTTTGAGATATTCTTTATGTTTATCATCCAAGCTTTCCCAAGTTTTCATAGAGAAGAATTCTCTGAACACTGAATAATCCTCACATAAGTCCTGGGGTAGCTCGAGGGTTTGTCCTAATATGCGTACGGCTTCTGTTACTTCCTCGTCGCATTCTGAACTACCACTTGAGCTATCAGAAGAACTACTGCTATCCCCACTGTGACTGTAACTGTTCTCACTATCCATTTTCTCCTCCATGGTAAATAAAGACAATATGGCAAAGGGTCTCGTAAAAACGTACACTCGATTTTCACTGTTTAAACATACAGATTCAATGCTTTTACATCCACTTCTGTATCATTTCGAGTTGTTTTGTTAGCGAAGTTTACGAAAATCCAAACAAGATACCGATATCGCTTGTTGCAACTAAAAGCCATGGAGTTTTTAATAGCCGTCAAGTATTGTCTGAAATAAAATACAACGCACACGACAATCTGTAAATTTTCATACATAGTATGCGCCAGAACGGCACATTGCGATGAGAAAATAGCTTGACAACCGCGATGAGCGACATTTTGCCATTTCAAAATAGGAAATTTAAAACAAATGTCGTTGTCTATGTCTTACAGATAAAAAATATTTTTCTTAGAACGGCAAAAGCGCTTTCTTTACTCACCGTCCAGCCTGCAAGTCCAACTTATATAACGCGTTTCAAATGAGAATAGGAAGGTCAATGACCTTTTTCTGTGAAATATCACTTGAAAGGTGCGATTTTCGGAAAAACTTAAGTACATATAAATATTAATAGTCTTTCATAGAATTTAAATAAAACGTTAAATAGGATAAAAATATATTCTAAACATAAATTTAACTATCTTAAAGTCTAAATTCAAAACAACGTGGCGCCGACTCGATCCTATTCTCATTTGAATCGCACTATACCTACTGTCATTAGTGATTAATGTCAAAGGTTTTAATCATTTCAATTTTTTGCCTACAAATCCGTTTCAAGGCCGCGGTATGGGATTTGTGAGCTGGACCATGAAAACAGCACTAAAGTCTGTGCAGTGTGCGTGTAGTGCTCTGTCTGTCTGGTGCAAAACTTAATAATTTGTTTCAAAATTCATAACTAGACATCTATAATCCATAAACGTCAATGATTATTTATACACACGGTCCAGCCTGCATGACTGACATTTTTAACACTAATGACAGCCAATACAACACTAACAAGTAACAACACTAATAACGGTGCAGGATTTACAGGCTAGACCTCGTGAGTATGGCACTTCCCATTAACACTAGGGGGCTAAATAGCTTATTAGCTATTAGCTAGTAGCCGTAGTATTCTACGGCCTTGAAGCGGACTTGTAGGGAAAAATTTGAATGATTGACACTCGGCCACTAGTATCTTTGCTGGATTAGCAGGATGGACCGTGACTCGTGAGTAAGCCTACGTTCCCACGAGCAATTTTTTGTGGTCGCGATAGAAAAATCTGCACTGTAAATAGAACTCTGCGTGTATACAATAGAGCTGAAAATCGTGTACCCTCTCAAGCGTCGCGTCATGCTCATGCGTGCTGCCTGGCGGCAAATGACAGCTACAAAAAAAATGTGTCGGCTCATCGGTCAGCTGTCTTAGGTGCATGAATATTTTTAAAGAAAAACATTCATGATTGTTTATGGACGAAAATTCTTTTGACATTTGTAATTTGACGACTGACGTCTGACGTAAAATAATTTCAGTGTAGTAAATATGGCTGACGAACTCAATGTTGACAGTCTGATTCACAGGCTTTTAGAAGGTAAAGTGCAATCTTTTACTTTTCCAAAGTGATTATTTACAATCTGCCTTGTCTAAACTATCATAATAATTATTTTCTTGGCGGTAAATACCTTTCCAGTTGCGTAATTGTTGTGTCATTTATAGGTATAGAAACTCATAAATAAATCGATTATCCTCAATTCTTATCGGAATCTACGATTGATCGCTATGAAAAGTTAATATTCGACTATTTTGTGGACAAATCCAAAAAAATAATCACGTCTGTTATGATTTTAGTACAAATCTATGCATTTGTAAGATGACAATCATCATGACAATTTCATTGGCTTATTGTTATGCTTTATTCGCATTGTATATTACTTTACATGTTAATTTCACTTTATCATGCTGCTTTTTATGGGTTACATCAGTATACAGGCTGCAACAGGACACTGCAAGGCGAAAAGGGAAATTCAAAGACATCTTTTCAGGAGAATGTATGGTTACCACCAAAATATTTTTGTATTGAGCTAGCCATCATCATTATCTTTTTATTTTCTTGTCCTTGGATACGGTTTGCTCTGATTGCCCCGAGTTGTGGTCCCTAGTGAAAAAATTCTTGTTAAGAAAGTCATTTCATTGCTCCCGAAATATTGGTGGTTACATCTGTACACATCATTATACATTTATTCATTATTTTTTGTAATAGATGCCCTCTAGCAACTTACCACAGAAAACACTTTGTAAAAAAATAGTGGAAAATTCCCTTTTTGCAAATTACAACACTTTCAATTCTTCCGAGACACTACCCTTGATACTGTTTTCTTACCATTCATACAGCCAGAGATACATTGCTATAATTAGCATGCTTTTTACAGACAATACCATAAACATATTTTGTTACATTTTAAAAATACATACATTGAACATGCATTTTGCTTATCTATGCAACACAATTTTGTCTGTATATTAAATGTGAAATGATTTTATTGTCATAGTTCGAGGATGTCGCCCAGGAAAGACAGTTCAGATGTCAGAGTCGGAGGTCCGAGGCCTCTGTACCAAGTCCCGAGAAATATTTTTGCAACAGCCAATACTATTGGAGCTTGAAGCACCATTGAAAATTTGTGGTGAGTATTGAGTTTGGATTTTTCTTTTTCCTTCCTTTCCTTCTTACATATTCAGATATACATTTATTTAACATCTCTTTGCCTAGTACTGGTCTAGATTATACCATGTGTCTTTTAATTATTTACATAAAACTAACCAGGTCCCCTAAGTATACTATATATTAAATAAGTTAGTAGTAAGTATACTTGGTAAGCCTATATTATAATATAAGTTAATTTATTGAGCTCCGTAGCCTAGTGGGTAGACCATTTGGTTCGCACTCGAGAGAGTGCAGGTTCAAATCCCAGGTTGTGGCGTGTACCAATGAGACTTTTTCAGATCTCAAGTACATTATACGGACGCTCTAACGGTGAAGGAAAACATCGTGAAGAAACCTGCACATGGTTGGCCCCAGATGTATTGACCAGTCATTCCTCTGGACTATGCCAACTGTGTTGTGAGAATGCCGTATACTTGGGCAACCATACGACATTTAAAAACCGACTGTCCCAGGCGTGTGGCATTGCTAGATCCCATAATCTTTTTGATACATAATTGGATTTACATCTTGTAAATAAGGTTATTTGAACTATACTTTTAAATATATTATGTACTTTAAAAAATATATATTTTTGGCTAAATACTTAGATCAACTAATCCTTTTAATAATATCTCCATGGACCATGGACATGGAGGTATTATAGAAAGGTGTTGTAAGTAGATTCCAGTATGTAACAAAGTGTGATAATGTGGGGGGTTGAGGGGGTGTCTGACTCCACCCACTCATCTACTGGTCAATAGCAAAACTATGTACTTTGTTTGTTACCTTAAACCTTACTTAGTAGTTTTGCTATCTCTATCTCTATTATATGCCAGATTACATTTTTGTCGACTGGGCCATAAAATGATGAAAAACTAAATAGGTATTGCTTTGTCTGAAAAGTCTTTAGGAAGTAATGTAAAAGATCTTTTGTATGCATGATGATTAAAATAATATATTACAAAAACGCCATCTATAGGCAAGTAGTAATTTCTAATTTAACTGACAGACTTTTCAAGAACAATAATTATTATATTTTTTTTATTTATTTACTTACACATGAAATGTAATGGCCTCTATTAGAAAACCTATTTGACTATCTTTTATACAATAAGACAAAATATTTCATCATTTTATTCTTAGAAACTCAATAAGTACAAAAAGTCACAGAGGTGCAGTGACCATACAGGTTATAATATGGTCACTGCAGAGGTGTGAACAGTACAAACCCTGACAGTACATTGATTTAGGCTAAGCCCATTGTGCATTGTGATGACATTGGGGCCGAGTAGAAATCACATAGCACAGTTGCCTATGCTGTCTCCTTGAAATTGGACAAATGATAGACAATACTAATGAGATAAGGAGCGTCAACGAATATACAATATACATTGATCATGAATTTTCTAGAGATTACTACTTACTAGATTATATGTATGATATCTCAGATAAGACGAAAGCCCAGGTCTGTGTGCTAAACATTCTGCCCAACTATAATCATATCTCTTTAGCCTTTTAAATGTGAGTCACGACTGCTCGTGGCAGTTAAACATCAGTTCGATTCAAATTCAAGGAAATGTACGACGCAATTATGCGCCATTATTATATATCATGTATAGTATATGTCACTGTAAAATTGTAAAAACCGTTAGATTGTAAAAATATGTCGAAATATTAAGAAGTATATATTATATACTAGCTGACCCGGCATACGTTGTTTTGCGGTTGTATGTATTTTTTATGCCACATTATAAAAAAATAAAAACAAAAAATTTCGTCCAAAAATTTAAAAAAAATTTAAGGGTGAACAACCCTTATCACTTAGGGGTATGGAAAATAGATAGTAGCCGATTCTCAGACCTACTGAATACGCATATAAAATTTGGTAAAAATCGGTAAAGCCGTTTCGGAGGAGTACGGTAACTAACATTGTGACATGGAAATTTTATATATTAGAAGATTTATAATTTAACGAAGAATAAAGTGTTGAATTATAGGCAGCATATTCGCGTCGGAAGTCTATCAACATTTTACAATTTCACTAGTTTTATTACAATCTAACGGTTTTTACAATTTTACGGTGATATAGGTATACATTTTGTTCGGTCATTTTAATTGTGTGAGTATCTGAACTGTGTTTTTTAATTGTGTGAGTATCTGAAATGAGAACTGTGGGAGAGCCACGCTTCGGCATGAATGGGCGGCTCGACCGGGTAAATACCACGACCTCACAAAAAACCTACGTGAAATAACGCTTGCGTTGTTTCGCCGAGGGATTGGAGATTTTAAGAACCAGGAACGCAAGTCGCAGCAGTCCTCTGGTGTAGCGAGTGTCGATGGGCGGCGGTAATCGCTTACCATCAGGCGATCCGTCTGCTCGTTTCCTGGTTCATTACATAAAAAAAATCTGTGTTACTCCCAGTAACCAGGTAAACTGATACTGATACATGTTGCTGAGTGTGTAATCTCGTGTACTGAATGTTCACGGTCACGACCCCTCGTAAAAGTGTTTTCTACGCGATTAACTCCCCGTGTTATTTCAGGTGATATACACGGCCAGTACACCGACTTGCTGCGTCTATTCGAATATGGCGGCTTTCCGCCCGAAGCCAACTATCTATTTTTGGGCGATTATGTGGACCGCGGCAAGCAATCGCTGGAAACCATATGCCTCCTGCTCGCGTATAAAATAAAATTCCCGGAGAATTTCTTTCTGCTGCGAGGCAATCATGAGTGCGCCAGCATCAATCGTATTTATGGTAAGTATCTATATAGTACTAGCTGTTACCCGCAGCTCCGCCCGCGTAAATACACTATCCCTCGGGAACACTGTACTTTTTCGGGATAAAAAGTAGCCTATCCTATCTTTTAATCCAGAGCCTAAACTACTCCCTTACCAAATTTCATCGAAATCCGTTCAGTAGCTTTTTGCGTGAAAGAGTAACAAACATCCATCCACCCTCACGAACTTTCACATTTATAATATTAGTAGGATGGCCCGTGAGCGCGCACAACTATAAATGAATCTTTTTTTGCACAAAACTAAAATACAGCTTAACAGAAAATTAAAAAAATGTGCAGAATGTGCAAGTTATCGCAAGTGACTACCTAAAAGTTTAAATAAATGTTATTAGTATCCTTTTAATGTGCCTATAAAATAAGATGACTGCATCACTGACATTAAATTAAAATAAAGACGTCGTTATTTGAATCATCAAATCGAATGCATCAGCATCCTGCCCTTCATACCTAATGCCTTGCATTAGCTGGCTCACAACACTTCAATTATTCCTATTAGCCACACATGTATAACCTTTGATATACATACTACATTAAATATCTCTTCAACATCAAACATCTTCCTTGTACATTTATTAGTTACCGCATGGCCGCATACACCAATGAGATTGGTACAAGATAATCATACGACAATTTATGAGACAAAACAGTCGATACAAGAAATGAAATAGAATCCACAAAGTAAAAGATCATGTTCTGTGTGGTTGTAGATAAGTCCAAAACATTTTTTATTATTTTCCAAAACATTTCTGTTTGTGAGTGTTTGTGCCGCTTTCTAAGGACTTGGCGAGAGGCCGAATAGTATTACGTGTTTTAGGATGCGGCCACCGCTAAGTATTCTATGAAAAAAAAAATTTTTTTTTTCGCTGAGGACGCAAGGAGATAACTCAAATGCACTTTTCTTATGACTTCAGAATTGTTTGAACTCGGCTCTACTTTGAATCAAACAAAACAGTTGTCTTAATTTTTTTAATTTTAATTCATTTTCACTTCTTTAATGTGCTCACTTTTTTTTTTTCACAGGTTTTTACGACGAATGCAAGCGTAGATATAACATAAAACTGTGGAAAACGTTTACCGATTGCTTTAATTGCCTTCCTATTGCCGCTATTATTGATGAGAAGATATTTTGCTGTCACGGCGGTCTATCGCCAGACCTTCAAGGAATGGAGCAGATCAGGAGAATAATGAGGCCCACAGATGTCCCTGATACTGGTAAATAACGCCTGAAATCCTTAGGGGACATACCCAAATTACTTGACCACTTTTTACCCATTCCTACCCCCCCCCCCCCCCCCCTTCCGGTGACCAACTTTACGGTGACCAAGCGTAGTATTTTAAAGACAAACCCTAAACAGGTCACGTAGTTTGGTTATGTGCCCTTACCTAATTTTATGAATGCAATATTACAACTCTGTCTGCCGCAATTACGCAATTACGCCTAAACCACAGAACGGATTTAGACAAAATTTTACACAAGAGTAGATTAGATCTTGAGGATTACATGGGCTTCGTTTATCGCGACAAAAGGCACGATTCCCGCGTAAACAAAGCTGCGGGCGACATCTAGTAGTAACATTTCCATTTGTATTGTAGTTGTAATATTTCCAACTCGTTCCATTTGTCGTTGACTACAAAAATTGCAATGAGTGGACCATAATATCAATCTAATAAATAAATAGTGGGCCAATAGAAACAAGGACAATAAAGTAATTTTTTGGCAGGTTTACTGTGTGATCTGCTGTGGTCGGATCCAGACAAAGATGTCCAGGGATGGGGCGAGAACGACCGCGGCGTGTCGTTCACCTTCGGCCCCGATGTCGTCAGCAAATTCCTCAATAGACACGAGCTGGACTTGATTTGTCGAGCCCATCAGGTGGGTCTCATCCTTTTGAAATACCATTCCCCTAAAAAGTAAAAACATCTTGTAATTATGTAACTTTTTAAAAGTTTGATGTAAAAGAGCGGCCAGCTTTGTCAAGAGGGCTTTTTCACACAGGTTGTGTGAAAAAGTGCTTTTGTCTATTAATGGGTAGCGAAAATTTGCACCCATAAGCCATAAACAAAAATATTTTTTTTATTGAAAGATTTGCAATTCTGCATTTATATTGTGTGCTGATGATATATTTATTTTATTTAGGTCGTAGAGGATGGCTACGAATTCTTCGCAAAGAGGCAGCTGGTCACGTTATTCTCTGCGCCGAACTACTGCGGAGAGTTCGACAACGCCGGCGGAATGATGTCCGTAGACGAGACTCTCATGTGCTCCTTCCAGGTAAATGTTTGTCTATGGTCTTAAAAATAATAATGTCTCAAATACGTCCAGTTCTGATGATTCACACACTTTTTATACACTGATTCTATGATTAATTGTACAGATAGATCATTTCCTTGATTGTATACCCCTACAATCAAGCACTACCACCTGGTAGAGCATTTTCCCATTAGACATTAGACGCCGATAGCCAAGAGCAAGTAAAATGTATGAAACATAATTATTTACATTTCCCATAATAAGTCAATTTACTTGCCCCAACACCATATCTATGTAGAAAACCGATATCGGATTATGTGTAAAAGCTCACCGGAAACACTCAGTATATGAAATTGTCCTTTGGCATTATGCCAGCAATGTTGTATCCAGTTTAAGGGGTATATTTCACAAAACTACGCAACTTTTGCTTTTATTTATTTCTTACTAATTATTATTGTACAATTATTTAAAGATTTTGAAGCCATCCGAGAAAAAGGCGAAATATCAGTACAACGGCATCAACAGTGGGAGACCGGCCACACCTCAGAGGTCTCCCCCGAAGAAAAAATAACTGGCATTCGGTATTCAGTGTGCAGCTCAGTGAGACAGATGCTACAAATGATTAAATTATATTATATTGTAATTACTATCTTTTAGAGTAGTCATTTGACACAGCCGAATAATAACTATGTAATAGTTACAAAATATTTATGAATTTTATTGTGCCTTCTTATTTTTAAATTTCTGAAAGGTTATAGTTGATATTTTTTGTTACATTTATTTGCATATTTTATTCGGCATGACTAATGACGATAGCTTCTTTGTCCTCTTGAATCAACACATGTTATAATGATATTATAGAATTATTAATTTAAATGTGGCAGGTAATCTTGTAGTGTCACTACATTTCATAATTTATGTTTAGAAGATTGATGGATTGCTTTGTTATTAATTATTATTATTAATCTGTAACTAATGTGCCTATAAATGTAAAGTATATATTATAGGTCTTTGTATTATAGATGGCTTCTGAAAATTCAAAATTGTAACTTATGAACTTTTGAAAATATTTGGTAGGGAAGGCGGCAGTCATTGTTTCTCCTAGTTTCTTTTAAATTGAAGGTCACCGGAAGAGCTGGCCTAAGACTTGATATTAATTGATTACTTTCTAGCAGATAAGAATCTTCAGATCTAGGACTCCATTGCGAATGATATGGGAGACCTTCACAAGTCCCAGTGAAATTTTATGTTATTTTGCCAACAGTATTAGTATAACAAATAAGTATTTACAAAATTAATTGGCAGATTAATATTGATCTCCCGTTTTGAGGCTTTAAACTTGGCAATTAGTCTCACTCTTTAACTCTTAATGGTGGTAGATGCAGTGCAGTAGTCCTCGCAACAACAGTGCAATTGCTATATTATAATATTAAATATTTAAAAAATTATATGCAGGTTTTGCATTGTACAATTTTATTTTATAGCTATGTTAACATTATCAGATGATATTCAATAATAAATTTTACTATATAAAATAAGATGTTTATTTTAATTTTCATTAAAATTTTACATTGTCACAATGCTATGTGAAAAAATTATCTTGTAATTTTATTCATTCATATTAGATATGTTTCGGAGTTCTCTTCATTGTTTTAAATTCGAATTAGTGTCATGAGCTCATTAAAATTTTATCTATGCTAGTAGTTAGTACACAAATATTTTTTGCGAACTTAGCATTTATGTAGTAACTCATTTGTTGTAACACTCCATGTTCACTTAAATAATTCTCTATTTTCATCTACACTAGTTTCAAATATTGAGTTTTTAAATTATTATACTTAGAGACTAAATTTATGTTGTATTTTCTCGAGTGTGTACAATTTTCTGAAATATAAATTTGTCCTCAGGTTATTGTTTTATCACTTATTAATTTCTTTTTCCGACCAGACAATGTCATCTATGTTTGTCATATTCGGTGTAATTATTTCAACTAATTCTCCATGGTTTGTGATTTTATCATTCAGTTTACTAACAAGATCTTCATTTTTCTTGTGATATTTTTGGATGTCCATTTGCATAGCTTTCAAATAACCTCTTTTGGCAGTTATATTTTTCTTTAATCTATTGGCTCTCGATTCATATTCTTTAGCCAAAGATTCAAGCAAATTTTTTTGTTTCCTCAAGTTGGCAACATCTGATGCTTTTAATTGGCCCTGAACATCATTTAGTTGTGGTCTCCTAAAATGGAAAATAAAACATTTTACAACAGAGTTACTTAAGAGGAAACACTAGGGCCACAAAATGTATGGAAAAACATACAAACATAGTCCCCTGTTTCCTCCCTAGATAATGCCGGTAGAGTAACAATTTTTTTTCCTGAATATCTATGGATACTATTATTAAAAAAAGGAAATCATAGGGACATCCTATGATTTCTCCTTTTTTTCATAAATTAATTATTAAAAGAGATATGGACGTTCAAAAACATGAAAAAATAGCCTGATTTTCTGCTGTATTCAAACATCCTGAAAACAAATTTGACTAAATATATAAAAAAACAACATAGGAACACGGTTCAAGCCTTTTTAAAATTTTTAAAGAAAAAAAGTACTTGAATCGGTTAAATTTTGGAGAAGGAATCAGGGGACTACGAATTGTTGATTTTAATAGGTATTTTCAGTTCCAAGTTGCAGTTGTCTATCGCACTCGCACACATTGATCGCCACACTGGGGGACAGCAATAGATTTTACAAATACCTATTTTTCATTTCTCTTACCCCTGGTGTTTCCTCTTAAACTCTTTATTTAGTGTTTAAAATATCTGAACATTCCACCACTTTGGGAACTATTGAACTAACTCAACTAGATGAATCAGCTGATACTAAAGCTCAACATAATAATTTATTACTGGTTATACAAATATATATTTTAAACTACATAATATGCATTGTAACCAATCTGTGCATTATATTTTATTTTTATACCATGAATGGAATTGTTTTGTGATATTAAGCATATAAATAAATACTTTATTATAGTTTAAAAACTATTTATAACCAAAAACCATTACTACAAGGTTAAGAAGACTGTCAGAGTACAGTATGAACATTTTAATATCGGTTTCAATTACTTTCGACTATTACTACTATAAACGGTCAATGGCGTTTTAATAGATTTTCACTATATTTTTATAGAATCCTTTCTACATAACATGATAAACTGGTTGCCAGTGGTGATACTTGCCATACAGCTTGGCCTGGATTAATTTCAGCAAATTTTTCTTTTTGTTTTTCTAAAGTTTCTAACTTGGCTGGCATATTTTCAAATTCCCACATTGAGCTTAATTCCTGCACCATTTCATCAAGAATGCCTTGTTTTAAACAATTAAACATTGGGACCCACTTAACTCTTTTCAATTTAGATTTGGGAACAGTCTCAAGAAAATCTTCATTTCTGAAAGGAAAGTACATGATAACAGTCGGGTTAACTAATGTCCAATCGCCCCATGTTGGAAGTATTCTCAAAACGAATACATACTTTACAAGATTAACAATGTTACTGAATTCTTTTAATATCGTGAGATTATCAAACGTGGTTAATTCCGAGTTATCAAGATTGGTTTCGTTTCCTTGATCTTCAACTTGCTCACCCATCGCACTGTTTCTAAATACAATCTAAATGTAAATAAAATGCCTAAATAAATTAAAAATCGTAAACAGCTTTGTATATGTTGATCTAATTTGCCGTGAGATAAAATTTAAACAAAAATAACCGTTGAGTTGACAATGACATACAACCACAACTATGCTCTATGCTTTGTTGACATTACCATTTACCATAGATAAAGAAGGTTTTTTAAATTATGCCTACGCTCCCACGAGCGATTATTCGTGATCGTGACTGAAAAAACTGCACTGTAAATAGAACTCTGCGCCAATACATACAATATAACCTGTGGAGCGTCGTGACACTTTGACAGCTAATGTCAACAAGCGTCGGAGCCAAGTCGGAGCCTTTGGTCGGAGCCTTTTTGCTGAAAATCATGTCCAGTGGCAGTTGACACATCTGACATTTGATACTTGCCGCTTCGATTTTAAGCTCTATTGTAATATTGCAGAGTTCTATTTCTAATTTACAGTGCAGACTTTTCTGTCGGAACCATGAATAATCGCTCGTAGGAACGTAGGCTTAAAGCAGTGGTCCCCAACCTTTTTTTACGCGGGCCACAAACCCGTTGTACTAATGGTGTCGCGGGCCGCAACGCAACGTTTTTTAGGGGCAAAAAAATATGTTGTTTAAAAGAGATGATTGATTTTGGGCCAGCTCTATGTACACCACATAGGTAAATAGGAAAAATATACGGGAATTTCATAAAAATACAAAAAAAAGTAATGTAAAGGGTACGTGCGTGCAAAAATGATTATTTGAAGAGTTTTTTAATGCGAGAAACCTATTTTAGGGCGGCCATGACAGTTGTTTTGACTTGACTTTTAACGTAGTTGATAGTTTTAGGAAGAGACATCTTCTTGAGTGTCATACGTCTTTCTTTGTGAAAAGTCATGTCATTGTCAAAATGATATTCTTTGGTTAATTCTGATCTAATCCGCCATGTTTTATTTTACGTTGTGTTGCTCTCCTTGACGAATTTATTTTAATGTGCATTGAAACGAAGTGAAATAAAATAAAATAAAGGATAGGAAACAGTTACTATATTATGTAGCTACATTTACATATAGTGTACATAGGGCTGGCCCACGCCTCATACATTTCTAGAACATCTCTTTTAACGATTTAATAATAGAATAACACAAGGTTAAAAGAGTGAAAATAAACATTTGAGATGAGCTAACGACACAAACTAAAATAAAATAACAAATAGGTATGTATTATAATAATTATGTTCACTCAGTAAGATTTTTGGAATTGTGAACGCTTTTTCACCACTTTATCTAACGGTTACAGATTTCACGCGGGCCGCAGATAAAGGCCCGGCGGGCCGCACGCGGCCCGCGGGCCGCGGGTTGGGGATAGCGGGCTTAAAGTTTCACGGTCCATCCTGCAAATCCAGCACTGGTACTAATGGCCAAAGAAATATTACATACCTACATAGAAGATAAATTAAAATCGAACCGTAGGCAGTTCTTTATCTTAGGTAGGCAGCTATTTGTCTCACAAAACCTAAGATAAAGAAAACACCACAAAACATCACAGAAAAAAACCAATAAGATTGAAAGAGAAAGCCATCTTCATGTCTCTTCGTTTTTTTTTTCAAGGTTGGCTGGACTCCAGTCCGGCTGGTGACGTAGGAATTTCGACTTTATTGCTTTAGAGACTTTATTGCCTTATTGCTATAGATTGTTCGATTTTCAACTCTATTGTAATAGTGCTGAGTTCGGACACGCCGGCCCCTTTGTGCAGGAGTTCGGGGGAATTCCCGTTCATTAGGTGACCTTTAACTCGACTAAATTTATGAATATTCCTGCTAGTAATCCGTCTATTTGTCCAAACTAAATGAAAATTAGTTGTATAATAATTATATTGTATAACAATAATCAATACGGTTTTACTAAGGGTCGATCCACTACGGATGCTGGTATGGGCCTTCTTTGTAGAATCTTTGAAGCTTGGGAGGGGTCGCAAGATGCATTAAGTGTATTTTGCGATTTTTCCAAGGCATTTGATTGTGTTTAGCATGCTACATTGATCAGAAAATTGCACCACTATGGTATACGGGAGTCTTCACTCGACTTTTTGAGTTCTTACCTTAAAAATAGAACTCAAAGGGTAGAGATAAATAGTAAAAGGTCCACTGGGACCAAAATAGAATTAGGTGTCCCACAGGGATCCATTTTAGGCCCATTTCTTTTTCTCGTCTATATAAATGACAATTACCTTATCTAAAAATAATGATAATGAGATAGTACTTTTTGCCGATGACACTTCACTAATTTTTAATGTGAAGCGACAACAGTCAAATTACGACGAGGTAAATAGTGCTCTCTCTAAAATAGCACATTGGTTTAATGTTAATAATTTACTTTTAAATTCAAATAAAACAAAATGTTTAAAGTTTACTTTGCCCAATGTTAGGCAAGTTCAAACCAATATACTATTAAATGACGAGAAAATGAACTTAGTGGACACCACTGTATTTTTAGGTATAACACTATGTAGCATACGCTCGAAGTACGTGAAACAAGAACATCGCTCTGATAAGAGCGTTTTTACGTCGTTTGTCGATTAAAACAAAGAACACGACGATCGTACGAATGAAACGAATATCCGAGTTTTAATCCGTGACTGGAAACATCTTCATTCATCTTGACAACGTTGCAGCCCCGAAAAGGACTTTTTCTAATAAGAATTTCACTACACATCACAAACATTCTTCATTCTTCACACGGCAACAGTCGGTGCGCCGAGGTACTGCGTGACGTCGTGTTCCCGCGGAAGCTCGACGAAATGAACGACGCTCGGCGTCGCGGGGTATATATTTTATACCCAAGCGTCGCGTGTCGCGACACAGCGGCCGCGGCAGTGTGGAGTGATGGCGCAGAATCATGCACAGACGAACAGCCAATAACAAACAACCTTTTAAGGTTGTAAACAAACAGCCAATCAGGATCAATTTTTAAGTTTGTAAATTCTTAGTTTAATAATAATAATTAAGTTAAATTTTTGTATAAATACGTGTACATTTTGTAAATAAATTATTCACTTCACAACTGTAGATCGAGATTTACTCTCTACCTAAACTGCATCGACAAGACGATCTTGGGGACGCTGATTAAGATTGATGATTATTATTACAGTATGTTAATGTAGTTCAAGGTACCAGCTATGTATAGAATTTTTTCAAAATTCAGGATTCATGATTGTTTTTGCCATTCATGAAGAATTAAGCGATTTCCGGGTTATTAAGGGGGAGGAAATTTTTATTATTTTTCCAGTAAGATGCACCGTTTCTGAGATAGAAGCGATTATAGAAAAAAATATGGCAAAATGTAGGAAAATTCAGGATTTTCGACTTTTTTTTCTCCCATCACGAAGAAAATATATTGCGGGGTTCCTAAGGGGGAGGAAATTTTCCTTATTTTTTCAATAGGATGCACCGTTTACGAGATAGAATCAATTTTATAAAAAAACTGGGTACAATTGAAACACTTTTACTTTAAATGTATGTATTGTACATACTAGATAAATTTATGCAATTGAAACTAATTATATTTGTAGATAATATCTGGCTATCAAATGTAGTATCCCGCAATAGTAAAATTGTATCAGGTAAGCGACAAATAAAAAAAAAAACCAAGTGGAAAAAATATGTTTCAATTTACCCCACTAGGAGGTCAATTGAAACAATAGGTGGGGTCAATTAAAACACTTAAATAAAAAATTAACAAAAAAAGAATTCATTTGGTATATATTATAACATGTTATAGAATTAGATTTCAACTATATCATATAAATACGGGCAAAATTGGACCACATTTACCAATATGATTCAACAAAAATCAAACTGCTTTTTAGATTTTAACTAACTTTTTACGAAATTATTTAAGCTACAATAGTATTTTTAGACACAATGCTTTCATTTAACATAAATAATTAAAAGGTAACCGAATGTTAATCATAGAAGCTACAACTATGACTAAAATAATATAAAAATAGTTTCATACAAAATGGCAAGTTTCAATCATGACTATGTTTCAATAACAATATGGTTTTTTTGCTAATTATTAAAATAATATACAAATTTTATTCAAAAATTACAAATAATATTTTCATTCATTCTAATTAAACAGCGCCTTCTCCAACAACAAAAACTCTAACTTCCTCAAACCTCTGGTCGATAGTCCAAAATATATATTGGCACTTTTTATGGCATATTTTGCTATTTCGCCTCTTGAGCCACTGTAGAAACTTTTTGCTGAATTTTAATTTCAGCGATTAGCGTGTCTTCTAGCACAGATTCTCTTTTTTTCTTGTACCTACTTAGAGACTTAAGATCTACATTTAACATATTCGCAGCGTTTCTTAATTTTCTACTTGACAAAACCTCTTCGTATTGATAGACAAATAGGTCCTTTGAACTTCTGTTCGTCGAAAGTTTACGTTTTCGTGGCATCTAAAAATTAAAAAGATAATAATTAAGTAAATACGTTTTCTTCATTCAAATTAAAATTATCAATCAATATTATAAAGTAACTGAAAGGTGTAAGTAGATGGTAGGTAGCTTGAATAAAGTGCACTCACTGAGCAATGTCAGAACAGCCAGTTATAATATACGTACCTATATTAATAAAAGTGCATACAATATAATAACATGAACGATGGAGATGTTTGAAACACGTGGATGATTGAAACGTCCCCAAAACCGTTGTAACAAAAGTCCCCATACGCGACTTTGCATTTGAAGTTATTTTATCGGCATAAATACTGAATTTAAAGTGGATCCGATTATATAAAAAGAAACCTAACTAACCAAACAAACCACTAAAATAAATCAACCAGCACAAATTACCATAATAACGAAAATATTAAATAATCAAAAACATTGAAAATACTCACGGTAGGTGACAAAAATCAACAAACCTCATTTGTGAACGACTGCTTCGCACGATGTCGCGGACGCTATGAGTATATATCTGTATAATCTATGGACGCTACTGCAGAAAGTTCGGACATGTTCGGTGCGTCGAAAAAGTGTCAGTTGGACGCCGTAAGTACATTAGTTTACTAGAAAAACGCGTTGTTTCAAACATAACGCGTTTCAATTGTCCCCAGTCTACTCTACATTGAGTTAAGAGAGATGTATAAATCTATATTCTATAGAAATGTCGGAAAATTCAGGATGTATATATAAATGAAAATATGTGGTTGCGGAGTTATTAAGGGGGAGGTAATTTTCATTATTTTTCAAGTAGGATGCACCGTTTCTGAGATAGAAGCCACTATAGGAAAAAATATGGCAATGCTCTACTTTGAGACACGAACGGTGTACATAAAGCTATAGAAAATTTGGAAAATTCGGGATTTTAAAATTTTCATCATGAAGAAAATATGATGTTGAAATTTTCTTTATTTTTTCAGTAGGATGCACCGTTTCCAAGATATAATCAACTTTATAAAAACATAGTAAATACTCTACATTGAGATACTAGAATGTATAAAGCTATAGAAATGTTGGAAAATTCAGGATTTTCAAAATTCTTTTTCTCTCACCATGAAGAAAATAGGAGGTTGCGGATTTACTAAGGAAATTTAAAATGGATGACTTTTTTGTAATCAGCACCCCCAGAAACCAACAAAAGGACACCCACACAAATTGTCGCCAAGATAGTTATTTGTTCGCTAAAATAATATCTGTCTACCAGTTTAGAAAATTCAGTAGTATTATTTAGTCACCAGATTTGTACTTAATATTTTGTTCCTTACATTCTTTCGCCAACATGGTAATTTACCATTCAATATTCGGTATTTTCACATCCAAAATTTAATTGTTTTGTCGCAGTTTAAATACATGCCTATTATAATAGATAATAATACTTATAGTAGATATCTAATCATTATCATCACTGGTGATTGTTTAGTAGACCCACAGATCGGTAAAGCTTATTTGCTGAAATACCACGGCCTCTCAGAAAACTGGCATAAAATAACGCTTGAGTTTGTTTTGCCGAGAGAGTGAGAATAGCTATTCTCACCCTCTCGCTAGCGGAGGCTTTTTTGTATTTATAACTTTCTTAAAAAAAATTGAATAAATAGGTATAACTAAAATGAGAAAAATATTTTTATTTTTAAGTGAAGGATTTTTATAGTAAGTAGGTACTTAGTAGCCAACAGGAGAAACTTAATCGTCACGTCTATTTCTCGCGTGCGCGAAAAGTGAGGGTGCCTACCCATTCGGGACAAGCTGGTTTCTCCGTGTCCCATGACCCATCACCCACGAGCTCTGAGGTCAATTTAATTTAATCAGAAATGCGCACGTGCATGTGTGTGCAATTTTCTACAGAAAAACGTAAGTTTTAAAGTAAGTAATAATTGTATACTTTATTGATAAAAAAAGTAAGGAGCGTAGTGTTTTAACTAGTATCTATGAGCTCCGTGGCCTAGTGGGTAGACCGGTAGGTTCGCGCTCGCGTTCGAGAGAGTGCAGGTTCGAATCCCAGGTTGGGGCGTGTACCAATGAGACTTTCAAATCACAAGTAGGTACATTATACGGACGCTCTAACGGTGAAGGAAAATATCGTGACACGTGAGGAAACCCGCACATAGTTGGCCCCATACGTATTGACCAGTTCATTCCTCTGGACTAGGCTGACTATGTTGTGAGAATGCCGTATGTGCTTGGGCAACCGTACGACATTTAAAATAACCTAACCAAGAGCATGTCAGGACATGTCTAAGGAGGGTTCCGTAACTATGAACGCGTAATATGTTTTTTTTTAATTACTCCAAAAGTTACTGTCCGATTTGGTTCACAATAATTTTCCTAAAGAGTTTTTAGTATGATCTATCAGCATGGAAATTTGCAAGTTTCTATCTCCTATAGTTTAAAAATGCTAGGGGGGGACCAACTTACACACTACTTTGGAGGCCGATTACTCGAAAATGGTCAACTTTATAAAAAAGTTACGTATGAAACCTTGCCTTTATTTTAAAAGACCTATTTTACGATACCCCACACGATGGGGTAGAGTGAAAAAATATTTTTCATCCCCACTTCACATGTATGGAGAGCCACCCCTAAAATATAAAATTATTATTTTTTTATGATCCCGAAACCGTGATCTATATACAGTCTACAATTGCACCAAATTTTATCAATTTATATTCATAATTACAGGAGCTAGAGGCGCGGACAGACAGACAGACAGACAGACAGACAGACAGACAGACGGACAGAGCGAAACTATAAGGGTTCCTTAAGTATTACGGAACCCTAAAAACCGACTGTCTCAGGCACTACAGTATTTCAAGAGTGGTTACTCCGCTCGGGGGATACTGTATAAATCATCTATTATTGGATAAAGAGGCCTAAGTTTATCTAGTTCTATTTCCTAAATTCGTATCTATATTTAAATCCATAATCCATAATCCATAGTACCTACTAATAAGTATATTAAAACCTAACCTTCTTCAGCTCTCGTTTGTACGCTCGTTCTCTTCAAGATCGAGTCATATGTTATTGCTTAGTTAACTAGTTGCCTTTTGAGAGATAGAAAAACGATAGTTTCAATATCAAAGATTCCTTCATAATGCCATCTTGCTCTCATAATGTTATGCATAAGCAAATGATTATGAAAAGTCTTTTCGTTCAGATCTTATGTGACAATGTAAGAGGAATATTATAATAAAATAAAATATACTCGTAGACACTTGTACAGTCATCGACAGATTCGGTGTACCTACTTTTGAATCTTATTGCAAAGTAATAAAGTCGAAAAGGTGTACATCGTTTTTGTCGGCGTACGTTCTTCGTGCTAATAAGAAAAATAGTAGATAAGGACCTACTTAGGTTATTACTGCAGTATTATGTGTTCTGTGCTGCACGTTCCCATAAAATACAAATAAAAGATGAGCGCTTTTTAATATTTTATTGTTTTTTTGGTAGTTTTAGAAGTACATAAAAATTATTTTAATAAAAACAAAAAATATTTGTTTGACAAAAAAGAGTTCATTTTGGTGGCAGTGACTATGTTTGTGCAGTCTTCCTGACTGTAATGTCCTGATAATCAATTGTAGATAGTTTTAAATATCTACCAGATTTTGTTCAACTTGTACAAAAAAGTTCAATAATATAGGTAATTTAACATATTAGTCAAAAATAGAGATGCAAATTAAATGTTTTTAGGCACTGTATTAGATTAAAATACACGGATCGGAGTCAGGCTTCTTAGTAGGCTGCCGCTGAAAAAATAAATAAATATTAAATTAAGTACTTATGAAAAAAAAAACTACCTTTGTAGGTATTAGGTACAGTATCTACGCTTAGCATGGCCACCATAGAAGTGAGTGTTTTCTGCACGAGAGTAGACATACTGACAGACGACAAAATGCAGATTTCCTTTATCCTTCTGTCATTTTGTCTATTCCGTAGAAAAAAAATTCTACGGTGGTTATGCTACGCATGCAGAAACTAGAGAGTGTCGTGGCTGCGATGTTTTTCGTTGACTGCTTACTTACTTACATCATTCGCTTTTAAATGTTTTTAGGAAGCGATTACCTATAGGCTTTAACGATATTTCACCATAATGGGAACACTTTGTCTGTATAAGAATTATGTACTAGGTAAGTATAGGTAAATATCCACGAAAACTGTTTCAAATTGTCTTTTGTTCAATGTGTTCTTTCTGTTAATAATAATTTTGGTTATTATCAGTAGTAAGGCTGGTAAGTACCTACTAAACTATATATTATATTGTCCCGTAAAACTTATAGCTAATATAATAATCATAGTAGGTAATAATAAGTATAATGCACACAGGACTTTCATGCGTGAAAATCTTTGAGAAAACTGAAACCATTCATTCGATGAAAACTTTCACAGGGATCTAACTAGATGGCGCTGCAAAACGGTAGATGCATGAACTGATTGTATTTTTAAACCTCTATAAATAATAATATTATGATTTAGCTACAAGATTGACTAATAACTACATGATACTGACCATGATAATAGTTATAAAAGAAACTAGTGCTAGCAGAAACATGGCGAAAATGAATGAATAACAGAACCCCCAGGTGCAAGTCTTTTAATTTTAAAGGAGACAAAATGCATTAAAATAAAAAATAATTTAAAAAAGGAAGGAAAATAATATTACAGTGGCAGTGTTTCATATTACCTATAAATACCTGCTGGGTTTATAGACTACGAATAAATGGCATAGTCTTGCTTATATCATCCACTGTTAAATCATTCAGCATAAGATCTGCCATAGTCAGAAGCATAATATTAGATAATGTTTTCATATTATAAAATCGAAGATCATAATATCGAAGATCATAATATTAGGTACCTACAGTTAAAAAGAGACTTTCATAGTAGGTATAGCTGAGCTGCGATATACTTAGGTAAGTACCACAGCCTCATTCTATTTATATGAAAATTAATTAAACTAACATTAATTTTATACTATTCATACTATTATATATTTTTTTGAATACGAATAAATAATTAAGCAATCTTGCATTTTCTTAACCTCAAAAAAAATATCCAATGTTGTTTAGCCAAAAGTTATTTCATTTTATCGAAAACTTTTTTGTTAAATACTCGAGTAAACCAATTTTCCCAGCCTCCCCTTTATAGTACAGGAGCCAACTAACCTAGGGGTCTGATCGGGTGTTTATCCCAGAGGAAGGTTCGTTTGACGGGCGATAGGTACGAGTCACGAATGTATGAGGGGCTGCGGTCCCATCGGGCCAGGGGCTTCAGCTCCGGCCAGTCGTACCAGAACGGGTCCCGAGTGATCGCGGAGATCGGCAGAGACGGGCTAGGGTTGAAAATGTCCGCCCAGGGCCGGCGTCTCAGCCCTCCGGCGCTGTACAGCGGCGCACCTACCACAGAAACACATTGACATAACTCCGCAACACACGCACAACACGTATTTAACATAATACATTCTCTCAACACAGAAACCTACATAGTGAAAATACTATGAGTTATCAGAATATTCTCAACACAGAATTAAATTTCCAGAATTTTATCAGCATAGAATTAGTTTGCCAGAATATTCTGAACACAGAAGTATATTGTCAGAATATTCTCAATACCTACAGAAATATATTTCTATAATATTCTCAAGTCTTATCACAGTTTGCAAGAATATTCTCAGCACAGGATTTATTTGCCAAGATGTTCTGAACAGAGAAGTATATTTTCAGTATTTCATAACACAGAAGTAGGAACATTGTTAGAATATTCTGAACACAGGAATAGGTAAATTGTCACCTTAGATATTTTAGTATTTACAGGAGTTATTATAATTAAGCAATTTTATGTTAAAAGCCAAATAAAAAAATTGCGATTAAAAGTAAGCTTTGTCTATTCAAGCTGTTTTGTCAGGAAATCTAAACATTGTATAGAATCATACAAAACGAGGTTTCTCGGTGGGCATTAGTACAAAAATGTTGTTAAAAGTAAATACCTACTTATACTTTAAAGTTGAATGTCTGCTCTATCAAAGCTAAAAATTTTGTTTGAAATATGCAATCCGGTAACATCTACTTAGGTATGTAATTCGGTGACTTAAATTTACAATTAAGAATAATTATTATACTACGTATTTCTTATAAATTATATTTGAGTACTAGCTGATGCCCGCAACTTCGTCTGCGCAAAACTAACGGAAGCGGAACCCTATTTTTTTAAACGGAACCCCAAAATAAAAATAGTCTATGTTAGACCTTATAACATCAGCTATCTGCTAGTGAAAGTCCCGTGAAAATCGGTCCAGCCGTTTCAGAGATTAGCCGGAACAAACAGACAGACAGACAGACGGACAGACAAAAAAAATGGTATTTTATTGTAAGTACCGAATATACTTTCAAATTCAATAAGTGAAAAGCTGTTAATTTGAAGTTGCAAACAGACACTACAATTTTATTTAGCTGTATAGATTTTTTCAGCTTTATGAAAAACAATAGGTAGGTATCATGTATAATCATGGCTTCAAATCTTTGTTCGCTATTGAAAAAAACTAAAGGTAATTAATTTATTACTTATTCACACCATGCAAATTTTATATTTACAAGAACATACACTCGGAAATTTACGATTTTGTGTAAAAAGTTGCACTATAAGCTTTTTCACAAAATTCTTATAATATGTGTATATAAAAAGAATTATTTAGCTCGTTTTAAGAATAAAATTAGAAATTTAAGGGCCTCTTTCATAATCTTATACAATACGGCCGATGTATCTTGGCGAGTCTGAACTTCGCGCAGAAGGTTGCGCAATAACTGTTTTTAAGTGTTTTCGTATTTATTTTGTTTGTAGTAATTGGTCAACTATATTAGGGAAATTTTATTAGTACATAGGTATATAAAAATAATACAATAACAGTTTTCTTCACGAGTTGTACATGTGCTAAAGTTCGCAGAGCCTATGTTCAGACCCGTCAAGATACAGCGGCCGTAGTGTAAGTGTCGGATAGTTTATCTTAAGTTTTGACGCTGCTTACTCTATATCGAGCGACAGAGACAAAAGTCAAAACATGTACAAAAGCTATCTGTCACCTATCGTAGATTGTGAAACAGGCCTTAAATATAATAATTTATAGGCAAAGAGGGCTACAACAGAGAGTCACGACGATGTAGATAGGTAGAGAGTGGAGACGCTAGGGTACACGGTAGGTAGAGGCGCGCTTACCGTCAGCGTCGAAGGCAATCTCGCAGTCTCTGGGCGGGCTAATCCGCGGCTTGACGGGCGTGGGGGATTTCCCGCGTAGCGACCGATCGAACCCGGCCCAGTTTTCCGCGTCCGCGAAAAATGGGTCCTTTCTGAACTCGTCCGAAAGTCTCGACAGTCCTTCACGGCATATACCAGTGTCAATACCACGCAAATAATAATAAACGTGGTACAGTATAGGTAACGTAGTAACTATTAATCTGTGGTACAGGAGTGTATCGTTCGCCGCAATGATATTAACATACAAGATGTACGAGACGCCGATGTAGCTATATACAATGCAGTTCATGCACACGTCGAAATTCGAATGCTTGTTATCTCCGATTTGCAGAATGAATGTATTTCAGCGTTAGGTTTCTGATCAGCGGACACGGTTATATCTTATTCGATGGTGGGAAGGTACTAAGCTACAAATCAAAACACGGATTTGTCTTTTATATTTTAATAAAAATATGACTGGGTTAGTTTGTGTTTGTACTATTTATAAATATGGGATGTCGGTTCATTACAAACAGGATATTTTCTAATCTATTTGTAGATATGTATTTTAATAACAATTTTGTAATAGTAATAAAATATATTTCATTATAACAAATAAATATCTTACAAATTTTGCATAAGACGAAACAAACGATATAACAATAAATTACTCAATAAGGTAAGTTCAGTTTGTAAAAACAAGATTTTCTAATAAATTGTCTTTACAAAATGAAATATATTTCAGGGACCGCTCACACTCAGTTTCAAACTCAACTGAATCTGAGAGTGCGTCGCTCCTCGATATACCAACAGGTGTTCATGTTAAAATCCAATACGCAATGATAACAAGCTTGCATAACAATTTCACTTAATTGGAATTTATACTTTATTGAGTTCATCCATTCGCAATTTACACAAACAACGCTCAGTCTTTTCGAGACACAAAAAAGACAGAAGACCATAACATGATCGCCCGTGTCATAAATATTATTTGGCGTAAACTCCGAATGGTGTTCGCTTAACCTAATTAGTATTTACCTGATCCCCAGTGCGGCTTGTTGTCGGGTTCGTACTCGATGCCTTTGAGGCTCTTGGGCGAGATGGGGTCGACGATGGGGGCGGAGAGGTCGGTGATGGGGTAGGCCCGGTCGCGGAGGTACAGCCCGTAGCGGGAGGGGTACAGGCGGTCGATGGCGGCTAGTCTGTCGAGGTGGTCCTGCCACGCCTTGTGCGCGTCGAACGGGTCCACACCTCGTCGCACGCGCCTCGGGATGTTGTAGACTGTTTGTGGTGAAAAGAAACAAATTACCACGATGTCATTGGTGAAAAGGTAAAATAATAGAGATGGAAAAAGTTTTGGAAGTCCGATGTAAAGGAGTTTGATTGAAATCCAATAAATAAGGCTTTGTTGTGTAAAACATGGCAATATTATTATTTAATTTTATTATGTCAATCTTTTTGTAATATTAACCAAAATTTAGAGTAGGTACAGACGACAGTGAAACACGTAAAAATACTGAAAATATAGGACAACAAACTAAGCAAATACTACGTAGGTGTCTACAAGATTTTTCATCACAGTATCGAAAAGTAATCTTTAAGGTTACGTTAGTAATTAGTTAGGAGCTTGTAGCATCATAAGCTTTAGTTGCAATGCAATTTAGTACCTTAGTAAAATAATTTTCTCATAGAACTCACCTCGTGATCAAAAATGACTTCAAAATGTTAATGTATTCCAAAGGTTGGGGGTTTATACAAATAAAATTGTGTACCCAGGAAGTGCAAGAAGATTTAATAAATGATGTCGATAGTAATATTATTGATGATATTTTAGTGTGAAATTGATATGTTTCAGAGGTGATTTCTATTATTTACTTCATGCACGAACATTGACGGACGAACGTAGCAAGCATACATTGACTATGTGCATTTTTTCGCGTGAAATGCCTCCTAAAATTAACCACAGAGACTATACAATTTTAAAGTGTTTCTTTATAAATGTCTATTCTATGATGTGAAAATGTAGAACTTGTTTTTAATGAATTTGTAAATCGAATCATCAGAAATTAAATCTCCGAGCCCTCTCTGGTTCCACGTCTCATAAAGTTTAAAATTTATTTATAAAATCTGTATACAAATTGTTACAAAACTTAATTTCACAGTTCAGTACAAACTAGACAAATATATTTTAACAATGCTGAATTATCAACAAATCTTTATTAGTGAATGAAATCTAGATCACGATAGTATTATTCGCGTCCATTTAACTCCCCCGGGTTTATGCTGAAACAATTAAGATAAAATGCAAATATTTACATCGGAAATTAAGGCAAATTTTCTGATGAGGGTTAAACCATTGCGTGATTCAAACTGGGTAATCATAGCGTATCGATGGCCAACTTTATACAGAATGAAATGTTTAATAACTTCAAAACTATGTGTATTATCGTTATCAAGTCTATAATTATCATAAGTATTCGAAAGACGTAGCGAAAGGTTACAGCGTTTTGCCAAAGCGAAACTTGTGCCGGCACCTGCCAAGCGTTAGCTAAAAAACTAGATCATGTTGTCAACACCTGTTTATTTTCAAATGGCATCTCTATAGTTCGTGTTGTTAGCGTTATGTCGTCTGTACACACTAGACAAGTAGCTTGCAAAAGCAAGTTCTATTGGTGTAGCTCCGCTACCCTGTTCGGCTTAGCTATTTGCCTAGTGTATCAGACACGTTATGCTAGAATTGCACGCTAGACAAGCAAGCTTGCGAAGCAAATGCTACTGTATCCAAAGCTTTCCCACCCCCACAAATCCCTTGCCAAGCTGCTTGCCTATCGTAAACATTCGGTATCGGTCATTATAAGCGAACTAACTTGGCCTGTATCGTTCGAGGGAGCGCGGGTAGTTGTGTGCGTAGATGGGGCGCGGGGAGTAGCCGTACACCTCGCGGTGGACGGGCAGGTAGCGGTAGCCGGGTACGGTGATCCTCTCCGCCGCGCCGATGGGGTCGTCGTAGATGGACTTGGTGTAGGGGTACGTGGACAGCAGCTCGGGGAAGACGCTGCGACGTGATGGCCTGTAACGCTCCTCTGCCCTGATGTCTTCTGATCCTGTTTTTATTTTTAATAATTAATCAAATAGTAGATGCCTGTTCTTTTCTTTTATCATGCTTGTGTTAACATTAAAGATACGATCAAACTCACTTTAAGGAAGAAAAGAGAAGCTTAACTTGTAATACGGGAACTTTTGTCGTGTAATTAAATAAGTAATTAATCAGAATCGTATCGAAAATATATGTGCAAGTACGATGTAGAAATATTTTAACTCTATGTTTTGTAAATCGGTGTAACTCCACGAAATGTAAAAAATGATTACCTACTCTAACAAAAAATGATCAGGTGTATGTCTCACTCACGGTTGGGTTTTTTATTGAGACAATTATCATTATATGGTAGATAACGTAATATTTGAGTGTGTATTTACCTTTTAGAGAACGGACAAAGGATTGCCAAAATCTGGCTTTCTTCGACGCCGTCTCATTTCTGCCAATCATTTCTAAATGACTTTTAAACATTTTGACTTCCTATGTCGTGCTCGTTTTCTGTAAAAAATATATACAAATAAAATATGAAGATTAACGGCCCGTTTCAATAACCTATCTATATATTATTATAATTAACTATTTGTTCAAAACGTCGTCATTCAATCATTTGCCGGTTTTTCGCGATATAAACTTGACGTTTCTAACGAATAGTTCTATAGATAGGTTAATGAAATGGGCCGTAAGTTAAACAAACGAAGGTTAAAATTACGGTAATGACGTGAATTTTATTCGAGTGAAATCTTTTGTTTAAAAAAGAAATACAGTCGGTTCCTCGTTACAAATGACACCTTTGCAGCATACTCTTGCAAATTTCTTCGTTTTGGGGTACCAACTGAACGTAACTTTTATCGCACAGGTGATAAAATACAAAAGAGTGTAAATAGAGTGATGACGTATGTAGCTCGTGCTGCAAATAGCCGCCTCTGTTGCTGGTTATTCGAATAGCCCATGGTCTTGGCTCACAGCCAAGCCGCCGAGAGAGACTCGAAATCGACCGTTTTTACCAATGTGTCTGATCTTTGCTATTTTGGTTATGTCGACCTTGTTCGTTTCGCACGCTACCTAATTACGCAACTCTTGGCATTTTTCTCTGCGTTTATTGATGTTTTACAAATATACTTTCTATTTTTCAGGCTAGATAAAATATGTTTAGATTCAGCAGACGAATTCAGCATTTATTTGAGCCCCCTCTTGTTTTTTAAAATCAATTTTAGCTTTATAAATGAACAATCGCTCTACATTTTAAAAACCAAGCTGTGTTGTAATTTGAGATGTCGCTTGTTTGTTTATTTACTTTTTTTTGGATTGTAGTTATTGCTTGACATTAGCTTATATTAAACAAAAGCCTCAACATATTAGGAAATATAGGTACCTACGAGTACCAGTACAAAAAGTAATGTTTACTTAGGTAGACTATAAGTTATTTATTATTTATATATTTAACTAATTCTTAGGTAGATATAACTTTTTGTATTAACATTTTTTTAGTTTCATTAGAGCTTATCCACATTGCACGGTGCAATATTGCGCCGATAAATTTCTAAGGTACGATCTTATGTCATTGGCATAAGTACATGTTGTACCGATATGACAAAGAAAGATATATATTTATATTAAAATATATCGCTGACTCTCTAATACCTTAGTAATTTATCTCTTAATCGTGTAAGTATTGTATTATATTATAATTTATATCCAAAGCATATACAAATTCTATATTATTTACAAATCTCAGTACATTTACTATTATTTGTAGAGATTGTAGTAATGTTTATGTTGCTAATGGAAATCTGAATGCTCAATAACATATTGTGTAGGCAATCTTCTGGTATTCGCGTAACGGTTTTAGTCGTTAAACTGTATTGATATTTAAATATAGTATATTGGTGTACTTTTAGTAGTATATTGGTGGTAATGTAATATGAACGATCAATCAACGATTCGAGTTGATGTATTTGAAGTCTTGATATAGCTTTAAAATTTAAATCATGGGCATATCTTAAATATGCTTTCATTATTTATTTACAGTAAACATAATAGTTTAAGATTATTTTTCACTTTCGAAAATTTGATGAAGTAATTGAAAAATAAGTGAAGATTTTTTACGCGTGCAGATTATGGTTGATATTAGTTTTTGGTATTTTAAAAACGTTAATAGAAATATGTCTATAAAGAATATTCGTATTACAAGCATAAAGATTCTACTTAAAAAAAAATTATAAATATTGACTGATTTTCCGGAGCTTTTATCTGTAAAAGTTTGTAGCCTTCTATTTGAAATTAATTTATTTTTTGGAAATATCTTATTAAATATAGAAATTAGATTTATTTTTTATATTTTAGTAAGACATAAATTCATAATAGTTTACAAAATGTTATTATGTAAACAAGTTTTTAAAAATCATATTTAGACATTAGTGTCAAGTGCAAAGGCCAATGTCGATTTTTCTACTATTTCTGAATATGACCTATTTTAGTAGAGTTAGTCATGTTGGCAGCCAATGTCACACTAGCCACACCTGAGAAAGTCACGATATTGTGAAACGGGTACAAAAATATTCGGGACGATTTGTCGACATCGCAGATTTGGCGCGCGAGGCACCGCCAGAAATAGACAGAGCATTCGTATCGGATTCACTTATCGTTTCTCCGCTGGCGTGAAATAACAGGTGTTGTGACGTCATAGTTCATGTTACGTCCATTATCATATTATACACATTACGATTATTTATTACAAGATCCCGTTTGAGACAAGAGAAATGAGTATGAACACAGACTTGAAACACATATAAAACACGAGATGCATAAAATACTGTTATGCTTTGAGCTAAGACCAGACACATTTTATTTCAAAAAATTCTCTTCTTTTGGATAATAAAGTAACTTACGTTACGTAGCTGGACTTACGGAGCAAGCGAGACGGCTATATACACTGTCACGGACGCACTTGGTCACTTCTTACCGATTAAATAATTCGTTAAATAGCGGTGCTGTTTCGCTGACGAGCCGACGTGGAGTGTCGGGACAGGGCGGGCGCGCACTGCGGCGCCCAGCGTCAGGGCTGCGTGATAGGCCCGCCCGCCCCCGCCCGATCCCGCCCGCCCAAAACGTGCAGGGTCTGGCCACGCGGATAGCGGTTACGGGTTTGCGATCAGTTTTGTGTTCTTCTTAATAACATAAGGATTTAAACTCTTTTAAATTAACACAGTAATAGAAATGACTACTATGATAAGTTGAGATAAAAAAAGAAGAAGAGATAGTTACTTATTCCATTATGATATTGTAACAAAAAAACAAGAAGCTGATCGCTTAAACACATGTCCGATTGTCCGCTCTCTGCATAGCCAAACACCGGATTTTACAACCATTTTGGAACATATTACTTGATATCAAACAACACTATTTCTGCTTGTTTATTTACATTACATGTTTAGTGCATATGAACTAAACTCGTGTTTATCATAATCATCATCTCAGCCTAAGGTATTACTTCTGAATGGTATTCTTATGTAACTGTTTTTGATAATAAAACTAGTATTTGCCTAAATGTTTTTTTCTAAGTACATTTTCACAAACTAACATTCGTCCAAATATCTTTAATAGATAATAGTAATAACATAATAAAAAATTTATAAAACCTTGATTATAATCTACATAAAATTGTAATCAAACTGAAACGTAATTCAAATATATAAAAAATTCTAAATTAAAATATATCCTAGATCAATTCTCTATAATTCTATATTGTATGGTGTAGACCTCCGGCGTAGACAATGCTACGGGCCTACGCGGCGTAGCAGTGGCGTAGTAAAAGTTTTATACTTAGGTTTTATAACATTCAAAGTAATATAATGTAAATTTTAAAGTTTCTTACATAATATATTTTATCTTAATTTAAGCCTAAACTTGTGTACTTTGTGTTGGAGCTTAAACAAAATTAAACAACTGATTTATAGAATGAGTGTACGAAATGTCGGGTTTTAAGTGTTTGTTTGTTATTGTAAATATGTAATTGTATATATTATGTAAACAGCTTTTCACTAAATGCATATGAAAGTATATACGATACTTCCAATAAAAATCGATTTTTAAAATGTTTGTTTGTCCGTCTGTCTGACTGTCTGTTTGTTCCGGCTAATTTCTGAAACGGCTGGACTAATTTACATGGGACTTTCACTAATAAATAGGCTGCTGAGGATGAGGATATAAGGTGTAACTTAGGCTACTTTTATCTTAGGGTTCCGTTTCTGTTAGTTCTACGCCAACGTAGTTGCGGGCACCAGCTAGTTATTTATATAAACTTTATATACCTTTTATCTCGTAAGTTTGTGTACAAAGAAAATAGATGCTTATAGAACACAATATAAACAAATACGCGAACTTTTGGCAGTACGATTCGAATAAGAAATGTTCTCATTCGTATTAAATGCTAAATATAAAGTTCTGGAGATCGTTCGTCACTGACAAACTTAACCTTCACTCTGCTCTTCATACACATATCCGGCCTACTCAAAGATACTAATTGAAATATATCTAATAAGACTATGTGACATTTTCGTGTAAACAATTTTTTTTCTTGATGTAGGTTTGTCAAATTGATTTAGGATTTTTTTGCTTTTCATTTACCAACGTTGACAAGTATAATATATGGGATATCTCAATGTATTATACATTTATTAAAGCTTAATCATTGTAAGCAGTCAGCCTTGAGTGATTTTAATAGAAAAAAATACAATTCAATATTTTTCTGCTGACCAACTCTATATTATAATAGTGTAAACAATACAAGAATAAAGAATCTGTTACTCTTACTTTTTTGTATAGGAAGAAAACTCTGTATCAAATTTTAATGAAAATACGTAAGTATGAATGTAAATTTAGGCTTAAATCGCGCTAAAATTAACATTTTTATACGAGAATTAGTTATAGTTACAAAATAGACAAAATGCAATTACCGTCGCGTTTAATTCCATATGATCATTCAATCTTTATAATTGAGACAGATGTCAGCATCTAATTAATTTATAACATAACATTTGATTATAGTCCAAGCACATTTATAACACATGTCGATTTCTTATGTAATGGATAATTTTAGCCAATTCGCCAATCGGCAGATTTAGAAATGTCAGGCCATGTTGTTCCGGTGACGCAGTGGGTTAAGATATGACGCCGTTATACTCTGCGTCACATTGTTCCAAATACTTTTCTCGGCCTAAATTAATATTTTATTTATACCAGGATTGAAGTACAAGGAATGCGTATATAATTGCGTATGCGTATAATTTATGATCTTACATTTTGCTCGGAGCACAAGGCTTGATGGTAATTCGTATCTTATACTTGAAATCTTGTATGTATAATATCACCGTAAAATTGTAAAAACCGTTAGATTGTAATATAACTAGTGAAATTGTAAAATGTCGACAGATTGTGAAATAAACAACAAGTAAGTTTACTACGGTAAGGTAACTACTTACGGTTTTTACAATTTTACGGTGACATATAGGTATATACTAGCTGACCCGGCAAACTTTGTTCTACCTATATAAATATAAATAATATAGTAAATAAGGCAATAAATGAGCAGATTTTGGATTTCATTAAGTGTAATTTTTCATTAGGATAATAGATATAATTAAAAAGAAATCAATTATTTTAATGATTGTTAAAATGGGCCATGTATTTTGGTGCATGGGTTGCAATCTTCAGTAAAGCATCTCGTAATAGACGACATTTTTCGTTTAATTATCAGGCGCAAGAATAAATAACGCAGATTGTCTTCCGATCCATGAATATGCCACATGTAATTGACCAGGTGAAAAACCTTGTGACTTATTAATGGTCATGGCGAATGCAAGACGGATCGGAAATTGATGCCGTTTGAACTCAAACGGCATATCGGTATTCGGTAGGGATCATCGGGATCTTCGGAATGAGAACTTCCTCACCTTCGAATTTTCCTTTGAGTATCGTCGCGTAAATCACATTATTTGTAAATCCCTAAATCTCCTATTTACTAAATCCCCAAACATATTTTTCTGCGATAAATAGTAGCCTATGCTCTTCCTCGTAGTCTACTCTATGTCTGTGCCAATTTTCATGATGATCGGTTAAGTAGTTTTACGTAAAAGCGTTAATACAGTTGTCCACAGGAACCGTACATTTCCCGCGATAAAAAGTAGCCTATGTCCTTCCCAGTGGTCTACTTTATATCTGTGCCAAATTTCATAATGATCGGTTAAGTAGATTTTACGTAAAAGCGTAAATACAGTATTCCACGGGAACCGTACATTTTCTGCAATAAAAAGTAGCCTATGTCCTTTTCCGTGGTCTACTTTGTATCTGTGCTAAATTTCGTGATGGTCGGTTAAGTAGTTTTTACGTAAAAGCGTAAATACAATATTCCACGGGAACCGTACATTTTTATGCAATAAAGAGTTACCTATGTACTTTCTCGTAGTCTACTTTATATCTGTGCCAAATTTCATGATAATCTGTTAAGTAGTTTTTTACGTAAAAGCGTAAATACAGTATTCCACGGGAACCGTACATTTTCTGCAATAAAAAGTAGCCTATGTCCTTTCCCGTGCTCTACTTTATATCTGTGCTAAATTTCGTGATGGTCGGTTAAGTAGTTTTTACGTAAAAGCGTAAATACAATATTCCACGGGAACCGTACATTTTTATGCAATAAAGAGTTACCTATGTACTTTCTCGTAGTCTACTTTATATCTGTGCCAAATTTCATGATGATCGGTTAAGTAGTTTTTACGTAAAAGCGTAAATACAGTATTCCACGGGAACCGTACATTTTCTGCAATAAAAAGTAGCCTATGTCCTTTTCCGTGCACTACTTTATATCTGTGCAAAATTTCATGATGATCGGTTAAGTAGTTTTTACGTAAAAGCGTAAATACAATATTCCACGGGAACCGTACATTTTTATGCAATAAAGAGTTACCTATGTACTTTCTCGTAGTCTACTTTATATCTGTGCCAAATATCATGATGATCGGTTAAGTAGTTTTTACGTAAAAGCGTAAATACAGTATTCCACGGGAACTGTACATTTTCTGCAATAAAAAGTAGCCTATGTCCTTTCCTGTGCTCTACTTTATATCTGTGCAAAATTTCATGATGATCGGTTAAGTAGTTTTTACGTAAAAGCGTAAATACTATATTCCACGGGAACCGTACATTTTCTTGCAATAAAAAGTAGCATATGTCCTTCTTCGTGGTCTACTTTGTATCTATAGCAAATTTCATGATGATCGGGTAAGTAGTTACGTAAAAGCGTAAATACAGTATTCCACGGGAACCGTACATTTTTATGCAATAAACAGTAACCTATGTTCTTCCTCGTAGTCTACTTTATATCTGTGCCAAATTTCATGATGATCGGTTAAGTAGTTTTTACGTAAAAGCGTAAATACAGTATTCCACGGGAACCGTACATTTTCCCGCGATAAATAGTATCCTATGTCCTTTTCCTGGTTCTAAGATACCTCCCTACCAATTTTCAGCCAAATCGGTTCAGCCGTTCTTGAGTTATAAATGGTGTAACTAACACGACTTTCTTTTATATAATAAAATATAGATTGTAATCGGTGTCTAGAAAAAGGTTGCAACTATTACCGTGAAATTTAGTATGCAGAGAGTTTTGGGGGAGCAAAAGAGATCTAGCTAGGTCTTATCCCTAGAAACTGTGTATAATTTATTATACCTATATTATTTCTTTCGTCGTGCGTATATCAATAATTTCGGCTCTAATAAGTCAGTCCGGTTAGCAGATTGGTATGCATATTTATGTATAATTTTTTCTTTTTCTTTAAATTCGGATTCTGGTGGGTTCGGATTCCGGTCACATAATTAGTATTTTTGTGAATCTTTTTATACATACATATAATCACGCCTTTTTCCCGTAAAGGGGTAGGCAGAGACCACTTTTTGCCACTTGCTACGATCCTTACATACTCGTTTCGCTTCGTTCACTATGTATGTTGAATGTACTAGGAGGAATGAATGGTAAGAATGAATTACCATCCATCCCTCCTAAGTCCTATTACATTCAACATAGCGAAGCGGCTCTCCGTGGTCCGCTTTTCACCTCCGAGAGAAACGAGACGTGATGGGTGGTGAACCACATCGCCGCCATTTTGGATAATTAAATTATTTTTATGATTATCGATTGCGTTTCCACGGATTGGTGGAGAGGGTAGGAATAGGGAAAGGGAAGGATAGGTGGTGTGGAAAGGAAGATTGGTAAGTTAGAGTGGGAAATAGGAAATGTAGGATATTACCGCCCAGGAGGGCAAGGGATAAGGACAGTAATAGCTAGGGAAGCCGGGGTCGCATACCCGTATACTATAACACAACTACCGGACAGGTTGGAATGAGTATTCCATGACATATCCCATCTTTTAATTTTCTTAAATTACAATAGTCAACAGCATTTTTGCGCACGGGTTATACATACATTATTTTTATTGCTTTTATACCTAGAAATAATAATAAGAACAAAAAATAGTTCTGTATTTGCTTTTAAGTGTAAAAAATGAAAAAATTCAAATAAATGAAAATACATGAAAAATTTACATAGAGGTGATTTATTAAAAGATACTGAACATCAATTTTATGATATAATCTTACAAAATAAGTATTAAAATATTGTTCAAATGTTTAAAAATTACCAGTTTTGCTTTTCCTGTCATGTTCAGTAGAAGTTATCTTATTAACGACCAAATATAGTCCCTCAACCCTCAACATGTTTTCAGTGTGTATACTGGCTTTGGGAACGTCTCTCAAATTCCAACTATATCTCGATGGAATCTTTCCTCTTGTTCTTCCGAATAAGCTCCCATATAATTTTTAAACTTATCAAAATGAGAATGGAACATTTGCCTCTTTAGAGACATCCTATAGCCGACGATAAAAAAAAATTAATCATCTCGTTATTTTATTCATACATTTATTTCATAAGCCCATTTTTGGTCTTGATTTGTAACAGGTAGATGGAAGTAAGCTTGTTATGCCTCGCAAATCTTTAAATCTGTAGTTAAATAACACTTTTTCTCTCTCACTTTAATAAATTCACCACAAATATAGCAAAACGAGTCACCATCTCCGTTTCAACTTCGTGAAGCCATTTTGTACAAGATTATTACAGCGAAAAAAAATATTAAACACGTTATTTCTTTATAATATGTGAGGTCATACCGTCGTACACAAGGAGGGACGTAAGAAAGACAACCCCCATACCATACCTCTCTTTCGCCAGCAATAGAGCGCAAAGACCTACTTTAACTGGAAGCAAAAATCAAATCGCTATAACTTCTTAAAAAGCAAATATTTTCGATTTTTAATCGCACTTTTTTTATAAATATTTGCTTATATATTCAGAATAAATCAAGTAAAACCCATGCGCAAGAAAAATATTTTTTTGTTGACCGGTGTTATCAGAACTCCGTGTAAAGCTTCAGTCGCCCAGGGATGAGGTAGTTAATCTTATTTAATATATTCCCATGTATTAAAGAATTAATGACGTGGTAACCTATATGCTGTTATTAATTAATACTTGTTTTTCTTCTAAATAATTGTAATTTGATGCTGATAAGCGTCTGAATATATTATATTATCGTAAAAGTCTCACATAGTTCTAATCTGAGTCTAATAAGAGTATTTTTTGGAAATATCTACATACTAATATGGCATGAGCTCTATCCGTGAACAATGCTAAGAGTTCTTTAGACTTGAGAATTCTTATAAGATACTAGTACTAGTTATTATTACGAGAATTATGCAGCAGGAGAAGTGTGATATCAAATGAATCTGGCCAATAAATTAAGGTTTAAGGGAAGGAAGGTGAGCAGAAAAATTATTATATATATTAATGATTAGATTTATTTAGATACATAATAGATATACATAAAATTGGTAAAAATACAAAATACCACACACCACCACCATTCTACTGTGCGTTTGATACATCTATCACAACCTTATCACAACAATTACCTTTTTCACCCGATTACAGCGAAGTCAAAAGGAAGGCTAATGATTTTGACAGTCTATATATGCATGTTTGTATGTTCCACCGTATCGCCTATGTAGTATAGGTGCGTCGATTTTAATAAATGAAGTGTCAATATATAGATTCGTAATAATAGCCTGGGTTTAATTAGACCCTTATAAAGTTCAAACTGAAAAAATATTGAAATATTATGTGCAAATTTCGGCCACAGGGTGACATCTATTATATATTATATATAGAGCAGTTGAAATTGACAGCCGCAGCATGATTTAATCCTCAAGACTTAAAAGAGCTATTATTCTATGCAATAAATTGAGCGATTAATTATTACTGTAAGCTCTGCTCTGGCTTTTCTCTCATATTGACGTAGCTCACCCACAAGCCCACGAGCCACGCATTGACTTATTTTATAGAATCTGGCTCAATATCAAAAAATTCAAAAATAACTAGAACTCATTTTAGTAATAAAGGTTACGTTTGAAAAGGAGAGTGTTTACGACCAATTTAACTGGGCCTTGACAGTTTGTTATTATGATTGTTTTTGTTTATGACTATATTTAACAGCCTCCGTGGTCTAACGGTTAGAGCATTGGCTCTCGACTCGGAGGTCGTGGGTTCGATTCCCGATTGATTTTGAAAGCCAACAGAGCAATTTTAGCCTCCATTGAGAATGATACGGCAGTAAAACTAAACAACAGTTGCGAATACGTAAACTCAAGTATTACAAGGTCTTGTAATCAGGTCACTCCACGGCTCGTTTGCATGAATCATCTTGTCTGAGAAACCACTTAGATTTTGTTAAATTAATCATAATATTTTTATTCGCTATCTACTTTTATTTATCTTATTTTATTTAGACACTAAATGGAAAAAATACAAACATTTGGATCAAGGTTTTACATTGTACGACTACATTTCTATTGAATTTAGGACACATACATTAAAATTGGATTTCTACATGTATCATATTTAAAATGAGAGTAATTTATTAGAATACTCTCAAATATTTTTATACATTACTACTATTGTAAAATATGTGAAAGTTTGTGAGTACGGATGGATGGAAGTTTGTGACTCTTTAGTGCAAAAACCATTAATTTTAATGAAATTTGGTATGGTATAGTAGTTTAGGCTCTGGAAAAATCATAGGCTACATACACATACAGGAGAACACTATACTTTTTCAGAATTATTGTCTTTTCGCGGTCAGAGCCGCGGGCTAAGGCTAGTACAAAATAAAAAGATGCTATTGGCAACATATATGTACAGTATCTCCACGACTTACATAAAAAAAAAACAAAGTTCCATAAAAGAACGAAAAGAACATTGTTATGTCTTTCATAAATAACGAAGATTGCCGAAGACCGTTATTAACATGGTTTTACTGTACAGTGTACACAGTACACACAGTGACACACACTCTCAAAATTATCAAACTATGCAAATCCACCCACCAAGAGATTTCAGAGAATTTAGTAATTTATACTTCGATCAATAATACAACAATTTATACTAAACCCCATTACGTATGATACGTTATAAAAGTAACAAAAACAGTGTAAGTTATCCGTTGTGTAAATATTTTTGTTAGTAAGGAGGGGTTAATTTTTTTTTGGCTGTCCGATTCTTACTATACTACGTGAACTTTACATAGGGCTTTCAGGCAAATTGAGGCGTATTATTAAGCTTAATTTTAAATGAGCAAAATAATTTATAGACGTATTTAACACATTATGATATTAGTAATGTACACGTTATTTCAATTAGATTTACACCGGCAGTCAAATTAATTAATATATTGCACTGTAGTAACAAAAGTTGGCTTTGACCAATCGTATTATTTGTTTTGGAGAGCTACATTGCCAATTTGTTAACTGTTTATTACTCACAAATCACAATGAATTATGATCTTTTTTACTTTTCGTAATCGATTTCTTTTTTTATGCTGTTAGTTGCTCACTGGCAAAAGTAAAGTACTAGTTTAATCAATTAATTACACAGTCAATCATAATATTATTAAATATTTAATTGATTTTTTTTATTTGTTTTAATGTTTAATTATAAGAAATGAAACTTAAATTAAATACTTTGTTTTTTTTTTAATATTGAGAATAAACAATTTTTATTTTTAATATACTTAACTAAGGTTTTTCATTTTATTTCAATAAACAAATATTGTTAAAAGCTAAAATTAACTTAAATCTATTTAAAATATTTACAAACTATAAAAGTAGGTAAGTACTAAAGAAAATAATAACTATTCAAAAACTTAAAATGCTATAAAAAAAGAAATCTCCCAGGTCGTCCCCACCAGGCAGAGTACCTAGAAGGCTCAAAGAATTTCCTCGCTGGATTGCGATGTTTATTCTCTGGGCCAGGTAGGTGCAGGCTCTGGGGTCTCGGGTGGCCTCAATGAGCTTTTTGGATATTACTCCGAAAAGTTTGTGCGCACCCAGACCCCATGTACCAAGGGTTTCAACCCCAAACAGTTCAAATATGAGATCCCTACTAAGGTTCTCATATTTGCGCCGCTTGAGGTTTTCCGCCTGATTGGCGGCCGCTTCTGCAGAACTCGAGGTGCCCTGGACATGGGACGGAGCAAATTAAATACTGATTTTCAAGTCCTTAAAACTAAGGGGGCGTCCATAAATTATGTGAGCCGATTTTGAGGATTTTTTTAGGCTGTAGTAGAGAGATGTAGTAAGATTCGAGACCTCGATTCCCTCCTCGCCCTTATCTCATGGCAGATTCTTCAAAATTTTGTGTGTGAGAAACGTGTTCAAAAAGGACAATTTGTTTTATTACTTTTATTGAGACCAGTAAAGACAGTATTTGAGATTATTCTAACAAGCATGTGAGGCGTGCACAATAATAGGATTTTCCAGACTTTTTAATTTAAGCTTATTTTCTTCCATTCGAGATTATTTTTGCGAGAAAAAAATTACGTGATATTTGCTGAGACCCATATGAGATTTGGTAAGATTTGGCCGGCCCCATCCCTCCTGTATCTTATAGTATCGGATATACTATAAGATTTTTAAGTAGATATTTTGAGTAGTTTCCTATTAGATCCAGAGCATTCTAATAAAGATTTCTCTATCAAATTAAAGTAAACATGTCTCTTTTCACGTAAAACACTTTGTTTCGGGGCTAAACTGTTAAAATTTTAAATGGCATTTTTTTTTTCTTCTAAATTATTATTAGATCCAAAAAAGGCAGTTATCAGCAATATTTTTACTAAACATTATTATTAAATATATCCTCTGTCATAAAGGATGTATATTTTATTTTTGTTTTGAGACTACTTATTGAGGTTATATAAACAAAATTGTGGTACAAGTAAAGAAAAAATATTGTCTTCCCCCCACCATGCTTAAGAAGTTAATTAATGTCATGAATCACCATAATATTGTATGCTCTGAAATGACTAAACTACCTGGTAAAGCATCTCAATCAATACTAATTTCACTCAGGATGACTAAAGCTGGTTTGTATCATGCATGTGTTTCATAATAAGCTCTGGAGTCATCAATGGAGTCGGTACTTGTATGGTCTGTTTTGTTTGTTTACGCTTGCCAAAACATGGCGTACTTACGTCATTCGTCGCGCCGAGTTTATACTATTCTTGGAAGAATTTCACGCATTCTACAGTGGTTTTCCAATGATGTTTTGTTTTTAATAGTAAGTTGTGTTGTTATGATGCTTATGAGAATTTAACACAGTAATCTCTTTTTCACAGTCTGTCTTTTGAATATTTTTAAAAAATTTAATATCTATGGACACTTCACATCACGTCAATCTAGCCCGTGCTAAGCACTGTTGTAAAAGACAACGGGAAGTATATTTAATACTTTAATACTTAACATATAATATATTTAAGATTTTAATTCTATTCTTGGTTCAATATTGAATACACATCCATGAGCCAGGAAGACAGAACTTTCTTGTTCCTTCGGCGGTATTCCGAACTGCGACCTCAGATCTATACTTATGAACTAATACAATAAAGAGGAAAGTGTTGTTAGTTTGAATTGAGTAGGTTCCGACACTACTGGACCGATTGTAATTTATTTTGGCCCAGATGTATAGTAGACCACGGGGACGGACATATGCTACTTTTTATGGCGGGAAAATGTAAGTTTCCCGCGGGATTTTTTTGGAAGTTTGGGCATACGAAGTCACAGGCAACATCTATTAACCGGGAACTGTGATAGTCAGACAGTTGAAATTTTCATATGATGAATTTCTTTTACCGCTATACAAATACTAAAAACAGAATAAAATAAATATTTAAGTGGGTCTCCCATACAACAAACAGAATTTTTTCCGTTTTGTACGGAACCCTTCGTGTGCAAGTCCTACTCGCACTTGGCCAGTTTTTTAATATTGCGTGCTGAAATAAAATATAAGTATGACGTTGCTCCGGATATTGTGTACGTCATATTTTGTTTCGTCTCATCTCGTGTTGTGTTCGCGTATAAAATGTTTATGTATTAAAATTCTTTAATAACAAACACACCTGGTGTTATTTGCAACTAAGTAATAGTAGATAAACATCATTACATAGATCTAATAAATCATGGTCCGGTAAGAGGTGTCCGTATTATTAATAACCTACTTTGGCTTTATGAAATATCTCTATTAGTATTTAGTACCCATAAAATTAATGAAAAGCTTTCACTGTCGTTGGTTATAAAATATGGTAAATACTGAGAATCGTTTCTAAGTTTTGAAGACGCATTCAGTACGTCAACTTTTCACAGCAGATAATAAATACAGTAACTTGTATAATCAGTTCAGAATTACGATACAATTAAAAAAAACTTAGGCCTTTTCATCCGTTAATGGATGATATATACAGTATTCTCCGAGCGAAGTAACCACTCTTGAAATACTGTAGTGCCTGGGACAGTCGGTTTTTAAATGTCGTACGGTTGCTTAAGCACATACGGCATTCTCATAACATAGTCAGCCTAGTCCAGAGGGATGAATTGGTCAATACGTCTGGGGCCAACTATGTGCGAGCTTCCTCACGATGTTTTCCTTCACCGTTAGAGCGTCCGTATAATGTACTTGAGATCTGAAAATGTCTTATTGGTACACGCCACAACCTGGGATTCGAACCTGCATTCTCTTGAGTGCGAACTAAGCGATCTACCCACTAGGCCACGGAGCTCCAGATCCAATGAAAAATTAAAATCCAATTAAATCTCTTGTAAACAAAAGATATAATATATAGCACTCTATAATGCTGTCAGTTTAATGACAATTAATTCACAAAAAAGATAGAATATACATAGGTACACATTAAATTGGTCGAACAGAGAACAATTACAATATTGTGTAAACATTTTAGGAGCTGTCCACATATTACGTCACGCAAAATTTCGACTTTTTGAACCCATCCTATGCCACACTATTGTAGTACGTTTAGTATGACCCCCTTCCCCCTTGCAATGTGACGTAATATGTGGATGGACCCTTAACTGCTGTAGGAAAGAGGTATACCTATTTGTGTGTATAATATTAGTGCTTACAAATTACAGTCGATGTAGATGTAGATATCTTGCTTGATACAAAGTAGCTAAGACGCAAAATGTTTATGTCTGTAAAATACATTGTCAATTGTAATTAGCCGTATAATGACTATCTGTACCGAATAATAGGATACTAGGAAACTGTTTATTTCCCAGTGATGTATGCAAGCGTAGGCAGGCAGTATACAAGCTGGCCAGTATAAGATGACCCCCATCAAACCGCCCACCAGCGCACATGTCGAAGGGTAAATAGTTGATAGTTTGGAGGTCAACCGTTATTAGTCGTCGAAACTGTAATACTATATCGTCCGGCCTTGCTACGAATAGAGCGCGCCCACGTAAAACAGTGAAAATGATGCGCGACCGGCTTTGTATAACATTTCGATGAAACGCGTATTGATTTCCCGCTACGTTAAGCTGATGAACTGTAGAAAGTTTAAGTACACGCAAAAGAAAATCCCGCAGGAACGGTACATTTTCCTGTGACTAAAAGTAGCGTATGTCCTTCCCCGTGGTCTAAGGTATATCTGTGCCAAATTTCATCAAAATCTGTTCAATTGTTTCGGAGCCAATTCAAATTAAACAAACAAACATTTAACATACCTAAAAATAAACAAATCTTTCCTCTTTATAATATTAGTATACAGAAGCATATAACAATGTGTGATAGGTTGTTATTTCAAAGACATGAGAATTATTTTCAAAGTATTGTATGAGCATATAATTGCGACAGTGTGACGTAAATTGTTATTAATTAATGCTTTCGTTGTAGCTTTCGCTACTGTCAGTGAAAAATTAAGGCGATGTCTCTGACGCACAGCCCCGCCCAAGTGAACAAGAAATATCGAATCTGCAGAAAAAAGAAATACGACTGAATAAATTTTTAACATTGAAAAACATTTTCTTCCATAATATCATTCATTATGACGCTCTGGCGTTCCACCAAATTCACTATGGGATATATTCATTCAAGGAGAAGCCACAAACTAAGCAGTGATTCCATTTTTCCCTCGTTCTGTTAATTAATTACCAGCATCTGTGTTTCACGGTTCGCTCGCGAAAGTGAGATTGATATTTTTGACCCTGACATTAATCGTTGGCGACTTGTCTCGGAGTTGTGAAACTACGGCCAGGGGTGACTCATTAGTTGAAAATGCAATTAGTAGATAAATATATTATGTAAATAAACTATTTGACTCACGGAATCATGAGTAGCTACTCGCTACTTTTGCTTCAAGTTTTTCCTCGTTATGTCAATCTTTTCTATTTTTACGATTCAAGTAATCTATCAATAGGATGAGAAAAGACCCTCAAGGAAATCCGAAGACATCCGGGCCGAGTTTGACAGTTGGAGACTGTTGAGGAGAGGCCGGAAGTACGTCAGAGCGGACAGCTGTAGATGGCGCCACAAAAGCGAAGTTTCGCGATTCCCCCGCCAGGACACGTTCGCCGCTTCCTGTCCGCCATTTTTACGCATACAAATGGTGGCATTACACATTGTTATGCGAAACTTTTGTAGTAATGCTCTCCGCTTCGAGTTTCACTCACTGCAAGTATTTCCCCTCAAACAACTTGTTAGACAGAAAACTTTGCATCACCGCGGGATTGAAATTATGGCAAAACTGTGCACGTTAACGTATAACAATTCACATTTAAAGATATAAAGAACCTTTCAAATAAATCCATTTTAAATATATGAAGACACAATCACCGTCGTTAACAGTATATAGCTCTCTAGCTTTGCTTACGATCTTAACTATAATATTAGGTACTTAATCCTACTAATATTAAAAATGTGAAAGTTTGTGAGGATATATGGATGGATGGATGTTTGTTTCTCTTTCACGCAAAACTGCTGAACGGATTTTGATGAAATTCGGTATGGTAGTAGTTTGGGCCCTGGATTAAAACATAGGCTACTTTTTATCCCGAAAAAGTACGGTGTTCCCGAGGGATACTATATTTACCCGGGTGGAGCCGCGGGCAACAGCTAGTAGTGATATGTGACCAAAATGTCGTAAAAAGTATCTTTGATTACTACTGATATAATTAATAAAGTGGATGATTTATTTTCATATAAGAATAAATATAGGGTGTTACAGCAAACAGATGCAGTTCCCTGTGTACAGGGTGTGTACGTCAATGTTTGCGCTGACGCGGGCGGCGTGTTTGTTGTATTTGTTACGGTAATGGCCAACGTAATTGATGTTTGTGTTACACCGTGTGAATTGGAATGATGAGTAGATACCCATCGTTCCAATTCACTTCTAGATCCCTTCTAGAATACTTCTAGATCCCAGAAAGATTCCTGGGATCTAGAAGTATTTCTGTAATAATATATTGCTAAACAATCACTACCAAAAGACCCGAGTGTAGCCCCGTATGTCAACTGCTATAAAAAAAGTTCATAAAGGTTTTGAGGCACCTTGGATGATTGTAATAATATGGTAGAAATACACCTATTAGTAATTTAAAAAATAAATAAGATATATGGATTATAGCTACCTACCTTTGCTTCTATAGGAAGAATGAGTAATGTTAGTTGCTAAAGCTTTTAAAATTACGAACGATAGTCACTGATGTAGATTATTTGAAATTACCTTTTCAAATTGGTAATAACACATTCGCCACGCGTCATGGTGTTCGACGATGTTCCAGATAATTGTAAAATAACATTAGTGCAAAAGATAAAACAATCACACGAACCATTATTATTCATTTAAACATTTAAGTGATGATGTTACCTTCAACGCAAAATAAACTTTATGATTTGGATATAAAGTAGTATTTCCAATGACAAATTATGTAAAATGAGGGTTAGGTGTCTTTTAGCGGCAAACGTCAATTGTTGTAGGGTATTATTCAAAGATGGCGCGGCACGCGTCGCGTCCGTGGCGGAAGCACCATCCCGGAAGTGAGGAAACGTCGCTTTCGCCCGCCAAAACAATACCATCCTGTAAATTGAAATAAATTGACTTGTGTACATTATTACGATCATATATTCGAAAGTTAAAGGGTGTTATGTTATAATAACGTGCTTTACAGGTACCTAGAAATATAAAGATATTTTTAGTTTGAAATAGTACAATATATACCTTTTATACCAACTTAACTTTACATTATTATAGAATACAGAGGATTATTTACAAATTTAATTTTTATAGTAAAAACCTACACAGTTGGATAGTTCATTAGAAATCACATTTCTTTCTGCAATTTTCTAAACGTACACTATACAAGGTATTTAATTATAAACTGTATCATATCTGCCATACATAACAATCTGAAAGCCTAAAAACAATCTTGTTACATAAAAATATATCTAAAATATAAATTAACACCTTTTTACGCCATCAAATTAATTGACAAACGGACATAAACAAACAACAGCAATTAATAGGTCCCACGAGTATAGTTGGGGAGAGAATTCTCGCGCCCTGAGCCCCCGCGCCCGCTAATTACAGTTCTCACAATTACCCGTAACACCGACGCCCTCTACAATCTGATCTTACATTAAACAGCGAATTAGAACATCCTGTATGACCTTTGTTATTTGGTTAAAAAAGTTTTTAAAATTTTAAACTTTGCTACCTTTTCTAGGCAGTTATTCTACTCATATTGTAGTTTGGTGGTCAAATGAGGTAATAATAAATTTTATTGAAAAAATAATTATGTAATTTTACTTTACTTGAAAAACAAAATATACTTTATACTTTTAGGGTTCCGTACCTCCAAAGGAAAAACCGGAACCTTTATAGGATTACTTTGTTGTCCGTCAGTCCGTCCGTCTGTCTGTGGAGGTATCAAGCTGGAATTTATATCAGGTCTGCTTCTGAAATTTATATCATATACTGACCCTTATACTTAGCTGTAAAACAAATCAAACTTCTAAGCCAACACAATCAAAAGATACAGCCGTTTATGACGCAAATTTCAACAAATTTTCGACACTCGCAAGGGAATCAAAACCTACAGGGTACTTCCCGTGAACTTCTGAATAACGTCTTATAGCACAGATAAAGGAAAATTTGCGAAAACCGTAACTATTACGTTATATAATAAAAATATTTTTAATAATTTTAAACTTACTACCCCTACTATGACTCGATTGTCGTGATGGGTGAACTTTTACCTATAGATTTGTTTTAAAAACTCATTCTTCGTCCGTATTTACAGTACAGCTAAGCGTCAATTTTTTTAATACAAGTACGCTCACGTTAAAATAGTAATTTTTATTGTATGACGAGAAAATAATTTTGAAGATTTTCGCAATAAAGCTACAGTGGCGCCACCAAATCCGCGGTCGACGAATCTACTTCCGGCGCACCGTTTCCCGCCAGAATGGATCACTTCCGCCTCCCATTTCTCATAACCTAATCAAAATAAACATTGGACTCGACACACTGCGTTTTTCTTTTGTTTTCAAATAATAATGATTATGACAGTAACCTCACTGCGTAGCTTCGCTACGCTAGGAAACTGTTAAAAATAACATTTTAAATAAAGTTAGCTTATCTTCTTCTCTATTAATCTTAGGCCAGCTTATAAAAATACAATAATTCCTTAATGTTTAACATATAATAAAAAAGTAATTATTTAAATAAGTATTAAATTTATCTCACTTTTAAGAAATCTACCCAATGGCTACGACAGCGCTACACAAGACGTAGAGGTTCATAATATTATGTAACGTCGTGCTTATTTCACAAACTAACTGTTCGGCTATCCTGAAAGTATCTACATAACTTACTTTAATACAATATATCGATCATATCGAGTACAATGTTAGTAAATATTACAAAATAATTTTATGTATTTTCGTCAGAAACGCCGCTTTCTGAAGCTTCAATCAAATATTCAATCAAACCAGTTGTAGTTGTATTTATAAAAAAACATAATAATATCTATGGACACTTCACACCACATCAGTCAAGCCCCGTGCTAAGTACCCGAAGAACTTGTATTATGGGGACCAGACAACGGGAAGTATAATAATTTTATTTAATATTTCAGATTTTCATTATGTTATACACATGTTTAATACACATCTAATACACATTTTTACTAGTGGGGTTTAATCTATTAATAAAATAAAACAAAATCATCTCCACGGTTCTGTTTCGCCATAATCCCTTATCCCAAGCCGTTAGCGACGGAGGGCCACTCCCCACTCCCTGCGGAACCGCCTAATGAGCCCTGAATAAACTAATTCACTAAAACAAATACGTTAAATTCGCTTAATGTGATAAAAGCTGTTAAAATATATCTGAATACTGCAACTTTATACCTTCCATCCAGGTGCACCTAGAACAAAAGTACAAGGATGTTACTCAAATTTCTTCGTTAGAAAAAAGAAACTAAATCCATAAGTAAAGTTAGAATTTCAAAAGTCGTTTTCGTTTTAACCTCCCTCTCTCTCTCTCTTTATCTCTCTCTCTTTCTCTCTCTCTAACGTCTGTCTCGACTATCCCAAATCCCAATGTTATAAGCATACGGCAATCACAAAGTCGTGTTTTCGCGAACATCTGCACATATTTGTCTATCTCAAACGAACTTTAGCGAGCACATAATGTAAATTAAACAAGCGTGTTGACAAAGGTGAAGCGTAACATTGGATAAAGGAAGCTCTTACATAGAGCTTCTACACTATACGGGGTCGCGTGGACACCAGGTGGTTAGAAGTCATCCTGGTGACAAATTATCTATGGCAATACAATGAAAGAGTTTTTTACTCGTCATCAAAGTTAACAATTTATATCAGTTGCAAATTGATTTATAATTGGATTACATTTTTAATTTTTCGAAAGGCTTTTAGATTTTTTGGTCTTGGCTTAGCGAAAATCCGTTGATTCTCACAGTAATAGATCTGACAGTGTCTTTTTGAGTATATCTAATAAAGATCTTTAAACCGAATAGATGTGGCGATTGGTATTGCGTTACAGCGTTTACAGATTTTGCCTCATACCTTTCTTAATATAATAAAAAGCCTAACCAAGAGCATGTCACAACATGTTTAAGGAGTACGGACGGTTCCGTAACAATGACAGCGCAATAGTTTTTATTTAAATTACTTTAAAACCAACTTATAAACCACTTTAGAGGCCGATTACTCGAAAATGGTTGACTTTGAAAAAAAATTATAAATGCAACCCCACAGTCCATACGACGGGGAAGAATGAAAAAATATTTTTCATCCCCACTTCACACATTTAAGGAGAGCAACCTCTAAAACATACAATTATTATTATTTTATTATTTCAAAACCGAAATCACTATCTATAACTGTACCAAATTTCATCAATTATATTCATAAGTACAAAACTTAGAAGGGCGCATAGACAGACAGACGGACGTATAGAGTGAAACTATAAGAGTTCCTAAGTACTACGGGACCTTAAAAATTTTCTCATATCAAAAACCGTAGTATCAAATCATTAGCATATTTAATCCGTCGGAGAACCCTTCTTTATAATACATTCGTAATAGGAGGTGACAGCCTCTGTTTATCGCGTTGCTTACAAACAATTACCTCGCCTTCTGGTTTAATTATTGTAAACTGTTTTTGGTTAAGGTATACGTTTAGGATATGCATAGATAGACATGCATCAGTTTTACAATATGTAATAATAACTCCCCACTGATCTCGGTGACGGTGGCCGGTTTTATTGAAACGCCACTTACGCAGGAGTATTTTTATAGTGCCCAAGTGTGTGCGCAGTACACAAGAGCACTCTCTCTTCCTTTACTCTCGTAATCCAGTGGGACGGATAACCGACACGACTGATGAGAGATGAGGCGCAGGTCTGACTTTTTACATGCCCATCCGACGCATGGATCACCTTTCTTGTCAGCTAATCAGGTGATCAACCTACATTGCCCTAACCAAACTTGGTAACAAAATTTTTTGTTGTTCCAATGCAGGAATCGAACCCACGACCTCCGAGTCGAAAGCCAATGCTCTAACCTCTAGACCACGGAAGTTGTTATGTTTACAATATATATAAACTTATTAAAATGGATACACATTTTTGTACTTATTTGTAATTTAGTCTGTTGTGCCTGTAACTGGTATAAACTATTTACTTTCATCAATGTTAAGGATCCATATTCATCTAATAAATCCTGTTTATTATCCCCTAGGAGTCTTTGAAAGAGCCGGCATGCAATACTAATCGAATGAAAACGATCGACTTCCTTCCTTTAGTTCTATTGTTGAGTATGGCCGGTCAGAAGGGCGTAACTCTTGAAAGAAGACGTTCCTTTGTTATACAGGACCTTATTCATTGACTTGGTCAGCGATTTTTAATGTAAAATCTTTGACTTCTTTGAGGTAATAGGTAATGTGTTCGTCTGTCTGTATGGTAGCCTAAGGTCTGTAAAAATATCTTGATGTAACTCATAAAATGCGAAAGTGAAAAAGTTAAAAGCATAATATCGTTAATAGAGTAAAGCTGGAACTATATGATCAGGAATCCGGAACGCCGGAAAAATTTCAGAGCATTGTAAATAGAACTCTGCGCTTAAACAATAGAGTCGAAAACCGAAGTGTCTAGTGTCAAGCTGTCATGACATTGACATTTGACTCTATGTGAATGATTTTAAGCTCTATTGTAATTTGTATTAATGCAGAGTTCTATTTTCAATGCTCTTAATTTTCCCTGACCCGCCAGGTTCCGGATAGTATAGTCCCAGTCGGTCACTCCCAGCCTAAAATATTGATTTTTGTAAGTACTGTTAGTGTTAATGTTAGGTAAATATGGTAAGTTTACCTACATTAACGTAATGTGACGGTCCGAATTCAATGCAATTACAACCCATCGTATTGTTCGACTAGCTGTTCCTATTGTTAACTTTATATTGGATACTTTAGATTTATAACCCTAATATTAGAGCGTGGTACATTTCTGCTTGCGTTGTACGAGGAACTTGAAGCTTTATAAGCTATGGATAAGCTTATTTGGATCGGATTTAATCGCTTCTCTGTTAATTGTGGGTATAAACTTGGCAGTTACAAGGCAATTTACTATAAAATTGGTACCTTTAGCATTACGATTCGCGATAAAAGTGTCGTAACTGCGACGTCTAATGTGTCAACAATGTGTATTATGCTTTAATTGTACTGTTACTTCACTTAATTAAAACTTAGAAGAAAAGAAGTTCTTCGATATTTTAATGATCTTTTGATTTAATTAAAATGTACAAGTAGAATGTTATCTATCTATTTTACCTACCATAATGTGATGTCATGGGATACTCATCCCAACTTACCTGTCCGGTAGTTGTGGTATAGTATACGGGTATGCGACCCCGGCTTCCCTAGCTATTACTGTCCTATCCCTTACCCTCCTGGGCGGTAATATCCTACATTTCCTATTTCCCACTCTAACTTACCAATCTTCCCTTCCACACCACCTATCCTTCCCTTTCCCTATTCCTACCCTCCCCACCAATCCGTGGAAACGCAACGGATAATCTTAAAAATAATTCAATTATCCAAAATGGTGGCGATGTGGTTCACCACCCATCACGTCTCGTTTTTTGCGGAGGTGAAAAGCGGACCATGGAGAGCCGCTTCGCTACGTTGAATGTAAGAGGAGGAATGGATGGTAAGAATGAAAGTGAACGAAGCGAAACGAGTATGTAAGGATCGTAGCAAGTGGCAAAAAGTGGTCTCTGCCTACCCCTTTACGGGAAAAAGGCGTGATTATATGTATGTATGTATGTTACCTACCATAAAGGTAATTAACGTCTCCGTCGTACAGAGATTAAGAGCTTGGCTTTCGACTCTGGAAGCTGGAGGTCGTGGGTTCAATCCCTGCGTTGGAACTTGGAACAACAAAAAAATTTGGTTTCCAAATCTGGTTAGGAGAATGCAGGACATCCTGTGCCTGATCTCTCGCCAGTCGTGTCGGTCATCCGTCCTACAAGGTCACAAGAGTCTTCGTTAAAGATAGATTGCTCTTGTGTATTGCACACACACACCAAGGCATCTTAAAATAACTCCTCGTCAGCTGGTCTGGTTTCAACGAAACCGGCCACTGTCACCGAAATCGGTATGGGGAGACATTATTATTAATTACCGAATAAGTAAAATGTTTTCTTTGAGCATAATCCCAATACGTTGATCCTATTTATTACTTACAAAGTCAATAAGATAGATGATTAACGAGACTAGGATCTCCACTCGAATGTTTCACAAAACACTCCCACCTGTGCACACAATATACGCAACGTTTTAGTTCCGATTTTGAGCGATGACCCGACGAATTGTGGGTGGAAACATCCGCGCTAACAAACCTCCAATGGATCTTTGAATCTTTGTTGCAGATATTGCGTAAAAAATCGTTTGTCGGCGGCCGTGTCGGCGAGTCGGCGCGAATCGCATCCGCTGTTCCGATTGTCGGTGACATCCTTTTGTATGTTTAATAAAATTACGCAATATAATGCTTGTTGTTCAATTGTTGTTGGATGATGAATGTCGTGTGTTCCTTCCGATTCACAATGTTCTGTTATCTGTAGATGTCTGTACTCTGTAGTATACGGCTTTAGCGACACAAAATTGATGTTATGGAATGGAATACGTTATATTTCATGTGTTATAATTTTTTTTTATAACCTACGCTTAAAAATATTAGACTTGCAATTAATTATGAGTTTTGAAAACACTTTACTTACATTAACTTGAATTTAAAAAAATATTTGCGTACAAAATAAAAACTTAGGCCTTTACATCCGTTAATGGAAGATTTATACAGTATTCTCCGAGCGAAGTAACCACTCTTGAAATACTGTAGTGCCTGGGACGGTTTTTAAATGTCGTATGGTTGCCCAAGCACATTCGGCATTCTCACAACATAGTCAGCCTAGTCCAGAGGAATGAACTAGTCAATACGTCTGGGGCCAACTATGTGCGGGTTTCCTCACGATGTTTTCCTTCACCGTTAGAGCGTCCGTATAATGTACTTGAGATCTGAAAAAGTCTCATTGGTACACGCCACAACCTGGGATTTGAACCTGCACTCTCTCGAGTGCGAACCAAACGGTCTACCCACTAGGCCACGGAGCTCTTCGTACTCGATCGTAGAGCTCCGTACAAAATAGCGCAACAGAAATTCTAACTTGTCCTGCCAGAACCAATGGAGTCTCCAACTTTTATAAAAAATGTTTTATGGTTGAATTATCTTCTAACCACATGCAAATGTACGGAAAAAACATAATTACAGATGTTCTACTCGAACGGTCGAGAATTATGACGTCACAACATGTCGGGCCAAACCCTTTCCGAGCGCTTTGTCAAAATTAATAGCCCGAAAACATCCCACCGTTACTACTTTCCTGATTTTGGGATTGTTTTACGCGTAGTTAAACCAGCAATCCAATTACGTTAGCGGGATTGAAACGTGATTTACATAAAAGCTGCTACTGCGTCACTTTCATTTCATAACATAATAATAGAATTAATAACTTTTAAGCCCAATGCCCTGTTTAACTAGTGTTTTTATCGGTACTTTATCTCTTCAATAGCGCTTTTGATTGGACAACGCGTCTGCGTCATCGAATAGATCCTAGAGAATATTTATTCATAAATAAAGTTAATTAAATTGCAGAGATTCGAAAAATTAGAGCTACATGAGCTATACTATAATATTATAAATGCGTAAGTGTGTCTGTCTGTCTGTTACCTCTTCACGCTTTAACCGCTGAACCAATTTTTATGAAATTTGATATAGACATACTTTGGGTCCCGGGAAAGGACATAGGATTTTTTTTATCCCGAAAAATTAGTGTTCCCGCGGGATAATGTATTTAAGCGGGTGGAGCCACACGCAAAAGCTAGCTAAATAAAACCGATGACACCATAGATCATAAACTACCCTATTACCGTATTACTGGCTCAGCTCCAGATCTGAGCACGTTTGAGTGGAAATTGAAGAAAGTAAACAAGTAATCTGTCGATGATATCCCACCAAAACATTCTGTAAAAAACTAGCCAAGTCTCGATGGAGCTGCTTATTTATCTCTAAAAAGTCATGAAATCTAGACAAAAGGTTCCTACTGCGATTTCTTTATTATTATAGTTAATGTTGTGTGACTTGGCCGTTGAACATTCTTTATACGTTAGTTGGTACAAGTCAATTTTGTTTATACGTAATGTTATATCTGTTGTAACTACCTATGTTTGTTAAGCAAGAGTCCATACTGGTATTGGTAATTGGACGCTAGTGTCTAATTTTAGGCTGTTGTTGATTGTACAACACATGTATTGGAGCAATGGTGTCATGGAGCCCCTTTTGTACCCTTGTGTAGGTACCCTTCAACGGCCAAGTCACACAACATTAACTATAATAATAAAGAAATCGCAGTAGGAACCTTAGACTAGGCACGACTTTGTCTTTTCATGACTTTTCATGACTTTTTAGAGATAAATAAGCAGCTCCATCGAGACTTGGCTAGTTTTTTTACAGAATGGTTTTGGTGGGATTTCACTTCTTTTTGTAGAAACGTTGGCATATTGATTTATTTTACTAGATTTTAGTGTAATTTGTTTATTTAATTTGTGTAATGTTCGAGTGAATAAAGTTAATCGTTCGACTATTTCTTCTTGTAAACTTGTAAGTATAAGTATAAAAGCCGGTCTAGTCTTATCCAGAGTTTTCCTTTAATTTTATTTATATGCGTATTAAAAGCAGAAGGGGAGGCATTCGCCCAGCAGTCGGATGCTACGAGCTAGATTAAATTAGAAGATGTGGCCCACCAAGTTGAATATTTTTTGTAAAGGCGGTATGTCGATCTCTAATAGTTTGGTTGGGCTCTTGTGTTTCCTAATCAGGGTCACCAGGTACTCCAGATCTTCGATTATCCTAGTTTTTATAGTTTTTCCTTTATGTGGCAATTAAACGCTAACTCTGTACCAAATTTCAGCTCTCAGAGTTTATGAGAAGTACTAGTTCTATTCTGATGATCATGAGTGAGTGACTGAGTGAGTGTCATAAATGCGAAACTTTGCTTTCGCTTAACTTCGGAACTAAATGACCTACAGACTTAAAATTTTGGATTTTAAGTATGTGATTATAGCTTACTAGATGACGAAAATTTCTGCGTTCTGGTCTTATCCAGAGGTTCTCAAATAGGGGCCTGAAAATGCGGCGAAATGGTTTCAGTAAAGAATGGTACGGCAGTGTTTGCTTCGCACTCGACTTGGCGGGGGCACTGCCGTGCCTCCAGATCAACGTTCTGGTCTTATCCAGAGGTTCTCAAATAGGGGCCTGAAAATGCGGCGAAATGGTTCCAGTAAAGAATAGTACGGCAGTGTTTGCTTCGCGCTCGACTTGGCGGGGGCACTGCCGTGCCCCCAGATCGATTATACTAGTTTTTATAGTTTTCCCTTTATGAAGCCATTAAACCCTAACTCTGTACCAAATTTCAGCTCTCTGAGTTTATGGGAAGTACTAGTTCTATTCTGATGATCATGAGTGAGTGAGTGTCATAAATGCGAAACTTTGCTTTCGCTTAACTTCGGAACTAAATGACTTATAGACTTGAAATTTTGGATTTTAAGTATGTGATTATAGCTTACTGGATGACGAAAATTTCTGCGTTCTGGTCTTATCCAGAGGTTCTCAAATAGGGGCCTGAAAATGCGGCGAAATGGTTCCAGTAAAGGATGGTACGGCAGTGTTTGCTTCGCGCTCGACTTGGCGGGGGCACTGCCGTGCCCCCAGATAACGCTCGGCGCGCCATAATTAATTATTACATGTCAATTATACGATAAAAATACTCAGTTTGTAAGGTATAATATTGATTGAAATACAAATACGTAGTCGACTTGAAAGTTGAAATACCTGATGGACAATGTATGAAGCTTTGAAAATATTTTGTATAAATTTTAATTCGCTTGGTTTAAATAACGTAGCTCGTAGCTACGGGCGACACGTGACGTGACTTTATCAGTGTTGGTCCGACTATAGAGTATACCATTCGAATATATTGACAGTGTTAGATGGTCTAAGGCCATTGGGTATATTATGGCATATAGTCGGTGCTTTAATTGCGTAAGTAAGAGCATGCCAGGACATAATGTACTGTCTAAAGACTAATAGAGTGTTCCGTAGGTATATATCCATGCGCAATAGTTTTTTTTTTAAATTCCTTCCAAAGTTGCTATCCGATTTTATTAAAAACTAGATGTTGCCCTCGACTTCGTGCGTGCGTTAATTTAGCGGAAACCGTACATTTACCGCGATAAAAAGTAGCCTATGTCCTTCCCCGTGGTCTACTCTACATCTGTGCCAAATTTCATCAAAATCGGTCCAGTAGTTTCGAAGCCTATTCAATGTAAACAAACAACTTTTCCTCTTTATTATTAACCGACTTCCCAAAAAAGGAGGCGGTTATACGTTCGGCTGTATATATATATATATATATATATTTTTTTTTTGTATGTTCAACGATTACTCCGCCGCCTGTGGACCGATTTTTTCTATTAATTTTGAAGTCGGTACCAGCAAATATGAACGTATGTTCTATAAAATATTGTATGATATTGTTTGGGCTGGTACCGATTTCAAAATTAGGATGATTGAGTAGAGAAATAGTAAAAATTTTAGCCGAATTTGAAAGGGGAATTATTTAGAGATTAAGTTTTATTTCATACTTTTTTGTGTATTTTTACTTTGGAAGTCGGTTAAATTTTTTGTTTAAAAATAATATTAGTATAGTATAGATTTCATCAAAATCGGTCCAGTAGTTTCGGAGCATTTTCAATGCAAACAAACAAACACAAGCAAACAAAAAACTTTTCCTATATATATATTATATTAAGTAAAGATAAGTTTGCTAAATAAAGTATTAAGCATGATCTATCAGCATGGAAAAGTACAAGTTTCTAAGTCTCATAGTTTGGAAATGCCAGGCGGGACCAACTTATGAAAATAAAAAAGCTACATGCAACGATTTTTGCATTACAATGGCTGAAGTTAATGCCACCTTTGATCCAACAACCTTCGTAGACATCTCTAATCTCAGTCAAAGTTTAATCAAAACCTGATCAAGCTCGAATACATTTAAGTCCATTAAGCGTTGTATTGGATAGCGGGGTGCTACATAAAGCGATGAATAGTAAAACAGGGGTGCGGTGATGATTGGGCAATATGCTCACCCTCGCGTCTCACTTACTCCGATATTAGCCGAGATAACACGATCATGCCAATATGTTTGTTGCTTTTGGACTTTGGTAGTGAAGGCGGAAGAAGCTTTCATACTACTTTTTATTTTTTACTAGCTGTCCCGACAATCGTTGTTCTGCCTTAACTATGAACTGAAATTTCTCACCGTTTAAACCTTCCCTGAACTGATACGATTATTTTAAGATTAGAATTAGCCAAATTGGTCCAGCTGTTCTCGAGTTTTAGCGACACTAACGAACAGCAATTCATTTTTATATATAAGAAGAAGAATAAGAAAGAAGTGGCCCATGGAGAGCCGCTTCGCTACGTTAAATGTAAGAGGAGGAATGGATGGTAATAATGAAAGTGGACGAAGCGAAACAAGTGTGTAAGGATCGTGGCAAGTGGAAAGAAGTGGTCTCTGCCTACCCCTACGGGAAGGAAGCGTGATTATATGTATGTATGTAAGAAGAAAGAAGAAGAAGAAAGAAGATGACTTAGCTTAAACGTTTCGTAGACGGTGCTTCTAGGTTCACCAAAGAAGTCCAAGGTTGTTACAACTTTTAAGTTTCAGGCTTATATAATAGCTTTCTGAAAAAAAAATAACAACATTTACCTACTCCATGAGGACACCTTTGGTTTATTACCAACTAGCTGTTTCCCGCGTAAATATAGTATCCCTTGGGAACACTGTCCTTTTTCAGGATAAAAACTAGCCTATGTTTTAATCCAGGGCCCAAACTACTACCATACTGAATTTCATCAAAATCCGTTTAGTAGTTTTTGCATGAAAGAGGAACAAACATCCATCCATACATACATCCTCACAAACTTTCAAATTTTTTATATTAGTAGGATTAGTAGGATAGGATTATTTTAACTACATGTTTATAACCAATTAAATATTAAAGTCAATTATCAACTAATTATATTTAAAGTCCAGCCCAATACGTACGTAGGTACAGCCCAGTAGGTACCGTTCCCGTGGTGTAGATTATACGCAAAGTCGCAAACGAAGTCGCAATCAACATATTTTTGTAGCACCTATATACTTTCTGGGTGTTTATATTAGATTTTCTATATAAAAAACTAGATGAATCAAAACACTGAACAATGGCTTGTATTTAAATTTTAAATACGCCCTCAACCCGATTATATTAAACGCATCCATCAACAGACTTATCCTGTCATCCCCGTGGCCCGTTCGGTTAGTTTGACTGACATTGTCACTGCCCATCCTTAATTGTATTACCAATTTACCACAACTGTTAGCTAGACCTTAAAATTGATACCCATAATCCTTAAGTAAATAAAGATTGAATCATTAGGAAAGTCCATTTAGCCGCAAGTGATATACATATATTATAAAGTGGATGAAAATCATGGGCAATATCCAGTTGTACGTGAGTTATATTTTAATTATAATCATGAGGAATTTTCAGTTGGACGCAAAAGATTTTAATGTGACTCTACGAGTAACCAGGGCGCCTAGACAAATTACCTTTGTTAAAATTCGAAAAGATCTGTCGTATCGACTTCTCTTTTGAGATCACGACATTTTGTGCCTAGCCAAATGCACTCTGTTGTTCGAATCGCAACGACGAATTGCTCAAACGTTAGTTGTCTACAATTTATAAGAATTTTTCCGTCAGTTGTGAAGTTGTCAAATGTCATAATTAATTTTTTTTTATGATGCCGTTACGGCTTAAAACTATTTGCCAGTGTCAAGTTTAAAAGGCAGAGAAATAGATTTATTGTAGCCTGTATATGATTTCAACACCGTATTATTTTCAAGTCTAATGTCTAGTCAAAGTCCAAAATACAGAGAGTCAGTGCAAGTCAGTCGATTCAGTAAAACGGTACCTAGTAGTTTTACTGAAAGTTCCTAGAGTGTTTACAATAAGAATTAAGTAAGTACTTAATTAACACAGGCGATTATTATTGCATTCTAAGGGCTGATTTTTCAATCGTCAGATATCTCTTACCTGAGGAATAAATATATGACATTGACAGATTTTTCATACAAAATCTGTCAAAGTTACATATTTATTCCTCAGATAGGAGTTAACTGACGATTGAAAAATCAGCCCTTATTTTAATCAGACACACAATTTGACAACTGTTTATTATTTGACATTGACATGTGACTGACCACTCGTGTGTACGATTTTCAACTCTATTGTTTGACTCCAGAGTTTTATTTAGAATTATATTCTATTAAAATACATTATTTAATTAATTATCTTCTATTTTTCATTGATAATACAGATTTTACAGTCGGACAATGATCTTTTGGCACTTGGATGGGGGCGTGAGTGTCGTAAATAAGAACAATATTTATTACTAAAAGTGAAATTTTACAAGACGGCGATGTTATTATAGTACTGATTTTATCCACGTGCCAAAAGGTAAGTGTCGCAACTACAAAACAATACATAATACTAAAAGTGACATTTTACAAGACGGCGATGTTAGTTCTGTTTTTGTCCACGTGCCAAAAGATCCTTGTCAGACTGTATACGGATTGCTTGCCAAATGGTCATAGGAAACACATTTTATACAGATATTAACATGTTACACTAAAGGGCCATACTCACGGCGCGTCCAGTAAATCCAGCACCGGTACTAATAAAGGGCTATTATCTTTGATTAATTATTATTACATAGATACGTTATATCCTTACAAAACTGACAATATTTCTGTGCCACGACCAAGGAATTTGTAAGTATTATATACAACTGGAAAGAGCTCTCGGCATCAAATCTGTGCCGAGAGGGAGATACAACACAAACCGCTCCGTCTCTTTTTAACAAGGATGACAACAATATTTTTAATTTGGGGACAAATTAGTTGAAGTTTGGAAACTTATGGTGATTTCAACTTCTCCTAAAGAAGTCCAAGCACATGCTATCAAAAAGTAATATTTTGCTCCAAGGTATACCCTGGATCCAGAAGTATAGAACAGAACTCCTGACTCATTATAGATACATGTTTGGGGATTTCGGCGTTGTTTAAAGAACTGGAAGTTGAAGCATATGCCACCCTGTCAATTAGAGTAAACATCATCATCACCACCACTATCACACCACACATCATCACATTATGATGATATAAAAGGTACTTCTCATAGTATTTTACACTAACACGGAGATCTTTGAACATTACTCTGCTGTTTATGGACCTATTTGAAAAATTCATTTGTTGTTGTAAAGGGTTTACTTAATTCGAAATTGGTCATTTAGTCACTAAGGTGGAAACCGGATAATGCGATCCATGAGGAATCGAGGGAACTCCTCGAAATTTATATCGACACATATAGTGATTTTGACTTTTACTGAAGTAACACAATGCAGCATATGCTCCTAAAAATCTTATCTTTCTCATCATCTTATTTTTGTATCTAGGGTATACCCTAGATCCAAAAGCACTGAACAGAACTCCTCAGTCTTTAAAGATACGCGTTTGGAAATTTCAGCATTGTTTAAAGAACTGCAAGCATATGCCACTATGTAACTTACAGTAATCATCATCATCACCTTAACAACAATACCTAATGGAAGCTTGGCGCGTATTCAATTTAAATTCGATCGTTTATTTTAGACGTTCTTAAGACGTATTAATAACAACTTAACAAAATATATAACTAAAACGGGTGAAATTATTATTTTTAAACAAAAAATTAAACCGACTTCCAAAGTAAAAATACACAAAAAAGTATGAAATAAAACTTATTTTCTAAATAATTTCCATTTTAAATTTGGCTATTTCTCTACTTAATCTTCTTAATATGAACTTTAAGCCACCACCACGGTACCGGCAAATATGAACATGAGTTCTATAAAATATTGTCGAATATCGTTTGTGCTGGTATCGACTTCAAAATTAAGAAGATTACGTAGAGAAATAGCCAAATTTAAAAGGGGAATTATTTAGAAAATAAGTTTTATTTCATACTTTTTTGTGTATTTTTACTTTGGAGGTCGGTTTAATTTTTTGTTTAAAAATAATAATACGTCATAAATGATAATACAAGTTGCTGAAACGTATATTATAGAGTGACTTTTAATTAGTGTAAAACACTTTACCACGTGATAATGCTCATGATAACAAATATCTTACCCAAATAAACTTTTTAGAGCATTTATTATAAGTGAAAATTCCTTTAGCGGCACTGTGCATTTTTCTTGGAATGGGTAAAAACTGTTAAACTCGAGCAGGACACGTGAATCTGATTGAAAAGTCATAAAATGCAACTTGCAATTGTTTGCTGTCTTGGTTTACGCGAGCATGAAACTATTTTAGTTCGTATTTACTTTGGACCCTAACTATTGACCTTTGGCCTTGACCTTGACCGCCAATCATCCCCATCACATTTACCCTTACATTGGCCTTTACCTCCAATTGTCCCCCCACGAAAATTGTCTTCAGTTAAATGGCTCGACTTTTGAGATTTTTGGGGCCATTTTGAAAGTTGACGTACGGTGAAATCAGTATCTAAGAGAAAAGACGTGTCTACAGTTAAATAGCCCCACTTTTGAGATTTTTGGGGCCATTTTGAAATTTGACGTATGGTGAAAACACCATGGAGAACAGAAGTGTCTCCAGTTAAATGCCCCACTTTTGAGATTTTTGGGGCCGTTTTGAAATTTTTACGTATGGTGAACACCATGGAGAACAGAAGTGTCTCCAGTTAAATGGCCCCACTTTTGAGATTTTTGGGGCCATTTTGAAATTTGACGTATGGTGAAAATACTATGAAGAAAAAAGTGTCTCCAGTTAAATGGCCCCACTTTTGAAAATTTTGGGGCCATTTTGAAATTTGACGTATAGTGAAAACACTAAGGAGAAAAGTGTCTAGTTAAATGGCCCCACTTTTGAAATTGTTCACTTCTACCGGTACTCCCGGAGTGCAACCCGTTGTTTTTTATCATTATTTAATTCGCTACCCAATGTTAAGTTGAGGTGGATTATATAAAAAAGTTCCTTTGGGAAAGTTTGTAATCATGAGCACTACCACGTGGTAAAGTATATTTTGCACTAATTAAAAGTTTGACGACCTCATTGGCTTAGTGGTTGAGCATGTTGGTGATCAAGCCGGTCGCTGGTTCGAATTCCGCCATTTTTTCTTTTAAAACTTTTACTATCAACTTATAACGTAATTACACAATTTATATGTTCTAAAAGCTTGTCGAGAATCAAATAAATTGTCTCATAAATCTATCAGATCAAGTTACTTGATTTACTTCTTTGATTTGTTTGATTCTCGACAAGCTTTTATATCATATAAATTGTGTTATTACGTTGTAAGTTGATAGTAAAAGTTTTAAAGGAAAAAATATTTTATTCTTTTTAGCGCATTCAAATAAAAGCTTGTTTTTTAAAAAAGTTTTTTTTTTAATTTAATTTATTTTTTACTTTTTAGTTATCGCTAGATAGGTTTCTCAGTCTGTTGATCTCATTTAACGCATCATTATTGCAAGGTCGTTTGCCGGTTAATTTAATACAGTCAAGCTCTTCAGGAGACCTCCTAGAGATTTTACTCTACTCAGTAAGGACCTCAAAAAACCCCAACACACCATACTTTCATTTGATACCCATATTGTACGAGTGCATTAAAAATAACGTGTCGGCCATATTGGGTGTTCCGCCATGTTGGATTTTCGAGTTATTCTCAGCAAGCCCTTTCATCTGATACCCATATTGTAGGATTGCATTCAAATTGACTGTCGGCCATCTTGGATGTTCCATCATGTTGGATTTTTGGGTTTTTCTCAGCAATCCCTTTCATTTGATACCCATATTATAGGAGTGCATTAAAAATAACTTGTCGGCCATCTTGGATGTTCCATCATGTTGGATTTTCGAGTTATTCTCAGCAAGCCCTTTCATTTGATACCCATATTGTAAGATTACATTAAAATTGACTGTCGGCCATCTTGGACGTTCCGTCATGTTGGATTTTCGAGTTTTTCTCAGCAATCCCTTTCATTTGATACCCATATTGTAGGAGTGCATTAAAAATAACTTGCCGGCCATCTTGGATGTTCCATCATGTTAGATTTTCATGTTATTCTCAGCAAGCCCTTTCATTTGATTGCATATTCACGCCAACCAAGATACTCGTCAAGACGAATCATACGAGCCCAAACTCGATGGAACCCCATCGTCGTTTAATTACAGAGTTCCTATAGCCATATTCTAGCTCCCTGGTTACCATATAGTATCAAAGTACTCGTCAAGACGAATTAAACGAGACAAAACTTGATGGGGTTGCGTCGTTTAATTACGGAGTTCCTATGGCCACCTTCCAGCTCCATCATCAGATACTGGTTACCATATAGTATCAAAGTACTTGTCAAGACGAACTAAACGAGCCCAAATTCGATGGGACTATGTGGTTTTATTTTGGAATTCCTGTGGCCACCTTCCAGCTCCATCATCAGATCAGCTCCACGTCATCATAATATTGCATTGTCATGCGGTTTACATATTCGTGCAAAATTTCAACTCAATCGGAAACCGGAAAGTGGATCAAATTTAACTTGCAAGAATCCATTGCAGACCGACAACGGGACAGGTGAAACTAAATAAAAGCTTATAAAATTAAACACAAGTTCTTCTAGAACTTACCACGGGACAAGATTGATGTGGTGCGAAGTGTCCATAAATGTTATTATTATATTATAAGTCATCCTATACAGATAAACCTACCAATATTATAACTCTGTCTGTCTGATGTCGCCCGCGAGGTTCTCACGTAACTATGCGCACATAATAAGCACTCTGGGATTAAGATTTTTTTCTACCAGTGAAAGAATTTTTCAAATCTGTTTGGTTTCAGAAATTATCAATAACATACAAACATACAATGGTTTCATCTTCACAATATCATGAAGGTAGGTAAAATAATATAAATGTCCTACATTCCCTATTAAATCATATTGTCACCCGAACATCTAGAATGTTCCAAGGGAAATACACGGCCTTTTGTGTTGCAACTATTCTATTTTCATTTCTTCCATTTTACTCTACCAAAATGCAAATAATCAAAAAATAAATAACAAATTTCTAATTATCGGTTAGTAGGTAGGTTCTAAATAACTAGTGATTTTTATTTTACATTTCTCTCTCAGATTATGAATAACATAATATTTAACCGAGTTTATTAGTATTTCTTTCTTATACACTATATCGCACATAAAATCTACCAAACCTAAAATTTAAGGAAAGATATAAACTGGCTACACTAGGTTACTTGTTAGAACGAGACACAGGGATAACTTATAGCTATCTCACCGGGACCGGTTTTTTTATTGCGCACGTGATAAGCTTTAAGTCTGAGTAGTAAAGATCATTTTTGATTGAATTAAAAGAAAATAAAGTTGGAAGTACTCTTTCCTGTTGTATATAATACTTACAAATTCCTTGGCCACGACACACATTGACATTATATATCTATGGCTATTATAATATACTCACGGTGCATGATGCATCTAGCAAATCCAGCACCGGTACTAATAATAATAAATAGGATTTAGGAATAACAAGTAGATCCATTCATTAGTGTCAATCATTTAAAAATTTTGCCTACAAATCCGCGGCCTTGAGCTTGCAGGCTGGATGACCTTTTACAAATAAATAGTGTAGGTAATGATCCTGGTAACACTGGGTAGAAAAAGAAGAAGATGAAGTACAATAATTTTTGTTTGATTATTGATAACAAATTAACAATTTACGTTAACTTTTATCCCTAAGTCTATGAGGTAAACACAGATAAGAATAAACAACCTAAATAAGTTGGCTTCAAGTCTTCATATTGGTGGAGAGGTGAAACGAGGAAGCTCGCCGCGAAGCAGCACCGCGCCCAGCGAACTCGAGTCTACTCTCTCTAGGCTCTAGCCTAGTCCACCTCCATCTGCACTGGTCCATGAAGGTTGAGGACGTTGTGGACTAAGTACATCCTAAAGAAGAAGTCTTTCACTTTTAGGGTCAAGCGTCTGGAGTCTCGCTACAACGTCAACTTCAGTTTCTTTGCGGTGAGAGTACCGACGCATCTTCTACCGACCTTCGAGGTGGAGGAGTTCTAGCCGACGGACGTGTTCTACCGAAGATTTCAAGGAAATGAAACAAAGCGTGCCTCACGTCGTCTAAAAAGTAGTATTTTAATCCAGAGCCTAAACTTTGTGTGAAAGAGTAACAACCATTCCACCATCCATACTCACATACTTTTATATTTTTATAATATTAGTAGGATTTTTGACTACTAAAACATTACCATTACCTTATACATAATATAACATAAGTAAAATGTGTTTTAAATCTTTATAATTTGTAGGAATTGTAGGTATACAATAATGTTGTTTGTTAAGTAGTTTAACCATAGTGATATAAAATCTTCATAATGTACAATACGGCCGATGTATCTTGGCGAGTCTGAACTTTGCGCAGAAGGTTGCGCAATATCTGTTTCTAAGTGTTTTCGTATTTATTTTATTTGTACTAATTGGTCAACTGTATTAGGGAATTTTATTAGTACATAGGTATATAAAAATAATACAATAACAGTTTTCTTTTCAGTTCGCAGAGCCTATGTTCAGACCCATCAAGATACAGCGGCCGTAGTGTTATTAATGTATCAAAACCGCTACCAACCTAAGTTAATTTGTATTCATTCTGTGACAGGCTCAAACTAGTGTGTGTAAATAATAATAATTATTAACTGTGTTGATTTTTAAATTGTATAATGTTATTATTGGCTATAGCCATGACTTATGTAATTCCTTTGCAAGAAATAAAAGTATTTTTTACATTTTAAGTTTATTTTCTTACTAAAACTTAGTTAAAAAAGTAAAATAATTGTGTCGTATCAGGCTAGAGCAGGCTAAAGCTCCACCGACAAGAGCGAAGCTCTTAAATTAGAATGAATGAATAATTCTAGCAAGACAATGCCTATAACAAATTCAAAGTGTTATGGCCGCTTGTAATATTTTGTATACAATATGTAGTAACTGTTAGGTTTTTTATGGCAATAGTACCTTGTACAGTCATGTACTTTTAATATTTTATTACTTCCAGCTAATAACACTTCCTTTAAAGTTATAGTTCTTTAAAATTGCAAAGAATATTTCAATTATTTAGTCATATTTAGTCACAAACATACTATAGAGATTAAATATGATGTATTTAATGGTTAACACTACTTGACTGTTTATAATAGCAAATATTTCAAAACTATTATGAGGTGTTTGTGTGCTTACATCCCATTTATAAGGCGAAGGTGTTGAGCATCGATATATACAATACAATAAAATATAATTACATTGAAAAACTTATAAATTTTATCTACTAAATACAACTTGCTTATTTATGAACTACATTTGTTACCTACCTACTATAATTTAGGTAGGTACCTACTATAGGTACACCTAAAGATTGCTATCAGCTGGTATAGTAGCGTGTAAAGGTTACAAACTGCAAGGGCGTTATTAATCTAAGACTGCAAGTAAGCTACAAATTAAGAAATTTATATTTTAACAAAGTGTTAAATTATACTTGAATACAATGAATTAAATATTAGGTACCTACATATTGACAATAATTGTGATTAATTGAATACTTTAGATTGAATTCTTTTGACTTTTTATGCAATATAGACCCTTTAGGCAAATCATTATTATTTACAAATAACAGCTGATCAATAAAAATCCGCCATATTGTTCGTTGAGGCGATAAAGGTAGCTATCTGGGTATCTTTATCGTTAGGTCGATAAAGATAAAGATCACGATCTGCTAAATGTCACTTACGGCCGCTTGTCTAGGCATTGTATGGAGAAACGCGTTAGAGCAATTCGTTATATGGGTGCATCGTTAGCGTATTCGTTCAAAGTGGCTGCTTGGCTACCAATTTTTTTAACGATACGACTGAATATGTCATTTAACGCACGCTTATGTCAATCCCATACATTTTTTATTCACGAAGTTCGCCGTCGATATTATTTAATGCATCTTGTCTAGCCCTCCAGGTTGTTGCTTTTTTAACGAGACATTGACCCCTTTTATAGTAGACTTGGTACTTATGTTAAGACTTAAGTCTACCTTTATAATTTCACTAATAAGCTTATAACAACAATTATCACGAAAACAGATGATAACATTGCAGAAAATTACAATTTAGATCTGGAAGTTAGTTAATAAACTTTGCAAATGTGTCACTATTCACTACTGCTACGAATAAGTGATTGCACAAATTTAAAATTTATGTAAAAATTAGTTAGTTTTATCAGCACAGTGCTCAGATTTTAGGTGTGTCTATGTATAATTTCTGAAATCAATAAGTAAGCGTGAAATGTTAATAAAGTGACTTACACAAGTTAATAAACACGCGGCAAGCTCGGACATAGATTCGGCTTAGTTGTAAATCCGCGCATGGGCTCGCATGCTATGTGGGGCTGGGGTACTGTGCGGGACAAGACAGAAGCGTAAAGGTGTAAAAGTAGCGAAATAAATCGTACCCATATGTAATCGTTACTATGCCATTAGTACTCGCTACTATAGTATCGTTACGTTACTCGTTACTTCTGATTCCTCATAACATACGGTGTCGCCATTCGTAATTTGTAGATAACATACTTATACATTAATATAGCATGCTGCATAAGGTGCATTTTTTAACTTTTCCATATTTTAAACCACTTTTTGAATTATTTTATTTTATGTATAACACGATACTACAAAAATGCGAGTAAGGAAATATGTGTAACGTTTCGCTACTCGGTACTAGATGGCGCACCCGTTACTCAGTACCGAATACATCCGGTTTGCTACTGGCAGCTTTATAGTAGCGTAAAGCGATGTATGGTGCCTACGCACGATTTACGTAAATTTCACACGCGTGTGAATGGATAAACCCTCACAAACTTTCATGTAAGAAAAAGAATATTAGTAAAACTTCAGACTAGTAAGAAGATAATGTTCTGTAACATCTACTGCGGAGCTCGGAGGATTCATTAAGGTAGCAAGCGTGGCAGGATTTATGACCTCGTCACTAAACTATTGATGCTTTGTATAAAATGCTTTCGACTTTATTCCGTTCTGTTTGGTTTCCTATGATGATTAATTTAATTTCCAAAAACAATGTTATAATGTTAGAAGATTTATCGCTTACTCCTTTTACTTAGATCACACACTAACGGCGTAGGGGTGGCAGCGACACGACAATCAAAATGTAATGGTGGTTTTAATATTGTCGACGATTTATAAGGATAAGTCAGTGAGAGTAAATATTAAATTTGTTATAGATGCTCGCAGATTACCCGGGAGGACCAACTCGAGGGTGATGTTTGATTTAAAACAATATTTGTGCATGGTATTATGATATAAAATGGATTTAATTGTTTCTCTTTAAAAAAATACTTACTTTTTATTGTTGTTCTAAAGCTTTAACTCATTCTGAATAGATACTTACCATCAATTTCATTAATTTACCTACCAACTTTTAAATATATAAAAGGCAAGCCTGACTGACTCATCTATCAACGCACAGCCGAAACTACTCAACGGATATCGCTGAAATTTGGTATACAGTTAGTTGTAATGACGTAGGCATCCGCTAAGAAAGGATTTTTTAAAAATTCACCCCCTAAGGGGCTGAAAAAGGGTTAAAATTTTGTATGGAAACCGGACTCCACGCGGACGAAGTCGCGGGCAAAAGCTAGTAATTTATAAATTTTTTGTAAAGGAAAAATATATACAATTTATCTATATAACTATTGGACAATTCTCGATAAGTTCATAGACTACGAAGAATCTAAATATGCAAATGAGGATTCAAATCACAAATATAATAAACTTTTCACTTCAATAAAAAGTCTCCCCATCCCCCCTAGTTTACGAAGAAGTAATAAGGTGCGAACAATATAAGCGACAGGGGAGATGTGGCATCAGCGTCGTAAGTATTCCCCGTACATAGACTCTACATAAATCTCTCCATATTGCCTGCTGCCTGAAACATACCCTTGGCAGCCTCGTTATTGAGCTCTCACTTAGCAATACCCGTCTCTCTCACACTTAACACGAGAAACAATAGGCAATGAGCATGCCTTCTCTTTCCGATTTCAATTTACTCGAGGCGGATTTTCAGGGATTTTGTAAGATCAAATGTTAGAGTATAAGTAAAATTTTCAGATACACCGTTTGATCAATTTTCTAATAAATGTTGGATATGAATATTGGATTATCCGGAAGTTTTATCGCTACTTACTTTATACGACCTCTGTGGCTCAGTGGTTCAGCGTGTTGGTGCTCAAGCTGGGGGTCGCGGGTTTGAATCCCGCCGAAGGAACAAAAAGTTTTTCTGTGTTCCTGGGTCATGGATGTGTATTAAATATGTGTATAATGTAATCAAAATCTTATCTATCTATTATATATAATCAAAATCTAAGCTATTACACAATTTTTTTCTGGCCCTCTATAATACGTTTTGAAAAGTAAAAAGGACATAATTTTATTTTGTATTTCAATTTCATATTAATACTTCATACACATAAGTATACCAGAAAGAAAGCAATGAAGTATCGTGAGATTTTCGATATACTACGCAGCTGCGAACAGAAACGACAGTCTTTTGTCTCGGGTGGGGTGTGAGTAGTGCCTACAGTATGATAGCGAGCAATCAGCAGATTGTTAGTTGTATATAGGTACGTATTACGTCTGATTATATACCGTCTTGTATATAGTCGAGACGATTGTCTTAGATCTGAATTTATTATAAGCAATAAACATTACAATATTTATGGATTCAATCTTCTGATTCCGTATCAGTATTGAAAATACTTTAACCTAAATTATATACGTATAATATTTTCTTATTCTTCTTCCAGTCTTCTTATTAAATAAGATAGTTAAGATTTTCTTAGTAAGTATAATTATTAATCACGCACAGTACCCACTTAATTATTGTTATGCAATAAGTGTTCAATGCGGATCGACTCGGCAAAGCAAAAATTTCATCTAGGGTTGGTATTTTTGAAAAATATATTGCAATTCTTGCCTTTATTATTGCGGTTTGTATAATAAAGTAGATATAAAAAGCACAATAGATAAGTTTGTATAGCCCTCTGTGGGCGGGGAAGTCATCGTTCAGGAGTGGGTGTGATCATATCGGCCGCCGCTGCATCTGCTGATTTTTTATGTACCTTTATGATTGTTTATGAAACACTGGTGAGTGGTGACTGGTGATGCTAGACGACCTCTGTGGCTTAGTGGTTATCTCGTTGGCGCTCAAGCCGGAGTCGCAGGTGTGAATCTCGCCGAAGGAACAAAAAGTTTTCTGTGTTCCTGAGTCATATTTTGTTATATTATGTGTACCTATATGGTATAATGTAGTAAAAATCTTAAGTATTACTTTACACGGGGCCAGATTAACGTGGTGTAAAGCGTCCATAGATATACCTATTATAATTACATTTCGCAATTGCGCGTTTGTTTCCAACAAAATCCTATACAAACGCCTTTTTCCATGATGAAAGTATTTTTACATGATTTTTCTGTTATTTTCTCTGCTCGATTATGGTCACTGCCGCTGCCGTTTACAGCGATGATGTTAAATGATTTTCGGTGGATAGATACTTTATTACGAACTTAAAAGATTTTTAAAGTAAAACTATTTTTTCGGTAATTTAAAGTGGAAATAGAAACGGAAAACCGAGTTCTGAAAAATCATTATCATGAGAGGGAAAATTTTTTTTTTATTTTATTTTTGAAGTTTATTTTCTTTAGCGGCGTTGAGAGTTAATTAAATTACAGCGTCACGTCACGACACGCATCATGACACGATTATGGATTGATCGAAAATTGTGTTGTTACTTGTGAAGTTGTGACGTATATGAATGGAACTAGTTATCATTCATAATATTATGTCCATGCGTATATATGTAGGTACTAGCATTAATTGTCCGCGGCTTCGCCCGCGTGAAATTGGGTTTTTTGAAATTATGTTCTGTGAGCACGGTATTTTTGGATTTTAAATGATGAATGAAGTTTCACTTCTGCCACGTGTAGGTACTCTGTACAGGTCATGATTTGTTTAAATACCTACCTAGTACATTTATTTATTGCAACATATGTATAAAATCAATGATTGCAACACTCACAATAACTAAATCGCTCTATTGATGTCCGTACTCCGTAGCTCTGCTACGAGAATTTTTTAAGCTTTTGTCTTAGATTCCTAAGTTGAATTCATTCAGTAGCGATATATTTTGCTCTCAGCTGACAAATTTGAGTAGTAAACTATTATTTATAGCACTCGTGTGCCGAGTGTGCGGTCGATTCACGGACCTCCGGCATTGTCGCTTTGTCTGTCTGTCAGTGGCATCCCAAACATGTATTCTTCACAAAAAACCACTGTTTACCTTTATAGAGGTTTATACAAAGTTTTGTAATAACCGCCTTTACAGAGTAACGCCTGACCATAATGGTTGGATTTAAAGGTGTGATGAATGAAATCTGTGATTGGGAATTTGAGGTTCCAGAAAGTTTTGTATGTAAGATAGGGCAAGTGAGCATACTTTATTTTTCTTGACCTATAATCATAATATTATCCATAATATTATACTACCTTCAGCCATAATCATATTGCTCTTACATTATTCATTTTCGTAGATAAATGAAATGCTAGATGTTTTTCAATGAATCAGACCAGTAACTATTAAAAATTCAGGTAACGCAATATATGTGTTTAATAATGTTCTGTAATTGTATTATTGATTAATTTTCATAGTGATATTCTGATACATAATTTTCTGCTATATGGTAAAACATTTTGGAATATAAATGAAATTTTAATAAATATATTTTATGACTTTATTTTATTTTAATTCGATACTTCATCATAAATTATTTTTGATTATTAACTAAAAGCCTAAATCTCCAACCAAGCTTTAGGTGTTTTAGTACGGATACACTTTACGGAATATTTTCAAAATCCAATACTTTCTTGCGGCTGTACAATATGCAGTACTTATTCTGCTCAATGGGTGGTCAGTTCATTCATCAAGTATTGTAACAAGAGAAGTTATGGACAGTATTTCCGTACACAATATTACTATTTCCGTTTTTCATAAAAAAATTAACCAGCCCTTGAAGCGATTTTCTTATAGTATAGAGTAAAAAATGACACCAAAATATAGGTGTGCTTCAAAACTTATTTATACACTCTGCACTTTGCAGTGAGATAGCGTAAAATAGCGGAGTGAAAAAAATATTAATATATTATTTGAAAATTTAAAGCCGATTGAGAGATATCATGATAATTAAAAACTGTTATTGAAAGTTAAAATTAAATGAGACATGTTATTATTTAAACAAATTCATATTTTCTTTAATACAAATTCCTTGCCTTTTACTGTCTTTTTTACGTCTCAAAAGTTTTTCGAGTGGTGCAAACCTGCGAAAACTATGTATTCTAATCTATTTGAACATGTGCACTTTCGTCAACAAAAGAGCATCTTACAGAACAATAGGACACAAGTGTTGGGTTCGTCACTTCATAAAACTAATGAGTGTCCACCGTGGGAACTCGTCCGGACTCGTATTCGCATCCGGAATACCTGACTTAAGGGTTTTTTTCAACTATTCATTGAGTACTACGAATTGTTACAACTATAGACAATTGCCGACACAAGAGAGAGAAATGAATGAGTCATTATTTAGTTTTTTTTTTTTTCACATCTGGATTGGCTTAGGCTCCGTTATTTACTGTATGTTCAAGTTTCAAGTAATTTTCAGTGATTGGGCAGGCACAGTTATAATTAAAATAATAATAATATTTTTGGATGCTTCACATCAAGTCAATCTGGGCCCCTGCTAAGTAGAGTGCTTTTCACATTATTATTTTTAAACAAAAAATTACACCGACTTCCAAAGTAAAAATACACAAAAAAGTATGAAATAAAACTTAATCTCTATATAATTCCCCTTTCAAATTCGGCTAAAATTTTTACTATTTCTCTACTCAATCTTATTAATTTTGAAATCGGTACCAGCCCAAACAATATTCTACAATATTTTATAGAATTTACGTTCATATTTGCTGGTACCGACTTCAAAATTAATAAGATTGAGTTGAGAAATAGTAAAAATTTTAGCCGAATTTGAAAGGGGAATTATATACAGATTAAGTTTTATTTCATACTTTTTTGTGTATTTTTACTTTGGAAGTCGGTGTAATTTTTTGTTTAAAAATAATAATTTCATGCTTTTTAGTTATATATTTTGTTAAGTTATTATTAATATGTCTTAAGAACGTCTAAACTAAACGATCGAATGTATAATTGAATACGCGCCAAGCTTCCATTAGGTATTGTTATTAAGATGATGATGATGATAACTGTAAGTTATAAAGTGGCATATGCTTGCAGTTCTTTAAACAATGCCGAAATTTCCAAACGCATATATTTAAAGACTGAAGAGTTATGTACATTGCTTTTGGATCCAGGGTATACCTTGGTACAATATCTTATTTTTTGGTAGCATATGCTTGTGTTACTTCAGTAAAAGTAAAAATCACTATATGTGTGGATATAAATTTCGAGGAATTCCCTCGATTCCTCATGGATCGCATCATCAGGTTTCCACTTTAGTGACTAAAGGACCAATTTCGAATTAAACCCTTTACAACAACAAAATAATTTTGCAAATAGGTCCATAAACGGCAGAGTAATGTTCAAAGATCTCCGTGTTAATATCAAATACTAAGAGAAATACCTTTTATATCATCATAATGTGATGATGTATGGTGTGATAGTGGTGATGATGATGATGATTACTCTAACTGACATGCTGGCATATGCTTGCAGTTCTTTAAACAACGCCGAAATCCCCAAACATGTATCTATAAGGAGTCAGGAGTTCTGTTCTGTACTGTTGGATCCAGGGTATACCTTGGAGCAAAATCTTACTTTTTGGTAGCATATGCTTGAACTACTTCAGAAAAAGTCGAAATCACCATATGTGTCCATATAAATTTCGAGGAGTTCCCTCGATTCCTCATGGATCCCATCATCAGGTCACGACTTTGATATCAAAAGGACCAATTTGAGATTACACCCTATACATCACAGAAAAAAATTTGAAAATCGGTCCACAGGCGGCGGAGTAATCGTTGAACATACAAAAAAAATAAAAAATAAAAAATATATATATACAGCCGAACGTATAACCGCCTCCTTTTTTGGGAAGTCGGTTAAAAATATGAAGTCTCGCGGCAATTAGTGGAACTAAATTTGTTAAATTGTTATTTTCAATGCCTGAGGTTGTAAAAAGGTTGCAAAAAATGATATTCAAGGAAAAAGGAGTTTTGTGAAGCAGAACAGCAGAATCAAGGTATTCTGATACCTATAAATAATGCTGGCCACATTTTGTCGCACGATCTCAGCGCTACGTCTATGGGACTTCTTTCATGAAAAGGACTCTACTCGAAGAACTTGTGTTAGAGGTACCAGACAACGGCAATATACGATACATATTATATATTTGAGATTTTTATTTAACAAAGAAAACCTTTTTGTTCTTTTGGCGGAATTCGAGACCGCTTAAGCACTATAACGTACTCAACCGCTGAGCCACAGAAGTTGTTATTGCTTATTTATTGATGAATGTGACGCTACATTGTGCGAAATGTTGTAAAGAAAATTAAATAGGCTTCAATTAAAAAAAATCCCCGGTACAAACTAACTTGACTGATATGAAATGAACATGAACCTACTGTAATAATTTCAAACGTTATTATAGATTTTTGGAGGAAAAAAAACTATGATAGTTATCATAGTTTTTTTTTTTCAATCCCAAATCACAAAATATGTCTTCTTAGTTCTCGTTTCTAAAAAGTCTAGCTTTTTTTTCTAATGATAGCAAATAGCAAATAGAATTTATACAATTTCACGATTATACACAAAAACTACCTGCGACTGTAGGATTTGTGAATGAAATCATTGAATGACTGCGCACAAACTTCCGTCTGCCAATTTCACGGATAGTAGTTGCGTACGATCTACTACAGCGAGCGTGAAGCAAAATATCCATTGTGGGGTTATGAATGAACGCCTCTGGAGAATCAGTTCTGAATTGTGATTGACTATTACAATGTGTAGGTTTAAAATTATTCGACGACCTCTGTGGCTCAGTGGTTAGCGTGTCGGCGCTTAAGCCGACGGTCGCGGGTTCGAATCCCGCCGACGCGACGGGACGGCAAGTTTTTCTATGTTCCTGGGACTTGAATGTGTAGATGTATTATGTATAGTATAATAAAAGATTAAATACATATATACTTATGTAGTATTATATTTGACGACCTCTGTGGCTCAGTTGGTTGAGCGTGTTGGTTGCTCAAGCTAGGGGTCGCGGGTTCAAATCCCGCCGAAGAAACAAAAAGTTTTTCTGTGTTCCTGGGTCATGGATGTGTATTAAATATGTGTATAATATAATAAAATCTTAAATATGTGTATAGAGTATTAAATATATTTCCGTTGTCTGGTACCCGTAACATAAGTTCTTCGAGAACTTACCACGGGATCAGATTGACGTGGTGTGAAGCGTCCATAGATAATATTATTATTATTATTATATTATTTCCGTTGTCTGATGCCTGTGATACAAGTTCTTCGGGTACTTAGTACAGAACCAGATCGATGTGGTGAGGAAATGTCCATAGATATTATTATTATTATAGACATTATTATTGTTATGTTTGCGCAATGCATTCCTTGCTCACGGGCAATTAAATCCCGGACCTTTGGAAGGCATGTGTGGGGCCGAAGCTAACACGCAGAGGCCCTATTACACCATTTTAATCTAAGTGTATTGTGACACTAGCCGGCGACTCTCCCTGTACGTACTATGAGAGTGCGCCCAAGGAGAGCTACCGGATGGTGTTGTTCTATAGGCGGTAGCAGGAAATGGATAATAGAAATGATACTGGGCTATGGAGGTGAGATGCTAGTGGACTGGTTACCGGGAACTATGGGAGGACTATGGCGTCTGACGATACGATGTGGTAACATGTATCATAAAGTTGGCAGACGGTGACTCGCCAACTCATTGAAATGGTCGCACGCACGGTGCACCTAGGCGGCAACGTTTACAGAGCGGCTTGAGGCAGGAGAGGTGTCGGTGTTATTATAGACATGTTTAACTTTATATTTTGGTTAAAAAATAGGGATTTACAAATTCTGTCTCAAAATAAACACATAAATAAGCAAACTGTTCAACTGTAGAGATCGAATATTTTTTTTTATAATAATATCACACAACTTTTTAATACACACTTTTCCACTTTATTTAGATTTTGGCAATAATCTTTCTTAATTCTATGATAAATCTTAAATTTAAAAATAATCTTTTTTAAATACTTGGACATATTAAAATGTCCAAACTAAACAATTTTTCTTTACTTTGGACATTTTAATATATTCAAGTATGCACTTGGTAGATATATTACATATATGCCTACTATGATAACTCTCCAGTGTCCATTCCTTGTAATAATCCTAGGCGTGATATGAGTATGGTAGCACTGATATAATAATAATTATTATAAGGCATTAATCACGTCGATAAATAATTTATTGTTATCGAACAATACCAACAGATAGACATTAAATCGTCCTTATCGTTATTATTTATTATCTTTAAATATTGTACAAGTACTCGACAATAGATAAAATCAGTGCTATTTCTTATCTAAATACAACCTATATTACAATTTAAAATATCATATCGGTATATACGCGTAATTAAACAAAACACGAGAAAGATATACCTAAAATACCTTTTTTTTCCTGGGGGGAAAATGCTTTACGCATACCACCCAGGCGCAGGGGGCACCCAAGTGGTGATGTGGGACTCATGGTATACCCACTAAAAACCCCCCCATCTTCCTCCTCACCGCCCTCTGACGGGGCCACGGGAACGATACACACATCCGCGACCCCGCCGGCGGCAGCCGCCTACAAGCGGCTCCATCTTGAAAGCCCGAAGCCCCTCCACGATGGGCGCACCAGATGGTATTAGGTGCGCTTCCTCCTCGGCCTCCACCAGTACTGTAGCAGACCCCCCTCTGAGTCTGCTACTAGGAGGCCATGGGTACCAGATAAACTGGTACCCGGTGGCAGATCAGGTCTGTGGTTCTGCCACCGACCACACCTCGGTCGCAGATGATAGGGCAAGCGGCGCACCGCAATACCGACATGCCTCTTCCTCTGCGGCCCCACCAATGCCGTTTTGACGGAACGACCCCGCCAGCTCGCAGGGGGTAGGGAGAGTGGCGTACCGTAATACCATCACGCCTCTCCCCCTGCGATCCCTCCACGGCCGCAGAAGATAGGGAGAACGGCGCACCGTAATACCGGCACTCCTCTTCTTCTGCGGTCCCACCTCCACGCGCGTCCTTTGCGGGCATGTTCAGCCCGCTGGGAGCGCCCTCCTCGGGCCAGCCGGCGACAAACAGGCCGGCCCCGGTTGCGTCTTAGCTTCACCGTGGGTGACCAGTCCACGGTTACTAAGCCCCACCGCCACGACAAGGCGTGCAACCATCGGGGGGATACCTAAAATACCTGAGTTTATATACTTTATACGAGTAGTTTAAGCTATCAAACATAATTTGACAGCTTAATAAGGCGAGTAAAAATAATAAATACGAGTATGTCAGTATTAGGGTTACAAAGTTTTAGTGAAAAGCAATGCTTCAGAGCTTTGAATATTCTCAAAAACCTGTTAAAGTCAATTATTTACATTTTTAGCATAATATATCCTGCGACATATTTTTCTAGACGATCTCAACTAAAACCTAACAATTATTCTTATTTTTTTTCCATAACATTCATGCTTGGACTTAATTACATTCGTGCATTCCAAATACCACCAACGAATTTTACACATTCACTGCAGCGTCGCACTGTCTGGCAGACACCGCGACAATAGGAGAGTTTCTTACACTTAGTTAATCCATTTAGTGGTTACCTTTCCGGTGGCAATATAAAGGTATAAAGGCCCCAATTAAAACATGGCTGCACTTACACGCGAAATCGCTTCCGAATTTCAAAGAAATGAGGATAAGGATTACTTTTTGTAGATGACCATTCACTGTGTTATTGTAGAATGGTTTTATATTCTTTATGTTAAATAATACAATAATTCAGTCAATATGAAATATAAGAAGAGATAAGGAAGTAGTTTTCATTTCAGAAAATATTGGTCACGTTTATGAACATGCGAAATAATTAGTTTCTTATCTCGTCTTCCAAAATCTTAAGAACTGGGTAACCGAGCTTTGCTCGTAGCTCTATTTAAAGAATAAAAAAAACAAGAATATTTTCCGGGGTTCGAACCCACCACGTTCCGAATTTTTAAACAACGCAAAAATTAACAAAATTGCCAATCAGACTGCCATTATTAGAGTCGAAATTATTAATATAATAATGCATGACGAAAGAAAAAAAATATAGATAACTTAAAAATGAGCAGTTTTCCTGTGATAATAGCTGGATCGATTTTTCTCCCCTCAAACTGTGCATACTAAATTTCATGTAAATACATGCAGCCGTTTCAAAGATTACGACTATATAGATTGTCTCGATTAATGTGTAAGAAAATATTATAAATTATAATTACGAATAAAAATGTCGCGATGTCCAGCATTTCTTAATTGACGATCAATATAAAACAAAAGGGCGTATTTAACGTAACAAAAGTTTGTAAAGTTTGTTAATAGTTTGTTTGTCATGGCCAGCGAACCCCTGCTGCTGTCCCATCTCCTTTCAATGTAGTTTGGGAACGGACAATTACACTGGAGGTTTTACAAATTCGATACTATATTTTTATTTCTATAGTAATGTTCGTTCTGAAGTAAACGAAACGTCGATTTTATTATTTGTATTAGTAGTTACTCAAGATTTTTCATCAAACATTTCGAATTAAAATTCAATAATACACATATAAATTTTATTAAATAATTTAACATGTTCATTTGTCGTTTAGGTTTGTTGGTTTTATCATTTTGAGGTATGTTGGTTTTATCATTCTTCAATCCCACACACAAATCCTCAAACATTTGAAGAAGGTGGCTAGCAGCGGATGTATTACGAGTAGGGCTGCCCAAGATCGGGATGGTTGGCGTTCAGCAGTGGTCGGAGATAGACTGATGATGATGATATTGTGTTTCATTGACACGTGCGCATACGTGTTGGCATACCCATTGGCTAGCCGCACACACACCATATTATTGGCAATAATGCTCATATTGACAATAATATTCCTCGTGTGCGGGCCATATTGCCGTCTTTTTGTATGTGTTGACTAGTATTGACAAATTTATTCTGTCAATAATATTGCACGTGAGCGGCTAGCCATCGGCCATCGTCAATTTGAAATTGTACAAACGCTATAAAATGTGAGTTGCTGTCTGCTGAGTACAGGTACCTACTATTAACAATCTTTCAGAACAATAAATTAATAGGGTTAAATTCACACCGAAACGAAACGATACGCGATGCTGCGTTGCATTTAAGTTAGCTATTCAAAATTGAACCTTATTCTAATGAATAAGGTTATAGATTCTAATGAATAACACAAGTGACGAGACTATAGACGTTTATTGTTCGAGTTTTACGCGGCTGCATAGCGCAATGTAACGTGTATCTTTTTGTGTAGAGAATAAAGTTAAATATTGAATAGCTATCTTAAAAATACAGCGCCGAGTCGGGTATCGTCGCGGTGTGAACTGACCGTAATGCACAAACTAAACGAAGAAGTCATATTATTTTACTATTTGATTGATGCTTCAAAGTACAAATTGTAAAGCGCCCCAAACGTAAGCTACGAAAACACCTCTCATCATAGAGCTATCAGGGCGCTCGATTTGGCCGAGTTCAGATAAAGATTATTAATCATGTCCCTACTAAATGACCATTAGGCTCTGCTGAGTCATTCTCCGACGCGGTGGTCGAAATCCTCGCTCAATAATCCACTAATTTCATCCTTTATGGTGCTTAAGTTTTAAAAGATTTATATTAAGTATTTGTAAAGTCAGGCGGGGCAAGAGAAATACGCCTAATTTTTCATTCTGGAATTAGAATTGATCATAGCACTCGTTTCGAATGAGAAAAATTTAGGACAATTTATTACCTTCCTACCCTACTGCTAGGAGTAATATTGAATTTTCGAAAGTTTCATTTAATTGTACTATTTATAATACGAAACAACTTGTGTTTCGGATTTTTCAGTCCGTATTATATGATATTTCCCGCGAATTCATACGCGTAAAAAGAAATCTCACGGGAACCATATTTTCCGCTGCAATAGGAAGAAGTCTATATGTTTATTCAGAGCCAAGGATTCGAATTTCATCACAATCCGTTCAGTAGTTATTGCGTGAAAGAGAAAAAATATCCATACATCGAAAAAGTTTATAATATTGCTAAGGATTTGCTGGATGTATATGGCCCGGGCCTCCGTGGTCTAGTGGTTAGAGCATTGGCTCTCGACGGAGGTTGTGGGTTCGATTCCCGCATTGGAACAACAAAAGATGTTGTTTCCAAGTTTGGTTAGGACAATGCAGGCTGATCACAGGATCGCATGCGTCGCATGGGCATGTAAAAAGTCTGACCTTCCACTTATCCGTTATCCGTTCCACTGAATTATGAAAGTAAAGAAAGAGTGCTCTTGTGTACTGCGAACACACTTGGGCACTATAAAATTACTCCTGCGTAACTGGCCTGGGTTCAATGAAACGGGCCACCGTCGCGTCGCCGAGATCTGTGTGGGTTATTATGGCACGGGCCCTCTTTTCTTATAGATCGTCTTACCCCATGCGACTGCAGACAACAAGTCCAACTGCTCGTGGACAGTGGCGCGTAGGTGGTCTACACTCTATGGCTCATTAATTGACGCTTGACAGCCCCGTCCACAACAATCAGCGGGGCGCAGTCATTGGCTCCGGAAGCTGTCAATATTGACGACTCTATTCCACCGCTTCCTGTGGCTTTCTGCGAGGAAATTGCGATAAATATATAACTATAAATCAATATATTTCGAGTTTGGCTCGCGTTCTAATTGCCAGATTGAAAGGACCATCTGCTTAGCGAAATTTATAGTGACTTTTACTCAAAAACCACTGAGCAAAGGTACATAAATTATTTTCAATTAAATAATAAAAGCTTGTTACAAATTGCATTTATCTTTTGAAAGTTGAAAAACATTGCACCTGTTTTGCATGATCATTTAGGATGATATATTTATAAGCAACACATTAAAGAATTCAATTTGTATGTGTAACAACTAACAGCTCTACTTTTAATAAGAATTAATACTCTACATTTATGTCAAGTAAAATTTTAAGCATACAAATAAAATATTCACGAACTTTGTTCATTGTTTAATACCCTTATTTGACTTGGCCTAAAACAAGTACATATTTTAATCCTTACTTAATATTATAAAAGTAAAAGTTTGTATGAATGGATGTATGGATGTTTGTTACTCTTTCACGCAATAACTGCTGACTGGATTTTCATAAAATTCCTTAAGGTTAATGGTAGTAGTTTAGACTGCTTGTTAATACACATTTGTATCGCAGCAAAATGTACGGTTCCGGCGAGATTTCCTCTGCGCGTGCGAAGTCGCGACCAACATCTAGTACCCTATATAATGTGTATTCCCTCTAAATAATTTGTGTAACTTTGTCTTAAGCTTACAATAGACCGTATGCAAATCCAAAACGTATGTATATTCTTGTGTTTCCTTAGTAAGATAATGACCTAAATGTTTTTGAATCTAAGTAAGAAACGTACCGTTTTTGTAACCAAATACCAATGTAATCAACTAAACCAAATACCATTTTTCACCAGTCAAAAGGGCAATATCGCTTTAGCCTTTACGGACTATAACGAAGACTGGCTGTGGTGGGCGAGTCCGCTATCGATTTTCTGATTTACTTCCCCTCCGATAACGTACAGGTAACACTGTTCATAATATTGCATATGATTTACTAGCTTTTGTCTGCGAACTCGTCTACTTATATCGCAGATAGTGAAATTATAACATTATTATTATGATGATTAAACTTAAGTTTAAACACTTTTACTACTTTAAAGAAGAAACAACTTATGTTCAAAATATTTATTACGTTTTTGAGAGAGAATAATAAACGTAACACAAAAATCATATTTTTGATACGATTCCAGTGCAGACAGGTGTGAATTGTGATGTTATAAAATATAACTTCCTCATAAAAACATAAGCACAAAATATCCGTATAGAAATCATATAAAAGATGATAAAATACACAAATAAATATATCAGACAATTAGACAATGCGACAGTAAAAAACGCCAATAAAGCAACAGCGGACGACTTTCCTTTGATTGGAACACAATTTATTGTGCGGAAATGCCGTTACTCAGTAATATTTCCGCCGAACTGTTCCTTTTTCCCTTTTTTTACTAAAAAGGGCGCGAGACATCTTAATCGAGACCCCTCGGAGGGGATTCAGTTTTTTACTTAATAGTCCAGTTTAGTAGGAAATAAATTTCATCGCAGCGGGGGCTGGACAGTAATAATATGCTTCAGAAATTCGATGATGCCTTTGTTGTTTGTATTTTTTAGTTTCCATAAAGTAGGTGCTTGAAGCTATTGCCTATTCATCTGTTTTATCTGTGCTTAAAAAAAAAATCTTTACCAGGTGGGAAACAGAAAGTTATTCGTCTGTAATTTGCTTAAAAACAAATATGTATTGTAAATCTTCACCAGGCGGGAAAATAAATAATAAATAATAAAAATTATTTTAATGCAGATAAATTACGGTGATAAAAAATCCATAGGTACAAAAAAACCCAGAGTGGATAGCAATGACAGTTTTGCCTATGGGTTCACAATAAGTCATATTTGATGTCACCAAAGAGGCAACCCCAAAATAATACCAGTAACATAACGTAAAACAAAACAGCTAACTTTAATATATAACTTAATTGATGACACAAATAAATAATCCGGCGACATTTCCATTAAAAAAACTAGAAAGCAACACAATATTCGGGTAAAGACAAATGATAGCCCCTAACCCCAAACTGCCGCGATGATATACGGGGGCATATCCTGACGGCCAGTAGCTACTTGATTTAGCGGAAACCCAGATAAAGCCTAATGCGAAACACAAAAAACATCACAATGGCCCATAAATATGACGTAAACCTTTATGCTAGTTGGCACGAGAAAAATGGGCGTCGCGATACAAATAGACAAACTATTTTCCCGGCAAATACGCGGTGTAACGGAAACCCGATACACGAGGTCGGGGCTGATTGATGAAAAGGAATTTACTGCGGAAATATCCTTGAGACGGAATGCGCGAAAAGTTAATTCTTTTATAAAACGCAAAACACGGGGTCTTGACATGGGACCGTTGGCAAGTAGAAAATCGCGCCAGATATACGATCAAAGTTTGTAAATCCATCACGCTTTTCTTTTCATCTTTTTGCTAAATTATTTGAGACGTAACTTTATTAAAATATTACCTATATAAAATTATTACCTACAATTACCTATTAATACCAAACCAAAGAAGTTTAGCCAAAGTATTCAAAACTAACGATAGACTATGACGTACATTTGACAGAACAAATCTTCATACAAGAAAAAGTTACGCCATCTGGATTTCACCATACCTCAAATGTGAAAATGGCCCCAAATAACCCAAAAAGTGGGGCCATTGAAGTGGGAACAGTTTCTATCTGGACATGAACTGGAATGGAAATGACCTCGTCTATAATAGGTATATACGTTTATGAATTTAACGCGGTTTTTTTGATTCAGACTTTTTGGATAAAACATAGCCCGTGTAGGATTCCTTAATCCTTGTCCTTCCTATAAACAACATTATAATACAATAGCGCATACAAAACAAACAAAGTGTAGTTGATACTTAAATCTTAAAATAATTTTAATGCGCACATTATGATTTACTTTCATCGTACACAGACATCAGCACGTTATATATCAAACATAAACCTAGTAATGTGTTTTTTATAAATTGGCTAGTAGCCAACGATATATCTTACTTCATCATCAGATCATAACCGTCCGATGCGGGACATCCTGTGCTTTCTCAATGAAAACCGTCTTTGAAAATGACAAATCCACATTGTCCAGTAACTACCGCGCTGATACAAAAATATGTTCTTAATTTTTTAAAATACTGAATGACTATACTTAACTAATTGTAATAATGTTTTTAAAATATAAACAACAATCAAAGGCGGAAGACCAGGGATAGCGGCAACTGACGGCAACAGTCGCTGTCATAACCTGAGGAGGCTTTTATTTTTCTTTTATTTTTTCTTATTTTGCTTTTGATTGTTTTATTTTTGTAAAATAATGCATTTTGTGTTGTATTGCATGTGGTAGTGTATAACAGCCTCCGTGGTCTAGTGGTTAGAGCATTGGCTCGCGAGGAGGTCGCTGGTTCGATTCCCGCACTGGAACAACAAAAAATGTTGTTTCCAAGTTTAGTTAGGACAATGCAGGCTGATCACCTGATTGTCTGACAAGAAAGATGATCCATGCGTCGGATGGGCATGTAAAAAGTCGGACCTGTGCCTAATCTCTCGGCAGTCGTGTTGGTTATCCGTCCCACTGGATTATGAGAGAAAAGGAAAAGAATGCTCTTGGATACTGCGCACACACTTGGGTACTGCAAAATTACTCCTGCCTAGCTTCAATGAATCCGGCCACCGTCACCAATATCGGTGTGGGAAATTATTATGTGTTAGTGTAGTCATTTAAACTGGAATAAAAGTCAGCATTTACTTACCAATCTTTAAGGAAAAAATAATCATCTGAGTAACTAAATCAGTCGTGTCAATTAGGAAATGCCAATTTCGTCCAGCCAACCAGCTAGCCATATCAACTACGATATAAGCACAGATTAAAGAGGAACAGATAAAGCTAGTATGTAAACAGCATTAGTAACCTCTCAGTTTGATTGCACTACTACAAGCATACGGTGAATGTATGCGTGTCCACAAATCTCCTATCGCGTACGCGGCAATACTGGAAAAATTCTTTTTTTTTTAGAATTTTATGTTTGAGTTTTTATCTCATGTGAGATTGCTATTGATCGTGATGTGTGCTACTGATTAGTGTTGGTTGGTTGTCACAGGTCATGACGACGATGTTATAAATGTCTAATGAATGCTAAAGCTTTATAATATTAAATAATAAATACAAAACAAAAATCCTGTTCAAAGGATGAGAATAGTTATGTAAATATTTAATTTTCTAGTAGGTGTCTTGCTTTATTCTAAGTGATACATGACCTCTTGAGTCACACACGTGATGATGCATCACATGAGTATCATGTACCAATTAGACTTTCTCAATAACCGTTTAAACTACATCTAGCGTGACAACTCTGACAAAATTTGGATCGGTTTATGAAAGCCACAGGTCAATCAAAAGGTGGCAGCAATGGCTGTGTTCCGCGGAAAATGGCGCTGGTTAGCGCTCACTAGCGCTAAAAAGATGACAGTAATTGTTGGCCTGGACACGTTTACTAACTTCAGTAGCGCTGACATAATCCGCCATTTTGCTTATTTATTTTGAAATCAGTAGTGTTTTTAGACGATAACGTGTCCTAGAGTAAAATAGCATTTAGCATTGATAGCGCTTACCGCTTAACAATCGCCATTTTGATTACAAGCGCTTACATATGCGCCTTTTTCCGCGGAATGGATCTTCAATGTAACTCCTGGATGGCAACTCTTGCTCTTTCAATTTAACACACTGACGTAAATGAAAAGCTTTATCCAATCTACGTATCCCTCTAAAACGCTCCCCCATTTGAATATAGCACATTAAGAAACATATTCTGCGATTCATAGCTAAAGGAAGCGTGTTATTAATATTCGTTAGTGCTAGCCTATAACGTGTTTATTAGCGACGTGGGGCGGTTTGCCACAAACGGGCGCGTGTCTGCTAAGCTCTCAACATGGACTTTGATTTACTTACTGGATTAGCATGGAAAGGCTGTAAAGCTGGCACTGTGTTGAGTATTAGCTATGGGATCTATTGCATTATTAATTTTCTGATGAATTCATTTGCAAGGAGCTTTTATGTGAAATTAATGTGACGGATTAGACGTAGATATATACAACTGCCAGGTTTTATTGGACTACAAGATTCGATGACTCAATAATTTTTTCGGATATTGCTGTAATATAATTTCCCAAAGACATCAAATTAATTACTTAATTATTATCTATAGTCTATACCCTAATCCAGAGATTCCCGAACAGGGTTCCACGTAACCTAATTGTTTCGTGGAATAGTCAACAGGGTTCCTCCAAAATAATTAATATTTTTATTTATTCTATCTTTTTTTTAAATTAAATAGCGGAAAATTGCTATGAGAGTGAACTTAATAAAATTGTTATGAATAAGTCGTTAGTAATTGAGGAGCCCCTGCTTTAATCTATGCCGAGCTGAATTATTATAGTAAACTCGTGTATTACTTTTTTTGTGTGCAAGTGTACGCGCGGAGTGTAGATGTAGTGGCCTTATCTCGTTTCGAGTCCACTGCGCACTGACCAGATACTAGCGGTCGTCCATCATAACGTTATTGCTTACATCAACAATATTGTCTCATATTTTCACACCTACACCCGATTCCAAGCCCTGCACCACAAACATAGGGTGCAAAATGAATCATCGTCGACGTAACCCTCCCTTAATAATACTTCCGACTTACTAAAATCAATGAAATTTAACTGAGATCGATTCACTAATGGACAGACAGTTTAATAAATGTTATGTAGAAAGACAATAATATAGATTTTCAATGTGTACGTAGTAGGAACAAATAGGGCAGGTAAATATGATTTATTAACCTTTGAAATTGGAATGCAAATATTTCCTCTTGCTAAAAAGTAGGTATTATACATGTTGTAATACTATAAACCTCCCATTAACATAGAATTAAATATAAATTAGCTCTTTTGGATGTCCAAAACTGTTGCCATTTGTAATTGTCTCATATTAACTATATTCAACCGAGTGCAGAAATATATTTGCTACCCTTACTAACCCGTCGAACGAATTTCATATTTTCGACATTTCGCTTCATTTCTATCAAACGTAATTGCTCTATATCCTTTGCTACTGAGATCCAAATAAAGTAGCTACGAAAATGTTTAGATCACACATGTGTCAAATGCGAAATGGTTGTGTTTGTTAGAATTGTCGGCCTAATCGGCTTAACTCGCGCTCCGACACTCGCTTTATATTCCCTATTTTGCTGCAGAATCGAAGGCGTTTCGAGAATATAGAAATTAATTCTTAGTTTGTTTGCCCATTGTACGCTACCGACGGCGAATTCTTTGTGTATTTATTTAATCGACGTTTCTTTGTGGGTGTCGTAGATTGAAGGCGTTAGGTCTTTGTGAGTTGGAGGTATTTATCGGAAATGTACACGCCTTTGTATCCAGTTTTCCAATGTTGATAGAGATTACTGTGGAATGAGTCCGGCTTAACAGAAGTTCGCACTCAATTTGTCTACTTTACACGTGTGTACTCTCTACGAAATAACAAAAAATGTTATTCACATAGGAAAAATATTGGTATTTTTTTTTATTTATTTAGGAAAACTTACAGCTAGATTAAAATATAGTTTTAACATATTACAAGAAGGCCAATTAAAAGTTTCCAGTAAAATATAGATAGTAAGAGAAAAACGTAAGACAGAAAACAAAGAATTAAACAATATTTGTTAACAATTTTAAAAGACAATAATCATTATGATTAAAAAAGTGTTCAATGTGTCAGGATACTAGTGAAAAATAAGTCCTTATCGATGCTCCGAGACGCTTCATTGTATGCTCTGCTTGATCTAAAAACATAGAAATTCCGACGATAGTTCGTAGATACCGGGGATATTCGTAGATCATTCGATACATAATTTATTTTATGCAAGAGAATTTTTGTATAACAAACCTCAAAAACATTTTTAACTAGCAGGTGGATAGCAGTAGATAGAAAAATCTGAGATCGATCTATGATTTACAAATATAATTGAGGACGTTGGGCGTTAAACATTTTTACGTGACTGCGATGAAATTATGAGTAGAGATGGCCGTTTAAACGTAAAGCGTTTAAAAAAGCGTGCTTTTATAAATAAGTTGTAAAGTCGTTTAAAAATTTAAGCGTTTATCACTTATACTTATCGTTTATATCGTTTATAGTCATAAAGCCATAAGTGTGGTATGAGCAAAGAAAAATAGTTCTTATGACAGCGCAATAAGAGTGAAAATTCTTTAATGTAGCTCATCACTTATTTAAACGGCTTATTTTTTGTACTTATAAATAATATGCTTTTTCGTGTTTATTCACTTTTTGTTAGTTGCGCTTTGCGGGTTGACGTATATTACGTTACACAATAATTCGTATTTTAATCGTAATAGTGGTGTTTTGGTGGCTTACCGTGAACTTTTAATGTAAATAATAAATATAATAATGGTCCATATGGACGTAATATAAACTTTTCGTGTAGTGTTTTAGTATTAAGTTTATTAAGTTTTTGTCGTAAGATGACGACTAAACGACGTGAATTGGAACAGTAATTTATGGAACTACTTTGAAAGAAATGAGGTGGAAAAAGTGGCGATGTGTAATGTTTGTTATCCTATAAATCAACTATTACTAATGATAAGCAACAATTAAGATTAATGCATATTATCAACATGTAAAAACATTTTTATGAGTTCATATTATTATATTAATAATTATTCAGATTTCAGACAGTCCTAAGCCTCCAAAGTACGAAGGAAAGTTAATTTAAATCAGTTTAAGCGATCGAAAAACGTAACATAAGCGCAAAAAACATTATAACTTATAAGTGGCAATAAGTAGATAAGAAAATAAGCAACTAAGCAACTAAGCAGTTAAAAAAAGTTGCTTTTGAATATTTAATAACGGATAAGTTAACTTTTAATTTTAAGCCGTTTATCACATCTCTAATTATGAGTGTGGTTCGGTTAGTAGTTAGTACCGAGTGCTTTGATCACGCTATGGTTAATTTCTTGGCTGGCGGTGATATTTCTAAGTGCATATGCATGTATTTATTTCCATGAGTATTTGGCTATACTTATTATAAAAATTCGCAAAAGGCCGTAACTGCTAATTTCCACACCCACGACTACGTGGGTATATTCGGAGTATTTTTTATACACCGATCAGAGACAATTTTATCTAAACGTAAACAAAAAACCAATTGCGTTTTTTAATGCTACCGATTTAAATGTCACATTTTTACCGGGCAACAAAGACACGCAATGAAACGTTAATTTTAACTAAATTCAAAAATTATTTTTATTCACGTCTAGAATAAATTGCATCTCAATTATTGCAATCAACAGAGTACAAAAATAATGTTCAGTGCAATAATTTCAAAACTGAGGACGGGCTATGAGTTATGACGTATATTTGACAGAACCAATCTTCATACAAGGAAAAGTTACGCCATCTTGAATTTACCATACCTCAAATGTCAAATTGGCCCCAAACAACCCCAAACGTGGGGCCATTTAAGTGGAGACACTTTTTGCCTCTTCATGCCTCGTCTTTATTATATACATATACCAGCTTTTGCCCGCAGCTCCACCCGCGTAAATACATTATCCCGCGGGAAACTATACTTTTTCGGGATAAAAAATATCCTATCTCCTTTCCCGGGACTCAAAGTAGATTTATACCAAATTTTATAAATATCAGCTCAGCGGTTAAAGCGTGAATAGGTAACAGACAGACAGACAGACACATTTTCGCATTTATAATATTAGTATAGAAGTATAGATGCGTTTAGTGCAAATAACCAAATAACCCCCGTGCCTATCATATCTGTCATGTTTATAGAATGGTCACGTAAACACATTGCAGGTGTAAAAACAACATTACGGCGAGTAATTCAGTAATCGGGTCGCAAGTCGCAACGCGCAGTATCGGCTGATTAGATAGTGCTGTTTAACTGGCAAACAACACATCTCACTGTTTATATTACAAACTTTATGTGGCTGAGACTAAAAAAATCATGGAAATTAGTTCCTCGAGTTAATAACAAAAAAATTTAAAGTAACTAATCTCTTTGACTATAACTATATAACTACACTACCTAGTCGTTGTAACCTACATAAATGTAAAGTACCTGAGTAAATTACGAAATGATCATTCTGTTTCTACTCTCTACAAAAGGAAAAAAACTCAAGTGCTGGTGTAATTTAAAATCAGTGAGAGGTAGATCTGCAAGTAAAAACAGTTTTTTTTTATAAGTTCTAATCTTGACAATGTCGATATTCGTTCGTTTCAGCCTGGGGACGTCCACTGCAGGACATAGGCCTCCCCCATAAAATTTTAATGTCGATATAATTAATAAATAATAAAATGTCGACATAGATAGTTTAATTAGGGAAAACCCTACATAGTTTTGATGTCATTGCCAAGAGGCAATGACATCAAAACTATGTATACTTATTAAAGAAATAACCTAACCAAGAGCATGTCAGGATATGGAAAGGAAAGAAATAATTCATCCCCACTTCACATGTATGGAGAGCCACCCTTCGAATATAAAATTATTATTATTTGATGAGGCCAAATCTGAGAACTTTACACAATCTATGACTACACCAAATTTTATACAGACAGAGAGACGGACGGACGGACAGAGCGAAACTATAAGGGTTCCTTAAGTATTACGGAATCCTAAAAAGTAGAGCAGTTTAAGTGTGGATCCTTTTTGCTTCGATATGCCTCATTTATAATATTATATAAGGTCTGTAGGTCTGGGTGAATCATAGTGCTTGGTGTGAAAACCTGACCACGTTATGTTGAAGTAATATGAACATTTCCAAGTTTTTTCGTGTCAAAAAAAATACTAGATTCGTTAGTGTTACTCTGTGTTATATAACCATCACTTTTAGGGTTCCGTACTCAAAGGGTAAAAACGGGACCCTACTACTGAGACTCCGCTGTCCGTCCGTCCATACGTCTGTCTGTCTCATGTACCATGATAACTAGACAGTTAAAATTTTCGCAGATGATGTGTTTATAATATTTCGCAGATGATGATGACGCAGTTAATAACAAATACTAAAAAAAATGTACGGAATCATTAGTGCGCGAGTCCGACTTGCACTTGGTCGGTTTCTTATTTAAGTTTAGAATGCATTACAGATTACTAAATATATATAAAAGGCAAAAAGTTGATTAACTGATCAACATAAAATGTATGTCAATAATGTATCAACGCACAGGCCCCTAAGGCTAGGAGTTTGAAATTTTGCACATCATGTATTCCTCATATGACGTAAGTATCCACTAAGGAAGGTTTTTCAAAATTCAAAGGGGATGGGGATCAAATAGGGGATGAAATTTCAGTTCATTAGGATCCCGGAAAGATAAAGAAAAATCAATTTTCCATAATTATTAATTTAATAAGTATAATAATTTATACATTTATAACACTTTTTACATTTTTCTAATACATAGTTACTCACATTTTTCGATATAGCTTAGTAATATTGGAAATAAAAACTCGGTATGTAGTTTATTTCAGTATGTAAAAACTCAGAGATTGGGAAAAGTGTAGGTAGCTCATTTGTGACATTTGTTATAGATATAAAGTACATAATAAAACAATTTTACTAGATATAGTAAATAGTAATACTAAGGACTATTACTATAGTAAATAGTAATACACGTTCTACTGATCGGTGTCGTATAGCTTATTTGAATGTTTTATCTCTGTCGCTCGATTTAAGTAAGCTGAAACAAAACTTTCGAATAAGCTATCCAACACTTTTTAGAATATGGCCCCAAAAATCACAAGTGTGCCACAGGAATAATATTTAAGTAGTATAAAATGGTCTGTAGGTAGTATAAAAGTATTTGACATTATATATTTTGTGTTATATAAAATCTATTGTTAGAAAATCAGCACTTAGTTGTACATATGGGGGTCTATGTATGGTAACTTGTCCAAGAAATCATCTATAAATAATATGTACACTATACATTTTATACTAAAGTTAATATAAATATATCTTCATCTACATTTTGTCCGCTAGTTTTCTTTGACTATGATAATACTGAAACTTACATCTAAATATTGCAATCTGATAAAAATCTGGTCGTTATATAAATATATCTTAACATAATACTTAATTGTCTTTTTACACCAAATGTACACAGATTTCAATGGAATGTTAAAGTTTATATTCCAAATAATCAGTTTTTATTTTGCTTTTTATGGCTGTAATTGAATGCCAATTGCCAATTGAAAGCAATGAAAACAGAAATTGTTATCGACTACTTCAATTGTTTACTACATTACTTGTAAAAATGTTTTACAGTTACAAAACAAGTTTTCCGTAGTTCAAGCGCTTTAAAAGAAGCTTTTACATAAACCGAATAAGGAAAACGCAAAATGTAGAGTTTGAGCCTAAGATAGAACAGCTAGATATTTTGATACTTGTTATGGAAAATAACATGAAAGTAATGGTAATTAATTCATAAATTTAAAATTGAGCGTAAAAAAAACTTACAATTATTTAATGTTCTAAAATAATAAGAATAGGAACTGCAATATACCATTGTAACATAAAGATATGATGCTTATTCGAGTTAAATTTCTACGGTAAACGGTTTCACAATATTCTTGCGATGGTAACGCTTAGATATCCATCGCTTATCAGTTCGCAATAAACCGACTGCGTCATGTTGATAACAGGTACAATCTACAGAACACATATACAGGTATATACTCTGTGAATTATTCTATACGACTAGGAACCCACTGGAGAATGTTCTAGAAACGCTCACCACCAACAACCGCTGGGTTGACCGTGACCCGGGACGGGGGGCTGATGATGCATGGGCTGGTAGGGCGGAAGGGATAAGCCTAGGGGAGGCAGCCCGTCTGGCTTGCCAATGCATGGCCTGCCATCTTTGACTAGCACTGGCACGGCCACCCGTCTCGGTGAGTTCAACCCGCCCACGTTCAAATCGTGGACTCCCTTCTCTTGCACCGCTCGTTTCGTCTTGTACCTGTGGTTCTGGAACCAGATTTTCACTTGTGTGGGTGTCAAGCGGATCAAGCTGGCCAGGTGTTCCCGCTCCGGAGCCGAAAGGTACCTCTGTTGTCTAAAACGCCTCTCCAGTTCGTACGTCTGAGCCTTTGAGAATAGAACGCGGCGTTTACGCTTCTTGTGCGACATACTGGTTTCGCCGTTTAGTGGTTGGTCGTGATCGTCGTCGTCGTGGTCGAGGCTGTGGTCGTGGATGTCGTGGTCGTGCTCCCCGTCGTGATCGTGATCGTGGCGGGCGTCGACCACGTTTGGCGACGTGGTCGGTGGGCCCGCGTATGACAGTTCTGACGCTCGAGACGTGCTGTCCGGGCTCGCTTGTTGTCCGAGAATACCTGTGACAATAAAAAAAATCAAATTAATTATGTTTTAATGGTTTCGGGGTCAGAACGAAATCTATATACATCCGATACGCCATGTACGGATGTAATAAATGAAAAAAAAACGCTCAGGTTGCGACTTTATTTATGGCTGCACTTACTATACTAACCTAATTGACATATTTGATTTCTAATATCTTAAGTGTAACTAAAGGGTACTTCACCCTTCACCATACTTCACTACAAACCTAGCCTAGCGTGGTAAATACAAAAACATAAAGAGGACTTTTTATCTACATAAATGATAATAATTTGTAGATCAATTTTCTGTTAAAACGGTTAAAAAATATTTGTACGCCATTTTAAATCTCCTCATAAAGGGCCCGAAAAGTAGGTAATAATAAGTAACCAATTACAAATTACATCCGTTAGTAACAAAAACATACACGCTCTCGAATAAGCTCGAGTTAATCTGTTAGGGTCGCTCTATTTGACTTCAATGAGAAGCAAAACGAACGAGAAAAAATCACCGCAATTGTGTGCCCATCTCCCCCTTGTGATTCACACGGGTTAGGGCGGGAGGTTGGGCGTGTTGGGGAGCTCCTACAGCTGTGGGGAGAGGGGAGGATGGGGATACTCCCACCCGGCAGCTGCCTCTTTGTTCGCTGATCAGCTATCAATTATTATCATCCTTCACAGAGACTACCTCGTTTATGTCGTGTATGATGCTTAGTAGGTAGGTACATTGATTTCGTAACAATTTTTTTTGTTATTATTTTCAAGATATTACTGGATATATAGTTCTAAATGACCCTACGTGACACTTTTGTAATAGATAGGTGTACATATATTATTTATTATAAAATATTTTATATCAGGTGATACCTAATACCTATAATCGCCCGCAAATATACGTCTAATAGACCTAGCCTCTACGTTATATTAAATTCCATAAAGATTATTGTAACTGAAAAAATAAGCAAAAAAGAAACATCTAGTATATGCCTAAGAGATATAAAAAGTCAAATTAAAAAAATAAAACAATATGATTAACTTTTTAAGCAATTCACGTCCAAGGTACCTTAATTTTAAAATTTAATAGGTATATATTTTTACATTTTTTGATTTCTTCCATCTACTTTATGAACGATTCAAAAAGAAAATTATACAAATCGTAGATAAAATTAGAAACATCTATCTTCTTTAAATCACAGAACGAGCCATTATGTGAAGGTAATGCGAAATATCGATCGAACGTAACAATGGTCTATAACTGTCATCAAATAATGAACGAATTGCATCCCTAACAGCCGCAAACAGTGTGTAATTGATAGCAGCTGCGGGGCCCAACACTAGCAACACTATTGGTGACAAATTCGCCACGGCACCAAGTCCCCCAGTTCACTTAAACAGTCACTGTTTGGTAGCGTTAGGGCGTGACCCCTACATTTGGCTTTCACGATTTGTTTGATCGCTTTGGGAATCTTTTTATTGACCTATTAGGTAAGATTCAAAACTTATTGTTGTAGCCCGAACTCATTTGGTTTGCTTTTGTTACTTGATGATGTGTTTGAGACTAAGAGCGACATTTACGTGATGCAAAAACTTGTACATTAAGTCTAACTCCTTAATGGTTAAATCTTAAATAGTTACACACTTTAACAACTGCGCAAAAAGCCTGTTTAATATTTGATTGATATGTTTTTTTACAGATTGACTTAAGAATTTAATCATTAACTATCAGATTTTTTTCACACAACAAGATTTTAATAATGTAGATATGAAACTTAAGAATAATGAAACTTAATCATGAACGCAAGTCAATGAATCATCTAATTTGCATAGTCATAGATAAAAATGATCAGTCAAAAGCAGTAATTGCTGATAGGATTAGCCGTTTTTGAACAAGCAATCGAAAACTGGAATGAGTGCCGAAAACCGATAAGCGATAAAAATAATTAATGACATCTATAGATTAGCCAAGGCACTCCATTGGAGCAGCATTTGAAAAAATAATCTCGGCCTCTCGAAACGACTACCTAACACCTATTATTTTCGAGTGGGCTTAATATATTTGTGTATGATAATTCCTACTTGTGTTTGTGATTGAAGATATTCGTCATTCTACATATCAGCAATCAGCATACTTGAACGGAACTTACTTTTTTGAAACAAAAATATAAATTGTACGTTATAATTTCAAATGAAATTGAAGCTATACTTTGTTTGTTGAAAATCATGTTAAAATTTTAGTAATATTTTTCTCGAATTAATATAGAATCTCTGACACTTTATAACTATTCTTCAGTAACGAAATCAAAGAGGTACAGTCGCCATCTCATCTGGTATACCACTTTTGAACCTAGGTCTGCCCACCGGATTTGTCGGCGAATGCACATATATTAATTATAATATATTATGTATGTATTGTAGTTTTATAATGTTATGTATCACGCAAATATATTTTTCGTTTATTGAGGTTTTGTGCAACAATTATGAAACCGTGACTGTTGGTACACATAGCACCGATAGTGATGACATGGAGATTGGAGATAACAGTCTCCCAGATAAATGGATAAAAATGTCAATACAGAAACACAATATAATTTTATTTAAATAACCGACTCACAGTAGCGAGACCTACCTACTTAAGACCTACCTACCTATGATTTTATATTCAAAAAAACTTAGTAATAATATTATAAAAATTAAAAACATAGGTGATACCTACCTACTTAAAAATTAAAAGACGCTACCATTGATTTAAATATTGTGTTTATATACATAATATCATTGTTTTCACAAAATAATGTTACAAATTAAATTAGGATTTGAACAGTATTTTCGTTTTTCAATCATAGCAAAAATTGTCTTTTAAAAAAAAATCCGCTTAAGTTCTGTAACTTTTTAATGTAGCAACTGATTATACATATTTATGTTGCCGGAAAATATAAGATTTTTGCTGATTTAATACAAATGCATGTTTCCCTAATGATTACTTTCAGCGATTATTTTGAATTCGAAACTCTGCCGGTTAAAAATCACTGTAAAATAGGGGCCTTATTGTTCTATTTTGGCTAACTCTACATTTTTGCTTTATTAACATATTGTAGTAAAATTATTTATTTGATAATATAATCACTCTAAAACTCACCAGCATGATCATGGTGGTCCAGGTTAAGCCAGGGTTGGTGGTGCCGCAGCAGCTCTGTGGAGTAGGGTTGAGGGTAGGGCGGGAGCTCCGGGCCCAGGGCGGGCGGCTCCAGCCCTTTGGCCTCGTTAAGACCCAGGATGTCGGAGATTTGGAAACCGGCGCGTTGGCCCGGCATCTTCATACTATCGAGCAACCTGGAGCAAAAGATATGTGTTTTAGAAAAAAAAAAACTGAGTTTATTGAAGCAGACGGCGGATTGCCTAGTAAAGTTTAAAAAAAGATGTACCTAAAAGTTTATAACAGTTAATATGGTGACATGTTAATAAGTATTTACGGTAAGGTTTTATGTATATAATGACAAGTAAGATTTTCATCTGCATTTTAGTATCCCCGATTAAAACAGAGCTGAAGTATCTGTCTGTGTGTCTGTGAATATGTGTGTGTATTTCTAGGTGTCCCAAATTGAACCGATTTTTGTTTTATGTGTCCCTAACGTATGACCCGATTTTTGTTACATAGTTTGTTTTTTTGTTTGAAAGCTGACATGAATGAGAGTTCTTAGCTATAAGTCATCAACAGCTCGCTCACTGCTTTGCAATGCAATTTTTAGTTTTGTTTATTTGATCATTTGCATCATACCGCAGTGAAAACGACTTAAACGCATGACATGTCAATAATTACCATGCAGTTTGCGTAACTCATATTTTGAAAATAATTTTTCTATACAATTACAAGCATCAAACCTAAGATTAAATTAAGCATTATGTGTATTTTTTTTAATTTTAGCTACTAAGATAAGGTTTTTACTAAAGTTTATACAAATATATTATGTTAAATAATAATCAATAAATAAATATTCAATGTTATGTGAAAATTAATAGCATAATATATGTCAATAATATTGTATAAATATGTATTATGTTATCAATTATTACTTTTTTATGGTTAGACATATTAGAGTTGTTTTTCTATTTGTTGGATCAAATAGTTGTGGATACTTAATCTCAAATATCTAATTGGATAAAACTTGACATGCAGTTGTTTACAAAATATATTTTAATAAAATTATTACGTATAAATATATTTTAGTAAGTAGTTAACATATACACATATTATTATTATTATTTCAACTCGTCATACATATTGGTATTACCAAGGTTTTACTCCAACAATTAACACAATCTTAACAAGTGAGGGCGCAACATCTAATCCGTCAATTGATTAAGTGAGAACCTCTTCAGATACGTGACCGGGACAAAGCCTGGAGGTGCTAGTTGTTAAGTTGTTAACAACAGAATTACACTCGTGGATGTTTGTCTGTCCCGAACGTGACGGTGTGAAAGGGCGGCGGCCTTACAGCCTTAACAGGTTGTGGACATCATTATTAACAAGTTTTCACAATAAAAATCTTGGGATATGTCACGAATTCCGGATGTTGGAGGATAAAAATGTTTTATGTTTTCTACAGATATGGAATGTTATCTGATCCTGACTAGCCATTAAATAATATAAAGGCATTTTTGCTTGAAACTTATAATACTTAAATTAAACGTAACTTAAACCTAACTTGAAGGATTTAAAGCTACGAAAATGAAAAGAAAACCAAAAATTAAAATCCGTCAAGCAAAATAGGAGAGATTTTTTTTTATAATCTGGACACCATTTTTTAAATGCCGAAATTTTTATCACCTATAGATACCTATCGTATTACATACACCTTCCTCTGTGGCAACACTTGTTATCTACTCAACATTATCACCAATTCACTACACTTTACATAAATCGCATTCGCTCACCCGGGGAACGCGGATCGGAAGGCCGCCGGGTACAGGGCCGGGAGGAAGGCCGGGCCCCAGGGCGGTAGCAGGATGGGGCTCCAGGCCAGCAGGCCGGCCGGCAGCGAGGCCGGCAGCGGCGGCGGAGAACTCTCGCCCTCCTCGCACTTCATCTCCCTACCGGGAGAGCTCGCCTTCGGAATAATTTTGAAAACTGGTTTCGAACACCTGTCCAACACGTGCTGCGTCTCTCGACGTCGCGCCCGAACTAAACAACCCTCGAGTGGCCCTCGGGTGAAGACCCCACCGCCCTCGACAGCCTACTCAGCGAGTAAGGGTGCTTAAATCCCTCCGCCAATCGCGGATAGTCTGTCGCTGGGCGTGAACGGCGTCGGCCAATCGCAGCGCTGTCGCAGCCTTCGCAGCAAAAAATTGGAGTATACACTCTGAATAGAGGAGCTTTTGACGTAGCGTTACGTTATGCTCCTTTTGTAATGAGAGCGGCGTTAAGCCCATTGTCGACGGGCTAGTTATGGACGCCCGGATAACGATTTTCACTTAGAGTGTTTTTAATAAGTCGACGTAAGCCCGTGTTACTTTTTATGCGCCTTCGATGACCGCTTTTATGTGGGGACAGGAAATTATTTTGAAACGTCAATTATTTGAACATCACCAAATATGAGCCATTGTTGTCCGCCAGGACAAAAATACTTGTATATTTCAAAATTTAAGTTTTGCGGTGCTCTTATCTAATAAATTTGAAAACTAGAGGAGTTTCTTGCGTTATTAAATACCTTGGGTTCTTCTTTTTAAAAAATCTCTTCTTTTTGAATAACGACAAAAACCAACTATCTAAAAAAAATTATGATGCGCAGCTGCAAAGGATTAGATACACTCCTAATATACTCGAGAGTCAAGAAAATATACAAAACATCATACTTACTCTTTTTATGAATCTATAAACCTAAAATAGTTCGTCCTAAGTTATTTCAGGTTGAAATGGTTTTTTATAAACTTGACCATAATATAATAGCTATGCACGCTTCACACCACGTCAATTGGTCCTGTGGTAAGTTCTCGAAGAACTTGTGTTACGGGTACCAGATAACGGAAATATATTTAATACTTTTATATTATAGATTTTTACTATATTATACACATATTTGATTCACATCCATGACCCAGGAACACAGAAAAACATTTTGTTCCGTCGGCGGGATTTGAACCCGCGACCCCCGGCTTGAGCATCAACACGCTCAACCACTGAGCCACAGAGGTCGTCGAATCCATAATGCCTATCAGAAATGATTTGATGGATTATAATAATCCATTAAGGTCTTTATATGCCTATGCAATTACATAGGAACATTATAAATATAATATTTACTCTTAATTATCCTAAATAATAAAACTTAGATTAGACGAAGTTGTAGTTGAACGATAGGAATAAGAAGATGCAGGTGTTCGTCTACTAAACAATAGAACTTAATTACCTCCTTATCTTCTACAAGTAAGGACCATTTCATAGCCTTAAATCTAAAACATATGGCGGTATATAACCCGCTTATAATTACTAACATAATGACCACCTACCGTCCTACAGTCTCGTACTAACTACAATAGCATTAGCCCTCGAGTCTTGTCTCTATGTTGTTATTGTTTTGTTGTGGCTCTAAGAACAATAAAGTTAAGAAGACACAGATGTTGCGTGGCGCATACAATTGAACAACAATAGGAATGAGATAGAACGGTCTTTTCGGTGTCTTTAGCTAAGATTTTTTTGCAATCTTGTTCAAGTCAAATCAAGTCTTGGCTAATCAATTTAAAAGTGGAAATCTTTAATTTTAATTATATTTAAGGTATGAATATAATTATTATCGACGATTTAGTTAAAATCTGAATAATTTACTTAGATATTAGGAAATGCAAGGACTGAGGATGGTATACGTATACCGTATTATTATGTGGGTTTATTCTTATTATTATTTTCTAATAACAAGGTTAGATAACTCATTTGTCCACTACACGTATAGTTCTTTTTAAATAACATGAATTTATATTTATAAGTTGTAATTAACGGAATCAGGCGTTACTTTGCGGAAATCCATAGCATACAATTAATTAATATGATTATTTTAAGCAGTTTTTCCGCTAAATAATTTTGGCGGAAAAACTGCTGAAAATAATCATATTAATTAATTTTATAAGTTGTGTTTCGTGTTAACTAAGAAGATCCAGATGTGTAACACTTCTTTTGAACTCAAGCAACAAAAGCTTTTATATTTTCCGTGGAATTTATTAGAAAGTTAAAAGGTAGTAAGAATTTCTACCTTTATATTATAAGGGTCACTCACGCTGAATCGAGACTCGACGCGATGACGTGGCACGGCGCGCGCGGGCGCTACATTTTTAAGAGAGCAATTTAAAAATTGAACATTATTTACTATACAATAAGAAACACGTTTTATTGCAAAAGTTCGAATTTTGAGCTGTAATCACTGTAATGCTGTGCGCAGCAGTTAATGATGCCGTCGTTGAACTGACCCTTAATGTTTGATATAACACCGTAATGAATCGCAAAATTGTTAATGTTCTAGATGTTTCTCGCGACTTTGTACGAGCAAAAATAAACCCTGTGGAACCGTATATTTTGTTGCGATAAAAGGTAACCTATGTGTAACCTATTACCATATCAAATGTCATCAAAATCTATTCAGTATGTATTACGTGAAAGAGTAAACATCCATACATACAAACTTTCGCGTTTACAATATTAAGTAACGATTTCTACGTCATCGATTAATATAATTTTTTTTTTGAAAATCTTTTGAATAAGAAAATGTTAGCATGCATTAGGCGTATGGACTTTGTACTTAGTGGTCCTGTTGGAAACACGGTTCTCACTTAATGACGAATAAGTGAACCACAAAGCTTGTCACTTATTCGTCATTGTATTATATACTTCAATGATTAGGTAATACCTAACTACCTACGTAAAGTTTCAGCCAATTCAACTGATTGGTTATTTTATAGCATTGTATATATGTTACCTACTTTCTTGTAATATGATATTTTCTTTAGATTTTATTTATAAGAGCTTTTTTGTTTGAGAACCGGTTGATATGAAACAAACACAAAATTTTAAATGGAGCAAACCAAAACGCATTAATGTAAACCGCATTCAAATCGGTTAAGCCGTTGACTTCGTACCCGCAATAAGAAATCACGAGGAAACTTACATTTTTCCGCGATAAAATTTTGCCTATATAAAGCCTATGCGTTAATCCAGAGCATAAACTACTACCATACAAAATTTTATTTAAATCCGGTCAGCAGTTTCTGAGATTAGTGCGCACAAACGTGCAAACAAACGTTCATAAAACCATTTAACATGTAACATTTTTTTATCTATCTTCACTCTATCTGCACAAACAATGACCAGTTACGATTTTATTATATGTATTTATTGATGTAGAGAACCAAATGATAAAAAAAAAATGAAAATATCTTTAGGGTTTAGGTTAGGTAGGATTGCACTGGTAACAAAAAAGTATATATTATCATTTATCATGAATTATAAGTAGAGCAATTTGAATTAAAAATATAAAATCGGCATAGAAATACCTAGTTTTACATTTAATATTTTACAGCGTAAAAATATCTCTATCAGCCGCGGAATCATTTTGTTGATTCATTTGCAGTAAACATTTGTAATTATTTTTAAAAATAACTTAGGTACAATCGAAGTTCGAACCAAGGTAGAAAATATAGCTAAGTCACATGTAATTGTCCTTATTCTTAGTAGTTTTCTGGCAACTTAAACATCTGGTAACTCATCGAAACAAATGCAGATGGAAAACAATAGAGCCAGATGTTTTAAAATCAGGTACGATATGATTCACAATAATTTTAAAACATTAAAGGGCAACTCACAAAGAACAATTATGTAGCGATCCCCTAAGTGGCGTGCAGGTTTGATAGAGTTTGACTTATTGAAGGATGAGTTAAAACACCGTTTACAGTGTAGTACACGCATGAGTGGACGATAAAACGATGAGGATATCATGGAATTGGGGTTATTGGAGTAATTTTAATGTCAGAACTCTAGGTAGAGTCGTACAGGTGTAACTTAGTGAATAAATCCATTTGAAAAAAAAACTCTTAACCAATGAAGAGTTTCTTATTCATCCTCGTAATTTCTGTAGACGTAGTTTTGTCATTTCCTTGTGTGATTTTATCAAATAAAGCTGATCAAATTGTACAATGTAATCCGTAGTTTTTGCTGGAACGATAAGTAGATATCTACCTAACCAATATACCTAATTACCTAGTAGTAGTAAGTAAATAAAACATTATCCGTGCAATTTCAGGAACAAAATGTTGCTTAATATCTATTAAATTAAATTAAATAAATAAATATTGATTTTATTACAATTAATACATATATTGTATTAAAATAATAATATCCGTTTCACACTTTCGTATATTTGTCATAAGAATAAGTATTAAAAGAGTCACATAAAACTAAATAGATTTACTGAACCGAAGTTTTATCTGCAGTATAACCATGTCATACAGAGGTAAGCTGCTATCCAGATTTGTGAGGGTCGACGCAGGTGCGAGCGGCGGGCGGCGGGCGCCCTCCGAAATGGCTCACTAGTGTAGCGTAGTGCGTACCTCACCCGGTGTGCTCATCGATACAATTGATTACGTATCGTTTATATTATAATAATAATAATACCTATCTATGGACGCTTAACGCTTTACACCACGTCAGTGATCAGTCTGACCACGGGGTCAGACTGATCACTGACGTGGTGTAAAGCGTTTTAGTACGGACTAAGAATCCGAAGAACTTGTGCACCAGACAACAGGTATATTTAATATTTTCGTACTATACATTTAATTAAGAGTTTTATTACATTATACACATACATGACCCTGGAACACACACAAACTTTTCGTTCCTACGGCGGGATTCAAGCCCGCCAAAGCTTGAGCACCAACGCGCTCAACCACTGAGTCACAGAGGTCATAAAAAGAAATGTGAACGTATTTTTAATTTAGGAAAACTGAACGAACCATCTGGTTTATACGATTGTTCTATTTTACGTACCTAGTCAAACTATACTCAAAGTTTACCTTATAATTCATACAAGGTTGAAAGATCCTAAGATAGAAACTTATACCTAAGTATGATTACCCCGTTACTATTAAAAAATATTTATCCAACGGGTAACTTAAAAGTTTAAATTTGAATTAAAAGCAACATTTGCTTACTATAAAACGTATCACGTTGGAAAAATCACTTGACACTTGACAGACAAAAACAGCAATATTGTTATCCGTTGTGTAAATATTTTTATATAACGGATAGGAAACTTAAAGTTTATTTGATCTAGATGTGGTAGTAATAGTCTAGTAATAATAATTTATAATGTGGACTAAACATTTATAATTATTTATTCTTATTTGATTCGTATTAAATATGATTCTAATTGGAAAACTTTTTTCGTTAACAATCACATATCATATAAAACAATACAAATATGTACTAAATACAAACAATGTAATCATTATTTGTTTGACAAAGTAAGAAATGTGTTTGTTTGTCGAAGGCAGGATACCCAATTCTCCTAATGGATTAGCTTCCATGGTTCTGAACAAATTGATTCACCTATTTGTAGAGAGACATCAGATTTAGTAGTCAATTCCGCAGTAACTTGTCGAATGGAATGTTCAAAGTTTTCATGTCTTCTACCAATGTACGAAAATGTTTATTTCTTTGTTAAAATCAAAGTTATAGGTAAGTACTAAGTTGATTATTGCAGGTATGTCAAGTTGCTAGATATTAATTAAATTGTATGCACTATGCAGGTAGGTCGGTTTAGCTACAAGAGATGAAATAGGTACTTGCCAATCTCTTAAACATTTTTTTTTAAAGTGACTGATGATTGAATACTCTCCTGAGTGAAGAAGAAAAATTTTAAATAGGGGATCGGACTACATCTAAAATATTTAGCTTTATTAATATACGCAGAAATATTGAGGCATTACTACTTGGTAAATGTAAAAAATATATATTATTTTATACAGTGTAGTTTACTAATTAAATACATCTAAAAAGTACAATTTTTTTTTTCTAAATTACTAAACAAAACCTGTATAGGTAGGATGTATCGTTAGCTTACTTACATCATATACAAAAACATTCATTATGGTAAGTATGAACGTAAACGCACAAATATCGGAGATATTTACAAATATGTTCCTGCGGTTGTTCCTGTTCCTGTCATACACTATAATACTTTAACCTAGGAGTGACGTCACTCGACATACGACTTTAGTATGGAGCGTTTTTACGAGATTTGCGGAATTGCGTATATAAATCGCTGTATTTTTGAAAATATTGACTTTTGATATACCTTTTTCTTCTGTGAAGTTAGTCATATTTAAGAGTACTGTTCGTTTATGCAATTAAAAAAAGTCCGATCGCCTATTCCCGACGGCAAATCAAGCAAAAAGTAGCAGCTTTACATTCTATAGATATTTGAAAGGAACTAAATAACATATTCAAGTCTATTTTAGCCCTCGACGAAAACAGAGGGATGTTTTAGTTTGGCGTGTCTGTGTCTGCCGTACTACCGTAGCTACCAAATGTATGAACTGATTTCAATCTAGTTTTTTTCTTGTTTGAAAGCTGACGTCATCGAAAGTATTCTTATTCATGAGCTTGCATCAGCTCGCTCACTGTTTTACAATTCGAGGGTTTTATTTTGTTTTATATTTTTTTAATATAGGTAAAGAAAACATTGAAATCAATAACTTGCAGGCACGAGGCCACGTTAGTACTTAGTACTCTACCATCAAGGACGACTCTATTACTGTTCCTATAACTCTCTCTATTAAAGTTCATGTTCATAAAGATACCCAGTGAATGTTTGACAAACGATTCGACCGAGAAATTCTATGAATAAAATTAGGAAAATCCACGATACTCCACCATCAAAGTTTAGAAAATGGATGGCTTTATTCGAAAAACTACCGCTAAACGATATTTATAAATACGATATTGCGATGGTAATGATAAAATAATAGGGGCTGATAGGGGCACGATAGGAAAGTAATAAGTAAAGTTGAGTAGATATTATATGGCGGTGCGGGCCGTACCACGCGCCAAAAACCTGTGACCAAACTCCCATTACCTCATGGCCAAACCTCAACAAATTACCAACGTCTCCCTAATGATTCTTTTCTGCAAATCGCTGAAGAAAATTTATCAAAGTCTTGTAAATGAAGTTACCTACGATTACGAAACGATAGTTCGCATTTCGCAAACATATTTAACTTGTTCCATAATCTTTCAAAGTTTTTTTTTTCATAAAGGTTATAGAACAGATGTCAGTGCAAGAGGGGATTTTTGAGATTACTCGAGCGCGTCAGATTAAGATAGTAATTAGTATAGATGTCAGACACGTTTTTGGTAATCTAGGTATGAAAATTAGTTTTCTTAGTTGGGAAGTTAATAAAATGTATTAAAATTTAATCGGGCCCGTCTGATTAAGATAGGACCCATGTTTCAGACTTCAGAACCATGGGCCCAGGGATCATATTAAGTAGGCGAAGAAGCTCCAACTTAAAGTAATTCTCTCTTTTTTCTTTCTACCACCTAATCTACAAAACTTACGTCTCCACGACGACGCTCGAGTTAGCTATTAAGAAAGTTAATTTAATGCATGGTGGTTATAAAAGTGATTATAGAAAGATAGTTAGGTAGGTATTACCAGTTACCACGTTGAGTTTCTGATAAGAAGACTTTTTGTGTTATATTGTATATATATTTGTTATATTTGCGTCTTGTTTAAAAGTTTACTAGAGGTTGCTGGCTAGTGGTCTAAATTCGACCTTAATTTAGATTTTAATTTTTAAGTTTCAACTTTTTTACGGTTCACGCAAGAGAAATATGTAAATGTTTTCTATGGAATGCGAAAGTAAGATTGACAATTGCGTCGAACCAACACCAGTGATTATTGACAGTGTGATTAACGCATTATGGTGTGAGCTATTAATCTGACGTAGTATGTGTTGTTGTTATTTTTGTTAATTTTATGTATGTCTAAGCTCTATTTAAAAAATATTATCTTTCTGCACACCTTCCCCCACATAAACTTTTACTGTTCCAAATTTCATACTCCTCCGATTACATAATTTTTCGTAGACAGATTATTTTTCTGCCTAAACGTCTTTACATAAGCAGTGGATCATGTGCCTGAAGTATTTTAAATGATATTTTAAAATAAAAATTAATAAAAATTTGCTAAATAAACTTTTCTTTCAGCAACCTGCAAAAAAATTACCTACCTACCAGCCTACCAACAAAAATAAAAACAATAAACCCAATAATAACCCTGCTAATTGCAATTACAGTTAAATTACGCCTAGCAAATACAAGTAAAAGTAAGAAAGTAAAAGTCGCGCTTGTGTTTTGAGTTTGTAGCTTAGCACGAATAATTGATAGCAGCGTATTCGTAACTTTATATAATGAAACTCGCAACAGCGCATAATATACAAATTTTAGTCGCTAACGTTACGACTGCGTTATTGTCAATTGTACGTGCTAAGCTCCCTGGTTAGGCCAAGTTTAAATGGTCGGAGGCACGACAAGAGGGCTTCGAAACCAATTAAGGGCTCCACGAAGCCCTGGGAGGGAACAGCTGACGGATTACGACTCGATGGTACTCACTCTCACGAGGTTGGGTACAGTTGGATTGGCGCGGATCACGCAAGCCTAACCAATAGACCGAGAACCTTTGATTAATTATTACATAGATACGTTATATCCTTACAAAACTGACAATATTTCTGTGCCACGACACAAATTGACATGGGACGCATGTCAATATGTCAACGTCGCATAGTAACACAAAACACGCTATTACTCGCGGAGCACACTAACCAAAATTGGCCCGACTCGGGCCAATTCGATTCTTCATTTTTACGCGTTTATAACATAGATCTACCTCTTTTTAATATTATATATCTATGCCGAGAACGCTCAAGCTTTACATTTTGATGCGAGACGTGTGATGGGTTTGTTGTGGGTAACGTGGTGAAGTAACGCGTCGCTAGTGAACAATGGATGATTTGTACAAAATTACTTTGACATTATACCTACTCGATATATCAGATATCTATCGACGGCGGACGCCTCATAGAATTTTAAATTTTTGAAATTCTTCGTATACAAAACTCTACATAGGTATTTTATTTCTTTAGATGTAATAAATAAAGAGGACACAAATTAAGTACTTTACATCCTTACTAATATAATAAACGCAAAAGTTTGTATGTATGAAATATGGATGTTTGTTACTCTTTCACGTAATAACTACCGAACGGATTATTTCTTTAGATGTAATAAATAAATAGGAAACAAATTATTTACTTTACATCCTTACTAATATTATAAGCGCAAAAGTTTGTACTCTTTCACGTGATAACTACCGAACGGATTTTGATAAAATTTGGTATGGTAGTATATACTATAGACTTAACACAGAGGCTTCTTTTTATCGCAACAAAATAGACGGTCCTCAGGATTTTCTTTTGAGTGTATAAAGTAGCGGGCAACATCTAGTTGCTGAAAAAAAGATGATACGACAAAACATAACCTCCGTTTTAACGAAGACTACACACGACAACTCTAGAATGTAGTTTTTTCCTTTCATCCTAGTTTTCTTTATTCTAGCTGTGTTAGTTGTTATTGTATTAATAGAGTTCGGTTAGTCAGTTTTTCAGTGCAGCCAATTATACGAGACTTAGTCTATACTAATAGTATAAAGTCGAGGAAAGATTGGTTTGTTTGTATTGCTGTTTGTTTGTTTGCATTGAATAGGCTCCGAAACTATTGGGCCGATGTTGATGAAATTTGGCACGGATATAGAGTGACCTACGGGGAGTGACATAGGCTACTTTTTATCGCGGCAGAATGTACAGTTGCTGCGATATTTACTTTTGCGCGTATAAAGTCGCAGGAAACATTTAAAAATATAAACCAAAATTTATTCTAAAGTAATTTAGTTTTAGTTAGGCAATATACAAGGGAATCCCTTGTGCAGGTAATTACTAACATTACCCATTTTATAACGATGAATCATACGTCTTATCACAGCGAATCTTTAGCCTCTACTCTAGCTGGCTAGCTCTACCTACCGCGCTACTGCAATTTTTTTTAAAAGGACAGAATTTATATTATTACCTATAATATTATCAATAATAACAAAACTACACAAAAGATCTTTGGTTTAACGGTCAACCAAAAAAAAAACACGACATTCTATTTTCAAATATTTGAATCACTCACGCATAGCTGTATCGGTAATCCTCCTCTGGCTGTCTGTACTGGCAGTTAACATTTGGGTCAGCTCCGTACTCCGACGGAACAGCAGGCCAGTTGTTCTCGTAGTAGTATTCTCCGTAGCCCAGCTCTTCACCCATCATTCTCATTATATCACTCACTATATTAGATTATCTGTTTACAGAAGACTAGGCTGTACCGACCGACCATATCGACTGATCGATGGATCGGGGCTTATCAATAAAATTGTCTCCTTATCATATCAGGCAGCTTTCCCCTGTGATATGGGACTTTTATACTAGCGCCATTATTGCGGTTTATCTGTGTCAGATGCGAATATTATTTAGTATTCAGGTATTTGTACCTATTTTAAGGTGTTTGACCTATGTTATATCATACGAATAGGTCCGTCAATATAATCGGTATTAAAGTTAAATTATAAAATCTAGTTGTCCCGTACCCACTTATTTAGATGTGATGACATGACTTATAATAATATCTATGGACACTTCACACCACGTCACTCTGGTCCCGTTGTAAGTATCCGAAGAACTTGTGTTGCGGGTACCAGACAACGGAAATATATTTAATACTTTTTATACTATATTTAAGATTTTTATTATATTATACACATATTTAATATACATCTATGACCCAGGAACATAGAAAACATTTTTGTTCTCTGGCGGGGTTCGAACCTGCAACCTTCGGCTTGAGCGCCAATGCGCTACCCACAGCCACAGAGATAGTCATAAAATACATAATTGATTAATCAACATCTATTGAATCAAATTGTAATTGCAAACTATTCTCGACTTCACTTGAACACACACAAAAAAATTAATCAAAATCGGTACAACCGTTAAGTAGGAGTTCAGTCACGAACACACAAAAGATAATAAATAAATATATTTGTTAGAAAGAAAGATACATCAATTAAACGTACATGTAGCTCTAGGTAGAGCCCACCTATGTGTTGTCTATTACTAGAAGCTAAGACTAAACGACCTTAAGACCGTAGACAAAACCAAACCACTTTAAGACTGTAGACAAAATGAAATTTATTATAGTCAAAAATTTCTTTTATTTCTATGGACCACGCCAATCTGGTCCCGAGCTAAGTTCTGAAAGAACTAGTGTTATAACAGACAACGTAAATATATTGAAAAATTTATGCTATACACATATTTTATTTGTTATATTTATTATACATGTAATATTTTATATACACATGCATGACCCAAGAACATAGATAACTTTTTGTTCCTCTGACGGGATTCGCGACTGCCGGCTTGAGCACTAACGCACTCAACCACAAGAGCCTCAGAGGTGATCAAACATTCAAAGTTACCTTATTTTAATAAACCTTTTCTGAATGTTCTATGTAGTATTGGCAATGTACACACTTTTTGTACACTTTTTGTATTTCTTGCACAAGTACATAGGCAGACTTAATGCCATATGGCATTCTCTACCAGTCAACCTTTAGGCGTACATGAGCAAAATTGTGCAGGTGCTAATAGATATAATTAAAAGTAAGGGAGTAATAAAAGGTAAAAAATCAATAATCAAGTTCTAAATCAACTACCTAATAATATGTAACTAAAACACATAAGTACATAAAGTAATATAATATTAAATACTCAAAATACAATAACTAACAAATATAACTAAGAATCTTTTTGTCGTATAAAACTCACATTTAAACCAATAGGTAAAGGTATACTGTATTCAGTATACCATATACCTATGTACAAACTTCAGGTACCTATGATTATAATATATAACGCCTTACAAAACAAAAAAGCTGACGCAAGACATAAAACTAATCGATAGCTAGAGTTTTATTGCCTTTCCGCACTAATTTTCCTCCTTACAAAGTAGTTCTTAATCAAACTAGTCAACGTCCGCTTCATTAGTCGAACAGCTCTATTATTGTCATTACATACAAAAAGTGTCAGTTTGTACCTCTGGTGGGACTCGAACCCACAATCCTCGGCTTAGGAGGCCGATGCCTTATCCATTGGGCCACAGAGGCGTACGCGTTGCGGCGCAAGAGGCGGGTCGCTTGCGCGGCGCCGGCGCGCTGACGTCGTGACGTCACGTCGCGTCACGCTCGCTACTCCAATTAACTCCAAACTGATAAATTATCACACACCAAGACATTGGCGCGCTACAAGATTCCAGTTTCACCATGCGGTCTACGCTACGCAAGCAGAGAAATTTTTACAAATATTTTACTAACGTAATCGTTACATTATTATTATCTACTCTAATGATTATATTATAAGATATAATATTCTTTTTTATACATCTAATAATATGTCGTCACATTATTAACGCATCGGGCCCATTACAAAGGTTCAATAACCTATGTTTCCCAACAAACAAGCTTTGCGCATACCAATCAGTTTAGGTACTATGTAGTTATTAACATGTTTTCCTTATGTGGTGTAGTTAATTTAGTGAGCTAAACGATGTTTATCTCAATAATCGCAAGTCTCGTGAAGATAGAGCGACCAATTTCCACGACGGGCGGGAAATGCATGTAGAGACTGTCACGAACTCACGAGTGCCTCAAGCTTCTCTCGATACCATAAATCATCAATCATGTGAACAAATTACGTTATGTTAGTTTAAATCCATCCGTGAACCGACAGTAGGTAAACAACTCTACATTCTACTTTAAACTTGTCCACTTATGGGGACCCGCCCACGTTATGTGACATTCTCGCATCACGATTTCTCTTGTGGCTTCACCATATTGTGGCTCGTGTCTTAACATTTTATTAACATTTTTAAGGACTGTCCGCACTAATGTCTATAATTGGACTGCCTATATTTAAAATTTTCTTTAATTTAAATTAGTTTTAAATATATAATTTCCATTAAATAATGATACGAATACATTTTCGCAAATTGTTCGTGCTTGGGCCTCAGATTATCTTGCACAAACAAAGAACTTTGTCGAAAGAAAAAGATCCAAACAATATTCTGATAAAACAACATTTTATAGAACTCACGTTCAAGTTAGCTGGTACCGACTTCAAAATTATGAAGATTAAGTCGAGAAATAGTTAAAATTTAATCCGAATTTTAAAAGGAGAATTATTTAGAAAATAAGATTTATTTGACACATTTTGCGCATTTTTACTTTGGAACTCAGTTTATATTTTATTTTTTGATTAAAAATAATATTTTTTCCCTTTTTCGTTATATTTATTATAGATTAAAAAACACATTTTAAAAAAGTTTAAAATAAGCGTTTGATTAAGTATAGGTACGCGTCAAGCTTCCATTAGGTATTGTATATAAGGTTTGGCAAAATCAATTACGGATATTTTGGGTACATGATCTACTTATGTATAGACGTTTAGACAAAAAAAATATTGTCATACTCAAAGTAAAAAAAATCATGTATGGGTGACTCTTCGCTCAACGCAAACTAGCATATTTAAAGAAAGATTTTTTCGAGTATGACAATTATTTTTCTGCCTAAACGTCTTTACATAAGCAATAGATCATATGCCCAGAATATCCGTAATTAATTTTACCGAACCTTACATAAGTTGGTAGCCAACACCAAATGATGATGATGATTACTGTTAGTTACATATTGGCAAACGCTTGCAGTTATTTAACAATGCCGAAATTTCCAAACGCATATCTTTAAAGACTGATGAGTTCTGTTCAGTGCTTTTGGATATACCTACCCTTGGCACAAAATGTTACTTTTTGGTAGCATATGCTTGAGTTACTTCAAAAAAGTCAAATCCCTATATATGACCCTATAAATTTTGAGGACTTCCCTCGATTCCTCATGGATGCCATCATCTGCAGGTCTCCACTTTGGTGACTAAGGGCCTAATTTCAAATTATACCCTGTATAGCAACAAAAAAATTTAGCAAATAGATCCACAAACAGGAGTAATGTTCAAAGATAGAGTGTAGGTGTAAAATACGAAGAGAAGTACCCATTATATCCTACTAATATTATAAATGTGAAAGTTTGTGAGGATGTATGGATGGATGTTTGTTACTCCTTCACGCAAAAACTACTCAACGGATTTTGATGAAATTTGATATGGTAGTAGTTTAGGCTCTGGATTAAAACATAGGCTATTTTTAATCCCGAAAAAATGTTCAGTGTTCCCGAGGGATACTGTATTTACGGGGGCGGAGCCGCGGGCAACGGCTAGTCATCAATATGTATGGTGTGTTGATGATGATGATTAATATACTTAACATAGTGGCATATGCTTGCAGTTCTTTTAAGAACGCCGAAATTCCCAAACATGTGTCTATAAGGAGTCAGGAGCTCTCTGTTCAGTACATTTGGATCCCGGGTATACCTTGGTGCAAAATCTTACTTTTTGGTAGCATACGCTTGGACTAGGTACTTCAGAAAAAGTCGAAATCACTATATGTTTCCATATAAAATTCAAATTAAAATTCGTTCGTTCGTTATGGATCCCATCATCAGGTCACCACTTTGGAGTCATAAGAACTAATTTGAATTATACCCTTTACAGCAAAGAATAATTTTGAAAATCAGTACACAGACGGCGGAGTAATCGTTGAACATACAAAAAAAATAATAAATTTATACAGCCGAATGTATAACCGCCTCCTTTTTGGAAGTCGGTTAAAAATAATTATAATGTTCGAAATGCTTAATAATAATAAACTAGGGCAGTAGACAGGGACAGGGTACATAGTGTACCTACTCCATCTCCTTATTTCCTACAGACTATTTTTTTTATTTTGTGGGATATGTGGTGGCAAGCCCCAAAGGGAGATCTCCGAAAGAGCGGGGAGGTATGCTTGGTCAGGCCGAAGCCCACTTGTATGCATTTCAGCTGTCGTATATATGTCACCGTAAAATTTTAAAAACCGTTAGATTGTAAAAATATGTCGAAATATTAAAAACTTTATATTTTTATAATGTAACGAAAAATAATGTGTGAAATTATAAGCAGCATATTCGCGTCGGAAGTCTATCTACATTTTACAATTTACCAGTTTTATTACAATATAACGGTTTTTACAATTTTACGGTGACATATATATCCCCGAACTTCAGAAACTTCGACAGCGCGATTTAAGACTGTACGCTTATTGGTCCGCCACATCACTCCCCCCCCCCCCCCCCCCCCCCAGAAGACCAGAGGTCGAACCATTTTGATGAGTCTTGTGCTTGAGTCGCCAGTGCCACTAGAGAAAGTCCCAGTGAGTCGGAACTGCGTCTGCGTCGGAAGTGCGGCTCCAGTGAGTCGGAGTGCTGCCGTGCGGGGCCGATGCTACCCGCTCACCAGGAGATGTGCTCTGCTTGCTGACCGGTCGTTGTAGTGAGAGTGCTCGTTAAAGCCGATGAGGGTTCGACCAGGCCGCGGTGCGTTGAGGCTGGTGGTCGAGGTACCCGATGAGGCTGAAAGCTGGCTGGTGTGGTGCGGAGGGGTGGGGAGTGATGATGATGATTGTCCAGAAAGAGGCGTGTTCTGTCGGTGGTCACCAATGTGGGAATATGTGGTGGCAAGCCCCAAGAGGGGATCTCCTGGTGGAAAGCCCCGTGTGACCATTCCTCATCGATATTTTAAAGCTCCCATTTTAATTACAATGACGAGATTTGAAATTAAAAATATATTACGGGATTGACATAACGTTCGCTAAATTACATAGCCCGCGATATTTCAATACCATTCGGACTTCTAATTATAATTATAATATCTATGGACGCTTTACACCACGTCAGTCTGGTCCCGTGGTAAGTTCTAGAAGAACTTGTGTTACGGGTATCAGACAACGGAAACCCCCGGCTTGAGCACCAACACTCTCAACCACTGGGTCACAGAGGTCGTATAAATAAAAAAATATAGGAAAACAGTTGACCTAAAGGTCATCCGTGCAACTTGTAAATTTTATCTAATGCGTCATTTTTGAGCTTATCGAGCTCAAAAATAAAAGTGCCTCTAAAAATTTTCAGTTTTAGGTAATTTTCTTTCATCAGACTTTTTACTAATAGCCTAACTACCACCAAAGACTAATAATACAACACTATTTTTTGAAATTTCAAAATTTTTTAACTTTGGAATGAATCAACCGATTTTCACGCGATTGGCGGCAATCGCTGAAGTTTCTCATGTCCTTTGAAAGAATCGTCAACAAACATTTTTAGATGAAAAATTTCGGAGTAATTCCGAAAAAACACTTTTTTCGGTTTTCTTTCCTTCACGATATCTCTCGAACGAGTCAACCGATTTTGACCGGATTAGCGGCGATCGACGTGGTTTTTTAAGGCTGATTAGTTTTTGGAGTTGATCGACAAAGCTGTTTAAGTTATTCAAAAAAAAAACACTTTAAAAAAACTGTTTTTTTTTATTTATTGAAATCTATCTGTCTGAATTGGTCCAAATTGTATTCAAAATATACACACACACACATACATACAGACATAGTGACACCCTCGCGGGGGTAATCAGGGAAGCTTCCTGTGACCTCAAAACGTCGAGATCATGAGAATTCGAATTTTGCAAAACGGGGTAAAACCAATAACTTCCCGATTTTTGAAAATTTTAGATTTTATTAGCGGGAAGTTAAAAATCCGTCATCGTAATTAACGATGGCATCTTGGCTAAAGGGCCAGGGTTATAGGCTCTACTCTAAGCACGTACACTACACAAACTGCGATAGTCCGCCATAGTCCATGGCTTTATATTAACATTTATGGTGTTTACAGGCAGGAAAGTTAGTTTACCAGTTTGATTGTTTTCACAATTTGTACGATTATAATGATGTGGTGTCGTCTTTACTCATTAGTCGATTAAAGCGTCTCATGGATGTTAGAGAGAAGGAGAACGATCGCTACGTGCTAAAGCATTAGCCCGCCTGTCCCTGAAAATTTGTAGAATTTATAATTCATTTTTCAGCCACCAGCCGCACTGCCGCACGGTGGGTCGAAAATCGGCTTTCATAGACATAGAAATGAAATCTCGAAAGTGATAAATTTTTTGATGGATATTGCTTCAGTTTAGTATTAATATGTAGAAAATTAAGTTTGAGATAATTTGGCCCAAAAATGAGGGAGTAATAATTTTTTTACGAAAAACTTGTATGGAGCCAATATGAAAAATTCAATTATTTCAAAAACGGCAAGTTTAACCGTAATATCCTGACAGATGGTTATAGTACCAATTATTCATGATTTTTTGGCATACATCATATAACGGTTTTAGCTGCTCTTTTTTTTAAAAAAATCGTCAAAATTTTTGAAAAAAAGTCACCCTGTATTATTGCACGATTCGATAGTGTTACTATTAAGGAACAATTTCTGGAAAGTAATGGTATACGGCAAACTTGAGGAAAGTGTTGAATTTTAATAAACTCCTTCATATTTTGAACAAATGTATGAACAATTATATAAAATGCTAAAATTAAGCACTTTCCTTAACTTTCTCACATATAGTTACTTCCCAGCAATTGTTACTTACTAGCAAGACTATCGAATGCTACAATAATACAGGGTGACTTTTTTTCAAAATTAACGGATTCGAATCCTAACCAAGGATGTTGACTTGGCTATAATCTGATAATGCAGTTATATTCGTCGTACACTGTGAAGTGAAGGAAAATTATGTCAGAGTAATTGCTTCCCAAAAATACTGGATTTATAACTTTTTTATAGAAAATTTCTATGAAGCCAATGAGAAAAATCCAATTATCTTCAAAACGGCAAGATAAATCCTTATATCCTTACATGCTGTTATAGTACTATTAATTCGTGATTTTTTTTACATAGTTCATGAAACGGTTTGTGCCATTTTTTTTAAATAATCGAAATATTAATTTTGAAAAAAAAAAGTCACCTGTATTATTACACCATTCGATAGTCTTGCTTTGCTTGCTTGCTTTCGAGATTTCATTTCTATGTCTATGAAAGCCGATTTTCGACCCACTGTGTGCCGTCGGTAAGTAGTATCTGCGAAGTTAGCTGTAGATGAAGTTAGTTGATTAATGTACAAATTTTCTTCGCGGCATTGATGGCCCGCTTTTATTGAGGCAACTTAGCGATCGCAGCGCCCCACTTATTTTGTCCATATTTCTGGGACACTATTTTTTACAGCGATCGTTCTCCTTCTAACCTCCATGAAGCGTCTGGAAATAGCAACCTTTGATAGCAACATTACCTTTTGACCGTTGAGAAATCAGAAGCATGTCAACTGTCAATCTGCTAAACTTCCAGTTTCCTCGACTACACTTTGTAGGTAAATGAAAAGCATGAAAACTATCTTTTCCTTGTGAAAATAGATGAAAGAATGTGATGGTGAGAAAGGCAGGTTTCAATGAAGATATCGGGAGTCAATCAGAACGATATGTGTTCTTTAAAAATATTATATTGACTTCAGGCACGTTTCATAGACAATATACATAAATAAGCATACATAACTACATAGGTTAGACATTTTGTAAAAGTATCTAAGTAGTACTTAAATAAAAGTACATAACAAAATAATGTACAATAAATGAAATACATAGTTTTTAAGTTTCATTAAACTAATATCTAATCGATTTTGGTATAAATAAAATTTTATTTCAGTGCTGTTAACCACTTATAATTAATTATATCACTAATTTATAACGTTGCATAATATGATTAATAAAAATATTTTTACAAGTTATTACACAACTTTCATATTTATTTATTTAATAGAAAAATCAAAATTATTATTTTTATATGGATTACCCCCCTTACTAATAAACGCTGTATAAGCTTTGAATACAGTGTTTTGTTCCCGTCACACAAGTGACATTTTAAATTCGATTGGAGAAGACAAAACACTATATAACTATTCAAAGCTTATACAACGTTTATTAGTAAGGGGGTACATAAATAAGAAAGACTCAAAGACTTCATCCAACTCAAGGAATGTTAAATCATACAATATTGTAATGTATAATCAAGTAATTTTTTAAAGGCATGTATTTAAACTTGCGACAAAACAATTAAATTTTGGATGTGAAAATACCCAATATTGAATACTAAATTACCAAGTTGGCGAAAGAATGTAAGGAACAAAAAAATTACTAATCTGGTGACTAAATAATAACCACTGAATTTTCCAAACTGGCAGACAGATTATGTTTTAGCGACTAAATAACCATCTTGGCGACAATTTGTGAGTACACATTTAATTTAAGAATAGGCACATATATTTTCCCTGATGTAGGTAACTCAAAAACCATACAAGCAGCGAAACGAGCGCACACAAAAAAACCATAAAGGAGCGTACAAATTCCCAATTTTTTATTTTTCTCGGTTTTAGGGAGGTGTAGATTATTGTGTAGATTAATTTTGAAATTTTAAAATGGCGGATATTTATTTTTGGTAAAATTGATATGGGTGTCGTTTACCAGGTTTTTAGGAGTGCTGGATACGAAAATGACATTCGTTTTGAAATTCCAATATGGCGGATATACTTAATTTCATAAAAATAATATGGGTGTCCTTTTATTGGTTTCTGAGGGTGCTGATTACAAAAAAGTCATCCATTTTAAATTTCCTTAGTAACCCAACAACCTCATATTTTCTTCATGATGGGAGAAAAAGAAATTTGAAAATCCTGAATTTTCCAACATTTCTATAGCTTTATACATCTAAGAATGTATCTCAATGTAGAGCATTTACTATGTTTTTATAAAGTTGATTCTATCTCGGAAACGGTGCATCCTATTGAAAAAATAATGAAAATTTCGCCCCCCTTCGGAACCCCGCAACATCATATTTTCTTCATGATGGGAGAAAAAAAAATCGAAAATCCTGAATTTTCCAACATTTCTATAGCTATAAACATCCGTCGTATCTCAATGTACAGCATTTACTTCTTTTTTTATAAAATTGATTCTATCTCGGAAACGGTGCATCCTATTGAAAAAATAATGAAAATTTCGCCCCCTTTTGAAATCCCGCAACATCATATTTTCTTCATGATGGTAGAAAAAAAAATTCGAAAATCCTGAATTTTCCAACATTTCTATAGCTATAAACATCCATCGTATCTCAATGTACAGCATTTACTTCTTTTTTTATAAAATTGATTCTATCTCGGAAACGGTGCATCCTATTGAAAAAATAATGAAATTTTCGCCCCCCTTTGGAACCCCGCAACATCATATTTTCTTCATAATGGGAGAAAAAAAATCGAAAATCCTGAATTTTCCAACATTTCTATAGATTTATACATCCGTCGTATCTTAATGTACAGCATTTACTTCTTTTTTTATAAAATTGATTCTATCTCGGAAACGGTGCATCCTATTGAAAAAATAATGAAAATTTCGTCCCTCTTAGGAATAACGCAACATCATATTTTCTTCACGATGGGAGAAAAAAAAATCGAAAATCTTGAATTTTCCAACATTTCTATAGATTTATACAACCGTCGTATCTTAATGTACAGCATTTACTTCTTTTTTTATAAAATTGATTCTATCTCGGAAACGGTGCATCCTATTGAAAAAAATAATGAAAATTTCGTCCCCCTTAGAAATAACGCAACATCATATTTTCTTCATGATGGGAGAAAAAAAAATCGAAAATCTTGAATTTTCCAACATTTCTATAGATTTATACAACCGTCGTATCTTAATGTACAGCATTTACTTCTTTTTTTATAAAATTGATTCTATCTCGGAAACGGTGCATCCTATTGAAAAAAATAATGAAAATTTCGTCCCCCTTAGAAATAACGCAACATCATATTTTCTTCATGATGGGAGAAAAAAAAATCGAAAATCTTGAATTTTCCAACATTTCTATAGATTGATACACCCCTCGTATCTCAGTACAGCATTGTTATATTTTTTTCTATAGTCGCTTCTATCTCAGAAACGGTGCATCCTACTGCAAAAGTAATGAAAATTTGCTCCCCCTTATTAATCTAGAAATCGCATATTTTCTTCATGAATGGCAGAAAAATTCATGAATCCTGAATTTTTAAAAAATTCTAACCTACATAGCTGGTACTTTGAACTACATAACATATTGTAATAATCATCAATCCTAATTAGCATCCCAAAGATCTTTTAATTTAGTATTCATATTCATTTTCCGAAGATTGAATATTCTCCATTTTGGAAAATGAAATTGGAAGACAATTTTGTAATCAGAACCCCCAGAAACCGGGAAAAGGACAACCTTGTTAATTTTAATAACAAAAATTTACGCCATTGTGGAATTACGAAACAGATTTTATTTTCATATTATTCTGTACCCCCAGAAACCTAGAAAATGACACCCATGACAAAGAAAAACATACTCCAACAGCATCCAAAAATAGCATTTTCCGTAGCCTGCAAATTGAATTTTTAGCAGCCATTAATTTATCAACCAAATCTGGTTTTATAGCTGCTTATATGGTATAATGGTCACCAACTCGGAAATTAAGTCACCAACTTATAAATGTCGGTGCTAATTTGGATTAAATTTCGCCTCTTTTTATCTGCCGACTTTAGAATTTTTTGTCACCCGAGTGTTTTCGCCAGTTTAGTAATTTAGTCGCCAACATATTAATTCGCTGCCAAATTCAGTAATACAGTATGCTCACGTGCAGCCGCCAACTTATTTTTTGTTCGCTCGATTAATTATATCCCTTTTTTAAACAAATTAAGGGGTTGTACACAAAACTGCGGATTTCGCATGCCCATACAATTATCGCAAATATTATTATGGTTACGTAACGCCATTTTTACGATGTGATGCATTTTTGCGTTTGGGCATTTGCGATTTTGGGCCAAAAACTCAAAGATAAACGGGACAACAAAAAAATATAATAACATTGCAGAGGCCTAGCAAAAAATCAGATAGACTTCATTTACAATTAATACAATTTTGCTGACCCAAAGTTGTATGGGGCGCGAATGAGCGTCTTTAAACAATTTGTCAGCACAGATTTTTTATTTCTGTCTCACTCGCACACGCACAGTAGCAATGGCCGCCTACTTGTCGAGCCGGCATGAGTAGTGCACGACCTCGCCGGTGGGGTACCGCACGAAGGCGCTCTGGTTGCCGAAGCGCTTCTTGCACACGCCGCAAACGTTGTAATCGTTGATTACTAGACTCTTGGACTCGTGGTAGCGTTTCATCTCTTGTACCTTCGAAACAAACATTATTGTTACGCTCTGTTCAGCACGCGTAGCATGACCGTAGAAATGTGTTTACGGCCCGTTTCAATAACTATTTGTTAGAGACGTCAAATTTTTATCACATAAAACCGGCAAATTTGACGGATTGAATGACAACATTTTTAACAAATAGTTATAGATACAGGTCGTGTAACGAATTAAGACCTTTCGACAAAAGTAGAGGGGGTATGCGCAGAAGTCAGTTTTGGGTGTGTTTGGCGGTAGCGGGCTCGGGCGGGGAGGTGTGGATGCGCCGAACGCATGCCGAACGTGGCTGCTGACACGCTATTGGTACGTTAGTAATATAGATTCTTTGCTATTGGTCACATGCGCGAACGATCCCCTCCACTTTCACTGAGCGCTCATAAACCGTTGCGCGACCTATAGATAGGTTATTGAAACGGGCCGTTAGTCTACATCACGAAGTACAGATACAAGGAGTCCGAACGGTATAACCCAGATCTTAGTTCTCTTTTCTGCCTCTGGCTTTGCTAAAATTTAGGACGTACCGATGCTATTATTATTATTACATACCTACATACATACATATTATAATCACGCCTTTTTCCCGTAGGGGTAGGCAGGACCGCCTCTTTCCCGTAGGGGTAGGCAGAGACCACTTCTTTCCACTTGCTACGATCCTTACATACTTCTTTCGCACTTTCATTCTTACCATCCATTCCTCCTCTTACATTCAACGTAGCCAAGCGTCTCTCCATGGTCCGCTTTTCGCCTCCGCGAGAAACGAGACGTGATGGGTGGCGAACCACATCGCCGCCATTTTGGATAATTAAATTATTTTTGAATATCCATTGCGTTTCTACGGATTGGTGGAGAGGGTAGGAATAGGGAAAGGGAAGGATAGGTGGTGTGGAAAGGAAGATTGGTAAGTTAGAGTGGGAAATAGGGAATGAAGGATATTACCGCCCAGGAGGGCAAAGGATGGGACAGTAATAGCTAGGGAAGCCGGGGTCGCATACCCGTATACTATACCACAACTACCGGAAAGGTAAGTTGGGAAGAGTATCCCATGACAATTATTATTATTATTACACGTAAACACACGTTGGCTCGCGAATGTTGAATTTAATTAATTTAAGTATGAAATAATAAGCTTCTAAGAATTTCCTAAAACTTATAATTAATTCCACGTTTCTGAATATTTTTTCCAGAGCTGTCAATGGCAATAAAACTTCCCGCGTAATTTTAAACGAGTACTTCTTGAAAAATGGCGCTCTATACCGGCAAAAATTCTGTCCCCTAAATTGAGACCATTCGTTCAACATTACGTTCGGACTCCTACCCTCCGCAGTTTTCCGCAAAACATGACCATATAGGAAAACAATCATGTTTTGCGGAAAAGATAAGTCTATTTTGCGTGCGCTAAAGTTTATAATCGGAATGCAAAAGGTGGGTCACACAGACAATTTTATTTCTAGTGCGGTGTGAGCGCATATACTAAGAATTTGAGATGTTTTGTATTTATGTAATACCTGCGTGTGCTCGGCGTACAGCAGGCCCTTGAGCACCTGCGTGCGGCGCTTGACGGTGAGCTGGTTGCTGAGCGCGTGGCTCAGGAAGTGCTTCAGCCGGGAGAGCGGCACCTCGTCAGGCAGTACGCTTAGAGCCTGCAACAAAATGTTATATTATAGTATTTAGACACCAGCATTGGTTGGTGAAATTAGATTATAAACTTTCATCCCCCATTGTAACTTTACAACGTAACCCTTTGGGGATTGAATTTTGAAAAATCCTACCTTCATATTATAAGAAATACGAATGCAAAATTTCGAATTTCTAACCTTAAATTAAGGGTTTGGACTGTGCATTGATACATCAGTCAATCAGCTTTGCCTTTTATATATGTATTATATAGATAGATGAAAGGATACCATTACTTTCGAGCCCAGATGTCAAAGTGCCGGCCAACAATATTTTCTTACCTTTATTGGTGATATTTTGTCTGAATGTTTCTCCAGTATACTGAGCGCTGTCTCCAAGTCTGGTTTCTTACAGTTGGGGTGTTTCTGTACATGAGACAGCGGCCCAACAAGCGACGTGTTTTGCTCGGGGTTCATAAGTATTCTCATAAGAATAACGTATACGTCTACATTCTTGTCTGTACACTTTTCACCGACTGTCTCACAGTAGCGAATAGCTCTTTCAACATCTCCTATAAAGATAACAGAAATTATGAATGAGTTTTAAATGACTGTAATAATTTAATATTATGTTTTTACATCAAATTACACTATAATTTCATCTTACCTAATATTTGTACATAAATAACTAAGGCTTGTTCATGTCTACCCAATTTCCCGAGTATAATAGCTCTCTCCTCAAACAGAGTATCATTTGGGAAATGTAGAATAACCCTCTCCGGAGTGTAGTGAGAAGACTTTTCTAGAAAAGCCACCAATTTCGCCTTGATATGCTGCAACTCTTCTTCTGTTGAGTTTGCCTTTTTGTCTGTCATCTTCTCTCTGTACATGCTTATCAAGGCGTCGTGGAAACAAGAGTTTGTATCGTTCCACTTGTGTATGATGTGTTCGAGGTACGGTATAACAAGAGGCTCGTGCTCTCTCAGCAGAAAATCCAGGACCTTCGGTCGCGGTAAATTCTCAACCTCCGCCATATCTTCGGTGAATATTTTCAAACCCTCCTCGGGATGCTCTTTGAGTATCCAATCGGAGAACTTGAATATTAAATTGAGATGGTCGGCACCTGAAAACGTAAACAAAATATGAGATTGTAGTTTTTTTTTTTTTGCCAATTATTGTAAAATTTATCTATTTGAATTGATAAATATAAAGATTTAAAAGAACAAATACGAAAACCGCATTAAAGTCGGACAAGTACTTTTGGAGTAAATGGTGACATATGTTTGCACACACACAAACACATCAACGCACAAACACACAATCTCTCACCCTAAACGCATACACCTTCTCCATTCCGTCGTAGGTAAAAATTAATGATACGTTTAATTCACAGCGCCCACAATAAGGATATTTCAGTTGACTGAAATTGTTGAATACACAGTACACACCTAGTTGTTGCAAGTAATTCTTGGTCCGATTATATCCTTTCAGACTAGAATCTGGCTGTTTCGCTTGGTCCCTTAGTAACTGAAGGGCTTTGGTGTGTTGTCCTTTAAACTGGTACAGTATAATCAGCTCGCTGTGTTTTCCATGGTGCAGGAGAGTTCTCTCCGCCTCCTCGAGACGGCAGTTGTTGAGGCGAAGAAGCGGGGCGACCATCGCATCGTTAGTCTAAAAGGAATTTGTTTTTATAGTATAGAGTTATAGACTATAGGTAAGATCACCTAAGGGTTAGCTCACAAGTTCACACTTTTTAAGATAGCGATAAAAATTGAACTTTATTCAATACAAAAAAAGATACACGTTTCATATGACATGAGTCATACAACGCACATGCACTCACTCTTACAATTAAGGTACGTGCACATTATGGCGGACCGCAGCGTGTCGAGGCGGACCGCAGCGCAGCGCAAAATGCTAACCTAGCACATTGGTGACGGGCTGAGTCGCAGCACATTGACTGATTTTGAGTACAGTGTACTGCCAGAATTTGTGTGCAACTAACGTTATGAATAGCTCTGACGAAGAACTTTCTTTTTTTTTTTGACTGCTGTTAGAAGAATAAGATAATGAACAGCATAGACAAAAAATTCGTCAAAAAAAAAAAGAAAACGTAATAACGTAAATATTCGGCGAATACCTTTTTGTTTTGGGGATATTTTCAGATGACTTCTGATCGATATTTTCAATTACTTGAAATAATAAAGAAGGCTCTGCATAAAACAAATCCGCTTGCTATAGCACACTGTTGACGGGGCGCAGCGGGGCGGGCCGCATCGCATAGACGCAAATCCGCCTCGCAATAATGTGAGCCACTGCGGCCCCGACACAGTGTGCGATACTTCATACAAATTGTATGAAAGCGATTTGAGCGGATTTTTGCGCTCCGCCCCGGCACGCTGCGGCCAGGAATAATGTGCGCGTACCTTTAAACGTGTATCTTATTGTGTAATGAATAATGTTCAATTTTAAATAGCTATCTTAAAATGCAGCAACATGTCGTGTATCGACGACAAACAAAAGCACAAATAAGTGTAAAAAATTAAATACTTTACCTGTAAATAACACTTTAATAATGTCGTATCTATCAACTCCAGTTGTTGAGCGCTGCTTCTTTGGCTCGGAAAGTCGTTACTACCTTCCCCATCAGATTTCTTACCGATTTTCAGTCTAAGCTCCACTAAATATGAGATCAGTGCGTGTAAAGCGTTTTCTAGATCTTTCCCTTGCAATTTTTTGGTACTGTCCGATCCCGGCCTGTTGTCCAACTCGGGGAATAGTTTGATAACTTCAGACGGATCGGTGTTCAGTTTTATGAACTCCTTCATGGATTTAGCATACTCTTTGCTATCGAATAGCTCCATAGCGAACAACATCTGTATGTGCCGAACAGTTTGTTTTTTCTCCTCCTCTGAACATTCTGAAAGATTCTGAAACAATAATAAACAACTTTAAAATTAATGTTTTTAATACGGTATTTTCTTTTCTTTAATTACATAAATGAATAGTGGTCTGAAAAAAAAGACAGTTTGCAAAAGATATTGCGGATTATTTGACGACATTTGTGAGTCTCGTGAAAACGCCCCATATAAAAATCGTACAAGCAGGTGCCGTCACACGCTACTAATGTTGCTACAAAATGTATGACCATAATATGCACAAAATGTCTGATATCTCCGAATTTTTTTTCTTATATACCATATCAAATGTTTTTGTATTTGATGTAAGTACCTAAACTATTTATGTGGGTTTTTTACACTAATGTTTTAAAAAAATATTTCAACTTTTTTGTGACTTCGAAATGCATATAATTACAAAACTATACATAAAATCGTAATTCTTTTTATTACTTTTATCAAGTTGTAATACCTAATTATTTCTTAAGTTATTAAAAAACTAAATATTTAGATATAGGAAAATGCCCAATTGCTATGATTTTATGTATCTTTTAAATATGATACATAGTCTATCTCGTCTTCTAAAAAGGTGGTGGTTAGGTGATAAATTCTCAACTTACACTAATATGTCCTATAATCTTAGCTTGTCGCCTTTTGCCTTTGAAACTGAACATTATTAAAATATATTTTTTTCAAGTCAGCAAAGTATTAATAATCTAGTAGCTCATAAATTAGCTAACCACACTGTGTATAAATAATCACTAGCTCATAAAATCAAACATCGATAAGTTAATCTGATGTAATTGATTTTAATGAGCAATAGTGTACACAACTGTTTTTATATCGTCAATAAACACTCGATTTTAGAGTTCGGTGAGTAAATTAAAAAAAATTGTAGCCATTATAATATTATCATTTTCATATATATTTAATTTAGACAATGAAGTGTATTTATTTGAAAGTAGGTATAATGCGATTCAAATGAGAATAGGATCGAGTCGGCGCCATATTGTTTCGAATTTAGACTGATAAGATAGTTAAATTTATGTTTAGTTGATTACTATTTAACGTTTTTATATAAATTCGATGCAAGACTATTAATATTTATATGCACATTAGTTTTTCTGAAAATCACACTTTTCAAGTTATATTTGACAGATAAAGGTCTTGACGTTCCTATTCTCATTTGAAACGCGTTATACTGTTGTTTTTGGAGCATTTCACAATCCTCACACAAATTTCGTAACCTATAATTATATTAATTAAAATTGCTATAAAACATTACAACCTACCGTCAAATCGATAGCAAGATAAAGGTCTTGACGTTCCTATTCTCATTTGAAACGCGTTATAAGTACTGTTGTTTTTGGAGCATTTCACAATCCTCACACAAATTTTGTAACCTATAATTATATTAATTAAAATTACTATAAAACATTACAACCTACCGTCAAATCGATAGCAATTTGAAAATGCTTGTCTTTCAGCAGCTGGTTCCTTTGTGTCTCCACGTCCACGGAGTTGATACACCATACCTGACCAACAGACGCAACGTACACGAATCCGCGCTTACACCTGAAACAGACAAAGGAGACCGTCCATTTTGGGGCCAGATGTCAAAGTCCCAGCCAGCAAAAATAAGTGTTATAGCATTGTAGGCGAAGTCAAATATCTAGGAGGAGCTATTTTAATATTTAAAGTAGTGCCTTTTTACCCGACTACATCGAAGCTAAAAGGAAGGATAATGATTTTGGCAGCCCATATGTATATATGTTTGTTCTATCGTAGCACCTAAACTACTGGTCCGATTTAAATGAATGAGGTGTCAATAGATACATAATAATAGCCCGCGTAACATAGTCTATATAATTTACATAGTCGAGTTAGTTTTTTATAAAAATTATAGTTATTTAAGAACTGCTTATTACAAAAGATATGAAAAGTTATGGTCATGTCATAGCTTACAATGTTCAAATATAAGAATATGGTATGATGGGTTGGGTTTAGGGCAATGGTTCTGACAGTTAAATATAATTAACTGACGGCCGCACTCAGAGACATTGGCTGTGTTCCCCGGAAAATAGCACTAACAATAAAACGTAAGCAAAATGCTGGCGTTAAATAAGCATAATGGCGGATTATGTTAGCAGTATTGAAGTTAGCAAACGTGTCCTATCCGATAATAAGAAAAAAAAAAGATCTTTTTTTTTTCTTTAGTGCTAGCAAAAGCGCTAACAAGCACTATTTTCCGCGGAACACAGCCATATATTGCTTACTTAGGGTGTCACTGGAGATTTTGACAGAAAATATATGGACTTTATGTCAAAAGTCAAAACCTTTTTTATGTAACCCTTTAAGTAAGCACTATTTGTCTCTGAGTGCGGCCGTTTATCTTTAAAAAAAAAAGTAGGTACTCGTTTTTTATACTTATTTGTTTACTCACAGAATCCTAAAATGAAGTTTTTATTGCCTGGTTAATTATGTTATACCAGTTTTGTACACTAATGATGCTGACTAATGAACAAACATTGATAAGTTAATCTGTGTCACTGGTAAGTGGTTGTTGGGGGGTTCCCAACCACACTGCTTTATAATGCTGACTTTAAAAAATGTTGTCCTGTCCTAACTGGAATAAATGAAATGGGATAAATAAAATATAGTTAACTACCTACAATCTTTTATTAGTTTGTTTTTAAAGGGGATCGCAGTCTGTTGAAAAATAACAAAAAAAAATACACATACAATACGGTTTTTTGAATTAATCTTTTGTATCGAACGTCGAAAAAATCGTTCAAACGTTCGAACCACTGATGGCTAATATAACGTAGGTATAGCTGATAAAGGTAGCGCGCTATGTGCATTGTGCATATTATTATAATTTTATAATGACGGGGTCGCAAGACTTTTTACTTAAATTTTAGGCTTTTTCGTAGGTCGCGACATAAAAAAGTTTGAGAAACGATATTCTTGGTTTCTTAACTTGTGGTCCGCGGACCCCTGGGGGCTTTTCACACGCCTTCCTCAGCATAACCGTTTATTAAATTACACTCTAATCCGTACGCATAATTCTCATAAAACTGTACTTGAAATTTTTGCTTCACGTATTATTTTAATGATGATGTCATCTCGGCCGAAACGTCGAAACGGAAATTCCGCCAGTGAAGTTCAGTCGCGGTACCTTCGCCATAGATATAAGAATGTACGCACCTATACATCAGTCTTGCTTTGTTAATTTCGCACAGCTCCTGTACAAATAAACTGGGCTCCACTGTCTGTACCACAACCTTGTTATCTTGCAACAACCCCAGGAGGAATGGTTCGTCCCACACTGAAAATATGTCAACATATTCAAACTAATGCAAGGTTTAATGTTTTCCATAAACTCTAAGTAAAATAAGTTTAATTGACGCAAAGTTTCTGAATCCCAAAGGATTTGGAAACTTTGCGCCAACAGATGCCACTCTTGAGTGGATCTAGTGGTCACTAGATGAATATTTTTCAAATTCGAGCATAATATATTTTAATATCAACAATATATTTTTTGTTTATGAAAAAATTCTTTGAAAGTAAAATGGAGCTTTAAACTATATTTTGACTAAAAAAAAATTTTCTGTAATTTCAAAGTCATTTTCAACTGACCTCATCGGTCAGTTAAGTTAAACTAAATTTATACATTGTCACTTATTTGTTCAGAAACTTATCATCGAACCAATAGCGCTAATAAATAGATAAACTACCGACAAATTCACCTCAATAATCTTAAATTTATAACACATAAGTGATGTAAATAATGTTTAACTTACCCACAGCAACAGGTGCCTCTTTCCATTTGATGGTCTTTTTAATTGCTATTTTCTTTATTTCCTCTTCTACTTGGACTGAAGCTTTGTCGCGCCCAAGAAGGAATGATGGCTCTGAAAATTATAACGTGAGCGTCATTATACTCTCTAGAGGGAATTTTGTTTAACCATTTTGATGAAAAACATTAAAAGTGGCAATTACAAGCCCCCTTACTAATAAACGCTGTATAAGCTTTGAATAGTTACACAGTGTTTTTTCTCCTTCTATCGAATTAAACATGTCACTTGTGTGATGTGAACAAAACACTGTATAACTATTCAAAGCTTATAACGAATGTATTAGGGGTCGTCCATTAATCACGTAATGCCTAAAGGGGGAGGGGGGGTCCGAAAAAAAATGTCTAAAAAGTTGTTAAAAAACATCACGTGATTAATGGACGGTCCCTTACTGTAAAGTAACATGTGAAGATGTATTGTGACATTTTTGTGCGACAACAAGTGATCCTACTAATGTTATAAATATGAAAGTTTGTGAGGATGTATGGATGGATGGATGTATGGATGGATGTATGAATGGATACTATATAATAATTTAAATGTGAAAGTTTGTGAGGATGTATGGATGGATAGATGTATGGATGGATGGATGTTTGTTACTCTTTCATGGAAGAACTACTGAACGGATTATGATTAAATTTGGTATCTAGTTTAGTAAGTTTAAGCTCTGGATTAAAACGTAGGCTTATTTTTATACCGAAAAAATACAGTGTTCCCCAGGGATACTGTATTTACGCGGGCGGAGCCGCGGGAAACAGCTAGTATTAAATAATTTTAATAAATTTGTATCTGTGGTGCGGCACATGTGTCATGTGCCGCACCACAGATACAAATGTAAAGTGAATATGAATATTTTTTCATTCCTTACCATTACCTTTGTTGGATGCCTCTTTCTCCTTCATAGTCTTTTTGATTTCCTCCTCATCAACTTCCTCCACTAAAACGGAAGTATTGTCGCGGCCGAGGAGAAATGAGGTCTCAGAATATTTAGCTATGGTTGGCTCCTGAGATTTTGAACTACTAGTTGGGAAAAGTTCTTCGGGATTTCTTGATGTTAGCTATAAGATAAAAGGTATAATTTCCGTTTTTATTGTGGTAGATTTTTTTTTATAACAACACAAAAATTGAAAATATACTGATACCACATTCTAATGTTTCAAAAGGGACAGATACACTGTCTCTTTCAAGACATCATTATGATTTGTGAGATACAATAAATAAATTGCCTTTAATTAATTTTCAGATCCAAAGCATGTCATAACTTACATCAAACATTGTGTATTCTCCTTTAAATCCGACACATAGATACTGTTTACCATAAGCCAACACTTTTGGTACATCGGCAACAGTAAAGTCAAACAAATGCTTTTTAAATTCACCATTTTTTCCATAATATAACAACAGTTTTCTTCTCACAGCGACACATAGTTGCACAACAGAGTTTTGTGCTCCGCTTAGAGATGTAGCAGACTAGAAACAACACAGCCAGAATGTAAAATCATTTCCCAGCTTATTGTGGGCCAATGGCTTTGTGACAGAATTCACTTAAATTCACTAAGTCTTAATTTATAGTTACTTAAATCTTAACACCTGAATGAAGTAACCATAAATTTAGTAGCTTATTTCTCATAATTATTTGTGATCATAATGCTGTTTCAACCAGCCTGCCGTCACATTCACAAGCGCGTATATCCCTCGTGACAGCTCACAGCCCAAAACAGGATTTGATAACTCATAGTTACTAAAATTGGGCTTCAGATTTTGATATCAATCTTTCTAAATAAAACTATGTTAAAACCTGTTCCTTTGTTGTCATTTGTATGATGTATTTATTTTAAAGGAAGTAAAAAATCACATTGTTGCCAAAAATATATCTGTAAAGACTGACCTTTCTAGCTATGGCAAAAAGGGATGCACCTTTTGTGTCCTCAAAGGTCTGTGCTAATGATATATTTACTCCACTTATGTTATGTATAGAGACAACATTATCGGTTAGACATATTAACAGCTTGTCCTCTGAAACATAACATGTTAGTTAATATATTTATCACTAGATAATGCTTGCATCTTTGTACGCGCAAGAGGTAATTTTGCAGAAACCATACATTTTTCTGAGATAAAAAGTAGCCTATGTCCTTCCCCACGGTCTTTGTACGCGCAAGAGGTACTTTTGCAGAAACCATACATTTTTCCGAGATAAAAAGTAGCCTGTGTCCTTCCCCGCGGTCTACTCTACATCTGTGCCAAATTTCATCAAAATCGGTCCAGTACTTTCGAAGCCTATTCAATGCAAACAAAACAAACTTTTCCTCTTTATAATATTAGTATAGATAATAAGGTATAGTACAGTAGAAGCCAATTCTTCTTTATTTATTATTCTTTTAATCTTCTACTCTATTAAAGCTATATACATTCAAGTGAACTATAATAAGAACTCACCAGGAATAACTTCAATTTGTTGAATAGGTTTTTTGCTGAAGGCTTTCAGTAATTGAAGTATTTGCAACTCATACTTTAGTGTCTCTTTGTTCAAATTACATGAGTACATCAATAATGAGCCCTGACGCGTACCCAAAAATAGATAGTCATCTGAAAATTAAAAACAACACTGCTATTCATAAAAGCATAATACTTTGTTAGATGCATACAGTATTTTTATATACATACCATATGCAGCAATGGTTTCTATTTGAACAGTAGCATTTAATAAATGAGTCACTCCGTAAGCCTCATGCATGATTTCTAAATTATTTTTGTCTTCAAATATCTGGTCGATTTAAATGATAGGCGTATTTTCACCAATACTCTTGTTAGGGCTTACAAGTTACAGAGAAGTTGTTTCATTATATATAACGTCCATTTGTAAGCTATTTTGAAGTTTGAATTCCCTAATATTGCTGGACAAGTGAAATAAAATTTACTTTAATGATTTATTTTCATTTATTTTCTACAAAATATCTTTCTTTTTCTAATTTTTGATGATTTTGATTTTTGATTGTTGTTGAAAACGTGACATTGACATATGACTAAGATTCTTTTTTTAATAAGTGGCGTCGGCTAATAGCCATTTGCCAGTGTCAAGTAAAAAGGCGGGAAATAAAATATTCGTTCAAATTTTAGTCCAAAGTCTAGTCAAAGTCCAAATAAATAGTCAGGGTAGTCAAAGAGTCAAGTCAGTCGATTCAGTAAAGTGGTAGACGCTTTACTGAAACTTCCTAGGGAGTTTTGGCGGGAATCACCAATATAGCACGCGTTTTGTAGTTCTATCACGTATCCACACTTGTGTACGTCTACAAATATCTAATGGTATCTAATGGATAATATTCTACCAATATTACACTTTAAAAACAAAAATAACAAAGTTTGAAAGAAACATTACACACAACATTGCTGATTGACATTCCCGGCCAAACTCCAATTTAATTAAGAATATTTTAATGACTGAAATTTTACTTATTTTTATTGCATAAAATATGATCATGATCTTAAAATATATATTCAGAGTATCTTCTCAGAAGAAACAGTACAGATACTGTTTCTTCTGAGAAGATTATATTAAAAATCAATATTTTCAAAGCTACAGCGATTGGTAATACAGAATTGCAGAATAAAAGTCTTTTACGCGCTCTATAAGAAATGCTGACGTCACGCGTTTCTGCAGTATTTTGAAACTATTTGAAAGCACTTAATTTTATGTACGGTCTACTTTTAGTTACGTAGTAACTATTTATTAATCTGTGCTTTTAGTCATAGTAATAGAATATGACGTTTCATACTTACTCAAAGGTATGGAGCTACCCTCCATACTCAAAGGGTCCCACAATGTCCAACAGCGACAAATCTTATTATTAATTTTTCAAAATATATTAAGTACATATTTACTTACCATTCATTAGGTTTTCATTTGTATCAATCTAGTTATATCTCACATTTCACAACAGTAGTTTCTGTATTAATTACGCCTATCACACATTTTGAGATTATAATAATCTGATTCCAGTATATCAAAGAAGAATCTCATCAAAGAAGCCGGCAATTAATTAGCAAAACTTATTGTATAACTATCTCGAACTTATTATCTTACTTAACTTTACAAAGTTCTTTCTAAAGAAAAAGAAGACCGTTAAAGATAAAAGTGGACTATAGCCAAGGCTCTAAAATATGGAAAATAATAACCATAATTTGGGTCTTTTCTAAGATAATATACTTAAATATTTTTAAATAATTAAAATGTTATTATAGTTAACTTATAAAAAAGACAGACGCGACCATCAATACAAAAATTATATTTACACTAGATTATGTACTATTACGTCATGACTAAAGTCCATTTCTTGTCTATACGAAACAGACACTAAGCAACTAATGCAATATAATAGCAAAATTATTTTATAAAATAATACAAACTAAAACATGCAAACTATAAAATAGTTGATGGGGTTCTATAATATGTAAAATAAAAAAACCATGCTACTATTCATTTAATATTTACTTTATAATTATGTTATTTTCATTCATAACTAACAACGATATGGGTGTTACGATGTATTCAAATTCTGTAAAACAAATTAAAACAAAATACAAATTTCACTCACTATTAAATTTATTATAGTACTAGCAATAAGAAAACTCTTTTTACTTTAGGCTGACCCCACAGTTGGCGTGCGCGTCTCGGGCGTTTGAGCGAAGCTCACGCAGCGCGCACGCCAAATGTGGGGGAAGGCCTTAAATAATTTATATAAGTCAACCCCATTTCGAAACATTTGAACCGGAAATTCTCATGACGTAAATGTGCACGCAAAACGTGAAAGTGAGAATTCAGTGGGAATATAGACGTTCTAACATCGCTTCGAACATTCAGGTCACTAGTATGTCTTAACTTTTTACACAGAGGGTCTTTAGAAGCAACGTCGATTATAAAATTCATATTAGATAAGACTTAATAAAATATGCATATCTAGACTATCGTAACCCTTACTGAATCCTCCGGAGCGCCTCCTACCAATATAAGTCATACCATACATAATAATTATTATAATAATATATTTACACGAATCATAAAGGTGTCAGCAAAATAATAGCCGCAAGGACGACAACTAAGCTCCACTATGTGTGATTTCAAATCGAGCGCCGAGCGCCTTTACTTCTTAGTATACTAAAAAATTTATAAGTAATTAGTACATACAAATATGTAGTAATACGAGCGTATATAATATACGTGACCGCGGATGCATGCATACGTGACCGCCAAAGGACGTGTCCAGTTTCGCAGCTGTCATGACCACGTGGTCATCACGTGATACGGGCGTGCACGCAGGTTTTGCGTGCACGCGACCGCACATTGTCAGCGGCGTGGTACGGAACACGTGGTGATAAGTGAATCAAGTGTCACTATTGAAGATTCAAGGAGATCCGGGTGTAAGGAATCCACTACTTCAGCTGCCTAACTCGATAACAGGCGCTAGCCGCACCGCAGCTGACGCGATAAGGCTACATCTAAACCGTGAATTAAATTTATCAATATAATTATACTTAGAATTTAATACCTTCCTAATTTTTAATTGCATGCCAACTCGAAGTGCAAAATGAAATCGCTCAAATACTTAAAAACTATGACAATGAAATTTAATTATAATAACATATTACTTTTATAAATGACTACCAGTAACGCGTTCTCAATGACAAATTGTACATAGCAGAAATACCATTTATTGAATATAGAATACAATATTATCGAAAAACTATGACGTTACAATAGGACGCCGACAGTGCTATTAGATACATTCAGCGTTCACTTAGGGTGAGGTACACAACAGCAGACGTATACTCGAAGGTTTGTCGCATAAAAGAAACCAATGTGTGACATAACACTAAAAATTTATATCATTTCAATTGTTTATACAAATACATAATATTCTGTGATATAGTTAAATATTAAAATTATCCTGAGAGATCAGTTTATACTAGTAATATATAAAAATTTACAAGTACGCGTCACACGTATGCGTTGCAAACGCGAACGTTCGGAGTCTACGAGCTACGTGGCTATCCCTCAAAGATGATGCGTAATGCGCGACAAACGTGACTACTTTACCATTTTCGCGAAACGATTACTAAAATACATAAGAGCCGTACGCGACGTTCATTACGTTAGCAAGGGTCCGGATCGGTTACAATGTAGGAATGGAAATTATTCGATGATCGCGAGCGGATATATCGACATCAAAATCAGCGTAAGGTATATACAGAAGGAAGGAATTTGAGCTTACAAAAGTACAAAGTAATCACATTGCGACGGTTTAGAATCTACTGTGGATTTTACCCTTCTTACCGACTACGACAGCTCAAGCTTTATTGACAATTAACACTACAGTATCACTCGATTACTCGTCGAAAACACCTATATGCATTTAATTTTCCCGATGGCCAACACGAAAAGAATACTATCACTAAACAGCGAACCGACTCGAATACCGAGAAACAGATTACGATACCTCGCTTACTACGGCGCCGCCCTATGACTCGCACGACGTACGGCCTACATACTCGACGGTCGATAATCGCAATCTAATCGATCTAACATCGTCGCAATCCAGAACTACAGAAGACAATACATTAATTCATTCTACTATCGTACAACCACAAATATCGAGTATGTACATGAATTTTACTTCATCAATTCGTTCGAATACTCTGGACTAGGGACGCAAAATAGAAAACCGATGGTTATATCGATAGCATAGAGGTGCGACGCATCCACTCGTATAATAATCAATCTACAGACGCTATATGCAACGACGTACCGTTACGATAAATTTTGCGTATTTAAAACACATACACTACGACGCATTAAAGAATAAATCGCTTCTAAATTTAATGACCAAAAGCCGCTTTATTACAACATACTATTGGCACTACATAGGTAAAAATACATCGGGTAAAAGATAGAAATAAAAATGAATTTACAAGTACGTAATGGCTTCACACTCGATCGCACCAGACGGTATTTACTTAAACCAATTCCATTCAGAGTATGTTAGGGATACGTAGATACAATAATAAACTTTAAAATCTGTTGGGTACAGTTCAATTTAGTTCCGTCTAGTGCGGGGCATTGACGTAGCGCTACCTCGGTACGTACGTACGTACGTACCTCGTGCGTGCTCGGACTAGACGGTCTTTTTACAGATCGTTCCGAGTAGATCGCGTGAGTATTATGAATAATGAGCAGTTATGTCAGTAATGTACGGTTCAATTTCAGCAAATTTATCTTGTATACGCGATAACGAGCTCATTAACAACTCCGTGAGTACGGATCAATTTCATTTGAAGCAATTTCGAGAGTCCGTCTAGTGCGGAGCACCGGTGTAGCGCTACGACAGTTTCGTGCGTCCCGTGCTTCACTAGACGGCTTCCATTCGCGCGAGCTTAGTAGTAGTAGATGCAATAATAAACTTTTAAGTCTGCGGGGTACAGTTGAATTTGGCGTGTCCGTCTAGTGCTACATGGATGTCGCTACGTCGGTGCGGGCGTCCCGTGCGGTCGAGGTCCGGCGCTCGGCGTCGCGATGCTCTACGACGTGCCCGGCGACGCGCTGGGACCGCTGGCCGCTGCGTTTTCACCTGAAATGACGGAAACAATGTATATGTCACCGTAAAATTGTAAAAACCGTTAGATTGTAATTTCACTAGTGAAATTGTAAAATGTTGATAGACTTCGGACGCGAATATGCTGCCTATAATTTAACACATTATTTTTCGTTAGATTATAAATAAAGTTATTAATATTTCGACATATTTTTACAAACTCGTTAGTTATTTTACAATCTAACGGTTTTTACGATTTTACGGTGACATATGCGTCGTTAGATGTAAAAACTATGCTTTTGAGAAATAAGAAAGACATTCATTCATAGTGCTATTTCAGTGTGCTATTTTATATGTACATAGAATGAATTTTCAATAAACTCGAATATACAATATTCATGTTTTATGCATTTTAACGTAGTTTCTATTTCAAAGTGCACGAGCTTTTACTCAAAGTAATTACTGCGTGATTGCTAGGCCCTTTTTTTGTCGGCAAAGGCTCCTAAACTCAGTTTATCACATTCAAACTATGTATTAGGTTTATAGGGTATTCATAAACCAAATTATTTTTTGTTAATGCAAAATTGCGAGAGTTAGTAACTGACAGGACAAATATATTAATTTTCTTAACGGTTGAATGGTATAGATATCTACAGTGCAACTAGCTTCCTAATGTCCCTAGGCAACTATCGTTTTTCCATGGAAACAACAGAGACGATGTATGAAAAACGTCGACCTCACACTGTCTCTGCATCACCCAAAGGTTGGCTGGTAGAAAATGGCACAAGGCATTAAGCCCGCCTCTGTACCATATTGTGTATAAAAAGCATGAACGTAAAAAAGGCATTTTTTACGTTCGTGGTATAAAGTATAATAAAACAAAACTTCCAAAAGAAATTTTGAACGTGTGTTATAGAGAGAAGTTTAGAATTTGTACCTGCGTCGTCGGCGGCTTGGGGCGCGTCTGCGGGCGGCGCACGCGGCTTGAGGAAGTCATTGAGCGCGGGCTGGATGCCCAGCTCGTACTCGGTGAAGTTGAACAGGGGCGGCAGCGGGCGGCCGTTGGGCAGGCGCGCGTGCGGCTCGCGCAGCTCGTCGAAGAAGCCGTGCGCGCACGCCTGCAGCGGCGACAGGCGCGCGCCCGGCGTGTACTCCAGCAGCCGCGACACCAGCGAGATCGCGTCCGGCGGCGTGCAGGCGCGGAACACCTGTGTTCGTATTACATAATATATTTTATCTATTCATACTAAATTTACTACACGTCGACTAATGGTCAATATTTGACTAAAATCTATATATATAAAAGGCAAAGCTGATTGACTGATGTATAACGAGTTTCAAATGAGAATAGGAACGTCAATGACGTTTTTCTGTCAAATGAAATATCACTTGAAAAGTGCGATTTTCAGAAAAAGTTATGTGCATATAAATATAATTATCTCGCATCGAATTTAAGTAAAAACGTTAAATAGTAATCAAATTAACTAAACATAAATTTAAGTATCATAACAGTTTAAATTCGAAACTATATGGCGCCGACTCGATCCTATTCTCATTTGAATCGCACTATATCAACGAACAGGTCAAACCCTTAAGGCTAGAAAGAAATTTTGCTGACGTATTCTTCATATTATATGACGTAGGCATCCACTAAGGAAGGATTTTACAAAATTGAACCCCCAGATGGATGAAAGATCTAATTTCACGCCGTTTTGACATAAATTACAAAACAGATAGAAACTGTTTTCTTGGACCGCCGAGTGGCCGAGTCCGAGTGGACAGCTGTCAAAATGGTACATTAAAATATGGCTTTCGTGCGAGACCGTGCGAGGTCATGCTCGATCGTCAATGGAAGGAAAGGAATGTTGTCTTCTCTTAACGACGAGACTTTGATCTTGCTACCTTACAATAAAAACTATTTCGCCAAGAACGGTATTAATGTATCTACAATCCTTCATTTTGTCTGTTCTTTCGTAGAATACTCATTTATAGGATGATTAGGCTAAGCCTGCAAGTCGACAAGTCGTCTAAAGAAATATAATTAAGAATCAGAAGCAATTCCAATAAATTTTGATGGTAGGGGATGAATGACACTAATAATTAATTACTCATATCTCTCACACTTAACTGACAAAATAGGCAAGTACGCACACTGAACACCAACAAACTGATTCATAATACATATGTAGTGACAGTTAACCGATGTGTGTTATGTATATTTTTGACAGTTGCAATAATTTATAGAATTTCTACCTTTTAAGGTTAGTCCGAATGGAAGATTGGTATGCCTACCTACGCATAATTTTGCGTTGCTGGCAGATTGGTATCTTGGGTTTTACTTTATGAACTAAATCAGAAATAAGTTCTGCAAAATTTATGGGCGGTATTCTTGGTCGATTCTTATTTCTAAGTTCGCCTTATAGACATGCTTAAGGTGATATTTCATACAAATAAGGCGGACTTATTCGAAAATTCTTAAGTCTTTTCTTAAGCAACGACCAAGAATTCCGGCCTAAATGACCCAGATACAATAATAGGTACCTATCCGTTTTTTTTACTATATATTAGAACTTCAAGCCAAGCTCGGTTTCCCAGGTACTTTGTTAGTTAAATACTTCCATTTGATACAAATAATAATTGATACTAAACTGAAAAATAAAAGAAATAGCGAAGAAATCACCAATATCTTTCTCATTTGCCGACTTCCAAAAAGGAGGCGGTTATACTTTTATATACCGTCAATTGTCAAGAATATATAACAAATTAGCTATAAGTAGATTCTGTCTAAAATATACATAACAAGGGACTGTTAAAAGTCATGCTGGTCTTATGACTTTTGATACTTTATTCGCATTATGTAAATAAATAACATTTTAAGCAAGCACAGATGTTTATTATCGTTCGTATGAATCTGTTAATCGTGTCGAAGTGAAACATTCAAACGCACATAATTATTGCTTAAACAATTTAGAAGCGACACAAGTGTATGCTAAAACAATTTCAAATTGGTGGGAAGCTCAGTCATACTGCATACACTTCATAATGCGAATAAACTAACACTAAATGCCTTCATTTACAAAACATTCATGTAAGTTAATACTTACAAATGTTACTTCAAAATACAACAGATATAATTTATTTCTATGCTAAATTCGCAAATTTATTATAAACATATTGTTATGACTCAAAAAATGTTATAATAACAACACAGCAGCATTCGAATGAAAAAAGAATATCTTTTATAAAAAAAATCGATTTTACAAAATGATTTTATTAGAGATCTGTTCTGTTAAAATTATACTCTGATTTATAATCTGGATACAAATTAAACTCTGAACTCTGTCAGTTATGATATTTTTATGCAATTCGCCTCTCTTTTCTTTTCTTGTCGGATAGAATAAATCATCTACATATTATTATATAGAATACATCAAATCATAAACAGAATAATATTAATGCTGTTATTTTACAAATTAAGATTACAAAATATACATAAAATCACAAATTTATACAGATTTTTTTTTGTGAATAGTTTTGCTACAGAATTTAAAGTAAGGTTTAATCTGGAATATATGAATTTTTACTCAATTAAAAAAAAAAACATTTACAAATATTCTAGAACATTCGAAGGCTGTGACGGACAGGTAATAAAGGCATTTAGTGCGTGTTATTAGAGCAATCCCCTTACTCTGATGCATTGGTGGTCAGTGGTCGACTTGGGCATCGTCATTCGCTCCAACATGAACTGTAATGATCATGATCTTCAGTCACCCATAAAACTTGTGATATTGTTCAACAACAACATTTAGAAATACAAGGCTTTAGACACAGCAACAGATTGTTGAAACCATTTGCGAAGCGTGAAGTATTTGCGTACGCCTTTTGGGAGTCCTTGAGTTAATGAGAAGGCGTATAAAATCTATGTTAGGGCTGATGACTTCTATACTGTTATGCAAAATCAATTGCGGATATTTTGGGCATAATATTATGATCTACTGATTATGTAAAGACGTTAAAGCAGAGTTCATTAACCTTACATAAATAGCTCATTTAAAAGCGAAAAAAAAGACTTTGCGTAAATAACATCAATACATCAGCTGTGTGAGGTCAATAACATTTACAGTGCCGTAAGTTTATACTAATTTTTTGCCTATACGTCTTTATATTTATTAAGTAGTAGAGCATATGACAAATATAACCGTAGATGATTTTACATAACATTAAATAGATTCTGCTACACTATAAATTCCGTATAATTACCAATTATTAAAAATAGCCAGTGAGACACTAATGTTAGTAATACCTTATATATTTGTTGTATGCTTTATTTTTGTTTTGAATGTCAATGTGATGAAATATTATGTAGCTTTAGTTGTTACCTTTGCCCATGGATGACTCTTGATTTGTGGAAACTTAAATTCCGTGTAGTTGGGATTCATCTCGCGTATTTGTTCCCGTGTCGGTGTTCCTAGAACCTGTTAATAATAGATTTATTAGTCAACATTATTACTACAATAGAACAAATTAATAAAAGTTATATATTCTGCTTAGGTAACCAATAAGGCCCAAAAGAGTCGCAACAGACGAACTATAGACAAATCAATGAGATTCTTATTCAAGGTATAGCCACGAGCATAATTATGTAAACTGTGATAGTGCATTAATTGGCTTATGTAATAAAAATAAAGTTTAGATATTTATTGTATTTCAGTTCCATTAAAATAAGAGTAAGTACTGTAATCATCGTCGAGGCATATACTCCCATAGGAAAACGGCGACAGCATATGTATGTGTAATACCTTAATGATCTCAACCAGCTGGTCGACGCCAGAGTCACCGGGGAATATTGGCTGCCCCAACAACAGTTCGGCCACCACGCAGCCCGCGCTCCATACGTCTGAAACACAACAAGTAACATCAGTTACATTGGTTCTAGTTATTACAGCTTACTATCGTCAAATAGTAAAAATCATTAACTTTAATTTGTAAGTAAGTATTTTTAATGTTAGTCTACTTGCATAATAATACATTTAAAACAGTTACATTATCATATCCTACAATTAGTCCACGACCCTATTTGATAGCATTCATGCAATGTGAGGATAAAGATACAAAAAGGTCCGAATCAGGGCTATAAATATTATAGTTACATAATTAATTAAATACCCACGTAAAATATTAGTTACATTATGAGAGTATCTTATTGAATATAGTGTACCTACTAATGTAGGTAGATTCGCCTTGAACTGCATTCGAGATTGTAGCTTCGATTCCTAATGTATTTAAGCTAAAGCTAGTTTGGGCAGAATTAAATTTTTAGTTTCACGCCACACACTTACCGCGGATAAAGTTATATCATCATAAAATAGTGTTATATAGATAGTTACTGTTATTATAATTATATACAAAAATTAATGAAATGATAAAAAGAAATGAGAATATCATTCCAGTTATTTTTAATTAATATTACGAATTTTCATTAATGTTTTAATGACGAAACGGAACGTCAAAACTCATAGCGAATATTTTTTTTTTTTTTTTTTACTTTGTTTGCTACAATCTGTCTCCTTTGCATGGGACATTCAGCAGTATTTTGGTCGGTGCTTTTATTGGCGCGCTCGGTATGTGACCTGTGTCACATCCTCTTTTTTAGACAGCAATATTTACTGTCATTGCAATATTATGTCTTGGGGTATTTTGCGCTTTAGTCGTCTCGCTTTGTTGTTAGTTATAGCGAATAGAATGACGTTAAATCGATAGTTTTGACAATTCAAATACTCGTTTGTGTTTGACGGCGATTCTTAATTTCTCGATGCCGACTTAACGCTACAAGCTTTAAATACGATATATCCAAACTATAGTACATTATACGGACGAATAAACGGAGAGACCTTGGTGAAAAACCTAAAGTCACCACACTGCGAAAGGTCCACGAAAATGAAGTAAAACATTACGCTAAAAGTGTGCACATCGTCTCCACACTTCGCCTTTGCGGACTTTTCGCTGTGTGGAGCGGGCTTAACAATATAACACCTAAAACCTAACAAGTCTAGGGAAAACTAGAAATTTCCTAAATCCCGTAAAATAGCCCGCAGTACGCGCCGCACGAGTTTCTTACGCCGGTTGTTCTCGCCGGGTTAGTTCCCGAACCGGTGGAAGGCATCGTGTATATCGAGGTTCATAAAGAGTATAATAAAACTTTAAATTAAAAAAAAAAGTACATGAGCCGCAGCCTACCCCGTATAACCGTACTTACCCTGTTGGACGCTAGTACTTTGAGACGCATGCCAGCAGTGGAGACTTTGGAGTTGTATATTCCCAGCTTGTACTCACCAATCTTCGTCGTGTAATCGATAGCGCCGAATATGAGCTCCGGCGCGCGGTAGTATCTCGAGCAGATGTACGACACATTGGGCTCGCCGCGCACGAGGTGCTTGGCCGAGCCGAAGTCGCACAGCTTGAGCACCCCCGTCTTGGGGTCGAGCAGCAGGTTCTGCGGCTTGATGTCCCGGTGGCAGATGCTGAGCGAGTGGATGTACGCCAGGCTCCGGAACAACTGGTACATGTATAGCTGAAACGGAGATTGTTGTAATTAGTTAAATGGCCGGTTTTTTTCGGATTAGGCGTCTTGACCAGTATGATGCCACTGTCTCTTTATGTGTGTTTCCCGAGTTAGAAAGTGCCAGAAAGTATGTTTTTTACGGTCGTCCATGGACATTGCTATTTGCAGAAGTAAGCAACAAAAGAGATGTTTGATTTTGGGCCAACCCTATGTACACTACAGAGGTAAATAGGAAAAAAATATGGAAATTTCATAAAAATACAAAATTGCGAGAACACTATTTTATTGCGAGAACACTATTTTTAAGGCAGCCTTGACATATGCTTTGACTTGACTTTTGACGCTGTTGACAGGTTTAGAAAGAGACGTCTTCTTAAATGTCATACATCTTTCTTTGTCAAAAGTCATGTCATTGTGAAAATGACATTTTTTAGGTAATTCTAAACTGATCCGCCATGTTTTATTTTACGTTATGTTGCTCTCCTTGACGAAGTTATTTTAAATGTACATTGAAACGAAGTGAAATTAAATAAAATAAAGAATAGGAAACAGTTACTATATTATGTAGCTATATTTACATATAGTATACATAGTGCTGGCCCACGCCTCATATATATCTGTATTTAAGCATCTCTTTTTAAATACAGAAAATTTTCCTAAATTACGAATCAAAAACGTTACTGACAATTTTATGATTTATTTAAACAATATGCGAGGAAAAAAACATAAAATAAACCAATTTTCACCGGCCGCGGTCACGTTGTTTACGAGAGCGATGACAAGGTCACGTTGTGAAAAAATATCAATTGATATGACTCAAGCTATCCTACGTAATACGTAACTGCAAATCTGACTGAACAAACTTGTTGCAGGTTTTGAATTTAGCTGCAGATTGATGAAGCCCTTAAACCTTAAATTGTAAATGGTATAAAATTATAAATTCATATTACTTCTATGTAAGGAGTTAGGAGCCTCTGAAACTTAAACGATTCGTATGACGATTTGTATATCTATAGTCTATAATCTATATTAATATTATAAAGAGGAAAGGTTTGTATTTTTGTAAGTTTGTCCCCGATTGACGCCAAAACTACTAAATCAATATTTAAAAAATACGATTCCTCTTACGTAATTTATTAGTTTAAAAATATAGTTATATATTTAAAGCGAGTTTCTTATTACGCCGGTTCTTCTCGCCGCGCGCCGGGCTAGTTCCGGCTAGTAGAACCGGTGGTAGGCATCATGTAGGACAATTCTATAAGTGTTATATTATAACCTACATGGAAATATTTTTTTTTTAGTTTGAGTTTTATAGGCTATATATTTTATTACTAAAAAAATAGAGATGGCAGGTGAAACTTCAATAAAGTGGCACAAGGTGTAAAAAAATTGCCATAAAATATATATCAGCGCATACGCTGCGTAAACTATTGATGATAGAACAAAATAATGTTCTACAACATTAAAGTTGTATGTAGCTAGTTAAGTTATATTTTATGTATTCCAGTTCATAGTTAAGACAACACAACATCTGTCGGGTCAGCTAGTATATAAAAACTACATATTGTTTCATGTTTTTGTACCCTAGTTATAGGATTTATTGTCGCTCTGTCACTGCGAGGTGTGGCGATGGCAATAACGGTCGTCCATGGACAACCGCACCACCAGAGAAGAAACAAGTACTTTTCTTGAAAGTAATATCAGTTTTACCTTTATAAAACTAATAGGTATGGTCTGTTCATCTTTGGAGTAGTGACGTGCAACTTTGTACACCGTCTCCGGTATAAACTCCAGCACCAAATTCAGGTACACTTCGTCTTTCTGCAAACAAAATTACCATACAATTACAAACAAAAAGTAACATTAAATCATATATTATTTTACTATACATAAAAAACTATTAGCTAATAAATTTTCTTATAAATATTCTGCTATTACAACATTTGTTAATAAATAATAATAAATAGGTATGTAAAATCTGTTAAATAAGCGAAACAATAATGCTAATGTTGAGATAATTTTATATTTACCAACAAGTAAATATTTATTTTAAACATGAGTTTGTGTAAGACGAGCTTGATTATAATAATATGTTAGATTTACTACAAGTTGTTTTGAATTTATCATAAATAATATTTGGGTGGTAACTGGTATATAACATTAGTTATGAGAAGGAAATAATTTATCTGTCGACAAACACTTGTTTTTTTTTTTAAATAATTTTAAGGCTTCTTAATTTTTTGTTAGACTTGTAAGCATGTTGGCGGCGATTAAAAAAGCTATTTTTATTCGCATGCACTTATAATTGAGTACAAGAGCACTAATTGCTTTGCGCTATCTACGTTCCCCTTACTAATAAACGCTGTATAAGCTTTGAATAGTTATACAGTGTTTTGTTCACGTCACACAAGTGGCATTTTGAATCCGATAGAAGGAGACAAAACACTGTGTAACTATTCAAAGCTTATACAGCGTTTATTAGTAAGGAGGTTTATCGTTAACTTAAAATTCTAACACTTTAGAATATAATATAGTAAGGACATATTATACTGCATTTTATGTTTATTGTGTATCAATACAAAAAAGATACAAAAACTTACTTACTTAATTGCTGGTAATGAAAACTACTGGTTGATTTTTTATTCCGTTTCAAGAGAAACAGGGTATAATAGGACCTGAAATAAAGTACTATGGATCGTACAACGGCGCCCCGTCGCCCCTGCAGTTGGGTGACCTAAACACACGATTTTCCAATTTTCAAATACGTGAGCTTTGACACTTAAATGTTTTTGTGTAAACTTAATTTATTATTTATAATACAATACATGCCCTGTTTCTCTCGATACGCAATAAACAATCGCCCAGTACGTATACAGTGTGTCCCGACAGCTATATCGGAGCATTTAGTGGTAAAAAATATGGAATTTTTTATCGACAAATTGCCCTCAAATTTTATTTTTTCCTCACGTTTGTAAAATGGCAGCCATTTTATTTTTTGGTAACCAAGACCCGGGCTCTCATACTAATTCGACCACCACTACTCATGTAAATGTCCTAGGAACATAAAAAAGGTCTCATTTGATAGCTAAATATGTGGTCAATAATTCACAGTTAAAATGATTTAATTTTCTTTGAACAGAAAAACAAAAAAGAGTAATTTAAAAAAGTATATAGTTTTTTTTGGTGATTTTTTTTAATTATTTGCTTTTTGTGAAAAATCTAGGCCATTAACCTGCTTGTTTTTTGTTCTAAAACGATAGAAGAGGACGTTTGCTAAAATAAAATACAACCCCCTTTACTCTCAGTGCAATAGTTTAGAAGTTATAACAATTTGTTGGTATCATCTCAGGCAGGGCCAGTCAGTCGTCTTTTTCAAATTGTTATAACTACTTATTATTTGTTCTACAACGATAGAAGAGGACGTTTGCTAAAATAAAATACTAAACTCCTTTACTCTCAGTGCAATAGTTTAGTAGTTATAACAATTTGAAAAAGACGACTGGCTGGCCCCCTGCCTGAGATGATACCAACAAATTGTTATAACTTCTAAACTATTGCACTGAGGCTTAAGAGTAAAGGGGGTTTGTATTTTATTTTAGCAAACGTCCTCTTCTATCGTTATAGAATAAAAAACAAGCAGGTTAATGGCCTAGATTTTTCACAAAAAGAAAATAATTTAAAAAATTCACCAAAAAAACTTTTTTTTAAACTTTTTTCAAAGAAAATATTTTTTACCACTAAAGGCTCCGATATAGCTGTCGGGACACGCTGTATAATAATTAGTTACTACATAATACCTTACTTATGTTTAAAATTGTAGAATTAAATAAATAAAATATTAGCTTATTATAATATAAAACAGGTCCTTAGAAACTGAAATAAATGTTCATTATAATATCAATTACAGTTTAGTTCGTTGATGAGGTATTATCAAAGCAATTTGTGTAACGACGAACTATATCTTAATCATTATATTACATTCGAACCCAACCCAAAGTATGATTATAATTTATAATGGAATGTGATCACCTTAATACATATAATTAAGTAGTAAACTTCTATGTAATAATATGTTCCTATCCTGTAACTATCGTTATTAAGTTTTATATGCTTACATCCTTTCCGTAAGTGCAAGCAGGCAGTAAATATCTATAGTATTTAAGCAGACAGTGTGGCAATTAACTTTTACCCTAGCTGAAAGGAAGGGTAATAATTTTGGCAGTCTATATACGTGTGTATACTTGTATTCTCCATTCCGATTCACTTTAAAAAAAAACGTCAAGCCACAACAAGCAAACGTAGACCCGACCACCGACTAGTTTAGTGATGGGAAAACATTCAACGATTTGCCAGAAGAAGAAAGAAGAAGGCCTAAGTTTTATGACATATAAACCTTAACATACTTGTTTTTTTAAATTAAAAAAATATACAATTTAGAAATAGAATATTTACCAGATTCATAAAACCCAAACTTTTTTTTTTCTATTAGCCAATAAAAATGTGATGAACTTTTGCATTTTGTAATCACTATGTTCCTTAAATAAGTATGTTTGAAGATCAATGTAGATATTATGTAGATTTCTTTATTTTATTTATTAAATAAAAGTTATGAGATAATGAGAATAATTTTTATTTATATACTAAATATTTTTTATGTATTAGGCCTTAGGGTATAAATAAATCAAAAATGGTAAACGTCGCAGTCACGTTGTAATGAAATGAAATAAAAATTGCAACTATTTTATTAATCGATAATAATTAATTACTTGAATTAACCGAATTGTATTTTTCGTACATACGTAGTACTATTAAGTATTCTGTGACATCACTATTCACTATGAATCAATGGACTACCTATGCACATCTATAGAAGTTTGCAAAATGGCGTGTTAATACGCTTTTTTTTCATTTGATGTTTAAATTTATAGACTACTATTGTTAATAGTTATTATTATGAAATGTTATCCCCATCAAATATATGATCCTTCAAGATTCCGGTAAATGTGTTGCTAAGTGCATACAAGAATAAGTGACTGTGAGAAATTTGGTGAAACGGATTGTTCACATTTAGGTCAAAATGAATCGGAATGGACTATATCGCCGGCTTCAAGCCAGAATGGCGTATAAACAAAAATGCGATTATCTTTTATTACGTCAATCTTTTCTAAGTTTATCGATACACCACCTCTGTTTTTTCATTACCTTCTAAAATTATTTACCTACAGTTATTAAAAAAACAGAGGTGGTGTATCGAATTATCGATACACTTAGAAAATATTGACGTAATAAAAGAAAATCGCATTTTTGTTAATACGCCCTTCTGGCTTGAAGCCCGCGATATGTATGTATGTCTGTTCCCCGTAGCGCCTATTACGATTTTCATGAATTAGGTTTCAATAGATACGTAATAACAGCCCGGGTAACATAGGCTTAAGGCTATGTAATTTACGTAGTCGGGTTAATGTTGTTTATAAAAATGTATAGTTATTTTAAAAAATATTTAAAACTTTATAATAATTAACTGCTTTGAAATAACATACGTATATAATGTCTCCGAAAATCAATTACGGATACGTCGGGCACATGAGCCACTGCTTATGTAAAGACGTTTAGGCAAAAAAATAATTGTCATACTCAAAGTAAAAAATCATCTCATGTATGGGGTGACTCTCCGCAAAACGCAAACTCGCCCATATAAAGAAAAATTTTTTTTTTAGTATGACAATTATTTCTCTTCTTAAAAGTTTACATAAGCAATAGATCATATTATGCCCAAAATATTCATAATTGATTTTACCGAACCTTATATATTATGATAGTTGATAATATTGTTCGACTGATTCTAATAAGAAATTATAAACTTATACCCAACCTAACCTAACCTAACCTAAGTAAGGACTTATGAACACTGTATAAGCTTTGAATAGTTATACAGTGTTTTGTTCACATCACACAAGTGTCATTTTGAATTTAATAGAAGGAGACAAAACACTGTGTAACTATTCAAAGCTTATACAGCGTTTATTAGTAAGGGGGTTAAAGTGATTCCATGTGATTTGAGACAAACATTAAAATATAGATCTCATGTCAGTAATGATGGCAGAGGTTTTATTTTACCATAAGTTCTTGAGTAGATGGCAACGTATGCATAAATGCATATTTATTAGGAAAAATAAAATCATCTGACATATCACATGAACTACATAGTAAAGAAAAAAGAAACAAATTAAATTGGCACAGTTCCAAAGGTTCAGTTTTGTCTTTTCTACGATTGTTCTAAGGCGTCTTCACCTTGAACTACATTCAGTAGTTTGCCTCTAGTTGTACACCCTGCTTTGTTTGTTGTGTCAATTAAAGTACTACTTCGAAATCTACATTAATGTCATTAGCAATGTAACTTTCTTCCGCCTTGTAATCTCTACTACCAGATATTTTTACAGTATTCTTTACAGAACTTCTGAATTCTGACTATGTATATGTAACCGTAAAATTGTAAAAACCGTTATATTGTAATATAAGTAACTAGTGAAATTGTAAAATGTCGATAGAGTTCGGACGCGAATATGCTGTCTATGATTTAACACATTATTTTTCGTTAGATTATAAATATATAGTTATGAATCTTTCGACATATTTTTACAACCTCGTTAGTTATTTTACAATCTAACGGTTTTTACAATTTTACGGTGACATATATATTATACAGTTAAGGTAACGTATCGCATAAAAAAAATACCAAAACTCGGATCCGATCTCTCTCTCTCTCTCATTACATGCTAGAACGCGACAGACAGATCTTAAACCGAAGCTCAGCGTTTAACGTCGTTTCAATACGTTGGTGAAATTAGGGTCTGAGCTAATTCGTCAACCTTCGCTCTAAAATACGCCCTACGATTTCTATTAATAACCTTATTACAAGTCGAATCTGGGACTGTACCATATTTTTAGATCAACATTAATTCGAGAAGAAAGCTGTAGAGATAACTAATTCCGTAGTAATTTGCGTTACATATTAGATAACGTCGCGTCGTGCGTACTGCGTAGGAGACGGGGCGTGACAATGTGAACATCGTGAGGTCAAGAACGGTCGAACGATTGACGTTTAAGAAGATTATCTATATACTTTCAACATTTACTATCCAATCTATATATCTTTCCTCAGTTTCTAGAAACTAAGAAGCTGCGATAATCTCGAACTAACGATAGCCGTACTGTATAAAACTCTACATTTATTTTGATAATAAGGATTAGGATCTTGGCACAAAGGCTATCATCACCCACTTTGAACTGGATGTGTCATTGTTTTGTCATTTCCACACTACTCAATTTTTTATGTAAGTAGAGATGCTTATTAAAAACCTAAAAACATAGTTTTCTATCTACGCAAATGTTATATCGGTATAATACGCCCTTGCTGCCCTTGATTGCTCCTCATCGGACCTAAGCTAAGGTTGGAACAGACCCAATTAAAGTATCATTTCGTACGATAAGGGGTTACTATAGATACCTACCCTACGCGAATGATAATGGAATCGTAAACAAAACAACCTCGTTTTTCTCAATATAGGGCGGCGCAATAATTAAGGAACCTTCGTCTCAATAATTCTCGGTCGTCTCACTTAACATTTAGTAGGCAGACCTACGGAGAATGAGGATAATACATATTATAATGAAATTCGTTAGGTACTGATTATTGTTAACGGACGAAATAAAAATAAGCGTCTTATTATTCTTTACGAAATCATAAAGTTTTTGGGTATAGAGACTTCCTTAACTAACTTCAAACCTAATGCTCCAAAAGACGCCCTAGACGTCAGACGTTAAGTTTTCTAATTTCCATATTATGAAGTTTTATACCAATGGTAAATACATCAACCTCGATTTTTTTGCGAGAAAAAGTCGTTTGCTTGAAAAAAAAAAGCTGTTTGTCGTTGAAAAAAAGCTGTTTGTCGAGAATGTTTCTCGACAAACAGCAGGTAGTTTGAAATCCAGCAATGAGCCTACAGTGTACTTACGGAAGTGTTACTCAAAAGACCGTTCAAGGTAAATGATATGATGACTGCTATAAAAGCTGTGCGAACCTCAGCTAACACAAAAAAACAACACAATATATCACAAAGAAAAAAGTGTCAGTGAATATTGCTAATTCGCTCGCAATCGGAAGAAACTAGCTCTTAAATCTGAGACAACTCGCGTCGTTTGCCACCCGATATCTTCGGGTTTCCTGGCTGGTGGTCCGACAGAAGATGTCCCAGTCCTGAAGCCATTCATCTTCCGATCGCAGGAGAACAAAATAGAATGATGATAGATGCAAGGAGAAAACTCGAGCTTAGACCGGTTCGAAAGTAAAGCTTAGGGGGAATCCCCGTTCAAATCGCATTTACACACAATTGCAAAAGGTACCGTACAATAACTTGGACAGTAACATGGAATATTTGTTTCAACACATGTTTCGGTAACCTTGGCTTAACACCTAACTGTGCGTTAGGACTAGCGTTATCTAATTGGTTTTTGCACGTACTGCGACTTCTAGAGACTGCATTGCGTTTAGAAGTGAGCTATCTGCACCGGGCACTGTCACCTTTTCACCAAAATAAAAACATACATATACATTCACTAGTTAATAAAATTCAATGTTATTCATATAAGTATTGTTATTGAACTTAAAACTACTGAGTGAGATACACAATATTATTACCTTTTCTCCGCTGGAGTAAAAGAAGTATTTCAATTTGACAATATTACAGTGTTCCAGTCGTCGCATAATTTGCAGCTCTCGGTTCTGTAACACAATAAAAGTAAATCTTTTAAAGCTATCTAAAACACATGGAAGTTTCGAAATGTTCTATTTGCTGCAGTTGGTTCATTAGCTGAATAAAACGAAGAGGATTAAATGGAATCAATGCAATTTGTAACATTCATTGATCACCACAATATTCAGAACTTTCTCGACACATCAAATATGTAGAGTCTATAGATCTTTGAAGACATTGTTTCAGGTAATCTTCATTCTATTGATCGTACACTCGACTTGGTAACATTATTCAAAATCTTCAAGTTCAGTATTTCAAATGAAGTTGTTTAGTGTTTCTGTGCAAAATTTTACAAGCAATCAAAAGTAAAAGAACAAGGGCATTTTTGTAAGAAGCCCGTTCCCTCTCTTGTAGCACTAAAATACATAATATCTCAAATAAAAAGGCTTGATATGAATAACTTATTATTCTATTTAATCTCTAAAAATCTCTAAACTATGGGAGAAAAAGTTATCAGGGTTAAAAGTTAAGAAAAAATCATTAGATTTTTGACATGCCAGGATTCAAATACACCTGTATTATTGTTGCACTATTTGATAGTGTCGCTAATAAAAAAGTGGTAGTGCCACAAGAGTTCCCCACCCACTTTCGCCCCATGTAGAGGGAACATTTTTATTTGAGAATACATTATAAGTGCTACCGATAATGCTATTGGATGATATAATATTATTGAATTTATTAGCGTCTACGAGCTATTAATTGGCTGTCATATTCGGTTTTGACCTATCACACAGATGTCGAATCGGGTCGCCGCCTATTGTTTTATTCGATTGGCTCGGATATTGAACTCGGTGTGATGGGTTTTATCCCCAGAATTCCATGATATTTTTCACCAATCATCGAATTACCTTAATTGCATAATAATTGAATTTTAATTGTTGGCTTGTGGTAATGAAATCCATTTAATATTTGATGGACTTCAATTGTTGAAATGATGTATACAATGATTATTTAAATATATTTTTGTCTCTGTCAATACATCAGGCTAAAATTTAAATAAGAAGTTATATGTAAAAGTCTTTATTTAAGAATAATAAAAATGTATCATCAAATGCTATTTCTCAAGTAATCTGTGGCGAGTGAAACCAATCTCGATTTTGTCTGTTCACCACAGTGGAACGTCACCGGTATGCGCCGCCACGAACCGCTTACACATAGTAGTTCCGCAATTAAAAATATTAGGCCTCTTACAGATAAATCTTTTTTCGTTTCAAGAAAAGAGCGTCGTTTTTAAGTTGTCCATCAGATATGCCGTCTATTTATTTATAATAAGTCCTTTTTTTGGACGCAGATACCATAAATCATTAATTCATAAATTAGCCTCTACCGATAGTCAAATAAAAAGTAGAGCCTTCTCTGCATAATGATAAATCTCAGTTTACACTTTACACCAATGTTGTTTACGGAATGGCCATTGAATAGAGGAAACACAGGGTGCTGAGAAATGCGAAACATTATCCCACGAGCACTTGACACCGATTACAGCTTCAGAAAATTTCAAAGGACTTTTCCTCTACCGACCCACGAGTATCGCTCGCTTTGAATGACTGGGATGACGCTCGGATGATTTGCATTACTGTATGGTGTTAAAAATTAAAAGATTCCTTGACACCTTTTTCTGGTGGTTATCATTTAGATATTATTATAGAAATACGGCTTCCAATATACCCATTTATACCATATACACCCATTCCCAGCCATATAATTCACATCGACCTATGAAAAGAGATAGGTATTCAGTTTTTGAAGCATTATCTGTCAAATACTATCAGTTTGTCATTTGTAAGAGAAGAGAGAAGCTCTACAATATACCTCTACAACGCCTACTCTAGCCGAATATCGACACGAAAATATTTTCAAACTCGAAAGGATCGAATTGTGCATACTTTCTGGCCAAGAACTGTGCGTGTATGTACTGTACGTTTGATTTTTGCCTCGATTGTTCCTTTTAAATCCGTCAAGATAATTGAATGATAAAACATACCTTAAACCTTTTATCCTGGAGCACCTTTTTGATGGCAATGAGCTCGCCAGTATCGCATAAGTTGGCCTGGTAGACGACGCCGAAGCTGCCGTTACCGATCAGTTTCATGTCGGCATAGCTGACCTCCTGGGGTCTGTCGGGCCCCTGCCCCGGCGTCGCTACCACCGTCGTCACCTTCGACCCGTCCTTGCCTGTCAACAAGGAAATAAAAGTTAAGTAACTAAAACGAGGGTTATTAGATGAGTTTAATGAGCACAGTTCCAACTGAATGCTTTATTCGAAAATATCGCAATCATATCGCTACTTTTGTAGCTACTGTCTTAGATCTAGATACGGTCTACATTTTTCTAGCTTTCTGTTGATGGGTGATCATCTATGTAATACCCTAACCAAAGACCTTATGTCAATGAAAACTTGGCTTCATACCCAAAGTACTAAAATTGTATAGTAATAAAAATTGAAAAATGTTTTACTTCGTAAGTAGTCTAAAATAAAAACATCTGCATAATATAATGAATCCTGAATGACTGACTGACGCACAGCCTAAACCACTTATTATAAGAGACCTGAGGAGGGTGTGTTCTTTGTACGTAGGCTTTCGATAAGAAAGGATTTTCTGAAATTCTATCCCTACGGGGGTGAAAAGGGGGGAAAAGTTTATATTGGACAACGTGATTCCTTGTTCCATTCTACTTCAAAATTTTCAAGAATATTATTTAACAGAATCGATAGAAGACGTGTTACTTATTTTATTGAAATTCACTGTTAAGAGGTATACAATGTTATTTTGAAGGGTGATTTGCTTCGAAGTTGATACATAATATCAATCCTTAGTAAGAAGTATTGATATTATCATCATTGTTATTCTCAAGACCTTTGAGCTTTTGATTTAAATTAGATTTTATTTTGAAAACTCAATCCGATTTTATTCAAAAAAGTTTGAACTTACATAGTTTTATATTAGTAAAAGCTTGGTGCAATGCAAATAACATACTCATAAAAACTGGAATGTCTCGAAAGATACTTAATTTTTATAAGTAGGTAGTCAAACATTTACATTGATACAAACTAAAACTAAGGCCTTTTCATCCGTTAATGGATGATTTATACAGTATTCTCCGAGCGAAGTAACCACTCTTGAAACAATTGATGGACAAATATGATATGCATCCCTGAGTCCTGACCAAAACCACTCACAACAAAACCGCGCATGTAACGTTTGATTGGCGCTACGTCATACGTGCGGTCGGATGTGTACTATTTACGGTACAGTTGACCACTTCAAAGAATATAGGACACAGTTAATAATAAAGCTCGCACCATTTATACGCGCTGTAAATTAACTGACAATTAAACAACACTGTACACACACAATGGTACATAATGTCCATAAATACGTTAGTGCATAATGTCCATTGTGTAACACTAGAATTATTTTAATGCCTTACTAAAGTACCGATATTTTTATAATATAGTATTTTCACTATATTATAAAAAAATAGTGAAAATACTATATTATAGGTACACTAATTAGCTACACCTGATGATGATTTATTTCGAAACCGGTCGTGTTATTTATTAAAATTTATAATTATATCTTAATATAGTGGAAAAAGTGCACGAAAAATTGTGTTTTATTAGTGTTCAACATGAATTTCCACCAAGAACTGACAGTACAATCAATTACATAATAATATATAGTATTTTCTGTTGATGGTGTTCTCTTTGACGACCGCAGAGAATGTATCCCTAGCAGATATATAATAAAAAAAACATTTATAGCTAACAAAACTAGAAAGCAGAAATTTGAAATCCAATGTAGGTAATCAAAAACTCAAAATCAGTTTCTATATTTCAAAAGCGAGTTCGTTAGTGCATCTAAGGGTTCTTATGCGGCTGCGAGTCTCTGCGAACATCTGCGAAACGTGAGTACACTGCAGTTTTTCGCAAAAAAATATCATTGTAATTTTCATAGACTACGGGTGCAGAAGTCGTTTCAGAATGTCAGCCCAGTCGCTGCTTCCAGATTCGGAAGAAGACTGAAGAATTGCTGTTGACAGCGAAGAGAAAGCTCAGAATCTGGGGTTTTGGTTTCCATGGAGCGAAAATCTGCCCTCACCGACAGATCGCGTGCAGTCGCCTTGCTATGCGAAACAGCACTCTGTTGTACGGCCATTTCGCAGTTCCTTGCGAAACAGTATAGGTCTACCAGAATCTGATGGCATTTAAAAAAAAATAAAAAATGAGATTTTCATATGGCAATGTCAAGTATGACCCGTCAAATCAAAGTACGTGATCTGTCAACAGCTGTTAAAATTTTGTGATTATGTTCTTGGAATTTGTTGTTTTTGTGAAAATATCCAAAAAGGCAATTCGATCTCAAGCGAGAAATATTGTTTTCTATGTCTATAGTAAAATACAGAAAGAAGAAGGTGTAAATCGAACTCAATCTTATAATTTAAGGCTTGTGGTAGAGTTGACCGGTAAGTTAGAGTGAGCTGTTTTGATACTTTTAGTTTTTTTTATATTTTCTTAGGTAATTATTGTGACTTCTTTAAATGTGTTTCCAGTACTACTATAAGGTGAATCGTAGCTGATGGCACATCGAATGATGGTTTGTTTTCCATGCCTGGTAAAAGGAGGAGAGGAGGAAAAAAGAAAATCAATATAAGACAGTTTCGATTTATAGTTGATTAAGAATTAAGTAAACGAGTTCTATACCTACAGTTCGGAAGGAAATTACAACATTAAATAAACTGTTGCTAATTTAATTGTATGTTATTCGTAATAAATAAGTATATAAAGTAATTCACGATTGATTTATTTTTCATGAAAATATATCATTATCATTACATAGTATAAAACAAAGTCCCTTTTTTGTCTGTCCCCTATGTATGCTTAAATCTTTAAAACTACGCAACGGATTTTGATGCCATTTGTTTAACAGATAGAGTGATTTAACGGGAAGGTTTTTAGGTATGTAACATGCATAACATAGTAGAGGTACACAAATAATTTTAGAGGTTTCTAAAGTCCTAAAAAATCACATATTTTGCGCTTACATTGAAAATGCTGGCTGAACACTACGAGATAGATCAAAATTATGTACTACAGTTGTATTCATCTTTAAAAAGCCTACAAAAAAGTCCGCGATGGCATATGTCTATCTCTTAGGGATAACCCACAATAACCATTTTTTTATCCTTTACTTTGATTTTAATTAAATAGCTTATTTACAGAGCGATTTTAAGCAATACAGTATTAATCCTTATCCAATTAATTAAATACATTGTGCATTTAAGATAGATCAATACTGCCCTTTACGGCATGTAATTTAAATGAATATTTTCGAAGATATTACAGATTTAAAATGCAGGGATATAGTGTTGCTGCGCGGCGCGGGCGCTCGCGTTTCTACATCGCGCTATCGAAAACGCGGGACGTATACAGTATAAAGAGGTTCACGAATATTTTGAACTGCAGCACAGAATACATAATAGTAACTGCAGTTCTTAATTCTTATGGAATATCCAGAGGTGGTTTGTCAGTTTTGTTGGAATGTCAAATAACTTTACTTACTACATAGTACATAGTATTTATACTATGTACTATGTAGTAAGTAAAGTTTGTTTTAACAAGTCGCTTTATCTGTCTGTCCCTATGTAGGTATAGTATATTGTATGCTTAATCTTGTATGCTTAGATCTTTAAATCTACGCAAATCTTTAAGTATTTAGTCTTTAAGATTATGGTAAAATTTATATTCAAGTGCCATAAATATAATATTATGTAAGTATATTATCAAGTGGTCGCGCATGTCGTGTCGAGGTGATAGGGTCCCATTTTTAACAATTTGCATTGGTCAAACCTAAAAGCATTTTCAATATTGTATCAGAAGTATATTGCTGTAAGAAGGTAGAGCGTTATTCGCCGAAGTAGTTTTTTCTCCAAGAACACTATTCCACGCGGGCGAAGCCGCGGGCAAAAGCTAGTTTTCTATATTATACACCGAACATTCTTCACACAGTCTTATTATAATTCATGTTCAATAATACTCAAGACATAATTGAAAATTAACCAGTATCAAGATCGTTTAATCCTGTTTCCCCAGTATTGCACACTACAAAATTTTATTTCCCTATTTGCCATGAGATTCTGGTACACCTATACCTACCGACAAGGAGGCAACTATTAAATCTAGCTTAGTGCTAGTGAGAGAGATAGTATATGCGAAACTCTGCCGCCTTCTCTTACTCTTTCTCTGACGTATACGAACGTGCAGGTGTACCATAGACGTAAGGATCCCCATTTCTAAGAACCATGCTATCAATAGCTCTTCTACCCCAACGCAGGTTATACTTGACAGGTGTCAATATTACAAGAGAGACTTGTTCCGTGAGTAGTGACATAAAAAGACCCGTTTTCCTTTGTCGTACGTCAGACAAAGCACTTGCATTAACAATATCCGAAACACCGTGTCACCTGACTAACTATTATAGTTAGACGAAAATATATTAACTCGTCGTTATTTTTAATATTTTAACTGAAGAAAACCTCATAATATTATGTAAATTAAATACTGCTAATTTTCTATAATAACAGTTTTCACACCACGGACTTAAACAGTTTCGAGTTTTATACATATTTTGTTTAAAATATTTAAATGACTACATTGTTTATGCGAAACTTTTTCAAACGTTTAACTTTTCTGACACATTATTTTTCTACAATGCATATTAACTTTGCAAACAAATATCACTGTTAGATTTATTTATAAAACTTTTTGCGAATGCTTGGCTACCTTTTAACAAGTGCCTGCTTTTTATCGAGAAGCAAAAAACCAAGACGTTTCTTCAAAATAATTACTATCTAGAATCGTTAACAAAACAACGTGAACGTTAATTCAATAATACGTACACTAACGAAGTTTATTGCATACCACAGGGGAACAACACGACGACGTCAAGTGGCAACTATAAAAAGGAATAGGTTTGTTATATCAACATCGCGATAAACGGGGGGTGGCTTGGGACTTGCGTCAAACTTGACATAGGTGCGCCATGGAAAACTCATCAATACCATTGACACAAGTATAAAGGACAAGTACTTAACTTTGTGACGTAATATATCATGAGAGGAGCAAGTTGCGAGCGTATTGATATTCTACCCGGGAGTTCCCAAATTGTTTCTATGCACGGCGCAGGCGCCATAGTATACCTAGAAATTAGATAGGTGTACAACATTTTCAATTGCACCTATTTAACGACTTCTGGCACCAATAGTGATAAGCTTTTACAATAAAGAACTCTACAGACCTTTCGACGATGTAAATTTTTATAAGAGTTGAGTACAAAATGATGGATCTTAATTTTGCTGTAACTGTTTCTAACGACTTTTTGTATTTAAGAATAATATTCAAATTATGCTGGCAATAGTAGGATATTATAATATCGTTTGCACATATCCTATAGAATTACATAAAGAATTAAAACGGCAAGAAATGATTAATAGATAAAAAAAACTGGGCCTCTAGTCAAGATGCATTCGATAATTTCGACGGCAAAGTTCGAATACAAAATGTATGGAATTTGACATTTAAGTCATCGCTAAGTGGACATCTCGCTTGCGATGCCTTATGTCAAATCTCATACATTTTGTTTTCGAACTTCGCCGACGAAATTATCGAAGCAATCTTGACTAGAGGCCCTGATACCACTAAAACGTACGCTCCTGAATCCTCTACTTACTGTGTCGCGCTTGTAATCGTAACGCTGGACCTTTATGGCGGTCACACGTTAACAATATTAGTAAAGAGTTCACGTCATAAACATGCAAGGAAGGACCAATAAAGCAATTACTTTTATCCGACTTTATTAGTGCGCTACATTTACTATAGAACGCTCCTGCAATATTACTTAACTGAAACTCTATCTCTGAACTCTAGAGAATGACGACTCTACATAAGAGTTCCAAGATTTCCAAAACCTAGGTTTAGTCAATGGTTCAGCAAAGAGTTGAATTCATTAGATAGATCCTCTTATGAATTCAATTATGAAGATCAGCCTATTGTCTACCACTAAACGTAGGCATCCCACAACTACAACCAAATATCCCTGGCTTGGGCCTGCCCAAGCCAGGGATATTTGGGACCTGTCTCATACTCTCATAGGATGTCATACCGACATTAAAATAAAAAGATAAGACGAGTTGTCAAAGCAAAAACCACGTAGGCGTTGACAGCAATAGGTGATACCAGTTTTCTGAATGGCTCTATCGCAAGCTCTACTGAAATTGCCATTCCTATAAAATAGCAATTATGAGACACACGTCAACACGAAGCAACGACCTGATACCTGGCAACTCGCCAGACTCCTCAGAAGGTCTTACGAATGAGGTATGTCATTCACAATGTAGGAACACCAGCAAATCATTGCGGAAATAATTCTCTTACGATTAATATTATGGCGGCGTGATTCTTGTATTATTGCAAATTCTAACAATCTTATTAAAGTTATGTAAGTACTAATTTTACAAAAAAATATAAAAACCACGGAATTGTCCTTTAAAGCCTATAGGCTTCTCTAGGATCTAGGATCTAGATCCAATGGGCTACTTTTATTTTAGAGAAAATTTGCGATTGTGGTGCCCTATAGAGTAAAAGCCTTAGGCCATTCCTTGAGTAGCGGACTACTCTAGTTTTTATTAAACATAAATTAAAATAACGCCGCTTTTAAGGAAAATAGAGGCCATAAGTCTCTTTAGCGCGGCGACATTTGACCAACACTATAAACGCATGGATCATTTTTAACGCTTTTTAAGCTTTTTAAACATTTTTTTTAAATATAACTGCTATAAAAAGAGTCATTTGAAAATATAATCTTACGAGTTACTGTCTAAGAAAATTTGCACCATATAATACAGTAGTCACGATTTTCTAGCAATTTTGTGTTGGCCAAAACATCTAGTAGAAACTGAAAGCGTGATTTGAACGTATATTATACTATGATTACAGAAAAAGTTAATTACAGACTTTACAGATTTAACTGTTTTAGCTCATAAACCAGTGAGTCATGAATACTAATGGGCATTGCACATTCTGTATTTTAAGTAAAACTCCTTTAGCGGCATTGAGAGTGCAATTTAAAGGTCCCATCACGTCACGATTTTGGATATAACGCCGCCTGTCACAAGCTACTTATACTTCCATTCCAACTTTCTAAAGTATACGCCTCAATAGGTACACAGATGGAGCTATGTGCACAAAATATCATTTTTTGAAGTGATGTAGGTACTTTAAGGCACAATGAGAGTATTTATGGATTGTATGGAAATTTTTGATGAAATTTGATATGGTAAGTAGTAGTTTAAGCTCTGAATTATATATAACATAGGCTCCTTTTTATCCCGAAAAAGTATAGTGTTCAATTGGGATGCTGTATTTACGCGGGCGGAGCTGCGGGCAAAAGCTAGTTATATATAATATAGGTATTCAACCTTATAAGGTCATCAACTTGGACCAATATCGTACACAATATAAATGTCACTAACAAGGCGAAGCGCGTAAATGAGCCCGACTTTTAAGACCCGGCCACTTGCTATTGACCTACATTTACCTACAACCTCATTAGTTTGTGTTATACGTATAGTTATATATTACTATAAATTGTAAATACTTTTACAATAAAACACGAATCACATCCATACTAATATTATAAATGGGAAAGTGTGTGTCTGTTTGTCCTTCTTTCACGGCAAAACTACTGAACCGATTAAAATGAAATTTGGTACACAGATAGTCAGATAGCCTGAGAAAAACTGAACGTTGTAAGGGTAATACATAGTTCAAGTCTCGGAACCCTAATAGTTTCGTCATGTCCGTATTTAGAGTATTTAGCATGCATGGAAACTTAAAATTTTCTATCTCTTATCTATACTTATATTATAAAGCTATTGATTTTTGTAGCTTTACATATTTTTAGTATATTGTACAATAATCTATACTTCTATAGGTACTAATATTATAAATGCGAAAGTGTGTCTGTGTGTTACCTCTTCACGCTTTAACCGCTGAACCGATTTTTATGAAATTTGGTATATATGACACCGTAAAATTGTAAAAACCGTTAGATTGTAATATAACTAGTGAAATTGTAAAATGTTTATAGACTTCCGACGCGAGTTCGATTCTGCCTATAATTTAACACATTATTTTTCGTTAAGATTATAAATATATAGTTTTGAATCTTTCGACATATTTTTACAATCTCGTTAGGTATTTTACAATTTTACGGTGACATATACATACTTTGGGTCCCGGTTAAAAGGACATATGATATTTTTTATCCCGAAAAAGTACAGTGTTCCCGCGGGATAATGTATTTACGCAGGCGGAGCCGCGGGCAAAAGCTAGTGTAAATAATAAATAATATGATGAAGCCATTATGTGCATCTTTATAGAGATGACGTTATAGAATGATTGTGTTGTCGTTTATTCCACCGCGTAATCATTAATTCTATAGGAAAAAAAAAGAGCTCCCAACGTTAACAATCAAGGTCAGCAAGTAATAATAATTGGTTTAGTAGGTGCGCACTTTGTTGGCATGGCATTCGACATATTTTTGGTAATTGTTGGTTTTTATTTTTATTTTATGAAATCAGCTGAGCATTGATCATACAGGTACCTAGGTATAATTTATAAATCGTAAGCTGTCCCGGCGAACTTCGTACTGCCTTAGAATTAAATTTGTTGACGTACTGACAGCAGCGCCACCTACCGGGTCCAATTGCAAATCTAAACCATTCTCAAATCCACTTGAACACACACAAAAAAAAATTAATAAAATCTGTCCAATATATTCGCTTCGCTCCTATTCGCTGGGTGCGAAGTACTAGGTGGGGGTATCATAATCGATCGCAGCGCTCATGGTGGCAAAAAGTAGTAATAATGTAGGCTCTGTCATGTCAATGCCGAAGAAATCTTTAATTTTCTAAAATTCTAAAAGCGTTTTTTAAGGTATCAAAGTAACAGATGTTTGTCTGATAATGCGGGCTTGTAGTATAGAACTCTATCCTTGTTTTGTTCTTAATTCCGCTATATCTCGCTATATGTCCAGCAGATACCAACAATTTCCCTTTACAAACGGTTTGTGGTTGAAATTTTATATTGAGTGATACTCACAAACCCGGTCTTTAAAATAATACTCATTTTGATCTGAAAATAATATTTAATTTATTACTAGCGATACAGAAAATTATATTATGTTTAATATCATTTAATAAAACCATTAAAGTAGCTTTATCTTACTGTTTTACAGTAAAACTACAATTAAAAAAGAAGTTAGCAAATCCAGATACCTATAACCAAAATAAAACACACTTTTGAATAGATTTTACATACCACATTTAATTTGAATGCCCATTTGGAGGTAGGTACTCCACTTTGGAGGTACTTGTCGAGGCAGTTTAGGTAGAGAGTAAAACTCGATCTACAGTTGTGAAGAGAACTGAAGTGAATAATTTATTTACAAAATGTACACGTATTTATACAAAAAAATAACATAATTATTATTATTACACTAGGAATTTACAGACTTAAAAATTGAACCTGATTGGCTGTTTGTTTGCAACCTTAAAAGGTTGTTTGTTATTGGCTGTTCGTCTTGCATGATTCTGCGCCATCTCTCCACACAGCCGCTGTGTCGCGACACGCGATGCTAGGGTATAAATATTCCTCGCGACGCCGAGCGTCGGTCATTTCGAGCGAGCTTCCGCGGGAACACGACGTCACGCAGTACCTCGGCGCACCGACTGTTGCCGTGTGAAGAATGAAGACTGAGTTTGTGATGTGTAGTGCTAAGTGTTATTCTTATTAGAAAAAGTCCTTTTCGGGGCTGCAACGCTGTCACGATGAATGAAATTGTTTCCAGTCGTGGATTACTACTCGGATATTCGTTTTATTCGTACGAATGTCTTGTTCTTGGTTTCGATCGACAAATGACGTAAAAACGCTCTTATCAGAGCGATGTTCTTGTTTCACGTACTTCGAGCGTATGCTACACCCATAAATGATTACACAACACTGTCCACCCAAATCACAGTAATTTTGAAGTTTACATTAATAACACAATAGTATTTTTAGGGTTCCGTAATACTTAAGGAACCTTTATAGATTCACTCTGTCCGTCTGTCTGTCTGTCTGTCCGCGCCTCTTATAGCTCCTGTAATTATGAATATAATTTGATGAAATTTGGTGCATTTATAGATTGTGTATAGATCACGGTTTCGGGATCATAAAAAAAGAATAATTTTGTATTTTAGGGGTGGCTTTCCATACATGTGAAGTGGGGATAAAAAATATTTTTTCACTCTACCCCATCGTGTGGGGTATCGTAGAATAGGTCTTTTAAAATAAAGGCAATGTTTCATACGCTACTTTTTTATAAAGTTGACCATTTTCGAGTGATCGGCCTCCAAAGTAGTTTGTAAGTTGGTCCCCCCCTAGCATTTTTAAACTATAGGAGATAGAAACTTGCAAATTTCCATGCTGATAGATCATGCTAAAAACTCTTTAGGAAAATTATTATTTTAATATTTTATCACAATGCCGCCAAAAAAATTTAAAAACGCCAGAACGGTCAGAGCCAACAAAGTTGCGAACGCTAGGTGGCGCTGAAGTCGTGCACGGAGCGAATAGGTCGCAGCGTAATGTTATAATATACTAGCGACCGGCCCCGGCTTCGCACGGGTACAATACTAATACTGCGGGTACCTTACTTATAGATCTAAACTCGTGCGGGAGGGCACGCGCACCCCCGCCTTGGTGACGCCCACTTCGCAACGGGCCGTGCAGCAGAAATCGTAAAATTTTAATTTTGCCGTAACTTCAAAACCAAACGTCCAATTTTAATCATTCAAAGACCAAATATTATCTACATAAACTGTACTTAGTGATGAAATAATTTATTTTGATAAGGATTAATAGCATGAGTACAATAAACGCGTTTAAATGTAGTAAAAAAAAAATTCAAGATTTCTAAATAAAAAAATGGTTGTTGTGCCTCACTCGACATAGATAGGTATAGTGTGTCGCGGACTTTTTTGTAGGTATTTATAAGATATACAATTAATTAGAACATTTTATGATTCTATCTTTTATAGTTTAGGCAGCGTACGCAAAATAAGTAACTTTTCTGGTTGATTTTTTACACCTTGTGTCCGGAAAACCCAAATATCTTACGGAACCCTATTTTTTTCCAAAAAAAAAATTTAGCCTATGTTACTCGTGGATAATGTAGCTTTCGAATGGTGAAAGAATTTTTGAAATCGGTCCAGTACTTTTTGAGCCTATTCATTACAAACAAACATACAAACAAAGTTTTCCTCTTTATAATATTAGTGTAGATAGCTTAAAGCCTCGACAAATGGACTACCCAACACAAAAAAAACTTCAATTCGATCTAGCAGTTCCTGAGATCAGCGCATTCAAACAAATAACGGAAGCCCTCAATATGAATAAATTTCCCCGTTTTTGCAACATTTTTCACTAATGCTTCGCTCCTATTGGTTGCAGCGTAAAGTTATATAGCTTTAAGCCTTCCTCGACAAATGGACTATCCAACACAAAAATAATTTTTCAATTCGATCCACCAGTTCCTGATATCAGTTGTTCAAACAAACAACGGAAGCCCTCAAAGATGAATAATTTTCCCCGTTTTTGCAACATTTTTCACTAATGCTTCGCTCCTATTGGTTGCAGCGTAAAGTTATATAGCTTTAAGCCTTCCTCGACAAATGGACTATCCAACACAAAAATAATTTTTCAATTCGATCCACCAGTTCCTGATATCAGTTGTTCAAACAAACAACGGAAGCCCTCAAAGATGAATAATTTTCCCCGTTTTTTCCACATTTTCCGCTGATTCTTCGCTCCTATTGGTCTCAGCGTGATGTTATATATCCTAAAGCCTTCCTCGATTAATGGACTATCAAACACAAAAAGAATTTTTCAATTCGAACCAGTAGTACCTACCTGAGATTAGCGCGTTCAAACAAACTAACTCTTCAGCTTTATAATATTAGTATAGATAAACGGGAAAATCAAACTAGTTATTAAATAATCCTGTAATACCATACTACATCCGTAACCAATAAGAGTGCGTGTCGACGCTCCGGTTCTACGCGGGGCGGAGCCGGCCCGGTGCCGGACCGGTGCCAGTTACGTATGAAGCACCAAGGGCGCCGCGTACGTGGGGTACACGCGCCGCGACCAGCAACGGCGCGGTTCGACTCAAAGCCGGTTTCATAAGCTGAGTTACTCGTTAGCGAGATGTAACCGTAACATGCGTGATACAGTACGAACTACGAGGGTCTAGTGTGTACGCTTGTTACAGTTTAGGCTCACGACGTCTGCGGAACGCTTTCACCGAGCGTACTCATTTTGTGAGCTGTAACTGTAACCAAACAGATACAGTAACGATATTCTAGTGTGTACGAGAAGGCCACTGACAAGCTGGATCTGCGCAGTGTTAGTTTATAGGTCCACGATGTCACGATGAATACTCGAATTAACTAGTTCGCAGCGGTTAGTAACAACCTCTCCTCTTGACGTCCACCTGCGCACCGCGACCGCCCTTTGATTCGCGGCAAAAACCGACAATCGTCGGCTCGCTGCGAGTCGCTCGTGTAGCGTTCGTTGCAGGCTTGCGAACCACGTACACACTATATTTTTGGTAACAGTAACGGTTACAATTACGTGCAACGTTACGGGTTTAGAAATGAGTACGTTGTAAACGTCAGCTCGCTGCAAACTTCACACGTACCGCTCGCAGCAGGTTAGCAAACTACGTACACTACGGCCGCTGTTTCTTGACGGGTCTGAACATAGGCTCTGCGAACTTTAGCGCATGTACAACTCGTGAAGAAAACTGTTATTGTATTATTTTTATATACCTATGTACTAATAAAATTTCCCTAATATAGTTGACCAATTAGTACAAATAAAATTAATACGAAAACACTTAGAAACAGCTATTGCGCAACCTTCTGCGCGAAGTTCAGACTCGCCAAGATACATCGGCCGTATTGTACACACTATGTTTTTTGGTTACAGTGCATGCAACGGTTACAGCTCGCTAATGAGTACCCGGCTATGCATAACTGGCGCCGCGCCGTGTAGAAACCGGAGCGTCGACACGGGCCCTAAGAGTGCAAATTCTATGCACACGTAAACGTTATTTTTTATGCTGGTAATAGTTCGAAGCTCTTGATTCTTAATAAATAGATGTTAGTTCACTAGTTATAGAAATAGTAGATCGGGTCACGCGTCACATTTACGTGAATCTCTTTGAATTTATTCAAAGAGATTTTTAATCCTATTAAGTGCTAGTTTTTACTTTTTACCTAGAATCTATCACATAATATTATGTTTGATGTGGCAAATTTATTACAAGTAGCAAATTATTGGGTTATTATGGCCAAATAAAATAATGTTTTTATTTTTGGCACAGATGCTTTTTAAGACCTCAGTATGAGATAGTCTTAAATTTTCTACAGATACCTTCCGTAATTACATGCTAGCTAGTTAGCTAGCTAGCTAGCAAAGACCTAGGTGGGACTACCAAATCCATTAATTACAAAATTTACTCAGAGAAAACTGCTAAATAAAATTGAATTTCACAAAATGAAGTTGAACGCTCTGAGTTCCGACTGAGCGTTAATGAAATGATTAATGAAGAGACGCCCACTGATTAAAGAAACCAAGAGATACGGGAACACATAATACGCCTCAGAATAAAGGTATTTAAATGGTAGCAAATAATTTAATATACGTATAAGTTATACGTAGGTATATTAAATTATTTGCTACCACTATGTATAACACTATGAACAATAATTGAACACCTAATATGAAGAGACACGAGATGACAGGCTACCTAACCGCTAGACCTTTTCCGGATATCACCAAAGAATTAAATAGGTAAGTATTGAAAAAATACACGCAGAAATACATAGAAAATGGAACTGCTTTCGCACTCATCGAAAGGCAAATCTTCCATCGCCGGACAGCTATTTTATATTCTATTGACTAGTAACCTTAGTAGTAAGCCTTAGCAGCATCTCTAGTAAAACTCACCTTTAACAGTTTTAGTCCATGTAAATAGGTACCTTCATAATTGCATATTTTAATACTGACGTTCCATATCACGCCCTTGGTTACAACGATGACTAATAAAATCGCCTACATAGCGCATACGCATTAGGGATTATCATAATATATGCAATGTTGGGTGGAAGTTACACACCGTTTTCTGTATTCCATTACGATAAAAATATTTTAATCATTTTTATATTTATTTAATATTTACTAGCTGAGTGCTGACCCGACACACATCGTTCTGTCTTAGCTACAAAATAATAAAAATCTAAATGAAACAGGACTAGGTATGCATTCCAACAAAATTTCTGAACCTATCCGTAGTCTAATTTATGTCCTGTCAAATTTCTTCAAAATCACTCCAGTAGATTCGGAGCCTATTAAATGCAAAAAAAAAACAAAGAAACAAATGTTTTCTATTAATTATATTGGTAAAGAAGAATAAGAGATATTTATATCACAAGTTCTACCACAGGCAAAATGGAACCATCTAAGAGACTCTTGAGATGATAAAATCTCTGGATCTCGTGATTATCAGATTGTTAGGGGTTAAAATCTAGCTCGGCCTCTACTTTTTTTATTAATGACCTAATAAACTTTTTTCTTATTTGTTGATAAGCAAGTAACCATGTTCATAAGTGTTTTTTTTTTGTTGTTAACGCTAATGTTAACGGCAGGCATTAATTAAATTATATTTATTGATTTGTTGCACATATACTAATGATAGTTACACACATATTAATGATAGTTACTATCATTAATATGCAAAGATTACATAAATAATCGTGATGATAGTAGTAATTAGGTAAGACAGAAACACACAAAAATTATTTTACTTAGTTATTTCGAAACCATCGATGAAGCAAAGCGACAAAGTAAATGGTGCTCATAATTCTACGATCTAACCATTGCTAAGTCAACTATGAATAACTATTTCTAAACTAACATCAATGCTACACTAATATTGTGTAGGTTAATTGATATGAATGATGTGAACACTAGAAGACATACACTGCAAATCATAATCATCAAGTCACATTCCATTAAAAAAGAATGAATTGTATCCAAGATACGGTTTATCAAAAAATTTACACTATAAAAATATTAAATTTCAATTCAGCCCCTTAGATTCCAGTTCATTCTCGTTATGAAGTATTCTGTTTTTAAACTAAGCTCGAATTTTGAAGAATGTAGTGAAAAGGATGATAAAATAAACACTAAAGCCGAGATAATTAATTTAGTGCGTCACGTTGAGCACTTACGGTGCGATGTCTTTTTTTCCGAAGCCAGCTCGGTCTTAGGTGTGTCCACGTCGCCTGCATGCCGCAAAACACAAAAGCAACATTAGAACATCGAAATGGCAACAATAATAGGTGGTAACATCGACATAATCAGATTTCGGACACTCACTAATTGTGCGTCGCAATTTTTTACAGAAGGAGGAGAGGCGTTCGCGGGCTTTGCTCAATTGTCCACTTCTGTCGGTATCGAGTAAGCGAAGTAGGGAGGGTTCGGAGCGCGTCACCTCGCCTACGGGGCGGAGCTGGAGAGCCATGCTGGCGTCGGACCTGGTGTCCACGCATACTGGACCCGGGTGGCACTCCAGCTTGGACAATCACACGCGAGCGCGCTCCACGGTAAACTGAACCGCGACACTTCGCCCCGCCCGCCGATGCCGAACGCCGACTCTATACTCGAGCGACACTAAAAGCCCTATTCAAACAATTCCGCCTCTTCCAGTGCGCACTTTATTTTTTGTTGCCATAGCTGTTCGCTACGAAGGATATTTATTTACATCCTTAAAGTAACACGCTTGAAGTAACATTTTCAATCATACAGTTATGTACCTATATTAATTGAATGTAATTTTATTGCATTTAACAGGAAATAAATCTGGGACTGTAAAATAATTTAGGAAAACATTCGCATTATCACAAATGTCTAGTTTCAAACAAAAACACGCCAGCGAAAAGATAACAATCAAGATATGAGCAATTAAAAATGTCATTTAAAAATAACATTCCGGACCCAGATAAGGGGCCATTATCATTCATTTTAAAATATCTTTGAGAGTCCTTTATATCTGGTGAGTGCATAGATGTGATCATGTAACCGAAGCCGCTTCATTCCGGTATTCAGGACAAGCTAAGCCATATCTATAAAGCCTTTTATTGTAACACGGACTATTGTATAAACGCTCTTTATTGTTCTAAACCCACCCTGTCGCAACTGGAACAACGAAGCTGCATAATCGTACTGGATGAAGTCAATTATGCATTACATTAGCTTAGTTTCTAGAGGCTGCTTTACATTCATGGACTATGAAAGGTTGCTTTGGAACGTTTAGTAATGTTCCGGATAAGATAAGGCACATAACCAGGATTTTATAGATGTAGCAGCAGAAATTCAAAGAACATCATTTGATTCTAGGTTGGGCTGTCGCTAAACATCAAAATCTATCAAATTCTATAACACTAAACGTTAAATTTCGTCAGTAATGTTTTGATCAATCATATTACACAGTCTTAAAGCTGATGCTTTAAGACTGTGTGTAAACGCGCGTGCATGTCTCTTTATAATATTGATGATAATTTAAATCGTATGACGTCACACCTTTAAACCGGCTAATGTGCTAAATACTTGGGTATATATAACTTCTCACAACAAACCAGTGCAATACACGAAACTTATAATGGGTAAATAAACTTTAGTTTAACACGTAAACTATTCAAATGCAACATGTTTAGCGTTCCGAAGATTCAATTGTTGCTTTGTAACGTTATCGTATGAAAATCATGACAGTTATACAAACTTTCATTCGATAATATTAAGAATACTTTTGTGTCAATTGTTCCTGCTTGGGCTACTGATCTAATTGTCTGGTTTAATCATTGACATTTTGTTATCTGGTCTATAATAAAATTAAACACTAGATAGTCTATTCAAAAACTCGTAAGATTACAATATGCATGTACCAGTGTAATGTTAAAGAGATTATACACTCATAATAACCGTGGTGTAATTGGATTGAACATTTGGCGAAGTTAGTTGGATTCCTTACACGTGAGGAGTGACCAGCAACGTTTTATCTTGCGTAGGTAAGTAGCTTGACCTAACCTTTAGGCTCAATTAAACTTGTCCAAAGCAGAAAAAATAATTTTATGGACATCTGCTTTAAATTTTAATGTACATAATTAGTGGGCAAATATTGTTTAGAATCTTCGCCATTTTAGTTACTAAGCGATTAATTTTTTGTGGGCGTTAAGTGCCGCTCCTGACCTCAAAGTATATTACAAGATTCAACCCAATTTTATGAATAAATCCTATAGCAGTGCATCAGAATAAACTACAGAATAAACTTAAACCACATACTCTAATTGTAATTAATGGCGTTTTACCAGTAGTATTGTTAATACCTATATAGATCTTCATGTTCCGTTAATACATACTTTCAGTCCTGTGTGTAGTGTTTATAGCCACTAAACAAAAATAAAAAATATTTAATAAGTAGTGGAACGAAAGATTAGCTGCAAAGGCAAATCGTTCAAAAATATTGTCTGTAAAATTTAAAACCGTCCAAGAATGAAACTTATTTTGTATGCGGCTTTAAACAAATAAAAATCATTTAGGGAATGAAATGGAATTGTAAAGCCTTTAGTAATGCCATTATGGCCCTTGGGACATAATCCGAAACGCGTCGCGCCCGCCCTGAATACGAATGTCGCAACTCCCAGCTGAACGTGGATCTTACAGAAACCGGTTCCATAGCTGATGCATTACAAAGATGCAATTATATACAACCTTACTGTAAAAATGATAATATAATTAAAATCCTCTTAAATAGCGCAATTTAGCGCAGCAGGGAGGATCGAAACTTTTTATACAAAATACAGCTGAGGTCTGAAGCTGCAATCATATCTAACCTTAGGGGCCACCCACATAATACGTCACGCAAAATTTCGTGAATTTCTTTTTGAAGCCCCCCCAAATATGCCACGCTGTATAGTATCCCTGTACCTGTATTTAACATGTACAGTGTACTGTCACATTTACTATTACCCCCTCCCCCATGCGCTGGATGGATGGATGGACCCTTACCAGTTACCAACTAGTACAAGTACTATAGAGAACTATTATCTAATTAATAATCTCTTGGATAACTATTAAAACAGCAACGATTACGATAATGATTTTCTGAAGAACGGCAAGGACTAATTGATTCGAAAACAAACACTTGGAATAGAAATTCTTAAAATTATTTTGCGCATGTAATGTCTCTGATAATATGAAAAAAACGTGATGCCCGAGCATACTTTTTATTACTTTAAATAGAATAAATTATGCTTATTACCTGATTAAGTATTTTACGAAAACGAAATTACATGATAAGCGTACTTAATTATTATTACTTATAATAAAAATGATATAAAATAAAATTATTCCTCTGACCCAAATATGATGTAACTCGTGAGGTTAGATGTGACAAAGGACAATGACATGCATCGATTTTGCAACCATATAAAATATGCAAGATCTGTCGACATCGCGTAGAAAAAGGGAATAGAAACCAGAACCTCAATTCTCGTATTTAAAGTAAACAATTTAAACAGTCAACTTCACTTTGTTTGGATTGAAAGTGTAGCGTCATGTTACCGTGAACGGATTTTATGCCGCTTCGACCAATCAGAGCGCGTTTCACGTTGGTTTAACGTTCATAAAAACACCTTTTGAGAGTGTAAGCATGTCGAGACTTGATTGTAATTGTATTAATGCAGGTTTTATTTAGCAGAATTGCCCCCCAGGAATTGATTCCTATTGTATATAATTGATGTAAAGTCGCCAACAAACCCGGTGTATAATGGGATTCAAATGAGAATAGGAACGTCAATGACCTCTGTCAAATGTCACTTGAAAAGTACGGTTAGCAGAAAAACTTATTTGCCAAAAATAATAGTCGAAATAATTCTTTATAATATACTCGACACTAGCAGAATGGTGCAAAACCTTTGCAACCGCGATTGCCATAAATAAAAGAAGAGGAATAATAGTCTTACATCAAATTTAAATAAAAACGTTAAATTATCTAAACATTTAATTATAATAATACATATTCATAATTCGTTTTTAAAATCATAAAGTAACATTTTGTTTTTACTTTTTCATTGTTGGTGCAAAGCAACTTGCCAAAATTAAATTGCTTTTGTTATTGTCATACTCATTTTGCTCGAAAATGAGTAAACGAGGCGCTGTGTTACATGGATGACGATGACTACTCGAACAGTAATACAGAGATGAGCGAAATTGAAGAGCTAGATTCAGATTACATTTTTTTCATTCAATTTTGTTAATAAATTACTTATATTAAATGAAAAAAACTTTTTTTGCCCACCCTACCTAATTAGGTACCCAATTGGGTAAAATTGACAGCTATGACGTCACAATATGGCGCCGACTCGATCCTATTCTCATTTGAATCGCACTATATCACATTACGACCTTCTTGCTATGGTAATAAGGCTTGAAACTGGTACATCGCAGGTGTCCGTGACTTTGCTCATTTCGTGATAGAGAATTTGCTAACGTTGAGGTCATAACAAATTAGTAACTCTTATCAGAGTATTACGTTATAGTAGTTGTTACTGATAATACAACACGTAATAAAAGTTCAATAAATTTTATCACAGATTTTAATCTTATTATTATTAATACTATTAGACTAGGGCCTACCATTTTAGCCCATCAAAAGGTATTTCATAGAGAAGTGGGGAAGGGGCTAGGCGGGTCTGGGGCCTTACTATATTATGTTCTTTTCTTTGCATTGTCTAAGACCATTTAAGTACCATAGTAATGTATATTCTTTTTACATTATCAGAAAGAAGGGACTTCAACGAACAAAATGCGCCTACAGACTTTTGTTATTTGTTATTTTCTCTTCCTTTTCCAATAGGTTTCATACTACTAGAATTTTTTTTGGTTTCAAAAATTATTGGCACTGGTCTACTAGTTCCTAGAACTACCAAAAAATAACCCTTCAATATCGATAGTCCGTGATTTGAGTTAGTAGGTTAATATTATATAGGGTTAGATCCTTAATGTAATACAAACACAATGACAAAAACAAAGGCATCAAAACAAAGACAAACTTAATATTATGTTACTCAGCAAAATATTACATTTTTGAATGCTAATGAGTAGTGACACGAAAGTATATTTTGAGACATTTTCTTAATAAGTTGTTAAAACGACAAAGAAAACAGCAAATTGCCCAAAATAATTCTGGGCGTAAATCCAAAAGTTTACACGCAACGTAGTAAACACGTAGTAACGTTGATTTACGTAAGAAATTAATTTATATACGGCCATACTATAAGGTCATTTTTACTTCTGCAAGCGCCTAGGCGCTAGGGCTAGCCCTAGAACCGAACACTAATTTAGTAGACAAAGAATTCGTTTGAATCATGTACAGTCTTCTGACAAAGATGGGTTAACAGCAAGCAGTAATCAACGCATTGCGTAACGTCAATGTCGCTAACTCACTAATGAGTATTGACGATTAATTAGTTAAGTATTGGTGTGTTCATTAATTAAAATTAAATGATGACGTACTTATCCTTACGTAATCGAATTAAGTCAAATAATATACTTATTATTTTATTTTTAAAAAAGTACTTAATGAGCGCATTACTTTTTTTAAGCTATAAAGAAACTGCACATAAGTATGTTATAGTGAAATATCAAAAAGGTGGTTAAACATTTAGGGCCCTTGCTCTTTCATTCATCACTAGATTTTGGCCGCGACTTCGTACACGAAAAAACAATCCCACGGGAACCGTACATTATGCTGCGAAAAAAGTGGCCTATTAGTCATATTCCGAATATAGCCACCAGCAGAGTAAATCCTAAACCGAAATAGGTTTAGGATTTACTCTGCTGGTGCATGGTCAAAGAATATATATTACCGTATGGTGGAGATGACATCAAGTTTAACTTTTACGTATTGCTAGCTAACAATAAGGAACTGTTCACAGTGAAAAAAATTATGGCACACGTTTTTATCTCCATTGTAAACAGCGTCCACAATTTATCAGATATTATCAGTTGTCAATGTCGGGTACGAATAACAACTATAAAACATGTGACGTCGTTTGCCCATAGAGATATTGTGTTGGTGGTTAATCGCATTTACTAATATTGAGTACTTACGTTAATGATTATGAATTTATGAAAATTAAAAATATATGTACCTACATTAGCGTCTGGATATCATTGATTTGATGATGATGACACTTTCTTTTTAGAATTTTCAAATGAAAAAAAAATATAATCTAATCCTTACATTTTTAATAGGTACCTATCATAACAAATTGATGGAAATGTTCAGATAAATGCAGGCCTGTCCCACTCCCCGCGTAGGTATCGAAAATTTAACTTGTAAACTTGCGGCGGCGGCTGACTCGAGCGGGCCAATCAGTAGGGGCTCACAAGCGAGCATAATACATAGCATAAAAAATAAGCATCCATAAAATAATGCAACGAACAAATCTCGCGTATACGTACGCGAGATTTGTTCGTTGCATTATTTTATGGATTGGATTGAATCATAGATCGATTTGAAAAGTCATTTGTTGAAAAAAATACGTAGTAATAGTAATGCGGCATGATTCAACATCTTACTTCCCGTGAAGGCATCGAAAACGTAAGTAGGTATGCGCGTTTTTATTAGAATTAGGGCCGATTTCTTAATCGTCACCTAAGGAATAAATATTATGTGACTTTGACAGATTTTGCATGAAGAATCTGTGTCACGTCACATATTTATTCCTCAAGTAAGAATTATCTGACGATTGAAAAATCGGCCCTAAGGGCTGATTTTTCAATCGTCAGATAACTCTTATCTGAGGAATAAATATGTAACTTTGCCAGATTTTGTATGAAAAATATGTCAATGTCACATATTTATTCCTCAGGTAAGAGTTATCTGACGATTGAAAAATCGGCCCTTAAAGTACTATTATTACCTACCTTATGTTTATTTGGAAAATAATTTGTTCACTAAAGTACGATAGGTAAGTACTTACTAGAAAAAAAAATTGAGATTAAATTATTTTCTAAAAGGAGACAACCCCGATTTGAAGAGAAAAGATAAGAGTTACGCGATAGAAAGACGAAACTTCTAGGTAAATATAATCGTAAGCAATCAAGCGCTGCGCGATTTAAATTGATCTTAATCGTATCGTCGCCTAGAGTCCATATTTCTTTAAATGACTTTTCGGAGTGAGTCTTCTGTACCTGTACTATTATTATGTATTCTGTGGTAAAAGTAGGAACGAATTAGAAAGGGTGACCATAAGTGTATAAAATCTTCTCGGTAATTAGTTAATTACATATTACCTATGCATATTAATACGAATTTTGAAAGTATAGCAATTAGGTGTAATATTATTATAGAATAGTTTTATAATTATTACATACAAAAAATAAATAATAATAGTCTATGTACACATATTATTACTATTAGGCTTTATCGTCTATTACTACAACAAATTATTTATTTAACAAAATATTAAAGACAATCAAGTAGCCTAATAGGTCTGTAATACTATGTAAGTATCGTATGCATTATTAGGATTTACATATGAAATTGGCGTTTTGTCGTACTGGCCACTTTGATTTAGAATTATATATCTTCTTTCGTTAGGATTTCCAATTTAAAATTTATACCGCTATTTACTCATGCATATTTGCGTTTCGAAAACCGTAATTCATTTCTTTTTTCCTCTTTTGTTTTTTTTCTTTGCGTCACTCTGTTTACAAAATGGAAAACTTGAAATATCGTATTATTTTCAAGTAGGTACGAGTTCATCCACCGTATTCCCCGGACCTTGCTTCAACAGATTACTATTTTTTTTTCGAATTTTGGATAACTTTTTGCAAGAGAAAAAAATTCAACTCCAATGGGGCAGTCCAAAGTCTCCTTCATAGATTTTATTGATTCCTGTCCGAATGTTAGTAAATTAATCAATGAACTACCTATTAGATGGCAAAAATGCTTAAATAGCAATGTTAAATAGGTATGTACTTAAATTAAATAAATATATTATGTTTAAAAAAATCGACTTTATGTTTCTCCTTTACAAAACGCCAATTTCATAATATGTAATGATAGGTCATTACATATAAACAATGAAACGTATTATTTAGCTACTATTTTCCTTGTAAAACCATGAGCATTCTGAGAAGCTTAAAGTTCTGCAGAAGCTTATTAAAAACAGGTTTATGATTAATTTCTAATGATATTTTACCCATTTACATACGATTGGCGATTTTTTTATGTAAACTAAGACAGCTTTTATCTAAAGGCCGTATAACATGTTTTATACATAATTATAATAACGGTACCTGTGTTCTCTACTATACATAGAAAAATATCATTTGAATAACATCACAAACATAACTTTTTCTATTCTGAATACAGAAAGCTCCTCCGAGTATTATAAAATCAATAGCAACTAGTCACTAAATCATATTTATGGACATACATAGCTATCAGAATGCGAAGGCATGAACACCTTGCTATTTGCTAAGGTGCATTATTATTCGAAACTCACCCGATAGTTTAGATTTTGTGGTGGATGCTTTGATATTCCCATGTCGGATATTAGTATCAGAGTTTACAGTGTAGGTGCCTCGTCGTCTCAACATATTTCACAACACATCACAACTATCAAAACTGTTTATTGCGTTCTATCATTCTTAAAACTAGTATCAAAATCACTTTAAAAGCACTGTAAGTGGAGTAACGATCGATGGGCAATGCCTGTTGCTAGTTGCTACTGTGACCGGCTCCGACGAATAAAACTTATGAATGATTTAAGCGAAAGGCGAATTGCAGCGTACATTGGCACAGTTACATGACGAGTGTCAGGAGCTCGGCCGCGAGATAGCGAGATCGCTGCCACCCGCTGATAAGGCGCTGATAACATCGACAAGTGGATGTACCAAACGCTGTTAGACTAATCGGCCAATACGACTCCCCGCGCCGCTATTATGCAAATATTTTGCTTATTAGTATTTTTACTAGATGTTGTCCGCGGCTTCGCCCGCGTGAAAACAGTATCCCGTGTGAACACTGCAATATTTCGTACTGTACTTCGTACCCAACACCTACTGTTAATATTGCCATACCAAATTTCATCAAAATCCGTTCGGTAGTTTTTGCGTGAAAGTATAACAAACCAATAGTCAATACATACACATTGTATTAAAAATTAATATTTAAAAAATATACAAACCGACTTCCTAAATAAAAGCAATGATAATCTTAGAAATCACTAAAAAGTATGAAATAATTCATATTGTAGAATAGTTCCTCTTTAAATTCTGCTCAAATTTAACTATTACTCTACTCAATTTTCTTATTTTTGAAGTCGGTACCAGCCAGTTTGAACGTGAGTTCCTCAAAATATTATTTGTATGTAACCTACATAATAATATGGACGTAGTTGTGTTAAAAATTAAAATTGATGATTTTTGTTTATTAAAGGGTGTATACAATTGTTAGGGCTGGTACCGACTTCAAAAATAAGAAAATTGAGTAGAGTAATAGTTAAATTTGAGCAGAATTTAAAGAGGAACTATTCTACAATATGAATTATTTCATACTTTTTAGTGATTTCTAAGATTATCATTGCTTTTATTTAGGAAGTCGGTTTGTATATTTTTTAAATATTAATTTATTTTTTTCTTTTTAGTGGAAGATGAAGCTTTGCTCAGAGTTTAAGTAGGATGATAAAATATTTAAAAATAGGAAAGAAAGGAAATACCTAAAAAGAATCATAAAAATATTTTTCTGACCGGGATTCGAATCCGAGACCAATTCGTAAACAACGCACACATACCATTTACTATACAGCTGCCATTAATAGTGTCGAAATTATTGAATGAAGTATTGTTGTACAACAAAAGAAAAACGTAAAAACTTAAAAATTTGTGATTTATCAGGGATAAGTTATGACCTAGCTTTGGAAGAAGACGCAGACGTCTTCTTCCAGTCAGAACATTGGCTGTGTTCCGCGGAAATAGCGATATAACAGTTGACACACAAAATATAATGATGATGATGACGGGACTAGCAAATGTTCAAAGAAATCGAATAAAAGACTAAGATATATACCTATTTCATCATATTATTATGATTACCTATGTATGGTGTAATTATGATGGTGGCGATGATGATTGTTTAATAAGTAGTAACATAATATGCTTGCAGTTCTTAAAACAATACCGAAATTTAGAAACGAGTGTCTATAAATACTGAGGAGTTCAGTCCCTTTGGATCAATGGTATACCTTGGCACAACATTTCACTTTTTGGTAGCTGTGAATGTTCAAAAAAATCGATATCGGTGTAAAAGACTATGAGAAACACCTGTATCAAAATATCATGATGTATGGTGTGATGATGGTGGTGATGATGATGATTATTTAATTACGACATATATGCTTGCAGTTCTTTAAACAATGCTGAAATTACCAAATGTGTATCTTTAAAGACTGAGGAGTTCTGTTCAGGCCTTTTGGATCCAGGGAACACTTGGTGTACAAAAATTTTACTTTTTGGTAACTGTGAATGTTCAAAGAAATCGATACCGGTGTAAAAGACAATTAGAAATACCTATATCAACATACAATGTATGATGTGATGATGATGGTGGTGGTGGTGATGATTATTTAAAAGTGACATATGCTTGCAGTTTTATAAATAATCCTGAAATTCCTAAACGTGTATCTTCAAAGACTGAGGAGTGCCGTTCAATGCTTTTGGATCCAGGGTATACCTTGGCACAACATTTCAATTTTTGGTGGCATATGCTCAAGTTACTTAAAAAAAAGTCAAAATCACTGTAGGTGTCCCTATAAATTTTGAGGATTTCTCTCGATTCCTCATGGATCCTATCACCAAGTCGACCGTTTGGTGACAATGGGACCAATCCGGGAGTCAACCCTTCAAAAGAAAAAAAGAATTTCGAAAATAGGTCCACAAACGGCGGAGTAATCGCATAACATACATACAAAAAAAAAGAAAAAAACATACACACGAATTGAGAACCTCCTCCTGTGTTTTGGAAGTCGGTTGAAAATTATATTTCACTTTTTATTTCTATATGTTATAAAAGCGTGTTTTTTAATATTTATTTATAGTTCAAGCATTATTCTGTGTCTCTATCTTAATAATAATTAATTGTAATGAAATTATCGGTAAGTATTTGATAGCTAGCCAAAAAATACATTATTATGTTGCAATTAATTAAAATTTCCAAAATGTCTGTCAGTCTCAACTTTCATCAGCTTTATCTTTACATTGTATGAAACGAAGTCGGATTTTAATGCGTTTTTCAGCAATAAATAGAGCGGTTAAAAAGGAAGGTATATTTTGTATAATAACTAATAAGTATCTACTTATTATACAAAATATACCTTCCTCTTTAACCGAACTTCTTTAATGTAGATACATTGCACCAGTGCGAAGTCAGGATGCTAGTTAAATAATAAACCATAAATTATTTAATACGACAAAAACGAGGTTATTCCGAAACATACAAAAATTTATGTGCAAGATACCTACTCTTCACACACAATAATGTCCAATATAGCTCGGGAAGTAATAAAGGTGCATGCTAACGATTAATATATTGTCAGTCACAAGTCACACATTGTGTAATTCAAGATAGTGTAAGTTTTAGAGTATCGTAAAGTGTTTTCAGGGCTCTTTCGTAGCTTCATAGTTCTACGAGTAAAAACTACCCATACCCCAATAAAACTTACTACGTAGTTACATTCTCGTAACTACAAGGTCGTAAATTTTACCCACTAAATAAAATAGTAAAATATGTTTAGGGAAACTAAGTGATTACCTTTAATTTTTAAATGCTGCCTTTTATTCCTATGTACCTAATTACCTTCTTATTTTTACTTACTGATTATAAATTAAGTAAGTATTTAATTTTTTCATAAAATATATATACTTACTTAATATTGATGAAAACCCGAATTTCATTCCTTATAATAGTGATGAAGCTTAGAAACGTGGTCATCAGTTCAAGTTGCGTCGAAGGAGTAGATTTGCTGCCTAAAATATTAAAGGCGACCTAATAACCGAGGCGTGAACTGTCCATCCAAGTTTCCTTTGCAACATTATCAAAAATGCAACACACGCGCCCAGCAGTAGTAAATAGAAGGGGCGATAGATTTTAATTATTCATTAAAATAAACACAGTGTACTTAATGTAAATCATGATGTAAAGATAGTCATTATAACTATACGAAAAGACGGTTATTTCTGGATTATAAGTTAAAGAAGTTATTATGAAAGAGAATCAACCAAAAATATTCACAACAGTTCTAGAGGAAGTCTTCCGGAAACTCGATTGCACAAGAAACAGTTTAAATTTAAATGATGAAAAACTATCACATCTAAGATTTGCAGAATTATTTTGAGATTTGTGGTTTTTGAGTTTGAGTCTGAATAATAAAAAAACCAAGGAAATAAAAACAGAAATCATCAAAATTGAGTATGTAAAGAATATATTATATCTACACTAATATTATAAAGAGGAAAACTTTGTTTGTATGTTTGTTTGTTTGTTTATTTGTTTGTTTGTTTGTTTGTAATGAATAGGCTCAAAAAGTACTGGACCGATTTCAAAAATTCTTTCACCATTCGAAAGCTACATTATCCACGAGTAACATAGGCTAAATTTTATTTTGAAAAAAAAAATAGGGTTCCGTAAGATATTTGGGGTTTTCGAACACAAGGTGTAAAAAATCAACCAGTAAAGTTACTTATTTTGCGTACGCTGCCTAAACTATAAAAGATAGAACCATAAAATGTTCTAATTAATTGTAGATCTTATAAATATCTACAAAAAAGTCCGCGACACACTATACCTATCTATGTCGAGTGAGGCACAATAACCATTTTTTTATTTAGAAATCTTGAATTTTTTTGGACTACATTTAAACGCGTTTATTTTACTCATGCTATTAATCCTTATCAAAATAAATTATTTCATCACTAAGTACAGTTTATGTAGATAATATTTGGTCTTTAAATGATTAAAATTGGACGTTTGGTTTTGAAGTTATAGCGAAATTAAAATATTACGATTTTTGCTGCACGGCCCGTTGCGAAGTGGGCGTCACCAAGGCAGGGGTGCGCGTACGGGAGGGAGTTTAGATCTATGGTATTTCATACGATAAAAGTATACCCACCTACTTATTTCATTGAGTTTTAGTAGGTACCTATATTAATTTGTTTCTGTTTGTTTTGACTAAATTTCGCCCGCTTTGTTAGAGGTTTAAAGACATTCTGTAGTATTAGTATCAGTATTGTACCCGTGCGAAGCCGGGGCGGGTCGCTAGTGTACATATATTTAGGCCACTGTTTTTCAAAGTGTGCGTTGCAACCCCCCAAAGAGGTCGCGAAGCCTTATTGGGGGGTCGCGAAGCTTCTATAGGGGAGTTGCAAAAGGTGGGGAAAACTACTGCAGTAAAACAATATTCTTAAAGATTTATCAAGAAAAATTTTAACAAAAGGACAATTATTTAGGTATATCACATAAACCAAAAAATAAAAATAACTTATTAGATCTTTTCCATCCTAAACATTTGTATAAAACTAACAAAAAAATAAAAAAGTGTTTTAAGTACTTAATTAATGTTACATTTATTCAAACCCTAATTATGAAAATGAATAAATATGTTGGATTGAATATTTGTCACAAAATTAAATACATGAAAAAAAACAAAACACCTTTTTCATCCGCGAGGATCACGAAATAATTCTTCATACTAAAGGGGCCGTGTCATGAAAAATATTAAAAAACACTGATTTAGGCCAACTAATATCCAACTACGACACTACATACATCAAAGGAAATAGATAGAAGAATTGGAAATGCGAGGAAGATATATTGGTCTCTCAAAGAAGTGATGAAGAATAGGCAAACAAGCATGCACATTAAGAGAAAACTGTTCAACACTTGCATTCTCCCAATCTTTACAATTTAGTATTTACATATGGCTGTCAAACATAGGCACGGACTAAAATAGAATAGAAAAAACTGAGCACTACCCAGAGAGCCATGGAAAGTATTGTAAAGAAAAGAAGACTAGACAATATGTATATTATAAGCAATAAAAATCTAAGAGACAAAAAAGGGGTAGTTGATGTTATAAACAAAACAACTTAAATGGAAATGGGCTGGACTTACTTTAAGAGGAGGAGATAAATGGAGTAAATTATAACACAAAGGTATCCCAGAGGCCGCAAACAGAAACAGAGGTAGAAAATTCAAAAGATGGACAGATGAAATAGAGGAGACCAAGGAAATCGAAATCAAGAGAAAATCACTGTGGGAGAGCCACGCTTCGGGACAAATGGGCCGGCTCGACCAGATAAATACCAGGGCCTCACAGAAAACCCGCGTGAAATAACGCTTGCGTTGTGTTTCGCTGAGTGAGTGAGGTTAATGGAGGACCGGGAACATATTATAAAGAAAAAACTAGCACTGTATGTAAAAAAATCTGATAAAATGCGCCAAATAAAAATGCGCTACTTAATCTCATAAATATTATAATTAATGGTTTGGATGTAGGAAAATTAGCATACAGAAACTATTAAATGATAGGGATGCAGTCCATCGTCTTTTCTATTATATTGTAATAGACTTAATTGGTCACGGCTCGCCCGTATGAAATTAGGTTTTAAACTTTCATCCCATATTTTGGTTGGATTTTTTATAATCCTTCCTTAGTGGATGCCTACATCATATGAGGAATATGTGTGCAAAATTTCAAATTTCTAGCTTTAAGGGTTTGGCCTGTGCCTCGATACATCAGTCAGTCAGCTTTGCCTTTTATTAGATAGAAGATAGATATATATTTCACTCTGAATATCTATGTTATGAGCCAGGCTTTGATAGGATGGGATAAGGTTATCTTTGTTAATGATGCAAAATACAGATGGTACTATACCTACTCTTAAGCATGTCACATACGGCGAAGATACTATAATCTATTTTATCTTAAGCTGCTTGGATATCTTCTATACAAATTAATAAAATGGAAGTGTGTATTTGTAAAATCAATTAACAGCTTTGCGCTACATTATTGATTTTTTGGTGCACCTTATTTATACTAATATTCCGACTAATCTCTGAAACGGCTGAACCAATTTTCACAGGATTTTCACTGGCAGATAGCTGATATTATAAGGATTTATCATTAAAAAAATCTAGGGTTTCGTTTGAGCTAATTCTACATTAGCGCAAACCCTAGATTTTTTTAGCAAAGGAAATTTGTGTAAAATATCATGGTATTTTAACAATTACACACAAACATAAGGTACAATAATAATTTCCAAAATAATGATTTTCTCAAAAGATCTACATACAATACACAGGTTAATCAAATACAAATAATAAAGCTTTAGTATCAGATTTTTAGATGACCTCTTCGGACAATAATTCTAATTTCAAATATGACTTGAAACTATCTGATATGAAAATATCCAAACTGTATGGAACTAAAAATAACTGGATTGATATTCTTATTTCTTTTTATTATTAGACTAGCTGAAGCCCGCAACTTCGTTTGCGCAGAATTAACGGAAGCGGAACCCATTTTTTTTTAAACGGAACTCTAAAAGTAGCCTATGTTAGACCTTATAACATCAGCTATCTGCTTGTGAAAGTCTCGTAAAAATCGGTCCAGCCGTTTCAGAGATTAGCCGGAACAAACAGACAGACAGACCGACAGACAGACGGACAGACAAAAATTAAAAAACTTGGTATTTTATAGTAAGTACCGAATATACTTTCAGATGCATTATGTGAAAAGCTGTTAATTTGAAGATACAAACAGACACTTCAATTTTATTTATCTGTATAGATAAAATTTTGTACATAAATTACAATAAACTTAGGCCTATTCATCCATTATAGGATGATTTATACAGTTCTACGAGGTCGCCCTGTGGCCGAAATTCAACCATAATTTCATGTTCATGTTTTAATTTTAATGTTTCAACTTTTTTAGATTTCTTTTGCCTCTTAAATACGCAATAAAAATATGTTAATGTTGTTTATGGAATGTGAAAGATAATTGACACTCATTGACAATTGTGTCAAACCTACTGTAATATATATACAAAAATGCTAGTATGAGGTAGTGTGTGTTGCTGATATTTTTATTATATGTATTTCTAAGCATAGCTGAAAGAAATTTAAGCTTTTCGCACGCCTTCCTCAGCATTATTGAAATAAATTTAAACTTTTCGCATGCCTTCCTCAGCGTAAACTTTAATTGTGCCAAACTTCACTCTAATCTATACCCACAATTCTCGTAAAACTGTACTTAAAATTTTTGCTTGACATATTAACATAATGATTCTCCGAGCGAAGTACCCTTGAAATACTATAGTGCCTGGGCCAGCCGGTTTTTTAAATGACGTATGGTTGCCCAAGCACATACGACATTCTCACAACATAGTCAACCATGTTCGGGTTTCCTCAATGTTTTCCTTCACTATTAGAGTGTCTGTATAATGTACTTGAGATCTGCAAGTCTCATTGGTACACGCCACAACCTGGGAATTGAACCTACACTCTTTCGAGTGCAAATAAAACCGTCTACCGACTAGGCCACGGAGCACATAACTTACAATAACACAACATTTATATTATCTTTTGAGATGACACTATTTTATTTGCAGTAAGTATGTGGAGTGAAATGTGAAATTTCAATCTATCAAAACTGAATACACTATACTCTATAATACCATAGTAATAAAAAGAAGCAAAGTTTGTGAGTTTGTGGGGTTGTAGGATGATATCTCTGGATTTACTAAACCGATTTTAAAAATTCTTTTACTAAATGAAAGCAGCATTATTTGTGAGTATCATAGGTTATAAAATTATAAACATACATGTAAAAACCCAATTTACCCAAGGGCTTACTAGCCCTTGGGTAAATTGGGTAAAAAAATAACAAAGGAGGAATGCCTAATCATTTTTATATTTTTACATGGGTAATTTATTTTATTATTGGTGTAATTTGGTGGCAGTCCACAATTTGGACATTTTATATTTTTGATGCTAAGTGCAATTTTCTTACATCAGTTACATCATTTTTTATACAATCTTTGTTATATAAAAATTTATGTTTATGCTATGCAAACAAATTTAACTATTGTACAATAGTTAAATTAACTATTGTATCAAATAATTTGCAATAAACGTTAAACAATATTATGTCCACAATACATTTCAACTAATTATTATTATTATGTATCATTGGGATTAACTATACATATATAAATATAGCAATTGAGATAGAAAAGTTTACTTATTTCAGAGAATGATATGCTAAAATGATGGTGTACAGGCATTAAGATAAGGGCTATCCCTAAAGGGTCCCACTCACTAACAGTCCACCTGCAGTCTCTGGTCCTATCCGGCAGCCTGCCGTAGTAGGTCAATAACACCAACACACTAAAGCGATTTTTGCCTGCTGGCAATGCCCTGCTGCCACTTTTGAGGCCACACACTAGCAGTCGGGAGTCCACAGTTTTCGACTAAAGGCCATAGGCTGTCTGGAAGACATCTGTCGGCGCAGATCGGAATCGTCAAGCGGCCACACACTATCAGTTCTTAGTCGTCAGTCCTAAACCATAAACAGAACTGTTAGTGTGTGGGCTATTGCGATTAACTGACAGATTTTAATTGTCCGACAAACTGTTAGTGAGTGGAGCCCATAACCTCCTGGGTGTCAGGCGCCGGGTGCCGCCTTTGAGAGCTAGGGCAAGAAGTGTCAGGGGCCGGGTGCCGCCTTTGCGGGTAGTAGTTATATTTTTTTCTTTCATTTAAAACCCTACAATTTTTACAATTTTTTTGCCACACCACGCTGGACATAAATAAAAAAGAAGGAGATATTGGGCATTTGCGTATAGATTTAATAAAAATTTTAGAGGGAATTTTAAAAATTTCTGCGACATACCGTCGTGCCGGCACCCGGCACGTGACACTGAGTACTTGACAGCTTTCGGTTAGTATGAAAAAAAATTCAAATTTCAATAATTTCAAATAGGAATGTAAATTGAACACTTTATTAGAAATAGTATGTATTCTAGTGCCTAGGAATGTCATTAATTAATGATAGAATTAAGTACATTAGTTACAATGATTGTTTTTGTAAGACAGTCCCGTCAAAAAAGCCTTTTTTCCGAGGGTTTTTATTCCCTCATTGTGCATTGGAAACAAACAAAAGTGGCACAAAATTGATTTAAAATATATTGAACTATTTAAAAATACAAAAACATGTGAATAAATATGTCCCAGCTACAGTTTATTGAGCAACAAACCATGTCCTGTTTTTCATAAAAACTGTAATTTGTATTATATCTCTGAGATCCAATCGTAGTAATAGTACAAGATGTTTTGTATTGAAATTAAATTTCTAAAGTATCCACCTATGTAAATAAAGCAAATTTTACAATATAAACACATAAATATGGCATTATTTGGGGTCTGAAATAAATAAGTTTGAAAAAAAAAGAACTCGTGTATTTTTTGCATCAAGATTCCTTTTATTTAGTTAGTTATTTTAAAATTATAATTCCGTCATCACGTAGGAAATTTATTCTAGTTTCTAAATATGTATAATATATATAGGTTTAAGTTACAATTTATCAATATAATCTTGAAAAACTACAAGGCGGGAGTCACGCCCGTGATTCGCCAAATTGGCCCGCGATGGCCCGACGCCAGCTCATTTCGGCCATTTTTTGGCCCGACGGTCTAGAGGATAAGAATGGAACAAATAGTAACAGATGTCTCCTAAACTTTTAACCCAACTGGATTATGTTTTACTGTTTAAGAGAAAAAACAGGAGGATTATAATTATTGTGAGGTTGTGTTGTAAGTTGTAAACATATGGTATAACTATTATGCAAGTGTAATGATACTAAATATGCATGTCAGATAGTGAATTTCATCATAATCTAATTGCTATTGAAACAACCTTTTTAAAATATTTACACAGATTATAAAGTTGAATGCTTATGGAATAGCTCTAGATATGATTCTTAATTCCAACTACAATCAAGTGTAAAAAAGATGAAAAAAGGATCCAATTGTATAGAAATTGCACTACAAGTGAGGACCTACACTAGAAATTACTTATCAATAAAAATTTATAATTTATAACCTCAGACCTGAAACTAACTGGTCGGCGAGTAAACTGTACTTAATGTAGTCGAACAAGTTGATAAAAATAATATAACGAATAATTATCCAAAAATTGACGTTTTCTAATATATTTTGACATTATATCTGTATCATGATATCTGTCACAAGCCAAGCAGAAGCATATGTGGCAAATCTAGCTTCGATCCCGCAGCCATACCCCATTAAAACATTTATGCGATATTGGTATTTAACATTTTATTTGAAATATCTCAATACTACGCAGATTTAGAAGATAGCAGCCATACTAGTGTCAGAATTAGGAAACGTCAGTCTAAGAAATCACGATGGCCGACAAAGAATGGTTAGGTGGTACTCACTGCTAATTTTTACTCCTCCAAGAGGTGGTTTCGGTGGTTGATTGTTATCGAATGTTTTTCGAACGGATTTGCTGCCCTCGGCGAATGATGTGGTCCTAGGGCGTCCGCTCATTATTATAGGTATAAAATAAACGGCCGAATCCTGAACTTCATAGATACTACTTCACATTTCTCGTTACCACCCTTGCTTGCACTCGCACTGAACTCTCGCACTTTACCGATGTTTTACAAAGTTTTGGACTATATTAAGAAAAAAACTAACACTATTATATCAATAAAATGTTAATAAAACTGTTTCAGTAATCCTTTACAATATCATTTTGTTAGATTTTTAAAATTTACATCAATACAGTGAACGACAAATTTTAGTTTCTCGGACTTCACAGACATGTTCGCTTCATTCGGCTCATTTCGGGTTTCGCTCGGGCTTGATCGGATCTTCGATCTATGACGTATGAATGACACGGTTCAATATACGCACTTTCAAAAATTATTTGAATGTTTAAAATATGTATTTAGTTCGTGATAAATTACCAGTAAAAATACTCATTATTTACGTGCACTACGTGCACGTGATTTATATGTCTTGTGGCAATGTCTTATTAACCAAGACGGGGCAATGATTATAGTATTCATAGCCAACAATTATTAATAACTACAAAGTAATAAAGGTATAAAGTTCTATTGTAATTTTAAAAGAAATTAGACCCCACTAGTAGATTTTCTTATCTCAAAGCTTCTTCCATAAAACATGAAATTAATTAGTACGTTTCCTAATCAAATTTTTAGTTACAACATATATCAATAACGGAACGTAAATTGAAGAAGAATAAATGTGACGTCACGTTGATCATAGATATTTCGTTTTAACGCCATCTATACTAAATAAAAGAAGTCAACGCGTCTCACTCATGGATATAGTACCTATGGATAGAAGACTCCGAATTTTGTAATTGCTAAAAAGAACTGTATGACCTTGGTAATAGAGTGTATTTCACAATGCATGTCTCATAGAGGCAAATTCGAGCCGAGCGAGGTAGCAAGAAGGTAGGCCGCATGGAGGCCGTGTGTCTCGTTCTTGCATGTTGCCAACCAGAAAAATGTTGGTATTTATAAAAAGTAACTTGACAAATCTTAGGTAAAACGAGTATACTTTATTATTATTTTAACAAATGTTTATAACTATATCATATTCTAATTAAAAAAGTTAGAAATAGTCATTTAATACTAAATAAAATGCAGTTTACATTAAATCCTTATCCTTTTTTGTTTATTAGATGGTATCATTCGCAAGACAATAGATACGCCATTAAGGCGTGACTCCTGTTCGAAACATTACACAGAAAACATGAAACAAAAACATTTGTTTTCATACACAAGCTGTCTCCAGCTACAGAAAATGTTTTTGGTCGAAACAAAACATTTTGTCCAGACACGATCTAAGTTCCGACGAGGAAGACGTATTAGCGCTCGCAGTTTTAGTGATTGTAGGTGTAGAATCTAAGGGAAAGAGGGGTTCTGAAAAGGCCACTTTAGGTGTTTCATAAAAGTATTTTTTTCAACTCATAAATATGTGCGCCATTTTACGCATTTCTATTAAAAACTGCCAAAATTGGTGTTTTAAAGTCAGGCCATATATTATGAGCGATCACAAAAACAAACACAAAAAACACAACAAGCAAAACTATAACCCTAAAAAACCTATACCTAGGTGTCATGTGAACGATGTGAACACTAGATAAGAAATGAAACATTTCTTCCCCTCTCTACCCGCGCGGGAATGTTTTTCGTCCGTCTCCGAAAACAAAAACATTGTCTATTCCTAGACAAATGTGTATAGCCACGCCCCAATGTTTCATGTTTTCTGTGTAATGTTTCGAACAGGAGTCACGCCTTACACATATTTTATACTGAACACCGGATAATATTAAAATTGAAAATAGTTTTTATTTCTTACTTCATGTATCTCCGTAACTATGTTTTTATTATTTATTTGATGATTTAACAGTCAAAATGGTGAAAAAATGTTGTGTATATTCTTGTAAGTGAAAGTTAAGCTGGTTGCAATATTTCGTTTATTAGTAACATTAGTAAGTTAATTGTTAATGTTAGTCTAGTTATTCTATTATAAAAGTATTAATATTAAAGCAACTGACGTTATTAAGAGTTATAATTGTACTACGTTTTGTTATAAACAGCTAGTTAGTAGCGACTCGCCTAGAATCGTAGTAAGTACTGAGAAAAAACGTGTGAAGTCAAGTAAGGCCTTTAATTAAATATGATAATATAATACAGTTTTTATAGATTTCCCAACAATTAAGAAATGCGACAAAAATGGCTAAATAGTGTTTAAGTAAGGCAGAGAATTACATAAAAATCTGTTACATATTAATGCAGCCGTCATTTCAAACCTTCATGATTTTACACTATTCAATCTCGTCGACTTTTAAAGCCTCAGCTGTATATCATTCAGTGTTTCACAATTTGTCTCACACAGCCTTGCAGTTTGCCACAGCAGAAAATATTATTGTCACCCTACTAGAAAGGGACACACGGCCTCTCTTCCAACCTCTCGCTCGACTCGTTTTTTTGCTCACAGTACTCGGTTGTTATTCCTAGTTCCATTGTCTCACTTGCGTCTCACAGACATCTCACAGATTACAGTCTGACAAGGATCTTTTGGCACGTGGACAAAATCAGAACTAACATCGCCGTCTTGTAAAATGTCACTTTTAGTATTAAGTATTGTTCTTATTTGCGACACTCACGCCCCCATCCAAGTGCCAAAAGATCCTTGTACGACTGTATACGGAGATGAAAATTTGAACGAATATCCTATTTCCCGCCTTTTTACTTGACATTGGCAAATGGTTGAAAGCCGACGTCATAAATAAAAAAAAAGATTCAAAAAGTTAAAAAGATGAATCCAAAGTTTTAAATTAAAATTATTTTTATTTTACTATTAAATAATTCAATCCTAAATATTATCTTTATGTTTAAAATAACTTAGTAAGTATTTTTTTACTCCAAAACCCTACGCAGTAAATAAAACATGTTAACTTACAAATAAAACATGATAAATTAAACTTACACGGTAACCCGTTACTGTTGTCCGATAATAGTGTCCTCATTCCTCAAGTCTGTTAAAACTAGTAACTCAGATTATCAAATAGGTTATTTATGATATTTTTGTATAACCACAGCGCTCGCTCGCTAGCTGCAGTTAAATAGTTGCGCACTTGCGCGTTGCGCGTGCGCAGCGAAGGATCTTGTTCATGGTGCGTGTGTTTGTGTAAATTGCATTTTCCTTTAATTGATAATGTGAATTTTGAAGCTGCATTTCATAACTAGAAGATATAAATATTGTAAGGCAATAATACGTGCTTCTAACAGTAACAACATGGAGTGTTATACATCCGACAGCTGCGATAGTGATAGCAGGGAACAAAAAACACTCGACCTATCGAGCCGACTTGCAGACTGTTCCACAATACTACCGGAATTAATAGGTATAATTGAAGAAAAAGATTGCGCAGAAAACTATGAAATAATACTTCTTCATGGCAATCGAATACAAAAACTACCAGAATCCATAAACAAGTTTAACAATTTGAGAATGCTTGATGTCAGCAACAACCGACTCACCTCTCTACCAGACGTATTTAAATATTGTCCTCTTACATCTTTGAGGGCCAAACATAATTATCTAACAAACGAGTCACTCCCTAAATGCTTCAGTTCTTCAAAAAACACTCTCAAGGAACTTAATTTAAGTGGAAACAAGTTCAATTTTTTTCCCGAACAAATATTGGATTTATCATCGCTACGTTTTCTTTATTTAGCAGCTAATAAAATTGTAAACATTTCTAAAGATGTCTGGAAACTAAATGGGTAAGTACATAATCTATTTATTTATTTTTATAATTTTTTGTACACACCTTTATTAATATACTTATGCTGTTGCCCGTGGCCTCGCCTACATAAATACACTGTCCCACGGGAACACTACTTTTTCGGTATAAAAAGTTTGGGAATAGTGGAAGCCCCAAAGGCAGATCTACGGCCGAGAGAGGTGATATGTTCGGTCAGGCTGCCCACTTGTAGTCATATCAGCTGTTGTGTATATTATGTCACCATAAAATTGTAAAAACTGTTAGATTGTAAAAATATGTGTAAAGATTAATTACTTTATATTTATAATCTACTGAAAAATAATGTGTTAAATTATAAATATTTGCGTCCGAAGTCTATTAACATTTTACAATTTAACGGTGACACATATATAGCGCCAAACTACAGAAACTCGATAGCGAGATTTACTATATTGATGGCTTGTACTATTATTTATTTTGTGGCTCTAATTCGAGTGCCACATCACTTCCCATCGAAGAAGGTCGAATTTGGTTGTCTTCACAAGTTGCCAGTGCAATGGTTCGATCAGGCCACAATGCGTTGAGGCTGGTAGTTGAGGTACCCGATGAGGTTTAAGTTGACTGGCGTGGTGTGGAGGGGTGGAGAGTGATGATGATGATATCCAGAAGGAGGCTTGTCCTGTCTTGTGTGTTTGTGAAGATGTATGGATGGATGTTTGTTACTCCTTCACGCAAATACTACTAAACGGATTTTGATGAAATTTGGTATGGTAGTAGTTTAGGCTCTGGATTAAAACATAGACTACTTTTTATCCCGAAAAAGTACAGTATTCCCGTGGGATACTCAATAGTATATTTACGTGGGTGGAGCCGGGGCAAGCAGATAGTATGTATTTAAAGTTATATTTATGTCTAAGCATAATTTACATAATAATAAGTTACATAACATATTGCAATTACTATTATGTATTCTTCGCCTAAACTAGAAATTCAAATAGACAAGCAAAAGCACATGTCCAAGGTCTTATTGACGTATTCGCCTCGGGGTCGCCTCCTGCATTGCAAAAGCATACACTTTATCGTGCATTTCTAAGTTGAACTGCTCAACTATGTAATATACAGATTAGATTGGAGACATTACATTCTCTTTGTCTAACTTTATCTGCATAAATAAGTGTGCAAAGTCCACCCTGACCTCAATATACCTATTTAAAAAGTATACACTTACTTCTATCATAGGAATTAGTCAATTGAGAAACGATCAGAAGGCCCAAGGGGGAGATTTGGGGATTTTAAGGACCAGGAACTCAAACTCAAATTTTTTATTTCCATGTAGGTTATAATGTAACGCTTATAGAATTGTCCTACATGATGCCTACCACCGGTTCGGAAACTAGCCCGGCGAGAAGAACCGGCGTAAGAAACTCGCAGTCGCAAGAAGGCAAGTCACAACACCAGAAGTTACTAGTATAATTCCTCTGGTATTGCGAGTGTCCATGGGCGGCGGTTATCGCTTACCATAAGGCGATCCGTCTGCTCGTTTCCTGGATAATTTCATAACAAAAATAAAAAGATCACAGTGCATGGGTATTGATGATGGGTCTATTCTGAACGTTGCGCATTGTTGTTCGAATGATGTTTGAACCCAACGTTTTCAATTACAATTCAGGAAATGTAACGGTGTTAGTTATGTGTCTCTTAAAATAAAATCGTGATTCAGTTTTAAATGAATGAATTGCTAAATGCCTGATCCCCTTACTAATAAACGCTGTATAAGCTTTGAATAGTTATACAGTGTTTTGTCTTCTTCAATCGAATTAAAAATGTCAATTGTGTGACGGGAACAAAACACTGTATAGTTTATTCAAAGCTTATACAGCGTTTATTAGTAAGTGGGTAAGAGTATTAGAACCAGTTGAATCGTATACCATTTTCCTTACTTGTATTCTGTTTGGCAGCAGTGGGAAATATTATGATTGTTTCCTTAAAGCTTAAAACATTTTCATTAAACATATTAAGATTCAGATTCTCGGTTCTAACTTCTATTAAAATGTCATGTAGGTAATCAAGATATTTAAGTTTTTATTTGTCCTAGAAGACAAATAAAAACAATGACCGATATATCTATTTCCATACAAAACAAACAACTCGTTATGCGTTGTCATCCGCAAGTAACAACAGACTTATCATAATTATTATTAGATATTTATATTAATATAATACATCTATGGACACACACCTCTAATTTTATATAATAGATTTGTTAGAGTTCTTAGATCACTATAAAATGTTCCATATACAAACAGAAAACTGATAGAACATGCCACATTCGAGAAGAAATCAAGAGTACAACCTCTCGAGTGCAGCCCAACCGTTCGTAAACTCGACCACGGATGCTCTTTCAAAAATTGCAAAAAAAAACGTTTCGGTTACAACAACTTAACGTTTGTTATTGTTTTTAAATGAACATTGAAGTAAACTTATCAAGCTTGATATGGATTGTTATGGTTATGTTTTAGCTGAATCATGCCCAATGAAATATTATAACCGATTAGCAGTCGCAAGTCACAATGCAAGTTGTAAAACGTATTAATTAATTACGTACCAGCCTATCGAAACAGTTAATAGCGAATCTTTATCAAGTTTAAAGAGCTAAACATTTAAGTATCTACGCTTAATACATAGTAGGTACCTACTGAATAAAATAGCATAACTACAGTAGGTATCTAAGTACGTACATGGATTAAGTTTTGACGATGTAGCCGAGAAGACCATATTATTCCTAAAATGTTCCTTCTTCCCTATTTAACTACCTACTAAATAAGAAGATCGATGTAGAAAGCTTATTATTTTTATTTTTTACATGATTTCAATTTTCATAGTTTTATGGTCATCTTGAAAAAGAGACATATGAGTTCCAATCAGATCAGTTTCTCATTCAGGACGAATAAAAAATCTAGTCCAAAGACCAAAGTACAGACCGTTGCGTTGGTCAAGTTGATAAGTGGACCGGTTTCTTTAAGCGTAAAACTAATTACAAAACTGTATCATAAATAAATAAATGTCGCTCGTGATGCTTTCTGTTATAAAAAATATAATATCATTATTTGCCTACTATAATAGCAGTATATAGACTTTATCAGTAAGTGCACTAAAAATCATGTAGAGAACTGATACATACAAGATTCAAATGAGTCACGTACTAGTCGCATGATACGCAGATAAAGCTGCTTTGAATGCTAAAGGGGAAGAGAGAGGGGGGTTCGAGCTGCGCTAGATTAGGACAGGGAAGCACGTTAATAGGATAATGGTGTCATTCAATTGATATTATCGACGGCTACGTCTTTGTACTATACCTACATGCGCAATTAATGTGCTACGTCATACGTGATGGGATGGCTCCTTGTACATCCACTATTTGGCATTTAGTCATCATTAAAGATAGTAGAAGAATTATCAAGTCCCTTTCTAAGTTAAAATTACTAGGTAGATGCGCGGGAAAAACTTATATGATACTAGCACCTGCCCCGGCATCGCCGCGGCTTGAATCACTATCATAATTGCTAAAACTTAGAGCTAAAACCTGCATTAAAATCAGCTGAGTAGATAAGTAGTCTAGAAGATCTAAGTGAACAGACGGTGGAAGCGACTCACATTTTAAACTATGTAGAGATATCTAGTTATGTACACGCAAATTATATGGGTGAACGACAGGGCACGCGAACTTTGAAAAATGAAACTATAATAATAATTATTGGAAGAAGTGATCTGAAACTAAAACAAAGAATTGAATAAACAATGCTAGCAATGGGGAGACATCTTACTGACTAGTTTACAACGAAATTTTCTCTTGATAGGGCATCACTAAATTTAACGAAGTCGCTTCCGCGTCCTGTTCGATTAGATATTTTACTACATAAAGTATTTCAATGCAGTTTTTAGCCATAGAGTGATTCAAATACATTTTATGTATAACCCTCCGATTTTTTATAGAACATTATTTTAATCTCAGCTCTTTTGTTTACAGTTTGCAAGTTTTGTCGATGGCAGGAAATCAACTGACTGAAGTCCCAGATTCGGTTGGAGCATTAAAATCCCTACAAGCGTTGGTCTTAAACGATAATTTCATAGAACAGTTACCAGCCAGCATCGCTAACTTGAACCAATTGCGATCCTTACACATACACAAAAACAAACTAAAGACCTTGCCGACCCAACTTATTAAATTAAAATGTTTGACAGAGGTTGGTAATTTATGCGCAATCATCATTAGGAATTATATAAGTAATAAGACACAAATACAATGTGATAAGGACCCTTAAACAAATATGACATACCTATTGAGATTACATTTTCTCGAACATTCGCATGATAATGTCTAGTCAGTTAAAAGATATAGAAATGCCTAAAATATTATCTGGTCACGTTACTAAAGGAATAAGTAAATCTATATAATATGTACACTATGCAGTCACGTGCAGTAATGACAAACATATTATATAGATATACGCGCCAAATGGTTATAAAATGTACACGATACAATACGCTATTGGTATGTAAACTAAACTTCAGACGTTTGTTTCAATATTCGTTGTACAGTCATATCAATGGCACAATATCGTTTACATGTTTCTAGGAATTAGGGGCGTATTCATTCTAACGCTCATGATTGTAAATATATAAAGAAAGTCTTTTGTAGTAGCCTGAAACCCCTCTAACACAATTGCCTAAGATGTGACGCGAGATATATGTCGCGCGATGTCGATAATCAAAACAAAACTATTGGCGAGATAGCTTTATCGCCGCGTATAACTTCGTGTCGCGTCTTTGAAATCTATTCTATGGAGTGCAGTACAAATAACATATGTAAGCGTATTTAATGGTTTAAAGGTTCTAACGCATTCTGTGCATCATCAAGTAACAAACCAGCAAATCGCGGGTCCATAAGATCCCATCATCCCATGTCTTCTAAGTATTGGCAACCTACATTTTGCTTTATACCAAAAACCTTTTAAATTTTAGCTAAGTCTTCGAGACAATCCGCTGGTAGTGAGATTCGTAAGGGACATGACTCTCCAACCACCCTCGCTCCTGGAACTGGCTGCTCGGTCGATCAAACTACACGACATTCCTATCAGAACCGGAGACATTCCAATTACACTAATGGATTATTTGAAACAAGCGCAGTGCTGTGTCAACCCCAAATGCAAAGGTATATCTATAAATTAACTTTACTTTAGTATAATAACATACACTTGAAAGGAACATAAACACTATGCTGCCCAAAAGATAAATTATAAGAAAAGAAAAAAATCACCGTAGAATGTTTGGCGCAAATGGGCCGGTATACAGTATATTGTAAAGTTATAAATAATATATATTTCTGAGCTCGCGTCCCCTCGGGCTGGGGCCCTCTCGGGTCGGGCGCCCGTGGCATTTAGCCAGCCCAGTCACCCTATAGTTACGCCACTGGTTTAAGGCCTTATTTAAATGTATTTTTCCGAAGTACACAGTCTTACCAATACTTAGGATTTAAAATTTTAACCTAAAAATAAACAAAAAATGTTGATAGTTAAGTCTGCCACCTCTTAGGCTGTAAATTTAAGTGGCCCGGGCGACAAATCTGAAATACGCCTCTGAATTACAAAGAAAAATTATACATGTCCCAAAACTCAACGATAATCTGGGACCGGATGAATGGCCAAGTTACACCAGTTCCGGGAAAAATAAAATAAAAATTCCATAGCACTCAGTTACGCTATAATAGACAATTTTGTAAAAACGTCGAAATTAGACACCCTTGGTCGCATTTTCAAGTCCTGTGATCACCGATGTCACAATTTCGCTGTGATTTTTTTAATTTCGAGATCTTCATTAACAATGCTATTAATCGCAACTACGAATTAACGCATAAAACATTGTTTATTTAATAAAATAAGTTAAGTTTTAGTGAGTCATGGTTCACAAAAATATTTTTAGTTAACTTTGACACTTCATTTTGAAAAAAAATTGTACTACACTACCCTTGGCAAGTTATTTCAAAAGTTGGCGCATTTAATCAAGATTTAAAAATGGTGCTACACTAGCCACTTTTCTAGCCATTAAAATTTTTATTTCTCATTTTTTTCAAATTGAGCTCAATTTGAACAACTCAACATTAGGAATTTTTGTTACTAAAATTTGTTATTTTTTGTTTCTGGTCTGAAATAAAATTATTATTTTTAGTAAAGAGGTAAAAAGTTGTAAAAAAACATAATAATAATTAATAAAACAATAAACGAACAGTCGTAAAACTTTTTATTTAATTATTTTCCTTAAACTACAGTAAATGTTCGAATTGTTTGCCTCCGGCACGAATACAGGCTCTGCAACGCACCAGTCGTGCCAAATTCCTTGAATTTATTTCTTCTGACGCTGCATCAATTTTTTGGCGAAGTTCTGATAGATTTTGTATTGGTTTCGAATAGACTTTTTCTTTTATGCATCCCCAGTAAAAAAAACAAACTGGATTTAGATCGGGGGAACGAGGAGGCCATAAAATTGAGCCACCGCGTCCGATCCATCTGTCAGGATAATCAGCGTTCAAATAATCGTCCTTCCGAGTATGACGCATGCACATTTTGGAATATGCGATAATCTGGGTGACGCTGCACATTGGGGTATCTCTCGCGATACAATCTGGCTGCGGCAGAGGCATTACAACGGCATTCACCGTAGATATGATGCATATTTGCATATTCTTGTACTGTGTACAGATCCGGCATGTTGTTCACACACTATTTTCACAGCACAAAGTCCAGAAAAGCAAAGCCAATGTCGTCAGTACGAATGCAGTATTAAGTCCAAAGTAACACAAGCCAAAGTCGTCAGTACGTGATGCAGTATCAAGTCCAAATAATACAAGCCAAAGTCGTCAGTACGGATACAGTATCAAGTCCTAAGTAACACAAGCCAAAGTCGTTAGTACGATGGTTACACGAATACGAGAGATGCGTAGTAGATGAAGAAACGATGCGTACTAAATGTTGTGAACGGACGACCCCTCAAGCGTCACTATCCGTCTCGCTCACTCAATTCGAATATCAATCTGTCTCGCTCTAGAGTGAGACAGACTGTCAGCGTCACTATCTATCTCATTCTATCACTTTTGTTCATTACACACACTCGAGACCCCGATCTGTTAATACAAAAAAGTATTAATTATTATTTTTGAAATGAGCTCAATTTGAAAAAAATTAGAAATAAATTTTTAATGGTAAGAAAAGTGGCTAGTGTTGCACCATTTTTAAATCTTGATTAAATGCGGTTCCCTATTTTTTCGCATAAAATCATATGTCATAATTTTACTTGGCATAATTTCATTTGACCTAATAGTAGTTTCGCATAATATTCATTTGTCATAACTTTCTTAACATAATTTTTTTTCGCATAATTACTAAAAGCATAATAATTGTTAGGCATACTTATTGTAAGGCATACATTTTTTTACGCGTATTAAGAATAATATTTTTACGCATAATATTAAAAAGCATAAATATATTTACGCATAATGACATTTAAGCATACTATTATATTTACGCATACTTCTTTGTAGATTTTTTTTTCACATACTAGTGAATGATAAATTCTACTGGGTGTGCGAGTTAAGACGAAATAACAATTATATTTGTAATTTTCAACTGATCACGAAATTAAACTCGGACAAACGACACGAACTGCTATCTAAGAACATGCCGAGCCATAACCACGAGCCCAATGTACTTAAGGATAAAGAAAGTTTTGTTGTTGCACCTTTCGTATTAGTTATTTTAAACATGTTAGCGGCTTACGGGTGGCCCGAGGGCCACCCCGCCGCAACTTAACCTACTGTTACACATGTTACACTAGGTATAATAAGTATAATACCTGCTTTTAAGCTGATCGCACATTTGTCAGCACCGTACGCGCCGCACGCGCCGAACGCGCCGCATTTTAGAATTCGTTGTATGTAATGATATGAAACTTCGCATATTTATCCGCACCGTACGCGCCGCATTTTGTAAAATACGGTAGGCATCCGAACTCCGAAGGAAGGATGCTGATGACGTCATAAAACGCGGCGCGTACGGCGCGTGCGGCGCGTGCTGCTACTCAGTGTTGCCTCATTCGGATCCAAAGAGCTGAACGATTTGCACGTACTGAACGTACCTACACGCCCGAAATGGACGAATTGGCTTTAATATCGTTTGTACAACAATATGAAGAGTTGTATAATTTACGACATCCGCACTATATGAACCAGCAAAGACGAGACAACATATGGGAAGAAATTGGAGAACAAATGAATGAAACTGGTAAGAAATTATAATTTTTATTTCAAAAGAATTTTAAGACCTACAGTCATCGATTTGTAACATACAACTAAAAACGCACTCGACATTGGCACTTGACCGGTTTATATTATGTTTAAAATATCACTATTGCCGTCTTCCAGCACGTACTCTTTGTCTTTGCCACGGAACTGCTCCCCTTTCGGAATTAAAATATTCCTTAAGGACCGTATTCGGAGACGCGCCGCGCGAAGTTTAGGTTTTTAGCGCTACTCTCACAACGATCGAGCCTCGCGCCACAGTATAAAGAACAGTAAACCATCTGCATACAAACGTGCCGCGTTTCGGTTTAAATCCGCAATTCCGCACGTATGCACACACCTCGTATAATAATTTTCAAGAACACCAGCCAGCGGGCTTAGCATGGCGATCCGAAGAAATAAATTTAAGGAAGAAATATTTTATCCAAATAGTGAGTTGCAAAATTGTTCTTAATGTCGCCAAGACAAGGTTGCCAATAGAAATCAACATTTCTAAACAGACATATTATCTAGTTTTAAAATGGCTGTCGGGAAATCTTCTGTGAGAAAAGAAAGAGAAAATTCGGGAAGAAAAGAAAGATTGTTTCCAAACGACAATGCATCGACCTTGCTGCCTTACAATAAGACCTATTTTGCTACAAATGGTATTAATGTTTCTTCAATCTCTCATTTTGTCGACTCTCCGATGTTTCTGCGATGTGCATGCTAAGCCTGCTGCTCCTTAGCAGAACTGGTAAACCTTCAGGTATCATCGACGAAGTGTCCCAACCCAACACCATACATTTTTTGACCAGACCAATAGTCGTCACCAATACCCCAAAGACTTCGAGAGTCAAATTTCAAAATGGCCCCAAAAATCTCAAAAGTGGGGCCATTTAACCGGAGACACTTTTTTCTTCATAGTGTTTTCACCATACGTCAAATTTCAAAATGGCCCTAAAATTCAAAAGTGGGGCCATTTAACTGGAGACACCTCCATAGTATTTTCAATTTCAAAATGGCCCCATTCACCATACGTCAAATTTCAAAATGGCCCCAAAAATCTCAAAAGTGGGGCCATTTAACTGGAGACACGTTTTTCTACATAGTATTTTCAATTTCAAAATGGCCCCAAAAATCTCAAAAGTAGGGCCATTTAACTGGAGACATTTTTTTTCTCAATAGTGTTTTCACCATACGTTAAATTTCAAAATGGCCCTAAACACCTCAAAACTGGTTCGCGGAAATTGAACGAACGACACATGCTTAGTGCACAACGCCGACCGCATTTTCCTGTCCTGTTCTGTCCTGTTGACCTGTCGCGAGTTTAAGTCGAGTCACTAGTCCTGATCGAAATCCATTCCACAAGTCCAAAAACAATTTTCGAAAGGTTTCGTGAGAAGGCTATTGGAGGGGTCAAAAAATTTTTTTGAGGGGGGGGAGGTGTCTTGACGTTTTTGAGGTATTTAGGGAATCTGATGGAGCCAAATTATAGGGCTCGTTCTCCCGATTCCAATGATACCTCACTCGGGGGGTCTAGGGGTCCAGATGACTGAGATATGCCTCGAGGGGATTTTGGGGGGAGGTTTTTGAGGTATATCCCGGGTCCCGTTGGGAATTTAGGGGATCTGATTAAGCCAAATTATAGGGCTCGTTCTCGCGATTCCAATGATACCTGACTCGAGGGGTCTAGGGGTCCAGTTGACTGATATATGCCTCGAGGGGAATTTTTGGGGGGTGGGGGGATGGGGGGAGGTTTCGTGGGAAGGCTATTGGTAAGGTCAAAAAATTTTAGAGGGGGGGGGTTACATTGTATAGGGGGTGGGGTTTTTGGTGTGGAGGGTTGTTGGGTTTGGTTGATTGATGATGAGAGAGAGAGAGACAGAGAAACACACCGCACGGCTTACAACAATGGCAAAAAGTGTCGTTACAACTTTTGGTCTTAATTTTTTCCGTCTCCCTTTTGCAACGCGCCATAAGGAACTTCGTTCCAAAAGAAATATTTACTTGCTCAACAGAACAAATGTACCTACTATTATTAATTATACTGTGGTTCGATCGCGATCTGTGGATGCGGCGTAAAGCGACGTGCTCTCTCCTCGGAGTTGCGTGGCGTACTGACCGCAGCGGGCGCTCGCACACGTATTTGTGGAAACTCGCCAGTTCATAGTAATTTGTATGAAGAATTTGAGCGAAAAAATTGGGCAAGTTTATGATTTCTTAACACAAAATAAGAATATATTTACTAAGAAATAAAGATTTCATCTACTTCTTTATAGTTTTAACTTTATTATTTGATAAAATTAGTTTAATAATTCTTGATAATTACGACTCAGTTATTATAATACGGGAGTGCGATTTACACGTTTTCAGTGATATTCAGATTTTTTTTTACACTTATCCATAAATATTATCTTAAATTCGAATGTTTCAGCGGCTAGTAACATTCATTAACTAGCTGTGTGATTTTTTTCAAGGTTGTGGAGTATCTTTTTCTGTATAATTCTCTTATATTCCCGACCCTCGATTGCCGTATAGGGCCCTTAAAGGCATTTCTTACTGCCAGAGCATCAGAAGTTGACTGTCCTCCAATACCTGTGAAATTTTCCAATGCATGCATGTCTCTCAACGTTATCATTTGATCTCTTTCTGACCAATAACATGTATCATCGCGTAAAATATTATGTAGGCAACATATTGCCGTAACGACTGTGACAGTATGATCGAGACTCATAAGTAATCTCCTTTCAAATAGTCTAAATTTTTTCACTAATATGCCAAACGTATCTTCAACTGTATTTCGTGCTCGGCTCAGGCGGTAGTTAAATATTTTTTTTCCTTCATCTCCTCTGGCGTCGTCACGTGAATAAGGTCTCATTAAATGGGTGATTTTCAAAAAAAATGACCCCGTGACGATCAGGAAATATAATTTTGGAACTAAATGAAATTGCTTAAATTTACTCTGATATCAAAGAATATTTAATTAACTAGGTAAATATGCTATTTAAATTAAAATTTTAACACAAATATTAGAAATATTCAAGTTTTTAGGTCAGCATATGACGCAAAATGTTCCTGTACGTCACAAAATAAAATCAATCAGAAATAAAACAACTAGGTATTGAAACCAAATCAACTTATGTTAGCATAAAAATGTGCTTTAAATGTTTCCAGAAATAACAAAAAGTTTGCATAACTCTATCGCAATAATAAATAATCAGCCAAATAGTTTCATTTTCGTCACTTCTTCGACACTTCGACCTAGAAAAGTTTTTGTTTACTAATGATACGTGTTACAAATTCAAAAATCAAGCAAAGTGAGGAATTTCCGGCGATAACAAAATTCTAATAGGGCTAAAACTTAATACTCTTAAGAAACCTACATATTTGTAAAACTAGTTTTGTATAATTTAGATTTTAGGACAGTGACTATTACGAAAATGGCGTGACGAATAGGAAAAATTTGAGCTGTATCCACACTGTCAATTTTAAACACAATTACATCTTTGTAATTGTGTTTAAAACGCTCATGCGTAGTAATAATATTAATCTTTAAAATTCATTTAACCTTTTGTTATACACGTAAAAGTATTAAAAGACATAACATTATCAAATTGAAATCACATAACTTATATTACGAGAACCAACTTAGTAGACAATGCTATATTTTAATTTAAATCCACAGGATTATCACAACTACTTTGGAATTTTTGAAATTGAAAATTTAACATTTTGTTATACACGTGAAATTATTAAAAGACATATTAACATTATCAATTTGAGATCACACTTATATTACGAGAACCAACTTAGTAGTCGTTGGTATATATTTTCACTTAAACCTAGAGGATTATCTCAATTACTTTGGAATCATAAGAACTTTAAATAATATATTCTTCTCAACAAAGATAATAACAAAAAACAAAAATACTCAACATCCTACTTTAATTAACTATTAAATTATAATTTAAACGAACATTCTCCGTAGGTACACATTTGAATAATTGTATTATTCAGATCCATAACATGTGTCGCAAATATAGTCGAAATATAAGCGCCATTTTCAACCGAACAAAATAATACTTTCTCTAATAACCATTAATTATTTCCTCCCAAACAAACCTGGCACTCGTCTTCGGGAAAATGATCATAAATCGAATGCATACAAAAAGAACACCAAAAAATGGAGCACTGAAGTAATTTTCTAATATCGCTTTGACTCATTGCAAGAGTAAAATGCTGCAGTTTTATACTCTCGCTGATTTTTCGCTGACATCCGTAACACTTCTCAATGATAATGAAATGTGTAACAGGCCAAGGCCAACAGGCATTATTAATGTAACATTGATTTAAATCAAAATATGTTATGACTTTATCAACGTCCCAATATACTACCATATTGCATAGCACACTGATTATAAATAGGAGTAGGTATGTTAAATGCTAACTTATATCTGAAACAAGAAAGAAGGTATCATAAGTAAAATTGGACAATAAGTAATCTTTAGGAATTTTTACAGTCAATTTAGTTTCAAATACTCAACGACTCATTAGTCACAGTTATTTCCTGCGTACAAACAAACAATACAAATTTTACCTGTTATCAAAACAAGGTAACTCGAAGGTAAGTATCTACTACAAGATTAAATATTTCGTTGAACACTAAGCTTTATAATTCAAGTTCGTCACTATTTTATTCCGGTAGTATGTCACATGACGCACAGGATGTGACATGTTCATACGACGAAACTCTTAAAATTAAAAATAACTAATATTCTGTTAAATCATCTCGTTTTTAGCTTTATTAACCTTATGTAGGGTAGTTTATGTTTTAAATACAAAATGCTAAAGTAATGAAAATAAGTTTATTTACCTTTTAAATACTGTCACTATACAGAAAACTTTTTCTGCACGCCGAAGACACCAACACTTTCGTCACCGATTCTGTCGCAACTGACTTTCAAACGGTAACGGCAGTATCAAAATTAGACCACAATGCAGCCAGGAAAGTAGAAAAAAAACAAATTAGTAGATTTTATTGTACGTAAGATATCAAATTCACCGTGACGATACCGGATTTTCCGGTACTATCGTTTTCATAGGACAACTTTAATTTAATTATATTTCTTAAAAATAACTATAAATTAATCACATAAAGACCAAAATCACACTTTTAGACTAAAAGACATTATGTTCAAACACCTAAATATACTCAAAGCTCAATAGTCTACGAGTAAGAAGTATTCGAAATGTCCGAGAGCACCGTGGGACATACGAAATCTTCACCACCTGTGGTTGGTTTTTTTTTAATAAAAATATATCTGTTGTCTTTCTATGGTGTTTTACAATTTAACTTTATTTTAAAATGTCTGCCTTAATAATATAATAATTCACAGTTATATGTGCCATATAAGAAAACAAAAATAAATATCTTTGAAGTTGTGGGACAGTCCGATTTTGCTACGGTCAATTTTTTTGAAAATCACCCAAATACGTACTTAATCCGAAAGCTTCGTCTGCAATTATTACATGTGGCAAGACTGTGTTTCCTCCTGGAAATGCTTTTGGTGATGGCATATTTAAACTTCCGTCGCTTAAACGCTTTCCCAAATTAGAATTTTTGAATATGTTGGCATCTGAATTCTTACCACAAGCGCCAACATCTATGGCAATAAATTTGTAATTTGCGTCTACCAATGCCAGTAACACTGTACTAAAATGTTTTTTGTAGCAATAATACATAGAGCCACTGTGCGCCGGAGCTTGAAATAATATATGTTTACCGTCAAGAGCTGCAACAGCATTTGGAAAATTCCACTTTTCGCGAAACATTTTTTCTGACGACATCCACAAAAATTCATCTGGCGTAGGCATTACAATCGGTTGTAGTATTTGATATATTACTTTACATGTTGAATAAATTATTGTACGAATTGTGCTCACGCCCAGTGGCGGACTAACCGGGGGGCGGAAGGGGCGGTCCGCCCCGGGCCCCCGGTCTTGGGGGGCCCCCAAATGCCTCCGCGTTCCTCTGATGAAATCCTAAACAAGACTTAAAAAATGTGCTTGATACCTACATAATTTCATCAAGATCAAAACACTACAGCTATCTAGACTTTTTACGCGGTACTAATACTCATTTAACTTTACTAAACGCGACCAATACGCTGGGGGAATTTCCGTCTTTGTAGCGGGTACTTCCTCAGCAGAAGCGTAGCGTGCCTTGGCGGGGCCCCGTATAAAAATTTGTTTGGGGCCCCTTAGGAAGGGTAAAGATTGCTCACAAAATAAAAAAAAATTGCATAATATTAAAAGAAATATTTATTCGTCATAATTATTCGTCATAATTATTAGCTATCTGTCACTTTTTCCAAAATTTTTACAATTGAAATATAGACTCTCCTTGCCTTTTTTTCGGCAAACTGATTTATTAAATCATTTATAGTTGATGATGAAATGAAAATGAAATTTGGGAAGTTTATATTAATTTTCGCACGTTGGGAGCCCCCGTGCCCCGGGGGCCCCATATAATTGATACGGCATATACGGCGGTAGCTACGCCCCTGTTCCTCAGGAATCCCTGAATGAATGGAGTACAAATAATTTCCTCTTTTACGCCTACATTTACATTCACTACATTCTATTTACGTAGAAAAATAAACATTGGCCTCATTTAAAATATAGGTATTAAATTTCTTTACGTTGATATTTAATTATTAGTGTGTTCCGATATTTTTGCGAACAAATAAGCCTTTTTTTATTGTAAAGTAATAAACGCGATCAGAATAAAAGTAAATGAGTTCAGAGTTGAGTAAGTGCATTTTCGAGTATTTGGAAAAAGTATATAATTCTTCGTATAATTTAGCCTAGAAATAATTTCTAGTTTTTTATGATCCGTAGTTTCTAGTCAACATGCACCTACGAGTACATTGCTTCAGTTATTGCATTTTGCGAGTGACCTTATATTATTTTTAGTGTACGTTTATTAGAGACGTAGGTATGTACTTGTTCTCATCGTAAGACTCAACATGGCAAAGTCTCTGTACATTTGTATATCTATATCGTCAAATCAATCATGAAGCTTATAGACTAGGGCTTTTACCATTGAAAATGGTCAAAAGAGAAAAAAAAAATAGTATGAAAAGGATGAGAATATTAAAAAATAAAATGAAAAGTAATTTACGGGTGATTTGAGGTTGGGAAGTGTAAGGGGCGAGTTTTAATGGTAGAAGACGGTTTATCTCAATTTCCGGCAAAACTACAAGTCCTATGGAAAATAGTCTAAAAGGCAATAGAAAGAAAAAATTCTAAAGAAATCGGTTTCACGTAAGTTATTGAGGAGTTCAGTAAATTGAAGGCACGAAAACACATATAACACGCTACAAAAAAAACTATCTTTTATTTTATCTATCGACTTGTATTTTATTTTCCTCACCCATATCCATTCCATATTGTAGGTATGTATGTTTCACTTGCCAGATTTTAACGAAATAATCATAAAAAAACTACATTTTTAGGGTTCCGTAGCCAAATGTCAAAAAACGGAACCCTTATGGATTCGTCATGTCAGTCTCTCTGTCTGTCTGTCACAAAAATTGAAAAAAAGCAATAAATTTTGAGGGTTCCCCATACTTAGAACTGAAAGTCAAAAAATTTTTTTTTTCATTGAACCCATACGTATGGATAGGTCTTCAAAAATTATATTGAGGTTTCTAATATATTTTTTTTCTAAACTGAATAGTTTGCGTGAGAGACACTTCCAAAGTGGTAAAATGTGTGTCCTGTAAAATAAGAGAATGATAAAACTAAAAAACATATATGATGTACATTACCATGCAAACTTCCACCAAAAATTGGTTTGAACGAGATCTAGTAAGTAGTTTTTTTAATACGTCATAAATCGTAAACCGTAAAAAAAGAATTAAAGTAGACACGGAGTTTGTTAACAATTTAAAATTTGCTAACGATATCATTATTTTTGCAAAAACACCAAAAGAACTACAAATAATGATAAGTGAGTTAGATTATGAGAGCAGAAAAAATTGGTTTACGAATGAACACTTCAAAAACAAAAGTAACGACAAATAGTGTAAAAAACGACATATACGTAAACAATACACAAATTCAATATGTGGACAGCTATACCTATACAAGGTGTAACAAAAATAAGTGATAATACTTAAGGGTGTGTTTGTGTTCCTTATAGAGAGTTCACTGTGAAAGTAGCAGCGCTGAATGAGCAATTTTTTTTTCACTTTTGTATGGGGAAACTCGCGACGCTGGAGCGCTTTCCCATACAAATCGCAAAAAAAATTTTGCTCTTTCAGCGCTGCTACTTTCACAGTGAACTCTCTATAAGGAACACAAACACACCCTTAAGTATTATCACTTATTTTTGCTACACCTTGTATAACCTCGGAACACAAATATCCTTTGAGAAAACGCGCCACGAAGATGAATTAGAACGCCGTATTAATATGATCTGGAGTGAGTACTGGAGTTTCAAAGAAATTTTAAAAGCCAAATTCCCTATGAAACTCATAAAGAAGGTAATGGACTCCTGCTTATTGCCATGCCTGTTATATGGAGCACAAACGTGGCTATTTCAAGAAAAAACAAAACAGAAAATTCGGACATGTCAGCGCGCAAAAGAAAGAAACTGGGTATCAAACTTATCGACAAACAGAATAGCAATGTTATTCGTAAAAAGACAAAACTCATAGATGCAGAACGACATGCACAACAACTTAAATGGAGATGGGCTGGCCACGTTGCCCGTATGACAGACAAAGAGAGTCACCAAGTGGAAAGGCGCAGGTGGAAAGAGAAGACCTAAAGATAGATGGGTCGACGAAATCATAAACATAACGGGCGAGGAATGGATGACAAAGACAACAGACTGAAAACAATGGGAAAAATTGGAGGAGGCATTTATCCGAAGAGGAGCCATGCCAAAAAAAAACTAATAGGAAAGATAATACCTACATAAGAAACATTTTATAAGTAATTCAATATGTACCGACTAATTTTAAAATAAAATTTTCTTAGCTTGTAAAAAATTAAAAACTAAAAAAAAACTATGTAAAGCATGGAAATAAAGGGCTATATTATTAAATCGTTAACCGCAATTTACCTTTCATTCAATCAACTCAAATATAAAAAAACATTCAATATCATAAAATATTTATAAACCTTATGCATAAACCGTGAACCATTATTTTTTATTACAAAAGAGATGTTCAAGAAATGTATGAGGCCTGGGCCAGCCCTATGTACAGTATATGTAAATATAGCTACATAATATACTATATAGTAACCGTTTCCTATTCTTTATTTTGTTTTATTTCACTTCGTTTCCATGTACCAATGGCGAAGGGTTCCTATAACTCCATTCCTATCGGCTTCCCTTGTCATTTACCTTTTGCAAACCTTCATAGAAATCCCTACCCATTATACAGGCTCCGGCTTCCCTATGAAGGAGAAGCAGCCTTCGCCACTGCCATATACATTTAAATTAACTTCGTCAAGGAGAGCAACACAAAGTAAAATAAAACATGGCGGATCAGATAAAGAATGTCATTTTGTCAATGACATGACATTTGACAAAGAAAGACGTATGACATTCAAGACGACATCTCTTCGTAAAACTGTCTACTACGTCAAAAATCAAGTCAAAACAACTGTCATGGCCGCCCTAAAAATAGTGTTCTCGCAATAAAAAACTCTTCAAATAATCATTTTTGTACGCATGTACCTTTCTACAAATTAATTTTTTCGTATTTTTATGATATTTCCATATTTTTTTCCTATTTTCCTATGTAGTGTACATAGAACTGGCCCAAAATCAAACATCTCTTTTGTACGAAACCCTCGGTGCGCGAGTCCGACTCGAACTTGACCGGTTTTTTAAGCGGGGGGGGGAGCCTCATTTGGCTTTGCCGCCCCGGGCCCCTGACGGGCTTAGTCCGCCACTGCTCTCGCCCATACGGAAATTATCCGACAGCGATGTAAAAGAATTTCCGGTTGCTAAAAACCTGAAAAGAAACATATTACATTAAGGGGCTAAAAGACGGAAGTCACTAGCGCACGAGGTTTTAAATTTATTTTTACGAAACTATGGAAGATACAAAGTCTTTCTTTTGTTTGCGGATATTACACAACAGGGTGGTATTTTAGCAACAACAATTTCTTTTAAATTCCTTTACTAATAGTTATGTGCTGTTAATCTGCCAAAAGTGGCCACTTTTAGCACTTTTACAATACATAACTAAACGAAGATATTTTCACTGCTTGTAATATTAGGTAAAATACCACCCTGTTGTGTAATATCCGCAAACAAAAGCAAATCTTTGTGTCTTCTGTAGTTTGGTAGAAATAAATTTAAAACCTCGTGCGCTAGTGACTTCCGTCTTTTATCCCCTTAAGTATTTTATATTCTGTTTTCTTGATTTATTAAAAAATTGTTCCCAGGTGTAGCATGTAGAGAAAGATGGACAAGAATCCGAGAAAACTATAGAAAGGCGTTGAGTTTAAGAAAGACAAAAAGTAGTCAAGCCGCAACCAAAATAAAACCGCCTAAATATAACAAAGAGCTAAGCTTCCTCTTTCCCTATATAAACGATGAAGAAAATAGAGTTTCAAATATATCAGTACCAGCACGAGAAGTGCCTTCTTCAGTTAATTCCCCACATTCCGAGTCCGGAGAAGATTTCCAACAAGCGGAAACGCCACTACCGAGATACACTCCAAATCGCTCTTGTAGTCGTTCGTCATCGCACAGATCCACAGAAAATCCTACCACTAGTGTAGCAACAGTACTAAAAGATTATTTGGCCGAACAAAACCGGTCACGTGATTCTGCGCAAAATAATATTAATGTAAACCAAGATCCTATAATAGATTTTTTTATGAGTATGGCTAGAACTGTACAAGGACTTGATAAAAAGAAACAACTGTACATCAAAGGTCAATTGTTTCAATTAGTGCATAATGCAGAAATGGAAACGCTAAATGAAAAGGAGGCTACTTCTGTATCTATTGACTAGCTTTTGCCCGCGACTTCGTCCGCGTGGAACAATACTTTGGGATATCGCTGAAATTTACCCGCGACTTTATTTATGACTAACGAAAGCGGAATCCTATTTTTTTAAACGGAACCCTAAAATAAAAGTAGCCTATGTACCCTATAACATCAGCTATCTGCTAGTGAAAGTCCCGTGAAAATCGGTCCAGCCGTTTCAGAGATTAGTCGGAACAAACAGACAGACAGACCGACTTACAGACAGACAGACGGACAGACAAAAAAAAATGTATTTTATTGTACGTACCGAATATACTTTCAGATTCATTATGTAAATAGCTGTTAATTTGAAGTTACAAACAGACACTTAAATTGTATTTAACTGTATAGATGTATAGATATTATAATGTATTATATTTTAAGATATTATCAATTTGATGTTTATAAAATAACTAAACTATTTAACTAAACTAAACTAAACATTAACCCGCACGCGCACCCCGCCTTGGTGACGCCCACTTCGCAACGGGCCGTGCAGCAGAAGTCGTAATATTTTAATTTCGCCATAACTTCAAAACCAAACGTCCAATTTTAATCATTCAAAGACCAAATATTATCTACATAAACTGTACTTAGTGATGAAATAATTTATTTTGATAAGGATTAATAACATGAGTAAAATAAACGCGTTTAAATGTAGTCCAAAAAAATTCAAGATTTCTAAATAAAAAAAATGGTTGTTGTGCCTCACTCGACATAGATAGGTATAGTGTGTCGCGGACTTTTTTGTAGATATTTATAAGATCTACAATTAATTAGAACATTTTATGGTTCTATCTTTTATAGTTTAGGCAGCGTACGCAAAATAAGTAACTTTTCTGGTTGATTTTTTACACCTTGTGTCCGAAAAACCCAAATATCTTACGGAACCCTATTTTTTTCCAAAATAAAATTTAGCCTATGTTACTCTCTAGCTTTCGAATGGTGAAAGAATTTTTGAAATCGGTCCAGTACTTTTTGAGCCTATTCATTACAAACAAACAAACATACAAACAAAGTTTTCCTCTTTATAATATTAGTGTAGATACGGTTCACTCCCCTGAAATGACCCTCTTTACGTTGCCGCTGAATTCTCTACAAAATACTACAGTGTCTCATTTGACAAATGCTGAATCTGTACGTCCGCGTATTGCATCGACCACCTCGACTGTCACATCTGGAGTGTCTCATTTAACGAATACTGAAACTGTACGTCCACGTATTGCACCAACCACTTCGACTGGCACGATACCTCAACAAGAAATGGCATCAATACACCCTACACAACAAATAACGATAATGAGTGACGAGATTATTAATGCATCCTATGATCATGAGAGCTCTGAGTTGAATGAAGAACTAAAGAAATACGTAGTATTTAAGAAATACTAATTGTTGATTTTATGTTCTTTTCTAAACAATACCTGATTACTACCTCTAAATTCTTAATAAAACTTATCAATAAATAATACCTCAAACATACAACGAGTCTTTCCTCTGGTCCGATTGCCCTTCTAAATCTTGAATTTTCCATAGTAAGATGTGGTTTTAGAATATGTAGCAATTCTTGAAATTTCCTGTATGTCATGTGTAGATATCTGAAAAATCGTTCATCATCATCTATTAAATCTGGAAATAACATATGATATTCTCCATATAAGTTCCTTTTTAAATTAATGTTGTGAATCCAGAGTCTTTTTTTTCTTCGAATTTCATTTTCTTCTTCCTCTGCCAATAAGCTGGCTATTACAACAATTTCTTCCATAGCAAAATGTCACCAAAAGCAAGAAAAAACTGCAAAAATTGTTGGCAGCACACAGAAATGCGGCGCGTTCGGCGCGTACGGTGCTGACAAATATGCGACCCAATTTTAAAATGCGGCGCGTTCGGCGCGTGCGGCACGTACGGTGCTGACAAATGTGCGTTCAGCTTTAACCGTGTTTTCATAATGTCCTTCCATTTTATGCATATTTGTGCCTTGTAACAGAACGCCTTGAATTTATTATGACAAAAAATATGCCTAACGAGTTTATGCCAAAAAACAATTATGCCAAATTATTATTATGACAAGAAAAATTATGCCTTACGAGTTATGCCTCATTAAATTAGGACAAAAAAGATTAGTCAAAATGATATTTATGCCTAATGATGTAGTATGCCAAGAAACCATTATGCTAAAGTAATATTATGCGTATCAAAATTATGCCAAGTGAGGTATGCCAAATGAAATTATGACAAATAAAATTATGCGAAAAGAAGGGATCCCTTAAGGTGGTTCGTTTCCTATACAAAAAAACAATGGACATTAATTAGGTAATTTCATACTATTACTACATAAATTTATATGCACATCTATTTATTTTGCAATACAATTGTCGCAAAATACATTTAAAATACTTTATTTCACACAGAAGTCACATTTTTATTGAATTTTCGACAAAAAGTGACATTTGTAACTTATGTCACTTTTTGTCGAAAATTCAATAAAAATGTGACTTCTGTGTGAAATAAAGTATTTTAAATGTATTTTGCGACAATCGTATTGCAAAATAAATAGATGTGCATATAATTTATGTAGTAATAGTATGAAATTACCTAATTAATGTCCATTGTTTTTTTGTATGGGAAACGAACCACCTTAAATGCGCCATCTTTTGAAATAACTTGCCAAGGGTAGTGTAGTACAATTTTTTTTCAAAATGAAGTGTCAAAGTTAACTAACAATATTTTTGTGAACCATGACTCACTAAAACTTAACTTATTTTATTAAATTAACAATGTTTTTTGCATTAATTCGTAGTCGCGATTAAAAGCATCGTTAATGAAGATCTCGAAATTAAAAAAATCACAGCGAAATTGTGACATTGGTGATCACAGGACTTGAAAATGCGACCAAGGGTGTCGAATTTCGACTTTTTTACAAAATTGTCTATTATCGCTGAACTGAGTAATATGGAATTTTTATTTTATTTTTCCCGGAACTGGTGTAACTTGGCCATTCATCCGGTCCCAGATTATCGTTGAGTTTTGGGACATCCTGTATAATGGCACGTCTATGTCCTCATTAATCATTTCTTTAGAAAAATGGCATGTTGATGCATAAAGGTTCGCCATACCTACAATAATATTAATTTGTTTTCCGAACAAATTCTTCAGGAACGCGGCTTCTGAGGTTACGATTTCGGCCACAATCCACCAACAAGTGCGTTAAGTCTTCCGTAACATCACCAGTGAACACACTGAGGGGACTCCTTTTTTCCAATCATATGATTAAACTTGTTGAGTGGAACTTGGCCTGAACGCAACCTCATAGCTGCAACCAAACCTTTTAATGCCTTCTATTTTAGAAATATTAATGCCTTCAAACAATCGGCTCAGACCTGACTTATTATTCAAAGTCCTGTACTGGATTACTTTAACTTTAAGATTAAACTCAAAATTTTTATTTCCATGTAGGTTATAAAATAACACTTATAGAATTGTCCTACATGATGCCTACCACCGGTTCAGAAACTTTACGTTCAGATCTTTAACTCCCCTGGTGTTGCAGGTGTCCATTGGCAGCATTAATCGCTCATTGCTTGTTTGTCGTTACTCGAAAATGTTACTGACATCTAACAAAGTATTATATTTCTTTTCAGGAGTATTTTTCGACAATCGTGTGGAACATATCAAGTTTGTCGACTTCTGTGGTCGATATAGGATCCCTCTTTTACAATATCTATGCAGTTCAAAATGCATTACGGGCAGCTGGGAGAGCAGAGAGGTTGACAGTCCACACTCATCACACATGATGCGTAAAGTTCTTCTGGGATAATGTCAAATCAATGGACCAAAAAATTTAAAATCCAAGATATAGTAAAATGTTAATTTTAAAATTATCAGATAAAATACTTTATTATAGCTTATTTTGTGTTATTGCACCAAAAAGTTTCCTTTATTAAACAAAACATTATTCATATTATTTCAAAATTTTAAAACCAGTGATAAAGGATAACTTTAACAAGAAAAGCATAAATATTATGTAATACTTACTGTTCAATTTTAAGTAGGATAATATTATAATCTTTTTAACTGTTCACCACCGGTGACAACAAGAAATTTTAAATTATGTTTTTAAAGTAAAATAAATTCAATCAAATGTTAATTTTACTTTATTCTATAGTCTATGTTTATGAAAATTATTACTATAAAATGTGTTACTGGTTTCATCGCTTTGTATTTTCTCAACTTTCCTCCTGTAAGAACTTCATCCTTGCCTCTTTCCCTCTCATGATTGCTCCTTTAAATAATTTACAGTAGAGCTCTATGGCCACAGGCGTATCGTCATTTCCGGGCACAGGATATGTAACTAGATTTGGATTGCAATTAGTGTCAACAATACCAATTGTCGGTATTAACATCTTTGCACTATCTCTTACTGCTGTGTGCTGGTTTAAAATATTATTTTGTGTGTTCAAAAATATGCATAAATCTGGCAGTCTCGTAATTGCACCAAATTGGTGATTTGCATTGGTAAATATACCTCCCCTCCAGAATCTTGTATGGGCATATTCACCACATTCGATAGCTGTTTTCTCAACTAAATGGGCATTGAGTGCATTTCTATTAAAGAAACATATAATGCCACCTCTATAAGCCACATGAGCAGTTAAATTTAAAGCTCTTCTCAAATGCTCAGCTGTTATATCCAAATCAAATATTAAATGACCAAGCCGAGAGCCATATAAATAAGGTATCATTTGTTCATTCAAGGAACCTTCTTTGTGACCATAATGTACTCTGGCATCAAACAAATCTTTCACTGTAAATAAATTATGAACTTGAAAATAATCTGGATACTCCAAAGGGTTTTTCTTTTCTGATACAGCACCTGTCAAATACATGTAAAGGTAAAAAGGTGAGGTCAATTATCTAACGATCATTTTTTTTATATAAATTAAGCGAAAATAAAGATACGTAAATAGTTAAAACACTTTATTGCGCAAATATAATGGCATTTTTATAAATAACTTACTTGTTTCTGTATTTTCTAGAGGTTTAGCGTCCACTGTAGTGGAATTTTTACGGGAAAATATGATATTCCAAGCCCGAAATCCTGAAAATAAAATGTGTAAGTTGTATTAAAATAACATTGTTATTCATAATGTTAAAAAATACTAAATGCTAGCGTATACATTAGGACTTACTTAAATATTTAATAAGCATTTTATTTCAATTTCTAGCAAGATAAATTAATTATTTACTAGAAAAACTCCAAAAATCTAACCACATTTACAGAAAATACTAAATTGACAGTGACATTTAATCATTTTAATTTTTTTTTAGATTCAGCGCTTGGCGGTGAGAAGACTCTATAGTGAGAAGATAGAATAGCGGAAAGTCGCAGAACTATCGTATATGACTGATAGAAGTACGGTTAAGTAGACACGGTACGATTTTAAATGATTTTGATAATAATTTGCAATTCTCCAAGAATATAAAATAAACTGTGCTAAAAATTTAATTTTAAAATGACATCATTTAAAAAAAATTAACTGACTGTTGTGTTCATGAAGCATAGATACCAGGAGTCCGAACGTAACATGTTAAAATAATGGTCTCAATTACGGGGACAGATTTTTGCCGGTAGAGCGCGCGACAGTCCGACAAGCACTAGTTTGAAATTACGCGGGAAGTTTAAATGTTGCTATTGACAGCTCTGGAAGAAAATATTAAGAGAAACGTGGATAAAAATCTAATAATTATATAAACGTTTTAGGAAATTCTTAGAAACTGTTCTCGAAAAATAGATACCGTAGAACACGGTAATTGCCTAACGGTAATTTAAAAATAATGAGGTATGTTCACAGGTATGTAAAATCACTTGAAAATTCGTTACAGTAAAGCTTTTGTATATACAAATACACTAGTTTTTGTTTTATTTAAAAATACCTAGTAGTTTAAATTTTACAATCATTCAAAGTTCGCGTAAATTTGTTGCCCCGCTAGAAGTCACTGAACAGCCGATGACGTCATTTTTTAACGCTCCGTGCCGTCCCCGCCCAGCTTCAGTAGCAATGTATAGGTCCCGCGCAGTGTTTACTATTCTTTCTTCACGTAAACAATATCCTACAATATTTTATAGAACTCACGTTCATATTTGCTGGTACTGACTTCAAAATTAAAAAGATTGAGTAGAGAAATAGTTTAAATTTTAGCCGAATTTAAAAGAGTAAGAAAATTTAGAGAATAAGTTTTATTGCATACTTTTTTGTGTATTTTAACTTTGGAAGTCGGTTTAATTTTTTGTTCAAAAATAATAATTATACCCTTTTTGTGATATTTGTTAATTTATTCTTAACTAGCTGTTGCCCGCGGCTCCGCCCGCGTAAACATAGTGTCTCTTAGAAACACTGTATTTTTTGGGGATAAAAAGTACAAACATACTACCTATGTTTTATTCCAGAGCCTAAACTACTACCATACCAAATTTCATCAAAATCTGTTCAGTAGTTTTTGCGTGAAGGGGTAACAAACATCCAGCCATACATCCTCACAAAGTTTCACATTTATAATATTAGTAGGATACATCTTAAGAACGTTTAAAATAAACGATCGAATGTATAATTGAAGACGCGCCAAGCTTCCATTAGGTATTGTAAATAAGATGATGATGATGATTACTGTAAGTTACATAGTGGCATATGCTTGTAGTTCTTTAAACAATGCCGAACGCGTATCTTTAAAGACTGAGGAGTTCTGTTCAGTGCTTTTGGACCCTGGGTATACTACTACTTCAGAAAAAGTCAAAATCACCATATGTGTCCATATAAATTTCGAGGAGTTCCCTCGATTCCTCATGGATCCCATCATCAGGTTCACCACTTTGATGTCAAAAGGACCAATTTCGGATTATACCCTTACATCACTGATTTTTTTTTTTTGAAAATCGGTCTACTGACGGCGGAGTAATCGTTGAACATACAAAAAAATATAATATATTATACAGCCGAACGTATAACCGCCTCCTTTTTTGGAAGTCGGTTAAAAATATTAAACAAATTTATAACAAAGTTGCTGACTGACTGAAGTTAGTAATAAGGTACGGAACCCAAAAATCAATCGGTAATACAAAATAGCTCTATCGATTCCAAGATAATATTATTTATTAATAATAATGTCCTCTTCAAAGTCAGTTAAACCACAGAATAAATATTAGTACAAGTAGTTAAACTAAGTGTAAGTAACTATGTATAAACACAGCGAAATAAAGTTTTAAGTCCGTTGGAACTAGGAAAAACAACTTTTCCGGCGTCTTGATAGGTAGTACTTGTACATTTTGGCACACACAGGGTTTCCGAAAATTAGGATTGAACATATCCAATGATTTTTAGGGAAACGTAAGGCCTGCGGTACGGAAGAGCTCGAACGGACTAAGTGAGTGTTACAATATGACGTCACGCGGCAGGAGCGTGGCCCAGCGGTCGCGAGCTCACTTTAAATTCTATAACTTGGAAATTAATTGACGTATCAAAATAATTCTTTCACATGTATTTTTTATTTTTGACAGAGAATACATTAAGCTAAAATTCAAAATTAGTGAACATTCTTCATTGTAATAAATAATAGTTTTGGCAACACTCGGTACTCGTCGGTCTCGCACAGCTAGCGGCAGAAAAGAGAACTAAGATCTGGTCCTATTATTGTGTACATAATTACTATGGAAAAGCCTATAGGTACCCGCTATCCCCAACCCGCGGCCCGCGGGCCGCATGCGGCCCGCCTGGCCTTTATCTGCGGCCCGCGTGAAATCTGTTACTTAAAAAATTAGCCAAGGAAAAGCCATTTTAGGAAAAAAAATAGACAAAAATTGTATTTTTATGAAAACCTTATCGGACAGGGGGCCAGCCAGTCGTCTTATTCAAATTGTTATAACTCTTATTATTTGTTCTACAACGATAGAAGAGGACGTTTACTAAAATAAAATACGAAACTCCTTTACTCTCAGTGCAATAGTTTAGTAGTTATAACAATTTGAAAAAGACGACTGGCTGGCCTGTTGGTATCATCTCAGACAGGGGCCTGAGATGATACCAACAAATTGTTATAACTTCTAAACTATTGCACTGAGAGTAAAGGGGTTTGTATTTTATTTTAGCAAACGTCCTCTTCTATCGTTTTAGAACAAAAAACAAGCAGGTCAATAGCCTAGATTTTTCACAAAAAGCAAATAATTTAAAAAATTCACCGAAAAAAATTATATATTTTTTTAAATTACCTTTTTTTGTTTTTTTCTTCAAAGGAAATTAAAACATTTTAACTGTGAATTATTGTCCACATGTTAAGTTATCAAATGAGACCTTTTTTATGTTCCTTGGACATTTACATGAGTAGTGGTGGTCGAATTAGTACGAGAGCCCGAATCTTGGTAACCAAAAAATAAAATGGCTGCCATTTTACAAACGTGAGAGAAAAATAAAATTTGAGGGGCAATTTGTCGATAAAAAATTCCATATTTTTTACCACTAAAGGCTCCGATATAGGTGTCGGGACAAGCTGTATATTATGTTGTTATAGCGGCATCAGAATTAAGACTTATGAAAATATCAGCTTTCTAGCTAAAGTGGTTCTTGAAATACAGCCTACGATGTAATAAGGATAGCATGCAGCGACAAGCCAGTTCTAGATAAAGTTGTGAAAAAGCGTTCACAATTCCAAAAATCTCTGAGTAAACATAATTATTATAATACATATTTGTTATTTTATTTTAGTTTGTGTCGTTATCTCATCTTAAATGTTTAGTTTCACTCTTTTAATTACCTTGTGTTTTTCTATTATTAAATCGTTAAATTTAAACACCGTATTTTTTGTCCCTAAAAATTTTGGTTGCGGCCCGCGACACCAGGAGTACAACGGGTTTGTGGCCCGCGTAAAAAAAAGGTTGGGGACCACTGGACTATACCGTTCGGACTCCTGGTATCTATTCTTCGTGGTTGTGTTCCTCAATGTTTTATTTATTAAACATACATACATAATATAATCACGCCTCTTTCCTGCAGGGGTAGGCAGAGACTACTTATTTCCACTTGCTACGATCCTTACATACTTGTTTTGCTTCATCAACTTTCATTATTCCCTTCATACATGCTCTTCGGTTTAGGGTACTCTTGACCAGACCTTTTTTCAAGACGTCCCCGATTTAGTCTTGAAACGTCCGCCTAGTAACTAGGTCTACCCCTTCCAACACTTCCATTCACACTCGCATTATACACTTTTTTCGTCAATCGTTCTTCATTCATTCTCTCAACATGGCCAAACCATCTCAGCATACCTTTATCAATTTTTGTCACTACATCTTCTTTCAGACCACAACATTTATTAAAACAAGATTATATCATAAAGTTATGAGCTGCTTATTGCTAATTGCTATACACTTTAAACTATTCTCTAGGGCCGCCTTTTTGTACATTTCCTATGCGTTGTTATATGTGTTTGTTTTTTTGTGTGCGAAATGCGAATAAAGAGTTTTCAATTCTATTATAAAAGTTTTCATATTATATTGTTCTACAGTCGATAAATATGTGTATGAGGCATTAGGCAATCAATATCACGAAAAGTTCCTTCTGGTTTTGATATGTCCAGATCACATTCCACTTCATGTGGATAATCAAATACATCAGAAATTTGTACAGCTAAGCCTTAACACCTAACTTCTTCAGATTTTCGTTCTATTACACCAACCTTTGAATGAATATTCTATTTCCCGCCTTTTTTACTTGACACTGGCAAATTGTTATAAGCCAAAACCATATATAAATAATAAAAAAATGTAGAAAGATGAAGAAGAATTCTTGCAAATAGATATTTTTTAAACCAATTTTATTTTTATCGATTCTCATTTTAATTAATAATTAACTACAAACTCTCAAAATGGCAAAGAAAAATATAGAAGATCTCGATTTGTACGGAATTCTTGATATTCAATTAACAGCTACAGAAATAGAAGTAAGTACAATACCTAATTTAGTTTTATTTAAAGTCTATAATTTCAATAATTTTTAAGTACGTTTTGTTATACCTAATTATAAATATAAATTTTATAATTACAGATCAAAAAAGCGTACAGGAAGAAAGCATTACAGTGCCATCCTGATAAAAATCCAGACAATCCTAAAGCTGCAGAAACTTTCCATGAGCTGTCACAAGCCTTGGAAATACTCACCGATGTATCAGCAAGGGCTGCTTACGATAAGGTAATCAAAGCAAAAGCAGCAGCTAAGTTAAGGGACAAAGAATTAGATAGCAAAAGAAGAAAGCTCAAAGAAGATTTGGAGAGAAGAGAAAATGAAGCATCTGGTAATTCCAAAAGTAATTTGACTGATGAACAGAAATTAGCTGCAGAAATAGCAAGACTTCAGAAAGAAGGCAGTCGTCTCTTACAGGAAGAGCAACAAAGAATGAGAGAAGAAATCCAAAGAACCATGAGTAATCTAAATGAACCTGTATGGGATTCCAGTTTGAATAGAATCAAAATTTCATGGAAGGCAGAAAAAAATGATCCTGATAATGGTGGTTATAATGAAAACAACCTTAACAGATTTTTGAAAAAATATGGTGGAATTGTAGCTCTGATCATTTCACCAAAAAAGAAAGGCAGTGCTTTAGTTGAATTTGCAAGTAAAGAAGCTTCTGAAATGGCGATAGAGTTTGAAAAAGGTAAGTTACTTACTGAAGTATTGTAAAAATGTTTTTTTTTGTACAAGAAAAATATTTAGATAATAAATAGAATGTTCCAGAAGGCACTATTTTGTGGTAAAAATTATCTGTTTTCTTTTGTAGTAAAAAAAGTTGTCTGGAACACGCTATTTATCCCAAGTAGGCTGGGTAAAAATATGCAAAATCATTCTATAAGCTCATTTTGACCGTGCTATATACTGCTATGCAGTACTTTTGATATATTTGTTCACAGAACACAATTACTCCTATATTTGTTTTTAACTACTCTTTGCCGTGTTGGAATTTTTTTTTATTTTTTTTTCAGGTTTGCCAGAAAACCCCTTGACATTGAAGTGGCTTCAAGACCGACCAATTTACACACCAAAGTCAGCTTCACATGCATCAACATTAGTTAACGATAGAGATTATGAATCTTTAGTTCTCACAAAAATGAGGCAAGCAGCAGAACGACAAAGATTAATAGAAGAAATGATGAAAGAAGATGTTAAATAGCATAGGAAAATAAATAATTTAAACAAAACACTGTGGTCAGTTTTCTTTTATATTAAAAAAAGCCTAATTGAAAAAAATCTCGCTTGAAGCTGATTTTCACCTTTGTGCTTATTATATTGTATTTAGTATGTATAGCATTATTCTGAAAATGATTTTTCAAATGGTTTCCACTCTTGTAGAAATTCTAAAACCTTTTTTCTTTGTAAATCACCATACTCTTTCTGAGGGTTTTTCCATGAGGTGTGATCAAGGTCAAGCATACCACCAATAATTTCCTGAAACAAAAAAGAAACAATAATTAGGAAAAATGTTTGAAGCTCTTTTCTTTTTTTTTTTTATTATTTAGGGTAAACAGCACATAAAAACATGACATCAGTCAAAGAAGATACCTCTGCAAAGTTCCTTGGGAATAATTGTTGGTCTTCGATGACATGAGCAAAACCAGGATCCATTCCAAAGTCAATCCAAAAGTAGGGCAAACCTTTGGGAACACTTTTTCTGATACTTTTGCCTTTTAGATCAACTACTTTTTTGTTCATAGACCATTCTGCTTCACATTCTAGTAATGCCTTCTTAAAATATATAGAAGCCATGTCTCCTACATCTCGTGGTAATGGCACACAATTTATCACCATATGCGGAAACCTATGAAGCCTGGTTGCAGTTTCATAGAATACTACATCATGGTTTTTCTGATTGAAAAATTGGGTGATCATTTTCCTATAATTCTGTAACAGTTAAAATATAAATAAATAATAAATGAAATGTAAAGCACAAATTTAATTTTACATGATTTTAGGCTTTAAATATAATTATAGTCCCCAGTACAAGGACCATAAATTGTTTTGACACATATACAAATGTAAAACTTTGTGAGTGCCTTTTTGCGATGAGTCCGACAAATTTTTCTAATACGAAAACTTTCGGCGCAGCAGCATTTTCGAATGCTCCTGAAATTGTCTTGTAACTAACTAATTTTATTAATACTTACTAGGATTTCTTCCCAGATGTCCTCATCTAGACCAGTAACACATGTTGAATGTTGTAATGTTGTTATCAAACAATGCCCTTTAACTAGAGACTTTCTGGCTGGCAATGCTATATACGCTCTTTTGCCACAAGTAACAATAAGATGTTTAAGCATATTTTTGGAATCAATGCAATGCTCGCAGCCTTCCAAACACTTTTCTAATTTAGTATGTTGCTTTATAGCCCTTTGTCTCTCCTTTTCTGCATCATTAGATCTATTTTTAGATATTTCATCCAAAAATATATCTTCCAGATCGTCATTAGGGTTTTTACATTTCCCAGCTATTTTTGCTAGTTCAGCATCTTCATCATAATTTGAGCCATATTTCTCTTGTTGGAACTGAAAGCGATTGTTATTAATTTTGGAACGAAAGTTAAACTAAAGCTAAACTCTTATACATATAGATTTGATATGGTCTAGTGGTTAAGAGTAGCCCAGGAGGCTCAGGTTCAATCTGCGGTATCAGAATTACCTGTTTACATTTTTATATATTTTTATTAATCATTGTAAATAAATAGATGTTACTTAAAATAATCTTGTAAAGTAGTTTTTTTGATTTTTACCAATTAAAAAAATATTATGAAAATGTATTCCCGAATAATTATTATCTATCTATACATATAAAAGGCAAAGCTGAATTACTGATGTATCTTCGCATAGACTAAACCCTAGAAATGTAAATGGCTAGAAATTTGAAATTTTGCACACATATTACTCATATGACGTAGGCATCCACTAAAGGATTATTCAAAAAAGGGGATGATTGTTTTAAACCTAATTTTACACAGGCGAAGCCGCAGGAAAAAATGCTAGTTTTCTAGAAACCCCAAATAGACTTGAAATCAATATTTTATAATAAGGAACTTCATTCCTATCTAGTGTCCCACGACACAACATGGCTTTTTTTACAATAAAATATAATTTATTGTGATCTATTTAGTAATCTAAAAAAAAGTTAAAAAAAATATCATTACCATTTCATTCAAATTATATCTGTCATCACTAGCAAAATATTTTGTTCTCCCACTAGAATCATAAGTTTGTGCCTTGCGTTTTCCACTGTCCATATTCTTCTGGGGTTTGAGCAGGGGTCTACTATTGCCAGTACTAGATGTAGACATAAGCATTATGTTATCTTCTTCATTCTCTGGATGTGCATCTGGATTATTCTTCCTATATTCTCTTGCAGCTTCCAATTTGGCTTTTAGTTCATCAACTAACTTTGTATCACCCATAATTTCAGCTTTGACAATTTTTGCAGCTAACTTATTCATCTTTTCATCTGATAGATATAAGTTTGATGTAGTTTTAGTAGATTTTTTATCTATTGGTTTCTCTACTACCTCCAATTTTTCTTCAATTTCATCGTCATCTTTTGATTTTCCTTCCTTGCCTTTCCTACTTTTCCAGTTGTATGATTTTCTGTAATCTCTTGATTCATCGTCTTTCTTATAATCTCCAGTAGATTTTCTTGTAAATCCTAGATCATCTGAGGGTTTGATAAATTGTCTTGATGTTCGAATTTCTTGGGATGTTTGTGGTACGCCGGTGCCACCATTCTTCCAATAAGGATTGAGTTCGCGACTGCTAGAGGCCGGGTTATATGAATCAATAGCTTTCTTATCTTTTACCTCTTTTTTCTCCCGTAAATCGTCTTTTGTATAGGTCTTCAACATTCCTGTCATGGACATCCAATCATCTCGATTTGAAGACGTGCTTGTAGACGGTTTTTCAACCCAATTATCGGAATCGGATCCATTGGAAGAATCTGAAGACTAAAGACATAAAAATGTGATTACCAAGGAATAAGGTTTTAGCTAAAGAAGTAAGAACACAAGTTACTGTCTCAAATACTTACGCTTTTTTGTCTACTTTTCTTCTTATCACTTTTAAGCTTTGCATGTTTTTTGTGTTTTTTATGCTTCTTACTATGCTGTTCTTTCATATTATTTATTCAAGCATTTAGTACCTATGCACATATTTATACCGATTTTTTATTATTAAATAAATATTTCCAAGATTTTACCACTTTGTATTTATTTGATGTATTTTCCTTCTTCTTAGATTTTTTTAACAATTTATGACATTTCATTTTCTTTGTAAAGTGCCATACTCACGGTCCATGCGCGCATAGCATGCGCGGTCCAGCCTGCAAATCTTATTCTGTGGCTAGTTTTGTCTATGTGAATAATTGTTAGTACAATGTTAGTACATGTTTGACTTGTGTAATGTGTTTGACAAAATGACAACCGAGAATTGTCATTCGTATTTCGTATTTCGTTGTGATTGTGGAAAGGAATTTCGTAGTCTATACAATAATACGACTTGGGATATATTTAATGGAGTGATTAGATCATTTTCAGCAAAACTTGTTTGTAACTTGGTGAAAATAAATTAAGCCTTTAGCTATCTTACAATAACTAAGAAGTCAAATTATCTAATTTCAACTCTGGATCGTAAAACAACGATACCTATCTCAAGTAAGGACATGGCTACATGTTTATACATATAAAGGTGTAAAATTTAATTAAAAGGCCACTTTTGTGTAATGCAGAGCTATTTATAGGTATGTATATGATTTTAAGTAGTCCAAGTAGTGCGTAATTCTATTCATGCATCTTGGAATCGACGTGCTAACATAATTCGACAAGCATGTAATTTCTCTTTTCGCTTTCATTTTTCTATTGCATAGTCGCGGAAACGACAAAATTATAATGACTACGTCGATAGTAACGTTTTATAATGAATACAGGTTTTGTTTCCGTTTATATTTTTAGATATAAAACTGCATAATGTTTTCAAAGAAAAAGAAGAAGGTACTTATTTCTCCACCAAGTAATTTCGAGCATAGGGTGCATACTGGTTTTGATAAGAGAGAAGGAAAGTTTGTGGGGTTGCCACTCCAATGGGCTTCTCTTGTAGGAAATAATCAGGTAAATATTTAAATAAATTATTAAAATATCATACATTTTAACGTAGAATTTACTTTTAATTGTATTAGATAAATGTACCATTCACTTTTTATTTTAAAATTATTTACATTCACAATTATTTTTATTTATCAAAACTGTTTTTAACATCATTGTCATTTTAGATTCTTAAATCAACAAACAGACCTCTACCATTGGTTGACCCATCTGAGATAACACCAACAGAGATACTCGACTTAAAGACCATAGTGCGTGGGGATCACAGGACAACATCAGTTGCTTCAATATCAAGACCCGTGTCTGCCAACCCATCTACTCAACCTATACAAAATGGTGTCATTTTACCAAAAACATCAAATGTTGCAAGATCAAACTCACTCAGAAGCACAAGTCCTCCGAGAATAAGGAGGGATCTACGAAATCAACCGAACATTCCACCTTCGGTGCCTGAAGAATCACCCCCAGTGCCACCTGCACCTACTCAGTATCCGAGCTTGAGAAGGGAGCAAAGTAACTATGCGTTGAATAAACCAATATCAGACTCTCCAATTGAGTGGTCTCATAGTCATCATGAACCTACTGTGAGACCAGTGTCGGAACCAGTTGACAATCAACCCCCAATTCCTTATCAGAGTGTGCAGAATGCCAATGTGCCCTACCCACATAGTCATCCCCAGCAAATGCTGCCAGGACATAGCATTAACGGAAACAATAATATGGGTAATTATGATATTTTACTTTTGATACATTGAATATATTTTATTATATCTTTTTTTTATAACTTTGAATTTATTCTGTTTTTTCTATTTAGTTTTCTAAGAAAACATGTGTTTTTAATTTAGGCATACAATTAAATGACTATTATTACAAATTACGCAAATGCAACACTATGGCTATCTATTTTTTTAATTAGGCTTCAGATGACCAAACAATGTACAGTAATTTACCTAAAATAAATAATGTATCTTTGCCACTATATTTACATGTATATCTCTGATTATATTTATTACAGCATTAACCTATAATTTATGTACAATAAGCTCTTTTCTTATTCCAATGTAGTTTTTAAGTTGTAACTTTTGTTGTTTATTCATAGTAAATAAATAAATATTTTAGGTGATCCGTATCCACCTATACGTCATCAACACCTGGGTCCAGGAGGTCCAGCAGCCGCCCACCTGCCCCTCGCTGCGTCCAAGCATGAGCTGCGCCTTACACACGAACAGGTTAGTTGATTACTTAGTTATTGTATTATAAAGCCACTATTTAGGTAATGTAATTTTGTCATTATGCCTTTAAGTACGACCTCTATGCCTTTATAAAGATCAAATATATAAATTATTATAGTAGTAAATTCGAAATAATATGGCGCCGACTCGATCCTATTCTCATTTGAATTGCACTATATCAAAAGTCAATATTTTCAAAGGTACAAATCGCTGTACCTTTGAAAGTATATATTATGTCACCGTAAAATTGTAAAAACCGTTAGATTGTAATATTACTAGACATATTATAAAATGTCGACAGATTGTCAAATAAAAATAAAAGTTGGATAGTCCATTTACCGAGGAAGGCTTTAGGCTATATAACATTATGTTATGCTCAATTTGAGCGGAGCACCAATCAAGAATGTTTCAAAATCGCGGGTTTTGTTTCCTTTTGAGACCTTTCGCTGCGTACGCCTTTAAAGTTTCGCTAAAATTATGTACGACAGAATGCCTATGCTAAAATTATGTATGCCGCTTTACATCATTTGATTTCAATTAGTATTTTAGAAGATATCGCAGTAATAAAACAATCAAGCGCGCAATAATAATGTACGGCGCGCGGCGGGCAGTCGTGACGGGGAAGCGCTTCTACTTCTACGTAAATGAAGTCGCGGGTAAATTTTTGCGATATCCCAATTCCCAAAGTAACTGTTCCACGCGGACAAAGTCGCAAGCAAAAGCTAGTAAAATAATATATTGTTTTACATTTACCAAGTAGTACCTAATGACTCAATATTTCTGAATATATTAAAGAGACTAAATATTTTAGATGTAGTCCGATCCGATTAAAGAATAGCTTTCGAAATTTAAGATATAGTTCCACATATGTCCAATACAAAAAATATACTGTTGCTAGTTCCTGTGAGTAGCATCTTTTTCACGAACGAAGTTGCTTTTTTACACGAAGTCACAGGCAATGTCTAGTACATAATATGCAGCATGAATTTCATACAAGTACCTCGTTAGGACTATAAAGGGAAGCAGTGGCCTAGATCCTCCATCCATCCGGCCATCCCGCCGCGGGAAATAGTTCGTGCTCCCGTTTGCGTTTTGTGGAAAAAACACTTGACCTGTTTGATCCTCTCTCCTTTTTATGAGACCAACTGTGGACCAATGGAATGTAGAACACGTAAAATGTTATTTATTATTATTTATCATCTTACGTAGCTACTTATACTTCAACTTTTCGAAATAAAAATAGGTATGAATAATTGTTTAAAGAAGTGAAAAAAATAAGAAAGCTTTATTTTGGAAGTTTTTCTTAATTATGACATTTTATCCCTGATAGATTCCATAATTGATAACCTGGCAGGTTATCAGTTATGGAATCTATCAGGTTAAACCTGCGGTTATTTTTAACATTACAGAACAAAGGGTCAGTTCACGCCGAGACAAGACGTGCTCTTTTAAAGATGTGATTTAAAATAATTTGAACTTTGTTTACTACACAAAAAGATGCACTGCGCTGCGCCACTCTTGTATCTTACACGTTTCATTTAGAGATGAAAATTCCCCGGAAAGTTTCCTTTTCTAAGGAATACTTCCTGAAAACTTCCTGAAAATTTCCAAATTTGGAAGTTTTCAAAATATATGACTTGTAGAATATTTGTGAATAATAACTTACCAGGGATGATTGTACCTACAAATGTAAGCAATTTACCTAACGAAAAATTAAATAAAAATGTGTCTTTCCATACAAGAGTTACCCCCGACTCGTCACTCCTTCGATTCGTCACCAAAAATTTTGTCTTTACAACGACACCCGACTCGTCACGACTAAAAATGATAATAAATTATTATTGAGATTAGATCAGATCTGATTGACTTTAGTATGAAAAGTTTTAAGTAGGTATATTTTGTTTTACGTCTGACAGTTTCATTGTCTGAACACACCCTCTTTGTCGAATGATTTCAATTTCACCCTTAGAATATATTATAGCTTTATTTCTTTTTCATTTCAGTAAATATTTTTTACGTATATCATCTTAGTAAATAACATTATTTCATTATGAAGGCAAATTTAACCAGATACCTATACGAGTGGGTTCATGTATCAATAATTTTACTATAAACTGTTTTATTAACTACTAGCTGGTGCCCGCAACTTAGTTTGCGTAGAATTATAGTAAACGGAAACGAAACCCTTTTAACCCTTTTTTTTTTTTTTTTTTTTTTCGGGGGGGAAAATGCTTTACGCATACCACCCAGGCGCAGGGGGCACCCAAGTGGTGATGTGGGACTCACGGTATACCCACTAAAAACCCCCCCATCTTCCTCCTCACCGCCCTCTGACGGGGCCACGAGAACGATACACACATCCGCGACCCCGCCGGCGGCAGCCGCCTACAAGCGGCTCCATCATTAAAGCCCGAAGGCCCTCCACGATGGGTGCACCAGATGGTATTAGGTGCGCTTCCTCCTCGACCTCCACCAGTACTGTAGCAGACTCCCCCTGAGTCTGCTACTAGGAGGCCATGGGTACCAGATAAACTGGTACCCGGTGGCAGATCAGGTCTGTGGTTCTGCCACCGACCACACCTCGGTCGCAGAGGATAGGGCAAGCGGCGCACCGCAATACCGACATGCCTCTTCCTCTGCGGCCCCACCAACGCCGTTTCAACGGAACGGCCCCGCCAGCTCGCAGGGGGTAGGGAGAGTGGCGTACCGTAATACCATCACGCCTCTCCCCCTGCGATCCCTCCACGGCCGCAGAAGATAGGGAGAACGGCGCACCGTAATACCGGCACTCCTCTTCTTCTGCGGTCCCACCTCCACGCGCGTCCTCTGCGGGCATGTTCAGCCCGCTGGGAGCGCCCTCCTCGGGCCAGCCGGCGGCAAACAGGCCGGCCCCGGTTGCCTCTTAGCTTCACCGTGGGTGACCAGTCCACGGTTACTAAGCCCCACCGCCACGACAAGGCGTGCAACCATCGGGGGGAACCCTTTTAACCTTTTTTTTTTTTTTTTTTTTTTTTTTTTTTTTGTTTCCGGAGGGGAAAATGCATTACGCATACCACCCAGGCGCAGGGGGCACCCGAGTGGTGATGTGGGACTCCCGTATAGGCTAATGGGACCCACGGTATACCCACTAAAAACCACCCCCCACCTTCCTCCTCGCCGCCTTGTGACGGGGCCACGGGAACGATACACACATCCGCGACCCCGCCGGCGGCAGCCGCCCACAAGCGGCTCCATCCAAGGCCCGAAGGCCCCAGGCGCACCAGATGGTAAGGTGCGCCTCCCTCCTCGGCCTCCACCAGTACTGTAGCAGACTCCCCCCGAGTCTGCTACTAGGAGGCCACGGATACCAGCCTCCACAACCGGTACCCGGTGGCAGATCTGGGCTATGGTTCTGCCACCGACCACACCTCGGACGCAGAGGATAGGGCAAGCGGCGCACCGTAATACCAACTTGCCTCTTCCTCTGCGGCCCCACCAATGCCGTTAAACTTACGGAACGGCCCCGCCAGCTCGCAGGGGGGTAGGGAGAGTAGCACAACACCACCACGCCTCTCCCCCTGCGATCCCTCCACGGCCGCAGAAGATAGGGAGTACGGCGCACCGTAATACCGGCACTCCTCTTCTTCTGCGGTCCCACCTCCTAGCGCGTCCACAGCGGACTCCTCCAGCCCGCTGGGAGCGCCCACCTCGGGCCAGCCGGCGGCAAACAAGCCGGCCCTGGTTGCCTCTTCGCTTCACCGTGGGTGTCCAGTCCACGGTTACTAAGCCCCACCGCCACGTCAAGGCGTGCAACCATCGGGGGGAACCCTTTTAACCTAACCTAACCTAACCTAACCCGACTACAGCGAATAGACCAGTGCCGATAGGTTTTGAAACAAAATAAATTTATAGTAGGATGATACCCATCGGAAAAGGAAGAGAATGTAACAAAAATAAAAGGAAAAAGTCGGAATGTGAGGAGGGTGAGTTTTTAAGGGTAGAAAACGGTTTATCTCGATTTCCGGCAAAACTACAAGTCCTATGGAAAAACGTCAAATGGCATAGTTGTAGATAATAAAAAGATCTACAACTTTTGCATTTACACTCTTTTCACATAACCTCAAAATTTATGTGAAAAATTCAAATAACCAAGTTTTTGGTTTTTTATTTTTATCTTGTACAAAAACAAAAACAATTGTCACAAAATTTGGTGAAAACTTAGCTTTTTATATCCTAAATACACTGTAATTTTTTTGATTTAAAATATTTACTTTTTCACCTTATTTTGTCTTAATATCAAAAAAAAAATAACCCTAATTTTCAATCGAAAATTCTCGCGTCCAAATATCAGCTTTTTTTAAAAATCGGTGGGTTTCTTGTTCGATGAAATCTATTCTTTCTGATGATGTAAAATATATACCTCTGCATTATAAATAGTAAATCTTCTCAGAAAGTTATTTGAATTTTTCACATAAATTTTTAGGTTATGTGAGAAGAGTGTAAATATAAAAGTTATAGATCTTTTTATTACCTACAACTTTGCCATTTGACTTTTTTCCATAGGACTTGTAGTTTTGCCGGAATTCGAGATAATTCGTTTTCTACCCTTAAAAACTCACCCCCCTCACTTCCCGACGTCAAATCGCCCGTAAATTATTTTTCCTTTTATTTTTGTTACATTATCTTCCTTTCCCGATGGGTATCATCCTACTATAAATTTATTTTATTTTTGACCATTTTCAGATGTAAAAGCCGTAGTCTAGAAGGCAAAAGGAAGGATAATGATTTTGGCTGTCTATTACCTGGCTGCAGCTAAAGGTGTTTGGTATCAAAATAAAGATCTTGAAGAGACCATTCCAAAAATGTACAACACATAGTAAAATAGTCAAGTATGAGTATGAGTCTGATGACTGAAAAAAATACATTCATACGTTCATAACGAAAAAATACGTTCATCCTATTACGGGTTGAATATCGAAAAATTATGAAATATTATGTGCTTAAGTAATTTCTTTTAGGACTACATTTACAAAGTTCCAAGCCTAAATGCTCATGTAAAAAACTTACCCATACAGACTTTAGTACCCCTTTTTACCCCTTAAAACATATAAATATGTTTTCCCCATACAAAGTTTAGTACCCTTTTACCCCTAAAAAGATCGAATTTTAGAAAATGCTGAATAAGAGTTTTAGTAAATCATACCAAAGAGGAACATTACGAAATTCTAAACAGATCTGACCACAAACAAAAAAGTTACATGTTGATACCCTTTTTTACCCCTTTAGGGGATGAATTTCGCAAAATCCCTTCTTAGTGGACCTATACGTCACAAAAGGAAGCCACGATCCAAATTTTACGTTTCTAGCTTCAGTAGTTTTGCCTCGGCGTTGATGAATGTTGGTGTCAATAGATGGCGTTGAGTCAAGGAATCGTGCTTAATGTGTTCAATTGAATCGAAACTATAAAAACTAACTAATATTAGTGTAATTTGCATTTAAACCAACTGTCTTTATAAGATAAATGATCAGTTTTGAAACTTGCCGAAGCCCACTGTAGTGGCTTTCAGATGTTCTATATATATCGCCGATATTAGAAAACTTCGATAGCGCGATTCAGGACTGTGCGCTGATTGGTCCGCCACAACTTCCTCACGAGGAAGTATTCAGGAAGTTTTCAGGTAAACTTCCTGAAACTTTCCCGAAAATTTCCAAAATTTCGGAAACATTCCGGAGTTTTCACCTCTAGACTTTCATTGCACGTTTTACGTAGTAAATATTATGTAAAGTTTTATTTTGAATAGCTGGGTCCACACCAAACGATCCAGCTTGGATCGGCGATCCCGCGATCCGCGATCCTGGTTCTGTGGAGCGTGGATCATGCGCCATCTTTGTAGCTCGGATAGCGCGTGGCACGTCCACACCAATCCATCCAAGCCGTGCGCGATCGGAGCGCGTTGGATCGTTTAGTGTGGACCCGGCTATTCGCTATCTTAAAGGTGAACGCGCACCTTTACGCGCCGCGAGAGCCGCACGCGCCGGTCATCGAATTTTATAACTCTTTGTATGAAATCGTATGCAACGCCGCGCACCTAGGAATCGATTCCTGCGGCGCGGATAGGTGCGCGTTCACCTTAAATAGTGCATACCGCGTCGCCTCTCGGTGTAAACTTACCTTAAAATGACAGGTCACAGGATCTATGTAGGTACACATCAGTCCGGTCATTCGACTAGGATTCGATAACTTCTCTGCGTGGCAACTGGCAACCTAAAAAGTTTTATACTTGCCGCGCGAAGCGTTGACCAATAACCGCGCAGTAATTTTTTGAATCCGAGTCTGTGGTGCCTTATATCTTTCATCTTTGTCATCATCATCATACTATCTAGTAGCAATTTGCAATGACTTTAACGGCTAAGCCTGGCCACAGACGTTCTTAATTTGACATTCTTTAAGAACGTCAAATTCAGGTCGAAGGCAAAGTTTCCATACAAAACACGCCTAGTGTTAATCTTTCAGATTCTTAAATTTCAGTTCGAACTTTAAGAACGTCAAATTAAGAACGTCTGTGGCCAGGCTCAGCGTGTGTGTGACATGGTGTCTGAATATTGTCTATGGATTAAGATTCTTAAATTCAGGAAGGAATTCAGCACGTCTGTGTCCATGCTAAAACTTTAAATAACTCTTCTGTCCACAGTTCCGTGCGGCGCTTAGGCTCGTAGTAAGCGAAGGGGATCCTCGCTCGACGCTCACTGGTTTCACCAAGATCGGGAAGGGCAGCACGGGTATCGTGTGCGCCGCCACCGACACGCGCACTCGACGCCGTGTAGCGGTCAAGATGATGAACTTGCTGAACCAACAGCGCAGGGAGCTGCTGTTTAATGAAGTGGTGAGTAATAATTAAACGAGCAAGGGGTCGGCTGATAGCAAAGGCGGGTAAAGTGCGCGCCGCGAGTGCAAACACTGCATGTATATATGTATATAATGAGCACCATGGGCGTAGCTAGGAGGTGGGGGGGGGGGGGGGGTGGTTGGGGGTTCCATGTGGATGACCCATATACAGAGGCGTATTTAGAAATTTTGCGCCCCAGGCTAATTAACATATTTTGCCGCCCCATGAACCTTATCTGCCAAAATGATTTTTTGAACTTATTTTATAAAAAAAAATCAACAGCCTAAAACAGAATTTTGATACTAATTTGTACTACCCATATGTATGTGTTTATGTTAAATGCGTTCAAACTGAGTAAGCGAGCAAATGTTTTTTACTCCTTTGCCTGTTGTTAAGAGCATTGATCGGCGCGAGACTCAGATTTCACGAAAAACGCTACTTTTCAAATGCGTCTATATCTAACAAAAACTGGTTATTCTGATTTTTACATGTAAAAAAACACTAGAAAATATTGTATTCTAATTTTTCACTTATCATTTTTTTTAAAATAATTTCAAACTTTTGAATAAAACTGACAAAACTAACCAGAAGTTTTTACAACTTTAGGTTCAGGGGCAATTTCAAAACATATAATAGCTAAAACCGCTTACATTTTTTAAAAACAAAAAATCTTTACAAACTTGTTGGATCCTCTTCTAGATTATCTCTTTGTCAGATTATTTTTATATACGTTTCTATCTCATAAAAATAAAATTTAAAGAATGCGAGATTATCAGGAATTATAGTTATTTAAAATGATGATATTTATGTATTTTACTCGCTACTTTTGTTTCTTACTTACATAATCTATGAGAAGAACCTTTTATCTTTAATATGCTATTTAAATTTTTAACTAAATTAGTTTGACGATTTTATATGAATTTTTAAAACTACTAAATAAATCAAGGCGCACGAGCGTTTACAAATACTGTTGTAAACACTTGTGCGCCTCGATAAATACAGTAGTTTTAAAAATTCATATAGTATTTCTAGTGTTTTTCTACATGTAAAAATCAGAATAAACAGTTTTTGTTAGATATAGACGCATTTGAAAAGTAGCGTTTTTCGTGAAATCTGAGTCGCGCGCCGATCAATGCTCTTAAACAAACCCCAAGTAATGCACTTTTAGTCGTTTTATTTTCTTGAACCCCAGCCGAAACCAAAACCTGGTTACGCCCGTGATGAGCACTACACTGGCGAAACACACACAGGTGCATTTTACTTGTGTGGCGATGTGCTGCGAGTGCAGGCTTTGAAAAGCAATTGTCTAAAGCTTGTGTCGAAGACATCCGGTATACCACTTTTCGACCTTATAACTTGGCAATAACTACCCACATAAACGTTTCCTGTGCAACCGTGTCGTTAGAGCTTGGAATAGCCTGCCATTTAAACCAGTTTAGGAGGTAGCTTAAAACAAGGAGAAGGACATAGGATACTTTTATCCTGTTTCCGAGGGACTCAAAACTCGAGAACGGCTGGACCGATTTGGCTAATTTTGGTCTTGAAATAATAGGGAATATGCATGTATTTTTTTTTTTTTTTAAACGTTTCTACTGGTTATAACATTACCAAAAATATATATAACACATCAAAAACATTATCCATTAAGCTGGAAAAAATGTTTAAAAATCACTGTAATTTTTGCGCGGTTTAAACACTCCTGTTTCGCGGGCTTGGGTTGTGACGTCATCGTACACGAAAAAGACAGTTGACAGATAAAATCATAGACGAGTCAGAGCATAAAATTAAATTTAACGTCAGTCATGTCATTGCCACGAAAGACAGCGTCGTGTAGCGTGACGTCACACGCGCGTCACCATTGGTCGCGACTCGCGACCAATGGTGACGCGTTTCGCAATTTTAAATATCCCGGGCTGATTTTGCATTTTTTATATATTTTTTTTCGGCTTAAATAGGAACTAAATTTAAAAAATCCTTTTAGTTATAATGTGACGACAATAAAGAACAGGGAAAAAAATATTTCAGGCAAATTAAATTTTTATGCATATTCCCTATTATGAAAGTTCAGGGAAGGTTTAAACAGTGAGAAATACTGGAAAAGGTGTAGGTTGTAGGAGCAGGTGTAGTCATTTATTCATTCAAGTTCATAATATTTAAGATAGAAAATCGTGTGTCTGGGCAGCTAGTTAAATATATTTATTTTTAAAGTTAAATATATTATTTTTAACTTTTATATAACTAAAGTTAAAAATTAAATATATTGTAATAACAAAAAAACTTATTACCCATATGGATATAGAGAAATAGCCTACATTTAAGTACATTTCATAATTACATATGTATTTTTATTTCCCAGGTGATAATGCGCGACTACCCACACCCTAATATAGTGGAGATGCACGCGTCCTATCTCGTGGGCGAAGAGCTGTGGGTGGTCATGGAGTATATGGCCGGAGCGTCGCTAACCCAGATCGTGACACGAACACGCATGGACCCCGAACAAATTGCTACTGTGTGCAAGCAGTGTTTGAAGGTTAGCCTAGATTCGTCTTGTAACTTGTTGTGCGTCTACTAAGCTGGACGTGTCGGCCATCCGTCCCCCTGGGTTTCGAGAGAAAAGAGGGAGTGCTCTTGTGTACTACGCACACACTTGGGCACTATAAAATAACTCCTGCGTAGCGTAGCTGGCCTTGTTTCAATGAAACGGCCATTTTACCGAAAACGGTGTGGGGAACTATTACTATTATTGATGTTTTGCAGATAATGTTTAAATCATTAAATCGCCCTCTAAACTTTGTTTAAATACTGATGTGATTCACTTATTAAAAACTAATAGACACAAGATGTTAATAAAGATGCAGCCCACCAAAAGGAAATCTCGCGGGAACCGTACATTACGCTGCGATAAAAAGTAACCATGTTTTTCTCTGTGGTTTACTCTATATCTGTGCCAAATTTCATCAAATTCAGTCATGTAGTTTCTGAGCCTATGCAATGAAAACAAACAAACAATTCTTTCCTCTTATTATAATATTAGTATCTGTAGAAAAATGCAACTTCTTGCTGTAGTTGGTTAATATAAACACCATCTTTCGTACAACAATGTTTGAATAAATATACTAAGTTATCTATATTTTGATGCATATAGTCAGCAGAAATTTGCACAGTTTATTAATTATTCTATTGTATAAACTAATGAATGTTTCTAGCAATCCCTTCTACCTATGCAATAGCAAAAAGTCACGGTTGAATAATAATATTTACGTGAAAATTAAATTCGATATAATGAATAATTTTACAGGCTCTGGCATTCCTTCACGGCCAAGGAGTAATTCATCGTGACATTAAATCTGACTCCATTCTGCTGACAGCCGACGGCAGAGTCAAGTTGTCAGACTTTGGATTCTGTGCTCAAGTATCTCAGGTATGCCATATGCATGTAATATTCTCTGATATATTAAGCTGCTTATTGTATTTCTTAGTTCTTACTAACAATTTATATAAGTGTTGTTTTATTTCAATTTTACTTATGCTTTTTTATTTATAAAAGCATTTGTGATGTGGTGGACCATTTTGCCCCATGATCCTTCACAAGTTTTAACAGTTCGGCTTAGTGGGCTTTGGTCTGACCGAGCACTACCACCTCGCTCTGTCAGAGATCTCCCTTTGGGGTAGGGTTACCATCTGACCGGATAAATCTGGTCTAGACCAGATTTTAAGGATATAGACTGGACCTTTACCAGATTTAATTCGAGACCGGATTTTTAATCATGTCAATAAATAATCAATGATAACCATTACCAAACATCTACTGAAAACACTTGAAAAGTATAATTTAAAAGAAAAGTGCGTGTCTTCCACTGGCGATAACGCTAATGTAAATTTTGGAGGTGATGCTAGAAATGTGGGTAACAATGTAAACACATTTGAATATCAACTTTGATCAAGAAATTGTTGTCGGTTGTCCAGTTCATATTTTACCGGACCTTTTAACCATAATCAAGATTTTTAACACTTGCAACGGGCTTTTCGATTTTAACCCCTGGTGGTCCCTACTTTGGGGCTACCACAGCTATTCCCACAAGCTAAAATAATTGTCTATGGTCTGAATTTCTCAATCATTGTTGATTGAAAATATAAAAATGAAGAAAATATACCTAATTTATTTTCTATTCTCAATAAAAATATTTGCTATTCTAGGAGCTGCCCAAACGCAAATCCCTGGTTGGTACTCCGTACTGGATGTCTCCGGAAGTGATATCCAGACTGCCCTATGGCCCAGAAGTGGATGTGTGGTCTTTAGGCATCATGCTGATCGAAATGGTCGACGGGGAGCCACCTTTCTTTAATGAACCACCATTGCAGGTATGGATTGTATAAAGTACTTAATGATTACTTCCAAATATTGTTAATTCATAAACCTGATGAATTATACAAACTAAGGGCCTCTATTTTAAATACATAAAGTGTATGTTTTAAAATCTTTTTGTACTTAGTTTTTATCAATGTCTTCTGTTAATACTTAATCTACTCTAACTTTGACGACCTCTGTGGCTCAGTGGTTGAGCGTGTTGGTGATCAAGGGGTCGCGGGGTGAAATCTCGCCGAAGGAACAAAAGTTTTCTGTGTTCTTGGGTCATGGATGCGTATTAAAAGTGTATAATATAATAAAAATCTTAAATATGTCTATAGTATAAAATTATTAAATATATTTCCGTTGTCTGGTACCCGTAACACTAGTTCTTCGAGAGCTTACCACGGGGCCAGATTGACGTGGTGTGAAGTGTCCAGAGATAATATTTTTAATTTGTAGATATCTTCCAGCTTCCTGCGTCATTAATGGCAACAAACATCCCACACGATCTACTCAGTGTGCTGATAGATTAGTCACTAACAACCTCCGTGCTCTAGTGGTTAGAGCATTGGCTCTCGACTCGGAGGTTGTGGGTTCGATTCCTGCATTGGAACAACAAAAAATGTTGTTTCCAAGTTTGGTTAGGACAATGCAGGCTGATCACCTGATTGTCTGACAAGATGATCCATGCGTCGGATGGGCATGTAAAGCGTCGGCCCGGCGCCTGATCTCTCTACAGTCGTGTCGGTTATCCGTCCCACTGGATTATGAGAGTTAAGGAAGAGAGAGTGCTCTTGTGTACTCCGCAAACACTTGGGAACTATAAAATTAATCATGCGTAACTGGCCTGGTTTCAATGAAACCGGCCACCATCACCGATATCGGTGTGGGGAGTTATACTAACGGTTACCATTATGTACAATACGGCCGATGTATCTTGGCGAGTCTGAACTCCGCGCAGAAGGTTGCGCAATAGTTGTTTCTAAGTGTTTTCGTATTTATTTTATTTGTACTAATTGGTCAACTGTATTAGGGAAATTTTATTAGTACATCGGCATATAAAAATAATACAATAACAGTTTTCTTCACGAGTTGTACATGCGCTAAAGTTCGCAGAGCCTATGTTCAGACCCGTCAAGATACAGCGGCCGTAGTGTATAAGCTGATATTGTTATTACAACGAAAACAATGATTTGCAGGCGATGCGTCGTATCCGCGACATGCCGCCGCCGCGGCCGAGACGCGCGGGCACCTGCCCCGCCGAGCTGCTGTCGTTCCTGGAGTGCGCCCTCGTGCGCGACCCCGCGCAGCGCCACACCGCGTCCCGCCTCCTGCACCACGCCTTCCTGCGCCGCGCCGGCCCGCCCGCCCTACTCGTGCCCCTCATGACGCCCGACGACCAGCCGCCCAACTAGCGTGCGTCGATACCTCACCAAACGATTCAGCTTGGATCGGCGATCCCTCGATCCTGGTTCTGTGGAGCGTGGATCGTGCGCCATCTTTGCAGCCTCATGACGCCCGACGACCAGCCGCCCAACTAGCATGCGTCTAGGTTCCTCACCAAACGACTCAGCTTGGTTCGCGATCCTGTTTTGTGGAGCGTGGATCATGCGCCATCTTTGCAGCCTCATGACGCCCGACGACCAACTAGCGTGCGTCGATAGCGTCCTCATCAAACGACTCAGCTTGGATCGGCGATCCCTCGATCCTGGTTCTGTGGAGCGTGGATCATGCGCTTTGCAGCTCGGATTGCGCGCGGCACGTCCACTCCAAACGCTCTGTGGAACGAGCTCCATGCCGCGCGTTGGATTGTGTGTTGTCACGTCATGCATAATTCTGCGAGCCCCTGTACACGTCGCGTTTCGGAGCGTGTGCTGTTGCTGATTTTTATACAAAAATTATATAAGAAAAAAGGCGCTTCGTACACTTGATGTGGCAATATTTCCAATGTGACAATAAGCCGTGTCGATCATCATGTCACCATGAGCTCAGTGGAATTTATATCCTGTCATAGATGAACTTTAGTATTATACGCATGCCCCGCGACTTAAAGCAGCACTTTGGTTCAATAATCCTGTACATAATATACTTATCAAAACTCCTCATTTAATTTGGCACTCATTATTCACAAGTTTTAAATCTGTAACGCTTACCCACCGCTAATTTTACTTGCACTATAGCAGCAGCTAGAAATGTCACATTATATTATAATAACGTAACGGCGTATCTTTAAACAATTCGTACGAATAGTTAGTATCTAGACGTCCACTTTGTGCCTTTACGAGTAACTTTGCACCTCTAGAATATATTATATACAGTATTTGTAGATGATTCTTAAACTTAAATATTTGATATTGATTTTCTTATATTTACAAATGTTTCTAAAAATACTTAGAACAGGAGTTCCCAGCCAGTGGGTTGCGCCTTCATAGAGGGGCGTAGAGAGATGTCAAGGAGGACAATTCAATTCATTTATACAAAACTACAAATTCAACATAAGTATTTTTTTAACACAAATATTAATCGGCGCCTCGTCAATCGCTATTAGATGTTTCCGCAAGTAACAATATTAATTTATTTTCATACAAAAAGAGATTTGTATGAAAAATGACTTTATTGCATTAAAATTTTACCAGGGGAGCCTGATGTAAATGTGCCTGAAAGTATTATTTATAATTCAAGGGGGGCGCCGCGTCGTAAAAGAAAGGTTTTAAAATACTTAGAACACCTTTATAATTTATAAACGACAATGTAGGTACTTATTGTACTTTAATTAAAACTTTTATGAAGAATGAGTTTTATGAAGCATTTTTTTTTTTTAATAATAACTCCCACACCGATCTCGGTGACGGTGGCCGGTTTCATTGAAACCAGGCCAGTTACGCAGGAGTAATTCTTATAGTGCCCAAGTGTGTGCGCAGTACACAAGAGCACTCTCTCTTCCTTTTACTCTCGTAACCCAGTGGGACGGATGACCGACACGACTGGCGAGAGATGAGGCGCAGGACCGACTTTTTACATGCCCATCCGACGCTGGATCATCTTTCTTGTCAGACAATCAGGTGATCAGCCTGCATTGTCCTAACCAAACTTGGAAACAACATTTTTTGTTGTTCCTTTGTGGGAATCGAACCCACGACCTCCGAGTAGAGAGCCAATGCTCGAACCACTAGACCACGGAGGCTTTTATATTAATCAGATAAAATAATCAGTAAATATTAAGAAACTTTTGTCATTATGAAAAGCAGAGAAGAGGCAATCATTGTGTAAGGTATTTATAAAAAAAAATAAAGCCAAAAAAATTAATAGTTTGAACATTTCAACAAAAAATCATAAAAATCCAGTGAAAGAATTCCGTCATATTATAAACTTAAATATGAAGTAATTTACGTTTAAAATAAATTAATATTTAACTTATTGTGTAATGTTTAGATTAGATTAATATTGTTGAATGTTATTGTTACATAATGGCCATAAATGTTTGATTATACTCTATTTAATAAGTAACTAAGTTCTGTATTCTTATTTCCCGTCCATTTATAAAACTTATTGAGATTGTTGTTCTATGCATATCAATGAAATGTTTGTTCTCTTTACAATTGTTGTAAAAATGTGCCTCGACGAATTTGTGAATCAGTATTATAGAAATTTCATATTTTTGTAGATGTATGAAATTATGAATGAAATTTACCGATGTGCGTATATACTTTGCAATATATAATCATCGGTCACCATTATTGATTTTTATAATAAATCACGAAAATGCCTTCTCATTCAGCATTCCAAAATGTTTTAGAAGTTAAGATAATATTTAGGTTTTGTTTCTGTAATCTTCTACTTATTATCTAAAGAGATTAACGATTATGCTATTAGCTGTATCTGTGCTTATTTTTAGATATAAGGCAGCTAGTTCGTACTTATAAGTGTACTTAAAGGTCACCTTAACATAGTTCCGCCTTAATTCTTGGGAATTATTTATTATTGTTTGACAAAATATTTTGACACTCGTGTCAATTAGATATTCACCATATATGAGTTTTTGAGCATAGAAAACGGTAGTATCTTATTGCCATGTGTACAAAACATGCACCACTAAATGGTCTACACGCTGTTTGTAGACTTGGACGACTACGACGACACGACTCCTTCTTTGTTTTTGGACTCGCTAGCCTGGTTCTGGCCACGAATACAACTCGTCTATAGCTATGGTCGATAGTAAATACTTGGCACCTACAACATGTACACATGTTACGTTGTGTGCTGTCTATGCATAGTCATGACGTCACACGTCACATAATGTTTATATTCACAGACGACACACAACGTTACATGTGTACATGTTGTAGGTGCCAAGTATTAGCTAACGACCTTATAACTATAACGACGACTCGGATACGGGTTCTGGGCACACGAACGAATTATTGTTCGACCCATATGCTGGGTTCTTGGCGCTGTAAGTGTTAAGCAGCTTAGTACTAGAATTTCGATGATGGTCTTTTGTGGGAAAGACAACTTAACATGATACAATTTCCAGCACTACATTCCAATAAATTGCAACTATTTTTTTTACATTTGATAAAACATTATCTTTAAAGCCTAATTTTAATTCTACTAATTCTGTTAAGTTAATACCACATAAAAAGATACACAAAAAAATAATATTTATAGTATTTTAGCTAACGCTAGACGAGTGACTGATTGTTATATGAAAACTAATGTTTCTAAGTAAATGGCCTATTTATTCATCACAAATATCATGACAGACATTGTAATTTATAAGATCATTTTCTAAGGTAGCATGCCAAATATATTGTAATATCGCATTGTTAAATAAGAACTGTTATAAAATATAGTTTTTCCAAATAAAGTGGTTTTTATTGAATTCCTACTGGCCATTTCTCAAATTGATATCTTTTCAAGAATCATTTTCTGTCGTTGTATTTAAAATGTTAAATATAATGTAAACAAAATAATAATTGAATAGTGTGAAAAAAACATATATATTAGTACTTTTATTAATTATTATTAAGATTTACAATACAATACTATAAGAAAATTTACTTGTAAAATTCATATTCACTTTCATCTTTCTTGATATTATTTTTGTAACCCTTCTCGAAGTCCTTAGGAAGAACAATGTACCTGGAAAAGGATTATTTTATCATATTAAAATTAATAGCATAGCATATTTTTTACTATTTGGTATATAAAAAAATAATGTAAATATTAACATGTGAGTAAAACCTACAACTCGTCAACCATTTGTAGATGTCACAGAATGAAATCGTCTTTATAATAATATGTATTACTGTCTTTCAGTGGCGAAGGCTGCTTCTCCTTCATAGGGAAGCCGGAGCCTGTATAATAGGTAGGGATTTCTATGAAGGTTTGCAAAAGGTAAGTGACAAGGGAAGCCGATAGGAATGGAGTTATAGGAACCCTTTGCCACTGCTGTCTTTATTTACGTAAAACATCCAACTGCAAGTAGGTACATCAAGAATTCTCATAGAGCTCAACAATTCATTGGGATTGGCAAACCTACACTACGGCCGCTGTATCTTGATGGGTCTGAACATAGGCTCTGCGAACTTTAGCGCATGTACAACTCGTTGTAGAGGTATAAGAAATTATATTATTATAATCATAGTTGTGTCACAACACTACTTATAATTATGGTAATGTCACAGCACTATTCTGGACTATATATTGTTTATTTGATATTTAATAAAGACAGTCTTAATTAAGCAACCAGTGATTACATTTCATCCTAACCACCACCGTACATGGCGACCCTGCCTGTGGCGCCTGCATGTGAGCCGTCGCGAATTTGAAACCGTTCCATATCCGTCGCGTTTCGTGCCTCATAATTTAACTTAGAACAATGGAATTAATAAAACGGAGTCCTCAGTCGAAGTTAAAAGTGCTAATAAACCGGGAAAATGGGCAAGCAGCAGTCTAAAGAAGATACGGTCATCATACAAAATGCAGCAGGAGGAAATAACAATTCGCAAGTAGACGAAATTCGTTGGCATATGTCTACAACCAATACTTTGCTAACTGTCGTTACCCTGTTCATTTTGATAAGCCTTGTGGTTATTGCCTATAAGCAGTACAAAAGATGCCACAGAAAATGGATTGAGACGGAAATTACTCGGACGACAGCAAGAAAATCTTTTTTCCGGCGACACGGGCCATCAGAAACTGTGTAAAATAAATAATAATAATAATAATAATTAAAAATAATAATAATTAAAAGTGCTAAATGTGTGGTAAAAAATAAATAAATAAGTGGACTAAGCATAATAGTGTATTAAAAAAAAAAAAAAAAAAAAAAGAGTGCTTATAAAATATATAATATATCCAATCGCATAATATTAATAATTAAACATCATTAAATAAAATCGTTACAATAATTGCGGCATAATATTTATTCATCGTGATACGCGTACGGAACGAAGTATTCAGTGACAAACCAAACATGGACTCTGCAGTCGAATGAACTTTAGACTCTTAATATTTTATTGGACTTTAGATATTTTATTTTTTAATAATTCAAATGTAAGATTGTATTCTTTTTTCATTTTAAATTAATAGTGGTGGACAGTAAGCTATGATGGTAAGTATCAAATGGATATTATTGAAGGATTATATAATGAGTTAAAGAATGTAAGAATTTAATTAAAATTGGACCAAAACGAAGGAAGGGAAATATATTAAAAATAAAGTTAAGCGAGAGTAACGCCATTTATGAGCGCTTTAATAATTGGTCAATTGATTTTGAGAACAAATGTGAGAAAAAGTGCTTTACTAGTGATGATATTTTATTAATAAATAATTCTTGTACAAAATTTTTAGAATTATATGAAGATATTTTGTTGTTGTGTAAAAATAATTCGGACTCGGTATCAAAAATGGATTCTTTTGATTTAAGAACAGCTTTGAATCTTTTACCTATTATGACGAATGAGGAATGTAACACCAAACAGTTAATTGATAATATTCAATATTATAGTTCGTTATTAAAAGAAAATGAATGTAAGCAAAACCTGATTAATTTTGTCTTAAAAAGTAGATTGTCAGTAGAGGCTAAATTAAAATTAAAGTCGTCTTATGGTTCTGTAACTGAATTAATTAGTGATATGAAAAATACCCTTTTATGTAAGAAAGCTGCAGCCACAATTCAGCATAAATTACAAAATATTAAACAATTTGACAGGTCTATTTCAGATTATGGGAAAGAAATTACCGAATTATTTGTCGATCTGACGATTTCACAGTCCGACGGTAATGAGCAATGCTATAATATTTTAAAACCCATTAATGAAAAATTTGCCATTAAACAATTTGCAGATGGACTGCGAAGTCGTAGATTGAGTACGATTATTTCAGCTAGAAATTATGACTCACTTAAGGATGCAATCCAGATTTTTACGTGGTAGAGCCATGCTTCGGCACGAATGGGCCGGCTCGACCGGAGAAATACCACGGGCTCACAGAAAACCGGCGTGAAACAGCGTTTGCGCTGTGTTTCGCCGAGTGAGTGAGTTTACCGGAGGCCCAATCCCCTACCCTATTCCCTTCCCTACCCTCCCCTATTAACCTATTCCCTTTTAAAAGGCCGGCAACGCACTTGCAACTCTTCTGATGCTGCGAGTGTCCATGGGCGACGGAAGTTGCTTTCCATCAGGTGACCCGTTTGCTCGTTTGCCCCCTTATTTCATAAAAAAAAAAAAAAAAAAAAAAAGGCCGCTCAGGATGAGGACACATCAATGGCGTCAACCTCTGGAGAAATCTTAGGTACATATAGAAACTCGTTTTGTTTTAATAATATGAACAGAAATAACTATTTTAGAGGCCAGCGCGGACGTAGTAATTTTTTCGCTCACCGAGGACGAGCTAGAGGTCATCGTGGGCAATGGGTACCACCAGCACCGCGTGGTCAAGGGCATTGGAATCCGCCAGCCAGCCGTGGACTTTGGAATCCCCCCGCTCCCCGAGCACAATCCCGTGGTCATCGGCACAGAGGTAAGTCACAATATAATAATAATCGTGGAAATCAAAGGATAAATTTAATATGCCAAGACAATGAATCAGAATTAATACCGAATAAGTTTTTTCGAGACTAACAAGGAATATTTTATTTTTTCAAGCGATAGTAATTGTTATGTATCAATAGATTCTGGTTCTAAGTATTGTAAAAATCAACATTTTTTAGTAGACTCTGGAGCATCGCTATCCGCGTGCAAATATCAGCATGCGCAAAAATTTAACATTCCAATCCATACTGAAAATATTACCATACATGGTTTGGGTGGAAAAGTCCAGGCACTAGGATACGTTTATTTGCCTATGGTTTTAAATAATGAGTCTATTTATCATAAGTTTTATGTTTTTAATAACTTACCAATTAAAGTTAATGGAATTTTAGGTCGTGATTTTTTGAATAAATATAAAGCTAAATTAGATTTCGAGGAAAGCAATTTAACTCTAGAGATTTCAAATAATAATTTGGTCACTTTACCAATTCTAGCCGATTGTTCTGTTAATATTAATATTCCAGCTCGTAGCGAGTCGATACATTTTATAGAAACGGAGTTTACGGAAGATTGTGTAATATTTTCAAATGAATTAAAACCCGGTGTATTTTTAGCAAGTTAGACAAATACCTGTGCGTATTCTAAATGTCACTGAGAGTGATGTTTTATTAAATAAAATTACGCCGTCAGTCGAAAATTTGAATTGTTATAATATATGCACTTTTAAAAAAGCAATAAAATATGCTGATAGGGTTAAAAAGTTATTTTCTCTTTTAAATATGAAACATTTAAATCATGAAGAACAGAATAGTATTGAAAATATCTGTGCTTTTACGTGGTAGAGCCATGCTTCGGCACGAATTGGGCCGGCTCGACCGGATAAATACCACGGGCTCACAGAAAACCGGCGTGAAACAGCGTTTGCGCTGTGTTTCGCCGAGTGAGTGAGTTTACCGGAGGCCCAATCCCCTACCCTATTCCCTTCCCTACCCTCCCCCATTACCCTATTCCCTCTTAAAAGGCCGGCAACGCACTTGCAGCTCTTCTGATGCTGCGAGTGTCCATGGGCGACGGAAGTTGCTTTCCATCAGGTGACCCGTTTGCTCGTTTGCCCCCTTATTTCATAAAAAAAAAAAAAAAAAAAAAATATGCTGATATTTTCTATCTGCCAGGAGACAAACTAAGTACTACAGATGCATATACTCACACAATAACTTTAAAGCCGAACACAAGACCGGTATTTTCTAAACAGTATAAATTACCCCATTCTCAAAAGGATGAAATTAAAATTCAAATTAATAAAATGTTAAATGAAGGGATTATTGAACCTTGCAAAAGTGATTGGTCAAGTCCTGTATTACTAGTCCCTAAAAAATCTGAAAGTGGTAAAAAATGGCGACTAGTTGTTGATTATAGGAAATTAAATAATTGTATTGAGGATGATAAATTTCCATTACCTGATATAGGTAACTGAAATTCTTGAATCGTTAAATGGTAGCATTTACTTCACACATTTAGATTTGCATCAGGGTTATTATAATGTAAAATTAGAGGAAAATAGTAGAAAGTACACTTCATTTTTATCTGGTCAGTATCAAATGACTCGAATGCCTATGGGTCTTAAAACAAGTCCTAATTCATTCTCGAGAATGATAACTATGGCAATGGCAGGCCTTAATAACGAAAAATGTTTAATTTATCTTGATGATTTGATAGTTTTTGGTAGAAACTTAAGTACTCATAATAAAAATTTACTAGATGTTTTTGAAAGATTGCGTAAAGTTAATTTAAAGTTGAATCCGTCAAAATGTGATTTCCTTAAAAAAGAAATTCTTTATTTGAGACACATTATTTCAAGTAATGGAATATCACCCGATCCTGAAAAAATTATTACGGTACAAAATTATCCGATACCTACAACAACGGATGAAGTGAAAAGATTCGTTGCTTTTACAAATTAATACAGAAAGTTTATACCTAATTTTGCAGATATTGCATACCCACTAAATCGTTTAACAAGAAAAAATGTTGCATTCCAGTGGGATGAAAAATGCCAAAAATCATTTGAAACACTAAAGAAATGCTTAGTATCTCCTCCAATTCTACAATATCCAGATTTCCCTGAACAAAACAAATTTATATTACAAACAGATGCCTCTAATAATGCAATAGGTGCTATTTTGGCAAACGGTAACGGTCTACCGATAGCCTACGCTAGTAGAAGCTTAAATAAAGGAGAAAAGAACTATCCAACAATAGAAAAAGAATTACTTGCTATAGTTTGGGCAGTAAAGTATTTTCGTCCATATTTATATGGACGCCCATTTAAAGTACTCACGGACCATAGACCTTTAGTATTTTTATTTAATATGAAAGATCCATCGAGTCGACTCATGAAGTTTAGAATGACATTGGAAGAATATAACTTTGAGGTAGAATATATTAAAGGTTCAGACAATGCAGCTGCAGATGCACTGTCTCGAATCATTATAACATCAAATGAGTTAAAAGAAATGCATGAGAAAGTAGTTAACGTAATGACGAGAGCACAAGCGAAAAAAATAATTGATGTTGATTCTCCGGTGGATACGGTAAGCACTAATTTGGGGACTGATCACCCTCAAGTTGTGAATACCCATATTAAACCAAAGGAGTCAGTCGAGTTAAGATTTATTATTAATAGGAAAATGTTACATGAATTAAGAAAAACAAATAAGATTACTAAGGAAAATAAATTATTTTGTTATGTTGAAAGTAAAAAGTTAGTTTACATAAAATTCCTTAACTCTCAATCACAAATTACGCGAGGCGAATTTGTGAGAGAAATGGATGATTTTTGTAATTCACTAAAATTGAAAGAAGTATACATATTGAAGAGTAAAGAGAATAATATTTTTATTAAAAAGTTGTTAGAAGAGATAAGCAGTACGGAAAATAGGTCCGGACCGCGTTTATGTATTTTAGAAGATGTTCAACGCATTGATGACAAAGACGATAGGAAAGTGATTTTGAATGACTTCCATCTCTTACCTAGTAGTGGCCATGCTGGTGCGAGAAGGATGTCAAATAATATCAAAAAATATTATTATTGGCCTGGCATAGATAGTGATGTGAGAAATTTCGTTAAACGGTGCGATAAATGTCAACGCCAAAAATATTCTCAGCCAAATAAAGAACCAATGGTTATTACCAGTACAGCTAGTACTGCCTTTGAGAAAATATATTTAGATTTAGTAGGTCCTTTAGATGTAGATAGTAATGATTATAAGTACGCTTTAACATTGCAATGTGAACTCACGAAATATGTTGAGGCATATCCTTTAATTTCCAAGAAATCTGATGAAGTAGCTAGAGCTTTTGTAAATAATTTTATTCTTAGATATGGAGTGCCAAAAGAAGTTGCAACCGACAGAGGGAAAGAGTTCTTGTTGCAGATCTTTCAAGAGGTATGTAAACTACTTAATATTAAACAACTCAATTCTACAGCATACCATCACGAGTCTATAGGTGCTTTAGAGGTAACACATAAAAATTTAAATGCATTTATTCGTATTCAATGTGACAATTACCCTGAAATGTGGAGTACATGGCTCCCTTTCTGGTGTTTTGGTTACAATACCACAGTTCATACAGAGACTCAATACACACCTTATGAGTTAGTATTTGGTAAAAAATGTTCTCTTCCTAGTAATCTAACACAAGACCTTGATCCAGTTTACAATTGTGGATTCTATCCATACGAATTGAGGTATAGGCTGCAACTTTCTCAAAAGGAAGCTAAGAATAATTTATTAGAAAGTAAATTAAAGAGAAAATTAAGATATGATAAGAATATTAAACCTGTAAATTATAAAGAAAATGATTTGATTTTAGTTAAAAATGAGTTAGGTAATAAGTTTAAAGATATTTATTCAGGACCATATAAAGTTGTAAAGGATAAGTCACCTAATGTAGAAATTATAAATGAAAAGGGTAAAGTAGATGTGGTGCATAAGAACAGAACAAAACTTTATATTAAAAATAACGATAATTTATAAAATAATTATAAGTACTCTAAAAAAAAAAAACAACTTGTAATCTTTTTTTTTCATTAAGAAGGGTGATGTAGAGGTATAAGAAATTATATTATTATAATCATAGTTGTGTCACAACACTACTTATAATTATGGTAATGTCACAGCACTATTCTGGACTATATATTGTTTATTTGATATTTAATAAAGACAGTCTTAATTAAGCAACCAGTGATTTCATTTCATCCTAACCACCACCGTACATCGTGAAGAAAACTGTTATTGTATTTTTTTTATACCTATGTACTAATAAAATTTCCCTAATACAGTTGACCAATTAGTAGAAATAAAATAAATACGAAAACACTTAGAAACAGTTATTGCTTAACCTTCTGCGCGAAGTTCAGACTCGCCAAGATACATAGGCCGTATTGTACTGTCTCATACCACAATAGGCTACTTGGCCTTGTTTTTATTTGTCCTAAATGCTTCATAACAGCTGTTTTATTACACAAAAAAAACATTATTTAGAGCTAATTCAATAGCATGGGGATAGAGAAAACAAAATATATAAAATATAATGACATTATGTTTGTCATAAACTATTAATTTATAGAAGCATGTTTTCCTTTTTACTACTAGGTATGTGTTTAGGGGGTTTGTGTTGCTACAACATACGTTTTCCTAAGCCAAGTACTAAAGGAAATACTCCTTCAATGTATGAAATAGAGAAGCTGCATAATTTTCTTTTATTGGATTTTTGAAAAGTACATAATAAGCCAAGAAATATTTTCTTTGCAATGGCGTATCTACGATCAACCGTTGACGAAATACAGTCATCACAAAAGTGAGATCGTTTCAGAGCATCAAAAACGCTCTATACAAAAAATGACGTCACAGCTGTTGTGTCACAACGAAAATGTATGAAGATAAATACAAAATTGATTTTATTGACTTAAATACATACTGCGTTTATGTTAATCATTGTAATGACAAAAACAACACCAATTAACATAAGGATTTGAACAGTAATTTTCGTTTTGCGATATAAGAAGAAAAAAATCGTCGTTATTTTTAAATCCTATAACTTCTTAATTTAGCACTAATCACTGTACTTTTTGCCTTTTTCAGTCCATATTTATGTTGCCTTTCGGAAAATACGAATTTTGCTGATTTAAAACAAATGCATCTTCTCTATTCGCTTGATAAGCTAAAGAGAGTGTTACGTCGACGTGTTAAAAAGCGATGCATTTGACGCCAATCGTGGTCGAATAGTGGTGTATATGTCACCGTAAAATTATAAAAACCGTTAGATTGTAATAATACTAGTGAAATTGTATAATGTGATATAGAGATAATATATATATGATATATATATAGACTTCCGACGCGAATATCCTGCCTATAATTTAACATATTATTTTTCGTTAGATTATAAATATATAGTTTTTATTCTTTCGACATATTTTTACAATCTCGATAGTTATTTTATAATCTACCGGTTTTTACAATTTTACGGTGATAGATATAAAAGGGGTAGTTGTATATTCCTCACCTGTTCTCCCTCACAGCGTGCATGCCCGCCTCCTGGCAGATGGCGTTGATGTCGGCTCCGGACACGCGGTCGGGTCGCGCCACGAACTCCTCCAGATCAACCTCCTCCGACAAATTCATCTTCGCCGTGATCGTCGAGAAGATCAAACGCTTTTGACGTCTGAAATTATATTAATAGTAGTATAATTACTATAATTCTAAAGCCTCGTCCAGGCTACTCGCGAAGTAGGCCGAGGTTGGCCGAATAAGACAGTGTGGGCACGCACTTCGCTGCGCTTTTTGGTACATTGGGTTACTTCGCTGAGCACTACCTCGGCCTACTTTGCGAGCATCTATACTAATATTATAAACGCGAAAGTCTGTCTGTCTGTTACTTCTTCACGCTTCAACCGCTAAACCGATTTTTATGAAATTTTTATGTATACTTTGAGTCCCGGGAAAGGACATAGGATATTTTTTATCCCGAAAAAGTAGTGTTCGCGCGGGATAATGTATTTACGCGGGCGGAGCCGCGGGCAAAAGCTAGTAAGATATAAAATAACAATTGACATCACTTTCAAAGTCGATTTTTTATTTTAAAACCCAAAAATATTATAAATATTATATATCCTTTACCTGGAAATGTTAACGCAAAAAGTTTTTACCTGTCGGGTAGGGGGAATTCAATTTTCCTGTCGAGACGGCCGGGTCTAAGTAGAGCAGGATCTAACGTATCAGCACGATTTGTTGCCATTATAACCTACAGTAAGATTAAGTTTGTATTAGGATAATAATTGAAACGCAAGACGGACATAGCAATATTACTTACATAAATTGGTTTTTGAAAGTAAGTTTTGTTTCAACTTACTTTAACATTCGTAGTTTGATCAAATCCATCCATTTGGTTGAGAAGTTCCAACAGAATTCGCTGCACTTCTCTGTCAGCACCAGTTTGAGCATCAAAACTGAAAATTATACATAGAATTGTTAATAGAGCTGTTTAAAGAAACGATTCAGTTTTTTTATTATTGATCTTTGGAAAGCCAACTTCTTAATATTCTCGTAAAAACATTGTTGAGTATATTATTATAGAATAATAAGTGATAACAATAATAAAAAAACCGGCCAAGTGCGATTCGGACTCGCGAACGAAGGGTTCCATACAAAATATCGGAAAAGCAATGTTGTTGTATGGGAGGGGGCTCCCCTAAAATTAAATATTCCAGTGGGTATCCATTTTTTTTGATTCCAGTGGGGTGGGTTCCACTTGAATATTTAATTTTATTGTTAATTTAGTATATTCCGTTGTTATAGCGGCAACAGAAATACATAATCTGTGACAATTTTAACTGTCTAGCTATCGCGGTTCATGAAATACAGCCTACTGACAGACAGACATCCGGAGTGGCCCTTAATTGTGTTGGAAGTCCGGTTTTAGTGGGTAACCCTTAGGCCAGAGTCCCACATACCCCCGGGTCACCCAACCCGGGAAGGGCATAAAGCCTTTCCCCTGTGAGAACAAAAAAAAAAGTGACAGACAGTCTAATTTTTATTAATAAATGACATACCGTTTGGTTGCAATAGCATCAATTTCATCAATGAATATGATGGCAGGACTGTTCTCTTTAGCCAGACGGAATACATCTCGGACCATCCTGGGTCCCTCACCTAAGTACTTCTGCACAAACTCAGAGCCAACTACACGGATAAAGGCGGCTGAAAAGTAAAGGTTAATATGTTTGTATTGCATTTATTTTTATACCAAGTTCTGGTATTCAAATTGTGGAAGAAGAAAAGGAAAGAACATAAAATTCCTAACCAACTTCTATTAAATATAAGATGTTTATGATTATGATCGAACGGAAAATTTTAACTAGCCATTGGGCTAGATTAATTCAAGACCTAATAAAACTCATAACCTCTAGCTTAATGCCCCGAAACAGGCAAATTGCAAGAAAATAATGAACAAGCTAAAAAAAAATGTTTATGATTGTACTGTAGGTTCTTATTTGAAATTCATTTATACTATAATATAATATGAATATTGACTTTCGATTCTACGACATTAAAAATAAATTTGTTATTTATTTATCAATGTTTATACAGTAGAAAATAAAAATCTGGTAGAAAATTTTAAATGAATGTGTACTAAATTGTTAAAATATCATGATGCTGTCAACCTTAATATCATTTGCACAATATTTACAAATTATATATAATTTATTTAAAATTATAAATAATTTGTAAATATTGTGCAAATAATATTAAGGCTGACAGCACCATGATACCTACACCTGATGATTACTTAGTCAAAACCTACACAATGTAAAATAAATAAAGTGGGAAAAGTGTGTTCTAATAATAATTGTTTTGAGAAGCAACATACCTGTAGTATGATGAGCCACAGCCTTAGCGAGCATAGTTTTGCCGCACCCTGGTGGTCCATACATAAGCACACCTCGCGGAGGCTCTATACCAATTTGACGGTAAAGCTCTACGTGTGTCAGTGGCAGCTCGACGGCTTCCCTTATCTCCTGTTTCTGTGTATCCATTCCTCCAATATCCGAATATTGAACATCAGGTTTCTCATCTGTAAATGTAATAATAATGTTTGTATTTCCAGATAATTTTGCTGATTTATTTGTTTGCACATCGAAGGTGATTGAATCCCAGCTCGTTTGTTTTATACTAAATAGATTGACAAAGTTCAAAACGTTTCACACTGATAGTGGGGCCGGATTGGGAGTTGGGGCACTAGGAATTTCTAAGGAGAAATTCCCTAAAAATTGACCAAAATTTTCATTCTGTAAAATTAAATCAATATTTTTTATTTCCAAAGGAAACTTAACAAAGTTTTTATCAGACTGAACTGAAGTTGGAGCCAAAAGCCAGTTATATGATTATGCAACTTACCAGCTTGCAACATGGAGATAGAACTGTCAGCCTCGGGAGGCAATACGTCAACTAGGGCATTAGAGTGCTTGTGCAGTGCTACTGACGCAGATGGTTTCAACAGTTCTCTGTCAATTGTTGAAAGAATGCGCACATAGTAGTTTGATCCTGTGGTACTTCCAACTGAAATATAATATTTTCATATTTTAATCATCATTAAATAATATCAATGATAGATTGACTCTGTGACCTCTGCTTACCCCTATGGGGCTAAGTGCTCTCTTTTTAACTACTCTTATTGGAAAATAGGCTTAAGTATATTGTGTATGTATATTATGTAGGGTCAAGTAGGCAACAGTGACTCAGTCGACTACAGTGGCTCAGTCTCATTTCGACCTGAAGGGATGGCAATATGCAGCTGTCTCGCTTAGTGATTCGAAGCGGTTGGTACCCCGACGCGTTCAAACCAACCCACTCGCAGATCGTGCGCCCTATTGAAGTGTGAAACGATTTTAAGTTTTTTCGCGCCAAAAAAATACTTTTTAAGATAAGTTTCAGTTGTTTTCACGTCTTTGTTTGTTGGAATTGGTGATAACCATTATATTGATTGAATAGTAGGTATGTTATCAATTACTTTGGATGCATGTTTGGTCACATTTGATTTCAATTTCGATTGTTGAAATGAAATATTTTCAAAATGGTATAGAAGTCTACAGTGACTCATTTTTTAAAGGTACACAGTGGCTCATGAGCCACTGTGTACTTTTGTAGTGTAACACTCTATAATTCGAATTTAATATTATTATATTCGTAGAATGCCGCGACAGTAGACGGATCGAAAAATAGGGAACACTCCACATGAAAAAATCAAAGAAGATTTACGGTTAATAAGGAGAGATGAATCCATGAGAAGGGCATCAGAGAGTGCCATAAAATAAGTGATTAATAAAGTTCGTAACTAAATGAGCACAAAATGAGGGTAGTTCTATTAATATAAAAGGAGCTTTATTATTCACTTAAAAGCAGAAAATGGTAGACTCTGTAGACAAAGTGGAAGCCATGGAAACAGGTCTCTTGAAATTTATTTGATTTTTGAAAAGTTAATTATTGTTTAAATTTATAATAATCTTGTTTAAAGAAGTTCGATTTCAGCTTAATATAATATTTTCTAAATAACGGATTATATCAAATCTCTCAAAAGGTGATAAAAAGCTGATAAAAAAAAAAAAAAACTATAAGTGTTAATCATGAGACTGATATTATTGTTTCGCTATGAAAGTCTAAGAAATTTGTTGATTTTTTTTAGAATAAAGTGTTTTTTTAGTGTCTTTTATGTTTTTTTTTTCATTGTAATAAAACAAAGTTTTTTGACATTTTACTTTATTTTAAATACTCCTGAGTCACTGTGTACTTTAGAGTCACTGTGTACTACAGTAGTGAGTCACTGTGTACACCTAGTGGTACACAGTGATTCAATTCCCATTTTTTTGTTTTAGGTCCCTAATTTCATTTATGAAGTAAATAATAAAGAATTATATATGCTAAATAAAAATACAATAGTATAACTACAATGTGTGCAAATTTTAGGCCAAATCTATGACAATTTCACCATTTTTCAATCTTCTGAAAAAATCCGAGTCACTGTTGCCTCCTTGACCCTACATATTGTATTAATAACAAATTTTATAGCAATTTTACTAATACAAACTGCAATTACAATTTTTTTTACTTTATTTTCATCATTATGCCAACATAACAGGCTTACCAATTCCAGTATTTTGATCAACAGCCTCTAAGAACTGTCCAATAACAAGTGGAACAGACTGGATCCTTTTCACCTCTTCCTGGGCATGCAGGTATTCCTTTTTTAAATTCCTTTGTTCATCTTTGATATATTCTTCTTGTACTTCAAGAAACTCCAACATGCGTTGCAATTTCTAAAAAATTGTATGTATTTTTTAAAGGTGGCTAGATGTTTATTTTAAGATACCTATAGCTCTTTCTTATAATTCACGTTCAAATGTTAATGTGCATAATGTATTTAATGTTAATATAACAAATCATCATAATAAGAACAAAGGTAGTGTTACTCTCTCTTTGCTTAATACCTTGTTGCTTGATCTAACACAAAATTGTTTTAGAACAATCAGGCAACAATCTATGCCATCCTACGGTAGCGACATGTAGCATAAACAACAATAAGCACAAATAAACTTACTTTGTATTTAGTATATAGATCTTCCGATTCCAATTCTTCAAAAGATTGGGGGCCCGCTATTGAAGCGCCTTTGGCATCGGTGATTTGTTCATCCTGAAAAAACATTTACGTTATGAAAATGTATACTTTATAGTTTATAAAAATAATAACAACATCTAATTGATAATAGTACATACCTTTTCCGCAATAATTATGCCAATTTCTTCCATTTTTAGGCAATATTAACACTTTCTAAATGAAATATTAAAAATAACACTTTGTTTCAAATAGGTAGGTACGGATCTTTGAAACGTCAAGCACAAATTAAAAAATGTCCCGTCATGCTGTCAATGTCAATATGTCAATACCTCTATGTGTCAGTGTCAGTTATATTTTTTTGATTTATGGCATCGGCTTATCACCATTTGCCAGTGTCAGGTATATTTTAATCAATGTAATAATTATAATAATTCTAAATCGTCAAGTCCAAAGTCTAGTCAAAGCCCAAATAAATAATCACGGTAGTCAATCAGTCAAGTCAGTCGATTCAGTAAAGTGGTAGATGCTTTACTGAAACTTCCTAGGGAGTTTTTTCGGGAAACTCAATTTAACACGCATTTTGTAGTTATATCACTTTTCCACACTAGAGCACCTCAACGAATAATTATTATTCGAAGTGTCTAGTCGTCCGATAACCGGATGAATAAGATATATTAAATTAATATTATTAGTCTGTTAATCGGACGACTAGCAACAGCCATAATTATTAATATAATTAATACTCCACCAATATTACACATTAACACCTTCGCTGCGAAACCAAAGCTGTAGTTTTTTCATATGGTGCGTTATAAGGTCAATATGCCCGATACGTAAACTCTCTAGTTATGCGTTATAAGGCTCATAAACCCAGTAAGGTATTGATGAAATAATAACCTATTATCTTCGTGAAAACGCCGAAATTGGTATACTTGCCTATAACTATGCATAGTAGAAGAGTTCAGTATCATAGTACTGGCCCCGCCCCGGATTCCGATAATATACTGCGAAGATATATGTAAAAATAAATTAGAGGTCTATTGACCTGGTACCGCACTGAAGCATTGGTTAAATCAGAGCCTTTGTAGTGATGGGAAACAAATTATCGATACACTGTATAAATTTACTTTTCTTTATATTTATTTTATATTGATATGGGCATCATAAAACATTTAAGACAATAACTTTTCTTACATTCTACGCCATTACTTGGTTCAGGTTGTTGAGTATCATAAAAGTTTTTTAGCTAGAATTTCCAGTTGAATCGTATTTTAGTAACGATAACTCCAACATTTTTCAAATAGTTAATAGAATCAGGCGTTACTTTGCGGAAATCCATACAATACGATATATAATAAAATAAAATATAATAAAAATTCATACAATTAATATTATGATGTAAAGCAATTTTCCGCCAAATAATACCCACAACCTGCAAACAAATGTGTGAGTGAGTGGGAGGAGAGAGGTGCTTTACGCACGCTTATGCATGCACTCACACATTTGCTTGCAGGTTGTGGGTATGATTTGGCGGAAAATTGCTTTAAATCATAATATTAATTAATTGTATGCCAACATTTTTCGACATCGCCTATTTGTTTTAGGCAAAATTATTATTATTTTGACTGTAAATGTGGATAAGTACTATCTATGACATGTAATTATGAGCACTAACACACGTAAATGCACTATCGTAACGCACGTTTGTCGCCGCTAATTGACATCACAGCACTAGTCGAAAGTAAATAAAACAATAATCTAAATCAGTGCGAAAAGGGGAAGAATGACCTTGTCTCCTATGATAGGCTTTTAGACCCGATTCCCGCAAGGAATCGAAATTATAATCAATCAGTGCGATATCGGGCCGAAAGACCTCATACAATTTTTTCTGTCTGAATCAGTCTCCCATGATGACGTAAAATGAAACCTATATTTGTCTTTGTCATACAAATAGAAATACTCAAATTACAGCCTCCGCACCAGAGTGAGTGTAGCGTATTGCGACCCCGCACGGAGGGAGAGCACATGCATCGGGTGTATAAACCTTATATCGCAGCGAACGTGTTAAAAACCGGAATAACACAAATTTAGAAAAATAATACAAAATTACACAACATTGCTGCATTAGCCGGGTCCACACAAACAATCCAACGTGCTCCGATCGCGCGCGGCATGGAGCGCATTCCACGGAGCGTTTGGTATGGACGTGCCGTGCGCGATCCACGCACACGTGTTAGGGTCGAGATATATGCACCAGAATCCGGAAGGCCGTAGAGAATTCTGGTCATTGGAAATAGAAATCTATGCTAATCATTGAGGTATATACATGGAGGGGCCCTTACAGTTCTATACATACTAGCGCTTATACAAATATGATGGAAATATGAGACAGACGGTGAAATATCATTTGGTCTCTTTCTATCTAATGCAATAATTTTCATGTTAGAAGAAACAGCAATATTTTTGTTTTTGCTCATTTTAGAAACATTAGACTTCAAAACTTTAACAATTAACGAAATGTGGAACGATCCGCCATTATTTGCTCATTAACTGTCAATTAACTGTGGTAGGTCTCCTGTCAAAAGGTTGTTTATGTTTTGTTTAATTATGAATTTCCAAGAGATTATAAGGACTTATTCTTTAAAATTTTATTTGAATGTTGTAAAAGTGATAATTAACATGCCTAAACGTTATATTGCAAGGTGCAATGCATTAAAGAGTATAAATCAACCTCAATTGTATTTACGCAGGTTAGTAGCCGGTTTTATGCAATACTATAAACATTTCATGAAATAATTGCGTTGCAATTTGATTTTTTCAATTATAATATTCATATCCACTTAAATTTCATTAGAACAGTCCTTTAAATTGCATTTTAAGTCATTAGATTTATTTACGTAATTGAAAAGTGTTGTACCTACCTACCGTTTGTAATAGTTATCGATAAAGGTACAAATAATAATTACATCGATAAAAACATAATAATTACATTTGTGTTATGTCTCAAAAAGCAATCTGAATGTATTCGATGTGGTTTTAAAAATATAAGTTTGATAGCTTTTAATAATATTGTTGTGACCAAAATTATTTGACAAATGATAAAACTAATAATACTTGTTTTTTATAGGTTTCCGAAAAGTGATACAATAAGCAAATTATGGTTGAAAGCTGGAGAAGAAAATATTAATCCCCGGACCCAGTCAAGAGAATAGCATAGTCAGTTTTTGAACAAACTTAATTTTATTTAGAAATGGATAGACTTATTCATTTTAATATAAGTGGATATATTCCTTTGTCTTTTATTTCTATTCCACCTTAGATAGTTCAAAAAGTTTTTAGTTCCATCTGTCGATGCCACAAGGACTAATTATTTGCCAAGCTGTAAAAATGTAACACCTATTAATTGTAACCATATTTTCACCAAATAAAGCATCTTGTCATTATGTATAAGATTAGGTTACGATGGGACTGACTTACGCTGTACATCAAAAGTCCCTAAATAAAGAATAAAAAAAGCACCATTTCATTTCATATACCAATTTATACAGTTGGCTCAGCTCGTATGAAAATAAATATTTAACCATATTATAACCTCTAAGGACCTAGGAGTTAAATTATCCTTAAATAATAAAAGATAAACGTGTTGACTTCAATAAAGAAATGGCACTTCTTTCCCATGGTAAATAAAGTTAAGTCTTACTTGATTAATAAAGGTATTACAATTTTTTTTGAAAAAATGGTATAAAACAAATAGAATAAAACTATCCTCAGCTATCAGCATAGAATACTCAGGATGTCGGTTAAAAGATATTATCGATTAATAAAAGTAGTTAAATGTACAATGTCATTAGTAAAATAAGTTTTTTTACTTACGTATGCATAAATTAAGAATAAAAAAAGCATAATTTCATGTCATAAACCAATTTATACAGTTGGCTCAGCTCGTATACAATAAATATTTAAGGATCTTTTAACTCCTAGGTCCTTAGAGGTTATAATATTATAACCTATAAGGACCTAGGAGTTAAAAGATCCTTAACTAATTACCTATACTTATGCGTGTTGACTTCAATAAAGAAATGGCACTTCTGTCCCATGGTAAATAAAGGTAAGTCTTACATGATTAATAAAGATATTACAAAAACTTTTTTGAAAGTGGTCCAGTTAGAACAAATAGAATGTATACCTAAATATATCGTCAGCATCGAATACTTTTTTGGATGTCCGTTAAAAGATATTATCGATTAATAAAAGTAGTTAAATGTACAATGTCATTAGTAAAATAAGTTTTTTATTTACGTATACATGTAAGTTATTGTAAAACTTATGAAAATTTAAAATATCGATACTGTCGATACCCATAATTGCAACTCTAGTTCGGCAGCCATTTTTTGCTCATAATCAGCTGATAAATTGGACACGTTTTTGTCATAGGTAGGGCCTGTCCATTGAATTCTTTAGTCATTGATGCTAATGCAATAGAGTTGCATATGACAGCTCGACACCTGACACTTCAATTTTCAACTCTATTAGCGCCGAGTTCTATTTTCAATGCTCAGAATTCTCTACAGCTTTCCGGATTCCGGTGCATATAGTCCCAGCCTAATCGTCTGCCACTATATAAGGTTTGGTAAAATCAATTACGGAAACTTTGGGTGCGTCATATACTGCTAATGTAAAGACGGTTAGGCAAAAAAAAAAAATTGAAACTCGTGGATTTTTTTTTATACAAAATTTAATTATGTTGCAGGAAATTACATCTTATTGCATTATATGGACCACGCGCGAACAGCTGTTCAGATATGAACTCGAATGACCTTTCCTGGTGTATGCAATATGTATCGCTGTCTCTGTCGTGCTACATCTGCTGTCCTTGTCGCGCGCGGACGCTTTATGCAAAAGATTTAATTTCTTGCAATATTTTAATTTAATAATTTTAGTTTGTATATTTTTTACACGGGTTTAATTTTTTTTTGCCTAAACGTCTTCACATAAGCAGTAGATCACGTGCCCGAAGTATTCGTAATTGATTTTACCAAACCTTATATACCATTACCCTTTGCACACAATAGAGATTGCGTGTAGTAGGCCAGCACAGGCCACTGTGTACCTACTAGGGCTATATTAAAATAATAATTTATACAAGAGGACAAGGAGACGTCTTATCCTAATGGAGGGTAGAGATACCTATAAGGAAGCCTGTACAAGCTCCGTGAATTGATAAGGTATACTTAATAAGTATATTTACAATGACTAATATGAATTTAATTTAATTAATTATTAATTAAATAAATAAATATACAAAAATAAAAGAAATTATAAATTGAAATAAATATGAATTATAAATATACATTTATTATACATATTTTTGTTTAAACATTATGTTGGTTGATGAAGTTGATGAAGGACGAAACACGAGCGTACACCGCCGGCAAGCCAGCCTCACAACCGGCTGTGGAGCCGAATGATGTTATACCGATCTGTAAACGAAAAAATACGTAAATAAGAGTAAGTAGACATAATTTTTATATATTTTATAAGAGGTAAATAAGCAGTTGAATTAGATAGTCTCAAGCCTTTTTTTAATATTTATAGATCTATGGTCTGAAATGTATACTATACTTTATATACTTTATTATTATATAATATTGTAATATTATAAATGCGAAAGTGTGTCTGCCTGTCTGTCTGTTATCTCTTCACGCTTTAACCGATTTTTATCAAATTTGGTATACACATACTTTGGGTCCCGGGAAAGAACATAGAATATTTTTTATCCCAAAAAAGTAGTGTTCCCGCGGGATAATGTTCGGCAAAAACTAGTTAGTGCATAAACATTAATATGAACACCCGTCCTTGGTGTGCGGGCTATTATATACCTAAAAAGAAGCATTTTCTATAAGGTTTGAACATCGTTTTTATGTAGTACGATTGCGTCATTTCTCGTTCTGAGGTTTGTTGATACAAATTTTGCATTTGCATAAAAAAAACGCAAACTTTGTTTTGCTGTATAGTTTAGTTGATATGATAGGCTATTGCTGATTAAATATTGGTTATTACTATATTGGGTATATCCAGAACTTACCTGAATAGTTCTACCAGCGCTGTTCACCACCAGAGGACCGCCAGAGTCACCGCTGCAGGTGGAACTGCCGCCCAGCCCGCTGGTGCAGATGTTCGAAGACTGGATGAAGAACGGATGGCCCAGGGAGCAGACGCTGTTGGTGATCACGTTCAGTCGCACGTGGTTCAATGATTGTCCTGATGAGATGCTGTCGCCTGCGAACATTCGAGACATACAAATTCACCAGCCTCCGTCCAAAAGCCACATTCAGGTACGAAGTACATGTAGATAACATAAAAAGATATAATATAAAGAATACAAGGTCAAGCTTAATGAATGAACTCCCTTTGGGTCTAAAGGGCCTTGGGCGTTTTACTCACGGTCCAGCCTGCAAATCCAGCACTAGTACAATAACATTAGTGTCAATTATTTCTAATTCGCTACATTGGATATGAAGTCTCAAATTCTTTTATTAAATATTTAATTCACACACACACACACGATATAAAATATATAACATACATACATACATATAATCACGCCTTTTCCCCGTAGGGGTAAGCAGAGTCGCAGAGACCGCCTCTTTCCCGTAGGGGTAGGCAGAGACCACTTCTTTCCACTTGCTACGATCCTTACATACTTGTTTCTCTTCGTCCACTTTCATTCTTACCATCTATTCCTCCTCGTACATTCAACGTAGAGAAGCGGCTCTCCATGGGCCACTTTTCGCCTCCGCGAGAAACGAGACGTGATGGTTGGCGAACCACATCGCCGCCATTTTGGATAATTATTATTTTTATGATTATCCGTTGCGTTCCCACGGATTGGTGGAGAGGGTAGGAATAGGGAAAGGGAAGGATAGGTGGTGTGGAAAGGAAGATTGGTAAGTTAGAGTGGGAAATAGGAAATATAGGATATTACCGCCCAGGAGGGCAAGGGATAGAACAGTAATAGCTAGGGAAGCCGGGGCCACATACCCGTATACAATACCACAACTACCGGACAGGTAAGTTGGGATGAGTATCCCATGACTTGGCAAAGGCAAAAAAAAAATTAAACCCGTGTAAAAAATAGAAACTAAAATTATTAAATTAAAATATTGCAAGAAATTAAATATTTTGCATAAAGCATCCGCGCGCGACAAGGACAGCAGATGTAGCACGACAGAGACAGCGATACATATTGCATACACCAGGAACGGTTAATTCGTTTTCATATCTGAACAGCTGTTCGCGCGTGGTCGATATAATGCAATGAGATGTAATTTCCAGCAACATAATTTAATTTTGTATAAAAAAAATCCACGAGTTTCAATTTTTTTTTGCCTAAACGTCTTTACACAAGCAGTATATGACGTACTCAGAGTTTCCGTAATTGATTTTACCAAACCTTATATATGCAGGCATTAATAATAATACATAAATAAATAATATATCGATACCTCGGGCTAGAAAGGCCGTATAAATCATTTTGGCCAAAATGAGTTGGTTATGAATGCAAAAAAAATATTTTTTTACTTCCAGATGACTTCAGCGTCTAAACCAAGTCTAAACAGACTTTTTGTTGGAATTTATGATGTAAGAACCAAAAAAATATATATTGCTGTCTAATTGGTGTAAAGTCATATTATCTCAACTAATATTATAAGGCGAAGAGTCTGTTTGTTTGTTAATCTCAGGAAGTACTGGTTCGAATTGAAAAATTATTTTTGTGTTGGATAGTCTATTTATCGAGAAAGGCTTTAGGTTATATAACATTACGCTGCGTCCAATAGTAGCGAAGAATCAGAGGAAAATGTGGAAAAAACGGGGAAAACTATTAATCTTTGAGGGCTTCCGTTGTTTGTTTGAACGGCGCTGATTACAGGAACTGCTAGATCGAATTGAAAAATTATTACTAATAAAAATACACAAAAAAGTATGAAATAAAACTTAATCTCTAAATAATTCCCCTTTCAAATTCGGCAAAATTTTTTACTATTTCTCTACTCAATCTTCTTAATTTTGAAATCGGCACCAGCCCAAACAATATTCTACAATATTTTATACAACTTACGTTCATATTTGCTGGTACCGACTTCAAAATTAATAAGATTGAGTAGAGAAATAGTAAAAATTTTAGCCGAATTTGAAAGGGGAATTATTTAGAGATTAAGTTTTATTTCATACTTTTTTGTGTATTTTTACTTTGGAAGTCGGTTTAATTTTTTGTTTAAAAATAATAATTTCACCCTTTTTAGTGATATATTTTGTTAAGTTATTATTAATACGTCTTAAGAACGTCTAAACTAAACGATCGAATGTATAATTAAATACTCGCCAAGCTTCCATTAGGTATTGCTATTAAGATGATGATGATGATTACTGTAAGTTATAAAGTGGCATATGCTTGCAGTTCTTTAAACAATGCCGAAATTTCCAAACGCATATCTTTAAAGACTGAGGAGTTCTGTACAGTGCTTTTGGATCTAGGGTATACCTTGGTACAATATCTTATTTTTTTGGTAGTACATGCTTGTGTTATTTCAGTAAAAGTCAAAATTACTATATGTGTGGATATAAATTTTGAGGAGTTCCCTCGATTCCTCATGGCTCGCATCATCAGGTTTCCACTTTAGTGACTAAAGGACTAATTTCGAATTAAACCCTTTACAACAACAAAAGAATTTTGCAAATAGGTCCATAAACGGCAGAGTAATGTTCAATGATCTCCGTGTTAGTGTAAAATACTATGAGAAATACCTTTTATATAATCATAATCTGATGACGTTTGGTGTGATAGTGGTGATGATGATGATGATTACTCTAACTGACAAGGTGGCATATGCTTGCAGTTCTTTAAACAACGCCGAAATCCCCAAACATGTATCTATAAGGAGTCAGGATTTCTATTCTGTACTTTTGGATCCAGGGTATACCTTGGAGCAAAATCTTACTTTTTGGTAGCATATGCTTGAACTGCTTCAGAAAAAGTCAAAATCACCATATGTGTCCATATAAATTTCGAGGAGTTCCCTCGATTCCTCATGGATCCCATCATCAGGTCACCACTTTGATATCAAAAGGACCGATTTGGGATTACACCCTATACATCACAGAAAAAAATTTGAAAATCGGTCCACAGGCGGCGGAGTAATCGTTGAACATACAAAAAAAAAATATATATATACAGCCGAACGTATAACCGCCTCCTTTTTCGGGAAGTCGGTTAAAAATATTGCAAAACCGGGGAAAATTATTCATATTAATTGAGGGCGTCCGTTGCGTGCGATGCTTAAGGCCCTCCCCCGAGCAAAAGACCTTGAGGCGGTCAGCCGCATAAATTTTTCACATAACTTAGTTCAAAATTGACCAAAAAAAATTTAAACGGCGAATATCTGCTTATGAAATTGCCTATCTATTGCTGTGTGTCCCAAATAAAGTTTACTTGTAAATACTATGGAGATGCTGAAACTATAATTCAACATTGAATTATAGTTTCAGCATCTCCATAGTATTTACAAGTAAACTTTATTTGGGACACACAGCAATAGATAGGCAATTTCATAAGCTAGATATTCGCTGTCAAAATTTTTTTTTGGTCAATTTTGAACTATGTTATGTGAAAAATTTTCAACTGAGTTATGCGGCTGACCGCCTCAAGGTCTTTTGCTCGGGGGAGGGCCTTAAACGGTTCAAGTTACCCAACAAATATGTATGCAAGAATTATTCCTCTTTAAATGATATAAAAAAATGTCCGCGACAGTATATGTCTATCTTTTAAGATTGATTCAGTATAACCTTTTTTATGGTAATCAAATTTGGTCGAAATTAATGCATTATTGCGTCATCAGTTGACGCGGACGAAGTCGCGAGCAACAGCTAGTTTATATAAGATTAAGTCGTAAAAGACAATAGATTTGAGTCAGGCATGGGGTATTACCAACGTAACAAATGCACTTCGTCGTCAAAACGGCCAAGCCACATAAATTGACTAAGGTGTAGAGTATGTGGTTTTGCCACAAAGGTGCAAACATACATACGTACTAGGCTGATAAATACATTACCACTCCTGTGTATCGCGCAGTCGTGTAAAAAAAACTTCATTTCATAAAGAAATTTATTTTTGTTTGATTCTATGTTCTTAGAAAATGAGCCACTTTATAAATTTGACTTAATTTGATTTAATAACTGATAATTTTTTTTTCACTCTTAGATACAAGTAGGTAAAGTAGGGTATTTAATTATGGTGGTTTTCGCTATCCAACTTTATAGTGAGGTTATGTATTATTACTATTGTGGGAATGCGGTAGCCCCAAAGGGAGATCTCCGACCGAGCGAGGTGGTATGCCCGGTCAGGCCGAAGCCCACTTGTAATCATTTCATACATATAATCACGCCTCTTTCCCGTAGGGGTAGGCAGAGACCACTTCTTTCCACTTGCTACAATCCTTACATACTCGTTTCGCTTCATTCACTTTCATTCTTACCATAATCATTTCAGCTGTCGTATATATACTTTCCGAGCTTAGAAACTTCGATAGCGCGATTCAGGACTGTGCGCTGATTGGTCCGCCACACTAGAAACTTGTTGTAGTTACGTCTCTACACATTCAAAAGATATAGGCTAAGTGATTTTACGACTTTATTTATTTTTTATCGTGCTTATCGTATATGTCTATAAGCTTAATGACAACGAGCTACTTCTAGTTACGACTCATTACCGTTTTAATGAAAACCCTAAAAGAAATATGAGGTGTATAAACAATTTTTACAAAAAATTCCGTGTTTTGCGGGGGGACGATTGGAGAAAAAGGTCAATGTAAAGGTCAATGTGATGGGATGGTTGGGGTCAAAGGTCAATACGAACTAAAATAGTTTCATGTTCGCGTAAACCAAGACAGCAAACAATTGCAAGTTGAATTTTACGGATTTTCCATCAGGACACGTGACCTGTCGCGCGAGTTTAACAGTTTTTAACCATCCCAAAAAAATGCACAGCGCTGCTAAAGTAGTATTTACTTCAAAAATAACATATCTGACTTAAGAGAGTATTATCATAAAAACAAGAAAAATAAGTTTTTGAGTAGATTTTTTTAAAATTTTGTTTTTTGCTTCTCCTGTAAATAAGGGTTTTGGCTTTTACACCCTTTCTACCTCAAGGTATTGATATGTCTCGTCGATCTAATCCCGTGCTAAGTAGAACTTGTGTACGGGTATCAGAGAATGGAAATAATTATATTTTACAGTATACACGCATAATTAATTTATACTAATAACACTTTTTTTACGTTCATGTAATAACAATATAGGTACAAATAATAATATTATACACAAAAGAAACTTAGGACTTTACATCCGTTAATGGATGATTTATACAGTATTCTCTGAGCGAAGTAACCACTCTTGAAATACTGTAGTGCCTGGGACAGTTAGTTTTTTAAATGTCGTATGGTTGCTCAAGCACATACGGCATTCTCACAACATAGTCAGCCTAGTCCAGAGGAATGAACTGGTCAATAGTCAATACGTCTGGGGCCAACTATGTCCGGGTTTCCTCACGATGTTTTCCTTCACCGTTAGAGCGTCCGTATAATGTACTTGAGATCTGAAAAAGTCTCATTGGTACACGCCACAACCTGGGATTTGAACCTACTGATAACACTCTCTCGAGTGCGAACCAAAACGGTCTACCCACTAGGCCACGGAGCTCTTACAATTATATGAATATACACCACGACTATCTAGTCCCGTGCTAAGTTTAATTTGCAGGCTGAATGGTCAGTATGGCGCTTATATACTCACCATCTCGCGTTATTCCAAAGCCGATAGCAATAGCGGATGCACCGGCATATTGGTCGTTCAACTCGTGTCCCGAAGGCAGAGCAATCGGTGCAATATTAGCTGCAAATGAAAACAAGAAACAATATATTATATATGTTTGTATATGCACGTATCATACGTAAACATTTTTTTTTTAATAAAATAGGGGGCAAACGAGAAAACGGATCACCTGATGGAAAGCGATTACCGTCGCCCATGGACACCCGCAACATCAGAGAGGTTGCAAGTGCGTTGCCGGCCTTTTAGGAGGGAATACGCTTCTTGAAGGTTTGCAGGTCGTAGTGGTCCGGAAATACTGCTGGCGACAGTTCATTCCAGAGTTTTATTAATGTTTGTTTGTATTGAAACGAGAGTCCGAAACGACAGGATTTTGATGAAATTTGGTACACATATAGAGTACCTACCACGGGAAAGGATTCAGGCTACTTGTTATCACGGCGAAATGTACGGTTTCCACGGGATTACCTTTTGCGCTCGCAAAGTCGCGGGCAACATCTAGTTAGTAGTTTTTTATTATATAATATTTTTCATGTTAATTATTTTAATACTAGCTTTTGCCCGCGGCTTCGCCCGCGTGGAATAGTGTTCTTGGAGAAAAAACTACTTCGACAAATAACTTTTCTCACAGAAATATACTTCTGAATACATTATTGAAAATGTTTTTAGGGTTTCGTACCCAATGGTTAAAAGTAGGACCTAAGTATATCACCTCGACGCGGCTTGCGCGATCGCTTGATATAATATAATATTTTTCTCGCTTGAATATAAATTTTACGATATCTTATAAATATAAGATATTAATTTAAACTTTATGGTTTAAAGGGCGTTATAATGTGTACAAATGCTTATAGACTATTTAAAAACCCGCATCAAAATCGGTTGCGTAAGTAGTTTTAAAGATCTAAGTATACAATAATTACATAGGGACAGACAGATAAAGCGACATGTTTTATACTATATATAGTGATTTAATTTGCCATCCAAATGTTAGGTAATTGACAATCCAACAAAACTGATCAAACGAATGAAAAGGATTAATGTATTGCTTAAAATAGATTCGTAAATAAGCTATTAAATTTAAATCAAAGTAAAGGATAAAAAATGGTTATTGTAGGATATCCTTAAGAGATAGAAATATGCCATCGCGGACTTTATTGTAGACTTTTTTAAGATGAACAAAACTGTAATACATTATTTTGATCTATCTCGTAGGGTTAAAGCCAATGTAAGCGCAAAAAATGTGTTTATTTAAGAGATTTTTCTAATATCCTAAAAAAAACCTTTAAAATTTTCTGTGTTTCTCTACTATGCTATGCATGTTATATACATAAAAACCTTCCCGTTGAATTACTCTATCTATTACAAAAAAATCGCATCAGAATTCGTTGCGTAGTTTTAAAGATTTAAGCATAGATAGGGACAGACAAAAAGGGACTTTGTTTTAAACTGTGTAATGAAACCAATTGCAATGATTTTTCTTGTTATTGTAATATACCTATCGCAAATTATCTGCTGCTGTCCAGAAGTGATTGGTTATGCATTTACCTGAGAAAGAGACTGCATGAGGCAAGTAAATGATGCCGACGTCATTGCGAGCGAGAGTAGGGTTCCAGTTTGGATGCATTACCATAGCACTGGTGTGGACTCTGGTACCTCCACTGTACAACATAACTGAACCCAGGACCGCCTCGATCCTCCAGGCCTGGTTTCTGCCATCATTCCAACAGTGGGCTGCTGTGAGAATCCTATAAGCGCTGATGAGAGAACCACCGCATACTCCTCTGCCAGATATACCCACGATGTCTGTTATGAGACCAGCCTGGAAAGACAATATTGTTTACTATTAAAAATTGGAACTGAGCTATGCAATAAAACATTATGATTAAGTACTTACTTAATTTCTAGTATAATGTGCTTTACATTACCTACTAGAAAAGCTAAGGGCAAATAATATCGTTATTAACGAACTCCATGTTTGAACAACTGGATTTACCCAAGACAACGTTGATATTTGAATTTTTTTGAACTTTGAAGGAAGTAAGCAAACAAGTTAAAACATCGAAAATCTGATGCTTTGGATGTGAAAACAAACCTGGAATGGGTACTGTCCAAGTGCAGCTGGCACTCCCCCGACGATCCTAGATCCGAACTTCAGGTATTCCTCCTCTGCCTTTTGGATTTTTTCTGCTAGAGGAATAGCATATTTGCCGATGTATCCAAAAACAGGGTTCTCCTCTTGCACTTCAACTGGACTTGCGCAAGCACAAGCAAATGCAACACAAGCTAAAACCACTGAAACCTTCATCCTGTAGCGGCTATCAACAGTGCAAATTGTTTACTTTCATGCAAGTATTTATGTATAATCAATCAGTAGAGATAAACCACTAATTCAGCCCACTTATTTGATAAACATAATTAGCAGGTGCGAATTGCGATTAATGAAAAAAATACGGTTAATTATTAGCAGGAAAATTATGTTATAAAATATTAAATTACGCAAAAGTATGGCTAGCCGCAAGGAAATCTTGGGATAATCTGACTTGTGAGGTCTACCTGGTCGGCCATAAAGGAGATCTATTACAGTAGTCAGTATATAAAGTAGAATCTGTTCGAATTGTAATAATATATTTCCTTTTCTTAAAATACATGTTGGTAAATAAAACTAAGGTACGAAGTGACTCGGGAGTACACGGCAGGAGACATAGATTCGCATCCAAACACTGAGCCGAATGACGTCACGCCAATCTGAAATAGTTACATCTTCATTAAATCTGTATCTTTTCTTTAAATGTTATTCTTTATTAATTTATTTAATGTTACAAATTAAAGTTCACCGCCGCGACTTTCTGTCTTTCTGTATGTTCGCGATAATTAAAAAAAAAAAACAACGGGTCGCACTCCGGGGTGCCGGCAAAAGTGAAAACTTGAACATTAAATTGGAAAAACCGCCATCTAGGTTAAAAGATACGAACTAAAATAGTTTCATGCTAAGCTCGCGTAAGAGAACTGACAGCAAACAGTTGCAAGTTGCATTTTTGATCAGGTCACGTGTTCTGACGCGAGTTTAACATTTTTTACCCATCCCAAGAAAAGTGCACAACGCCGCTAAAGCAGTTTTGTTGTTTAGTTAAAGTGGTTCCTTATGATAGTTTAGGTGTATAATTTGTAAAGGTTTTGTGGAAATTGGTTGAAACAGAACGATAATTGTAAACAGAATAATGGATGGTGTGTGATTGTTTCTCTTTTGCAGGTCTAAAAAAAGTTGGCAATGGCATAGTTAATAATAGCTGTTGCCCGCGGCTCCGCCCGCATAAATATAGTATCCCTCGGGAATACTGTATTGTTTCGGGACAAAAACTAGCCTATGTTTTAATCCAGAGCCTAAACTACTACCACACCAAACTTAATCAAAATCCGTTCAGTAGTTTTTGCGTGAAAGAGTAACAAACATCCATCCCCACAAACTTTCACATTTATAATATTACTAGGATAGGATAGTAGGATGTCCAGTGGCGAAGGCTGCTTGTCCTTCATAGGGAAGCCTGAGCCTGTATAGTAGAGCCTGTAGGGATTTCTATGAAGGTTTGCAAAAGGTAAGTGACAAGGGAAGCCGATAGGAATGGAGTTATAGGAACCCTACGCCACTGAGGATGTCTATCATTTAATGGCTTATTAGGTATACCCCTTTACCCATTTCAAGTTTTAAGAAATGAATATAACAAATTGTCTAGAATTTAAAAATCGTTTTTCATCGCATGCTTAACAATATTTTACGGGCAGGCTTTTGTAAAATAATAATTTCGCACTTTGGTACAAGTATATTATTCCAATTTACCAAGATCTTTCTTCCAGCAAATTTAACGGCTAGTGGACCACCAGAATCGCCTCGACAAGGCGTGGAACCTTCTCGACTGCTAGTGCATATGTTGGAGGAGTGAATGAAGAATGGGTATGAGATAGAGCAAACACGGTTGGCAATGATTTTCAATTTCACGTAGTTTAGCTGCTGATCGCTGGTAACTTGGTCGTCTGAAATACAAAATGAAAAGGCTACAAAAGTAATAAAACTTTTCTGTGAGGGTTATCCTTCTTTTTCTAATAGACAGAAATGAAGCCTACCTAATCAAAATTAAAAAATTGTAACGCGAATATTTATAAAAATACTTTACTAATGATACTCGCGTTATTTATAATGCTTTTCAATAAGTACATTAAATTTCACAAATCGCTCGTTTAGAATTGAAGTGACCTAATCCAAAAAAACGAGTTTCGAGAAAAAGCCACTTAAAGTTTGCAATTTTCGCAATTTTACAATTGAGTCAAATTTTTGTGGAGTTCTGCTTTGTAAATAATGTAAATTATGATTTTAATCGTAAGATTAACATATCAACTTTATATTTTCACAAGAAAAAAAATCAACTTAGAGTTATTAGTTTTAGTAATTAATGTTTTTTTAACCGACTTCCCAAAAAAGGAAGCGGTTATACGTTCGGCTGTATATATTTTTATTATTTTTTATTTTTTTTTGTATGTTCAACGATTACTCCGCCGCCTGTGGACCGATTTTCAAATTTTTTTCTGTGATGTATAGGGTGTAATCCCAAATTGGTCCTTTTGATATCAAAGTGGTGACCTGATGATGGGATCCATGAGGAATTGAGGGAACTCCTCGAAATTTATATGGACACATATGGTGATTTTGACTTTTGCTGAAGTAGTTCAAGTATATGCTACCAAAAAGTAAGATTTTGCTCCAAGGTATACCCTGGATCCAAAAGTACAGAACAGAACTCCTGGCTACTTATAGATACATGTTTGGGGATTTCGGCGTTGTTTAAAGAACTGCAAGCATATGCCACCCTGTCAGTTAGAGTAATCATCATCATCATCACCACTATCATACCATACATCATCAGATTATGATGATATAAAAGGTATTTCTCATAGTATTTTACACTAACACGGAAATCTTTGAACATTACTCTGCCGTTTATGGACTTATTTGCAAAATTCTTTTGTTGTTGTAAAGGGTTTAGTTCGAAATTGGTCCTTTAGTCACTAAAGTGGGAACCTGATGATGCGATCCATGAGGAATCGAGGGAACTCCTCGAAATTTATATCCACATATATAGTGATTTTGACTTTTACTGAAGTAACACAAGCATATGCTACAAAAAAATAAGATATTGTACCAAGGTGTACCTGGATCCAAAAGCGCTGTACAGAACTCCTCAGTCTTTAAAGATATGCGTTTGGAAATTTCGGCATTGTTTAATGAACTGCAAGCATATGCCACTTTATAACTTACAGTAATCATCATCATCATCTTAATAGCAATACCTTATGGAAGCTTGGCGCGTATTCAATTATACATTCGATCGTTTAGTTTAGACGTTCTTTAGACGTATTAATAATAACTTAAGAAAATATATCTCTAAAAAGGGTGAAATTATTATTTTTAAACAAAAAATTAAACCGACTTCCAAAGTAAAAATACACAAAAAAGTATGAAATAAAACTTAATCTCTAAATAATTCACCTTTCAAATTCGGCAAAAATTTTTACTATTTCTCTACTCAATCTTATTAATTTTGAAGTCGGTACCAGCAAATATGAACGTAAGTTCTATACAATATTGTAGATAATTGTTTGGGCTGGTACCGATTTCAAAATTAAGAAGATTGAGTAGAGAAACAGTAAAAATTTTAGCCGAATTTGAAAGGGGAATTATTTAGACATTAAGTTTTATTTCATACTTTTTTGTGTATTTTTACTTTGGAAGTCAGTTTAATTTTTTGTTTAAAAATAATAATTTCATTAGAATGTGTTTTTTTAGGTCTATACTTTAATGAAATTCTTTTTTCCAACAAGACTTTTTATTGATTACGTCTAAATATTCTTCATTTGTTTCGTATTATTTCTAAAACAGTCTTTTTAATAGTGAAATTTAGATTATTTACTTGACATATTTTGTAACTTTATGAAAGAAAAAAAAAGAAAATTAACTTTATATTAAACATTTTTAATAAAAAAAAATAATTTTCATGGTTGAGATACTTCAAAAAACAGTTTTTAATTATATAAAGCTCTTCTTACATATAAAACAAGTTATGATATTTATATATTATTTGGTGAACAAAATATATTCTTTAATGAACTGTTTCATTCATTCTAAAGACAAAATATTCTATTAACTAAAAATATATGATTATATTAATATAATAATTATCTTATAAGTGTTTTATCATCTTAAATACACGCTTACAAAGAATCATTATCCCAACCTATCAATTATCACAAAATTTGAGGTAGTAGGCAAAGTAAAATATTTTTTTCCATTTCTGACTGCCCAGAGTTTTAAATATACATATATATCAGTCTTATTTTCCATTTTTATAGCTAAAAATAAAAATATATAGGAACTTTATATCACACAAGTATGAAGTACACACAAGTACATAATCAAACATTTAAAAAAACTTATAAACTCATCTATATTTATAAAAATGAACCCCTATTTCGTCTAGTCAAGCTATAATTTGAGAAAGGCTGGTTTAAAAAAAAATAACGTTCAGAGAAGGCTTATAAGGTGAGAAATTTTGATAAAGAGGGCGGAGAAAATACTAAAAATGAAAATTAAATTTTCACGTGTTCATTGTGTTCAATTTGTCACTTGACTATCAAATATAGGTGCGTTCAGTTTATTTGTTTGGTTTAATTCTTCAGAATAATTGGCCTGCCTCAGGTTAGTATGTTGGTAGGTGTAGATGTATGTGTAGATGTATGTGTAGATGTATGTGCACTTGAAGGTGTAAATGTAGGTGTAGTTGTAGGGGAAGTTGTAGCGGAAGTTGTAGGTGTATGTGTAGTCGTAGATATAAATGTAGTTATAGGTGTAGTTATACCTATAACTATAATTTATTTAATCTAGTTCATTGTTAACACAGACATTAGACAGAACAACGTGTCGGGATAGTTAGTTTTTTAAATAATAATATATGTCTATTAATATAGATAAAGGTTTGGTTTTACAATTTATACTAATAATTGTCATACTCAAACTCGAAAAATTAACTCACGTATGACTCTCCGCAAAACTCGCTGATATATATTTTTTTTTCGAGTATGACAGTTATTTTTCTGCTTAAACATCTTTACATAAGCAGTAGATCATATGCCTGAAGTATCTGTAATTGATTTTACCAAATCTTATATAATATAGTCATATTTTTTAATGAGTGGTATTAGGGTTTTATAATTTTATAACATATTTTTATAAATCTCTATATTAGTTGGGAATTAATCAATTTAAAAACTATAGACCTTTCTTTTTATAGTCACATAAAAAATCTTTGGAAAAATAATTTTACTAGTCAAATTTCCTGAGGTTTAGGCATTTTTTTTCTTATTTCCATATCGATCATAGTGAATTCTTTCTCTGTGTACGAAGTTTTGTAACAAAATACATTTTTAATGAACAGGCATTACTCATACTAAGCTTACATTGTTCATCCACAGTAAATGTAGGATGTAACGTCGTCGTAGTCGGACGTCTACGTCACTCTCTCTTACATTATTATTAGAGTTGCTGCTAGAGCTGGAGCTAGAAGACGAACTAGATGAACTACTGGACGAAGAGTCTTGTGATTTATTGAAATCGTTTATACTTACTTCTATTATTCCTGAGTTCAGTGATTTTTGAGAAGGAGCTACCATCTCTTGTATGCTCTTATTTCTTCCATCTACATTTTATGCCTAAAATAAAATAATATTTCAGAATAAAATTATCATATTAATATTTTTATTTAATCGCCACATATTTTATTAATAAAGATTATAATAAAATACTAACTTGCCTTATATGAACTAAGAATTTTTGGATCATAAAATGGCATGCATGTATCTGAAGAGTGAAAAGTGTTCTATACCTGATGCCTGACACAATATGCTGATATATTTTCATCATTGCTAGATGTGCGTACTATATAAAAACATAACAGATAACTGTAAACTGAAATCATATTTTATTGATAGTGTGAAAAGTAAATTATATTTGAGCTATTGAATTGTACGCGTCCTATTGGTGTACACTAGATTCATCAAAACTTTCTTGAGTAGGTGGCTGAATATTCTTTAGTCATTCTACGTATTATCTTTAAAAATTATCATCATACAATTTATAAGTAGGTCCCTAAAATTAATAAAAAAGCGGCATACTAAATTTGGGTCGATACCAAGAGATTTTTCTATTTTCTGTCATTTCCTTCACAACCATTTTCCTGACAAACAATGAATAGATGGGTAGGTATGTAACTACAAGTAAAAAAAATATTACGTTATTAAACTGACTTGTTTTTATTTTAATTTATGTTATAGTTTCTAAAATAATTAGGATTTGCGCTTCTCCTTATTTATTTTTTGGTAACTGGGCTTAAACTCTGTTTAAAAAATAAAAATGCAGCTAGCAAAAATTAGAATAGGCCTGTTACACACTGTAGGTAAATATTAATATGTCTCCTAATATTCTTATATCTTTAAACATAGATAGACTAATCTTCTAAACAGTCAACTAGATTTCAGATTCTTTATTAAATAAAAGACTTATTAATCATAAACTTCGACACATTTACATTAATTTCATGTCTGGAGAGGCCTATTTAATAAAGTGACCTCAAATCATTATTTGTTTTTAGTTTTATACTGACTCAATTCTGATTAGTTCACAGTTTCAATTACAAAACTCAGAATTAAATAGACTTAATACGAAAAAGTGTCCCAACATTATTAAACTTCGTACAAACACACTCACCTATGTTTTAGCATTGTAGCGATACAATGCGCTTTAGGTCTCTTCCTTAACAAATAAGCGACAACTTCCGTGATGCATTACGAGTTGTGTCTCTTATCTATTGAAAATATGCGCGCGGGAGGATAATACGAAAGAGACCGAAGTATACTGTTTTGTCCTTTTTACCCCAAAATTAGCCAGTCTTTTAATGTGGGTCAATGGAAATACCAATTTTAAGTCATTCTATGACTTTAACTCAAAAACTCAAATTTTTGAATTAGGAAACTTCAATTCTAAACGAGCGAAATGTTTAACCGTTCATTAACTCTAAAGGTTCAACCCCTGTTTCTTAAATTGTTAGGGTCCCGTCGTACTCAAGGAACCCTTATAGTTTCGCTCTGTCCGTCCGTCCGTCTGTCCGCTTTTCTTCTTTTTTTAGTAATTATGAACATAAAGTGATGAAATTTGGTACATACTGTGTATAGATCTCAGTTTTGAAATCATAAATTCATAATAATTTTATGTTTTAGGAGTGGTTCTTCATAGTTCATACATTTGAAGCGCGGATGAAAACTATTTTTTCTTTCTACCCCATCGCGTGGGATATCTTTGAATAGGTCTTCTAAAATAAAGGCAAGGTTTCATACATGACTTTTTTAAAAGTTCAACCATTTTAGAGTAATCGGCCTCCAAAGTGGTTCAAAAGTTGCCCGTACCCTGACATTTCTAAACTTGACTTAGAAACTTGCAATTTTCTATGCTCATAGATCATGCTAAATAATCTTTAGGAAAATTATTTTGAACGAAATCGGACAGTAACTTTTGAAGTTATTTGAAAAAAAAAACCTAAGTATTTCGCGTTTATATTTCCTTAGACCTGTTCTGACATGCTCTTGGTTATTTTATTTATTAATGTAAATTATAGGAGTTACACTCCTAGAGTATGTAGGTATACTGCGTACCTTCTCCAGTAAGTCCAAATCCTGAAGCGACAGCCCTGGTGCCTTCGAAATCCTTGGCCAACTCAGTCGTAGAAGGTAGGGCAATTGGTGATATAGCGGCTGAAGATAGGTATAATTTGACACTGTGAAATTCTTTTAATGGAACGTCAAATATGGGGAACTTAAATAAACAGCACCTGGATTGGATTATTAAATAAAATCTAAAGATTAAAAAAATATTTAACAGACTTTAGTTCGTTTATTACTTAGCTCGTTTGTAGTATTTATAAGATAAGATGAAGTTTAGTTTAGATTTGTCATGAGACACTCATCCCAACTTACCTGTCCGGTAGTTGTAGTATAGTATACGGGTATGCCACCCCGGCTTCCCTAGCTATTACTGTTCTATCCCTTGCCCTCCTGGGCATCCTACATTTCCTATTTCCCACTCTAACTAACCAATCTTCCTTTTCACACTACCTATCCTTCCCTTTCCCTATTCCGACCCTGTCCGCCAATCCGTGGGAATGCCATGGATAATGATAAAAATAATTTAATTATCCAAAATGACGGCGATGTGGTTCGCCACTCATCAAGTCTCGTTCTCGCAGAGGCAAAAAGTGACCCATGGAGAGCCCCTTCGATACGTTGAATGTAAGAGGAGGAATGGATGGTAAGAATGAAACTGGACGAAGCGAAACAAGCATGTAAAGATCGTAGCAAGTGGAAAGAAGTGGTTCATATAATCACGCCTCTTTTCCGTAGGGGTCTACGGAAAAGAGGCGTGATTATATGTATGTACCTATGTAAGTTTAGCAACTATGCACACATAATTATGTACTTCAAATTGACGTACCGAATCGCAAATATGTAATAATAATTATTTAACAAGGATAACTTTTTCATAAATGTAATGAAACGTGCCTTCCAAGATAAGGATTTATGTGCATTAAATAGTAAATGAGTAATATTAGATAACAAAATTGTATAAAGTATACATAATATAAAATTGCCGGCCGTGTAGCTCATGAAACCTTGATGATATTCCCAGGTATCTACAATTTACGTTATTTTTACCTCCGTCACCTTCTAAATTATACAAGTTTCTCGGAGGATTCGAAATTTTTGGATTCGTCATAAACCCTATAAGAAAATGAAAGGGACTTGGAAGTGTAAAGAATTCAGGAGTTCGCAAGTTACCTTTTTCAATATTTACGAGGGAGGAAACAAAGGGTTGGGCAAAAAGATTTGGCGCAATAACGTATTGTCCCGGTCTCTTGTGATTACGAACGCGCTGATTTATACTCTGTTTATTTCTTTTTATATCGTTCCAGTAAACTTTATAAAGAACTTATCTCAGAGATAGAATATTATATTGTAATCTCAAATAATGGTATTAGATTCAGCTTTAAATGACTTATTCCTTACGTGGCTTTAAAATATCATATTATAAGTAATAAGTATAAAACATGAGGAGAAGTGTGAGGATCTCCTACTGGGCGACTTATACTATTTAGTATAAGTCGCCGGTAGTTCAATATCAGTGCCGGACATTTTTCAAATCAATTACGAACATACGATCTACGTTGATTAAATAAAACGTTTAGGCAAAAAAATCATTAAAAATTTCGAAAAGTAATATAGGTACTAAATAAATCTTTGAGTATATAACTACATATATTTGAGAATAGAAGTCTTTGAAATAAATAGAGATACATTACGCTTTTTACGGCGCTGCACGCTGTAAAGATCACTGACACTTTTTTTTTTACGCCGAGAAAATGCTCTTCCGCATCCCGGATGGGGATTCCTGCCGCGGGTATGTGGGACTCGCTGCTGCCCAAAGATGGTAAGTGGAAGCAGCCTCTACCCACTAAAAACTCGGCGGTACTCCGTCTGTACCGCCATTGACGGAGCCACGGGAACTATTATAAACTTCCGCGACTCCGCCGACGGCTCGCCTGCGTCATGGGTTTTTGCAGACCCATCCCGTTGGGGGTGTCAACCGCCCCTCAGGCCGAACAGAGACCCAAAAGAAGCTTGCATAGGCCTTCCATCACGTCATGTGTCGCGATGTGCAGGAGTACGTTGCGCCATCGCGACCCTCTCGGGAACTCGGTGTAGTGGGCGAAGGCGTCCCCACGCCACCGCCACTAGGCAAAGTCCTTGCTCCCACTTTAAGTCACCTGCTTTTGTGAGGTTAATGAGACTTGCGAGTTGCGACAGCGCAATGTAATTTTATTAAGTATCATTTTTTTTTTCAATTTTTTGTTTATTTTTTTGCCTAAACGTTTTATAATAATATCAAACTACATTCTTAGTTTTATTAGTCTAAAAACAAACCTGAAGATGGAATTTGATTGGGCAGGTATACAACAGCGATATCGTTACGGACGAGCGAAGGATCCCATTCTGGGTGGGCTGACACAGCACTCGTGTTGACTCGGGTCCCGCCGCTGAACAACAGTACAGATCCTAGAACCACTTCGAACATCCAGGCCTGGATCACACCGTCGTACCAGCAGTGAGCGGCAGTGAGGATTCTATCGGCTGTGATGAGGGATCCGCCGCATAGACTCTTGTCTGACGTGCCCATTATATTAGCTATGAGACCAGCCTAAAACATTAGTGCAGTCATCACCATCATCATCACCGGCCACTAACATTATAGTTTTATACTACATATTAAGGCATGGACTATATTTTTTTGAATTTCATTTATTTTTGTATTTTAGAACTTCATTCATGGAGATTGAAGAATCTTTTCCACACCATCAATGTTTTAATCAATATTTAAACAAAGTATGGTTTACACGAGCTTATATTATGTACTGTAGTGTTAAATATGATCAGTACTTATATGTACTGTACTTTAAACTTACCTGGTAAGGCTGTTGTCCAACAGCAGACGGTTTACCTCCCACTATTCTTGCATCCATTTTATAACCATCTTCGGCTATTTTCACCTTCTTAGCAGCAGGTATACCATACCTTGAAATGTATCCAAAAACAGGGTTATCGATATCTTCAATCGCAATAGAATTAATATTCTGAATACAACCAAATAGAATAATAATGAGCATAATTTTCATCATTACTACTATAGTATTTTAGAGCTCTAATATAATATTACTATCATTAAATATTTTCAATATGTATTTGTATTTCGCTTGCAAAACACGTCTAAGATGATATGAATCCACTTGAGACTGCTGGAAGATAATATGAAAGATTATTGCATCAATATTATTCGAGAGAAATATACTCTACAAAGGTAACTAAGATATTGCTGTTAAAGTGGCTTTAATATTGAATTTCGGGGAAATTTAATTTTGTTTACTTGAAAATCAAATGACGTGATATTATGGGAAAATTGATTACTTATTATATAAAAATTTGCTTAAGTTTGTATAAAAGTCAATTTTATTTTGCAATTTTTCGAAACTTTAAATGTTTACAGCTCCAAAAAATATTAATTTTATCTAAAATATTCCTAGAAACATTTCATTTGTTCTTAATAGAGAATATTAAAAAATAAAGTCCGGTTACATATTATTAACTATTCCATGCAATTAAAGAAAAAATAGGAAAATAGCTGTTCACCTAAAGGCCATCCGTGGAACTTCCCGCTTTTATCTAGTGCCTCATTTTTGAGCTTATTGAGTTCAAAAATAAAAGTGCTTCTAAAAATTTTCACTAATAATTTTCTTTCATCAGACTTTTGAGCTCGGAGAGTTAAAAGAGAAAGAGCTGATGAAAGTTTAATAAAACACTATTTTTAAAAATTTCAAACTGTCATAACTTTGGAATGAATCAATCGATTTTCACGTGATTAGCAGCAATCGATGCAGTTTTTCATGTCCTTTGAAAGAACAGGAACAACAAAGAATTTTTTAGATGAAAAATTTCGTAGTAATTCCGAAAAAACACTTTTTTCGGTTTTCTTTCTTTCACGATATCTCTCGAACGAATCAACCGATTTTGACTGAATTAACCAAAGATTTCAACTCAAGATAGGCTATCACGTACATTTAGCAGAAAAAAGCTTCATACAAGAAAAAGTTACGCCATCTTGGTTTTCACCATAACTCAAATGTCAGCCATCTTGTTTTCACCATACTTCGAATTTCAAAATGGCCCCAAAAATTTTAAAATTGGGGCCAATTTACTGGAGACACTTTTTGCCTCAACATGCCTCGTCTATAATATACGTCTATGGAATTAACGGCGATCGACGTGGTTTTTCAAGGTTAAGAGCTGATTAGTTTTCGGAGTTGATCAATAAAGCCGTTTAAAAGTTATTCCAAAAAAACTTGAGAGGTGTCAAGGGACACCCGGATGGAACGAAGTTCCGGATGAAAATATCTGGCTTGCTTTCTATAAGAGAGAGAGAGAGACAGACAGAGAAACATGCAACGCCGCACAGCTTACAATAGCTTACTATAGCAAAAAAAAGACATACAGACAGACAATTGTACATGTAGGTATATATAAAATAAATAATAATACAATATCCGAACCGATATTATCCATACATACATTACATACATACATACATACATACATACATACATACATACATACATACATACATACATCAATATAATAAATGTATACGCGTAAATATTTAATTTTTATAAAAAATAAAATTATCTTTTGTACCTAATTAAAAAAGTGTCGTGACAACTTTTCGTAAGAATTTTTTCCGTCTAGCCCCCTTTCACAACGCGCGATAAGGAACTTCGTTCCAAAAACCACTTTAAAAAAAACACAGTTTGGCCAAGCCCTTTTTAATAGCGCTAGCCGTAATAAAATCGGTCAAACCGTTCAAAAGTAATAAGAGGTTAACATACTCACACACACACACACATACATACAGACATAGTGACACCCTCGCGGGGTAGTCAGGGAAGCTTACTGTGACCTCAAAACATCGAGATCTGATGAGAATTCTATTTTTGTAAAACGGGGTAAAACTTCCCGATTTTTGAAAATCTTAGATTTTCTTAGCGGGAAGTTAAAAATGTAGTTTAAACACTTTACACTATTGGCCTAGGTTGCCCCCAGGCATTATAGTAGGATCATAATATAAAAACATTGAGCTGGAAAAGTTTTTACTACTCAGCCAGCCGCCGAAAAAGCTTTTAAGTGTATTATTGTGATAAGAAAATAAAAAGAAACAATCAGATAAACTTAATAATTTATTCATATGTACAAGCAGCGATTCAGAAGTTTAGATGTGTTGGTTGATGAAGCTCATGTAAGAGGTAACTCGTACGAAGGCGGCGGGGAAACCGACCTGGCAGCCCATAGCGGAACCGAAGGAGGTCACTCCGATCTGAAAGACAAGACGAATATTAATCAGCGAATAGGCAAGCGGACTGTTTTTTTTATTGCATATTATATGAATTGTACTCTTAAATATGAGTAACTTCTCAGAAGAAACCGTATATAAAAAGTCAATATTTTTAAAGGTACAGCGATTTGTATATAAAATTTCGCAAGTCTCGTAAAAACGCTCCATACTAAAATCGCCATACAAATGACGTCACTTGTAGGTTATGGCGTATGAAGTAGGTATAAAGTATACGGCCGCAGAAACATATTTGTAAATATCTCCGATAGTTGTGCGTTTAAGTTCATACTTATAATAATGAATGTTTTTGTATATGATGTAAGTAAACTAATGACGTAGGTTTTGTTTACCAAATACGCAAAACAATTTTTTTTTACTTTTAAATGTATATAATTAGTAAACTACACATAAAATAATATATTTTTTTACATTTACCAGCTAGTAATGCCTCAATATTTCTGAATATAATAATGAAACTAAATATTTCAGATGTTGTCCGATCCCCTATTGTTGGATAGTAATTTAAAACCAAACTATTTTAAATTATAAAGTTGGGGATATCCGTATAGAAATTGCTAGAATGATAGCATGTATGATAGGTCTCGGTAAAATACGCAGGATCAGATGTAATAATTACTAATTCGTGTGCCAATTACAGGTGCAATATCGACCAACTTCCTGCTCGACCACTTTCTAATTTTCTTTTCACTAGGTCTAAACACGCCTCAAAATACAAACAAGGAAGTAGCCGTAACGACTGCAGGTATAGTTGAACTACGTATTTACACGAAAGTATGTGCGTGCACACGATTCATTGGCGCTGTTAAGCGATTTTCATCTTATGCTTGGTCATGCAGCAACTTTTTCGATATTACCTGCATAATAACATAGATTTGGTCAGTATATTTGGAAGTTCGCTGCCCGGCAAGTTGCAACCCAAACTATATCCCTAGGAACAAAAGCAATTACCAAGATGTTCCTGCCGTTGCTAGCGGTGGTGAGGGGGCCACCGGAGTCGCCTCCGCAGGTGCTGGTACCACCGATACCGCTGGTGCAGATGTTGGAACTCTGGATGATGAGCGGGAAGGCCACGGAGCACACGCTGTTGGTGATCACATTCAGTCTCACATGGCTCAGGAACTGGTCGTTGGAGATACCGCCACCTGATAAAATAAATATGGTTGGAAAATTACAGTCGCGGGCATGTAAAGGCAGCTATGTGAAATATAATAATATATACTTATATTGTACACGCGTATACCTACTCAATGGAATTAAGAGCATAATGGTGTAACAGTGTCAGCCATCATACCATTTGAGTTAATTTTACATCCTACTTATTTTTGCATATTAAAAAAAATGTAGACTATAAGAAGTTTTTTCTACCTTTTACTTGACTACGGCAAAATCAAAAAGTAATGATTTTAGGCTTCTGCTAAAATCATTATTAAAATCAGTTCAGTAGTTTAGGCGCTCCTATATACTTACCGGAGCGCCTAAACTACTGAACTGATTTTAGCCCCGGCAACATAGGCTATATAATATATAAAAAATAGATGTTGCCCGTGCAAAAATTACTTCGTGCGCGCAAAAGTTACTTTCGCGGAAACCGTAAATTTTTCCGTGATAATAAGTAGCCTATGTCCTTTCCTGTGGTCTACTCTAAATCTGAGCCGAATTTAATCAAAATCGGCCCAGTAGTTTGGGAACCTATTCAATGCAACAAACAAACTTTTCCTCTTTATTATATTATAGTAGGTATCAAAGATTTCAAAACTCAAGATATGCACTACTCATAGTGTTGCCATTATTGTTGAGAACAATATAAACAATATAATAAAAACTGAAAACTTATATTCAGTTTTTATTTACGACTACCGTTACTACTCTTAAGTAGTAATGGTTTAATAAAAAAATGGAATGTAACGACAACAAAAACAATTCACTCTAATCATGATAAATTAATCGAAAACCAGTTCAATTACTTTTGAGAAGAACCACCAGAGGTTCATGTTTCTTCGCCCAGTCATATTTTGACGTAGATTTTACTTTCATACTTCATACTCGTAAACAGAGGCGGCTCGTCCTAAAGAGCGCTGGTGCAGTGCACTCCCACAAAAATAGTAACTAAGTATATAATAGAATATATTTTTTAATTTACTACCTACCTATATATTTTAACCATACACACACGCTACAACCATACGCACAACTAATACAAGAAATAAGTAACTACATACGAAGTTGAAATGTTTTCGAAATGTGATTTGGTGTCAACTTGTTACCAAGGAGAGCGCCAGCGATTGCGCTCCTATGAAACGAAGTTCAGTACAATGCCTGGTACTGAATTCAATGAGTGCGAAAGAGAAACATCGACACGGCCCAGTACGTGAAACAAAAGATTTCGTATGAGAAATTAGCCCGATCAGGAGCGGCGCTCCTGTGACGTAATGACGTTGCCTGATCGCGGTGCGGCGAAAAAAAAAATGGAACAATACACTGTATATTTTATTAAAAATTGTGAAAAGCCTTTAGAAAAGAGTCTCGCAATCTCAGTTTCATAATTATGTTATGTGAAGTTCAACTGGTATGTATTGGGCAGTGGGCTACAATGATATTCGTAAAGCGCGCTAAAAAGTGGGCGCATGTCATTTTAAAATAATTCATTCATTCTAATTTAAGAGCTTCGCTCTTGTCGGTGATTATTAAAGTTATTATAATGGCAAATTAGAATTGCTTCAACTGTGTCAATTAATAATAATCTATTTCTTTCGTGCATCCATTGGGCGGGAATCGCAAATACATATTTACATAGTTATAATAGAAATGATTTCTGATCTGAATGCTCTGTATCTACAAAAAATTTCAGCCATTTCTGCTCCATGGTTGCCATTGCTGTTATGTCAGTTTGTTCACATAAAGTACGTGTATATTGAAATGTTGTTAAACGGGACAAAAAACGGGACAAGTAACAATACGGGACGTGATACTTAAATACGGTGACAGTCCCGTGTATACGGGACGTATGGCAATCCTAGCTATGAGTGCTATGACGTACATTTGACAGAACAAATTCTAAAATGTTACGCCATCTTGGATTTCGCCATACTTTAAATGTTAGCCATCTTGTTTTCACCATACTTCAAATGTCAAAATGGCCCAAAAATCTCAAAAGTGGGGCCATATAACTGGAGACACTTTTTACCACAACGTGCCTCGTCTATAATATATACGTCTGTGATTAGTATAGATTAAAGCATCCATTTGCAGAAATTTAAAAAATATATTTTTTTAATATTGGTATACCGTAGGCACTGTAGCGCCTAAACTACTAATCTGATTTTAATAAATGATGTATCTTTGATGAACTGATTCGTAATAATAGCCCTAGCAATAATAATAACTCCCCCACACCGATTTCGGTGACGGTGGCCGGTTTCATTGAAACCAGGCCAGTTACGCAGGAGTAATTTTATAGTGCCCAAGTATGTAAGCAGTACACAAGAGCACTCTCTCTTCCTTTACTCTCATGATGAGAGATCAGGCGCAGGTCCGACTTTTTACATGCCCATCCGACGCATGGATCAACATTCTTGTCCTAACCAAACTTGGAAACAACATTTTTTGTTGTTCTAATGCGAATCGAAACCCACGACCTCCGAGTCGATAGCCAATCCTCTAACCACTATATCACGGAGGCTGTTAAAACTTGCATGAAAATTGTAACTAAAACAAAAATGAGCACAACTTACCGTCCCTGGTGATACCGAATCCGGATGCAATAGCTTGTACACCGGCGAAATTTTGGTTCAGTTCAGCTCCACTTGGTAGGGCGATGGGGGCGATTGTAGCTGAAATGTCAATGGCAAAACATAATTTTAATGAAATAATACAGTATCCCTCGGGATCACTGTATTTTTTCGAGATAAAAAGTAGCCTATGTTTTTATCCAGAGCCTAAACTACTACCATACCATACATCAAAATCCGTCCAGTAGTTTTTGCGTGAAAGAGTAACAAACATCCATCCGTACATCCATACATCCTCACAAACTTTCACATATTTTGTAATATTAGTAGGAATAATAGGAAATTAGTAGGAAATTCAAGTTGAAAATAATTTATTATTTTATTTATGGAAAAATGTAATAAGACATTAAGCATCTATACAGGATCTTCTGGTATTTTTAGGGTTCCGTACCCAAAAAGTGAAACGGCACCCTATTACAAAGACTCCAATGTCTGTTCGTCTGTATGTCCGTCTGTTTCTTCTGTTGCCGCTATAACAATAAATACTAAAAACAGACTAAATAAATATTTATGGGGCTTCCATACAATAAGGGCCTAGTTATATGCGTCCGCGCGACCCAGCGGCATGGCCGCTACGCCACGAAATTACAAGCAACTGTATCCAAGGATACAGTCTGATATATAATGTAGTCTGTGACAGTCTGTTCATAGAACGTATCCACCACCGACGTCGGCGTTGCTTTTTTATTCTTTTTAATATTAAAAACAAAGCAATGATATCGGTATCGATTTTTTCATTTTACTGTCACGTTTATTGTCCTCAAAACCCTAGAGATTAGAGAACGTGTGGAGAGCGGAGGCGCTCGGGCCGCTTCATATAAATCAAAAAGCGACTTCGCTGCGGTGACTGGAATCTGCGGCCAAGCCGCTCGGTCGCATATAACTAGAGCCTAAACGTAATTTTTCCGTTTATTTCCGTATCTTCGTGCGCGAGTCCGACTCGCACTTGGCCGATTTTTATCAACGATTGAGCTAGGCCGTCACCAAGAAACAAGTGACTCTTTCACATAATAGTACCGCCCCCAGTATAGGACCGGCTGCTCATGTACTGAACTATCTGTAGTTGTATTGAATAGTTATCTTTTTCGACAGAAAAACGGTACCTGATGTAGAAACAGCGTTAGGCAAGTAGATCATGGCGATATCATTGCGGATTAGGCTCGGTATCCAGTTGGGGTGCATTACCACGGCGCTGGTGTGCATCCTGGTACCGCCGGAGAACAGCATGACAGAGCCCAGAACAACCTCGAGCCTGTACAATAGTTTCATTATTCACGTGATTGTGAAGCTATGAAGAAATCTGTATGATATTATATGTACGCGGTTTGCAGATTTGGAACACTTTGCAGCGTAGAGCAGTTTGTGGATCGCCTGATCACGAAGAAGCAGACTCGACCACAGCATCTATTGACCAGACCACACAAGTGTATGTACTTCGCGTGTAACTTCCTGTGTAAAGAGGAGTGAAAGGCTTCCTTCCTTCAGTGCCATTTCCTCTCTAATATTCTCGGTGCCAAACGTTAAACGAAAACTAAAATGCGAGAGAGCGGCGCACGGCTACGGCCTTTGTATCGTTTACTCGAGAACGGGGAGTTATTACCACTAAATCGCTCTTGTGACGTCACAGTAATTTGAAAAATAATGGCACGCTTGGTTTCTATATAGACAATGAGACTTGCGTGGTCTAGTAAATAGAAGTCTGTACTCTAACTCGACTGAAGACTTCACTTTCTTATACATACCGGCGTTAAAAAGTGTGGATTGGATGCCAAGAGACGCTGCCGGTCTTGTAGCACTGGTATGCATGAACAGCGATAGTCGCTTACGTATAGATGATCGGTCTGGCGATCTTTCATAAATCATAATTATTGTAAAATCAGCAACAAACCTTCGCACGGGCACAATGTACCTATTATACCTATATATATGTACCTATTATATTACCTCTTAAATCACTCTATCTATTGCTGAAAATTGCATTAAAATCCGTTGGATAGTTTAAAAGATAGAAGCGAAAAGGAAAGCATAAGCGGTTTCATTATTTACTATGTAAAGGTAAGCTTGTGAAAGAAACGAAAAAAACGAACCTCCAAACTTGGTTTTGACCGTCGAACCAGCAGTGAGCTGCTGTGATCACGCGACTGGGGCTGACGAGAGAACCGCCGCACACACCACGGCCGCTCGAGCCGACTATGTCCAAGATCAGACCAGCCTGAATAACGAGTAATAAAAGATTTGATAGAACAATCAACGATTAATCTTAGATCAATAAAGTTTTTAATAAAATCAAAAGTTAAAAATTATAATTGGACTACGGAAATTGTATATGGCTTAAGTTACCTGGTTACATTACTACGAATCTATTTACACCTCATTCATAAAAATCAGACCAGTCTAGGCGCTACGATGGAATATACAATACATCATTGACTGCCAAAAACCCTTCCCTTTGGCTCCGCCGTAGTCGGAAAAAACAGGTAAGAAATCGATGAAAAAACTAGCTATGATGTATTGGCTAAATTGGACGTAGGGTGTTTTGTCTATATTTTCAACTGGTATAATAAGCAATTGCACTTTACGCGCTTGAATCTAGTGAAAAATTATACTATGGCACCATTTTAAACTATAAGAAATTTTAAGGAACTTGCAATTCGTTCCTAGATGAATGAAACGAAATCTTACCTGGTGGGGGTATTGACCGAGAGCAGCGGGAAGTCCGCCCACGATTCTGGAATTCTTCATGTACTCCTCCTCAGCTTTCCGGATCCTCTCAGCTTCAGGGATACCATATTTGGTCAGATATCCGAAGACCGACGGACCTTCTACGAAGTTGTCTACCACTTTGACATTGTCTGCGCATGCGACGGCCGCGAGGGCTACCAGAATCAAAACCGACTTCATGGTGATATGGAAAGGTTAATTTCAAATTAGATTCAGCCCTTTTATATTCATTGATTCTTAGATTGAAATCTGTTCAGAAATCAATTATTCTGATAGCCCTGATAATAGTATTTTTATCAACCAACACTAATCTGGTATTAAATCGATAAATCACACAGTATCTGCCTCGTTAGTTACATTCAAATTGTGTAATTTTGTGTCAGTTTATTATTTTAAATAATAAAATAATTAATAAATTGTCACAAAATTACATGGATCAATAATGGTGTCTACAGACACACGAATTGAACAGATCAGACAACAGATCCGAGCGTGTGTAGGGCAGTCCGGCGAACATAAGAAGAAGGCGAAGAGTTCACCGTTGTCCGCATCGGATCTGGTCCGCTCCGTACCAAATCTGTGCGGTTGTAGCGACACCGGATTTGGCCTCCGGGTCTCCGGATATGGTCCGCTGTACGCTCGCGTTCCGTACCAAATTCGTGTGTCTGTAGATAGCATAACAAAAGAAAATATAACTTTTGTTAATTTTTCTTATTAAAGTGAAACTGCTTTAGAGGCATTGAGAGTGTAATTTCAAGGTCATGACACGCATCACGACACTTTTGCATATAATGCCATCTGTCGGAAGCTAGTCCTTATACTTTTACATAACAACTTAACTTTCTAAAGTACGGCCCAAGATGACGCTAGGTGTAAAAATTTTTAGGGTTACGTAATACTTGAGGAACCCTTATAGTTTCGCTCTGTCCGTCCGTCTGTCTATCCGCGCTTCTAGCTTCTGTAATTATGAACATAAATAGATGAATTTTGGTATAGTTAAAGACTGTGTATGAATTTCGGTTTTGCCACCATAAAATAATAATAATTTTTAATTTTAGGGGTGGCAAATGGCAATCTATAAGCTCTATAAATGTGAAGTGGGGATGAAAATTTTTTTTCATTCACCCCATCGTGTGGGGTATCGTTGAATAGGTCTTTTAAAATAAAGGCAGGTCATACATGACTTTTTTACAAAGTCTGATTTGGGGGCCGATACCCAAAAAATTTTTGAGTAATCGGCTCACAAAGTGATCTGTAAGTTGGCATTTCTAAGCATTTCTAAGCTATAGGAAACTTATAAGTTTCAAAGCTGATAGACCACGCTAAAAACTCTTCAGGAAAATTATTTTAAGCGAAATCGGACTATAACTTTTGGAGTAAATAAAAAAAAAACCTATTCCGCGTTGATAGTTACGGAACCCTCCTTAGACATGTCGTGGGTCGTGACGCTCTTGGTTAGATTATTTGAAGTTTAGGCACGATTTATGTATTTTTAGATTTTAATATTATGAATGAAGTTTTACTCCTGCCACGTGCACTCTATACACGTCATGTTTTTTTTATAGACCACTTCACGAAGTATAGATAACAGGAGTCTGAAACTCCGAACGTAATGTTAGAATAATGGTCTCAATTTAGGGGACAGAAGTACTAAGCGCGAGTCAGGACTGTGCGCTGATTGGTCCGCCACAATAGCATCAGTACGTCCAAAATTCTAGCACAGCCAGTGGCAGAAAAGAGAATTAAGATCTGGTTTTATTATTGTGTACATGAACTTTCGGACTCCTGGGCGTCTAGTCAAGATGCATTCCATAATTTCGACGGCGAAGTTCGAAAACAATATATATGGGATTTGACATAACGCATCGCAAGCGAAATGTCACTTTACGATGACTTATATCAAATCCCATACATTTTTGATTACGAAGTTCGCCGTCGAAATTATCGAATGCATCTTGACTTGAGCCGCAGGTATCTATACTTCGTGGACCACTCAATCGAGAAAAAATGATTTGAATCTGCTCTGCTCTAGTTTATATAGGTATAAAATTATTATTTCTATATAAAAAATTAAACCGACTTCCAAAGTAAAAATCTTAGAGTCCAATCAAAGTAAAAATACACAAAAAAGGATGAAATAAAACGTGTTTTCTAAATAATTCCCCTTTTAAATTTGGCTAAAATTTTAACCACTTATCTTCTTAATTAAATTAAAAAATTAAAAGAAAATATTATTTTACAAATAATTCCTCTTTTTAAAGCCAGCAGTTTGAATGAAATCGGATAGGAAACTGAATACATTTAATAAATATATTAAAGAATAAAATTAATATTTCATTTATAACACACTTCGATATCAAGTTGGGATTTTTATAATTCGAACCCTATTAATACGCTTAGCTAAAGGAAATCTATTATAGGATGTTTTGAGCTTCAAAAAAGTTAAATTAAAAATTTAAAAAACCCCCCGACACAAGAAATTAATTCTAAAAAATAATAAATAATATTTTAAACCTATTATAATTATATTATCACATATAATATTATGTAAGTTAAAATAATTTTATTTTCCAATCGTCGTCTCGTCGGGGGACCGCTATGTGAGAAAAACAGGTGTACTTTTTTATCCTTCTTAAAGTAGGTATAAATAACGGTTACCTTACCATATACATACTTCCATCATTGAAGTAACATGGTACCAAATTTCGAATCGATAGGACATGTGGACGATAGTCAGATACCCTCATCAACTAATAAAGAAAAGATGATCTTCAAACGGCTAATCAGGTCATGGTTACCTTACCATGTTCTTTAAATATCGTTGAAGTAACACGGTACCAAATTTCGAATCGATCGGACATAAGAAAGTTAGTCAGATCCCCTCACCAACTAGAAAATAGCTCATCATCTTCAAACGGCTGATCAGGTCATGGTTACCTTACCATGGTCTTTGAATATCGTTGAAGTAACACGGTACCAAATTTCGAATCGATCGGACATTGGAAAGTTAGTCAGATCCCCTCATCAACTAGGAAAGAGCTGATCATCTTCAAACGGCTAATCTTCCCACCACCAATTTTCTCATCAAACGAAGCTACGAACACTCTCTTTTAAGTCATCAATATTCTCTTTCAGTGCGCTTTCATTTGAGACCCCACTTATATTTAGTATAAGTGGGGTCGAGTACGAGTATATTTGCACATTCGGTTATTCTTCCCCACTTTCACCCCCCACAACTTTTAAACGGCTCAACCGATTTTCATCAAACATGTTTAAGAACACTCGCATGTAAGTCATCTTTAATACAAAAGAAACTAAATTGAAATCGCTTCATCCGTTCGGGAGCTATGATGCCACAGACAGACAGACAGACAGACACACACACAGACAGACACGTCAAACTTATGACACCCCTCTTTTTGCGTCAGGGGTTAAAAATGCGGTGGTTTGGTGATAGAGTTCCGGGAGTTGGGGCTTTTTTAAGAAATTTTCTCCTCATTAGGGATTTTTTTTTCAAAATGTAGACATCTTTAATAGTTTCCGAGATATTTTCAAAAAACCATACCCCTTTGTTTTTTTTTACTAAATTGTTTATAACTATTGAATTTTTTTTCGAGCCCCTCTAGAAATTTTTCAAAAAGTTTTTAGAGGTCATTCCGAATCGAATAAGCCCTGGTCATAATTTTTGGTGCCCTTGGACAGAAATTCACTGAAATGGATGTTGTGAATCAGACTACAGGTAGTTTAGTCAACAATTCAATAAAAAAAAATGTTTTATTATGTACAGATTTTTAATAATACTACTAGTTTAAAGATATCATACAAAGAGTGTTCGATTGAAGGTGTATTTATAAGTTAGCGTTAATCCACTCGAGGTAAGATGTGACTCGCACAAAGGCAGCGGGCCAGCCGATTTGGCAGCCGAAAGCAATGCCGAAGGATGTGATACCGACCTGAAATAATAAAAAAAACTATTTTTATATGCTAAAAACATAAAACACCAGCGTGAGCGTGCCAGGACACGACTTATAGCAGGGTTCCGTACTACCGAACAAGTTTCCGCTCGACCAGGCATAAGATGAAAATCGCTCAGCAGTATATACGTAGTTCAACCTCGTCTGCAGTCGTTGCGGTTACTTCCTTTGCGTTTAAATATTTTGAGGCGTCCTAGTGCAAAGGTGAATGTTTAGAGACTGGTCGAGCGGGAACTTTGTCGGTGGTACATATGAACGCGTAATAGGACTTTTGTGCGATTCAGCTGAAAATATTTTTTCTCATGAGTATTTAGCATGGACAGTTAAGTACAAGTTCCTCACTCTTATAGATGGGAAATGCCCCGCCACGCGGACCAACTTGTAAATAACTTTGAAGATCAATTATTCGAAAATGTAGCATTCTGTTGGTTTTTGTTTTTGAGTTCATTCCTTACAAAGAAACAAAATCTTTCCTAAAATATTAGTGAAATAGATAATGAGCTTATCATTGCATAGTAGATAAGCATTAATCAACATAATTTATCGAGCCGTGACGTTATACAACATGGTTATTGTGCATTAGGTTGTTATTTTGAATTGGGAACTATAGCCAATGCCTAACGTTAACGTGGAAATTATTTATAATGTTCGATAGTGTATATGTTGTATTATAATATGTTATATTTATGTTTGAAAATACATAAATATAACATATAATACACATACGGGTTGCTAGGTCGCCAAACCTAATAGCCGGACAGACCCGCTAGTTTGGCCGGACGTTTGGGTAAAAAAGCCGGACACCCTACACTCTTGAGTATTTTGTCTCAGGCCTCAGCATTATAAATACGGCGGTAAAATAGTATCTAAAATCGAGCCTTTTTGATTTTCACTACAAAAATTATTAATAAAAAATCGAATGAGTTTTCATTGGCATCGTTTGCGAAATGTAAAAAGCCTAATAAAATCCGGACAAGCCGGACACTGTCTATTTTGGCCGGACACGCAAACAAAAAGCCTGACTACGTCCGGCTTTATCCGGACGCTTGGTAACCCTACGCGCATACATATCAGCGCATGTACCTACAAAACCATGATAAATTCGTAAAAAAAATTTAAACGAATACTTTACAACCGTAGTAGAATCATGCTTCGGCATTAAAGGGCAAGCGGACCGGGAACGCACTTGTAACTGTTATCGCGGGGTCAATGGGCGGCGATCGCTTAACATCAGGCAATTCTGCTCGTTTATCGAGCTCTATAGTCTCTCTCCGAGAGCTCCGTTCCCGAGTAGGTAGACCGTTTGATTCCCACTCGAGAGAGTGCAGGTTCGATTCCCATGTTGTAGCGTGTACCAATCAGACTTTTTCAGATCTGAAGTAAATTATATAGACGCTCTAACGGTGAAGGAAAACATCGTGAGGAAACCCGCACATGGTTGACCCCAGACATGTTGACCAGTTTTTCTTCTGGACTAGGCTGACTATGTTGTGAGAATGCCGTATGTGCTTGGGTAGTTCCTGAGATAGTCGGTTTTTAAATGTCGTATAGGCATTTAAAAACCGACTATCCCAGGAACTACAGTGTGTTGACAAGAGTGGTTACTTCACTCGAAGAATACTGTATATCTAAATATATAAAAGGCAAACCTGACTGACTCATCTATCAACGCACAGCCGAAACTACTGAACGGATTTTGCTGAAATTTGGCATACGGATAGTTGTAATGACGTGGGCATCCGCTTTGAAAGCATTTTTGAAAATTCGGCCCCTAAGGGGGTAAACCGAACTCCACGTGGACGAAGTCGCGGGCAAAAGCTAGTCATCCAATAACGGATGAAAAGGCTTAAGTAGTTATAGTCTGTCTAACTCACCACAACAGGTCTACCGTTCCTGTTGACGGCGAGGGGGCCACCGGAGTCCCCACTGCAGGTGCTTCTACCGCCGCGGCCGCTGGTGCAGATGTTGGAGTCCTGCAGGATGGAGGGGAACGCAAACGCGCACACGCGGTTTTCTAACACATTGAGCTCCACGTAGCTAAGGAACTGGTTGGCTTCAAGGGTACCACCTGGAATTTAACAAATAAAATCTGGATGGAAATGGCAATAGAATGGAAATAGAAAAGGTGGAATCTGCTGAAACTATTATTTTTAATTATAATAATAATTACAGCACAGTTCTAGAAGATTAGTCGGAAGTTAACGATGTAGATTGCAAAATATAGGAACTCGATAAAAATGCATGCACTCTGACTCAAACCTCATTGCATCTTACACAGAGTTTAAAAATTTTAAACATCATCTTCATGCTAAATTATCATATCCATTTGGTAATAATGTGTAGAAAGAAAAGTAAATAAAACTAAAAATTATAAAATTCGATTCTGTGATAAATGTAGTGAAGTAAAACTTAATGGAAAGACAGATATTATGAAAGAGATAATAACTTTTAAAAGCTTTTTAAACGCAGCGGAGACAGTGGGACTATTTAAGTGGGTAAGAAATTGTAACTTAAGACGAATTAAAATACGAAACTAGCTGTTATCGCGTCTGCGAACGCGTAATTAAGATATTCTGTACAATATTATTCATTTATATAATAATTATGTCACCGTAAAATTATAAAAACCGTTAGATTGTAATAAAACTAGTGAAATTGTAAAATGTTGATGGACTTCCGACGCGAATATGCTGCCTATAATTTAACACATTATTTTTCGTTAAATTATAAATATATAGTTTTTAATCTTTCGACACATTTTTACAATTTCGTTAGTTATTTTACAATCTAACGGTTTTTACAATTTTACCGTGACATATACAAATTACCTCATTTTATAAATGCGTAAGTTTTTGAGAAATAATGGACCTGTGTTTGTTACTTCAATGCTTAGCCTTTAGTTACGAATAAGATGCATTCGATAGTTTCGACGGCGAGGTTCGAAAACAAAATGTACTATCGGCAAAGTTGCCGCTTGATCAGGCATACGATGTAAATCGATGTAACATCGCCGTTGAATTACATGTAAACACGTAGCTCAGCCATGTCTGCAGTCGTTGCATTCATTTCGTTTGTGTTTAAATATTTTGAGGCGTCCTAGTTCAAAGGCTAATGTTTAGTAACTGATCGAGCAGGAACTTTGTTGATATTGTACCTATACTATGGGATTTGACATCAGGGCTTTGCAAGCGACATTTCACTTAGCGATAACTTATGTTAAATCCAATACATTTTTGATTTCCAAGTTCGCTGTCGAAATTGTCGTGTATCTTAAATAAAGGCCCCGATTAGGTAAATCAAATCATATTTACGTACAGTACCTCAAAAATACATTTAGGTAGGTACTGTTTGTAAATTATAATCATCACTTTTAAGGAAAAAGATTTGAATCAATCAAAAATAGTTTTAAGTTTTTCTCGCCTTGATTCAATCGTCCTTTATTCCGGCATTGCCTAGTGCCTAGGATAAAAAATACAGATAATTGTAGTTAAACTGTTAAAATCCCGCTCCCTGTAGGTTAATATATTAGCGGCTTTCTTCAGCTAGTATTTTTTTCGTCACTTCAATATGCAAACTGCTGTTTCTTTAAAGTTGAAACGATCATACTTATAAGGCTAATTTAAATAAATTTTATTGATTTCCACGAAATTTTGTCTAAGTTATAAGTAAGTTAGGCCTACCGTCTTGGGTCAATCCGAATCCAGAAGCGATGGCTGTCTCGCCAGCAAAGGTTTCTTCGACTTCAGTTCCGCTTGGCAGAGCAATGGGAGCGATCAAGTCTGAAATTTTTTACAATTAAAATATATTTCCTTTTCTTTATCAACCATTGAGAAATTAGAAATCTGTAACATTATAACAACGATGAATTACTAAAGTATAGCCCCCTTACTAACAAACGCTGTAGGTATAAGCTTTGAGTAGTTATACAGTGTTTTGTTTCCGTCACACAAGTGACATTTTTAATTCGATTGAAGAAGACAAAACACTGTATAACTATTCAAGCTTATACAGCGTTTATTAGTAAGGGGGTTAGTATTTACCCGTAGATAAACTTTCTACCACGCATACTCTTTGATGTCGTACAAAATATATTTCAGTCATCATATCAAAATCATCCGATATTTGACCGACAATGTTAATAACCTAACCAAGAGCATGTCAGGACATGTCTAAGGAGGGTTCCGTAACTATAAACGCGTAATATGCTTTTTTTTTAATTACTCCAAAAGTTACTGTCCGATTTGGTTCACAATAATTTTCCTAAAGAGTTTTTAGCATGATCTATGAGCATGGAAATTTGCAAGTTTCTATCTGCTATAGTTTAAAAATGCTAGGGGGGGACCAACTTACAAATACTTCGGAGGCCGATTACTCGAATATGGTCAACTTTATAAAAAAGTGACGTATGAAACCTTGTCTTTATTTTAAAAGACCTATTCTACGATACCCCACACGATGGGGTAGAGGGAAAAAATATTTTTCATCCCCACATCACATGTGAGCCACCCCTAATATATAAAATTATTATTTTTTATGATCCCGAAACCGTGGTCTATACACAGTCTATAACTGCACCAAATTTCATCAATTTATATTCATAATTACAGGAGCTAGAGGCGCGGACAGACAGACAGTCAGACAGACGGACAGAGTGAAACTATAAGGGTTCCTTAAGTATTACGGAACCCTAAAAACAGGGCCTCTAGTCAAGATGCATTCGATAATTTCGACGGCGAAGTTCGAAAACAAAAACGTACGGGATTTCATCGCTAAGTGACATGTTGTTTGCGATGCCTTATGTCAAATCCCATATAATATTTTATTATCATTATCGAATGCATCTTGACTAGAAGCCCAGGCACCTATAACAATGATAAAAAAGGTACCTGTAAGTTTCAATATGAAATCGAATCGTTTAATATAAAAACGCTCTAATACTCTTTGTAAAATTCTCCATAAAGATTACCGGTCCGCTACAGGCAATAATAATAATAATAATAATTATAATATCTATGGACGCTTCACACCACGTATCACCTCGTATTCAATCTGGCCCCGTGGTAAGTATTTAGGGAACTTGTATTACGGGGACCAGACAACGGGTAGCAGATTTTTATTATACTATACACATTTTTAATACATACATACATACATACAATCACGCCTTTTTCCCGTAGGGGTAGGCAGGACTGCCTCTTTCCCTTAGGGGTAGGCAGAGACCACTTTTTTCCACTTGCTACGATCCTTACATACTTCTTTCGCTTCGTACACTTTCATTCTTACCATCCATTCCTCCTCTTACATTCAACGTAGCCAAGTGTCTCTCCATGGTCCGCTTTTCGCCTCCGCGAGAAACGAGACGTGATGGGTGGCGAACCACATCGCCGCCATACATTTTTAATACATTTTTAATACACATCTAATATCCAATATCAACATTCCCTCGGCTGGATTCGAACCCGTGACCTCAGGCTTAAGCATCGACGCACTCAATCACTAAGCCACAGATAACGTCAGAAAAATCTTATACTTACTTGAGAATTGAACAGCGGCTGGTAGAGTTATAATTGCGATATCGTTGCGGATGAGCCAAGGGAACCATCTGTTGTGGGTAGCGACGCTGCTGGAGTAGACCCTGTGACCGCCGGTAAAGAGGGTGGGAGAGCCGAGGATAACTTCGAACCTCCAGGCCCTGTTGCGACCATCCCACCAGCAATGGGCAGCGGTGAGCACCTTGTTGGTGCTGATGAGGGAACCGCCGCAGACACCGCGCCCGGTGATGCCGAGAATATCAGCGATGAGACCAGCCTTACAAGATATGATGAAATTATTTTTTCAAATAAATATACTTGGGTTAATGATTTTAAAATGCCTGATTTTACAAGTTAATGTAAATAAACTGGGGAATAAAATGTGAATTCAATAAATGATAAAAAAGGGTTCTGTTATTACGTTTTCCAGGTCTATTATAAGTGCACCTATTCATAAATTAATATTAAACTGTACACAAACCTGGTAAGGGAACTGTCCAAGACCAGCCGCTTCACCGCCTACGATTTTGGGTTGGATAACCTGAGCCTGTTTTTCTTCGAACTGACGGATCCTCTCGGCTTCAGGGATTCCATACCTATTGTAGTAGTCAAAGGCAGAGTATTCCGTGACAGTGGGAATGGCGTATGCCAAGGAGACGAGGGCAGCTAAAATAAGTAACTTGGCCATTATGCTGACTGACACAAGATTTCTTGGCGGCCTAAATCGGTTTTATAGCAAAGGTTATGATGATAAAAATGATTGAAATCAATGATAAAACATTAATTGATTCGTATCGTTTTATTATTTGTCAACGATATAGATCTTTGAAGGGAAATACGTAATTGGTACTTGAAGGTTTGGATTATAAAGTTTAAAAGGCTATCTATAGATTCGATTTGCCTACATTAATATGGACGTAATATTTATTTTCTTATTACTGTAAGTATTATAATTCGGTAAAATAAATTGGTATAAGTATAATGAATAACAAAACCGTAGTTTGAAAATTGATATTTTACTGCAACAAAAGTCGTCACAAGGGGTGTAAATCAGGTAATAAACTTAATCGCTAATTACCCTAAAGTGGCATCCGTTTTCCATATTCCCAGCATTTGAGTGACGTGACTAGACATTGAATCAGATCATAAGTTCAGCGTTTATTATTATTGTTTCGAGTGCACCTCCCTGGAGCTCGGCAAACAATGTTCCCGAGCCAGACTATTCACACGAGGGAGTGTCACTCAAACGCTCGTTCGGAACTCGATCCTCGGCGCTGTCATTTTAAACATGATCTCCCGAATTCACCCCTGCTAATCCTGATAGAAAGCGCCACAATTTGATCAAATATTATGCAGCGTTTTAGCGAAATAAAACTGCCCTTTTGTGCTGTCTTTCAAGATTATGATGGGTGTGAAATGTATGCTACATTTCATACCTTACGCAGTAACTTCAGATAAAATAGTATTCCTGGCAACATCCCAACATAATTCCCAGCAGTATTAGAGCATAATAGAGTATGATTATGATTATTCAGGCTGCGAGCATATGACTGACATAGATAAGGATTATCGGTATGAATAGTGTAATAGCAACATGTTTGCTAACAGATGCATTCAATATCTGTTATGGCGAGGATACAATGAGGTCTGATTGGCTACGTAGCTGTCTTAGAAGGGCCGTTCGTTAAGCTATCGCCTAATCAAATACCACGTACAGGCAATATAGACGCTGGCACTTCATTCATTGACCTCAATACGTGATAGTTCGATCAGCCGTTCACATAAAGGTCCTTAGCCGTATAAAAGTCCATATATTATCTAATATGAAGTTCTTATACTTTTACTGTTATTATATTATTTTAAGAATACTAAAATATGAAAGGACTAGAATTGTTTTAAATCTTTTTCAGTGTGTAAAGTGTAAACAAGCTGTTTTTTCATCAAATTTTTGTTGAGGCTTTCATCACTAATTCAGTATTGATATCATATTGATACCGGCCTGTCGGTTAAATAAAGCCACCTAGTACCTACAGCTATATCCAATATATCGACATAAAATTATAAATAGTTGGGGTAACTATATGCACGAATAGTGGTTTCAGACTAGTGATGCGAAATGCATGCGGCAAGAGTGGAGAGCCGTGTACGATGATTTTTTAAAGAGGAGCCTCGGTTGCCGCATCTATTTTATTGAATGTCCATGTTTGAGCAAATAAGGTACAAAATCATTTTTAATGAAGCGTCCGTGGCATTCGACGAGACTCGAATTTTAAATTTCCACAGGTATTCCTGAAAATTGGCAGGCTTTTTCGGCTAATTTTATCTTTCGGTATTCTTTCTTTTTCTATCACTCGTATATTTTTACATATTTACGTATATTTTGAACAAAAACCCTTGAAATAGAGTATTAGACGTTTGAATTATTTTATTATTAACGATACAAATGTAGGTAATATTTTAATACAAATTACTTATTTTTTATTTATGTTTGTTTTGTAAATAGGTGTGTTAATTAGATTTATCTACTATCAAATCTATCATTTTATTTTATAATTTATCTAATCTGTGAGATTATTATCAGAGTGACGTAATGGAATTAATAACAATATTGCCATAGATATAATATTAATATTGTAATAATTAATCAAAGAATATTGCCATTTCAATAAAATTATGTAAAAAAATTGTGTTAATTGTTATTTTCACAAATGACTTTAACTTGTAGCTCCTACAAAAATATGTCATATACACTTCTAGAAATTAGTAGCAGTAGCTTAGGTGTAAATTAAGAAGAATAAAACATTTATTTTATAATGCTATGATTACGCTGAAAATGATAAATAATAAAAGCGAAAGGGGAGAGTATGTACATAGTACAGGAATGGATTTTTATATTCTGGCGTAAATGCAGAAATGTAACATATTGTGCACATAGTTCGCCAATTTCCTCTAAGCAGGTAATAACGGCCGCGTGCTGCTGACATTTAATAAACTGTAAAGGCTCCGAGTACGCACAGTGCTACGGCGGAAAACGTGACATGATTTAGTTTATTATTATTATACTTACTGGGAGATCTTCGTGGCCTTGTGGGTAGACTGTTTGATTCGCACGCGAGAGAGTACAGGTTCGATCCCCAGATAGTAGCCTGTACCAATGAGACTTTTTCAGATCACAAGCGGATATACGGACGCAGATCACAAGTACATTATACATCGTGAGGAAACCCGCACATGGTTGGCTCCAGACGTATTGACCAGTCATTCCTCCGGACTAGGCTGACTATGTTTTGAGAATGCCGTATGAGTTTGGGCAGCCATACGACATTTAAAAACCGACTGTCGCAGGCTCTACAGTATTTCAAGAGTGGTTACTTCTCTCGGAGAATACTATATAAATCATCCAAAAACATTTTTTTATTCCGTTTCAGGAGAAACAGAAAAATCAAAAATAGAATAGGTACCTATATAATAAACTATACAAAAGAATTTGTGTCAAAGTGTAAATATTAGAAAGTTGGAAAAGATTATAACAAATACATGAATTTATACTGTGTCCAGTTTGTATAGTGGCAATGACCTCCCTCAAAATTTTATACCTTCATTGCATCAGCCTCTTTCAGTTGGAATTGTACATCAGGCATCCTAGACCTGTTTTTAAACTGGTCCATGCAGCGGCATAGGATCGAATAGATGTGTTCGATATGTGTAAGTTAATATGCAATTTACTTGCTGGAGGTAATCATTTCAGTTTATTTTTGACATATTTTCAATGAACTCGTCATCATACCTCTTGAGCCGTTTTCAAATCGGATAATTGAAAGTGAGGGGGACAAAGCCTAGATTACCTAGGGCAAAGGAAGGGATCGAAATCTGGAACGTGGAAATGAGGGGATAGTAGAAGGGTAAAAGGGAAAGCTGGAAAAAGACACGGGAAAATACACAGGAAAATACACGGAAATAACAGGTAGGAAATAAAAGTGAAAAGAGAAAGGAATATAGAAAGGAAAATAACAAAGGATTACCAATTTACTTCGAGCTGTGGTGAGGCAGGGATTCCTTGTTGACTTGTCGACTTGTCGGAGCGAAGTACGATTTGTATGGCGATTGGCCCTATCTTTATACTAGTCTGACAATCAACCTTCTAGAACATTCCATTCCTCACCCCCTTAGCTCGAAATATCGTTTATTTTACATCAAGGCAACATTATTTACATAAAATACATTTTTCCTAATATTCTAAGACATATTTACAACATATTTTAATATGAATAAAACTTGGAAAACTGTCGGGAATTGAGTGAGCGAGGAAAATAAGTTTTTCCAGTATTTATATTGCCTCGTCCTCCCCTGACTTAACGGGCGTTCGCTCCGTCCCTGTCTAATAGCAAGTCTCTCTCGAGACCGAGGCGCTCTCTAGTAGCAAAAATTTGCAACTATGGACTTTCTTTCTAGATAACTCACTCAACCCCCGCATAGCTAATTAAATACCCTTACATTAAACTAGGTCTTATTTTATCAATTTTAACAATATTTCGCTAATTACTATCACAATGAATTAAGAACAATGGACAAAGTTATATAATCATAAGTATGAGTCTAATAAGAATGTTAAAACAATGGCTTTTGTGAGACAATGGCATCTAATAAGATTTTACATGTACTATTGTTACGTATTACGCAACGAGTTTCTACTATTTTTACTTTAAATTGCAAGCTCTAAGTTATAACGAATTATTATGTCTTTAAAATTAACTATTTACATGGTTTTACAAGTAATCGGCTACCTTCTAAACGTTCGTCGTGAACATTTCTCCCGCCGGTCGCGCAGGCGACACTACTCCTGGCAGCACGACGATCTTCTTGCAGGGCCGCCGGAGCACGTGGCCGTTGCTGGTCTCGACGTCCACTACTCGTACCACGCCGTCTTGTCCCGGATACGTCTTCTTAATGCGGCCTCTCGGCCACACGTTGCGGGGCAGGTTGGGGTCGCACACTATCACGACCTCGCCGACTTCGGGGGCGGAGCCAATGGAATGAGGCTCCCGCCGGTGTTGGAGCAGGGGCAGGTACTCCTTGACCCATCGCCGCCAGAACTCGTCCGCCAGGTGCTGCGCGCGCTTCCACAGCTGGCGCGCAGTGATGCCGTCGTCTTCTGAGCGCACAGGCGCCGGGACGTGGCAGTTGGACCCCAAAAGGATGTGGTTTGGGGTCAGTGCCTCTTGATCTTCGGGACTCACGGCCACATGAGTGAGGGGCCGCGAGTTCACGACGTTTTCGACCTCCACTAGTAGGGTGTGGAGGGTCTCGTCGCTGGGATGTTTCTCGTGCAGCGTGACTCGTAGGCCTTCTTTCACGCTCTGCACCAGTCGTTCCCAGGCGCCGCCCATGAAGGGAGCGGCGGGGGGAATGAACCGCCAGTTGATGCGGCGGGCGTTGACCTCCTCTTCTAAAGTTCGCCAGGCTTCTTTCAGCTCCTTTTCTGCCGCCTTGAAGCACGTTGCGTTGTCCGTCCAGAGCTCCGTCGGTTGTCCTCTTCTTGCGATGAACCTCCGCAGCGCGGCTATGGCTGAGTCCGCGCTGAGGGAGGTCACCACCTCCAGGTGGACGGCTCGCAAGGTGAGGCAGGTGAATAGGGCCACCCACCGCTTCTCTCGGTGGCGGCCGACGGTCACCTCGACCGGCCCGAAGTAGTCGAGCCCGGTGAAGGAGAAAGGGCGCGCATGGTGTGTCAGGCGCGCCGCTGGTAGATCGCCCGTGGCTGGGCTGATCGGTTTCGCCTTTCTCAGGCGGCAGACTTGGCAGGCACGGATGACACCTTTAACTGTGGGGCGAATACGGGTTACCCAAAACCGCTGTCGTAGCTCGTTCACCGTCGCCTCGACGCCGCCGTGTAGTAGCTGCTCGTGTACGTGTTGTATGTATTTCTTTGTGTATTCGTGGCCGCCGTCCATAATGATCGGGCAGACGGCCTCTTTACTTACATTTTGCGCGGCCGCGACTCTTCCTCGGAGCTTGATTAAATTGTTTTCCACCTTTACACTCAGCGAGGCGAGACGATCTCCCGCCGGTGGGGTGCGATGGTCTTCTATTCTTTTCTTCTCTGCGTGATAGCAGTCTGCTTGCATTTTTTGAAGCCAAAGCGTCTCTGCGCGGTCTAGGTACGCCGCGTCGAGACATACGTATCTTTTTTCGCTGCGTGTAGGGATTGCACTATTTTCTTTACCTTGTTTTTTGCGCCGAGGATCCCATGTCGCGTCGCGCTCCTTATTTTTCAGCGTGCGTTTTCTCGTAGCGGCAGCGATGTGTTTTCTCGGCCGACACAAATCTATAAACTGTAACACTCGGCCGGTGGCGCGCAACAATACTTGCCATTTTTGTATACGCGTTATGTCTGGCAAGTAGTCGCGTCGCGCCTCCGTACACGTCGCGTGGCACCTTTCTTCGCCGGTAATTACCTTTTCACTTTTCTCCTCGGTCGGCCAGTGTCCCTCTTCGTATTTCAGGAACGCAGGCCCGTGGAACCATCTGTGTTCCCCGTTGAAGTCGGCCGGCGTCGCTCGGGTCGCGTCGTCGGCTACGTTTTCCTTTGTAGGCACCCACCGCCACTCACTCACCTTTGTTACGTCCCCAATTTCGGCGAGGCGGTGCGCGACGAACGTCTTGTAGGCCCGAGGCTCAGCTCTGATCCAGGCCAGTACGGTTCTCGAGTCGCTCCAATAAGTTTTTCTTACGAATTTCCACTCGTGTTCGTTTTCTACGGTTTTCGCTAGGCGCGCTCCTAATAAAGCCGCTTGAAGTTCCAACCTGGGGATAGAAATCGGTTTTAGAGGGGCTACGCGGCTTTTGGCCGCCACAAGTGCGATGTTGACCGCCCCGTCGTAGCGCTGGCTTCTTACGTAGACCGCCGCGGCGTAAGCCTCTTCGCTGGCGTCTACGAAAGTGTGTAGCTCCCTCGTAGCGATAGACGGGCTTGTGTCGTAGCAGCGCGGTACCTTAATTTTTTCAACTGCGGCCAGCGTTTTTGTCCACGTTGTCCATCTCGGGGCGAGCTCCTCCGGTATCGGCTCGTCCCACGCGGTACCGTACCTCCAGGTTTCCTGCATAAATTTCTTTGCCGGCATCGTAACCGGTGCCAGCAAGCCGAGAGGATCGAAGAGGGACATAATAACACTGAGGGCTTCTCTTTTAGACGGGACTCGCTCGTTATCTATATTATAATAAATCTGTAGAGAGGTCAATTCTGTACATGAAATATTTTTAAAAAATAACTATCAGGGGGTGATTAGGGATCGCTACTGATGTCAAAAATGCAATCAGTAAAATTTTTGTCTGTCTGTCTGTCTGTCTGTCTGTCTGTCTGTATGTTCGTTATAGAAACAAAAACTACTCGACGGATTTTAATGAAATTTAGCACAATTATTCTTCATACTCCTGGGCAGGTTATAGTATACTTTTCATTACGCTACGATCAATAGGCGCAGAGCAGTGAAGGGATATATTGGGAAGACGGGAGAAGTTACTCCATTTTTTAAGCTTCCACCGCGTGTGCAGCCTTAATGGTTAGAGCTGCATAGAAATCACGTATGACGGAAATATTTTCCTTAATATTATATAAAAATATTTCTTGACAGCATAATGTCTATCTTTTATGGTTGACTCACAATAGCACGTGAAACTTCCGGTAGCTTAGCAATTCGGAGCTTTCTGATTATATTGGTCTAATCTTACGTTTACAACACTCTCACTCATCCCTAATTAAAAAAAGTTAACATTATTACTTATTCAATAAAAAAAGAATCATGTAAATCGGTGTAGAAACACCAAAGTTATACATGAAATACACTAATAAGTCATCGCGCGTGAATACAGAATCATGCAATAAGGATTATTTTTGTGTATCAGTTGCCGCGCTCGACGCGCTTCGCGGCGGGAGGTATAAAAAGGCCCGCGTGCGAACTTCATACAATATTACATTAACTTATTCTCAGCTATCTATACTTTTCTGCCGGAAGTCACTATTCCACGCGGACGAAGTCGCGGGCAAAAGCTAGTTTATAATAAATGTGGGTACCTTGTCGCGGTTTATTTTGAAGCTTAAATTGTCCTCCCGGACCTCCCACGTTATTCCTAAGGTTTTCTCGGCGCCGGCTTCTCCGAGAGGGACGACTGCGCCTTCATTTTCGCTCGCGAAGTGCCGTTGTAGTGCCTCCTTATTAGACACCCATCCTCGTAGCTCGAAGCCGGCGCGGCGGTGAATGCGGTCCACGCCCTTAGACACCTCTAGTGCCTCCTCCTCGTCTATAAAGCTAGTTATATAGTCATCCATATAGTGGCTTTTCTTTACCTCCTCCGCGGCCCTCGGGTACTCTTCAACGAAATCTTCGGCATTTCGGTTCTTAATATAGAGTGCGGTGCACGGCGACGACGTAGCACCAAAAACCAGCGATGACATTTGATATTCTTGAGGCCTTTTTTCCCTTTCGTTGCCTCTCCACAGGAATCGTAGCGCATCGCGGTCCTCTTCGCGTATTTTGATCCTCATGAACATTTCCTTTATGTCCGCTGTTACGGCTACTGGGTACCTCCTGAACCGCATAATTACTCCCGGCAGCGACTGCAGGAGGTCTGGACCGGACAGCAGCATGTCGTTGAGGCTGCGGCCATGGGATCTGGCGGCAGCGTCGTGTACCAGACGAATTTTCGGTTTCGCCGGGTTACATACCGGGAAGTGAGGCAGGTACCAGGTGCGTCCGGACTTCGGGGCTCCAGGCGCCGGCACAGCATACCCCGACTTCAGCAGGTTTCCTATCCTTTCTTCATATTTACCTTTCAATTCGCTGTCACGGTCCAGCTTTTTCTCCAGGGACTTCAGTCGCTTCACAGCATCATGGTAGTTGCTCGGGATCTCTTCCTCTTCATTTTTCCATAGGAGAGATGTCTCGAAGCGGCCGTCAGGAGTCCTTTTGCTGTTTTTTCTCAGGATTTCTAGGGCCCGCTCCTCAGGATCGTTTCTGGGCTTGCGTGGCTCTATTCCTAGACTTTCCAAGTCGAAGAACCTCTTCATCATGTTTTCCATACCTTGTTCCTCACTTGCCGCGACGGTGTGACCGCAGAACGCTACTGGCTTGTCGTAGGACGTGCGATAACCGTGCAGCACCCAGCCTAGCCGTGTGCAGGAGGCGACCGGCTGGTTCTTTCTTCCTGTCCTTACCTCGAGGGCTACCAGCATCTCCCAGTTGTCCTGCCCGATGAGTATCCTGGGGCGGGCATCCTGGTACAGCAGCTGGTCTTCTATATCCCTCAGGTGTACGCAGTCCTTGAGGTCTTTCTTTTCGACCGTTTGACTGGCGAACGTCAGCTTGTTGACCGTTCGCGCCCCTTTCATGACGTACTCGTTGCCGCTGTCTCGTCCTTTGATTCTGACGTCTACCTTTTTGCTGTCCTCATGCTTGACAGTCTCGCTGACGCCTTTCACCCACATGTTGTCGCGTGGGCCGTCGAGGTCCAGCAGGTCAGCAAGCCGCTCGTCGATCAGCGTCACCGTGCTGCCGTCGTCCAGGAGGGCGTAGGTATCTACCCTGGTGCTATTTTTACCTGTGACGGTGACTGGAGCGACCTTCAGGAAGGCTTGCTTGTCCTTGATGTGGCTGGTTATACTTACCACCTCGACCGTTGACGCCACTTCCTCCGTTGAACTGGCTGGTGGTGACGCTGCTGGTGCTGTCGGCGCTGCTTGCGGCCTGGGGTGGTGTAGCAGGCGGTGATGTGCCATGCTGCATCCTTCTTGGCCGCACCTCTTCGCGTTGCAGCTGCCGCGGCGGTGTGTGCTCCGCAGACACTGGTAGCAGATGCGGTTCTTCTTCGCCACCTCCCAGCGCTCCTTCACGGATGTGTTGGTGAAGCGTCTGCAGTCGGCGAGGTAGTGTTCCTGTTGGCAAACTGGACAAGATTTTTTATTTACAATCGCGGTTGAGTACGTACGTTCGAATCTTTTCTGGCGGGGCTTTTCCTCGTTTATTTCCTCGGGTAGCGCGTAGGCACCGCATTTATCCGCCTCTTCATTGAGGAATGACGTCATCTTTTTCAGGTCTGACGTATCATCTTGATTTTTCGCTGCAAAATCATACCACTTATTTCTCAATATAGGTGGCAGCTTCTCTACAATGTTCTTAACCAATTCCGGGTTGAACAAGTAGTGCACCTTTTTTAATGCTTCGATTGTGGCTACAACATTCGCAATCTTGTTTGCGAACACGCACAATTCGCGCGGACTGTCGTTAAGTCTGTGTAGCGCCTTAATTTTTTGTATCTCGTTCATTGCCAGTGTGTCCGGGCGGCCAAATCTTCGCTCCAATGCTTGAAGAATAGTTCGCGGCTCCGGCTGGCTAATTAGTAGGCTATTGACCGCTTCTAAGGCCGCACCTTTAAGGCTTCTTCTAAGCCTCGTAATGTTTTCCGTGCTTGAAAACATGCTTTCCGTTTCTTCGTACGCCGCCCTGAAGCCGAGCCAACCTGTAGAATGTCCGGCGAACAGGGGCAACTCTTGCAGGAACCTCGGAGCATCCCTGGACATGCGCACAGCCTGTGTGAGGGCCGCTGCCAGCGAGGCGATGTCTCCTGTCGGCATTTTCCCATTTTCTTCGAGCTTCCGCTTATTTTCCTGAAGCTTTTCCTTGTTATGTCGTACGTCGGCCGGCGGACCTATATTCCGCCCTTGCGGCCATTTTTCCGGAAGGTTTTCCCCATTTTCCTTGGGTTTTCCTTCGTTGTCCTTCAGCTTCTCTTCATTTTCCTGAAGCTTTTCCTTGTTATGTCGTACGTCGGCCGGCGGGCTTGTTTTCTGCCCTTCCAGCCATTCTTCCACCCGGCTAGCCTGGTCTTCCTCTTCACCAGACTGACTGTCCCCATCTTCGTCAGCAGCCAGCGCCCGCTCCTTGGCCAGCCTTGCACGGGCCAGGACGAGGGCCGCCCGGACTTCCTCCAGCTTCAGTTCCGCCAGCTTTTCTTCGGCCTCCGCTATCCTCTTGTATTTCCTTACACGAGGCGCACGCTTCTCTATAATCGTGTCCTCCTCGTGTCTCGCCGTTTCTCCGCTGGTGGACGTCGCTGTGGTCGTCTGATCTGTCGTTATCATGGTGGATGCCGTGGTGGGCCCTTCAGCAGCCTCTTCTGCCGGTGGTGGTGGTGGTGGCGCGAGACGTGTCGCTTGTGCGCCGCTCCGCGTCAGCACTCCTTGTTGGTGGTACGCCCGCTCTGCCGCGTCGACGATGCTCGATGTACCGGACTTCGACATCTTGATTGCCCGCGCTGGATTTTATACTTACGTGGATTTTCTATCCGGCTCGTTAAGGACTATGAAATGAGGGGGACAAAGCCTAGATTACCTAGGGCAAAGGAAGGGATCGAAATCTGGAACGTGGAAATGAGGGGATAGTAGAAGGGTAAAAGGGAAAGCTGGAAAAAGACACGGGAAAATACACGGAAATAACAGGTAGGAAATAAAAGTGAAAAGAGAAAGGAATATAGAAAGGAAAATAACAAAGGATTACCAATTTACTTCGAGCTGTGGTGAGGCAGGGATTCCTTGTTGACTTGTCGACTTGTCGGAGCGAAGTACGATTTGTATGGCGATTGGCCCTATCTTTATACTAGTCTGACAATCAACCTTCTAGAACATTCCATTCCTCACCCCCTTAGCTCGAAATATCGTTTATTTTACATCAAGGCAACATTATTTACATAAAATACATTTTTCCTAATATTCTAAGACATATTTACAACATATTTTAATATGAATAAAACTTGGAAAACTGTCGGGAATTGAGTGAGCGAGGAAAATAAGTTTTTCCAGTATTTATATTGCCTCGTCCTCCCCTGACTTAACGGGCGTTCGCTCCGTCCCTGTCTAATAGCAAGTCTCTCTCGAGACCGAGGCGCTCCCTAGTAGCAAAAATTTGCAACTATGGACTTTCTTTCTAGATAACTCACTCAACCCCCGCATAGCTAATACCCTTACATTAAACTAGGTCTTATTTTATCAATTTTAACAATATTTCGCTAATTACTATCACAATGAATTAAGAACAATGGACAAAGTTATATAATCATAAGTATGAGTCTAATAAGAATGTTAAAACAATGGCTTTTGTGAGACAATGGCATCTAATAAGATTTTACATGTACTATTGTTACGTATTACGCAACGAGTTTCTACTATTTTTACTTTAAATTGCAAGCTCTAAGTTATAACGAATTATTATGTCTTTAAAATTAACTATTTACATGGTTTTACAAGTAATCGGCTACCTTCTAAACGTTCGTCGTGAACAGAAAGCACGTAAAAAAAATATACCTTTTTGACCTTACATCGTAGGACGGATAAATTACGGATGAAACTTAACTGATTACATACTATTTCCATTAGAATAATTATATATATATATATATATATATATATATATATATATATATATATATATATATATATATATATATATATATATATATATATATATATATATATATATATATATATATATATATATATATATATATATATATATATATATATATATATATATTCACTTTTCAGTTACTGCATCATCCCCAGTAGACTTCAAAAGCATCCTCCTAGACCGCTTCATGATGGCGAAAATAATATTAAGTAATCACAATGAATAAAAAATAATACCTATACCTACTAATTATAGTATAGGGTGGAATAGGTATTATTTGACGAGCATGTTAATTATAATATTATAAACTTGGCAAATTATGATCGAGGGCTCATTCGATTCGGAATGACCTCTAGAAACTTTTTGAAAAATTTCAAGAGGGGCTCGAAAAAATTAGTAAACAATGGGGTTTTGAAAATATCTCGGAAACTATTAAAGATATTCGAATTTTGAAAAAAAAAAAAACTTAAAGAGGAGGAAATTTCCTAAAAAAAGTCTCATCTCCCGGAACTCTATCACCAATATTTATAATTTTAATTTAGAGGTGAAAATAGCGCTAAAAGCCGGTGATGCACCACAGCGCGCGGCGCACGGGTCCGTACTATCGACAAGCGCGTCGCCGCATCACCCGCTTTCAGCACTATTTTCACCTCTAAAATATACCACATAAAACAATCGACCTATGCGTAGAACAAAGTCCTATTTGAAAAATTGCTACTTTTCAGTAGAGGCAAAACAAGTTTTGCGAATTGAAAAACTTGAATAACTTATAAACGGTGAGACTTTTATTTTTGAAATTTTGGTATGTTATTATGGCATCCTAGTCTAGTTAACCACTTTATACTGTTTATTAATAATTATTATATTTACTGAGATAACGAGTTCTATATCAACCTAGGACGTTTTACAGCGGAGAAGCGAGAGTTCGTAGTGATCATATTACGTTGTTTTACGGAGACATTTGAATGAAACGCCGTTCTATATTCATATGACTCGTTTTTTGTTGGAGTTATCCGACATTTTTAAGTCCTATGTGAATAATCATAATCTATTATTTTGATATAGCACTATCCACGCTACGTATAAATGAATTATAATACATAAATATTTTTTTAAATCGTTTATTTACATTAAAAAATCTCAAAATAGGTGGTGTTTTGAACTATAATAGTCGGTACTAGGCACTTACTTAAAATTAAAGACTAGTTAAAAATACATCAAGCCCAAAACAAAATTTAAACTTATAAACAATTAAAACTTTTTTTTATTAAACTAGGGGGCAAATTAGCAAACGGATCACCTGATGGAAAGCGATTACCGTAGTGCTTACGGTACCGTACCGTTACCGTAAGCGATAACATCAAAGAAGTTGCAAGTGCGTTGCCGGCCTTTTAGGAGGGAATACGCTCCCTTCTTGAAGGTTTGCAGGTCGTAATGGTCCGGATACTGCTGGCGACAGTTCTTTCCAGAGTTTTACAGTGCGCGGCAGAAAGTTTCGGGTAAAGCGCACGGTGGAGGACTGCCGCTCATCAAGGTGATGAAGATGATAAATATTTTGTCGCTTGGAACGGTGGCGAAAAGTTGCAGCAGGTATAAGTCCGAACAATTCCTCGGAGCACTCCCCGTAATATAACCGATAGAGGATGCAGAGCGATGCTACATAGTCAAGTCTGTTTGAAATACTATGGCAGTCGACAATTCGAGCGGCTCTACGTTGGATACAATCTAGAGGGAGAAGCTGGGACTTTGGCGCCCCTGTCCAAAGATGATAACAGTATTCCCTGTGAGGCCGAACCTGCGCCTTATAGAGTTGTAGGCGTTGGACCGGACTGAAATACTGCTTTGACCTGTTCAGAACACCAAGCTTCTTGGAGGCTAACTTGGCCTTGCCCTCCAGATGATATCGGAACTGACCTCGCTCGATATGTTTAACACCTAACCCTTTCTAAAACGTAGTTATAAATTAAACTGCTTTGGTACTGTATCTAAGCTTTCTAGCTATGTTGTATAATGTAATTAGATAGGTACAAGTTCAGTTTAACCTACATGGGGGGAGGTATCTGCACATTTATCCAAAATAATGAAAAATAACCATAATATTGTTATGGCCATAATCCCGTTATAATAAGCATGTCGCATTCAGGAGAAATAATACATAAAAAATCAATTTTGTCATAAGGTTCGGATTGATTTAAAGTATCAATCAAGTGTCTATAAAATCGATTATCCTGAATGTGATAACACTATCACATATACACAATATATCTACGTATACACTATCATATTTTCTGTAACACCTTATAGGAATGGCCATCAGGTACTTACACTATAATGATTTAACATATCTAAAAGGTATTTAGCAGTATGTGATTTATCACAATAACCATTTCTATAAGACGCGATGTATTCTTTGTACGGAGTCTCAAAATTACGTCCAGTTTCAGTCAAACTTTGTACTGATTCTAAAAGTTACGTCCAGTTTGAGTCAAACTTTGTACCCCGTTTCAGAGTTACATATGATCACATTTTGCAAAACACCTTTATATAGTGGTTAAAGGCTTTTGACCGAGCGTGCTGGAATAATTATTAGAAATAATTAAATAAAAGAGCAACAATAGACTTGCATTACTCGTGGTTAAACGTACACTCACACATTTGCTTGCAGGTTTTGGGTATTTTTCTAGATTATACTTTCGAGATATTGCTAGATTTAATATTAATTAAATTGTATACTACTATCTACATAATTGGACCTGAAAACACTGTCATAGGTGGAATGACTATCAGCAGGAGACTGCATAGGAGTTAGCACCGACATTTCTTGATCAACTGATGGTCAGAACCTATGGTCAGAATTTTTTAAGTCTTTAAGTTGTATTAAAGGTGATTTTTCGAAACTAGGAGTCTCTTTTAAAGAAAGTATTGATGGCCGAAGGGCATAAATTCTCTCATTAGTAGATGGATTAGGAGGTGCGGCATCAATTTTATTTCAAACATCATCTAGTGGCTGACTTATTTCTTCTGCACCTTGTTGTAAACAACTGAAATGTTAAAAATTGTATTACTACACTGCACCATAATATATTAAAAATAATAATATTATGAATGATATATATATAACTTGAAAACATTTTAATAAAAATTAATAACATTTGTACAAAGCTATTAAAAAAAGTTTGAATATACAAGGTTTAATGAACATCGCAGTACAGAACTAAACTGTCGATCATAATGTTATATGATTCGCCGAAGACCATACAAATGTGTATATATTGTAAGGTAACGCAGCTTTCAACTATTTTTATTTATTTAATATGAAATATATCTATATTTAACGATATTTTTAAAAGAACAACGTCCTAACTGATGTCATTATTCAGGCGATAACGTCCAATCTGCATATCGAACTGACAAAATGTATTATAACTATTCTGTGATTCCGTAAAAAAACGTCCCATAGTTACATGAAACTCTTAGAAATTCTGAAGTATTAGTCTTACATACTTCTAATATTACTTATAATCTCAACTATTTGGTACGTCAACTGTTATTGATAACACGACAAATATTTACCTAATAAATAAACATGAAACTAATCATACTTTTCGAACTAAAATGTATTTTTCTAACTCTCCGTCAAAAAATGTCTTATATGAATATAGATTTCCCGTTTCTATTTATGAGCTTAAAAAGCGGAATAGTAAAAAACTATAATTTCAAAGCATGATAATATTAAATTTGAAGAATAATTTAAGTAAAAATATCAGCTTACACGGATCTACACCGTTCTTCATAAAAATATGTTGCTTATTTGAAAAATAAGGACTACGTTCAGGCTCTTTTTCTCCTCTTCTTAAAGCATATCCAGCATTATTCGTAAGCATGACATCTCAGAAATACTTTTAGTACGCAATAATTAGTAAAATTATAATTTTCGTCAAACCGAAAAAAATATCACACACATGACGCAAAAAACCCTTCTTTCCGCTCGACAACGCCTGAAGTGAAGATCGCGCGAGGCGCCCGCGCCGTGCGCGCTCCAATTTCTCCGTCCTATGAACACTTGGTGCATTTTATCATGGAGCTTACATCAAATAAGACGTTGTACGATTCTGTATTTCCGAAAATAAGCCAGATACAAAAATTCTGAAAATGTCAGTCTGTAGAGCTTTGATTCCTTATTTCATTTATCCAAAAAACGCACTTTTGCTCTATGATCACATCGGACTTTGTTCTACGCATAGGTCGCAATATTTTCGTCGCTTTTTTGGCATCGCGAAGTGCGTACACGACGTCACAGCGTTTAGTACCGGCGGCAACACTCGTATCATGCGACTCTCATATTTTAATTATGCAATGCAATTGCACGACTGAAATTCAAGTGCTCGGCGATCGAAACATTTTTAAATCAAATTCTATATTCTACTAATATAATAAACGTGAAAGTTTGTGAGAATGGATGGATGTTTGTTACTCTTTCACGCAAAAACTACTGAACGGATTTTGATTATATATGGTATGCTAGTAGTTAAGGCTCTGGATAATGAACATATAGGCTACTTTTTTATCCCGAAAACGTACAGTATTCATGTGGAATGCATCTGTATTTACTCGGGCGGAGCCGCGGGCAAAAGCTAGTAGTCTATATTTAGTCATCGTCATCACCACAGACATCACAGACCGCAGCTAACGTCATCACTACTGGGATTCGGATCTCCCCTCGACGTGACGATACGACCTAGCACTACTACCACAATAGCCAACTGCGGGTTGGCTAGCATGGCGGTATTAGTGCAAAACTATCTCTACTATTATTCACCATTCTATAGGTCCTTGTATAATACGATATAGGTATTTTGAAGACCTCTGTGGCTCAGTGGAGCAGCGGGTTGGTGCTCAAGCCGGGGGTCGCGGCTTCGAGTCCCGCCGAAGGAACAATAAGTTTTTCTGTGTTCCTAGGTCATGGATGCACATTAAATATGTGTATTAAATAATAAAAATCTTGAATATATGTATAGTATAAAAGTATTAAATATACAAGGTTCTTCGGAGAACTGGGTCAGAATGACGTGGTGTGAAGCGTCCATAGATATTATTATTATTATATTATAACGTAATTAATTAAGGTTAATTTAACAATTTTCAGTAAGCTATTTAGTGCAACAAACTCAATTTCATTTTTAGTTGGAAAATGGAAAATTGTTTGGAATATTAACGCTCAGTCACGCCTCGTGCTAATTATGTTTGGTTTGAAAAGCAATTTATTGATAGTGTGATATCATTCGCAAAATATGTTTGTTTTAGTTTTTAGTTAACAAATAGATCGAGCATAGAGTCAACATTAAAACAGCTTTGTAAAAAACGTCGAAGATAATATTGATGAATTGTAAAGATAAAACTCTTGATTATATCACTTATGTATAGACGTGAAACTCGGTAGCATTATCGATGAAATTTACAGCAAAGTATAACTTTCTTCCACTTCCAACTTAACGTGAACCGATTAGCAAATAATAAAAAATATATATTTATTGACGCTATCAAACCACGTCAATCTGGTCTCGTACTAAGTTCTCAAATATTCTCAATTCTCAGACAGAGGTAATATATTAATACTTTTATACTAAATATGTATTTTAGGTTTTCATTTTATTATACACACATTTAATACACACCCATGACCCAGAAATACAGAAAACTTTTTTATTCCTTTGGTAGCATTCGAACTCGCGACCTCCGGCTTGAGCATCGACGCGCTCAACCTCAGTGTGCTGAGTGTAAGTCCCACAATTTTTTTCGATTACTTTACTACATTGTAAATCGAGTTAGCGCAAATCGAATCGAAAATTAAAAGCTAACGAGTGCGAGTCATTATCCAATCTAACTAATCGAACGCGTTTCCTCACCGAGAGTACGCTTTATGATTTTTGTTATATTGGTAGCACGACTTCACTGTGAGATTAACCGTCCAAATTGAATGTCATTTTCACTGTATTATTTTGTTAAGAAGCTGCTGTCATCAAGATTGTGACGGGTTATATCGAGTGTTATTGTTTGTGACACTGACATAAGTAGCCGAAATTTTGAATTTTATTTGCAAAGCATTTTACACAATGAGGAAGATGTAAATCAAAATTTATTCCCCTTTTTCAGCCCTAACAAAAAATTTAAGCAATAATAAGACTAACTGTGAAAAAATTGTGTTGATATCACGAAAATTGAGTTTTTTATAAGCAAATCAATATGGGAACGCGCGAAAACTGATTGCGCCCGTCGAGTAATGGCTGTGACGTCACATCGCCGTGCGTAGCTAGCTAACTATGCAATGTGCATACAGTATGTTTTTGACACGCGCTCTGTAAACTTACCTTCGTTCATTTCGATTCATTTTTATATATTATTATAATAAATATGACTTAATAGGGAAAATTGTTAAATTTAAACAAAAAATTAATACCAACTTTCAAAGTAAAAACGCACAAAAGAGTATGATTTAAATTTTATTTTCTAAAAATAATTCTCCTTTTAAGTTCGGCTAAAATTTTAACTATTTCCCTACTCAATCTTCTTAATTTTGAAGTCTGTGCCAGCCCAAACAATATCCTGATAAAACAATATTTTATAGAACTCACATTTAAGTTGGCAACCAACTTCAAAATTATGAAAATCGAGTAGAGAAATCAAAAATTTCAAATTCAAAATGGGCTATGAAGTACATTATTTTGATAGAACAAATCTTTATCAAGTAAAAGTTACGCCATCTTGGTTTTCACAATACTTCAAATGTTAGCCATCTTGTTTTCACCATACTTCAAATGTCAAAATGGCCCCAAAAATCTCAAAAATGGGACCATTTAACTGGAGATAGTATACGTCTATGAGAGAAATAATTAAAATTTTTGCCGAATTTAAAAAGGGAATTATTTAGAAAATAAGATTTTTTTCATACTTTTTTGTGCGTTTTTACTTTGGAAGTCTGTTTTCATTTTTTGTTTCAAAATTATAATGTTTTCCATTTTTAGGGCTCCACTTAGGGCACACAAGGAACGCTTATAGTTTCGCTCGCTCCGTCCGTCCGTCTGTTATACTTCCGTAATTATGAATATTGATGGATGAAATTTGGTACAGTTATAGATTGTGTGTAGATCTTAGGTTTGGCATAATAAAATAATAATAATTTTATATTTTAGGGGTAGCTCTGAAGGGGGGATGAAATATTTTTTCATTCTACCCCATTTGTGGGGTATCGTTGAATAGGTCTTTTAGAATTTAGGTAAGGTTTCTTTTAACATTACTTTTTTACAAAGTCGACTATTTTCGAGTAATCAGCCTCCAGTGGTTTGTAAGTTGGTCCCCCCTCCCTTAGAATTTCTAAATTATAAGAGATAGAAACTTGTAAGCTTCTATGCTAATAGATCATGCTAAAAACTCTTTAGGAAAATTATTTTAAGCGAAATCGGATAGTAACTTTTGAAGTAACTTGAAAAACCTATTACGCGATTTCCAAACGTGTGTCTTTAAAGACTGAGTTCTGTTCAATGCTTTTGGATCTAGGGTATACCCTTGGCACAAAATTTTACTTTTTGGTATGATATGCTTAATTTACTTCACATTGGCCAAATTCTTAAAGATGTACCTATACATTTTGAGGAGTTCCCTCGATTCCTCATGGATTCCATCATCAGGTTTCCACTTTAGTGACTAAAGTCTAAAAGGGCCAATTTCAAATAAGGGGCCATCCATAAATAACGTCACACGTTAGGGGGAGGGAGGGGGTCGACGAAGTGTGACATTGTGTGACAAGGGGGTAGGAGGGGTCCTAATTTTCGTGACGTCACATTTCAAAATCTATTTTAATCTAAGTGTTAATATAGTAATCATAAGTAATAGCTATATGATATTATGATAGCTATTGCCCCAGTGTCGAGACCCCCCAGCCCCAGTGATGTTTAAGAGATCATAATGTTGTTTTTTTATTACATAAGTTATTTTTTTTTTCGCCGAGAAAATGCGTTTCAGCATCCCAGGTCAAAAATCATGAAATTCGTCTGACGTAATTTATGGATGGCCCCTAAAACTCGAGAACGGCTAGACCGATTTGGCTGATTTTGATCTTAAAATAATTGTATCAGTTCAGGGAAAGTTCAAAAGGTGAGAAATTAATATATATATATATATATATATATATATATATATATATATATATATATATATATATATTTAAATCGACGAAGACTTCTTGCGTCCTTACAAACTACCACCCTGTAGCGTCCACTGTATGTGGCAAGATTTTACATGTTATTAATGCGTATATGTGTAGTTTTTATCAGTATGATATCAAGAGTCGACTTGGTATCGCGTTATATAATGAAATATGAAAATATGATTATTCAGTTTTGGAAATTTCCAGGTCATTTAGTACTTCCGTTCACCGCCAAAGCTATCCAGCACACAGTATATATCCGTATACTTCTATACACTGCATGGATGCTTGTACTTCCGTTCACCACCAAAGCTATCGAGCACACAGTATATATCCGTATACTTCTATACACTGCATGGATGCTTGTACTTCCGTTCACCACCAAAGCTATCCAGCACACAGTATATATCCGTATACTTCTATACACTGCATGGATGCTCTTACCTCTCATCAATTTGTTCAAATCAATTCCGTATAATGCCCTACATATATTACCAACATTATGCAGATAAAGCTACACCCTTCAATCTTTTATGAGATTGTGATTCCGATTACTGTTTTTGTATTTTTGTAAGAAGGGTTATTTTTTTCGCGCGTATCTTTTATGTATGTATATTAAATAGACGTCTTTTTGATTTAAATCGACCAAGTGTGTGTTGGTTAAATTTAAAAAATCTAAAATAAAATAACTAATTTAAAGAAATAAAAACAACCCGACTGACGACCGACTTCATAATTTTTTTGTGTATAATTACTTTGGAAGTCTGTTTAATTTTTGTTTAAAAATAATAATTTTACAATTTTTTGTGACATTTGTAATTATCGAATACGCGCCAAGCTTCCATTAGGTATTATAAATTAGTGTCCGACCGAGTGTTCGGTTTCGGTTTCGGTCGAGTTTCAGCAAAAAAACGTGTTTCGGTTTAGTTTTGGTTTTGTCGAAACTACGACCGAAACCGAAACTGCATTCTGCATGTGCATGGAGTTCTCGGGCTGTGATCGGTAATGTTCGACGCTTTTTTAAATTCCAACTAAGCGACGCGCGACGTGACGATGACATTTTATAAGGTTTTGTTACAGGACATGATTTATTTAACTCCGTTGCATTTACTTGAGATGGGGTAAAAATAATAAAAGTAAGTATTTGATTTTACACATTTACAGTTGGTATACATAAAAAAATACTAATTATAATACTAAATTTTTGAAACAAAAAAAAAGTATAGTAGGATGAAACCCACTGGAAAAGGAAAAAAATATAACAAAAAATAAGGAAAAAATAAATTACGGGCGATTTGAGGTTGGGAAGTGTAAGGGGGTGAGTTACATGGGGTAAAAAACGGCTTATCTCGATTTTCGCCAAAACTACGAGTCCTATGGAAAAAAGTAAAATAGCAAAGTTATAGGTGATAAAAAGATCTACAACGTTTGTACTTATTTACAGTTTTTTCACATAACTTCATACATTTATGTGAAAAATTCAACTAACCAAGTGTTTGTTCTTTTTTTATATTTATGTTATTACAAAAAAAATTCACGACATTTGGTGAAAACGTACCCGTGTGTTTCAAATATATTGTAATTTTTTTTATTTAAAATATTTATTTTTTCACCTTATTTTGACTTAATATCAAAAAATTAACCCTAATTTTCAGTCGAAAACTCTCACGTCAAAATATCTTTTTTTTTTTTTTTTAAGTCGGTGGGCTTTTTATTCGTTGAAATCTCTCTTTTCTGATAATGTAAAAAAATACATTACCACAGTAAAAGTTCTCAAAAAAATGCAAAGAAAAGAACAGGTAGTAAGGCCCAGACCCGCTTAGCCCGTTCCCCACTTCTCTCTGAAATACCTTTTGATGGGCTAAAATTATCCGTAGGTCACTCATGTATTTAAGCTATCTTAAAATAGCAATAAATAAGCATCTATGGATATAATTTAAAGACGATTGGACAACTTACACAAAATATTGTAGATGAAGACATTTACAATATTTTGTAGATATTTTCTACTAAAATATTTTGTGCCTAGCTTCAATAAGAATTGAGGCTAGGCGGGTCTAGGTTATGTGAAAAAAATATAAATATAAAGTTTGCACGCCTCATACTATAATCAGGAAACCGTAAGATGAAAAATGATCGCTTAAACAATGACTGATGTACCACAGCGTCAATACATATCCTTAAATAGAGCCAATAATATTATATTACAGTAAATTATAAACAGTTTATTTGGAATATTGATATTTTTTTTACAACTCTATCATTATCATCTAGTAAAAAATAATTTATGTATGCATTACGAGTATGACTCATCAGCATGTGACCCCTCTCGCCCCCAATAAAAAAAGGTATGGTGACTACAATAAATATTTCTTAGTGTTTTGCCATTTTTTATATATTTATTTACGTTTTTTTTTTCTTGCATCCGTTGCACATAAAATATATAATATGCATTAAGTGATATGTAACAAATATGTAACAAACAATAAAAAAAATATCGGCAAGCGGTACTGAGAAATGGGAAAATAATAAAAGAGAACTTGGAACGAATAAAACTGGTTATTCTATCAAAAAATGTTAATTAATATATTTTTAACCATTTAGAATTTAATAACGCCAAGCAACAGGGCTGATCCTTAGGATAAACGGAAACGTTTAAAAAAAGATTCATCTCATTTCATTGCCCATATTTTTCTTAATTTATGGAACAAACAGCCCTACGGACAGCTTTAGTTTTTTTTTTTATTATTTCATTTTATATTACATAAATTAAATTAAATAAGTAAAAAGCAAAACAGTCTACAGTCATGTTTGAAGTTCGTAGTTGTAAAAACATCATTTTTTTTCAAATTCGAAATTCAGTTTATTATTGAATTTCGGGTATTTCAACAGATTTATGTTGTGAACTTGTCACAACGCGGCCTTTCGAGAGTAGATCACAACCGAGGCGTGCTTAAAGGTGTAGAATTGTAGATCTTTCTATTAGGTTAACCTACAAATTTGCCATTTGACTTTTTCCATAGGACTTGTAGTTTTTCCAGAAATCGAGATAAGCCGTTTTCTATCCTTAAAAACTCACTTCCTTACACTTCCCGACCTCAAATTGCCCGTAAAATACTTTTTTCTTTTATTTTTGTTAAATTCTCTTCTTTTTCCAATGGGTTTCATCCTACTGTAAGTTTTTTTTTCACTTATGACCATTTTCAAAGGTAAAAGCACTAGTCTATTAGGCTTACGAGGTGTTTGACTAGCTTGCATTGTGCCTAATTCGCTTAAGAACGACTTCAATTTAAGCCCGAAATTTTGTTCATAGATTAGAATGATGGAACGTTTGACCATATTTAACTGTCACACCGTTGACCGTACACGACAATGACACTTTTGCGATATTCAATTTTCTCATAATTATGAGAAAGCCATGCTTAGTTAATAAGGCTAACTCTCGTAACCTACTTCGCGATTTAATTAGGTATAACGAGATAGTCGTTTCGTGAATTGGGCTAAGCTTAAAGTATTTAAGATCCGTTGTACATAATAATATAGCTGTTTTACAATAAACAATTGTAAATATTATAGTGCTTTTTCGTGTTTTGCTCGCAATACAGATTTGTATAAATAAACTACTAAGCGGCAGTAAATCAAAAGCATGTTAGGACATGTCTTAGAAGGGTTCTGTAACTATCAACGCGCCTTCTTTGAATTACTTAAAAAGTTGTAGTCCGATTGCGCTCAAAATAAATTCTCTAAAAGATTTTTAGCATGATCTATCAGCATACAAACTTTCCAGTTTCTATCTCCTATAGTTTAAAAATGCCAGCGGGGGACCAAATTATAAAACCACTTTGGAAGCCGATTACTCAAAAATGGTTCTTTGTAAAAAAGTTATGTATGAAACCACGCCTTTATTTTAGATCTTTTCGACGATATCTCACACGATGGAGTAGAATGAAACAATATTTTTCATGCCTATTTCACATGTATGGAGGAGCCACCCCTCTAAAATATGAAATTATTATTATTTTATGAATGTAGAACCCATTTATGTTCAAAATTACAGTACCTAGAGGGGCAAACAGAAAGAAAGACTAACTGACGAAGCAAAACTATAAGGGTTCCTTGAATACTATGGAACCCTAAAAAGACTGACTGATTAAACTAACGTTTCCTTTATTTTTCTCTCAAAACATGATCCTTGTACCTACGGAAGTTTCGGTTGCAGCCGAAACTGAGACCGTTGCCGAAATTAGTTTTCGGTTTCGGTCGTAAAAACCAGCTTTGGTCAGACACTATTTTAAAATAAGATGATGATGATGATTACTGTAACGTACATAGTGGCATATGCTTGCAGTTCTTAAAACAATAATGCCGAAATTTCCAATATCTTTAAAGACTGAGGAGTTTTGTTCAGTTCTTTTGGATCCAGGAAATACCTTCTTATTATACAGGTTATAATCTTATTTTTTTGGTAGCATAATATGCTTAAGTTACTTCAGGAAAAGTCTAAATCACTATATTATATGTCTATATAAATTTTGAGGAGTTCCCTCGATTCCACACGGATCCCATCATCAAGTTTCAATGTTAATGACAACAACAAAATAATTTTACAAAATATAAGTCCATAGACGGTAGAGTAACGTTTAAAGATCACCGTGTTTGTGAAAAATACTAGGAGAAGTATCTTTTGTATCATCATAATGTAGTGATGTATGGTGTAATGGTGGTGGTGATAATGATGATCACTTAATTGCCATGGAAGCATATGCTTGCAGTTCTTTAAACAACGCTGAAATCCCCAAACATGTGTCTATAAGGAGTCAGGAGTTCTGTTCTGTACTTTTGGATCCAGGGTATACCTTGGCGCAAAATCTTAATTTTTGGTAACATAATATGCTTCTAGACTACTTCAGAAAAAGCTGAAATCGCCATAAGTATCCATATAAATTTTGATTCCTCATGGAGCCGATCATCAGGTCACCACTATTTTTAAAACGGGACTTTGGGGTTATACCCTTTAGATCAAAAAAAGAATTTTGAAAATCGGTCCATAGACGGCTGAATTATCGTCTAACATACAAAATAATAATAAAATATTATACAGCCGAATACATAACCGCCTCCTTTTTTGGAAGTCGGTTAACAAAATATGCGATGCGACCGCGCTGCTGGCGCTGACGACCGGCTCGCTTCCCGCCCCCCGCACGCCCCACACCCGTGCACCCTAAAAGGCCCCAGTAGGATCAAGGCGGTGTCCTGATATAAGAAAAATTCTGGACGCAAGATGATGATCGTGGAGAACTGAAAAAAACTTTTTGTGTATATTCAGGGAGACGCAATATAATCGGTAAACTAAATGCTCAATATACGGTACAAAATATACGCTTCTCAGTAGCGCCCTCGAAATTCCACGCGGCCGATGGCTGAACTACGAAATACGCTGAAAATCATTCTAGTGATGAAATTGAGTCCATGCCAATTTTTTGCCTATGCATTCTAATGATGAAAAGACACCCTTGGACGAAAAATGAGGGTCGGTTAATCTTGCGTCCGTATACCGGACGCAACAAGTCGGTCGGACGCGGCATCATTCGTAAAAATCGCCATGTAGGACGCAACATGATTCGCAAGATGCATATATATATGATGATGATGATGTCCTCCACGACGCATCCGTCGACGGCGACCCTTAATGCTTCCTTGAATGAGCTCGTATATGGCTGGAGAAACCAAGCTTGGTCTGAAATACTCGGTTACACGTTGCGCAGTATAGCTGACCAGTGGAGTTGTACGTATAGTTATACGTGGGCTTAGGGCGAGTCTTGCGGTGTTGGCGTTTGGCATCCAAATCTTCCATACGAGCTTTTTCGAAGTTCTCGGTGCCTTCTTTTACAGCTTTTCGCCAGTCAGGCCTCACACGCGCCAGCTCCTGCCAGGTGTTATCTTGTAAGCCACACGCAACCAAATGCCGCTTGAGAACATCCCTATAACGCAAGTACTGGCCCCCAGGCTTACGCTTTCCAGTTGTTATCTCCGAAAAGAATACGCTCTTAGGTAAGCGGGTGTCGCCCATGCGCACAAGGTGTCCACACCATCTAAGTTGGCCTTGCATGAGAAGACACTCCATACCAGACATTTTTGTGCGCCTTAGAATCCCAGTGTTTGGAACTTTATCTTGCCATTTGACTCTAAGAATTGCACGTAGACACCTCATGTGAAAGCTATCGAGACGTTTGATATCAGCCTTGTAAAGGCACCATGTCTCGGAGGCATAAAGCAACAGGGGTAGGATAATTGCTTTGTATACAGCAAGTTTAGTCTGTAGGCGTAAGTCGTGCGAATTCCAAACTCTTTGATCCAGCCTCCCAAAGGCACTAGCAGCTTTCGAGATCCTTGAAGAAATGTCCGATTCTAGACGGTTGTCACTTCGTATAAGGCTGCCGAGGTAACGAAAAGTCTCTACTTCCTCCAGCTCCTTTCCAGCTAGGGTAATCGGTGTATCGCTTGCACTAGCACCTCTTGCAGGCTGCTTCAGGACTTGCGTTTTCGACACGCTGATCACCAGGCCAAATTTACGACATGACTGGTCCAACTCATCTAGGTACTGCTGCAAGTGCTCAGTACTGTCAGCCATTAGGCACACGTCATCGGCATAAAGGACTTCCAGCAGAGAGCGCTGTTGGGTTTTGCGCTTCGATCTAAAACGTGACAAGTCGAAGACACTCTTGTCGGTTCGCACGTTCAATTGAATCTGACCGCTACAGTTCCTCAGGGCGTCATTCACTACGGCAGCAAAATAGAGGGCAAAAAGTGTAGGGGCCATGACACAGCCCTGCTTGACACCGCTTGTTACCGGGAATTGGTCTGTGAAGTCGTTTTCATGACGAACTCTGGCCATCATTCCATCATGGAATTGGCGCACTATGTTAACAAACTTCACAGGACAGCCCATTTTCCTCAGAACCGTCCACAGGGCCATTCTAGGTACTCGGTCAAAGGCTTTTTCCAGGTCGACAAAGCACATGTACAGTGCACGGTGCTGTTCCAAGCATTTTTCCTGCAGTTGCTTCACCACAAAAATGGCATCAACTGTGCCTCTATTTGGGCGGAAGCCGCATTGGCTTTCAGGGAGACAGCGCTCAGCCAACATACTTAACCGTCTATTGATGATATGGGCCAATATCTTACCGGCTGCAGTAAGAAGAGCAATGCCCCTATATGCGCCGCAATCTGATAGGTCGCCCTTACCTTTGTACAGTTTGGATATGACAGCATCTTTCCAGTCTTGGGGTACGACTTCTGTAGTCCATATGCGCTGTACGATTTCAAACAGTCTGTTTTTAATATTGGGCCCTCCGTATTTGAAAACTTCGGCAGGTAGACTATCTGAGCCCGGTGACTTGCCGTTTTTTAGCCGCGCCGTAGCTTTGCAGAATTCTTCAAACGAGGGAGGATTATCAAGTTCAGGTACAAGCGGAAGATTCTCTAGCGCACTGATGTAGGAGAGATCCGCTCCTTTGCTTCCAGGATTAAGTACTTCTTCGAAATATTCCGCCCATCGAAGGAGGACATCCGCTGGGTCAGCCAGGCGCTTAGATTTATCGCGCGAGTAGACTGGGGCTGCAATTTTATGCCTCGGTCCAAAGACGCATTTTAGCCCTTCGAAAAAATTTGAAGACTGGTTGGTGTCAGCGAAACGTTGCAGTTCTTCAGCTTTTCTAGACCACCAACGATTCTTTTGCTCTCGTACTTTTATTTTAAGCTCATGTAGTATGGCTTTGCGCTGAATGTTGTCGCCTTGGTGATGATTTAGTTCGCGTCTTGAGTCTTCGACAAGTTTCCGTAACACTTCATCAGAGTCATCAAACCAGTCTTGATTTCTCTTAAGCTGTTTACCGATAAATGTCTTAGAGACTTTGTGCAGTGTTTCGGCATAGTTACGCCAATCATCATCAATTGAGGCACTTTCGTCCGTAACATTCAGCGCTGCGCCAAAAGCTCTATCGAGGTTACGTTGTAAGTCCTCATTGTTATGGAGTTTCGAAAAAGCTAGTCTGACGGGAACTTTATGTTGCATACGGTGTGGAGGCTTATACTGTAGTTTTATCTTAGATCTTATGAGACGGTGGTCTGTCCAGCCCTGGGCTCCGCGCATAGATCTCGTTATTAGGACATCTTTGATATCTTTTCTTCGAACGATGATATAGTCGATGAGGTGCCAGTGCTTGGAGCGGGGGTGCATCCACGACGTCTTGTATTTTTCAGGTAAGCGGAAGAAGGTGTTTGTGATGCTTAGGCCAAATTCAGCGCAGAGAGTTAGTAGCATAGCACCATTTGAATTATAATTGCCAACACCATGTCTTCCAATAGCACCCTTCCAGTCTGCGTGTTCTGTACCGACGCGCGCGTTAAAATCTCCAAGCAGGATCAGCTTATCGCTGGATGGAATACCCCGTAGTACCTCCCTTAACTGAGTGTAGAATATGCACTTGTCTTCATCTGATGAGGTCATGGTAGGTGCGTAGACGCTTATAAGGTGCAAGAATTTTTTGGGAGATATATGCAGCCGCAACGTCACTAGCCTGTCATTGATACCTATAGGGGGTTCTACTAGAGTCCTTGCAATTGAGTTCTTGATCGCAAAACCAACGCCACTGGCCGATCTTTCCGTCGCCGGCTTTCCCATCCAGTAGTAGGTATACCCACCCAATTCCTCACAGAGTTCGCCACTTTCTGTCAAGTGAGTCTCACTTATAGCGGCTATATCTACATTGTACCGGGATAGTTCACGGGCTATTAGAGCGGTCTTCCTTTCCGGGCATAAGTTAGTGTCTCTATCCAGTAGAGTTCTTACATTCCAGGTAGCTATATTGAAACAATTTTTCCTATTGTTCTGACCGCGATTAGTTGGTGCCTAAGTGACCGCGGTTGGACACTTAGGAGAAAATGAGACGGGCTATGTTTGGGCCACCTTTTCTAGGCCCCTCCCCGGATTGGGGAAAGCAGAGCGATCCTGAACAGGGCTGCTTTGTCACCAAACGTGCTGCCGAATCCGTCCTCCCGTCTCAGTCGAGTCAAGAAGCGACCACTCTCGTTTGGCCGCCTACGTGCAGAGAGTCAGCTAAGAGCCAGGCCCACCAGTCCGACTCCCACCACCAACGCTCTATCGCCGCAGGACTTGTGATTTCTCATTGTCAAGGTTCTTGCTAGGGTCATCAGCGCGTGAGTATATTATAGTGGATGAACAGTTGCGCAGCCACAAATCCACTCCCTCGTCCCCTTTCCCAGGTGCCAGTGGATCGGAGTACGATACGACCAGCCGAGATGCAGGGATGCAGTGAAAGGCCACAGGTCTCTAAGAGGATCCAGACGAGTGAGTCACTCACTCGTCTGGATATATATATACACGTTAGGGCTATATACATATATAGCCCTAACGTATATCCGACTCCTTTTTTTGGATGTCGGTTAAAAAATACTAAAATATAATAGTCAATCTATGACATTTTGTTCATAAAGTTTTTTGTCGAGATCTCAAACAAGTGACTACACCATAAACATAGTTATAAGCGAGGGGAAAAAGTAGGTAGGCAGTTTTTTGTATTGTCTTATTTCATCTTTTAAGTTTCATTCAATAGATTAAATATATTTTTTAAGTAGGTACCTAACATATCTGCGTGACTCGTGTTTTATTTCTCTATGTAAAACCCATTGTTTAAAATACATTGTCACTAAAATACTGAATTCATTCTGAGCATATTCTATAAACTAAACATTTAGTAATGCAAAAAAAAATGTAGGTAGATGTTTCGTATTTATTTAGGTACCTACTCAGTACTCACATTAAAATATTCTTCGCAATAAATGTCTACTGATTTTTGTAGCTATAACACTTTTTTCAACACTTTACACAACTAATTTTCTCAGATTTTGTCGTTGGGCACATGAAAAAAGTATTTTTCTGGAGTGCTAACCGTTGTATTATACATAAAGGTGTTATACAATTATATCTATATGTTATTTTATCACCATAATTCCAAAAATTTCAATAAAACTTCAAAATTACTGCACGAGTTCCTTACCGCGGCGGTCAGAGCCGGCGAAATGACGTCACGCGTTGAGCGGTCAAGCTCGCGCTGATTTTAAAAACATCCAACTTTAAAAATTAATAAAAAATTCAGTTTTTGAGATATCGAAAAAATTCTTTCACTAATATTTTTTAGATTTTATTTTTGATTTTTATACATTATAAAATAATTACACTCATCTAGCTCATTTTACATTTCGTTTATAATAAATTGTATTTAAACTTAAAAATGATGAAAACAAGTTTTTCTCAGTTTGATACTAAGTATAATAATATTCATGGAACAGCAAGTGTGACAATCGGTAAACAATAATGTCCAATAAAGGATCGAAAGATGCATGAGCTCTTGCTTCGCGTTTTGCATTAAAATTGCGGTCGTCTTGAGATTGAGCAGCCGCAAACATCCTCCACGCGAAAAAAACGTCCTGCCATAGCAAATGAATTGCTAAAATGTTCTTTTATAAATGCTTTTACCGGCTTCAGACGTCACCAGAAATCAACAATATGCTCACATCTTAAAAAAAATTAAACTCATAAAGCTAAAGCTATAAGTATTGAGCTTCGAATAGTTTAGCCTCTCGATGGTCGTGGAGTACATTTAACAGGCGAGAGTTTTCAGGCTCTAAATAACTTTAGTTGGTTTCCAAGCAATTATCGCACTAATTAAATTTACGCTACGAATAATTATTCGATAATTATTTTTTAACGGCCTTAAAGGCTCAAACGAAAGGGCTCGAATCTAAGGCTTTGTGAGCGCCGTGCCTCAATCAGAGGAAAATTCCTACGGTCTCCATATTTATAATTGGAGTCATCGCTGTAAAATCATGCAAATAATGAAATCATTAATTTAGGTTTTCTATTCGAGATGCGTTATCAAGATGACGATTTAAAGGTTAATCTTATTTATTTACAAATAAAATTAATCCTGTATAGTAAAATTACTTTTAATTTAAATATTCTTTAAATTACAATAAAAATGTGACGTTCCTTTTTATTAGATTTTTATTATAAATCTTGACATTATTTTCTTATTATAACTAAACTAAATTAATATATGCTTACATTCTAGCTTTCTTTAATCTGAGCTATGATTACGAATTCATTAAAGTTTAATAAAATCGGATCTGCACTAATGATGTATAATTATTGTATGTAATTTATGTAGTCGGGTTTTAGTTTTTTCTGAAAATTAATAATAATAAATTCTCACACCGATTTCGGTGACGGAGGCCGGTTTTATTGAAACCAGGCTAGTCACACAGGAGTAATTTTATAGTGCCCAAGTGTGTGCGCAGTACAGAAGAGCACTCTCTCCTCCTTTACCCTCGAAACCTAGTAGGGCGGATAACCGAATCAGAATATTTTACCTGCCCATCCGACGCATGTATCATCTTCTTTTCCAGACAATCAGAGCTCTAATCCACTTTATCACGAAGGCGGTTTATAAAAATTATAGTTATAATTAAGGACAAGAATTATAAATGAGTGAATATAATTTTATAGTACCTAAGCCTCATTTGCCGGAAGTCTGCAAAAGCTTTAGCTGACCACTCTTATAGCGGTTTATTTTCATCAACTCATTTCTACCATGTTTATTTAACTTAATTTTTGAACCAGTTTGAACTGAACAAAATCTTATTAAAGTCCTGAATTTAAAGCAAGAAAAAATCTTTTCAAATATTTGCCCTAATTTTTTTACATTTATACTTTGTAAAAGACCAGACTGGTTTTCCAGCCTGTCCTATTTTGGGGTTAATCTTCCTAGACTTATTGTTTAACTGAAATTACCTTGTTAAGTTTTATATTTCCTTTTCTAATTTGTTCATTTCAGTAATAGGACGTTCTATCAGTACTAATAGAATAACAAGGTAAGGTTTGTTTGAATTTTTGTTTGCATTGAATAATTGCTCCGAAACTACGATTTTTATGTAATTTGGCACAGATCCAAATTAATAGAATAGAGCACGGGGAAGGACATAGGCTACTTTTTACTGGGGCAAAACGTACGGTTCCCTCTAAATTTCCTTTTGCGCGCATAAAGTCGCGGACAACATGTAGTTCATCAACATCATTTCAGGCCAGGCCTCAAATTATTGTGCGCCAACATTTTTTTTATCAGGCATGCCATGCTTATTGATAAATAAACATTTCAGCCGTTTCTAATACTAACATTATTTTCTGGATGTTTCTTATCGCTTAGATTATAAATTGTCATAATAAATTCATGCATTCACAATCATTATTATATTTTGTTAATGTTAATAATCTGTCACTACTTGTTTCATAATTTTTTCATATACCTACTAGACACATTTTCTTTACATTTCGGGAGCTAGATCATTCTAAAATTTTCTAGAACATTCAAATCATTTTAGACAAATGATAGTCGCACATGTTTCAACCCCGTATCACATGTTTCAACCCCGTAACCTGCAGTTTTAGCTGCAAAGTAAAATATAGCGACACACACCTTTATTTATATATAGGTTATTGTATATTTTAGGCTATGCAAAGATTAGACTTCAAATAAAACTCTTTGGTAAACAGCCTTTGAATGAATGACTGACATACGGTGACCGACATTTTGTAGGACGTTTCGTGGCAATTAAAGGGTACGACGGCGTCCATAGTTCGTCATTAACGGTAATGATTAGTAAGGAAATGGGTAAGGATTTTTAATTCCGCATACAATCGCAGCTACATTCCAGTGCTAAGGTAACATTGTAGATTGCGTGGAATCGTGATTCGATTAGTCGCAGGCACTCGGTAACGAAGTGAGTAGTGGCCGACTCTAACATTAATCGAATTTCGATCTTCCGTGGCCCGATCAAGTATTCGTTTGGATACTTCACACCGAAGTCTGCGAAACGCGACTGCAAATCCATTATCCAGTTGGATTAAGCAATTATTAATGTTATAAAAAGACAACTCAAAATCTTCTTAGAATTTTATTATATATTCACACAAAGAATACAGCACGATAAAACGAAATAAAATGTAGTACCTTATATGTATTTATTTTTGTATTTTATTAATTAATTGTGTTCTTTCTTTTCTGCACATGCACGCCAAATTCTGTTCTGTTATTTCCCCTTCCGTGGTGGCCTGGAAGAGATTGCTACCTAGTAATAAAGCCGTCATTGTGTTACCTTTTTTTGTTTCCGGGGGGGAAATGCATTACGCATACCACCCAGGCGCAAGGGGCACCCGAATGGTTATGTGGGACTCCCGTATAGGCTAATGAGACCCACGGTATACCCACTAAAAACCACCCCCCACCTTCCTCCTTGCCGCCCTGTGACGGGGCCACGGAAACGATAAATACATCCACGATCCTGCCGGCGGCAGCCGTCCACAAGCGGCTCCATCTAAGGCCGGAAGGCCCCAGGCGCACCAGATGGTAAGGTACGACTCCCTCCTCGGCCTCCACCAGTACTGTAGCAGACTCCCCCAGAGGAGGCCACGGATACCAGCCTCCACAACCGGTACCCGGTGGCAGATCTGGGCTATGGTTCAGCCATGGACCACACCTCGGCCGCAGAGGATAGGGCAAGCGGCGCACCGTAATACCAACTTGCCTCCTCCTCTGCGGCCCCACCAATGCCGTTAACCTTCGGAATGACCCTGCCAGCTCGCAGGGGGGTAGGGAGAATGGCACAACACCACCACGCCTCTCCCCCTGCGATCTCTCCACGGCCGCAGAAGATAGGGAGTACGGCACACCGTAATACCGGCACTTCTCTTCTGCGGTCCCACCTCCAAGCGCGTCCGCAGCGGACTCCTCCAGTCCGCTGGGAGCGCTCTCCTCGGGCCAGCCGGTGGCAAACAAGCCGGCCCTGGTTGCCTCTTCGCTTCACCGTGGGTGTCCAGTCCACGGTTACTAAGCCCCACCGCCACGACCAGGCGGGCATCCACCGGGGGGCATTGTGTTACCTGTGTATTACTGTTTTTCTTTTCTTTTTTCTGTTATAATTTTATGTTGTGTGTACTACCGTAATATTTACTAGTAATATTTCATTCATTCATTCATATCTTCTTGGCGCTAGTCACGATGTGCTACTCTGTGCTACGCCGTGCTACAGTGGCCTACGTACTCGTAGCACGCTGCACGACACAATACAATATACCGGATACTTTGTTTTTTTCATTTTACGGCTGTATATTTTATTATTATTATAGTTTTGTTGCTACACGTTAGCTAATAGTTTTAGTGCTCCCGCACACTTCCAATTTCAAGTCTGCAGACTGTCTAACAACTAAATTGGGTACGCTTCCAATTTAGTCTGACAACTAAATTGTGTCGGTGACCAGCCGCAGACTGTATCGATTTAGTCGGCGACGGTGTTGCCAACGAAGTGACGTGTGCTTGGAAATGAGGAAAAAGATGACCTCGGTGGCTCAGTGGTTAGCGCGTAGGCGCTCTTCAGCTTGACACATATATAGTGATTTTGACTTTTACCACAGCTTTTACTGAAGTAACACAAGCATATTGTCAAGTGTCAGGGTTCGAAGGATTTGGAGAGAAAGACCTGCTGACTCTTTTGAAGACTTTATTCACTAGCACTAGGTCCAACACATAGCACTAGGTCCAAACACTAAGCACTAACGATAAATATGGCAATGATGTACCAATAGATACGAGGGATGTATAAATCTATAGAGATGTTGGAAAATTCCGGATTTCAAAAAATTTTTCTTCCATCATGAAGAAAATATGATGTTGTGGGGTTCCTAAGGGGGAGAAAATTTTCATTATTTTTTCAATAGGATGCACCGTTTCCGAGAAATAATCAATTATATAAAAAAAATGTAAATGCTGTACATTGAGATACGACAAATATATAAATCTATAGAAATGTTGGAAAATTCCGGATTTTCAATTTTTTTTTTCTTCCATCATGAAAAAAATATGGTGTTGCGGGGTTCCTAAGGGGCAGGAAATTTTCATTATATTTTCAGTAAGATGCACCGTTTCTGAGACAGAAGCCATTATAGGAAAAAATATGGCAATGCTCTACTTTGAGACATGAATGGTGTATAAATCTATAGAAAATTTGGAAAATTCCGGAATTTAAAAATTTTTTTTTCTTCCATCATGAAGAAAATATGATGTTGCGGGGTTCCTAAGGGGGAGGAAATTTTCATTATTTTTTCAATAGGATGCACCGTTTCCGAGATAGAAGCCACTATAGGAAAAATATGGCAATGCTCTACTTTGCGACATGAATGGTGTATAAAGCTATAGAAAATTTGGAAAATTCCGGATTTTCAAAAAAATTTTCTTCCATCATGAAGAAAATATGTTTCTAAGAGGGGCGAAATTTTCATTATTTTTTCAGTAGGATGCACCGTTTCCGAGATATAATCAACTTTATAAAAAAACTATTTGATGCCCGCAACTTCGTTTGCATAGAAGTAACTATCGAAAACGGAACCCTATTTTTTTTAAACGGAACCCTAAAATAAAAGTAGCCTATGTTAGACCTTATAACATCAGCTATCTGCCAGTGAAAGTCCCATGAAAATCGGTTCAGTCGTTTCGGAGATTAGCCGGAACAAACAGACAGACAGACGGACAGACAATAATTTAAAAAAATTGTATTTTATTGTGAGTACCGACTATACTTTCATATGCATTAAGTGAAAAGCTGTTAATTTTAAATTACAAACAGACAATTTTATTTATCCGTATAGATATATTAGATATATCGTTTGGGCTGGTAGCGGCGCCGGGAAAACGCGCGCGCGCGTGTGGTCCGCTTGCATTTTGCCGTGCGACTGGCCGACAAAGTTGGATAGTCTGCGGCCTCTCATAAGGTACCAGTGCTAATAGGCAGGTGGCCGACAGTTGGACGACTTTTTAGTTGGATGCGATCGGAAGGGAATCTTGGATCTGATACGATCGGTGTCCAATTATTTAGTTGGACGACTTAGTTGGATATAATGTGCGCGCTCCCATATAGTTACTGGTATTATAGCATACTGTCCAACTTAGTTGGCAGACTTGAAATTGGAAGTGTGCGGGGGCACTTATTTTTAACGGCACGTTCACAAAATGCGTTGTTTGACAGCGGCCTGATACGGACTGACATTTTTTGGGAATGTTTTTGTGAATTTATTTTAGACAGTGACCAAATAAAATAAGCCTTATTACATTAATACATAGCAAAAAACGTGAAAAATTTAAGGATATTTTAAACGCTTTTTTCCAAATATATTTGTTTAAATTATTCACTATATATACGATATCTTTGGGTATTTAAAAAAATAAAGTAAGCTACATAAAAGCACAGAAACACTATTCTAACCACTTTTTGTAAACTTTAGATGAAGAGATGAAGAGGTTCAGAGAAAGTGTATTCTATAAATATGTTCAAATCAATTTTAGATAAACAAGTACCTACTATATTTGTGACAGTTTTGTAGGATTTGGTTTTATTAGTTGGTCGCAAAATCGACCGATGAACAGGTTATAAAAGTGTAAACGCGCCTTTTGCTTAATTAATATTACGTTTATCGTGCGTCAGTATGAAAGCACCCTTACTTCACGTTACTGCTCTCGAGTTTCTCCTGCAACTCGAATGCTCGATACTCGATATCAGCTCGAGATGTAGAGAATGCAAGTCGAGGGCCTGGATCAGATATATATTGGGCAGCTGAAGTGCTGAACGCTGGTGCACAAATGCCAAGTGCTCAACCTCCATTTACAGACGATTGTAATGTCAGGTGTAAATAACCTTTATTTAGTAAATGGTTGTGTCCACTGGTACCATCTCGGAAATCGGAATCGATTCTATTGTATACACTGTGTGGCTACTAATATAATAAAGAGGAAAGGTTTGTTGTTTGTTTGTATCGAACAGGCACCGAAACTACTAGATTGATTTTGATGAAATATGGTACAGATATAGAATAGACCACGTGGAAGGACATAGGCTACTTTTTACCTCGGCAAAATGTAAGGTTCCTGCCGGATTACCTTTTGCGCGCATGAATTTGTGGGCAATATCTAATACTAATTAAAAAATAATAATTTACATTTGCGTTGAATAACGTAGGTCCCGATAAAAATATATAGTTAAAGGAAATAAAGATTTTATTAATTACAGTTTTCAATTAATTTTATAAACATTATATATTTATTTTCTATTTTTTTTTATATAATAATATCTATGGACGCTTCACACCACGTCAATCTGATCCCGTGGTAAGTTCTCGAAGAACTTGTGTTACGGGTACCAGACAACGGAAATATATTTAATACTTTTATACTATACACATATTTAAGATTTTTATTATATTATACACATATTTAATACACATCCATGACCCAGGAACACAGAAAAACTTTTTGTTCCTTCGGCGGGATTTGAACACGCGACCCCCGGCTTGAGCACCAACACGCTCAACCAACTGAGCCACAGAGATCGTCGAATTTTAAGATATTAATCTATACTAATATAATAAAGAGGAAAAGTTTGTTTGTTTGTTTGTTTGCATCGGATAGGCTCCGAAACTACTGGACCGATTTTGATGAAATTTGGCACATATATAGAATAGGCTACGGGGAAGGACATAGGCTACTTTGTCTCTACTATTTTGTCATAGGTCTCTACTTTGTCATAGGCTACATGTACTCCACGAGATTTCCTTTTGTCGCGCACGAAGACATCTAGTTAAAAATTATTATTTTTAAACAAAAAATTAAACCGACTTCTAAAGTAAAAATACACAAAAAAGTATGAAATAAAACTTAATCTCTAAATAATTCCCCTTTCAAATTCGGCTAAAATTTTTACTATTTCTCTACTCAATCTTCTTAATTTTGAAATCGGCACCAGCCCAAACAATATTCTACAATATTTTATACAACTTACGTTCATACTTGCTGGTACCGACTTCAAAATTAATAAGATTGAGTAGAGAAATTGTAAAAATTTTAGCCGAATTTGAAAGGGGAATTATTTAGAGATTAAGTTTTATTTCATACTTTTTTGTGTATTTTTACTTTAGAAGTCGGTTTAATTTTTTGTTTAAAAATAATAATTTCACCCTTTTTAGTGATATATTTTGTTAAGTTATTAATACGTCTTAAGAACGTCTAAACTAAACGATCGAATGTATAATTAAATACTCGCCAAGCTTCCATTAGGTATTGCTATTAAGATGATGATGATGATTACTGTAAGTTATAAAGTGGCATATGCTTGCAGTTCTTTTAACAATGCCGAAATTTCCAAACGCACATCTTTAAAGACTGAGGAGTTCTGTACAGTGCTTTTGGATCCAGGGTATACCTAGGTACAATATCTTATTTTTTTTTGTAGTATATGCTTGTGTTACTTCAGTAAAAGTCAAAATCACTATATGTGTGGATATAAATTTTGAGGAGTTCCCTCGATTCCTCATGGCTCGCATCATCAGGTTTCCACTTTAGTGACTAAAGGACTTATTTCGAATTAAACCCTTTACAACAACAAAAGAATTTTGCAAATAGGTTCATAAACGGCAGAGTAATGTTCAATGATCTCCGTGTTAGTGTAAAATACTATGAGAAATACCTTTTATATCATCATAATCTGATGATGGACTTATTAACTAAAAAAATTAATAGATTTGTATATGCCATTAGAACCATAAGAAAAACTGTCAGTAGAGAAGCTGCCTTAACAGCCTATCATGGGTATGTAGGGTCTCTATTAAGATACGGCATAATTATATGGGGCAACGCCACAAATATACACAATGTATTTGTCTCACAAAAGAAATGTGTTAGAGCCATACGTGGAGTGGGACCTCTAGAAACGTGTAGACCTCTTTTTGGAGAATTTAAAATACTAACTGTCACTGACTTATATATATTGGAGTGTTGCATTTTTATTAAAAAACAAATAAGACTGTTTCCAAAAAATGACGAGAATAGAAAATATGTATCAAGGGACCCAACTAGACTAAAGGTACCCATTTGTAACAGTTCGCTTTTTCAAAAAAATTGTTACTTCATGGCGATAAAAATATATAATAACATTCCAAGACATATAAGAGAATTACCATCAACAAATATATTTAGAAATAAATTAAAATTATGGCTTTTAAGTAAATGCTTTTACAAGATAAGTGAGCTATTTGACTAATTTATGTATGTTATAACATTATTTAATGGTTATGGTTTGACATTGTGATATAATTGACTAAATTTATAATTGGTAATGTATTATATGGTAATCTAAATAATTTGTCTAATATTGTAATGACATAATATTGTAATGACGGACAAATACTTATTATTTATGTAAATTTCGTGTGTAATAATTTATGACTTTCACACACCATTATTATGGTAGGATGTGTCAGAACGATTCATACTTTGTAAACTACCACCATTGTAAACCACATTTCGTGAATAAATGATTATGATTATGATTATGATATGATGTATGGTGTGATAGTGGTGATGATGATGATGATTACTCTGACAAGGTGGACAATATGCTTGCAGTTCTTTAAACAACGCCGAAATCCCCAAACATGTATCTATAAGGAGTCAGGAGTTCTATTCTGTACTTTTGGATCCAGGGTATACCTTGGAGCAAAATCTTACTTTTTGGTAGCATATGCTTGAACTACTTCAGAAAAAGTCAAAATCACCATATGTGTCCATATAAATTTCGAGGAGTTCCCTCGATTCCTCATGGATCCCATCATCAGGTCACCACTTTGATATCAAAAGGACCAATTTGGGATTACACCCTATACATCACAGAAAAAATTTTGAAAATCGGTCCACAGGCGGCGGAGTAATCGTTGAACATACAAAAAAAATAAAAAATAAAAAAATATATACAGCCGAACGTATAACCGCCTCCTTTTTTGGGAAGTCGGTTAATAAATGTGTGTTTAAAGGTTAATCACCTGCAGTATTGGAATTTCCGAAATATAATAATTATCTTTTAATCGTAATACGTTTTCGATTAGATAATATTAATTATTATGAAGTTTCCAATGCAACATTATCTTTAAATTCATACTAAATACTTAATTTTTCTGTATTTTGTGTATTTAATATTTATTACTAACACTACTAGTATTAACTTCATGGAAGAGTTAATTTTAAAAGTTACTCGTACTTACATTAAATCGTCAATTATTAAAAAATATCACAAATGTTATGTCACCTAGGACAATCAACGGTTATTACTGTAACATAATAATACGACAAAGATCATACAATTAATTCGAAGTAATAAAATCAAAAATAATGGCGTTTAAAAAGGATTTGCATTAAAGGCACTTCACATTTCCACTTAACACGGAAATACCTATTAATGTGCTAAAAGGATGTCCATTAGTACTTAAACTGGTGTCCATTATCGATGCAGCCCCGAGCCGGGCGGGGTGTTCCCGGGTATACTCAAATTAAAGCAATTACAGTCTTTTCAGTTAACTTTTATGAGCACAACGTAAATATTGTGATGTAGATAATACTTTATAGGGTAACAGCCTCCGTGGTCTAGTGGTTCGAGCATTGGCTCTCGACTCGGAGGTCGTGGGTTCGATTGCCACAAGGGAACAACAAAAAATGTTGTTTCCATGTTTGGTTAGGACAATGCAGGCTGATCACCTGATTGTCTGACAAGAAAGATGATCCATGCGTCGGATGGGCATGTAAAAAGTCGGTCCTGCGCCTGATCTCTCGCCAGTCGTGTCGGTCATCCGTCCCACTGGGTTACGAGAGTAAAAGGAAGAGAGAGTGCTTTTGTGTACTGCGCACACACTTGGGCACTATAAAATCACTCCTGCGTAACTGGCCTGGTTTCAATGAAACCGGCCACCGTCACCGAGATCGGTGTGGGAGTTATTATTATAGGGTAGTCATACACCATACTGCATCGTCGACGCTGCCGATTGGATCAGTCAGAACTGACCGTGTATGGGCGTGGAGTTGCCAATCGAATTAATCTGTCAGTTATGTGTGTTATCGACGAACTGCCGATCTGATGAAGCCTCCAGTGTCATAAAGATTGGACGATATGCAGTATGGTGTGTGGCTATCCTAAACTGGCCGCTTTCATTTGTGTTATTATGAAGTTTTGTATATTGTCAATAGTTTGTGTCGAATCCAACATCACGAACAATTTCTATTGGCATGTATTTAAACTTGCGACAAAACAAATTTTGGATGTGAAAATACCCAATATTGAATACTAAATTACCAAGTTGGCGAAAGAATGTAAGGAACAAAAAAATTACTTATCTGGTGACTAAATAATACCACTGAATTTTCCAAACTGGCAGACAGATTATGTTTTAGCGACTAAATAACCATCTTGGCGACAATTTGTGAGTACACATTTAATTTAAGAATAGGCACATATATTTTCCCTGATGTAGGTAACTCAAAAACCATAAAAGCAGCGAAAGGAGCGCACACAAAAAAACCATAAAGGAGCGTACAAAATTCCCAATTTTGTTATTTTTCTCGGTTTTAGGGAGGTGTAGATTATTGTGTAGATTAATTTTGAAATTTAAAAATGGCGGATATTTATTTTTCGTAAAATTGATATGGGTGTCGTTTACCAGGTTTTTGGGAGTGCTGGATACGAAAATGACATTCGTTTTGAAATTCCAATATGGCGGACATACTTAATTTCATAAAAATAATATGGGTGTCCTTTTATTGGTTTCTGGGGGTGCTGATTACAAAAAAGTCATCCATTTTAAATTTCCTTAGTAACTCAACAACCTCATATTTTCTTCATGATGGGAGAAAAAGAAATTTGAAAATCCTGAATTTTCCAACATTTCTATAGCTATAAACATCAGTCGTATCTCAATGTACAGCATTTACTTCTTTTTTTTATAAAATTGATTCTATCTCGGAAACGGTGCATCCTATTGAAAAAATAATGAAAATTTCGTCCCCCCTTAGGAACCCCGCAACATCATATTTTCTTCATCACGGGAGAAAAAAAAATTCGAAAATCCTGAATTTTCCAACATTTCTATAGATTTATACATCCGTCGTATCTCAATGTACAGCATTACTTCTTTTTTTATAAAATTGATTCTATCTCGGAAACGGTGCATCCTATTGAAAAAATAATGAAAATTTCGCCCCCCTTTGAAACTCCGCAACATCATATTTTCTTCATGATGGGAGAAAAAAAAATCGAAAATCCTGAATTTTCCAACATTTGTATAGCTATAAGCATCCGTCGTATCTCAATGTACAGCATTTACTTCTTTTTTTATAAAATTGATTCTATCTCGGAAACGGTGCATCCTATTGAAAAAATAATGAAAATTTCGTCCCCCTTAGGAACCCCGCAACATCATATTTTCTTCATGATGGGAGAAAAAAAAATCCGAAAATCCTGAATTTTCCAACATTTCTATAGCTATAAGCATCCGTCGTATCTCAATGTACAGCATTTACTTCTTTTTTTATAAAATTGATTCTATATCGGAAACGGTGCATCCTTTTGAAAAAATAATGAAAATTTCGCCCCCCTTTGGAACCCGCAACATCATATTTTCTTCATGATGGGAGAAAAAAAAATCGAAAATCTTGAATTTTCCAACATTTCTATAGATTGATATACCCCTCGTATCTCAGTACAGCATGTCATATTTTTTTCTATAGTCGCTTCTATCTCAGAAACGGTGCATCCTAATTCCTACTGCAAAAGTAATGAAAATTTGCTCCCCCTTATTAATCTAGAAATCGCATATTTTCTTCATGAATGGCAGAAAAATTCATGAACCCTGAATTTTTAAAAATTTCTATACCTACATAGCTGGTACTTTGAACTGCATAACATACTGTAATACGTATAGCATGGCTCTACCACGTTTTACGTGGTAGAGCCATGCTTCGGCACGAATGGGCCGGCTCGACCGGAGAAATACCATGGGCTCACAGAAAACCGGCGTGAAACAGCGTTTGCGCTGTGTTTCGCCGAGTGAGTGAGTTTACCGGAGGCCCAATCCCCTACCCTATTCCCTTCCCTACCCTCCCCTATTACCCTATTCCCTCCTAAAAGGCCGGCAACGCACTTGCAGCTCTTCTGATGCTGCGAGTGTCCATGGGCGACGGAAGTTGCTTTCCATCAGGTGACCCGTTTGCTCGTTTGCCCCCTTATTTCATAAAAAAAAAAAAAAAAACATCAATCCTAATTAGCATCCCAAAGATCTTTTAATTTAGTATTCATATTCATTTTCCAAAGATTGAATATTCTCCATTTTGGAAAATGAAATTGGAAGACAATTTTGTAATCAGAACCCCCAGAAACCGGGAAAAGGACAACCTTGTTAATTTTAATAACAAAAATTTATGCCATTGTGGAATTACGAAACCGATTTTATTTTCATATTATTCTGCACCCCCAGAAACCTAGAAAATGACACCCATGACAAAGAAAAACATACTCCAACAGTATCCAAAAATAGGATTTTCCGTAGCCTGCAAATTGAATTTTTAGCAGCCATTAATTTATCAACCAAATCTGGTTTTATAGCTGCTTATATGGTATAATGGTCACCAACTCGGAAATTAAGTCACAAACTTATAAATGTCGGTGCTAATTTTGGATTAAATTTCGCCTCTTTTTATCTGCCGACTTTAGAATTTTTTGTCACCCGAGTGTTTTCGCCAGTTTAGTAATTTAGTCGCCAACATATTAATTCGCTGCCAAATTCAGTAATACAGTATGCTCACGTGCAGCCGCCAACTTATTTTTTGTTCGCTCGATTAATTATATCCCATTTCTATTTAGCGCTCGTGCTTAAGGCGCTGTGAGTAGCCAACTATGAAGTATTCGAGGGGTGAAGGAGATGAGTGGGGGACGTGCCGCCCCCGTTACTGCGGGGGGCTTCATGCGAATTACGTCAAAGTGATGTGTCCATAATGTACAAAAGCGTAATTTCGACAAAATTGTAATGTGCTTCATAGCCTAGCGGTATTGTGCCCGCCTAAAGCTAAGCGTAGCGTCTAGGTTCAAATCTCATTACAAATTTAATAATATATTTCAAAATGTCTATTTTCTGTCTATGTCCATTAAAAGAAGTCAAATTCCTAATTTTGTACTTAATTTAGCCATTGCGATTTGAGCAATTAATCTTTTTAGTTTCCCTAAGCTAAAAAGGCTCAAAAAACATAATTGTTAAATAAAGTTCACGTATTCAATATTGTTTAGTCATAAAGAATCTATATACCTATCTAATCTATATCCTAATTTCTTCATTTTTCATGGATTTATTACTTAAAATAATAAAATGCAAATCTAATATTTATATATTATACTAGCTGATGCCCGCGGCTCTGCCCGCGTAAGTACAGTAAACCACGGGAACCTTATATGTCCCACGATAAAAAGTAGTCCATGTCCTTTCCCATGGTCTACTTTATATCTGTGCCAAATTTTATGATAATCTGTTTGGTAATTTTTACGTGAAACCGTAAATAAAGTATCCCACGGCAACCGCACACTTCCCTGCGATAAAAAGTAGCTTATGTCCTTTCCCGTGGTCTACTTTATATCTGTGCCAAATTCATGATAATCGGCTTAGTAGTTTTTAGGCGAAACTGTAAATAAAGTATCCCACGGGAATCGTACATTTCCCCGCGATAAAAAGTAGCCTATGCCCTTTCCCGTGGTCTGCTTTATATCTGTGCCAAATTTCGTGATAATCGGCTTAGTAGTTTTTACGTGACACTGTTAATAAAGTATCCCCTTTCTCAGGCTCTAGACTATCTGTGTACCAAATTTCATTTAAATCAGTTTAGTTGTTTTGGCGTGAAAGACGGACAAACAAAAACACTTTCCTATTTATAATATTAGTATGGATGTATTGATGACGGACAGTCGGCCGTGAAGACGTTTGCAAAAAAACATCGATGTTGCCTGACATCGATGTTGAGAGCTTGATAAACATCGAACATCGATGTTTAGCAATCGATGTCATTATCGATGCCAACATCGATGTTTTTGCAACATCGAACATCCCTACTCATAGATCTAATCTAAACTCCACTCCCGCACGCGCACCCCCGACATGGTGACGCTTCGCAACGAGCCGTGCAGCAGAAAACGTAATATTTTAATTTCGTCATAACTTCAAAACCAAACGTCCTATTTTAATCATTCAAAGACCAAATATTATCTACATAAACTGTACTTAGTGATGAAATAATTAATTTTGATATTGATTAATAGAATTAGTAAAATAAACGCGTTTAAATGTAGTCCAAAAAAATTTCAAGATTTCTAAATCTAAATAAAAAAATGGTTGTTGTGCCTCACTCGACATAGATAGGTATAATGTATCGCGGACTTTTTTGTAGATATTTATAATATCTACAATTAATTAGAACATTTTATGGTTCTATCTTTTATAGTTTAGGCAGCGTACGCAAAATAAGTAACTTTTCTGATTAATTTTTTACACCTTGCATTCGAAAAACCCAAATATCTTACGAAACCCTATTTTTTTCCAAAATAAAATTTAGCCTATGTTACTCTTGGATAATATAGTTTTCGAATGGTGAAAGAATTTTTGAAATCGGCCTATTCATTACAAAGAAACAAACAAACGTACAAAGTTTTCCTCTTTATAATATTAGTGTAGATTTCTTCTATGCGTGTATATGTCACTGAACTCCTAAACGGCTGGACCGATTTTAATGAAAATTTTTGTGTCTTCAGGTGGAGTCGAGAATGGTTTAGATTTGCGATTGGACCTGGTAGGTGGCGCTGCTGTCAGTACGTCAACAATTTAATTCTAAGGCGGTACGAAGTTTGCCGGGACAGCTAGTATTATTATAATATTATGCATTTGATGTATTTATACTGCGGAATACGCACTACAACATACACATTACACACATTGGCGTTTCAAGACGACATTTCAAAATTTTATTTAATTCGCACTTTTCAGCGATTACAAAATCTAAACTTGCTTTTGCCCGCAACTTCGTTCGCGTAGCACAAAGCTAAATTATTTTACTCAATACATATAAATAAATACACAATAAAATTCAATATCCAATATTCGCCTTCTACTTACAAGAAACTTCGGCTATCTGATACCCAAAAAATTACAATTTCAAATAGGTACCTACCTAGTTTCTGATATTATATTAGTGGATTAACAAATAGTCTCTTCGGCTACATCATATTTATTGTAAATATTGTTTTATTTAATCTATACTAATATAATACAAAGAGGTTTTTTTGTGTTTATGTTTGTTTGTTTGCATTGTATAGGCTCGGAAACTACTGGACCGATTTTGATGAAATTTAGGACAGATATATAATAGAATAGACCACGGGGAAGCACATAGGTATACTTTTTAATGCGGAAAAATGTAAGGTTCCATCGAGATTTCCTTTTGCGCGCATGAAGTAGCGGGCAACACCTAGTCTAAATATATAAAAGGCAAAGCTGACTGACTCATCTATCAACGCACAGCCGAAACTACTGACCGGATTTTGCTGAAATTTGGCATACAGATAGTTGTAATGACGTAGGCATCTGCTAAGAAAGGATTTTTGAAAATTCGACCCCTACGGGGGTAACAAAGGGGTTAAAATTTTGTATGGAAACCGAACTTCACGCGGACGAAGTCGCGGGAAAAAGCTAGTAAAAAATAAACGTAGATTACTGAATACATGTTCCTTATTGCTCATGGTGATTAGAATTAGAATTGATTATAATAATTGATATAATTATATTATGTATAAACTTTACAAATCAACAGAATAATATTTAGGTATATATATATAATTACTAATTTTGTTGTCAATCAATGTTGTAAATTTTGAATCAAATATGTTTTTTCTTTCGTCGTGTAATAAATTATATCAATAATTTCGGTTACTTTACGTCAGTCTGACTGGCAGCTCGGTTTGCGTACCTACGTTTGATTTTTGGTGGTGAGTTCAAATCCCGGTAAGATAAATATTATTATTTTTGTGATTCTTATACATAATGTATTTGTTTTTCTTTAATATTTTTTATTTATTTTTAATTATATTTTATCGTTGTACTAAAACTACGACCAAAGCTCGATTTCCCTAGTACCTACTTTATAAAGAGTTTTTGTACTTCCATCTTAAAAAGACGGTTTTTGCACTTTCATCGAATACAATTAATAATACAATCTTTTCATATTTTTTATAATATAATCTACACTTAAATATTTACAACAACTTAAATAAACTAATAATAAAATAAGTACATAACTAACAATATACTTTTATTACTGGGAGAACAAGCATTGCTCGGAGTTTTATAGTGCGAGAAAAAGAAAAAGAAAAAAAAATCGTCTGACCGGGATTCGAACCCGAGACCAATTGGTCGCAACAACGCAAAAAACCAAAGGGCTACCGAGCGCCTTACGTCACACAACAAAATTACGCATATATTATTAGTACCTTTTACACGATGTAAGAAAAAACAATATTTACCCCCGACTTGACCTTTATGCAGACGACATAAAGGACAAGTCGGGGGTAAAATAAATTTGAACGGACTTTCAACATTAAATTCGAATGATTTTTGAGCAGAAAAAAGGGGAAAAATTTGACATACGTCTCATTAGCAAGAGGCCTAAGCCGGTACTGTCTTATTCCATAGTTAAGAAAGAGAAGGAATGACAGGTCGCCATTTCGCGATGTTTCATTCGACTCGTCCGAATTATTTATTATTGAAATAAATTAATCCTAACAAATAAGAATTCCAATCGAAAACTCAAAACAACAATTCCCTTCCTTTTATTATATTTTACGAAACTGCAAATAATTTTCTCATTTTTGTTCACAAATAGTACAGTTACAACTCCAAGAATTTCTATTTTAATGGTTACTTTATGATTTTTTTTTATCGAGAAAATGTTTAGATAACGTGTTTTGAAAACGAAGGTCCCCTAGCAAATATAATCAAAATTAACATATATTTTTTTGCTGCACTAAAATGTATCCATTCGTCTCAAAAAATTTTTTAAAGAAGCGTATTTTTAGGGTAAGAGCGCCTTAATTGAATACACAGTTTTGGACATCTTCAGTGCAGCACTTTTTGACCAGATTACTATGGCAACATGGTTAAAAATATCTATTAACACTGCGACTCTCACTGTCCTCGACATTCTATAGTCTTAAACAGGTTATTAAAACTTCTCAGTTAAGTATCTAGTATCTAGTATAGTATCTATGGACGCTTCACACCACGTCAATCTGATCTCGTGGTAAGTTATCGAAGAACTTGTGTTATGGGTACCAGACAACGGAAATATATTTAATACTTTTTATACTATACACATATTTAAGATTTTTATTATATTAAACACATATTTAATACACATCCATGACCCAGGAACACAGAAAAACATTTTGTTCCTTCGGCGGGATTTGAACCCGCGACCCACGGCTTGAGCACCAACACGCTCAACCAACTGAGCCACAGAGGTCGTCAAATTTGAGGTCGTCAAAGTTGTATAATTATATATTAATATCATTTATATTTTTAAATACGCCAGTATTAACATGTTTTGATAGCTATCCACGTCATCATCGTCACATACATAATATGTGAATCAAAAACTTTCAGTACAGTTTTACGAGAATTGTGCAAACGGAGAAAGTTTATGTGAAGGGAGGTATGCATAAAGCTATTTTGAGGGTTCCGTATTAAATGCTTAGAAATACATAAAATAAGTGAAAATCTATAACTACGTCAGATTATTGTTATCACACAATACCGTGCGTTTGATAGATATACCTCCTGAGATAGATATACAATTACACGTTGACGTTTGTTAAATTGCCACAACATTTACATTTTTAGGGTTCCGTAATACTTATAGTTTCGCTCTGTCCGTCTGTCTGTCTGTCTGTCTGCGCCTCTAGCTCCTGTAATTATGAATATAAATTAATGAAATTTGGTGTAGTTATAGATTGTGTATAGATCACGGTTTCTGGATCATAAAAAATAATAATTTTATATTTTAGGGGTGGCTCTCCATACATGTGAAGTGGGGATGAAAAATATTTTTTCACTCTACCTCATCGTGTGGGGTATCGTAGAACAGGTCTTTTAAAATAAAGGCAAGGTTTTGTACGTTACTTTTTTATAAAGTTGACCATTTTCGAGTAGTCGGCCTCCAAAGTAGTTTGTAAGTTGGTCCCCCCCTAGCATTTTTAAACTATAGGAGATAGAAACTTGCAAATTTCTATGCTGATAGATCATGCTAAAAACTCTTTAGGAAAATTATTGTGAACCAAATCGGACAGTAAGTTTTGGAGTAATTAAAAAAAGAGCATATTTCCCGTTTATAGTTACGGAACCCTCCTTAGACATGTCTTGACATGCTCTTGGTTAGGTTATTTGTCTATCTAAGAGGCAAAAGAACCCTTAAAATTATATAGAAATTTTTCGCAAATTTCGACTACAGGCCGACCTCTAGTTCAATATAATATATTATTGTTTGAATTGTAATCTTCGTGGAAGAGTTGTTACAAAATGTAAATAAAGATGACTGAAGTCCAAATGTTTTGATAGGATTGCGGGAGGTAACAATGTAACAACATTGCAATGAACTTCGTACTTTGTATCTTAATACTGCGGAGCGCTAGGGACTCCAATCTACCCTAGTGGTGCTTCGGAATTACATTTTCTTATTTAGATTCGATGCAACAACTTGTAATGAGTTAGAATTTGTAGAAGAACATTGTTATGAGTGTCAAAGATTTATTATTTGATTTATTTTATTTTTTGTTGTGTGTTTTCCCATTATCGGATATCCAGACGATAATGATAAAGAGAGGTATATCTTATACTAGACGTTGCCCGCGACTTCGTGCGCGTAAAAGTTAATTGCGCAGAAACCGTACATTTTCCGCGATAAAAAGTAGCCTATGTCCTTCCCCGTGGTCTATTTTACATCTGTGCCAAAATCCTTTAGTATAATATATCTATAGCCAATTTTCATAAAAATCGGTCCAGTAGTTTCGAAGCCTATTCAATGCAACCAAAAAAACAAACTTTTCCTCTTTATTATATTAGTGTTGATTTAAACGAGGCAATCTTGTATATATATATATAATCCGAATCTCAGCAATGGTTCCAAGTATTACCACGAAATTTAGTATGCAATTTTGGGAGAGAAAAATCGTTCTAGCTACGTCTTATGCTTGGGATAGATTCAAACCCCGGTAAAATATTTTTGTGATTTTTTTTTATCTACTAGAGCTCCGAGCAAAGCTCGGTTACCCAGGGACTCCAATTAATGTAATAAATGTGAAAGTTTTGAAGATGGATGGACGGATGTATGGAACAAAAAGTAACAAACATCCACCCAGGATGTTTGTTTCTCTTTAATGCAAAACTATTCAACGGATTTCGATGAAATTTTGTATGGTAGTAGTTTAAGCTCTGGATTAAAACATAGGATACTTTTCCCGTGGTTTAATATTAAAACATATCTCTGTTTTTCTCACGTCTATGTTATTTAATATCAGTCCTATGTCCCCCCAACTAACATTTTGGCGCTAAGGGAAACCTTTTTTGACACTTAAAGTATTATAAACGACATATAAGAGCTCCGACAATAGCTTTAGACTCTACTGCGGCGTTAGGAATAAATAAATTATTATTATTAAAGTTCCAAGAGGCATAATAGAAATAAAGGAAAAATATATAACTTAAGGTGCTAGCTTGGAGTTTTTCAGAACTTTTGTATAACTTACTCTTAAATCTTTAGGAAACATAAAACACTAGAAGCAATTGTAAGGTGTCTGCTAATACTTACAAACGGTTAAGTTCTTAAATGGAGTTAGTCATATACCTTGTACCACCTAACGAGTTCTATGGAGCCCTAAGAGCTAAAAGAAAGTTATAGTAGTAATAACTATAGATATTATAGAGCTATAGAAGTTAAAGAAGTGATAACTATAGTTATTATAGAGCTAGGCTGCAAGCGTCAGAAACCACCTTTAAATCATTACAGGTTGTACAATGGGATTTTCTCCTTTATTATAAAACTTCAAGTGGCATTAAAAAGCTAGCTATAGTTTTTTTAACACTGCGTTAGAAATAAAAGAGTTATCAGGAACCTTAGTGTAGAATAGGAGTTGGTAAATGAAACACTTGTATATTGCTGTAAAGCACACCCCGCTCTGGTCGGCGGTCGGTAAAGGAATGATCGTGACAGCGGGTGCGTGGGAGACTCCCACCACTCGCTCAGCCCCTACCACTCTCACACCGATACCACGCCCCATAAGTGTGCGTGCTTTATATTTATTATTATAAATGTCAATACACTACATCTACCTTTTACAAAATTTAAAAACAAGAATATTTAATTTATCACCGACATATATTATTTTTCATTTTGAACAATCTACCACCGGTTCAACCCTAACCCGCCGAGAAGAACCGGCGAAACAAACTCGGTCGGGCGCCACCTTTTCCCAAAAAGATGGAAAAATTACAATGTGAACATATTGTAAATAACAAAACATAATAATATGTACAAAAAAACAACCGTGCAAGGTTGCATATTGTTCAATCGTCGACAAAATATATTAGCAATTTATTAACTTTGTAAACAATTATAATAATATATCAAATTATCGTTTGAATTATTACTCATATTAATACTATGCTCTCATGTGCTTTTTATAGACAGTAACCCGTCATTAAAATCTTTTTTATTGAGTGGCTCTTATAATCATTGGTTAAAAGTCCAGAGACAACTTACCCGTCTCATACGTAGGTACTTGATTTAGATAACAACAACCTTTATTATCTTAAAATACACTACAATATTGCCACCTGTAAGCTATCTATTTATTTACAGCTTTATTACACACTTTGAAAAATGTATGTAAAGTGTACACATAATGGTTTTGTAGATATAAGTAATATAATATGTAATATATTTGTTTAGGTATGACGTGGTTAGGTTATTAGGTTAGGTTTGACATTTATCATTTTAACACTTTGTTATTTGCTTTCAGCAGTTTATTCTGTCCACATTTCATTGACAAAAATTTCTTAAAAATTTTCTGCCAAATTTACGTCATAACCCACCCTTAGTTTTAAAATATTTTAAACCATTAATCTTAAGTCACCAGAATGTAACTTTACGATGACGGTAAATTGTAAGTCAAATATGCTCGTCAAATAGTTTTATATAATGCGTTTCCATCAAAGATCGAACGCTCTAAAATTGTCGCACCTAAGAGTGCCTAAATGTGAATAAGCAGACTTATACATCAGAATTTTTAGGTTCAGATATTGAACCTTACAGAGTAAGAATTAAAATCTATGACAAATTTTATGACAAATCAATCCTAATAAAACAAAAGACAATGAAAGCTAAGGAGCTATTTATTTTGCTATTTTCAAAATAAGGATGTACATACTAGATTTTTTTTTGTATTCAGGTTTTCTAATATCTTTTGATCTCCAATCACAATTATGTATACTAATTAATTAACAATATTACTATAACATTAACAACATAATTCCATGAAAACTAGCATAGTATATAATTTCAACTCGTAATGTTAAATATAATATAATTATGTAAAACAATGTTATTTTCTTTGTAGCATCATAATATTGTAACTTAATTCCTATAAGCTGTAATAATAATATAGCCCAGGCAGACAGGTGAATGGTGATCTGTAGGCTGTAACACAGGTCAACCCTAGCACAGAAATCAGTCTCTCATCACATATTATGCAAATACATTTACTATTTCATTGCTGATAGACTAATAAATTGATGAGATTGCTGCGACATTAATTGATTATTAATTGTAATTTGAATTACTCTTTTTATTGACAAATTGACAAGGGTGATAAGACTCCGCCCTGGGGAACACCAGCAACGAGATTGGACCAGTCAGAGATAAATTCGGATGTAAAAATACGCTGCTGTCGATTTCTCAGGCAGGAGTCAAACCACTGCAAAGCTGAATCCGATACACCAACCGAACGAAGTACGCCAATCAAGACATCATAATCTACGGAGTTAAATGCAGAGCTGAAATCGAGAAGGACGATGATTGTCAGTTGTCTATTGTCCAAAGCCTGGCGAATGTCTTCAGTTACCTTCAGTAGTGCAGTAGAAGTACTATGGTCTGCGCGAAAACCGGATTGGAAGGGAGTCATCAACTGGTTCTGAGCTAAGAATGTAGTTAATTGTTTGTTCACTGCTTGCTCAAGGATCTTAGACAGAACAGGTAAGATCGAGATAGGACGATAGTGAGAGGGAGAGTTGGGATTGGGAATCTTAGGTAATGGTATGACGTGGGCTTTCTTCCAGGAAGTGGGAAAAGTACTGGTAGTAAGAGAAAACTTTAGTATGTGGGTCATAATGGGAGTAAGTAAGTCAGCTACTGGTACAAGCATATCTCTGCTAAGTCCGTCGCAGCCGAACGCTTTAGAAGTTACATTTAAAAGGTTGTTGCGGACTTCTACCTCCGTGATATTTTTAAAAGCAAAAGAAGCAATGTTAGAATTAGAATTACTATGCTTAGAGAGCAGGTGAAGGCAACGGGATTTGCTTTGAGAATTTAATAAGACAGGTGGATCGGAAAAGTACTTATTTAGTATATTTACGTCTTTAAAATTAAAGGGTTCTATCGATGTTTTGCCGATCCCAAGGGAGCCAAGGAATTTCCACATGCGAGCAGGAGATAGCTGTTCTAATTCCGTGTGAATGTATCGGCGTTTGGCATCCCGACATTTACTATTACAGAGATTACGGAGTTTTTTATAGCTGGTAATGTTAGAGGCAGTCGGACATCGCTTACATTTAGATTGTTATACATTTATATTGTTTAAAATGTAATACGAGTATGATGTTGAATATTATCGAGTGCGTGCCGGAGTTGTCCTCGCAAAGATTATCGAGCTGCACAAACCCTAGCCTACTCGATACCCATAGTATATCCATGTACCTAGGAAACAGACAGAAATGCCATCGAAGAAATAATTTCAAGAAGTAGGGTAAATGAATATGTCACCGTAAAATTTTAAAAGCCGTTAGATTGTAAAATAACTAACGAGATTGTAAAATATGTCGAAATATTAAAAACTGTATATTTATAATCTAACGAAAAATAATGTCTTAAATCATAGGCAGCATATTCGCGTCGGAAGTCTAATCATCATTTTACAATTTCACTAGTTTTATTACAATCTAACGGTATTTACAATTTTACGGTGACAAATACATCATATTTACCTCAGAATAGTTCAAATAAAAAAAAAAAATTAATAGTAACTATAAATAGCATAGGTACCTGGCTATTAGCAGGAGAAGAAGACGTACCTATATCGTTCCTTATTCTCCTCACGACACATGCTTATGGGGAAGAAAGATAGGTCTAATAATAAGTCAATCCATATAGAACCCACTTTCGGTGAAGCTTTCAAAACACAAATGACATTTATATTTTATCAAGGTAAGATTTTAAGCTATTTTACACTGACATAAATCGTATTTTATACGTCACACTAGAAATTGATTTACATACCTAATTACCTACATTATGCAATTCGTCACCTGAATATTATTACAAGTTGGCGTAAATATGACGTCATATCTACGGTTATTCCCCTGTTCTACTCCCTTATTTGACTTTTTTAAGGTTCGAATAAGCAGATGATACTAGTTAAATAATAATTTACCTTGGGACGTTCAAAATTAATATGACGTAAGTATTAATATTAATGACGTCATATCTACCGTCATTCTACTGCCGGAGCTGAGGCTATCGACCCGCAGCTGATGCCGGTGACGGGATAATTGACTCAGCCCGTACATTTTGTTGACGATTTTGACACCTCTCACTCGATATTAATATGTCCCGAGTACAATTTAATATCCTTTGTTCGTGATGTGATGCTTATTATTCTCGAAAATCTTTTATATTTTCATAAATTTAATCCGTTTTCAGGATTTCTCGTTGAGATGTGATTTAGAAATATACAAATCTCATAATATGTGATGTTATCTACTTCAATGCAAAAAAAGTTGTATATATCAACGCCTATTTTAATATTGTAGTATTAATTATGGAAGATCTCGTAAATAAGTGACCAAAACACTTGAATATTATATGAAGAACATTTGATTTAGATATAGCTAGTACCATAATAGTAATCTAAGACTAGTCAAGATGTAATTACTAAACATTTGTAGGCTATTTTATATGTATCCATTCAAAGCAATCATTTGATTAACACAATCATAACCTAGTTAACACGTGGGCGAAGCGACATATTAAGCATACTAACAAATCTCATCATTAAAATTAGCTTGCTCGAAAATTGCCTTCATTTACGATCAATTTACAGCCACCTACCTGAAAATTGTAAATTAAGTATTGAAATTAATGAAAGTGTAAACACTTGGTAATATCATGACGCTAGAGTGTCCTTGTTATCGCAATTAACGCGTCCGAGCCGGGTTTTTCGCCGGCACCACGTGACAGTTTAAACATCAATCAGCTCGCCGCCGTCGTCCCCCACTTGTCCTCCGCCCGCCCCCCGATCGTCCCCTGCTGCAGTCTGATTGTTAATGGCCGTTTAAAAATGACGCTGCCTTGATTCGGGATTGAATGTGATAAAATAACTACGAGTGTATCTGTCGCGTGCCACAGTCCGTAGCTATCTAGAACTCTAGCGGCCGAATAGGCGAATACTGAAGCGTTACTCAAAGTAACTTTGTATGTATGTAACTATCTTGTGTTTGGGGGCTACAAATTTTGAAAATTTTGAGTATCTCTCAAATAAAAAATATGTCATATTAATAGTTTGATTAGAGGAGCAATTCTGCTAAATAAAACCTGTATTATTACAATTACAATCAAGTCCCGACACGCTAAAACTCTCAAACGGTGTTTTTATGAACGTTAAGCCAACGTGAAACGCGCTCTGATTGGTCGAAACGTCATAAAATCCGTTCATGGTAACATCGCTTCACTTTCAATCCAAACAAAGTAAAATGAAGTCTACTTTAAATACGAGAATTGAGGTTCTGGAATAAAGACCTTCTTAAACATTCGAGCTGCCGTTAAAATTGTAATGACCTTTCAACAATTGGCCGTTAGTCCGTATTAAGTTAAAGGTATCCGATGAATTGTTGATAGAGGAATTTCTTTGCCTAAGAATCTACATACATCTACACTAATATTATAAAGAGGAAAACTTTGTTTGTATGTTTGTTTGTTTGTTTGTTTGTTTGTTTGTAATGAATAGGCTCAAAAAGTACTGGACCGATTTCAAAAATTCTTTCACCATTCGAAAGCTACATTATCCACGAGTAACATAGGCTAAATTTTATTTTGGAAAAAAATAGGGTTCTGTAAGATATTTGGGTTTTTCGGACACAAGGTGTAAAAAATCAACCAGAAAAGTTACTTATTTTGCGTACGCTGCCTAAACTATAAAAGATAGAACCATAAAATGTTTTAATTAATTGTAGATCTTATAAATATCTACAAAAAAGTCCGCGACACACTATACCTATCTATGTCGAGTGAGGCACAATAACCATTTTTTTATTTAGAAATCTTGAATTTTTTTTGGACTACATTTAAATGCGTTTATTTTACTCATGTTATTAATCCTTATCAAAATAAATTATTTCATCACTAAGTACAGTTTATGTAGATAATATTTGGTCTTTGAATGATTAAAATTGGACGTTTGGTTTTGAAGTTATGGCGAAATTAAAATATTACGATTCCTGCTGCACGGCCCGTTGCGGAGTGGGCGTCACCAAGGCGGGGTGCGCGTGCGGATTAATGTTTAGTTTAGTTTACTTTAGTTAGATAGTAGTTTAGTTATTTTATAAACATCAAATTGATAATATCTTAAAATATAATACATTATAATATCTATACATCTATACAGTTAAATACAATTTAAGTGTCTGTTTGTAACTTCAAATTAACAGCTTTTTACATAATGAATCTGAAAGTATATTCGGTACTTACAATAAAATACATTTTTTTTTAATTTTTGTCTGTCCGTCTGTCTGTCTGTCAGTCGGTCTGTCTGTCTGTTTGTTCCGACTAATCTCTAAAACGGCTGGACCGATTTTCACGGGACTTTTACAAGCAGATAGCTGATGTTATAGGGTCTAATATAGGCTACTTTTATTTTAGGGTTCCGTTTAAAAAAATAGGATTCCGCTTTCGTTAGTCATAAATAAAGTCGCGGGTAAATTTCAGCGATATCCCAAAGTATTGTTCAACGCGGATGAAGTCGCGGGCAAAAGCTAGTACATAATATAATCACGCATTTTTCCCGTAGGGGTAGGCAGAGACCACTTCTTTCCATTTGCTACGATCCTTACATACTTCTTTCGCTTCGTCCACTTTCATTCTTACTATCCATTCATCTTCTTACATTCAACGTAGCCAAGCGTCTCTCCATAGTCCGCTTTTCGCCTCCGCGAGAAACGAGACGTGATGGGTGGCGAACCACATCGCCGCCATTTTGGATAATTAAATTATTTTTGATTATCCATTGCGTTTCCACGGATTGGTGGAGAGGGTAGGAATAGGGAAAGGGAAGGATAGGTGGTGTGAAAAGGAAGATTGGTAAGTTAGAGTGGGAAATAGGGAATGTAGGATATTACCGCCCAGGAGGGCAAAGGATAGGACAGTAATAGCTAGGGGTCGCATACCCGTATACTATACCACAACTACCGGACAGGTAAGTTGGGAAGAGTATCCCATGACTCTACAACTAGCATATAACCGTTTATACTCGTAGTGTCCATACATTCAATCAACTCAGTCGTCAAAACTTCCAAACTCATGCGGACGTTGAAGCAATATGCACTAATGTCTTAACTGGTGAAACAAATTGTTTACGACAACCCAGTTTTGCGGAAACTATTTAATTCGGTTGAAGTGAACTAAGTTGGACGAGCACTCTCGGACGAGGTTGGTTCAAAGTGATTCACATAAATAATTTCAATATTCATATCGTGCGAATCTGGGACGAATAGTTTTGCTTCGCCAGTGGTCACACAGACACACAGGGTCTTCAATGTGGTTGTGAAGTAGTTTTTGTATTTTGATAATCTGAAGATTTCGTGACCACTGTTGACTGTACATATTCAATATTAATTAAAAAAATTGAAAGAACCCGACTGCATAAAAACTGAAAAGACAGATTTTATTGGGTCCCGAGTACCGACTGTTAAAAACGCACTTGTTTTTTTTCTTTTCAGTTTTTACGCAGTCGGTGTTTTTTTTTTTTTCAATTTTATGTTGAATATGGACCGTGGACACGAAATCTTCAATGTAATTAATTAATTTAATTTTCTTTTTTTTTTAGTTTTTGTTTGTATTTGTTTTATTTCAAGACCATTTGCAGTCAATAGACCCGTAGAAATATCGGTTCTGGCAAGTGGCAAGCATACGTATAAGTGAGAATCACTACTAACTACTTTAAATCGTTATAAATCCTAAACGGTAATTCTGATTGAAAAACGATATAAGAAATATAAAAACTAATTTCTAAATATCTATTCAACGGTACCCACTAGACATAGTTCGTAGGTTTTTATTTTTTTCGTTTTCGCATTATGGCGTCCAAAATCGGCCATTTTGATTTTCCAAATTTTTATGCTTTCTATGACATTCGCGACGTGATGACGAATCAAACTACGTATCATTTATTAAAAACGACCCACGCGTTTTGTCTACATAAACTACATAAACTCTTTTGCGTCGCGCAGTCGGGTAAAAAGTAAAAGGTGTAATGATTAACTTACTTTGTAAGAAAATGCATTCCAAAACAACTCTAGGCCTAAGAGGTCTTAGGCTCTGTGGTTAGCGAGTTGGCACTCAAGCCGGAGATAGCAGTTTCGAATTCCGCCAAGGGAACAAAAGTTTTCTATGTTTCTGACTCATAGTGGTGTATTAATTATGTGTATAATATAATGAAAACTTAAATATATTATGTATGGTATAAAATATACTTCTTATTGTCTGGTACCTGTCACACAAGTTCTTCGGATAATTGCAAGGAACTCAGGGCCCAATAATCAATTCTCGTATTTAAAGTAGACTTAATTTTACTTTGTTTGGATTGAAAGTGAAGCGACATGTTATCATGAACGGATTTTATGACGTTTCGACCAATCAGAGCACGTTTCACGTTGGTTTAACGTTCATAAAAATACCATTTGAGAGTTTTAGTGTGCCGGGCTTGATTGTAATTATATTAATGCAGACTATTTGTATTATTTAGCAGACTTGCCCCCCAGATTGGCGTGGCGCGCCACTTTGGGTTGGACACATCCGTCCATAGTAGGGTTGTAACGGAGGCCTTTTTAGCGGAGGCGGAGGCGGATGCGGAGGAGAAGAGGTTCGCCTCCGCGGATGCGGAGGTTAGCGGAGGCGGAGGCGGAGGTGAAATTTGAAGTGGAAAAATTGTAAATAAATTCACGATTTATTAAAGTCAGAAACATTTCACGCGATTTAAATAAAAATGACTATTAATTATGCACTTAATCACTTAAAAAAATCACGGCTCAATTACAATTACGCGGTACTGAACGATTCGATAAGTTGATTCCTGTTCATTGTGACTATATGTGGCAGGATCCTGTTATTTTGGTCTTAATTTTAGCCCCTGGCAGTATTTGTTGACGTTTTAGTAATTTGGCAGGATGTGGCACTATTGCAATATTAGCTGGCAGATTTGGCAGTAAAATGATTCAAAAATTCAAAAGCTTATTTGTAGATTATATTGAAGTAGTATCGATAGAAAATGTGCTAATTAAAATAATTTAAACTACCAATAATCTGTATTTTAAATTTCGGCATTATTTTGGCTTCTGCATTAAACGAAACTACCAAAAATCTGTATTTTTAAATTTCGGCATTATTTTGGCATTTTTTAAAGAGTATGGCAGGTTATGTCAGTTTTTTAAACTCAGTGGGACAGGATATCAGATTTGAAGTTGGTCACACTGTTCCTGTCATTCATTCACGCCCCCACCACTGCTCGCCCGTGTTCCCGCGTCCCAACCACAAGCAAAATCTTGACCGAGCGGCAGCTTCGTCCAGCGTCGCTCCTTGCGCGTTGTATGTAATCGTAAATAAACCTCCGTTAAAACTCCGCATCAATTTTGCGGAGGCGGATGCGGAGGCGGAGGTGAAATTTTTTGCGGAGGCTCCGCAGTAACGGAGGCGGAGGCGGAGCTCCGTTACAACCCTAGTCCATAGATATTATTATATTCTGTTGTTTTTGACCGTGACATACTATGGAATGAAGTGTTAGCGCTACTGGAGCAATAACATATTTTAAAACGTAGATTTTTTTATACTTTTCTCCTTATCATTGATAAACGACGCGTGACCTCAAATTGTTATCAAACTTGTCAATTATTAAATGTACACGTGACGAAATATTTGTTTTATTTATCTGAAATAAATCTTGCTGATGTAGATACGATTGAGTGTCTAATACCTTTCATATTTTTTTTTCAATGCATTAAAATTACTTTATAATGTTATCCTTTGGTATGTATTGTAAGAATTTCCATAGAACCGACTTGTGCAAAAAAAAATATCTACAGGCCTCTTTTTAATATTATATATCTATGTCTACAGGATATTATAGTAACGGCCTCCGTGGCCTAGTGGTTTGCTTTGCTCTCGACTCGGGGGTCGTGGGTTCGATTCCCGTATTGGAACAACAAAAAAAATGTTGTTTCCAAGTTTGGTTAGGACAATGCAGGCTGATCATCTAATTAGGTGATCACAGATGCAGGACACAATCGTCTGACAAGAGAGATGATCCATCGAGTGATGGGCATGTAAAAAGTCAAACCCGCGCCTGATATCTCGCTAGTCGTGTCGGTTATCCGTCCCACTGGGTTGTGAGAGTAAAGGAAGTGAAAGTGCTCTTGTGTACTGCGCAAACACTTGGGCACTATAAAATTACTCCTGCGTAACTGGCCTGGTTTCAATGAAACCGGCTACCGTCACCGAAATCGGTATGGGGAGTTATTATTATCATAAATTTGGTGCACCATTTATTTAATACTGCACATAGTACATAATAATATTGTTCTTATTATGACAGCAACATTATAATATTAATATTATGATAATATTTTTAGGAAACACTGTCTAGCTCTAAGAACATAATATTATGTTCGTTTACTCATAAAAAATTATATGAGCGTTTTTTTTATTTACATAAAAATAATTCGTTCTTTTTCATGTTCCTGTCCATGGCATCCATACTTCACATAAAAAGTACTAAGATTTATTTTCTTGACCACGTGTCTACTTACTATCTGTTATTATACGTCACCATGAATCGACGCTTTCTACTCCCATGCCATGCCATGACCATAAATATTGATCAATGGAAGTTGGAAAATCATTAGTTTTGAGATTTACGACTCGATATACAAAATCATCGTGAAACATACATTTTATCTCATACTAAAAACGAGATCTATATTTAAAATCAGAATCTCGGATACAGATTTCTAATTTAAATCGATCTCACTAGGTCTTATCTCAGGGAAATCATTTAAGCACGCCGTCATTATAGAAAAAAATATTAAAAGAATACTCTACCGGCTTATGAATTGGTTTTCCTAATAGTAGGCTGCAAAAAAAACCTGCTTTTTAGTGTTCACTCTAAAACTCCATAGGATCTTTCAGTATAAGCATCTACTTTACTGAATTAACTGACTTGACTTATTGACTGCAATGACTAGGATTTTGGACTTAAACATTTAGAAAAATGATGATGAAAACTTCATAAAAATTTTATTTTCCCGCCTAGTACTGGCAATTTCAATTTAGATTAACATCAGTATACTTAGTATATAGATATTTCACAACAGAACTGAACGACTATTTATCATAATTCATTAACTCTCGATACATCAGCGGTCTCCCGTGGCCAGATTTCCGAAGGGGTTCTGTTCAAAGGATTGATACAGTATGATCAATATTGTTCCTCTATAAACTATGAAGTTCAATAAATAAGTAAATACTAACTTATAATTATTAATTAATGTTTCAAATTAACGTAATATTTATTATTATTTTCTCCTTTTATTTTGTATAAGCAAATAAAAAGAATCATTTCCTTAATTTGGACTGGCAGTTTTGCGCTGCCAATTCAAATTAAGGAAATTATATTATAGTCTTTATATAGACTTTACATTGGCTGTGTTCCGCGGAAAAAACCGCTTGTTAGCGCTAAAGAAAAAAAACAGATTATCGGCCAGGACATGTTTGCTAACTTCAATACTGCTAACATAATCCGCCATCTTGCTTATTTAACGCCGGTTAGCTCTATTTTCCGCGGAACACAGCCAATAGCTCTGTAAGCTATTATTTCTTTAAATTTTCGTTTTGTTGATTAAACCTCCAACTGAAAGTTAAACTATGATTTGAACAAAACGGAACACTCTGAGATATTAGCCGGTTAGCTAACTAATGGTTAGGGTTTTGAGGTATAATAGATCAGGCATTCCCGGGGGAGCTAAGTCTGCGTGAAGGAATCGAAGGATTAGCCCCGTCTTACCTCGTGTATAATAATGTATGTACAAATTGACAAAGACAGAACTATTAGCCTTTTCTTGGTTTGTTAACCAATCGCTGAAGAAGAGGGGGTTATGTTTGACCTAATATAATCTTCTTTTTGTAAGGCTAAAGTCTGAAAAAATGTTGGTTATATATTTATTTTTGCTTTCTTAAATTTTGCGATAAACTTATACAAATTCTTATGTTTTTTGGCGAATATACGTGTATCCCGGATACACGTCTTCGTGGCGTAGGGAGTAGACTGTTCGGTTCGCGCTCGAGAGAGTGCCATATCCCAGGTTGTGGCCTGTACCAATGAGACTATTTAGATCTCAAGAACTTTATACGGACGCTTTAACGGTGAAGGAAAACATCGTGAGGAAATCCGCACATAAATCATCCATTAACGGATGAAAAGGCCTAAGTTTTTTTATACATGTCTAGTTAAAAATATTTATATTTATTATTTATATTTTTCAGTTAAATGAAAACACTAACTTTTATACCAATAGGAGCGCTCTTTTGTGCATTTGAAATCAATTTTCTCCTTTCAATCAAGGCTTTCAAATAGACTAAGTACAAAAAAAAACTTGTACGTATTTCTATGTATGAGTCGTGGGGCAAATAACGAATACTCGGGCCGGCGTGCGGCAGTAACCCGAAACACCACTTAGGCCGGTATAATTTTCAATGAGTAATGGCCGCCACCGACCTAGGTCAACGCATTATGACAGTGAAGAAATGTGAAGCCGTAGAATTGATTACTTTTGATGTGACATTTTACGTTAGGTTTGTGGTGATGTCACACGACGTTGTAACGACTCCGCGACGTAGTGGAATCGGCCCTTTAGCCTAGATGTAATCGCTATTACGATGAAGAAGTAGTGACATATCACTTATGAACGTTTAAGTCTACCCCGTATATTTTTCATTTCAAGATCGTCATTGTAATTAACGATGGCATGTTGGCTAAGCCCTCTGTTGATTCTACTACGTCTCGGAAATATATGATTTGTACGAAATATTAATTTTAATTCTGATATTTTTAAGTCGCGCAACGGCTTATTGTTTCATTGACAAAAATTAGACTTCTTGCGCGCTAAAGTGGGATTAATTCATTTTGCCACGATAAAATATCCTTCCCCGTGGTCTACTTTATATTATCTGTGCCTTTAATCAAACTTGGTCCAGTAGTTTCGAAGCCTATTTAATGCAAACAAACAAACAGACCTTTCATTTAAAAATTTTAGTGATAGATTATTAGTTATTACAATATTTCTCATCAAAATATAACATCTAAAACATGCCAAATTGTCTACGTATTTTAAGCTCTATGGTACCTAATAAGGGTGTTTTGGTGATTGGTCATGCTTATCTCTTATTGTAAACATAGAGCGATGACACCACGTCCGATGTCCGATAGATAGGGTCCTCCTGAGGGATAGTTACAGGGGCTGAGTGACGTTTAGCTGACTCGCCATCTACGAAGGAAATGACTTAAAATAGATACTGCCTCGTAGTAACTTGTCAAACGACCCATTCGGACTTCCTACGTGGGGACCATGTTATCGCGTGGGCAAATATAGTATTGGGTAGGGTTGTGTTTTAGAAATGTAACGCAAAGTGGATATTGCCACCGTGATTATATATAAGCGACGTAATCTAGTAACATACTTTATTAATTTTAATCATTTAATTTGGTATTCAAATCACCTTAATTCTTGCATTAGCTGTTTACTGGGTGATTTAACATTGATTCTATTACAGCTGCTAGTTGACTTTGCGTTTTTTTCTTTATAATTTAATTTATTTTGTAATACCGTCTTATTTATTTGAAGTTGTTCAACTTAAACATATTGTTACGAACATACAGACTAGCGCCATCTAGCGTCAATCAATGAAACCACTTGGTGTGAACAGGGACAGTGTGAGACCTCCTACTCAGTACTAGATGGCGCTACTGTGCGAATATTCTGGTACAATCCAACCATTTCACGCGAGTCGCGAATATTTCTGGAATGGTCTGGGACTCGTATCGACCGGTATAAATACGCCGGGAGAATGCGAGCGAATTGAGTTCACTTTGAGCTTCCATCGAAGCGATACGGGCGATATAAGTGAAAACTAGTGATCGGGAGTTCGAGTTGAACAGAGAAACAGGCGATATCTATGTGAATACTAGTGATGTGATGATACCGTGAGTGAAACCCACGACTTGGCTACGATTAAGGACACCGTTAGTGCTTAGTGTTTGGACTTAGTGTTTAGTATTGGACCTAGTGCTTAGTGTTTGACATAGTGCTAGTGAATAAAGTCTTCAAAAGAGTCAGCAGGTCTTTCTCTCCAAATCCTTCGAACCCTAACACGTAACAATATGTTATAAACTATATTCGTTAGGCACTAGTAACAATTAGAATAAACTAAGTATTTTTTTGAAAATAAAAACATACTGTTCTGTTTATGGCGAGTGCATTTACTGCGACTAGAGGAAAACTAAGTGAATATGTTTCGTTCAAACGCCTCGCTGGAATAAAACATGTGTTTAAATGCAGGTGTATAGTGAAGTTAATAATGGACAAAGCTGTAGTGAAAGCCTGGCTCATGTTTGTATCTCTTCCTCACCCTAATCTCTATTGTGTGGGCGCTTGGTCCGAGCCACGAGCTACGGGTAACGTTACCCTATTTATATCCAACTGTGCCTATAGAAGGGTAATGTTTGTTGTGACAGCTTTTTATCGTAGCAAAATCATCGCAGTTTATCACAAGCTTAATTAATTATCTACATTATGACTTTAGCATAACGATGAAATTAATTTAAAATACAATACAATACAAATTAATTTATATAAAAGTATTAGGTACCTACGTAATTAATTTGTTTTATTTTTCTTATTTTATTTAGCCAAGAAATCTTAATATAACTAAATTATAAATATACAATTACATATTTTCTTCTAGTTTATTTGTCAAACGGTAGAGTCCTATTTTATAATAATATAATTAAGCCAAAGATAAATGATTGTACTCGCTTGTCCAGCGCCGAGACCAATCATTTATCTATGGTAAAAGCCTTATTTTTTGCTATCTGCCTAATTTATAAAATCTAAAGCCCAATTCGCTTACCTAAAACTCGCTCACGCGCGATAGACGCGCACACGCTGAATGATAGACGAGCGGACCTAAACAAGATCACAAATAGTTACGAGAATTGGACACCTGAGCATTGAAAATCGACGATTTTAGTCAATTATCATCATCGTCTGATGCCGTTCAATACTGAACGGCCTCCCCAATGAGCGCCAACCATCCCGATCTTGGGCAGCTCATCCATCCGCTGCCAGCCACCTTCTTCAAATCAACGGTCCATCGTGCCACAGGACGTCCTACACTACGTATGCCCTCGTGGTCAAAATTTTTAACAGTTTTAAGGTGCGAGCGAACATAGTCCCGCGAATCGTTGTCCCTTGCACCACACGCCCCCGTAATGCACAACACATACTCACTCGCTGCGATTGTTCTTTTGTGCCGGGGAATTAGCAAACAGCTCCAAATGCTTTTTAATACCGCATTCGTACGTAAGGAGCTTTTAGTGTTACTTATATTTAACTGGAAGTAAAATAGAAATGGCAGCCAAAAATATAGGTTTTAAGACTGCGCGCCGTGTCATTTGTGCATTGAATATTGAGGTTCTTTCATACAATTTTAAAATCTGAGCCGACCTCAAGTACCGAATATAATATTTTATTCGATTGTTTACATTATAATAAATTCATAGAAAATTATTTAAAAGTAAATTCTAAGATCTGTTCATAAAAGTGATTTACTTTTTAGCTTTTCAAAGAAATGTATTTAAAGAAATGAAAATATTTATTTTACTAATGGACTTATTTTAATATTTAATGTACTGTAGTGGATCTAATATAATCTAGATTAATATTATTATTTTGAATAGAATGTGTTATGGCTTAGGTAAATCTTTTCAATACAACGAGATGGTAACGATTCTTTTAAAAGCTTTTATTATAATGGATTTTAAATATTACCACAATAGAGCAATACCTCTTTTTTGGTACGCATAATATATTAGAAAATATATTTAAAATATTTAAAATTTTAAAACATCAGGAAAATCTCAAATCACTGTAAGATTTGCTATGCCTTATAATCTACAGTGTTTTTGCTTTCATGCTTCATCATGTAGAATCTACGTAATTAGATGATTACTTATTACGCAGATTAGGTACAGAGATGATATTATAAACAATCGAGTATCCGAATCGTCATGTTTAAACGCAATAAGGTGTTGCGGTTACGGTGGACATTGCTTACCGACCGCAAACGCAACCGAACACCTGTCTGAAACGCATCCCCCGCCGCCCACCGCACCGCAGTCCGCTCGGATTCCGCACGTGTGCTAATGCGATGATTATACTATCACTCTCACTAGCTATCACTATTAATCGTTACGAGTATCAGTAATTACAATTTACAACGATACGATAGAGAGCTACTAGGTAATTTTAAGCAAGTGTTTGAGGCAAGCTGAAACCTTCTCCTCTACTTCAATCATACTTCGCCTATTGTACCCCAACACGAGACTGCAAAACTATGGAGAACTCAGAAGCGTGGCTAAATCAATATACTTACCTACAAATTTTGAAAAGTGTTTTTTCCCACAAAATGTTTCAGCTATTGTAAATTTTGGCATAGTTTAATGTTTAAGGAATAGAAAAAAGCCATGCCATTAAGTCGGGGCCTTGACCTTGCCAATCCAGTACAAAGATATTATTGGAAAATAGTAAAAAAAGGGTTTGAGGCAACTTGAAATTAATTTTAGTAGGTTATTATTTATTTATATTAAATTTGTAATAAAAAGGCAGATCATTTTAGTATGACTTTCTACCTGCCAAGTGCCAGCTGAACGTTTATAATCTGTGCTTGAGAAGATAGATTGAGTTTTTTTTTTGAGGGATGACTGAATAAGAATATGCGACATATATTATTAAACATTGAGTGCTTTTTTCTCAATTATCCAATTAATAGTGGGCTGAAATCGAAAATTTCTATGGTATTCTCCAATCTTATTAACAACAATAGAAACAATTTTTTGTACATTGATTCAATGGTTACAAGACGATCTTCTCCACATTAACACCTATTAGCTCATGTATTTGTAGTTTGGTATGTCTGGTTATATGCAAGTGGTTTCAATCAGCACTGTAATCCGACCACAGGCTCGCCGGGCATAATTCATACGTAACTAATTTGAAGGTCCCGTGATTAATGTATAGCCCGGGAGATCTGTTGTGGGATCTGTCACGCCAGATAATTGCCAGACTGTCTAATTACTGTTTACTAAATATCGGTGGCTCTTCGACTATAAATATATTAATGACGCCACCGTGGTCCAGTGGTCTAGAGCTTGGCTCTCGATTCCGGAGGTTTCATAGAAACATCATACTCTTATTTGATGTATGTTGATAAGCATTCACGAATAAATGCATGTATGCGATATGCTGAAAAGAGAAAACACAACTTGTAGACGTGAAGTTGATATTAAATTATTTTATTTATTCTTGATATTCTAAAAGCCAATTTTATATAAACAACCAACAAAACATTCTTCTATAATTCTTCTACACTAATATTATAATAGAGAGTATACTAATATAAAGAGGAAAAGTTTGTTTGATTGTTTACATTGAATAGGCTCCGAAACTACTGGATTGATTTTGATGAAATTTGGCACAATGTAGAGTAGACCACGGGAAAGGACTTGTTATCGCGGAAAAATGTACCTACAGTTTCTACGAAATTAACTTTTGCGCGCACGAAGTCGCGGGCAACATCTAGTCTAATAATAAAATTAAAATGTAATAATAATTATTAAAAAATGTGTTTCATAAAATTTGATTCTCAAATAAAATACTATTGTTTATCGATAACTGTCTAAACTCTAGCATTTAAACGCATGCATTAGAGCATATTATAACATACACCGAGATTCCAGATGACGCATTAAACCATATAACCATCACGTTCCTATGGGGGTAACGCTATAAGGGGTAACGAGTAACGCGATCCCCTCAGACACGCTCGCTGCCCACCTCCGCTCTAAATCAGGGCATGCATTCAAATAAACAAAATTCACCCCCACGTACAGCCGGTGACCCTGTATAAATAACCGAAGATTTATTTATTTTGCACCTCCGCAGTAGTTTATGGTGTGTTGTCTGTCCATCAGTCGCACTCGAAACCGGTGAGAAAACGAAATACACAACAGTTTGGTTCACAAAATCCTAGCAGAGGTACCATATTTGACTATCTATCTATCAAGAAAAATTATCCATGCGTCGGATGTACATGTAAAAAAGTCGGTGCTGCGCTTGATCCCTCGCATGTTGTGTGTCATCCGTCATGACCCATATGGTTAACGAGAGTAAAGGAAGAACGAGAAAAAGAGTGTGTGTTTGTGTGCTCTTGTGTATTGCGCGCATACCTGGGCACTACAAAAATGGTACGTCCGGTTTCACCGGCCAGTGTGGGGAGCTATTATTATTAGTTAAAAGTTGTTTTTGTAACATCATTAATGTTGTTATAAAACCAACTTTTGTATCTGAAGTTTATAAAATTATACTCTAATAGCTAATTAGTCTAACTTATATTGAGATCATTTGTTTACAATGTTAGATTTATTGAATTATAGTCAAATAATGAAACTTATCATTTTAGATTTAATTTGATAAAATGGTTTAAAGTATGGTAGTGAAGATATTTTTTAATGGGCACCTTTCGTACGTCTCGAGCTCGACTCATCCAGGACATAAAATTAACGAACTCCATGCAAGATATATCGGTCTATAATAGAATTACGCCGCCGCTCAATCCGTTCGTTTTTATCTCATTTATTCAATTGCTTTTGAAACAAAACAACACTTCGTCGGGAAAACCGCAAGAAAAAAGTTTCGGATTTATTTTTGGTTTCTACTATTTTACTTAACACAATTTATTGGTCAGCTTGAAAGTATTAGGTTGGGGAAAAAGTTTCTTCGCATTTTATATAAAAATTCAAAAGGTTTTTTTATAGAGTTTATTTACAAGTGACTAAAGTATATAGGTGCCATTTTGTTCGATAACTTTTTGCCATCTTGTTGGTAGGTACATGATCCCATTGCTATAAAATTTTTGGGGCTTCTAACAAAAAAACTGCGACAAGTGGTTTTGGCAGTCCTCTTGTGATGTCAACCTGACACTGCCTAAGGAATTCTGCAGCGACCAAAACAGGTGGAAATCTGAAGGTGCAAGGTCAGGACTATACGGCGGATGCATTAACACCTCCCAGCCAAACTCCCGTAATTTTTTCTGAGTGGCTAAAGATGTGTGAGGTCTAGCGTTATCATGGTGAAAAACCACACCCCTTCTGTTGATTAATTCCGGCCGCTTTCTCTCAACTTCTTGCTTTAATCTCATCAGTTGTTCGCAGTACAGTTCAGAATTGATGGTCCTGCCTGGCGGTAACAGCTCATAATGAATAATGCCCTTCCAATCCCACCACACACACAGAATCACCTTGTTGCGAGTTAACCCGGGTTTCACCACAGTCTGTGAAGCCTGACCGGCCTTTGACCACGATCTTTTTCGCACGTTCTTGTCGTACGTGATCCACTTTTCATCACCAGTTATCAGCTTCTTCAAAAATGGTTCGGTTTCATTACGTCGTAATAAAAAATCACAAATGAGTACACGGTTCATTAGGTTTCTTTCAGTGAGCTCATGAGGCACCCAAATATCGAGCTTTTTTGTGTACCCAGCTTTTTTCAAATGCGCCAAAACCGTTTTGTGGTCAATCCCCAGTTCTTCAGCTACATCGTTAATACTAATATGCCGATCTTGCTCCACTTTTTCAAAAATGGCAACAGTCTTGTCCGTAACAGGGCGACCAGAGCGACGTGCATCTTTGATATCAAAATTTCCGGATTGAAAACGCTTAAACCAAATTTGCGCTACTCTCACAGATACTGCATTAGGTCCATAAACATCACAAATTTTTTTCGCGGCTTGTGTTGCATTTTTACCTTTTTTGTAATAAAATTTTAAAATGTATCGAAATTCTTCATAAGAATCACTCATTTTAACAATAAGAAAATCAAATGAAAATCTCAAATTTACCTAATTTGAATTTGGAATTGTCTTCTGTAAAATTAAAACTTTTTAATGATACCAAAATCAGCCAGATACAATTGGTATAGCCCAAGATATTTTATGACAAGTTCATACATACTATAATGCGAAAAGACTTTTTCCCCAACCTATTAATAGGATATAAGTAAAATGTATTAGTAAGAAAGTATAAGTATCTTGTTTATTTCAGAACTTTAAAAATGTACTATCAGGGAATCTAATTTATGCTTATAAATTCCGTAAAATTGACCATTCGTATATATTATATCTATACTAACATAATAAAGAGGAAAAGTTTGTTTGTTTGTATGTTTGTTAGTTTGCATTGAATAGGCTCCGAAATCGATTTTGATGAAATTTGGCACAGATGTAGAGTAGACCACGGGGAAGGACATAGGCTTTTTAATGCAGAAAAATGTACGGTTTTTTTTTGCTGTGGGCAACATCTATGCTTCGTTCCATTTGCACGTTCAAAACGCATTTTCATTATTTTCATTCACATTCTGTTTCTTTAGCACTGCTATGATCATTCGTAACGGTTTTCACCCTTGTTCCACCCGCAACTGTCATTTGTCAAAAACTGTTTTGCATATTTTTAACCAGCGCTTTGCTTGGGTTAAAATTAGCACTTGTTCCACTAGTCACAAAAATTGCTAAAAACGAAATTTTCGAAATTTTCAATAATAACGTTATTTCGCTAAAGAAACACCATTTTGTGGTAAAAATTATCGTAGCGTTTTGGGCAAAATTAGTGCCGTGTGGAACACGCTACTAGTAATAATATTATAAAACTGGCATATTATCTATTGAATTGTGACAGTATATCGTCCGTATTATTCAAATAAATTATAAGAACACTTTACTTATTTAATTACATTTCCCTGGTAGTACCATCTATTTATTCTAAATCTAATTCTTAACGTCCATCCGCGTACATCCATTATTTTTTTGTGTAGAATATAATTATGAAAGAAGAAGATTTCTTGAAAAGAGTTCCATTAATATTTTAACATTTATGTGCATAGATATATAATATAACTATTTATGTGATACAAAGAATGATACGAAAAAAAATTCAAGCTAAGATTAATTTTATTTGAATATACATGATAGAGAAATGGATTGAGGTATCTCATTTATTCTCAGCTGCGACAGAAATTTAATAAACCGCATACGAACTTCATCGCACTACTTGAATAAAGAAATGCATTTTGCATATTAAGTGTGCCGCTGCTGAATTTTAATATAAGAAATGTTTTATCCTTCTTAATTTTTATGCGGTGTATAAGGCCAATAAAGTTTATTCAGGATTTATTTAGATGGAAGACCGTACACAAAGATACCAGCCACTAGCCAGTAAGGACCAGCTGAACATCAATTCTCGTATTTAAAATATACATTCATTTAACTTTGATTGTATTATAAGTGAAGCTACATGTTGTCATAAACTTTTTTTAAGAAGTTTCGACCAATTAGAATGCGTTTCACGCTGGTTTTACGTTTAAGAGAATACCGGTTTGGCAGTTTTAGCGTATCGCGACTTGAATGTAATTATTGTATTATAGCCGGTTTTATTTAGCAGAATTGACTTTCTGGTCTAAATCAGCCATATTAAGTTATTTATTTGTGCTATGAAACATCTGGGGGCACGGCAGTGCCCCCGCCAAGTCGAGCGCGAAGCAAACACTGCCGTACCATCCTTTACTGGAACCATTTCGCCGCATTTTCAGGCCCCTATTTCAGAACCTCTGGATAAGACCAGAACGCAGAAATTTTCGTCATCCAATAAGCTATAATCACATACTTAAAATCCAAAATTTCAAGTCTGTAGGTCATTTAGTTCCGAAGTTAAGCGAAAGCAAAGTTTCGCATTTACGACACTCACTCACTCACTCACTCACTCACTCATGATCATCAAAATAGAACTAGTACTTCCCATAAACTTAGAGAGCTGAAATTTGGTACAGAGTTGGGGTTTAATGGCCACATAAAGGGAAAACTATAAAAACTAGGATAATCGATCTGGGGGCACGGCAGTGCCCCTGCCAAGTCGAGCGCGAAGCAAACACTGCCGTACCATTCTTTACTGGAACCATTTCGCCGCATTTTCAGGCCCCTATTTGAGAACCTCTAGATAAGACCAGAACGTCGATCTGGGGGCACGGTAGTGCCCCCGCCAAGTCGAGCGCGAAGCAAACACTGCCGTACCATTCTTTACTAGAACCATTTTGCCGCATTTTCAGGCCCCTTTATTCTACTCGAACATTACACAAATTAAATAAACAAATTACACTAAAATCTAGGAAATAAATCAATATGCCCACGTTTCTACAAAAAGAAGTGAAATCCCACCAAAAACATTCTGAAAAAAACTAGCCAAGTCTCGATGGAGCTGCTTGTTTATCTCTAAAAAGTCATGAAATCTAGACAGACAAGTCGTGCCAAGTCTAAGGTTCCTTACTGCGATTTCTTTATTATTATAGTTCATGTTGTGTGACTTGGCCGTTGAAGGGTACACAAGGGTACAAAAGGGGATCCATGACACCATTGCTCTAATACGTGTGTTGTACAATGAACAACAGCCTAAAATGAGACACTAGCGTCCAATTACCAATACCAGTATGGGCTATTATCTCGCTTAACAAACATAGGTAGTTACAAATGTAAACAAAATTGACTTGTACCCACTAAAGTATAAAGAATGATCAACGGCCAAGTCACTCAACATTAACTATAATAATAAAGAAATCGCAGTAAGGAACCTTAAGACTTGGCACGATTTTAACTAGATTTCATGACTTTTTAGAGATAAACAAGCAGCTCCATCGAGACTTGGCTAGTTTTTTACAGAATGTTTTTAGTGGGATTAACTTTTCAAGAAGTGGCTCTTACAATAACTTCTAGCAATTCTATTTTGTCAGTTTTCAATAGAAATTCGTAAAATGGTGCACATATTAAAAATTTCTTAGAAGAAGAGTAACTTCTTTAAAAATGTATGTTTCATAATACGATTCACTTAATGTGGCCAGTTTAGACCTGTATTCTATTTAAAAAAACTCAAACTACATAATGGATTGTGGGAGGAACGTAGAAAGTTAATAATATGACGTAGGCATCAGCTAAGAGAGGAATAGAACGAAGGTGAGACCTAAGGATTGTATGGAGAAGAATTAAACGTAAACGAAGCCACAGGCAAAAGCTAGTAATGATATTGCTATGCAATGTAACATAAATTATTAAGTTCAAATTTCGCCGCACCGCCATGGTTTTGACTATAGTGCGACAGCTACAACACCTAGTGGTTTATAATTGGCCATACACGAACCGTACTGTAAATTTAGTAATGTATTTGAAATAGAATTTAGGTATTGCGATTCGCGAATAGCGTGGGTAGTGGCGGGTAGCACGGGTAGTTGCGGGTAGCGTGGGTAGTGGCGGGTAGTGGTGGGTAGTGGCGGGTAGTGGCGGGTAGTGGCGGGTAGTGGTGGGTAGTGGTGGGTAGTGGCTGGTTGTCATTAGCCGATGGCCACGAAGCGTGACTGTTTATAACCCGTGACTCGGTCCAACAAACCCCAGTACACCCTAAACGTAGCCACGTGCGCAAATTAATAGATATGTGCTTTAACGAAATAATTAAATCGAAACGGATGAATAAATGTGATATTTAAGTGATAAATAAATCATTTTAAATTAGACGCTGTTTAATTCTTTAAATATATTGAGTAAATTAAAAATAAACAGCAAGCGATTCATAAATGTACTAATTTCGTTTATAAATAGATCAAATAACTAATTAATAGCCGAGTCAATCTAAAATACGTTTTAAAAATTTACAAAATAAAAAAATATAATAACATTATAAGTACAAAAAGAAAATACATTAGAAAATTTTAAAGCATGGTGGTATCATTTGTAACAGGACACATTATTTAATAACTTTTTAAACATCTTAAACCTAAGTTAATTAACCCTTTCATCCTTTATGGGATGATTTATAGAGTCCGAGCGAAGTAGCCACTCTTGAAATACTGTAGTGCCTGGGACAGTTGGTTTTTAAATGTCAAGCACATACGGCATTCTCACAACACAGTCAGCCTAGTCCATAGGAATGACTGGTCAATACGTCTGGGGCCAACTATGTGCGGGTTTCCTCACGATGTTTTCCTTCACCGTTAGAGCGTCCGTATAATGTACTTAAGATCTTAAAGTCTCATTGGTATACGCCACAACCTGGGAATCGAACCTGCACTCTCTCGAGTGCGAATCGGTGTACTCACCAGACCACGGAGCTCCTTAAACATCTAAAGCCATTAATATTCAATTGGTCATTAATCACCCATTTTTCTTAACAGAGATGACGTTTTTCATACAAAAAGTTGTGTCCCAGACCGCAGACAAGTATACAGAAATCGTGATAACAATAGAGAACAACGACATAAGCAGCAAAGGTAAATTTCTTGAAATAATTTTCATAAAATACGATATTATAGAACCGAGTTAGCTATTTTGAAATCACGATTGTTCACAATTTTTTTAACTTTGCAAGTTATTTTTCAACAGTTATGTCACACAATATAAATTATTATGATGGGACATAAGTCATAACGACTACAACGAAATTCCATATTTGAACGTCACATTAGTCTACGGTTACGAGTGACTCCGCATCCATCATTACCTAAGTGGGGCTTTAGACTTTACGAGGACAATACGCGTTTATAAAATTTGCATACCTTCATTCGCACTCCTCGCGACCATTACCTTTCCATTTGGTAAATAATTTAGGAGCCCTCCAGGACGTCGGCCAGATATTAAAAGTGATGGGTCCCCGAGGTTTAATATTAGACTCCCCTCGTATTAAATTCTCTGTCACGCGAAATTCCCAAATGCATACGCGAGATATTTTTTGCACATGTTCAAATTCGCGCTTTTGTCTGATTCGATACAGAATGTCACTTCGTCACGATCGATTGAGATTTCGAATTTGGAATTCGCATTCGAAACGGTCAATTCGGTTTACAGTTGAGTTCATCTTCATCTATCTTGTAGTTGAGCGTGCGAGTATGTACGCTGGGTGCTCATTGCTCGTAAACAAACACAGCTGTATGTCATAGTGCAAAGACATTCGTGTTGCGTAAAAGTTATTTTCCATACCTTCTGTACAAATTTATTTAGGTTATAACTAGTAAGCTTTTAAGCCTTATTAGTAATATTAATATAATAGTAATATAAATAATTAATATATAATAGTAAATAATAATAAACATGACAGTCTGACTTTTGATTTAATTCATTTACAATTAAACTTTAATTATAACTTTATGTGACCCTAGCTTTAAATAATAATTAGAATACGTCACTTTTACAAACTTTTAACAGAAACAAAATTTTATTTATTATTGTAAGCCTTAGCAGAATTTTAGCACAATAAGTTGCCAGTAAGTGAATGTGACTTCTAAAAAAGTTAGCTGGACATAATATGACAGGTTATTGCTCCCAGGGCGAGAATTAACTTTTAATTTTCTCGTGTGTGGACTCTAGGCTGATTTTATGGCAGAAGAGGGCAATTGCATAATGACACATCTTTCCATTTTTGTTTAACCCATAAAAGGGGAGCGTTAATGCTTAACTATTGTCCAAATTTCATGATTTTAAACGTACCTACTAAATCGAATTGACGACCTCTGTGGCTCAGTGGTTCAGCGCTTTGGTGCTCAAGCCGGAGGTCGCAGGTTCGAATCCTGCCGACGGAACAAAAAGTTTTTCTGTGTACCTGGGTCATGGATGTGTATTAAATATGTGTATAATATAATAAAAATCTTAAATACCTATATGTATAGTATAAAAGTATTAAATATACTTCCCGTTGTCTGGTACCTGTAACACAAGTTCTTCGGATACTTAGCACGGGGCCAGATTGACGTGGTGTGAAGCGTCCATAGATATTATTATTATTATTATTATTATAAAATATCTTTGTAGTTCAATGTGTTCAGATCTCGTTTAGACATTGATGTTTGATTACTGAGAAATAAAAAAAAAAAGGAACAAATAACACAATATTATTATGGCTGCAATATCGTTGAATCTGTGTATGTACCTACATGTTCAATCAAAGAATATGCAAAAAATAACCAAACCGCAGTAGCAATTGCTCGTAAATCCCGCGAGGCGAAGTTTCTAAATAAATCGCGAAGGTTACAATTTGCACAGATTGAGCGGAGTCACATGGCGTCATTTTAAATTCATACAACAAGATGGCCGCGTTGAATAATCGAGCTCATTGTATATGCATCAACTCAGAACAAAACTAATCCAGAGCTCGGGGGTAATAAAAATACCGCCGGGTTCAAAATAGATGAGAGGTGTAAGCCATTGTTGTTAAGACATCCTGTATTACAAATATTTTTCATTTGCTCGACAATAGTACAGTGAAAAAGCCAAACTTTTTATACTTTTGATTAGTCTTTCTCCGTTTATTACTGCCCAGTTCTGATCATCGGTCTATGAAATTAAAGCAGGAATCTGATTCAAACCCTCTTTAAAAGATATCGATCTTTATTTTTATTTTTAAATTAGTGCAGCCTTTCCGCGGTCTATTCATTTAAAGCGTGAACCGGCTAAATAAAAAATGAAGTGAAAAGAACGTGCTATCAAAGTGCTCGCGGAAATAGATAGTTTTAAAGTTGCTGAATAAAAAATGACCGGTCGATACGAATCGAAAGAAAAAAGCAGGAGAAAAATATTTTTCCTGAAAAAATTTAGATTGGCAACATTTTAAATTTATGGTCACTTGTTAACGGATATTTTTAAGCTTTTAAATATAACTGTGTAAAGAAAAAGTGACAAAGTTTCAAGATCTTTTACAATTAATAAATCATAGCAATAAAAATGTTCGTAGCTACCCTTGATTTATCAAAATGAAATCTCTTTGTCAGTGTTGCTAATCAAATTTATCAGTTATTTGAATCTTCGTTTCATTTCAAAGGGTCTCTTAAACACTTCAATTTATTTTATTTGTTGTAATTAAAGTAATATAATTCCCGACGTCTCAGTTATTGTTTGATTCTTAATTCTTATAAAGGTCGCTTTCAATTTTAACAGATTTAAATTGTAGGAAAACATATAGTTTTCACTTAAATAATGTAGTTTAGAACATAAGAATAGGCAATTTAACCTTAAGATAGCATAAAATGTTATCTCAGTTGCAAATAAGTACTATGTAGTCAGATGAACGAATAAAAGATGAGAATTGTAACAAAAATACCTAGGTAAGTAAAAATGGACTTATCGCATTTACCTACTGAAAACTTCAGTTTCTTTTTTAAAACCTACTAATCCTACTAATATTATAAAGTTTGTGAGGGGTGGATGTTTGTTCCTCTTTCACGAAAAAACTACTGAACGGAATTCGATGAAATTTGGTATGGGAGTAGTTAAGGCCCTGGATTAAAACATAGGCTACTCATATCCCGAAAAAGTAGTGTTCCCGAGGGTTTACGCGGGCAGAGTCGCGGGCAACAGCTAGTTATTCAATAATTGAAGAATTACTCGTATCACATTCTAAAACACAACACAACAAACCATCAATTTTGATTTTAATAATTTAAAATTAAACACCCTCGGTACCTGCCTTTAAAAATTTGGGGATCCCCAAGACCTGGTGGACAAATTCATCCCCTTGAAGCATTGTTTGTTCTTCGCATTATATGAAGATTCGCAATAAAATGTTTGAGTTTTACATTCTGAGGGTCATAAATAAAAGGTCTTGTAAAATTGCATTTTAAGCACTTCTGAAAGTGCCCGACGTCTTTTTGGAGAAATATTACTTTTGCATAATGCGATATTAAACTTTTTATGCAGTACGTTTAACATAAATCTCCTTTAAAACGCTTCTATTATGGTATGGCGACTTTTAATAAGCTCGTTCCTAGATTGAAAATGTTGAGAGTAAGTAGTTTGTGTACAATTTGTTAGTTGTGGTTAGAAATTATTTCAAAGTCTAAAAAGGCCCTTAGTTGTTAAGGTGGAAAAAAAATCCGAAGTATATTCCATTTTCACAACTTGTCAGGAAGTTAAGTAGTGAAAACGGAACAAGCCGAAATGGCACTGTTCGTAGACAGCCATATTTGATATTTGATCAACAATAATAATTAATACATAATTTTTGATGCAACGCACAAAATCTTGTTAAAATAATGATTTTAGAGAAAGGTAAAAGAAGAGGCATATTTTCTGATTTGTCAATGTACTTATTGTATACTCTTATTATTAAATAATAACAATAATTCATAGAGATCCACATCCGACGCCTGCAGCGGGGCTAAATGAAATTACAAGTTGACAAAATGAGTTACGCCCTTTCTAGATTAACAAACAAAAAGTGGGGGTCACACTAATGCAGTTAAAACCGATTTTATTCACGCACAATTTTGGCACAATGCTACAATTTTGTTCCCATTGTTCTTGTTCAGTGGACGTGATTTAGTTTTGAGCTTTTATCGTTGTTCATTTGAATGTGTCCAGGCTTGTTCGCTTCGCTGGTTCCTACAGATATAACTGGGTATTCTGTGATGTTCGTAACAATCGTAACTGTTAGGTACATCATACAGTCAGGATATAGTTACATTCATTCAGAGGCCTAAGGCGGGATTGGGGAATATAGCTCCTCTGGTGTTGCGAGTGTCCATAGGCGGCGGTAATCGCTTACCATCAGGCTGATCCGTCTGCTCATTTCCTGGTTCATTAAAAAAAATATATCAGATGGATTCATAACAAAAATATATTATACTCAAGAAGCGTGATCCACAACCACGTGGTCCATACTGGCGGCGGGTGCGTGAACTTCAAAGCCGGCGAGGAGTACGAGAGTGTCCATACTTATACCTAAGAGTTGTAAGAAAACGTTAATAATACTATTTATCTATTTAACTACATAATGTTGGGTTAAATATTTCATTCTGATAAAAATACGTCTTGTATAAAGATTCCAATATAATTATGAGTTTAGTATGCTTAGTAAAAAAAGAACCCCAATTCTCGGAATTAACTAACACTTTCATTCTACTTTTATTGAATTAAAAATTAATCGTCTTGATATTGTATCAATAACTGATTTTTGGAGTTTGGATCAATCAAAACTGGTTTCACATTGGTTGTAGTTGGTTTGACATTGACGAGAATTCCATTTTGCAGTTTTAACATATTGGGACTGGATCGTAACTGTATTGTTGCAGGATTTAATTAGCGGAATCGAACTTCTTGGCCTTTAGTCAAGATGCATTCGATAATTTCGACTGCGAATTTCGAAATCAAAAATGTATGGGATTTGACATAAGTCATCGCTAAGTGACATGTCGCTTGCAATACGTTATGTCAAATCCCATACATTTTATTTTCAAACTTCGCTGTCGAAATTACCGAATTCATCTTGACTAGAGGCCGTGGACTTCTAGTCAAGATGCATTCGATAATTTCGACGGCGAAGATCGATAAACAAAATGTATGAGATTTGACATAACGCATCACAAGCGACATGTTACTTAGCGATGCCTTATGTCAAATCCCATACATTTTTGATTTCGAAATTCGCAGTCGAAATTATCGAATGTATCTTGACTAGTGGCCCAGGTCTTGTTCTTACGACTAGAGGTATGAAACTTAAAAGATAATCTAGTTGAATTAAAAAGAAAATTTCGAGAGCTGACGCTTTGTTTATTCTATTTCTGTATCAGATATATTCTTGACCATGCAAGTAATAGCTCCCTATATCTATGATTTACGTAAGGCACCTAGCTCCTTCCGTTTCCGGGCGTCCAAACTTCGTCTAATGTCTCGCACATGGAATGTAAACTATCATGGTCTGCTAACTTTCTTGATTACAGAACTAATTTTACTCACACACATATCGCACATATTGAGGTAATATTTTTAACATTAATTGAGGACGAGCGAAAGCCCGGCTAAGCCTTTAAGCCAAATAAACCAAAGGTAAAATAATTACTCAAACAAATTAATAAAAACGCGTTAAGTCCGCAATAATTTACGCAAAAACGTCACCCCCTCTTAACGGGAATTTTTAACTGACCACAAAATTATGTGGCTACGCGTGGGGAATACGAATTTCGGCCGCTTCGCTATCCAATTAATTTTAAAAATCTCCATAACCCGAACGCCAAAAAGGGCTTTTATTGTTATGTAAATTCGTGCAAACTTTGCCAGGCGGCCATGACTGATTGTTAATTCCGTAATGCGCTTACGCGGGAAGACGTTATGTCGGATTACACGCACGCGCGACCGCAGATCTAGCTGTTAGGGCTTCATTACACGCTCCGATGTGCAGAACAATGACAAGACAATAGGAATTAGAATTCTACTTTCAGAGCCATGCATGACTATATTTTAAAAAGTTTTTACACTATCAGTACAACAAAATCAAATAAATAACGTTACTCCATAAAATAAGCTACAGTGAGTACCATCCCAGTAAAGAATTATAGACAATTAGACATCAATCTGGTCAACTATTGTTTTGAATGTCTGAAAACATAAGCACAAAGACACAAGCACAGATTAAAGTATTTATCTTAGTTTTTTTGTTTATTATATTGTGCAGGTATTAATAGTTATATTAGAGGTCGTGTAGTGGTCGAAATTTGACCATAATCTTACTTATGTTAGTTACACAATAAAAAAATATGCAAATGTTGTCTATGAAATGAGAAAGAAAATTGACAATTGTGCCAAACCATCACCTACTGTTAAATTATGTATATATTATGTTAAATTATGTATATAAAAACAAAAAACTTTCTGCATGCCTTCCTCCACATAAACTTTGAATGTGCCAAATTTCACACTCTTCCGTTTCTAGTACCAATAAGTAACAAGAAAAAACTATCACACAAGAAAGTTGTAATATTTGAACCATGGAATACCCTCGTCGAAAGACATATTGGTCGGAAATAATTTTCTATAAAGACCTTTGACCCTTCGCGGAAAAATAATTGAGTTCTCTACGAGAGTAAAATATAAAGTCATACAAAACTATAGGGACGTATAGAAAGTACTAAATATATGGAAGATGATAGTTTGTACCTCAACAGTTTTTCTCTATGCTATTTTTAAAGTGTTTTAAAAAATAGATAACAAGAAAAGGATATTTTTACTACGAGAATAATTCTGGTGCTTCAAAAAATATACTATTACTTTTTAGGGTTCCGTACCCAAAATGTAAAAACGGGATGGCTTCGCTGTCCGTCCGTCTGTCCGCCTATCTGTCTCTCCGTCGCGGTCGGTCTGTACGTCTGTCACCAGGCTTGGATACACAGATAATCTATTTCTGATGCTACTATAACCACAAATACTAAATACAGAATAATATAAATGTTTAAAGTTAGATAAAATTCCATGCAACAAACGTGACTTTTTAGCCGTTTTATACGGAACTCTTAGATATCATAATATATAAAAAAATGATACATCTAAAACATTTAAAAAAATAAATAATTAACATATTATGTAGATATTTAACATTTTATGGAATATTAAAGTCATACCTACTCGATTCAACGATTTGAAGCCATAGGTGCGTGAAAGCTCTAATCTAGTCGAAGTAGGTACCCATTAGTTTAGTTCCCCGCTAGTAATTATTTAATGGAGATGAAGACCGCGGCCGCAGCGTGAAATGAAACGTTACACGGTCGAGCGAGCGCGGGCGAGCGCAGGCGATTCGCCACACTGTCTTACACCCCCACGTTATAATAGATAGAAGTGTTGAAACTTAAAAGTGATTTAAAAATGTATTTTTTGGTAAAAATTGGGATTTTCTGCACTGGCATAATATATACCTAAGATAACTACGACTACGAACCAGGAAATATCTACTTAAATAAAGACAAGTCTCGGACCACAGCGTGAAATGAAACGTTACACGTTTGAGTGAGGGACGTTGGGTTTGAAAATGTTGAAAAAAAGCCTATAATTATGGTTAAAATACTTACATGATACAAACTAGCATTGAACCTGCAATCTCTTATAAGATACTCCAACATCTACCGTGGACGCTCAGTTTTATGAAACAAATTCTTTGTGAAGTCGTACTTATCAGTAGCGAAGGCTGGTTATATTTCATAGAAGATCCCTAGTCTGTATAAGATACATAGACTGAATGAGGGTCTTCAAAAGGTAAGTGAAGCCGATCGATAGGAATGGAGTTACAGAAATTAGAAACTGCTACACAATATCTTAGTTACAACTATTAATCTATTTTAGATTAAAAAATATATATTTTAAACCAGATGTTGCCCGCGACATCATACGCCCAAAAGGAGTCCCGTGGGAATCGTACATTTTGTTACAATAAAAAGTAGCCTTTGTCCTTCACCGTGTGTGTGTTGTGTGTTCCCTGTGCCAAATTTCAATGAAATCGGTCCTATAGTTTCGGAGCCTAATCAATGCAAACAAAGAAACAATCTTTTCCTGTTTGTGATATTAAGTATATACTAGCTTATGCCCGCGGCTTCGTCCGCGTAAATATAGTATCCCACGAAAAAACTGTACTTTGTTTATTACTTTGCCTATGTGTTACGCCAGAGCCTTAATTATTACCATACCAAATTTCATCCACAATGTCAATCCATCCATCCATACATCCATCCTCACAAACTTTCATATTTATAATATTAGTAGAATTCTACGCAATTCTTTAAGATCAACGTTATTTTTTTCCTCATTTAGCAATCCGAAGTAATGTGAAACACTGGACCATTTCAGTTTTCTTACTAGTGATTGCATTTGACTCGTGTCTAATTTATCCGTTAATACAAAGTTACTACCGCTATAAAATGTTAGGTAATGAGTGAGGGGAGGTAACTGAACAGAAGTTCGGCCGATGTGAGCAGTCCGAAGATTAGATATTATGATAAAACGAGCAAGTTAGCAGATTTGTCAAATCCCCCATACAACTTGCGAGGTACGAGTGGCTGGAACTTACAAAGTTGGGCTAGTTAACGTGTGGGATATGCGGTATGCCAATATCACATTTCTGGATACCTAATTTCTACATTAACTGCAGACGAAGTTTCTTTTACACGAACTTAAAGATGGAGAACTTGTACTTTGTAGTCGATTTGTACCTCGTGTTTTGTAGAGTGTGTTAAATGCACTTATTAGATTAATTACCTATTTTAAATGGTTGAAAGATTTGATAAGAAATTTAGCAATAATATTCTCTTATTACTCATTATTAAACTAGCTGTCCCCGACGGACGTTGTTATGTTTTAACTATGAACTGGAATAACTAGCGATAACTACGTCTACAACCTACTACCTACATCTACACCTACTATCTACACCTACACTACTACCTACAGCTATACCTACTGTCTACACCTACTACCGACACCTTCCTCTTCAACTTATATGTGGTGTATAAAAAAGGCTTGAAGTCTGAATATTGATACAGATTAATTTCTCTAACAAGCAATAGGGGTTGCTGTTAGAAGGATGAAAATTTAGGGCTATATGTGTAATACCAAATCCTAAAATAATGAAAATAAAAAATAGACACCCTATCACTTAGGGGTTTAAAATTGTTTAGAACATATTCTCAGACCTAGCCAATATACCTGCAAACTTAAAAAAAAACCGTCATTTCGGATTTAACAAACAGTGAGACACGAGAATTTTATATTACATCAGATTAAGTATGCAAAATAAAAAAAAATATTATGACGAATATTACCATACATGTATGTACCATATGATTTTCTCCCAAAGATTATTATTAAGTGAACCACCTACACCTGGTATTTTGGCGTCGCTCAAACAATAATTCGGCGCAATAATTTGCAGTATTAATCTAGAACACGCAATGAAAGCTATCAAAGCCTGAAACAAGGGTAATTTGCGTAATGGCGGTGTGGTATTACCGATTCATACGAAATAACACATAACAATAGGAATCGAGTTATTACGAAGGAAAAATCGCGTTTCGGCGCCAGGCGAGGCGGTGCCAAGCACAGATTTGGTAGTCAATGTATCGTGAAATTAGTTTAGTGGCACTATATAATTACGGGCCCTTTTTATAGACCCTCGCAGGGGTGTAGACCCTGCACCCCTGGTCCCTGTTATGACGAAAATGTCAAGCCGGCGTGGCGTGGGACTTGATGAATTGACACTATTTTAACAGTCCTGCCGCGGCCGCGTACAAACCTCATCAGTTAAGTTTTTATTTTTAATAGCATTTCGGAAGATGAAGCAGAGTTGTAACAATAGTGATTATTACATTAATTGGGTACTATTCGAGTATTTGCAACTTGTTATAGGAAAACTAACGACTTGCTAATACGGTTAGGTTAGATAATAAAAGATCACTAGGCACTATGATTGCCAGACTTTTTTCAGCCTAAGGCGGGGACTATATGATCCGGAATTCGGCAGGCCTGCAAAAATTCAGAGCACTGACTGGGCTAATATACTTGAGTTGAAAATCAAGTGTCGAATGTCGAACTATAATAATATATGACATTGACATTTGACTCAAAATGTGTATTCGATTTTCAGCTCAATTTTATTAGCGCAGAGTTCTATTTTAAGTGCTCTGAATTTTTTCCGGCCTGACGAATTCCGGACAATAAAGTTCCAGAAAAAAATACGAGATTTCGGTTTTTAATCCGGGAAAAAAGCGTAATTAATTTGTGAGAAATTTTATTATTTGAGGACCGAACGAGTTTTATCATAATGCTTTGATTAGTTTTAGCGCACCTGAGCTCATATTTATGCGTATGGTACTTTAGTGAGTACTTTTTAACCGTCGATCCCTCGATTTATGGAACATCGCTTAATATCCCGGCGCGGCAGGACGTTTTAAATGACACCTAAAATACGTGACGTCTGGCATCCCTAGGCACCTCGGTACCACAATTACCAATATTGTGGCTCTCCTTACATGAAAAGTGGGGATGACAACTTTTACTTAATCTACCCCATTGTGCGGAGTATCGTCGAATCCTTATCGAAATAAAGGCGTTTATAAAAGGTACATGAAAACAAAATAAACTAAAGGCATTTTTAAAGGCGTAATAAACTAAATACATTTTGAAAGGCGTGTTTTCGTACATGATTTTTTTTATAAATTCACTTTATAAGTTTATACAATGTATTGGAGAAATGTGCTTCCAAAGTTATTTATAACTTGGTTCCCCACGGCGTTTCTAAACTATAAGAGGTTATAAATTTCCATGCTGATAAGGCATTCTAAATTCTCTTTAGGGAAATTATTTTGACCGAGATATGACTTGATCATTGAATTGAATTTGACTTCATCTTTGATGCAATTTGAAAAATACTCATTGCGCGTCGAACCCTCCTTAGCCATGTCCTGATGATCATGCATGTTACATAGGTTATCATTGATTAATAAAATTAAAATAACTTAAACAATAGTTTTCCTGTAATTTATTACTTGGTATAATTTCGTGATAACTTTTCAATAAGCATTAGGGGTCGTCCATTAATCTCGTGATGCCTAAAGGGGGAGGGGGGGGGGTCCGAAAAAAAATCAACAAGTATCATCAAGAAAAAAAAAATAACCTAACCAAGAGCATGTCAGGACATGTCTAAGGAGGGTTCCGTAACTATAAACGCGTAATATGCTTTTTTTTTAATTACTCCAAAAGTTACTGTCCGATTTGGTTCACAATAGTTTTCCTAAAGAGTTTTTAGCATGATCTATCAGCATGAAAATTTGCAAGTTTCTATCTCCTATAGTTTAAAAATGCTAGGGGGGGGGACCAACTTACAAATTACTTTGGAGGCCGATTATTCGAAAATGGTCAACTTTATAAAAAAGTGACGTATGAAACCTTGCCTTTATTTTAAAAGACCTACTCTATGATACCCCACACGATGGGGTAGAGTGAAAAAATATTTTTCATCCCCACTTCACATGTATGGGGAGCCACCCCTAAAATATAAAATTATTATTTTTTTATGATCCCGAAACCGTGATCTATACACAATCTATAACTGCACCAAATTTCATCAATTTATATTCATAATTACAGGAGCTAGAGGCGCGGACAGACAGACAGACAGACAGACAGACAGACAGACAGACGGACAGAGCGAAACTATAAGGGTTCCTTAAGTATTACGGAACCCTAAAAACCAAGTATAAGGAGTGTAATTAATAAGGAGTGTAAAAACCAAGTATTCGAATCTAGTCTATGCATACCGAAATTATTATCGGTTGTAGATTCGTAGTGTTGTTTAAATACTTACAAGACAAATGACTCGTATAGTTTTTAATTGCTTATATTATTCGATTAAATTGTTTTTTAAGTTAAAGTTTTTCTTCAATCATGACCTGCTAACTATGTAAAAAAATACACGTGATCTTAGGTGGGGGGGGGGGGGGGGGGGGGGAGATAAAACCTCACCACGTATCGCCAGGGGGAGGGGAGAGGTCTAAAAAGTTGTTAAAAACATCACGTGATTAATGGACGGTCCCTTACCTACATCAATATGACTAGATTAAATTAGCTTTATGAACTTTCTAAAGTTTAAAGTAGTAGGTACGTAGTTTAAGGAAAGATTGGATATAAATGAAAGACAAGCAATGCAAGATACATTTTATAGATTTAATATATAAAATCTTATTCTACATTGAAATTTAACTTATATAGTAGTAACATGAGAAATTTACAGTGCCATTTAAATAGTACAGACAATAGTATTTAGCTATAGTTATTGCGAAAGATTCTCCCCAAAACGGGGACTCTTTTATTATCACTAAATTTAAGTACAATATACTTAGTTAATACATAATGTAATAAACGACGAAGCTCAGATATTTAAATCTAAATATTAAGACTATTTCGATCATCTATATATACACAATGATATGAGTTTGAAAACATAGTTGGTTTGAAATTAAGAGCATTTTTCTAGGGTTGCCAAATTTGGAAATTATTCAGCTGTAATATTATGCTACCAATAAATTTTGATATCCGTATTTTTATTTGGCCAAATACATTCTCGCCTTGAGAATTCATTTAATAAAATTTTAACTGTTGATTTTTTTTAACTTATTGTTACTTTTGATGAATTTTAAAATTTTAAATCTGGAAGACATGGCATGTACCGAATGGTGGAATGATAATTAAAAAGAAATATTTTTTTTATTTTACTAAAAATTTATCACCAGGCGAAAACGTTTCTGAATTCTAATATTGAAAATGTATGGCAACTGGGCTTAAAAATTGGCAGACTGTAACAGCTTAGCGATCAAAACTTTTTAATCATTACCAAATATAATACAGTCTGTAATGCACTGTAAATAATAGTTAAAATTGAGCTTCAAATAAAACACTTCAAAGAGGATTTAGAGAACTGAAACGTATAAAGATATATTCCACTAATATTACCTATGGCCGGCTTAAACGTGTTTCTAAGCTAATTACCGAATCAAGAGTGCGATACATCTGATCCAAATATTTCTATTGTTCTCAATAAATCTATATAAAATATATTTTTTATAAAATGCGAATAGTTTTTACGAAGAACTGGATAGATAAATGATTCGAATGGTCTCGTACGTATAGTGGTATATCTAGGCCCGTTGGGATCGCACAAGTCCATATTATGTATATTACAAGCTCTTATAGTAAAATGATATGAAGTTGAACTAAGTTACAGTAGGTACAGGATGATACGTGAAATGGAGACTTATCTACGGACACATGACCCAATTTTGTACAAAAATATGCGAAATATTCTCTAAAACACTGGCTACTCTAATATATTTATATATTCGAATTCTATACATATATTAAAATCTCGTATGCGTAGACAGACGGAATTTTTACCGACCTTTTAAAAGTTTTTCATCAAAGGAACTTTACTATTGATTAGGCGAATAGCTTTTGATATAAAAATATATAGGCTTGACTATTAAAATAAAAAAACATCAATTATATTTTCTTGTATGAGGAATATCTAGTAGTTAATTTTTAGGCAAAAAATATATCACTAGCGACCACTTTTGATCCAATCCAGAATTCCGAATATCTAGCATACAATAATATGAGCAAGCATTTTGAATGTTAGTATAGTTAAAATTATAGCTGCTTTTGAGTATTGTTTACTACACAATCAATATAAACAACTGTCATAAAGAGTATCAACCCAATCATATAAAACAGTTATTCCTTTATATAAAAGGATTTGATCTTTTGTAAGTTCATCAAGAATTCGGGAAAATTTGTTGTTAAAAAGTTACGATTTTTTTTTATTATATCTTTTCATTTCTTACTTTAAAATGTGCTTTATGCACCTGATATAGGTAAAAATACTTTTTATTTTCTATTTTATTTGTAAACATGAAATCTCTACAACATTTAGGTATTACAATAACATGGCAGTGGTAAAAGAATCGGTTGTAGAAAAAAAAAATTTTATACAATATTCCGTAATCAAACCATTTTTCAAATTCATTACAAATTTTTAAATGCATTTCAATATGTTTTTACAAACACTTAAAATATCTAAATGAATTTCATATATCACAGGCTTAAATTATATTTTTTACGTTTAAGGGACGTGCATTCTATACGTACACTTATAGTAGAAACAGAAATTAGGTAACTATTTACACAAACAGGGGAAAATAATGAGGCGAACCCTCCCACAACCTCGAGATTTGCAATGGCGGTCTGTATTCTGTTCACTCATTAAGCAACGTATCTTGATCACTAACAAACTTAATTATGCCGGGTGAAATTATATATTCTAAATAATTTGCGATCGTTCTGCTTTGTTTTGAGGTTTCAGGTATGGAGTATAATAAAAATTGTACTAATATCAAATTATTTTAAAGCAAGCCCTTAATTCTATCCACAAAACTAATACCCACAAAAATATCGATTTATATTTCAATCTCGAATCAATATTTTTGTCAACCCTACCGCAAGCGGTGCACCCTTTAAAGCAGCGACACAATTTACAGGGTGTTAAATGCTCCCCACTTCGTTTTAGGGCGGGTAAATAAAAATTTAAATTTGTTTACATCAACAGACAGAAATATGTAATTTTATTGACGTAATTTAAGATGAAATTAAAATATTTTAAAATCAAATTAATAATTAAAATCATAACATTATGTTAACGACATTTTGTCGATAAAATATTGCAAACATTAAGGAGGATTTAAATTTCAAACTATAACAGCAAACCTCACAACAGTACAGAACTGCACTTCACAAACTAAATACATTATGTCACTATTGTTTATTTAATAAATAAATATTCTTAAATACAACAGCGAAGCAAGGGTAGACGCCTATCCCTCCATATTCACATCCAATGAAGCGTAGGCATTACGTAGACTATCGGATTTAGAGTCTTTTAAATTTAGAATCACCTTCTCATGTTGCCATATCACTAGGGGGTCATAAGAGCTTCATGGAGACACTAGGATCGGGGGATCCTTGGGGAGACACTCGGATCTTTAGATCCTTAGGCAGACACTACGACACTAAGATCTTTGAATTCTTAGGACACTAGGATCCCAGGATTCTTAAGGTACGTTTATACCTGCAATTTTATGGGTAATTTTAGTGGAGCGATGTGTAGCAATTCCAAAAAACACAACAATTGTTACGGCAATATTGCTTCTAGTTGCTCCATATTCTATTCCATATTGCTCAATGTCGCTGATACGAATTGCCGATTTCTCGTATGTGAAAGTATTGTCTAGTTTCATGAAGTTGCTCTTTATCGCTTTTTAAAATTTTCTGTTTGTTGCCGTTGCATTGCTTGATATTTTGTCACATCGCAATCGACCATAACTGCTCATAATTGGTCAATCTTTGTTGCCCATGTAAGCGCACCTTAGGAGATCAAGTTGAAGTATTCGAGGGCAGCCGATACGTAGGGGATAGGTATGGCGCCGGCATAGTAGTTGACGGATTGAAACATGAGATAGGCGATATTTAGAAGCTATCACACGATCTCGTTCGGATGAGTGTTCTGATTGGAGTCGTTTAGGCGCGCACATTGCTGAAAAAAGTAATAACAATTTATTAACTGTAATATCTCTCATAGTTTATGCTATAAAAAATATTTTTAGCGTTTACTATTTATTAACTTTGTAAAAAAAGCAGAACGATAATTTGGCAAGAACACCGCCGATAGAAAACCGTAACACAAAAGAAGTAAAACGTTGCCTTTAAAATTGAGTTAGAGAGTCTAACTCTATAACTCAATTTATTAATATATTTTATATTAATATTAATCATACATTTTCAGGACCTAGTAGAACTATCTAGTATTAGGATCCTACCTACAAAGCTCAACTTACGTAGGTATAAAGTTTAGCAATTAATTAACGTTTTGAGCACTAAAAACTAGATTTAGTTTAGGTACAGTCGTAAAATAACTGTTGGCACAGTCCCGACCCCTTTGTGGGCAGTTCCTTTACAAAGGTCAATGTTTAATCAAGCCCTTCCGAGCTCAACTTTGTGCAAACGTTATTATAACTGTCACAAATGTACAAATTGCTTCTAGTTTTTGCGTAGTTCTGCCCACATCATCAGTGTTTGTAATTAAATAAAAATTGCAGCTACAAGATAAAGTTACGTAGGTATATATGATTTTTGTGTAAAGCAGTTACTTCTCTACTACGATTAATCTACCTTATCATAACGGTTCGTATTATATCAGGTTGTTGAAAATCAATTACGGGTATTTTGGGCATATGATCTACTGTTTATGTCCAGTTATAGACGTATTATATTAAAAAGAGGTAGATATAGTATTGCGTGTAAAAAGTGAAGACTCAAATTAACCCGCTGCGGACCAATTTTTGTGTTAGTAGCACGTATTAATACGCTTACGCGTCCCTTGTCAATGTGTATCGCGGCACAGAAATATTATGAGTTTTGTAAGGGTATAACGTATCTATGTAATAATAATAATCAGTCAAGTGTCCAGACGCTTAAGCAGAAAAAAATAATAATTCGAAAACAAAAATTAGGTACTTTAAAATTACATTTTGCTCTCTAATTTAAGTTCATTAACCGCACAGGTGATTTAAAGAGGAAGAAAAGACTTTGCCTAAATAACATCAATACAGCTTTGTGAGGTCAATGACCTTAACAGCGCTGTAAAGACAGTAATTTAATGTATAAAATATTTTTTTAATTTTTAATAATTTTTCAACCCCAAACTTTTTGACTTATAAGCAGTAGATCATATGCCCAAAATATCAGTAATCGATTTCGAACCACCTTAAATATCACCAAGCAGGTAGCTGGTAGGCTATACTATCTATACCTACACAACGATATTAATTTAAAATTCGATGAAATATGACAAATGTAGAAGCACCTTGAGGAAACTTTTTTAATTTACAATCCCGCAAGTCCCATTGGTCGTTTTATTAAATTTTTAAAGTGATTCGAATTTCGGCCGCGCTCGGGGATAAATTGTTATTCAATAATATTTGTTTACTGAACACTTGTTATTCGTATCGCGTTACGAAATATTGAATTTTATTTACCTCCTGTTTTCTCTCCCAAGTCTTCATGGCTGTTTTGTACTTTTCGAACTCGTGACACCAATTCGAATAAACCTTTTGGTACTCGTTGCTCTTCTCCGGCGGGGAGCATCTGAAAAATAACCCAAATTACAAACTTGCTTAATAAAACACGTGATGTATTTTTTAATGTTTCAATCTATTCATTTCCGAATCATGGACACCCTCTGCATGGGCGCCTTAAGTGAGAGTGGGCCGACTTTTTGGCTTTTTCGTGGGTCGCAACATAAAAAAAGGTCGAGAAACAATAATATAGCCTATTGTACCTGTGTATGTCCACGGTGATGTTGTACGAGCAGAGCAGGGACCCGCCGAGCCAGCAGTCGTAGCGGCCCGCGTCAGCCTCCGTCACCGATATAATGAGCAGGCCGTGTTCCGACGTCTCGATATACTTCTCCGGTTTGCTGTAAAGATATCAGTGGTTAGAAATATAAATAAACCATATACGAATATATTATAAACGAGGCATGTTGAGGCAAAAAGTGTCTCCAGTTAAATGGCCATACTTTTGAGATTTTTGGGGCCATTTTGACATTTGAAGTACACATGGTGAAAACAAGATTGCTGACATTTGAAGTATGGCGAAACTTGTTATCTTAATCCTATAATACAACATAGCTCAATCTACTTCAATACCAAATTTCATTACAATCCATTCAGAAGTTTTTGCGTGAAAGAGTCACTTTACATCCCTCCATCCAGCCTTACAAACTTTCACATTTATAATAGTAGTAAGTAGTAACATTTAATTTTCAACGACATAACTACAACTACACTTCAAGTCTCTTTCAGCTTTATGACTAGGTACTCCGGATTGAATTACACGAAGTAGAGTCGGAAATATTGCGAAACCTTCACGATTAATAGAAATTACCTTCAAATACTTATTAGTAGGGCGTTGGCGTTTTTGTATCAAATTTCTACAAAAACAATTGGACATTAACTATCGGAAGTTAGAAGAGCATCGGCAATTTATTTCGTCAGTTATGTTCCCTTATAGTCACAAAATTTAATCCTTAAATATGATTTCATGTAACATTATCGATTTTAAAGCACGTCACTAATTAAATATATTGTAATATTTGTTCCACTTCACGAATATTCGAGGTCGGCAATAATTACGCTGTCAACAGAAATTTCCATTAAAGTGTTGGCATTAACTCGATGCGTATAAAACAAAATCGGTTTCTTGAAATCGTTAAAAGTGATGTCTAAACGAAAAACATCGATTGTCGACATTTTAATGTTAGTCTGAAAGGTAATTTAATTAAATTGTTTTAGTGAAGTCTATCTCTATCTATAAGTCTAATACTGTAAGGTTAGTTTACAAAATAATAATCTACACCTACTCGTATTACGCGTAGCGCAGTTATGTAGGCTCTTGGATTTTTGATCAATTGGTCTCGGGTTCGAAACTCGGTCAGACGAAATATTTTTGTTCTTTTTTTTTCTTTAAGTTATCACTTCTGTCGGGCGCTTTGAGATGCACACGGTTTTTTTTAATAACGGTTTAATTCATTGATAAACTTCATAATTAAATGATGCGCCATAAGAAGTACGGTATTATAATATAACTGTGATATACCTATGTTATTTACAATTTTGTAACAATGTTTTGTTTAAAATTTAATCAACGGCAATGTCGATAAGCTGAAATGATTCCGAATTCATTGGACGCAACAAATCACGAACAGGAAGCTTATACGATTATCGATATTAAATCGATTACGAAAAGCAAATATTATAGTTTCCAACATACACCGATCATCCCTATTTCGAGTTTCCCTTTGTATTTTAATTACGGCACGATAGCGGTGTATTTGGAAACATTTTAATTAATGTGTGTTCCGTTCTAATATTTACGAAATAATTGTTCTTTGATCTCTTTTATTTTATCGTTCGCATTGTTTTGGTAAAGGAGTTATGATATATATTATGGCCCTCGGTATTTATGGTTGAATAAATTTGCCTTAAAATTTTATTGTTTGATTACCTACTTTGTATGGGAATAAACGCGATTGTACTCATAGCATTAGATAACGTTGGAAGTTGGAATATTTTAATGGCTATTGGATAATTAGTAACATATTGAAGCGTGAAATGTCGATATTATTATACATTTTTTCACAACACTATAAATAACTTATGTAGGATTTTTAAGGTTCACTTACTTGAATGTGATAGGATGTCGTCCTTTCTCCTTGGAGTAGTGATACCATGAGACCATTCGCGGTGCCAGAACTTCTGGCATCTTCACGAAGCTGCCAAGATGAAGGCTCTGTCCCCAAGTGGCAGATACGCTCTTCCTGGAGATTGACGAGTCGCAGATATCGGCGGTTTCGTTTGCCACATCTTGAATCAGCCTGAAAAAAAAACAAGTTTAGAACAGCAGATTCAAATTTAAATCAGTGGAAAATGTTCTAACCCCCTAAAAGAGATGTTTGATTTTGGGCCAGTTCTATGTACACTACATAGGTAAATAGGAAAAAAATATGGGAATATCATAAAAATACGAATAAATTAATTTGAAGAACATGCGTACAAAAATGATTATTTGAAGAGTTTTTTATTGCGAGAACACTATTTTTAGGGCGGCCATGACAGTTGTTTTGACTTGACTTTTGACATAGTAGACAGTTTTACGAAGAGAGGTCGTCTTGAATGTCATACGTCTTTCTTTGTCAAAAGTCATGTCATTGACAAAATGACATTCTTTAGTTAATTCTGATCTGATCCGCCATGTTTTATTTTACTTTGTGTTGCTCTCCTTGACGAAGTTAATTTAAATGTACATGGAAACGAAGTGAAATTAAACAAAATAAAGAATAGGAAACGGTTACTATATTATGTAGCTATATTTACATATACTGTACATAGGGCTGGCCCAGGCCTCATACATTTCTTGAACATCTCTTTTTAGCCAAAGAGTAAACAAGCTAAGCTTTCGATTTGATTGCACCTATACAAGTATATGTGATTGGTTGAGTCTTGTACTCTTTTAAAAATAATAATAATATAATAATATCTAGACGCTTCACACCACGTCAATCTAGTCCCGTGGTAAGTTCTCGAAGAACTTGTGTTACGGGTACCAGACAACGGAAATATATTTGATACTTTTATAATATACACATATTTAAGATTTTTATTATATTTTATACACATATTTAATACACATCCATAACCCAGAAACACAGAAAACTTTTTGTTCCTTCGGCGGGATTCGAACCCGCGACCACCAGCTTGAGCACCAACACGCTCAACCACTGAGCCACAGAGGTCGTCAAATTTTAGAAATTTTATTTATTCTGTGATTGCTTGTCCACTAGAGTCCTATACCGTACGCGAGTCGTGGCAAGAAAGGAATATGAAAATCCGGTAAAAGTAATGGACCGACGAAGGGTCATAAACATTTTCAAATTACTATTTCTACTCTTCATTTTCAAATATCTGTAGAAGCTTCTATAAAAACAGTTTATCTGTTCGTATGTATATAATTAATCTGTGCTTATGCTCCATAAAAACATACTTTTATTTTATACAACACATTTTATCTTTATATTTCAATTTCAAGACTACGAAATATTTAAATAAGTATATTAATAAAAAAGATAAATACATATATAAGAAGAAAACGCTTCTTTCTATAGTGAGGTTTTCCGTTATTATTTCTCTGTGTGCAACTGTCTGTTCAGTTACAAAGGAAACTAAGTCAGATAAGCTATTCTTGTTAATTAAGAAACTTACAGTACAATATTATTTTAACTTGCCTGAGGGCATATTTCAAAGTTCACTCGATTCTTTATACTGGCTTACAACAAATTACGCAGATAGAAATATAAAATAACAGTATACGTGTATTTGATAATCGTAAAATATAGATCTTAACATAATATAAACTATATTGTAAAGTTTTATATAAAAATAAGCTTCATCGCGTGGTTAAATGTATTCGCACAATGCAACCTAATATTTTAGTAGAAAATAATATATTAAATAATAATATACTGTTGTCTACACCGGGATCCATAAACAATTCACATTGCATGTGTCTATGAAAGTGTCTGATTAGCTAATGGCATGTATCGCGTTACGGCTGACATGCAATGTCTACTCTATGGTATGCAATCCAGAATTATTTAAGGTGTAAATGCATAAACGCTTTATTGGTTTCCACACTGAAAACTGTAATAAAAAGGTTGATAACCCCCGTCTGGAGGCATTAGACTGATTCAGAAAGTTTTTATGTTCTTAATTTAAATTTTTTATTGCTAATTTTCTCGAAATTTTAATAATTCTTTAAGAATCAGGACTGGACTATCTTAGAACTCCGATGTAAAAATTATACCTATATTTATATAAGTTCTTTGTTAAACGTTAGATAAGCTCGCCCTTTGTGTCTAGACAATCCTTTGTATACTTATCTTTGAAAGTGTTATTTATAACAAAAGTATGGAACATGATATTATTAAACGAGCGCCGGTAGAATATACGGGTACCTAGGTAAAAAGTGGGTCGCATCAGTGACTTTCCACGATAGCAATAATAAATGTTATATTAAATAAGGTTATATTTTCCAATATCCAGTTTGGAAATTGATTGACTATGACTATGACTCATTCATAATTAAGACAGAACAACATGTGTCGGGGCAACTAGTCTAAATATATAAAAGGCAAACCTGACTGACTCATCTATCAACGCACAGCCGAAACTACTGAACGGATTTTGCTGAAATTTGGCATACAGATAGTTGCAATGACGTAAGCATCCGCTTCGAAAGGATTTTTGAAAATTCACCCCCTAAGGGGGTGAATATACTGCCAGTTGTCCAGTACCTGTAGTAACACAAGTTCTTCGGATACTTAGCACGGGAACCGATTATCGTGGTGTGAAGCGTCTATTAATATTATTATATTATTATAAGACAAGACTCCGCTAACAATCATGATGGCATTTACTAATACGACTTTGACCTTTTAGATAATTAGATTCAGCCTAATGAAAACAGCATTTTTCGTTAACTTCGTTTTAAATGAACTTATGTCCTCCAAGAGGTTAAACTGAGGTTGTGAGGTCAATTTCACTAAGAGCAAAGAACCCCTACGCAATTATTATCATTTATTTAATATTATGAAAGCTATTAAATAATTTAAACTCTTTAGCCGCTTAGCCACGCACTCGGGTTACGCTCACTTTACACAGAAAATTAGAAATATATGTCAACGTAAAATTGTAAAAACCGTTAGATTGTAAAATAACTAACGATATTGTAAAAATATGTCGAAAGATTCATTACTATAATTATGTTAATCGTCTAACGAAAAATAATGTGTTAAATAAATTATAGGCATTTAACTTAAATTGTAGGCAGAATATTCGCGTCGGAAGTCTATCAACATTTTACAATTTCACTAGTTATATTACAATCTAACAGTTTCTACAATTTTACGGTGACATATATAAATTATGTTGGTTAGGGTTAGTTCACACGATACACGAGACTACGCGGCGATGCATTTTTAAGATAGCTATTCAAAATTGAACTGTATTCACTAATCAATAATATGCACCTTTCATATGACATCAGTCGTACACTGTGCAACTTGACATTCAAACTCTTACAATGAAATGTGTAATGAATTAAGTTCAATTTTGAATAGCTATCCCAAAAAAGCAAAGAGCTGCGTCGCGTATCGTTTCGTTTCGGTGTAAATTGACACCTTAGTTGTACGTTTGTATTATATAGCTTGCTCTAATTATTATTACAACTGCTGCGGTTGCGGTGACGCAGCGATTTGCGTATTTATTATTTAGTAACTAACAGCCTCCGTGGACTAGTAGTTAGAGCTTGGCTCTCGATTCGGAGGCCGTGGGTTCGATTCCCGCATTGGAACGACAAAAAATGTTGTTTCCAAGTTTGGTTAGGACAATGCAGGCCTAATTGTCTGACAAGAAAGGATGACCCATGCGTGAAAGGATGACCCACTGGGTTACGAGAGTAAAGGAAGACTTGTGTACTGCGCACACACTTGGGCACTATGAAATTACTCCTGCGTAACTGGCTTGGTTTCAATGAAATCGGCTACCGTCACCGAAATCGGTGCGGGGAGTTATATGAATTTATTTAGTAACTGAAACCTCTAAGCTTACCCAGGCATATACTCCCGGCAGACACCAGCGTCTCTGTCCCACCCGCAGTACGGGTCTCTTGCGCAACGCACACACGCGTCATACCGCCGCGCACACAACGCCAACCGCAACTGCAAAACGCGCGCGTCCGACGCTGCGTACAGCGAGCCGTGGGTGCGGGAGATAGCCATCGCCTGTGGGGAAATGAATATTAGAAATATGTTGTACAGTCGGCACTAATAAAACAACCTTCCATCTTAAAGTAGAAGAGAATCGATATGTGATGATGTATATGAATTACTAGGTTTTGCCCGCGACTTCTTCCGCGTCAACTGATGGCGCAATAATGCATTAACTTCGACCAAATTTGATTACCATAAAAAAGGTTATAGTGAGTCAATCTTAAAAGATAGACACATACTGTCGCAGACATTTTTTTAGATCATTTAAAGAGGAATAATTCTTTCATACATACTTTTTGGGTAACTTGAACCGTTTACGCAGCGCACGCAACGGAAGCCCTCAAATATGAATAATTTTCCCCGTTTTTGCAACATTTTTCACTGATACTTCGCTCCTATTGGTCGCAGCGTAATGTTATATAGCTTAAATCCTTCCTCGACAAATGCACTATTCAACACAAAAATATTTTTCAAATCGATCTAGCAGTTCCTGAGCTCGGCGCGTTCAAACAAACAACGGAAGCCCTCAAAGATCATCCACATTTTCCCCTAATTTTTTTATGGACTATCCAACACAAAAATAATTTTTCAATCGAACCAGTAGTTCCTGAGATTAACGCGTTCAAATAAACAAACAAACAAACTCTTCAGCTTTATAATATTAGTATAGATGAGCATTTCAAAGAATAACGACTGGAATCATTTCAAAGGCTCATTGGAATATCGACTTTACTGATGTTGTTTACGACGCAAAAATAAAAAGTAGGTATTTAGTTTTAACTGAAGGTAAAGTGAGGACTTTGAATATAACACGTGGCAACACTAACATCAATTTCGCCACGTCCAAGTGCGGAGCGGCTGGTAAATGCAATTTATTCGTCGGCAGTCGGCGCGGCACATACCTGAATGGGTTCGCCGGGAGTTACGTCGAAAATGTCAAGTAAAGCTGACTGGCTGTCGCCGTTGCGGGTCCACTGCACGATTTTATGAATTTTCCCCTCATCTGTGACAGACAAAAATAAATGTTAGAATTTGATATATTATGTAATAATACTATTTTACAACCTCCGTGGTCTAGTAGTTAGAGCTTGGCTCTCGATTCGGAGGTCGTAGGTTCGATTCCTGCATTGGCACAACAAAAAATGTTACGTTACGACAATGCAGGCCTAATCGTCTGACGAGTAAGATGACCTATGCGTCGGATGGGCATGTAAAAAGTCGGACCTGCGCCTGATCTCTCGCCAGTAGTGTCGGTAATCCGTCCCACTACGTTATAACTTTATGAGAGTAAAAGGAAGAGAGAGACCGTCGCCGAAATGGGTGTGAGGAGTTATTAATACTATTTTAAATACGCTTCGGAGAAAGAGAACTAAAAACAGAAAAAGTGCGAGTCGCGCACAAGGGGTTCCGCTACAACGCATCGCAACACCAGAGAAGTTTCAAGTACTTTGTGTAGCGGTAATCTCTTGCCGTCAGGTACCTCTTACCGGTAATCTCTTACCGCTTGCTTGTTTCCTGGTCCATTTCATAAATAAACCTATAACTAAACCCAGACCAACAATGATTGATGACGCATGCATTGCAGGATTTGTCATGTGTGCTGTTGACGTCATCAGCAAAAAACCATAAAAAACAAATTTACAAGTGCACAATATATTTAAATTTTTCGACGATTTTTCATCGTTTGTGTGACGACTGAATTATTTTTTATGTGATATAATTAATTTCTAAATCCATATCCATACTAATATTATAAATGCGAAAGTGTGTCTGTCTGTCTGTCTGTCTGTCTGTCTGTCTGTTACCTCTTCACGCCCAAACCGCTGAACCGATTTTGATGAAATTTGGTATAGGGATACTTTGAGACCCGAGAAAGGACATAGGATACTTTTTATCCCGGAAAAATGTACGTTACGCCGCGATAAACGAATTTTGGCGCAACGGAGTTGCGGGCGTCATCTAGTATAATATAAATTTTTTACGTGGTAGAGCCATGCTTCGGCACGAATGGGCCGGCTCGACCGGAGAAATACCACGGGCTCACAGAAAACCGGCGTGAAACAGCGTTTGCGCTGTGTTTCGCCGAGTGAGTGAGTTTACCGGAGGCCCAATCCCCTACCCTATTCCCTTCCCTACCCTCCCCTATTACCCTATTCCCTCTTAAAAGGCCGGCAACGCACTTGCAGCTCTTCTGATGCTGCGAGTGTCCATGGGCGACGGAAGTTGCTTTCCATCAGGTGACCCGTTTGCTCGTTTGCCCCCATATATCATAAAAAAAAAAAAAAAAAAAAAAAAAAAAAAAATTGAACATTGATACAAAATCTTTTTTTTTTTCACTAACGAAAGGCATTCGCCATTATTTTGGCAGTTACACGTACACGTACAAATAATACATAAATATACGCGTACATAGGTACATAACCTATGTACGCGTATATTTATGTATTATTTGTTCCATAGAAGAGCCTAAAATATTGATCCGATTTTAATGAATGAGGTGTCAATAGATTCGTAATAATAGCTCGGGTAACATACATATTTCATAAAATATAAATATAACAGAAATTCCAATTCGTATCTTTATAAAGAATTTTCTAAAATAAAAATAGCAAGACGATTCATCATCCTAAACCTCTTAATAAAATTTCAGACAAAAAGGAGTCAATTAAAACGTAAAGTACGTTTCACCCCTTCCGTCTTGGGGTGTTGAAATGATTCAGAGCAGGTGGGTTGATGGGTATAATGGGTATAATTAAGTGCAGGTGTTTTGTTCGCGGTGATAATCACTTAACTTGAGGTAAATAATTACGCCTATGATATTTTATCATATGAAGCATTTGTCTGGAGATGCACACACTTGGAGGTTAGGTGTGGATGTATGGATAATTTTATGGAGTACTACCTTTTACCCGCGGCATCGCCCGCGTAAATATAGTATCCCACAGGAATACTGTAGTTTTTCGGGATAAAAAGTAGCCTATGTTTTAATTCGGAGTCTAAAATACTAACCAAATTTCATCGAAATTCCTTTAGTAGTTTTTGAGAGAATTACAAACATCCATCCATCCATCCTCACAAACTTTCACATTTTTAATATTAGTAGCGCACGCGTTTAGTCAGGCATCTTCATAGTTTATAGTCAATTCGTTATTTCATGTATAAGGCAAATTATTGTAATGTTTGATCGAAATCCGTTCAGCAGTTTTTGCGTGAAAGAGTTACTAACATCAATCTATTCTCACAAACATTCTTATTTACAATAATAGTAGGATTTTAAAGATATACTAAATTGAATGTTTCTAATGGTTTGTTTTGATCGAGTTTCCGACCGTTGATTTTAAATCAACACGTATTTTATACAAAAATTTTGTTTTATTAGTTACGTTACATAAATAAATTGTTTTCAATAAATATATTTTTGTTCTCATTTTCACTTACAAAATTAAATACTTGGTAATGTAGGGTTTTACTTTCCAGCGAATACTCCAATTAGAGACCCTCACGTGGCACGTACCAAACCCTGTGTCATTTTTGAGACAAAATCGTAACAATATAATTCAGTTAGTATTGTATAATTTGTGAGGAAGTTAATGCTAGAGGTTACATTCCCGTTAATTACGAAGGTTGCTGGAATTACGATGGTTCGTTAGATTCGGGGATCAATTAGTGACGTCATGAGACCGGCCCTACAATTAACTTGCCCCCCCTAACTCGTACGTTTTGTTACGTATTTTCTTTACACGTGTCTTGGAGCTTAAAAATAAAAAAAGGAAATGTCCTTGTGGTAATAATAATATAAGCTTTCTCATGAAAAATATCATGCCTTCTGTTTCATAAATACGAAGAACGAGAGAGACAACTTAAATATATCTTTAAGGCCCATTAAAAGATATGTATATTTAAGTTGAAAAAAATCTCATTGTAAAACTTGATTTTTTAATTTAGGTTAAGTGAGTGGAAGTTATAAGCTAAGCGTCCACCTTTTGGCATCGTACGCATCGCATCAACAAACAAGTGCGTCGACTAATCTGCATCGTACGGATCGCTCGAATCTGCTTATCGGCATTGCCATCGCCGATTTCCGATGCGTGCCGATGACGTCATTCTACCCGCCTCTTTCTTCTGGATCTGTAGACTCCCTGTATTTTGTATTCTGTCTCAATCAATGTGTTTTCAGAATGTTAACAAGAAAAGTGAATTTTGCTTGAGATATACGAAAATATTGGATATCAGGGAATAGTGTGTGAAATTCGCCCTATTGTGATCTTTTTTTGCATATGTCTTGTGTCCAGATTTTATTTCCTTTTTTTTTGGATGATTTTGTATTTTCTTCCTCGATAAGGAATTTATTTATTTATTTATTTATTAAGGTACACCAACAGTATACACATAATTTAAACAACATAATATTGAGACTAATAACTTTGACCTGATGTATGTACCAAATTACAGGCGTACACATCATAACAAGTAGAGTGACAGACTATATTATTTAAAACATTTTCAACAAAAATTATAGTATCTGCGAAAAAACAATAATAATTTAGGATATATTTTAGTAACTAACTTAATCTAAGACTAATTTAATCTAACATTAATTATTATTATTTATTAGAAAGAGGTTACATATTGAAGTACCTATAGGAACTATTATACAGGAGTGGTATGGAGGATATGCATCAAATTGTTTTTAAACTTATATATGTTGGAAATAAATATATCTATATCATTATTATTACATTTTAAAAGTTCGTTGTATTGACGAGCCATTCTAGTTAAAGGATTAAAGTAGGAGATATTGTTTTTGAAAGTTTGTAATAAAAATAGATTAGTTTTATTCGCTCTGCGTGCACTGTATTTTATATTAAAATTAAGACAGGACAAGAGTTCAGGACAATCAATAATTGAATGTATAATTTTATAGAGGTAAATGCAATCAAAGTATTTGCGGCGTATTTCTAGGGTTTGAATATTGAACGTTCGAAGTCTATCCACATAACCCAAGTCCGAACGACCGGGTCTATACCGATAGAAAGCAATCTTAAGACACATCCTTTGAATACGTTCTACAGAGTCTATGTGAATTTTATAGTTTGGTGACCATATGACGCTAGCATATTCCAAAACACTACGCACCAGTGCGAAGAATAGATAGATTAGACTATGTGGCTTTTTGAACTCTAAAGTAGATCTAGAAACAAATCCCAGAAGTCGATAAGCCTTTGATGTGATGTACTCATAATGGGCTCTAAAGGATAATTTTTCGTCAAATAGAACACCAAGGTCTTTTGTTAAAGTGGATCGGGTAAGCTCTTGCTTATTGATATTATAATTATATGTAATTTTCGTGCGTTTGTTTGTAAAGGAGATAATGGAGCACTTCTTAACATTTAGGTGCATTTGATTGTGTCGACACCAATCAACTATAGCATCGAGATCTTTTTGCAAGTTATGACAATTATCAACTGAACTTATTTGGTTAAAATTTTTTAAATCATCTGCATACAATAAACAGACAAGACAAACGCACGATTAAATCATTTATATAGGTGATGAAAAACAAGGGCCCTAAATGTGATCCCTGAGGAACTCCTGACGTCACCGTTAGCGGTAAAGACAGGTACCCTCTAAGGGCTACCAACTGGCTTCTATTATTAAGGTAAGAACTAACCCAACGTAATAAGTTACCACTGATACCGTACACTGAAAGCTTTTGACAGAGCAAAATATGGTTTACTTTATCAAAAGCCTTAGAAAAGTCCGTGTAGATAGAGTCTACTTGGCCACTAAGTGCGAAAGATTGACAAAGATAGTTTTTATATACAAGAAGATTACTTATTGTAGACCTATTTTTAACGAAACCATGTTGCTTATCAGAAATTATAGGCCTAATATGGTTATAAATATGATCATATACTGTTGCTTCGAAAAGCTTAGCGAAGCAGGATAGAATGCTAATGGGTCTGTAATTTTCGCAATTTGATTTATCGCCAGTTTTATAAATTGGAGTAACATAGGCTGTTTTCCATCGATTAGGAAAGATACCAGTACTTAGTGACCGATTGAAAATAATGGAAAGAGGAGTTGACAGTTCCTTGTTACAGCATTTGATAAAACTAGGTGGGATGCGATCAGGGCCTGCGCCTTTGTTTTTATCTATTTTTTTTATTTTACATATAATATCCTCGGTAGATACAAAAATATTTGATAAAGAAAAGTTATTCAAATTTGATAAAGTCATATCATTGCTAGAAGCAGGATCAGCGCAAGGGTATGAATTGTTTTCATAAACGGATCCAAAATATTTAGAAAAAAGTTCACATATGCCTTCACCTGATGTTGTTGAAACGTCTTTGTATGACATAGTATTTGGAATAGTATCATGTCCTTTTCTGTTGTCAATATATCTCCAAAAATGTTTAATGTTATATTTTAATGAGTTTTCTGTATTCATAATATACTTTTTGTAGCAATCTGATGTGAGAACCTTACATCTCTTACGTAGCAATGCAAATGAGTCATAATCCCGTGGATTCCTAAATTTTTTAAACAGTTTGTGAAACTTATTCTTTTCTTTGTTACATTGAATTAAAGATCTGCTAAACCAACAGGGGTACTTATATGATTTATTTTTTACAAGTGGTGTATGTTTATGAATAATTTCAAAAATTATTTTATAAAAAGTGTCAATACAGTTATCAACATCAGGTGAGGATAAAGCGTAATGCCAATCAATAGCGTAAAGTTCTTTTTTAATTTCTGCAATATTACAATTTGAAAAGTTCAAGTGTTCAGTTTTATTGTGTCTTAATCCTTTTAAAATACTGGGGTATGTAATATTAATTTTTAAAGCTGGATGATGTTTATCCAAGCGACTCATTGCCAACGCTTTATCTACCTCTAAATTGTGAAGATTAGAGAGAATGAGATCTAGCAATCGACCATTTTCATTCTTTACATGATTATGCTGTTTTAGATTACAAAAAAGTAAAAATTCATTGAGTAGTTGGAATTTGTTGCTTAATGTAATTGTTGAAGAAGGGAAACTGGAGTCTAATGAATCGGAGTCAGGTAAGTGATAATCAGGGGTGTTAAAATCGTTGGAACTTTGGAATTGAAAGGACGAATTCTTCAGCGATAAGGAATTGTTGGAACTTTGGAATTGAAAGAACGAATTGTGAAAAATTTATCCGTTTGATGCGATGCGCCCGATGCGGACGATGACGAAAGGTGGACGCTTAGCTTAAGTTGTAGAAACAGACTATACCAAGTCATTTAGTTCAGCACTAATTAGTATTTTCGGCTAAACAGTCGTCGCAAGCGTCAGTTTGCACCGGGACGCGACGTAGGACTGGATTTTTCAAATAGCGATACAAAATTGAATATTATTCACTACACAAGAAAATACACGTTTCATTGCGAGAGTTCGAATTTCGAGTTGCACCGGTCTGCGTAGCGCGGCGCCGCAATGAAACTTGTATCTACTTGTGTAGTAGATAAAGTTCAATTTTGAATCGCTATTTAAAAAAAAAATCGTTGTGAACCGACCTTTAGTCGCTCGCTAAAATATAACCCCCAATTACTCGCTCAGCGCTAGTCCTACGCCAATTACCCCACGGCCGGTAAATCAACCGATTGCTGTTTATTTACGAGTACGACTCTTATTTGTTCGAATCAATTGTACCAGCGAGAAGAAGCACGTTTGGATTGTAAATAATGATTGAAAAACGTATCAATACTAGTCTAAAATAAATGTGTTTTACTATAACAATAAATGGTATAAAGTACAGACAGCTTTTTGGTAATAATTTCTATTGCAAAATGCTCTACTGGACTAGGGCTGCCATCCGTCCGGATTTCCCCGGATTTGTCCTAGTTTAAAGGGCGTCCGGGGAGCGTCCGGGCCGGATTTTATTTGCTATCCGGGTTTTTGTAGGCAGAATTAGGAAGGCCTAAGTTTTTTTTTTATTTGCAGCAATAATAAACCTTCCTTTCTTTTTGACATTGCCGTAGTCGGGTAAAAACTGTTCTACTCCAAAATCCGGGGTTTTCACGCGTCTTGTCCGGGGAGTCATATGTAAGAGATGGCAACCCTATACTGGACAAGCATTTTTTACTAACTGTACAGGGAAAATGGATGTTATGAATTTGTTTACAATATATATCGGTTCATTAAGTACGGTCTACGACAATTGTAACTTTGTGGAAAACAATTTTATTGATGAGATTTATTTGGCACCATAATCATGCTTGCCGTTTTTCTGTCGGTGAAATGAACGTGAAAAATAAAGTGAGATGTTTTTACGACACATGCCTAACTACTAACTGGGATTATTTGGCGCATGTCCCAAAGGTTAATATTGAGTTAGTATATTTATATTGTAATCTCTCGGGAAACTTTGTTAGCGCGATGTAGGATTGGCGTTACGTAGCTATTGCCGTGCCAAACGAAATATCAGATGAAACAAAACGTAAATTACTATACCACAATGAGCATACTATAATATTACTACCTATATTTTATTATGTTGGCATGGAACTAAATTTGTACTAAAATTAATGTACGCACGCGAGCTTGCACGTAAATTTGGGGTTATAATAAACTTCTTAATTATATTAATTAATAATAAACAAATCTCTACTCTATCGAAAGTAGTTAATAATGCTGTTTTTGATAACATTCAAATTTAGTTTTTATTTTAGCCATCTACGTAATAATATAATTAATTATTGCATGTACTATATCAGGAAGATTAATGTGTAATTTTGAATTTGTTCAAAAAACTAGTAAAAACTAGTTTTTACCTTTTATACTTCGGCAGCTAGAATCGATTCAAAATATAATGAACGATATTTTAAACTCATAATATTTTATTGATTGGTCATATTTAAATAAATATAATATTTTACTGTTCAAATTAATTTATGCAAATATATATATATATATATATATATATATATATATATATATATATATATATATATATATATATATATATACATCTTGCGAATCATGTTGCGTCCTACATGGCGATTTTTACGAATGATGCCGCGTCCGACCGACTTGTTGCGTCCGGTATACGGACGCAAGATTAACCGACCCTCATTTTTCGTCCAAGGGTGTCTTTTCATCATTAGAATGCATAGGCAAAAAATTGGCATGGACTCAATTTCATCACTAGAATGATTTTCAGCGTATTTCGTAGTTCAGCCATCAGCCGCGCGGAATTTCGAGGGCGCTACTGAGAAGCGTATATTTTGTACCGTATATTGAGCGTTTAGTTTACCGATTATATTGCGTCTCCCTGAATATACACAAAAAGTTTTTTTCAGTTCTCCACGAACATCATCCTGCGTCCAGAAATTTTCTTATATCAGGACACCGCCTAGATCCTACTGGGGCCTTTTAGGGTGCACGGGTGTGGGGCGCGCGGGGGGCGGGAAGCGAGCCAGGCGCCAGCGCGAGCAGCGCAGTCGCATCGCATGTTTTGTTAACCGACTTTCAAAAAAGGAGGCGGTTATGTATTCGGCTGCATAATATTTTATTATTATTTTGTGTGTTAGACGATAATTCCGCCGTCTATGGACCGATTTCCAAAATTCTTTTTTTGATCTAAAGGGTATAATCCCAAGGTCCCATTTTAAATAAAGTGGTGACCTGATGATGGGACACATGAGGAATCAAAATTTATATGGATACTTATGGTGATTTCGGATTTTTCTGAAGTAGTCTAAGCATATTATGCTACCAAAAATTAAGATGTTGCGCCAAGGTTATACCCTGGATCCAAAAGTACAGAACAGAACTCCTGACTCCTTATAGATACATGTTTGGGGATTTCAGCGTTGCTTAAAGAACTGCAATCATATGCCTCCATGTCAAGTGATCATCATTATCACCACCACCATTACACCATACATCATCACATTATGATGATGTAAAAGGCACTTCTCCTAGTATTTTTCACCAACACGGAGATCTTTAAACGTTACTCTACCGTCTATGGACTTATTTGTAAAATTATTTTGTTGTTGTAAAGGGTCTTTTAGTCATTAACGTGGAAACTTGATGATGGGATCCGTGACTAATCGAGGGAACTCCTCGAAATTTATATAGACATATAATATAGTGATTTAGACTTTTCCTGAAGTAACTTAAGCATATTATGCTACCAAAAAAATAAGATTATACCCTGTATAATAAGAAGGTATTCCCTGGATCTAAAAGCAATGAACAGAACTCCTCAGTCTTTAAAGATACTCGTTTGGAAATTTCGGCATTATTGTTTTAAGAACTGCAAGCATATGCCACTATGTAAGTTACAGTAATCATTATCATCATCTTATTTTAAAATAGTGTCTGAACGAAACTGGTTTTTACAACCGAAACCGAAAACGAATTTCGGCAACGGTCTCAGTTTCGGCCGCAACAGAATCTTCCGTACAAGGATCATGTTTTGAGAGAAAAATAAAGGAAACGTTAGTTTAATCAGTCAGTCTTTTTAGGGTTCCATAGTATTCAAGGAACCCCTACAGTTTTGCTTCGTCAGTCAGTCTGTCTGTCTGTCCGCCACTCTAGCTACTGTAATTATGAACATAAATGGGTGAGATTTGGTATAGTTATATATTGTGTATAGATCTCGGTTCTAGCATCATAAAATAATAATAATTTCATATTTTAGAGGGGTGGCTCCTCCATACATGTGAAGTGAGCATGAAAAATATTGTTTCATTCTACTCCATCGTGTGAAATATCGTCGAAAAGATCTTTTAAAATAAAGGCGTGGTTTCATACATGACTTTTTTTACAAAAAACCATTTTCGAGTAATCGGCTTCCAAAGTAGTTTAAAATTTGGTCCCCCGCTGGCATTTCTAAACTATAGGAGATAGAAACTGGAAAGTTTTTATGCTGATAGATCATGCTAAAAACTCTTGAGGGAATGTATTTTGAGCGCAATCGGACTACAACTTTTTAAGTAATTCAGAGAAGGCCTATTGCGTGTTGATAGTTACAGAACCCTCCTTAGACATGACCTAACATGCTTTTGATTTACTACCGCTTAGTAGTTTATATACAAATCTGTGTTGCGAGCAAAACAAGAAAAAGCACTATAATATTTACAATTGTTTATTGTAAAACAGCAATACCTTTATATAAGATTTACACTCTCGCCTCGCAACTCACTTCGCCCTTCGCCTCGTTTCTCACCTCGCGCGACGCGCCTACGAGTGGGTGCTTACACTCTCGTGGTGCGTTCAGTTGTCTGTATGCCATTGACAATGGAGGACGTCGAAGTTTTAGCGGCAACAAGTCTAACTTTGTTGAGTTTTATGGTTAATATTATTATGCTTTGGGTTCCATATATTATGCGACTTGACCTTGTTTTTATTTAAGTCCTAAACGTTTCATAATTGTTTTATTACACAAAAAAAATATATTACATTATTTTGAAACCTAAAATAATAATAATATATTATCTTAGACGCTTTAGACCACGTCAATCTGGTCCCGTGGTAAGTTCTCGAAGAACTTGTGCTACGGGTACTTTATTATACACATATTTAAGATTTTTATTATATTATACACATAATATGAATTAATATTAATTCACATCCATGACCCAGGAACACGGAAAAACTTTTTGTTCCTTCGGCGGGATTCGAACCCGCGATCCCGACTATAGCACCAACATGTTGAACCACTGATACACAGAGGTCGTCAAAACCTACAATTTTTTTAAAAATAAGTACACTTTTTAAAAACAGCCGAAAACACAATTCGACATATTGGTTGATAGATTATTATTATTTACAATCGATTTCTGTGTAGATCAGGTATTTGATCTCAAGCATTAACAATTTTTTTTAAACTTGTCTAAAAACAATGAAAATTAAAAAATTATATAAAGTAAATTTATATAAAAGTAAGTCACCGAGCGGGGTTCGAACCCGTAACACTCGTTTCTTGCCATCCGCCTCTTAACCCGCTGAACCAAACGGACAGTGGCCGGTAGGACGAAATTAGCGAACATATTCTGCGTGGAAAGAAAAACGCATGAAAACTCGAAAATACGCATTTTCCCAAACATAAGACTATACATACAAGAATTGCTCGTTTAAAGGTATAATATTTGCTTAGTGTGTTTGTATCGTGACATCCTTTCCGGAAGTAACTTCGGTGTTTTTATCATAGAAATTAAAAAACAAAAATACTTATTTTATATAATATCAACTTTATTTATCAATCTTAAGTTTTTAATTTATGATATCGTTAGAATACGTTTTCCTAAGCCAAGTACCTACTTAATGAAATACTCCCTTAATGTATGAAATTAAATATTTGAGTCAAGTAGCCTATATATATTATTCTTTTTCTTTTTGAAAAAGTTCTAAGAAACGCATTATTTCGCGTGCGAGAGAAACAACTGTCGCGCATGAGAACTAGCAACAGACTGAAGCGAACACGAGAATGTGAACACCCGCTCGTATTCGTCGCGAGGTCCTTTGACTCGTGCGCAAAAAACCGCTCCGGACGCGAGCGTCGTGAGTGGCGAGGTGAATGGCGAGGCGAGGAACGAATGCCCGTTTACACATTCGCCTCGCGACTCACTGAGGGCCTCGCCTCGCCACTCGCGCGAGAGTGTAAACCACTTATTAAGCTTTACGAAACGAAACGAAACGACTCTCTCGTTATACCTAAATCAAATCGCGAAGTAGGTAACGAGAGTTAGCCTTATTAACTAAGCATGGCTTTCCCACAATTATGAGAAAATAGAATATCGTAAAAGTATCATTGTCGTGTACGGTCAACGGTGTGACAGTTAAATATGGTCAAACGTTCCATCATTCTAATCTATGAACAAAATTTCAGGCATACAGTGAAGTAGTTCTTAAGCGAATTAGGCACAATGCAAGCTAGTCAAACACCTCGTAAGCCCAATAGACTAGTGCTTTTACCTTTGAAAATGGTCAAAAGTGAAAAAAAAATCTTATAGTAGGATGAAACCCATTGGAAAAGGAAGAGAATTTAACAAAAATAAAAGAAAAAATATTTTACGGGCAATCTGAGGTCGGGAAGTGTAAGGGGGTGAGTTACAAGAGGTAAAAAACGGTTTATCTCGATTTTTTGCAAAACTACGAGTCCTATGGAAAAAAGTCAAATAGCAAAGTCTTATACAAAAAAATTCACGACATTTGGTGAAAACGTATCTTTGCGTTTCAAATATATTGTATTTATTTTTTATTTAAAATATTTATTTTTTCACCTTAATTTGACTTAATATCGAAAAATTAACCCTAATTTTCAATCGAAAACTCTCACGTCAAAATATCAGTTTTATAAAGTCGGCGGGCTTTTTATTCATTGAAATCTCTCCTTTCTGATAATGTAAAAAAAATATATTACCACAGTAAAAGTTCTCACAAAATGCAAAGAAAAGAATAGGTAGTGAGCAGTACAGCTAAACCAACATTTATTACACCACTGAGACAGGAGTTTCTCGACATTACAGTATGTACGGGGCCCATACGGCACCGAACCAATAACTGGCACGTATCGGACAACAACTCCATGTCCGATCATTGTTACATCAGGTTTGACGTACACAACAGTATACCTGGGCAAAAATTTCATATAGGAATCCCAAGGCCACCAACTGGAAAGCATTTAGGGAGGATCTGTAGTCAAACCTCACAACAAAAAAAAAACAACACAACAAAGGACCGTGGAACACTTAGAGCAAACGGGAGGAGAGCTAGAGTTAAGTCTAAACGAGGCTTGTCTCAAAAACTGTCCTCTTAAAAAATCAACAAGTAAGCGCAACGTACCTTGGTGGAGTGGTACTCTGGCGCGTCTCAGAAAGGAAACCCGAACTCTATTCAATAGAGATAAACGAGACGGGAATTGGGACGCGTACAGAACCGCCCTTACGACGTTCAATAAGGAGTTAAGGAGAACCAAAAGACGCTCTTGGAGCAGGTTCTGCGAAGAAGTGAACAACACCTCGCAAAACTCTAAACTATATAAAATAGTATCCAAAGCCCCTTGCTCCCATCCTAGCACTCTGAGGAGACCAGATGGCACCTACACAAAGACGGTGGAGGACACACTAAGGCTACGGCTACTTGCCGAGGTGCACTTCCCCAACAGTGTTCATCTAGACGTGAGTGAAGCCTTCTCCCACACATCCCTTAAAACCAAACCAACTTTGGACGACTGGATAGGAGCTTCTATGATTTTTAAACCTGACCGAGTCAAATGGGTAATTGACAGCTTTAAGCCATATAAGACTGGTGGCGAGGATAACATATTTCCGGCCCTTATCCAACAGGGCAAGGACATTATCCTCCCGGCGCTACTAAAGGTATTTAGAGCGAGTTTTGCGTGGGGCTACATTCCTCTGGCTTGGACAAAGGTAAAGATCTCATATATACCCAAAGGTGGAGATAGGGACAAAGCTTTACCCAAGTCATATAGACCCATAAGCCTCACTTCTTTCATGCTCAAAACGATGGAGAAGGTGGTCAACCTTCATAATATAAGAGACACCTATCTCATTGAAAGGCCTTTGCAAGAAAGACAACATGCCTACCAGAAAGGCACCTCTACTGAAACGGCGTTGATGGAATTAGTAGATCGCATTGAAAGAGCTATTGAGGATAAGGAGTTTGCACTATGCGACTTCCTAGATATTGAAGGCGCGTTTGACAACACCTCAACATGCTCTATTACGAATAGCCTGGCTTCAAGGAATATAGAACCAACCACTATAGAATGGATCAAAGCCACGCTCAACAACAGAGTAGCATCATCTACTATCATGGGCTCAACGCTCAGGAGCAGGCTGACCCAGGGATGCCCCCAAGGAGGGGTGCTGTCACCGCTGGAGTGGTCCCTGGTAGTGGATGAGCTCCTAAAAGAACTGAGTGATAAAAGGTTCTACGCTCAAGGATACGCTGATGACCTAGCGATACTAGTGGTAGGCAAGTGCGCACCAGTGGTCGCTGGGCTAATGCAATCGGCACTGGGAGTCGTCGAAAATTGGTGCATGAGGGTCAAGCTAACAGTCAACGCTGATAAGACAGTCTTGATACCCTTCACCAAAAAGAGGAAGTTGGATGGACTAAAACCCCCAACACTCTTTGGGAAAACTATCACGTTTGCAAGCGAGGTCAAATATCTAGGAGTCATCCTAGATAAGGTATTCACTTGGAATAAGCATATCGAGCACATTACGAAAAAGGCTAGATGTGCTCTGGGATCCTGTTGGAGACTGGTCAGCTCTAAATGGGGCCTTCGGCCGAAAGCAATGCTGTGGCTATATACAGCAGTCGTGAGGCCGATGGCCACATACGGCTGCGTAGTATGGCACAAAAAGGCTCTACAGGTGAACTGCATCGCAACGTTAAATATTGTACAGAGACTGGCGTGTCTGATAATTACGGGTGCGCTTTCGTCGGCACCCACCGCCTCACTAGAAGCCCTGATTGACCTGATTCCTCTTCCGCTGCTTGTACAGATGGAGGCTAAGAGGGCAGCTCTTAGGGCCAGGACGGCGGGCAAGACGAAATGGACTTCCACCCTACTAGGACAGTTGCAGCAGTCTCTTATTGAGACACCGGTCATGGCCATGCCATCGGATGCCATGACCAAGGTGTACAGCTTCTCGAAGCTATATCAGGTTTACATACCTTCTAGGGAGGACTGGGAGGGAAACGTCCCAATTAATGTTCACCCCAATGACTTTGTTTGGTTCACAGATGGATCTAGAAAGGACAACCGGGCGGGCGCTGGATTCTACGGGGGCATGCCACCAACCGGCAAATATGCTTGTTTGGGAGAATTTGCAACCGTGTTCCAGGCTGAGATCTTTGCCATTATTGGTTGTTCACTAGAGAGCCTAGAGATGGCCTTAGTCCATAGAAACATTCTAATTTTCTCTGACAGTCAGGCTGCGCTGAAAGCATTGACTGCAGCTGAAATTTCATCTAAATTAGTTCTGAACTGTGTTGAGACGCTGAACATGCTAGGCCGTGACAACAATATCCGTCTGGTATGGGTTCCTGGCCACAGCAATATACCCGGCAACGAAACTGCGGATGAGCTGGCCAGGCTAGGAGCCGAAAGTCTCATTTACGGACCAGAACCAGTCTGCGGAATATCTTCCAGCACTACTAAAGGAGCACTCAAGGAATGGGGCTGCAGCTTAAGCATAAAGCAATGGGCTGCAATCCCGGGCCTTGTGCACTCCAAGGCGCTAATCCCGGCCTTTAACAGAAAGCATGCGGAACTAGCGCTGTCAATGAGTAGGAATCAACTAAGAATCTTTACCAGAACCCTAACTGGGCACTGCAAGCTCCACAAACACCTCAACAAAATAGGAGTTGGTGACACAACGACTTGCAGATTCTGCAAGGAGAAGGATGAAACTCCCATTCACCTTCTCCTTGACTGTCCGGCACTCCACCAGAACAGAAACAGGTACCTTGGGCAGCACGAATACTCCACCACAGACGAAATTCGTGGCACCAACCCCAACCATATCGTTCAGTTTATGAGCAGCATAGGCCTGGGGCAGGTACTATAACGCGAAGGAGTCACAATAGATCCACTTGGGTCGCAGTGACATCAGGCTCGATCTTGACCTGCCTTCGGAAGGATAAAAAAAAAAACAGGTAGTGAGGCCCAGACCCGCTTAGCCCGTTCCCTACTTCTCTTTGAAATACCTTTTGATGGGCTAAAATTATCCGTAGGTCACTCATGTATATAACCTATCTTAAAATAGTAATAAATAGGCATCAATGAATATAATTTAATCGCCCGTAATTTATTTTTCCCTCATGTTTTGTTATATTCTTTTCCTTTTCCATTCGGTTTCATCCTACTATACTTTTTTTGTTTAAAAAATTATCGGCATTGGTCTACAATAGCTATTTCAAAATGACGTTTAGACAATGCGCGAGTTACTGGTTTTTTTAATTATGTACCAACCGTAAATGTGTAAAATCTAATACCTACTATTACTATTTTTACCCCATCTCAAGTAAATGCAACTGAGTTAAATAAATCATGTCCTGTAACAAAACTTTATAGAATGTCATCGTCGCGTCGCGCGTCGCTTAGATGGAATTTAAAAATGCGTCGAACATTACCGATCACAGCCCGAGAACTCCATGCACATGCAGAATGCAGTTTCGGTTTCGGTCGTAGTTTCGGCAGGTTCTTCACCGAAACCAAAACTAAACCGAAACACGTTTTTTGCCGAAACTCGACCGAAACCGAAACCGAACACTCGGTCGGACACTAATTTACAATACCTAATGGAAGCTTGGCGCATATTCGATAATTATACATTCGATCGTTTATTTTAAACCTTCTTACAATATTTTAATAATAATTTAACAAACGTCACTGAAAATTGTAAAGTTATTGTTTTTAAACAAAAATTAAATGTCGGTCGTCAGTCGCGTTGTTTTTTTTTTTATTATTATTTTATTTTAGATTTTTTAGTTTAACCAACACACACTTAGTCGATTTAAATCAAAAAGACGACTATTTAAATGCTTTGATTACAAATATATTCAAATGATTTTATTAAAATGGTTGTAATTATTCCTGATTAAATTTAAATACATGACATATGTATATTTTTGAAATCTTTTAATTTCCCTTTTTGAACTACTTACAATTTGGCGCGAAAATTCGCCATTTTGTATTTTTTTTTTGAACTACATAATACCTTAAGACACTTGGGTTATTTAGACAAATCAAACGATACTTTAATTGTCGAAATCCATCCAGCCGTTTGGAAGATACGTGGGAATAAAGGAGTTTACATACAGACATACAAGATGCGCGCGAAAAACATAATCCTTCTTACAAAAATACAAAAACAGAAGTTCGGAATCACAATCTCTTATAAGATCAGGGTGTAGTTTTATCTGCATAATGTTGGTAAGTAATTCGGAATCATAATGTGTTATAAGATTGAAGGGTGTAGCTTTATCTGCATAATGTTGGTAATATATGTAGGGCATTATACGGAATTGATTTGAACAAATTGATGGGAGGTAAGAGCATCCATGCAGTGTATAGAAGTATACGGATATATACTGTGTGCTGGATAGCTTTGGTGGTGAACGGAAGTACTAGCATCCATGCAGTGTATAGAAGTATACGGATATATACTGTGTGCTGGATAGCTTTGGCGGTGAACGGAAGTACTAAATGACCTGGAAATTTCCAAAACTGAATATTTATATTTCATTATATAACGCGATACCAAGTCGACTCTTGAGATCATACTGATAAAAACTACACATATACGCATTAATAACAAGTAAAATCTTGCCACATACAGTGGACGCTACAGGGTGGCAGTTTGTAAGGACGCAAGAAGTCTTCGTCGATTTAAATATATATATATATATATATATATATATAGGTATATCTATTTACAATAATTACAATAATATTTTCTGCAGAGGTTGTAGGTAGAGTATTAGATTACGATATATTAGTACGATAGCACAACAAGAATTAGTATTCTGACCACGGACCTTAATAGTTAATTGGATTAAGGCATGTACCAAATTATGTAACCTAGTTACGTAGGGGTAGGGGGCACGGGAGTCAAGCGGAACCCCGAACATTACTGGTTATTGTTCATTAAAATGTGTCACTATCCTATCATCTACACGTATGAGTCATGATAACTGAGCAAAGTCTACATTGATGAATATAAAACTAAGGCCTTTTTATCCTTTATTGGATGATTTATATGTACAGTATTCTCCGAGCGAAGTAACCACTCTTAAAATACAGTAGTGCCTGGGACAGTCGGTTTTTAAATGTCGTATGGTTGCCCTAGCACACACGGCATTCTCACAACATAGTCAGCCTAGTCCAGAGGAATGACTGGTCAATACGTCTGGGCCCTGGGGCCAACCATGTGTGGGTTTCTCACGATGTTTTCCTTTACCGTTAGAGCATCCGTATAATGAACTTGAGATCTGAAATTGTCTCATTGGTACATACATGCCACAACCTGGGATTCGAACCTACGCCATCTCGAGTGCGAACCAAACGGTCTCCCCACTAGGCCACTGAGCTCATTGATGAATATAAGCGGGAGAAAAAACATTATTATGAGTAGCTAACATAGACGTGTATGATTTTATGGTATAGACGAGGCATATTGAGTTGAAAACTGTCCCCACTTAAATGACCCCACTTTTGGAGATTTGGGGCCATTTTGACATTTGAGGTATGGTGATATCAAGATGACTGATATTAGAAGTATGGTGAAAATAAAGATGGCGTAAATTTTTCTTGTATGAAGATTTGTTCTGTCAAATGTACGTCAGAGATATAGAGAGGTAGCCTCTGCCCGTAGGTATGGTTAGTATGTATTAGATCTGATAGCGCGGCAGCGGTATCGCCAAGTATTAAGCGGCCGTAACTATCATTTCTCGAAGCATTTCGCAGGTTTTTTGGCATTTTCGTTTGTTATTAAACTAGCGGTCAAAATTTTTGTCGCAGAGAAGTCGTTAGTGGCACAAGTTAATGTATCAAATTTCATAAAAATCGAGTTCATAGTTAAGCGACAAAAACGCGATTTTGAAAGATATTGGAAGTATAGTAATATAATATAATAACAAAAATAAAATTTTCCACATACGGTTACAACTTTTTTTTGTGTAATAAATTAAATGTACTATCTTGAATTTCACTTGGTCTCTACGACATCTCATAAGTTTTTGAAAGGATATACTTAGCTTTTTTCATTTAGGTAATGTTTTCGTGGGCTAATATTATCTCCAGCCACATTACTGTGGGTTAGATGCTCATTTGTATTTTTACGTTAGTTACACAAATCGGTAATTGTATTATGGTTGGTAATGAAGCGTAATATGCAGATTGTTTGCTGGGGCATGCGCGGCCATCGGCAATCGATTCGTATTACCGTCCTGACAGATTTATATTTCATTTATCAAAATGTTCGATACATCTGACACTTATTGTATATTCGGACTTTAAATTTCCTGCCATCAATTTGTAAATTTAAGACTATTCTTTAACGGCCCGTTTCAATAACCCATCTACCAATAACTATGTGTTGAAAACGACGTTATTCAATAATTTGCCGGTTTTTTGCGATACAATATGTCATGGGATACTCATCCCAACTTACCTGTCCGGTAGTTGTGGTATAGTATACGGGTATGCGACCCCGGCTTCCCTAGCTATTACTGTCCTATCCTTTCCCCTCCTGGGCGGTAATGTCCTACATTTATTATTTCCCACTCTAACTTACCAATGTTCCTTTCCACACCACCTATCCTTCCCTTTCCCTATTCCTACCCTCTCAGTCAATCCGTGAGAACGTAATGGATAATCATAAAAATAATTCATTATCCAAAATGGCGGCGATGTGGTTCGCCACCCATCACGTCTCGTTCTCGCGGAGGCGAAAAGTGGCCCATAGAGAGCCGCTTCGCTACGTTGAATGTAAGAGGAGGAATGGATGGTAAGAATGAAAGACGACGAAGCGAAACAAGTGTGTAAGGATCGTAGCAAGTGGAAAGAAGTTGTCTCTGTCTACCCCTATGGGAAAGAAGCGGTATCTGCCTACCCCTACGGGAAAGAGGCGTGATTATATGTATGTATGTATGTTGCGATACAAATTTGACATTTTATATCAAATAGTTATTGGTAGATAGGTTATTGAAACGGGCCGTTAAAGAAGAGTCTTAAATTGACAAAAATAAATAGTCTGTTAACTATTGGATTCTATGATTAATTTACAAAAGAGACATAAATTAGTAAAACCAAATTATAAATGCGTTTATAATAAAATATATAAGATAATTTCTTGCGAGCATTAAATATAGATTATTCGCACTAGCGAAATACAATTTTAATAGTTAAGCAGCTTCATCTTCTCACTCTCAGAGGTACTACGGGATAATCAAGTAATCAGCATCATAAACTATTCAATTCACAAATATATTAGCTGAAAGCATTCTGACGCGAGCCTATTAGTACTAGCAAATGACGTAGGCTTTGATTGACGTAAACAAACCTAGCGTTAACGTATAATTAATCTTTAAATTGTAAAGGAATATTTGGGTTACATACAGTTAAGTGTCGCTTTTATTCATAATTTAGGTACTTTGAAATGGAGTCACACATTTAGACACAGCAATTGGTCGTCTAGTGGTCCAAATTCGTCTAAAATTCGTATAAATTTTGTTTAAGTTTGTACTTTGTAAGGATTCTTTTGAATCTTTGCGCAAGTTTATATGCGTGCACTCACACATTTGCTGGCAGGTTGTGGGTATTTTTTCGCGGGATATTGCTAGATATAATTATATTTTATTCTTCTACTTCTGTTTGCACAATTTTCGTAAAAACTAAAAATTGCACGTTATCTAGATTAAGACACGAGCATGGACTATAATAAATTAATGGTAAAATATAATAGAAGGTTTACTTTCTTAAGCCCCACATTGCAAAGAATTAAGAAACTGTTAAGTTTCGTTCTAGAAGATCGCCACCAAATCAGCTTCTTACCTACTACTCTCCAAAGATTTCAAAGCTAAGGATGGGTTATGACGTACATTTGACAGAACAAATCTTCATACAAGAAAAAATTACGCCATCTTGTTTTCTCTACTACCTCAAATGTCAGCCATCTTGATTTCACCATGCCTTAAATAAACATTTGAGGCATGGTGAAATCAAAAATGGCCCCAAACAACTCCAAAAGTGGGACCATTTAAGTGGGGACAATTTTGACCTCAACATGCCTCGTCTATATCTGGGAGCACGGTAGTGCCCCGCCAAGACGAGCTAAGCGAAGCGCAAGGGCACTACCAGACTACCTTTTCTCGAAGCGTTTCGTCGATATTTTGAACCCTCATAACTTGGGTTTGGATTATACCAGATACACAAAATTTTCAGTATATGTTCCCAGTAGCGGACTAATGAAACATGTAAAGTTTTAATTATATAGGTCTAATAATTTAGATTTTATTGATATCTAAAAACCCCTGATTTCGTCACTGACTCACTGATGATCAACAAAATTATAGGGTACTTCCGGATGTCATAGAAAGCTGAAATTTGGTATATAAGCTAGTTTTAGCACATAACCAACATAAAAATTGACGAACTTGGAACTTTTATCCTCCAACCCCTTAAACTAAGGGATGAAAATTTGTAAGAGACTTGCCTATGTAAATGTTTACTCTAAAGGCCTGAAAATTGTCTTTAAAAAAGAAGTGAAATCCCACCAAAAACATTTTCATGTAAAGTGATGCCAAGACGATACCATATAACTCGCACTATCAAAAAGCTATTAGATCTCATGTGAAACCAAGCTTCTGACACTACCACACTTCTTAGTCTACACGCCTTAACTCTACAAGCCTAACTCCACAAACTCTATACTTTAGCCAAAGTATGTGGCTTGGCCATTTCGTTCGTACAAGAATAGTATAACAGAAAAACAGTCCGTAAATTTTTCAACTTACGCCTAAGCGAATGTATCGAAATGGCCAGGCCACATACTTTGACTAAAGTATAGAGTTTGTGGAGTTAGGCTTGTAGAGTTAAGGCGTGTAGACTAAGAAGTGTGATAGTGTCAGAAGCTTGGTTTCACATGAGATCTAATAGCTTTTTGCTAGTGCGAGTTATATGGTATCGTCTTGGCATCACTTTACATGAAAATGTTTTTGGTGGGATATCTGGGGGCACGGCAGTGCCCCCGCCAAGTCGAGCGCGAAGCAAACACTGCCGTACCATCCTTTACTGGAACCATTTCGCCGCATTTTCAGGCCCCTATTTGAGAACCTCTGGATAAGACCAGAACGCAGAAATTTTCGTCATCCAATAAGCTATAATCACGTACTTAAAATCCAAAATTTCAAGTCTGTAGGTCATTTAGTTCCGAAGTTAAGCGAAAGCAAAGTTTCGCATTTTCGACACTCACTCACTCACTCACTCACTCATGATCATCAAAATAGAACTAGTACTTCCCATAAACTTAGAGAGCTGAAATTTGGTACAGAGTTGGGGTTTAATGGCCACATAAAGGGAAAACTATAAAAACTAGGATAATCGATCTGGGGGCACGGCAGTGCCCCTGCCAAGTCGAGCGCGAAGCAAACACTGCCGTACCATTCTTTACTGGAACCATTTCGCCGCATTTTCAGGCCCCTATTTGAGAACCTCTAGATAAGACCAGAACGTCGATCTGGGGGCACGGCAGTGCCCCCGCCAAGTCGAGTGCGAAGCAAACACTGCCGTACCATTCTTTACTGGAACCATTTCGCCGCATTTTCAGGCCCCTATTTGGGAACCTCTAGATAAGACCAGAACGTCGATCTGGGGGCATGGCAGTGCCCCCGCCAAGTCGAGTGCGAAGCAAACACTGCCGTACCATTCTTTACTAGAACCATTTTGCCGCATTTTCAGGCCCCTTTATTCTACTCGAACTTTATTCTACTCGAACATTACACAAATTAAATAAACAAATTACACTAAAATCTAGGAAAATAAATCAATATGCCCACGTTTCTACAAAAAGAAGTGAAATCCCACCAAAAACATTCTGTAAAAAACTAGCCAAGTCTCGATGGAGCTGCTTGTTTATCTCTAAAAAGTTATGAAATCTAGACAAAATCGTGCCAAGTCTAAGGTTCCTTACTGCGGTTTCTTTATTATTATAGTTAATGTTGTGTGACTTGGCCGTTGAAGGGCACACAAGGGTACAAAAGGGGCTCCATGACACCATTGCTCCAATACGTGTGTTGTACAATCAACAACAGCCTAAAACCGCTATCCCCAACCCGCGGCCCGCCGCACAGTGGGTCGAAAATCGGCTTTCATAGACATAGAAATGAAATCTCGAAAGTGACAAATTTTTTGATGGATATTGCTTCAGTTTAGTATTACTATATAGAAACTGAAGTTTGAGATAATTTGGCCCAAAAATGAGGGAGTAATAATTTTTTTACCAAAAACTTGTATGGAGCCAACATGAAAAAATCAATTATTTCAAAAACGGCAAGTTTAACCGTAATATCCTGACAGATGGTTATAGTACTAATTATTCATGATTTTTTGACATACATCATATAACGGTTTTAGCTGCTCTTTTTTTTAAAAAAATCATCGAAATTTTTGAAAAAAAGTGATCCTGTATTATTGCACGATTCGATAGTGTTACTATTAAGGAACAATTTCTGGAAAATAATAGTATACGGCAAACTTGAGGAAAGTGTTGAATTTTTATAAACTCCTTCATATTTTGAACAAATGTATGAACAATTATATAAAATGCTAAAATTAAGCACTTTCCTTAACTTTCTCACATATAGTTACTTCCCAGCATTTGTTATTTACTAGCAAGACTATCGAATGCTGCAATAATACAGGGTGACTTTTTTTTTAAATTAACGGATTCGAATCCCAACCAAGGATGTTGACTTGGTGATAATCTAATAATGCAGTTATATTCGTCGTACACTGTGAAGTGAAGAAAAATTATGTCACAGTAGTTTCTTCCCAAAAATACTGGATTTATAACTTTTTTATAGAAAATTTCTATAAAGCCAATGAGATAAATTCAATTATCTTCAAAACGGCGAGATTAATCCTCATATCCTTACATGTTATTATAGTACTATTTATTCGTGATTTTTTGACATAGTTCATGAAACGTTTCTATTTGCCATTTTTTTAATCATCGAAATATTAATTTTGAAAAAAAAGTCACCCTGTATTATTGCACCATTCGATAGTCTTGCTAGTAAAGAACAATTTCTGGAAAGTAATGGTATACGGCAAACTTGAGGAAAGTGTTAAATTTCAATAAACTTCTTTATAATTTGAACAAATGTATGAAAAATAATATAAAATGCTAAAATTTAGTTCTTTCCTCAACTTTCTCATATGTAATTACTTCCCAGCAATTATTCTTTACTAGCAAGACTATCGAATGGTGCAATAATACAGGGTGACTTTTTTTTCAAAATTAATATTTCGATGATTAAAAAAAAATGGCAAATAGAAACGTTTCATGAACTATGTCAAAAAATCACGAATAAATAGTACTATAATAACGTGTAAGGATATGAGTATTTTTATCTCGCCGTTTTGAAGATAATTGGATTTATCTCATTGGCTCTATAGAAATTTTCTATAAAAAAGTTATAAATCCAGTATTTTTGGGAAGAAACTACTCTGAGATAATTTTTCTTCACTTCACAGTGTACGACGAATATAACTGCATTATCAGATTATCACCAAGTCAACATCCTTGGTTGGGATTCGAATCCGTTAATTTTGAAAAAAAGTCACCCTGTATTATTGCAGCATTCGATAGTCTTGCTAGTAAATAACAATTGCTGGGAAGTAACTATATGTGAGAAGGTTAAGGAAAGTGCTTAATTTTAGCATTTTATATAATTGTTCATACATTTGTTCAAAATATGAAGGAGTTTATTAAAATTCAACACTTTCCTCAAGTTTGCCGTATACCATTACTTTCCAGAAATTGTTCCTTAATAGTAACACTATCGAATTATGCAATAATACAGGATCACTTTTTTTCAAAAATTTCGACGATTTTTTAAAAAAAAAGAGCAGCTAAAACCGTTATATGATGTATGCCGAAAAATCATGAATAATTAGTACTATAACCATCTGTCAGGATATTACGGTTAAACTTGCCGTTTTTGAAATAATTGAATTTTTCATATTGGCTCCATACAAGTTTTTCGTAAAAAAATTATTACTCCCTCATTTTTGGGCCAAATTGTCTCAAACTTCATTTTCTACATAGTAATACTAAACTGAAGCAATATCCATCAAAAAATTTGTCACTTTCGAGATTTCATTTCTATGTCTATGAAAGCCGATTTTCGACCCACCGTGCGCCGGGCCTTTATCTGCGGCCCGCGTGAAATCTGTAACTTAAAAATAAGCCAAGGAAAAGCCATTTTAGGAAGAAAATAGACAAAAATTGTATTTTTTATGAAAACCCCTTTTATATTAATTTTTATTTTGAATTATATATTGGAGTAGAAATCAATTTAGTATCTTGTGAATATTTAAAGTATTGCCATCGACTAAAGAAAGGACAAAAAATCGCGTTTTGTTATCATAAAAAGGGCTTCTCCTTATATTATTTGTTTTATCTTGTTTTTTAGATATGATATTATGTTGTTATAGCGGCATCAGAATTAAGACTTATGAAAATATCAGCTTTCTAGCTAAAGTGGTTCTTGAAATACAGCCTACGATGTAATAAGGATAGCATGCAGCGACAAGCCAGCTCTAGATAAAGTTGTGAAAAAGCGTTCACAATACCAAAAATCTCACTGAGTGAACATAATTATTATAGTACATATTTGTTATTTTATTTTAGTTTGTGTCGTTATCTCATCTTAAATGTTTAGTTTCACTCTTTTAACTACCTTGTGTTTTTCTATTATTAAATCGTTAAATTTAAACACCGTATTTTTTGTCCCTAAAAATTTTGGTTGCGGCCCGCGACACCAGGAGTACAACGGGTTTGTGGCCCGCGTAAAAAAAAGGTTGGGGACCACTGGCCTAAAATGAGACACTAGCGTCCAATTACCAATACCAGTATAGACGGGTCTGGATAAGTTTTGAGGGTGCAAAAATTCTAAAGTCCTTTATTTTTTGCATATGGTTTCCGGACCTTCTTCTTAGTCTAAAATTTGATTTTGTGCCATTTTGGATGGCTGCGTTTGTAGCAATTTAGGTTTTTGTGTCTTTCATGGATATTGGCCCAAAAGTAAATTATAGCTAAAAATTTTACTTTCACGATATTAAGGAAAGAGTAACCGATGCACATATGCAGTTTGAGTCGTATCCAACCAGGGGTTTCCTGGTATTCCGGCTACTATATAAAACATGGTCCCACCAGACCCACAACTATTCTAATGTCTGACAAATCTTAAAAAACTGTTCAGAGTGTTAATATCTGAGTCTGTAAGAAAGATGTGCCACATTCGGCAATTTCGTATAAAGATATTCCATTTTTTTTCCTCAAACTTGCTATAAAAACTACTAATGAAACTTTTAGTTAGTAGAGTTCATATCTATATGATGATTATGGTGTTACAAAACACTTTCTATAAGTTTAACCATGTTTATCCGCGGGATTTTTTATCAGAATGTAAAAAACCAACTTTTATCATGTATCAATGGCGAATACGGGGTGCGGGCCTCTCGCCACGCGGGGAGGGGCCCAAGTTTCATATTAATATACGACAAAATGAAATGACAATTTATGTGACAACTTGACAAGTAATAATGTTCTAATTATGCGAAATTTATAATTTAAATTTTAAATTTATTTCATGTTTAACGATGCCAAGACGAGACCATAATATTATGACTCGCCAATAAAAAATGTCTTCAGATCTCGTCTAGAACCTTCTGACTCCACTCTACGTTCTCTAACTCTATAAAGCTTGAATTTACTACACTACTCGTAAAGTAGAAAATAGGCTTAAGATAAAAAATATTTTAGTCACTGTTCATAGCTTTTCTGTTAGAGAACACAATGTTCTGGCACAACGACGACGCTCGAATATTGCTAGTGTGGGGTGTACCTTATACAAAAGCTCATGAAGTAATGAAACGCTCAAGCTATGCATTTTGACTCATTAGACGGATCGCGCTAGCTGTTTTTTAGTGGGAAGTGGAAAAATTCTAATGTTGCTGAATTTTTTCTGTACCTATATGTAGTTGATAAAGTAGTCCCTAGGGAGTTAATAATTAAGTTTTGTGCCATGTCTGCCTATTGCCTTTTCAGCAATTCGATTATTTGTGGTTAATTTTTCCGTGGCTGCGTAACGTGAGACTTTAAAAAAATAAAAAGTCAAGGAGTGTTCCCAAAAAGGCAAGCAAAGTTTAAAATTGATATAATTCAAAGGTCAGTTATACAAAAAACAAAATAACTTAAAGATAAAAAAATCATAGCCTCTAATACTACTTACTGTACCTACGCGGGCGGAAATGCGGGCATCAGCTAGTTTTAACATAAAACTAACAAGCAATAATAAATAAATAAAAATTCAAAAATAAAAAACCTTTTATTTACAGTTTAACAAATTAATGCTTTTTATAATACTAATTAAAAATTATAATAAAATTACAAATTAAATTAAGACTAACGTTAGGTATTATAAATCAATTATTTTATAAGACAAACATTATTATAAATTAATGCTAAACATAGTAAACATATATCGAAAAGCAGTACAAGGATCGGTCCACATTCGTACGTAGTGCTCTGATGTTTCACTAGGCTTGACTTGGCGGGGCTCTGCCGTGCCCCTAGATATAAAATTGTCAACGGGATGAATAACAATATATACAAAAATTCTTTTGTTGGTTTGTAAAATGTATTTAATTATATAAATTATTACAATCAATTAATAACCTAATAAATAAGTCCTTAACCACGAGTATTAGAAACATGTATTCAGCAACCTACGTATAAAATTCAAGCGTTGAAATAATTTATTAATTTTTTATTAAATAATACTATATATACAATAAGTATGATGTAGCTCAAGAGACTATTCGGTTAAACGACTAATTTCAAGAACTAAAATTAGGTATTTGTAATTGTAATTTTTTTGGTGTTAGATAACCGAAGTTTCATGTGGAAGCCTATTGGATAACAAATTTTATTGTGCATTTATGTATTGTATAAAATCAGGCGACAATTACATTCAGCTTCATCATTCGTGCTACGCAAACAAAGTTGCGGGCAAAAGCAAGTTTAAATTTTGTAATCGCTGTAAATTAAATGCGAAATATAAAAATTTTGAAATGTAGTCGAATGAATGACATTTTATCACACACATTTACGTATATGTGTAATGTGTATGTTGTAGTGCGAATATTCCACAATACTTCGACCGCATATTATAATAATATTATTTTTGCATTTTATTATTTAAACCCTCCATGAAAAAGGCACAAACTTGGAATATAGATTCTTTATGACTTAATAATATTGAATACGTGAACTTTATTTAACGATTATGTGTTTTTGGAGCGCTTTTAGCTTAGGTAATCTAAAAAACTTAATTTCTCGAATCGCAGTCGCTTAATGTGGCACAAAATTTGGAATTAGGCCTATTTTAGTGGTCTTAAACAGAAAATAGTCGTTTATCACACTTTAGAATTTTTGCCGGTACTGTTTTCAAAAAATGACCCTAAGTCATTTTTTACTGGACGAAAACGACGCAAATTAAGTCTCCATACTCTGGAAGCTGTCCCAGTTAAGATACCATTAATATTTTAAACTTTAAATCAATATTGCCACTTTTATAGCCATATAAAAAAATCAACCACAAATAATGGAATTGCTGAAAACGCAGTGGGCAGAAATGGCACAAAACTTAGTGATAAGCTCCCCAGGGACTACTTTATCAACACACAAAAATTCAGCGACTTTAGAATTTTTTCCACTTACCACCTCGAATACGCCTAGCGCGACCCGTCTAGTATGGGCTATTATCTCGCTTAACAAACATAGGTAGTTACAAATGTAAACATAATTGACTTGTACCCACAAAAGTATAAAGAATGTTCAACGGCCAAGTCACTCAACATTAACTATAATAATAAAGAAATCGCAGTAAGGAACCTTAGACTTGGCACGATTTTGTCTAGATTTCATAACTTTTTAGAGATAAACAAGCAGCTCCATCGAGACTTGGCTAGTTTTTTACAGAATGTTTTTGGTGGGATACTAATATAATAAAGAGGAAAGGTTTGTTTGTTTGTTATCATCGAATAGGCTCCGAAGCTACTGGACCGATTTTGATGAAATTTGGCACTGATATAGAGTAGACCACTGGGAAGAACATAGGCAACTTTTTATTGCGGCAAAATGTACGGTTTCCACGAAGTCGCGAGCAACATCTAGTAATAATGTCAATGACTGCTGTTTACGTGCTTATCGCAGTTTGAATGTCGTTCGATTAGAACAAAGCTGCGTCATGCTGTGCCGCGATCTAATCGTAATTTTATTGAGACTTCTGATAAAAGAAAAAAAAAACGCCATTGTAAAGCAAGGGTTACGATATCATAAAACTTGTTTCATTCACAATTATTACATAGTACGATTCGTATCAGAAATACAATAAAAGATAATGTAAAGTATATTCGGGTTAATGGTACCACCATGAATGTGCCATAGGAAATAATTACCCCTATAGTGGCCCCGTGCCTTTGAATTTAGTCGCATTATACCTATAATATAGTTCTTATCGTAATCCATACCTGAATAAGGCTTAGTGCAGACCGAGATCGTTAAAATTTGCATGATCTTTTTGGGCGAACCGTTTTATCGCGATTTCATGTAAAAAGGCAATCTATATTTCAGACATGTTTATGTCAAAGGTTTCGCCTAAAGCGAGCTCTCATTGAGACTTGTACCTATCAAATTCTAATAAAGTGATTAGGGGTTCTGGTAATTTCTATAATAAGAGTTTCATATATTTCTCCCATTTCGCTCATGTAATTATCATGCGAAATAAAATTTTGGGGTGGTTTAAATTTAAGACAAGAATAATTTTTATGATTTTGTGGCTAATTAGTAATTTGATTACTATATTAATTTATGGACTTCAATCAAATGAGTTCATCAGCATAACATAATATATTATGATAATGGAATATTATGTCATATTATATTTTGTCAATATTGACAACATAGTGTTGTCTTGGGGGAATATCGATAGTAGTAATTAATTGAAGTCAAATATTATTTTACATAGCTAATATTACCTCTCTATTATGACGTAATAACTACCTTATATACCACCATAATATATCATATTAATAATATTATGATCCATGGACTATATTTGAAAATAATATATTTCTTGTATGTAAACACGTGAAGCAAAAACTTTATAGTCCGTTATAACAAAATTATGCTAACGGAGGAGTATGAAATTTGTCTCAGTTAAGGTTACACACATTTCCTCAGGTATAACTCACACTACCATGTGTGTATAATAATAGTAGGTATTGTTTTGACACAATTTTGTCACACGTTTGTCAATCTATGTCTTTCACATTTCACTGAACATTTTTACATTTGTATCGCATCTGAGGTAGAGCCTTTGATAAAGAATAATGTCAATTTTCAATCACTAGCTGATGTTGCGCGCGACTTCGTGCGGGACAAAAGGAAATCTCGTGCAACCGTACATTTTGCCACAATAATGTATCTGTGCCAAATTTCATCAAAGTCGGTCCAGTAGTTTCGGAGCCTAAACGATGCAAACAGACAAACAAACTTTTCCTCTTTATTATATTAGTATAGATATGGGTCAGTCAGCAGTCTGAAATAAAGGTTTTTTCTAATTGTTTAGTATCTATTTTTTATTTTAAATAAAATTGCTTACACAATTATTGCAACGTTTCTTTTATCCACCAAACAATGACGAAAGATGATGTTATCTAAATTTTAACAGCATTGTCAATACTTAAGCTGTTACTAAGGAGCTTCCGTGAAGCTTATAATAATGTATTGGCTTGCTTGATACCTGAAATTCCTAGCTATAAATACATAAAACAATATGTACATTAAATATTTATTACAGTAAATATTTAATTACTTGTTAAGAACGGTAACACTACTGTGTTTGAATGGAAAATTACCTATGGCTTAATTTTATTGTACGCTATTGTGAAAACAGCCTTATTTTCTACGAATAAGCGACACCAAAGCATTTTTTATAAGCTTTATTGTATAGTATTAATTCATAAACTTAGGAAATTAGCTGCCTTTGTTTTATTATCAAATGTAGAAATAATAACTTAAAAAAATAGCTTTAGGAATAATAAACTCACGATTTTTAATACAGATCCAAGTTTTATAGTACTAGCTACGTCCTTCATACAAATGAAATATTTTGCATTATCACAAATAATATAAAACATTAAGGTCGATAGTCGGATATCCATACTAATATTATAAACGGGAAAGTGTGCTTGTTTGTCGGTCTTTCACTCCAATACTACTGAATCTTTTGAAATGAAATTTGATACACATATAGTCTAGAGCCTGAGAAAGGACATAGGCTACTTTTTGTTGCAGGGAAATGTACGGTCCCCGTGGGATACTTTATTTACAGTTTCGCTTAAAAACTACTAAGTCGATTATCATGAAATTTGGCACAGATTTAAAGTAGATCATAGACTACTTTTTATCGCGGGACATATAAGGTTCCCGTGGGTTACTGTACTTACGCGGGCGGAGCCGCGGGCATCAGCTAGTAAAATATATAATACCTGTACAGATCTAAATAAGTTTTTCGAACACGAAGTATATAAAAATCACCGGCGGAGTAAATTGGCACCGTTTCGCCGATTCCGACTTCTGTAGTTAAAGAGTTTAGCGGGGACGTGTCTTGATGTTTTCTTGTAAAGGCGCGTCCACATTAGGCAATCAAACCAAAATTAAAAAAAAAAAAATTTTTTTTGACAAAACCTTACGCCAAGACACTAAATTAGCTAATAATACTTTATTAAACATGTTACTTTCTTTTACAGGTCGCCTATTGTGTACATGCCCTTATTTCGGACTTTTCCATGGGGAAGGTCTGATCTCAGTCGATGTGGGTTTGTTTAATTATTTCATAGACCTGTACGTGACCGGCGTTAAGAATATACGTAATTGCTTATTTTATCTTACAAGGTTTTTCGTGTATGTATCTACAGGGAAATAATGTTAGGGTAAATTATATTATGTGTCCATGTTAGTACCTGGTATTTCGTAGTCCATACATACATACATACATATAATCACGCCTTTTTCCCGTAGGGGTAGACAGAGACCGCCTCTTTCCCGTAGGGGTAGGCAGAGACCACTTCTTTTCACTTGATACTATCCTTACATACTTGTTTCGCTTCATCCACTTTCATTCTTACCATCAATTCCTCCTCTTACATTCAACGTAGCGAAGCAGCTCTCCATGGGCCACTTTCGTATTCCATAGTCTATACTAATATTATAAAGAGGAAATATTTGTTTGTGTCTTTGCATGGAATAGGCGAAATTACTGGACTGATTTTCATGATTTTCAAATTTGGTAAAGAAAACCAGAGGAAAGAACATAGACTACTTTTTATTTCGGCAAAATGTACGGTTCTCGTGGATTTGACGACCTTTGTGGCTCAGTTGGTTGAGCGTGTTCGTGCTCAAGCCGGGGGTCGCGGGTTCAAATCCCGCCGAAGGAACAAAAAGTTTTTCTGTGTTCCTGGGTCATGGATGTGTATTAAATATGTGTATAATATAATAAAAATCTTAAATATGTGTATAGTATAAAAGTATTAAATATATTTCCGTTGTCTGGTACCCGTAACACAAGTTCTTCAAGAACTTACCACGGGATCAGATTGACGTGGTGTGAAGCGTCCATAGATATTTCAATTTTACGCGTACGAAGCCGCGGGCAACCCTTGATTCCAATGTCTCGTTAAAACTAGAGAGCGCGTGGTCCAATTTAGTAATTTTAGTCTTAAAATAATTGTGGAAGTTCGGGAATCAATATACTATCTATACTAATATTATAAATGCGAAAGTGTGTCTGTCTGTCTGTTACCTCTTCACGCTTTAACCACAGATTTTTATGAAATTTGGTATAGACATACTTTGGGTCCCGGGAAAGGACATAGGATATTTTTTACCCCGAAACAGTGTTACCGCGGGATAATGTATTTATGCGGGTGAAGTCGCGGACAAAAGCTAGTATTGGCATAATTGCCTCGAAAATACTAAAAACAGCAACTGTATTTTTCCATACTAATTTCAATTCTATCAAATATATATAGGTTCACTATGTTCAATTTTGTCAAATATTTTTAGGTGCGTTCGGTTTACCTGTTTGGTTTTTGTTAATCGGCCGGCTCCATTAGGTCGGTGTAGGCGTAGGTGTAGGCGTAGGTCTACATCTACAACTAAACCCTACATCTACATGTAGCATTTAGTTTTAGTTGTAGATGATGGTGTAGGTTGTATGTGTTGTTATTTATTTATTCCAGTTCATAGGTTTTATAACAATGTGTCGGAACCGCTAGTCAGTTGTAAAAGGTTAGTCTGTACTATCAGCTTTTTTTCTCTCTTTTCATAAAAAATCTCAATCATATTAATAAAGAAATCGAATAAAAATAATAGGTAAAAGATAGGTGGGTACTAAGCCAAGCCTGCTTCACCGGAGCAATAAAAGTTTTATTTCTTCAACTTACATAACTCGGAAACACAAAGTTCTTCATTTTTATCACTTTTCATAAAAACCAATTTTATCAATAATCCAGATCGCGAGGGTTTTATTAAAATCCGACAGATATCTGCTGGATATACATATTAGGATGGATGGATGGATAGATGGATGTTTGTCAGTCTTTGACGCAAACGCTACTAAATGGATTTTGATGAAGTTTGGTGTAGTTTATGCTCTGGGTTAACACATAGGCTACTGCTTATCCCGAAAAAGCATAGTGTTTCCGTGGGATCCTGTATTTACGTGGGCGGAGCTGCCGGCATAAACTAGTAAAAATATAGAAAGTGGTTAAATTGGTTTGATTTTGGCAGTCAATGTATGAATGTAGTTTTTCTTCAAAGTTCATAACATCTAGTACCATAGTGATTTTTTTCAAATTTTTCAAGCTTTTAGAGGGGAGAAGGGGCGCCCTATTTTAACAAAAAAAATGCGCCTTAAGCACTAAGCACAAAGTACAAAGCTAATTTTAATTTAAAAATTTAATATTTTTTTTATACCCGACTGTATTTAAGAGTTTTTTCCATATTTTGAAAGCTGCCTAAAAATATAAGGTACACGCCAATTTTTATCAAAATTTAATAATGGGTGCGAGGGGGAGTAATGCCCATTTGGCAAGGAAGGAGCCGTTTATACCATCTTAGCGCCTAAACTACTGATCCTATGTTAATGAATGAGGTGTCAATAGATTTGTAATAATGACCCGGGTAACATAGACTATATAATTTGCTTTTTTATGTGGCCATTCACGCAGAATATAAAATGAAAAATGGCCGAAACTACAAACATTGAATTGATGGTTTTTATCCGAAATCGCAATATGTATTTTATTGGCTACGTAAAACCAAGAACGCGGCTTTTTAACGTTTGCCTACGATCACTCGACGGATTTTTATGAGATTTGTCGTTCGGAATTTTATGTCATCGACCCAGCCCTTTTGGCTTTAGGATTCACGAAATCTGCTCGCAAAATGATTTATTTCATGGAGTGATCAAAAATATATAATGATAGCTTAAAATGTGCTCTACTTTTGCAATCGGACCGCCCGCGCCATGCCGAAATCCTAATTTTGAAAGTATTCAGTTGAAGAAGTTATGAAAAAATAAATAAAATAGAAGTACGCGTATTATTTTCTAGCTATATTCGCGCTGTCTCGCGACTTCTTGCGCTCAAAAGAATATTTCGCGGAAACCGTACATTTTACCGCAATAAAAAGTAGCCTATGTTCTTCCTCGTAGTCAACTCTATATTTGTGCTAAATTTAATCAAAATCGGTCCAGTAGTTTCGGAACCTTTTCAATGCAAATAAACAAATATTCCTCTTTATTATTAGTACTAGATGTTGCCCACGACTTTGTGCGCGCAAAAGAATATCTCGATGGAACCGTACATTTTGACGCAATAAAAAAGAACCTATGTCCTTCCCCGTGGCCTATTACAATAGACCACGGGGAATCTGTGCCAAATTTCATTAAAATCGGTCCAGTAGTTTCGAAACCTATTCAATGCAAACAAACATATAACAAACAAACAAACATTTCCCCTTTATTATATTAGTATAGATATAAATAACAATTGAGACAATAATTGCTAAGAAATTAAAATCGAAGTCACCTTTATTCTTATATTTCTGGATCTGGTAAATATTTAATAAGCGTATATAAACAAGCGCACGGCTTTATAACAATAAGAAAATATTATTGTTTATTAATAGAGAAAATTGTATTACAATATTTTTTGTGAGTAAATTCAGCCGTTGTTTTTATAGACAGTCTAGACGTACTATATTCTTTCGAAATAAAATAAACTAAATCCATTTATACAAACATTGATGTATAGAGCAAATGGAATGGAAACATTACCGACTACATTATGTAGAGAGCTCAAGGTATAATATTCATCTACTTATCAAGTATAATATTCACTAAAATATTCGCGTCACGTTTTTGGTGTATTTTTAAAGGAATCGGTGGGCAGACCCCCTGAAAACTTTCTCCTGTACATTTGATATTCAATATACTGAGCAATCCTTTGATGAGATATTTTATGCAAAAAAAAAAACGACCGCTTATGCGGGGCGCGAAAAAACGTTCAAAAGTTCACATTAGTATTCCTCGAACCACCCACAGAAATACTTTGGGGGGAATAAAAAATCAATGTTTATTCTTTGCGGACGAGATTTGAATACTAATTATACATCTAATTGCTTTGTGTTTTTGAAGGTGCAATTTTGCGGTGGAAATTTGTTTTGATTATGATTTGAAATTGAGTTTATTTGTCTACGTGTACTCGAATATTATTATTGATACTAATGAGCCGGTTTGGTTTGGAAATTGCCAAAAATATCTTACATTTTAAATTGCAATTGATAATAATGTTTATTTTGTAGATAATGGTTTCTTCGCTTATAATATCTATAGACACTTCACACCATGTCCAAGAATATAAAAAGGCTTTGTTATTTGTTATTTTATTTAATTAAAATAATCTATCATTACTTAGATCATCGAAACAACTATCAGTCCATTATTATTATTAGATAAAATTGTTAAAGATAAACAAGTGACCTGCTTCGTGTTGACGGAAGAAATAAAGAATAGACAATTTAAAACGCTTTAACATAAATCTGGTATAAACACTAGAATAAAAACGAGAGAATCGAGCAATTATATCCGAGGTATAAAATTGCGAGGAAACATTTTTCTCGGTACAAAAATAATAAACATTAAAGTGAAAACATAATATAAAACATTACACTATGAATATTTTTTATACCCGCTGTGAGGGAATTGTTACTATTTAAAGTATGGGTGAAACTTATAAAATTTAAACATATATTTACTATTGCAGATAGCAGACATCTATCTATTTATTTATACAAATATAAAAGGCAAAGCTGATTGACTGATGTCCAAACCCTTAAGGTTAGAAATTTGAAATTTTGTCCACGTAGGTATTACTCATATTATGACGTAGGCATCTGCTAAGGAAGGATTTTTCAATATTCAACCCCCAAGTGGGTAAAATAGGGGATGAAAGTTGAAACCTGATTTCACGCGGGAAAAGCCGCAGGCAATTAATGCTAGTAGGTAATATATGATTTAGTTATATTCTACATCTTAATATATAAAAGGCAAACCTGACTGACTCATCTATCAACGCACAGCCGAAACTACTGAACAGATTTTGCTGAAAAGACATTGGGAACTTTTTGCCCCGCTTTTCGAAAAGTAGCGGACACAAACGAAACTTATCACTGATGATAGATACTATTTTCCACTTTATTACCATGCATTTTTTTTTCTGTAACATATGGGAATATTGAGATAATAAGGTTTTATTATTGATGTAATTTCACTATTTGTACTTTACATTACACCTACATTTTAATAATATGATCACAAAAATACGCCAAATGTCTATGATATAAGCGCTGTGATATACTATCTTTCATGGGCCAGACATGAAGATGTCAATCTAGCACCAGCAGCTTTTTTGGACGATATTATTATAATAGATTATGATGAATAACAAAAGCATGATATTATAAAACTTACCTACTTTTATTTAGCCTTTGTTCGATATGGTTGTTTTAGACTTAAACTACATATAAAAATGTACAAATATTCAGTAAACAACCATATAACTATACAATAAATAAACAATTGGTGATGATGATGATGATGACTATTAATTATTTAGTATAAAAAATGTATCCCGAAATTGTCAATGTAAAAAACTAATCATTTTAGAAAAAAATATTTTCAACTTAGTCTCATCATATCTCAGAATTCCCATATGTCACAATATAGCGCTTTACGTGAATATACCTACTGATCTAAAGCTTTGAAATAAAGTATGTTTCTTCTTTGTCCGCCGTGGGGCATTTTTCCATACTAAAGTTCCCAATGTTATTTGGCATAGATAGTTGTAATGACGTAGGCATCCGCTAAGAAATTATTTTTGAACATTCGCCCCCTAAGGGGGTGAAAAAGAGGTTAAAATTTTGCATGGAAACCGAACTCTACGCGGACAAAGTCGCGGGCAAAATCTAGTTCAATATACGGAGTAAATGATGATTAAAAGAAAAATTTAAATAATAGAGTAAAAAAAAATTAAAAAGAAGTAACACAACTCCCTATTCGCTTCTACATGCTAAAGTACGGTCGCCGATGCCGATAGATCCGTGTAGTGAGTGCGAATTTATGGCACTACCTACTCGTCGTGAAGAAGTTAACTACAATTTGTATGGAATCGAATTAGTTAGCATTGCTTGCCACTAGGGGCGTTGTGTCGATGCCATGCAAATAGGGTTGTTGAATATCACATTTATACAAATTAAATTTTAAAATTTCAAAGAATAAGTTTTTTATGCTAACGCGATAAAAAATTATAAGTAAATAAAAAGTATTGCCCATCTATTTCTCGCAAAACGATTTGTGACGTCACGCCGTGCTAGGCCGATATATCGCTCTCTTTCTTATTGTAAATTTAAATTGTTTGTAACTTCGTTAATTTTTAAGATTTATGAAATTGGCTTTTAAATTGTTTATTATCATGTTATCTAGCATTGAATAGACGAAAAATATTTTTTAGTCAATAAGCCTATTGTAAGTTAACTACAATACTTCACGGTGAGTAGTGAGTAGAGACAAGAACACTCAGCACACCGGTGTACACTTTTCGATCTTATTACTTGGTAATAACGTTCAAAAGTGGTACACCCAAAGATTTCAACTCAAGATAGGCTATCACGTACATTTAGCAGAAAAATATTTCATACAATAAAAAGTTACGCCATCTTGGTTTTCACCATAACTCAAATGTCAGCCATCTTGTTTTCACCATACTTCGAATTACAAAATAGCCCCAAAAATTAAAAAAATGGGGCCAATTTACTGGAGACACTTTGTGCCTCAACATGCCTCGTCTATAATATACGTCTATGGGTACACCAGATACTGTAAATACGTAGGCGTGAAGATACTGTATTATTGAATATTATTAGAATCTAATATCATTATATCATTCATGTACTTTACGATTACGAGAAAACTTAGTCCACTTAGGTGAATGAGTTTTTGGATACTTACACGTTTCGGTAATATTCAGTAAATTATAACCGAACCGTCATATATTTTGGATATTATATAACAGTATTATTTATATAAAAGTTCTTAAATTATGATAACAGCTGAAATGTAGTCTTAGGTGACTAATAAGGTTATGTTAAGGGTGAATGATAAGGTTAGTTGGGATTCTTTTTTATTTCTCGATCTAGAGCAGGGACGGCAATCTTCTGTGTAAGAAGATTCAAAAATTACAATTAACAAAATTATAGGTTTGGAAGAGACAAATTTTTCTTGCTAACAATGAATAAATAAATTCTAGCATAAAGTTTTTTCAAAGCGTTGATACATCAGTCAATCAGCTTTGCCTTTATATTTATAGAGATATAGATCAAAACAGTTATGTACATCTGTTATTAAAAATAGCTCTCTCGATGCGAGGCTGTTGCATTTTCACACGGAATACTTTTATATCAATTTAGTAATGAAATGAAAGTCTCTATTTCTTTACACAAACAATTACCTAGTATAAAATACGAATTCAACTTTTTATGAAATGAAAAGAATACGAATATTAAAAGCTTGTTCACGAAATATTAAAGAATCTTTTGAACTTGCTGTAGTTTGTTTTCGCGTACAGACTAATGAAAGATAACCGCGGCGTTACAGTCGAAAATTCCAAAACCGTCGACCGTCAAAAAGCGTTCGTGTAAACGAATCATTTCAGTTTTCCTCTAAACAAGTGGAATATTTAAACTGTGACGGTAAGTTAAACCCCTAGTTTTTTCAGTTAAAGGAATACCTCCCTCAATTTAGTTCCGTTTATGCAATTATACCTCCGAAACGCTATCTACGGCCGGCGGCGGCTGACCGTTAAGCCGACTGTGAATTTTAAATTGTTTTTAATAGCTTCGAGTCCACACGACATCAAAGCTCGAGTACTATTTGATTACCGAACAGTTTTTAGCTATAACTCCCTCCCTACCACCCTCTAACATTATAATTAAGTTTCCATTTTCTGTTCTCGTGTGATACGTTTGCTTAATATAATGTTCGCTCGTTCACAATGCGCCCTCGACTGGGAGGCGCGGAGTTGATGACATTTGAAGGAATTTAATTAATTTTGTTTAACTTAAACACTCTTAGCGTCTTTGATACCCTAGTACCCCTTCGCGAGTACTGTGTATGACAGCGCTTGTCAAACTGGTATCGGAGAAAGTTTGGCTACATTTTGCTGATTATTCGTTACTCGATGTTGCCCGCGATTTCGTGCGCGCACACCGTACGTTTTTCCACATTAAAAAGTAGCCTATGTCCTTCCCCGTCGTTTCCTCTACATATAAGTATGTCAAATTTCACCAAAATCAGTCCAGTAGTTTCGGAGCCTATTCAATGGAAATAAACAAACTTTTCCTCTTTATTATATTAGTATAGATTAGCTTCTCACAGGGACAAACCTACTACTATTATAAATATTAAAGTTTTTGAGGATGGATGAATGTGTGTATGGGTAGATTGATGTATGGATGGTGGAAAAATTTTAAATTTTTTTATGAAATTGGGAATGGTAGTAATTTAAGCTCTGAATTAACACGAAGGCTATATATTATTATCCTGAAAAAGTACAGTGTTTCCTCGGGATACTGTATTCACGCGCGAGGAGCCGCGAGTAAAAGCTAAAGCTAATAATATATTCCGGCTAAGTTGAGTCGAACGGACTGGACGCATAAAAACTTATTATAGAAAGAGCAAATCCGACGCCCGAGGCGAAACTAAACTAGTCGTGTTAAATAATAGTCGATAAAAAGGGAATTAAGCGCTATTTGTGGTACTGTAGGGAAATTTGAGCCGGGACAAGCAAAAGTTTATTTAAAAACTTCATTAGCAACCATAGAGAAGTTGAGTGAATGCTCGCGCGTATTTACCGCGGTATAAAACTGGAGTAACTTGTAGGGGAACTGTGTAACATAAAGTTTTGTGACATTTATGCGAGTAGGTATTATTTAGGATTTTTTCATTTAGCGACTTCACTCGACTCGTATATTAATTGCCGTGTGTTTCTGTTTATTACGTATACAGCTTTAGTATTCCGTATTTATTAAGGATCTAGTAACATGACAGGTTAATATTTTTGTATGGTAATAACTATAATTATTAAATTAAAAAAAACAGAATACGTAAATTATTTAGCAACGGGCCCGGGCTAGTATTACGAATCTAATGACACCCCATTCATTAAAATCGAATCAGTAGTTTAGGCACCACAGTAGAACCACTTACCAACACCCTTCCTTTTGGCTTCGCCGTTGTCGGCTAAAAATAGTAGGTATACAATTACACTTCTTACTTTGTAAGGAACGTTGGGTATCGTACCCATACAATATACATTTAATTTTCAACTGACACCTTTCAATTATACTTTATTGCAATAAATATTCAAGAATCAACCATTGAGTATTCAAAGGAAGGCGTTCCCAACTTCCCCCAACTATCGACAGAGAGTTACATTATGCAGATTAAGTAGGTAACGGCAATTATCAGGGTACGTTAAAGCTCGGTACGTCAAAGGTAACGCTTAAACAATTTGATATTCCACACGAGCATTCGAAACGCCAACTGAAACGTACTTCGGAAAAGTTCCGACCCCCCCCCCCCCCTCCCGCCCCCCTCGTTAGATATACGTGAGTCTAATACTCGGGCGTGGGGTTCGCAACGATTTTCGAGTAAAATTGGTGAAAATTGCACCAACATCGGTGGGAATTACTGGCTGGCGTTGTTTTGAATATAAGGTCTGTGGTCTGCGCCGAGCCTATGTGTCAAACGAACGAAATGTGGTTGCACTCGGTATACAATTGTTTTACTAGAGAAATACGCTTTTGTGAATATCACGTTCAGATTTTTGGTACGAAATCTGGAAAATAAGGGTCAGTTTTCCCCGCGACGATACGCGACGCATAATTTTTAGATAGCTATTCAAAATTGATATACAGTTTAATTTTGAATATCTATCTTATAAAGCAGTGGCTTAATATATCATACAATGAAACGAGTAGCTTCTTATATAAAGAATGAAGTTCAAATTTTTACTAGAGAAATACACTTTTGTGAATTTCACATGTTCAGATTTTCAGTGCAAAATCCAGATTTTAATTTTTCCAGAGTCTCCAGAGACTAAGGGTCAGTTTACAGCGCGACGATACGCGACGCATAATTTTTAGATAGCTATTCAAAATTGATATACAGTTTAATTTTGAATATCTATCTTATAAAGAAGCGGTATATATTATACAATGAAACGAGTATCTTCTTGGATAACGAATAAAGTTCAATTTTAAATTGCTATTATAAAAATGCAGCGCCCGTCACGTATCGTTTCGTTTCGGTGCAAATTAACCCTAAAACTTAGCTTCATAAATTATCTATCTTAAATAAACAGTTAAAAAATAATAACTGCTTAAATTTATTACTTCGAAAATGTCTTGTTAAAAACTATATTTATTATTGTACTCTTGTACCTACAATAATAAAAAGTAAATAGGTGAATAATTTGCATGACATTTCATCACGAAATTCCAGACATTAATTGTTATACCTGTTCGTTGTAGTAACAACTTACAAGTGAGCATTCTACGTTTCGAAGGGTTTTACAAGCGATAAAAGCGAAATAACATTTTAGGGGAGAGCTACTAACGAAATGCTCAGGTACGTTTTAAAGCGTCAAGCTTTTAAGGGTTATTAAATCGCGAGTGGACAAGCGCGTCATAGAGCAGATATTCGCGCTATTTGACTACAAACAATGAACGTATAATCGGTTTTTCGTGTTTCCAACTAAAACCCATGTTCGCCATGAGGTGGACTGGAATCCGGACTGAAATCCAAACGTCCAGCTGTCAGGGCGCGAGTTATGGCCTTTGTGCCCACTTTCACTCGCAGATTTTTAATTTCCCCGCGCTCCGCCATTTTTAATTTGTGCGTTTTTTTTTATAAAATGTAATAGCCCTTTCGTGATTGTTCCGAGTTTTGGGACGCGCCGATTGTTCTCAACTGGGTCGTCTATTAAATTTTAAAATATATCAACTTTTACATTTGGCTTTTTGCCTGCAGCACACGGGAATATATTTTAATTTTGGGTTATATAAAATAAATGTTTAACTAAACTAAACCTATACTATGTAATAAATGTATATATTCTGAACGATATCTGCACAAATATTATAAAAATTAATTGATTTACTTGGGGTTGAAACCCTAGGTACATGGGGTTCGGGTGCGCACAAACTTTTCAGAGAAATTTCCAAAAAACTCATTGAGGCCATCCGATATCCCAGAGCCGGCACCTACCTGACCCAGAGAGTGAGTATCGCAATCCAGCGAGGAAACTCTTTGAGCCTTCTAGGTAATCTGCCAGATGGGGACGACCTGGGAGATTTCTTTTTTTGTAGCCTTTAAGTTTTAGAGTAATTATTAATTATTTTTTTAGTACTACTTTTACAGTTTGTAAATATTTTAATACCTGTATTATTTAATGTTCATGAACAAAAATAAATTTCTTTATGTTATTGTTTAAATAAAATACTAATAATATATTGATTTACAATTTTTTTTAAAGTTAGTAGCATATCTTTTAATGTTATCTATGTTCCCTGCAATATGCAAATAAGTTAAAGATGTTAATCCTACAAATCCAAATAAGTTACAGATGTTACTTAGCAACTGACCTACTATTTCATCTTTACTCTATGATAACTTGTATGTCTGTATAATGTATATTAATTACGCACTAAGCTCGCGTATATCTAAATTATGGCTTCTACCCTCATCTCACAATATTAGATTATGTCAATCAAACTTGTACTGAGTGTATTAATTAATCGACATTTCAAAGATTTCTGTATTGGATGAAGGTAAACCTTACAAAAGACAGTAATCTAGGTTAGGATAGACAGCGTCTAGAAGGTTAACGAATCAAAAGGTAAGTTTAAGTTAAAACTAAACATTTTAGAAAAAAAAAATCGTTTCCAAAAATAAAGGTGTTGCTAACCAACCTATTTTATACCTAAAAGCTGTAAAATGTTGTAACTTTGGGTCAGCTCACATCAGTCATAAACTGCACATGTGCTGTGAAGCGCGGTGCAACTTGACATTCGAATTCTAAGGACCAGCGCAGACAGAGCGGAGCTCAGCGGAGGGTATTTTATTAACATACATACATACATACAAAAAACACGCCTTTTTCCCGTAGGGGTAGGCAGGACCGCCTCTTTCCCGTAGGGGTAGGCAGAGACCACTTCTTTCCACTTGCTACGATCCTTACATACTTCTTTCGCTTCGTCCACTTTCATTCTTATCATCCATTCCTCCTCTTACATTCAACGTAGCCAAGCGTCTCTCCATGGCCCGCTTTTCGCCTCCGCGAGAATCGAGACGTGATGGGTGGCGAACCACATCGCCGCCATTTTGGATAATTAAATTATTTTTGATTATCCATTGCGTTTCTACGGATTGGTGAAGAGGGTAGGAATAGGGAAAGGGAAGGATAGGTGGTGTGGAAAGGAAGATTGGTAAGTTAGATTGGGAAATAGGGAATGTAGGATATTACCGCCCAGGAGGGCAAGGGATAGGACAGTAATAGCTAGGGAAGCCGGGGTCGCATACCCGTATAAGTACCACAACTACCGGACAGGTAAGTTGGGAAGAGTATCCCATGACATTTTTTTTTAAATTAACGCACTCAAAAATTAACTTTAAAATTATTAAAATAAAATGCATACATACATACTTGAATCTAACAAAAAATGCTCGCGCATCCTCGAAGATACGCCCGATGTAAAATAGAAAATGTCGGAGACCGCGCGAGTAATATTCCTCTGTGTCTGCGCTGACCCTTACAATGAAACGTGTAGCTTCTCGTGTAATAAATAAAGTTCAATTTTGTCTAGCTATCTTAAAAATGCGCCGCATCGCGTATCGTTTCGTTTTACTACCCTGTGTCGGTCACCATGTGACAGCCAGACGATCAAAGTTAATACAAATACTGAGCATGCCACTTACTGGTGCCAGCGTAGTACACGGTGTAGTCGAGCTGGTGGCCCATCATGTCCACCTTCACGCGGTCCACCACCAGCCGCGTGAAGAACAGGTCCCGTTTGTAGTAGATGGGCTTCTCGTGTTCGTGGGTGACTGCGCTGTCCATGAGTGGGTGAGACCTGGAGACAAAAAGTTATGTACTGGGAGAACTGAGGGCCAAGCGGAATAAAGGCATCTATTATGCGAGTAAATTAAAAACTTAATAATTGTTAATTCTATTAGTACATCATATATAGGCAATGGTAGAGAACTAGGATTTGTGTATGTAGCGCGTAGAAGGATAATATATTTTTAGAAGGATAATAAGGAGCATATATTTTTATTTTATTTTTTATTGCACTTATATATTTTTAAACGTCTATTTCTGAGTACCTCCGGACGACTGTGTTTTAAATAGGACTGACAATTTAAATTCAAAACATTAAAATCTACCCATCTTTCTAAATTATTTATTTAATTTACAATGACCCCTTTTTTACCTTTTTGCTTCCCATTGTAAAGTAACAAAATGTGTCATTCACTTGTTAATTATTTACGGTCAGAGGTGTAACTTGTAAATGAATAAGTTAAATAGATACTCACTAGGTAGGTAGAAAAAAAAAACGATCGACCAAATAATACTGACCTTTGAACTGACCGAGTACTTCTTATTTTAGTAAATTCTCCACGATGTTAAAGAGTAATTAATATCACAAGTGACGATGTTTCATTAAGTAAATCAACTTTTGTGTCAGTATATAGATAATTATAGTCTGCTTGACCTACTAAAATAAATCTTTGTATTCTTTGAGAGCAATTCTATAAGCCGCTGTATTGTAATCGCAGTTTAAAGTATTTTGCAATAAAAATTGTTGAAACGAAAATGTTTTCGTGGAATGCATTAAATTAATAAACACCAGTAAGATATGCAGCAACAAAAACATTCAACATTATACAAAATGAACGAGAATTTTTAATTAAAACTCTATGAACCAATCAACTCTGTATATATTTTAAGGGCATTATCAGTAGCAGCTTATCTCAGCTAAACAGACAAGATAATACTTTACATCCTTCATTTAATTAAAAAATTCAATCTAGCGTGAACATTTTTCATGTATTTTCGCGCGCATGTGAAGTGCTAAAATCTCAACGTTTCCACGTGAGGATTGTGTAAAAGTGTGAAAAAAAATAATTGAACACTCCAACGCGAGTGGCGGATAATTAACACGTGTCGTCATGTGTCACGAGATGCAGTGTTGCCATGGAACTATGTTGCTATTGGCTTTGTTACTTCAGGGGTCTAATAGGGAACATGCATTTGTTTTAAATGGCAAAATACTTAAATTTTCCAAAAGGCAGCATAAATAATTAATATAGACCGAAAAATGCAAAAAGTACAGTGTTCAGTTGCTAAATTAAAAAGGACATTACAGGACTAAAAAGGACAAAAAATGACTTTTTTGCTGATTGAAAAACGAAAATTCTTATGTCAAAATTTGTGTTTTTTTAATAATACAATGATATACATAAACTCAGCATTTAAGTTTCTTAAATCAATTCTGTATTTTTCTTCATACATTTTCAACTGCTGTGACGTCACTCGTGCATAATTTTTTTACATAAACGTTTTTAATGCGACTCTCTTACTTTTGGAAAATATTGTTGACGAAATACAGTTATTTCCTCAACAATATTTCCTGGCTTTTTATCTACTTTACGAAAAGCCTGTATAAAAACTATGTGTGTTTAATCATTGTCCCGTCATGTGTCGCGATATGCAGTGTTGCCACGAAACTATAATGGCTTTGTTACTTCAGTGGTAGTGGTACTATTTTGGTGTTGAATGCGACTTTTCTGTGGTTTTCCGTAAGAAATTTATCGACCAAGAAAAAACGCAAGAAATCCATTGCTAGTAAAAATCGACCGAATTCTGGCATTTTCAATTTATGTGGTGATTAACTTTGCATCATGAATGCCTGTATAACGTGCATTTAGGTGTATCCTATATAACTCCCCCTGCACCGATTTCGGGGACGGTGGCTGCTTTCATTGAAACCAGGCCAGTTACGCAGATTTTAATAGTGCCCAAGTACACACTTGTAGTGTAGACGCAGTACACAATAGCACTCTCTTGTCCTTTAAACTCGTAATCCAGTGGGACGGAAAACCGACACGACTGACGAGAGATCAGGCGCAGGTCCGACTTTTTACATGCCCATCCGACGCATGGATCGTCTTTCTTGTCAGACAGACAGGTATCAGCCTGCATTGTCTTAACCAAATTTAGAAACAACAATTTTTGTTGTTCCAATGCGGGAATCGAACCCACGACCTCCGAGTCGAGAGCCAAGCCCTAACTACTAGTTTACGGAGGCTGTTACGGAGGTGTGTCCTACAGTGGCGAAGGCTGCTTCTCCTTCATAGGGAAGCCGTAGCCTGTATAATAGGTAGGGATTTGGATGAAGGTCTTCAAAAGGTAAGCGGTAAGGGAAGCCGATAAGAATGGAGTTATAGGAACCCCTCGCCACTGGTGTCCTATACAGTTTAGATAGAGAGCAGAAAACGCTTACCTTATAAAATTCAGCACAGTATCCGGCAAAGACGAAGTGTCATTAACACAAGTCCCCGGTCTGGGCTCCGGCACTTTGCTACTGATCACCGGCAGCCAAGCCGAGCTGGAAGTGGCTTGCTCCTTGAATTTCCCCTCGAAAGCTTTCTGGATGTCACTTATTGTGAACGTGCAGATCGCGGAGCCCATCAGACCAGTGGACGCGGTGGTGAACACGCCGTAGAAGCGGGTGTCGTCGCCCGGCACTTTGTAAATGCTCTCTGCAAAGATAAATGTATATTATAGTATACTACAATTAAACCAATCCCTACACGGACTCCTCTGACACTGTCACCACACCGAAAACCAAAATACTATCTATACTTATAATATTATAAATGCGAAAGTCTGTCTGTCTGTTACCTCTTCACGCTTTAACCACTGAACCGATTTTTATGAAATTTGGTATAGACATACTTTTGGGTCCTGGGAAAGGACAGGATATTTTTTATCCCGAAAAAAGTAGTGTTCCCGCGGGATAATATATTTATGCGGGCGGAGCCGCGGGAAAAAGCTAGAATTCAAATAAATAAATGTGAAGTGTTTGTTTGTTATTTAAATTTAGTTATTTTAAAATCTTTACACGAAAAACATATCTTAAATTTTAAATTAAATACTAAGGTCTACTGTCTCTTAGAGTTGTGAAAAAATCAAACTTCTAAGCCAACGCCATCAAAAGACACAGCCGTGTATGCCGCAAATTTCCGCAAATTTTCGACACTCGCAAACTCAAAACCTACAGGGTACTTCCCGTGAACTACATGCCCTGCACATATAGTACAGATAAAGGAAAAATTTGCGGAAACCGTAAATTTTTAGTTACAGCATATAATAAAAATATTTTAAATAATTTTAAAGTTAACTACCCCTTTCCTCATTAACACGTAGAGGTATTAAATGGAAATTGGCCGGTTTTTTGAGAAATTATTGCTCGGCAGTACGGAAATTATTTTGGCAATATTACTACTAGTATACTAGTAGTAATAGGTACTGCTCAGTGTCGCTGATACGAATTGCCGATTTTATATTGAAGTTGCAAAACTTTCTCAAATTGATGCTCGTTGCTGTTGTCGTAAATTGCTTTATATTTTGTCACGTCCGCGTCGCAATCGAACCCTACTTACTCATAATCCACAAATTTTGTTGCCCATGTAATCACACTATAAGCTATACCTGCAAAATATATTATGTTAATAATAACCTAACCAAGAGCATGTCAGGACATGTCTAAGGAGGGTTCCGTAAATGTTGAATGTTGATTAATAATCAAAATATATATAAGTGAATAGTAACCAGATGTTCTTTAAGAATAAGTTTTATTCGATTTCTATTTAATATTCGCATTTCGCTAATCACATAACATTTGAGCATATTATTTTAGTCTATTACACATCAAATCACAATCACAATCAAAAAAAATATTTACTCTAGCGCACTCTAGCGAGACCTCAAAGTAGGTACGAAGAATACAACAACCAGATACTTATAAAAATGTTAAAGCGCGACACCTGAGAGGTTATACATATCAGCGAGGTTTTCGATAGCGTGATACAGAATTTAAATCCAATAACACAGCGACATCTAGTATTATTTTTCAAAAACAATCCACGATTTAAACAGGAGACTAGCGCCATATATGATATACCTAGTTTTCGTAAAGTTACTAGCAAATTGAAGCTTTTAATATTAAAGGTAGGTATTAAATTATAATAAAAAACAATAATATTATGGTAATTGATAACATAATTATATTCATGTGTTTTTAGTGTTATTAAATTATTGTAATTATTGGTAAAAGAGGCACATATTCGTAAAATTTATTATTAATTAAAATTTTACGTGTTTCAAAACTTAGCTCTAATTCTGGCAAAGAAACGTAAATTCGCAGTAATCACTATAATTACTGTAGCTCAGTTAATCATAGTGTTTGTCCTTGGATGTAGGTTCAAACCCGACAGCATGTTTTATTTATTATTAATTTAAGTTATTTTTATTAATTGTTAATTTCAGTTTTTTTTAAATTTTGCAACCAGTTTTGAAACATTATTTTAAATGATAATTTCACATGATGTATAATTATTCTGATTTGCCTTAATATGTTAATTTGTTTTTCTATAATTGCTCTAGAAATAGAAATTATGATGCGATTTCGTTCAAAATAGTTTTCCTAAAGAGTTTTTAGCATGATCTATCAGCATGGAAATTTGCAAGTTTCTATCTCCTATAGTTTAAAAATGCTAGGGGGGGGACCAACTTACAAACTACTTTGGAGGCCGATTACTCGAAAATGGTCAACTTTATAAAAAAGTAACGTATGAAACCATGCCTTTATTTTAAAAGACCTATTCTACGATACCCCACACGATGGGGTAGAGTGAAAAAATATTTTTCATCCCCACTTCACATGTATGGAGAGCTACTCCTAAAATATAAAATTATTATTTTTTATGATCCCGAAACCGTGATCTATACACAATCTATAACTGCACCAAATTTCATAAATTTATATTCATAATTACAGGAGCTAGAGGCGCGGACAGACAGACAGACAGACGGACAGAGCGAAACTATAAGGGTTCCTTAAGTATTACGGAACCCTAAAAAAGTACCACTGAAAATGCATACAATAAGTCAGTCATAATATTATGCGTAAGTTTTATACTTTATAGCTATTAAGGTTGATGGTTAGATAAGGTTGTGACTTGTGGCTAACAAATTCAGTTGTTTTATAACTTTAAAACCTTACCTAGTAAACAAGCACTTAATTCTATAAGTACCCGTGATAAAGTACGTACTAGGAGCGCATAATCGCACGGCAGTGTTTTGGTTTTGTGCGCCGACAGTAATTTGCGTCAATAAAAATGGCGCGATACAGAGTCACGCGATACTAACTACTAGTATTTTATAGGTTATAGTTAATTTATTGCGATCATCATGACTTTACTGAAATGAGTTCTGTGAACATCATAATGACGTCACCTATACGTATCTGATATTGTATATGTAATTAAAATTGTCACTAGCGCTAACGAAGTTTATTTTATTGGTATTGATAAGGCATAAGATTTTGTCGTATCAATAGTTTTTTTTATAAAAAAAAAAAACTTTTCCAGCAGCTGTTATTACCACATACGTGGATTACGTTTGGGCACAGTAATGGTGAAATACAGAGTAATATTCCTTTATCTGTATGGGACATGATCCATAAATGATAACGACCAGGTTCACACGTAGGAAGAGGTCTGCGGAGGCCCGTTTTGATCGACAAATTCAGGATTCTGTACTTCACATAGCGGTATTTACGTATGCCATGAATTTGTCTAATAGTTTTCTGATTAAAGAGACAAGAGAAGATTTTAAAAGAAGATTGCAATTTGTTACAGATGAGTTATAAAAAAATTAAAACACATATTGTTTAATGAAAAATAAAAACCCATGAAAAGTTAATAAAGATGTAGAATGTACCACCAGCACGCTCAGCATGACCATCGTAGAAATGAATTTTGTCCATACAAGCAGAGACATTAGACATAATGATTACTGACAGATAATATCGACAAAATGTCAATTTTCCTGTGTCAATCTGTCATTTTGTCAATTTTTATGTAGAAATAAACCACTTCTGCAGTGGTTACTAGGAAAATGCAAGAGATAAGTAGGAACTTATCTTTTACATAACATATAACTTATCAACTCTCTAAGAAGAGAGCTTATGGTTTATTGTTTAGTCAAGGGACAGATATTGATTTATATTGTATTGTAGTATTAAAAAAAACAAAGTAAATACGTATTTTAGTAAATGGGTTTATTGCACTTGCGACCGGTAATTAAATAGAGATTTGATCGCGTCGTCCGTCCGAAATCAGCGCATAAATCATGCACCTGACGTCACCGACGTATAAGTTTGCTTAATTAAATGTGCATCAGCCAACATTATAAATTATTGCGAATTAATACGCCACACGGTTAATTATACAGACAACTAATATGGCACACAATAACAATTAAATCAATACCAAGACAAATAATATTATTTGAAGAACATCACTATCTCTATTCCATTATATTTTAGAAAAAAAAAAATCTGGAATAAAGGTCAATTCACACCGAAACGAAACCAATAAAGATCCATTTTTCATCTTATGAAATATCTTAAATAATTTAGCGCCGCGTCACCTCACATATCGTTGCGACCCTAGAAATAACGAAACGTGTGGTGTGGTTGTGGTTCGTATGGAAAGGTTCTAAATGTTAAGATTTTTGTTTTTTATTAGCGTCGCGTCGCGTCGAAAATAGCAACACGACCAATTTCAGAAGTATGTCAAACTGCAACAGATGCTATTTCGTCGACCGTACAAAAAGCAAACAGCCTGGAAATTGAGAGCAAACGCTTGTAAATATGCATAGTGGTTTAATTAAACGTATAAATTTCGGTTAGAATTTGAAACAATTTCAATTATCAAGTTATATTATTATGCGTAAGCGGCTCAAGTTGTCGGAGTTCAGGGATTGCTGTCACTCGTTAGATTATAATTACAATAGTGCAAACTTGTTACGACTGTCACGAAGTTTGTCCAACTTTCTAAGTCGAAATGTACTTATAGTTGCCTAGTTGGTAAATTTGTTTTATCTATAAAGATTTATTTTAGACTAGTTGTCCCGAAAAAGTTCTTCTTTATTAACTTTATAGTTCATGAAATAAATAAATCAACTATAAAAATAGTAAAAACAAATAAACAAATTTACCTAGGCAATTAGAGAAAAAACATACTAAGTGTACAACTACAACCTACATCTACAACTACGGCCTACGCCTGCATCTTCACCTACTGGCACTGGCCGATATTTTCGCACGTCTATTCAATATAATATTATGACAGTCAAGTGACAAATTTAACAAAGTGAACAGAAAAATTGAATAGTAATCATAGATATATAATATTAAAAAGAGGTAGATATGTTATAAACGCGTAAAAATGAAGACTCGAATTGGCCCGAGTCGGGCCAATTTTGGTTAGTGTGCTCCGCGAGTAATAGCGTGTTTTGTGTTACTATGCGACGTTGACACATTGACACGCGTCCCATGTCAATGTGTGTCGTGGCACAGAAATATTGTCAGTTTTGTAAGGATATAACGTATCTATGTAATAATTAATCAAAGATCGTAATTATTAGTATTTTTGTCACAATTTTCGTCGCAATTTTTTATTATTTCGCAACTGTTTAAACCTATAAAAAATATTTTACGTCCAAAATTAGTCAAATCGGTACAGCCACTCTTAAGTTTTAGCAAGCCATTGGAATTGCAATCTATTTTTATAAGTAACTAGGTGTTTTCCGCGACTTCGTGCGCGCAAAAGTTAGTTTCGCAGAAACCGTAGTTTTCCGCGATAAAAAGTATGCCTATGTCCTTCCCCGTGGTCGTGGTCTACTCTATATCTGTGCCAAATTTCATCAAAATCAGTCCAGTACTTTCGGAGGCTATTTAATGCAAACATACAAATAAACAAACTTTTCCTCTATGAAGACATATATAAATCTATATCTTTATGAAGCCACCTTGCGTCATGAATCATGATTTTATAAATAATAAATCATAAAACCAACATATAATCTTTTTACCCAACAGACAAGATTTCCGGTAGCGTAATAATACAAAAAAATTAACATCGCTCAAAGAAAAGAAAGCCAAACGAATACAGGAAAATACCGCGTCAGACGTAAGAACATAAATAAAGATCACATTAGAAAAGCGTTAAACGACGGTTGAGGAAAAAAGCAACAAATATAATTCACGTACAAAATACGGCGGTGTCAAAATACAGGCCGACTATGAATTTTGTATACGTTTGTTTTGCTTTTTATTAAACGCCTTTGCATAAAGCCCGTTACAAAAAATCTGGTGTACAAAAATGAATGCCGTTTTTACGTTCCATTCAATGCCGTGTTGCTTTTTCGTTCGCGTTCCGCAAAACGGACAGGAACCGCATAAATTTGGTAGCGACTGTACTTCGGTATGTGACCTTTTTGTTATTTATATACCAGTACATATATTTGTAAATTAATTTATTATAAACTAGCTTTTGCCCACGGCTTCGTCTGCGTGGCGTTCGGTTTCCATATAAAGTTTTAACCCATTTTTCACCCTCTTAGGGGGTCACATTTTAAAAATCCTTTCTTAGCAGATGTCTACGTCATTACAACTATCTGTATGGCAAATTTCATCAAAATCCGTTCCGAAGTTTCGGCTGTACGTTGATAGATGAGTCAGTCACGTTTGCCTTTTATATATATTTAATTGTATACGATAAACTAATAGACGCATACGTTTTGACAGTCCTACTAATATTATAAATGTGAAAGTTTGTGAGGATGGATGGATGGATGATAACAAACATCTAAAAATTCTTTCATGCAAATACTTCTGAACGGATTTTGATAAAATTTGGTATAGGAGTAGTTTTGGGCTCTGGATTAAAACATAGGCTACTTTTTATTCCGGAAAAGTACAGTGTTCTCGAGGATACCTGATAGTATATTGACGCGGGTGGAGCCGCGAGAAACATATTAATCCATAATAAAACCAAACATTTATCAAACAACACTTATCAAGCATTTTCAGCGGGCCATTTTCAAGTGTAAACACCGTAAGAAGTTCTATTTTACTTTGTCAATTAACACTGTTTGCCGCCTATTCGCGCTTAAACGTAAATACAAACAGGTGGGGTGAGTCTTTAACGTACCTATTACAGCTCATAAGTTATGCAGAGTGCAGCGGGGGCGCGAAAAACGGAGCAAAACTCGGCTCCGGGAAACGTTAATATTATATGAACTTCGTGGAGGAATTGGCTAGACTTTTGTCGCTTAAATCTTGCTATGCACTATTGAACCCCGAAGTGGAATGTTTGCTAGAGATTGACAGTCAATGTTTGGCGTTTCCGGATTAGGGCGAGTGTTAAAAGTTTCCCTGCAACTCCGTCGCTGCGTAAATGATTTGCATCACGAATTCAATTTGTACGTTTACGGTAAATAGGTACACGTCAAATGCATGTGTTTATTTTTTTAATTCTTTCACGAATCAATAAATAATAACAGTAGTTACTACAGTTGAGAAATTCAATTATTGTTAGTTATTGAAAGTTTTTGAAACGAAGAGCATATTCCTTAGATTTTAATGGAAAATGTTTTTAAAAGTACCTATGTTATCACTTGTTTATCAAGAACATATTATTTTCTGTCTTATGCAATATGGTATTTGTACTACAAATAGTCAAATTTTAGAAATTAGTGGGAATGTTTTAAATAAATTATTGTATGGTATTCGTTCGTAACATTCAGTGACAGTCGACAGATACTCCCTTTGATTACTTATTTATATTATTATATATTTAAATATACTTACGTATCTCATTGAAGTAGAACGGAAACTCTCCAGGAATACTGCAGTTCAATCTCGCCTTCAGGTAAGTAGCCCAGTTCTGGCTCAGTATATTCTTCCCGCCAGTATCCCGCTTGCAGACTCGGGCTACTCGCGAGTAGACCGCCTTCCCACAGTTGATGTATTCTACTGCGGTCTCGCGGAAGAAGAACAGCACGTATTCGCCCACTTCGAAGGAGCCCACGAAGTTCGGTTCTGAAAGATAAAGGGTTGTTGAAAAAATTATTGTTTTTTTATAACAGATGTGCTTAAAATTATCAAAAGTTTAAAACTATGACTACGTAAATCACTACTATATGTACTGACATAAACTATGAATATGTACCCCGGGTACCAAGTAAGTACCATTAATATGAATCTATTGACACTTCATTCATTAAAATCTGATCAGTAATTTAGACCCTACGGTGGAACAAACATAAACACAACTGAAAAAATCATTACGCTTCGTTCTGACTTCGCCGTAGTCGGGTAATTAGAAGTGAATTTGTACAAAATGTACAAACATCTTATAACACAATAAACAGTTTTACAACATACTCAGACTGTGTTTAAATAGGAGATTAATAGTGATTTTAATATTTATAGTGATTTTTTAATGTTTACTCCTTCAATTTCGTAAACCTATGATCGAATATAATAAAAACATTTATTCAAAACTAATTTCTAACTGTATATAATATAAAATGTAGCGAAGTATAAGATCCGCGAAGCAGTAAGCCGTGTAAGCAAATATCTATTATAATACAGAACAGTGATACTTCGTTTATATTGCGCTTAGCGCCATATGAAACTTACTATCCTTGAAATAATATAAAACCCAATATTTATGGGATTTTTCATTTGTTTTTATTTGTAACAATATAAGATTCATTTATATCTATGCAGGTCGGAGAATACATACTGACTTTTTATTTGTATATTAATCTCGGCGCGCTTCGTGCGCCAAAAGTGATTGTTAGCGCATTTTTGTTAGCACGAGGTATAAGCGCATTTTTTGCGTGCATTGGGCGCAAATTATTGTTTAGGTTTTGTATCGTATTTTAGAAAAACAAAAATCTAGGTATGTAATATTCACAAGAGAAGCCGGCATGTATGTACGCTGCCTGTGGTAGAGGCACAATACAAAATATAACTTCGAAGTATTTATTTGTACCTACATAAAATAATTTAATAGCTAAATCTGCAGTAAACCGTAACCGAGTAACAATAAGCAACTGCCAAGAAATAAACGTTATTAGACGCGAAGTTTGTAACAATGTCGCCGTATACCTACAGTTTATGGCTCACATTATTTCAGCTTTAATTACGTACATAAATTTTATATATTCTGCAAGTCCCGGCGGTACAGATCCCGAGTTATTGCTATAGTATTATACAGCTATTATTCTATGCAATAAATATTAGATGAAGCTTTGTCAAATGAGCAGATATACTTTTAGAGGGGAGAGGAAAAACGCGTAAAACGCGGCGAGCGATGCGAGCGACGCTGAACTAAGAGTTTTGCATATAATATGTATTTTTGGACTGGTACAATAGACAAGCGGACTGATTTTTTTATTGCATATATATGAATAGTACTCTTAAATTTGAGTAACTTCTCAGAAGAAACTGTATATCAAATAACAATATGTTCAAAGGTACAGCGATTTTTGACAGATTTTAATTAATTAATTATATTTATTTATTACTCAAATTTAATAATACATAATACAGTTTAGCAATTAACAAAGACATTTCCACAAAGTAGACAATAAAGGTAACATCGGCAGCCGTACTAGTATTAACTGTGTCACAGCTGCCTGAGTTTTCGGCTCGAGGAACTAAGAAAAAGTACAATATGACTGTTGAACTAATACAGGTAAATAAATACATTCAAACATAATTGAATGAAGTTAACATAACAAAAATATTAGTAAATTCCGAGATGGTACCATGCAATGTGTTGTTTGTGTGTGAATGTGTGTGTGTGTTGTGTAGTGTGTGTGAAATGATTTGTATACAAAATTTCGCGAGTCTCGTAATACCGCTCCATACTAAACTTAACCTACAAGTGACGTCACTTGTAGGTTAAGGTGTATGAAGTATACGGCCGCAGGAATATATTTGTAAATATCTTCGATATTTGTGCGTTTAAGTTCATACTTACCATAATGAATGTTTTTGTATATGATGTAAATCAACTAATGAATTTCTTTTGGTACTTTTAAATGTATTTAATTAGTAAACTACACATAAAATAATATATTTTTTACATTTACCAAGTAATAATGCCTCAATATTTCTGAATATATTAATGAAACTAAATATTTCAGATGTAGTCCGATCCCCTATTGTCACAAAATCCGGTAGTGCCCAATTTTGACCTTAGTGCCATGCAATAAGGTCTATAAGTGATATGAACATTGCACGTGTACCTATATATTGGGTTCATCAAAATACTAAACCACACAGTAATAAACGGGTAACTGTTTGAAAAAGTGATTGCATGCAATTACGTAAGCAAATTGGTATTGAATACGCACAATCAAATAAAAGTAACAAAATTGTGATCGCCAAATCTAGAAATTATCTATCTATCTATATAAAAGGCAATTTTAGGCTAGAAAATTTGAAATTTTGCGCACACATTCCTCACATGACGTAGTCCACCAATGAAGATTTTTTTTAATTCAACCCCTGAGGAGGTAAAAATCAAAGCTTAAAACCTAATTTCACACGGGCGAAGCCGCAGGCAATTAATGCTAGTTACCAAATAAATTATTAGTAATTTTACTGTATTTATTGTTAAGAACCATTTAAAATTAGCAATTTCCATGCGGTTCCCATACTTGTCTGTCAGCCAATTATGTCATAATGTTCATACGACTGATACTTATTTGGTTCGAAATGAATAAGACGCGTGGCGAGGATTACAGGCACACGACACCGGTAATATCGACATAATCCCGACGACAAAAGAAGGTGCTCTTTGTTAAATAACAGTTAATGTATAATATTACACCAGCGGCCAAGGGATTTGGACCCCTTGTAGTCTAGGGACTGTCTTAAAATGGGGACAATATAAAACGAAACTGATAAGGCAAATGATGATTAAAAATAGAAAAGAATATGACTATAAACTGCCCGGATTTAATATAGTGGATTACTATTCACATATTTACTTTGAAGTTTTACAACTATTAACAAGTAGGTAGAATGTATAAGTTCAAAGTAAACAAGTGACTAAAATTGTGTCATTGTTTTTCATTTGAATAGGCAATCGGACAATTTTTTTTATTGCATAAATGAATAGTACTCTTAAATATGAGTAACTTCTCAGAAGAAACCGTATATCAAAAGTATTGACTTTTTGGTCGACTTTAGTATGGAGCGTTTTTAGGAGGCTCGCGAAATTTTTTATACAATTCGCTGTACCTTTGAAAATATTGATTTTCAAAGGTACAGCGAATTGTATAAAAAATTTCGCGAGCCTCCTAAAAACGCTCCATACTAAAGTCGACCTACAAATACCGTCACTTGTAGGTTATAGTATATGAAGTATATGGCCGCCGGAATATATTTGTAAATATCTCCCATATTTGTGCGTTTAAGTTCATACTTACCATAATGAATGTTTTTGTATATGATGTGAGTAAATTAATGGTAATGATGTAGGTTTTGTTTACCAATTTCGCAAAAATAATATATTTTTTTTGGTACTTTTTAAATGTATTTAATTAGTAAACTACATATAAAATAATATTTTTTTTTACATTTACCAAGTAGTAATGCCTCAATATTTCTGAATATATTAACGAAACTACATATTTTAGATGTAGTCCGATCCCCTATTTGTTTATAATTCCCTTATCAGTTTCACAGTTATTTTTCTCTGTAATTTACATATAAATTTGTAGTTTGAATGTAACATAATTACTAACTCAATATCAGTTCTTACATTATTCACAAATTACAATACAACGGGACGGGAGTAGCAAAAATCGGTCACTCGCATTTGTCACATTGTGCGCGGCTGTGATTGAACTATTGTTTTCGATACATCGGGGAATATCGGGAATTATATTTGTATTGGGAACGAGAATTTGATATTTTTATCACTATACTTAAATATGAACTGGAATAAATATATAACTACATCTACTCCTACAACCTATAACCGGGAACGGGATAAAAAGTATCCTATGACCGTCTCCTGGTCCTAAGCTACCTCTCTACCAATTTTCAGTCAGTCGTTCTTGGGTTATAAATAGGATAACTAACACTTTCTTTTATATTTATTCTATAGATTCTCATATCCACCAAATACACCTGCAAATTAGTTATGACAAATACTATGATACGAGAATTTAACATGTAATTTACAAGAATACGAAATAATATAAAATAAAACAACAAAGGGTTATAATAATTAATCAAAGGAATTTTGTGTGAACAATAACATAATGACATCAAATGGTTAAAATAAACCTGAATCTACAAGACGGCACACTACCTACAAATGCTCACAATACGAACAATACCGGCTATACTAATTAATGTATTACATAAATTTACCCCCACAATTATGTCGCGAAATATAATTATGTCGCAAATAGGAGCAAATATAATTGAGGTATAATTTTTGCGACGGCTGCGGTAGACACAAATTAAAGAACACAAATTGTTAGAACAAACATGACGCTAAATTCCCATTGTTTAGTTCAAAACAAGCCAATTTCAGTCCAAATCGTGTAAGCGCTGATAATTTGTAACAATTGTTCTAATGAATACCGAAACGTGCTCCCAACTGATTGCCGATCGGTTTTCCAACGATTCATTGAATATTGAAATTATTCATCGGGCCTTAGGTATAACGTAATCATTAGAATCATCATTCAATGAAACTCGAGTGATTTGATTTTAAATCTAATCAACGGTTTCAATTTCGCATATTTTTTAATCATAAAACACTGGTACATATCGTGTTTAAATTCTTGGTGATAATGACAACATGGTAAGTGAGTATCATCTCGTGTGATAATCTCAACATCTTTGTTCACTTAAAAGTGTTGGGGCGTTAATGATTATGAATTAATGAGCCGTGCAATACTTACTGTCGAGCCATTTTGAGTCGTATTTCAATGTGCGCTTGAACGAGAACTCCCTGCGTCCCGTCGTCAAGTTATGCAGATCTGTCCGGAAGATAACGGTATCGGCCTTAGTGAACTCCGCATTCGTACCGGAGTACAGAGCTGGGAGTGAGCCCGGGTTTCCTTTTTCGACCCACAACGCGGTGGAGTTATCCGCGGGGTCGTACGGACATTTGGCGACTCCCATGCCGATTCCCGGCACGTACTCGTGACGGGGCAGGTGCGTCAGGTTGGACTGAAACAAAACATAACCATTTATTTTTACCGCCACAGAATATATACAAATGAGAACGCCCGGATGGAAACGATCTCCACTGGAGCCATAAAATTTAAATGCTTATTTCCTACATCTGAAAACTTCGATTTCAATTGCCATTAATCAAGGCCACTTTAAAAAACGTGCAGTCGATTTATGCGTCTAGGAGTGTCCAAGCTGCCCACCCCAATGGAAACGCATCTGCTATTAATTTTTTTAAAAATTGTCTCTCGCACGTCCGACGATTTATTGTCTAAACTTGATACTCGAATATTTTCGATCCTCGGGCGAGCTCGTCTATTAGTATAATGCGATGGGCGGCGGCGCGGTTTCCGAAATTATCATAAAATTACTAAATGTAGCATGAACGTGGGGCGGGCAGCGGGCCCGTAGTTGCGGATAGAGACTTTATGTAAATTTTAACGACGCTGCGACCATCGGGACCACCTGCGCCCACCCTCCCCTGCCGGAGGCACCTGTCGAAAACCTATGCCGTTTTTATTTCAATAAGCCGAAGATTAAATTAGGCGTGCGTGAAGACCGCCGCCAGCGTGCGGGGGACTTGGGGGGGACGTGCGGGGGACTTGGGTAACTTCTTATACTTTTACTTTGGGGTCCAGTAATCGTTTCAAACCTTCATAACCTGACATGGATCAAGAATTTTTATAAGATTTTGGATTTCTATATTTACATTGAGATTTCAAGGAAAATACTGTCTAATATTATTGGTTTCTTTCGAAATGACTTCCATTTTTTCGTAGGAATAGTAATCATAATTTAATACATAAAATAGGTACGTAACGGTTGAGAATTTTATTTCAAAATTAGTGAACTTGAATATTGAAGAATTACTAAATCATAATTTTGGGTATCAAAAATGTCACAAATATTCTTCCTTTCTTACAAGAATAATTATTCAATTGAAACCATTTTGTGATCGGAATATTATAAGCACGTAAGTCCAGTGTCAATAGAACGGATAGGAAGAGCTGGAGGCGTTTCCCTCAAAGAAAGTTCGCGAACCTTCATTAGTCCCCTGTTTTGTTTGTTCACAAAATTACCATCTTCAAAGCGTCAGCAGTGAGCCGTCGCAACGATTATATTGATCAAAACTTGGCAAGGATTTACATTATTTAGGATAGAACTTAAATTTAATTTCAACAGCACGAAAGGTCAAACAAAGTTTCCAACTTTAGAGAATTTAATTTTAACAATATATAAATTTAAGAACCTTCAAAACCATAGATTCTGTTTCAAATATTCATAAAATTATGTAGATAAAAATAATCGAATGTAAATAGCCTCGTATACACTGTTAAAACTCTGTCTTGGAACAAGCATAAGAAAACTACAAAATTTCATTTTAACAACATAGAAATTTTTCCCAAAACCCTAGATAGATGAAGATGAATGAATGATGAAAGAATGATGATGATACTAAAAACAATCGCGTATAATGTCCTTGTATATGTATCGTACTCGTAAAATTCTTGGAACAAGCACAAGAGTAAAACTACTGTGTCGTAAAGTAACCAGGTTCTCAGGTGCACGGGATCCTCTCTACATCATGGACTGAAATGGCTTTCCAATACTTGAATATGTTTTAACGGTAATTTCCCAAAACATCTGCTTTACTTTTAATCCTGGTGATTGGGCCAGTTTAGTGCTTTTCCATAAAACTTATTTATGCGTAAGAAAATACTCACTTATTGTTGTCGATAATTATTCTGGACTAGCTTTTGCCCGCGACTATGTCCGCGTGGAGTTCGATTTCCATACATAATTTTAACCCCTTTTTCACCCCCCTTAGGGGCCGAAATTTCAAAAATTCTTTTTTAGCGGATTCCTACGTCATTGCAACTATCTGTATGCCAAATTTCAACAAAATCCGTTTGGTAGTTTCGGCTGTGCGTTGATAGATGAGTCAGTCAGGTTTGCCTTTCATATATTTTGATTTTAAATACTTTTACGTGCAGACTACAAAGGAAATCTAACGTTAGCGAACCCTGATCAAAGTATAAATTAGTTCATATTGAAGTTCATATTTATAACTTAGATGTCTCAGCGAATTGGATACATGTACCACTTTAGTTGTTTAATAATTAAACCGAACCTTATTAGCATTCCTTACCGAACTCACTTTGATGCTATTTCGGCTGTATAAACATATAATAACATTTATAATTAAGTTATCATACGAGTTACCCTCAAACACACAAAGGACGCTCAAACGGCAGGATATTGGAAGTTTTGGCAACTATGTCACTATCAGTGTATCGGCTAATGATTTTACGAAACTGACGTAGATAATAATATTGGGCACACTTTGAGAATTTCACTACGAGTTATAATATGCTTAAAGTTTAGTAATGGCTTATACTAATAGTAGCATCACTGCTTTTAAATAATAATAATAATTATGGACGCTTCACACGTCAGTCTGGTCCCGTGATAAGTAGCCAAAGAACTTGTTATGGAGACTAGACAACGGAAGTATATATTTTAATACTCTTTACTCTACATATTATGATATTGCAGATTTTTATTATATTAAATACATATTTAATAATATAATAATAACTCTTAACACCCATCTCGGTGACGGTTTCATTGAAACCAGGCCAGTTACGCAGGAGTAATTTTATAATGCCCAAGTGTGTGCGCAGTACAAAAGAGCACTCTCTCTTCCTGTACTCTCGTAATCCAGTGGGACGGATAACCGACACGACTGACGAGGCGCAGGTCCGGCTTTTAACTACTCTCACATATTTAATACACATCCATGAACTAGTGACACAGAAAAACTTTTTTGTTCCTTTGGTGGGATTCGAACCCGTAACCCCCAGCTTGAGCATCAATGCGCTTAACTGTTGGACCACAGAGGTCGTCAAAAGTTTAAACTTTGAAGAATAAGAAGAAAGAGCATTTAATTTTTACTCGTCATCCGAAACATGAAGAATTTCATGGTACAATAAAGTATCTACTTCTAAATTCAAACTGACGGTCAAGTGTTAAGTATACACGCTTATTGAATAACATAATAATATAATAACTTCCCCACACCGATCTCGGTGACGGTGGCCGGTTTCATTGAAACCAGGCTAGTTACGCAAGAGTAATTTTATAGTGCCGAAGTGTTTGCGGAGTACACAAGAGCACTCTCTCTTTCTTTACTCTCATAATCCAGTGGGACGGATAACCGACACGACTGGCGAGAGAGGCGCAGGTCCGACATTTTACATGCCCATCCGACGTATGGATCATCTTTCTTATCAGACAATCAGGTGATCAGCCTGTATTGTCCTAACCAAACTGGGAAACAATATTTTTTGTTGTTTCAATGCGGTAATCGAACCCACAACCTCTGAGTCTAGCGCCAATGCTCTAAACACTAGACCACGGAAGCTGTTAGATTTATTGAATATTATGATATTAGCTTCATATTCAGAACAGTGAAGCCTTAGCAATGTAGCTTTGAATTACTTATGCGCAGTCTATCAAAATGTGATGAAATCTACATACAATCTTGCAGCACAATGCCTGTTTAGTGCAATATTGGCTACTAATCCTGCACAGAACTGCACCGGTGCTCGCTGCAGTGAAATATGTTCCAATGCGCCAAAACGACAAATATAAATACATGCAAAGTCTAAACAATGTGCTTACAATAAATTTGTTGAAAGGCTTTGAATAATTTTATCGCTTATGGAATTTTGGTTCCGATTTATTTGTTAAAGAATATTTTAAAGTTATACGCAGAATTATTCAGATATCTAAAAATATATATTTTTGGACTGCCTATAGTTTACTTTTAGCAAAAATTGGGCATAGAATTAGGGTCAGTTTACACCGCGACGATACGCGACGCAGCATTTTTTAATAGCTATTCAAAATTGAATTTTATTCCCTACACAAAAAGATACATATTTCATACGACATCAGTCATACACTGCAGCGCGGTGCAACCTGACATTCGAATTCTTACAATGAAACGTGTATATTCTTGAGTAATGAGTAAAGTTACTATTAAATAAAATTAGTTTATCAGTTCCTCGATCGGGAAGTCGTATTCAAAATAGAAAAACATTTGACTTGCCAATACACCGGACTAATTATGGACAAAACTCCCCGTTATACCGTATGTGTTCCGCATACAACAAAACCTGCGGTGATTTAGATATATTTGGTGCTTCTGTTCAATCCTTTAAACAAAAGTTATACCTACTATAAAAATTGTTAGTCAATAATACCACTTCACAGTGCGCACTAATATCATTTGTAAATTTGATTATATTTGCATGTAGTATTCACTTCCAGAAGGATTTACACTACGTTATGATTATCTTTGTTTTTATAAATAAGCAAATTTTGTGTAATATCCAGTTTAGTGAATCAATAAAAAAAAAAAAGTTCAATTTTGAATATCTATTAGTACTGTGTCGCGTATCGTGTTATTTCGGTTTGAATTGCTCCTTACAATACTTGCATTAATTACCTTGCAATATCACGGACTGTTAAAACTTAAAATAAAATGTTATAAAATGTAATTAGGTTTCTTGCTTAAGAAACAAGAATAACTAGACATAAGGTCGTAAAAAAACAACCGTAATTGCGGCAAGACTAACATTTTTAAAAACCTTTCATTCCAATTGGCGCTTTTGTAAGAAGCTCTCGTCATAAACTCTAGCGCTATTCACCTACTAGAATCTTAATGAGAGAAAACGATAAAAACCGAAGGAATACCGTCTGAATACTATGTTAGTTTGTATTAAGTTTAACGATGACGGTAAACTCGGGACAAAAATGGTTACGCGAATACGTATGGCTTATAAAGTGATCGCCGAGGGCTCTTGCGTCGAGACGCGTCATAATTACGTTAACGATATAAGTGTACTGAGTGACGCATATGACACTTAGTCGGCGCAAACGGGCGACAAGTCGCCACAACTGCATAATCTATACCTATATATACTAATGATAGAGGAAAAGTTTGTTTGTGTTTTTTTTGTTTGTTTTCATTGAATAGGCTCCGAAACTAACTGACCGATTTTGATGAAATTTGGCACATATATAGAGTAGACTACGAGGAAGGACATAGGCTACTATTTGTCGCAGAAAAATGTACGGTTTCAGCGAAATTAATTTTTGGACGCACGAAGTCAACATCTATCTGTAATATTTTGGGAAGTTGTCGCTACATTATATGCGACTTACAGTAGAGCAATGCGTGGCAACTTAAAATATATGCAAATTGTGTAGCGGTCGCGAACGTCGGTAGCTCGTTTGCGGTGAACATATACTGGAGTCTGGAACTGGACCGGAAGTGTTGTGCATGATATTTAAAATCTACGTTTAAAATTACATTAAGCTCGCTTGGGCTTCTTTGTCGAAAATGTTACTAACAATCCCTTTTGACTAAATGTTTAGCCTTCACCCTTCAGCCAAATTTTTTCTACCTAAATTTAAATTAACGTTATAATATCTCTTTTAAAATGTTGACTAACATTATAGAAGACTACAAATAGCCATTTAATCCACAGAAAGAAATGATCAACCGCTTAACAATATAAAACAAAACGTGTATGTCATAAGACCGCATATAATAACAATACATCTGCGAGACAGATTCGTTTTCAATTTAAATGGGAACAATCAATAAGCGAGGCTTATCGCGTTTTGTTCGAACGGGACAAATGCGACGTTTTAAAGCTACAAATTGTCCTGTTAGGGTTATTCAAGTTTCGACAACTGTTGCTATTGGTTTGTGTAGCTAAAGTTTTATAAATTTTAGAGAGTATGAAAAAAGAGGAAAAGGCAGATTTTTTTTATCACGGAACTGTAAAAGTTTGTATTTTTAACCGACGAATAAACCGAAGGAAGTTCTTAAGTCAACGCGTATATATATATTAATCGACACTTTGTTTTTGTTTTTACTTTTTTAACTTGGGCAATTACTTAATATATTACATAAAATAAAAACTGTCTTCTTATTATTGTGTTGAAACTTGAAAATTTAAGGAATTAGTGTACGACATGGCGTTTAAAATGACATAAATTAAAAAGAAATTGTATCTACATATTATAAACAACATAACATACACGTAACACAATTACATAATATTATAAAGTACTGTCTGTCTGTATGTGGAAGCTAATAAGCGGTGCAGTGCAGCGGTCCCGGCGCTTAAAGCTAATAAAAGCAATTTAATTAAAAACACGAAAACTTATTACCTCGGAACCCATACTTTTGACTGGATTTAAGGGCGCAATAAAATGTGTTTAGCTGCTGAACTAATTAATTGTGTTTACAAAAACCTTGCTAATATTGTGCTGATTTAAATAGCACCCCTTAAAATTATCTACTTAGTATTTTAATTCCTGAAATACTTTTTTTATTACTTAGGGTGTTTCTGTGTATTCGTCCGAAAATAATTTATTTTTTCAAAAATAGGTTTATACTTGGGTTATTTTTGTCTAATATATAAGTTATACAAGCATATTTTATTTTAAGGAAATATAAAGTATTATAAAGACACTCTCAAAAAGCCTTGCCATTTTTACGATATTTATTACTTGTACAATGTAGTACTTACTAATAGTAATGTAGTACTTACAATTCACTTTTTGTGTCAAATTCTTCTACCACAGAGTAGCTGCGGTAGCCCCTAACTTTATGCCCTATCAATCGCGTACATGTGATTTCACTCATTTTTGAAACTGACGCTCCCTTACCCTGGGGTGGATGCATTACTCAAATGACAGATTATATTGCAATACTTTCGGCTTATTTCATCGGAAAATATCTTTAAGTCCCCTCGCGGTGGCTATTTGTAAGATTTGACAGTGCTATTCACTTTTATCGCAAAGAAAGCAGGACTTGAAAGGAAATTTTTCAAAAATGTTTAGCTATTATTACCTTTTTATGGCTTTATGAAAGTTTTAATACTTCTGTGTCTGTAAGCCTCAGTTTTAACATTTAAAAGCTTCAAGGAAATGAGTTCCAAAATCGCATAAAACACGTCTTTATGATCTACTTTACGATCATCCATTAGCTTAAAAGCCTGAAATTTGCATGCGATTAAAAAATAATATCGCTCGAAACATTTTTGTTAGTTTTCACTTATCGCCAAAATACAGATTAATATCAGTTTGTAAACATAACTTAATTGGCAGTGGATTTAAAAGGGGCGGCGGTATCTCTGTTGTGACAGTACTCTGTGCATTAACACGAGATGTCTTCCCTACAAACGTATATTTTCAATTTTCAACAATTTCGCTGGGGCTTTTTAATAAAATTTATCGCTGAAAAGATTAGATGAGGCTTTAAAATGTCTGTTAAAATTTAATGCTCGTTTTTCTTATTTTTAATTAGGTGTCAAAATTGGGAAAAAGTGGAGTAAAAATAGCATTGATATTAGAACTCTTAAGTTCTTTTTAAAAACGTTAATAATAAAAGTTAAAATGTTTTTTTAATTCTATAATTTAAAGTGAATTCAAGTTTAATATTTAACTTAACAAATATTTGAGAACTATAAAAGTGACTAGACTTTGAATTGCTTAGTTTTGCTACTTGCATAGTATAATTATCGCGAAATATGATAGTTATTTTTTTAATAAAAATAGTCTTTAATAGACTAGATAAAAATGAATTCATATGAGACAAAATTTTCACAGATTTATCCATACATTGTGCAGGTTTTGTCGTTTCAATAAAACTGCCTATATCAAACCGTAATGGGTTATTGAAAAAACGTAAAAATCGCAACGCACACGAAACAAGGATGTACTCGTGTGGATGGCGATTTATATTCATAGTTTAAAATTGAAGGCTCGCTAAACGGCAAAAGGATATAACCCGATAACACACGCGAGGGGTCAAAACGACCGCCACATAAAATTATATGAAAGTCAAGTGCGGGGAAAGTGAGAGGTGTTAGAGCCGAGGCGAATTTATTGCGGCCTGCTTTCGATATCTATTGTTGAAATTTTTTATGACTTTCGAAAAAATATTCCCGACGAGTAATGACGCAGGTAAGTGGCCCTATAATGTGCGTCGAAAGCGTTTTGTGTGCGAAAAATTGGCGCGGCCGAGGCTATTAGCATTTTCCATCAGTGGGCTGTCATTACAATTTACAATGAAGTGTGTATTTATATCCTGTCTGATGCACCGACTGCGAAAAATACGGCCATTGTTCGCGGAGTCACGTGCGAGAGGATTGCCTGTGTTTTTATTTTTAATCGACCACGGCAAAAAGTTATGATTTATGTCTGTATGAATGCGTGATTTTTGCGTTATTTTGGCTAGTGCTCTAAGGTTTTCATTACACGTGAGTTGACGTTTAAAATAACAAAGAAGCATCGACATAGCTTCTACAAGGCATATTATTTTGTAGCAGCCGTAGCCGTTCTACGAAAATGAAGTTAGGCGTAGCAGAGCTACAGCGCGTAGTTCTACGTCACTGTGCGTAGGGTAGATCGACGTAGCTTCTACAAGGCATAATATTATTATAATATTATGGTATCATCCGTAGCCGTTCTACGAAAATGTAGTTAGGCGTAGCAGAGCTACGGCGCGTAGTTCTACGTCACTGAGCGTAGCGTAGAGGATGCGTGTAACGCGTAGCTTCGATATTATGTACATAACTAGTTGATACCCGCAACTTCGTTTGCATAGAACTAACGGAAACGGAACCCTATTTTTTTAACGGAACCCTAAAATAAAAGTAGCCTATGTTAGACCAGCTATCTGCCACTGAAAGCCCCGTGAAAATCGGTCTAGTCGTTTCGGACATTAGCCGGAACAAACAGACAGACAGACCGACAGACAGACAGACAAAAATTTAAAAAAATGGTATTTTATTGTAAGTGCCGAATATACATTCATATGCATTATGTGAGAAGCTGTTAATTTGAAATTACAAACAGACACTTCAATTTTATTTATTTGTATAGATATATAGATATTTATCGTAGCCAGTAGTATTACCTTGTACTATTATTTATTATGTGGTTAGTACTAACTGCTCCGTGAGAGCTCCGTGGCCTAGTGGGTAGACTGTTTGGTTCGCACTCGAGAGAGTGCAGGTTCAAATCCCAGGTTGTGGCGTGTACCAATGAGACTTTTTCAGATCTCAAGTACATCATACGGACGCTCTTACGGTGAAGGAAAACATCGTGAGGAAACCCGCACATAGTTGGCCCCAGACGTATTGACTAGTTCATTCCTCTGGACTAGGCTGACTATGTTGTGAGAATGCCGTATGTGCTTGGGCAACCATACGACATTTAAAAACCAACTGTCCCAGGCACTGCAGTATTTCAAGAGTGGTTACTTCGCTTGGAGAATACTGTATAAATCATCCATTAACGGATGTAAAGGCCTAAGTTAGTTTAGTAGTACTAACTACGCTTTTATTACGATTTATTAATTTTTTTATCATATATTATATCATACGTGAAGTGTGGCTTTTAATACAGTTTTACGAGAATTGTGCGAACGGAGGAGAATAAAATTTGTCACATTGAGAGTTTAAGTGGAAGAAGATGTGGAGAAAACTAATATTTTTAAATAATGCTTAGAAAATATATGAAATTAATATAAACAATTCACACTACCGTGCATTAGATACAATTTTGTTAACACGTTGACGTTTGTCAATCTGTCTCAATATTTTTTTGTATATTTTATTACAAAACATAAAAAAGGAAAGATGCGTATTTTATTATTTAAAATCAAGAATGTATGAAATAAAAGTCCTTTTTCAGTTTGAATCTATAGATTATTATTATAACCATTATTATTACATATATACAAAGAATACATAAAACAAGCGTATCAAATTTTAATAACATTTTGTCTATGTTATATAACGTCGAGGAAAATATACGAAAAATCGACACGCTCAAGTTCACATGAAAAATCATCATCCGATCGTCTTCACGGCGGCGTTCGGTTAGAAATTTCTGAGGAAATTCAGTTCGTCTCACGGTGTCGTTTGGAATCACTGGCGTGAAATTCGTCGCCTGCGAAGACGGTGGTGTTACGAGTACGATACTTTAAAACGTCTTCTCGGAATGGGAGTTTTAGGAAAAGGGTGCAACTAATGTTCGCTGATTTAATTACACGAAACAATTGTCGTTTATAGTGAAAAGTTTCTATAGAATTTTGGAGTCTGACTTGCAATAAAAAAAGTAATAGAAAAGTAAGTTATATTGGGATTCTTTTTCCAGTTTATCAGTTATTGAAATTTATCTCTTTTGTGTAATATTTGATTACACAAAAGAGTTAAATTTCAATAACGGTTTACAGCCAAGTGCGTATCAGGCCACGCATAGGATAGGGTTTCGTAGTCAACTTATTATTTCGTTGTTTTTGTACGAATTCTACAAGTTAGGCCTCTATGACTCCAGAACAAACAAATATATATATAAGTCGTTATAAAACTTCAAAGTTCATTACATAAACTACCATCGTGATTTTTTTCAGATTTTTCGAGCAAACCGAGCTTTTAGCAATCTATTTGAACAAAAAATGCGTATCGTCTTAGCTACCTCTAATTATTTTTCGTGGTTTGATTTCAGCACTTTGCCGACGTGATAAAACATATTCATGCAAAGTTTCATTTTTTTAGCACTGACTGTTTGGACAGACATGACGAAACCATAAGGGTTCCGAGTAGTAAACTACGGATTCCTAAAAAGTGAATTATACTGGTGAAATATAATTTATCAATAAATTTGAAAAAAAAAAAAATGATCACCTTAGCACTACTACTTTCATTTCAACTTTTACATTTATCAGCCAGCACAAAACTGGTACATAGATTTATCAGCCAACCTCCCAAACCTCAACTGTTGCACTTGGCAGGGGTCCAGTACCCAACAGCTACTTACGTCGAGCGCCGACACTGATATCATGGACGTATATTTTCAATATCGTGTAAGGTGCTTTCTTAGCGAGACACTTGATATTGCAGGGCATTTTTCAGCAAATACTTTAGCAAATATATTTTACAAATGCATATAAGTTTAGAACGTGTTTGGTCACAATATTTTTTTACAGAGTGCTAAACTGTGTGAGTTTTTCTATTAGCATTCGATCGTGAGTGCGTTTGGTGTTAACTAGTAATTTGTGTGTGATTTGTACAGCGCCACCTATGTAGTTGTAAACGCGAGAAACGAAACATGTGAGTGCGAGTCACATACGAAATTCTAGTGAACGCCAAACGCGCTCATGATCGAATACGAAAATAAAAACACACTGATTCAAATTAACAGTAAAATGGTTTTCAAATGTAATTCAAAACATTTTTAAATATTGCTTTATTACTAGAGGATATAGTATATACTCACATATAAGACCCAGTCCTTGGGGCTGTGTGCGTTGGTGCCGCAGACGTACAGCCGCGAGCCGTCGCCCATCGGCTGGATCACGCGGATGTGGTTCCGGCAGTCGAAATTCTGCAACAAATAGACACATAGAATGTCAGCCAAATGTAAACCAAGCATTTTATTATTATTTTATTTATAACAATTACGGTATATATATTAGTAGTAGGCACTAATTGACACGGAAGTCCTTATAATATTATTTGGAAATTAAAGTTCCTTTTTTCATTGTGAGTAATTTTAAAGTGAATAATTTCAATAAGTAGTAGCTATGTCAGTTTAGTCATATTTTTAATTGTGTTTTTAATCTATTACCAAAATATTTGTTACACTGAAGGTTCGCTTGTCGATATACACGCACGCCTTTTTGGGTCTGAACTTTAAGTCAATAATATTATACTAGTACGGTGTTTGTTTGTCCAACACCAAGACTAAGCCCTTACAAAAATAATCCCTAAAGTCCTCCAACCACGTCCATACTCCACATAGAGTGTTGCCAGCTGTGATTATGCAAATTCCAGCCAACATAAATATTGGACAGCCCATTAATATTCTGCAGGAATATGCGTCGCTCATTTCCCGAATAAAACGATTCAACACAAACAATTGCACCATTTGCGTTTATTAACTATGAAACTACAAACTCAAAAATTATTATTTTCGTTGATCTAAACAGCTACAACATAGGAATAAAAAATAAACATATACATATATACTTAAAGTTTGGTATTTTAAATAATATTTAAACTCCCGTAACTCCAAACGGTTGTAGTAACAACAAATGAATAAGTTTATAAAATAAATTTTGTATTTATTTTCATACATTTTCAACTGATATGACGTCAATTGTGTATCAATATAATTATGTATTTATTATGTACTTTTCGAAAAGCAAATAAAGAAAAACTATGATAAGACAAACTTATGCATGTTCCCCATTGAAAAGAACTATCCAACGTCATATTATACAATATCTCACGGGAGTACTATACTTTTTCAGGATAAAAAGTAGCCTATGTTTTAATCCAGAGCTCAAACTACTACCATATCGAATTTCATCAAAATCCGTTTAGTAGTTTTAGCATGCAAGAGTAACGAACATCCATCCATTCATACAAACTTTCAGATTTATAATAATAGTAGTATTGCTATAATTGGAGGGCGGTCCCAATCTGCCCATTCTTCATTATAATCATGGACACTACTGTCAAAAATACCAACAGTAATTTTCCAGTAGTCACTACGTCGTATAAAAAGTAATCCGACCAGCCAGTATAATTGTCGGTCGGATATTTGCGAAGTAGTTCGTGTTTATATCGGACTGCGGCGAGTGCGGCTGGTCGGGAGATTGAAACTAATTTTCTGGACGTCACGACATACCGCCGCCATTGTTCGGATATTCTGACAGAATTTGAATTTTACCGAGCGCAGGCAAAGGAACCCGAGCCGAGCGTGATTTCTGTGACTGATGAAGTTTGTGAAGCGGGATATCGATTCTTGTTTGGAAATGTTATTCGTGTGTGGATACTACACTACAATTGACACTTCATCTTCTTCGCTACAAACGTGTAGTAGGTAATATAAATCTTCTTCTTATATATAAAAATGAATTACTGTTCGGTAGTCTCGCTAAAACTCGAGAACGGCTAGATTTGGCTAATTTTGATCTTAAAATAATCGTATCAGTTCAGAAAAGGTTTAAACGGTGAGAAATATTGGAAAAGGTGCAGGTTGTAGGAGTAGGTGTAGGACTAGGACGTAGGTTGCATTGTAGGTGTAGTTATTTATTCATAATAGTTCATATTTAAAACAGAACAACCTGTGTCAGGATAGCTAGTAAATAAATAAATAAATCTTTATTTCGAACCACACAAATCCATATAAATAAATTATGGTTACGTTGCTATACCATTATATGACGCGCGCGCCGCGGCTAAAGTAATGTCAGACATGTATCTTTACATGAAAACTACACAACAATTTAATACCATAAGGGGTGAAGAACAAGTCTTACAAAGTATCGCATGTTGCAAGAAAAAGGTTTTCTTGTTAGTAGTTTCGATTCGGAACGGGACAATAAACAATTAGTGCTCCGAACATTTTCACGTAAAAACTTGCGCCGCACTTCGCGCAACTTCGAGATTGTTCTAAAGTAATTATCGGATTAATATACTTGAGCGTTTAGCCGCTGTACTGACGCGAACAGAACAGTTTTGCGAGAAACAATCAGAATTAAGGAGAACAATCGAGTCCAAGTTTCAGAGACATAAAGGTGAATGCGTACTAGGTGACGTAATGACCACGAAGCGGCGCGCGCCGTCATGCGAAAATCTACGAGACAATTTTTCTTAATATTTTTATAGGGTTTAAATATTTACTTAATAAAAATATTTACATAACGAATGAGCTTTTAAATGTTGTTGTCTTTGTCTGACTCGTTGAAAAAGTCACTTGACAGACAAGACAGCAAGATTGAATAGCTCTAATCCATGTGTAAATATTTTTCGAGGTAAGGGGATATTAAAAGCATGACCATTGATCTAATCGACAGATTATTTAAAGTTATAAAAAGCTCTTTAATTTTTTAATGTAAAAAAATAACTTTTCAATTTCTAATCTTAACTTTTTTACAAACACGATATTAAGAATACAGCAGCCGATAAATTCAAATATGCTAAAACGCATTTCGCATTTCGGGTTATGGATTCAAAGATTTTGTCAACATTCTATGACTAATAAATATCGCGGTTGTAACAATCGTCGCGTTGTTTTTCAGTAGCGTCTAGTGTGCACGCACCCTAGCTCTAATACTTCGATCGGTCCATTTCGTTAATTATTCGCCACTTACTACGTAAGTCGATTTACGGCACTTTTTCGCGTTTTTCCAACAAATGGACTTTTGCTTAGACTAAGATTTATCACTTCAACCTTTTAGAGAAAAAAAAAATTAAATTGTAGTCTTAAAAATGCTTGAGTGCTTTTTTGTAGCTTCTTGGAGTTTTGTTATGTAAAAAGCCGAGAAAAAGTCTATGCAGCTAAGAAAATAATTATTTTTAAATTAACAGATAATATGTCCAACAAATTTTAAGGCAAGTTTCATTCATATAAACAGTTTTGTGAATTTAAAAAATAATTATTTGAATGTAACTAAATGTAAAAGTTTGTACCAAAATCCAGCAAGATATTCTTGCATTCCGTATACATTATTCTGGCTACTATAACTTTAATTAAACGTTAGGTTTCTTTCTAGGTCACTAGGTTTATAGCCGTTGCGAGATATAGCGAAGTAAACACTCTACAACTTCAACAATGTTAGGATGCTCGTAAAATTTTCCAGTCAGACCGTCAAAAAAGCTGATTCAATTTATTTTATCTTCCATTGGTTCAGTGTCACGAGTGTCGGGTTCGGCGTTTTGCCGACGGCGGTTCCCGGCCTTTTCCGTGTAACATCGTGTTTAGAAAAACTCCTTACGGCGAGAAACTTTGATTGTAGCCACGAGTACCCATTTCTTCCACGATCAGGGCTATATTTCTCTTTTATGATCCCCTTTTAATTCTAATAAAACAAATTTACTTTTTTCGCTTTACCCAAAGTGACATCTTTTATAAGACTTTATGTTGGATATAAAATTGGGAGTTCCTTTTTCTGAGCTGGTGAGTTTGTACTGTTACTACATAAACTTTGTCTGGACGACTTTAACTACTGTTATCTACGATAAAATAACACAGATTTTAATAAGCCTTTAAGACTTTATATAAAAATTGTTTGCTATTCTAATGTCTCACTAATACCCGAGAACGGCTGTACCGATTCGGCAAATGTTAGTCTTGATATTATTGTGATAGTTCTAGAAAGAGATTGCGGGGAAAATACTAAGAACGACGATTAAATTTTCCCATACTACCTGTCCACCGCGTTCAATTTATCACTTGACTGTCAAATATTTATAGGTGCGTTCAGTTCACCTGTTTGGCTATTTATTCCAGTTCGCAGTAAAGACAGAACAACGTGTGGCTGGATAGCTAATATACATTAAAAACTAACTTTTAGCTTAATTTTATTACACACCAGATGTTGCTCACGACATCGCGCGACGCGCAAAAACCGTACATATCCGCGATAAAATGTAGCCTATGTTCTTCCCCGTAGTCTACTCTACATCCGTACCAAATTTCATCAAAATCGGTCCAGTAGTTTCGGAGCCTATTCGATGCAAATAAACAAACAAACAAACTTTTCCTCTTTATTATATTAGTATAGACTAAAGATTAATAACATTTATAAAGGTAAGTTATAATATTACATAAAACGAAAATCTACTCCAAAATTACAAAGAAATTATTAAGTGTTACACTCTATAACACACAAAGCAAAACGTCACAAAATAAAACTATACCTATATTATAACACAGCGTAGCTTCGATTCCACGAGTATTATCGAATTAGTGCAACTTGTAACCCAATCTTAAGATCGGCCATAAAGGAGAAATAAAACAAATATTGCTTTTACGTAGAGATTGTAAATCAAAATTAACGGCCTTAATATAGCGGGAGAGCATGGCTTTAAGCTCCCCGCTATGAAATATGCTCCCGCCCACCGCTCACTGTTAAAAATGAGATTAACTCGTGATGGAAATAGTGCTAGTTATGTGCAATTCCTGAACAAAGGAGTTACAATTGATTTAATGCAGCCATAAAAGTAATAAGTTGTTTTGTTTTGGCGATCTCTTTTGATTTTGTGACTTTTTCACAATGTTTTTCCGTAATTTTTATCTAAATGCTATTACAATTTACAACTTACAACTACTGGAATAACATTTGATTTAATAATATTATTATATTATTATTCTTTAGATGGTATATAAAGGTGACCGATGTCACACAATTTGTGTTTTTGCTTGCTTTTGCCCGCGACTTTGTCCGCATGGAGTTCGGTTTCCATACAAGATTTTAACCGCTTTTTCACCCACTTATAGGGCGAATTTTCAAAAATAATTTCATAGCGGATGCCTACATCATTACAACTATCTGTAGACTGTGTGCCAAATTTCAGCAAAAATCGTTCAGTAGTTTCGGCTATGTGTGGATGTCAGTCAGGTTTGCCTTTTATATATTTCTATATATGTTTCTGTTGACCCAGAAAGAAAACTAAAGTAGGTACCTATGTGTCACTTTGGCTAACATTATAAGACGTATCCGATAACTGATACTAACAAAATGCAAAACTATGCTTTAAAAACTCAAGTTCAAATCGCTATCGCTATTTTAGACCTAGATTAAAATATTATTAGAAAAATAAACTAACCTCCGTTTTTCCTTTGGAGACACATTGCGCCACGTTGCTCGGCTCCAGGTTAATAGCGTCCCTCTGAAAATTAATTAAAAATAAATACAAAGCCATTTACAAGAATAAAAAAAAAAAAAAAAGTTGAGTGAACTTACATCACAATGTGTCGAACTTATATTGTTCATATTCAACCTATACAGCCGGTCCCTGGAACAAACAAATTTAATTAAAAACGCATACAGAGTCCGTCAAGGTGTTATCGAAAATTTATTAACAGTTTGACCTAGTTCCTGAATTCGAATTTATTCAGTGCGCTGTAAGGGTTTATGAATTCTTAAATGGAAATTCATTCGTTTTTATTTTTAAGTTAGTTCAAAATCAACTACAACCTACAATGTATGCTTGAGTTTGCTGATACCTATAATATACGAAAATCAATTATCACCATTTAAGATAAGTATGATATTGGCAAAGGCAGTGAAAATCATGACAATCTAAAAATTGTTGTGGATAGTCACACATTAGCAGCGCCCTGCTTACATAAATTTCAGACCACGCATTGGACTGCAGATCTAACTGTCGCGCTAAATACTACTAAAATATATGTATTCACAGCTTAGACAGTCGGCGTCATACATAATACCTACATTTAGGCAAGTGCGCGAATAAAACTGTGAAAAAATGTGCTCGCATCGATATGCCAGATCACACTGTCAGCCTTGCACACACCTACATTTTGTTTCCAAGCGAGGGTTAGAACGGCGCGTGCAGTTTCCCGCGATCCGAACTTTACGTGTGAAGTTTCTAATGAAAGTATTTCTTTGCTTTTAATATAAGTAAATGTTGTAAAGTTAATTAACAGTTTTTAATATTTTTGAAAATCCTTAAATGGTCTCATAAAAGTATTTTAAAGTATTTAATAAAAGTATTTAATAGTTCTGCCAATTTTAACAAAACAGTCACGTATAAGTTTCCAATTAAAGCTTGTCTTTGATCACAAATAGCCAAGAATTTACGGCAAATACGACAGAAAACGTTGCGTGGAAACGTTATCGGAATCGTTTCACTGTTTTATGTGGTTTTATGGCTGAAAATGTGATACGTTATTATTGGCAGGCTTTCGTGACGGTAGCCGTTGACCTATTTTGTCATTAGCTTTCTCGATTTCATTTCGAACTCACTTTTATTATAAATAGTTGAGAACAAAAGTAATTGTTGGCTTAAATGAGAAGATGTGCACACTGCCTAATCGGTCAACACCATATCACAGATTAATAAATACTACGTAAAAAATATCCTGTAAATAGTATTTTATAATCCTCTTGTTTACAAAATCTGATTGCAATTCCAATGTCTCGCTAAAACTCGAGAACGCCTCGACCGAATTGGCTAATTTTGGTCTTGAAATAATTGTAGATCTTCAAGGAAGGTTTAAACGGTGAGAAGTGTTTAGTATTATATATTATAAAATTTTGTCCTTTTACTGACAATATACCTACACGTGTATATTATGTATACACGTGTTGACTACCTCATAAATCGCTTTCTTATTTCCCTTTTCTACCCAAAATAAACTACTTTGTACTAATTTTATTGATACTGTGTGTAAACATAAAATTTTCTACCATAAAAGATTGGATGAGATTAGGGGTTGCATCGGTAGTACTTTATTACTACCCAATAACCACTAATGTATGCAAGTCATCCGTATTTTATGTTACATAATACCTCCATAGTTATTACGTACCTACATTAAAATATCATTATAATTTTATTATGCCGTCAGCATTGTTTTATAATTATTTTCTGTAGAACTAAAATAGTTGCATGTGAATAATTTGAACTGTGCTTGTAGGTCAACAGTAAAAAGTTGCCATGTATTTTTTAATAGTAGAAATGCCAGGGGGCAACTTATAAACCTCTTTGGAGGCCGATTACTCGAAAATAGTTGACTTGTAAAAAGTCGTGTATGAAACCTTGCCTTTATTTTAAAATAGCTGTTCAACGATACCCCACACGATGGGGTGGAATGAAAAAATTATTTTCATCCCCACTTCGTATGTATAGTGAGCCACCCCTAAAATATAAAATTATTGTTATTTTATGATGCCAAAACTAAGATCTATACATTATAGTTATTATAAATATAGAAGCTAGAAAGGCAGACTATAAGAGTTCCTTGGGTATTACGGAACCCTAAAATGACTTCCGTTGTAATATGAATACATTGAAGTAAAATGTTAAAAATAATACAACCTTTGTTTTTTCTAACAAACATAAAATTAAAATTTAGTGCTGCTAATAAAATATTTGTATAAAAATTTAATTGCAGCCTCATACTTAAGTAAAAAAAAAGGTACTCACATGGCACCCACATAGAGTGCATCGCGCTTGGAGTCGACGAAGAAAGTCCTGTAGTAGAGCATACCGCACGAGAATTCCCGGACATGATCTGGAAAGAGGAGAATGGGGTTTAATATACATTTATAATAAAGTTTGATGTTCGCAATTTATTTTTTGTGCAGAATACAGGTGATTGGTGTCAGTAAATAATATAGGTATTTTTCTTTATATATTTATTACTACATGTTGATAGTGACTTCGTGACTTCACGAAGCAAGGGGCAATTCTGCTAAATAAAACCTAATTTACATGCATTTACAAAGCACTTTGGGCGCTGATTACTCGAAAATAGTTGACTTTGTAAAAAGGTCATATTGTATGAAACCTTGCCTTTACTTTAAAATACCTATTCAACGATACCCCATGATGATACTTGTGTATCATCGTGGGTAGAATGAAAAAATATATTTCATTCCCACATCACATGTATGGAGAGCCACCCCTAAAATATAAAATTATTATTATTTTTTATATTATTTAATTATTATTATTAACCGAGACAATCTTTAACTATACCAAATTTCATCAATTTATATTCATAATTACAGAAGCCAGAGGCGCGGACAGACACATATACAGACAGACAGACGGACGGACAGAGCGAAACTATAAGGATTCCTTGAGTATTATGAAAACCTGAAAAGAGGGTTATAATAATGTAAAAAATACATTTTCAACGCTACCTTTGTGTTTTCAGTATCGAACAAAATGTATGATAATTTCCTAAAATCTGGTTTGTTTCGGTTCGTTTTGTGGTACCGAATGGGGAATGTAATTTAGTGCATAGGGATAATGGGGACAGGCAGCAGTAGGGGAGATCCGGTCACGCACAAGTAGCGATAGCTCGACATCAAGTGAGCAAACTGGAAATCGTAAAAGTGTACGTGACTCCATGCAACGGCCATCGAGATTGATGCTTCATAAAACGTTTTATACGCACGATATGCTTTATTTGGTAATTAAATATTATTGTTTATTAATAGCTACAATTGTGATATTTGTTCTCTTTGTGTAGAGTCACGGGTACCAGGTACTGGATACGCACAAATATTTAAACAAAATACACTAAAAAAAACGATAATTCATTATAAACTATAATGAATTATTATATAACTAATAACTCATCGTAAAGATAGTGGAACGATAGTGACGATTTTATTCGATATAAAAAATCTGTTATAGTGTCAATTAAAACAACTAAAATATCACAAGCATAATTTATTTTCTGTTACCAAAATAAAATGTAGCGATCGTGTAATTTTATTTTGGAACATCTGTCGGCGCTGTCGGCTTCGCACGGCGAACAAGAAACCGTATTTAGAAATGTATTTCGAGCATAAACGGTGAATATTTACAAGCTTTATAAATGTTCCGCGGGGCGTAAGTTTAAAAAAACGTCCGACATCTCACACGTAAGATCTACTCGCGCGGAACACTTTTCAGTGCCGTGGAACAATTTTCAGTGTGTTCCGTGAAACAGTTTTCAGTGTGTTCCGTAGAGTCCGTGGAACAATTTTTTGTGTACCGTGAAGGTTTCTATGTGTTCCGAGGAACACTTTTAAATGTGTTCCTATTTGTATCCAACGCCTCTAAAATACATTTTTGTCGAAGCCAGCCGTCACTGTCTTTTGTACGGCGGCGGCTACATTTTGTAGTGAATAGTTAAAATTTGGCTCAGACTTTATGCATCATATGAAGAGCTGAAATTTTAAACTGCACCGTGTATGTATTTGATGCGCTTGAATTTTTTGGCATAAATATTATGTGCTTGTAATAATTATTGTGCATGGTTTCCTTGTTCATTCACTTGATTTATTTAAATCATTGAAGTGATGAACAAAACGTATATTACTATAAATAAAAGAGCGATTGAATTTTCTTTAATTTTTTTTTCGTATGTAGAAAGAAAAGTAGGGATTACATAACATTAATAAATAAACAATTTATTACCTTTAGAATTGTTAGATCAAAACATTGGTAAACATAAATAAGATGTCAAAATAAATAACTATATCGTTTCGAAAAGTGCTCGTCTTTGTTTGTTCCCGTAAATGATGTTTGAATAGAGAACGAATATAAGAGAGACGTAAGTGTGAAGTCAGAAGTCAGTCCTGTTCCGTCACAAAGCCTCCGGGATCTCGTGTCTGCGTCTGTGTTATCCGAAATTTGCATTTCCAAGTGTTTTGGTAAGACGTCTTCTATTAATACTTTAGAGGATTCACGAATCAATACAAAGATGGATTAAAGAGTTAGCATTGTTGTCTTGTGATTTGCACCTACGTGTTGAAATATTGATTAATTTATTTTTATTTCAAATTCCTATATCACTTACCTGTTCTTTGCATACAAATACTGAAGAATTTCACAATTCCAGTGTCGCAAAACTTTGACAACCCTAATTGACAGGGCTGCGACATTAAACACAATTATCTTTACACATACAATAAACCAATTCCTGAGTTTAATGGCGTTAACATAATCCCAGGGCTGACACATCACATAAACCTGACAATCTAATACCGCGAAAACGTATTATGTGTACATATTTGCTTTTATAGCTACAATATCATTAGGAGAACATGTCTTCTTCATTAACCCCCATTATATTCCGTTGTCAATTTTAATGTATATCACACTGTTGTTTGACAACTGTAATGTGAAATTTAAGAGGGCTCATTAGGGACTAGTGGTTTAGTTCGTAAGCTCTTCTTTTAGGACGACATTCTAAAGGCATTATACAACAAACAAAAACATGTAATACGAGGTAGTCGCAAATGTATCCTACTACTTTTATAAATGCGAAAGTTTGTGAGGATAGTTGGATGGATGGATGTTTGTTACTATTTCACGCATAAACTACTGAACGGATTTCGATGAAATTTGGTATGGTAGCAGTTTAGGCTCTGGATTAAACCATAGGCTACTTTTTATTCTGAATTTACGTGGGATACTATATTTACGGCGAAGCCCCGGGAAAAAGCTAGTAATTTTATAGGTGTAGCCTAGTTTGGGGTACACTGTTACAATCTACTTGATTAACATCTACAACATTCTAGGATAATGTACGCCTTATTTATGTAATTCATATGTATTGCATGCAACCTTATTTTAAACTCTGATTAATTTTTGTGGATAGGTAAATAAATAAAATTTCAATTTGAATATATTATGCCTAGTTTTAAATATGAAATAGGGTGGAATAAATGAAGGAATATGAATACACTATAAGATTCATGTCACATTGCCTCAAGACGTCGATGCAAACAATTATAATATCGGTAGTTACAATGCACACCTTTACATTTTCATCCAACCTTTTGTGACGTTTTTCCAATAAAATCACTTATTGTTTGCCAGTTATTGAATAAAACAGAAAACTCATTCATGCTGAAGTATCTCAAATAAAGCTACATTTTAGTTGAGTAAAAATTATATCGAAATAAAAAATGGAACACTTGCGTCGCATCGACGCGAGTGTGCCTTTTTTGGTTCATAACAATTTTGCTATAAATGTATGTTTTTGATTAAAAAATGTGTTTCCAATAGGTTAAATAATATTCCTAAAAATGGAATTGTATCATAGGCGTAGTATACTTTTAAAACACTGATATATAGGTATATTTTCGCTGTTTTTTTAACATAAAAATATATAGAAAACAATCCTGCGAGACCCTTTTTCAAGAATGGAGGGACGCTTGTAATTTATCAAGATTTTTTTTTATCGAAATGACCTTTATGATTTTCTTGACACTTTAATAAATAGGCAATAGGTACGTCGATCGTTGACAATATTTCATACTAGATTTCTCGAATCGAAAGATGAAGAGCGCTGATGAATACTGAAACATAAAATATGACGTTCAACTGTAGTCCTTTGCATGCTGCAGTGAAATATTTGAGCTGAAGCCGACACATGGCGGGAGTTATCCTGCGAGGGCTGCGTCACAATCATGTATGCAGGCTGATGTATCTCAATTCAATCTGGTGTATGATTTATAATAGAACTTTCTGGAACGTTCTATTTTATTTCCGTACTGGCTTTTGCCACGGCTCTGTCTGAAGTCTGAACTTTGTAAAAGTAGTTAAGTTACGTGTCTTTACGTCATATTTGAATCTGGCTAGTATTTGTTTTGTGAGCTTGTAATGTTTTCTATGTGATTTGTAACTGATAAATCTACATACAATTAACAGCCTCCGTGGTCTAGTGGTTAGAGCTTGGCTCGTGACTCGGAGGTCGTGGGTTCGATTCCCGCATTGGAACAACAAAAATGTTGTTTCCAAGTTTAGTTTGGACAATGCAGGCTGATCACCTGATTTTTTGACAAGAAAAATGATCCATGCGTCGGATGGGCATGTAAAAAGTCGGACCTTCGCCTGGTCTCTCGCCAGACGTGTCGGTTGTCTGTTCTACTGGGTTATGATGGTAAAGGAAGAGAGAGTGCTCTTATGTAGTACGCACAAACTTGGGCACTATAAAAATTTCTCCTGCGTGCATACTCTACATACTTTATTATTCTTAAACTTACGGTATTAAATAGTTTAATTCAACTGCAGCGAGTTTAAAATGTAATTTTTTATTAAAGGTAAACCAAATTGTAGTAAAGTTAGATTGGTCTGGTGAGGGGCATCAAGATTTGATGTCTACACGCAACCCGCTGCACGACAACGGCTTCCAAACTAATTACGGTGGTGAGTGTACCTGTCGGTGCAGAATTTAAAATTACGCATAGTCTTGTGAAATACACTCGTGTGCAAAAGTGCATTCGCTAATTATTCGCTGTTTCTGTGATAAATTTAATACAATATCAGAATTCTTGCAATCATATGACTTTTTGTTTAGTTAGCAAAATTATAGATAATAATAAATCCAATAAAGAAAATAATACTAAGTATCCGGAACTTGTATCATATGTACCAGACAACGAAACGTATTTAACACTTTTACAATATGTTTAAGTTTTTTATTATATTATACAGTTATTTACATGTCCAAGATCTCAAAAAAAAAACTTTTTGTCCGTTCGGTGGGATTCGAACCCGCGACGGATTACTTACGCTATATTGTATCGCTTGAATAATGATTATACAATTTTTCGAGGTTTTAAAATTTTGCATACTCAACTACCTATAGCGCCTGCACTAATTAGTAAAAGGAGAGCATAAAACGTCAAAAAAACATAGTGCATAAAAATTATAGAACCGACAAAATGTAGCCCGGAGATGACAAGTTTTACTGTAACCTGCGGGTCTAAAAAGGCCACTTGCGCAATATCATCGCAATATTGCTATTTTTAAAGCAATTCTGCTTGGAAATCTGTCAAATGAATGAATTTCAGCCAATTTCTGCATATGAATTGTATCCAAATCATATTATGAATTGCAATTCAAGTGGCCATTTTACGATCGCTGTCATCTTTCATACAGTAATTCATACAATCAACAAGAATTGAAAATGAATTGCCAAAACGGCCTTTTTAGACCTGCCGTTCTTATAAAATCTTTGATAGACATCATACCATTTTTGGTGTTTTAAATTGAGGTTAATTTTATAAAATATTAAAAAAAAAACATGGAGAAACTAACAAAGCATATAGTCTGGACACCTGCTAGTTTATATGCTGGGAAACCCGGCCGAGGACCGCGGGTGGTCCGCAATCGTTCTTTATTAAACATTTTACTCAACTTTTAGTACTAAAAGTTACTAATAAAAATTAAATTATAGTTGGCTAATTTTATTAAAAATCTGGACAAGAGCATGTCGCATGGATTACATTACATTACATTACATGGATTTCGTACAATACTAAATATATGCGTTTTTGTAAAACAAACGGCCGTATCTTTTTTAACGTCAACTCAGAAGTCTATTTTTTTCAGATTCTAGGATCCGTAGTCATGAGTATACGGTTTTAATTTCCACGCGTTCTCGAAATAAAGGGTCTTGACAGACATACATATATTTTGTTTATTTTTTTTGAGATACGGAACCCTATGTTATTTATTTATAACTTTAACAAAAACGCAATACAGGTAATCCGTAATACCGTGCAATAGTTTAAACCCCTTACTTAAAAAAAGCACATAATTTACTTTGCTCTCTAATCTAGAATAAATAAAGCATCTACAATAATCAATAGTACCTTTGTACTTATTAATGCTTTTTATCTATTATCGTTTTTAATTCAAGAGAAATGTTCATATCATAACAAAATTTAATCTCAATTTGAAAGTAACTTAAATAATGCAATTTTATATTTTATGAACTTTGTAATAAGTCCAAACCTGCAAACCTAGTTGCGGAGCCCGTGTTAATACTTTATACCGCTCGCGCTGAAGATGGCTGCTTTACGACATGTTTAATCGTCTTCCATTGACCCCAGGCGCAGGCTCACTTGAGCTTTACAACTTTACTTCATCATAAACCTAATGAAATTTTTTAATGTCAATTGTAGGTGGAACTGCAAAATTCCGAGATACATTAATGCTATTTATTGATAGAGGTATATCTTCACGTTTATGAGTTCATTAAGCCCGCCAAAATATATTTTTGAAAAAAAAAAAAAGTTGTCAACATGTGCACCTATTTGTCTGCCTTAAATTATTTTAATCAATATTTAAAGCAATCACACGACTATAATCTCAAATATATATATTTTAAATATTATTAATTGAGTTAGAACTTAGAAAGTGCGTTCTAAGTTCTGCCATGCAGAATGTCCAACTTATATTCCAGAAAATATAAAGTAAAGTTTGAATAAATCTAACACTTTATTTAAATACTTAGAAATCATGACATAGCTTAAGTACACTTAAGAGCACAAACCCTTATCGCATACTTTAGACGTAAAACAAGATATCTAGGTCAAAATTAATATTCATCCTGTGGTGTGTTCATTAATCAAGACACTAACGTAAAACTTGGTATCTCGTGACCAAAACTAATGATTTCAAAGGCGTCGAGCGTACGGCGGGTGTCTTAAATGTGTTACATCTAGATCTCACTAACTTGTATGAATAGGGGGTTAGTTGTACGCGGGACTCGACTGTACGAGTTAAGTTGCTTATAATATGAGATTTCAGTCACGATTCCTGAATACACCGACACAGACAGAGTTAGCGAGTTAATCGTACCACGTGATGACGTAATGTCACTGCATAAATGTTCGAACATTGATTTTATGTTAATGGCTGTACAAGTTTACATGTTAACATATGAAATGTAAGATTATTAGAAATTTCATACATAGATTTTCATATTTAAGGAATTGACTAAACGTTTGAAAAAGTGTAAATGAGTAGAGTTAATTTAATGATGAAAAATGTCCTATTACCTGTGTTTCTAAAAATAATTTAAGAGATGGTTCTGCCTAGTCCATACTTTTGGCACATTATGGGTTGAGTTGTGATACGTTGGGAAAGTACCTTGACAGAAAAAGATAGCAACATGGATTAGCGTGTCCATGATGTAATTATTTTTTGTAATACACCATTAGATTACTAATTGAAAACGAAAATAATTGTCGGGCGCGATCTGACAAAAAAAAACTGCGAATTTGCAGTAAACGCCCCTTTCCAATCAAAAAAATAAACGCCAACACAGGATTAAGCTTGAACTAGCTAGCTAGTTTTCAATCAAAATTGAATATAGAGTTTTGACAATTTCAGCCAAAGCTTTTATAGTTTTCCCGACAAACGTAAATAACAACTACACGCCAATAATTCAATTTGATATACAAAACTAAAAGTTTACCGTGTTCAACGAGGCCCGTTTCATTTAGAATTTAGCGTGTTATTGTTACCTGCGATCACGAAACACTAGGGCGAATTAAGCCAATCCACGATACAACACTAATGACCCAAACTTTACATGGAAACCAATTGGCCTAATCTAATCGTACTGCGTTTTGATACCGCAATTGCCAAATGAAAAATACGCGGATTTCCTGTACGTAACGTAACGTAATCCATCATACAAACGATGTCGAACGATTCGATGTAAATTAAGCTTCGGTTACTTATTGCAATGATTTATTGTTAAATTTAATGTTCATTTTTGGATTGATGAATGATTCAATCATTCGGAGGTAAATTAAAATATATTCGCGGTTAAGTGGGAATGAGTGGAACTATTTTTTAAATTATGTTATATTATGTAGTACCGCGTTGCAGAGCGCAATGTTTTCGCAATATTTATAATTATGTTTTAACAGCCTCCGTGGTCTAGTGGTTAGAGCTTGGCTCTCGACTTGACGGTCGTGGGTTCGATTCCTGCATTGGATTAACAAAGTTTTTGGTTAGGACAATGAAGGCTGATCACCTGATTGTCCGACAAGAAAGATGATACATGCGTCGGATGGGATCTCTCGCCAGTCGTGTCGATTATCCTTCCCACTGGGTTATGAGAGTAAAGGAAGAGATATTGCTTTTGTGTACTGCGCACAAACTTGGGCGCTATAAACATTACTCCTGCGTAACTGGCCTGGTTTTAATGAAATCGGCTACCGTCACGTTTGATCGGCCACTAAACATATACCGCCCTACTAATAGAAATATTTAAACGGATGATAAGCAATACAATGATTGTCCTTGTCTGACACGTGGGAAAAGTCGCTTGACAGACAAAGACAAAACATTATATTGCTTATCCATTGTGTAAATATTTTTATTAGTAAAGGAGATTAAGTTTTAGGGATATTTATCGGACTTTGCATCGATTTCTTAAGCTTTTTCTGGCCAAAAAGTTCTTATACCCGTATATTGCCCCGACTGACCTCATAATACGCCGTTTTCCACAGTCCAATTATGAAAATTGTTTGTGTAAGTTGTCACGTCAGTCGATGTTATCTATAGGCCGTTCGTGGTAGGCCTCCAACTGTGAGCTGACCCGCGACCCCTCACCCAATGTCACTGAGCTCATGCGATAAAACAATTACCCCGAAATCCTGCGAGTATTTCATATATTTAGACGTTTAAATAAATACTAGCTTTTGCCCGCGGTTCCACCAGTATGCAGTATCTGATGGGAAAGCTGTACTTTTACGGGATGAAAAGTAGCCTATATATGTTTGTACCTAGTATCATACCAAATTTCATCAAAACCCGTTCTACTGAACGGATTTTCAACCTCAATTCTCGTATTTAAAGTAGACTTCATTTTACTTTGATTGTATTATAAGTGAAGCGACTTGTTATCATAAACTGATTTTATGAAGTTTCGACCAATCAGAGCGCGTTTCACGTTGGTTTAACGTTTACTAGAATTCCGTTTGACAGTTTTAGCGTATCGGGACTTGATTGTAATTGTATTAATGCAGATTTTATTTAGAAGAATTGACCCTCTGATGTTTGCGTGAAAGAGTAATAAACATCTATCCATCCATCCTCACATATTTTCACATTTATACTATTATTATCATTTATATTATAAGTACCTCGTCGTACTTATAGAATAATGATAGGTACTATATATCATATCATTTTTATTATAAAAGTACGAATGAGACATTTGTTAAATATGTTTGTGGAATGCATAACATACTGGTAGAAATGTATTCTCATCCTAAATACATATAACCTTCTTATGTAAATGTAAATAACAGTTGAAATATTCTTTAAATGCTTTGAAAACCTAATTACATGCCTCGCACGTTAATTCCAAGTTAATTCAAGCTAACGATTAACCTGGGGCTAAAAAAGTCTAGAAACTTTAATTGTACCTGCCAAGCCTGCAGACTAGGGACCAAAAAGTTTCTGTAGCTCGACTCGCAAACAATTAAATTAGTGCTTACAATTAAAAACATTAATGAAATTGTTATGACTTTAATGAGCACTAAAACTCTCACACACAAATAATATACTCGCTGAAAATAATAATGGATTTCATTTCGGGAAAGAAAAATCAAAAGTTACTCAAAACGAGTCACTCAAAGATTAGAAAAAGCTCAGCTCGAGTAAGAGTGTTACGGCGCATGTAAACTTCCCTGAACCGAGATGAAATTCCGTCGGTTATTCATTGTAATCCTTTTACCATTCATCTCCACAGACACGAAAAGGCTTTCCCGAATACGCGGACTAATTCCGAATGCACCTCCAATCGTAAAAGAAGTCGTAAAGAAGCGAAACTCCCCCCGAATGCACGGGGATCGGGAGACGATCGGGAACCGGGGGACGATCGGGGGACAAATAGTTGATTTCTTATTGGCTTCCACCCAGACTCAGATTGAAAATTCGCCATAAAGACATTGAGACACGCCTGCCCGGATTAAAGGGGGGAACTAATAAGGTAAACTTTAGCGACACCGTATTTTTACCAAACGCGCTCTTAAAACTTGAGAACCTTTATTAAGGCCACGGTAATAGTTCGGGAAATCTTTGGTTTTCTTCGAATGTTCCCGATATTGATATAACTTTACTATTGGTATTACTTATTCAAGTGGATTCCGCTTGTTTTTATGCCACGTAATATTTTCTTGCAATCAAAAATTTAATTCTGACTTTTTACATTAAAGGTTTTTTTTTTTTTATAAATTAAACTCGTAAGTATAGAAAATAAGCTACTATATTGCGGTCAGTTATAAAAAAATGCACAATTAGGTCTAGATTTAACTTTTGCCACAAATGCTTTTCATTCCATACTTAACAGAAACCAAAATTAAAAACGTACTAACCGAATACTGAAGGTATTTAGCAAATTATGGGACATACTTTAAAAGTAGTTAAACTTAAAGGTATAATGACAAAAGCAGTATGAAAACATGGCGAGCCCGACCTCGAATGGGAACAGGGTAATGTGGATTTCATTTGCATAAAATTATTTCAAAGGAAAGAGTCGCAGTCGCGCCTTCGGGACACTTGTTTACGGTTCGTAATCGCCTACTCGCTTCAAAGTCTTTTATAAATCACAGGTATACATTGATCATTTTAGTTTTACAGAATAAAATAATGGTAAAAACAAGCTTTTATTTAAATGCTTTCAAATAATAAATTCAACTTCTCTTTCAAAACTTTTACTACAACTACTTTTTTAATAAGAAAATCTCTAGTATAATCCACTGATAATAAATACAAAGTAAGCAAAGATACGAGGTCCGGTCGCTTAAAAATTTACAGCTTACATAATCTTAATCAACTCGCTAAATTATCAAGTTTTATGTCCTATAACTTCATATCTTCGATTTAACGACCGACCTACTTCAAGACGAGGCTAATTGGGTTTATAATTTATTTCAGGAACCTTAGCAACCTACGTAGGGCGCTCAACCGAGATTTACTGGATGTATAAACTTACGGTTAACTTCTCGAAAGAAGTTATAAATTTTGACACGAAGCTAAGTACATAATTTCACACTGCTTCGACTCATCTTACGGCGAAATATCGAGGCATATAAAATTTTATTACGGATATTACCCCTTACCTTGTTCTCCGTATAAAAAATATTTTGTGCTCCCCGAAGCTCGAGCTTTTCCACTTTCCCTCGTTTTCTATTTAATGCCACATTTTCGCCTTAATAAGGTACTGTAAGGTTTATATTGTTTGATTTTCGGTCTCTCGAGACTCGTTTTGGTAATGGTTTGTCAATATAGGCATCTTTATCTTTTAGATTAACATGAGCTTTAGAAATAAATCTTGTTGGATTTAATTATTTTATTGTGAATTCGCTTAGTCAGGAATTCAGCACTCACTATATATTATACTTATCTTAGTCGCGCGCAACATCTGTTGCGTGCGACTTCGTGCACGCAAATGGAAATGTCGAGGGTACCGTACATTTCGACGCTATAAAAAGTAGCCTATGTCCTTTCCCGTGGTCTATTCTATATCTGTGCCAAATTTAATCAAAATCGGGCTAGTAGTTTCGGGGCCTATTCGATGCAAACAAACAAACATTTTCTCTTTATTTATATATTAGAGAATCAAACCAAAATTAGTATAGATGTGTCGTACAGGTCTATTTTTTAATCCCCTACGAAAAAATAGGGGCGTTATTAGTTTGATGTGTCTGTCTGCGTGTCTGTCCGTGTATTTGTCCGTGCCATCGCAGCTTCCATTTTTTTTTAAACTAACGTGATCTAGAGTGTTTTAGCTATAATTCATCATCATCGGCTCCGTCATTTCTTGACGATTCGGGGCTACTTTGCCCAGATCTGGGTTAAATAGCATAACATCTCTTTCGTTCTTCGTATTTATCGCGGGAATCGAACCCACGACCTCCGAGTCGAGAGCCGATGCTCTAACCACTAGACCACGGAGGCTGTTAGTACGTTATTATTAGTATGAAAACTACAAATCATCATCATCATCATCAGCCTATCGCCGTCCACTGCTGAACGTAGGCCTCCCCCAATGAGCGCCAACCATCCCGATCTTGGGCAGCCCTCATGCATCCACTGCCAGCCACCTTCTTCAAATCGTCGGTCCATCGTGCCGCAGGACGTCCTACACTACGTTTGCCTAAGCGTGGTCTCCACTCTAATACTTGTCTGCTCCATCGATTGTCTGTCCGTCTGCAGACATGGCCGGCCCACTTCCACTTCAGCATGCTAATGTCGGTGACTTTAGTTCTCTGGCGAATAACGTCGTTACGTATTTTATCCACCAGAGATACCCTTAATATTGCACTTTCCATCGCATGCTGAGTAACCTTAAACTTATGAACCAAGCCTACGGTGAGTGTCTACGTTTCGGCTCCGTATGTCATTACCGGTAGAACGCATTGATCAAAGACCCTGGTCTTAAGGTATTGTGGGATCGACGATTCAAAGATGTCCTGGAGCTTCCCGAATGCAGCCCAGCCCAATCGTATTCTTTTACTCACCTCCTTCTCAAACTGGTGCCGCCCGAGTTGAAAAAACTACAAATGGTACAAGGAATTGCAACGATTTAATTTTCAAAAAGGTTCTAAACGTTTTTTTTTAAACATAATATAAAGTTCACACTGAAATCGAGATTCAATATTAGCGTAAATGTTTCATCATTTCCATAAATGAAGAAAATTATTTCATTATGAATGAAATGAAATGTTTACTTAATAATGTGTTCAGTCCAGAGTATCGGGCAAATCAAACACACTGAAACATAATATTATTTACTTGTTCCACTTACTCATTCAGTTTTTATTTGTGTTAGTTCATTTTCTGTATTGGTTTAGTTTCAACTTTTCCCGTGATTAGATATTCTATTATACTATACGCCAAAAAATCTTATATACACGAAAATTTCTATGTTTCACGTCTACCAGACGTCCAGCAAACCTTACTGAGACTTTAGAAAGGGAATACTCGTATCAGTAAAAAAGGCATATACGTATATATTAATAATTATAGACGAGGCGTGTTGAGGCAAAACGTGTATCCAGTTAAATGGCCCCACTTTTTAGATTTTTGGGGCCATTTTGAAATTTGAAGTATGGTGAAAACAAGATGGCTGACATTCAAAGTAAGGTGAAAACCAAGTTGACGTAACTTTTTTTGTATGAAGATTTGTTATGTCAAATGTACGTCATAACCTATCTTGAGTTTTGAAATCTTTGGTAAAAGGCATCAAACGGAAACTCATTGGCTGTGTTCCTCGGAAAAAGGCACATGTAAGCGCTTGTAAGCAAAATGGCAATTGCTAAGCGGTAAACGCTGTCAATACTAAATGATATTTTCCTCTAGGACACGTTATCCTCTAAAAACACTAATGATTTCAAAATAAATTTAAGCAAAATGGCGGATTATGTCAGCGCTACTAAAGTTAGTAAACGTGTCCTGGCCGACAACTATCATTTACTTTTTAGCGCTAGTGAGCGCTAACAAGCGCTAACAAGCGCTTTTTTCCGCGGAATACAGCCATTGCATTAGCTTCCCAAAATAAATATAATTTTCAAGTTTAGAATCTAAAGACCAAATGTAAGGCTCGACAAATGAAATTAAACGACATCTTTGAGCTAGAGATAAACAGATATTGTATCTTAGCCCATTCAACAGCCGCCAGCGAACAACCGGCCAACTCCACTTAGCCGCCCTCATTCGAGTGTCATTATTAGCAGGCCTTTCAGCTCTAACTGTGTTATGTATACTCTTACTGTCTAGCTACTTTATGTCAGTCACAGATTAAATAATTTGTTTTATATTAAAAATATCTATGGACGCTTGAACACCAAGTAAATCTGGAGTCGTAAAAACTATGGTAAGTTCTCGAAGATTGTAATATGTTACCAGACAAAGAAAATGAGTTAATAATTTTTTCCTGGCGGTTATTGAAGATGTTACCTCTGGCTTAAGCGGCAACGAGTTAACCACTGAGCCACACAGGTCGTCGAATGTTTTGTACACAATGCAATAATATAGTAAAGAAATAATATATTTTGTCACTTAAATTATACTGAAGTATACAATTATTCGAAAATATGCTCTTGAATAAAAATAAAATTTTATCAAACTATGTTATTTCAGTTAGGTTTGTTTAGAAAATTGAAAAAGTAATTTAGTAATTCTCTCATCAAACCTAGCTAGCTACCTCTCTGCCTTCACAATATTTAAATGTTAAATATTAAAAGTTGTTATCTAATAAATGTAGAGCACAATTTTAAATACAAAATCAATATAAAATTAACAGTAATTTGTCTACATTTTACGCCAACGCGTCTTCTTCAAAGTGTTTCAAAATAATTTACATAAAATCTTAAGCAAACGCACCGAGTTGAGTAAACTTCAATCACAGAACGTCTTCCAGTCTAGTGGACACGAACCCTGCTTAAGGCTGTATAGAATAATTCACCGATATACAGTAACTATTGAAAATATATATACTTCAGTTTTTTAGTTCATCTTTCATTTTAGTTCATAGGTCTTGGAGTTGATTTGTTGCAAAGAACTGATATTGGGAATTTGATAAAATGAATTTTGTATGTACACTAAGTTATTATAGATTCAATATGTATGTTGTCCTTTGATCTATCTATCTAGCTATTGCAGGTAAGTAAACTCAACAAAATAGTTTTCGAGTAGTGTTTATTATAGCGACTCAAATCGAATATCGTTTTATATGGATTTGGCAAAACGGAAAGTTTTGGCTACGAATGATATCCAATAGTAAAAAATATTTGAACACAATGAATATTTTTACTACAATGGCAATTGGGATATTTCATATAAAAACTTGGGCCGAAATCCTATTGCAATTTATGTTCAGCGGAGCGACAAAAGTTTAGGGAGAGGTCAGTGCGACTTCTTTTATTGTCGCGTACAATCTATAAAGCTGAAGGTAAACTTTGGGTAAGTTTTACCTTTGTTATATGTATTACCTGCCCTTAGATCGTAATATAAGAAGGATATTCTTGCTTTTACAATCAAACGTACAGTTGTACAATTTAGTAAATATACATTATACACTCGTATTATTTAAATATTTTTATCGACAACAATATTTTTGATTTGTCCATCATACATTTTTGGGTTTTCTTTAACCCTTACACAATTAGCACCGTCCTCATTTTAATTATTCATTGACACAAAATATAGCAAAATAGTACCCCGGAGAACCAATCCAATCGCACCTTCTCTCCATAATAATTATTCATACTAAGTTGCCGTAATAAGTCATGGTCCTCCCGGGTCCGAGGCAGTACGGGGTTTAATTGAAATCGGGATTTGTTTAGGACTGTGTCGAAGTAATTTGATAAGCGGCTGCAATCAGCCCGCCAGCGATAAATATGACGGCGGCCAGTATGTAAATGTAATCACACCCTTAGCTTTGTATCAACAAATTAGCTGAAAAATACGACAGATTTATGTGTCTAGGTTGTTATTCATTTTTATGTGTTGTCGGGGAAATTGAAAGTTTATATTTACTTTAGAAGATTGAGATATGTAGAAGGTACTTCTAAAATTAGTCGTATTGCTTATAATTATATGTATTTCGTCGATTAGCAACTTGCGTATATATTAATACGTGAAGAAAATATTTCAAGTACGGTTTTACGAGAAGTGTGCGTACGGATTAGAGTGAAATTTGGCACAATTATAGTTTATGCTGAGGAAGGCGTGCGAAAAACTTAAATTTCTTTAAACAATGCATAGAAATACATGAAATTAATATCAGCAACAGAACACTACCTTACTCATACAAGCCTTTTTGGTAAATATTACAGTAGCTTTGACACAACTGCCAATGACTGTCTATCTGGGGGCACGGCAGTGCCCTCGCCAAGTCGAGCGCGAAGCAAACACTGCCGTACCATCCTTTACTGGAACCATTTCGCCGCATTTTCAGGCCCCTATTTGAGAACCTCTGGATAAGACCAGAACGCAGAAATTTTCGTCATCCAGTAAGCTATAATCACATACTTAAAATCCAAAATTTCTAGTCTCTAGGTCATTTAGTTCCGAAGTTAAGCGAAAGCAAAGTTTCGCATTTATGACACTCACTCACTCACTCACTCATGATCATCATAATAGAACTAGTACTTCCCATAAACTTAGAGAGCTGAAATTTGGTACAGAGTTAGGGTTTAATGGGTGGCCACTTTATGTGGATAAAGGGAAAATTATAAAAACTAGGAAAATCGATCTGGGGGCACGGCAGTGCCCCCGCCAAGTCGAGCGCGAAGCAAACACTGCCGTACCATCCTTTACTGGAACCATTTTGCCTCATTTTCAGGCCCCTATTGAGAACCTCTGGATAAGACCAGAACGCAGAAATTTTCGTCATCCAGTAAGCTATAATCACATACTTAAAATCCAAAATTTCAAGTCTCTAGGTCGTTTAGTTCCGAAGTTAAGCAAAAGCAAAGTTTCGCATGTATGACACTCACTCACTTACTCATGATCATCAGAATAGAACTAGTACTTCCCATAAACTCAGAGAGCTGAAATTTGGTACAGAGTTAGGGTTTAATGGCCACATAAAGGGAAAACTACAAAAACTAGGATAATCGAAGATCTGGAGTACCTGGTGCCCCTAATTAGAAAACACAAGAGCCCAACCAAACTATTAGAGATCGACATACCGCCTTTACAAAAAATATTCAACTTGGTGGCCCACTTCATTTGATGTCAAAAATCGAAGGTCTGAAGTATCTGATGAAGAACCCTCAGCTGGTCTCAGCTGATTAGAGATATGGTAATGCCCCCTTCTACTATTGGTACATAAAAAAATCTACTGTAATTGCAAAAATCCAGCGAAGTGGGACATATTCTAATTTAATCTAGCCCGTAGCACCCCACTGCTGGGCGAATGCCTCCCCTTCTGCTTTTAATACGCATATAAATAAAATTAAAGGAAAACTCTGGATAAGACTAGACTGGCTTTTATACTTATACTTACAAGTTTACAAGAAGAAATAGTCGAACGATTAACTTTATTCTACTCGAACATTACACAAATTAAATAAACAAATTACACTAAAATCTAGAAAAATAAATCAATATGCCCACGTTTCTACAAAAAGAAGTGAAATCCCACCAAAAACATTCTGTAAAAAACTAGCGAAGTCTCGATGGAGCTGCTTGTTTATCTCTAAAAGTGATGAAATCTAGACCAAGTCGTGCCAAGTCAAAGGTTCTTTACTGCGATTTCTTTATTATTATAGCTAATGTTGTGTGACTTGGCCGTTTAAGGGTACACAAGGGTACAAAAGGGCTCCATTACACCATTGCTCCAATACATGTGTTGTATAGAGTCAACAACAGACTAAAATGAGACACTAGCGTCCAATTACCAATACCAGTATGGGCTATTATCTCGCTTAACAAACATAGGTAGTTACAACAGATATAACATTACGTGTAAACAAAATTGTCTTGTACCCACTAACGTATAAAGAATGTTCAACGGCCAAGTCACACAACATTAACTATAATAATAAAGAAATCGCAGTAAAGAACCTTAGACTTGGCACGACTTGGTCTAGATTTCATCACTTTTTAGAGATAAACAAGCAGCTCCATCGAGACTTGGCTAGTTTTTTACAGAATGTTTTTGGTGGGTCTTTCTTTCACCATCCATAAACAACATCATATTTTTATTGCGTATATAAGAGGCAAAAGAAAACCAAAAAAGTTGAAACTTTAAAATTAAAACATTAATTATGGTCGAATTTCGACCACAGGGCGACATCTAGTTAATGTTATTACGAAACAATATTATGAGGACGACGAAGTGATAAAATTTGACTTTTCCTCATTGTAATATTCTAAATACCTTTTTTTTGTTAACACATTGGAAATCTTCAAAAAGATCCCTAGGTAGGGTATGTGGGATTTTTACCCACTAAAATCCCTGCGATTGACAGTCTTCAGCGCTTAGGAGAGCCGCGGGAACTCTGTCGAACAACTTCCGCTGCTCTCTGGCTCTATGCTCTGTCAGAGCTTCACAAGTGATAAAATTTAACTTTTCCTCATTGTAATATTCTAAATACCTTTTTTTCGTTAACACATTGGAAATCTTCAAAAAGATCCCTAGGTAGGGTATGTGGGATTTTTACCCACCAAAATCCCTGCGATTGACAGTCTTCAGCGCTTAGGAGAGCCGCGGGAACTCTGTCGAACAACTTCCGCTGCTCTCTGGCTCTATGCTCTGTCAGAGCTTCACATGAATTATATTGTTCTGAAAATTTATCCCGGGGTATTTCTTATATCCCCACTTTATTCTGAATTACTACCAAGTTTTACACATACATTTTTTTAATACCAACAGATTACTAAAACAATGTTTTGAAAATAAACCCATGTGTACCGTAACGAATGACCTAAAGTAAACAAAGTAGCAAGAAAATTCGAAAATTTACACATTCAATTCAATTTTTAGGTATCAACAAAATATAGTGTACGGTTAAAATATGTTTAAGGCAAGTTTATTGCTAATGGAATTCACAGGTTAGTTATTTGGATGTAGGGTTGTAGCCTGGGGAGCCATTCCTCTGTCTCGCGGTCTTACACATAGGTCGATACTTGTCTGGCTAGCCTGTTTATAGCCAAGTATTAAGTATGCGTACAACGGTTTAGTAAGTATTTATTTAAACAGCATATAAAAATATTTTGAGCGAAGAGATATATAATAAAAGCAAATTTTGTAAGAATAACTCCTTTCTCATCGCGTTTTATCATCATTTACTAGGTCTCGGCAAATTTATTCAATATGGATATTGACGAAATTTATTCGAGAATACTATCGAACTGGGTCGCAAGGGTCGGCAATATAATTCTAATACAAAACTCATTTACACCTCGCATAACGTTATCGCAGGTAGAAACAAAAGTACGCACACACGCCAATATATTGGCAATATCCAAGAAATTCCGCCGATACAATAGAGACACGTCCCGTTATTAGCCGGGGTCCCCCCTCTCCCCATCACTCGGCATCACCGCGAGCTCCTCACTAATCACAGAGGATGTGGCGTCACGCGCTATGCATATTTATGATCGCCTCCTCCGAATTCTCACCGTTCGTTTCGTGGGCCGAGGGTGTTTTTCATTTGCCCGTGTTATTTATTTAGTGAGCCCCAGGTAAGGGCTTAATGTTTGATGAGTTCAGATTCGGAGCCCTTAATTTCTTCGACGATCAGTTATCGTTAGTTCGATCACGTCTACCTCTATATTAGTTACCGCAGCAAATTAAATACTAAATACTAACGTGTGTTCTGAATAAATACTGAGGCAACATCACTGTGCAGAATAAGTAATTTGTAGAACCACTGTGTGAATGTTCCAAAATAAAACAATTCAGAATCTATTTGCTATCTATTGTTTATTTTCTGTACTCTAACCCCCTAAAAATATTTATACAGTGTACAGTATTTTGTCAATGTCTATCTAGTGAATTTTCCAATGTATCAGACAAGACATATAATATATTCACAATTTGTAGTTATCTATATTGTTCATAGTTAAATACACTTTTCAATATTTTTTTATTTTACACGCATTTTTTATAAGGCGAGGCTTCAACACTGCGTTGCGACGAAGCAAGCCAAAAACGACGTTAGAAATGGAAATTAACGTCGTTTGTACGATGCGTCGTCGTAACGCAGTGTTGTGTCCTCGCCCTAATTCATGTATTTTTTGTAGAAAATTAAAAAAAGCTTATTTAAATATTATCGTTCATTGCGATAGACATCACAATACAAGAGGTAACTTGTACTAAGCACGATTATTGTTAAACTTTTGCAATTTTCGGAGTAAGTGCTTTTTTATATCTCCAAATTAAAGTAGCTACGGGATAGTTTCATGTTAGGAAGACATTCCATTTATTGTACTCGTAGGCTTCAATGTCAGCGTCGTCATATACCTTGTTCCGTTTTATTTTCTCGTCCCTCCTTTGACAATATTAAAACTGGTTTGACATTGATGACGTAACTTAAAAAGCGGGAAAAGTATTCTTCTTGTTATCATTTTGTCGAAATAAGTAGCAGGTTCCAAAATTTATTCAGTAGATTTCTTTGGAATAGTTTATCAAGCCTTTCCGCGTGAGTTAAACAAAATTTTGTAGTTAAGATAAAGTAATTATGAGGAACTATTTTGAGAATAATTATTTCTGATCACACTATGGCCTTGTAAAATTTAAATAGACCAAAGTATCGATTTCCCTACTACCTGCGTTTTTTAATAAAAGGGTGAAACTATATTAATATCATATTCTTTTAATATTTTTAATCGGACTAAATTTAATTGCCTTAGAGTGCCCATTAGTATTGTATGAACTACTATATTATTATTCGGTAATTTTATTGTTTACGCTTTTAGAAAAGAAAGGGCAACGCAAAAAGAAACCAACCAACAGAAAAACTTTAGTAAAAGACGACATATTTTTCCGATTTAGACGATTACTATTTCGACCAAATAGCAAAATTTTTTTTAAATCGATCTGTTTAAACATCATTATAGATCAGCAGTAGGTAAGATACGTCGGAGTTTTCGCTTATTTCTCACTCTTTGTCGTTTTGCTTCCACCAAAAAATGGCCGGATATCTGTTAAATTGAAGTTTGTTTCCCTTTTCAAGAATGAAAAGCATTTGAGTGCAGAAATTAAAGTCGAAAAAGTGTAAATAAACGATACATTCGCCCGTTCAAATTCCTGACGAATGCAAATATTGTTTAACAAGGGAATTCTTGTACATTTTGTTCCGAGGGAGACTTGATTAAATAAGCCGGGGTTCATTCGCGAAAATTATTTGTTTTGGCCGATATTAGATATATTCCGGACGTTGGCCACAAAGTTAAAATTACAATGTTTTGAAAGTTGAAAATCAAGTGGGATTGGCTTTTTTGGGGTAAATTAAATATTTGCAAGCAACATTATAAAGCCAGTTACAAAGTAATACGCAGTAAACATAAAGTAATAAATCCTTAAAAAATAAAAATCTATATTTATACAGGTTGTGACAGAAATAAGTGATAATACTTTAGGGTGTATACGTGTTCCTTATAGAGAGTTCACTGTGAAAGTAGCAGCGCTGAATGAGCAATTTTTTTTTCACTTTTGTATGGGGAAACTCGCGACGCTGGAATGCTTTCCCATACAAATCGCAAAAAAAATTTTGCTCTTTCAGCGCTGCTACTTTCACAGTGAAATCTCTATAAGGAACACAAACACACCCTTAAGTATTATCACTTATTTTTGTTACACCTAGTATAATATATAAATACAATATTATTGTATTAACTGTCGCCCAGGTTTTCTGAGCTTGTTGGTAATTACCAACAAGTAAACCCTAAGTACCAAATACTACTCATATCAACTACACTTCAGTAGATAAAATGTAATTTATTAATTTATGTAAAGTTATGGCTAAGTAAATTAAGTCATAAGATTTATGTAGGAGTGCATACGACAGCTTGCATAATTTCATACGCCCCTGATTAAAATTTCTCTATTACATATAAGATGGCAGCCGTAGGGCGAAGGGCAAGGAAATTAAGCGGCCCTTAATTTAATGCCAGGGCCATGATTAAAATCTTACAATTAATTAGCAAAACTTCGGTTTTCTTCCATAGGGCATGGACCATTCGCTGCAGGTTTGTTCATAAAAGTGGGGTTATAATTGCAGAAAATGACTTGGTATTTAATTTAATATGATAAATTAGTTAGGGATGTCTTAGTTTAAATTGACTAATAATAGTCAATTTAAACTATTATTAGTCTATAATTAAAATTAAAATTATTAGTGTATAATTAAAATTATTCTCGTTGATACGTATAAACGTATCAACGAGAATAATTTTAATTATACACTGCATGAATTTGAAATGTTATATGGAAGGCACTTAATTGATTACTTAATTAAAAACACAATTTTGTAACAACACCTTTTAATACAGCCGCATTACCGTACCTAAAGTACCTAGTATATTTATTACTTAAATATACTAGGTACTTTATTGTTTTCGTAAATTATGCCGTGAAGTTTCGTAACAGCCTACTGAAGCGGTTGATAGTTTGAAACATTAATTTGTCTCAATCGTATCAATGCCAGGCTAACGTGATAATTAGCGCCTTAATTTGGAGTTGAAAACCTGGCAGCCAATAATTGCTTACCAGTTTAGCACAATTCAGCAATACATAAATGAATTATAGTGCTCTGACGAAAAGAAAGTCTACAAAAGGAACTAATCAATATTTTTAAATAAACTGCGGATTGTTTGAAGCACTTTTGTGAACCTTGTGAAAACGCCCCTAAATAAACTAATTAGGTATGTAGGTTTTTATACCTAATGATGTCAACTTTTTGTCAGTTTGAAATTCACCTAATTACAAAACTGCACATACAATTTTAATCCTTTTTACCCGACTGGGTGATATTTATCAATTAATAGGTACCTAATTATTTCTGGATAAAAAAATAAAACATTTTTTTACATGTTGGCAAATACCCAATTATTACTTGTGTAATGTGAACTGAAATGACTTCAAAGTTTAAAATCCAATAAACTATGGTGCTATTTACGATAAAGACACTTTATTTTACTTTCCGTGTCAAGGAATTTTTGTTTCGCACTGATAATAATCTTTACTAATAGTTTACCTTTTTAGGGTTCCGTAATACTTAAGGAACCCTTATAGTTTCGCTCTGTCCGTCTGTCTGTCTGTCTGTCTGTCTGTCTGTCCGCGCCTCTAGCTCCTGTAATTATGAATATAAATTGATGAAATTTGGTGCAGTTATAGATTGTGTATAGATCACGGTTTCGGGATCATAAAAAAATAATAATTTTATATTTTAGGGGTGGCTCTCCATACATGTGAAGTGGGGATGAAAAATATTTTTTCACTCTACTCCATCGTGTGGGGTATCGTAGAATAGGTCTTTTAAAATAAAGGCAAGGTTTCATACGTTACTTTTTTATAAAGTTGACCATTTTTGAGTAATCGGCCTCCAAAGTGGTTTGTAAGTTGGTCCCCCCCCTAGCATTTTTAAACTATAGGAGATAGAAATTTGCAAATTTCCTTGCTGATAGATCATGCTAAAAACTCTTTAGGAAAATTATTGTGAACCAAATCGGACAGTAACTTTTGGAGTAATTAAAAAAAAGCATATTACGCATTTATAGTTACGGAACCCTCCTTAGACATGTCCTGACATGCACTTGGTTAGGTTATTTTTTATGTGATGGAACCAGGAACCGACCAGACGGATCGCCTGATGGTAAGCGATTACCGCCGCCCATGGACACTCGAAACACCAGAGGAGTTACACTTGTAACTCCTCTGGTGTTGCGACTTGCGTTGCTGGTCGTTAAAATCCCTAATCCATGGGCCTTCGGTAACCTCACTCACTCGGCGAAACACAACGCAAGCGTTATTTCACGTCGGTTTTCTATGAGGTCGTGGTATTTACCCGGTCGAGCCGGCTCATGCCGAAGTGTGGCTCTCCCACAGTTTTTACTGACAAACATGTTATTTGGTTTAAATGAGTATTATCATACTAATCTATACTAATATAATAAAGAGGAAAGGTTTGTTTGTTTGTTTGCATCGAATAGGCTCCGAAACAGTAGTTTCGAAACCTATTCCGTTCCATTAAAGACCGATTTTGATGAAATTTGACACATATATAGAGTAGACCACGGGGAAGGACATGCTACTTTTTATTGCGGCAAAATGTACGATTTCCGCGGGATCCCTTTTTGCGCGCAAAAGTCGCGGGTAACATCTAGTTAGGTATAAACTTGAAGATTCCCATAAATCAAGAGATCATAGGAGTATTATTTGAAATTCGCAGGTCGTGAAAATATTTCCCGTTTCTCGATTTCCGCGATTCCTGGTACTGAATTATAAATGCGCGGGCCGCGTTGCGTCGCTCGTGTGATTTTGAGACAATTTGATTTCTTGTTTTCCCTCCGTTTTGGCTGCTGAATATTTGATCGCTTAGAGACGCTCTAATGGCTCTGCGGCCGTAATCCTTTGTTTATCAACCGATATGTTAGACTTTATGCATCTGTTACATACAATTTTTATTGATTCGATGTAATATTTTTTTAACGTTTTGATCTAATTCATTAGGACTGATACAGTAAAAGTAAGTAAAGTAATCTTGTTATATAGAATTGTACAGAAAACTATTTAATTAATTGTAGGCTTCAGACAGACAAAGTAATGATAGTTATCTGTATCAATGGCTTATTAGTTTCATTAGAAGGACAAACTATGTTCCATCATTAGTTTCATCGCAAATATTCAAGTAACATAATCACCAATGAGGAAGCGACCCACATTATAACTAAGTAGTGACACGTACATAATCTCGTGTCTTAAGTGCACGTCTCATGAGCTCGGTACAAAGGAACCCCCCGATCTGAACTTGAAAACTGTAAATGCTCGAAGCACTCAGGCCCAGAGGGGGAGGATAACGGGATTTGGTTCAATCAGCTACGAGGAGGGGAACGGAATACCTATTTATTTAACATACATATTGTTTTATACTTAAAACTTTAAAGGCGATGGTAATGTTCGATTGAAATATTATGTTGCGGGGGTAAAGTTTTGATAGCTATGTTAGAGTGGTTCTTGCGTAGAGAGGTTTCTTAAACTGATATTAATAAAAGCGCCTGTTTTCGGTGGCATTGGCCGGTTTCATTGAAACCAAACCAGTTGTGTAGGTGTTATTTTATAATGCTTAAGTGTGTGCGCAATAGACAAGAGCACTCTCTCTTCCTTTACTCTCGTAACACGAGACCAGGCAGGACCGACATTTTACATGCCCATCTGATGCATAGATCATCTTTCTTGTAAGAAAATCAGGTGATCTGCCTGCATTGTCCTAACCAGATTTGAAAACAATACATGCGGAAATTAAACCCACGATCTCCGGAGTTGAGAGCCAAGCTCTACTACTGGATCACAGAGGCGTTAGATATTCAAAAGGCGATAATAATATTTGCGCTTTATATTTGCTATAAATTTTAGCATTTATTAAAAGATACAGATATATTAGGTATGCGCAAAAAGTGAAGATTCATTTTTATATTTGTGCTGCGATGGAGTCGCGGAACAATATCCCCGTAGGAATAGTTTGTAATCAATGATTTTTAGGTACGTTTACAATAGTTTATAAAAATACCACCGTCTCACAATCAATGTGCTATTAATTTTCAAAAACGGACCATTGGAAGGGAAATGCAATTAAAAAAATTGGCCAAAAAAAAAGTTTTGGTAATTGTAAGTCCCCCTGTGCCGGACATCGGTGGAAACAATAAAGAACGCTCAACTGCGCTGTAATGTGAACAAGAACATGTACAATGCCGGTGGTCATTGTGGACCGGACCCCACTAGGGATGTAACTATTGGCCAATATCGACAAACTGAAATTCTATTAAATATCGATATAACCGTTAAAACAGCTTTATCGCACAGTCGATAGTGACTTGAAATACTCTTTTCAAGTATCGATATAACCGTTAACATCACATTAGATTATATCTCTCTTAAGCTACTAAAGAAAGATATACAATATCTATAGATATTGGCACTTGTCAATTTTATCAACGCCTCGTTGAATAACAACGATAAATAAAAAAAATATATCGTGTCTGTCTCGTTCTTTGTACTAATGAAAGAGAAGGCATGATATTTAGACAAAGATTAACACTAACAGGCGTTGGTGAAATCGGGACTTAATCGGGTAAAATTAATTTCAATCGCGCTGTGGTACTCTTTAAAATTAGTAAAGTTAAAAGATATACAAGCTGCTCCTAGATTGATAGACGTGACATAGAATATAATAGAAATAGATATAATACGTGCAATAACGTAGGCGTAGGTGTAAACAAAAGTACAAGTCTCATCAAAAGCACACACGTTTTAAATCATTGTTCGTTTGCGTGTGTGCTTTTGATAATATCATCAGTAGGTATTTTGGCATAAAACAATTTCTTGTATCTTTGTGATTAGGATAATTTATGTGAGATATTTAATAAATGAACCCGAATTTCACGTGCAAATGAACAATGTAAATTAGTTAAATTATGTTCCGTTTTGAATTTATCGATAAACATTCAAACAACCGTACGGTTATAAACACACCCGCATGGACCATCGGCTGACCGCACGCTTTGTCTGTACCGCGAATTGTTTAAGAGGTAAAAACAATCTAATTTGCCGCATTGAAATGTAAAATTGGTTTACTTTTTATGCTATTTTATATGGATTGTAGCGAATTACTTTTATGAACCCTTCTAACATGCGGACCAACCTTAATTGGATTTTCGAAGGTAATCTAAAATCATACAATTTAAAGTCATCCAATTGTATTATAGGTTTGTCTTATTTTAATATAAATTTTGGAAATCCGTGCAATGCTATAATAAATAGCATGCATTTTCAAAATAAATTATGTAGGTACTTAACTGCAATCTGCATTCACTTTACACCATCTACTTAGTACTTACTGACAATTTTGAACTTTTCCAACAAGCAACGTACCTGGAAACCAATAAACAAATGTTAGTTGAAATTACTTAGAAAATATAAAATGAAATAAAATTAATGCAACGTTTCGTGGTCTTCACATAAAAATAAAAAATTGTAAGATTCATAAGGGTTAGACCCATATTTCGACATTCTCTCTAAGGTCTTCTCTATAAGGAAGACATAAACATCCAAAATCAATTCCCATTTCCAGAAGCTCCCAATATCTTCTTATTTATGTTCATTACATTGGTTCCACTCACATACATTACGAGTGGACAATGGAAATTGGGAACATATTCGAAGATAATACGGTTACCGTAGGGCGATGCACCGTCCGAGAAATGGCGTGGGGCAAAATGTCCCCAAAGCTGCGAAATGTCCCCAAAAATACATTAGGCGCATTAGAAAAGCCGTTAAGGTCATGCACCGATAACAATTAGGGTGGTCTCGGGTTTAGGAGATTAGCAGCGTAAGGTTGGTTTAGAGGAAAATGCAAAACATGCGGTCCGACATACGTTTTAAAAGTTATAGATGTAATTTAAATAATTTATAGGAAAAGGGGTACCAGTATTATGGACAAGGGTATCTTTGTAAGCTATGCTAATATTATGGGTATTTGGAAAAGTGTTTATCTTATATCAAAAGATATGGGCGACATATATATTTTTCTCTTTACATAAGTACGTGATAGTGATAGGTACGAATTGTTGTGAATTTGTTATTATTTAATGTTCAATTAGTTACGTCACAAATAATATATTTAAGGTAATGGATTTCATAGGCATGGGAGCAAAGCTAATTCAGTTATTATTTTGTGACTGGCATTACAGATAACCTCGTTAGTGTAACGAGTAATGTAATGAAATATTTTCATCGCAAAAGCAATACATTTATGAAATCAGATCTACGCAATACGCATTTTATTTAGTGTATCTTTTCAGAAGATTCAAGACTAAAAGTTTCATCAAAAATACTATTTTCGATTAAGAAAACATCTCTAAGAATACCTTCACGTTATGAATATAATAAATCTAATTTTGCACGAGACAAGAACTCCATATGAAGCCAAATAATTCAGTAATAGACGTGAAAAATTCATACATAATAAAGAGAATGCTGATATAAAGCGGGTAAAAAATGAGACATCAACGCCGAAATGAGAGCGAATAAAAGATGTGGAATTTCTCTAACCGGAGATGCCAAAGCCTCTTACAATATGCATAACTTGTTGAGAGTGTAATCAAAAGACGATATAAACCGAGAGGACACAGCGAAAGGCTAAAAATGTAAACCTTCTTAGATTCCCGAGACTTACGACCCCTCCGGCGAAACTTGCCATAAGATGGGAGAAATTACCGTGCCCGACAAACTTTTTTCGATTTGAATTATGAATCCTTATTTTACGCTTCGTCTTAGAAAACTTTGTTACATTAGCCCTTCTTTTTTATACAATATTAAACCTGTAGTATCTGGGGTCGGTTAATAGACGAGCTTTGAGGTTTTTACTGAAAATAACCTTAACTGCTGGTGGTGCCTTCTTTAGATTGTCAAATTGAAGAACTAGAAAGAGAGAATCTAAATTTCAAAAGACTACTTGAACTTCTTTATGTCTCATCGCGATGAAAAAAATAGAACACAAACAAGAAGCGAACACCTTTGCTCGAATAATATTACCCAAGAAGTAGGTAATAAAGCAAGTTAAATTAGATCTATTCACCGTAGTGATTAACTACACAGGGCCTTCTTAATGCTCGTAGTTTTAATTACACTAGTTTGTTCGTGATTCTAGTAATTGATAATAAAAAACTTTTGTCGTAATACATATTATTGTCCAAGTTATCTTAAGATTGCTGTATTCTACGAAATTAAAATCATCTGTCTCAGACGTGGAGGTCAATGTTCACGTTATATCAATTTGTTGAAGTATTTTTTGTGACATTTGTGTAGAATCCCTGTAGTGTTTGTGTAACTGGAAACAGTAGTTGACAGTTGACAGCTGTCATATCGCATATTGTCTCGCGATCACGGGCGGAGGACCTCAGATACAGGCCAACAGTCACTGGATGGAAGTGCTAGCAGGTGGACGTGTCTGAAGAGACCGTTGGTGGTGTAACGAGCCAATTCATTACTCTAGAGTCTAGTAAGTAGCGTCGGTATCTACAATCCCGAAAAAAAAGCAATCGCTAGTAATTTTACTAATTGAAAAAAGGTTAGAACAAAATGTAAAACACTTATTGATGCAGCTAGATGATTTTCGTTCCATACGAATATACAAAATGGTGTCACCGCTTAAACTGGTAGCATGATTACTTTGTATGTTTAGTTCACGTTAGTTACGTAGTACGTACAAAAGCTTTAATTTCTATTGAGAATCGTGCCCCTTGCAATTCAGTAGCGCTGTAAATTGCGCCTTTCAAGTATAAACTCTAGTTACATACGGGGTACTTTAATTTAATACTAAACTTATATCCATTTAAATTATGGTAAAATGGCATAAGTTTATGTGCACAAAGCGAGCCCGGCTCGTAGGCGCGAGTTCTTAGTCTCCAGCAATATATGCAAACTTTTAAATTGTATTTGCATTGCATACGCTAGAAATATTGGCTTGCGTCTAGACTGTGCTTTAGTTGCAGTAAAGCATACTTTAATTTTTTTTGGAAGTGCTAAACTTTATTTGCGGATTCAAAGCTACTAATGGAAATATTTTATACGGACTTATATTTGTTTAGAAAATTTTGTTACAGTAGATAGTGGAATCATAAGGACTAGGTGCAAAACGATCTACTCACTTTTGACTGATTGACTTTTTGAACGGAGGACGGAGCTTCTTATTCAAACTTATAGGATACTAGAGTACCTATCAAGTATTTTGAAATAGTTTTTAGTAAAATAGACGCGGATAAGGTCAAGTAATTTTAAATACCAAACGAGGACCTTTTCGCAGTATTAATTGTAAGAAAATTACCTTTCCCGGGTCTAGCTCTGACCTTTAGACCCGCCCTTTCGGTGACCATAAACGGCAGGGCACAATAAAGGATAGAAATGACCCTAACTACCTTTTGCTTAGTTTTAACCCCAAAACGCCCTTGTCCAAGATCGCCCCCTGTCAAAGGCCAAGCGAACTCCCCAGGGAAATTATTGTTGGGTTTTAAAGGGCACTGCTTTCGCCAAAAAATACCATGTTTATAATCGAACATTGATCACGTGACTACAATAAGAAAATCGGCGGCCATATTGAAATGTTTAAGGGGAGTCTTGGAATATGATAACGTTTAAATTGAAAACGTCAAACGCTTTCCAGGAATATTGAATTGATGCTTCGGAGAGTTTTAATGTGCGAGTTAATAAATTAATTGAACATTTAACGTGTCAATAAATTGCTATTGGATATAAAATGATTATGATATTTCCCATTAAAATAAATATTATAACATATTACCTATATTATTCGCTATATTTTTTGGCTGACATGACTAGGGCTCTGGCTTTCTGTATTACTATTATAAGTCTCTATTAAATATTTATGCTGGATAGTGAATTTTCCAATTTGACTTTACAAAACACACAAATCTGTAGCATAAATGAAAAAATTAAGTACCTAAATAAAAAATATATCTTGTAATTCTAATAATTTATTATAAAATAATTTTAAACATTTTGTGTTTACTTACTGTCGTCTCAGCGTAATCGTTTTGCCCTACGTCGTTTAAATTTGTTTGGATGTTGAAGAATGTTTGCGTAAACATCGCTCCGAATTTTATTTACTTCGACGGGATAAATTTGTCAATCAGGATCAAACGCCCCCTAAACTTCAAACATGAAAACAGCACCGAGGCTTCGGTACAAAAGTTTTCCCAAATCATTGTCAATTCCAATAAAATAAGCGAAATTCAATAAACAACCCCCCAGGATAAAGGTCTAGACGAGGCATAGACTCGGTGTCGTATTTTAAAAAGTTAGGGGAGTTGACACTTTAGACGAATTTAACCTTACATTGTATTAATTATTCAAGAGCTTTCGTGTTAAGGTGCGTCAGAGGGTAATTTGTTTTTGGTAGAAATTTTTAAAAGAATTTCCGAGGGGAGGTGCATCAAATCTCTCCCGAATAGCCGAGGCGGGAGGAAAGTTTAATAAAATTGTTTAAGAATGCGGCGTTGAACGAGAAAAGTTTATAGTGGAGCATTGTATCGATTTTAAGGGTTTTTCAAACTTGAATCACTTCTACAAAGTGCTCTGGCGTTTGTCGTCGTTGTGTCGATAATAAATCTTTAGTATCTTCTCAACGGTTAACATTTTTATTCATCATAAGTATTTTCAATAAATGTTGTGATTTTGAAAAACAACTAACAATATTATTGTTATGAATATTGTATTACAATAGTAGGTATGGTTTTAATATAATGCAGATATTATCTAATAGCGGTGCCGCGCTTTTGTCAAGTCTTTGGTATCTTCACAACAGATAACATTTTTACACATAATTTTTTTTTAATAAATGTTGTGATTTTGAAAAACAACTAACAATATTATTGTTATGAATATTGTATTACAATAGTAGGTATGGTTTTAATATAATGCAGATATTATCTAATAGCGGTGCCGCGCTTTCGTCAAGTCTTTGGTATCTTCACAACAGATAACATTTTTACACATAATTTTTTTTTAATAAATGTTGTGATTTTGAACAACAAAAATTGTATTATTGATAGGAATAATGTATTTTATATAGGTACCTAAAAGTATTCAACAGTATGCATTGATTCTGAATTTAGGGTTCTATTGCAAAATGTCACACAATTAGAATACAAGTAAAAGTAAATTCGCGAATGTAAATATATTCCTCAGTTTTCCGATACAGCGATTATGTGGCAGTATGCAAATCCACTTATACACTTATCTAGCCCACTTATCTATGCATTTTGTTTCTTTAACGTTGTCGACAAGATAGTCTTATGGCTTTGAAATTTAAATTTCAGTATTAAAATGTTTTTAAAAAGAAAATCAGGTCATCAAATAACTAATAAGCATACAAGTTATCTATTTTTTGACGACCTCCGTGGCTCAGTGGTGAGCGCAGTGGCGCTTTAGCCGAAGGTCGCGGGTTCGAATCCCGTCAGGGAACAAAAAAGTTTTCTGTGTTCTTGGGTCATGGATGTGTATTAAATATGTGTAATATATCATAAAAATCTTAAATATAAGTATAGTATAAAAAGTATTAAATATATTTCCGTTGTCTGGTACCCGTAACACAAGTTCTTCGGATACTTACCAAGGGGCCAGACTGACGTGGTGTGAAGCGTCCATAGATATTACATTATTATATATTATCTATTGGTCTAGGTATACAACGATATACTAGCATAGGCGTATGTGGAGAATAGAAAATCAAACATAAAAAATTCGTCTTTGATCTGGCAATTTATAGTTCTAGTTTGGAAGGGGGAAAAATGCTAAATTTAATAAACAAAGCACAAATAATATCGATAATAGATTTACTATTTTCGATAAATGAAAGAAGGGGGACCTCAAATCAAAAATAAATAATTTATGAGCTTGATTTGTTTTGTGGTTGCACTAATATTTTTCTCCGATTACAAATCGAAACTTGATGGAATCATGATTTGTACAAAATGTTATTTAAGACACAAAAATTGAGTAACTTTTATTATCTACTTAAATAAATTATTATTACTTGAAACTTTTGTGTGTTTGAGTCATAAACTAAATAGATAATTATGATTTTATTTGCTACTTAATACTTATTAACTTTGTAGATAACATTTGCAAATTATCATCCTAATACGACGCCCTATTTGCAGGATCATAATCGTAGTTTCCCATTGGTCACTATCCAATTTATTTTAATCTAAAAATATATCGGTTTAAAAATATTTTATGAATAATATAGAATCACGATAGTAATTAAGTGCAGTATAAAAGGTACAGTCAATCTCATTTGTACTCGCCGGGGGAGACTCACTCCCAGGCGGAATACTTTAACTTTTCAATTGTAACTTCTGATGGGTTTTCGAAATAATATTCATCTTTATCGTGGGGTGCGTGAATGAACAACTGTTACATAAGAATGCCAATTTTTATGCGCGAAATTAAGTTATGCCCCAAGTGTATCATTTGTATGCTTTTTTTCTCATCAATTTTATATTAAGGAGTGTGATTGAAGAATTTTACGTTTTGATTTTCACATAAGATAAAGTTTTGTAAACCGAAATAGTTCAAAATACATAACAAATCCCTTTAATCTATACTAATATAATAAGGAGGAAGGTCTGTTTGTTTGCATCGAATAGGCTCCGAAACTACTTAACCGATTTTGATGAAATTTGACACAGACGCAGAGTAGGAAGGAAGCCTACTTTTTATCACGGAAAAATGTACGGTTTCTTCGAAATTAACTTTCGCGCGCACGAAGTCGCGGGAAACATCTAGTTTTATATATGTAACCGTAAACTTGTAAAAACCGTTAGATTTTAATATAACTAGTGAAATTGTAAAATGATTATAGACTTCCGACGCGAGTATCCTGCCTATAATTTAACACATTATTTTTCGTTAGATTATAAAATATGTATACTTAGTTATGAAACATTCAACATATTTTTACAATCTAGTTAGTTATTTTACAATATAACGATTTTTACAATTTTACGGTGACATATATATTGCATGATAAACGTAAAACAAAATGTTATTAAATTGTCGAAAACATAAATACGAATCGATGTTCATTATAATTCATTACTCTCGGTACATTCAATAAATCCTTGAGCTCACATTTCATGGGAGATAAAACTCATGAATCAGCACCGTATGTGAAAGAGAGAGTAAGTGGGTTCGTTTCCTTAAAAAAATCCAGTAAGTTGGCGGCGGCGGGACGCGACACGAATTTCCTGTCAGATACCAATCTTCCGCGCTCGCTTTAAGGTGATGTATTTTCCCATTCCTACCCCCGTTTTCCCATTTTTACCCCCGCAGGTCTTGTCGCGGAACCCTTGGTTAAATTGATTTTCAATTTGTTTGAAATGTGGTCCGCGCTGCATCGAGGTGGGATAGCGGAAAATTATTTGATTGAACTTGCGATTGATGAGGTTTTGGAATTAAATGGGATAAGAGATCTCTTTTTCAGTATAATAATTGTTCTTTAACTTGATTGAAACATAATTATTGCAAAATTAAAAACAATTACCAAAACTAATTTCGTATGTATTTACATTACTAATACTATCTACCTAATAAATTATTTGTTAATTAAATTAAGGAAAAAGAAATAAACAAATGATTAAGAGTTAATACTCGTTTATCTACATTTAAGACTTCCCGAAAAGCAGGTGAGTCTACTTCCAATTCCATACCTAATATATTCCAACATTTATCAAAATCGGTTGCATCAAATTTTGAACTCTATGAATAAGAGTGAACGACGAATCCAACGTGAAAATCCATCACCATCCCCTTGACAATAATAAATTTCTATTAACTTCTTGAGATGTTACTACCGTTTTATTGTCGAGGAGTAGGGATTAATTCCTGACTTATAACTGTCATAGATCTCCGGGAGGGGAGTATAAAATAAAGCTGCGATTATATTAATATCAGGATCGGTGTATAATCTGGGAAGCAGTATAACGGCTGAGAGGAGGAAGAATCCTATCGTGGTGAAGGTATTAATTATAACATTAAGGACCTGTTTCACTATCTAGGATAAGAGTTAGATAGCTTATTTTCATGTTTTTACATTGCTCCGTTCACATCAGGGTTCCGTACTTCGAAAGGAAAAAACGGAACCCTAAAATAATCACTTTGCTGTCCGTCCGTTCGTCCGTCTGTCAAGACCCTTTTTCTCAGGAACGCGTGGAGATCTCAAGCTGAAATTTATATTAAATACTCAAGTCTACTGTTCCTTAGAGCTGTGAAAAAACCAAACTTCTAAGTCAACGCAATCAAAAGATACAGCCGTGTATACCGCAAATTTCCGCTAATTTTCCACACTCGCAAACTCAAAACCTACAGGGTACTTTCTGTGAACTCAGAATCTTCAAATTTGGTACGAAGCAACGTCTTATAGCACACAAATATAACATCTTATATCATATTTTAAACGTACTACTCCTTTCCTTATGAACGTGTAGATGTATTAAATAAATTCATATCAAATATATAGGTAAATATATCAGGTCTATAATACCTTTAAGGTGTAACAAAATCACTACAGGTTTGAACGGAACCCTCGGTGTGCGAGTCCAATTCGCACATGGCAGGTTTTTTTGTATCACATGAATCATGATGTAAAGCAAGCAGCCACAACACTTTTGAATATTTATCCGACACTTGTTAGAGTATTTTCAAACAGCCCTTATTATAGTTAAAATACTTGTAAGGGTTGTGATTAGACCAGATTTTCTCTGGAAATAAACTACTGACTATTAATTTTCGAGACTGCTCAAAAAAAACATTTAGTAGGTACCTAAGTGTTGTATTGTAGGTAGGTATCTACCTACCACGCCGATGATAAAATTAAATTCAAAATATGACCAGGGAATATGTACTTTTAATGTAATTCCTAGAGGTAGCTCTTTTAAAAACTCTCTTATTGGTTCCCAGACTAAGTAGCTTTAGGTTGGAAGTTAACTAAAATTCCTTTTTAATCCGCTTATATGAGAATGCACAGTGTACTGTCTATCTCCCATGAAATAAAAACACAGAGTAGCAAATGTAGAGACCATGGGATCTGAGGTTATGCATTTTAAAGCCATTTGTATTTAGTACTTTATTTCTTCCATTTTGAACATTTTGTTTGAACAAAGAACAAAGGATGGTTACATAAATGTTAGTAATACCCTTTTGTATGTAATTCAAATATTTCAAGCAAAGATCATACATAAAAAACTACCTGGGTAACCAAGTTCGGAGTTCTAATAAATCAATAAAAAAAAATGATCACCAAAATATTTGTCTGTCCGGAATTTAAACCCACCATATTCCGAATTTTCGAATAAAATAAAATACATGCGCAAACCAAACTGCCAATCGGACTTAGGTACATAATTGACTGACGAAAGAAAAAACATAATTTATATATTATATTAGTTTAAAAATGCACAGTTTCACAAGAATAAGACATAGATAGATTGATTTTCCTCTCCCGAAATTCCATGCAAACTAAATTTCATGGTAGTACTTGCAGCCGTTTTCGAGATGACCATTATTTATACTACATACGAGTATAATAAAATAAATAGGAAAAGCTTCTTTGTTTGTTTGCATTGAATAGGCTCCGAAACTACTGGACCGATTTTGACGAAATTTGGCATAGATATAGAGTAGACCACGGGGAAGGACACAGGCTACTTTTTATCGCGGAAAAATGTACGGTTTCTGCGAAATTAACTTTTGCGCGCACGAAGTCACGTGCAACATTTAGTATCATCATCTCGAAAACGCCTACAAATATTTACTAACGTAACGGCTTTCTCGAAAACGGCTACAAGATTGTCTCATTAAAAGTATAAGATATTATAATCCAATTTTGAACACTCTCCTTATGTAAACACAAACAATACGACGTACCCCATAGAATATATTACTTTGAATCGGAAAGAAATGTCCCAGTCAATCGACTGTTCATATAAGACGTTATTAATTCCACGTGACATTTGATCTATACCCGAGGACAGCCAGATTTTAGGGGAGAGGAGACAAATGAGTGAGTTTCCATGTTGTTAGATTGGGGCCCGGTTGTCATGGCGGGGCCTTAAATGATGCAGATCGATTAATATTAGGACTGCGATCGATATTGTTTCTATTCCTGATTATACCAATGCCAAATTAGACAAGTTTGGAAGTTGAAACAAACTATTTATATTAATAAATCATTAAGCGAAGAAAGAAAATGGTTAATAATAAAACGTTAACTATAACCCGACTACGCAAATTGTAAACTCTATTAGCTGACTCCGCAATAGTTTTTTTGCCATTTATATTATTTTTATCATTTAGGGTTTGAAAAAATAGATTAAGATCGATTCACAGATTTATCGAATATGCATTAAAATATATAAGAATCGGTCAAGCCGTTTCGGAGGAGCGTGTCCCAGAACAATATGACACGAGAATTTTATATATTAGCTATTAGATGTTGCCCATTAGGCCAGTATTATAAATCTACTAGCTGTCCCGACAAACGTTGTTCTGCCTTAACTATGAACTGAAATTTCTCACCGTTTAAACCTTCCTTGATTTGATACGATTATTTTAAGGTCAAAATTAGCCAAATCGGTCCAGCCGTTCTCGAGTTTTAGCGAGACTAACGAACAGCATTTCATTTTTATATTTATGATAAGAAGAAGATTTACACATTCATTTAAATTGGATCAGTAGTTTAGGTGTACCACCTAAAATACAAGACAAAAATAAAATAAAACTTATCATTAGCCTTATAGTCTAACAGTAAAGTTTCTAGACACTATGAATTTTTAACGTCAAAGCATAGTTACTATGCGATTTCAGTCAGATTCAACCTTTATGTTCAAATGAGGCTAGACTGTGAATCTTGACTATCTTATTAAGAACCTAAAATGAGAGGACTCGTCTTTATTTGCGTTGAAGCAATTTTTGCTTCGTTTGCACAGCCAGTCGCAAACAAATTTTAATTGGGTTTTTCGTGTCTCCGTAAACTTGTACCGTAAGATGAAAATAAATTTTGTAATTTTAAATCGAGTTCATAATAAGTAGTCCAGAGTATCCTTAACAGATCTTGTTTAGCCTATTTCAGTTTGCAAATAAGTGTTTATTATAATATTAATTAAATCCGAATATTTGCTTTTAACGCTTTTAACTATTCATTAATACGAATAAAAATAATCTACATAATATAGCTTGTGCTAGCTAAATAATAAAATTTCTAAAGACGCGTCACACCTAATTGTGTCTCCTTAAACAGCTTTCAGACGTAGGTGTAGAGTAAATACGTGTTTAACAATACAGATAATTTGGAAATCTCATTATCGCGAGTGTTGTCATGGCGACGGGCCCAGATGCTGTTTCATCTGTCAACTGTATGGCGTCATTATTCACGAGGTGGCGAAGTAATCTGAACGCTGCTAATAGGACACACTGATGTACCCGCGATTCGCAGCAAATTAGGCGTACGTAACATACACAACAAAAGAAATACAAGGAAGTAATGATATTGCAGGGATATTGCCATATTTGTGTGTAAAAGTATGTGAATACTTATGTGTTTCTCCAGATTCAAATATCATATTCAAATCTGGAAATTAATACAAAAGAAATCGTTGCGTTTTTACCCGCTGTTTAAGAAAGTGATATCAATCCAAAACACGTACAATTTTCATTCACATTCAATTTGCCGTAGTTATTTAAATTCAGATCCATGGAGAAGTGGAGATAATCAATAAATTAAAAATCTTTTTGTACATAAATATTCGCTGAAATGAGTTAAAATATCACAGTATTTAACCCATATCCTTCAGATATGACAATATGCCGTTGTAATAACGTTTAAGTTTAACCTTATTTTATCTTTGGTCGCCATGGATTATTATTGTTTTTTTGGAAATCAATAAAATTGGTAAATATATTAATCGCGACAAAACATTACCATAATATTACTTAGAACAATCATAATATCATAAACATAAGAAGGGTTATTAAAAATCTTTATGATATTTTGTAACTAAGGGTACGTTAGTAATATTAATTATTATATTTGTACCAAGTTTTCCAAGTAAGCGCATTTTACAAGTTATGATACCTCTAACTTCTAAAGTAATAAAGACTGGCCATAAATGTTACAATTAAAAAGAACAAAATATTACATTTGAATTTGGAATCTATATTTTTTGCTTTCCACCACCAACGTCAACGGGACGTCAACGAGAAAAACATGACGTCGCCGAAGTAACGATACATATTACATTTAGTACTATAGCCGTGTGTCCACCGCACGTCCGTCCCGTCCATCTAATCTCGAACAAAAATAATCTCGTTCTCGTTCGTCCCGTTGACGTTGGCGGTAAACAAACAGCATTAGGGTCAGTTTACACTGTGACGATACGCGAGCCTTTTTTTTAAAGATAACTCTACAAAATTAAATAGGCAAGCGGACTGATTTTTTTTTATTGCATAAATGAATAGTACTCTTAAATATGAGTAACTTCTCAGAAGAAACCGTATATCAAAAGTCAATATTTTCAAAGGTACAGCGATTTGTATACAAAATTTCGCTCCGCTCCAGTACCAAAAAAATTTTTTTTTTTGCGAAATTGGTAAACAAAACCTACATCATTAGTTTACTCACATCATATAAAAAAACATTCATTATGGTGAGTATGAACTTAAACGCACAAATATCGGAGATATCTACACTAATATTATAAAGAGGAAAACTTTGTTTGTATGTTTGTTTGTTTGTTTGTTTGTTTGTTTGTTTGTAATGAATAGGCTCAAAAAGTACTGGACCGATTTCAAAAATTCTTTCACCATTCGAAAGCTACATTATCCACGAGTAACATAGGCTATATTTTATTTTGGAAAAAAATAGGGTTCCGTAAAATATTTGGGTTTTTCGGACACAAGGTGTAAAAAATCAACCAGAAAAGTTACTTATTTTGCGTACGCTGCCTAAACTATAAAAGATAGAACCATAAAATGTTCCAATTAATTGTAGATCTTATAAATATCTTCAAAAAAGTCCGCGACACACTATACCTATCTATGTCGAGTGAGGCACAACAACCATTTTTTTATTTAGAAATCTTGAATTTTTTTTGGACTACATTTAAACGCGTTTATTTTACTCATGCTATTAATCCTTATCAAAATAAATTATTTCATCACTAAGTACAGTTTATGTAGATAATATTTGGTCTTTGAATGATTGAAATTGGACGTGTGGTTTTGAAGTTATGGCGAAATTAAAATATGACGATTTCTGCTGCACGGCCCGTTACGAAGTGGGCGTCGCCAAGGCAGGGGTGTGCGTGCGGGGGGAGTTTAGATCTATGGTATTTCATACGATAAAAGTATACCCACCTACTTATTTCATTGAGTTTTAGTAGGTACCTATATTAATTTGTTTCTGTTTGTTTTGACTAGATTTCGCCCGTTTTGTTAGTGGTTTAAAGACATTCTGTAGTATTAGTATCAGTATTGTACCCGTGCGAAGCTGGGGCGGGTCGCTAGTTTACAAATATATTCCTGCGGCCATATACTTCATATACTACTTCATATACAAGTGACGTCATTTTTAGGTCGACTTTAGTATGGAGCGTTTTTAGGAGGCTCGCGAAATTTTTTATACAAATCGCTGTACCTTTGAAAATATTGACTTTTGATATACGGTTTCTTCTGAGAAGTTACTCATATTTAAGAGTACTATTCATTTATGCAATAAAAAAAAAATTGTCCGATTGCCTATTCTATTCACCACACGTTTCATACGTCATAAGTCATACACATGCGCTGTGCAACTTGACATTCGAATACAATAAAACGTGTATCTTTTTGTGTAATGTATAAAGTTCAATTTTGAATCACTATCTTAAAACTGCAGCGATATGTCGCGTATCGTTTCGTTTCGGTACAAATTGACCCTTAGGCAGGTCTGTTTTGGTGCAGCGTTTGGTATACCCCGCGTATTCCTCAGGGCATTACCTCCCCACTCATTACCCGCTATAGTTATTGCTGTCATTTTTCAACTCGTTATTTACTCGCCTGATAGCGGGACATTTGGGCCGAGAGGGGGGATTTTTGGGATAAAGGTGGCTTTGAAGGCTTACCGGAGAATTGAAAGTTGATGATTTGATTTTTTGGCATTGAAATAGATTCCGTTATTCATTTTTTTATTATCATACAAATGAATGTTTTATTTTCACAAACATTCAACAGTAAAAATAATAATATGACTAGTTATTTTAAAATATTTATAAACTAAAAAATTAAGACTAATAAAACCCCTAGGTCATTCTTCCAATGTTCAATTCCAAATTTGAAAATTCGAAGTATGCTGTGCAAATATTTAAAACTAAGGAAGGAACTGTGACGTACATTTGACAGAACAAATATTCATACAAGAAAAAGTTACACCATCTTGATTTTACATACCTCGAATGTCAGCCATCTTGATTTTACCATAACTCAAATACCAAAAAACCTCAAAAGTGGGGACAGTTTTTACCTCGACATACCGCATCAATAATAATACGTCTGTGTTACTGTGAAATTATCTGCACCAGCTATCATTATAACTTCGCTACCTACATTAGTTAATTACTATTTGACCTATAAGCACAATTCATGATTATTATTTGAAAGCCTTACTTGATTTAATTACTAAGTTCGCTCGATTGATCAATAACACTATTTATCACACTTTCAATAACGGATAATAACTATCTCTAGATAATGTTATCCTCGGATAAAGCTTTGAAGTTAAAGTCAATACGAGATTAATTATAGAGCTAACAATAAGTTTTGCTTCACTTGTAGAGTATCAGCCGGGTTAATAATGGCTGAATAGATTAAGGCACAGTTGTACTAATCCAATTTTCAGATAATATAATACACTAAATCAATGTAATGAACCTATTTTGGAGTAAAAGTACTTCTAAATAGGTACGGGCGTTAATAAAATTCTTAGTTTTTTTTTCTCACATTTGGAATAAAGGATTGAAAAATGTAAGTTCAATTTACTCAAGCGCAGGTTAAGTTATCCTTATCAGTAGGCTTTTCTCCACGTGATAAAAAAGGTTAGGTGTCACGAAAAACGATAGCTATTAAGAAGATCGTATACTTTCGTTTAAGCAATGAATAACAAGCAATGAACAATGTTTTAGAGTTTCACAAACTAATATAAACTAAATTGTTATAAAATAATAAACAAATGTAACACCTCTGTAACCAATTTCTTGGAATAAACGATTCTAATAATATTTTTTGCTTTTGAGCCTATGTTACTGATGATGCTTATCTCTCTAATGAATAGCCTCGTAAAATACTTCCCGAAAATCTTAAAACGTAAAATCTACGTACTAAATTGACCTAATTAGTTCAGAGTTAATTAAATTACACGGCATAAAGCTACCACAGGGGACTCGAGATTTCCTCCCCACTGTCACTTAATTCTCGTCTCCGAAAGCTACGAAGTATTTTTTATTTTTGAAATAAATGTATCCTTAGATTGCAAAGAATTTTGGTTAGATATTTGAATTATTATCATTGATCTATACCTATATAAGTAGCAGTGGCGTGGGGGTTCCTAAAACTCTATCCCTGCCCGCTTCTCTTACCACTTTTATTTTGAAGACCCTCATTCAATTAGGGATTTGGACTACCTATTATACAGGCTAGGGCTTGCTTATGAAAGAAAAGTAGCCTTCACCACTGTTAAGTATTTTTTTAACCAAAGAAGACCTTTTGATCTTTGTGGTTTAATGGATAGCGCGTTGGCGCTCTAGCCGAATGTCAAGTGCTCGAATTCCGCCGAAGGAACAAAAAAGTTTTCTATGTCACGGATCGATATTGAATGTGTATTAAATATGTGTATAATATAATAAAAATCTTAAATATAAGTTAAGTATAAAAGTATTAAATATCTTTCGCGTTTTCTGGTACCCATAACACAAGCTTTTCGGATACATAGGACGGGGCCGAATCGACGTGGTGTGGAGCATCCATATATATTTGTAGTTGTGTGTGTCTTACATTAAATGCAGCTATAAGCTGAAATTGTAGCCGTGTAAAATGGATTAAACGCAATTCTAATAAATTCCTTTCACCTTCAATAAAAGTAATCTATAAAATAAAAAGTCAAAGCTCAATTTAAAACATTTCTGTTGCTAGACATAAACAACACACAATGTACAACTCTTTACAGAACCGTTTCATCGTGTAGAGAATGTAGTTTCTAAATTTGATGTTCCGTAGCAACTTTATTATATTTCCTATTGGCTCTTTTCATTTCTTAATTCAGCTCTAGCTGTGGGGCATGTAGGGATTCCTATTGAAGTGCGGCCGCCGGCGATGTATCTGTACCCTTCCCCAGTGATACAAGATTTTGAATCGATTCTACAGTTTCATTTCAATTTTCATTGGGTACTTTGTGGGTAATATTAACAATATTAATAGGAAAGTAGGTGTAGTAGTGTTTTCGGATATATCCAGACGAATGACTCCCTGTATGCTATATTTCTTTCAGATATTCAGATTATATATTTTACCTCCTAATATAAGTGTTAAAGATGAGAAGAAGTACTGTTCCTAATAAGCTATATTATAATAATAAATTAAAATTTATGGGCGCTTCCACGCCACGTAAATATGGTTCCGTGCTAAGTTCTCGAAGAACTGTTATCATGGGTACCAGACAACGGATATATATTCAATACTATCATACTATATAATATATATTAATTTTTTTTATAATGGGACTACCTAGGAACACAGACAACTTTTTTGTTCCCTTGTGGGATTGGATACCGCGAACTTGAGCGCCAACGCGCTAACCACTGAGCCAGGGAGGTCGTCGTCGATATGTAACTAATCTAATGAGTCGCTTTTAGCTTAACAAGATTAGTTCTAATTTTCTCGTCGTATAAAAACTGATGCAGTTCTAAATCCGATGCTCTTGGATTTCGAAAGCCTTTCAAAAGATATCCAAAATAGCTCCATGATTCGCTTGAAAAACTACGAATGGAGCAATCGGTAATAGCTCAGAATCGGAAAGGTTCCGATCGATACCTGTACGTGGATAATAATAGGCGAGAAATCTAAAGCCTGGAGTTCCCATATCATGTAGCACTTGACACTATTGTCTGAAACCGGATATTAATATTGTGAATATTGTGAGATCCAAGATGTCACGTTGTTTGAGCCTATATCCAACAATTGCATTAAGAGCATTGGAATAATTGAATTTGACTAATATTTGACCAAGATATAAATTCCGAATTCAGATTTTCTATTCATGGGACTGACATAAATCAAAGTTATCTAAAACGTATCCTAGAGTGCACCAATATTTTACGTCATGTTCGTTCAAAAAAACATACCCACATAAATATTAGGTCTTTACCTATGAAAATGCCGTTTTGTATGAAAAAATTTAAACGAATTTTTTCATGTATTTTTTATTTGTAGTAATCACCCATGTAATCAATGTATCTTCGACAAAGCAGTGGCAGTTTATTGATGCCCTTCTTAAAGAAATCAGCTGGACGGGAGGCAACAAATTCTTCAAAGGCATTTTGCATTGCCTCTCGGGTATTGAATTTTTTCCATAAAAGTAAAAAGTGAACAAATGACTACTTTTGGAAAAAAGAATTCCATGTTTTTAAAATAAAATTAATTTGAAATTATAATTCTTAGCCAAACAAAAATTATTTTGATTTGAAATAGCCAGTACTGCAGAACGGCAATTTCATAGGTAAATAACTATTATTAGAAGAAATTTTATTTTTTTCTATGTAGTATGTTTCATTATTTCCAATATTTTTATGACTTTCAAAACAATCGACTAAATAATGAAATGTGACTAGCGTGATAAAAGTTTTGATGGGTTCAGGATTTGTATTAAAACCGATTCTGTTCACATTAATTATTCTTAAAAGCTTCTCAAGTTTCAGCAAGCGGTGACATCACTTTGTCAAACATCAATTATATTTTGACAATGATCAACGATGAAGTTGGGGGCAAATCTCTGAGTCCCATGTCTGTGGTAATTATTATTAACTGTGCTTCTCTACGGGTTGCTAGTACATTAGATACAGTTTATTAATGTCACCGTAAAATTGTAAAAACCGTTAGATTGTAATATAACTAGTCAAATTGTAAAATGTTGATAGACTTCCAACGCGAATATGCTGCCTATAATTTAACACATTATTTTTCGTTAAATTATAAATATATAGTTTTAAATCTTTCGACATATTTTTACAACCTCGTAAGTTATTTTACAATCTGGTTTTAACAATTTTACGGTGACATTATAATATTGTATTAATGTAGTTCTTAAGTTTGCAATCACATCAATGTTTTGGCTGTCTGTGACATGAATATCTATATCTATACAAATAAATAAAATTAAAGTGTCTGTTTATAATTTTAAATTAACAGCTTTTCACTTGCATATGAAAGTATATTATACGATACTTACAATATTTTTTTTATTTTTGTCTGTCCTTCTGTCTGTCTGTCTGTTTGTTGTGGCTAATCTCTGAAACGGCTGAATCGATTTTCACGGGACTTTCAATGGCAGATAGCTCATGTTATAAGGTATAATAGGCTACTTTATCTTAGGGCTCTGTTTAAAAATATAGGGTTCCATTTCCGTTAGTTCCGAACAAACGAAGTTGCGGGCACCAGCTAAATAGTTAAAAAAACATAAATAAACACAAAAACCAATATTTGTCAGCGATATAAAGTACAATGTCCTTTCTGTCGGCTTATAAATTTAAAGGTTCGTGACAGAAAGTACTGGCAAGTCTTCGTCTAGACCGCGTTATCAATAAGTAACGAGTCTTATTCAATCCGCCCTAGGTAATATGATAGGGTGATTTGTAAAAGGTTGGTTAAAGGCCATATAATGGAGAGCACCAAGTACCTACGTAAATATTTAATGCGATCCGCAAGTGATTGACAACCGAAAAGCTCCCCAGAGGAGCGCAAAATACGCCATGTGCGTCTATTTTAGTACATCGATGTATTTTTAATGTACTCGTAATTGTTACAGATTCGTTTTTGCTATTGTCATGGATGGTTAATCTGCGGGTATCTTTTTGACAGTAATTTATAAACTACTAGCTGTCCCGACTCACATTGTTCTGTCTTAACTATGAGCTGGAATAAATAACTACACCTACAACTACAACCTACATTGATATAATATGTCATAGCAATTTGCAAATTGCAAGGAAATATTGTCATTACAATGACATATCTACCATTAAACGTTGACGAAATACAGTTATCTACATTTACATTTATACCTTCAACTACATCTAAACCATCTAAACATAGGTACAACTACACCTAGTCCTACAACCTACACCTATACTTTTTCCAATATTTCTCACAGTTTAAACCTTCCCTGAATTTCTATAATTATTTCAGGACCAAAATTAGACAAATCGGTCCAGATCTTCTTGAGTTTTAGAGAGATATTGAAATTGCAATCCATTTTTATAAATAAGATTTAGTTTGTTTTGAGTATAAATATTGCTTGAGTTAACACGTAGCTACGTAGGAATGAAAGCTTTTGTTACCTATTAAGGTACAAATTTTTTAGTATAAAAAGTCCCTCTCTGTGGGTCCACCTTATTCTTCAATATTTGTATTTATAAAATATAAGTCAATGAACAAAGTTTTCAGGGATTATTCAAATTACTCTACCCATAAACGAAACGGTTAAACAGCTGTACAGGTACAATCGCATGCAATATAAATTAATTTTCATAACGTTTATGTACGTGAACCCTATAGCAAACTATTAACTAGTTTGTAGTTACAAAGTAGCTAAATTGAACACCTGACTATCCCGGCAACATGACCCTTAAATGTACCAAATTAATCAACATTTAATTCCATATTTGACTAGTAGTTCCACGTACGAGCGTCCGGGGACTTAACCGAGCTCGAAGTCCGAAATATGCAAATGAAGCGGACTCATTTGACGAATTTTAATGGATATTTAACTGTGTTAATTATAAAGTTTGAGTCGACGCGATTTGGTTCGAGTCTGGCTGTATGTTTAAACAGATTTCGCGGCGAGACGCCGTTTGCGCTCGGAGTCCAGCATTTTAACGAATCGCTGCTCACACTCTATGTAGAGTCGTTTAAATATATTTTCTAACAAACATACAAAGGTTATCTTATGGTTAGGTTGTGGCTTTTGTGAAGTAAATAATTATGAATGTTCTTTCACTGTACGTTAAGTGTAATATTTCCGATTAATAATGTGTGACTAAACTCTAGAGGGCGCTCTGTGGTAGAAATTCGCTCATAACAATTCATATTATAATTTTTAAGTTTGAAAGGCGTAAAATCGACTTGATGATGTCACACAACATTAGCCGAAGATACGTCAGTCGCTTTGCATTGCGTATCAAATTTTATTTTTCTAGTAAATTCCAGTCGTATGTCGGAGCTGACACACACACTTTTTTAGTTAATATTTAAAAAATATTAGCTTTGTGCACACATTCCTCGATATAAACTTTAACTGTGCCAAATATTGTACTCTTCCCTTCACAAAATTCTCGTAAAACAGTACTGAAAGTATTTGCTTAACGTATTAATATGATGCATATTAAGTGTCTTGTCTCGTATTTTCGTAGACCATTTTGAAACATTCTCTAAGTTTATTTTCGAAAAATAAGGAACACCTTATTTTACGAAAATAGTTAGTAATTCAAAGTCTGCAATAACAGATACTTAACATGTTTTCCTCCTGAATATGTTGTTTTTTTAATATTCAATGACACTATTTATGACTTAACCACTTGGACTGGATAATATAATAACCATAGAGTACTCCTTTGTTGCATCAGAGTGTTTAATAATCTCAAAATCTTGGTTTAATTAAATTGTAAGAATATAAAATATATATCTAACTTAATTATAGGGAGGTTTTGTTAATTTATAGCGCCAAACTCCTCGAAGGCCGGGATAACATCGAAACTCCCTTAAGATTAATTTGGGAGTCCTTCTGAACCTCCTGAACTTTAACTCGTTTCTGACCAAATTCCCTCTGGGCCCTTCGAGTTTAGAATTAAGTTAAATGAAACAAATTCGGCGAATCACTAGTCCAGGAGACCGCGGCAGTCCGGGCCGAATTGCATTAGTCGCTCACGGTAATAGGCTTTGACAGTTGAAATTCTTGACGAAATTTACTTAGCGCATTATCACTGGTTAGTTTTCGGTAGTCGGAGGTAATACTATTTGTTAGTGGTCGAGAAAATTATAAGGGTTCTAATACCCTCTATATTTCTTGAAATTGTATCTACAGTATCTTTTGTTGAGTTCCAATGGTGTGGTGGGCGAATTTATTTTTTTATTAACTAATAAAACTTATTTTCCTGATTTTATATAATACTAGCGACCCGCCCCGGCTTCGCACGGGTACAATTCTGATACTAATACTACAGAATGTCACCCACTTCGCAACGGGCCGTATAGCAGAAATCGTAATATTTTAATTTCGCCATAACTTCAAAACCAAACGTCCAATTTTAATCATTCAAAGACCAAATATTATCTACATAAACTGTTATTAGTGATGAAATAATTTATTTTGATAAGGATTAATAGCATGAGTAAAATAAACGCGTTTAAATGTAGTCCAAAAAAAATTCAAGATTTCTAAATAAAATAATGGTTGTTGTGCCTCACTCGACATAGATAGGTATAGTGTGTCGCGGACTTTTTTGTAGATATTTATAAGATCTACAATTAATTAGAACATTATATGGTTCTATCTTTTATAGTTTAGGCAGCGTACGCAGAATAAGTAATTTTTCTGGTTGATTTTTTACACCTTGTGTCCGAAAAACCCAAATATCTTACGGAACCCTATTTTTTTCCAAAATAAAATTTAGCCTATGTTACTCGTGGATAATGTTGCTTTCGAATGGTGAAAGAATTTTTGAAATCGGTCCAGTACTTTTTGAGCCTATTCATTACAAACAAACAAACAAACATACAAATAAAGTTTTCCTCTTTATAATATTAGTGTAGACTAGATGTTGTCCGCGATTTCGTGCGCGCTAAAGGAAATCTCGCGGGAACATTTTGCAGCAATAAAAAGTTGCCTATGTCCTTTCCATGGTCTACTCAATATCTATACTAAATTTCATCAAAATTTCACATTCGATGCAAACAAACAAACAAACCTTTTTTCTTTTTTATATTAATATAGATGTTTCAAAAATTATATAACTTAATAATTTTAAAAATTATATTACGCAACTTGTGAAATTGGACATAATATCGGACTTATAAGATGTTTCCCTTTCATGGAGAATAGGATCTTTTTTTTTCTTATACCTAATTATGAATTATTAAATTGCTTATTTATCTACCAATTTTTCTTAAATCTAAAACAGAAATATTATACCCAAACGTGTTAGTATGCTTCCTTTAAAACCCCAATCCAAATATTGTATTCTGCGAAACTGAAGTCTACCTATATATTTAAAACATAAAAGCGTAAGTTTCCCTTCGGCCGGTAATGGCTAATTAAATTAAACACCAAAATTAAAAGTCGGCCATCTTGTCCATAGAAGCCCTACGCTTGGGAACTTTGAGGGGTGGATGAGACGAATCCGTAAAAGTTGAGTGACAAATCGTGACTGATAGGAAATTATATAAGACAACAGTTATTACGATGCTTTGACAAATACCTACCCTGTTTGTTTCGTTCGCCCCGTAGAAAGACCGATGCTATATCGGTAAATTCCTAGAATTACTTTATTAGAAATTTATGTCTTAACCAGATGTTGCCCGCGACTTCGTCCGCGTGGAGTTCTATACAAAATTTTAACCCCTTTTTCACCCCCTTAGGGGATGAATTTTCAAAAATCCTGAATGCCAAATTTCAGCAAAATCCGTTTTCTGTCCGTAGTTTCGGCTGTGCGTTGATAGATGACTCAGTCAGGTTTGCCTTTTATATATTTAGATAACATTATTTTTCAGTTAAAGTACTTAGTTAAAGATCAAAAGGCCGAAGGAATCGAAATGACTTTCTTATATTAAAATAGGTATTCTTTGAAATATTTTAAGGTAAAAATTCAATAAGTTCTTTGAACTCTTTTTAAAAACTCGAAAACTTAAAAAAAATCTGTCACATATCTAACCCTAGCTAAAATACCCACAATCCACCTTCGTTTCAGGTGTCAATGCGGGTAACAATGATGCAACAATTAGTATGGCGGGAAATTAAAAAATCCGCCATGATGGCGTGGCGCTAATAGCCGTACATAATACGCGCTTATGTGCGTGAAGTGGGGGTGTGGCCTCCGCCTCTTCTGACATCCGAGACGCTGGAGTGCGTCTTTCATGCCGGCTTCGTACCGGCCTCTTTCATGCCTGTTTCGTATTGCCCGCCGAGAGCTCCTTGACTTTGATTTAACAGAGGTCGTTTTGATGCTACACTTTCGAAAGCTTTTTACAAAAGATTAGAAATGCTATAAATATGGAAGGACTTTTATATTTCTTGTTTTTCACGTTGGTATATACCAACTCTATATAGATATTTGATAATTCATACAAAAAGTAGGTATGATTTTACATAAATTTATGAATTATTATAATTGTAATAGGTATCATTTAATAAAAATTAAGGATAATATTAGTTAAACTCATAATTTTGAACGTGAAATCATCTATACATTGATCACGATACGGGTACTCGTATATTACCCTACTTCAGTCGTCGCCATCTTGTATTACACGTCCGAACGTCAATTTGACGTGTGACAGGCAGCCATTTTGAAAAACTCAAGAGCGGCTTCCTTCCGCATCGGTAACCGTCACGAGAACTATCGTGCGGCGACACCCCCTTCGTTTTACATACATTGCATTCATTGTTTTAGGAGCGAGCGTACATACGAGAAACTTTTGTTGTTTGACGCGCCCCAACACGAAATCCGACCGGGCGTCAGATGGAGGATCGGCTATAAGTGGCTGCAATGCATGGGAGTCCCGACTCCCGAAGTTGTTTCAACCTTGAATACGTTCGCTAACTCGAAATAGCAGATGCATTTATTGTATAACTTGAGCAAAAGACAGAATAAACAGAGCTACCTATCGCTTAGAAAAACTTCCTAACTACTTGGCCCTTAATGATAGTATCAGTGACTAACGATCTACTTAATGAGGGTGGGTAATGTTACACACATCTACAGACTTGTTAATGAATACAACTTTTTCTACTCATTATACTGTTATGTACAAAATAAATTTAATATTCAATTTACGAAGTTCTACGGGACGTAATAATTTAAAATAATTAAGTTGTTGAAGCTCTCTCATAAAATAATAATTAAGTTAATGTATATGTAATTTTAAAACTTAAGATTTTATAGTCATTAAAACACTCAGCCCTAATGGTTTAAGAGTTGTTTCCTTTGCAAAACTTAACACAGTGTATGAATCAGAATTAACTTAACTAGAAAAAAAGGCTTGTATACCTTTCCTAAAGGAAAAGTCTGCAAGGGGTAACATGCCCCACTTAGTAGTTACGTTCATACTTCCCTCGCTACTTGTGGGTTTAATTGTTGCCTGTAAGTGGTGGGAGGATTAAAGCAACCGAAATCCTTATGTAGTCGACTTCAAAGCGGTATACAGGAGTTTAAAATCCTATGTAGCTTCAAAGCTGTATCGAAGGGAACATGATTGTAAATTAGAGACTATGTAGAGATGATTCCCTTTGATAAAGACAATGATAAATTATACAATGATAAAGACCAGAGATGATTAACATTGATAGACAATGAATACCACATTTTTTTTAAAATAAAGGCTTAATTTAGGTTTGAATTATGCGTAGTAATAAAAGAAATTTTGTTCTACCCTTTCGTCTGTCTTTATGCAAATGAGAGCATGAAAATTGGTTTTCTACTTTAGGCTATTGACTGGTTACAAAATAAATTTATCTACCTAAAATAAACTATGAAAATTAAAATACCAATACAAACAGAATATATTAAAGTACCCTCTATTTTTGTAGCCTTGTAACGTACACCCTCTGTATGTATTGGAAGTAATTACAGTGGTGACGTCACGATGTTGATGACGTACAGAAACAGCCCAAGGGCGGGAAAACAAGAGGGCACTTGTGAAAACAATCAAACATGGCCGGGTGAGGCGGAGATTTTAAACATCTTTGTAGTTTAATAAAAAGAATAGAAAGAATGTTCTGGAGACATTCAAGGTTACTAAGGTTGAAGAGTCGTGAAATTGAGGAAAACAAATAGGTATGTGTATTCTAAAGTTTCCTCTACAATTTTTTTTAACAAAATAACTTCTGTCAAAATAGTAAGCATTCTGTGCTGATTAATTTTATGTTGAATAAATTTGAGATTAGCTACTTTCTAGTAATATAAAAATTTATTCAACATAAAGTTAAATCATTTTAAATTAAAAAGCTATTTACTTTGTCTGATTATAATTGAGCGTTTGACTTATGTCAGCATTTAGTCCCAACACAAGTTAACTTTCAATTATTATTGAAACTACTTTTCAATCTTTTTCTATTCATTGAAACATTTAGTTCACAACCTTCGGATCTAAATCTATTTCTTAGCGACCGCTACTATAGTCAAAATGTATATTTAAAACAACTTTGTCAAAGTTAGATAGTAAATCTGTTCATATTTAAAAATGCTACAGAAGACTTGACTAGCACTAAAGTTATAGACGGCTGAAGTTTCAATATTTGAGAACTGTAGTGCAAAGGTGATAAATCAAAGGAAAGTGCACTGACGACCTCGCTTTTACTGAAGCTCTTCGGGGATTTAGATATATTTTGTCTGTGTTGTGCCTTAAATATTTCAAAGGTGTATTTTAATATTTTAAATATGACATTTTTATTAGTGTAAATTAATAACATGTAGTCGTTTTAGTTGGTAATAAGCATTTGATTTATTTAATTAATTAAAGTTAATAAATTAAAGTTTTAAATAACTTAGACCAAATTTATCGAAATGTCAAGTTATCATACTACGTAAGGGGACTTAAAGCCAAAATATAAAATCAATTATTGTAAAGCCAAACTGAATTTATCCCATGATTGTGTCCCACCGCAAATTTCCCCATTTCAATTCCTGCAAGAATCCTATAATATTGCGATTTATTAAAATAGGTAGGATTACTAGAATTTAATATGCTCCTTTTAGTTTCGCATATTCACTAAAAATAAATGAGAAACATATTCCCAAAAATAGAGCGCGAGGTCGATGTGATAAAATCAGTAATATAAAGATTTATTTTGTTTACGCCGACATTCGTTACCGGTCAAATCGAATTATGTAAGATAAAATAAATCCAGTAGGAAATTTAATTCGCTACAAAAATCAAGGTGAGAGCCTAATCAAAGATCGAAAGTAGAAAACCAAACAATCAGCAGAGCAATCACAAGTCACCCAATCCTTATTTACTCGGTTCTTTTAGAAATAGATTGTTTGTTTGATACGAAACAAACAGAACCAAGGGACAGGCACACTAGTGACTAGACCGTTAGCTGTTCTTGTAGAGCTCTTGTACTACAATACAGATGTTGACTTTGTTTGGAAGTGCGAACCTTGCTTAAGGGCCAGTCCACACGGCGCGTTGCGTCGACGCAGCGCAAACATGTTAACGCAATGCCGGCACACGGGTGCTGCGTTAACGCAGCGTTGTTGCGACGTAAACGTAACGTGGTTACCCCTCCCGCTTCGTCTCGGGGGATGCTGTCCGTTGTTCGTGAGTCGTCACAGCGTTGCGTCGATGCAGCGCACCGTGTGAAGGGTACTGTTATTTAGTATGTAAAACGACGGAGCGACAGCGCTGCATCGACGCAATGCTGACGCAACGCGCCGTTTGGACTCGCTCTAAGGCCGCAAAGACGAGTGTCGCCGCGACTTTTTATCGATCCATACCTCGAAAGGAAAAAACGGAACCCTTATAGGATCACTTTGTTGTTCGTCCGTCTGTGTATCAAGACCCTTTTTCTCAGGAACGCGTGGAGGTATCAAGCTGGAATTTATACTAAATACTCAGGTCTACTGTCTAAGCCAACGCAATCAAAAGATACAATCATTGATGCCGCAAATTTCCGCAAATTTTCGACATTCCCAAACTCAATACCTACAGGGTACTTCCCGTGAACTCAGAATCTTGAAATTTGGTACGAAGCAACGTCTTAAAGCACAGATAAAGAAAAAAATGCGAAAACTGTAAATTTTTTAGTTACATCATATCTACACTAATATTATAAAGAGGAAAACTTTGTTTGTATGTTTGTTTGTTTGTTTGTAATGAATAGGCTCAAAAAGTACTGGACCGATTTCAAAAATTCTTTCACCATTCGAAAGCTACATTATCCACGAGTAACATAGGCTAAATTTTATTTTGGAAAAAAATAGGGTTCCGTAAGATATTTGGGTTTTTCGGACACAAGGTGTAAAAAATCAACCAGAAAAGTTACTTATTTTGCGTACGCTGCCTAAATTATAAAAGATAGAACCATAAAATGTTCTAATTAATTGTAGATCTTATAAATATCTACAAAAAAGTCCGCGACACACTATACCTATCTATGTCGAGTGAGGCACAACAACCATTTTTTTATTTAGAAATTTTGATTTTTTTTTGGACTACATTTAAACGCGTTTATTTTACTCATGTTATTAATCCTTATCAAAATAAATTATTTCATCACTAAGTACAGTTTATGTAGATAATATTTGGTCTTTGAATGATTAAAATTGGACGTTTGGTTTTGAAGTTATGGCGAAATTAAAATATTACGATTTCTGCTGCACGGCCCGTTGCGAAGTGGGCGTCACCAAGGCGGGGTGCGCGTGCGGGTTAATGTTTAGTTTAGTTTAGTTTAGTTAAATAGTTTAGTTATTTTATAAACATCAAATTGATAATATCTTAAAATATAATACATTATAATATCTATACATCTATACAGTTAAATACAATTTAAGTGTCTGTTTGTAACTTAAATTAACAGCTTTTTACATAATGAATCTGAAAGTATATTCGGTACTTACAATAAAATACATTTTTTTTTAATTTTTGTCTGTCCGTCTGTCTGTCTGTCTGTCAGTCGGTCTGTCTGTCTGTTTGTTCCGACTAATCTCTGAAACGGCTGGACCGATTTTCACGGGACTTTCACTAGCAGATAGCTGATGTTATAGGGTCTAACATAGGCTACTTTTATTTTAGGGTTCCGTTTAAAAAAATAGGATTCCGCTTTCGTTAGTCATAAATAAAGTCGCGGGTAAATTTCAGCGATATCCCAAAGTATTGTTCCACGCGGACGAAGTCGCGGGCAAAAGCTAGTAATTTATATAATATAAATATTTTCAAATTTTTTAAACTTACTACTCTCATTAACACGTAGAGGTATTAAATTGAAATACTCAGGTCTATAACCTGTAACAAAATCATTACACCCGCACCGACTCGCACTTGGCCGGTTTTTTTTCTCCCTCATACTTCTTCGTAGACTTGATTAAGGAGACAAAAAATACCACGACTGTTTCTTTCTCATACAGCTCCATAGATTTTATAAAGAGTTAATCCATATTATATTTTATTTTGTCGTCCTTATCAAGTCGCGTCGTAAGAGAGTAAAAGTCGCGGCGACAATTGTCTCCCGCGGGCACGGAGCTAAGTGTACACAACTCACAAGTTACCTAAGTTTGCTAAGCAGCTATCCAACTTTTATAGTGTGATTTTTGTTTTGAATCTCTCTAGCTGTTGGATTTGAATTTTCTTAAAAACTTACGCAAACTTATTCTGTTTGTTTAAAATATTTTTGCATCGTAAATTTTATTAGATATATACTAGATGTTGCGCGCGGTTTCGTGGTGACAAAAGGAAATCCCGCGGTAACCGTACATTTGCTGCGATAAAAAATAGCCTATGTCCCCTGGTCTATTCTATATCTCTGTCAAATTTCATCAAAATCGGTCCAGTAGTTTCGGAACCTATTCCATGCAAACAAACAAACAAATAAACAAACAAACAAACTTTTCCTCTTTATTATATTAGTATAGAAGTATAGATTTGACAATCTAATGTAAAAAAATCTATAGTGTTCTATTTGTATTAATTGAAAAACGTGGTACTATTTACAATAATGAAAATATTTTACCTATTTAAATCCCGTATTTCTATTATTCCCACATACCCTCTTTTACCACGACTATAAATAAACAGACCCTCTGTTACAATTTGCCCGATTTCAGTTTTAGCAAAGTTCATCTCCATAAATAAACCTTCGGTTTTGGCGGGGGATTCCCGATCGCAAATTCCAAGTGAAACTGTAAAGTCGCATAAATTACTGTTACCGACGGCGGTAAAGAGAAAAACGGGAAAGTAGCACTTAGCTCACTTGGCTCCTTGACTAATGGCTGGCCGGCAATGACAGCTCGGTATGGGGAATTTGCCATAACATTTCAACTCCGCTACATGCAAAAAGACAATAACTTATTTATTTTGAAAATTTTGATGTAGAAGTATACTAGTTGCCCGCGGCTCTGCCCGCGTAAAATAGTATCCCTCGGGATCTCTACTTTTTCGGGATAAAAAGTAGCTAATGTTTTAATCCAAGGCCTTAACTACTACCATAACAAATTTCATCGAAATCCGTTCAAACATCTATCCTCACAAACTTTCACATTTATAATATTAGTAGGATATTAATAGTAGGTATTTAAGCTTTTATGTTCAAAATAGAGAAACAAGAGCTTGCTGATAATTTAATGAACATTCGAATACTTCTATCACGAATATTACTATTAATTTGAATATGAAGCCCATTTTTGTAACATTGTAATTTGTTAGAAAGCAATTTGAAAACACGTTTAATAATGACTTTACAACCCCACCACGTTTTTGCCCCTTGTCGTATATCTCCCGGCTCCAGCAGTTCATTTGCTTCACGCCTCGCACCCACAAATACATCACGCCGAAGAAATACTCTGTGGTTCGTACAGGTACTTGCGCTAACTAGTTCCCAGATGACTTTGGTTTGCATCATCATCATCAGCGTCAGATACCACAACGAATAATATTATGATTTAACACAGTTGCCACAAGTATCTTGTTAAGGTTCAACATAAAATCCGGACATATTTTGAATTTTCTGTCAAAATAAAAACAAAAAAATATCTATATACATATTTAAAATACGGTATCAAAATAATTAACAGCACTTGTTAAACTCTTTACTAATTGTCTCAACACTTCATCGCGCAAGGTCATTATATAAAACACGTAGGTCGGAAAAACACGCTAAGCCGAAAGTCGAATTAATCAAATACAAACAATCCTTTGATTAAAACTGACCCTCTGTAATGACTACTAACTACTAAACAAGTAATAAATCGCACGTATTCCCGGGTCCAAGTCCACACGTTGGGAAGTTCCCAACTTTCTTTGCCCTAACCATTGTTTGTAGGAAAACTTACCGGATACTGAGCGGACACTGCTGACTGGGAAATTGTTTTGTTTAAGTTCCTTAAAGGAAAACACAGCTCTGGTAAATTCGCTTGTATTAGATTCATATTTTATGAGTTAATGTGAGTTTAATTGCTACTGTTGTTCTTTGAACTAAGCTGTTTAGCGTTAAGTACCTGGGCATCGGGGTGGAAAAGTTTTACTTGCTACTTGATGTTTAAATAACGCAGGAAAATAAAATTTGAATTTTGATAGTAAATTGACTTTGCCTAAATAACATATTTTTAACAATAATAAAGGCGATTATAGTAATTAGTTTTAGGGTTGGTTTTTCAATACAAAATCAGTCAAAGCCACATATTTATTCCTCATATAAAAGTTAACTGACGATTGAAAAATCAGCCCATAATAGTATTTTGACTGACCTTTTTAACGAAGATATAAAAGTGAGCCATTGTAAAAGCGTACTACTAAAGTGAATGCTATGTTCTTGAGACGTTGTACACATCAACTAATTAGTATTAATTTTGTACTGTGATAGAGCCAGTTTGTGAATCTTTGAAATGAAAAAATATTTTTTTTTATTTCAATAATTAACACCCAAAATATATATTTTATCAACTACAATTTTTCACTTCAACCCAGGCGTAGGAAGTAACTAACGAGTACTTAATATTAGAACTGAAATACATTGTGGTCACTGATCATATTTGTATTATATAACATGACATGTATAACATAGAATTATAAATTCTCATTATATAATAAATAAGTATTACACAATATTCTACAATAATATCATGTTATATTCAAATACAAACAAACAAATGGCAATATTTGTTTGTTCATAAATGATGGGTTATATCGGAACCAAGTGCTATTGTAGTTCGCTGACATTCTGCCATTAAGTTATTATTGAATAAATCGATGAATGCTTATAGAATATTCTATGACATACACTACTTATATCTGTGTACTGATTTTAGTTCGAACTTTGTAGTCTTCCGAAGTCTTCAAGCCATTTGTGTTATGTCAACACAATACATAGAAAATCAATTAAGTTATTGAGGAAATACCACTTTTTGTTATACAAATTTTCTTATTCAAATTGAACGAAAATATTTCAGTGAAAATTTTAACATACTCTTTTTGTGTTCAGTTCTCCCAAATTAACACATAAATAATAACTTAAACTAAACCCGCCATCGTTAAAGACGTTTTTACATCGAATTTTCTCGAAACACATATATTACGGAGGGATTAGTGTTGAATTATATAAGTTTGTTTCTAATAACAGCCATATATTACGGGCCGCCCAGCAGACCATCTGAGCACAACCGCGGCGGCTACAACTTTTTACATTGTACCCGGGTTTCGTTAATACCAAATTATGTACACTTTGAAAATCTATAGGTTTTTTGTCACGTAAAAATTAAGGAATGTTTACTTGTTAAGTAAATTTCTTATCATCTACTTTTTTAAGTGTGTGTGAAGTGGGGATGACTTTTTTTCTCATTCTACCCTGTCGTGTGGCGTATCTACGAATAGGTATTCTTAAATAAAGGCGAGGTTTCATACACGACTTTTTTTATTATGTAAACCATTTTCGAGAAGTCGGCCTCCAAAGATTTTTACAACTTGATCCCCCCCTGGCATTTATAAGAGATAATAACTTGAAGCTTTCCATTATATAGCTTAAAACTCTTGAGCAAAATTATTTTGAGCGAAATCGGACAAGAACTATTGAATTTATTTGTAAAAATAATATGGAATATGTAAAATCTACTTAGTTTTATAAAATGTTGTTCGTAATGTTATAGATGGACAAAAATCACAAAAAGCTTTGAAGAGAATAAAGGTTTTTTAAACAAAAACAGACTATGGACCGAAGAAAAATAGAGTGGTAAAAGTTTTTAGGCATTTAACGATTACCAGATTCCGAAAAGAGCATTACGAACCGAAGCCAACAAGTTGTTTCGCTTATGGAAATGAGGGATGACTAAGCTACATTGGGCAAGAAAATGCTATTCAACATAAGAGAGTCTGCGCACTAGGCGACAAACGTGAAAGCAACATAGCCAACTAGTATGAAATTCTAAAAGGCAAAACGCATTGCACGATAGTGGCATAATGCGTTATAGCATAAGTAGATACAATAATTCTATCTACACAGATAGTAAATGGTCGTTTCTTTTTTTATTAGTAGTTTAATGCTGACCACCTCTGTGGCTCAATTGGTTGAGCATGTAGGTGCTCAAGCCGGGGGTCGCGGGTTCAAATCCCGCCGAAGGAACAAAAAGTTTTTCCGTGTTCCTGGGTTATGGATGTGTATTAAATATATTGTGTACTCATAATATAATAAAAATCTTAAATATGTGTATAGTATAAAAGTATTAAATATATTTCCGTTGTTTGGTACCAGTAAAACAAGTTCTTTGAGAACTTACCACGGGATCAGATTGACGTGGTGTGAAGTGTCCATAGATATTATTTATTATTATAAGATAGAAGATATCAATCTAGTCCTGTGGTTAGTTTTTGATGAACTTGCGTTACGAGTATCAGACAACTTAAAACTTTTATACCATACACATATTTATGATTTTTATTATATTATACACATATTTAATACACATCCATGACCCAGGAACACGGAAAAACTTTTTGTTAAAGTTTTTCTAGTGTTGGTTAAGACTAACAGCTATCTTATAAATGCAACACATCGTCACGGTATCAACTGACCCATAGGGTAAAATGAGTAATTTCAAACCTATAGCTCCTCTTACTGTGTATTGAAGAGTCATGAGCCGCCAACTACGAGCGCGACACTAACTGATAAAGATCTCCCTGGACCATCCATTTTCTGCTGTCGCTTAGTGTGAACGCACATTAACTGGGGCTGTGTAAAAATATTTTGTTTTTCCTAATTGCTCCGAGTGGCTGCTTACAGTTTTTGACGACTCATTGTTTTTGACGCGGCACGTTAGAGGTAATAAGAATATTTTGAGCATCGTCGCGAAATACTCGTGACTTTCAAAAAGTTGGATCGTTTGTAACGGTTGCAAAGTAATTTTGTTTACATACTTTGGCTTCGAATTGTTTTATTACTTTGCAGATTTATTAATAATATCTTGTCAAGATATTCTTAATTTTAAGCCCAAAATATTTACAAAATGCCTACAATATTTTATAGAACTCACGTTCAAATTTGCTGGTATCGACTTCAAAATTAAGAAGATTAAGTAGAGAAATAGCCAAATTTAAAAGGGGAATTATTTAGAAAATAAGTTTTATTTCATACTTTTTTGTGTATTTTTACTTTGGAAGTCGGTTTAATATTATACAAGCATCAATTCCGTCGAAACCTAGTACCTAACCTAAATATACTTTTAAACTACAATTATTATTAGAGCTCTGTCACAAAATATAGAAAATATAAGCTTATATATTATAAGCTTATATTTTCTATATTTTGTGACAGATAATATACTCATTATATTATAATGAGTATATTCATTATAATATAATGAGTATATTATAAATATCAATATTTTTTAATTAGTGGAATGGGCTAATCATAACAAAGAAAAAATATGAATAACTAACTGAATTAAGCGTAGTTGAATAACCATTTCCGATTCAATTGAACAATAAAACGGCAACTGTACTAACCTCAATAAGGTAAATTAAACTAAAAGCGGTAATATCAATCAAAAGGCAAAGATCAATACGTAATTCAAATTGGAATTTCTTCAATTGGAAAGTGAAAACAAAGACGTTTTCAATTCTACACTCACAGAAACAATCACTCAAATAAGCTGTCCATATTGAATATTAATCAGCGTTTCCGAAGAATGGGGATATAAAAGGAAAGAGCCTGAGGAAAATTTGTAATGCAAAGTAAGAAATTTCATTCCTATGTAACTGATAAGTAAACGTTCTTACGGCCAGCTCACAAAAGCAAGAACACGCTTAGCATTTTACTTTCCAATGACAGTATATACTTTGACTTAAGGGAAGTGAACTAACTTTTTCTTTAAAGTTACAAGTTTGTTTTCTTTTAATCCTATAACTTAGGTATTTTTAAACTGTAGACAAAATATGTGTTTTACCATATAAATGCACAGCCATAAGAATTATTGATTGCGATACTTTTAAATTAGTTATTAGTGAACAAAAAGTAGTTTTCTTTTAATCCTATAACGGGTATTTTCAACTTGTAGACAAAATATATGTTTTACCATAAAAAGGCAAAGCCATGAAAAATATTGATTGCAATACTTTTCAATTTGTTATTAGCGAACAAAAAGTAATTTCGCAACATGGGATTATGTTGTAATATTTACGGCCAGATGAAGGAAAAGTTTAGTCTAGTAATTTACGAAAAGGGAGCAACGTAGTAAAATTAAAGCTTTACAACGTGCCGTAAACACGGAGTTTCTCGGCTACTCCTGGAGAAAATAATCCAGTGCCGCCGGGACGATTTAATGCTGAGCCAATAAGGCCTAGGTATTCCGCAATTTATTAGCCTTGCAAATTCGCAGCCGGGACTCCCCGGTCCCCTCTATGAAATATGGCTGTGGCCGCCGCGACCTTCCGACGGAACCCGCAGTATTACACCCCTGCTTTGGCTCTAATTAAAAAGCCATCAAAGAGTTTTCAGTCATTAATCATGTAACTGTTAGCGTCGAACGCCGACTTCCTAAGTCCGAAGTTAAAAAGGAATAAACAAAATCTAAAATATGCAGGATTAGTCGAGTGGCAATCCATTTGCAAAAAATACGGATTGTGCAGATTTAATACCGAGAAATCTTGAGTTGTTTCTAGTGGTTTAAAGGATTGTAAGTCTTTCATTTCGAATTCAGCGAATGAAACGATACTTTTTAGCCTCATAATTGACTACCGTTTTCGAGCGGTAATATCTTATTTTTCCTTTTACAAACTCGTCGAGATTAAGAAATTATATTTACCTTTAAATATTAATGGGAGATAAAATGGGAATTTTAATAAAAATTATATGAAAAGGATAACTAAGAACAACTCTGCCAGTTAGTAATAATAAATTAAGTTTGTACTAAACTTCTAATTGTATAAAAATATATTATTATATTAAGATTGTAGCTGCGTTATAATATGATCTGCTATTTTAAATTTTCATAATATTCAAATTCCGAATAATTATTTTTTTTTTAAATTTGAGATGCAAGAAGTAGTTTTCTCCAATTTTTTATATTCATTGTACCAAACAAAAGCAGTTAGCTATTCTATCCTAAAAAGTAGATAACCATTTTGTTGCGTCTTCAGTGCATATTATTTTCCGGTTATACCAATGGAAAGCTGAAGTTGAACCCTAATCAGGGCATCAATACCTGACGTGATAAAGGGCTTATTGTTTCTGCGATCCTCGATAACCGATATCGTGATTCGGATTCGGATATGGAGTGGTTCGAGTGGTTTCGAGAGCGTGTTCGCACGTCCAGCGGACATCGCGGACAGGCAAAACAAACGATGGTATATGTATATCCAATATGGCCGCCCTAATTCTTGTTTTACTCTGACAGGTGTAACTTTGTCACCTCGTATTGTAGTGGTGAACATTTCGAATGTTCGCAAAGGGACAAAAGAAGAGAATAGAATAGGAATTTGAAATTAATAAATATTATCGATACCAAACTATTGTAGAAGAGTACCTAGTAGAAGTCTTCTAAGCAAATAAAAAAATCTGCGAGTGAACCATAAACAATAAATGTTTTTGTTGCAACCACAACGCGGGTTTTATTCACAGTTTCATTAATACGATTAACAATAAAAAACTCCCATTCAAAACCCAATTCGAACATTTATCAAAAAAGCAAGTAAATTGCGCAACCATATGTCGTGGCACCTTTTTGTAGACCCCAAACAAAAAGAAAGCCAATAAGTTTATAGTTATACTAGCGTGATCCCAAACCAATTATATTAGTTGGGGGGAAAATAACAATAAAGTAATATAATTTAGAAGTACAGTGGGTGGAGTTTGTGCCAGGGTCCTAATTTAATGAAGGATTGGGATTCATTCCCATCATTACTCGATACAAAGGTTGTAATAAAATAAAGCCCGCTGTACTTCTAAAACTATTGGTTGTGGCTATGTCACTAGAGAATTTACGAAAGGTAGAGTTTGTAAAAGAAAGCTTTTAAAAGTTAAGAAACATTTAAAGTATAATATTGAAGATATTAGTAATCTCCCGACGCGATGTATCAAAATGACCAGGTACTATTTTTGGTTTTATGACCAAAATCCGTTAAAAATAAAGTATTACCTATTCTAATCATATAAATAAAAAGAGAAGAAAGATTGGTTGTATTTTGTTTGTTTGCATTGAGATACTTGACCGATTTTCATTAAATTTGATACAGATATAGGATAGACCTGAAGCCACTTTTTATCACAGAAGTTATATTGTTCCCGCAGGATTTTCTTGTACGTGCACGAAGTTAACATTTAAATGTTAACTTTTTACGTGCATTCGTACTTCTAATTGAGGAATAATTATGATTGAAAGTCGGTTCATAAGTTTTAATATTGTCCCACCCAATAAATGATAATTTGGAGACCACGAAGTTGCGGGCAACATCTAGTAACAAATAAAGATAATTTTACTTCTAACACTTGATAATGTAGAGAATTAGTTTATATTCTAACCTAAAACTTCCTTTGACAGGCTGTAAGATAAAAGGTATAAGCAGAATAAAGATTGGCGTTTACACAGCCCGGGGCGTTGATACAAGCGGCGCATAATTAATTTTGATACGCCAGTGCTGTGATAACCCGATTGCAGATTCTATTACCTGGCAAGCTACACGCCGCTAGGGCTTTTAAGTATTTACAATAGTAAGCGCCTTAGACATTTTTGTTACATTACGGGACTTGCCAGGTATTGAAATGTTTAGACCACGATAATTGCTAGGAAATACAGGTTTTGTAATGGATATATTTTTCGAAGATATCAGAAAATTTTAAGAAAGATGAGTAGTAGACAAGGAATAATAATAAAGTCGCGCATAGTTTAACTTCTAAAATTTTATTAGAAGAAATTATGTTTTTGGTGAAATGTTTGTCATTGTATCCGCAATTTCATTTTCTTCAAATGTCAGTAGGTGCGATTTCTATATATTACGATAGTATATTCTTATACTATAAACGAGCAAATCTTGTATATATATATATATAATCGGCACCTGTGTAACGACTGCAAGTATTTTGCTGAAATTTAGTATTCAGGAAATTTTGGGAATGAAAAATTAATCTACCTAGGTCTTCTCCCTGAAAAGCTGCGCATTTTTAAGTTAAATATTGATGATTTCGATGTCTAAATGTCGGATCCGGTTAGCGGCTTGGTTAGTTAGGATTTTTGCGTTGTTGACAAACTATGGTGTCTCGGGTTCGAATCTCAGTCAGAGGAATATTTTTGTGATTCTTTTTATTTATTTGGAATTATATTACCGTTCTACTAAACTACGAGTAAAGCTCTTTCCCCCAGATACTTACATTTATGTTACAACGTGTTAACAAGTTTTCAAGACACATTATTTATAGCCAATACTTACGCGTCAATTCGGCATCTAAGTTCTATATATTTTAGACAATTACAAGCTAAAATTATATGAAGCCCATAAACTTTGGCAATTATCTTTGAATGTAGGTTCTTGCCTCCATTTAATGCGGTAACAACAATACAGTATAGGGTATTAATCGTAAAATTTCCTTTTACAATGTCATTAGGGAAATTGGCGTCGTTAATTTATAAAGGCCGCCTTTAACTGCTTCGGTATCGGCGGGTTTAACGTAATCCGCGGTTTGTTTTATAGCGGCGATACCACGTGATTTATATCGATTATCGAAAAGCTCATTAAATATTATGTATCGATTTTATTTCGGCAGTTAAATATCGAGACGATACTGATTACCTACCTTGCCTTGATTACTTTTTGACATAAGTAAAATAATAATCTAAATACATATATAAAAGGCAAACCTGACTGACTCAGCTATCAACGCACAGCCGAAACTACTGATCGGATTTTGCTGAAATTTGGCATACAGAGAGTTGTAATGACGCAGGCATCTGCTAACAAAGGATTTTTGAAAATTCGCCCCCTAAGTGGGTGAAAAAGGGGTTAAAATTTTGTATGGAAACCGAACCGCGGGCAAAAGCTAGTTATCTAATAGACCTAAACAAGATAGGTACATTTTTTTTTCAGTAAAACTCTACATAATATTATAAAGATTTCAATAATTAAAAAACCAAAGAATAGGATACCTTCATTCAACAAAAATTTAACATAATACTTTTCAAAATATGTTTGTGAATTCTAAAAGATAGCGTCGTTTTTGAAACGCGTCACCAATTCAAAGCGAGCCTGAATTTCGTTGAGATCGATAGCGTTTCTTTGAAATCGAACTTAAATTAAGAATCCTTTATGAGGCGTTCCAATTCCTTTTAATCTCTCTCGTGTTTTGGTATAAAGTGTCAATAGTAACACGAACGTCGTGCGGCTCGGGTTACGGTAAAAAAACTGAACTAAAGGCGTATAAGTGCTAACAAAAGTACGCCGAACGGCGGGACGCGGGATTGAATTTCGCGCGCGAATGTACTTATTGATTGATGTTTTCGTGGTATTTTATACGAATTCAAAGTTATGAATTGAAAACGTGGAATGCATTCACTGGAACCTGATATATGAAAAAAAGTCTAAGCGACGGACAGAAATGAAACCGCATCAGAATCTGTCCAGTCCACTAATACAGAAATCCACAGACATAATCAACTAAACCACTTTTTGCGTCGCGAGTTGAAATAGTATAAGAGTTCTTCATCTTATTCGTATTTAGTAACCATATACATAACCTATTAGCTGTCCCGACACACGTTGTTTTCCCTTAATATCTATGAAATGGAATATATATAAATAACTACTGTAGCTACAAACTACACACATCTACAACTGAAACCTACACCAACATAGTAAATATAAAATCCATCAATTGTTTTAAAAACCCATTATGCGAGTGTTGTTGTTAGTACGTGTTACGTTATTTTATTAATAATTATACGCCTTATTGTGTAGTGAATAAAGTTCAATTTTGAATCGTTACCTTAAAAATGGTGCGCCGCGTCGCGTCGCGTACTGACACTAAGACTAGTATACTGGCTTTTTAAAACTATTGACGGATTACAGAATTATTGCAAAATTATCTCATTATTGAAGCTTATTAAATCCAACATTAATTAAATCAACCCAGTTAAATATACTTCAACGGTAAATCTTATTTTAACGGTTAATATAGAAGAACTAAATTTACGGTGTCATTAAACAAATAATATTCGCAGCAAACAGTAGGTACCCGAAACTAATTAAACTTGTTTCACTATTTTATGTAAGGTAATTTGCAATGAGATTTTCATTATTTCTGTTAATGCGTATAATTGGAAATAAGATAAAAAATAAGAATTATCAAAATCGGACAAATCTGTAAGAAGTTATGCGTGGTTAATGGTCATACCTACATAAAACAATCGCATTGACTAGAGAACCTCCTCTGGTTTTTTCTTCGGTTAAAATGTAATTCATATGCTGAGTTTTAAGTAGATACAATAACCAGGACTGGATGGATGGATCTTGTGCAGGTTAAGTACATATATTTTAATAAAAATATTTCGTTACGGGAAAATATATTTTGTCATTAAAATAAACTAATTAACACGTGTATTCGCAAAGCTAAGTAAGCTTCATAGCGGAAACGACGTTAAAATGTACAAAGCCGTTGACATCCATTGCAATCTGAATATCAAAATAAAGTTCACAAATGCATTTTTTACTTTATAAAAGAGCCGGTGCGGTTTCAGCTAAAAAGGAATAAAATTAACATTGCAAATGCTAGTCAGACGTGCGAACTGAAAGTACGTTGTTCATTTTAACATCTTTTGTAAGTTTTATTTGATATCACTATCATTCTTTCTCTACCTTGTCGTTAAGGTAGTAATGATACTTGCAATTATTTAATTATTTTAGCTAACATTTTTTAATAAACTTCAACATAATATTTCAAGTAAAAAAGTTTAAAGTAGTTGACAAGCAGTGTGCGAACTGATGATAGTGTGTGTCTCTTTGGGAGCTATGATGCCGCGGATACACAGATAGACAGTCACGTCAATATTATAACACCCCTCTATTTTTGTCGGGGGTTAAAAAAAAATTCTTACCATTTTTTTTCTTATCATTTCGTTAATTTAAAAGCCACTAAAATTACCTTTACTAGACATATATTTTTGGCTTGGCTTTTAAATTAACAAGTTGACAACTTTGTTAATAGTGGCATCAAGTAACGACAATTCCGTAAGTGATATTTAATTACCTATATAGAAATAAAACTCTTTGATTTTTCAAATTGCTTTTTTGTACTGGAATTATTAAAAGTAGAGTAATTATACCCAAATGTAAACATCGAATAGCTCAGCTACCAAATATAAAAACAAAGAGCAGTTTGGCGTAAGGTGGTAATGACGAACTCTACATAGAGGCGAGATTAAGTAACTTGTTTGGCTTCCCCGGGCGGACACAAAGGCACAAATTTTACAGACGGAAAGAATGCTCAACAATGCTCAGATGAGCGGTTTACGAGCAGAATTTGTGAGCGATTGTCTGAGTGAACAATACGGTGGTGAAGTTAATGTGATGGATTAAGATTTCTTGAATTGCAAATCAAAATTAGTTACCTTTGAAATTATGTTTTGACAATATTTCAGGGTAACAAAAATCTATCGTTAATTAAAAAAAACAACAAATATTAACCATAATATTGCTTTATACTTAAAATATAAGCGACATATTGCGGTTCAGCTTGCAAGTCCTGCACCGGTACTGAGGCCGTCATTATTGTCAACTGTCAATAATTTATAATTTTTGCCTCCAAGTCAAGCCTTGGATTCTCAGGCTGGACCGTGAGTTGAGCACTTAATATCAATACCAATTATAAGTATTAAGTACAGCTTAAATATTCACAAAGTGATAAAAAACGACAAGAGAATCATCTAAACGAAAAAGAGTAATAAAATCAAAGATATTTTTGCTGCAAAAAATATTTAATTCAAATTATGTTTGCTATAAACACAAAGTATATTTTCAAAAATCGATTATAATAATTAATTCTCCAATACCGTTTAACATAATCCGAATTTGTTTCAAAAGTGCTGGAGGCGTCTGCCTGTCGAATAGTGCAATAATTTTAATTGTGTTACCAATCAACGGCTTAACGTACAAGCCCAATAATTATTTTATTCAATAACATTTTAGTAAAAATATTGCACGCAATTTTTGTACAAAAAGACATCGACGATCAATTGCGGATAAAAATTGTGTACAATTCATTCATATTAAATACTTTGCCATTTATATCAGTTGATGTTTTCACAAGAAGTTAATTTTAGGGTTCCTTACTCGTAAAGGGTAACAGGACCCTATTACAGATACTTCGGAGATAGGACTGTCTGTCCGTCTGTCCATCACCAGGCTAGATGATGTATTTATGTTGCCGATATAACAACAAATATTAAAAACATTATGGAATAAAATATATTCAACGCTGCCATACAGCAAATGTGATTTTGCCGTTTTTCGCTGAATTTTAATAATGATTGAAATATTCATTGAATATTGAGTTGTATAATATTCTCTTTAAAAATAAATTTAACATAAAATTTATATTTTATTCAATAAAATAAATAAATTTATGCCATTAAAAACTTAATTTATCGCTGTTCTTTTAATAATGCAATCTTCAAACAATATTACATATAAAAAGTCTAAAAGTAAATTACGTCATACGCTTAGCACTTTTAATACTCGTAGTCTGTAAATACTAACCACTACTTTAGAATCAATACTTTATTTTCCTTTATGATCTTTACATTTTTATTCCACAGTAGCCGAGTTCTCCGATGTTAGCATATTTGGCAAGTTCGGCTTGTCATAATACACTCGTGCATGCAGTGATTTGCGAAACCCATCGGTGCGTGAACTGGTTGAGATAAAATGGTCCGATCAGTTGCAAATACCTGAGCGCTCGAGTTCCAGAGCGGTTTGACGAAGGTAAGCTTCCTATGTCCTTAACCCTTTGTCTCGTGGGAACACAATGGACAATACCAAGATGCGATATGGGACGCCCTTCTTGCGAATACGTGACCAAATTTCGTACAAAATGCTTTGTGGTAGGAATGTCTAAAATAAGTTATGTCATCTCCCCCAGGGAGAGAGTGATAATTACAGCGAGATCGAATTGTTGGGATATGTGCGTTATTGATATCAAAATGACTGTCAGAGTGGGGCAGATAACGGTGAGAAAAATCAATGAGCTAATGGTGTTATTTCATACTAGATGTTGCGCGCGCCTTCGTGCGCGACAAAAGGAAATCTCGTGGAACCGTAAATTTTGCCGTCGTAAAAAGTAGCATATGTCCTTCCCCGTAGTCTATTCTATATCTGTGCCAAATTTCATCAAAATCGGTCCAGTAGTTTCGGAGCCTATTCGATGCAAACAAGGAAACAAACAAACTTTCCCTCTTTATTATATTAGTACCTATAGAAATAATTAATCTTTCTTAAGGTCAGTTCACATCGCAACTAACCAATAGCTATTCAAATAAGAAATTAATTCACTACACAAAAAGATTCATATGACACCATATGATAGTTTCGGAGCCTATTCGATGCAAACAAACAAACTTTTTCTCTTTATTATATTAGTATAGACTAGTTTTTGCACGTGGCTCCGATTGCGTAAATAAAATCTCAGAATACTGTACTTTTTCGAGATAAAAAGTAGACCATGGATCCATCCAGAGCTTTCCAAATTTAATTAAAATCTGTTCAGTAGTTTTTTCATGAAAGAGTAACAAATAAACATAAATCTATCATCACAAACTTTCACAACACAAATTAAAGTAGAACTATTCAATAAGTAGGTACTTAATAATGGCTATAATACTGATTAATTATTAATAATTTTATAATTGAGAGCTTTTACTTTATTATGTTCTAAAATTTCTATTGCCATTGTTAACATTTATCTTCTTCATCTAGGACATTCTATAGAAAAGTCTTGAACAATTTGTAGTTTGGAGTTCAAGTGTGGTCAGCGGTCAAAAGAAGTTGTGCTTCAAGTTTTGACTACGCCGGACGCTGCGCTGGTTCCTTCATTTATAACGTTTTTTTCCTTCCACTTTTACTCGACTGAGTGCGTTCTTTCTTTCAAATCTTTGTGCACTTTTTGTTTAGTCTCCACTACGGACATTCGCTTCTGATTTCGCTGCTCTTAGATTTCAAATAGGGCTCGTTTAATTTATATTAAGTTAGTTAAGAGCTATTAATGATTAATATTATTTTAAAATATTTGCATTATTTTATTAGACGACAAAGTTCAGTGCTAACAACTTAATTTTATTTTTTTATTTTATTTATTAAAACTACTATCCTTAAAACTAAAATAACAAAAAAAATATTTATAATATGCACGGCAGTAATGGTGTACCTACATAGCATTAATAATAATAGGTATTGTAAACATGTAAAAAAAAAAAGAAATATACTATCCTAATCGCACAAAAGCAATTATAGGTAGAGATGATAAATAAAATAAACTAAACTTCACCGCAGCTGTTTGCGGAACCTCTTCGGATCTACAATCTTCAAGTTTTTATAACTCATTCGTAGCATAACAGAAAAACTCGTTATAACAATCTTCACATTATTAGTTGAGATATCTCGTCTCTATGGCACAAAGAATCTAAAGTTTTAACATTTCAACGCAACTGCGACTGTCGTTAGAGCAGTAATTAGCCTTAGTTCCCTCTAGTTGAATCTGTAAAAAGCCTTGCGTGAAATGAGCGCAGTAATAAAACCCCGACCGGCTCGTAAGTGCTTTTAAAACTGGAATTTCATAAGAAATTCTTTAAAAATGAACCTATTAGAGTGCATGCAACGTGCAGCTGGCGCCAAAAATATGGGCATAATATGATGTCCCTAATCTCCTCTAGGCGGGCACAACAATAACGGACTTAATATGCCCGATAATCGGTTTTGCTATTCCGTGACCCGGTGATTGACACTTTCGATGACAACTGACGATTCAAATCGCACATCGAACCTTTTTCTATTATATTTCAAGGGTAGGGAAATATTTTTAATGCGGGCGAATCAGAAAACGTGTTTATATATTTGGAGTTTGTACACCGAAATATGTTTTCGAGGGTAATTCAGTGTAATTGGAACGAACCATCCCCCGCCATTATAAGCCCCATGAATATAAAATGACTACTAGTTATATAACATCATTCATGCTGGCGATATACATGAAAGTGTTTATATTACGAGTATGCTATCACGACTATATTATGTATAATTTAAAAACAACTGTAATTGCTTAATAATATCACAAATAATCTATATCTATACTAATAATATAATAAAGAGGAAAAGTTTGTTTGTTTGTTTGCAATGAAAAGGCTCTGAAACTACTGGACCGATTTTGATGAAATTTGGCACAGATGTAGGTTCCTTCCCCGTGGCCTCACGGGGAAGGACATAGGCTACTTTTGATTGCAGAAAAATGAACGGTTTCTGCGAAATTAACTTTTGCGCGCACGAAGTTGCGGGTATATTTCTGTTTTACATAATATACCGCCTTAGTAAAGTGAAAATTGTGACCAATAATAAACCTACTTCAATTGATATAATAATAATTACAATATTGTGTTAAGTTGTAACTAGGCATAATTATTTTTGTAAAAATGATAGCTGTTATTATCCCAATAAAATAAAATAGAAATAAAGATTTACTCCTGAGAAATTTTACTTATTTATGTTACTGTACTAATGACAAAGCTCAAAATCATGAAGTTCTTACTAAGCCTCTTGAAGATATTCAGGGATGACAATTTGTATCATTTCCTCAAAATTTTGTACGTAAATAGGAGGTGTTAATGGACTTAGGTATAATTAATTCGTAAGAAACTGGTGACCCCAAACTAACCGTAGCTGGACTTGTAGTAATGACGCAAGTTTCCACATTATTTAAGCCCGCCGAACTGTTTATGCGGTCGGTTAATGGACTACGTAGATGCATAAATTATAGGCTTAGATGATCGTTAGTGAGTAATTTTTGGTCAGATTAACTGACACTGACGTAGATCTGGCGAAGGCGAGCTACTGACGAGAATGTTAATGACAAAAGAGTGCTATGGAGTATGGAGAAAATAATTACAAAAATATAGCAGAATGATTTTGGTATCGTGCCTGTGTTTATTTTTTTTTAATTGAACATGTAACATGGTTTCACAATGGGATTGGCTATTTTCCATCCAAAAAAACAAAACGCTCTTTAATTCTAAGACCAATGCAGGGAATAGTCAAAGTTAAAAAACACAACAGTTATTAGACCACTGAACTCTGAAATTTTCGAAACAGATGCTGAAAACTTCCGGCCTAATCGCTCACTAGGCATGCAAAAATACGTAAACCTATCGCATACTTTATCCCCAAAGAAAACTTTCACTTTGTAGGGAAAGTTGTACCCTATTAAAAAGCCTTTGAAGATATTTGAATATATTGAGGGACGCGGTTAGATCATTAGTGATTCTATGCTTAATGTACATTCTTGCCGTTATTTTGAAGGGTAAGTTTTGGGCTCAGTTACGTATAACATCTGCCTACAAAAGTGTAAGGATAGGCAACTAAGGCCCACTTGCGCCAATCCGGGTTAAAGTTAACCATGGGTTAATAATCATGTTATCTCTCTCGTTCTTCGTATTTGTGAAAGAGAAAGCATGATATTTTAACCAAAGGTTAACTTTAACTCGGATTGGCGCAAGTGGGCCTTAGTAAGTAGTTTTTAATTATTTTGAGTGGAAAAATAGGCGAGATTTTATGAATATTTAAACTTTTTTTTTCACAGTAATAATACACATAATTTCTTGCACTTTTTTCACTTTAATTGGCATTTTACATTAATTTTAATAAATTACACGATCGGTTTCGACAAAAAGTGTAGGTAGATTTAAAATTATAAATAAATCTTAAAATGTGCAAATGAATTAATGATGGTTGCCAACGTCAAGAATTTTTACAATTTTGTGGAATTTATTTTAAAATTTCTACCAAACTATGCTATTTTTTGTGTATTTTTACTATCTATTATAAATTAATATGAGTATTAATAATATCTATCTATGGACGCTTCACACCACGTCAATCTGGTCCCGTGTCCCGTACCCGAAGAACTTAAGTTACAGGTACCAGTAAACGGGAAGTATCTATATATTTAATACTTTTATTTATACTATATTTATACTATACATATATTTAAGATTTTTATTATATTATACACATATTTAATACACATCCATGACTCAGGAATACAGAAAAACTTTTTGTTCCTTCGGCAGGATTCGAACCTGCGACTGACTTAAGCACCAAAGCACCGAACCACTGAGCCACAGAGGTGTTTTGTACAACTTCATTACCTATTCGAGGTTAATTTTATATTAGCGTAATATATATTGAATAAGTAAAAGTATCTAAAACGTTTTAGTTAGTAAAGAAATGTATTAACATTACAAACAATTACTATCGAGAATATAGAAAATGTTTCGTGCGAAATCCTACGAAAAATGTTTTCCAGTTCATTTAAAGCAAGATTTATCTAAGCCCAGTCTACTCCGAAATCTGCTCTATGAATGCAACATTAACTACAACTGTATTAAAATCTCCCGACATCATCAGGGAGGGCAATGAAACAAAAGAATTGTTTTGTCTCGCTTTATCTATTCCAAAAATATATATCCATCTCGCTCCATGTACCCTTGAAAAAGAGGTACGTGTGTGTTTGTGTATGCTTAGGAAACATACGCACACGAGTACGTGTGTGGATATTTTCTGCATCATCATGAACGTGATTCATGAGACTTCGAGGAAAAAATATAAAATATTCAAGATGTGAAGTCTCTATGCTTTATGAACATAACTGACTTGATTATTATATTATTATCTGTTGAACTACCTAAAAAGAAATACGATATGGCGATCATCGTGTATTATAATTTATTTGGAAATTATAATTTATGTTCTTTTGATCAGAAACTGACAATGTGATTAACGTTCAAATGTAAAATTGACCGTAACATTTTTCGAAGATTGCTTTTCAAATCACACGTTTCGGCTTATTTTACCCTCATTTTTATTCTCATTAAGACATAGGTAGGTACAATGTCACTTACATGAGAAACAGAAAATTACAAAAGGTTTGTTTTGGGTTTCGTTCGTCAGTTCGCAAGTAATATTCACTTAGTGTTTTTAAATAAATTAATAATCTTTGAAGTTGGAAAAGAGAATATAAAGCGAGTATTGTATATTGGCAACGTCATCTGCCCAATCCAGCCAATTCTTAAATATTCAATCTTAAAACTCACCTCTTTTATGCCTCATGTGGTACTTGTTCTTTGTGACCGGTCCATTGCAGCAGGGCTGCTCGTAATAGAAGTTGTACGAACTGTCCACTTCGGAAGTCTTTTGTACGAGCTGCGAGTTCACCTGCCACTCCAGCCCGACCAGAACGACCAAACAACGGAACATCGCCGCCACTGACATAGTCCGAAACATTGTCTCATACATAACACTACACTAAGTCTGTAAGTCTAATTCATTTTCGCCTGCAAGAGAAAAATATGATGAATTTCGAAACACATTCGGAACATTATGAAATTATTGTATCAACCAACTCCGACATTTATTTTTAAATTTATCAGAACCTGTTTGAAAGAATAAGAAATACGGGATTAATATTTCAGTAACATTAAGCTGCCTTCAAAATGTAGGCCTAAATAACTTAGGGCGTGAACATAGCGGCGGGAAAGCACTAAACCAACCCTAACTTAGAGCTTTTAAGTGATATAAATTAAAAGCATACATACATTAAGGTACTTTATACTTATTTAGTGTTTATAAAATATTCTGTTTAACAGTTAATTGAAAAGTCCTATAAATTATTATTACAAATAACTTGAATAAATTATTATTTAAGATCATTTTGTTTATTGCTTTAAAATTTCATAAAACATTTAGATATTTGACAAGTCATTAAAACATTAAGCTTTAACGGTTAACCCCCTAACGCTCATTGCCATTTTAATGACATATCCGCTAAATAAAAAAGTGCATGCATTAATGAAGGAGACAATTCGGTTGCGTTAACATTAAAAAGTAATGTTGTGGGGGCTAACGGTCGCCATTACGATGGCTGATGGCATTAACGCACCTCGTGTAATGGAAACCACGGGGCAACCCTTACGCAACCGAACACTAAATGAGTTACGTTCCGTTAAACGTCCAATCATTGTTATCCATAGTCTCAATTTATGTTTATCAATTAAGATTTCAAAACTGAAGATAGGCTATTACATTTGACAGAGCAAATCTTCATACGAGAAAAAGTTACGCCATCTTGGTTTCACCATTCCTCAAATGTCAGCCATCTTTATTTTGCCATACCTAAAATATGTCAAAATGGCCCCAAAATACCAAAAGTGGGGCCATTTAAGTGGGAACAGTTTTTACCTCGACATGGCTCATCTATAATATCTACGTCTATGGTATTAATATGGAAGTTTTTTTTGCTTGGACTGTAGATTGAGCAATCTTGTAAGGCATTTAACATGTTATTATTTTGAAACAATAATGATATTTCCAAGGCTCATTATCACTCATCAAGGAACCGTAAATCACAAATCATTTAGCACAACTTAATTTGAAAGAGATGTTTATCGCGGATGGCTAAATAAATGTCTTCTGGTAAATTTAACCCGTCTCTGGCCCTTCGTCATGTGACCGATATCTTCTGAATGCGGTCAGGACGGCCACTGAAAGAGTCCAAGATGAATTAAATAGATAAGCCTCAAAAAAGGGATGAAAGGGTCGACTAGTTATCTATACACGCTTTTAGGTGCAAAGTAATAAACATAATCCGGTATAATAATTTGGTTAATGATGACTATTATGTAAAACATTCTGACACTATCATCATCATCACCAGTAGCCTGCATTCGGGGTCATTTTAACGATACGCGGTTTTTTAGCTTTTTTTACGACGCTTGTGACTTTAGGTTATGATCAATGTCGCAAGTTAGGATAATAGTATTATCTATCCCACCAAAAACATTCTGTAAAAAACTAGCCAAGTCTCGATGGAGCTGCTTGTTTATCTCTAAAAAGTAATGAAATCTAGACAAAGTCGTGCCAAGTCTAAGGTTCCTTACTGCGATTTCTTTATTATTATAGTTAATGTTGTGTGACTTGGCCGTTGAACATTCTTTATACGTTAGTGGGTACAAGTAAATTTTGTTTACACGTAATGTTATATCTGTTGTAACTACCTATGTTTGTTATGCGAGATAAAAGCCCATACTGTTCGCTACTGGACGCTAGTGACTCATTTTAGGCTGTTGTTGACTATACAACACATGTATTGGAGCCATGGAGACCGTTTTCTTACCCTTGGGTACCTTTCAACGGCCAAGTCACACAACATTAACAATAATAATAAAGAAATCGCAGTAAGGAACCTTAGACTTGGCGCGACTTTGTCTAGATTTCATTACTTTTTAGAGATAAACAAGCAGCTTCATCGAGACTTGGCTAGTTTTTTACAGAATGTTTTTGGTGGGATTTCACTTCTTTTTATGAAAGAAACGTGGGCATATTGATTTATTTTACTAGACATTAGTGTAATTTGTTTATTTAATTTGTGTAATGTTCGAGTAGAATAAAGTTAATCGTTCGACTATTTCTTCTTGTAAACTTGTAAGTATAAGTATAAAAGCCAGTCAAGTCTTATCAAGAGTTTTCCTTTAATTTTATTTATATGCATATTAAAAGCAGAAGGGGAGGCATTCGCCCAGCAGTGGGACGCTACGGGCTAGATTAAATTAGAATATGTGTCTCACTTCGCTGGATTTTTGCAATGACAGTCGATTTTTTTATGTACCAATAGTATAATTACCATATCTCTAATCAGCTGAGACCAGATGAGGGTTCTTCATCAGATACTTCAGACCTTTAATTTTGACATCGACTTGGTGGGGGCATTGCCGTGCCCCCAGATCGATTTTCCTAGTTTTTATAGTTTTCGCTTTATGTGGCCATTAAACCCTAACTCTGTACCAAATTTCAGCTCTCTAAGTTTATGGAAAGTACTAGTTCTATTCTGATGATCATGAGTGAGTGAGTGAGTGAGTGTCATAAATGCGAAACTTTGCTTTTGTTTAACTTCGGAACTAAATGACCTACAGATTTGAAATTTTGGATTTTAAGTATGTGATTATAGCTTACTGGATGACGAAAATTTCTGCGTTCTGGTCTTATCCAGAGGTTCTCAAATAGGGGCCTGAAAATGCGGCGAAATGGTTCCAGTAAAGGATGGTACGGCAGTGTTTGCTTCGCGCTCGACTTGGCGGGGGCACTGCCGTGCCCCCAGATTTGTATTATAACTTCCTATAATTATTACTATGATGAAAACGGTTCTGACAATAGTTAAAATAATCTTATATTTAATTGTAGAAATTAAATGACACTTACATTTTCCAAGAATTCAGAATAATAATATGGAGTTATTTATTTCTCAGAATAATGTGATTTCAATGAAATACCTAATACAGAAATCAAATGCAAATCAATCGGAACGTAGTTGGAAATTTCTTTAAATGTAAATAACAGTTTTTTACACTGGCAATACCATTGTTATTTTAATAATGCGTTATTGTGGCATTCGTATGAATGCTGTATAGCAAGGGCCAATAATTGGAAAAATGATAAATGATGGTGGTTTATCCTTTCAATATATTCTATTGACACATGACGCTTGAAACTTAAATTTAAACTCCCCTCTTATTAATGTTGCTATTGTGGATTCAAACAATTTAATAGAGATAGATCACAATTCTAACATTACATAATATATTATGCAGTAATATTTTTACAGTAACCTCGAATTGTGGACATGAGTTTATTTCTGACGATTGGTATAAATTATGAAAATTGAAAATTGGTATAAAAATGAACAACCGTACAACGGTGGCGGGACGCTCCAGAGGATAAAATTTTACGTATGTTTAAACTAGCTTTTGCCCGCGGCTTCGCCTGTGTGGAATAGTGTTCGCGGAGAAAAACTTCTTTAGCAAATAACTCTACCTACTGCAATATGGTAATAGCGGGATATTCCTTTGGTACCAGATCGTACTTTTTAATTTTACGATATCTCCTAAAATATTCATTTAAGCTGTATGGAGTAAAGGGCAATTATAATGTGTATGACATTTTTAAAGCGACTAACGTATTTAATTTAATAATGATTAATATTGTATCCATATAAATAGCTCCTGAAGATACCACATTATTGGTGTTAATTTTTCTTTAAACTTAGAATTTGTATAGTAAGCTTTCCATATAAACGATATACATATGCCATCGTGGACTTATGTGAGACCTATAAAAGAGAAACAATCCCACCATACATTGTTTTGTTTTATCTCCAATAGATTTGGCAGCGTTTTCGATTAAAGCTCCGAGATAGCTTTTTTTTTTCATCACCTTCAACAATTATTATTGTCATATTTTAACCAATTTCCACAAAACCCTAACAAATTATAAACCTTAAACTTTCTAAGGAACCACTCTGTCGATAGATGAGAATTGCATGCAAAATCCGTTCAGTAGTTGTCGAAATTAAATTATAGATTCGATTAAAATAAAATCAATTTAGATAATATTTTATATTTTTATGACTTTATTTTAAAATAATTATTGTCACCAGTTCTTCTGGTCTGCTCGACATAAAACCATGAAAGAAATATTAGGCATATTGTAAATATTGAAAGCTGGATTGTGAGGACTGTTGAAGACATTAATACGATGACGTTATCGTCAACTTCATCATTATTGATGAACATACACTTGCCGACAGATCTGGACTGGACTTTTGAACCTTATTCCCAAGTATTAAGGTCCAAAAGTGGTACACGAGATATGTCTTCAGCCGTACAAAACTATAGCATCAACTAAAATCGTATTCAATCGTATCATTTCATATCGCGAGCACAATGTTCTCGGAAACGACCACCACAAAAAACACACGACGCTGTCCAGTCGTTTACTGATGGAACCGGTTCTTGATGTCTTCATTATACATTCCCTACAGGGCGAGCCATATTCGTATGGTAATACACTAAACGCCGATTATTTTTTTGGTCATCTCGTAATAGTCTACAATTTGAGATAGCTTCTATCTGACGAATGTATGTGTGAATGACGATATGTCAAAACACACATATCTTTTGATAGTAAAATTAATTCTTCACCGCTAACCAGATTAAAGAAGACTGGTGTTTTTTGTCTTATCTATTTATATAGACTTTTTAGTATAATGATTATCAAAATTTATAATCAAACATTGTCTCTCTATCATTTTAGACACAGTTTAATGTACGTTCCGTGGGTAGTGGGTAGAGTGCAGGTTCGTATTCCAGGTCGCGGCGTGTACTAATGAGACTTTTTCAGATCTCAAGTACATTATACGGACGCTCTAACGGTGAAGGAAAACATCGTGACACATGGTTGGCCCCAGACTGGACTAGACTCACTATGCTGTGAGAATGCCGTATGTGCTTGGGCAACCATACGATATTTAAAAACCAACTGTCCCAGGCACTACAGTATTTCAAGAGTGGTCACTTCGCTCGGAGAATACTGTATAAATTATCCATTAACGGATGAAAAGGCCTAAGTTAGTTAATGTATTTTAAGTCATAAATATTATTTTAAGCCAAAACTTAATAGTTTTTTAGTTTCAATATTTATTTCCATCTTCTCCATATTAAATTTCTCTCTACAAAGAATTTATCACATCAATGCACTTCAGAGTTCTGTTTAATCAACTCAGTTGAACAGATTTCGACACCATATCTGTCAATCTCGTTTAGCTTCACCGTTACCCAGGCTTTGCTCATTATGGGAGAGACTTAAGAAATTTCATCTGAGACCCCATTCAAACAGCCCTCCAATTGTGCGAAGGTGTTCCTAATGAATGGTAGGTGAAAAGGGTACGAGTATAATAAAATTTCGCGATAAAACCACCGAGGCCGTAACACAATACTGCGTGTTTCCTCCACACCGCGTATCCATATCAGGCCATTAAAACGAATAAAAATATCTGCCGGCACATCTTGGGTTAGTAAATTATACTCGTGTTGTAATTAACGACCTTTTTCAATTAATTAATGTACATGTCATTTTTGGCTCAAAATTAAATTGAATTTTAGGAATTCCTTTTGTAGCTTAATATACTGGTTGAATGTGTGTATACTAAGGGAATTCTTACTTGGTTTTCCATGGTAAAAAAATTATTGCCAAAATACACATTTTCCTGTAAGTTTAGATGCTTCGAATCAAACAAATTGAAAATTTCAACTATTTTTAGTTTGGTAATAGCCTAAAGGTACACAAACTTATTGGCTGCCCTGTAAAGATACGGTTTGAGAGAGGATTTTCGCTTTGAATTATTAATACAATTCTGTGACGGCAAAATTGTAAGCTGCTTAAAGGGTGCTGAATAAATATCTGACTACCGATAGTGTACAGTGTACATATAAAATAACAGACCCAAAATTTATCACACATGTTATGTTTTGATCAACTATAGTAAATAAACTCTAAATGAAACTTCAAATAAAAATGTTTAAAATATGTGAGTAACTTTACGACTTTTTATAAAGTGTCGTTTGATTTGTAAACACGTCTCTTGAAATGAAGTTAAATTTAAATGCGATATTCTTAAGTCTAATAAATTCTTTTTCTTATTATTTCTACTTAAATTTTTATTACTACACACTTAAACTAATGGCACTAATGATGTCATAAAAATAGTCTGTATTTTATCGGAGCTCTTTTAGAACCTTGGAACGTCTGCTTGAATTTATTCTTCGTTGATTTCGGCTCCCACAGTAAAGATGGTGTCAGAGTAAGTTTATGATATTTATTCAATAACGTTACATGAGCGCCAAGAACAATTAGTTTCTGGAGTACAAAATCAATTAAATCTTACTAACGACGCTATTCAGACTTTGGCTGTCGACCGCAACCTCAGCACAAAGGATCTAACAAATAGGGAATCATAATATTAATTATTTAATTATCGTAAGTAACATCTTAGCATATTGGGACTCCTATGACAAAGATTCTGTGAAATTAATGCCGAAGGGGTTGTAGAATCGAGAATTTATCGTTCTTGAATATTGTATTAGGTTGGGGAAAAAGTTTCTTCGCATTTTATATAAAAATTCAAAAGGTTTTTTTATAAAGTTTATTTACAAGTGACTAAAGTATATAGGTGCCATTTTGTTCGATAACTTTTTGCCATCTTGTTGGTAGGTACATGATCCCATTGCTATAAAATTTTTGGGGCTTCTGATGAAAAAACTGCGACAAGTGGTTATGGCAGTCCTCTTGTGATGTCAACCTGACACTGCCTAAGGAATTCTGCAGCGACCGAAAGAGGTGGAAATCTGAAGGTGCAAGGTCAGGACTATACGGCGGATGCATTAACACCTCCCAGCCAAACTCCCGTAATTTTTTCTGAGTGGCTAAAGATGTGTGAGGTCTAGCGTTATCATGGTGAAAAACCACACCCCTTCTGTTGATTAATTCCGGCCGCTTTCTCTCAACTTCTTGCTTTAATCTCATCAGTTGTTCGCAGTACAGTTCAGAATTGATGGTCCTGCCTGGCGGTAACAGCTCATAATGAATAATGCCCTTCCAATCCCACCACACACACAGCATCACCTTGTTGCGAGTTAACCCGGGTTTCGCCACAGTCTGTGAAGCCTGACCGGCCTTTGACCACGATCTTTTTCGCACGTTCTTGTCGTACGTGATCCACTTTTCATCACCAGTTATCAGCTTCTTCAAAAATGGTTCGGTTTCATTACGTCGTAATAAAAAATCACAAATGAGTACACGGTTCATTAGGTTTCTTTCAGTGAGCTCATGAGGCACCCAAATATCGAGCTTTTTTGTGTACCCAGCTTTTTTCAAATACGCCAAAACCATTTTGTGGTCAATCCCCAGTTCTTCAGCTACATTGTATTTGAATTTGGAATTGTCTTCTGTAAAATTAAAACTTTTTAATGATACCAAAATCAGCCAGATACAATTGGTATAGCCCAAGATATTTTATGACAAGTTCATACATACTATAATGCGAAAAGACTTTTTCCCAAACCTATTATTTATATACCAATATATACCAACCTACATATTACACTATTAAGAATTCATAGTTTCTTGTTTCAGTTCTTAATGATATATTATTTTTATGCCCAGATGTTAAATAAGTTTTATTGCTTACTTATGTCGTCTAGTATCAATTAATATAAGTTAATAGTTTTTTTTCACTTCTGTCATTGTCTTAACCTCTTTAACATTCATCGACATCTTTCACTTAACTAAAGCTTTATTTGTAAGTAAAAGTTTTATTTTGTATCCAGCTAACATAGGTAGTTTTGGTCCCTAACGAAATGTTTAATAGAAAAATATTTTTGCAATAAATGCTACATTGAATAGTTCCCTGCCACTGGATTCAGCCCACGTACGGAATACACGTAAACGTCTGCCTCCCGCATTATTGATACACATAGAGATATCAATTGTTTTGGACAAGCACACACGACGTGGCGATGAAAATAATTCGGACTGGCCATTAGAGATCCCTGGGGTGCTTTTGTTACAATTTTTATCGTAAATACGAGTTTATAAATCTGCTAACAAGTTGCGTTTATTACATTAACGTTTTTGTTGCTGTTACTCACAATAAAGATATTAATTTTGGACGTTTTTGTTGCTGTTACTTACAATAAAAAATATAAATTTTTGTAACTATTATAATTTTATGATAGAAGTTGAATAGTAGAACATCAAATGGCAATTGCTGTTTCTATTGTGCCTGACATCTGCTTAATAATATTTTACTAACATTGCAATATCAGTTATTATTTAAACTAAATGTTGTCCGCGACTTCGTGCGCGCAAAATTCAATTTCGCAGGAACCGTACATTTTTCCGCGATAAAAAGTAGCCTATGTCCGTCCCCGTGGTCTACTCTACATTTTCGCCAAATTTCATCAAAATCGGCCTTGTAGTTTCGGAGCCTATTCAATGCAAATAAACAAACATACAAACAAACAAACTTTTCCTCTTTATTATTAGTAGTGACAAAGAAATAAGCTCGATGTTTTTAGCTACTTTAAGAACTTTAAATATTACAGCCATTGCATCTACAAAAACTGTGATGATTAAATGAAATGTAAACGTTTGAACCATGAACAGTTACTAAACATCTACTTCACTGAGTTGAAATATATCAGTTGGGGTGTTATGCATCATTAATCATCGTACATTTGATCGGTTAATTATGAGAAAAGAAAATATTTATGGTACATTTTGAAATTCGTCTAATGACATACAATTATATACAAACAAAACATCGTCATGGTTCGGTGCAATCGTTTCAAATGTGACGTTAGAGTACCTATCATCATTTTCATTTTAGTCATCATCATCATAGTTGTCATTTTACCTACTTCAAAAAAAATCTTTAAATGTTTAATCATCATCATTATCGTTATCAATCTGACCTTTATCTAGTTTGGTAGTAAAACGCTTTTTACATTTTAACTAAGAGTTTAGATGTTTGCATTAGGAATTTTAGGGGTAAATACTTGAAATAATTTATGATGATGTGAGCCAGAATAGTGATAACAATATACTAACATTTTTATCACTATTCCGGCTCACCCGCTCTCGGTGTACTACTGACACTTCTTTGTTTTTTTTTTTCGAAAGGGTCTATGCTAGCGGTCGGGTTAAGACCGCTCTAGCTTAATCGGACTATAACTAGCCTGTTGGCTAGTTGGGCACTTCTTTGATTTTTCTTTCGCATTATATAATTATTCACAGTTCTATTATTCTTTACCTTTTGTTATACCTAGTTGTGCTCCATTCTATTTGTCAGTTACCTGCTCAGTGATTTTTTTGTAGTTAAAGATAATTTGGAACAGAATTGAGCACCGGAAATACCAATTAACTATGAATGAACTTTTTCTTAGAATAAATAAACTATTTCTATGCGTTATCCTCATTTTGTATCTATTGTTAAAATTTAGTACGAAGTACCTGACTGGTCAAAATAATTTATTTTAGGGATATTAAAGTTTTAAAGCCTGCATGGAATTGCATAATAAGGGTTTTTTATATATTAATTAAAGCTATAAATTTAGCTATTTTCTTTAACAAAATAATATTTGTATATTTTATTAAGATTTTCTTGGTATCTATTTGACTATCTATCACTTTAGTAAATAATTATAAAATTGCCAATACATACAAAGTAAGCGTAATAAACAATAAAATATTATGACCAATCATAATATTTTATTGTTTAGTACGCTTAAATAATCATAAATCCAAATACATAACAGCAAATATATTCAATTAAGCTTTCAAATATTTTTTCTAAAGTTTTGAATACGGAATTTACAATTATACCTACACATAGTTATATAATTCACTAATATCTCCCTAAATAAATAATTTAACTGCATTTCTGTTGATATTTCCCATCTATTTGTGTCTGAGGTTATCGAACTCTATGTCTCAGTTTGAGATAGAGTTTTGAGAGTTGTGTTGTGGTTGTGACTTGTGTTACGATTTCACAAAATGTTTGTATTTATCAACAATGTTTTTAAGTTATTTTGATTTTGTGTCAATATTTGATTTTATTATATTGTATTTGGTAATAATCTATTTCTGAAGAACATTAAGATTTCCTCATATCGATAGGTAATAACAATTTATGATAGATAAGGAGAACATAGTAAAATGTAATTTAAATAACTTGATGTTGTTATTATATTATTTCCAACAATACCATTAATATTCAAGATGAAATATTAAACCTAATAAACAAACAATTTAAGCTTTGTAGGGTATCATAATATTAAGATTTCATAAACATTGTTGCAATATATTTAAATTGTTATAAAAGTTTATCATTGTGAAATATAAATGAATACGGCTTATTTTCAGTACTTACTACTTAAGTAATAAGTATCTATATTGAATGTTCGTGTTAATTTTTTTATGTTGTTAAATTTTTAACCCAAAACAATTTAATACTGAAGGTGTGTTATTTTTGCCGGAGTTTTGGTTGATACAATCATAACAGTCTCGGCTCGGGAATGCAGAGCCGACCAACCTCTTAGTGCGTTGAACCAAACACGTTGCAGATTCACAAAAAAATAAACATCACTCAAATTCGTTCTCTCGAGTCACTTTATTTACAACATAATATCACTTTAATATTTCGTATATAGTACAATACAATTAATATACCTATTAGTATCGTATAGTTCCGAATAAGTTCAGCGGGGACAGACGAACGTCCGCCAAGCGTGCCGGCCGGCCGAGAACTAGCCTGAGCTTTCATTCCATACAAAACTTTTAAGTCATGGAGACGGCAAAGCTATGTCGCGCCTCTACAACTCACGCACACAGCCCCGCGCACACCCTGTACACAACACGCGTAGAGCTTCCAAGTTCACTAAATAAACGAACACCAACACACACGAAATCGTACACTGTCTACCCCCTGCTCATGGGACTGGAGCGGGACGGCAATATCAACAATGCGTTTGAGCTGTCGGGAGCGAAAGAGAAAACATTACAAAACAGATGTATATCATTTCACGCAGGTAAGTATTGAAAATGTTGGCGTGTGCGAGGGAGATGGTACGTAATTTAGCTTAAGTGATGCCGGTCGAGAGCGAAAGGGACGGGAACTGTCCAAGTCACCCACTATACATTCCTTCCTGATACCGGTGCGCCGTCGTACCTTTCGATCGTTCAAGTGGCAGATGAAGCTTTTAGGGCTGTCACCTGTTTCATAACATAAACAAAGAGGAACACACTTGATAATAATATCATGAAATATAAAATATTTATAATAGATTCAAAGACTTTATTTAGTTAGCAACCAAGTACCTACATGAATAAAATACAAGTGCCTTGTGTAAGGTAAAATATGTTTTAGAATTAGTAACGTATGCATTGTTTTTTACATTACTGAAGTCTATCTATGTTATACTTAATAAAGTATTAGTATGAATGTTTTATATTATGAAAATAAAAAACAATTTTAAGAGCAATAAAAGGATTATCTTTTAAAAAATTATCTTTCAAAAAGAAGTAGTATTTTTTATTACATAAGTTTAAAATTTTCTAGTAAATGGTATTATTTAGTTTACAACTTTTATAGTATCTGCAAGTTTTTTATATATATTTACTGCCATATAATATGGACTTACATTGTGAATTAGCTAGCTATTAAATCTTTGTTTTTAATAACATTTGTATAAGTTGTATATATTTTAGTTTTTCTTAATTAAATACTCTATAATATTTATCGTCCAAGAGAAGTTGAAATACAAGAAAGAAGGAAGCAGGGATTAAGAATAAAGATTAAAAGATAAATTATGCAGATAAGAATTAAAAAGATTGAGATAAAGATATTATGCAAAAAATGTAGAGACAGCCCTGCATCAAGATGTCACAAAGTAGCAGGTAGTGCAAGGTCTAACATGTTGCAAATTTTGGCCGCGGCTTTTTACATTAGCCTCAACCTCAAGACGCCAGGACTGCTTTAGAAGGAGTGCTTTACATGCTATGAATATGTCTGCTCTAGTTAAAGTTCCTTTTCAAATGCTAATTTCTTTCCTTTTTTCTTTTTTGTGACACATTTAATATTACATCGACTTAATATACTACTTTCTTTTAAATACTTATTTAATATCTTGGAAATTATTGTATATGTTTAATATTTTTTTGTTATTTGACTACAATTATTGCTAAATATTATTCTGATTTAAATTGTTATGGACTTAAAATATTGTATTATACTAGATATTTGTAAATAATACCTAGTCCTTTTTATTATTATTATTAAATTATGCTTGGAAACTTCACTGTCGGGATTAAGAGTCAAGTCAATTCGAGGTCGAATCACGTCAGACACGCCACACGACATGATTTTGGATAGAATACCATCTGTCGGAAGCTACTTATACTTCTAAAATAACAACTAAACTTTCTAAAGTAAGAATACACAGATGGTGTATAAAATTTAATTTTTCTATTATTTTTTTAAAGTAGTGTTCTTAAGGCACGGTAAGAGTATTTTTTTATTTAAATGATAAATGAAGTATGGCTTCTGCCACGTGTACTCTGTATAAGTCATGTATTTTTACTTTGATTTTCTTTGGCATTTACTTGAATAAGAGTATATTCTGATTAATGATTTGGTTCATAGTTTCTGTCAGGTGCTTATTTCCTGCAAATGGGAGCTTAAATAGATTTATTATAGACACTCTGCACCTTGTTGACATTTTATTTCACTTAGCGTGATAGACTTCCCGCAGCCAATGATAAACTATCTTTTAGTCATTTGACTGGGCTTTCTGACGCTATCGCAGTGGATATTTCCTAAAATATTCTCACTTTAACACGTTGAAGTGAACATACCCTTGATGAAATGTACTCTATTAGAAATGCTACGAATAGATCCAGTAAATGAAAATTCAGATTTTGTTACTATATCAGTACATATGCATAGGGTGATGATGATCATGATTGTTTTACAAGTCAGCCTCAAAATTTTGAAAAATTACACGAGAAACCAGGTGGTTAAATTAACAATCAAAATTAATTTAAGCAAATTATAATATTATGTACTAAACAAAGTAGGACTTCTGTCGCTCAGTGGTTAGCACATCGGCGCTTAAGCTTGGGGTCGCAGTTTCGATTTCCGCCGAAGGGACAAAAAGTGTTTCTGTGTACCTGTATCTTGGATGTATATTTAATATACTATGTATAGTTTATCAGTATTAAAATATATTATATTTCCGTTGTTTATGTATGTAAATATGAGATCAAAGATCAGCACGTGTAAGGGGCAATAAAGTGACGGTCATCGCATGTGACAGTAATAGACAAGATCAAGTTTAGAATAAACATGGTATGACAAAAAAGCTAAAAACACCCGAAAACTAGTATGCATATAAAAAACCATAGGTGCCAGAGCTTAAGTAAAACACTTCTGCGAAATCCGACCCGGCCGGTGGTCTGATGTTAACTCAGCCAGACAACGTATCACAACACGTTGTTTCCCCGTAACATACCCACAAATTAGTATAACTTTACACCTCCTTATATGTTTTTCGTACGAGAAGTGACGGCTTAATATTGGGATTCACGGGAATTTCGTACGGATACACATCGGGGGCGACGTGGCGATAAAAACACAAAAATACACATGAAATATGACGTGTTTCTGACAGTTTGACACGGGTAAAGTGTTCGTACACTTCATTAGCCAACCCGAACTTTCTAGACATACGCAATAAAGTTTTTAAACTTGTAACAACTTATCTAACGAATATCAAATTTCAAGGTGTCTGAATTGCTTGAGTTACAAATATAAAAAACTTTGAAGCAAAAGCTCAAAATATACTTAGATTACAAATACTTGGAACTAACTACTACCTAAATTTAGGATAGGTACCTATTCATATTGGTTAATTTTTTGTTTATGTATTTTTGCTTTAAACAACAATTTTTATGCCTACTTAAAACCATTATCACAACATCATAAAACAACTTCACTCGGAAATTGTAAATAATTTCACCAGTAAAGTTAATAAAGCACAAGAATCAACAGTGATAAAAATGTTCAGATGAGTCGTAAACTCGGGGAAATTGAGTGAATAGAATGTACCCTGTACGCCGTACAGGTATAATGACAGCATTGTGGCATTCAGTAGTACGAGTAAGTCGCTATTATGTCCTAAGAAGCTTCACAATACACGGCTTTGCTGTCACGGATACAATAAGCAGCTGTTCTGCAGAATAAGATGTATGGCATATCTATCCAATACTACCTCTATTACACTTTTTTAAAGTGACACAACACAATATTAAATCTTTAAAAATATTGTATGAACTCAAAATTTGTTTCTTTCTAATATTTAGACAAAGTTTTATAAAGTGATAAGAATCAACATATATTTCTGAGCTGCAATTTTTCTTTGGAGCAAATGTTTTTACTAGAAGTTGGCTAATCTATGCATTAATAAAATTGAAGTATATGTTTGTATTTTGAAATTAACAGCTTTGTACTTTATGCACTTTATATGATAATACATATTATACTCCGTACTACACCAAAAAATATATATATATTTTTTTAATTTTCAAATGTCTGTCTGTTGGTCTGTCTATCTATCAGTCAGTCTGTTTGTCTGTCTGTTTGTTTCAGATAATCTTTGAAACGACCGGACCAATTTTGACCGAATCTTCGCTGGCAGATAGCTGTTGTTATAAAAAGTAACTTTTTTCCGTTCCGTTACAAAAACTAGGGTACCGTTTCCATTAATAGTTCCGTGCAAAGGAAGATGCGAGCACCATTTGCTTCATTGTTTCAATAAAAAATAAACTCCCGAATAAAGTTTATTGGAGGCAAAAATATCGGTAAATCTGTATCAGGTTTTAAATTATTTTGCGGTAATGAGATGGTTCGGTATGATAAGGTCCATTGTGCGGCTTAATTTATGTATAGGTATTGATTTTATTTTTGCATAATATTATTACTAGCATTTTGTTTCATGCACAACGGAAATATTATGAAATTCAAGTTTCACTTTTGAATATTCATCAAAAATTAATTAAGTCAATGTATTGGCCAATTACTTATTATCTCTTGGCTGTTACCTTTTTTATTATTATTTATCAACTTATAATATATTTTTTTTTAAATACAATCTAAACATTAGATTCCAGGTAACAACGTAAAATTTAATTTTCAAACCCCCATTCAATTAGCGGCTAAATTGATTATTTAAGTTATTCAGAGTACAAACTTCATTTCGAAATAGAAATTTCGAGCGCGTCGCATTTTATAGCTATAGTAAAACGTCCATGAATTTAGACTGCAGAAAATCGAGCAAAATATAAGTCACTGGTCCCGGACGGCAGCGGATAGTACTATCACATTATTCACGTACTTCTATGAATTTTTATGCGGCCGCCGCAAGCGATCGGCCGGCTTCAATGCGGTCGCAATGCGCCTGCTACGAAAGGCCAGAATATAATAGTGGCGATGACAAAAGTGGTCGAGCTAACCATTGATTTAGATTTCACGCCAGAACAAAAAGACAAAAAGTTTTGTATAGAGTCTGGCTGTCTCGTCAACGTTTGCTACGGAATTTTGGTAGATAGAGACGAGGGGCATAATACTTATTTTTTAATGCCACTGAATTTCGCCTCACTAATTGGAGTCATTGTGTAGAGTTTTAGTTTTGTTTACGATGCCTAATAGGTTCTTAGCGTTTTCCAATTATAGAGTTGGATTTTCCTTTTGATTAAGTGACTTTGTGTAGTCGGCATAAGTATAAAATATTGGGTTTGAACGAGTCTTTTGAGTATTTTTTTTTTTTTTTTTTATGAAATATGGGGGCAAACGAGCAAACGGGTCACCTGATGGAAAGCAACTTCCGTCGCCCATGGACACTCGCAGCATCAGAAGAGCTGCAAGTGCGTTGCCGGCCTTTTAAGAGGGAATAGGGTAATAGGGGAGGATAGGGAAGGGAATAGGGTAGGGGATTGGGCCTCCGGTAAACTCACTCACTCGGCGAAACACAGCGCAAACGCTGTTTCACGCCGGTTTTCTGTGAGCCCGTGGTATTTCTCCGGTCGAGCCGGCCCATTCGTGCCGAAGCATGGCTCTACCACGTTATATTGAACTAGAAGTTGCTTTTCTCGTACTTTATAAACGTCCAAACTGATAGCCGACATGGTTGAGGTCAGACGCTAACTCGACGTTGGCTTGGCGCGGGCGGTGGGTCGTGCTAAAATAAATGTAGCTTTTGTAAGATCACCTTTTTCTGTCTGTCTGTCTGTCTGTTGTTACCTCTTCACGCTTTAACCGCTGAACCGATTTTTATGAAATTTGGTTTAGACATACTTTGGGTCCCTGGAAAAGAAAGAGGATATTTTTTATCCCGAAAAATTAGTGTTCCCGAGGGATAATGTATTTACGCGGGCGGAACCGCGGGAAAAAGCTAGTATAGTATAATTTAGTATTATATTTTAATGAAAATGGAAAAAAATATTTTTTAAAAACAATTAATAATTTGAACACGAAATGATAATTCAAAGCATTTGTAGACATCGTATTTGTATTTGTAATGGTTCAAACAATATTAAATTAATTACATTTTTTACGTCAAACTAATAGGTTTAAGTCTTCCATCACTAGGGTAGAATTTAGCCAAGTGTAACAAAGCCGTGCTTAAAATCACAGGTGGGTGCTTAAAGCCTGTAGCTACATACTTTGTAATATTATGTGCACCAAAATTCTAACATTAAATTATATAAAAAACTAGCTGATGCCCGCAACTTCGTTTGCATAGAACTAATGGAAACGGAAACCTATTTTTCAAACAGGAACCCTAAAATAAAAGTAGACTATGTTAGACCTTATAGCGTCAGGTCTCTGCCAGTGAAAGTCCCGTGAAAATCGGTCCAGCCGTTTTAGAGATTATCCGTAACAAACAGATGGGTAGACCGATAAACAGACAAAAATTAAAAAAAATTGTATTTTATTGTAAGTACCGAATATACTTTTATATGCGTTAAGTAAAAAGCTGTTAATTTGAAATTACAAACAGACACTTCAATAGAAACTATCTGTATAGAGTATAAGATAAATTCTTTTAAACCTTTTTACCTCGGAAAGTCCAGGAGGTAAGCCAGATGGTAAGGCAACAAATTGATAGGCAACAAAGTTAACATAGATAATACAATAAAAAGTTATGGACAGTATATCAGTGCTACGGATTCCGAAGGTGTAATCAATCAGGGCCATATTATTGTGATTTTTTGCGGCGGGGGCCCTCCGTCCTCGGCCCGGGCCCTCCAGTGACCATTAGTTTGATTAGCTCGTACCGATTGTGTGATCGGGCCTCGATTGATTTCTCAAACTGTTCGCTCACTTTACTCCGATTGCGACAAATATCCTTAAACTTTATTAGTTTAACAGTATTAGGATTGACTCGTTCGACTCCGGAATATAAACTGTAGTATTTGTCCTAACAAAACTCGTAAGGTTCTAAAAAGCGAGGGTTAAAGTGACGCAAAGTTGAATAAAGAAGAGGTCGAGGCTCAAGACCCGAGGTTGTCGCTGAATGACGCCTGTTTATTTGACTCGAAGGAGACCATTTCTACGTTTTTTCCTGAAATGTACTTTGAAGAGGAGCCGTACCATGAATCTTTGAACGTGTAATCTTCGATCATGTATTTAAATTGAATGACAACACCGAATTTATAAGAAGAGAGAATTTCCTTTTTTATTTTCATTTCATTGACATCTTTTTCGATAGGTACAGGGTTATTATTCGAGTAACACCATCGTCATCTTTTACTACCCGACTACGACGCAGCTAAAAGGAAGGGTTATGATTTTGGCAGTCTATATATGTATGTTTGTACCACCGTAGAGCCTAAACTAGTGATCCAATTTAAATGAATGAGATGTCAATAGGTTCGTAATAATGGCCCGGCTATATAATTTGCGTAGTTATACTTTTTAACTTTTAAATACTTATATTGTGAAAAATTATTTGGTTTTTTTTTTCATTTTAAATAAGAACCACCAAGACTTAAGAATGATGATAATATGATTTTACTAAACATACCTATTCGTTAAAGACATCATTATTATTTTATAATTTTTCCACGGTAAAACGAAGGTTGTACACTTAAAAAAGATGTAGAAGTAAATGCAATAAAACTAAAATCACCTAAATTACAGCTGATTAAAAAATAAGGGCGAATTATGTAAAATTTATGTTTTTTCATCAGTGTCTGCTGCGCGGGGCATAAAGTTGATTGGAACTCATAAATTCTCAAGTATAATTTGGTTAGCTATTTTAGGATACTGTAGTCAGCAGGGATATCTTGGTACGTTTCACTTTACACGTGCATATTTCTACTAAACCATAAAATCATGCCGAAAAAAAAATAGAGTCACTCTTAATTTTTCGCATTCGATTGTCGAAAATCCTCGTGATCAAACGTTTACAAAATAGATCCTATATAAAAAAGTAAGTAACAAAATTTCAAACAAATCAATCCTATTTGGACCTAACAAAGTAAACCCTTCCTACACAAAGGAATTCTGTGTTAAACGTTTGACCCTTCAAAACGGAATGTAAGCGCCCTCTAAATTAGTTTTCACTGCGTGAGCCGACTTCATAATTATTTTTCTTTTGGATGCGTATCCGTAATCGAACCCGACATCAAACCGTTGCAAAAGGACAAAACAAAATGTATAAAGGAAATTGCTTCCACGAAATCCACTCGTATCTTTGGCAATAAACGTAGCTCGGGCCGGGCGTCTAATAGCAATGAAATCACGAAACCAAAACTCTAGTCGGAGTTCCGCTCGACCTGCCTCGACTTGAGACATCAATCAGAAGATACAATTGTGTTTATCCTATACAGTCGTTGCAACCACTATCGTAGATATGTGTGCTAATTGCTAATTTTTTTATATATATAAAGAGTTTTTATTTGAGAAAAGTATGGTAAATTATGGCGTGTACTCTACATACTACTTAATTAGTCTCTTGTGCTGACGACAAAACTGTCATTTATTTAAGTTTAACGAAAAAATTAGTACTCATAATTTTCTTTACTTATCTATACTAATATAATAAAGAGGAAGAGATTGTTTGTTGGCATCGAATAGGCTCCGAAACTACAAGACCGATTTTGATGAAATTTAACACAAATATAGAGTAGACCACAACCATTGCCCGTGTCCCTATGTCTCTATGTCCTTACATACTTACATAGGCTACTTTTTATCGCGAAAAAATGTACGGTTTCCGCGGGATTCCCTCTTGAGCGCACGAAGTCGCGGGCAACATCTTATTGTTATAATATATTTAAAAATACCTATTGGTTGCTATTGGTAAGAAAAAAATGTATGCTCATTTCTTTACTTTCTCTACCTTAATTTTTAAGCATTTATCTCGTAAAGCCTTAAATTTCAGCTCGCAAAGTAGTTAATAACATTAAACTGCAATTAAGAGGAATCGGCAAAGATTCTACTAATCCTTTTACGCGCCCTGATTAGATACTATGCTAATTATAAACTTTAAACATAATCAAGTTTTAAACGTCAGTAAAAGAGGGTTTGTAAATATTTAAAAAGGAAAACATTTTTAGGAGTTTTATATTATTGTTGGGAACATGAAATCCACGAAATTACTTTCCTCTGTTTCAGAACAGTTTATTGCTATTAAAACAATATTCATTAAATGTATGCTATAAAAACTTTCATATTTTCCCCATTATTATTCATATCGAAAATAGCCAAGTTTTTCGGATAATCCTCGTTTAGTACCTACCCAGGATTATTAGGAATTACAATATTATTTGGTGACAGTGTTTAAAATAAATAAACCTAGAATAAAAAGTTATCACGGCAACAATTATTATGAATAAAAATATTATGTTGTCAAGGTTTGTTAACATTTTATTATTTATTATTATATTTATTCGTCTGTTCGTCTCACAAAGTTTCGTCCTAATGGGACGAAAAGACGAATTTAACTTTTTGTGAATTTTTCATTAGTCAGTTCGACCCATTTTTAGGGTTCCGTAATACTTAAGGAACCCTTATAGTTTCGCTCTGTCCGTCTGTCTGTCTGTCTGTCTGTCTGTCCGCGCCTCTAGCTCCTGAATTATGAATATAAATTGATGAAATCTGGTGCAGTTATAGATTGTGTATAGATCACAGTTTCAGGATCATAAAAAATAATAATTTTATATTTTAGGGGTGGCTCTCCATACATGTGAAGTGGGGATGAAAAAATTTTTTTCACTCTACCCCATCGTGTGGGATATCGTAAAATAGGTCTTTTAAAATAAAGGCAAGGTTTCATACGTTACTTTTTTATAAAGTTGACCATTTTCGAGTAATCGGCCTCCAAAGTAGTTCGTAAGTTGGTCCCCCCCCCCTAGCATTTTTAAACTATAAGAGATAGAAACTTGCAAATTTCCATACTGATAGATCATGCTAAAAACTCTTTAGGAAAATTATTATGAACCAAATCGGACAGTAACTTTTAGAGTACCTAATTAAAAAAAAGCATATTATGCGTTTATAGTTACGGAACCCTCCTTATTTTCTATTGTTTTCTAACAAAAACATATGAGGTAATATCAGCAAAAAATATAATCAATTCAAGTAACTTGTAGTTCAATAACTGATTATATTGTTTTATTACCTATATGACCCTATGGCTACTTCTTATAATATATGCTTAAGGGTTGAATTTTAAAAAATCCTTTCTAAGTGGATGCCTACGTCATATGAAAAATACGTGTCAATTTTAGCTCTAATTTTACTCAATTGCTTTAATAAACTATTTTAGTGGCAGGTTAAGTAACCTAAAGGTAGCAAGTACCTTAGTAAGTTCTAAGGTACTTACTACCTTTCCTCACAATACCAAAACAAAACTTTTTACCAACCACAACCCACGTACAAACTTTTACCACTTTAAGTATTACAAATTAATATTGTATAAGAAATAAACTTCTAAGTAACACAAAATGAATTCTTTTCTTTTGTGAAATTATTATTAAGAATTATATCTTATAATTTTCCTGTCAGATACAAGGCGCCTCAAAGGTCTTAACTCGTTATAAAATATATAAAACTACGGTTCTTTGTTAATATCGCCCCAAGCCGTCGTATCTGATGTAGTTTGTACTAATTTGAAAACTGTTCTATGGTTTTATTAATTAAATTGTTAAAATTAAACCAAAGTAGGATTACTGTTAATATTAAACAAATTTAAGCACTTTTATTAACAGTTATACATTTTTGTTGAGATTTTCCGATTTTGTTAACGTTTTCTTTCGTTATTAGCTTTCGAAGTGGATTTTGTGAATTAAGTTTATGTGATTTGAAATTTGTGGATTAATATATATTCACCATACATACTGTATGGTCATGATATTACAGTCTATTATCTTATCAGGGCCTTTAGTCAAGATGCATTCGATAATTAGACGACGAAGTTCGAAAATAAAATTATCGATCATGACTAAAGGTCATGATCAATTGGATATAGATATCAGCAATACAGACCTTCATGCTATTACATAACATGATAATTATTTTAAGAGTGTGTTATGTCAATGCCAAAGTTCGTACTGTCACTTTGATGCCTAAGATAGTTTATTCAGTTAGCCGAAAGGCTATGTATAGTATAGACATGTATTAGTATGCTCCTCTGTTATATGAGTTATATATTAATTGTATCTGTTGTACGTGTAGTAATAAATCAACATATTGTGATGCTATGATTTGTATCATTTGTATCTCCATGTAACTTATAAGAAGAATCCCCAAGAGATTCAACGTAGAGATCCTGGCTGGAGCATCGAACACATGCCACTACGCAGTCAGTTTCAACTGATCCAATCGAACTAATCGAGTCGATTGGTGTGCAGGACCGTGCAGTCTATGGCTATCAACCACACTGCCTAAAGTATCATTAAGATATGTCTTAAAGATACTTTAAAACATTATGATGTTTTATTATTTTAGAATAACTTGCGGTTTATCGGTATAGTCACATAAATATAGTGTATTTTACGATGACTCATAATAATATAATAATAATATCTATGGACACTTCACACCACGTCAATCTGATCCCGTGGTAAGTTCTCGAAGAACTTGCGTTACGGATACCAGACAACGGAAATATATTTAATACTTTTATTCTATACACATATTTAAGATTTTTATTATATTATACACATATTTAATACACATTCATGACCCAGGTACACAGAAAAACTTTTTGTTCCTTCGGCGGGATTTGAACCCGCGACCCCCGGCTTGAGCACCAACACGCTCAACCAACTGAGCCACAGAGGTCGTCTAATCATCAAATAACATTTGAATATTTTGTACCTTGATTTGGTCAGAATGCGGATCCAAATTCAGAGTAAAATGTAGATAATAGAAAATCAACAGTCGATTTCCATAATGTCAAAATTCGATTTCCACGTTGTCAGATTTAAAACTATTTCCATAAATTCTCTGCTTTCACTTAACAACCGAATATGTACACCGTACAATGTAAGGTCGCCGACAACAACGGTGTATCACTTTTGAACCTTATCACCATAATCATAAGGTATAAAAGTCGCACACCGGCTTATCGGAAACCGTACATGTCCTATGTGTTCGGAAGTGAAATACCATTCATGCAGTGCTATGCATTTAGATGGCTGAAACCTGATAAGAAATAACTATTTAATGAAACACTATTTAAATCTATATGTGCTCTCTTTTGTAAGCCTTTGTTCTAGCCTTTGTGTCTTTATAATAAACCTTTATAAATAAGTTAGCTAAAAATATTATGTATTTGTTGCATGTCTGATGTCTCTTCTCGGAATGATTACTTTATTCAAAGCCTTTGAAATAAATCCCAATTTCGGACTTTGACTAAAAGTCACCACAAGTATCTACCTTTTCAGCCAAACGTTGAAAGTGAAATATTATATATCTGTTTCGGGCTTTACCTAGGCGATCTTAGAAGCGATTGGCGGACTTAAGTCGAAGCCCGAAATACTTCGATTATACTTTGGGCTTGACGAAGACTTCAAGTCACACCTGAACATTTATTGGTCAAACCTAGGAGTAGTTTGACTATACCAATTTGACTGTAACATATTGACTCATTTTCGTCTCAAACCTCAAAGATATGCAATCAAAATTATTTAAATAAAAAGCCGTGTGGTGTCGTGGGACATCAGATAGGAACGAAGTTCCTTATTAGGTATAAAATATTAATTTCAAGTTATATTTGAGATAGGTATATGGAAAATAATTATTCGGGTATACATTTTTTATTATGATTATTTTATCGATAAAGAAAAAAAACTACTTTACAAAATTATCTTAACACCTTTATTTTAATAACAATGATTTATAAAAATATATAAAAATGTAAAAAGATAATTCCGATACCAGGAATCGAACCCGAGTCTCCTGGGTGGGAAGCAGGTATCCTAGTCACTAGAGTCTAGGCCATATCGTATGTTAATAAGAGCAGGGAAATTTTACTTCTTAACGGGTCTTTCGAACTGTCAGAATATAATATCTTACGCTTTTTTACCCGACTGTCAAGGAGTGTTATTTAACGTTACGGACGTTTTTTGCCGACTACGATCCGTCTTCAACGCCCCATAAGGAGCTTTCGTTCCAAAAAAATTTTTACAGTAGGTAATTATCATTATATAAATATAGTATCCCTCGGGAAAACTACTTTTCGGGATAAAAAGTAGCCTATTTTTGAATCCAGGGCCTTAACTACTACCATACTAAATTTCATCGAAATCCGTTCAGTAGTTTTTGCGTGAAAGAGAAGTGAAAGAAACATCCATCCTCACAAACTTTCACATTTATAATATTATTAGGATAGTAGGACGTATGAAAAAATCTTGAATGTTTTAAAGAAGTTACGAGTATAATTACATCATTCGATGTATCTTGTTTTTCGTTTTACTCAGAAATACGTACGTTTTTGGCCTGTGAAAAGCGGTGCAATTTGACTTTTTTCCGCAGAATCTAGGTCACGAACCACTCACGTAAGTTTAAAAGATTGTGTATTTAGATTTTTCGAATTTACAACGCACGACAGCTGAATTGGTTTATAAACATTGCAAATGTTATAAATAAAACCTACCAGTGTATATAAAAAAATGAAAACGTATTCTTAAATGAGAATTTATTAGCTGTAAAAATTTGCTTACGTAGTAACTATTGTTACTATCAGTTGCCATGAAAAATATGCCCCTGGTGTTCAAACTAACCTTATAGATATAGGACTAAGCTATGGTGTTAAGGTCGTCCCCCGAGCAAAAAACCTTGAGGAGGTCAGCCGCATTGCCGAGTTCGTACCGAAATATTAAATTTTTCACATAACTTAGTTCAAAATTGACCAAAAAAAAAAAAAATAAACGGTGAATATCTAGCTTATGAAATTGCCTATCTATTGGTGTGTGTCCCAAATAAAATTAACTTGTAAATACTATGGAGACGCTGAAACTATAATTGAATGTTAATATTTTAATAATACTTTGGAAGCTCCTATCGTCTGTATAATAAACAAAAATAGGAAATGAATAACAGGGAAAATAATGTTCAAATAATTAAGATTACTGCTGTATTTTTATTATAATTTTGTAGCTTTCAAATAATGAGTTATAAGTCTCTCAAAAACGGTAAATTACAGCCTAGCGCAGCGTCTCCGTAGGGGGAGCGCCTTAAACTAAAATTTCTAAGTTCCCTTACAATATCTAGTTTCAGATGAGTAAATTAGGTATATTTAATAGTCACTTAGCTATATTATATTATATTTTATACTTGATGATATATGGAGAAAGATTTTTTGTTTGGTTGAATTGAATAGGTTCCGAAATTACTATACCAATTTTGATGAAATTTGGCACAGACAAAGAATAGACTACGGAAAAGGGCACATGCATTTTTCATCGCGGCAAAATGTATGGTTCCCATAGGATTTCCTTCTGCCCGCATGAAGTCACGGAAAACGTCTAGTTTTAAATAAAACTACCTGTTAAATAGTATTCATCATGTCCTTTCAAATAGTTCTTCAATGAATTAAATACAAAATCACTTATATCGTATGATTGTTTGGTGTTTGACATGGATCTTTTCAATAACGCCGCGCGTGTGCCAGCTGGAAAGCTGCCAACTGGTTTAGTGTTGATCTTATTTCATTACTAAATAATCACATTATTGACTCTGTTACGAGCCTTTCAGACGATTAATACTCATAAAATACGTTTTGGACATTGGCACTAATGTATCTTGTATATTTTATTAGCATTTTTGCTACTACGAGTATTAAGAGCTCCATGGCCTAGTGGGTAAACCGTTTGATTTGCACTCGAAAGAGTGTTCAATTCCCAGGTTGTGGCGTGTACCAATGAGACTTTTTAGATAGTAAGTACATTATACGGACGCGCTAACGGTGAAGGAAAGCATCGTGAGGAAACCCGTACATGGTTTAAGACGTATTGAATAATACGTCTTAAACCATGTAATGTAATATCATTCGTCTGGAGTAGGCTGACTATGTTGTGAGAATGCCATATGTGCTTGAGCAACCATACGACATTTAAAAACCGACTGTCCCAGACAGTACAGTATTTTAAAGAGTGCAGGTTACTTCGCTCGGAAAATACTGTATAAATCATCCCGTTATTGGACGAGTTTTTTTTGCTTCTAGTAAAAAATATAATATTACTACATACATGAACATAATATTATAGTAAAAAACAGCGTAATATATGTACCTACTCTAGTAATTAAAAATTTTAACATATAAAGCAGCAGTTAAAATTAAATTATTGCCATCATATTTTTTTATAATCCTCTAACACAAATAGCATAAAATATGGTAACAATAAATCTAAACACGACAAAACCCTCAGATTGCAGGGGATAAAAACCAAGGTCTGTTACGAAATTTTATCATTTATAATTCCTAAAGTTAAAAAGCTAGAGGTTTCGTCGGATGGGCGAAGTGTCAAAGTTAAATTGAATATTAATAGAGCGAAATGATCTCTTCGCTGAAGTTTCGTGGGTGAGCTGAGTAGTTAATCCGAAGCCACAATTGACTTGAAGTTGAATGTACTAGAACAATTGTCTCGGAATTGATTATTCATTGTGAGCTCGCTGTTTATGTTTAAGGATTGTGGATTTGACAAATAATTGTGTTGTGGCAAGTATCTCGCACGTATACTTTGGAATTTGGATATATCTGCGAATCAGAGGGGCAATTCTGCTAAATAAAACCTGCATTAATACAATTACAATCAAGTCCCGATACGCTTACACTCTCAAAATGTGTTTTTATGAACGTTAAACCAACGTGAAACGCGCTCTGATTGGTCGAAACGTCATAAAATCCGTTCATGATAACATGTCGCTACACTTTCAATCCAAACAAAGTAAAATTAATTCTACTTTAAATACGAGAATTGAGGTTCAGAGTTAGTACTTTTCGGCAGATTTCTGAAACTTTACTTAAAATTAGGCCCCCTTAAATCACTGGATGTCACTGTCTCTGGTTGCAAAATGACAAAGACATCATGTGACTTGCGAGTTTCTTAAATTAAGAAGCGTTTAATATTCAGTCGAATAAATTGTTAAACTAACTGACAGGCCCTAAAAAGGCGAAAAACACAGAATATTTTATGCAGTCGAAGTCTGAACCGTTTACACAAAGAAACACAATTATAATATTATGTTCTGTTTGTAATATTATGTTTAAAGACGTCAATGGCTATTGTGGAGGCAGACCACGTCCAATTACAGAGGTCCCGAGGGACGCGGGATCACATCCCGGGCCTGACCACGTATTATATTCACGTAGCATCATGTTAGTGTTGGACCATTTTTATCAATCAACTTTTCTGTCCTTTCTATATTGTTTTTTATGAAATATACTAAGTTAATACCTCGTAATCCTTAGTCAAAACAGTTAACACAATGTAACACAGTAATACTAAAAATAAAAATGTATTTTGCTAAAGTATATCTGGTTATTTTAGTAGATATAATATTTAGTAATATTATCATACTTACTGACTGTTCTACTTGTATTTCTTCAATATACAGTAGCAGCAATATTATCATACTTACTGACTGTTCTATTTGTATTTCTTCAATATAGTATATAAAGTAGCTATCATTTACCTGTAAATAAGAAGACATTTCAATGTAATCAGATTTTCTTGTCCGTATTTAAAATACAACTAACCATAAAGTCATTAATTAATTCGTTACTTTAAATTAATATTTTTTTAACATTGTTTAATATTACCTAAGTACATAATGAAATTAAGAGATGTCACTTCAATTTACATATTAAAAAATCCTTTTCACAAAAACTCCTTGACGAAGGTCTTTGCTAAACTTTTCATGACATTCAAACATACATTGAACAATACAAAATAGAATATGAAAAAAGGTAAAATCTTGGTACCAACAAAAACATTGTTGGATTGTTAAGAATTTTCCCACACATAAATTCTTTTCTTTATGCGATATACACAAATAGAGCCCTGTAGGAAAGGCTTTCTTCGGTTTAGTCGTGCGTCGTAAAATAGGCAAAACATGGTATTGCAGGCGGGGATTTTGGTATTTTGCCAAACTCGAAGTGACAAGATCACCGCAAGGGCCCAAAAGGTGTCGGGATAAGTAGCCATCTGCGTTCAAAATTTTTTGTAAGTCCATCCAATGCGTGCGTATTTGTGAATTATTTTTCAATATCCATACTAATATTGTAAATAGGAAAGTGTGTATGTATGTTCGTCTTTCACGCCAAAACTACTAACCGGTGTACATGAAATTTGGTACACAGATAGTATAGAACCTGAAAAAGGACATAGGCTACTTTTTATTTCGGGGAAATGGGATACTTTATTTACTGTTTCACGTAGAAACTACGAACCAATTATCATCAAATTTGGCACAGATATAAAGTAGACCACGGGAAAGGACATAGGCTATCGCGGGACATATATGGTTCTCGTGGGTTACTTACGCGGCCAGAGCCGCGGGCACAAGCTAGTAGGTTTATAATATTATATTATGTTGTATTTTGGACTTCAAAAAACCATTAAAGTAGTATCTAAATAATATAACCTAACAAAATTGAAGTTAATATTGAGAGTTTGAATTAAGTTTAAGGAACTTTACCATAATATACATAAAAGTTTTGAAGCTTCTTTTGTTTTAAAACTTCTTCAATCATCTTTGTGTTTGCAGAAATAACATGTTGTTTTGCATCGTACTGACGATGATTAAGTAAAATAGATATAGAAAATGGCGTAGTGACTTCAAAGCAATGTTGCGAATACAAAACTCATTACAAGTCCCCAAAATAAAAGGAAGTTTACGAAGCCATTACGGCATTCGAAATAATAATATTTGGTCCGTAAGTTCATTTACAGGTCGGGTCTGCAAACATCGCCTTTAATCTGTGCCTTATCTTCGAGTCAGTGAGGAGAAAACTTTAAGGCTCAGCGCATACTACCGGTGGCCAGCCGGCCATGTTGATTTACTATTAATCTGTGATTTACAACTTGTCGTCGCGGTATACCGAGATTACGGGACGTGGCTAGGTACTAGAGTCGACTAAAAATCTAGGTTTTATTCCCTGCATAATAATATAATATATATAATAATAATATCTATGGACGCTTCACACCACGTCAATCTGGCCCCGTGCTAAGTATCCGAAGAACTTGTGTTACAGGTACCAGACAACGGAAATATATTTAATATTTTTATACTATACATAATATTATATTTAAGATTTTTATTATATTATGCACACATTTAATACACATCCATGACCCAGGAACACAGAAAAACTTTTTGTTCCTTCGGCGGGATTCGAACCCGCGACCCCCGGCTTGAGCACAAACGCGCTAAACCACTGAGCCACAGAGGTCGTCAAAAATAATGAAAAAACACGTAGAGAGTATACGTGGCAGAAGTGAAACTTTATTCATCATTTAAAATCCGAAATAATCTCATCGTGGAAAAAAACATCATCTCAAAAAAGAATAGGAAATTTTAAATGTGTTTACTTATCGCTATCTGTGTATTGAACTGTATTTTAGAAAATTAGGTTGATAAGTAAGAATTATAAGTAGCTTTCAACAGATGGCGTTATATTGATGGCATTATATCCAAAATCGTGTCGTGACTAGATGCGACCGTGTTTTGGCACTCAATGCCGCTAAAGCTGTCGCTATCATTTCAAATATTGTTTCCACTAACAAACACTAGCAATCGCCTACCACTGAAATTGTTTCAATTGTTGCGATTACACGCTACATCGCTTGTAGGCTGTAGCGCGTATGCACCGAACCTTATCTGTTCCTATCTACGAGTCATTGAGAAGAAAACTTTATTCTGTGCGTAAACAGGGTAATCGTGGTCTTTTTCCACGCAAACGATTCCTTTAGAACGATATTGAATAGCCCACCGCTGACCAGAATACGTTACGAGTGTCAACAAAGGTCCATCCAATATAGCCTTAATTTCCACAGTCAGATAGAGTGAATAAAGAGATAAAGGTTTCCCAAAGATTTCTTTTTAATTATAAGCTTTTATCTTAAAACATATACCGAAAATCAATGATAGCGCTAAGTAGGTATGCGACATTTTATAAAAATACAATATACAGGCATACAATAAAGTAATATAATAAGCATTGGTTTTTTCTGACCAAAAAGTTAGCCAGTAGCCTTATATTAAAACATTGTGTGTACCTGAATTTACCATATCGTAAATTATACGTAAATAAGAAACGTTTTGGTCAAAATAATCATGTAGATAAAATTCTCATAACACAGTGTAACAGAATTCATGCGAAAAGGCTTGACCGATTTTTATGAAATTTTATATGTTGTCAGCTATTTTTCATACTCTGAGTTGTAATAAAATTTGAAAATCGCCTTTTCGTCCTAATATGACGAAACGTGTGGGACGAACAAGCGAAGTACCCAAAGAAGGTAGTGTATTGGTAGATCATTGTTTTTTATGAAAACGTAATTTCATCAATCATCATACGATTATTATGAAACAGGCTCAGTGGTCTCGGAGGCCGTGGGTTCGATTTCCGCATTGGGACAACAAAAAATATTGTTTCCATGTTTGGTTAGGACAATGCAGGCTGATCACCTGATTGTCTGACAGGGGCATGTAAAAAGTCGGATCTGCGCCTGAGTCGGCAGTTGTGTCGGTTATCCGTTAAGGAAGAGAGTGCTCTTGTGTACAGCGCACACACTTGGCAGGGGCTGGGCTTGGGCTCTATAAAAATTGCTCCTGTGTAGTGACGCAGGAGCAATTTCAGGCCAGTGGGCCTGGTTTCAACTTTCAATAAAACAGATGTGGGGAGTTATGAAATAAAAAATAATCATTAATAAGCAATAGAGCATTATGTTTAACAACAAAGATATTGAGATCAGTAACTTAAGCTGTTGGGAATTATTGTTTTTCTCGTGTTCAAATGAAATCGTAAAAAGCTTATTTTGTACTTTCTGTGTTTTTTTTTTCAAACAAATTTCTGTGTTTACTTTTAACATCTGTTTTGTAAGACTTCGTTCATTCTTCAGTTTGGGAAAATATAAAATTACAGTTTTCCCTAACGGTGATATGTGTAACATGATTCTTTTGGTAAATTCACTTAGCTCGTACAACAAAATAGGGTATCTTCGGTAAAGTAAAAAAAGATGTGTACTACCCACTTACTTAGAACCGACCACTTACTAACTTACTATTATTATAAACAAGCTTCCCGTGGGAATAATGTACTTTTCCGGAATAAAAGTAGCCTATGTTCTAATCCAGAGTCTAAACTATGACTATACCAAATTTCACCTAAATCTGTTCATTGGTTTTTGCGTGAAAGAGTAACAAACATCCATCCATCAACCCTCACAAATTTTCACATTTATAATATTAGTGAGATGCGAAAGCCTGAACCCCAATTATCGTATTTAAAGTAGACAATTTAAAAAGTTAATTTTACTTTGTTTGGATTAAAAGTGTAGCGTCATGTTACCGTGAACGGATTTTATGACGTTTCGACCAATCAGAGCGCGTTTCACGTTGGTTTAACGTTCATAAAAACACCTATTGGGAGTATAAGCGTATCGGGACTTGATTGTAATTGTATTAATGCAGGCTTTATTTAGCAGAATTGCCCCTCTGGATGGATTCGAAGCACGAATGTTTATTACTCTTTCACGCAAAATCTACTTAATGGATTTTGATAAGATTTGATATTCTGATTCTGATAGTACCTTTAGTGTTAGAAATTCTAATATTTTTCTTGTTTCCCACTTTATGTTATACGAGTATAGGTACTTATATTTTTATTATTCTTTTCTTTTATTGTGTTTTGTATTGGAATGTATAAATGTAAAATCTTGTAGAGTATGTCCTATCTATCAAATAAACATTTTTTTTATTTAATTTAATTTAATATTGTAGTAGTTTAAGCCATGGATTAACCCATAATATGCTACTTTTATCCCGAAAGAGTACAGTGGTCCCGTGAGATACTGTATTTACGCGGACGGAGCCATGTGCATATAGTTATATAATACACATATTATTATGCATATTTACATTTAGCTACTTATGGACCTTGAATGTTCAATAATAACATTGCGAGATGCAATTTAAAATCAACAAATATTACAGATACACATCGAACGTAAAACTAAACGATTTTCACTACAATAACTTACAAATAAGACTGTCATTCGGCGGTCGTTGTGTATCTAACATTGAAAAAGGAAAAAGTGAGCTCGTATGGCTATTACCATTGCATGCCCGTAAATTGAAAATAAATCGAAGCAAGCGACTAGTTCGCAAGTCCTTTGCGTATGCGTATCGATATAAATATTTTGTATTGTTATTTTAATATACCTAATAGTTTTAAATATAAGCATAGGTATAAATATACTTATGCTTATATTTAAAACTATTTTACTATTTATCCTTGTTCTTACTTATATTATAAACTAGCTTTTGCGCGTAAGTAGAGTACCCTACGGGAACTCTGTACTTTTCGGGATAAAATGTTGTCTGTGTATTAATCCATAGACTAAACCACTACCATACCAAATTTCATTAAAATTTGTATAGTAATTTTTGCGTCAAAGAGTCACAGACACTCCATTTATTCATCGATTAATCCATCCTCACAAACTTTTACGTTTATGATAGTAGTAAGATGTTAGTTTGTTTGTTACGATTTCATGTAAAATACTTACATCTCAGGAAAATGTGGGTATGGTTCTCGTGAGATACATTATTATTTACACTTTCACATAAAAACTACTAAACCGATTATCATGAAATTTGATACAGATACAGAGAAGGCAATGGGGACAAAGGCTACTTTTTAACACGGGGAAATATACGCTTCATGTGGGATACTGTCTTTACGCGGGTGGAATCGCGGGCAAAAGCTACTTTAGAAATAAAAAAAGGAATGATTTGTTTGTTTGCATTGTGTAGTCTCTGAAATTACTGAACCGACTTTGATGATATTTGGCACAGGTATAGATTAAACCTCGTAGGAGGACATAGGCTACTTTTTATTGCGGCAAAATATACCGTTGCCGCGGGATTTCCTATTGGGAACTAGAATCATCTATTTCGCAAGGTCTTTGCGTAGGTATGGATGTAAATATTTTGTTCGAGTCCCTGTTATTGAATGAAACGTATTTGGAGTAGAAATGGGATATTCCGATTGTTTTTGGGGTCTTTACATGATCTTTGAAGTTTTGACGGCCAATTTCCTTTGTGTTTCTGATATGTCTTATGACTTCAATCATATTGTTCTAAACATGCTATTTTTGTGTTCGGATATTATGTAACTGTGTTAAACAAAAATATTTTTAAAATAAGGTGTAGGTAAGTATAAATACTTAATATAGTAGGTAAGTTGTAGAGTACGTTATATGAGTAGGTATACAAGTAACTTTGCAAATAGTAAAGAAACACTGAACCATAGAAGTCATCAAAGGATGACTTCTATGGTTCATTACCACGAATTTTAATGACATCACAAATCCAAATTAAATTCAAAAAGTTTTATTTCCATATAATAATAATAACTCCTCACAGCGATATCGGTGACGGTGACCGGTTTCATTGAAACCAGGCCAGTTACGCAGGAGTAATTTTATAGTGCCCAAGTGTGTGCGCAGTACACAAGAGCACTCTCTCTTCCTTTACTCCATAACCCAGTGGGACGGATAACCGATACGACTGACGTGAGATCAGGCGCAGGTCCGACTTTTTACATGCCCATCCGACGCATGGATCATCTTTCTTGTCAGACAATCGTGTGATCAGCCTGCATTATCCTAACCAAACTTGGAAACAACATTTTTTGTTGTTCCAATGCGGAAATGGAACCCACGACTTCCGACCTCCGAGTCGAGAGCCAATTCTCTAACCACTAGACCACGGAGGCTGTTATTTCCATTTAGGTTAATAATGACACATGCATACGGAATTGTCCCTACGTGATGCCTACCATCGGTTCGGTAACTAACCTGCCCCTTTAGTCAAGATGCATTCGATAATTTCGACGACGAACTTTGAAATCTAAGATTTATGGGATTTAACATAAATCATCACTAAGTGACATGTCGCTTGCGATTCCTCGCCAAATCCCATACATTTTGTTTTCGAACTTCGCCGTCGAAATCATGGAATTAATCTTGACTAGGCCCTCCGTTGCAATGTGTCGGCTTGGGGAGTCCAATCAGAGATGCTGCGTTTGCTAATATAGTTTTTAAACTATTAATATATTAACAATACAATAATAGGTGGGGAGGTGATACACCGACTACATACACCGATACACACTACACCGACTAAAAGAACCGGCGGTGTCAGAAACTTGCAAAATATCATACAGAATGTTAGGATTAATAAAAGAGCTATCAAGGAAGCATTTGTACAACAATTGCAAACCGACTATAACATTGTTTAGTAGACAAAATGATGTTTGTCTGTGAAGACGTTAATCACCTGTATTCCCCTGGGACATGGTTCTTTCCCCTAATTTCCTCGAGGACATTTTGTTAGAACAGAAACATTATCTGACAATGACATTCATTTCCACCTTCTAAGGAGGTATTTTAGTTGTTTTTTTCTTACAATAGCAGGTACTGTTATTATACTAGGTATTGTAAAATATATTATACTAGCTGTAAATCTACAGGAACCGAACATTTTCCTGTGATAGAAAGACTATGTGCCAAATTTCATAATAATCGTATTAAGTGATTTTTACGTGACAACAGAGGCGGATTATCTTTAAGGCAAAGTAGGCTAGTGTCTATCTGACAGCTTTTTGGCACGACAAGGACTGACGTGCCACCAACTTAGAAATTCCAGGGGCCAACTTATAAACCACTTTAGAGGCCAATTACTCGAAAATTTTCTTGCCTTTATTTTAAAAGACCTATTCAAAGATACCCCACACGATAGGGTAGAATGAAAAATATTCTCATCCCCAGTTCATATGTATGTTCACATTTGCCCCTTAAATATAAAATTATTATTATTTTACGATGCCAAGACTGAGATCTATACAAAATCTGTAACTATCCCAAACATCCATTTATATTCATAACTAGTTTTTGCCCGCTACTTCGTCCGCATCGAGTTCGGTTCCATACAAAAATTTAACCCCTTTTTCACTCACTTAGGAGACGAATTTTAAAAAATCATTTCTTAGCGGATGATTACGTCATTACAACTATCTGTATACCAAATTTCAGCAAAATCCGTTCAGTAGTTTCGGCTGTGCGTTGATAGACGAGTCAGTCAGGTTTACCTTTTATATATAGGTATTTAGAAGATTACAGAAGCTAGAAGGGTGGACAGACAGACAGACGGATGGATGGATAGAACAAAACCATAAGGGAACCGCTTAAAATAAAAACTATACAGCTTATAGTGGCTCTTCTAGTCCGATAAAGTTTCCAAGTGAAAACCAAACAGTTCCGTAGTTACCCAAGTCAATAGCGCATGGAGTTCGCATCATTTGTTTCACTGTCACAGATCCCGATCAGACCCCACGGTAAATAGCACAGGGTCAAAATACCCTTTGGAGGGTTGATAAACCACAGACAAATAGACAAAAATAAAATTAAAGTACCAGTTGCAAATACTAAATATACGTCTTCAAGTCAATGCTAAAATGCATCAATAACAAAGGTTAATAACTTAATTATACTAAAACGCCCTTATTAATAAACGTTGTATAAGCTTTGAATAGTTATACAGTGTTTTGTTCCCGTCACACAAGTGACATTTTTAATTCGATAGAAGGAGACAAAACACTGTATAACTATTCAAAGCTTATACAACGATTATTAGTAAGGGGGTAATAATATTATAGACTAGCTTTTGCTCGCGGCTCTGCCCACGTAAACACATTATCCCGCGGGAACATTAATTTTTCGGGATAAAAAATATCCTATGTCCTTTCCCGGGACCCAAAGTATGTCTATACCAAATTTTATAAAAATCGGTTCAGCGGTTAAAGCGTGAAGAGGTAACAGACAGACAGACAGGCAGACACATTTATAATATTAAGTATAGAAGTATATATAAGATGTGAAAGTTTGTGAGGATGGATCGATTTTTTTTCCTCTTACACGAAAAAATTACTGAACAGATATTGATGAAATTTGGTATGGTAGTAGTTTAGGCTCTGGATTAAAACATGGGTTACTGTTATCCCGGAAAAGTACAGTATTCCCGCGTGATACTCGATAGTATATTTACGCGGGCGGAGCCGCAAGAAACAGCTAGTTCTTAAAAAAATAAAATTTCTTTATTAAAAAACTAAAACTTAATATTGAGTTTCAACTGATATTCATTTATGAAAACACTTCTAATTTTAATTGTAATGTCTTCAAGAGAATGGAAAATGTTCTACAAAAACTTTTGTGTGACAACCCTATTTTAAGAAACCCAAATTAACAAAACCACCCTCAGATATTTGTTTACGAAAATAAATTGTTCACAGAAATCACAGTTCTTGTTACCCCAGGCAAAACTCTAACTTATTTTTTGTAACAAGAATCCTAAAATATAGGGCTATTAATTCTAAAATTTATATAGAATGAAAATCCGTATTGAAATAATAACAAATAATAACTCCCACACCGATCTCGGTGACGGTGGCCGGTTTCATTGAAACCAGGCCAGTTACGCAGGAGTGATTTTATAGTGCCCAAGTGTGTGCGCAGTACACAAAAGAACTCTCTCTTCCTTTTACTCTCGTAACCCAGTGGGACGGATGACCGACACGACTGGCGAGAGATCAGGCGCAGGACCGACTTTTTACATGCCCATCCGACGCATGGATCATCTTGTCAGACAATCAGGTGATCAGCCTGCATTGTCCTAACCAAACTTGGAAACAACATTTTTTTTCGTTGTTCCCTTGTGGGAATCGAACCCGCGACCTCCGAGTTGAGAGCCAATGCTCGAACCACTAGACCACGGAGGCTGTTAAAATGCGTACCTATAACAAGTTTTTAGGAGTAAAATGTGTTATTTTATTTCTTGCATTCTGTCGAAAACTAAAGATTTCCTCATCAGTTACTTTAACTACCAACAACTTCTTGTATTCGAGGCGCGATGAAATGTGTATAAGTTACATAGAAATAATAAGTTATTTTATTGTTCATTCATTATTTTGTCATTAATTTATGAAGTTATTAACTTGTTCATTTCAAACGTAAACATTCAACACATTGTTTTTTATTAGAGTACGTTTGCTCACAAAGGCACACATATATTTGTAACGAATATGCACCATCTATACTTTTAATTGGCACCCGTAGATCTACGGCCCGTAGGCAGGAACAAGTATGCCAATGCCGCTATTCGTCTGTTTGATGTATAGGTTTGTTTGTTCGATATTTCATATTGATTAGTAGTTTAAAAAAAAGTAAACTCTGAATGACGAAAATGTAGGTTTATTTCCACCATTACTGATTTAATGTTCGACGTACATACATATAATCACGCCTCTTTCCCGTAGGAGTAGGCAGAGACCACTTCTTTCCACTTGCTACGATCCTTACATACTTGTTTCGCTTCGACCACTTTCATTCTTACTATTCATTCCTCCTCTTACATTTAACGTAGCGAAGCGGTGCTCCATGGGCCACTTTTCGCCTCCGCAAGAACGAGACGTGATGGGTGACGAACCACATCGCCGCCATTTTGGATAATAAAATTATTTTTATGATTATCCATTGCGTTCCCACGGATTGGCGAAGAGGGTTGGAATAGGGAAAGGGAAGGATAGGTTTTGTGGAAAGGAATATTGGTCTAAAGGTTACCTTTAGGTTATCGGTTACCTATGATACTTAAAACAGCTATCTTTTAAGTATCTTTTATGCAAAAAAATAATTCAGACTATTAGCTGTAGGTATTACAAACGAAAATAATATGAGGGCACGAAAAAGACGCGAAATGCTTCGAGAAAAGATAGTGCGGCCACTAAAGACTTGGCGATAAGCACGGCCGCACTATCAGATCGTATTAGTGATTTTATGAGGATCTAAAATTAAAACCAAAATGGACGAACACGTCGGTAAAACTACCTACAAATTAAACACTATTTGTAACTTTACTGTCGTCGAAATTTCACATGAAAATTTTCGGATTTCAGCGTAATAAATACGTGTAATAGTAAGCTATAAGGCGATTAGAGCTACCTCATTATAGCACTACATCAGCTGAAGCCATAAACCCGTATTAACGGTCACGGCCAATAGGAAAGTAGTTACTGGGCTCAGCCCCACCTAGTTTATTGCGAGTCCGCGCTAATCTTATAAAAACATCAGCTTTGTTGCCATACTAAATCCTGTTTATGTGTATTGCGATATTGTAAAGCCTCAAAAAACATTATAATGAAATTTTGCCTACTTAGTACTTATATAATCACATGTCTACTGTTTATAGTGTTCTATTTTTCATATCATATTAATTAAGGAGATAACAAATTGAAATGTCATAAAGATTAAGTTAGAAAAATACAACAGTTTGTACTTATTTTTAAGTGTTACGAAATATATTATTATGCTGTTTTCCCTAAATAACATCGACAGCTAATTAAATAGAAAATATGAAATACTTAGTAAATAATATAACCAAAACAAGTTTTGGATTTGGAAAACATATTTTCAAGTAACTATGCATTTTCCAAGAAGATTTTCTAGTGTCCATGTAAAGAACTAGCGTTATTCTAGCAACAAGACATTGAACAATAAAGGTGTGTTAGTATGCCGTCGTCGGGACACACATAATTGCATGTCTTCTAACTTCGTGACTTGCATCAGCAAGGTATGTTGCAAAATGCTTTAAAATGTTTCACTTATTATTAACTTAGGTACAAAATATTATGAGATTTGGGCGTAACCTTTAACATAATTACGATATTTTGTTTGAGACCAGCGAATTAGAAAAAGTTTTTCTTCTATCTTTTTAATCTACGCGTGTAAATAATTTACAGTTGCTGAGTATTTACTATTAATAATGAAGTGATTATTATTGTTATTATGTGCAACGAATAATGATCAATAAATCTATCGGAGTTCCAAAATAATGACTAAACCAACTGTTATTTTAATGAAACTGTTTATGTTATTTCAATGCGAAAAATAGACTTCAACTTATTTTCCCCTGAGTTTTCATTTTTTCCAGACTGGGAATCCCAAGAAGAGGAACAATTCGAAATTCATTCAATTATTCAAACTTTTAATTAATATTAATAGAACCTCTCACTTAAAAGAAAGAACATTGGAGGCAGATAAAAACTCCTTAGAAATCCACGTTACTTGCAGCTGCGGACGAAATTAATGTGAATACAATAAAGCCACCGAAAAAAGATGAGGAGTCGACGAAAATATTTCAAATGATTATTAGTGATGAACAAAAGGTGGTTAGTGTGAGTGAGACGGGAGAGGGGGGAGGTAGGGGAAATTGAACGAAACTAAAACGAAGTCGAAGGGAGGAAGTTAGGGACCGTTTGTGTCAAAAAAGTAAATTAGGAGTATTCTGTTTACCTTGCTGTGAGCGACACGTCCAAAAGTTACTTCTTCCTTTTGTCTATAAACTTTGTAGGCACTTTTTACAGTCCCTTGATTTTAATTTTCATTGGGGCGCTTTTTCAATGCCTGTGAGTAACGTTACAAACTCGCACGAAAAATCACACTTAGCAATGTCACTTGTTCTATTGTAACATATAATGCACAAAATGTAATAAGATTGATGATGATGATGATGATGATGATGATGATGATGATGATGATCATAGTAAAGATAACAATAAATATTGTATTATAGAGATATTACAAATAATTACAAAGATACAAGCAAAATTACTAACTTAACTGCGTCATAACTGAAAACATATTATACCTACATTTATAAATAATTAATCTATACAATTATATAAATTAAAGTGTCCATTTGTAATTTTTAAGTAAAAGCTTTTCACTAGATGCAGAGTGCAAGTACGGTAGTTACAGTAAAATAAAATAAAAACAAATTTTTGTGTGCCGCGCCTGTCTGTCAGTCTGTCGGCTAATCTCTGAAACAGTTGAACTGATTTTCACGGAATTTTAATTGGAAGATAGCTGATGCTATAAGGAGTAACCTTCCGGGTTCCGTTTCAGTTAGTTATTAGCAAACGAAGTTGCGGGAAGCTAGTTAGAAAATAAAAATTGGTACAAATTTCGTAACTCACCTTTAGGAAGAGGTTCAATGACTATTTTCACAGCATCCACGGCTATCATCCAAGAGAAAATCCACAGGAGAGCCATGACTCTTGCAGATGAGTCTCTTTCGTCCATGTGCTTTATTTAGTCATAGTATGATCTGAAACAAAAACAACAGTTTTGTTATTTCCTTATTCTGTAGTCATAAAAAATTGTAAGTGGACAAAAAGTTTGCCTGTTCTGAAAATTTACAGGACCAGAACAAAAAAAATCTGCAACAATAGGGGATCGGACAACATCTGAAATATTTAGTTTCATTAATATATTCAGAAATATTGAGGCATTACTATCTGGTAAATGTAAAAAAATATATTATTAATTGGTAAACAAAACCTACATCATTAGTTTACTTACATCATATACAAAAACTTTCATTATTATAAATATGAACTTAAATGCACAAATATCGGAGATATTTACAAATATGTTCCTGCGGCCATATATTTTATATCTACTTAATACACTTTAATCTAATAGTGACGTCATTTGTATGGCGATTTTAGTATGGAGCGTTTTTACGAGACTCGCGAAATTTTGTATACAAATCGCTGTATCTTTGAAAATATTGACTTTTGACATACGGTTTCTTCTGAGAAGTTACTCATATTTAAGAGTACTATTCATTTATGCAATTAAAAATCAGTCCGCTTGCCTATTTAGAAATTTCTATTTAGAAATGACTTTTCGTTGGATTCAAAATGAACCCAGATATTTCATTTACTGGCAAGTGCTCTTTACTCCACATGTTGCTTTGTAAGTTTCCACAATAGCAGCTAATAAATTTGAGTCCTTTGAGCTCTTGTCTCATATTCTGGAAAGAAATCTGCATTTTTCATCATTGGGCGAGAAACAAAAAGTCTATTGGATCACTCGTTTGTACGGACTGATTTGACGGACCCGTTTTGTGCTTATTGTTAAGCCCGCTACAAACGTACCTAACGATAAAACTTCACAGTTCGGTTAAACGTCCAGTGGTCGACCGTCTCAGTCTGAATATTTTAAAATTATTTTAATTTCAAAGTGTAAAATAATTTTAAGTATTTTTTTAATATTACGAGTAGTTTTTGTTTTTCTCTCATTTTGTCTTAATTTCTCTTTTGTCATCTGTATTAATTTAATAAAAATAAATAGTTTTGATTTTTTTATATATTTTATAGTATCTACCTACAAAAGATAACTAGGTACGGTACGGTTTCAAAATTATCTTATAAGTGCGGGCCTTTGTCAATTTTTTTCACTGTGGCTTATGTCTGTCAAAAGGTTACCGACCCCTGGTTTACTGATAAATCGTGTGTAGCGGGACTTAGTCGCCCTACTCAGGCCTCTCTGTTCCAATGTCAAAGCGTGTTTAATGAACACTTCGAAAGTGTATAATTTTTTTCTTTTTTTTAAGAATTTCTGCGCAGTAGTAGGTATAGCGTGATTGACTATAACAGGCTAACCTTACAAACATTGAGGAAAGATTTAAGGTTTTTCTAAATAGTATAAAGTTATAAATGACGAAAAAGATATTGAGACTTCGATAACGATTAACTTTTAAGTTTTAGATATCAATGGAATAAAGAAATTCATTCCAATATTCAGTAAGAAAATTTTTAGAATAAATTGGTTTTAAATATGATTGAGAAGCAAGTTCGTTGAATGGAAGGTGCAAGATTCGGAGTAGGCGTTCTAATTATGGCGGCAGGCGTGGTCGACACCACTGATTAAAGTATCAAAGATGAGCCATAGTGAAGTCTTAGTAGAGAAGTTTTTGATGAGGAGCATAAAATTAATGTAAGATGATGGGAATACCGTATTTGACATTTTCACGTTTACGTAAAATGTAGTTTCTAAGGACCATTGGGGTAAAATTGAAAATTGTTCAGAATCTACGTCGATTTATTTTGAAGGAATTTTTTATACTTCTTAGAATATTTATTTGTTTGTGCTTTTATTATGAAAGGTTAATTATCTTTTTAACAATTAACCGAATTTACGGAAAAATATAGACAACAACTAATATTAAAGCACCTGAAAACCCACTGATTAGAAAATTAATTAAAATAATTAGTTCACAATTTAAATTAACATTTAGTAATAATGAAATCTCATAATCATATCCGAGCACGCCCTATAATAATGAGACAAGCTGGTCCTTTGAGGGAAAATTTTAATGAAAGCCTCTAAAATATAATAAAGGGCTTCCATCTTTAAAAACGTAATTGATCCTACGGCGCTTCTCTATTTACTATTTGTCGGCCTGGTTTAATAGTTCCGCAGTGGCTGAAATGGCTTAAAGCCTCCGCTTTATATTTTGATGCTTTTAAAAATGTTTAAAACCTCCTCAGAGATTCTACGTAATGAGATCGCGTAGATTGTAGTGAGCGATGTTTTTTTGTTGTTCAATTATCTAATTTTATAGAACATAATAAAACTTAATTGGAAATTACAATTTGTTTCTTATTATGAAACCTATTTCACGGATAACATGAAATACTCTAGAACATCGTTCTTTTCTTACTTCTTCTTTTCGAACTTTTATGTCGCGTCCCACGAAAAAGACAAAAAGTTAAATAAAAAGTAAGACTTTTTATTTAACTTTTTGCCTTTTTCGTGACGGGCTCGTAAGCGAGCCCGTCACTATAAAAAAATAATATATAGGTATAACTACATAACGCTCTATTTTTATCAGCTATAAGTACGTTTTATTAGCCTACTGGTTCGGTACTGGTTCGAACGCTTAAATGATTTTTTCGACGTTCGATACAAAATATACGTTAAAAACGCATATTTTGTTCCTATATGTAGTTTGTATTTATGATTTTTCAACAAACTGCGACCTCATTTAATAACAAACTCGACCCGTGGGTCGCGAACCACCGGTTGAGAAACGATGCTCTAGAATCTAGATGATGTCAAAGAGCGATAGTCTCTATAGACAATATTGTGTTTTGACATCTTCTGGAATATCTCGGGTCTATTGCGGCGTATCTCGCACTGTGTATGCGCTGAAAGAATTAACAAAAAATGTGATTCTACGGAATAAAGTGAATATTATTCTTTATGGTATATCTAGCAATTAAACAATATCATAATCATATTATAGAATATCTATTTACTTCTTTGAACCACATGTTTTTGTAAATTTCTATTAAAAGTTTTCCTACAAGCGAAGTCTTTGAACTCTTGAAAATATCCAATACCCATTGGACAGTTTTTGTTTCTTACTGTTATCGCAAAAGTTGGTATTGAGTCGCATAACAGAGGTTTATAGGACACAGATGGAGAAGATATCGAATACTCATCAAACTTAAAATTATATTTTGTTAAAGTTATCCTGCTTTTTACATTATTCAGAATAATACAAAACATAATAATTGTATTTTTTTGAACGGCCATAAGTTCTACTATAACACATTTCAGGGTTATCCATTAATTACCGGACACCCTGTAGATACATCACCAATGTGGCTTGGAGCCTCTTCTCACTGTCAGAAAAGGTAGGCTTCCACCGCGCAAGCCTACAGCAGATTAAACGAATATTTTATAAATCTCTCTTATGTTCTTGTATTGTCTTTACAAATTATTAATATTAATACGTGAAGCAAAAACTTTCAGTACAGTTTTACGAGAATTGTGAAACCGGAGGAGTTTGAAATTTGGTCGGTAAGTTAAAGTTTATGTGAAGGAAGATGTGCAGAAAGATATTTTTTAAATAATGCTTAGGAATACATAAAATTAATAAAAATAACAACAAAACACACAAACAATTTTTTTTTCAATCTAAGAGGCAATAAAACTCATAAAGTTCAAACTTAAAAATTAAATTAATTTTAATGGGCGACCATTGGGCGACGTTTGTCAATCTGTCACAACATTAACTTTTTTTTTCTAAGAGGCAAATGAACCTTTATAAATTTCAAACTTAAACATACATGAATTACTAGATGTTGCACGCGGCACAAAAGGAAATACCGCGGTAACCTGTACGGATACCGCCGTTTAATTTTTTTTTTGCCACGGTAAAAAGTAGCCTATGTGCTTCCCCGTCGTCGAATGGTAAAATCAAAATCGGTCCAGTAGTTTCGGAGCCTATTCAATGCAAACAAACAAACAAAGAAGCAAACTTTTCCTCTTTATATTTATATAAAGAGGAAAAGTTTGTTTCTTTGTATAATTTATAGGCGAATTACGACCGGGCGACCTCTAGTTGTAGTAAATACTCTCTAGTCTCTAGTTGTAGTAAATACCAAACTTAATAATTGTAACATAATATTTTCATTCAAAATATTCGTTGCAGTCCAACTATTACAAAGTAATCCACGAGCCCTGAACAAAATCGTTTTCAAGGACAGATATTTTCTACTTATTCTTTCGTTTTCCCTCAAAAGACTTGCAGTATTAGAAAAGTTTATAAATGAAGCTAACTGTTTGATTCCCTCGTACGGCGTAATTGAGTTTAGTCTTATCAATGTTGGCGTTGTTCGATATAAAATGAAACTGATTTCGAGAAAGCTGGTATACTTTATAATTATGGAGTTGGTTTAGAGTTAAGAAAATTTTAAGATAAAGTTCTGGTATATTTTAAAACTTATTATAGTTTTTTCTACATTGTAACATATTTTTCCTAATACTGGTAGAAATGTTATTAAACATTGATTACCTATTGGCTATTATACCTACAGCTTAATTTAGCTGTTTGTAAATTAAAAATTATGTTAATAATATATAATACGAGTATTATCTAAATATAAAAGGCAAACCTGACTTACTAATCTATCAACGCACAGCCGAAACTACTAAACGGATTTTGCAGAAATTTGGCACATATATTTTTGTTGTAATCCATCCGCTAAGAAAGGATTTTTGAAAATTCCCTCCCTAAGGGGGTGAAAAGGGGTTAAAATTTCGTATGGAAACTGAACTCCACGCGGACGAAGTCGCGCGCAAAAGCTAGTTTTATATAATATTATCTATATAAAATATTTATGATTTATCATTTCATTTTTGCGGATAGATTTAAATATGTAATTTGATATTATAATATTATTAATTTAAAATAGTGAAGAGCTCGCAAAAATCCGTCGCAATCGTAAATTTTAATTTAATTTCCGCAAAACTTTGCTCGTGCGGAATTAGTGAAATTGCTGTTTGTAGGGGTGTGAAAAAATGCAATTATACCCTCGCCGGGTCATTAACAATAGTTAAGGGCTGTTAGCTGCAGTGCGTTACCGTGTTACCTGGCTAATTGCCGAGCTAAAAACTAGCTATTGTGACCGGATAAATTCCACGTTTCGGTTAAGCTGAACAAGGAATAAACATTGTAATCGAGCTTTTCAACAAAATATCAAAGTCACTAGGTACTATACAAAACTTACATTTAAAAATATATTACATTTATTAATCGAATTATCCTAAAAATCATAAACTGAACAAAAGGGACACATGCGAAAAAATAAAAAAATATAAATGCAATGAAGACACAAAGCGCCTTTGAAATCGGACAGAGGCGTCGCAGATAGCCTGTTTAAGACAAAGGAATATTTTCTAGCCTATTATCAAAATTATAGACGGTCGGAAATAAGGTAGGACAATGGAGCTCGTCTTATTTTAATGGTGCCGTCCCGGGAGCCTATATTGCATCTTATGAACAGAATATTGTCTAAGATTTTGTATTGTTTTCCTGTGATCGTGATAAATGATAATTATTATCCGAGTTAAAGGTATTTTTTAATCCCTTTCAATAGCAAAGGATTAAAAATATATAATATTTTCAATAGAAAACACCTACAGGTCCACTGATTCTTGCAATCATTAATTTCACCTACATTTTTTATTAATCACTGGTTCTTAATAATATCATATTATAATATCTTTAGGCGTATATAACCATGTAAAGTCCGTAGGTTATTTCTAATTGATCACATTTATCAACGAATTATCATAGATCACGTCACGATATCACTTTTCCACAATAAATACGATAATCCTTAATTTGTACGCGACTTATTAAGTATTCCGTCGTTTAATATCTGCCGGCGGCCGTTAGTTATTTTTAAACTGAGCGTGCCAAAGCCAAAGCTAGATATGATTGACGTTATACCAGCGTCGTCATGGCAACGCTTGTCCGTACGATAAAACAGCATCAGTAATAATATGGTAAACAGACAATATCTTGTAATTGTAGAAACGCGCCTACATATCTATATAGGTCTAATGATATTATGTCGATGTTGTACGTATCGACTTGGCATCGACATGATATATTATTGACATGACATATTATTAAAGAAAGCATCGGATTTTTTTAAATTACACACCATGAGCATACCCTTATCTTACGAATACACTATTGTGTTACATTTTTACCAACTTCGTGTAGTACTACAGTCATTAAAATATAACAAAAACTTGGAATATTAAAATTAAAATAAAATAAAATGAAATTATTACAAGAACAATAAAACTAGTAATATTGGATTAAGATAGATAAGCTATGACGGAAGGAAATTTTTACTTTTTAAAACTTAAAATTTTGTGCTGAAAAATTCCTCTACTTAGCCGGTTAAGAGGTCGAGATCTCATTCCTACTTATGACTAGTCGGCCATTGAATGCATAGATTTGACCCAAATACAAGCTCTCGAAAATAGCTTTCATTTACTTTTCAATGTTGTACCTATTGATTAATTAGTATACAGAGTTCTATTCAAACAACCTCCGTGGTCTATTAGAGCTTGGCTCTTGACTCGAAGTTCGTGAGTTCGATTCCCGCATTGGAATAACAAAAAAATGTTGTTTCCAAGTTTGGTTAGGACAATGCAGGCTGATCACCTGATTATCTGACAAGAAAGATAATCCATGCGTTGGATGAAGTAAAATCAGACCTGCGCCTGATCTCTCGCCAGTCGTGTCGGTCATCCGTCCCACGGGTTATGAGAGCAAAGGACGAGAGTGTGCTCTTGTGTTCGTACTTCGCACACACTTGGACACTATAAAATTACTCCTGCTTAACTGGCCTGGTTTCAATTAAACCGGCCACCGTCACCGATATCGGTGTGGGGAGTCCGCAGTGGTCGGTTTTATTCATTGAAATATTATAATATATAGGTGTTGCCCGCGGCTTCGTGCGCGCAAAAGTTAATTTCGCAGAAGCCGTACATTTTTCCCGCGATAAAACGTAGCCTATGTCCTTCCTCGTGGTCTACTCTACATCTGTGCCAAATTTCATCAAAATCGGTCTAGTAGTTTCGGAGTCTATTCAATGTATAGATACTGTTATATTTCGAGTTTACTATTTACGTAATAGTTTTTATATTTTTTGGAGCTATTATTTATAAGGCGGAGAAGCAGGCCGTAAATTATTAACATAATGTGACGCAAAAATTTTCAGTACAGTTTTACGAGAAGTGGGCAAACGGAGGAGTATGAAATATGGCCGGTCAAATAAAGTTTATGTGCAGAAAGTTTATTTTATTTTAAGTAATGCTAAGAAATGCTTAAAATTAATAAAAATAATAACAAAACACACAAACTCGTGTTTTCTTTCTAAGAGGTAATAGATCTCAAAATTCAAACTTAAAAATTATATATAAAAAGCAAAACAAAACAAGCAAAAAATGGGCAACCTCAGGGCGACTACTAATATGTCTAAATTATCTCGTAATAATTATTATGAAGTTTCAACTATGTTTGTTACTTATATTATTTTTAAACAATAAATTAAACCGACTTCCAAAGTAAAAATTCACAAAAAAGTATGAAATAAAACTTATTTTCTAAATAATTCCCCTTTTAAATTTGGCTAAAATTTTAACTATTTCTCTACTCAATCTTCTTAATTTTGAAGTCGCTACCAGCCCAAACGATATTCTTCAATATTTTATAGAACTCTAGTTCATATTTGCTGGTACCGACTTCAAAATTTAGAAGATTGAGTAGAGAAATAGTTAAAATTTTAGCCAAATTTAAAAGGGGATATATTTAGAAAATCTGTTTTATTTCATACTTTTTTGTGAATTTTTACTTTGGAATTCGGTTTAATTTTTTGTTTAAAAATAATAATTTCACCCTTTTTAGTGATACATTTTGTTCAATTATTATTAATACATCTTAAGAACGTCTAAAAAAATTAAAAATAAAAGTTGTTTTTAGCAATCTTCCGCCAAATAATACCCACAACCTGCAAGCAAATGGGTGAGTGCACGCATAAGCATGCGTAACGCACCTCCCTCCTCCCACACTGCTTATGCGTGCACTCAGATGCAAGATCGTGCAAACACCACCACCACACAAGCAACAATGTCAGTAAGATCGTGCAAAGCCCCACACCACCATGCAGGTTGCAAAACTCGACGCGCGTTTCGCCCCGAACCCGGAGCATCCTCAGGAAGTGGACCTGCGAACAAAGTTCGTTAGTCTAACGAACTTTGTTAGTCTAACGGGGCGAAACGCGCGTCGAGTTTTGCAACCTGCATGGTGGTGTGGTTTTCTTGCAGGTTGTGGGTATTATTTGGCGGAAGATTGCTAAAAACAACAATATTTATTAAATTTATGTTATGGATTTCCGCAAAGTAACGCCTGATTCTATTAACTATGATGATGATTACTGTAAGTTACAAAGTGGCATAATATGCTTGCAGTTATTTAAACAATGCCGAAATTTCCAAACGCATATCTTTAAAGACTGAGAAGTTCTGTTCAGTGCTTTTGGATCCAGGGTATACCTTGGTACAACATCTTATTTTTTGGTAGCATATGCTTGTGTTACTCTAGTAAGAGTCAAAATCACTATATGTGTCGATATAAATTTCGAGGAGTTCCCTCGATTCCTCATGGATTGCATTATCAGGTTTTCACTTTAGTGACTAAAGGACTAATTTAGAATTATATCCCTTACAACAACAAAATAATTTTGCTAATAGGTTCATAAATAGCAGAGTAATGTTCAAAGATGATAATATGTCGGTGTAAAATACTATGAGAAGTACCATTTATACCATCATAATGTGATGATGTATGGTGTGATGATGGTGGTGATGATGATGATTACTCTAATTGACATAGTGGCATATGCTTGCAGTTGTTTAAACAACGCCGAAATCCCCAAACATGTATCTATAAGGAGTCAGAAGTTCTGTTCTGTACTTTTGTATCCAGGGTATATCTTGGAGCAAAATCTTACTTTTTGGTAACATGCTTGGATTACTTTAGAAAAACTCAAAATCACCATATGTGTCCATACAAATCTCAAGGAGTTCCCTCGATTCCTCATGGATCCCATCATCAGGTCACCACTTTTTTGAAAATGGGACCAACCTCGGATGATAACCTTTACATCAAAAAAAGAATTTTGAAAATCGGTTCACAGACGGCGAAGCAATCGGCGAACATACAAAAAAAATAAAAATACATACAGCCGAATGTATAACCGCCTCCTTTTTGTCGTTTAAAAATGGACTGACACCGATTTAGCGACTCTCAAATCTCAACCCAAAAATTTCCGTATTAAGTATTTCTCATTAAATTATCCTAAAAATAATTGTGTTGAATAGACTTGCCCTCAAGTGCTAGCTAGCGTATTCAGCTATTTTTAAGCTAACTGTAGCGCACTGTTTTAATAAACACAAGAAAAAGGTATAAGAAATAGAACAGCTAATGCTACGGACGTTTTGTTCAAAGAACCGTAGCTGGTCCCAGCATCAAAGTGCTGTACATGTGTTGCATTGTTTGAAAACCTTTATGAACTTTTAGAATGTTATTGAGCCGTTACCTGCTATTTTTCTTGGTTTCAGGTAAAATAGTTGCTGACACGTGTAGGTTTATTTATAATATTATTAAAGGTACATAAAATATTATGTTACTCAATACATATTCAATATAATTAGTTAATAAAAAAACACAAAAAAACTATAAAAAAGAATTACAAATTTATTTCAACACCTTTATTTTATTTACAATATAAAATAAAATATATATATTAACAGTCATTACGTAGACTACATTAGATACTGTATAGCCTGATGGCTATACATGGTCTAAGTAGTATTATACTATACATAGGTACAAATCTTACGCTTTTTTTAACGTTACGGTTTTTTGCCGACTAGGGTACCCCTCGGCAACCTAGTCGGCCTAAAACTTGGTCATGGGGGGGGGGGGACTATTGGAGGTAAAGGTCAATGTAAAAGTCAAAGGTAAATGTGGGGGTCAAAGGTCAAGGTCAGAGGTCAATGTGTTCGGAAGCTTGGGGTCGAAAGTCAATACGAACTAAAATAGTTTCATGCTCGCGTAAACAAGTTGAATATTACGCTTTTTCGATCAGGATACGTGGACCTGTCGCGCGAGTTTAACAGTTTTTACCCATCCCAGGAAAAGTGCACAGCGCCGCTAAGGAAGTATTTACTTAAAAAACAGAAATATCCTAAAAATACGAGTTTCCCAGGGATAAGACCTAGCTAGATCGATTTTCTCCCTCAGACCTACACACCTACAATGGGAAATACTTGTTTCCAAGTTTCTGATGATTTATATACAAGAATTTCTCATTTAAAGTATATTTAGAAGCATTTAAAGTATCAGCTTATTACAAACTGAAGTAACAGTGTCTAAATAAAACAACTGGGAAAGAAAACCACCATAACAATACGAGTTAATATCCTTATAAAACGCAACTAAAACCAATAAATCTAGGAAAATCGGAGCATCTGTGGCGCAAAATCCTATCATTTTTAAATGCAACATATTGGAGCATGTGAAAATTTAATTGAAACGAATTAAGAGCTCGAGGATAAGGATTATTATGAGTTACCGGCGCTACATGCAGGAAATTACTATTGGATATTGGAAGGAGATTGTGTGCTGGATTTGTTAGAATTTCAACGTTTTTAACGTTTAAATTTGTATTGTAGCAGCAAGTGATGAGAATAACATTGCTGGCATTTTAACGTTTTTAAAAGTTTAAATTTGCAGTTTATCAACATTGTGTACTATCAGGGAATTCAATTCGTAAGCAGAATTTTGTCGTAGAATTTTATCATTATTTATTTATATACATACATACATACATATAATCACGCCTCTTTCCCGTAGGGGTAGGCAGAGATCGCCTCTTTCCCGTAGGGGTAGGCAGAGACCACTTCTTTCCACTTGCTACGATCCTTACATACTTGTTTCGCTTCATCCACTTTCATTCTTACCATCCATTCTTCCTCTTACATTCAACGTAGCGAAGCGGCTCTCCATGGGCCACTTTTCGCCTCCGCGAGAACGAGACGTGATGGGTGGCGAACCACATCGCCGCCATATTGGATAATTAAATTATTTTTATAATTATCCATTGCATTCCCACGGATTTGCGGAGAGGATAGGAATAGGAAAAGGGAAGGATAGGTGGTGTGGAAAGGAAGATTGGTAAGTTAGAGTGGGAAATAGGAAATGTAGGATATTACCGCCCAGGAGGGTAAGGGATAGGACAGTAATAGCTAGGGAAGCCGGGGTCGCGTACCCGTATACTATACCACAACTACCGGACAGGTAAGTTGGGATGAGTATCCCATGACATAATTTATTTATATTATATGCATATATACTACAACACTACACTACTATGCACTACAATCATACTACAATATTTCAAAGCGCGACATGTAAAGTAGTAGATACTTCTATAGTAAATTCGATTAAAGTCAATAAGTATGTTGGCAAACATAAAAGGTCTATCTATGTCCTGAAGCTTCAAAATTATTTAAAAAACAAAAATCAACTTTAAATGGAAAACTATTTTATTCTTGTACTAGCTGTTTCCCGCCGCTCCGCCCGGGTAAATATACTATCAGGTACCCCGCGGGAAAAGTGCGGTACTTTTCCGAGATAAAAATTAGCCTATGTTTTATGTTTTAATCCAGAGCTTAAATTATTACCATACCAAATTTCATAAAAATACATTAAGTGGTTTTTGCGTGAAAGAGTAAGAAACATGGATGTACCTACAAACTTTCACATTTATAAGATTAGTAGGATTGCTTTGTTTGCTATCAAATATAAATTCTCTTGTAACAAAAATTTTCTGAAAATGATTTAGTAAATGTAATCAGAACGCAATGTTTTATAAAGGGTGTGCGAGCTTAAGTAACAATTTGCGAAACGAAACACGCCGCACACCGCACGTACTCAAATAATCTCAGCCGACACGTACTAACGTGAAAATAACCGGCAAAATCTGCACCCTAGCCTTTTTATTATTATTAGTACAGACTGCAAAAATATTCAATTGATTAAATACGATGTACAATTTCTATGAGCATTATCACTACATAACGTCCCCAATGATGAAAAGCCTGTTCAAATCAAAAATATATAATTACTGTTCCGTGGCTCCGCCCGCGTAAATATACTATCGAGTATCCCGCGGGAACACTACTTTTCCGGGATAACAAGTAGTATATGTTTTAACCCAGAGCCTAAACTACTACCACACCAAATTTCATCTTAATCCGGTCATTAGTTTTTGCATGAAGGAGTAACAAACATCTCATCTATACATCCTCACAAACTTTCACATTTATAATATTATTAGGATATCCACAAAAAGCTTTGAAGTAAGAAGGCGAAACAAGGTGTTAGAAGTTACTAATAACACAGGCCTACAACGATTTTGGTGCCGATGATTTTAGACCTGATTTTAAGTATGTCTTACGTGGTGATGTCAAAAATGTTACCAGTTTTTTTCTATCAGCTCTAGTTTCCGAGATAGAAAAAAATACAGTTTTTAAAAATATTCATTTTTTATCGGCATTAAACATCAAGAAATAGTCTTTAAAGTGATTTTCTAGGATGAAACTGACGTGGGCAATCTCGCATGATTCGCCAGCAATAGTCGGCCATCATATGAGTATTCCACTTTCCTTGGTATTTATTCTCCATCGTTTTTATGTTTCGGTGGAAACGTTCTCCTTTTTTTTCGCTTAAATCTCCTAAATTGTGTTGAAAATGACCTAGATGACTATTGACATTAGTGTTATTTTATACTTATGTTACAACCTTAATTTTTGAAACAAACCAGCATTTCTTCTACTAATTCTGCATAGTTGTCGGCTTTATGATTTCCAAGGAAATTTTGTGCAACTGCCACAAAATATTTTCACGCAAACCATTCCAGATCATTCATAGAAGTCTCAAAATTAGTGGTGTCTTTCATTAATTAGGTCCATCGAAGATATCTAGATAGAATCAGTACTCAAACCAGAAAATTTCTATGAAATAAACTGAAAACATTGACCATTTCTGTCGAGTGCCTTAATAAATTTCTTCATCAGCCCTAATTTTATATGCAATGGTGGAAGAATGTTTTTTTCTCTTGGAACTAAGGCTGAATGAGGAATAGGTCTTTGTGCTGAAGAAACATTAGGGTATTTTTATTTGTGGCGACTTTATTTGTTGATGCCCACTATATTAGTCATACAAAAGTAACAGTTGTCATAATGATTTTTTTGTTCTCGCCATATCATAGGCACTCCAAACTTCAAAGACTTACGTGACCCTTTCTCCCATTGTCACAACGCATAGTTTCATACACTTTTGAGGCACCTACACTTTATCTTCGTGTCGAATTTCAATACCGAAGTAAGCAGAATACATACAATTTACAGTATCTGTAATTGATTTACGCTGATCTTTCAGTATGTATTCACCACAAACATAACAAAATATATCAGGATTGATAACACAACATCTGGACGTACTAGCTATAATAAAATAGTAATATAAACTTTATCGATGTTATTGTAATAATGACTATTTACGAATAAGAACGGGAAAAAAATTAAATGAGGGTAGTAGGTAAACTAGAGCTGATGAGTAAAAATGGCGTATGGCAATATATTGTACATTACCTAATTTATCGACCATAGACACAAACAAAGCTGCACCAAATAAAAATATTTTTTTTTGTATGCCTGTGTAATAGATAAATTAAATACATGCAGATTAAAGAAAAATATTTTTGAAAAAAAGAAAGTCGCGAAATCTTTTTCTGCTATCAGTACGTTCTAATTTTCGCGCTGTCTCGACACGGCAAAGTAGCGAAAGTGGTGTGAAGTGCCCGCCGCAGACAACCTGCCCCATTGTTGTCTTTGATTCACCGACAGCACTAACTGCAGTATTGATTCTCTGCAGTAATAGTTCAATCTTTCAATACTTAGTCCTTATAGTATAAGAGCACATGTCGTTTTTTCCTCATCTTTATATTTTCTAGAACATTTCCATTAATGATAATTTAAGTATAATATAAAGAACTTGTTAGAGTGCTGTTGAAATATCTTATAGGTATACTCTGTCCCCCTTACTAATAAACGCTGTATAAGCTTTGATTAGTTATACAGTGTTTTGTTCACATCACACAAGTGACATTTTTAATTCGAGTGAAGAAGACAAAATACTGTATAACTATTCAAAGCTTATACAGCGTTTATTAGTAAGGGGGTGTAAGTATACCTATAAGATACGTAAATCTATAAGTAGGTATACTTGATTAAAGATTTTTAGAAATAAAGAACTATCGTACCATCCTTCATCTAATAATATTTGACCATTAAACGTGACGATAATAATATTATTATGAACATAGCGGCAATTTACAACATAACCTTACGATCATATTATTATAATACGAAAAATATGAAATGTAATCACTCGAATATTAAGGACTATACCGAATATTAAGGACGAAAAAGTCCTGGGATTTTCATTTCATCACGTCATTCATATTAACTTAGAGAGGTAAATATGCACGCAATTTTCATCCATTCCATTCCTAATGACTTTCACTGACACGGCGCAAAACCCCTCATTTTACACTTTGACGCGTTCACTTGCGCCTATTCCTGAAACGATGACATTTCCCAATGAATAAAAACAATAAGCTCACTAAAATGAGACTTCTTACAACGCAGCAAAGTTTGATTTCGCCCGTCACAGCTCCGGCGCTAAGATGACTTTTGTCTACCTCGAGTCTTGAAGGATAATATTTGTTGAATGTTACAGGACGTATCTCGTACTTCCTGCTTTTTTAAAGTGCGCCCTGTAATATAAACAAAAAACGCGAGAACCGCGGAACGGTACGCGTAGTGGGTAAACAAGGGCCGCGGTAGTTTTTGCCGACAGGTCTTTTTGTCTATCGGTAATGTGAGACTCGGTTCGCGCCTCGGAACAACGGACGCTCTAACACAGTCATGTCAACACATGTTTGCGTGAACATTAATTATAGTGTCACGCAACGAGTTCAAATTAAAATGAAATTAATGTTGGATTTAAAAGGATTATCGTCATGACTTTGAGCCGAAGTCAATATAAGAGTTTTCGAGTTTTCGTTTTATGAACTAACTTTTATAAATAAGCTTTTATTAGCAAAAACTAAATGTACCAATGTCATATAACACTAATAAAATCCACAATTCTAAGAATATGTATATAATATATAGTATAATACTATCTATATCTATACTTTTACGTGGTAGAGCCATGTTTCGGCACGAATGGGCCGGCTCGACCGGAGAAATACCACGGGCTCACAGAAAACCGGCATGAAACAGCGTTTGCGCTGTGTTTCGCCGAGTGAGTGAGTTTTACCGGAGGCCCAATCCCCTACCCTATTCCCTTCCCTACCCTATTCCCTCTTAAAAGGCCGGCAACGCACTTGCAGCTCTTCTGATGCTGCGAGTGTCCATGGGCGACGGAAGTTGCTTTCCATCAGGTGACCCGTTTGCTCGTTTGCCCCCATATTTCATTAAAAAAAAAATAGTTATACTGATAATACCTACTTATAATACTATAAAAAGGAAAAGTTTGTTTGTTTGTTTGCATTGTATAGGCTCCGAAATTACTGGACTGATTTTGATGAAATCTACAGGGAAGGACATAGAATATTCTTTTTATCGCGGAAAAATGTACGTTGTTATGAAATTAACTTTTGCGCGCACGAAGTCGCGAGCAACATCTAGTTTAAAATAAATTTAGACCTATGTCCTCTACATTTGAAACTGAAAATACTTAGACATTGCACTTTAAAAACGAAAATTGTACTTGCATATTTTATCTGCCCCTAAATTTTTCCAGGCACGCCATAGTAAAATAATAATGAAGCTTCAGGAATGTCCGTCGGCCAATAGCAGACGTGACGACGTCGCATGCCACGACTCCCGGACTATGAAGTATGAGCTATGTATGAGAAAATTCTAAAACTATGAGCTCATACTGTGGGCAACTATGGGCAATGAATTCATTAGTTATTTTAGTCATTTGAGGTTATAATATTATTATAAATATAGACTGATGTCATTGTTATCTTTTCTTTTTTTCTTATTTCTTTATTGCATAATAAATATGCATACAAATGGATTATAATTGTTTCTATGTCTCGCTATAACTCGAGAACGACTTGGCGGATTTGGCCGATTTTGATCCTAAAATAATTTTGGACATTCAGGGATGGTTTAAACGGTGAGAAATTGAAATTTGAAAACTTACGAAATAAGTACCTACTAAAAAGCAGAAGTTAAATTTTCTATATATTAACAGTAATTTCTACCTGTCAAACATTTAACTTTGGTTCCGTTGGTAGCGTAAATTCCTAAGTTAAATTCGGGTCTCCTGTGTCACTTGATTGTCCAATATTTATAGGTGTGTTCAGAAATTTTGTTGGAATGCAAAACAATTATATTTCAGAAATATTTTTTTTTCTTTCAAAAGTGCGTGTTAAGTCGGTCAGCCCCAATATCTACTGGTTAAAGCCATCACCTGTAGGTTAAAGGTGTAGGTTGTAGGTGTGGGTTGTAGGTGTGGTTTGTAGGTGTGGGTTGTAGGTGTGGATTATAGGTGTAGGTTGTGGGTTGTAGATATAGGTTGTAGGTGTAGGTTGTAGGTGTAGGTTTTAGTTGTAGGTTGTAGATGTAGGTTGTAGGTGTAGTTTTAGATGCTGAAATCGAGGGCTTTTTTCTATTTCATCTCTACGAATCGGGTTGGTCCGTACCATTTTTAGATTTGTGATTATTCTTTATTATTTTTGTTAAAAATTAAAACGTTGTGCCAAATATTTTCAATTTGTGTCATTAATCGTGTGTGTACATATATACGTGTAGGTAGGTTGGTAAGTAGGTGTAGGCACTTGTGATATTAATTACTCTTTGGTGTAGGTGTGGATGTATGCTGTAGGTGAAGCTATTTTTTATATTTAAGTCTGAACAACATCTGTCGGGGTAACTAGTACTGGATTGATGCAGTACCTACTTGATAAACATTTTTTTGGCTACAAATACACACAAAGAAAATCTTAAATAACAAGTTCGCCTCAACTTTTAAGATCAGTTTACCCCAAAAACGACCTACTTAAAACCGGATATTTCAAGGTTCGCTGCTCACTCACTTTATCACTCAGATACTATGACATAGATCCAAACTTTTCTCATTCCGAAACGCATTGTGTTCAGAAGTGTGAAAGTATGTAAGAAATTACACGAAAATACTTCCACGATTAATCCCCGCTATTAAGTTGGAAAATCTTAGGAGTGTAATAAAAAGTGATGATGTAATAAGAATTTTAAAGTGGTCTTTTGTAGAGCAAAACGTATTTTTATAAGATATTTAAGTTGATAAAATTTCTTTGTTCGCTAAGTTTCTGGTTTATTTCTCGCTGCAAATGTGCCCTTTGTGACGGCTCGGATATTATTTAGAAGCTATAATTTTACAAATCTTTAGCGATAAAATTTTAGTTATCTAACAACGAAATAGAGAATATCAGAAAGGATATAAATAACATTTTAATTACGAACAATTCAATGTTCAATATAACAAAATAACCTCGGCCTTTGAGAGTCGGTTAAAAAGCAACGAAATCACGCTTGAAAGTTAGTATTATATCATTGTGGAAAGTTCCAGATGTGAAAAGGGCGACAGTAAAGAGACGAATGGATTACATTTCTCTTATAATATTTGTGAAGGTTATTTCACACTGTGCGCACATCTTATTATGAGGACAAAAAATATATTGCGAAGCTACAGAAGTTTAAGATTTCATTTGATATATGAATGTGTAGAGTAATTTCATGCCTGTTACGTATCCCGAATAATCTTATATGCCACGTTATGGTTTATTTCACTGTAGCTGAATTTTCATCAGGATGATGTGTTTTGGGGATTGTGTTAGTTGGATATAATAATATTGTGTTTTAAGTCAATTTGTATAATACTAGATGTTGCGCGCGACTTCGTGCGCGACAAAAGGAAATCTCGTGGAACCGCAACCGGAACATTTTGCCGCAATAAAAAGTAGCCTATGTTCTTCCCCGTGGTTTATTCTATATATGTGCCAAATTTCATCAAAATCGGTCCAGTAGTTTCGGAGCCTATTCAAGCCAAACAAACAAACTTTTTCTCTTTATTTTATTAGTATAGATAGTACGAGTATAGATGATATTTTGTCCTCAATAAAGATTCTTAAAATGTGTTAATTGAAATACTTTTTAGGATGGATAAGTTTAATAGAGGCTTAAGGTGTTGGCACATTTAAGGCATGCTTAACTTAAACCTGCCTGTATAAATTCCCTAGTGGGCGCAGGATGTAGGTGATAATATATTATGACTATTCCCACTACAGGTATCGTCTAGACTCGCAATACCTAATAGTGCTTTTAATGAAAAGCCCGTCTAAGCTAGATATCTAGATATATTAAATAAACAATAGGTATAAATCAATAGCAAATACCTCGGCCGTCTGCATATCTGAATGCCTAAGTGTTGCTATTCCAATCTCGCCTCCCTATAGAAATGGAAACATCATAAAATCTCTGGAATCTCGTAATGGCGGACGTGTCGATGTATTGAATTTCCAGATGATTAATGAGATAACTGGAATTTTCCAGCAACGGGTTTACCCCTAGTTTCTGCTGATTTCATTTTATTGTTTTAACATTTTGTATGTTTTAGAATCAATTTATTACCGATTCTTTTTATAATATTACAATTTGCAATGTTCACAAGTTTTTGAAAAGTTATATTAAATAAAGACAGTAGGTTAATTTTAATTTACTTCCAGTAAATGCAATAAAATTAAAGAAATAAAACTAATACAAAAGTAATTTTTGGACCTTATTTTTAATATCGTCCCTACGTATCGTTTTGCTCTATTTATAATCCCTATGAAAACAGAGAGGTGTTACAAGTTTCACGTGTCTGTGTGTCTGTCCGTGGTATCGTAGCGTTTTTTTATTTGAAAGCTGTCTTGATCGAGAATGTTCCTTTGAGAGTCATTATAATTGCTTCAAGAGTATGTCTTGAAGCAATTAATATAAAAATAAAGAAAATAATAACCGCGACCCCAGGACTTTAAGTAAAATACCCATTTACACTTGCCTTACCTTTCTAATATTTGAAACTAGAACCCGATGACGTCATTAATTAAGAATTTAATCGATATGATACCATCTCACTAATGGGCTAGGTGTACGATCGCTGTCAGAGTACTCGTACCACATTTCGACGTTATTGCTATGACAATAAGGTACATAAGGGGTTCACCAGGTTCATTGGCGACCGTACCTACATTAGTAGATTATCTATTTGTTCAAGTCTCCTGAGCTGGCGTAGTTTTCAGCCAGTAATGAATTGATGTCTATCCCAGTAGGAAATGAACCAAAATTGTACTGTACTCTTCAATTTTGTTTACTATGATATTGTTTGTAAGGAGAATAGCAATTGGAAATCATCTATTTATTCCTTCATATTTTCATACTGATGAGAGAAAATGGGTATTGGAAAATATTGTCTACCAATCATGTTTCATTCCCCGTTTTTAATAATGGTTACTTTATTTAATGAATATGATAGTTCAATAATAGCCATGATACAGTCACTAGAATAATGGGATGAAAAGATATCGTAGGAAGGATTTTACATTTTAGGGACTTTACAGGATTTAGGTTTTGACTTAGATTTTTAATAATCAACTGTAAAATAATTACCACATCCTATCCTACTTCCTACTAATATTATAAAAGTGAAAGTTTGTGAGGATGTATGGATGGATGGATGGATGGATGTTTGATACTCTTTCGCGCAAAAACTACGAAACGGATTTTGATGAAATTTGGTATGGTTGTAGTTTAGGATTTGGATTAAAACATAGGCTACTTTTTAAAAATCGGCGTGTGAGTGCGAGGCGGACTCGGGCACGATGGGTTCCGTACCATTATCTATACCAGGTGTCCATAAACTTTTAACGCGAAGGAACTCCAAACAAATAGGTACCTTATATTTTATGGGACCCCATGTGGGGGGTAATGGGTAGTCTACCTTAGGGCGGCGGAAACATGATGACTGACCTACACAACTAGTAGTAGATACTAGTTACTAATATCGAGCACTAGTATTAATATAGAACAAAAACGGAAAAAGTCACGTTTATTGTAATTATGGGAGCCACCCATAATCTTTGAATTTATCCTATTTTAGTAGATACTATAAAATTATAATCTATAAAAGTTTGAACTGGCTAGCTATCACAGTTGATACAACCTACTGACAGACAGACGGACATACAATCAGACGAGTCTTAATAAGTAGTTTTTACCCTCTCAGTACGGAACCCTAAAAAGTAATAGAAATGCTAAAGTACTTTATGGATTTAAGCGTCGTATTTTTAAGGCGACGAAACGTGACCGGCATTGTAGAGCTGTCATTGTTCGCCAAACACTGAGTTGCCTAAGTTTTCCCTTAATCAAGGCGAATTCACTTATTTGAGTTATGGCTACATAATAAATTTAGACGTACAATAACGGATACAAGGATTATTGATTGAATTTTATATGAGTTTAAACTTTACAATGAGTAAAGTATGTTTTTATAGCTCAATAGAAGGTCGTTTATTTAAGCCTTAAAGTATTATGAATATTTTACTATTACTTGATATTATTCTGTTAAGAAACTTTACTTAATATTTACTTTAATATTATTTTAGTTCATTAAAAATTAACATCGAGTAGGTAATAATACTTTTAATTCAGTAATCAATATCGATTCATTAATACTCTTTTCTATAATATTATAGTCAGAAGAATTGCTGAATCGTTATTGTGAATAAAAACACTTAAATACACGTCAACAAAAATAGTAACACACGTATTGTCACGCAGTGTGAAAGCTGATGATGATGAATAATAACTAAAGAAGACTCTCGATCATGTCAAACAAAAGAAAAACTATATCAAAATGGATTCATCCATTTAGGAGCTACGATGCCACGAAGAGAGACACAGACAGACACGTCAAACTTATACCACCCTCCTCCAATTTTCTTTGGTGGTAAAAAATAAAAAAATAAATTCACTTTTTTAATTGTTTTTTGTATTCCTATTCAAATTAGGTAGACTCGACATCATAGTAAGTGAGAATCGAAGAGAAAATCGAAGTATTGTAGTTGTTATAGAATAGGCAATCGGACTATTTTTTTTATTGCATAAATGAATAGTACTCTTAAATATGAGTAAACTCTCAGAAGAATCCGTATATCAAAAGTCAATATTTTCAAAGGTACAGCGATTTGTATAAAAAATTTCGCGAGCCTCCTAAAAACGCTCCATACTAAAGTCGACCTACAAATGACGTCACTTGTAGGTTATAGTATATGAAGTATATGGCCGCCGGAATATATTTGTAAATATCTCCCATATTTGTACGTTTAAGTTCATACTTACCATAATTAATGTTTTTGTATATGATGCGAGTAAACTAATGATGTAGGTTTTGTTTACCAATTTCGCAAAAAAAATTTTTTTTTGGTACTTTTAAATGTATTTAATTAGTAAACTACATATAAAATAATATATTTTTTTACATTTACCAAGTAGCCTCAATATTTCTGAATATATTAACGAAACTACATATTTCAGATGTAGTCCGATCCCCTATTGGTTAGTAGTGGATATTGTAAGTCAAGGGGTGCGCTCGTGCCTTGAGGTCTCAAGTTAGAGCGTGAACAAGTACTAACTCGATTTTAGTATTTAAGGTAACTCGGTTTCCTTTGTTCCCTGAGAAAAATCTAACAAAGTGTGAGTTTTGTTTTATTTTGACAGGATTGCTAACAAGCTGGTACCTAACGTGTTGTTTCTGCAGTCTTGCATCGAAGATTATATTAAAATAAAAAGTTCTTAAAATGACCAACGTTCTTAAAAAACCAGCATTATAATCTAATACATAATATTAGATTATAATGCTGGTTATAATCTAATACATGGAGTATAAAACTCGTTTAAAAACAATCGACATTTTAAATTAATATTAGTAGAATAAAATCTCTTTTAAGTAGCATTTAAAGAATCCTTTAATATTAATTTGTTTTGAACTCAACTTCTTTTTAATTTTTTTTCATAAAACTCAACAAATAACTCTTCAACATTATGAATTTCATAAAAGAGTTAATAAGACATTGAACCGTTTACAAAGCAAACCTTCACCTAAATAAATTTATTTTTAATTAAAATAATTTGTGTGACTTGAAAAGATCTGAAGCCCTAATAAACTTCTAAGCTTTTTGAATTCATAAATAAAATTTGCACCTTTTTCGTTTTAATGAAAACGTTTTATTTTTATAAGCCGTTCCTTTGAAATAATAGAAAATAACTGTCGTGCAGACTTTGAATGGTCATGAAGGATTATTTTGTATTTCAATAATATAGTTTGTCCTTTATTCCCTTTTTAAGATTTTGCGAACAAAGGACAACAGGGAAAAGATATATATTCTGATGAAACCTTTTATTTAAGTTTGAAAAATAATATTTTTGTTTTAGACGCTTTTTGCCCTTGTTTTATATAAATTATCTTTGTAAATAGTGAATTTAGAATCTCTATGCAAAGTGTATTGACTATTATTACCTCCTTCTCACAATTAATATTATAAAAAAAAGGAAACATTTGATTGTTTGTACTGAATAGGCTCCGGAACTACTGAACCGGACATAGGGCTTAAAGTTTTTAGGTTAGGATTTTGCTATTAAGTTATACATTTTTTAAGTCTTAATAATATATTTTTGGACTCTACAAATCAATTCTTCCTGCTCTCATAATTCAAGACCTACCTAGTAGATTTAACGTCCTTAAATTTTTGAGCTGTGAAACTATTTTCATTTTATTGTTTTCGATGTCATGGGATACTCATCCCAACTTACCTGTCCGTTAGTTGTGGTATAGTATACGGGTACGCGACCCCGGCTTCCCTAGCTATTACTGTCCTATCCCTTGCCCTCCTGGACGGTAATATCCTACATTTCCTATTTCCCACTCTAACTTACCAATCTTCCTTTCCACACCACCAATCCTTCCCTATCCCTATTCCTACCCTCTCCAACAATCTGTGGAAACGCAATGGATAATCATAAAAATAATTTAATTATCCAAAATGGCGGCGATGTGGTTCACCACCCATCACGTCTCGTTTCTCGCGGAGGTGAAAAGCGGACCATGGAGAGTCGCTTCGCTACGTTGAATGTAAGTGGAGGAATGGATGGTAAGAATGAAAGTGAACGAAGCGAAACGAGTATGTAAGGATCGAAGCAAGTGGCAAAAAGTGGTCTCTGCCTACCCCTTTACGGGAAAAAGGCGTGATTATATGTATATGTATGTATGTTTTCGATGCATCAGAAAATAGAAAGTTTATCCAAGCTCACACCAACAAGCGAGACGATATGCGACGCGGCGCTGAATTTTTTTTAAATACCTAATATTTTTTTAAGATACACGTTTCATTGCAAGAGCGGCGCTGTGCTATCCAGAGCTGTGCAGTTTAACATTCAAACTCTTGCAAATGTGTATCTTTTTGTGTACTGAATAAAGTTCAATTTTTAATCGCTATCTTAAAAATACAGCACCGCTTCGCGTCGTGTCGCGTCTGTCGCGTCTCGTCGTGTCTCGTCGCACTGCGCAGCGCGGTGCACTTTGAAATTTGAACTCTTGCAATGAAACGTGTTCCCTGGCGTTGCAAATAAAGTTTCGAATTGCTATTTGTAAGTTTACCATAAATGTATTGACATACATACATACATATATACATACATATAATCACGCCTCTTTCCCGTAGGGGTAGGCAGAGACCACTTTTTACCTCTTGCTATGATCCTAACACATTTGTTTCGCTTCATCCACTTTCATTCTTAACCATCCAATTCTTCTCTTACATTCAACGTAGCGAAGCGGCTCTCCATGGGCCACTTTTCGCCTCCGCGAGAACGAGACGTGATGGGTGGCGAACCACATCGCCGCCATTTTGGATAATCAAATTATTTTTATGATTATCTATTGCGTTCCCACGGATAGGTGGAGAGGGTAGGAATAGGGAAAGGGAAGGATAGGTGGTGTGGAAAGGAAGATTGGTAAGTTAGGTGGGAAATAGGAAATGTAGGATATTACCGCCCAGGAGGGCAAGGGATAGGACAGTAATAGCTAGGGAAGCCGGGGTCGCGTACCCGTATACTATACCACAACTACCGGACAGGTAAGTTGGGATGAGTATCCCATGACATGTTACTATTGAACTAGTATTAAATTCAAAAAAATCGGATATTAAATGAAAGAACAATCACGAATTAAAACTTTGATTCAATCTCTTAAATCATCTACCCAACACAAAATACCAATTCTTAAATTATTATCAGGTGAGTAAAGAGTATAAATATCATTACCTTAGATCCACCTCCCTTGAAAGTCGGAACAAAAGTGATCCACCGAGTGTGTCAACCGAGTCAAATTTTCCCCCAGCAAATTATGGGATTGTATCGGGCAATATACAATCCCATAATTTACACAAAATAAACTGTAAATTAAAAAAAAAAAACAGAAAATAATAGTTTAAATAATAAAACTAAAGAAAACTCAATAAACTATTTAACCTAACATATTTCAAAAATGCATCATTTCTGTGTGAGTTGACCCTAAGAAAGAACCGTACAAAGTATTCAGCTATATAGATACGTAGAACTATAATAATCTATACTAATATTATAAAGCTGAAGAGTTTGTTTGTTTGTTTGTTTGTTTGAACGCGCTAATCTCAGGAACTACTGGTTCGAATTGAAAAATTCTTTTTGTGAAAGGAGAGGAAGGCTTTAGGCTATATAGCATCATGCTAAGCTCAATATGAGCGGAGCACCAATCAAGAATGTTTCAAAATCGGGGAATTTTTTTTCCTTTTGAGAGCTTTCGCTGCGTACGCTGCGGAAACGGTAAAAGTTTCGCTAAAATGATGTATGACAGAATTGTTCCCCTTTAAAAGTTCTAAAAAAAAGTCCGCGACAGTATATGTCTATCTTTTAAGGTTGGCTCACAATAATCTTTTTATGCTTACCAAATTTGTTCTAAAATTAAGCATTATTTGTGAGGGCGTTTTCATAAAGATGATATTAATCCTTATCCAAATAAATACGTTATTCATTACAAGCATTTAATTTAGAAGAAATTTTCCGTTTACATCATTTGATTTCAATGAGTATTTTAGAAGATATCGCAGTAATAAAATAATCAGCGCGCAATAATGATGTACGGCGCGCTGCGGGCAGTCGTGAGGGGGAAGCGCTCCTCCTTCTACGTAAATGAAGTCGGGGGTCAATTTTAGCGATATCCCAAAGTAATTGTTCCACGCGGACGAAGTCGCGGGCAAAAGCTAGTATGCAGTAAAGTACACATTGAGTTCGAACGAGTCTCCGTGATCCGCCGCAATCACGGCTAATCTCTGTTTGAATTCAATTAACGCTCACCATGGAGCCGATTATTCCTAGCTCTTTTACTGCTACACTGTATAAGGTCATTGCAGAATTCACTACAAGCGCTATTTAAGAATTTATTGCATGAGGTGAATATGTTGCGTTGAAAATTCTCACTAATATTATAATCTAGCTTTTGTCCGCGACTTCGTCCGCGTGGAGTTCGTTTTCTTTGCACAATTTTAACCCCTTTTTCACCCCCTTAGCGGGTGAATTTTCAAAAATCCTTTTTTAGCGGATGCCTACGTCATTACAACTATCTGTATGCCAAATTTCAGCATAATCCGTTCAGTAGTTTCGGCTGTGCGTTGATACATGAGTCAGTCAGGTTTGCCTTTTATATATTTAGAAGATGTGAAGTGAGTTTGTTTGTTTGATTGTTTCTCTTTCACGTAAAAACTACCAAACCGATCAACATGAAATTTGGCACAGATATTAAGTAGATCACGGAGAAGGACATAGACTCTATCTCTGCAAAATGTACGGTTCCCACGGGATCTCTTGCGCGCACGAAGTCGCTTTTGGTACTTTAATTTTTTTTTTACTGCAATAATGGAAAGTGAAAACTATTGTAGCTACATTATTACTGACATGCAGTAATTTTGAAGAAACACAAAAAAATAATTAAAGGCAAGTGTGGAACTATTTAAATATTATTAACTTGAATGTATATCGAAGAAGTAGAATTTATTTACAAATATTTTATCTAGTTGTGTTTTAAGTTTTTGGCAAGTATACATCGGAACATACTCGTAATTAACCTCGCGATATTAAACTTTTGAACAACATAGGGGTAATTCACTCGAATTATATAATATTTGTTGTTTCTAGGACGAGTCCGTGTGTTTTGGAGCCATTACTCATAATACAAACAAAAATCTCAAAGTGCTTCATTCGGAACTCGAACATCAAACAAAACGTAGACTTAATTGAGATAACGTAAACAATGAGTTTCCAGTGGGCGTCATGATCGCTGTTACTTAGGCCCTAAGTACACGGACGTTTTAAATCGCGCGTCTGCTCATTATCTTATTTAATTTATTTGCCATGTGAGTTCAGTTTCTTATGTTTTACTAGCTATAATGGATTCTAGATAGCTTCCGTGGTCTAGTGGTTAGAGTATTGGCTCTCGACTCGGAGATCGTGGGTTCGATTGCCGGATTGGAAACACCAAAAAAATTTTGTTTCCAAGTTTGGTTAGGACAATGCAGGCTGATCACCTGATTGTCTGACAAGAAAGACGATACATGCGTCGGAAGGGCATGTAAAAAGTCGAAATCGTCTCTCGTCAGTCGTATCGGTTATCCGTCCCACTGGATTAAGAGAGTAAAAGAAGAGATAGTGCTCTTGTGTACTATAAAAAATTTATTATTACTTCAAAAATTTTGATTACTACATTTGTTACATTTTGATAAACTGCCAAAATATGAGGCAGTTTAATGTAAAAAATGTAACACTTTTATGAAGTTTGCTATATACCATTACTTCCTAACAATTGTTCCTTATTAGCAACACTATGAAATGATGCAATAATAGAGGATGATTTTTTAAACTTTTTTTAACCTTTAACCCTCACTAACTTTTTTTCCCATAGTTTAGAGATTTTTCATCATACAATAAAATGACACACTTTTTAAGCCCTTTCATTTGATATGTGTCTTGCAGTGCTACAGTAGTGGGACTGGCTCCATACAAAAATGCTCCATACAAAAGTGCGCACATACTTGGGCGCTATAAAAATTACTCCTGCGTAACTGGCCTGGTTTCAATGAAACCGTCGGTGGCGAGTTATTATGGATTCTAGACTGAAAAAACTATCTGTCTGTAAGCGAACACATATCCCCAACTTTAACACGTTGCAGGAAGTTTCAAACATTACCTGAATGAATTTCGAACGAATATTCCCCGATTTGCATTAAAATGATCACATGCGATTCCATCTACAAGTTTCAGAGCGTCAAGTACAGCGTTTATTATTATCATTACCTCCGCACATTAGTTCAATACGACGGTTCCGACTTTCAAACGGTCTATTACAAGTTTTCTTATTACAAGTTCCCCTATTACGTGTACCTACGTCTAATCTCGAATTGATGAAAAAATCATAACGGATGAACTTGTGCAAACTTTGATGTACTCGTACTTTTGGGCGGAATTAAGGTGCGTTGGCTACTAACTACATTTTTGGCATAATTTCGTTCGCTCCTGTATAAGCGTATTTCATAAAATTATATATTATAACTTTTTTTTGCCTAACTTTTTTTTATAATAATATCTATGGACGCTTCACACCACGTCAATCTGGCCCCGTGCTAAGTTTCCGAAGAACTTGTGTTACAGGTACCAGAAAACGGGAAGTATATTTAATACTTTTATACTATACATATATTTAAGATTTTTATTATATTATACACGTATTTAATACACATCCATGACCCAGGAACACAGAAAAACATTTTGTTCCTTCGGCAGGATTCGAACCTGCGATCCCCGGCTTGAGCACTAAAGCGCTGAACCACTAAGCTACAGAGATCGTCGAAACTAACTGGTATCGTAGATTTAAAAACTCTAAATTAATTACATAAAACTAGAATCATGATTTCTATTAAAAGCTTACAGTAGTTTCAGCGCATACTTCCGCTTTATCCGCTTTAAATAATATGCATATTTTAAACATTTCACACGCAAAAACCAATCATATTTTTTATAATATTAAAATTGTTATGACAAAATTGATAGAAATATTTTTATGATATTATAATTGCATTAAAAAACTTACCCCTCTGCTCAGAGCGTCTGCAGTCTGGGCAACTAATTAAAATCAAACAACTCGCAAATGAGATTTGTGTATCAAAAACATAAAAATTTAAACGATTTTTCACTTTTACATAATAGGTATTTTAATTAGTAAGGTGTTTGCCTGATGTTTAGATGATTATTTTTATAATATTTTTGATAAGTAAATATGTATTATTTTTCCTTCAGAACTTTAGCGTTAGGCAAATAATATAACACAATATTTATATATTATTAAATTTTGTATTATATAAATCGTGTTTATTTATGAAAAGCTTTTTTTTCTATTTGCGATAGATTACATCCGACGATTTTAAAATCTACATATAGGTACATTGAAATAAATCGCATGATAACATAATCTACACGAACAAGAGTGAAGGGGAGAGCGCATATTAAATCGCTAAGTGTTTTGATAAACACAGACTCAAGGGCGACTATGGACGATGATGCGATTTGGTTTGGGAATTTGGCAAATCATCGTTAGGGAAGCACTAGCGGCTGACAGGACAGCTTACACAGCCTCCTACGGTAGACAGCGTTGATTAATTTCGATGCATTTAACGGCATTGTTTATGACACTTCAAATGGTGATTGAAATTCATTGGAAATGGAAGGCTAGGGATGACAAAACAATCATAATTATCAGTAAAATAATATAGTTAAAGACTGTAGAGGTTTAAAATCAAACGTTATGGAAATGGAATTAAATACTACAGTAAATAAAGTATGTCATAAGATAAAGTATACAATAGAGGATGGTTAATAACAGAAACTTTAGAATTTCATTATTGGCTACTGGGAAATTTCAAACAAGTCTGTTACCGAATGACATCAAAACGAACCATTCAATTAAACTTTATCTGCAGATAGGGGTAGAAATGATAATATAAGAGTAGCCGCTGAATAGAGTCTCAAATGTGAATTCACGAATTAGCTATCCGGATAGACGACAAAGAGCTGACGGCTTATCTGGCGGATTTAGATGAACTCAACCCTCGATACAAAATAATAGCTGGCTCGATAGCGTCATTGTTTGAGCATGAAATTAAAATTGAGCGGGGTTCACACGTGCGCGCTCAGATAAGGGCTCGCGATCGTCGATGTTTGTTCTGCTTTGATTTACTCAAAGGGTTTGCTCTTTTTCTTATTTAAACTAGGCGTGCGTCTAATCCTGACTTTAGCGTGGTGGTCCGGTTGTTTCTGAAAGCTATTTGCATGCAAATTTTGCGCGTATCGATTAATTGTCATCATCATAATCCTTTTACGCAGTTTATTTTAACTATAATCTTTTCCTTTATGTTTTCAATAAAGCACAGTGAATTTAACCAACCTTAATTATTTTACCAGTTTAAATTTTTGACTAATAAAGTTATTTATATCAAAATTACATTTGAATTCATCGTTCATTCTCCAATTTATAAACAAATATTGACTTATTCCCAAACATTTTATCTTTTGAAAAATATTTTCCAATTCTCTAGGGAAATCCAGGACCATCGACGGGACATTATCAGAAATTAATTTAAATCGTCCAATCATCTCCTAAATTAGACCTATTAACGTCGACTCCCTTAGGCCTCCAACAACACGACAACCTAATGTTGTAGATTATTTAGCCATCGTATGAAAGTGTCCGATGCAATTTAATTTATCGATAGTGTGGATAGCCGCCGTTGACTGGGGATGATTCAATCAATATACCCGCATTATTTGCCTTTCCTGAGGCTATTAGAACTTGGTTATGTTTAATTAATTATATTTGGTCCTAAATATGTAACCTATATTCACATTTTGCGGCCGATTTACCTATTTCTAAATGGTGTTTAAATATTGGTTTTGGTTAGTTTGGATTGCGCATTTACCTAATTAACGATTGGAAGAAGTATAATAATATAATGCATGTACATAATATTTTTAGGTTGAAAGATCGCCGTGTCTATAACAATTTTAGCATCCAAGAGTATGCAAGTTCTCGTGACAGAAGGTACATTTTCCCAAAAAACAATGATTGCACTAAAATTTAAATGAACTGAATAACAATAACCCTGGAAAGTAATTTAAAGGAATCACGAATTTCCTGGAGCCGGGTGATAAATCAAGGAAGTTCAAAAGTGTGCGTCGCTTATGAACGAAATATCATTGCGGTCGCATGCAAACAGCCCATAAGCGCAGATAATGCGCCATCTAATATGAAAACTTAGCCATTACAAACAATATATATTACGAAAATGTAGATTTGTGAAGTGCTGAAGTTCTTTCATTAACTTTATCATTCAGATTTCGATAAGAATTTAAAATATTGTAAAAGTTTCGATACGATCGTGATATTTGTTTTATTTCTTACGTTCGGGCTTTTTTTATCATTGGAAATAGCACCAAATTTGAAAGTACCTACTTCAATGAAAACATGAGTAGGTAGTGCCACTAAATGCGCTCCTGCACGGGGACGAATGCGAATTTTAGTACATGTAGAATCTACCCCTTCGCTTGTTACGTTACGAAACTCTTATTCAACGACTAGATGTTGTCCGCAACTTCGTGCGCGCAAAAGGGGATCTCGCGGAAACCGTACATTTTGCCACAATAAAAAGTAGCCTATGTCCTTCCCCGTGGTCTACTCTATATCTGTGCCAAATTACATCAAAATCGGTCCAGTAGTTTCGGAGCCTATTCGATGCAAACAAACAAACTTTTCCTCTTTATTATATTAGTATAAAGTATAATAAAAAATTATTCCATGAACAAGCGTTTCTTCAATTTCCAATAAAAGGGAAGTTTAAAGGCCACATCAATTATTTGAAAGCAATTTTTCATTACCTTTCGCATGGATATCGAATGAATGTGCAATGACACTGGTGCAAGGTACAAGTTACATTGTTACCACGGCTGTCATTAGTTACACGCAATTTAGCAGTTAGACCGACCGATTTATCAATACGACATTTATTTTCTGTTAATCGTATTTGGATATTGAGCTGAGGGTGATATTTTAGTAACACAAAAGGCCCGTGTTTGATTATCTAACCGTACCTTTCATTACTAATTATTAAAATGAATGTTGATACTCATAATTTATTATTAAACTGTCATTACTCATTACATTGTTTATCTATGTTGTTGCTTGAGTATTTTTTAATTTCCTTTTTTAATGAAGAACACGTTTCTGAACGTGAACACTTTTGTCATTAGCTGTATCAATATTTTAATTAATTTCAAATTTTATTTTTGAAATCATAATTTTAAATTGGCAGTTGTTATTTTACTGAATTTAAGTTCAATGACTTATTCACGCTGTTATTTCAAAACGATATTTTAAGACCCAAATGCTTGAAGATATTCAATCCTTTTTTAGATCTGCAGAACAATAAACGTTTCCAATATCCATTAACAATATGGTCGATAAAACAGCAGCTCAGACGATCTCAGGTATTTTTATCTTGTAGCACATTCGCACAAATATATGACCCGGCTTCTATTAGTGTTTCGACACGTAGCTACACTTTGAATGAATAATTCAGGTGTTTTATGTCGCTGTAATGTACTTGCATTGCATTGCATGCATTTTCACATAGTGTAGTTTGGTGGTAGGTATAAAACAATTCATGTTCATGATAGTCAGCTTTAATTTCTTTGCCTTGTGCTTATTCTCGGACTTCTAGGCATTAAAATTACTTTTATTTGAATATTTAAGATTTTTTTCTTTAAAATAACCGTCACGTGACTCCTGGAAAATGTAAAATTGCAAAATAACTGTGATCAAATAATTTGATGCTTCCAAACTGTTGGCAATCAGTTACTTTGATTCTTATGCCGCATTATGTTTCATTAATACTAATAATACAACCGCAACGCAATAACGCAATGCATCAAAAAGCGGCGCGGTAAATTCAACTTTTCATCGCTCAGTATGTTAAGTACGCACAATATGAGCTCATATTTAACCGTTATCAGCGGTCCGCGGGATGATTTACTCGCAGCTTATCCCTGCTGACTTATGAAGCAGACGCCAGCCTTGCTCATTCGGCGTAAGTTCCACTATTGATCATGCAAGTGAATTACATGCGATTCATTCGTCTTTGCAAAATTGGGAAATGAAAGGTTTAAATCTATCCGGTTACTTACTGAAGAATTTGAGATAGGAAAAGTAAACCACTAGTTTAAAGGTTCTTCTTATACTATAATAGTCACTAGCAATGATTTCGAAACTAATGATTTCTTGTCACTCAAGGTTGTGACGTATATTTGACAGAAAAATCTTAAAAAAGTTAGGTTAGGTTAGGTTGATATTCTGCGGAAAACAAATTCCAAATGTCTCGATCACAAAATATGTTAAACCTCGACTGCCCAAAACAACCCTAAAAGTAAGGCAATTTGAATGTAGACACTTTTTGCCCCGACCTGCTACTAGACTACCTACTACTAGTGTATTCACTTAAGATTTTAATTGTTGTAAAGTCATATTATAAAATTTATTAAAGTAACTTAATAACATTTGGAAAAAATAAAGACGGGATTAACAATATAACGTCAATCATAGTCGGGTCGCGAGGGCTTATTCTATATTTGATATTTTTGCACGTGGATTCACTGGGCTGCCATTGGTGCGTTCATGTGTGCTCGCGATTGGGACCAGCATCGGAACAGTTTGAATATGATAGAGTTTTTATTCTATTCTTTCCATATCCATCATCATTATCAAGATTTTTGGACGTTATTTTGTTTAAATCTGGGGGCACGGTCTCAGCCAAGACTAGTCGTCGATTTTTTGAACCGTTGTAACTTGGGTTTGTATACCAGATATATTATTATATATTTACTAATTATTATATCAGATTTTAAACTAAGAAATCGAATTGAGAAAAGAAAAGTTTATTTCTTACAAAATGCTTAAATACATACATCAAAAAGTAATAAAAATGTCAGTGTTTTGGTGGGTTGACACCTGAACTAGGCGGTCCCTGGATCTCAGGTTACCAACCCTCCACCTCATACAGTAGTCACTATTCTAAATCAATTACTTTTAACACAGTAATTAAGCTTTTAAAAATTACGTACGAAAGAAACAAAATATGGTTGATAAAATATTAAAAACTTTCTTCCCATTGACTCGTTGGCGTTTGAATTTCGAAAAATCCTTTCGGTGTCGGTGACGGTAATGGAGGCCAAGTTACGCTGTAGTAATTTTTTTGTATCCAAGTGTATGTGCAGTACATAAGAGCACTCTCTCTTCATTTACTCTCATAATCCAGTGGGACGAATAACCGACACGACTAACGAGAGATCAGGCGCAGGTTCGACTTTTTACATGCCCACCGACGCGCACGCGACGCATGAATTATCTTTCTTGTCAGACAATCAGGTGATCAGCCTGTATTGTCCTAACCAAACTTGGAAAAAACTAATTAAGCTTATCACTCTGCTATAACAGACAGCGATTCATTTTCTGCTAATTGGTTTTGTACGTCCTATGAATATTGCTATGTAAATTCATCGATCACTCACAATACGGGGCGATTATTATACGGATGTTACACAAACTATATGCAAACGTGATATTATGCAGATCCCGCTCAGGTGTCTCGTGTTTATACAACCTCTATACAACCACTATATCACCATTATGCAACTGATTTAATAACTGCCCCGCGTGCAGAATATCAATGCATTAGTGGAATAGACCGAGGGGTATTCAGACCAAATTGCGGTTTAATACATTCACAGTTATAGAAATACTTTTTTATTCAGACAGGCTTTTCATTAATATTAATGTGTAATTTGCATTTAAATATTATAAACTGTTGATTATGAATTTGTTGAATTATTATATATAACATGATTTTAAATTTAATTTTTAAAGCATATTATATTTAAAAAATGTATGGTAGTGTTTTACCATATATAATATTTACCAAACTTGACTAGAATATAATAAATTAAGAGAAAACGATATGCCAGATTTTTTAAATCGCGCCCGTCTCCCAGGTATCCAACTAATATTAAAAAATTTAAAGTTTGTGAGGATGTATGTTTGTTCCTCTTTCACGCAAAAAATACTTAACGGATTTCGATGAAATTTGATATGGTTGTAGTTAAGGCCGCGTGGACCCAATTTTACATGACTTTGAATCGATAATAAACAAACAAATAGTTACTTTAAAAAGCCAAAAAAAAAAACACATTGTTGTTTACTTAATGTTCTTTTACAATTTGTGGTTCGAAACATAATATTAAAAACTTCACTCGATCAAAAATAATTCCGAAGAGGAGGCTAAATTTGAATATTTTTCTTTTTGTTCATGAAGTTCATGATAGTTTTACTTTCAAAAATCATATCTACGAAAAGCTAATAACTTGAAAAAGAATAATTTCTGGTTACATTTTGCATGTTGGTTTAATTATTTTAACAATAAATTAATATTGAAATGCAGCGTGCGTAAGCCGCTAGAGTCGCCCCACAGTCGCCCGCTAGGCGTTGACGAGGACAGACCTATGTCAGTTTTGCCAGCGCACGGCTTACCCGCGTATTTATCTAACAATTCTTTCGTTTCTAACGCAGTGTAGGAAAGTCAGTTTGTTTGGTTTTTTTTTTTTATTTTTGAACTAAATTATACATATCATACACAATAACATGTTATATTTTATCGTCGCCGCGTCATTGCTTTTGCCAGATGAGACGACCTCTGTAGCTCAGTGATTGAGCGTGTTGGTGCTCAAGCCGGGGGTCGCGGGTTTGAATCCCGCCGAAGGAACAAAAAGTTTCCTGTGTTCCCGGGTCATGGATATGTATAATACAATAAAAATCTAAAGGAAAGTCAGTTTGTTTTGTATTTTTTTATTTTTCTTTTTATTTTTGAACTAAATTTATACATCTATACAGATAAATATAATTGAAGTGTCTGTTTGTAATGTCAAATTAACAGCTTATCACTTGATGCATATGAAAGTATATTCGATACTAACAATAAAATATCAATTTTTAAAATTTTTGTCTGTCCGTCTGTCTGTCTGTCTGTCTGTCTGTTTGTTCCGGCTAATCTCTGAAACGGCTGGACCGATTTTCACGGGACTTTCACTGGCAGATAGCTGAATGCTGATGTTATAAGGTCTAACATAGGCTACTTTTATTTTAGGGTTCCGTATAAAAAATAGGGATCCGTTTTCGTTAGTTGCGGGTAACGAAGTTATGCAAACGAAGTTGCGGGCATCAGCTAGTTATACATATAACCATACACAATAACATGTTACATTTTATCGTCGCCGCGTCGTTGCTTTTGCCAGATGAGACGACCTCTGTGGCTCAGTGATTGAGCATGTTAGTGCTCAAGCCGGGGGTCGCGGGTTTGAATCCCGCCGAAGGAACAAAAAGTTACCTGTGTTCCCGGGTCTTGGACATATAATACAATAAAAATCTATAGGAAAGTTTGTGTTGTATTTTTTTATGCTTCTTTTTATATTTGAACTAAATCTATACAGATAAATAAAAATGAAGTGTCTGTTTGTAACTTCAAATTAACAGCTTTTCACATAATGCATCTGAAAGTATATTCGGTACTTACAATAAAATACCAATTTTTTAAAATGTCTGTTCGTCTGTCTGTTTGTCTGTCGGTCTGTCTGTCTGTTTGTTCCGGCTAATCTCTGAAACGGCTGGACCGATTTTCGCGGGACTTTCACTGGCAGATAGCTGATGTCATAAGGTCTAACATAGGCTACTTTTATTTTAGGGTTCCGTTTAAAAAATAGGGTTCCGCTTCCGTCAGTTAGGCGCAAACGAAGTTGCGGGCATCGGCTAGTTATACATATAACCATACACAATAACATTATCGTCGCCACGTCGTTGCTTTAGCCAGATGAGACGACCTCTGTGGCTCAGTGGTTGAGTGTGTTGGTGCTCAAGCCGGGGGTCGCGGGTTTGAATGCTGAAGGAACAAACATTTTTTCTGTGTTCCTGGGTCATGAATGTGTATTAAATATGTATATAATATACTAAAAATTTTAAATATGTGTATAATATAAAAATTATTAAATATATTTCTGTTGTCTGGTACCCGTAACACAAGTTCTTCGAGAACTTACCACGGGACCAGATTGACTTGGTGTGAAGCGTCCATACATATATTATTGTGTTGTGTATTATGAGAAAAAAGTAGCTGATGCGTGGAGTAGCCTTAGTACATTATTGAATAAGCCAGTAAACGGTTTTTATGAATTTGTACCATCTACCATCTTCTTTGCCGTACTTTTCGTTTCTTTTTATTTCGATTTCTGTTTTTACAATAATAATAATAAATAACTCCCCACGCGACCTCCGAGTCGAGAGCCAAGCTCTAACCACTAGACCACGGAGGCTGTTCTATTTACAATAAAATATAAGGATACGAGCTCAACATCTGTCATGCTTGCCTTTGCAGAACACACCAAGTCACTCGCAATCCGGATACTTCGAAATTCGAAAAATCCGAATTTTTTGATTTTTTCAATCTTGGTTACTACTATGAAAATTACATATTTTAATTGTAATTAGTATGTACTCTAGACGTACAATATTTGAATAAGGGATATAATTAATCAAGTGAACAAAAAATAAGTTGGTGACTGCACGTGAGCATACTGTATTGCTGAATTTGGCAGCGAATTAATATGTTGGCGACTAAATTACCAAACTGATGAAATCACTCAAGTGACAAAAAATACAAAAATCGGCAGATAAAAAGTAGCGAAATTTAATCCAATTAGCACCGATAAGTTGGTGACCATTATACCATGTAAGTAGCTAATAAAGATTTGATTGATAAATTAATAGCTGCTAAAAATTCAATTTGCAAGCTACGGAAAATCCCAGTTTTGGATACTATTGGAGGTTTTTTTTCTTTGGTATGGGTATCGTTTTCAAGGTTTTTGGGGGTGCAGAATAATATGAAAATAAAATCCGTTTTAAAATTCCAAAATGGCGTATATTTTTTTTTTATTAAAAATGGATGTCTTTTTCCATGTTTCATATGCTGATTATAAAATTGTCTTCCAATTTCATTTTCCAAAATGGAGACTATCCAATCTTCATAAAATTAACATGTAGTTTGTAGAGGTACCAGCTATGTAAGGTATAGAAACTTTTCGAAATTCAGGATTTTCAAATTTCTTTTTTTGGCATTCATGAAAAAATATGCGATTTCCGGGTTAAGGGGGAGGAAATTTTTATTATTTTTCCAGTAATAGTATTATTTTTCCGTTTCTAAAATAGAAGCGATTTGAGAAAAAATATGGCAATGTTCTACTTTGACACGAACAGTGTATAAAGCTATAGAAATTTTGGAAAATTCAGGATTTTCAAATTTCTTTTTCTTCCATCGTGAATAAACTATGGTGTTGCGAGGTTCTTAAGGGGAGGAAATTTTCATTATTTTTTCAATAGGATGCACCGTTTCCGAGATAGAATCAATTTTATAAAAAAAAATTAAATGCTCTACATTGAGATACGAGGGATATATAAAGCTATAGAAATGTTGGAAAATTCAGGATTTTCGAATTTCTTTTTCTCTCATCTGAAGAAAATATATGGTTATGGAGTTATTAAGGGGGAGGTAATTTTCATTATTTTTCAAGTAGGATGCACCGTTTCTGAGATAGAAGCCATTATAGAAAAAAAATACGATAATGCTCTACTTTGAGACACGAACGGTGTAAAACGCTATAGAAAATTTGGAAAATTTAGGATTTTCAGATTTTTTTTCTTCCATCATGAAGAAAATATGATGTTGCGAAGTTTCTAAGGGGGAGGAAATTTTCATTATTTTTCATTAGGATGCACCGTTTCCGAGATAGAATCTATTTTATTAAAAAAAATATAAATGCTCTACATTGAGATACCGGGGCACAGTGTTCTATTTCACTCAAAAAAATTCCCTATGCTGTTTATCGCATAAATCGATGAAGAAATGCATATTAAATGCAAGAGTAAAACACCCACGTGTCTATTTCAAATACTTTTTTTTATAAAAAATAATTTATGTTTCGTGACCTCGATGTAAAAAAAAGACTTAATAAATTCTGTAAGCGTGTCTGATCAATATATATTTTTTTGGTTAATATGGTTTGATAAAGGACCTTTAGGCACATATTTTCCATATTTTATTTTTTGAAGACCACTTCTGGTTACCGAGTTATTCATTTTTATTCAGTTTTTTGTTTTTAATTTTTTTCTCCCAAAAAACTCAAAAGTGCAACTTGTGACTGACACTGAAAGATTAAGCTTTAATGCGTCTATCATTGATAAAATAATCAAGTTGCACTATGGAAGCGTTTACGAGTAATCGAATTTCAAAATATTGTGTTAGGGGTGTCATTCAACTTGACATTTCATTTTTGCTCAAATTAATGAATTTTCTTCTTTAACTATAAAATTGTATATAATTTACAATTATGATTATAGTAATAAATCTTTCGACATATTTTTTACAACCTCGTGAGTTATTTTACAATTTTACGTCGACATTATATACAAATCGCTGTACCTTTGAAAATATTGACTTTTGATATACTATTTCTTCTGAGATATTACTCATATTTAAAAGTACTATACGTTTATACAATAATAAAAAAAAGTCCGATCGCCTATTGTTTGACCTTTAGTGATAACCCTAAAATGTACCATTTGACCTGAACACTGTGCGGGGCCGGGATGCATAAAGCTATAGAAATGTTGGAATATTCAGGATTTTCGAATTTCTTTTTCTCCCATCATGAAGAAAATTTGAGGTTGCGGGGTTACTAAGGAAATTTAAAATGTATGACTTTTTTGTAATCAGCACCCCCAGAAACCAACAAAGGGACAACCATATTATTTTTATAAAATTAAGTATGTCCGCCATATTGGAATTTCAAAATGAATGTCATTTTCGTATCCAGCACCCCCAAAAACCTGGTAACGACACCTATGTTAATTTTGCGAAAAATGAATAACCGTTATTTTTAAATTTCAAAATGAATCTACCCAATATCTACACCAAGTCGAGGAAAATTAAAAATTGGGAATTTTGTACGCTCCTTTGTTTTTTTTATGTGCGCTGGTTTTGCTGCTTGTATGTTTTTTGAGTTACCTACATTACGGAAAATATATGTACCTGTCGTCTGAGGCTCTAGATTTTGAATCTATACCATTCAGACATAGGTAAATCGTGCAAATAGAATTATAGACTTACAATATCACTCGTTTATTCGAAATCACAATTCTTTCTTTATAAATGTACTACACTAAAATCACAGTACTTTTGTATACACTCGCACTAAAACGAAACTTGGACAGTTCCGTGACGTGTTGACTAGTTGGTGGCTCAGATTGAACTGCTGCCCCGAATGCCTGGTCGGCACAGGAGGGGACACCCCCCACTCCAGCACTGTTTTCCGACACGTCCCGACTCTGTCGAAGCGCGCCAAACAAGATGGCGCACTTGAAGTTCCGTTTCCGCTTTATGACCGGATGCGACACGGCCATCCTGCGAGACGCACGTCCCCGTGCGTTAAACTGAAACAATGTTAAGACAGCACAGTATTTGCTCGTCCAATCCTGACACGATCTGATCTTAATGCTGATCTTTCATGTTCAAAAATAAAGCTTGACAATGCTTTATTCGCTTCGAAAATTGTTCGTTTTATTTTAAAATGATTTAGACTACTAACAATATCATTTAAACCAAAGAAAACATAAAATAGACAGCATTAATCCAAAATATCATTAGGATTTTACTAAGTAGGTTCATAGAAAAAGTATCTCATCTCAAACTTTACACAAAATTAATGATAGTTTTAATCAAAACTGGACCAAGTACCATTGACGTTCAAAAACAAAACATTGTACAACTTAATCACATTTTAAACCTTGGGTCACTCATTCGTGGTCAAACAGAAATTGAGTCGCAGACGGACTCTATGGTCTTGGCTTCTAGGCTAGACCCGACCACAGCATCCAGAGCTACAGCACTACCGCGTACCCACGGACGATGCCGATTTAGGCTACGGCTACTGTACAATGGTATGGTCTCCGACACAGCGAATAGAGTACCCAAAGAAACAGAATCTCATTAAATATCATCATCTTCAACAACTTCAATAGGTACTTGGCCCTCAGGCATTTTTCGGACTCGATCATGAGCGTATTTATAGTCCCGGACGTTTAAATAACTGGTATGATCGAACACAGTACGGTAGATAGAGATTTTACTCGACTTTTGATTACAACTTAAATTTGTTCATCATTAACCAACCAGAATTATCAAGTAGGATCACTTATTAATCATTAAGAGTTAATTATGTAGCATAGCTATTTCGTAACATTACTATTCAATTTAGACTTCTATTTTGAATCATGTACCTTTTGAGAATCATCTTTAAATAAACAATCAGAAAAAACAAAAATTATTAACAGCTTCAGATTTCACATTCACAGTTCATAGGTTTGTATACCTTTAACCACACTACACACAAGAGTAGCTCTCTTAAGGAGAGACCAAGTCAAGCTTTAACTCAAAATATGATCTATGCTACGAGGCAAGATCCGACTGTACTACCCAGGACTACCTCCTATAGTATCCTGGTACAGTCTCCGAACTTGTGAATTGTGAACCTGCCCTGATATCGTACCTGATGTCCCTTCATTCTCTATCTCATCATACTCTACAATCTCAATAGGTACCTGACTCGAGTATCTTTCTAATGCGATCATAAAAAGACTATACCAAGACTTAAGACTACACTCACGAGATAAACAATTACGCTCACCAAATAACTTTAGCTCAAAATCTGATACTTCAATGAAGTACAGAGTGCGACACCTGGCCGCCGCGGCACCCCGTCGCACGGCCTACACCACCAGCCGCGCTCCGTCGTGTCGCGTCGTGTCGCGTCTCGTCGCGTCTCGTCGCGTCCTCAACCTCCATCTGTACACAAAATAACACAGCACAAAAAATGTTCAAACTATGTACAATTACTTTCTTCTTAGGGTTCCGTATCAAAGGGTAAAAACAGGAACATAAAAATCTAAGACTTTGCTCTATGTCTGCCTGTCACCAGGCTGTATCTCAAGAACTGCGATAACTAAAAAACAGATGTCCTTTTTTTTTTTTTTTTTGAGATAAAATGTCAGATTTGATCATGCAATAAAGTTAATTTCATTTCATTTCCTTTCAAAAATCAAAAACAGTCTTACTATACCAGAAGACTTCCAAGTGCGCTTACAACCTTTTACATGATAACCAAGTTCACCGATGAGCTTTCTTATCCGCCTCATTCACAGCCAATGGACCGTTGAGCGTGTGCTGCCGCGATCACCATCAACACCAGCACTTTCTTATCCGCCTCAATCACAGCAACTGAACCGTTGAACGTGTGCTGCCGCGATCACCATCAACACCAGCCATAGGCACTTGCTTATCGCATACCGCAACTTCTGAAACTGTCAAATTATTTCTTTTAACCTCTTTTCTTATTGATGTCAATTAAACTATTATTTCCTACAATTTACGTAACCTATACTGATGCACGCTCATGGAACTAATATAATGACTCCCCACACCGATATCGGTGACGGTAGCCGGTTTCATTAAAACCAAGCCAGTTACATGCAGTAGTAATTTTATAGTGCCCAAGCGTGTGCGCAGTACACAAGAGCACTCTCTTCCTTTACTCTCGTTTACTTTACTTTACTTTGTTCCTCTACTCACAATGGGACGGATAACCGACACGACTGACGAGAGATCAGACGTAGGTCCGAATTTTTATATGCCCATCGGACGCATGGATCATCTTTCTTGTCAGACAATCAGGTGATCAGCTTGCATTGTCCTAACCAAACTTGGAAACAACATTTTTCTTTGTCGTTCTAATGCGGGAATCGAACCTGCGACCTCCGAGTTGAGAGCTGATGCTCTAACCACTAGACCACGGAGGCTATTTCGCTCGCTCATGGACCTACCACACCAACAATATTATCATGTTATTTTCGCACTTTTAATCATTTCAATCCGCCTAGACTAAAAAGTAATAGATAGACAAACATGTAATGTTCCAAATTTTAACAGCTTACAACAAGGATATTATAAACTGGCAAAGTTTTCTCGCGAATTGCGAATGTCCTAGAACTAATTATTATCATGTTAACATCTAACAGTTCTTTTTAGACACTCAGAATAAATAACAACATACATGGCATTATTTAAAGTCACTTTTGAAACTGACCAATTATTAATTTCTCTTACTACGTGTGCAGTAACGCCTGTACTGTGATTAAAAACCAACTGCAAAGTTAAGCTTCAATATTTAATAGGTAGGTAGACGTAAAATTTAATTGAAGTCGTTTCAAACTAATACTGCCTAAACAACATTTGTAAAGTACACGTCAACTGATTTTGTTTATGCAGTGCACCAGCTATTGTTTTTCAGGAATACCTGCAATTGATAACGATTGTCTTTGTTTTCGCAAGAGTTGTTTACAACTTGCGCGTACTGTCGTGACTTGTCATTTTATTACAAAGTTCAATGTGATGTCACGAAATGGAATGTCGATAATGATTTTTAATTACCAGAAATAATTTAGCTTTTTAGTACCTACTGCTATATTCAAGCGTAGATCACGCTTTGGTCAATCAAACAGTAATAATAATGAGTCTGTAAGACGTTTGTCGTATGTACTGAGTATTCGTTTTTACTCTGCGTTAATTTCTGCTCATTTACTTTGTTTCTTTTTCATAATACTTTGGTTATAAAACCAGAATAATTTAGAACCCTACAATGAAATAAGTAAAGTTCGATACAACCAGTTCGCATCACTGTGAAGCGAATAGACCAGCCCAGAAGAAGCGCAATTCACATCCATTTGGCACTGCCGCCATGGAGGTAGCCGCCGCCCGCGCTGCCGCTGCTCGGCCACGCAGCGCCGCTTGTTGTCCCCTTGGCGCGACTGTGCATCGCCCAGTCGATCGTCAATCTGCACAATATAAAATAAAACAGCAAAACAACTGAACACTAAACTAAAGGTTATTTTGAGATATAAGCAAGCAATTTCATGAACACTTGAAATACGAGATAAATCACTATTGTATTGAAGGTCTTAAAAATTATAGCGAGAAATAAAAGTTGGCTACCACCTGTTACCAAAACCACCGAATTCATAATCAAAGCCTGTTGCTGATGCGCCACCGCGCTCGTGTCACCACCATAGACGTCATGTCACTGTCGTCATCACGTCACCGCTGTCCTTACTTCAACTCCGTCTTAATCCAGTCTTCGTGGCGGGCACGAACAAATGGTTGTTGTTACAAGGTCACCTTGCAGCATTCAGTTCACTGCTGTCCCGTAGTTTCACAATTACGCCGTATGCATGGCATGCTGCCTTGTTGTACATACTGCCAAACTCGATCCAAATCATTCGCAATGATTATTATCATCTTTTGTAGCATTTGTGCGGGCTAGATTACACTTTTTTTTTTTTTTGGGTCCACATCTGGCTGTTCCGGGTTGATTTCGGGTAAAACAATCACAGGCGTCGTCGTCGGCGATTTGATAGTGTTAATGAGCAGCATCATGTTCTTCTGCTGCATTTCAAACAGGGCGCGTCATTGGGTATCAGATCCCAATTCTGATGTCGTCTGAGGCTCTAGATTTTGAATCTATACCATTCAGACATAGGTAAATCGTGCAAATAGAATTATAGACTTACAATATCACTCGTTTATTCGAAATCACAATTCTTTCTTTATAAATGTACTACACTAAAATCACAGCACTTTTGTATACACTCGCACTAAAACGAAACTTGGACAGTTCCGTGACGTGTTGACTAGTTGGTGGCTCAGATTGAACTGCTGCCCCGAATGCCTGGTCGGCACAGGAGGGGACACCCCCCACTCCAGCACTGTTTTCCGACACGTCCCGACTCTGTCGAAGCGCGCCAAACAAGATGGCGCACTTGAAGTTCCGTTTCCGCTTTATGACCGGATGCGACATACCTATTCTTAAATTAAATGTGTACTCACAAATTGTCGCCAAGATGGTTATTTGTTCGCTAATATAATATCTGTCTGCCAGTTTGGAATATTCAGTGGTATTATTTAGTCACCAGATTTGTAATTTTTTATTCCTTACATTCTTTAGCCAACATGGTAATTTAGTATTCAATATTCGGTATTTTCACATCCAAAATTTAATTGTTTTGTCGTGATTGTTTTAAACACTTACGGATTTTGTCACGGTTTACGTTTTACGGTTACGTTTACGTAACGCGACAAAATCCGTAAGTGTTTAAAACAATGAACAATATTCGCGTAAACATAAGAAATCAATATGTTTTGTCGTGAGTTTAAATACATGCCTTTGGATAATTTGATATTATTTGTTGTCCTGTTGAAATTGTTGACACATTTTTCCATTTATTCAAGTTATTTGGTAGAACATAGTCAATCCATTAAATGGAGATGCGAGGGATGAAGATCTGTTAAAATATTATGGCCGCTATATATGTATATGTATGGACTGTTTCTAAGATACTTACAATTTTATATTTTTTCAGTAGTAGTACAGTTCAGTAATAGGTGATCCAATTTATAAAAACACTGAATATGGTTTCAGTTTCAATTGCACAAGTAGTAAGAAGTATAATAAGCAAATCCAAACCCAATTAAAGCTTTGTATTTTTATATTTATTGAATTCTTACTAACGAAAGTCGAAACATATTATTGCAATTTTAATTTCTACAATCATAGAATGCCAAATTAATATGACGGCTTAAAAAGAAATGTAGTGGTATAACTATATTTAATTATCTTCTAAATAATGAATATCTAAGTCCAAATACCTAAATATTATCTCTATGATATCAGGAAGAAGTTTTGGAGTCGATAATACCTGACTGGTTGGTTTAAGATTAGAGAGAGTTTTGCCGAACGAGTCAGTAGCAAAACTAAATGAAAATCAACGCTCCTGTTTTTGCGTAGAAATAATTATTTTTAGATAATATTTTAAAGATAAGATATAGGTGTCAAAAATAGCACCAACGATTTGTGTAAACCACTGTTATTTTTTTAAGTAATGTAGTTTTCATCTTGTAGCGGAAACTTCAAAGTGCAATGAAGAGTAAGATGTTACTGTTTATTTGTAAGTAAAATGTTAAAATAAAGATCTTACAACAGTTATAGGTTTTAAATTGTGCTTAGAATTGCTTATTGTACTTCTGTTAGTTACCGAGGGAATTAAAAGCACCATTTACGTGTTTAATTATTACCCAAACAGGTGGGTGATTTTTACTTTCAATAACTCAAAAGTGGTCCAATTTCGTCCATACAAAATTATTTGTTCAGCCCCATGCTTCAAATGATTTGTCTTCACTCCCCGGATCTCGATTTAAAGGATTTTCAGTTTCCTACGTTTTATTAAACTGTATTAATTTTCCTACGTTAGTACTTTCACATAGAAATGGAACTTTACGAAAACGGTAGTGGTGAACTGTGGCGTAGATATGTAAAAAAAGCGTTAAAAAGATCACAGGCTATTCCAATTTTTTATAATTCTTTCTGCTGGAACATTTAGTAAATAACAATATATACATACCTTATTTAAAATAAAATACTAACTATAAAACTGAACATTGTAGGATTTGAAACGTAATCAAAAATATTTCTAAAAATGAAAAAATAAATATAATTAAGTATATAATTTTGATATAATCTCATTATGTTTTTATTTATTCAGATTGTAATTCTTACAAATTAAAATCAGAATTTATTTAAATTAAATTATAAAAAAGTAACTCTTTTTTTTTACTAATGAGTGTAAGTTTTGCTACAACATAGTAGTAAAATAAACATTAAAGTTTTATAAAATATGCAACAAATTTTAAAAAAAATGAAAAAAATCTGAATTATCCGGATACTCCGGATTTTTGGGAGAAAAAATTCGGAAATCTGGATTTTCAAAAAGTTAAACGTTTGTGGAGGTTTGGATTTTGCGGCAAGTGGCAAACGTGCGGACTCGGCAGTAGGAATACATTTTTTACAAGTGTCTGCCTAAGTACTTACCATCAAATCGCCAGCACCTACCTGATACAGTATTTTTATCTCACGAAACGGCACGTACTTTAGTGACCACACGAGCTAACGATAAATACTCGTCTCCATGCACACATCGAACACAGCGTGTTTTTATACTTGTAACAGAACACACTGCATAGAAACTGTCAAAATAATTGAATAAAATTTAAGCATTTTTTACTTAGGTAGGTACCTACCTATAATATCTATTCAAATTATGTGTGCTATGTGTTGCATTAAAACAGTTATCTATGGATTTTATTATCTTTTTCAATACAAATAATAAAATAAGATGACCTACTGCCGACATGACTACACTGTAACACTTTGGGTTTATGTAAGTTCACGCCGGCGACGTAGGCGCGCGGCTCGCTTTGCGGCAATTGCGGGCAACTCTTGGAAGCGTTAAATGCCTATTTCGCTTGGTCTACGCGGCCTTAAGGATTAAAACATAATATACTACTTTTTATCCCGAAAAAGTAGTGTTCCCGAGGGATACTATAATTACGCGGGCGGAGCCGCGGGCAATAGCTAGTAAATGAATATTTTCACTACATCAATGCATACTCAACCGCGATAAATCCGTTCTAGTTTACATGTTAGTAGTTTAAAATACACGTATCATTTCGCCCAAGTTGCACCCTGTTCGCTCCGTTCGCTCGTATGCCCTGTTCGCCCGTACGCCCTGACGCCCGACATCGCAACTGATAAGAGAAGGGTGAATGCACGAGTGCGTCCAGGTACTTAGGGGCGAACTGAGGATACAACTTGATTAATGGATCCCGCGTAATGATAATGACCCGTCTGCATCATCTGAATCAACGCAACATTGAAACGTCTACACGTACAGTTGAGGATATTCGTAGTTTACCACTTTTGAACCATATGGCAATGATGATACGTTTGAATGTTGTAATCCGGGGTTGTCGTCGACTGCACGTTTCGATGTTGTTAGGGATTGATAGGTTTTAGTTCAGTTCAGTCTAGTTACGAGTACGAGACATAAAACTTTAAGTTTTTTTTACCACGGAAGGCCATACTTTGGCACAAATGAACAAACTGTAGATACCATAGCCTCACAGAATTCTGGTGTGAAATAAGGGGGTTTTAAAGCCTGGCAATACACTAATAACTCCTTTACCATCAAGCGGTTCATCTGCACGTTTACAGACTGTATTTTAAAAAGTTAAACAAATAACCATGTCTGTAAAGGTACCCTGTAAATAGGTTACATATTAATATCTAATCAATATTATGGACACTTACCACAGAATCGAAGACAATAGCCTCATCAAGACTGCACGAGCCCACATATTACATCAACCACTAATAGTCTATAACTAAGTTTGACCAATCCGATACGGATATGATTTAATATTATGTAATAATTAAGATAAGATATAATATAATATATGGATTCAATTGTTACAGTGTATCCATAATGTTAATCCCTAGTAATAACGCTAAGATCGCATTTGGGAACAAATTTATAGGGCATCTTGAATTGGGACTTTATCTATATATTTTAGAATACGATCTATTACCGTTATAATAATATTATATTTGTATGTTTTGTATTAAGTTCAAGATAATTAGCGATATTTGCGATGCATCAAATAGTAAAAAACATATCCAATACATCACTAAAATATATTTACAACCACTCAACGTTTCTATAAATTTAAGAAGCAAATTATCATTAATCTCTAGAAAAAATACCGACTTTTTATTAATTATAAAGAAGGCTTTTTACGTTGCAGGTTTATGTGTCTATTCTATGGTTATTGATATTTCAGTCGAATACCACCCCAAGAAAAATTGTCAGCGGCAAGCTTTAGTTAATTATAATAGCCATGATCGATTTTATAGTTTCGTGTCACGGATAAGTTCATCGAATAAAGAATTTAATCCAAGTATTATGTGGGTAATATTAGGCTAAGTCTAACATCAATCTATAGAACTGTGTATTTTAAAGGACATTAATTACCGTAGTACTATTACCGAAACTACATAGTTCTATGTAGTTTCGGTAATAGTACCTTGTTGTTTCACTGTCTGATCATCTGTCTATCTGTCTGTCTGTCTGTATGTCTATCCGTTCTCTGAACTCCTATAATATTTAATATATATGAATGACATTGAGATAGTTATAGTTTGAGTAAGATATAAATTTGGACATCATAAAATAATTATAATTTTATATTTTACGAGTGGCTCTATTTTTTCGCTCTACCCCATCTTGTAGGGTATCATTAAATATATCTTCTATACTAATATTATAAAGAGGAATACTTTGTTTGTATGTTTGTTTGTTTGTTTGTTTGTTTGTAATGAATAGGCTCAAAAAGTACTGGACCGATTTCAAAAATTCTTTCACCATTCGAAAGCTACATTATCCACGAGTAACATAGGCTAAATTTTATTTTGGAAAAAAATAGGGTTCCGTAAGATATTTGGGTTTTTCGGACACAAGGTGTAAAAAATCAACCAGAAAAGTTACTTATTTTGCGTACGCTGCCTAAACTATAAAAGATAGAACCATAAAATGTTCTAATTAATTGTAGATCTTATAAATATCTACAAAAAAGTCCGCGACACACTATACCTATCTATGTCGAGTGAGGCACAACAACCATTTTTTTATTTAGAAATCTTGAATTTTTTTTGGACTACATTTAAACGCGTTTATTTTACTCATGCTATTAATCCTTATCAAAATAAATTATTTCATCACTAAGTACAGTTTATGTAGATAATATTTGGTCTTTGAATGATTAAAATCGGACGTTTGGTTTTGAAGTTTTGGCGAAATTAAAATATTACGATTTCTGCTGCACGGCCCGTTGCGAAATGGGCGTCACCAATAAGGGTGCGCGTGCGGGAGGTAGTTTAGATCTATGAGTAAATTTTTTGTTTTGTGTTCGTTGTAACTATGATGGTTAGATACTTGAAAACCTATTTATTTAGTGTTTGTTGTATTGTTAGTCCTGAAGAGTATAGGTATTTCATACGATAAAAGTATACCCACCTAATTATTTCATTGAGTTTTAATAGGTACCTATATTTTTTTTTTCTGTTTGTTTTGACTAAATTTCGCCCGTTTTGTTAGAGGTTTAAAGACATTCCGTAGTATTAGTATCAGTATTGTACCCGTGCGAAGCCGGGGCGGGTCGCTAGTTTTAAATAAAGGTAAGGTTCCATACAGGTTTTTTTCATAAATTTAACATTTGAAGTAATCGGCTTCCAAAGTGATTTTAAATATATGTTGGTGTCCCTCTGGCATTTCTAAAATATAGCAATTTTTCATTTGACAGATTATGCAAATTTTTATGAAAATTATTTTGACTTAATAACTTTTAAAGTAATTAAAAAAATAAAAACATAATGCGTGTGGATGTTAAAAGACATGTCCTGAGTCCTGACATGCTCTTGGTTAGGTTTTTTAGACAAATGCAGCCAAAACAAAAAAAAAAAAACAGTCAGCCACAAGGCTTCGATTTAATTATAATAGGTCTGATCGATATAATAGTTTTACGTCACGGATACGTTGATCGTAATAACGTGGGTGCGGTGCGATAGCATCTTTCAGTGGGGTATGAGAATCGATACCGCATGCTATAAATATTTGAATACTTTTCGTTGTTGATACTTCCAGAACTTTGGACTAATTGAAATACTTGCGATAAGTTTGACCCGAGTGTAATGAATATAACTTAAATAATATCTATGCATGCGTGAGGCGTATTCAACTTTCGAACTTTTTAATGTAATTATATATTTGTTGTAGACATGATAAGTTGTCTCTATTTATGGAACATTCTAATTTATTCGGACAAAAACGTCTGCTAAAAATTCAAAGTGTACCTATAAGGAATAGGAAATGACAAAGATTATGCACATACCTGAAATAAAACAAAATTATGAATCAACAACCTATTCGAAAAAAGGATTTGAGGTCTATGTAAAGCGTTGTGCGATAAGCCTATTCGAGTATATCGGCGGTGAAGAGGGAATTTCTAGTTCTATTTCTATTCGAGAATAAATAATAAGGAATATTATTGTCAATATGAGCATTACTGCCAATAATATTGCACGTGTGCGGCCAGCCAATGGGAAAATTACGAAATAAAACAACGTTAACGATATCCAGTAGGTACATTATTTAGTTTATTTAAGTGATAATGACCCTTTTCTCAATTTTCTTGAGATCAATTATTTTCACATCTTTTTTTTAAAGTGGCGTGCGCTGGTGGTAGGCTCCATATAGGACAATTCTGTAAGTGTTATTTATTATAGAGAAAGAAATAATAAATGGTACATTGTTACTGTTGAAAATTATGTACAGCAAAAAACAACTCTTTACAAACAATTAAACTTTACTGGAAACGGCTTTACACTGTACTGGCTAGCTGAAATATACTCATATAATATGAAAAAATGTGTTAGTTACCATTCTTATAACAAACAAAAGGCATCACTTGCGGCTCTAAATTACGAGACAAGCCGAATGGAAAATGAAATGCCTGCTCGCGAGCCATTAAGCAATTTCAATTTAACACTCGTCCCTTCGTTTTCCTGCTAGGTTTGCGGTTTACTCACTCGAAAGATTATGAAAATCATAATCAAGAATTGGAAAACAATTTACAAGCGTTTTGCGTGCTAAAATAATTAACGCGCTATGATAAGTGGGCAAACGACTAAAGAGTTGAAGAACGACAAACGGTTTAAAGAACGATAACTTTACTCGCAGCTCGTCTGGAGCAAAACTTGCCACACTGACAAATCGCAAGCCTGGACCTTGAGCCAAGTTGCCATGGCTAATTACGACGACGAAGTTCGAAAACAAAAATATTTGACATAAGCACGTTACATAATTAAGTATCGCTATAACTTTTCGATGCTTCTGTCAAATCCCAAACTTTTTTAAACTTCGTCGTCGTAATTAGCGATGGCAATTTGGCTAAAGGCTCAGATTTGACAATAATATAAAAATCCGCGCTATTGCAATGACATAAGGTGGGCTTTACCGACGAGCCGTACTTATTCGTTATTCGATCACCCACTTTATGCGGTATTCGCTAAAATCTCCGTTAATTTTCGCCTGGAAATATGGTATCGCGACAGCCGGGGGGGTCTTGTAAAATATTTCAATTAAAATGGCTTTGGTGATAGTGACGACGTGGCTGGTATTGAAAAATTAAAGGAGATAGAATCGTTTCCTGATTTTTCTAAAGTATTCTTTAGATTAAATGTGTATGAGATTGACGAGATTATATCAATTAAAATATTTTCGCAATAGCTAATAGTATAGATTTATTGTGTTAGTTATATTTTTATACATTTTTAAAGTACGGAAGAAGGCAGAATACCTTTTGTAAGTGTTCTTTCAACATAATATAAAATAGCAGAAAATCAAGTCCTTTTTATAACGATTCAATTTTTTTTTATGAATATAGAACAAATGAGTCAAAAGAATTTTTTTGAAGTTAATACTTCTTTAGCGGCGTTGTGAAATTTTCTTGGGATAGGTAAAAACTGTTAACTCGCGCGACAGGTCACGCGTCCTGTACCCCAAGCAGGAAAAATTTTGTGGTATCGTTACGTGTACGTAATCGAGAAACATTGTATGAAAACCATGAAAGCGCCTCTAGCGGACGTAAAAATAACTATAATTTTCATACAATATTCCTCATATTTCTCGTTTACGTACACGTAACGATACCGCAAAATGTTCCTGCTAGGGGTACTGATCGAAAATGCGCAAGATTCAACTTGCACTTGTTTTCTGTCTTGGTTTACGCAGGCATGAAATTATTTTAGTTCGTATTGACCTTTGACCCCAACCTTCCCAACATATTGACCTTTGACCCCAACCATCCCCATCACATTGACCTTTGACCTTTATATTGACCTTTACCTCCAATCGTCCTCCCATGAAATCCATCTATAATAATTTTAAAGAATTTTAATCTTAAAATTGTGATATTTTTTTTTCATTCTAAAATATCTACATGAAAACTTACACAAATGAATTTCATTCAGAAGGTAAGAGAAACTGCAAGTTTGTTTTGCATTTAACTTGAACACTGGCAGTTATATAGAGACGGTGACAGCGTTAAGCCCCAGTGGTAATCCTCGACTCTATCCTGGCTGTACAAAAACTGTTTCGTTTGCACTTATTTTTAGAATGAAAACGAAAATTTGGTCTGTAAAGCAGCAGAAAAGCAGTGTAGTTCTGTTGGTTTTTGTAAATTTTTATTCTATTTCAAAGTTTTCTAGTTATTGTGAAAATTTTAGTGAAATTAAGCTTATGCATGTTCTTATGTATCCAAATCGTAAAATACTTTTGTACTTATTGAAACTTTTGTATTTATTGAAAAAAAAAAAAACAAAGTAAAATAATAATAGAAAATATCGAAGTATAAATAGTTACCTATATTAATAAAACGTGCCTTATTTATAAGTAAAATAATTTCATGGATACTAATACCTACTCCAAAGGATAAGATTTAAAAGGATAGGGAAACAAACAGAAGTCAGACTACTCTACAATTTAACATAACGACCACTTGTGTTTGCTATTTAAATTTTATATCGTTTAAGCAGCTAATTCTACCTCTTAGGTTATGAAAAGTTTCATTCAGATATCGCTATACTATTTCTACTATTTGCGAATTAAATTCTATATTTAAAAATAAAAAGTCTATATTATTGTTAATTTGATTATTAATGTATCGATTAAACTATAATTATTATCACCGATAGTACGTTAACATATGTAGGTTTAACATACACACATACATATAATCACGCCTCTTTCCCATAGGGGTAAGCAGAGACCGCCTCTTTCCCGTAGAGGTAGGCAGAGACCACTTCTTTCCACTTGCTACGATCCTTACATACTTGTTTCGCTCCTTCCACTTTCATTCTTACTATCCATTCCTCCTCTTACATTCAATGTAGCAAGCGGCTCTCCATAGACCACTTTTCGCCTCCGCTAGAACGAGACGTTATGGGTGGCGAACCACATCGCCGCCATTCTGGATAGTTAAAATATTTGTATGATTATCCATTGCGTTCCCATGGATTGGTGGAGAGGGTAGGAATAGGGAAAGGGAAGGATAGGTGGTGTAGAAAGGAAGATTGGTAAGTTAGAGTGGGAAATAGAAATGTAGGATATTATCGCCCAGGAGGGCAAGGGATAGGACAGTTATAATAGCCAGGGAAGCCGGAGTCGCATACCCGTATACTATACCATAGCTACCGGACAGGTAAGTTGGGGTGAGAGATCGTAGGTTCAATATAGCTTGAAATTAATATTATGCAACTTATATATTCTATTCTTAAGAGTGCGCTAGTTTACGGCTCGAACTCAGTGTGGCGCACGGTGAAAATGCTTGTTATTTCACTTAATATCGGGAAAAAAATGGATATACCCATAAAATAGTTATCTTTACTTATATAAGAAGATATAGTGCACATATTTATACTGCTTTGTAAAGTATTTTAGAAAAGGCGTCCTCAAATTACGCAAAAACACACTCAGCTGTTGGTATTTTATGAAAAAAACTAATAGTATTTTAGAAATATACGCACATACCAACCTAGATATAAGTGTTAGTAAAAAATGATGTTACACAAAAATCTGGGTCTACAATGTTTGACTTTAGAGTAAATCACCAACAGCATTTGTATGGAGAAAAAACCGCCTAGCGCAGCCTTAAATAGAACGTAGACGGAAAAAGACGTGTCCATACCCATAAACACAACAAAACTTTTTAATCAATTCGCAATCACTCAATTGGCTACGCAGTCTAAAACAAAGCGATAAATTAAACCGGGAAGCGGTAGGTAAACGCTCGTATTGAAAGATTTACTTCCTCTGTTTAATTGCAATAACGACTAGGCACGTTGGTATCGTATTTTTCTTTTACACTCCACCTCTTATTGCCTCTGGGCCGTTAAACAAATTTATGACGCGACCGAGTTCCGCGCTAAAATTAGGTGGGAAAGAGAAAAAGTTGGCCCCAGGTGTATTCTCTAGAATTAGCCCTTGACTTACAGTTAAATGGATGGACCTCTCGTAAAAGTTCCTTAACGCTTATAGTTTGGGGTTTTCTGTCTCGGAATGCCCACAATAAACGGCCGGTCCGCATCACCACTGCTGGGCCGCCGACCCGCCGTTACGTTGGCAGTTCATGGGGCTGACCCTAAAGTTTAGCGTTCGGGTAAAATACACTTTTTAGTGCAGGTGAAAAACTGTCGTGGGTGAGTTGGGATTGTATTCATAAGTGAAACATCGTGTTTCTGTTTGAGGTCTCTTTTTGTTAAGAAATTCCTGATTCTACTAAATATTTTTATCCGCAGAGTAAATTCTATTTTTTTATTAATTTGAAATTCGAGAGCCATGGATAAAGTTTATTTTCGAATTCGCCTAATGCTTTTAACATTTAAACGATTCTCAAAATAGATCAAAGTCATGTAGTAGGTAAAAATCAATTCCTCAAACAAGAACGAAATTAAAAGTCACATTAGCGCCGGCTGCTTAAAACCGGCGATGTAATCAACAACAAGAAACAAACACGCCTAAATAACAATAAAAATGCAATAAAAACTTCCAACACGCAAGCGTCGGTATAGAAAATTGACTAAATTATTATTTACGACTTTAAATTAAAATAAGGCAAAGCATCCCCTGTAATAGCTTCCATTATAAGGGAATATTTTGATTTTATCTTGGTGTAGGTAATTGGATGATTTTTGATGTGTTTGACAAAAAAAATATATCCTTGTAAATTAATTGTATTATGAGGTTGTAAAAAAAATGTTTTTTTTTTGCATACCTGCCTGGACCAAATAGAAGTTAGGAATAATTAATTTGCACTAAAGGTCGGTTAGTGGTCGAAATTCATATTTTAATTAATAAGTTTAACTTTTTTAGGGTTATTTTGTCTCTAAGATAGGCAATGAAAATGTGTAAATGTTGTCTATTGAAGATATATTGATCAATGGCTAGCCGCACACACACCATATTATTGGCAATAATACTCATATTGACAATAATCTTCTTATTATTAAGCATTTCATACTTCTCCGTACACGCAATTTTCATTCAACAGTGCTCAAAATTTTTACTACAATGCTAATCATGCCTTAGAGCGTGTCACATATGTACTTTTTAACAAAGTAACAGATTGTATTGATGTTATATTTGGGCAAAGTCTTCGCTTTATATTTCAATTACTAGTTTCTGTCAGGCTAATGACCTCAGCGCCTTAGAGAGCGCGACGTAATTTTAATTTATATCATTTTTTAAATAGAAATTTGAAATTATCGTTCTGCCTAAACGTTTTTACATTAGCAGTAGATGATATTAAATATGCGTAATAGATTTTGAACTACCTCATATAAATATTTACTTCTAAACGTTTTGATCTCTATAAAGACCAATGTAGGAGGTCTTCGCTAAACGAGATGTCCCTCGACGCTATCGTGCCCGAACGAGGAAATCTAATTTCTTGCCAAGATATTACGTGACCTTGTCAAGATATAATAAACATTTTATTACATTACATTGCTACATGCTAACATCTTCTAAATATATAAAAGGCAAACCTGATTAACTCATCTATCGAACGCACAGCCGAAACTACTGAACTGATTTCGCTGAAATTTGGTATAGGTACATATAGTTGTAATGACGTAGGCATCCGCTAAAATGGACTTTTGAAAAGGGGGTAAAATAAGGGATGAAAGTTTAAAACATAATTTCACGCGGGCCAAGCCGCGGACAATTAATGCTAGTTAGCATTTATTCTTATAACTACCAAAGTGCGCACTCTGCAGTCTTGGGGTAAGTGTGAGCATTCGAGATTTTAAACTTCATGACATCAAAATATAACTGACTAATATGCATAGTTTTAACAACCTCGACCCGGAGGTCGTGGGTTTCATTCCCGCATTAGAACAACAAAAAATGTTGTTTCCAAGTTTGGTTAGGACAATACAGACTGATAACCTGATTGCCTGACAAGAAAGACGATCCATGCGTCGGATGGGCATGTAAAAAGTCGGATCTGCGCCTGATCTCTCGTCAGTCGTGTCGGTTATTCGTCCCACTGGATTATGAGAGTAAAAGAAGAGCTCTTGTGTACTGCGCACACACTTGGGCACTATAAAAATTACTCCTTCGTAACTGGCCTGGTTTAAATGAAACTGGCCACTGTCACCGAAATCAGTGTTTTCAAATATGTCCATCACGGTTTTGTTAAACTAAAATCAAGGTTTCTGGTCGTTCTCTTCGACTAGATTGTGTTAAATTAATTGTAAATTGAATTAAATGTGCTAAATTTAGTACAACATTTACCAAGTATTTATTTAATTAAATATTTAACAAGTCCTGAAAGAAGAGAAATATTTTTATTCGTCTGTTAAAATGCAATACAAGAGGCGGTATCTAGCAATAATTAGTTGTTTATTTTCTCCTTAATTTATTCGAAGTGGTGGAGTTCGTCTAGTCTTATCGGAGTTCCGTCGTTACGGTATAAACGTCGCCGATTATTTATGTCCGGAACCCGGTGGAACTTGGGGAACGACCAGGGTACGAAAGGGGGCAGGGGGGCAGATAGCTCCGATTGTCACACCCCAATTGAAACAGATATTTTACACAAAACTCGGTGGAATTATCATTTTGGTAACGATTCGTTTCATTCATACTCCATTTCTCACGATTTGCTGATTTCAGGTGCTTGTATTGTCTGATTAAAGTGCGTTGATTTAATATTTGTATAGCTAAATATTTTTTATATAAGATAAGGTCTAATTTCTATACTAACTTCTAATCAAGTAGAAATCTAAAACTTTTGTAATGAACTAACATATTAAATAATGAAAGTACTTACATATTATGTTCTTAACTTTCGAGTTTATACGAAGTTTGTCTAGTAAATAGGTATCTATTCTGAGTATTTCAGACGCTAAATAGAGGGTGTATTCGACAACTTTTTCACTTAATCTTTGTTGGAAATCTAAACTAAATTCCCAAATAACCCTGTCACCTTCGTATTTCTAGGAATTTTCCTGCGTGATATAAATACTTTCGTCCCGTTGGCGTCCTTTCAATCCTTGAAACTTTATTTATCAAACTTTTAAACAGACTGTTCTTTAGTATAAAATCGATAGTTAGAAAGAGTTCCACAACTTATAGTTTAAGCCGGTGCTTATGTACTGGTGTTAAATATTCAGTTTATTCCAGTTAAAAGTACTTAATAACAGAGCGAAGTTAGTAAAGTGGCGTACGGAATTTCGGGTGTTGAAACTACCATTTTCGTAATTTCGTTAAGGTTTTTATCCAAAAATAGATAACCTTTATATTTTTCGAATAATAAATTGGAAAATTATCACGAGTAATTTACGATAAAAGAAAAATGCAAGTTAATGCCTTGTTTTATTGTTGTGGTTGACACCCGTATAGACACACCCACACATACAAAATTTGTCTACTGTGATAAAATGTGCAGGTTTATCGTTATTGTCTGTAGCGGGCATTACAATAATTATTATATAGTAACATAACTTATGCAAGTGCCAAAAAATATATTTAATCGAAAACCTCAAATTCCAAGTCATTTTGCCGTTGTTATTGCAAAGTTTAATGAACAAAATATTGAATCGGTACTAAAGCTAATAAAACACTACAAAATCTAAGAGTGGAACTCTTAAACCATTTAGGTGCAATCTATTTAAGATTTGCAAGCATTACTGTAAATTTATGCGGAAAAAAGTCGTTTTAAATTGGATATTTTATTATAAGTAAGGTTTTGTTTTATGTAACACTAGCTTTTGCCCGCGACTTCGTCCGCGTGGAACAATACTTTGGGACAATACGTTGAACAATACTAAAACAATAATATCGCTGAAATTTACCCGCGACTTTATTTATGACTAACGAAAGCGGAATCCTATTTTTTTAAACGGAACCCTAAAATAAAAGTAGCCTATGTACCCTATAACATCAGCTATCTGCTAGTGAAAGTCCCGTGAAAATCGGTCCAGCCGTTTCAGAGATTAGTCGGAACAAACAGACAGACAGACCGACTTACAGACAGACAGATGGACAGACAAAAATTAAAAAAAAATGTATTTTGTTGTAAGTACCGAATATACTTTCAGATTCATTATGTAAAAAGCTGTTAATTTGAAGTTACAAACAGACACTTAAATTGTATTTAACTGTATAGATGTATAGATATTATAATGTATTATATTTTAAGATATTATCAATTTGATGTTTAAAAAATAACTAAACTATTTAACTAAACTAAACTAAACATTAACCCGCACGCGCACCCCGCCTTGGTGACGCCCACTTCGCAACGGGCCGTGCAGCAGAAGTCGTAATATTTTAATTTCGCCATAACTTCAAAACCAAACGTCCAATTTTAATCATTCAAAAACCAAATATTATCTACATAAACTGTACTTAGTGATGAAATGAATTATTTTGATAAGGATTAATAACATGAGTAAAATAAACGCGTTTAAATGTAGTCCAAAAAAAATTCAAGATTTCTAAATAAAAAAATGGTTGTTGTGCCTCACTCAACATAGATAGGTATAGTGTGTTGCAGACTTTTTTGTAGATATTTATAAGATCTACAATTAATTAGAACATTTTATGGTTCTATCTTTTATAGTTTAGGCAGCGTACGCAAAATAAGTAACTTTTCTGGTTGATTTTTTACACCTTGTGTCCGAAAAACCCAAATATCTTACGGAACCCTATTTTTTTCCAAAATAAAATTTAGCCTATGTTACTCGTGGATAATGTAGCTTTCGAATGGTGAAAGAATTTTTGAAATCGGTCCAGTACTTTTTGAGCCTATTCATTACAAACAAACAAACAAACAAACATACAAACAAAGTTTTCCTCTTTATAATATTAGTGTAGATTTCTCGAATAAATTATTATCTTACACTCTTACATCGCAACAAGGTGCTTTACTTTAAAATATTAATTTATTTCAAGACTCTTAAAAAACTTTAATTAAAATAGCCTCTTAAATAAGAAAGTCTTGTGCAAACTATGTAAGACGGAAAGGGTAAAGGCGTAAAGGTGAAACTAATATAAAAATTAACTTAACTCTACCTTTATACTAAAACTGGATAATTTGCTAAGACTCCCTCATAAACGCTAGCTCTCACAATGCTACAATCAGACCTTATGCATAAATTTGAATTTTCAATTAAGAATACTTTGTAGAAAATTTTATTAGACGTAAAGAGAAACCTTTGGTCTCTTTAGACGAAATACCGAGGTATTAAAGAACAGGGAAAGTGTGGAGTGTTAAATATTATAAATAAATGTTAAAATATTATAAATTACTTTATGCGACTTAGATATTTCATAATATAATATTATGTTTTTCGTTTAACTCGAGATCATATCTCTTAGGTAACTATTATTAATTAATTGCACGCGGCCTGATTTTACACTTTCGTCCCATATTTTATCCACATAGGGGCAGAAAAACGCTAAAATTTGTAATTTATAAATTTTTCCGCACTCAATTCATCCGAAATATCATGCAATATGTCCAAGGAATAAAAAGTTTCATACAAACTTATCACCTTTTTTACCCCCTTGGGGATTTAATTATGAAAAATCCTTTCTTAGTAGATGTCTGCGTCATATGAAAAATACGTGTGCAAAATTTCAAATTTCTAGCCTTAGAGTAGGAGCAAACGGTGCGTTGCGGCGCGTCGCCGCATTACAAACGCCATACAATTTTTGTAGCGGCATACAAATAACTGCTATTTGTATGGCAAACCACCTGCGCCGCGGCGCACAGTGGTTCAAGCGCGGAATTAATTCAATTTTAAGGTGGTTGACTGAAGTCGAAATTTTTATTTTATATCTATAAAAAACACTAGGAATGACCCTAGTCTAACAGATTTTGAGTAAATTATTTAATTTTATAAAAAATTTTGACCACTAAAGTCATACAACTGAACGCGTTCAAACAACTCGTGCCTTGCAGACGGTATCCCTCAAAAAGTAGCCACTTTTTCAGAAATTTATTTTTACAGTTTTAAAGAAGCATAAATATTGTTATTGTAAATTAAATAATATTTATGATTTCTATTAAATTGCCTAATAACTTTTGAGCTTTACGCAATTGATAATTTATTCGCCTAAATATAACATTCAATTGACTATAGATTTTTTTCCTCCAGGATCCTCGGGTTCTAATATAGTAATAAAAATAGCTTAACTATCTAAAATTGTTAATGAATTCATTTTAGCTGCAAATATGTGCAAACTTTTAAATAATACCTACTCAATTATGTAAATAGCAAATTTTTCAGAACAAAATATCAATATGCTCATTTGATGTTATTGAGGTGTTTATTGAGGCTATTAATTTGAAAATATTAGCTGAAACCTACCCTTATTCTGTTATTACTACAAAAAATAATAAATAATAACTATGCCTACTACCTACACCTACTAAGTAGTAGTAGATATCATTAAAATTGTATGTAGTATGTGTATACACATACGATATACATCTACAACCTAGACCTACACCCACACCTACTTCCTACACCTACACTACCCATAATATAACCTTCTGGTGATACGATAAATAGTTATCGTAAACTGATGGTTTAAGTAGTTACTAATATCGCTCTTCAATTACTTCTGTGATTTCTTTTAAAATATGGAATTATACTGGTCTGCAAAATTCTGTAGAAGATTGGATTTTACTATTTCAATGTACTGTGAAGTCAGTATTATAATTTGTTTTGGGACAAAATTCGGTAGATTTACTGAGTACATTCAGAGTACATGTTGAATCAATCCAGGAAGTGTTCGCGTTTTACAAAGGTACATAGTGCCCACTAATTAACACAATTTTTTCTAAATACTTATAGGAGATTTCAGCACAATATGTTCTCTTTATGCCTAATTATTTTTTGTTGTCGAATTTTGCTCATTATATTTTTATTATAATATTTAATTTTTTTATATATTATTATTAAAACAATACGTATGTTTATTGTACATTATACATATATTATACAACTAGCGACCCGCCCCGGCTTCGCACGGGTACAATACTGATACTAATAGTGATATAATAGTAATATGTGTGTTAGTCTATAAGGTATTTATAATATGGGCCTATACCGCCCGAAATAAATGGTACTTTTTTAATTTAATTTATTACTACATAATGTCGCCCACTTCGCAACGGGCCGTATAGCAGAAATCGTAATATTTTAATTTCGCCATAACTTCAAAACCAAACGTCCAATTTTAATCATTCAAATACCAAATATTATCTACATAAACTGTACTTAGTGATGAAATAATTTATTTTGATAAGGATTAATAGCATGAGTAAAATAAACGCGTTTAAATGTAGTCCAAAAAAAAAAATCAAGATTTCTAAATAAAAAAATGGTTGTTGTGCCTCACTCGACATAGATAGGTATAGTCTGTCGCGGACTTTTTTGTAGATATTTATAAGATCTACAATTAATTAGAACATTATATGGTTCTATCTTTTATAGTTTAGGCAGCGTACGCAAAATAAGTAACTTTTCTGGTTGATTTTTTACACCTTGTGTCCGAAAAACCCAAATATCTTACGGAACCCTATTTTTTTCCAAAATAAAATTTAGCCTATGTTACTCGTGGATAATGTAGCTTTCGAATGGTGAAAAAATTTTTGAAATCGGTCCAGTACTTTTTGAGCCTATTCATTACAAACAAACAAACAAACAAACAAACAAACATACAAACAAAGTTTTCCTCTTTATAATATTAGTGTAGATAAACATACGTATACTTTCATTTAAACACCAAAAATAATTAATTTCACCGCCCCATACAACTTGAACCACTGTGCGGCGCCGCAACGCATCGTGTGCTCTTCCAGAGTTTGGCCTGTGCGTTGATACATCAGTCAATCAGCTTTGCCTTTTATTTAATATATAGATATATCAACACGTAAAGCAAAAACTTTCAGTACAGTTTTACGAGCATTGTGCAACGGGGGAAGTATGAAATTTGGACGGAAAATTAAAGTTTATGTGAAGGAAGGTGTACAGAAAGATAATATAATAATGCTTAGAAAGACATATGATTAATAAAAATAAAAACAACACACACTACCTCAGATTATTATCAACACACACCGTGCGTTTGATAGCTGATACAATTTTATTACACGTTGACGTTAAAAGAGATGTTCAAAAAATGTATGAGGCCTGGGCCAGCCGTACGTACAGTATATATAAATATACCTACATAATATAGTAACCGTTTCCTATTCTTTATTTTGTTTAATTTCACTTCGTTTCCATATACATTTAAATTAACTTCGTCAAGGAGAGCAACACAAAGTAAAATAAAACATGGCGGATCAGATCAGAATTAACTAAAGAATGTCATTTTGTCAATGACCTCTTCGTAAAACTGTCTACTACGTCAAAAGTCAAGTCCAAACAACTGTCATGGCCGCCCTAAAAATAGTGTTCTCGCAATAAAAAACTCTTCAATTAATCATTTTTGTACGCATGTACCCTTCTTCAAATGATTTTTTTCGTATTTTTATGATATTCCCATATTTTTTTCCTATTTACCTATGTAGTGTACATAGAACTGGCCCAAAATCAAACATCTCTTTTGTCAGTCTGTCACAACATGATAATATACAGTTTCGATGCAGTCTCATTAATTTAATGAAACATCTACACGGTATTCTCATAAACGTTAAAACTCAAACTAAAATGCGTTGCGACCAATCAATGGTCCAAACTCCAAAATCAATTTATTGACAATTCATTCATTTGTAATCCATTGAAAGTAAATTGAGAGCCTGTTAAATACGAGTTGAAGAATGCTTAAAAATTTAATATATTTTCCGATTTTTATTAAAATAAATACTTAATTTTTATTTACTATAAATGCGTGCATACATTAAACATCATCTTTCATTATCTTACAGCCAACATCTCAAAAAAGAACTGGAAAACGTGTTGGAAATCCCGTTTCATTTTGGTACCTATTTATTTTCGTAGCAAAATGTTTCCACCACTGTCGCTATTCCTCAAAAGACACCCCAAAACGGCTGAAAGGCGCTCGCGAGATATCTTAAATGAGTTTCGTTATCTGCTGCAAAAGAAAATGGGTTTAATAGTTAACAGAGATCCCAAAGGCGCTAAAAATTCACTCAAAGATTTCGGATAATATTTTTTTTAATCTTATGTTCGCTTAGCAGATAAATTTCCCTTACATTTCCCTTGGTACAGTTGAAAAATAAAGAATGCTAGCAATCCAGACTTGGCTTAAAATGTATTCTTTCGAATTTACTACTTTCTTGCACTGTCTTGAAATTAGTTTTTTTAGTGTTTTGTTGGCTCTGAAATCAATTATAAATAGATTTAATATAATATTATTAACACCTGAGTTTTATTTCCGCTTTTGGTCTAAGCTTGTTTGTAATAAAGTATACTAAGTTTTATATTACTTTGTTGCATGAAAACTTTATAATACTATTATATTATAGTCTAGGACATCGTTTCTCAACCGGTGGGTCGCGACCCTCGGGGGGTAAAGTTTGTTTTTAAGGGGGGTCGCAGTCTGTTGAAAAATAATAAATACAAACTATATATAGGTACAAAAGATTCGTTTATCTTTTGTGTCGAACGTCGAAAAAATCATGAACGCGGTCATAAGATTTTTTACTTAACTTTTTGGCTTTTTCGTGGGTCGCGACATAAAAAAAGTTTGAGAAATGATGGTCTAGGATATAGAAATAAATAAAGTATTACGTCCAAAACATACTGTATTAGGTCCCCCAGCTCTATGCAAAAGACCTTAGTCTACAAGACGACCGTGAAAGATAGTCTGAAGAATGCCAGAGAGGCCATAAACTTTAGGTGTCTCTTACAATAGATTTATATTCATGGCACTATCTCTGGCGCGTAAAATTTCGGCCAGCGGCGATTCCGATGGCATATGTAATTTTGTTTGAATAAGTAAGGGGAGGACAAAGGATATTTGATCTTCCTACTCATAATATAAATAAAGTCCGCAAGGAATATTTATGGATTCATAAATAGATTTCAAACGATAAATGGGTTCAGAGATTAGATTGATTTTGTTTTTCGGGTATTGGGATGGTTTATTTCTATAAATATGGGGGTGTCCACTCACTGTCCAGTTCACGATGTTATTTATATTTAAATTGTTTTGAATTTTCACGCAAGTTGGTTAAATACGAGCAATACAAATTTTGTTGGTTAAAAAATAAAACATTAAACACGGATTTTTAATTTTTTTTTATCATTGTAGGTATCAGATCACACATTTATCATTAGTTTAATGACAAAAACAGCAACATGGATTATCGTATCTGTGGTGTAAATATTTTTATGAATAGGGCTGTAGGTGACTAATACCTACCTTTTTCAGTAAATAAATAATACTAAACAATTTATTTCATAAACAATCGACGTTTCTGGAACAATTCTGTGTGGTTTCAATTTGGTATAGTTGTTGGAACAGGACTTAGACATTCGGTTACAAAACAATAAACAAACGTCTGTACCCTGGGTTCCAAATAACAACTAAAGTCCCATTTCTATGAATGCGTAATGCTTAGTTACTTAATAAAAAAAAAAGTCGGGCATCGAATCCACATCCACAAACAACAAAAAATGAAAGATTTCAAAACTCAAGATAGAATATGACGTACATTTGACAAAACAAATCTTCATACATTCAAAAGTTATACCATCTTCGTTTTCATAATACTTCAAATGTCAGCCATATTGTTACCATACAACAAATATCAAAATGGCCCCAAAAATCTTAAAAGCGGGGGGCCATAACTGGAGACATTTTTTGCATTAACATGCCTCGTCTATAATATATACGTTTGTGCAAAAATATATTAGTTATTGTTCAGGATTCTATTGTTTAAAAAAAACTCCCAAAAAATATTTTCCCATAAAGATGTCTAACACATTTTTATGGATCCTATTCAACCGACCGTATTGAACATATCAAGTTGTAAAGTTATTATATAACACGACCTCAATATTGGAAGTGATCACATACATTCAGGCCGTAATAATTGAACACTAGTAAATTTGTGCAACTTAGATCTAAAAGCAATTTCGGACAGTTTTACGACTGGTCAGTTTGTGAGTTCGTTCTTTATTGTTCGAAACGCAATCGAGATCCATCTAGTGGCAATAAAAAAGGGTGTTATTTGAGAAAGAAGATTTACCGAGCCTTTACATTAGTGGTATAACTTCGTTTCTATTGCAAAAGCGTCATTTTACGCGTTAGGGTCTATTCACACCGAAATAAAACGATACGGGACACGGCGCGGTATTTTAAGATAGTTATTCAAAATTGAACTTTTTTTTATTACACAAAAAGATACACGTTTCATTGATCGAATTTAAGAGTTCGAATGTCAAGTTGTCAGTGTATGACTGATGTTATATAATAATAATAATATCTATGGACGCTTCACACCACGTCAATCTGGCGCCGTGCTAAGTATCCAAAGAACTTGTGTTACAGGTACCAGACAACGGGAAGTATATTTAATACGTTTATACTATACATATATTTAAGATATTTATTATATTATACACATATTTAATACACATCCATGACCCAGGAACATCGAATCCTGCCGAAGGAACAAAAAGTTATTCTGAACTTTTTGTTCCTTCGGCAGGATTCGAACCTGCGACCTCCGGCTTGAGCACCAAAGCGCTAAACCACTGAGCCACAGAGGTCTTCAAACGACAAATATGAAACGTGTTACATATGTACCCCCTATGAAATATGGACTTAGCACAGAATTGCCGAATACCACTATATGGGAATCATCATCATCAAGCAGTTGCAGTCGAACTTGCTCTTGGACTATAATTAACATATAACATATAATAATTGAAGCCGCCCCTTGGACTATAAAGAAAATACATGTCGTGCAGTTTCTTCATAAATGACGAAATAAATCGTCTTATACTGGAAATGCTGACGCCGCATCATCGTGGTGGTCCCAGCTCCGTGGGACCGTGAATTTGGTGTTAACTTGGACACTTCAGATCTTACATCGGTCAAAGTCGGTAGTCTTAATTTAGTTATAATTCTTGAGTTTAGATCCAACATAGATCTGATTCATCTAATTAAGTTTTAATATAAAATAATTTGTAATTTTAATGTTTCAATAAATCTTTTAAATTAAATCGTTTTTTTTGGAACTCCCGTTCGAGAACACTATAAGTGGCGCAGTCGGTAGGATTTTTCCAAAATTACGGAAAAATTAAAGAACCTTCGAAAGTGTTCCGGGAGTAATAAATTCGGGTGTGTGTGAGATCCAGAAATCGATCCAGCAGAGACCAGAATGTACATGATACTACTACTATGCCTACTGACACAACTGACTCAAGGACAGGACGTGACAATCAACAGCCTGCAAGACGGTCCAGGAGTACTTCCGTTTAAATTAGGAAATGCTAAAATCATATCCCACTACCACTCTTTTCTTAGTAAAATAGATCTGTCTGAAATACACTCACAAATTAAATTAGTGAAAATGCAACTTTATCAAGCACGTACCGATTTAAGTAATCAGACAAATTCCTTATACGAACCCCATATAGAGTACCTTACATCGAAATTGGATAGAGTTTTAGATCAGTTATATACATTTGAGGCCGACCGTAAAAAACGAGGTCTCATTGACGGACTTGGTTCAATAATTAAAAGCATTTCGGGTAATTTGGATTATACAGACGCAATTAAATATAATAATGCCATTGAAGTTTTAAGTAAAAACCAGCATAAATTAGAGTTGGAAATTAATAATCACATAAGCTTAAATAAAGAATGGACTTTGAAAAATTCCAAAATTTTAGAAAATATTACATTAAATCAAAATAGAATAGCTAAAACTTTGGATTTGATAATTAATAGTGATAGTAATAAGGACAACGAATATATTAAATATTCTCATTTTGCGCAACATTTAATTATTCTTAGTGATAATATAGATAAATTATCTGAAGAAATATATAGACTTGAAAATACTTTAGCTTTTATTAGAATAGCCGGTGCACCGCACTTTGCTTTAAATATTGATGATTTAAAATTAATGATAGATAAGTTAAGAATATTATATTCTAAGATTCAAATTATTGACGTAGATACTAGATATTTTTATGATTTTATTAGGTTAGCATATTTTTATGCAGATAATTATATAGTTATAGTATATAAGATTCCGATTGTCTCTTCCTTAGCATATGATTTGTATAAACTATCCCTTGTACCCAATAAATATAACCAAATTCTTCTACCTGCCTCACCTTACCTAGCAATCTCTGGTGACGATTCTAAGTACATGGAGGCTGAATGCCCGAAGGTAAAAGAATGGTACATCTGCCCATCAGTATTAAACTACAGAGTAACAGAATACCCCGAATGCATCCATCACCTAATCACTAAGCAAGAACTTCACGCATCGTGCAAGATAACTACCGTCACCCTCACTAAAGGAGCAGTTGAACATCTTGACGATAGACATTTTACTATGAATTTTCCGAACATCACGAAAGTTAGAACATCATGTGGCCAAGAACAATACAGAAGCCTACAAGGAAGCTACTTAACAATTATTCCAGTAAATTGCTACTTCAAGACGTCTACATTCACAATCTTCAACTCCGATGATCACATAAAAGGCCACCCTCTGAAAATCATAGAACTACCGAAGTATCAAGAACTGAATGAAAGCACATATCACACACATGCAACCTTAAACTCAATCGATCTCCAGAATCTTCACGCTATTAATGAGAAAATTATATTCCAAAACCCAATAAAACTAGACAAGAGTTTACAACAAAGTTTGTACCATACAACCATTCCATTTTATACAATATCGATTGCAGTTATACTATGTGCATTATACATCTTATACAAATATGTACATAGAAGAAGCCTTCGCAAAACTCACGACGTAGAAGACATCAGCGATATACCTCTGAAAAAAAGAAGACCACGTCCTGCTGAAATAGAAATAGATCACAGCGATATTTCGGCAACTTTATCAAAACTTTCGAAATAGTCGCCGAACTGTGGGGGGAGGTGTTACATATGTACCCCCTATGAAATATGGACTTAGCACAGAATTGCCGAATACCACTATATGGGAATCATCATCATCAAGCAGTTGCAGTCGAACTTGCTCTTGGACTATAATTAACATATAACATATAATAATTGAAGCCGCCCCTTGGACTATAAAGAAAATACATGTCGTGCAGTTTCTTCATAAATGACGAAATAAATCGTCTTATACTGGAAATGCTGACGCCGCATCATCGTGGTGGTCCCAGCTCCGTGGGACCGTGAATTTGGTGTTAACTTGGACACTTCAGATCTTACATCGGTCAAAGTCGGTAGTCTTAATTTAGTTATAATTCTTGAGTTTAGATCCAACATAGATCTGATTCATCTAATTAAGTTTTAATATAAAATAATTTGTAATTTTAATGTTTCAATAAATCTTTTAAATTAAATCGTTTTTTTTGGAACTCCCGTTCGAGAACACTATAAGTAACGTGTATTTTTTGTGTAGTAAATAAGGTTCAATTTTAAAGTGCAGCACAGCATAGCGTCGCGTATCGTCATGGTGTAAACTGACCATTACAGGCATTTTGCTGTATGTGCGTCGAATCAAATTGCTTTTATTCAGGTCGCTTTTACGAGGACCACCTGGACTATTAAAATAATTGTCAGCTACTTATTTAAAACCCTTGGAAATTCGTACTTCGGCACGAAGGGTCCATTCCACCTGAGAAAAACCACGGCCACTTAAAAATCTTGTGTTACGCTTGCCATGTAGCTACGCACCTGTAACTCCACAGGTGTTGCGTTTATCTATCGACAGCGGTAAATATGTACCATCAGATGATTCGCCGGCTCATATTTCACAAAAAAAAAAACAACACTCAAAGTAGCAGTACGCATTTTGAAATATTTTAACGTAGGTAGTTCGTGCAGTACATTGTGCTACTTAAAATGTACACCACAAAGTAGCGCTCATTTCAAAGTAAATAAAATTATCTCGTGCACAAAGGAAATAGCCTCCAAAATTTTAATATTTACTGCTTACTGTCGACCAATGCACGTTTTTTATTTTCATATTTTCGATATACCCACATCAAACCTGGTAAAATTATAATTATGTAGTACAGAACTAGTATTTAGGCATACATATATGGTACTAGATGTTGACCGCGACTTCGTGCGCGCAAAACGAAATCTTAAAGGAACCGTACATTTTTCCGCAGTAAATAGTAGCATATGTGGTGGTGGTGGTCTATTCTATATCTGTGACAAATTACATCAAAATCGGTACGGTACTTTCGGAGCCTATTCAAAGCTAACAAAAAAACCTTTCCTCTTTATTATATTATTATTATTAATAATAATAATAATAAGACATTTATTCAAAGAAAGTTTGGACATTACACTACACGACTACATTACGTTAAGATTAGGTAATAATTAATTACAGAGTTGCTAAGGCATAGGTAGGTGGTGTAATGCTCAAACCAATGAAAAGGAGCCAACTCAGGTAAATGACTGAGGAATACCACAGTCCCTGATATTCTGTGGATCCGAACCTGTTGTCAGGCGTGAGACAGACCACTCAAGGCGACAGCGCAGTGATATACTTACATAAAATAAATATTATTTTATATAAGTATTAGTATAGACAAACAGTAGTCTGCCTTTTAATTAGTTATCTCTTAGTAATACTGAAAACCTTGCAAAACAAGACGTAAAGGACAGGGACCTATAACTCTACTAGCCTCCTGAAAAAAGTGAATAGAACCCAAAATAAATTGAAATCGATTTCGGAAAAACCGTGAATCCTATATCAACTTTGATGGAGTTTATTTTTTAACTGTCTGTCAACACCCTTTGCGTGTCATCGACCTCTTCGATTGGAGGGTAGATTTCGTAATTGTCAAGGTAAGCTATCATCGTAACGTATACGGGGAGTTAGATATTTAAATTACAGATTGTCATTCCATCGGTGGATATTGATTGTTAACTTTCTTTAAAGAGATTTTATAGATGGATACTGATTAATGTATTTTAAGGCTTTTATTATAAGTAGAGGTCGCCCTATGCCCGGAATTGGACCATAATTTCATGTTCATGTTTTAATTTAAAAGTTTCAAATTTTTTAGATTTCTTTTGCCTCTTAAAAACGCAATAAAATATGTAAACGTTTTTAATGGAGTGTGAAAGATAATCGACACTCATTGAAAATTGTGTCAAACCTACTGTAATTTATACAAAAATGCCACTTGATTGAGATAGTGTGTGTTGCTGATATTTTCATTAATTTCGTGTATTTTTCTAAGCTTTATTTAAAGGAATTTTAGCTTTTCGCACGCCTTCCTCAGCATAAACTTTAATTGTGCCAACTTTCACTCTAATCCGTACGCACAATTCTCGTAAACCTGTACTTGAAGTTTTTGCTTTATGTATTAATATTAGAATGATTGATTGTTTGCTAAAAACTCATAAGAGTGTGAAAAGCTGCTCAAAACTCAAGGTACTAATAGCTTAAAATAATACTGACTAATAAAAATATTTTGCGTGAGAAATGTACCGCCTCTTCCTAATTTATTTGAGCGCACAATTTTTCTTTGGGGAGCATATGAATGATTACTCAATTTACACAAAATAAATTGTTACATGTGAAAATAGGCGGATGTCATTTTGGTAATTAAATATTAGTCATGGCGCGCCCCAGGGCTCGGTCATCGGTCCGGTTTATTATTAGATCGTGGTGATAGTGGCACTTATCTTGCGGGGTTCTATTAACCTATCCGAGCGGTAAAGATAACCCGATTGTCCCTAACCCGGAATATATTCCGGATCCTGATTCTGAGGTTTATGCGATATAATTTGAAAATGTCGTCAGATTTTCAGAATTCGGCCTAAGAAGTAACTGAGAGTCATGAGATGGTTTTTTAGTTTGAGTGCGACAATTATTTTTCTGCCTAAACGTCTTTACATAATCAGTGGATCATGTGCCTGAAGTATTCGTAATTGATTTTTGGAGACCTTACATAATAATGTGACCTAACGCAATATAAGGATATCATCTGCTCGTAGAAGGCACATACTTAACGACTATTTTTATATAACGACCACCGACTAGTTTACAATCAGACAATATTTTTAATGAAAGTACTATAATATTAGTATTATGTTGATGATGCTAGCGTTTAATGTATCACGCCAATGCAAAAATACGCATGTATAGATAAACATTTGCACGAATTATTTTTCAGCCACAACTCGACGTGCGTTAATGCCGCCATTATGATAATAAGGACGTGAAAACAATTTACAAATAATGGTTAACCTATATAATGAAGATTTCATCTGCAGCCCGTAGATTTGTGGTTTGGTCTCATTTGCGTAAACATTGTGAATAGTAAATTTAAACGCCGAGGGAAATCGTTAAAATTTATTTTTGCAATCATTGTTCCGATTAAAAGTAATTGTGGCATACTGAATTTGAGGTCGGCTTTTTGCATGTGACATTATGACGTAGGATAATTCTGGAGATTGTTGACAATGAATGCAGAGGTAAATATTTGTAATAATTCGGTTGTTTTAATTAGTATATAGTCAGCTGTTGATAATTTACTAAAAATTATCAACTGACCTGTATGTCACGGTAATATATACGACGGTTCATGAGATATCGCCTCGTGTGGTATTGATAGACAGACGGGCGCACAGCGGAGTGTTAGTTTACAAAACGTTAAAAACGCAGCCGCTAGTCGCCACCTATACTTTTTTTTTTAAATTTTTTGTTTGTATTAATAAATAACTATACATAAAGTGCAACTTACGTCCTAGTCGTAGGACTAGGACTAGGTGTAGGTGTAGATCTACACCTACTCCTATAACCTACACCTTTTCTCCAATATTTATATTGAGTTAGTTATAAATAGTATAACTAATACGACTTTCTTTTATATACGTATATTTTTTTATTTTTTTTTTATAAAATAAGGGGGCAAACGATTGATATTGATACTAGCTATCCTGACACACGTTGTGTTGTCTTAAATATGAACTGTAATGAATAAATAACGATACCTACTCCTATAACCTACACTTTTTCCAACATTTCTTACTGTATAAATATTCCCCAAACTTCCACAATTATTTCAAGACCAAAATTAGCCAAATCGTTCCAACCGTTCTCGAGTTTTAACAATACATTGTATTTGGTACTACCTACCTAGATGGATCAGTCAAAAACCAAAACATATTTAGTTTCTAGTTAAACCAGGCAAAAATGGCAAACACTAAAACATTTACGCATCATCCAATGGAAACTGCAAAACAAATAAACTCACTGCAATACATTATTGGCATATGAAAAGGATCTAAATGTATACTCTGTCGTAATTAATGAGGTGGGGAAGTACAATAAAATAGCTTTAATTAAAGATGCAGCGTCCATCTTTAATTTGCTAGGGGTGGAAGGACATCGATGGATTGCTGTTATTTTTTTTATTGAAAACGACTTTGGATTTATTTTCAGCACGAAATGGCTTTGTGGCAACTGTCGACTTGTTTAATAAATTATATACAATATATCTACTATTAAATACAAGGAAACTGAGCAGTTAAAATTTTTCTTCTAAGAAAGTAACCGGCCATTAAAAATTACTATGCAAATGAAGAAAATAAAATTTAATTGAAATTTGAACTAGAAATAAACTCCTATCTGCGTCTCAATATTTAGGTGTTGTGTCGTTCCTCGTAAATGTTAACGCCACCATTATGGAAATTTAAAATTGGAACACCGCCAAAGAACACTCAAAATTATTTTATACGAGATAAAACAATTCAGCAGGTCGTTAGCAACTAATTATAATATTTTACATAATGGGTACACGTATCATTAAAAATTATCTTCCCATAATAGTAAGGCCGGAAAAGCACTTGTTACTATTTCTCTAATTCTCTAACTTTATATTATTACTAGACGTTGCCCGCGACTTCGTGCGCGCAAAAGTTAATTTCGCACAAACCGTAAATTTTTTCGCGATAAAAAGTAGCCTATGTCCTTCCCCGTGGTCTTCTCTACATCTGTGCCAAATTTCATCAAAATCAGTCCAGTAGTTTTGGAGCCTATTTAATGCAAACAAACAAACAAACTTTTCCTCTTTATAATATTAGTATAGATGATGACGATCGTGATAGACGAATAGTTTCTTTAAAAACCTTTCATTTATTTTCTTTGTCATTTCCTTTAGAAGCACTAATTTACATACGAATTTTATTCGTTTATTGTATGTACCTAAATTATCTCACGCTAAGAATCACACTTAAAAAAAAACATTTAACTTTATTTCTGCATACATTTTGTTATAAAATTATAAGTATTGACATAGTCGGTATTAATTTCATTTGGTACTCATGTGGGGAAGTGCGAGGAAGGCTCATAATTAGAGTAAAAGCGTCAGATCTACAACACTGGAGGCACCTCAAAGACTTACAATAGGTAATGTACTTAACTGTACGCATCATTACTTTGAAGCGAGAACAAGAAACCTATAGAGTTACCCTTTGTAATTAAATAAACATATTTTATAGATGTTATGGCGTAGTTATATGCAGAGACGCCTTTGTACATATTATACAATCGCATTTGCTTGCGGCTTCGCCCGCGTGAAATTGGGTTTTAAACGATATATTTATAATAATTTTTATCTTTCATCCCTTTCTCCCATCCCATTCTATATTTTAGCTATTATAGACGTTGAATATAATAAAAGGCTGAAATACGTAACTTACTATTTTAACTTATTAATTATTATACATAACTCATTATTTTTCCGTACTTAATTTACACGAAATATCATGCAAATATTATGTCCAAGGAATAAAAAGTTTCATACAAACATTCACCTCTATTTCGCCCTCTTGGTTGTTGAATTTTCAAAAATCCTTCCTGAGTGGATGTCTACGTAATATGACTTAAGGGTTTGGCCTCTGCGTTGATATATCAGTCAGTCCGATTTGCTGCTGCTATTATAAAAGTTGTATGTATAGATAGCCTATCTATCTACGTTGTTACCAATAATAATTAATAATGTATTGTTAACTTTATGGTGTTTATAAAGGCGAAAAGGACGTAATTTATTTCTGTTGAAAGAAAACCTTTTTACTTTTTAACATAACTTTAAAATAATAGAAATAACTATATTTTTTTACAAAAACTATAACCCGACTAAGGAAAATATATAACAAAATTATTATATTACCCGGGCTATAATAACGTAATAATAATATAATAATATAGGCTGTAAATTACGTGTCAATAAACTCGTAATAACAATTCTATTGACACCTAGTTTATTATAGTCGGGTCAGTAGCTTAGGCTCCATGGTGGAACAAACATACGTACATACATATATACAAACATAGACTGCCAAAATCATTACTCTTTCCTTTGGTAAAATGTAATTTGTATTAAGCAGATTGGCTCGTGAATCAATGGCTGATCTGTGCTTGGTTTGTATTTAGAATGTAGTAAAAATATTCAAAATAAAACTCCATCAAGTAACACCGTAATAGTGTGACCTCAAGTGTGACACACTCTACAAGTCTACGTGGGGTGTACAGCAAAAATAGTCAAAGGGTTTTAAAAGCATATCATAAGGTAAGAAAGCGATTTTATCACACCAACCCTCCCGCGTCACTATAGTTCGCCCGTAGAGGATAAAGTACATTTATCTAAATGGAAGAGGCGCTCGGGCACTCCGCTAAACGACAGCCTTAATTTTCCCAAAGTAATAATTAGGAGCGAAGGTTCGTAGGGCGTAACTCAGACAGCTGCTGCTAAATTTTTAAACACCTCTAAGTATAAAGTCCGATATAATTGTATTAAGTTTGAATCGATGAAACGCCTGATGATAATTTAAGTTTCAAAGGTGAATAAGCTTACGAGTAACTTCGAGTGTAATCATAAATTAATGTTAAGCGTATCATTTAATTAATATAATAGTTATTGTTTTATTTGAGGCAAGGTGAAGGATTTTGAAGGAAAGGTTGCTCATATAACATGGACCAACGTTTCCAACGTAATTTAAAAAAAGCATGCGAATTATCTTTTCTTAATTTTACTATATTTTAACATCTTTTTTATTAGGTAAAAGTTAAAAATGTAATCGGTAAAGTTTAAGGTAAAAGTTTGGAAACATTATTATTTATCACTTCATTTATCTTGAAAACAGTATTTAAAAATAACATATTTTAATTTATAAATCGGTGTTCAAGATATATAATTACATTAAAGCGAATTAATTTTGAAGATTTTATCTTATAAAGATTCTTCGGCGATTAATTTCGTCTCAGATCGCTACGGTTATTAATGAATTTTTTTCGGTCTCTCCAGCTATTTCGTGAGCCAACCAATTTCTTTAAAGCTCTTCTTCGCTTGCTTTAGCCTAATTAGCTAAAAGATTACAAGATAGCTACGGGACATTTTTTGATGTAAAATCTTGTAAATTATTCTCATTAACATTTTATCTTTTAAGTGTATTTGGCTTTAACTTTGAACAAGTAATTTAATCAGTTCTTATTAAGCGTCTTACTTTTAACTGTTTAATTAAAGTAATAATCCATATTTTTTTCACTTTCTCGTTATTGGTTACATACATAATATAATGATATACTCCTATCAATGTATATTTAAATTCTTTACCAATAATATTATAAATTTGAATGCGATTTGAAAGGCGAAGCTGCTAAATCTAGTATTAATTAAACTCGTTTATTTTTCTATCTATAGAAAAGTTATTTCTGTCTTCTTAGTAAGTATCGATACATCTTTAGTTTTCCTTTCGACCCCAAATGCTTATTTGACAGCTGAGCGTTATTTTCTATTGATGAGCAGCTATTTGTCCTATCTTAATTGCCCTGTACATACACAAGTAGGGATTAAAGATCGTTCGGAAGGAATGTTCGGGTTCAGGAATACCTAAACTCAATTAAGTTAACCAAAACACAATTACAAATGATTACAATCCAGAAAATGTTCATCCCTGGCCTCGTTTTCTTTGTACAAATTGTTTAGGACTGATTATAGGACTGATTCTTGAACGCTTCCTATAATAAAATGCTAATATGATATTTTCTAGTATCACATGAATCAAATTCAATTCACATGAATTCGATTCATGTTATACTAGAAAATATTATAATGTTAGCATTTTCTTATAGCAAGCGTTGAATTTAAAATAATTGTTACTGAATCACAAATGATACCTAAAGCCTTTTCTCAAAAAAGTAACAAGTTAGACAAGAGTGAAAACTTAATGTTTATACCCTTTTTTCTACTTTACAATTTTTGTAGCTTGTAATATATAAAAAAAAACATTAACCCTTCACCGGTGTCCTAGTAAAATGTAATTATGATATGCGATGCATTTGGTACCGTAACTAACCCGGAGCGTGGAACAGACAACCTCCTCCGTTAGTTCCGCGCACATGCACCTCTCTAATTGGTACCAACGGGGCACTGCATTTGGACATTTGAACATGGAGTTTACGCTTTAATTTTTTAATTGTTTGGGCCCTTTAATTTATTAAACACTAGCTGGTGTCCGTAACTACGCTTGTGAAGAACTAACAGAAATGGAACCCTATTTTTAAACGGAACCCTAAGATAAATTCGCGTAAGTTACTCCTCATATTATCATCAACTACTTATCTGCCAGTCTGCCAGTAAAATCAGTACAGCCGTTTTAGAGATAAACCGAAACAAACAGAGAGACATAAATTAAAATTATATATTTTTATTGTAATAAATACTTTTGAGTTAATCGAAACCGTTCGTGTCTATATATAAATTATATTAAACTCAAATAAAGTGGAAAAGTGTACAAAAAGTTGTGAGATAATTTATTATTATGAATATGAATTTCCACTGGCTCTCAGTACACTTAATCAGTTATATTCTGATTTTTAGATTTGGGGATTTATTGGAGTGATTTTATGAAATTAGGAATGAAAGTATGTGTTTCGAGGCGCAGAATATTATGTTGTAGCATGTCGTTAACAGCCTCCGTGGTCTAGTGGTTAGAGCATTGGTTCGCGACTCGGATTTTGGGTTCGATTTCCGCATTGAAACAACAAAAAATGTTGTTTCCAAGTTTGATTAGGACAACGCAGGCTGATCACCTGCTTATTGTTTGACAAGAAAGATGATCCATGCGTCGGATGGGCATGTAAAAAGTCGGACCTGCGCCTGATCTCTCGTCAGTCGTGTCGGTTATCCGTCCCACTGGATTATGAGAGTAAAGGAAGAGAGAGTGCTCTTGTGTACTGCGCATATACTTGGGCTCTATGAAATTACTCTTGCGTAACTGGCCTGGTTTCTGGTTGGATATGGGGGGAAGTTAGTTGTATCATGTAAGATGTCAGATATTACACATCATATGCGAAGCTTTTTTTGTTAAGTAGTTCCAGTTACACTGCCAAAATTAATCTCCACTTAACTAATAAAATTGCTCTCTAAAACATGCAAGATCACGGAGCATTTCAATTTAAGCGAGTCAACAATCATTAATCTTTGTTAATGAAATCGAACCCCAAATTAAATACCAACAAACCCTTTAGTAGTTTAAAAGGTTACATATTACGGGCAATGGCGACTAGACAGGGACAAAGTGACGTCATCAATACGTTTGCGGAATGCGGGTAGGTGCAAAATTAGCACGAGATTGATACGAGTATCGGTTTACCCTTGTTATTGGAAACGTTTATTGTTTGTAATATGAACTTCAAAACTATGACATTTTTGGAATATCAAAAAGGTATACCTTTGTTTTTATATAGGAAAAAGATTTTTGCTCGGAGTTTTAGTAGAACGATAAATAAAAATTATAATAGAAAAATAAACAAAAACAATAATAAAAATATTCGTCTGTTAATAATTTGCTAACAACGCAAACAGTCGCTAACCAAGCCGCCAACCGGATTCGACATTTAAAAATCGAAAGCAACGAAAGCTGAAAGGACACATATAATATCTTAAAAATGCGCAGTTTCTAGGGATTAAAATTAGCTAGATCGATTTTATTCCCCAAAACTCAATGCATACTAAATTGAATGGAAATACTTGCAGCCGTTTCCCAGATTCCATACAATATTTTCTAATTATATATAAGACTAGACGTTGCCCGCGACTTTATACGCTCAAAAGGACATCGCAGGAACCATGCATTTTGCCGCGATAAAATAATTTTGTCTTCTGTACAATTTCGTAGATCTTCATGCTTAAATTTTAAAGGAGAATGGTCACCGAAGGAGCAAATAAAACTGTATTGTTTTAGGTAAGAACAACATAGGCCTTTAAATAAGGATTGGTTATAGTCTACATTCGGCCAAAAAAAAACTACTTTCAAAGTAAACTTTTGGTTTCTTTGGTTCTCAAAAGGATTCCCCTCTGAGGCACTAAAAGTAAATTTTGCTTTCTGGACTGAGAGTAATATGAAAATCTGAGCTGGCATATGCTTTAGCTCTAAATCTTTTATTTACGGGCAAAGCCGTCGATAATGATCCTCAATACAGTCACACTTTCATTAAGTTTTCTACTCCACAAACTCTGTTTGAAATCCTCAACCCTAAATTGTACGACAAAGACGGTAAATTGAGATTCTCATGTAAATGAAAGGGACACACGATACAAGGGCCCGCGCACTTGATCCGATTTATCGTACGCATTCATTAAAGAGACCAACACGCATGTTACTTTGAAATTTTAAAGTAGGTGTATGTTAAAGGGCTAAAAATCTTGGAGGCGCCTTCATTTATTATTTTTTGCCATTTAAAAAGTATTTTTTTACAATCAGATTTTAATCTCATACTTATTTATTTATGTAAGATATTATAATATGTGTAATTAAGTATCATCTATAGTTAATATAATAAAGAGGAAAGGTTTGTTTATTTGCTTGCATCGAATATACTCCGAAACTACTCGACGAATTTTGATGAAATTTAGCACAGGTATAGAGTACCACGGAGAAGGAATAATGGCACCTTTAGAATTGAAGTGGCTGAATCCAAAATTCTTAATTTTTGGTAAACGCCTAAAATGTAATTGGAGAATAGGCCATTTTTTGGTTTTTTGACTATACTAGTAAGTGTGAGCCTTATATAGTTACAGTTTTTGTTATTTCCCGTAGGTGAATAGTTGTTTTAGTGATTTGTTATTAAAAATATGAGTTTAATTATTTAGAACCTTTGTTAATTAATAATTTTAAAAAAGGTGTCACTTTATTTCCGAAATATTTTAAATTTTATTGACTTATTTAGCTTTGTGTCTATTTATTACTAAAGCATTCAAAAATAAAACGTAACTATTTTAAAAATAGGCTATTTATTTCTAATGTAAAATTTATTTTTGGTGACTAATTTTGGAATATGCTAGTTTATTAATGGTTGACTTTTAAAATTAAAGGTAAATTAGAATAGAGAAAACTGAAAAAAACTTTTATTTTATGCGTAATAAAGCTAAACTTATACCTAATTTGTATGTATTAGGTCACTTATATTTTTATGTATTTACCGTGTACATAAAAATATAAGATACTTAAGTTACTGTGGCGTCTTCCTATCAAAATAATGTTTATTATACAGGAAAAGGAAAAGCTATTTAAATAAGCAATAATTAAATAAGCCTTTCAATATCAGAGGTCAATATTAATTATTATCGATGGGAAATTTCATCATCATCAGCCTACGGATATATGGATAGCCCACTGCTTAACGTAGGCCTCCACTAATGAGCGCCAACCATCCCGATCTCGGACAGCCGTCATCTGATGCCAGCCAACTTTAAATCAGTCCATTGTGCCGCAGGTCATCCTACGCTACGTCTCCACTCTAACACTTGTCTGCGCCATCAACCGTCTTTCCTTCTGCAAACATGGCCAGCTCACTTTCAGTCCAGCATCATTCTATGAGCAATGTCAGTGACTTTAATTCTCTGTCGAATCACATCGTAGCAAGTTTTATTATCCACCAGAGATAACCCCAACATTGCACTTTCCATTACTGGCTGAGCAACCTTGAACTTGTCAATCAGCAGAGTTCGCTGTCAATCAGCAGAGTTCGCTGTCGTGTGTCTTTACCGGTAGAACGCATTGATTAAAGATCCTGGATCTTTAGTAAAGAACATTCGCTAATTTCGACAGCGAACTTCGAAATTAAAAATGTATCAGATTTGACATAAGTAATGATGTGAAGACAAATGTAATTGCTTGCGATGCCTTATGTCAAATCTTCATTTTGTTTCCGAACTGCCCCGTCGAAATTATCGAATGCGTCTTGACTAAATGTGATTGTGGGATCGACGATTCAAAGTTATTATTATTTTCATAATTTTGGTTTTGTTAAGGCTCATTCCGAAACCCACCCGTCTTGAACAATTGCTTCAGCATGTCTTCCAGGTCCTGCAGATATGTCTGACATAATGATTATATCATCCACAAATTGCCAGTGTGAGATGTACTGGCCGTTTATGTTCAGTCTCAGGCCCCGGCCGTTCCAATCAAGCAACTTGAAAACGTTCTCCGACGCGTTAGTAAACAGTTTTGGAGAGATCGTCACTCACTCCTTGAAGAAGTTGGATCAGAGATCACTTGATCAGACACCTTAACACCTAAAAATATTATCAGCAGTCAACGAGGCAATCTGTATGAATTCCAGCACAGACCAGAACCTCAATTCTCGTATTTAAAGTAGACTTTCATTCTACTTTGATTGTATTGAAAGTGAAGCGACATGTTACCATGAACGAATTTTATGACGTTTCGACCAATCAGAGCGCGTTTCACGTGGGTTTAACGTTTATAAAATACCCGTTTGAGAGTTTTAGCATATCGGGACTTGATTGTAATTGTATTAATGCCGGTTAATTTAGCAGAATTGCCCCTCAGGGGATCCAAAAAGGGCCACTAGATACACGTTAACTATAGATGAATCATATGCAATTCATATTATGTGCGCCATTTTACGCATTTCTATTGAAAACTGTCAAAATATATGAAACATTATATGAAACACCTAAAGTGGCCTTTTAGACCCCCAGGTCTCAACGATATCGAAGGCTTTGTCATAGTCCACATACGCTAGGCAGACAGGCTAATTATACGTCTGCTCCACTGGCTGAAAGTCGTTCAACTTCTGGGACCCTCAGACCCTCAGATAACCCTCAATAATAGCTAATACACGTGGCTCAGGAGCGGAATGGGAAGGTAGTTTCAAGTTGCGTGTTATCACCTATTTAAAAAAATAAAACCACCATGCTCCTCCTACATGCTTCCGGGGATAGCTAGTGCCAGTGTGCATGACGGTGCATGACAGTGTGCAAAGAGTTCAGTCAAGACAGGTGTTCCTCCTGGTGCAGCTCTGTGGTTATTTCGTCATCTCCTAGTGCTTTATTATTATGAATCTGCCTGAGAGCTATTCTAATCTCACCCATGTCAATATCAGTAATCTCATCAGTAAGGTTGCGCATAAGTCTAGCTCGTGAATTATCTGCAAGATGGGTTTGGGGTGAGCTCTTGTTTTAGGTGTATGGGGAATCCATTTCGACTTCATCGAGAATCTCCGATTTCGTGGTGACAATAGTGTCTTGCAAGTTGCGGCTGAGTTTTGTCAAAATATGTCAACGTGAGTCATAGAGTTTAGCAAATACCGTCGAGCCCTTATGTCACACTATAGCTTGCTTGATGACTCAAAAATGCCCAATAGTTTTATATTTATAGAAAAAACCAAGCCTTAAGGTGGTTCGTTTCCTATACAAAAATACAATGGACATTAATTAGGTAATTTCATACTATTACTACATAAATTTATATGCACATCTATTTATTTTGCAATACAATTGTCGCAAAATATATTTAAAATACTTTATTTCACACAGAAGTCACATTTTTATTGAATTTTCGTCAAAAAGTGACATTTGTAACTTATGTCACTTTTTGTCGAAAATTCAATAAAAATGTGACTTCTGTGTGAAATAAAGTATTTTAAATATATTTTGCGACAATTGTATTGCAAAATAAATAGATGTGCATATAAATTTATGTAGTAATGTATGAAATTACCTAATTAATGTCCATTGTATTTTTGTATAGGAAACGAACCACCTTAAATATCTTTTGTACGTTTAGGTTTTGCTCAACTCATATTTTCTCGTATTGTATTTTCATTCCAGTTATATTTATATAGTGGCTAAATTTGGTCCTGTCTTTTCATTACTAGCCTCAAACTTGGATTGAAATAAAAATAAAAAGACTCAATCACAATTGAACTCGCCAATTCGATGTATTTATGAAATGTTTAGAAATTAAATGACATTAATACAAATATGGCGTCAAATATTATTATAGTTTAGATTTAAAACACCCGAAACCTAAAAGAGGCTGTACAAAAATAAATAACACACAAATTACTTACCTTACGTTTACAATTAAAACGACGAATTACAGTTTACGTCATTTACGGAGTAACCGCGCAGCACCCAACTTTTAGCATTATCGACTCAACACTTAAAGGGGCACTTCAAAAATGAAGGAACGCGTGATAAGCGGTCGATATGAAAGAGACACAACTGTACGTTTATCCTTTTCTAGCTTGAAAGTGGCTATTTATTTCTATTAGACCGATAGATTATATGTTTCTAAGTCGTTTTATGTATAAAAGTCAATTTCTTAAATTTTTGAGTTACGCCACTTTAATTCTAAAGGTGCGATATGCTACTTTTATTGTGGCAAAATATACGGTTGTGGAAGTGGCGGGCAACATCTAGTGAATTATAATTTGATGTTATTTTTATTTGTTATTATATTTTACTTCTACTGTTATATCAACGCACAGACCAAACCCTTAAGGCTCAAAATTTGATGGTCAATAATTCAAGTCATCCTTCGTTGAATGTGATTCAGAAGGCGAAGCTGGTATTTTGGTATGTGTAAATGCTGCTTCGGTCTGTTCATAACACTAAGCTTCTTGGAGACTAACTTGGCCTTACCCTCGAAATAACATCGTAACTGGACCTTGCTCGATATATCGCCAATTTATTTATCTATAATAATTTATCGGTATTCCAACTTTGGCTGAGGCTGTTGCAGAGGTTCTTTGAAAACGAGGATGTTTGACTATTGGTTTTTTTAGCAGTAATCGCGCAAACGTATGTCTTCGTGGGGTTGATTGGAACTAAATTAACGGCCTGTTTCAATAACCTATTTACTAATTACTATCTGTTAAAAACATCAAATTTGTATCGCAAAGAACCGGAAAATGATAGAATGACGACGTTTTTAACAAATAGTTATAGATAGATAGGGTTTAAAACGGGCCGATAGTCTTTCCTAATCAGAGACTATCTCCAACGACATCTCAGTTTCATATGGAAGTTTGATTCGACTCTCGCGTACATAGAATGCATCATTATTTAATTATGCTCTAATCGATTTAACAATATTTCATATTATATTAGCTCAGATGTTACAAATGTACTCCATACCCTTTCCGACAGATTGTAGTTTCATTCATATGTAGATTGCAACAAAAAATCCAATAAACAAGACACAGACTTCAAAATCTCCCCCTGTCATTATTGAAAAGAATGTTAACAGTGCAGGCGGCTTATCCGAGGGTCGATTTACCAAAAGAGTTAGACTAACGAACGACTGCCCTCGCCTGACACTTCAATTTACTCACAAATTTAAATCCAGCTAGAGTTTGTGATTTGTGTGGTGTGTCTTGCTTGTAATTAATTCACCGATAGCTGACTTGAGTACAATGTTATTGCTTCGTTAAGACTAACCATGCAGGGACTGTTTATAATAATAAATATGTACGTTTACTATTATTTATTTTTACGTAGTTTCCAATCCTACAAATCTTGCACTATTTTCGGTCTCTCATTTGATAAATTCGGGCTTTTAAATGCCTTTTTTTCTGCTGGGCAATTCAATCTGCTATCGCAGAGATTGTACACACTACTGTGTAGTACAATGTAGCCTGTCCTTATGTACACATAAGGACAGGCTACATTTAGCCTAAAAACTTGTTCCGTGTAAGTTTTGAGTATAGATTAAGCAACGACGTAAGAGACCAAACTAAGGCTTGTAATGACTTCCGTTATCTGTAATAACAAGCTTAAATTTTAAAATATTATAAAATTATATTATTCAACTTTTATACCGATAATATTAGGTATATTTCAACTATCGCTAGCCTTTTATAGCGCAACACTAAGTTCTATATTATAAAAGGTAATGCATCGCTCTTTCCATTTGGCTCGTTGCGCAAAAACATTTAATAACATCCTCATAACCATCGCGAAAAACAAAAGATGATGAAATAATTCCTGAAATGCGGGACATATCACCAAGTATGCGTAGTATTCCTATTAGGTCCGTTTTTCCACTTCCATGCCGCTTAGCACGACTTCAGAGGATTCATATTGCAATGGGTTTGTTTTGTTCAAATTTATTTTATCAAGTAAACGTTGGCCTTCCGCTCAGTGAGCCGCAGCTAACCCGGTAATGCGGGCTGCATCTACGTTTATTATGTATTTCGTTCATGAGTAATGACCAGAGTTATTTGCTTAATTATTTTTGCGAATTTAACGCAGTGTGAGCACAGCTTTACGCGCCTAATTGATCGTTACATACAAATTATACACAACTATTGATTTAATTGTGATGTTGATGTGCTTTAAGGTAAATAATGTTTTTGTAAATGATAATAATATATTTGGCCAGAAACATATTTTCACTTGTTGTGAGTTTCGAGTAGGTTATTTAATAATATTATATTAAAACTTTTTACTATCTCATAAAATACCTAAACTTTATTAATATAATAATATAACAATTATAATATTATTATGTATAGTACGAGTATTAACGCTCATCAGACTTCAAATAATTATCATAACTCAACTTTAACAAAGTTACAAAAACTCAATCAAAACTACATAATTTACAACACACAAAATACACGTGTGTTTTTAAATCACGACTAATTGAAGCCACAAAGCAAATTATAATCATGCAAAAATTTCGCGTCAGTAAAAAGCACCGAAAGCGACGGACTCTGATTAATCGCATTTTCATTAGCGCATCCAAAATGACATAGTTATGAAACGCCAGTTCAATCATGTCGGTTTCAATAACAATTTTTCATTCTCGACACACTAATTAAGTGCTCTTCGTAAATATACCGGCGAAATGTACACTGCAACGTCATTTTAAGCTCTAAATCCGCGCGCGTAGGTCCAAAATAGATCAGCGGTTCGGATCACATAAAACCAGACTTGTAAGCGACATCCTTAGTAACAAGTGTAAAATATTTTCCCCAATCGTTGTACCTGGCGCCCCCGGGGATATTTCAAGGGTGAATAAGCTCGCATAATGGCAAAGGGTACAATATTTTAAATTTCAATCGCTGCGAGCGGTCCGGCTCTCGGGGTGAGAACAAAGTTTTCATTTGGTGACTTTGCCGTGCCGTAATGACTTATTACGTCTGCTAATGATCGTTTTTCCACTTACCGGCCCGGCACCGACCCGGCCGGTGACATGTGTCAGGTGGGAGTCATGTCGTCGTTGGGCCGGTAATTTAATAAACAAAATAAAAAAAATTAAGAAGCTCGCGAATCGTCAAGAGAGCTGATGATGATGAATTATACCTAAGAACACTCTTGATCATATCAGTTTTCAAACAAAAACAAAATAGATCAAAATCGATTCATCCGTTTAGGAGCTACGATGCCAGTCATGACATGGACAGACACATATACAGACATACAGACAGACAGACACGTCAAACTAATAATCGAAACCGGTCGTGTTTATATATAAATTATTGTAAAAAATCTGAATAAAGTGGAAAAGTGTATAAAAAGTTGTGATATTATTGTTACGAACAATAAGACTAGCGCCATCTAGCGTCAACCAATGAAACCACTTGGTGCGAACAGGGACAACGTTTTCACGTCTACTCAATACTAGATGGCGCTACTGTGCGAATATTCCGGAACAATTCAACCAGATCACGCGGCTAGCGAATATTTCTGGAACGGTCTGGAACTCGATTCGGCCCATATAAATACGCCACAGAGATGCGAACGAGTCAGTTCAGTTTCGAGCTACCTTCGGGCGATTTCGAGGCGAAACAGGCGATAAGTAAAAGTGATACCAGTGATTAATACCAGTGAAACCCGTGACTTGGCTACGACTTAAGGACACTGTTAGTGCTTAGTGTTTGGACTTAGTGCTTAGTGTTTGGACTTAGTGTTTAGTGTTAGACCTAGTGCTTTGTGTTGGACCTAGTGCTAGGGAATAAAGTCTTCAAAAGAGTCAGCAGGCTTTTATCTCCAAATCCTTCGAACCCTAACACGTAACAACTGGTGTCGGAAGTGAGATTTGGAGATGCCATTGACTCCGAGAGAGGACTTCAAGGAGGGCGTCAGAACAAGGGCACAACGAGCTGCAGAGGCCACACCCACTGGGGACCAAGCTCCGCCCACTGTGGGCCAAGCCCCGCCCACTGACCCCGCCCACCAGGACCCGCCCACTGACCACGCCCCCAGGCTCCGCCCACTTTGACCCAAGCCACGCCTACCGACTCCGCCCACCGGGGCACACCCACTCAGGCCACGCCCACTGGCCCCGCCCACTGGGTCACGCTCACTCAAGCCCCGCCCACTGACTCCACCCACCTTGCCACGCCTTCCAGACAGGCCACGCCCGCCAGACAAGCCACGCCCACCAGCAGTACCTTGGCTCTTCAATTAGGAAGTTTAATTGAATTAATGGAGCTGAAAAGGGCTGAAATTCAGGCAATGAAAGAATCACACGAACGCAGGCTCGGCGCTTTGCAAGACTCACAAGAACGCAAGCTCGGTGCTTTGCAAGAATCACAAGAACGCAAGCTGACTACGATTCAAGAGTTTCAAAAGGTTGAAATCAGAGCGATTCGAGAATCGCAAGAGCAACAAAAAGACCTTCAAGAAAAAGCGCTTTGGGCTATAAATGATGTCAGTGACTCGGTGATTAAGCTTCGAAAGGATGTCGACGTAGTGGAAGAACGAGTTACTGGGTTAGGATTGGATGTTGAAAACGTGAAAACCGGCCTCACTGAACTACAGAAGAAAGTAGTGCGCCTTGAAACCACGGGAGTTGCGATGTCTAGTGGAACTACCGGTGTGGCACAAGGACCGAGAGTGAAAGTGCCGCCGTACGACGGCACTACTTCTTGGAACGCTTATCGTCAGCAATTCCAGACTGTTGCTACTGCCAACGGATGGACGGAAGAACAATGCCTGACCGCTCTCACTGTTGCGCTCAGAGGGCAAGCTTTGTCGGTCCTGGAAGCACTGCCACATACAGGTAAGGGGTTCCAAGATCTGATGGAGGCACTTGAATCCAGATACGGGGAGCGACACCTGGAGCACGTGTTCCGTGCCCAACTGCGTGACAGAGTCCAACGCTCAGGAGAAGGACTACAACAATGGGCGTTGGAAATTGAAAAACTCGTCAGGAAGGCACACCCAGGAGCCGACACCAAGATGGTAGACACGAATATGGTTCAAGCATTTGTCGACGGAATCAAAGACCTGGAGGTTAGAGCTGCAGTGAGGCTTCGTCACCATACCTCGCTAAGGGAAGCATTGGCACATGCTTTGGAGGTCGAGGCTGTTCGCCATGACATACGGCAGACCTATAAGATCCGCGAGGTCTCTGAGGAAGTCAAGGAGGTTAAGGCTCCTACGAAGAAAAGTTCTGGAGCCATGTGCTACAAGTGCGGCGAGAAGGGCCATCTTCAGTTCAATTGCCCGCAGAAGGAGACCCAGATGGCAAGGATGAAAAGGATCGAGGAACAAATAGAGGAGCTGAAGAAGCAAGGGGCTTCTTGCCCTGCCCGGAATCAGGGAAACGAATAAAAGCCAGGACTGAGGGGCGAGTACTGGCTGACGCGGAAGAAGCCCCGATAACTGTTATTTCCCAGGCATGCAGCGGGAATAGTCTTGTGATTCAGGGGACTATTAACGGAACGGATTGCAAAATGACCCTAGACACAGGAGCCTCTAGAACAATAGTGAACCCAAAGCTGGTAAAAGCCGCAAGGGGGCACAAGAGGAAAATTCACTGTCGGCTTCTTACTGCCTCCGGTCAGCCAATACCCGTCCTGGGAGAAACGTCAGTCACGATGTACGTAGGGGGGTCCTCATACTCTCATAACGTTATCGTGGCCGAGATTATGGATGATTGCATCTTGGGGTTGGATTTCATGAAGAAACACAACTGCAAAATTAATGTCGCTGACGGAGTTTTCAAGTGTGGTGAAGAAGAAATCTTCATTCTTGGAGGCGCCTGCGGGAAAGTCGCATGTGTAAAGAAAGTCATCATACCTGGACGAGCGGAAGCTCGGGTGCTAGTGAAACTGCCGCCAGTTGGAATGAAAAAGTCAAACAGATGCGTGTTGATCGAAGGCACGCCTACCAAGACATCGGCGCAAAAACTTATGACGGCGAGAACTCTTGTTAGTGGAAGCAGTAACGCTGTGGTCAAGGTTTTGAATCTTGGTGATCGCGAGATCTGCTTGAACAAAGGTGACGTCATTGGAAAGTGCGAGGAAGTTGTCTGGATGAAAAAGTGTAGTTCGATGACAAGCGCAGATTCAGCAAACAACAACAACAATGGATTAGTGACTGAGCTACTCGATGACTGCAAGAGTAATCTGACCTATTCGCAGAACATGAAAGCTAAGAAGTTTATACAGCGCTACGCGAATATCTTCTCCAGTCAAGAAGGGGACCTTGGAAGAACGTCGATAGTTCAGCACAGGATAGATACCGGAAGCGAGAGACCAATTCGTCAACGAGCAAGACGGGTACCAATTGCAAAGGAAAAAGAAGTTGAAGGCCTTTTGGAGGACATGAGAAGGAATAAGATTATTGAACCGTCTGCAAGTCCGTGGTGCTCACCTGTTGTATTAGTGAAGAAGAAAGATGGTAGCACGAGATTTTGCGTGGACTATAGGCGTCTCAATGATGTCACTAAGAAAGACAGTTACCCGTTACCTAGAATTGACGACACTTTAGATACCTTGAATGGCATGAAATGGTTCTCGACCCTAGACCTGAAATCTGGATACTGGCAGGTGGAAATTCATCCAAAGGACAAGGAAAAGACAGCTTTCTCGACCGGTAAAGGTTTATGGCAATTTAACGTCATGCCTTTCGGATTGTGCAACGCACCTGCCACATTTGAGCGACTCATGGAGTGTGTACTGGCAGGCTTAGTTGGAGAGGCCTGCTTGGTCTACTTAGATGACGTCATCATTGTCGGCCGCGACTTCGAGGACCATTTACGAAACTTGGAGCGAGTTTTCGCCAAAATAGAGGGAGCCAAATTAAAGTTGAACCCAAAGAAATGTCGTTTATTCAGGAGTAAGGTCAATTATCTCGGCCATGTTTATCTCCAGTGATGGAATCCAGACAGACCCGGAGAAACTGGAAGCAGTCCAAAAATGGCCTACCCCTAAGGACAAAACCGAAGTGCGAGCATTCCTCGGCCTATGCTCATACTACAGGCGTTTTGTTAAAGGATTCTCGGAAATAGCCAAGCCATTACATCGGCTGACAGAAGATAAACGACAATTTAGTTGGGATGAGACTTGTGAAGATTCTTTTCAGAAACTGAAGAAGCATCTGTGTGAAACACCAATCCTGGGGTATCCACAAACTGAAGGTCAGTTTATAGTCGACACGGATGCAAGCAACACGGCCATTGGAGGAGTGTTATCTCAAAAACAGGGTGAAAGAGAAGTTGTTATTGCATATTTCAGCAAATCTTTATCCAAGCCAGAGAGAAACTACTGCGTGACAAGAAGAGAACTCTTGGCTGTTGTAAAGACGCTACAACATTTCAACAAATATCTCATCGGCAGACAGTTTTTGCTGTGAACTGATCACGCAGCCTTGAAGTGGCTACTGCAATTCAAGAACCCAGAAGGTCAAGTAGCTCGATGGATTGAACAGCTTCAGGAGTATGACTTCAAGACGGAACACCGCAGCGGAAAGATGCATGGGAATGCCGACGCACTTTCACGAAGGCCGTGTTCGGAAGACTGCAAACATTGTGTTAAGCAGGAATCTAATGAAGTTACATTGAAGCTAACGAGAACAAGTCCTTTGGGACAGAACACAGACACACAGACAGATAGAATGATGCTATGAGGGAGGCCCAAGAAAGAGATGACGACCTTCGGCACATCATTACATGGAAGAAACGGGGTGACGTCAAACCAATCTGGAGTGAGGTTGCACCCACTGGCGCTGTCACAAAGGCGTACTGGGCGCAATGGGACAGTCTGATACTTCAAAACGAAATACTCTACCGGAAATGGGAGAAGACTAACGGCAGAGAGTTCCATCTTCAGATAATTGTCCCAAGAACGAGAGTACCAGATGTTCTCCGTTGTCAAGAGGACGTTAACAAAAGTGCGCGAAAGATTCTACTGGTTGCATTGTCGAGATGATGTACAGGATTGGTGCCGCAAATGTACAACTTGCGCTGCTGTAAAAGGACCACAGACCAGGAGCCGTGGGCACCTGCGGTTGTATAACGTCGGTGCACCGTGGGAACGGATTGCAGTTGACGTAGCTGGGCCATTTCCTGTAACGGAATCGGGAAACAAGTATTTTATGGTCGTCATGGACTACTTCACCAAATGGCCCGAGGTGTTCGCCATACCAAACCAAGAAGCTACAACAGTCGCTTCTAAGTTAGTCGAAGAAGTGATATGTCGCTTTGGTGTGCCTCTAGAAATCCATTCTGATCAAGGCAGGAACTTCGAATCGCAGGTGTTCCAGGAAGTGTGCAGAATTTTGGGCATGCATAAGACGAGGACCACCGCGTACCATCCACAGTCTGATGGAATGGTAGAAAGATTTAACCAGACCCTTGAGAGGCATTTGGCGAAATTGGTAGACGACAAACAAAAGGATTGGGACAAGTATATACCACTCTTCCTTCTGTCATACCGAACCGCCGAGCATGAGAGCATAAAAGCTACCCCGGCGTATGTCAACTACGGTAGAGAACTACGAATACCAGTAGACCTATTGACAGGAGGGTCACCGGAGGGACCAGAGACCGTACAAGACTATGTCTGCGATTTAAGGGAAAAAATGCGCTATATACACGCCTTGGTTCGGGAAAATGGGTTACAGTCAAGTAAGAACATGAAAACCAGGTACGACCGGAAATCGAACACGAGCGGCTTCGAAGAAGGGTCACTGGTGTGGCTGCATAACCCAACTCGCCGGAAAGGGAAATCTCCAAAGTTGCAGACCAAGTGGGACGGACCATACAAAGTGCTTACCCGAATAAATGATGTGACTTATAGGATCCAAAAGCAACCAAGAGGGACATTCAAAGTGGTACACATAGACCGTCTGGCGCGGTACCATGGCTCGGGACGAGCATCTCTAAGAGGGGAGTAGTGTTACGAACAATAAGACTAGCACCATCTAGCGTCAACCAATGAAACCACTTGGTGCGAACAGGGACAACGTTTTCACGTCTACTCAATACTAGATGGCGCTACTGTGCGAATATTCCGGAACAATTCAACCAGTTCACGCGGCTAGCGAATATTTCTGGAACGGTCTGGAACTCGATTCGGCCCATATAAATACGCCACAGAGATGCGAACGAGTCAGTTCAGTTTCGAGCTACCTTCGGGCGATTTCGAGGCGAAACAGGCGATAAGTAAAAGTGATACCAGTGATTAATACCAGTGAAACCCGTGACTTGGCTACGACTTAAGGACACTGTTAGTGCTTAGTGTTTGGACTTAGTGCTTAGTGTTTGGACTTAGTGTTTAGTGTTAGACCTAGTGCTTTGTGTTGGACCTAGTGCTAGGGAATAAAGTCTTCAAAAGAGTCAGCAGGCTTTTATCTCCAAATCCTTCGAACCCTAACACGTAACATTATTATAATAATTCTCCTCTTATGCGTTGAAAGTTATTATTACGGTGGGGGTTAAAACACGACCTCTGCGGTTTGGTTGAGCCCATCAGTACGCAAGCCGGAAATCACAGGTTAGAATCTCGCCGTGCGAAGGGACAAATAGTAGATTATGCACCAAGGGGATAAAGCAGTGTCTTATGTCACGGGCAGCATATTGGATCCTGAGCGTAACAAGGGACTCTAGAGTTAACTCCCGAGCGCAGCGAGCGAGTTAAAACTTAACTCCCGAGTGAAGCGAGGGAGTTATGTAGAGTCCTGAGTGAAGCGAGGGGTTCAAGCTGCCCAAGACGAAGACAGGCTTTATCCGAGAGGTGCATACTCCACTTTTCATACCTACTGCGAGTCAATAAAAACCCAGGGCTACATAAATAAAACATTTATTTTGTTAAAAGTTAATATTGATTTTGGACACATTTGTCCAGTTATGGAGGGACAGAGTATATTTTTATTCGGGAGAATGTTTAAAACACGGAACTGTTAAAATAACGTAGTAGGTAACTATTTTAATTTCTGAAAATAGCACCAAACACTGGCTTTTGCTCTGAATTTTTTGAATCGCATTTTTCTTTTATTATAGGTGGCCAGTTCGATTTTCGAATAAACTCTCAGCAATACCATATTATTATTGAAAAACTCTATGATAGATGCGTATCTATTAGAAGTTTTCATACGAATTTTAACGTTCCAAATTCAAATCACTTTAATCCCTTGGGAGTTTCATACAACATTATCTCCCTTGGGAGTCAATGACATGCTTTACGTTGAGATTGCGTGATATATATCCGATACATTGTCGAGCAGGCGGGATGAAAAATATTTTTCATACCACCTGCTCGACAGTGTTCGATTATATATCACGCAATCTCAACGTAAAGCATGTCATTGACTCCCAAGGGAGATAATGTTGTATGAAACTCCCAAGGGATTAAAGTGATTTGAATTTGGAACGTTAAAATTCCTATGAAAACTCCTAATAGATAATATGGTATTGCTGAGAGTTTATTCGAAAATTGAACTGGCCACCTATAATTTTAACATTCTCACGTGTCAAAATCGTCAGTCACAAGTACTGCTCAAATAAACTCCACCACAACTTCCATAAATGTTCCTAATAAAAATATTACTCGGTCCCTCCATAACTGGACAAATGTGTCCAATATCAATATTAATTTTTAACAAAATAAATGTTATATTTTTGTAGCCCTGGGTTTTTATTGCCTCGCAGTAGGTATGAAAAGTAGAGTATGCACCTCTGGGATAAAGCCTGTCTTCGTCTTGGGCAGCTTGAACCCCTCGCTTCTCTCAGGACTCTACATAACTCCCTCGCTTCACTCGGGAATTAAGTTGTAACCCTCGTTACGCTCAGAGTCCAATATGCTGCCCGTGACGTAAGACACTGCTTTATCCCCTTGGTGCATAATCTACTATTATCTATTCCTGGTGTGGCGGACCAATCAGCGCACAGTCCTGAATCGCGCTATCGAAGTTTTCTAAGATCGGCTACATATATACGACATCTGAAAACCACTACAGTGGGCTTCGGCCTGACCGAGCATAGCACTTCGCTCGGTCGGAGATCTCCCTTTGGGGCTTGCCACCACGATTCCCACACTGGGTTGGATGTGTATAATATACTAAAAATATTAATTATATTATGCTTAGTATAAAAGTAATTAATATACTTCCCGTTGTATCCTACCCCGTAACACATCTGATACTTAGCACGGAGCTAGACTGACGTGTTGTGTATTTTTATTTTATTAAATACTATTATGCATTTTTGCTCTCCCGGCAGCTGGGTGGTTGCCGGTACCGATGCCGCTCGATCAGTAAGTGGAAAACAGCCAATAATAATTTTTGCATTTAGATTTTTTAATCATAGCTCAATTTTGAAAAACTGAAATGGTTTAAAAAAAAGTATGAAGCCTTTGTATTGAATAAAAGCATATATATGTTTAAAAATAGTCAATTGAGAATCTTAAATTAGCTTTTCTATGGTGGTTTCGAAGAGCAGACAAGATTTTCGTTTATTTATAGAAGTTAAATAAAATACTTTCTGACTATGGTGTCTACAGACACACGAATTTGGTACGGAGCGTACAGCGGATCTGGTACGCACCGTACCAGATCCGAGCGTGTGTAGGGCAGTCCGGCGGTTTGGCCGTACAAAGGTATCAGTGTTGCCAACTTAGTGATGTACCCCCCAAAATTAGGGAAAATATCTACGGGAGTTTACTAGGGGACAGGATGTTTAGAGTTTTCTCCTTATGAATCAATTTGTATGTAATAATAAAAATTATTTTAATCTGTATTAGGAGTGAAATCAGATCAAGACAAGTTAGTATGTTATTCACGCGTAAGTCTTTATGTTAAACACATAACCTTTCTTTCTAGCTTATTATCTCTTAGACCTGTCAATGGTATAAGCAATCAGGGGTAAAATTTGGGGAGAAATATTTTTTAAAGTGTTGATATCACTACCCGTTATCAATGAATTGCGGGAATCATCGTCGTCGTTTAAACAGCACTGTAAATAGAACTCTGTGCTAATGTAATAGAGCATAAAATCGAATACACGAGAGTCGAGTTTCACGGTCCACTGCATCGTACCAAATCCGTGCGTGTGTAGCGACACCGAATTCGGTCTCCGGGTATGGTTCGCTGTACGCTCCGTACCAAATTCGTGTGTCTGTAGATATAGCATTAATAGTTTGAACAATTTCTCAATTGAATAATTTTTAGTTTAAGAGACGATTTCCCAAACCAAGTGTCGTAAAATAATATAAAAGAAATGAAATTCTCGCCATAGTCAGCAGATGACGCCTCTAACTTGAACAATTTTATAATTACAAGCGAAGTTTCAAAGATAACATTTGTTTGAGTGTTATGCGGTTTTATTAAGAGACCCCCACACTAGCGTTTTTCCAGCGACGTCATCGAGCCGGCGTCCGCACAACGTCGACGCCGCGGCGACGCGTCTACGCATATTGTCGACGCTGCGGCGACGCGACGCCGTCGCTGGCTGGCTACTGAATGCATTGCTGACGCCGCGTAAGCCCTGGGCGTTCGGCAGGCTGCCAGCGCTGGCGTCGCGCTGGCGGCGTCGACGTCACGTTGACGCAGCGCAGACGCTGACACGACGACGACACTCGAAAGACGCTAGTGTGGGGTGTGCTTAATTGGAGTCATACTGTCTTATATTCCAAAAAAATACTATACTTATTTAATTATAAAGGTTAAAGATTTAATGGCATGTTTCCTGTGCATGTTCCACAATCTACTGATAAGTGTGCACAAAAAATATTACAGTAATCCATAGACCAGAGGACCATAATTAATGAGCTGAAATGGGACGAAAAGTTTTAAGGATACCAATGCAGTTTTTAATGACACTATTTCCATCAATTCAACATCTGGGTTTTGCACATAAAACTATAAGGAAATTGAAAAGTTTCGAGAACACATTATTCCAAGACATAATAGTAAAGTCGTATTCCCGAGTACTGATACCTGATGGTCCATAAAAGTGGAAAACTTGTCGAAAAGAGTCGACAACATCCCTATAACTATTTAAGAAGTCTTCACACACTCCAGACTTTCTTATTTCTATAGCCTTAGGGCACATTTAAAACAACATTGCATTATGGGCAATTATCCTTTGAAGAAAATATACATCAAACTATATTTTATCACTAAGCATTATTTCAAATGAAATAAGTGCCTATGATTTTTATAGAATATCAAAAACAATAGTGTGTAATGGCTGGATTGTCGTGATGGGTGAACTTTTACTTATACCTACAGGTTTGTACGGAACGCTCGGTGCATGAGTCCGACTCGCACAGCCAAGTGGCTGGTTTTTTTAAATGACCTCCCTAATCCCATAATAAATAGCCAGTATCAGTATCATTACCGTCAGTAAAGTCATTTAAAAAAAATATATGTCACTTGTCGTTTTAAGTTTACTGCAAGTTTTGTGCGGAATATTACCGTTTCTCATCGATAATATTAGTATAGCACCATATAAAAGGCATTTAAAAATAGCAAAGTTACGAAAGCTTACACCAAGCATGTTTAGTGTGATTACTGATTTGATAGTTGACAGGTTACAAGAAGGTGACGTCATGACAACGCATTTTAGCGTTTTGGCGACTTTATTAATAATTTATACTTTAATGCTGATTTGCAAGGAAAGGAAAAAAAAAATGAGAAGGAATAGTCAAGATTGCAAATGTACTCGTATTATGTTATTATGAACAATTTGACATATTATTTTTCAAAAACTTGGAGAATACCTATTTCACATAATGCTATACAATAAACTTATAAACAACTACATTGCTCAAATGTTTCAAAAACGACGAAATATTTATGAAAAATTACATCGTAATTTATAAGAAGCCCCAAATTCTGATACATATTTAAAAATGGTTCCCGTTTCGCGCACCACTAAACCTAAAACCTCGGGGGAATTACGTTCGTAAAAATTAATGTAGTTCAAAAATATCCCCCGAGCGCTTATTCAGAGATTAATTTGGCAAATCGTTATCGTCACCTTACGATTGCTGGCAAATTTGTTACAGAAGACTACACCTTTTCTGCGCAATGACGATTTCCGCTCCGCGCCGATAGCGCACCTATAATCATTATTATAAGTCATAAATTTGATTGAAATTCGTTATGTTCGACCCTTATCGCCTCGTTGCAGTCGGTTTGAAAAATACTTTTCAAGATTTCGGCAACGACGACACTTCCAATCGATTTAAGTTTGATGTTACAATACTTAGTCATGTCGTTCCTATATTTTTATTTAAGAATAATATATTTGTAAATATTTCACAAGACCTGTACAAATAATTATTATGTTACTAGCTCTGAAAAAAGCAAGAATTATAAATGTAGATATATGATCCTCTCTATTTCTAGTTGAATATATAGAATTTAATATGTACCCTAAAAAAATAATTATTAATAATAATAATAAGACATTTATTCAAATAAAAATATGTATTTAACGTAGATAATTAAAATACTATTTAAATGACGAAAATGGACGTATTGCTACTTTGAAACTTTTGAAAATGATTAACGATTATAGATTCAATTAAGTTCCTGTAATGTACTTTATACTGTTAGTTGACGATCTTAAATAATATTAAAATAATAATAATTAAAATTAAAAAAGGTTACAGCGTGTACATTTTCTGGTCTTATTTCATTAAAAGGTAACATCATCTCTAATACGGACAAATAAGGAAAAATACCGGCCAAGTGCGAGTCGGCCTCGCGCACCGAGGGCCCCATACAAACCTGTAGTGATTTTGTTAGAGCTTAAGGGTATTATAAACCTGAGTATTTGATATGAATTTCAATTTAATACCACTACGCGTTCATGAGGAAAGGGTTAGTAAGTTTAAAATTAAGAAATATATTTTTATTATATGACGTTACTAAAAATCACAGTTTCCTTTATCTGTGTTATAAGACGTTGCTTCGTACTAAATTTCAAGATTCTGAGTTCACGGGAAGTAGGTACCCTGTAGGTTTTGATTCCCTTGAGAGTGTCGAAAATTTGCGGCATAAAAGGCTGTATCTTTCGATTGCGTTAGCTTAGAAGTTTGATTTTTTCACAGCTCCAAGGGAAAATAGACCTTAATATTTTGTGTAAATTCCAGCTTGATACCTACACGCGTTCCTGAGAAAAAGGGTCGTGACAGACAGACAAACGGACGGACAACAAAGTGATCCTCTAAGGGTTAGGGGACATGTAGGACAATTCTATAAGCGTTATATTATAACCTACATGGAAATAAAAATTTTGAGCTTGAGTTTTGAGTTTGAGTTCCGTTTTTCCTTTCGAGGTATGGAACCCTAAAAATAATGAAAACCTGCATTAAAGGCACGACAAAGTCAACAAGCATGTTAGTTTAACTTGAATAAAGTTTTGAAGTTATCCAGTCAAAGCATTTTCAACGAAATTATTACGAATTTTGCTAGGAAACTTTTATCGAGAGATATGAGGGGATTTGCAGGATCGATGCAGTGGAACCTCCCTCGTACTGGATTCAAATATTTCCGAACTGCAAGGGTCTTTGAAGCATTCTTTCGCGATTTTCTCTAAGCTCACCCGAGTGAGGCCAAAGTCTTTTCGGAACTAATTCGAAATGTTTGTTTTTATGAAAATATTGGAACCTGTGTTTCATTATTTTGCTACATAAAGCGAATATTATAAGCAGGAAAGGTTTGATTTTTGTGCGTTTGTTTTCATTCAATACGATTCGAAAGTTCGAAACTACTGGACCGATTTTGACGAAAGCACAGATATAGAATACGGTTTCCTTCCCCGTGGCCTATTCTATATTTGTGCTTTAATTACTTTTTCTTTTGACTCAAACTAGTCGACGGCAAAATCTACGGTTTCCGTGTGATTTTCTTTTGTGACGGAGCCGGGGGCAACATTTATATTCGATAAAAAACAAACTCTTCATTTTAAAAGGATTTTACAGAGAAGAAGCGATTCAAGCACAATATCTTGGAAGGAAATAGATATTCGGTTGATTCGAGCGTTAATCAATACCGTCTATTACCAGCACTAGAGCCCCCAACTCCGTCCGTAAGGACCTGTTCGCATTTCCACGTTTCGACGTCGGCAACGTCGTAATAGTCCACGGCATGGCAACGTCGCCGCGGAACGGTGCAAATGTATTAATTACAATTTAACATTTGGCGATCTGGCATCGTAGCATAAATTTTTACGGCGATGTGAATTTGGACATTATATTATCAACGCACCGTGCCGCGCCCCACTATTTTACGCTGGCGACCTGGAGACGTCGTGCCGTGCATTTTAACGGCGATGTGAGTTTGCACATTATGTCAACGCACCGTGCCGCGCCCCAGTATTTTACGCTGGCGACCTGGAGACGTCGTGCCGCGCATTTTTACGGCGATGTGAATCTGCACATTATGTCAACGCACCGTTTCGCGCCGCACGATTTTACGCTGGCGACGTCGTGCCGTGCATTTTTACGGCGATGTGAATCTGCACATATGTCAACGCACCGTTTCGCGCCGCACGATTTTACGCTAGCGATGTCAGCATCGTGCCGTGCATTTTTAAGGCGATGTGGATTTGCACATTACGTCACCGCACCGTGCCGCGACACCGCACCGTTTTACGTAGACGACGTCACGTCGTGCAGTGGACATGTGGACAGACCGTAACGAAATTAGTACACCGCGACGCTCTCAACCTTAATATTATTACACAGAGTGTGCAAAATATATCTATTCAAAACTCGTCTTAACTATGTTAAGTGCACTTGAAGTTCGCCTGTAATATGCAGTAAGAGTTTAATATTTTTATATCAAAGTTACATTTTTAGAAATAAAGATACTCCGCTCCTCCGTGGTTTATGAAGCAGTACATAGCCTTGTAAACTCCGCTTCTTTTTATGGTAGATTTTCTAGCGATTTAGTAATCGCTAGAAATATAGGTAAAAATGTAGTTGCGGTATTTTTATTTAGAATATATTGATTAAAAATTCGTCAACGTACTCATTTCATCAGAACAGTTTGAATTATCTGCTATTTTGAATTTAGCTGAAAAATAATAATTTCTACAAATCTAAGAAAACCGCCCGCCCTTAGTTTATGGGAAACGGGTATTAGTTCTCCGGCCCAATGGTTCCGAGACCTGGAACCCCTCGCCCGGTTTTACCCGGTTTCACCCGGCTTCACCCGGCTCCGCCTCAGCTCCTCTCAATACGAGCTAACGAGATCAAAATGAATGCTTTGTTTCGCTAAATGCGAATTATATTATTTATAGCGTGTCAACCTGATCCGTTTTAGAGGAAACAATTTGTTTTGTAATTTACTTTGTGACGGTAAAATTATTGCAAGAAAACAACGAATGTTATGACAAGTAGAAATAATTATAGCGCATTTTATATGTACTTTTTCTAATTATTATAAAGAATTCTATTCAAATATTTGTTATGGTTATATTTTATACAAAATTAGGGAGTTTTTGTCATTTTAATGTGACGGAGTGCTATTATTAGACTTGGATCGAAATCTAAACTGCCAGATAGATCATTACGTCATTTAAAACTGCAACACTTTTTTATTGTAAATGGTTTTATTCTAAGTAATAAATAAAATATTTCTTTAGTTTTATTACAATACAAATAGTGGAATTTAGTTCGAATGGCTAGGTAGGTACTTTATATTTTTATCGCATAATATATCCGTAGGATAAGTTTATATGTGGTGTAAGTTTTATAATATTCATGTTTACAATACGTGAATACAATATTTTTAATGCGCCTGTTACATTTCACAAATTCATTTAAGCATTGTAATTAAAAATCTCTTAATAAGTGTTACAGCAATTAAATTATTTCATAGTATTTAATTAAGTTTAAAATTGGCTGAAAATATGCGTTAGCCACAGTAAACGCAATCATGGCAACCATGGGGACAGAAATGAATGCCGTGGCTACACTAATATGGTATAGCGGGTTCCAATCTAGCAATGTATGACAATGTATGTCATTAAAACACAGGATATAAAAACTAACTCTTCATGCAGTGCTAATCTGACGTAAATATTATTACAAATACTATTTACTTACTTAAAAAATATTATTATCATAACGATATTGAAGAATCGAATACAAAAATAATGTATCAATTCTGGATTTACAACCAAATTTGAGCGAATTTTGCATACATTTTAGAAATGGGGTTACTACTTTTCTTTCGTTTTTATTTTCTATGTTTATTGATTATTGATTATTATTATTTTATTATATAATTAATCAATATAGAATTTCCTATCAAAGCCAAATTCGCTCAAATATGTTCATATTTGTATACATTTTTAAATCCACCCTCGTATTATCAGTTCTCACTTGCCCCATTCCTTTGAACTGCACGTCACAAAGCTTGTCAGGAACAAACGCAAGGACCCGTTATGTTATTCCTTGTAATTATTGACAATTACTTACTATGTGTGCTGCCTTTGTTCTATGTCAATCCTTATAATTATGTATCTAAAAATATATTGCTTTAATTGACATTAAATTAATTGTTGTCGATGTTGTGTCTGGAGTCAGAAAAATAAAACATAATCTCTAAAGATTATGTTTTATTTTTCGTTTGTTTTATATTTTTGTAAAGTATTACATATCATATTAAAACATATTGTGTGTTATTACAATAACACAACAAAAACATTTTTCTTAATTATTTCAAAACTTAATGCCCGATTTTGCTAAAAAAATAGTTGTCCTAAAGAGTTTTTAGCATGACCTATCAGCATGGAAACTTACTTCCATTTCTTATAGTTTAAAAATACCAGAAGGGATCAACTTATAAACCACTTTGGAGGCCGATTACTCGAAAATTGTAGACTTTGTAAAAAGTTACCTATGAAACCTTACCTTTATTTAAAAAGACTTTTAATAAAAAATATTAAAATATAAAAGACGATACATGTGGGGTATCATTTTTATGGCGTATTATTTGGCAATGGGGTAGAATAAAAAAATATTTTTCATTTAACTTCACATGTATGGACAGCCTCCCCTAAAATATATTACTAGCTTTTTCTCGCGGCGCCGCGCGCGTAAATATAGTATAGGGTATCCTACTGGAACAAGTAAAAAAAGTAGTAGAAAAGTAGTCTATGTTTTAATCTAGAGCCTAAACTTTAACTACCATACCAAATTTCATCGAAATCCGTTGTTTTGCGTGAAAGAGGACGATCCATCCATGTAGATACAAAAGCACGTAGCACGGCCGCGTAGAGCGCTGTAGTAACATGCTACGAATGTCTACGAAGCTACGCGCTACCATCATTCTCGTTTCAAGTGGATGAAAATTAAATAATACAATATTGCATGACATTGATACTATTTTAGAATATTTTAAAGAAAATATTCTTAAATAATATTAATGTCATGAAACTGCTACCGTTATTCTTTACTAGCGGTAGCAGTAAGAGTCAGTTAATGCTTACTTAAGAAGCTACTTAGTACAGATTGTAAGATATTTTTATGGATTTCATGTGGACACCTCTAACGTTTGAGTATTAGAACGTTACAGTTAAGTAGGCATATACCATACTGCCTATGGATGAACATTAGACGTCGAATAATCTCTTCTTAGTAGCTCCTTAAGCAAGCATTAAAATATGTATCTGTCTATCCAAAGAACTGACCGTGCATATATAATGAATATAGTAACTTATACGAAAAGTGTGAAAAAAAGTTAAAGTAATTCTCAATTCTTGGTATTATGAGAAATCTATTTCCATTTGAATGTTCGTTGGTAATTTAGTTCCATCTCATTTAGAACTTTAACCGAGTGACAGCTAAAAAATTTCAATTATCAAAGGAACTTTTATAATTGAAATTGAATAAAATTTTCAACCGGCGGACATAAATTTAAAAAATATGAAGAACGTAAAAGATGGAGCGTGAAATAAAATCGTATAAAACTCTAGAATTTATTGAACTGGTTTCAAAGATAGCACACATCCAGAACTAGTTTTTAAGCATTCAGATTTTATATAAAACATTTGTCACAGTTTCAATTGGTGTATATTTTTGATTGTAGCATGATGGTAGGTATAAAACACAATACTAAAAGTCATATTCATAAGATGGAAAGAAGTTTTAACTACCTAAATATCTTCAGATTAAAATTATGGTGACATCTAATAATATTATATTTAGGACTCATTTTTAATAGTCATAATAATTAAGTGACTTTCGTATATAATTTTGTATGAAAAATCTGTCAGTCACATATTTTTCCTCAGGTAATAGTTACAGATAACTCTTATCAGCCATTAGATAAATAAAATATTATAATATCTGACTCACCTGTGTCAGCACATGGAGTTCTTCATATGGCATCTATAACAAAAATAGTGTAGAATTAGTATATTATGCAATGTTTGTGAAACGATAGGCGAATGTGTACGAATAATATTTAATAGTGTTTCAATCTTGATAAAAACATAGCTTGTGATAGAGAAAAGCTGAGGGTTACCACCACAAGCAAAAAAAAATAACCGGTTGCACTCCGGGGTAGAAGTGAAAACAGCAGGAGCAGGCATAAATTTTCGCCTCGCGGTAGAAAGAGAGGGAGATTTTACTTCCTCTTCTACGCCGCATCGGCGGTCTACTCTCCCTCCGTCTTACGAATTTTCGATCAGGTCACGTGTCCTGACGCGAGTTTAGCATTTTTTACCCATCCCAAGAATAATGCACAACGCCGCTAAAGTAGTTTTCACTTAAAAATGTGAAAAGTTAGACAGACAAGAAAATGATTCGATAACGGAACTGTGCAGTGGTACGGAGGTACAAAACCCTTATAACAAACGTTCCGATAGCCTATTTTTAATTAAAATAAATTATTACCTAAATCTATTTCCATACAACAATGTCCAAAGGTAACAATGTATACAGGAAAAAACAAATTAGAATATGAATTTCAAGGCGTTCACAAATGGCATGTCAGCGGTAATCATGTCAGGGTTGATTTCAATCGGTAAATTGCTCACTTTTGTGGCGACGACCGGTCGTGTGACGTCACGTGACTTGACGCGTTACTATAATTGTATGGTTAATTACTGTTGATAGTAAGCGCAAGCTTGTCAGCTTTAATTTTTGTCACAAGTCTGCGAAATCCAATTTAATTTTTAATAATTTCTATAGGTAAGTATTATATTTCCGTCAAAATGTTAAGAAAATAATAAAAAAAATATATTACATTTACAATATCAACAAAGTTTCTGAACACGTTTTTGTACTAGAATGTTTAAAAATATTTAAGCACAAAGAAAGTGATTGGCTGTGAATAGCGCTAACTAAAAAACGTAAACAAAATGGCGACCGCTGGCGTTAAATAAACAAAATGGCGGATTATGTTAGCAAAATTGAACTTAGCAAACGTGTCTTGGCCAATAATCTGTTTTTTTCTTTAGCGCTACAAGCGCCTATTTCGCGGAACAAAGCCAATCCGATGACTGTTATGTAGATGTGGTCGAACTACGTATTTAGGATTGCTTAATAGCACCGTTGAATCGTGCGCACTCACACAACGTGCGCACGATTCAACGGCGCGTTCATCTTATACCTGATCGAGCGGCAACTTGTTCGATAGTACACCAGGTCAGCATTTTAGTGTAGAATAATATAATACCAACCAAACTTAATGAGTAAAGTTCAAACTTAAATCCAAATTCGTATTCGAGTTTCAGCCATTGTCCAAATATACTAATGTATGTATCGTGTAGACAAATTCGTAGGCAATGCTTCAATCGCTTTCATTAGGGTGTCTTTGCCCTCAGGCGTACATTAACAGGCTTTTAAGGTACATTTCGTATGCCTAATGTATTTGTACTCTACTTAATACGTATATCGATATATGTGATGGAAATTTAACAAGTTTTCAACTAGAGTGTCCATAAATATTCAAATCCAAATAAAATTCATGTGCTTTCGTTTATGAATCGCAACGTGCTGTTAGATTCATTTTTTAACTTTGATATTAATTTGCTTTATATTTTTATTTGGCAATTAACATTACTATACCAATTCTTTTTTACCTGATGTGTTTGTTCGTTATGCTGTTACGTCTGTTTTAACTATTCAATTATACTGTACCTAAGGATGAAAATCTTGCAATCAAATTGAATAAAATCTTGTTAATAGCATATCTTTAAAAAAAATACATAAATAAAAAATATATTATACAAAATTACGGATATACACAATGCTTACAAAGTTAGTGAGCACAATAATTATATTTTAAGTGCCCTTAACCCTTTCACTCTCAGCCGTCCTCATTAACATAAACAAACGAACAAAAACACTTAAATTAATTCCGCTTAAATCATAAACAGGCTTGCAATTAATGGGCAAAATGACGTTATCACAGCGCCGCTATTCCGTAAGTATAAATAATGGACACTGGGAATTAGCATTAAAATGATTACGCAGTTGGCTACACACGGTGGGCTCGCGTGGTGGCTACTAAGTATCCTGACGTAAGAAAACACTTGGACTAGTGGCGTAGATAATAGTAGTAGATGATGATGCTACTTAACGGTAGAACGATGGAACTACGTGACCATACTTCGGTACGAATGAGCTGGGCTCCGTTAGGCATCCAGTTACGCAGAAGTAATTTTATATTGCGCAAGTGTGCGCACAGTATACAAGAGCACTCTCCTCCTTTACTCTTATAATCCAGAGAGACGGATAACCCACACTACTGACGAGAGATCAGGTGCAGGTCAGACTTTTTAGATGCCCATCCGACGCATGGATATTTCTCGTCAGACAATCAGGTGATTAGCCTGCATCCTAACCAAACTTGGAAACAACATCTTTTGTTATTCCAATGCGGGAATCGAACCCACGACCTCTGAATCAAGAGCCAATGCTCTTACCACTAGATCACGAAGCTAAGGCTATTACTACACTATACTAGTTGTATAATGAGTGTTTTGTTCAAGCCTTTGAACAACGTCATGATCAAGTGCTCCATCTTCTCGTTTTCATCGTCAGTATTCCATAAAAACAGGCCATAACTATATATGAAGCCTTACTCTACACTATGTTTTCCAACCTACAAAGAACTGACATCAAAATATGAACTTGTAAGCTTCTCGTCGCCAACTGCGTACGTCCTAACTAAGGTTGAAAATTCAAGCTAAAATCTGTTAACGTATGATGGCTTTGCATAATTAAATGGGTAAATTCAGGCATATGGACTGCGGTGTTAGGATTTGCTCGGGTTTTTTAGGATTACCAAAAAAATGTATGGTAAACCGAGTTTAGTTTGACAGTTGGGTACGAGAGCCGACGGGTATTTTAGGGTTTACTCGACAAGAGCCGGATTTTTTTGCAGTTTGTCTGTACGTGATTTATTTAAATGTATATTTTTATGATCTATTACATAAGCTCTATATTGTTTATATGTTACGGAAGTAACGGAAAAGAACTTAACCTAGATACATTTTAAAAACAATTGATAAATGATGACGACCTCCGTGGCTCAGTGGTTAGCGCGTTGGCTCTAAAGCCGGGGGTCGTGGGTTCGATCCCGCCAGGGAACAAAAAAGTTTTCTGTGTTCCTGGGTCATGGATGTGTATTAAATATGTGTATTATATGATAAAAATCTTAAATTTATGTATTAAATATATTTCCGTTGTCAGGTACCCGTAACATAAGTTCTTCGAGAACTTACCACGAGACCAGATTGACGCGTCCGTCGTGGGGGAAGAGAGTAGATGTAGGAGAAGATAATAGGTGTAAGTTGTAGGTTTAGTTGTTGGTTAGAAACTGTCAAGTGTTAATAGGTAATAATTTTTTTATTCCAGTTCCCAGTTAAGCTAGTAATATTATATTTATTAAAACTTTCAAACTCAAAATTAGTTATCAAAATAAAACGTGAGAGAATAAAATATAAAAATATTTTCATCAAAATATCATAGAGGACAAAAGCCTGTTGGACTACAACGAAATAATAATAATAGGTAAATAAAACGTATGTTTGTAATGTCGCCATATCTATGTTTCGCTTGCTGACAAAAAGTTTCCTGTCGCATTTATTTAATTCTATATTTTATTACCCAGTAACAGGCAAGTATCAGGGTAAAGGGTATGATAATGTATACTTTATTTACACAAATAATAATTTGTAAATATTATTTGTTGCGAGTTAATTTCGTATGTACTACAATGATAAGATATGATATCAACTAAATTAGTTTTATTTACCATTTAATTAAATACTTAGATTGAGGGTTGTGGTAATCATGTTTTGTAGTTGCGTGTACTTTAAATAAATATACCTAATTAATTATAATTATTAGCTATTAATGCAATTATAGGTTCTATGATAAAAGGTCGTAAGGATTTATAAAATAATGACGACCTCTGCGGCTTAGTTAGAGCGCATCTGTGCTGTGTGTGAACAGAAAGATTTCTGTGTTCCTGGGTTATTGATGAGTATTAAATGTGTATAAGTTAATAAAAATCTTAAATGTATAGATGGTATAAAATATATTAAATAAAACATTTCCCGTTGCCTGGTCCCCGTAACACAAGTTCTTGGGATACTTAGCACAAGCCAGACTGACGGAACGTCGTGTCCATAGCTATTTTTGTTATTTTATTGAATACAAATAGCATGTTAGATTTTTAAGGGTTGCTTATAGTCGTGAAGGCTGGTTCACCTTCATAGGGAAGCCTAGAAGAATAATAGAAATAATACAAATAGCGTGTTACATTATTAAGGGGTGCTTACCATCGTGAAGGCTGGTTTACATTCATAGGGAAGCCTAGAAGAATAATAGACCGCCAACAAACTGCTCCACAGTTTGGCGATTTATGTAATGGTTGTAAAAGATGTTCTTTTTGTGTTAATAAAAAAAAAATACAAACAGCGTGTTACATTTTTAAGGGGTGTTTATAGTCGTGAAGGCTGGTTTACCTTCATAGGGAAGCCTAGAAGAATAATAGAAAAAAATACGGTATTTGGATAAGGGTCTTCAAAAGGTAAGTAGTAAGTTATAGGAACCACACGCTACTGGTTCCTTAGTTAGTACTAACTCTTACTTAGTTCCTGATAGTTCAGGAACCCTTATCCATAGTTTTGCTCTGTCCGTCCGTCCGTCCAAGCAGGAGTCTATTTCCCTTGCAAGTCAAGACGTTCACAACATAACATAATAATATTATGGATACGTAAATGAATGCAAAATGCTAAAGTTTTAAATGTCATTAAAGAAACAATCATACAATGTATACTATGGATATTGGATCATCTTCCGAATTGCGTGTAAACAGTGGCGTCTTCGACTTTAATATCATGCAAATATCTTAAACTCTGAGGGTGGCAGCTTGCGTTTGATTCTGCCTCCTGGGAGGTTGCCGTAGTTGCGTTCCTGTCTCCTCTCGCTGTCGGCAATTAGACCATTGTTAGTGCAACCACTTTGCAATACAACTGCAATTTCAATCGTCTTGTGTAGCTTCCGATTAAAACCTTGAGTTATCTATAAAAAAACCCACGTTTTACGGTCGAATACTACAATTAATATTTTACCTAATAGTAGGACAGATTCTTATAAAAAATATCTGCTTTATTATTTGTTATTTTGTTACTTTGCAAGAATCTTACCTAATATTATGCTCAAAAGAATCGGCTTACGAAGATACTCTCTTACAGAAAACCTACATTGAAAAATTAAATTGGCTGTCGAATAATGGATCCCGACTGTTCAGTTGTTATGTTTTTATTAGAATAATTTTTTTTTTTATGAAATAAGGGGGCAAACGAGCAAACGGGTCACCTGATGGAAAGCAACTTCCGTCGCCCATGGAGACTCGCAGCATCAGAAGAGCTGCAAGTGCGTTGCCGGCCTTTTAAGAGGGAATAGGGTAATAGGGGAGGGTAGGGAAGGGAACAGGGTAGGGGATTGGGCCTCCGGTAAACTCACTCACTCGGCGAAACACAGCGCAAACGCTGTTTCACGCCGGTTTTCTGTGAGCCCGTGGTATTTCTCCGGTCGAGCCGGCCCATTCGTGCCGAAGCATGGCTCTACCACGTATGATATTTTATTTTATTAGAATATATTTTATTTTCTTCAATAGTATTCATTCAATAATATGTTATAGAATTCTATACCACCGGACATCTAAGTGCTTGTTTTTTTCTTTTCAGTTTTTATTATGTATTTAGTTTGGTTCACTTTTAAGTTTTTACGCAGTCGGGTTTTTTGATTTTTTTAATTATCATTTTTTATTTTACACATTTTAGTTATAAGTACCTATTTAGTTATTTACCAGACTGGTTGAAGTTGGAGCCAGTATACGTACTAGATACTTTAGTGTATGTCCATCCACATTCAGACGCACAGTCATACGAAGTTTTCGTCTTTTCATAGTAAATTTCTAAAAAAGTCTAAAAACGTATAGGTATGTGAGAATGGTTGTTACGCAACTTTAAATCGATATAGATCCTGAACGGTGAGTCGAATCGAAAAATGTTGAGAGAAAACTAAAAATAATTTTTAAATACCTACTCAACCATACCCGACTTGACATAGTTTGTTGACTTTCATTTTTTTCATTTTCACAATATGGCGTCCAGTAGTCGCCATATTGAATTTTCACTAACGTCGTGTCTTTAGTGACACTCGCCGGACTAAGAGGAATCGATTGACGTATGAATCATAAAAATCGGCCCAGGCGTTTGGTCTGTATAGTACTTCAAAGGAACATACAAACATACATGCATACATAGGCTGATAAACACATTACCACTCCTTTGCGTCGCGCAGTCGGGTAAAACTCTCTTACAGAAAACCTACATTGTTGTTCTTATGTTTCTAGTTGCTAGGGCTCGAAATATACGAATAATTGAAATAGGTAGTGCTCGTCAATATTTTTTATTCAGTAACAATATAACAATTTTTTTTTATAGTTATAGAAGTATAAATAATCAATTGCCTATATTATGGCGAACAAAAAAAAAAAACACGTGAGTTTGATAGATGCAACTTTGTTCTTTGACGTTTTTAATCTGTAACAACTTGGTAACAACCATATAAAGTTCAAAAGAGATGTTCAAGAAATGTATGAGGCCTGGGCCAGCCCTATGTACAGTATATGTAAATATAGCTACATAATATAGTAACCGTTCCCTATTCTTTATTTTGTTTAATTTCACTTCGTTTCCATGTACATTTAAATTAACTTCGTCAAGGAGAGCAACACAAAGTAAAATAAAACATGGCGGATCAGATCAGAATTAACTAAAGAATGTCATTTTGTCAATGACATGACTTTTGACAAAGAAAGACGTATGACATTCAAGACGACGTCTCTCCGTAAAACTGTCTACTATGTCAAAAGTCAAGTCAAAACAACTGTCATGGCCGCCCTAAAAATAGTGTTCTCGCAATAAAAAACTCTTCAAATAATCATTTTTGTACGCATGTATCCTTCTTCAAATTATTTTTTTCGTATTTTTATGATATTCCCATATTTTTTTCCTATTTACCTATATAGTGTACATAGAACTGGCCCAAAATCAAACATCTCTTTTAATAATAATAATAATAACATAAGCCTTTATTTCAGACACAATTTTCATTTTCTTACAATTTTAGCTTAACCTAACGACTCTGTCGAGTCAGTCATCTCTTTTAAAAATATATAAATTATAATGAGCTAATTTCGACCTCTAGATAAAATAAACACGTAATATCATTTACACCTTCGACCACTATACTGAGTGTTATCACGACGAACCTCGCGACATGCAAGCAGAGCATTAGCCCAGTGTAACGGCGCTAAAGATATTTGCATAACTTATAATAATTTTGCATAATACTCCATAATGGGCCAAATTTTGTTAAGTGTACTAACTTTGTGGCTAGATAATGCATCGGTTATTTCAAATTATTATTGTTAGAAGAATCTGAACTAATAGTTTCCCAGGTGTTTTAGGTGATGAAAGGAAAAGTTATCACATTTCGACTTACCAATAGTTTCAATTGCGGAACGTGCGTCACAAAAGTTTTGATAGAAAAGTGTTCAACTCTAGTAAAATTACAGTACCAAATATCTTCTTTTCCCAGTTTTATTTGGACTTTATATTACATTTTGAACATCTAGAAAAATATTTTTCAGATAGACGGAAATTAGCAATATTACTAATTTCCGTCGAAAAATATTTCCTCCTCAAAATATACGAGTTCATACTTCACCCACATTTCATCGTCGGACATTCCCTATCCTACAAGTCCTGTCCCTCAAAATGATATTTAATTATCCCACCAACAAATTCCGAAACTCATTCCGAGGAAATATAAAATGAGTGGAACTGTCCCCAAGTAATTTTAAACTCGCAAAATCTTTGAATTGCAAATAAGAAGTGAAATGATGTTTGGCGCTTTCTGTTTTCGCGATAAGTTTCCGAGCTGCATGTAATTGCTTAATTTTTGCACAAGTTTTAGTTCTACCCTTAAAGGTGAATAATTAAATTACAAGTTCATTTATAAATTACGGGGTCTATAACTTGGAATTTGGTTCAAAGTAAGTTGAGCAACAATATTATAAGAACGTAGAGTAACGAGCCGCATCGGTATTTTATATTATAATAGGCAACTTTTAAGGTTCCATATTGCTGAAACCTTTACAGTTTTGCTCTGTCTGGCTGTCTGTTTGTCTGTCTTGCGCCTGTTTGTCCGCGCTTCTAGCTTCTGTAATCATAAATATAAATTGATGAAATTTAGTAAGTATAGTTATATAATGCGTATATATCTCAGTTTTGGCATCATTAAATAATAATATTTTTATATATCAGCGCTGGCTCTCTTTAAATGTAAAGTGTAGATGAAAATAAGTATTAGATTTGATTGAGTGCATAGAAATATGTTTATAACAATAGCTAATAGAGCTTTAGATATTAATTAAAAGAAGGCAGTAAATTGAAATGAACTTGATTTACTCAGGTCTGGACAAATTGCAGAGTAAGCGCTAAACTAGCAGCTCTTAGGCGCGGCTCACTGAACTCCGACTAATTGCCAGCACAAAAACGCTATCAACACTTTCTAGTTCAATTATTATCTGCAATATTAATAGTTATCTTCTTATATATAAACTAGCTTTTGCCCACAACTTCGTCCGCGTGGAGTTCGGTTTCTATACAAAATTTTAACCCCTTTTTCACCCGCTTAGGGGGCGAATTTTCAAAATCCGTTCTTAACGGATGCTTACGTCATTTCAACTATCTGTATGCCAAATTTCAGCAAAATCCGTTCAGTAGTTTCGACTGTGTGTTGATAGATGAGTCAGTCAGGTTTGCCTTTTATATATTTAGAAATGGATTGGAGAACGGCTGGGCTGATTTGGCTACATTTGGTCTTAAAATAATCGTATCAGTTCAGGGAAGGTAAACGGTTAGAAATTTAGTTAATATTGCGGGGAAAATTATGACACTATATAAGTGTGACAGAATAAAGTGTGTTTCGGACAGCGGGTAGTATTTAAGTAACAAGTTGATTGTACCTAATTAAAGTACGAATAAATGCAACTTATATAATATATTTAATATTATAATAATGAAAATAGTAACGGTTAAATAAGGCACTCTTAACTTGCAGTTGCCAAGATACCTAGTTTAAAGTATCAGTATTTTTAATTCTATTTTTTATTCATTCACTAAGGAAACAAAAAAATCATTATAAAATATATACAATTCTCTGAGATAAAATTCTCTATAAAATAGTTTTTTTTCTTTTGCATTTCGGCATGTCGATGGATGTCATAATATTATATAAGTGACATCCATCGGCAGAACTGGTAAGTAGAGTCGTCTACAGCTTTGGTTCCGTATAAGCGCCACCTCGTGATAAGCAGTGGAACTACGTCAAGTGTCAACGGCAAATAGTTTCCAGCATAGATGGCGCTATTTAAATTTACTAGCATGCAGATTTTGAACTTGTCTATTGATTTTGTACTTTTAGGTTTGTGTTGTAAATACAATTGACAAGTTGATGAAGGAGGCTTCCGTGTTAGTAATTGCGTTCAGGTGACGTTTGTATTGTATTACACATACCTAATATTTCCAGTCAGTATTATACTAATAGTATGGATTAGAACCATAGATATAATATTAAAAATTAGAACGATTTTTTTATTTTTTTCACGCGTTTCTTATTTTAGGAATATTTCTACATGATTACTTAGGTATATGAGATGTAGTGATAATATTATAAGTTAGGTATATATAATATGAAATACCAGAAACTAAAAATAAATAAGATTAACAAAATATAATATCTAATCATAGAATCCTAATTATGCCATTGATGTCAGAAGACTAGACTTTTTAAACATTCCTAAAAAGAGGGTGTTAAAGAATGTTTTAATTTCTAAGAGCTGATATTTTTTCTGACCATACATAATAATATGTCCAAGTTAGCTTAATATTATACAGTAATAACAAGATAAAGTATACCTGTATACATAATTACCTACTAGACGATATGCCAGTTCAATCGCAAAAATGTTTAAACAAGGGTCATTATATGAATGGTGATCGGCTCACTCGTTCCACTGGAACCAATTTACTTTTCATTTATAATGAAGTGGCAATCGCAGATACAGAAAATATTATGCTGATTTTATCTTTGCTGTGGCCGTGTGGTGAATAAATATTTATAATATGCTAGGAGCTTGGATATTACTTATATCGCAACTACCTCTTATATTATATCGGTCGGTATATGAGGTCGGGAAAAATTCATAGCAATGAAAATAGAACTCTGCGCTAATACAATAGAGATGAAAAACAAACACATATGTGTCGAGTCAAATGTCAATGTCACATTTGACAGCTCAACACTCGACTCTCTCTTCGCGCACAATAGGCAATCGGACTAATTTTTTTTATTGCATAAATGAATAGTACTCTTAAATATGAGTAACTTCTCAGAAGGAACTGTATATCAAAAGTCAATATTTTCAAAGGTACAGCGATTTGTATAAAAAATTTCGCGAGCCTCCTAAAAACGCTCCATATTAAAGTCGGCCTACAAATGACGTCACTTGTAGGTTATAGTATATGAAGTAGTATATGAAATATATGGCCGCAGGAATATATTTGTAAATATCTCCCATATTTGTGCGTTTAAGTTCATACTTACCATAATGAATGTTTTTGTATTATATGATGTGAGTAAACCAATGATGTAGGTTTTGTTTACCAATTTCGCAAAAAAAAAAAATTTTTTTGGTACTTTTTAAATTTTATTAGTAAACTACACATAAAATAATATATTTTTTTACATTTACCAAGTAGTAATGCCTCAATATTTCTGAATATATTAATGAAACCAAATATTTCAGATGTAGTCCGATCCCCTATTATTGTGTTTTTAATTTTTTTATCTAATGAACCAGGAAACCGGAATACCGACGCCCATGGACACTCGCAAGTCGCAACACAGGAGGAGTTACAAGTGTAACTCCTCTAGTGTTGCGTTCTTGGTACATTAAATCCCCCCCATGGGCCTCCGATAACCTCACTTTCTCGGCGAAACACAACGCAAGCGTTATTTCATGCCGGTTTTCGTCGGTCGTGGTATTTACCCGGTCAAGCCGGCCCATTCATCTCGAAGCGTGGCTCTCCCACAGAATGCTTATTTTAACATTACTTTTAGTGCCCTAAATTTTCTCGGACCCCCCGGATTCCGGATCATAAAAGGCATACGCAAATCACCAGCTATATAATATATTCTGCCATAGTGACCTACCGTGAGCTCCGTAGACTAGTGGGTAGACCGTTTGGTTCGCACTCGAGATTGCAGGTTCGAATCCCAGGTTGTGGCGTGTACCAATGAGACTTTTTCAGATCTCAAGTACATTATACGGATGCTCTAACGGTGAAGGAAAACATCGTGAGGAAACCCGCACATAGTTGGCCCCAGACGTATTGACCAGTTCATTCCTCTGGACTAGGCTGACTATGCTGTAAGAATGCCATATGTGCTTGGGCAACCATACGACATTTAAAAACTAACTGTCCCAGGCACTACAGTATTTCAAGAGTTACTTCGCTCGGAGAATACTGTATAAATCATCCAATAACGGATGCAAAGGCCTAAGTAGTGACCTACCTCGCCGTTTCACGTTAACATCGTCCTGACGTGAACATGTAGTGGCGGTAACGAAGATTAAGCTCATCTATAGGCCCGGATTACGGCAGTATAAATATACAGCTGGTGATTTGCGTATTCCTTTTAAGCTAAAGAGAGAAGTAAAATTATGGTTCATTGTGGTGAGGAATTTATAAACTTATTCTGTAGAGTTTCTGTGGCACTATAGCTTCTAAATAAATAGATCCTAGCACGGGCGTAGCCAGGTTTTAGTTTTGGGGGGGGTTCATGAAAATAAAACGACTACCTGGTAGTATCAAAGTTCTGATTTAGGCTGTTGATTATTTTTCTAAAATAACTTCAAAAATCATCTTTCAGATAGGGTTAATGGGGCGGCAAAATATGTTAATTGACCTCGGGCGCAAATTTTCTAAATACGCCTCTGTATATTGGTCAGATCTCTGTATTATATATTATACTAGCCAGCCCATTTCGGGGGGGGTTTGAACCCTCTAAACCACCCCCCTGGCTACGCCCATGGATCCTAGCTCTAATTAACCATTAACAGCTCTCATACTAAGACAATGTTACAAGTGTAGAGTAGCAATTTGGGAATATGTACCCTTATTTCTTACTAGTTGCCCACGGCTCCACCCGATACTATCGGGTATCCCGCGGGAATACTGTACTTTTCCGGGATAAAAATAGCCTATGTTTTAATCCAGAGCCTAAACAACTACCATAATAAATTTCATCGAAATCCGTTCAGTAGTTTGAGTAGTTGCGTGAAAAAGTAACAAACATCAATCCATCCATCTTCACAAACTTTCACATTAATAATATTATAGTAGGACTTACTTTTCAGTATCTTAGTGCAGGAAAAATTTCCTACTCATCATGTATTTAGGTAGTTCGTGTCCCCACATCACGGAACAGAAAACAAGTTGTTGTTGTTTTCTGTTCTGTGGTGTATAAGACATCAAAATATGAACACAAAGAAATCAAGATCCTACGGAAGGAATTACCTACCGAAAGGTCATATGTCATGTGTAGCCTCTCAATACGCAGCCATGCATGTGGGTCATCGTGACGTCATAACTCAAGTCACGCGCCCGGAACCGCTCGCATGAGTTATGACCGAGATTGCTTGCATTACCTAGTTGCAGATAATCTCGCCGCTTCCTCTGTATGACATGCAAAAAACATATGTGCAGTTCACGTCGAGTAGAAGTGCAACCTTCAATGTCCATGTCAAAGATTTCAAAACTCAAGATACATTTGACAAAACAAATCTTCATACAGTTAACTTTGCAGTTAACAGTTACGCCATCTTGGTTTTCACCATACTTCAAATGTTAGCCATCTCGTTTTCACTATACTTCAAGTGCGAATATGCCAAAAATCTCAAAAGCCATAAATTTTTAATCTCGTCTTTATATACGTCAAAAAGCCACAGAAAGAACATGGACCATATGCCATGTTCTTTCCGTTGGTCCATGTTCTTTCCGTGGCTTTCCGACGCTCAATCAATACAATTTAATTTAATTTTCTTATAGATAATATAGTATTTTTACTGCTTTTTTAAATCGATTGTGTCATGGGATACTCATCCCAACTTACCTGTCCGGTAGTTGTGGTATAGTATACGGGTACGCGACCCCGGCTTCCCTAGCTATTACTGTCCTATCCCTTGCCCTCCTGGGCGGTAATATCCTACATTTCCTATTTCCCACTCTAACTTACCAATCTTCCTTTCCACACCATCTGTCCTTCCCTTTTCCTATTCCTATCCTCTCCGCAAATCCGTGGGAACGCAATGGATAATTATAAAAATAATTTAATTATCCAAAATGGCGGCGGTCACCCATCACGTCTCGTTCTCGCGGAGGCGAAAAGTGGCCCATGGAGAGCCGCTTCGCTACGTTGAATGTAAGAGGAGGAATGGATGGTAAGAATGAAAGTAGACGAAGCGAAACAAGTATGTAAGGATCGTAGCAAGTGGGAAGAAGTGGTCTCTGCCTACCCCTACGGGAAAGAGGCGGTCTCTGCTTACCCCTACGGGAAAAAGGCGTGATTATATGTATGTATGTATGTTATAAATCGATGTTAAAATATAATGTCTCATGCCGTGGCGATTGACGTGTCGCCATGCCAAATACCAACGTTACTGCAAACTTCATTACAATACGGCCGATGTATCTTGGCGAGTCTGAACTTCGCGAAGAAGGTCTCGCAATAACTGTTTCTAAGTGTTTTCGCACCTATTTATTTTATTTGTACTAATTGGTCAACTGTATTAGGGAATTTTTATTAGTACATAGGTATATATAAATAATACAATAACAGTTTTCTTCACGAGTTGTACATGCGCTAAATTTCGCAAAGTCTATGTTCAGACCCGTCAAGATACAGCGGCCGTAGTGTACCTACTGCAAATGTTTTTAATCTATGCAAAACGATCTTTAGGTAGCCTAATGATTTGATTTTATATTGCTAGGTGAACAAACAGTAAGAAACTATAACTTATAGCATAGACGCAAGCAAAACTGATTATTAAGTAGGGCACAATGCACTTTAGAATGGTTTGTGGGTGACACTTAAGAGGGGAGGCTGTCCGCCGCAGAGGAAACTTTGTTTTCCACTTACCAGCATTTTTTTCTATCGGTACCTACTTAGCATAGTCGCAATCAATCATGGATCAGATATCAATGCATCAAAAATATGTAAACTAGTGATGTAACAAATATTCACATTCGCAAATATTCGCATATTTCTTGATATTCGCATTCGCAAAATTTTATTAAAACATATAAGAAAGGATAAATTAAAAAAAATAATCATTTCTTGTAATATTTATTAGAAAACCTTAAACCTTCTTATTTACCTACGCAGTACCTATTACAATTATAATTATTACTTTTATTGTTTAATTAATTAAATTTTAGTTGCCAAAGCTAATCATTAATTCAAATAACAAAATAATACTGCCTTAACTAATTAGGAGCACATAATTTAAATCAACCGTTAAATTTGTGTACTCCCAGATAAACATCCCAACAAATTCATTATTAATATACAATTTATCATGTTAATGCTACACATAACACATTTAATTTATGGCAGCTCTCTCTGCGTCTATAAAATTAGTAATTTACCTATTTAAAGTTAGCTGGAATTATTTTGTGTTTTATCACCTATAATGGTATCTTGGCATACATACATACATACATATTAATCACGCCTTTCTCCCGTAGGGGCAAGCAGAGACCACTTCTTTCCACTTGTTACGATCCTTGCATACTTGTTTCGCTTCGTTCACATTTTAATTCTTACCATCTATTCCTCCTCTTATATTCAACGTAGCCAAGCGGCTCTCCATGGTCCGCTTTTCGCCTCCGCGAGAAACGAGACGTGATGGGTGGCTACCGTGGATGGAGAACCACATCGCCGCCATTTTGGATAGTTAAATTATTTTTATGATTATCCATTACGTTCCCACGGATTGGTGGAGAGGTTAGGAATAGCGAAAGGGAAGGATAGGTGGTGTGGAAAGGAAGATTGGTAAGTTAGAGTGGGAAATAGGAAATGTAGGATATTACCGCCCAGGAGGGCAAGGGATAGGACAGTAATAGCTGGGGAAGCCGGGGTCGCATACCCGTATACTATACCAAAAATACCGGACAGGTAAGTTGGGTTGAGTATCCCATGTCATTACCTACCTTACCAACCTTAGCATCTTTAATAAAATATGTGAAAATGTGTTGGTGTACAAAATGTCTATTAGATAAATAAATAATTATTTGCATGAAATTTATACAGACATAATATAAAAGAGATATCGACAATCTTGTATATACACAGAATTGTATTCTCGGAAACGGCTGCAAGTATTTACATAAAATTTAGTATGCAGGGAGTTTTGGGGGAAGAAAAATCGATCTAGCTAGGTTTTATCTCTGGGAATCTGCGCATTTTTAAGTTATAATATTACGTTTTTTCTTTGTCGTGTAATAGTAATGTATCAAAAATTTCGACTCTAATAATGTTAGTCTAAATAATAGTTTCTTTATTTTTTTGCGTTGTTCGAAAATTTGGAATGTGATGGGTTTGAACCGCGGTAAAATATTATTGTGATTTTTTAAAATCTACTAGAGCTCCGAGCAAAGCTCAGTTTGGGGAACCGATACTGTATTTTGTTATATACCAACCAATACGAAGGAAACTGTAAGCGTTATAAGACAATTAAAGAGGAGTACGCTATTTTACTTTTAACCAAAAAAAGATATAGCAGATTAGATAATGAAAATGGTCTAAAAGGTATCGTTCATTTTTAGCAGTAGTAAGCACGGACATAAAGGCTTTTAGATCCACTAATATCAATACAGAAGAGTAAATAGCCTGCATTAGGAGAACACATCCGTCTTCAAAATACCACGAATGATTGTAGTTTATTTTCTGAAAAATAATTCCTTTTTCTGGTGATGTTTTTATTTAGTACTAGATGTTGTACGCGTAACCGTACATTTTGTCGCGAAAAAAGTAGCCTATGTCCTTCCCCGTGGTCTAATCTATATCTGTGTCAAATTTCATCAAAATCGGTCCAGTAGTTTCGGAGCCTATTCGATGCAAACAAACAAACAAAATCACTTTGATAATAACTAGGATTAAATTGTTTATATCAATAAAATATTTCATGTCAAATAATATAAATATCATGGGATATTGTCGTCATCAAATATAAATTGTTGCTGTAGGGAAAATAGAAACCTAACCATTTCTATATTATGTTTTCAATCAGCTTAACATTCATTCTATTACCTATCTTAATAACAATACTGCATTCATAATATTATTACTAAACTTTTAATTTCCTCGACCGTAGAATCAACTGCAGCAAACGCTGCAATCATTTTAACTGCAATTTAAAAGTACCAGGATATTATAAAAACTAGGATGATAGGGACATCAGTCACTAATCGAGCTGTCAGTCGCACCGCCTTATTGACTCCCTGATCACGTCGCCGATCTGCATACTGGTAAGTGGGGAAAACACGCTGTAATATCTGGTACAGTACAATGCAATTCTCTCGTCTTTTGCTCGGCGGAAACTTTGCTCAGAGTTCTAGAAGATAAAAAAAAAATCGTCTGATACCGTAATTTGCCAAAACGCAAAAATTATGCATAACGCATAATTGCAATTTGGACTGACGTTATAATTATTACTAGAGTCACAACAAAATTATTAGTTTATCGTTTCATGATGAAAGAAAAACTTATATAACTTAAAAAAATGCGCGGTTTCTCAGAGACAAGACCTAGCTACATCGATTTTTCGCCCCCAGAACATGCATACTAAATTTCATTGAAACACAACCCTTTCCGAGAATTTTGATATAAATATTAAATATATAATTTAAATATACCTACAAGAATTTCTTGAAGAATGTATAAAACTACCTGGTAAATAGATTATCCTAGATTTTGTCAAGCGTATTGAAGTCATCATAAAGTATTTTTGTAATAGATAAACGTCACAAAAAATGCTAAGATTCGATTACAAAATTATTAAAATAACATAAAAAGCCGATTGAGTTTTTGTTCACAAGCAAAGAACACTGCGAATATTCATTCGTACTAAAACGTGGACTAAAACCTGCTAAAACTCGAGTAGGTATAATGAAAATCATTTTGTAAGAGGCATTATATCTAAAAAGTCACTCTACGAAAGCAAAATGTATTGCATCGTTGTCTGTCTTATGACTTAACGTAAATAAGAACATTCGCATCTAATAAATACATATTTGCGCCCCAAGATATTACATTTAATGGAGAACAGTTGTAATTTGTAGCACGACGTTTTTGACAGGTAATAAAACTCGATTATTTGTTTATTTCTGTACGGTGTATCCGATTTACATCGCTGTGACTGACACTGACAAATGATGAGGTGTGACGTCACATGTCTGTTACTTCAATAATGGTATCAGCTCGATTAGAAGATAGCTTTTATGGTACGAAATAAAAATATACTAAGTGTAACAAGGTCAATGACTAACTAAATGTGTAACAGTTTTATTTACTATTGATTCGGGATAAGTTACTTTTACCTAAAAGCGAGCTCGACTGATTTTAACATCAATCCTAAGGGCGAGTGTCGACGCACCGGTTTCTACGCGCTGCCGCGGCCATCCTCAAATTAAAGGCGGCTAAATGCTAAAAAACTGAGGATTATTTTATTATTGATGGTAGTGATTTTGTATAAACAATTATTAATGTTGTCGTGAATGTATAATGACAACATTAACAATTGTTTATCCAAAATCACTACTATCAATTTCAAAATAATCCCACGTTTATTAGCTCTACCTCAAAAACTCTTATTGTCATTGAGCCGCCTTTTAGTTTGAGGACGGCAGCGCAGTCAATGCCGGCGCCGCACAGTGGGTCGAAACGAGGATTTGGCGGACTTAGGGACCGATTTTTATTTTTCGCATTTTTCTTTATGCCAATGAATAGAGCTAATTAATCTTAACAAAAGTTGTTCTGTGCAATTTTTTCTTAGCTTTATAATTTAGGTAGAAAAAATAAATTTTTTTGGATTAAATAATCCAAAATTTTTGCCAAGTCATGATAGATCCCGCGTTCAAACCTTTTTTTTCTTATATTTTGGCTACGTTGCTATTATTATGTACTATAAACGTGTGCCTAAAGTTGCAAGTCTGCCAGAAAAAGAGGTAAGAAAATTACAATAAATGTAATTATTAACTAATGACTTTTCTAATTCTTTAAAGTTATTCTAGGGATATTTCATGCGAAATAATTATTCCGATAATAGAATAAGATCAGTGATTTCGACAAAATTTATCTAAACATCAAAAAATCTAGATTTCGTGAAGATATAATCAATAATAACCTTAACTTACTAATATCCGTTTTAATCATAATAAAGGTTCCTTTGTGTTTCTAACAATCGCTTAGAGTCATAGTGTCGTTAGAATTTCGGGGAATCTTTGTTACGAGCTTCTGCTGCTTCTTCCGACAGTTTGCCAATAGGTATGGCACCAGAATGCTGAATAATATCAGTGCCATATATCAACAGCTTGTGCAAACTGGAGGGCATATAATACCGGGGATATATATTAACGTACAGTACTGCAGTCTCTCTACAGAATAAAGAGAACTTAGAAGAGTGCACGCACTCTCCAGACGCTACAGTCTGTAGAATCACATGCAACCATTCTATAAACTCTTTACTTATGCCAGTGATACGGGCTGTAGTGTCTACATCCCTAAAAAATCTTCGGAAAGTATTTCCGTCATTGGTAGTACCGTCTTCTTGTTTCACCTGGTCTATTAGTAAGCCGCAGTCTTCCCTAAATGCTTGCTATATTGCGGACTTTCTAAGCTTCATTTTTTCTTACCCTCAGCCCTGCTACTTCATTTTTTGAAATCCACACGATAGGCTGCATAAGAAAAACGGGACATTACCAATAATGAAAATGAATCATTTTCTAAAAGAACAACGATTCGCAGCTGTAATAGTTGACGTAAAATAAAATATGAATGATTAATTATGGTAACTTAGGCACGTCATACACCTGATCCAACATCGTAAAAGTGACAGTCCGTACTGGTAGATTTCTTTATCCTTGCTTGTTTTGGTCAAGCAGTTCAATATTATTAATTTCCGATGGCTTTGCTTACAAATATCACAAACGGCTGTCGACATCTCTGATAAATATGCTGTTATCTTTTCGTCAATCATCTTCAAAAGCAACTGGTGAGACACCTCAATTTGATTAACTTTTGATGGCTGGAGCGATTCTATCTCTTCTGTGATTCTGGTCTTTATTGTCATTACAGTAGCAGTCTACGGTTTCCTTCGTAAATTGAAACATAATCGGACGACAATAAAACGAGGATGAGGGTCTTTCGTTTTCCCAAACAACAGTTCCATCCGATTGTTCTAGCCTAACTTGGACTAGACTGGCCATATAAATACATAAAGAATTTTAAGACTATCTTCAAATTCCTTATTAATTTTTTGCTTGTACATACATACTTTGAAGTTTGACCAGAAGCTCCGTGAAACCCCCAATTACATACAAGCTCTATTTTTATTGCGTCCAAATCCATAGATACTGCATCCAAGTCTTGACACAGTCAAATTGAGTAAAGCTTGCAGTTTAATTGAAGCCCCATCTTCAATATTAGTTATATCCTTTTTATCTGGTGTAATAAGGATAATATTCTCTCTCTCATAAGTTTATATATTGCCACTTTGACAACTTTAACGAAACTAATAAAGCCAGTGCTTTATCCGGTGAATACATATGACTCTTTACATTATCTTTTAAATCTTATGGGTGATTGAGTAAATGGTTCATAATTTTTTAAACGTCTTCGTTTCCACGTAGATGTGGAAGCTTCTGAAGTGGATAGTGCAGGTGATAGATTCTCAATATTATCATAAACCTTGAGTTCTACTTGTTCGGTATTGACAACATCAAAATTGATTTCTTCGGGCCAATTTATTGAGGATTCTAACCAATCCCCTTTTTTAAATAAATTGAGCTAACGTGCTGCATTTTTTCCATCTAGCACATATATTAGAACAAAAACGCGTACAACTTTCTAAGCACGACACTATTTTCATCTTCGATTGTAGAAAATCAAATAGTTTTTTACAATCCGACAAACTTTTCAATTAATCGCTTAATACCATAAATAAATATTTATTATTCTCTTTAGCTCCCTCTATTATAGCATAATAAAAAAGAACAAACACAGTCACAAGATGTAAGTAGTAGTACGTTTAAACAATAACTAATTGTGAAATAACTATTACGGTCAATTTATAATTTTCCGGACCTAACAGAGATATTATGTTCCATGCCATCCTAAATAACTATTAATGATTAGCTAATGAGGATATCTTCATGGAACTGGAGTGACTTAATGTTTAGATTTTTAATTTCCCGCTAAGAAAATAAAGATTTAAAAAAATCAAGAAGTTATTTGTTTTATCCCGTTTTGAAAAAATCGAATTCTCATCAGATCTTAAAGTCGGGGAAGCTTCCTCGACTCGCGGGGGTGTCACTATGTCTGTATGTATGTTAACCTCTTATAACTTTTGAACGGTTTGACCGATTTTATTGCGACTGGCGCCATTCGAAAGTTCTTGGCCCAACTTAGATTTTGAATATAATTTGGATCGATTCGGACAGATAAATTTCAAGAAATCTCGAAAAAACTGTGAGTTTTTTTAAAGTTTTTTTGTTGGAATTACTTTTAAACTTGAAAAACCACGTCGATCACCGCCAATCCGGTCAAATCGGTTGATTCGTTCGAGAGATATCGTGAAGAAAAGAAAACCAAAACGTGTTTTTACGGAATTACGCCGAAATTTTTCATCAAAAAATTTTTGTTGTCGATTATTTTAAAGGATATGAAAAACTTCATCGATTGCCGTAAATCGCGTGAAAATCGGTTGATTAATTCCAAAGTTATGACAGTTTGAAATTTAAAAAAATAGTGTTTTATTAAACTTTTGAGCTCGGAGTGGTCAAAAGTTTGATGAAAGAAAATTATCAGTAAACATTTTTAAAAGCACTTTTGTTTTTGAGCTCGATAAGCACAAAAATGACGCATTAGATAAAATTTACACGCTTAGCGGGAAGTTGCACGGATGGCCTTTAGGTCAACTGTTTACCTTATTTTTTTTTAGAATTTTACTTATTCTATTACCGTAGTTACTATTTTGCATGGAATATCCCTAGAATAACTTTATGAATTAGAAAATTTATAAAATAATAATTACGTTCATTGTAATTTTCTTACCTCTTTTTCTAGCAGACTTGCAACTTTAGGCACACGTTTATAGTACATAATAATAGCAACGTAGCCAAAATATAAGAAAAAAAAGGTTTGAACGCGGGATCTATCATGACTTGGCAAAAATTTTGGATTATTTAATCTGTTTCATACAAAAAAATCAAACATGTATTTTTTCTACCTAAATTATAAAGCTAAGAAAAAATTGCATAGAACAACTTTTGTTAAGATTAATTAACTTTATCCATTGGCATAAAGAAAAATACGAAAAATAAAAATCGGTCCCTAAGTCCGCCAAATCCTCGTTTCGACCCACTGTGCGCCGGGTCGATGCCAGTTATGTATGAAGCACCAAGGGCGTGTGTACAGTGTACACACCTAGTGCCGGTTTGACTTGAGCCGGTTTTATTCTTAATGCTATATACAAACACACGAATTTGGTACGGAGCGTACAGCGAACCATATCCGGAGACCAAATTCGGTGTCGCTACACACGCACGGATTTGGTACGGTGCAGTGGAGCGAAACGCTCGACACTCGTCTGTTCGATTTTATTCTCTATTACATTAGCACAGAGTTCTATTTACAGTGCTGTTTTTAAACGACGACGATGATTCCCGCAATTCATTGACAACGGGTAGTGATACCAACACTTTAAAAAATATTTCTCCCCAAATTTTACCCCTGATTACTTATACCATTGACAGGTCTAAGAGATAATAAGCTAGAAAGAAAGGTAAGCTTTCTTTCTAGCTTATTACATAAAGACTTACGCGTGAATAACATAAAACTAACTTGTCTTAATCTGATTTCACTCCCAAAGTCCCAATACATTTTCGTATCCCTGGCTATATACACACATTAAAATATTTTTTATTATTACATACAAATTGATTCATAAGGAGAAAACTCTAAACATCCTGTCCCCTAGTAAACCTCCGTAGATATTTTCCCTAATTTTGGGGGGTACATCCCTAAGTTGGCAACACTGATACCGTTGTACGGCCTAACCGCCGGACTGCTCTACACACGCACGAATTTGGTACGGAGCGGACCAGATCCGATGCGGACAACGGCGAACTCTTCGCCTTCTTCTTATGTTCGCCTGACTGCCATACACACGCTCGGATCTGGTACGGAGCGTACCAGATCCGCTGTACGCTCAGTACCAAATTCGTGTGTCTGTAGACACCATAACTGGCGCCGAATCCGGTGCGTCGACTCGCGCCTTTACTTAGTTTAAGGACGATCAAACTGCAAAATATTACATTACTTATTTTTATCCTCGATTCTATATAAGTATATCTTTTTAGATATTATGTTATTAGGAAATTCAACATTTTAATTTTACTCCCTGTACTTATAAAAATATTTACTCAATGGATAACTTATTTATTATTCGTGTCTTTGTCTGATACGCTGGAAAAGTCACTTGACAGAAAAAGATAGCAACGTTGAATAAGTTATCCGTTGTGTAAATATTTTTACTAGTAAGGGGATTAGTATTTATCAAGTACGTACATTAACTTGCCTAGGCAAGTTTCCATATAAATTAAATAAGCGCACTGTATATGCAAGAACCGAAATCCTACTAATATTATAAAGTTTGTGAGGATGTATGGATGGATGTTTATTCCTCTTTCATGCAAAAACTACTGAACGGATTTTGATGAAATTCGGTATGTTAGTAGTTTGGGCCCTGGATTAAAACATAGGCTACTTTATATTCCGAAGAAGTACAGTGTATGCAAGGGATATTATATTTACGCGGGCGGAGCGGCAACAGCTATCAAAGTATATAAGCAGTCAAAACAAAGATCCAAGCATGTTTGCACCAAACTTCAATGCAAAAGTTCAGAAACTTATCATGCGACACAAGTTTAATCAACACATTACGCCGAAGTTTTAATAATGATTAATAGTGCGTTTGCAATCTTATTCCTCCAGATAATTATTACTATCATTAATAACTCGCTGTCGACGAATGGAATCGAGATTAATATCGCGTCAGATGTTTCGTCGCTGTGACCTGCTAAATACAATAATATCAGCCGCCATTATGTCAGGAGCATCACGTTATACGAAAATAATACACAGTCTAATTCCTATTTTACCCGACTACAGCGAAGCTAAAAGGAAGGATAATGATTTTGGCAGTCTATGTATGTATGTAATATGTATATTCCCCCGTGGCGTTTAAACTACTGATCCGATTTTAATTAATGAGGTAACAATAGATTAGAATATAGGCTATAATGTAATTTACGCAGTCAGGTTAAAGTTTTTTTTTTTAAATAGTTATTAGAAGGTGCCTAGGTTTTCATTTTTTGAAAGAAGATAGCTTGGTATTTTTTCAAGATAAGGTTTAGTCGATATTCTAATTATTATTGATTGAAGAATAATCAAAGCTTAAGGTGTGTTTTAAGTCTGAATATTATTACAATAAGTACAACAACTATTGAAATAATTATTCTATACATATTTATAAATCTATGCTCACAATACAATACAACAACATAATATAAAAAAAAAACATTTAAATTAGTTACTTGTTGTCACTATTACATATCTTTAAAGTAAATAAGAGACGTATTGATAATTGAACTAAAATGAAGGCACTCAAGCTTAGCTCTCAAAGCAATTATAAAGACGACATTAATCAAGTCACTTTTGATTATACCTACTTACTTTCTTGCATCTAATTTCAGCGTTCACACATACTTCTAAAATGTGAAAAGCTTTTGAACTAAAAAGGACATTTTGTCGTAGCGCTGTATTCCGTTAAAGAATCATGTTTGCAACACCAATGTTTTACGTCACTAATAGGGGTGTGCACTGTGATAATATCTTAAAATTTCGAGGAAGGAGAATAATTTTCGCAATTTATTATTAAAAACTGGTCAAGTGCAAGTCGGTTTCGCGCACCAAGGGTTCCGTACAAACTTGTAGGTATTATAAGTAAAAGTTCATCCATCACGACAATCGAGTCATAGTAGGGGTAGTAAGTTTAAAATGATTAAAAATTATTTTAATATTATGTAACTTAAAAAAAAATACGGTTTTCGCAATTTTTCTTCATTTGTGCTATAAGACGTTGCTTCGTGCCAAATTTCAAGATTCAGAGTTCACGGCAAGTACCCTGTAGGTTTTTTGCGAGTATGGCTGTAACTTTTGATTCCGTTGACTTAGAAATTTGATTTTTTCACAGCTTTAAGGGACAGATCACAGCAGACCTGAGTATTTGATATAAACTCCAGCTTGATACCTCTATGCGTTCCTGAGAAAAAGGGTCTTGACAGACAGACAGACAGACGGACAGACAACTGTGATTATATAAGGGTTCCGTTTTCTCCTTTCGAAGTACGGAACCTAAAAATAAGCATCGTAGATATGTTAGTGTATTATGTATTTATTGATCTACCAACTACGCTACTAAAATATTTGGAATCAAATGCTATAAAAGCAAACTAAGTGTAAGAAGCATTTGATTCCAATTATAGAAAAAGTGTTTTCTCTCTGCAAAGTGAACATACTGCTTTTGTAGGGACAAATCCATGCACGGGCAAGGGTTTGGAGTGTTAAGACAAAACAAGAGGGAAAATTCTAACCACGTTGAAAATTCTAAACAGCAACCCTAGACCAAAAAGAAAGTTACTTCATCTGAAGTTGTACAATGTTGTTTGCGTTCGCACGTCCATGCAAGCGCTTACGTCTTGTTACACTTTTGAGTGGCTATAGAAATTTCGTTAATGCTTTTCCGAGCTGCTACTGCAGTTCCAACGCTGCTTTTCTTATAAACTTAACTAGCGTAGCGCTCGTTGAAACAATGGTGTTTTCTTTCGCGATACTAGAGATCTCAGCTCTTTTATTTTGTATTAAGAATAATTATTCAGTAGAAGATAATAGAGAAGATGCATTTGTTTTAAATCAGCAAAATTCTTAAATTTGCTTTGATCGCAAAACGAAAGTTACTGTTGTAATTCTTATTATGTTATTTGTGACTTTTTTTTGTTATTACAATGATATACATAAACGCAGTATTTATATAAGTAAAATCAATTTTATATTTATCTTCATACATTTTCGTTGTGACACAACAGCTGTGACGTCACTCATTTGTCGTCTGCTACACTTATTGTATAGAGAGATTTTGATGCTCTCCAACGATCTCAGTTTCGTGATGACTGTATTTCGTAAACGGTTGATCGTAGATATTATGCTATTGCAAAGACAATATTTCTGCCGTCCTCAAACTAAAAGGCGGTTAAATGAAGAAAAGAATTTTTGAGGTAGAGCTAAATTATTTTTAAAATTAATGCTAGTGATTTTCTATAAACAATTGTTAATGTTGTTGTAAGACATTCATGACAACATTAACAATTGCTACAAAATCACCAGCATCAATTTCAAAATAATCCCGTGTTTTTAGCTCTACCTCAAAAACTCTTCTTGTCATTTAACCGCCTTTTAGTTTGTGGACGGCAGATTTCCTGGCCTATAATGCAAGAGTAAGCTATTTATTATAATATGTAAAGTAATATTTTAATAACACGACTTGCTTTAGGGTTCCGTAGCACTCAAGGAACCCTCATAGTTTCGATCTATTTCCGCCGGTCCGTCTGTCTGTCTGTCTGTCTGTGCGGTCTGTATGTTCGAATCCCGGTCAGATAAATATTTTTGTGATTCTTTTTTTTTTTTTTTCATTTGTACTAATAATAGTAGGCACCCACACCGATTTCGGTAACGGTGGCTGGTTTCACTGCAACCAGGCTAGCTACGCAAGAGTTATTTTATAGTGCCCAAGTATGTGCGCAGTACACAAGACGGATGACCGTCACGACCGGCGAGAGATCAGGCGCAGGACCGAATTTTTACATGCATACCTGACGCATGGATGGTCTTTCTTGTCAGACAATCGAGTGATCAGCCTGCATTGTCGTGACCAAACTTAGAAACAGTATTTTTTGTTTTTCCAAAGCGGGAGTCGTACGCACGACCTCCACGACCTTATTCCACAGCTAAGCTCTACGCCACTAGACCTACGTGGATGTCTTTATAACTATTGTTATAATATTATGTTTTTAATTGTTAATACCAACATAAAATTATAACTATTGTTATAATTTTATGTTGGTAGTAACAATTACATAATATAATAATATATTATTATTTATAGTCATGCAATAGAAAACGATTTCATCACACAATACATAATTCGAAAGTTCGAGACATGTAAGCCGTTATATAATCGCATTTTTCTTTAGATTCAAGCTTTAATGTGATTTAAATCTAGAAAGGACAACGGTGACTGTAAATTTAACTTGTCAATAGCAGATGTTGCGCCGGTTAGCTTGATAGCTTTGGATTTAATCAAAAATTAAAATAGAAAATAAATAATTCCGATTATGCGATTATCATGGTCTACATACATTTTTGCTTTGTTTAGAAAACTTCTGGACACATGGAAGTCCTATGGTATATATTAGTATATATTAGTAAATAGGATTATTAGTTCTTACCTAATACCAAAAACTATTTTCTCTAAATCTTAACACTTTATACTAAACCTAACTGCCTGCAACTTCGTTTACATAAAACAAACTAAAATGCAACTCCATTTTTTTAAACGGAACCCTAATACAAAAGTATCCTAAGTCCTTATAACATCAGCTATTTGCCAGTGTATGTCACATGACAATTGGTCTAGCTTTTTCAGAGATTAGCCGAAACAAAGAGACAGACAACATTTTTAAAAATTGTTTTTTTATCGTAAGTAGGTACGCGACACTTAAATTTTATTTATATGTAATAAGATGTATCTAAGATAATACTCAGAAACATACAGCATTACATATACACAAAAATAAGTTTAAAATCTTTATATCTGTAGCTTAAGGCCCTCCCCCGAGCAAAAGACCTTGAGGCGGTCAGCCGCATAACTCAGTTGAAAATTTTTCACATAACTTAGTTCAAAATTGACCAAAAAAAAAATTTAAACGGCGAATATCTAGCTTATGAAATCGCCTATCTATTGGTGTGTGTCCCAAATAAAATTAACTTGTAAATACTATGGAGACGCTGAAACTATAATTGAATGTTCATTGAATTATAGTTTCAGCGTCTCCATAGTATTTACAAGTAAACTTTATTTGGGACACACACCAAAAGATAGGCAATTTCATAAGCTAGATATTCGCCGTTTAATTATTTTTTTGTCATGTTTGAAGTAAGTTATGTGAAAAATGTATGCGGCTGACCGCCTCAAGGTCTTTTGCTCGGGGGAGGGCCTTAATAAAATAATAATTATTGTTTTGGCAAGATTGACAAAACAAGACCACTGCGCTGCCTCAAAGCGGCCGAACATTTTCACTCAACTAATATTGGACTAAATTGGAAATCCTTTCAGAACCAAACAGTTCATTCATGTGGCCATGTGATCATCAAAATCGTTATTTCGTTAACAGATTTCGATCAAGCGCCTCGTTTATTGGGACTATTAACAGGTTTGTAATCAGACAATTACGTTACTTTGTACAGAGTATGATATTACTATTTAGTGGTTTGATATACCACTGAAATTATAAAATCTAAATATATAAAAGGCGAACCTGACTAACTCATCTATCAACGCACAGCCGAAACTACTGAACGGAAATCGCTGAAATTCGGCATACAGATAATTGTAATGACGTAGGTATTCGCTAAGAAACACAGCCATTATCAGTTATTTAGTATCTATCATCCTGTGTTGCCACGAATTTTAAAAGTACCTAGTGCATGTTTTCACGATTAGGTCTTAAAATGCCACTTCGTTTCACGAGCGGAAAAAAAGGCGTAAATCATTCAACATTCTTCTAATTTCTCCGCGGAGGCGGTAATTCTCACCAGAAGTTTCCAATCGATATTGGGGAGCTGAGTGGTTCCGTGATCTGTATGAAAAATGCGCCCTGAACCGAGGTACGCAGTAATTAGTGACCGGAGACGCTTGTGCACGCGATGGTACCGCTGTACTTCTTTTTATTATATAGTTTATAGCTGCTGAATATAATTTTATTTGACTGTACCAGAGTGAAATCGAGCTTTAAAATGTTTTTTTTTTACAAGCAAAAATTATCGCTGCATTTTAAACTTATAGGTACATATTAGATATATCTATTACAAAAGAGTTTTAAAATTTAGTACTAGACATGTAATGCTTTTAATCATAATAAAATTTGAACCAAAAATGTGAAGCAAAAACTTTGTAGCCCTTTTCACGAGGAGTATGAAATTTGGCACAATTACATTTTATATGGATAAAGTACTCTTCATGTCTGCAATATTATTTTTTTGTACTTGAAAAATACATAATCTTAATAAAATTACATTACAAAAAGTATCTCAGATTACTAATTAACTCACATTGCCGTGCTTTGCTTTTGATTCAATTTTGTCACACATAGACAATCTGTCTGTCATAATATTCAATACCTACACAATATTTACTTGCGATGTAAGCCCTGGGATGCGACGGTGAATATTAATCATTAAATCAGTTCAAATAAATATTTGTATGACTTTACGATTTTTGAAAACACTTTTATATTTTTCTTTAAACAAGAGTAGGACGTCAAACGAAATTAAACCCTCGTAGGTAGTTTCGACGCGTGCATTTGTTGAAAGGCGGTCTCACGGGGCGCTATCGGCTTTTCACCTTTTATATTACTCGGATGATCTTTATTAGAAATGTTCTCATTTATGTTATGTTTCTACAAAAGGGGTGTCTTTTCTTTCTTTTATCAATTTTATCACACAAAAGTTTCGATGATCCTAATATCAGCGCTAAGTTGCATATTTTTGAAAATTGAACATATTATTCTGACAATTTTAAAACTATAATTATTGTTTTAAGTTATACAAAAAATATAAAGCTCCGGGCTTTATATTTTTTGTATAATTTATAACAATAAGGGGTTTTCAATGATTGTGTTGACAATTTCGTAAGGATTTTAGTCCTTAGACTAATAGGGGATCGGACTAAATCTGAAATATCTAGTTTCATTAATATATTCAGAAATATTGAGGCATTACTACTTGGTAAATGTAAAAAAATATATTATTTTATGTGCAGTTTAGTTAAATACATTTAAAAAGTACAAAAAAAAATATATTTTTTTGCGTAATTGGTAAACAAAACCACATCATTAGTTTACTCACATCATATACAAAAACATTCATTATGGTAAGTATGAACTTAACCGCACAAATATCGAAGATATTTACAAATATATTCCGGCGACCATATACTTCATACACCTTAACCTACAAGTGGCATCATATTTTGTAGGTCAACTTTAGTATGGAGCGTTTTTAGGACACTCGCGAAATTTTTTATACAAATCGCTGTACCTTTGAAAATATTGACTTTTGATATACGATTTCTTCTGAGAAGTTACTCATATTTAAAAGTACTATTCATTTATGCAATAAAAAATCAGTCCGATTGCCTATTCATCATTATCAACTCGCTTAAAGATGAACGATTCGGGGGTTAAATACAATCTTTAATTATGTTTATTATGCATAATATATTTTAATTACAAGATCTAAAGATAAAACAGAAGATTATTTGAGCAATTTTATAATTGTAATTCAATACCATGTTTATGGATTAAGGTGTAATATAGCTAGTATAAACAAAAAGGAAATAATCTCATAAAACCTGGACAAGTTTGTATGTAAAGAGGTCCACATGTTTCCCAATAGGATATTATGCTCTGGTTGAGTCGTGAGGATTTTGTTTCAGTTTTCTTTTATTTTTTATGTATTTAAAACATTGAATATGTGTTAAACGACACGGAATAAAAAAAAGACACAAAAAAAATAACAAAATACCTAACTGCATCTTTACTTATCTTGTAATCTTGTTAAATTGTAGTCATATTATTATCTATTGTATGAAATTGTAATTTCTTAAAATATAACATAACTGTATATTTACTTAGCTTATCTCATATCTGAAAGTCATTTAAATCCATCATTACTAATAATATAAATGGAAAGTGTATATGTTTGTCAGTCTTCCACGCCAAAATTTCTAAACCAATTAAAATGAAATTTAGTACACAGATAGTCTAGAGCCTAAGAAAGGATATAATTATGCTACTTTTTACTGTGGGGAAATGTACGGTTCCCGTGGGATGCTTTATTTACAGTTTCACGTAAAAACTACTGAACCGATTATCATGAAATTTGGCACAGATATAAAGTAGAATACCACGGGAAAGGACATAGGCTGCTTTTAATCGTGGGACATATTATATGGTTCCCTTACTTATGGTTACTTTTGGTTACTCTTCTTACACGGGCGGAACTGCGGGCATCAGCTAGTCACAAAATAAAAATATGTTGTTGTTATTCAGTACGATCTTTGCACCACAATCGCAATTGATAGCATTAACTGTTTTACTTTATGACAAAATCAAATAACATTTCCAACGTAAATGCAACGATGCAACATGGTATTCGAACTCTTACAATGAAACTTTTATCTTCTTATGTACAATGATTTAATTAAAAGAGATGTTCAAGAAATGTATGAGGCCTGGACCAGCCCTATGTATACTATATGTAAATATAGCTACATAATATAGTAACCGTTTCCTATTCTTTATTTTGTTTAATTTCACTTCGTTTCCATGTACATTTAAATTAACTTCGTCAAGGAGAGCAACACAAAGTAAAATAAAACATGGCTGCTCAGATTAGAATTAAGTAAAGAATGTCATTTTGTCAATGACATGACTTTTGACAAAGAAATACGTATGACATTCAAGACGACGTCTCTTTGTAAAACTGTCTGCTACGTCAAAAGTCAAGTCAAAACAACCGTCATGGCCGCCCTAAAAATAGTGTTCTCGCAATAAAAAACTCTTCAAATAATCATTTTTGTACGCATGTACCCTTCTTTAAATTATTTTTTTCGTAATTTTATGATATTCACATATTTTTTTTCCTATTCACCTTAGTAGTGTGTGAAAAAGAGATGTTTGATTTTGGGCCAATTCTATGTAGAACTGGCCCAAAATCAAACATCTCTTTTTGAATACCTATCTAAGAATGCAGCGCCATGTTACGTATCATTTCGTTTTGATGTGAATTGACACTAACCCCCTTACTAATAAACGATGTATAAGCTATGAATAGTTATACAGTGTTTTGTGTCCTTCTATCGAATTAAACATGTCACTTGTGTGATGTGAACAAAACACTGTATAGCTATTCAAAGCTTATACAGCGTTTATTAGTAAGGGGGTAAATGTTCAATGTCCAATTCAATCGTAAGAAAAGAAAATGGGATATTGTGGACAGTCACAAAAAAACTAAGGCTATGGGCGTTTTGTAATAAAAAAACTTGAGAGGTGTCAAGGAACACCCGGTTGGAACGAAGTTCCGGATGAAAATATCTGGCTTGCTTTCTATAAGAGAGAGAGAGACAGACAGAGAAACATGCGACGCCGCACAGCTTACAATAGCTTACTATAGCAAAAAAAAAAGACATACAGACAGACAATTGTACATGTATATATAAAATAAATAATAATATAATATCCGAACCGATATTATCCATACATACATTACATACATACATACATACATACATACATACATACATACATACATACATCAATATAATAAATGTATACGCGTAAATATTTATTATAAAAAATAAAATTATCTTTTGTAATTAAAAAAGTGTCGTGACAACTTTTCGTAAGAATTTTTTCCGTCTAGCCCCCTTTCACAACGCGCGATAAGGAACTTCGTTCCAAAAACTTATATTCTGTGTTTGTTAATACATGAAATATCGATGCGATATCAGATATCGTAATCGCGTAATGTGAACACGTTCTAACCAACGAAAATATGCACACAGTGGTGACGTACGTGCTAATTCTTTTCTTGTCTGTCGTCTCGTTGTTTTTTACACTTGAGCGCGGTGCGTGAACGAGCCACGAGTGGCGGCGGGTGTAAATTGAAACACTTGCAAATTTACCCCATACATTATTCATGTGTAACACCCTTACCCAGTCTGACAGTTTCTGTTGACGTACTCACAACTAAGATCCCGTTCTTAGTGTTTCCTTGGAATAAAATAACAAGCGTTGTTTTAATTTTCCGAATGTTCTGGTGTTTCGTGTTGTTTTGCTACTGAATTTTCTGGTTCGAAATTCAAGTTTTGCACTAAGTTCGCATTGCATCACATATTTTTCATGTACAAAATTAAACAAAGTAAGTACGACCTACCTTAACTACCGAAGTAGATGCTGTTCATGTGATGTCACGAAACTGATGTAATTTTGTCACAGTCTAATGGGGATGCCTATTGTCTTGTAAATTAAACTTTTAAATTGTTGAATAGAGATACAGAAACCTTAAAATAATTAGTCATTCATGTTGGCTTAGTTAAAAACTAAAAACGTTAACCGAGTCAGTTAAACGTTTATAATTTAAGGGAATGTAAAGCAAATATTGACCATCTCTTGCAATAATAATAATAATATCTATGGACGCTTCTCACCACGTCAATCTAGTCCCATGGTAAGTCCTCGAAGAACTTGTGTTACGGGTACCAGACAACGGAAATATATTTATTACTAATACTATACACATTTTTAAGATGTATATTATATTATACACATATTTAATACACATCAACACGGAAAAACCTTTGTTCCTTCGGCGGGATTCGAACCCGCGACCCCCGGGCCCCGGCTTGAGCGTTGCGATGTATAGAGGTAGCGATGCGTGACGTCACAGGCCGATATATCGCTCCCTCTCTTATTGTAAATTTAACAAGAAACAGCTTATGTAACTAACATGGATTTTCCAGTAAGCAAGCTCATGTTTACGAGCTGGAAATCAAAGTAAACAGTCCATTATTAAAGTGGCCGTAATTGCACGGCTTCACAAATCACGTCTACGTGGCGTATGGGTAAAGTGGGTCGCCATTATACACGTTACAAATGGCAACCATGTTCTCAGACATCTATACAATAAGGAGTTAGTTTAGAACCCGCTGGCAAATTCTGACCCTAATAAATTTGCCAATTCGAATAGGCATTGTTAGACAAATGATGCCGGAGATGTATGGTTGAAGACATATTACTCTGCCTCGAGTCGCGTTAAATTATTTGTAACTGACGGGTGTGTGGCTCTTAGAATTCATTAACGTGGTTAAAATGTAGCATAACTTACAGCTGGAGATTGGTAGGTTGAACCAAAGAGCAAGCCTGGAAAAAAAAACAGAATAGACTAGCGACGTAATATAGATTAATGAGAGAATATTTTAAAAGATTCTAAAAAATAAAGTAATTTCCTTAGGCTTTAAATATAATACCTAATGACCTTATTTTTCTAACAGTCATGCTGTTTTAAGGCAATTTATTTTATGTTTAACTAGCTGGTATGCGTAACTTCGTTTGCGTGGAATAAAATTAAATGAAAATCATTTTTTTTTAACAAAGCCATAAGATCATTTAATGCAAACCTGTTAGTTTCGAATTACAAACAGAAACTTCAATTTTATTTGCATATTTTTATGTATATATTTAGGTATTGACCGTTTAAACACAAGACGCACTTTACTAAATAGGTAATTAATAGTTTGCTGTAGTTAACAAAATAAGGTCATTAATATTTTTTCCAAACAAAACAACTGTTATCCAAATCAAATGAAATTTAATGATAACGTCACATCACGTCAATATAAAATCTAAGCGGATTATTTACGACAAAAGCCAGCTTATTACAAAATCCAAATATAATTTCACACGCAAATTTATCACAGCGACGAGATGTTAATTTCAGACAAAACACATTTGCCTTGTAGAGCTTAATACAATTTCTTTTTCAGAGGCGTTTCCTCAAATAAATTACAAGTGCAAAATTCACAACAACAATACCGTAACAACAAAAGGCTAGCGGCTCGCGGCTCGTAACATCCGGCCGACCCAAAACTCAACCCTGATTACGGATTTCCGAACAAGAAAAGAAAAACAAACTTTTCATACAAAATTTCACGAAAAGCATTTTTTTAGAATTCCTAAAAAGAACAGACTATACGACAAAGATAATTTAAATGTAAATAATAGTAAAGTTGCTCTTTATAAAGAAGTAAAATATATTTGCGTATGTGATTAAAACCTTAAAACCCTGTCCTACGCTAGTAGTCGCATAATATCTGCAAGTATTATTATTTTATTTTGTCTATCGAACATTTTCTTTTCAATAAAACATTTATATGAAAATCGACATAGTCAAATACATCTGGTTGTGGCTTATAGTGTTGTACATATAGGCAAAATCTGGGATCTTGTGGCCAAGCTATTGCTTTAAGTTTTTCGTTCGGTTTCAAACTAAATGGACCCTTGCATGTATCAGAATAACGAATTTTTCTCCAAAGAAATGGTTCCTTGTGTATTTTACTGTGATGCGTTAAACTATGTCTGCCATCTTTTTTCTCCTTCACTAGTTTTGTTAACTCATACATATCTGGTAACGATAAATACCAGTAATCATTACCCTCTCCGATTATAGGAAACAATGCTTTATTGGAAAATTGAGAACGATGCGTTCTAACGAATTTGTCATATTTTCGTTTTAACTTCTTCCTGTATTCTTTATACTGGACTGATTTAAGGAGTTTTTCAAAGTCAGAGAGTTCATTTGTAGCAAGATCAGAATATACTCCAGCAATCACGAAAGTTCTAAGAAGGTGGTGTAGTTTAAATATAATGAATGCTAGTTTTTCTTCTGCTTCTCTCTCTAAGGTTTTGAGAGCTTCTTCTCTACTTTTTTCTCCAAAGTCATTGGCTTCAACCACAAGTTTTTCTCCTTTATCAACAACATTTGATATCCAATCTCTGTATGATCGGTAACAGAATTGAGTTCGTCTAGAATAGTGACCACGCCATAACGCCTGCAATTTTTTAGGTTTTTATTATTTTAACATAACTATCAAAACCGTATCTGTTTCAATAGGAATACAAGCCATTTAAAACGTCTTCCGTGGTCGAGTGGTTAGAGCATTGGCTCTCGACTTGGAGGTCGTGGGTTCGATTCCCGTATTGGAACAACAAAAAAAATGTTGTTTCCAAGTTTGGTTAGGACAGTCCAGGCTGATCACCTGATTGTCTGACAAGAAAGATGATCCATGCGTCGGATGGGCATGTAAAAAGTCGGACTTGCGTCTGATCTCTCACCAGTCGTGTCGGTTATCCGTTCCACTGAATTATGAGAGTAAAGGAAGAGAGTGTGCTCTTGTGTACTGCGCACACACTTGGGCACTATAAAAATTACTCGAGTGTAACTGGCCTGGTTTCAATGAAACCGGCCACCGTCACCAAAATCTGAGTTAATTTTGTGTGATAGATAACTGTTCAATATTTTAATGTTTTAAGGATAACATTGATCGTGTTCGCTCGAATGCGGCTTTATATCCCCTTTAATCATAGTTCGATACGATCTTAACCGATTAACAGGATGGTTGACCGCTCAAGTGGTCGTCAACTTCAGCGGTCTAGTGCTCCATAACGCACTCGAAGCCGATAATACCTGTAACTAATTAGTTATAATTATCGCTAAGCTGATTTGCTTTCACCAACTAATGTTAGCATGCGGTAAATTATGTTTAGGATGTACTGTCATCTATTCATAACCTAATTTTGTGAAATAAGCAAAGCTAATAATAATATTGATGTTTCATGCATTTTTTGTATGAATTCGGGTAATTTAAATGATAAAAATAATTGTTTTTAAATAGATGGTGAAAAATGTTATGAAAGTTGGTGAAAGTTTCAGTTTCAAAAAAAGCAACAGCTTCTTTTGTGCAACAGCAACAGCAATATAAATTGCTATTCAAAATCATTGAAATACAATCAAAACGATGAGATACCACTATCGTTACTAATGGTTTAACCGAGAAAGTTTGTAAGTATATTTGTTACTCTTTCACGCAATAACTACTCAACTAATTTTGACTTTATTTGGTATGATAACAGTTTAGACTTTGGATTAAATATTATGAATTCGCTAATAACATATAGTCATACTATAAAATCCAAAGAATAATATTTACTTGTATCCGTGTGGCGGCGGTGGCGTAATATTTCGCATGTTTATTACGCAGTGCCTCGCTCAAAGCGGCGCGGTACGCTTTCCGCGCGATATGGACTCGAAACGCGCACTGTATTATAGTCGCATTCTTCGCCAGCCAGGCCACGTGCTTCCTTATCAAATATCCCCTCGTCATCCGTTGCAGCAGGACTGCAGCTTTGAATCGCGCATGGCGACGACTCTCCGCCAAATCCGCCCGTTTTTGTAATTCGGCGAAATACTCTCGAATCGTCGGCAGAAACCTATGAACGCTTGCCATGATTGTTTTGCCAGGATCTCGGAAATTTGTTTTGACATTTGTCGAAATATCACGCGTCAAAAATATGACGTTGCATATTTTTTACTAAACTTTTTGTGGTAAAGGTTTGTAGTCTGCAACTTGGAATACTATTCATAGTAATAATTAGTAACTATTGGTCGCCAGTGGTCGAAATTATTGTATCCTTGCTTAGTATCCTTGGAGGTAGTACTCTATGATTGTATCTATCAAATGCATGGTAGTGAGGTGTCTTATTGTTTTATTAATAAAATTTTGCATGTTTCAAAATAATATTAGCTTTCTGCATACCTTCCTCCACATTCACTTTAATTTACGGGCCAAATTTCATTCTCCCCCTCAAATTGCACAATTCTCCTAAAACTGTAGATACTGAAAGTTTTTGCTTCATGTATTAAAATCAAATAATATTAGTCAACAATATATAAATAGATAGTAGTCAAAATGTGAAGAAGAACTTTCATAGTTACATGAAATTTAACAGTAATAATTTTTTCGTTTATTGACAAGACCATTAATTGATGTTTACCCAACCCATTTGATATAAGCGTTATTTAATCGCACAATAACTCGTTTTAGTAAGAGTACACATGAGTTACTATATGTTTATTTGGAGCAAATAGTGCATGCAAATTTGTTTTTATCTCTGTAAAATTTAAATGAATAATTAAACTATAAATATGACACATTATTGAAAGGGGTAATTAAAATTTGCAAGAACACAAAATAATTGTGCTATTTAACCTTATAACCGAAAATTAAGTAATATTAAGTAAAATTAAGTAAGTAAAGCATAAATTATGTAATGATTTGGACAGTCTATATTATAAGGTCCGATAAAATCATTTGATATTTTGGGCATAATAATATGTTCTACTGCTTATTTAGACACGGTTAGGCAGAAAAATAATTTACTCGAAAAATAAAATCTTCCTTTATATGGGTTAGTTTGTGTTGAGCGGTTGGCGGTTGAAATTATTTTTTTAATTTGAGTATGACAATATTTTGTTGTCTCACCGTCTTTATAATAAGCAGTAAGTATATGATTTACCCAAAATATCCGTTAACGATTTTACCAAACCTTATATATGTAATTATGTATGTTCCACCGTAGCGCATAAACTACCTACTGATCGGATTTTAACGAATGAGGTGTCAATATATTTCGTAATGATAGCCTGGGTAACATAGGCTATATAATTTACGGGTTATAGTTTTTAATTTTTGATTATTAGAAATAGTCGGTTATATAGCTTATTAATCTTCCGTGGTTTCCAACAATCACATCACACAACAACCATTCCACTCATCTGGATAGGTAAACGCATTCTGTTTTATGGAAGAAAATTAAAAAATAAAAAGAAATGGTATGCGTCGCATTGGCGAAATCCTATGAAATTGAGTTAGCGAATATCGATCCGATTTTTAGACACACAAAAAGTCTAAGGTTCGTGATGCATCTCCGTCTGCGGCCGAATATGCAGCGCGCCTAAAATTGTATCCTTGCATCCGTCAGTTCACGTCGAGACTAGACGCTAAGGAGTGCTGTGTTTTTCAGATAGCGATTAGCAAACTAACCTAACCAAGAGCATGTCACGACATGTCTAAGTAGGGTTCCGTAACTATCAACGCGCAATAGGTTTTCTTTGATTTACTTCAAAAGTTATTATCCGATTTCGCACTAAATAATTTTCCTAAAGAGTTTTTAGTATGATCTATTAGCGTGAAAACTTATAAGATTTCATCTCTTATAGTTTAGAAATGCCATGGGGGTGACCAACTTACAAACTACTTTGGAGGCCGATTACTCAAAAATTGTTAACTTTGTAAAACAGTCATGTACAAAACTTTGCCTCAATTTTAAAAGATCTATTCAACGATACCCCGCACGATGGGGTAGAATGAAAAATATTTTTCATCCCCCACTTCACATATATGGAGAGCCACCCTAAAATGTAAAATTATTATTATTTTATGATGGCAAAACCAAGATGCATACACAGTGTTCAACTATACCAAAATTCATCAATTTATATTCATAATTACAGAAGCTAGAAGCGACGACAGACAGACAGACGGACGGACAGAGCTAAACTATAAGGGTTTCTCAAGTATTACGGAACCCTAAAAATTAAGTTCTTGTGTAGTAAATACACAAGAAGAAACACGTGTTTGTGCAATGAAACGTATTCTTCTTATGTAGTAAATAAATTTCAATTTTGAATGACTATCTTAAAAATAAAGCGCTGCGTCTTGTCGCGTTGCGTCGCGCCCGATGTGAACTGTTACAAGACGTTAAAATATGAATCTTATGTTGCTTCTAGTACGATAAAATTTTCGAGATCTGATAATATAGATAACATCTAAAAATGATATTTCATCGCACTCTCAATATGATTTTATTATATGAGAAATGAATATTGCCTAACAACTAGACGATAAAATATGTTCATACCTTCTATAGGATCAAAATGGTGGTTCGCCGAATCTTTCAGACTGCGATGCATTCCACTATAATAAGCCTCGATCTACATGTGGCAACCTCTGTTACCTGGAAACTTTTATTTCTGGCAAACTTCTTTATCTGGCAACCTCTATTATCTGTAAATCTGTATATCTGGCAACTGAAATTATCTGTAAATCTCTTTATTTGGCAACCTCTATAAATGGCAATCTCGATTACTGGTTGCCTCTATTATCTCGAAATCTCTCTTGCTGGCAATTTCTATAGGTGGTTTCAAATGAGGCTACTAATAACCACTAATTCAAATTTAAAGCCACTTGACTATGAGCCATAAGTAACCCAAAATGAAACCAATTGTGATTTGTGGCATAAATCGGTTTCATTTTGTGTTACTTATAACGACGCGGCATACACATTTTGTTCTCCCTGTGCAATCATATTATTCACATTTCGAGTTTACCGGAGCCCTCGCTAAGGTGAGATATCATGAATAATTCAACGATAAAATGGCAAGGTGTGCCTGTTTATTTATATTCCCGAATATTCTTGTAATTTCCATACATTTGTGGGTTTCAGATACGATACAAATAGTATTAGCGTAAATTGTGTATTGGAATAAGTAGCATTAGAAAACTTACGTTTATATTCTGTTATGTTATAGAACTTGGTTCTAGTTCTACACAACTAGAAGACACCAAACTTCCAACCCGTGACTAAAAAAAAAAAGAAATTCTTCAAAAGAAGTTGAATAGATAAATCTATATTTTACAAAAAAATAAGTCTCTCCCTTCCCGAAACATCTTTTGTAAAATTAACTTAGATTAACTTTTGAAAGCGAATTAGGAATTTCGCGTTCAAATTACACGATACGAATTACAAACAACAGTGAGTTCTTTATATTCTCAGATTAATTAAAACACGAAGGCAAAACGTCTAAAAACATTTTACATAACAATAAAAACATTGATTGACACGGTTTCGCTTAGAAAATAGCTGCCAAATAATTAAACACTTGTTAAGGAGCTTTTTGTAATCCAAAAGGGATTTTGTTCGAATAATTTTCGTAAAAGAAAAATAATTGAGGGAGTGAATATTTTAAACGATACAATTTTGTACGGTGTATTGCAATTAAGAAGGAAAATTTGGATAAGGAAGGCGCTCGAGTAGGCTTTAGAAAAGCGGATAAGGGAAGACAGTAAGCCGTTACATTGAATTTTTTGTAGATATTTAAAAAAATGCTTATATTTTTCAAAGATAATTTATGACTGTAATATTTCAGTGTGAGTTTTATCTAATCAGACGTGAAATGAAATTGTATTTGCATTATAAAAAGTAATTTGGATATCTATTTAATAACAAACAGAATGTATTATGACTCTATCGTGTACGTAAGTCATAGAAATGCAAGAAAATATTTCTGTTTTACGCGTAACATGAAATATAGGGTTATATGGAACCTAGTATTAGTGTATGCACTATGCAGTAACAGTATTCCATAAATTTCTATTGCGACTGTCATGAATAGTAGACGTACTACAAACAAACAAATATTTATTAAAGGCTATAAACGTTTCACATTGCACTTATAACACATAATACCGGTTTTTTACCCGGCTCAAGAAGGTTTATGTTTTACGCAATCCTAGCTGTCTAAAGGAGACTACTTGTCTAATATATAACTAGTACTTACGTACAAATCTTCGATATTAATAATAACAATAATAATAACTCCCTACACCGATATCGGTGACGGTGGCCGGTTTCATTGAAACCAGGCCAGTTACGCAGGAGTTATTTTATAGTGCCCAAGTGTGTGAGCACTCTCTCTTCATTTACTCTCATAATCCAGTGGGACGGATAACCGACACGATTGACGAGAGATCAGGTGCAGGTCCGACTTTTTATATACCCATCCTACACATGAATCATCTTTCTTGTCAGACAATCAGGTGATCAGCCTGCATTGTCCTAACCAAACTTGTAAACAACATTTTTTGTTGTTCCAATGCGAACGAATCGAACCCATGACCTCCGAGTCGAGAGCCAATGCTCTAACCACTAGATTACGGAGGCTGTTATTGGTTAATTGACGGTATTTAAAGGTAATCACTAATTATTAACATTTATGACCTTGACTAGCAATAAGTAGATACCTAACCCAAAATAAACTAACTGTGATTTTTGGCATAAATCGGTTTCATTTTGTGTTACGTATAACGACGCGGCTTACACATTTTGTTTCTCTGTGCAATCATTTCTTGTATGCATGTGTGCATGTTACTTTATTCCCACGTATCTTCCAAACAGCTGGATTGATTTCGACAGTTAAAGTATCGTTAGATTTGTCTAAATAATCCAAGTAACCTTAGATAACTAGTTCAACGAAAAGTGCAACTTGACATTCGAACTCATATAGTGAAACGTATATCTTCTGAATGGTGTGGTGAATTAACCCTAGAGGTACCTACTTCTGTATTATACTTAAAACTTATCAGTAAGGCTCTATTTCATAAGTATTCCTATTTTACCCGTATCGTCATGTTTTATTTTGAAAAGAATCACCGTGATTTATCGGTGTTTGTTTCGAGGTTGGTAGGTTACTTGGCATTCTTGTTAGATTTAATAAAGCTGAGGTATCGATACAGAAATCATTAAACCTTATTTTTGTCGGTTTTATTTTTCCACATATCTACGATATATCGGTAGATCCCGGTCTACCGACATAGCCCTTGGAAACAGTATACGGTATAGTATTTTCAGTGATACCGAACAAAACATGATGGCTTATAACAGTTCAACGGTCCAGTAAAGTCCTGTCGGACGCACGCTGCTCCGAAATCGACTCAGTCCAACCACTCGTGCGTGCATCAGGACCGAATTTCCCCTCAAGTCCCGGACGTTCGGTATATTGCTGTATTGTGCAAAAAACGATATGACGTGATGTTTATGTATAAGGCTGGGACTATATTATATTATGCACCGGAATCCGGAAGGCCGTAGAAATTTCTGAGCATTGAAAATAGAACTCGGCGCTAATACAATAGAGTTGAAAATCGAAGTGTCAGGTGTCGAGTTGTCATATATGACATTGACATTTAACTCGACACTCGTGTCTTCGATTTTCAACTCTTTTGCATTAGTACAGAGATCTATTTCAATGATAAGAATTTTCCACGGCCTTTCGGATTCCGGTGTCGTATAGTCCCAGCCTAAAGGGCATCGAAATTTTAAGAGTCATCTGATTAGTCATCTGAAAAATACTTTGGTAATTGGTGGTGGTTATTAAGGAAGCGTCCTCTCGAGACCACCGTTGCTGTAAAGCTATAACCGAAACTTCACGATATGAATTCAAATTCGAATAACAAACCGCGACAAAATCTATATCTTCTCTTATATATAAAAATGATTTGCTGTTCGTTAGTCTCTCTAAAACTCGAGAAAGGCTCGACCGATTTGGCTAATTTTAATCTTAAAATAATCGTATCATTTCAGGGAAAGTTTTAACGGTGAGAAATTTCAGTGCATAGTTAAGGCAGAACAACGTTTGTCGGGACAGCTAGTGAAATATAAATTTATTTTCAACATGACTAATACGCGATAATACATAAGAAATCATAAATTGAATAAGTAACTGCAGCAAAATGAACCGTTTGCCACAGTTCAACGTTGAAAATGAAGTCTTGTTATGTAGGTTCCTACTAAGTAGTGACCACACAGAATATTAAATACTAGATGTTGCCCGCGACTACGTGCGCGCAAAAGTTAATTTCACCGTACATTTTTACGCGATAAAAAGTAGCATACATCCTTCCCCGTGGTCTACTCTACATCTGTGCCAAATTTCATCAAAATCGGTCGAGTAGTTTCAGAACTATTCAATGCAAACAAACAAACAAACTTTTCCTCTTTATAATATTAGTATAGATTTTCATTGTTTTTGTTACCTCGTCGAAAGATTTGTGGCATACACGTAATTAAAAACATACGAAACTTGTACCGTTCCAAATTACTAGGTTAGTTTTTCAAGCTCATTAACTTGGAAAAACTTAGTCGATAAGTATAGTTTTATCATGATCGTTGTGGCTATTAAAAATATATTACCACGCTTCCTCAATATACCACCCGGTTTAATGAGAGATTTATATTTAGAATATTGTTATGGTATATTAATATAGCCGTTGATTTGATTTTGTTCCAAAAATACATAATATTTTATGAAATTGAAATGTTTTGTGATTAGCACAATAATTTAAGCATTATATATTATCTGCTGACTATTTCCAGAATAAATAAATCAGTACTTGTAGCGTAAAAAACGCTTGAAGTGTGATCATGGAGTACTGGAGTACATTCCAATGTATTATTAAGTACATTCCAATGTAATATTATTAGTATGGTAGGTACTTTATGATTTATCCAGTTTTGATTAAATGAATGTTCGATCCTTATTTATCTCAATCTATACTTATAATATTGGTTGGGGAAAAAGTTTCTTCGCATTTTATATAAAAATTCAAAAGGTTTTTTTATAAAGTTTATTTACAAGTGACTAAAGTATATAGGTGCCATTTTGTTCGATAACTTTTTGCCATCTTGTTGGTAGGTACATGATCCCATTGCTATAAAATTTTTGGGGCTTCTGATGAAAAAACTGCGACAAGTGGTTTTGGCAGTCCTCTTGTGATGTCAACCTGACACTGCCTAAGGAATTCTGCAGCGACCGAAACAGGTGGAAATCTGAAGGTGCAAGGTCAGGACTATACGGCGGATGCATTAACACCTCCCAGCCAAACTCCCGTAATTTTTTCTGAGTGGCTAAAGATGTGTGAGGTCTAGCGTTATCATGGTGAAAAACCACACCCCTTCTGTTGATTAATTCCGGCCGCTTTCTCTCAACTTCTTGCTTTAATCTCATCAGTTGTTCGCAGTACAGTTCAGAATTGATGGTCCTGCCTGGCGGTAACAGCTCATAATGAATAATGCCCTTCCAATCCCACCACACACACAGCATCACCTTGTTGCGAGTTAACCCGGGTTTCGCCACAGTCTGTGAAGCCTGACCGGCCTTTGACCACGATCTTTTTCGCACGTTCTTGTCGTACGTGATCCACTTTTCATCACCAGTTATCAGCTTCTTCAAAAATGGTTCGGTTTCATTACGTCGTAATAAAGAATCACAAATGAGTACACGGTTCATTAGGTTTCTTTCAGTGAGCTCATGAGGCACCCAAATATCGAGCTTTTTTGTGTACCCAGCTTTTTTCAAATGCGCCAAAACCGCTTTGTGGTCAATCCCCAGTTCTTCAGCTACATCGTAACTACTAATATGCCGATCTTGCTCCACTTTTTCAAAAATGGCAACAGTTTTGTCGTAACAGGGAGACCAGAGCGACGTGCATCTTTGATATCAAAATTTCCGGATTGAAAACGCTTAAACCAAATTTGCGCTACTCTCACAGATACTGCATTAGGTCCATAAACATCACAAATTTTTTTCGCGGCTTGTGTTGCATTTTTACCTTTTTTGTAATAAAATTTTAAAATGTATCGAAATTCTTCATAAGAATCACTCATTTTAACAATAAGAAAAACAAATGAAAACTCAAATTTACCTAATTTGAATTTGGAATTGTCTTCTGTAAAATTAAAACTTTTTAATGATACCAAAATCAGCCAGATACAATTGGTATAGCCCAAGATATTTTATGACAAGTTCATACATACTATAATGCGAAAAGACTTTTTCCCCAACCTATTATTATAAAGCTGAAGAGTTTGTTTGTTTGTTTGAACGCGCTAATCTCATTAACTACTAGTTCGAATTGAAAAATTATTTTTGTGTTGGATAGTCTATTTATCGAGGAAGGCTTCAAGCTATATAACATTACGCTGCGACCAATAAGAGCGAAGCATCAGTGAAAAATGTTGCAAAAATTGGGAAAATTATTCATATCTGACGGCTACCGTTGCGTGCGTTGTGTAAAAAAGAATTATTCCTGTTTAAATTATCTAAAAAAATGTCCGCGACAGTATGTCTATCTTTTAACATTGACCCACTATAACCTTTTTTATGGTAATCAAATTTAGTCGAAATTAATGAATTATTGTTGACGCGGACGAAGTCGCGGGCAACAGCTAGTATTAAATATACTAGCTGTTGCCCGCACTATTGCCCGTACTATAACTATTATAAACACACATCAATGCGAGTATACTGTCAGACGATTGTTACAACAATTGAACTTAAAGTGCACCGAAATCCGCACAATCGCTCACAAATTCATCGATTTCCATTGATTAAACACAGATTCGGACACAGATTACAACAAATTACCATGGCCTCTGTAATTTATCACCAGAATCCGAAATCGAATAATAATACAATATTACATTTAAATTATTCCATACAATCATTTAAAGCGACAACTATTTAAATGCAACGGTGATTTAATGAATGGTAATTGGTTAAACAAATGATTGAACCGCATTCATCTCAAATAGCTTGGATCATAATCTTTTAATGTTTTCACACCACGCTAATGTGGTTCGTAGTAAAGTCACAGAATAAATAATCGTACAAGTAGTAAAGTATCGAAAACTTGTATGTGTTTGGCTGACAATACAAGCATACAAGCATCGAAATATTATTTTGTCCAGAACTATGTCAGACATACTATAGTTTAAAAAATCAGCCAAGTGCGAGTCCAAATCGCGCACAAAGGTTTCCGTACCAAACGGTAAAAAGTCATGTTTGCTATATGGGAGCTCTATTTAATTATTCTTGTTTTATTCTCTTTTTAACCGACTTCCCAAAAAAGGAGGCGGTTATACGTTCGGCTGTATATATATATTTTTTTTTTTTATTTTTTTTGTATGTTCAACGATTACTCCGCCGCCTGTGGACCGATTTTCAAATTTTTTTCTGTGATGTATAGGGTGTAATCCCAAATTGGTCCTTTTGATATCAAAGTGGTGACCTGATGATGGGATCCATGAGGAATCGAGGGAACTCCTCGAAATTTATATGGACACATATGGTGATTTTGACTTTTTCTGAAGTAGTTCAAGTATATGCTACCAAAAAGTAAGATTTTGCTCCAAGGTATACCCTGGATCCAAAAGTACAGAACAGAACTCCTGGCTCCTTATAGATACATGTTTGGGGATTTCGGCGTTGTTTAAAGAACTGCAAGCATATGCCACCCTGTCAGTTAGAGTAATCATCATCATCATCACCACTATCACACCATACATCATCAGATTATGATGATATAAAAGGTATTTCTCATAGTATTTTACACTAACACGGAGATGTTTGAACATTACTCTGTCGTTTATGGGCCTATTTGCAAAATTCTTTTGTTGTTGTAAAGGGTTTAGTTTGAAATTGGTCCTTTAGTCACTAAAGTGGGAACCTGATGATGCGATCCATGAGGAATCGAGGGAACTCCTCGAAATTTATATCCACACATATAGTGATTTTAACTTTTACTGAAGTAACAGAAGCATATGCTACCAAAAAATAAGATATTGTACCAAGGTATACCCTGGATCCAAAAGCACTGTACAGAACTCCTCAGTCTTTAAAGATATGCGTTTGGAAATTCGGCATTGTTTAATGAACTGCAAGCATATGCCAATTTATAACTTACAGTAATCATCATCATCATCTTAATAGCAATACCTTATTGAAGCTTGGCGCGTATTCAATTATACATTCGATCGTTTAGTTTAGACGTTCTTAAGACGTATTAATAATAACTTAAGAAAATATATCTCTAAAAAGGGTGAAATTATTATTTTTAAACAAAAAATTAAACCGACTTCCAAAGTAAAAATTCACAAAAAAGTATGAAATAAAACTTAATCTCTAAATAATTCCCCTTTCAAATTCGGCTAAAATTTTTACTATTTCTCTACTCAATCTTATTAATTTTGAAGTCGGTACCAGCAAATATGAATGTAAGTTCTATAAAATATTGTAGAATATTGTTTGGGCTGGTACCGATTTCAAAATTAAGATGATTGAGTAGAGAAATAGTAAAAATTTTAGCCGAATTTGAAAGGGGAATTATTTAGAGATTAAGTTTTATTTCATACTTTTTTGTGAATTTTTACTTTGGAAGTCGGTTTAATTTTTTGTTTAAAAATAATTAGTATTTGCTGTTATAGTGGCAACGAAGATACAAATTTCATCTAGTCTAGCTATTGCGGTTTTTGGTTTAGTCTGGTAACAGACAGACGGACAGTGGAGTTTTAGTAATACTTGGTCCCTTTGAGTAAGGAACCTAAAAATAATTCGTACCAAACTAAAAGAATCCGATTACGTACAGAATTGGGCATACACACATTAAACATTATCAATAGATGCAGTGGCTTATTATATAAAGGCACCCACATAAATAGAGTATCCCACGGCAACACTGTACTTTTTCGGGATCAAATGTAGCCTATGTGTTAATACATAGCTCAAACTACTATCATACCATTAATCAAAGTCCAGTGAGTAGTTTTTGCGTGAAAGAGAAACAAACATCCATCCATCCATCCTTTCAAACTTTCATATTTAATAGTGGATACTATTGTAGGAAAATTAATCTTTATAAATTGTAGGACAATTATTTATTATAAATTGTAGGACAAGTCTTTATAAATTGTAGGACAAGTATTTATAAATTTGTAGGACAAGTCTTAATAAATTGTACACCGGTAATCCCAAAAAGCTGTAAACAGATAGGCAACATTGAAAACTAGATCAGTGCAGTTCCACATTTAACATCACTTAGGTGTGCAATTTCCTCGTAATAAAATAAAACTTAGATAATGCAGTTCACGGAGCTCTGAAATGTTCCGCTAATTACACTTACATACCTCTGGAGAAGCTGCAATGCAGTGTTGGAAGTAATTTCCACTAATACCCTCAACTATAAAACAGTTAAACCTTAGATACACTTCCCAGTAGCTGGCGCACAATTCATTGGTATTATTTCTTACTTACAGTTGTAAGTGCATGCGTATTATGCTGTTGACAGTACGTACTTTATTATAAAAATATTTTATTATAATTATGCTTAATTATTTTGGGTAGGTGGTACACCTGCCATCTTTACGTTCATGCCTCTTGAGGCAGAAGGATTGATGGACCATCTTATAAGAAAGGTTCATCCTCGACGGTGGACATTGGATACCCAGTCCAACGACCTAGGAAAAATAAATGTTTAGCAGTTTGATTGTCTTTAAAATTTGCTCGTACTATTTATTTATTTAATAAAACAAACTGCAGACATGTTCATAACCTTTTTAGCCACAAATTAAAATTAATATGTTCTGGACATTAAAAATTTCCTACTCTACTCTACTGTACTATCTACTAATTTCGTTAGACATTAAAAAATTATACATAAATACATTTACAAGTCTATAAGTCTCGGTATCACGGTTTTTGTAAACTAAAATCGAGGTCGCTGGTCACTTTCGTTCCCTTGCCCTTTTAATATTTTTAATGAACAGTTCGATTCCCGCATTGGAACAGCAAAAAATGTTGTTTCCAAGTTTGGTTAGGACAATGCAGGCTGATCACTCGATTGTCTGACAAGAAAGATGATCCATGCGTCGGATGGGCATGTAAATAGCCGGACCTGCGTCTGATCTCTCGTCAGTCGTGTCGGTTATCCGTCCCACTGGATTATGAGAGTACAAGAAGAGAGAGTGCTCTAGTGTACTGTGCACACACTTGGGCACTATTAAATTACTCCTGCGTACGGCCTGGTTTCAATGAAACCGTCCACCGTCACCGAGATCGGTGTGGGGAGTTGTTATTTTTAATAATTGTTTTTGACCATCTCGTATGGCCATTTAAATGTTATGGTCAAATACCTACCTCGTCGACTGACGCATCGTTCGCCTGATGATCTTGGCAATGGCATCCTCAAAGCAGTTGGTATAGTAAACATAGGTGTTGGTGTGTCGTGAGAATGCTACAACCGCGTGAGGTATGCTGTCGTGAAAGCCTGTCGCTCCTAGTCCCTCAGGAACGGCCAAGATGAGGGAGTTTGAGTCAGTCCCGTATCCTTGGCTTGAAGGTGATTTTTCCTCTTTACGTCAACATAATTTGCTTGTATTATATTGACGTGGTTTCATCATCATCGGTCGCTTACCATAAGGAAATAGTAACATTGGCTTATTTTAGAAGTACGCCAATCTCCTAAGTGTTCAAATTCTACAAAAGTCAGTATCTACAATAATACAAGTAGCAGTATTATAGAAACTTCAAGTAATAGTAGAGTATCAAAACATATTTCAGTAATCCGTGCAACTTTGCTTGTAAATTAAGAGAGTTACAGTATGAAACGAAACAAAATTCGGCTATAGCCATTTGGAAATGTTTGGAGATCATTAAAAATAATCCAACGACTGCAAAAAAGTACATTATTTTTTCTGATTCACTATCATGTTTGACTGCTTTATCGAATAATAAAAATATTGACCCCCTAATTAATATTATAAAAGAATACCTAACAAATCTAATTGATAATAACTTTTCTATTGAAATTATTTGGATTCCTAGTCACCAAGGCATCCCAGGAAATGAAAAAGCAGATATTCAAGCAAAGGAAGCTACAAATTTAAATGAATGTAATTTGATGATTGCTAATATTTCTGATCTTAAAATGCACCTAAAATTAAGTATTAAAAAACTATGGAACAGCTATTGGGCCAGGAATAATAATAGTGGATTGTATGATATTAGGAAATCAATTTTTGAAAAATGTAATATTAAATTTAACAACAGAAGAGATGAAATAGTTATAAATAGACTTAGAATAGGTCACTGTAATGTCACACACATTCACTTAATTACCAAAGCACCTAAAAACAAATGTTCTAGATGTGATTGTGACTTGTCTGTGAAACATTTATTAATAGATTGCCCTATGTTTAATACAGAAAGAAGTAATGTTAAGCTTCATAACACACTAAAATATTGTTTAACTGATTATAAAAACACTGTAATTTTTTTAAGATTAACTAACTATTATTCTTTGATTTGATATGTTATTATGTTAACTGTTACAATAAGTGGTCGCTAATGACCATAGATGTTAAAAGCGACCTTAAATAAATAAATTAAAAAAAAAAAAAGAAACAAAATTCACATTCAGTTTTAATGAATGGAGTTGTTTCTCGTGCTTGAATGTGACAAATTGTAACTTTATCTCAGTTTTTTTTTTACTTGAGTATACGAGTTAGAACACGATTTATTCATTTGAAGTAACCTGTTTAACTGTTTTCCACTTTTCACGTTTCTCAATTGGTTAGGTATCTGAACAATCTTACAAATCTTACTAGTATTGTAAATGTGAAAGTTTCTGAGGATGGATGGATGTTTGTTACTCTTTCACGCAGTGGCGTAACTATACCATCTGAGGCCCATGGCAAATTCTTAGGCAAATATCGTCACGCTATAATTTAATTTTAATAAACCACGTTATGTAGTTACCCGAAACTATTAATAATATTGTGTGCATTTTAGTAAAATATCAAATATGTTTTATTTTCAAGAGCAAAGGTTTACATATTCATAATAAAACAGCAGTTTACTATTAATAAGCGCCATAGAAGAATAAAGCTGAAGATGAAAAAAAAATAAGGAACTAATGGATGTGTTTCGGAAATCGTCATTTTTTTGTTTTGAATGTGTTGAAATAATGTTTATTTATAATTTGTACGTGGTCTTTATTAATACTTCACATTGATTGATTTAAGTTCTTAAAAAATATATAATTTTTATATGTTAGGTTAATTCTGAGCTCGCGTCCCCTTGGGCCGGGGCCCTTTCGGGTCAGGGGCCCGTGGCATTTTGCCCAGCCACCCTGTAGTTACGCCACTGCTTTCACGCAAAACCTACTAAATTGGTTTTTTATACCAAAAAAGTACAGTAGGTATTCCCGTTAGATACTCGATACTATATTTATACGGACGGAGCCGCGGGAATAAGCTAGTTAATAGATAAAAACATAATTACTGAAAATTATAACCACAGAGGATTGTATCTTTCATTCGTAAATACATCAAGTTATTAGCAAATATTAATTATAAAATGTAAATAAGTTTAATTAATTTATTACTCACTAAAATTGTACAATTATATTGCTTTCCATAATTGATTGCAACTGGAATTAATAAATAATTTATTTGCTGCATACTTTGCAAGAGATATCACGAGGTATTATAAGTATTCCATAGTTAATAAATAGGATGTTTTTTCGGTCACTGTCCAAACTTTCTGGAATTAATAATAATATACTCTTGAAGTAGAAAAGTTAATCCCATACTAAAGTTGCTTATATTCAAGAGTATGTTCATTCCTGAAAGTTTGGACAGTGACTGAAAAAATTACCCAGAATTATATTGTACGACTAGCTGGTTCCGGCAACTCCTTTTACGTAAATTAATGTAATTTCTTAACGGAACCCTAAAATAAAAGTAGCAAAAGTTACTTACAAAATCAGCTATCTGCCAGTGATAGAAAAGTTACAAACAATAACATCCCTTTTGCGTCTAGTGCTGCTAAAATAGTTAGAATTATATGCAATATCACCCTTATAACTCACTATTATAATATTATGCCGTATGCGCCATAACACATTATGCAAAGTTATGTTGGATTATTAAATTGACTTTGGCTGAGAGCTTGGTTTATGAGGTGCCGCACTAGCTTACGGGAGGCATAAAAACCCCATAACTTTATATGCGGATATGGAACATGGTATATTTTACTAGGGAGGGATAGGAATATGTTACTACGTCTTATTTTACACAACCCTTACGTTACTTAGCAATTTTAAATGAGTCTTAATCGGATAAGTGCCGATTGAATAAAATTTTCGCAATATTAATTAATATTCTTCACTGGTAGTAGATTACAACTATAATTATTAAAAGTGATACCTTGTATAAAGTTCTAGTTTGTTATTTCTTTTTCATTTGCAAAATGGATGGGTGTATGTAAATTATGCTTTAATTACATCAAAGTTGTTAGATTCGTGATAGCGAAGAGCACTTCAATTCTAGAACTTGTTAAATTTCCATCAAAGTATTACAACTTTTCAGAGTTACGTTACGTTGCGTACGTTTCGTTACATCCTAATATTACATAGATTCTTATAATTTTAATACTCAGTCGGTCAAACGGTCATTGGGTCTGTCACTAGTTCGGCCAAGAAAATAATCGTTAGACAACTAATATAGCATGTCCTGCGACTGATCTCGTCGTGAGTCGTGTCATCCTCCCCACTGGATTACAAAAGTAACTGAAGAGAGAGTGCTCTTGCACATACGCTTAGGCACTAATCACTATAGAATAATACCTGCGTAGCTGGTTTCAATGAAACTGGCCACCGTCACTAAAGTCGGACCTATTGCATTGAAGAGAGATATTATGTATCAATTTTTATGCAATAGGTCAGTGATAACTCCCCATACCGATTTCGGTTACAGTGGCCGGTTTCATTGAAACCAGGCGTGTTACACGGGAGTATCTTTATGGTACCTAAGTGTGTGCGCAGTACACAAGAGCTCTCTGTTCCTTTACCCGCATAACCCAGTGAGATGGATAGCCGACACGACTAGCGAAAGATCAGGCACAGGTCCGGCTTTTCACATGTCCATCTGACGCATGAGGAGGAGAATACGCATGAGAAAGTGATGGTCGTGTCGTATCAGGAGGTCAAGAGAATGGCAGAGTGCAGAGAGGAATTGAGAAAGCTCCACCGACAAAAGCGAAGCTCTTAAATTAAAGTGAAATTTAAATCTGACGCATGGATCATCTTTCTTGTCAGACAACAAGGTGATCAGCCTGCATTGTCCTAACCAAACTTGGAAATAACATTTTTTGTTGCTGTGGGAATCTAGACCACGATATCCGAGTCTAAAGCCAAGCTCTAACCACGGAAGCTGTTAGGTAACTGATGATAATGATAACAAGTCATATTAAGAACTCTTAAAACTAATATGACATAAATATGAAAAGGACAATTTCGAAGATTGGTACGCTGAACTTCGGGAGGTTACATTTTCATAATTTCCGCTGCTCTTAACTCACATAACTGGGTTAAAGAAAAATGAAAACTTTGGCAATATGCTCCGTTTTCGAAGTTAAATGCAGGAGAATTATGTTATAACAGTTATTAATGTATTCGTGAAATTCTCTTTCGAAGTTGCGTAACTTGAGCGTTATTGGTATTAGCACGTATTAGCGAATTATTAGCATAAGTTGTTTTAACGTGTTAGTAGCTTATCCACACTGCGATCGCTGTTTCATACTAATTAATCTACCGTCTATATAAGGTTTGGTAAAATCAATTTCGAATACTTCGGGCATATGATCTACTGCTTATGTAAAGACGTTTATGCAGAAAAATAATTGTCATACTCGAAAAAAAAAATTTCTTTATATGGGCGAGTTTGCGTTTTGCGGAGACTCACACAATTATTTTTCTACTTAAACGTCTTTACATAAGCTGTGGCTCATGTGCCTAAAGTATCCGTAATTGATTTTCGGAGACCTTATATTTTGTAATGCAAACTGCGTATTTTATTGTCGTTACCTATATTTATTATTATCAGTTTTCATTTAAAAAAATGTCAAGAGGTGAGCGAGCTGATGATGATGAATAGCTAAGAATACTCTCGATCTTGTCAGTTTACAAACAAAAAAACTATTAAAATCGGTTCATCCGTTTAGGCGTCAGCACTACGATGCCACAGACAGACATACACACATAAAGATAGACACGTAAAACTTATAACACCCCCCTGTTTTTGTCGGGGTTTATTATATATAATATAATATAATATCTATGGACGCTTCACACCACGTCAATCTGATCCCGTGGTAAGTTCTCAAAGAACTTGTGTTACGGGTACCAGACAACGGAAATATATTTAATACTTTTTATACTATACACATATTTAAGATTTTTATTATATAATACACATATTTAATATACATCCATGACCCAGGAACACAGAAGAACTTTTTGTTCCTTCGGCGGGATTCGAACCCGCGACCCCCGGCTTGAGCACCAACACGCTCAACCAATTGAGCCACAGAGGTCACAGAGGTTTATTGGGTAATATTTAAACGAAATCTAAATATATAAAAGGCAAACGTGACTGACTCATCTATCATCTATTTTTTTTTTCATCTATCAACGCACAGCCGAAACTACTGAATGAATTTTGCAGAAATTTGGCATACAGATAGTTGTAATGACGCGGACGTAGACAGTATTTTGAAAATTCGTCCGGTAAGGAGGGGTAAAACTTCTATCTACTAGACTATTTGCTATAGTAGGTATCAATATCGAATAGTATAGTTTCAAGAATAGTTTTGTGCTTTCTAGTTTTGTCCAAAATATTATGAAACCTTAACGAAACATAAAAATATACTTGTTATATTATGAACCGAAATTGTGCAGTGCTCATGTCTTTATAATAATCAACGAGTATAATGAACACGAGCTGGACCTATTGTTACCCCGGTTTAGTGAAATTAACTAAAATTTCATAACTTTTTAGTTTAACAGGCCGGTCGAGCCCATTAACTTTACATTAGTTAATTAAGGTTGGGTTAAATTAAATTGCACTTCAATAGTATAATCACTTTTGGAACTTTTGTGTGAGCGAACTAAAATGCCTGTGTTTGTTTTGTTTATGAGTTTATTTCGAATTCGAAAACTTGTTTGAACCCAGTTCTAAAAACACACGAGACTAAAGGAAGTTTTAATTTAAAACTAAAACCATTCGCCGGTTTTTAGTTCAAGCTATATTGTGATGGCAAAATAAACTTATTATAAATTCATCAGATACGCGAATGTGGTACACTTCCAATACAGTTTGATATGGTTTTTACTAAATTGCTATTTTTATTTTTTATAACCCGTCGTAGGCAAGCCGTGTCACGTGTTTTTATATACCAGTTTTTTTCCGCGGCTGAAATATAGTATCGGGTATGGTAATACTGCAATTTTCGAGATAAAAAGTAGCCTATATTTTAATCCAGAGCCTAAACTACTACCATACTAAATTTCATCGAAGTCCGTTCAGTTGTTTTTCGTGAAAGAGTAACAAACATACATCCATCTACCATCAATCATCACTAACTGACGAGAATGTCAGGTTGCACCGCGTTAGTCAGCGTACGTGCAACGTATAACTGACTAGCTTTTTCCCGCGGCTCCGCCCGCGTAAATACAGTATCCCCCGGGAACACTGTACCTTTTTCGGGACAAAAAGTAGCCTATGTTTTATGCCAGGGCCTAAACTAAAATCACTATCATATTTCATCGAAATCCGTTCAGTAGGTTTTGCGAGAAAGAGTAACAAACATCCATCCATGCATCATTAGTTCATTACATCCAGGCTCACAAACTTTCAAATTTATAATATGTATGACTGCTATCATAATACCTAATATGGAACTGAAATATCTTTTTGCGTCATAAATAAAGTTCAATTTTAAGTTAGCTATCTTAAAACTGTAGCACCGCATACATATCGTCATAGTATAGCGTATCGTCGCCTTATGAACTGCCCCTTACCAAAGAGTAATTAATGTCACAAGTGCCCTTACCTTAACAGAAAATTGCAATACCTTGCACGTGTGCACTGGAAGGGCAGATATTTATGTTGGGAAGGTGGCCGGTTTCATTGAAACCAGGCCAGTTACGCAGGAGTAATTTCATAGTGTCCATAGTGCGCAATACCTACACAGGAGCACTTTCTCTTTCCCTACTCTCATAATCCAGTGGGACGGATTATCGACACGACTAACGAGAGATCAGGCGCAGATCCGATTTGCCCATGCCCATCCGACGCATGGATCACCTTTCTTGTCATACAATCAGGTGATCAGCCTGCATTGTCCTATACAAACTTGGAAACAATATTCTTTGTTGTTCCAATGCGGGAATCGAACCCACGACCTACGAGTCGAGAGCCAATGCTCTAACCACTAGACCACGGAGGCTGTTAACTTCCTAAAAGTAGATGCTCTCAAGTCATATGACAACATTGTTGTCATTGTCAATCTACCTGAAGCCAGCCAGTGATTTAAGGGGCGCTTAACTTTAAGACCCTATTGAGAATTCGTTAGCTTATCAGGGTCTACCTTTATTTATTAATTTATAATTACCTTGTAAATTATTATGGAACCAATAAAAATATCCCGATAGCAACTTACGCAACTTTGAAACTTTTTTCGTTTTAGTTCTCTATTGTTTACTTTTACATTCGTCAGACTGTATTCTAACAGGGGATGGAAGTAGAAACTAACTTTTTATTTCCATATGCGTACATAGCTTCTCACTTTAACTTATTATTTTATTTGCGTCCTAAAGTGATAAGTGTTTCCTCGTAAAATAATACTCGGTTGATATTGTATACTGTCTCGGAAAACATGTAAAACCACTTATAAAAGTATTATATAAGCCCAAATTTTGGCTTTACGACATTATAAAGTACCACAATGTCTTATTCATGTTTGTTTTAAAATTTCTCTAATATATATTTATCACTGAAGCGGTTTTTTTGTTTAATGTTTCTTGCTTTTTTACTTCAAATCAAATATCAGTGTAAAATAAATAGAAATGATCAACAAATACATTTTAGTCCGAGTTAGCTGAGTCAATGTTTGATCGAATGAAATGTATACATACACTATACACTAGCTATACACAATTAATCTGCAAAGCAAATACGTTAGGTTAGGTACTCTATAGGTAAGTGTTTTGGTGAAAAGCTAAGTTTATTTATTTTTTATTCATAATCTTCTGCATTAATTTGTATATGTCACCGTAAAATTGTAAAACATTAGATTGTAAAATAACTAACGAGATTGTAAAAATATGTCAAATTATTCTTAACTATATAATATTTATAATCTAACGAAAAATAATGTGTTGAAATATAGGCAGCATATTCGCGTCGGTAGTCTATAAACATTTTACAATTTGACTAGTTATATTACAATCTATCGGTTCTTACAATTTTCCGGTGATATATATAAATAAATTATTGAAATGACAGGTGGCAGATTTGTAAGAATAGTTGAAAGCTAACTTAGCTATTATATCTTTAGTTTTTACGATTTGGAAACTTATGGATATTAAGTACATACTTGTCTATAAATAAATCGTTTGGTATCAAGATTGATGGGTTTAGCCAGTGGCGAAAATGCTTTTATCAACATAAACCGAACATAAACAATACTCACAAAACAAATAAAAATAAGCTTTTAACATAAACGAAATACGATCCGCGATATGGGATATGGGATAGGGAAAAAGATTTGAATTTTAATACCAAAGTATTTGCAACTCATATTATTTTAATATAAAAGTACCGAGTTACTTAAGTCGTTTCTTAGTAAACTTTCTTCAGGAAATAGCTTTGAGTCTTATGAACTGAGGAATCGAGGAATTTTCGTGCCTCATTTATAAGATGGCCTTTGTATTGTTAGAACTTGACCGGAAATATTTAAAATCCCACTCATTTTTTCATTAAACAAATGTTTTATGACTTCTTTAATTACTTAACGTTCCTGAAATTTCGTAATTTTGTTCCTTTGTGCCTTTTCATAAAGCGATTATGTACTTATTTATATTGTGAAAAATTACGTTCCTTATTGGTATTTAAACTTGTAATAATGACCTGTTATTTCTAAAGGTATTTTAAATACTTATACTTAATTATCTTGGATACTAAAGCTTGATCTTGACAATATTTGTAACCTAATAATCTTTTTATTTTTGTTCATATTAATTTGGATGAACAGACTATAATAATCATTACTTCAAATTTTGTCATTGTGTTTCGTGGTGTTTACTATGCCACATGATATTTGCCAGTCTATCTTGCTCTGGTTTATCACAGGAACAATCTCGTTAACTATCCGTTCGCTGGCTTAAGCGCTTAGGTCCCCACAGTGCTATGTCGATAATAGAAATGGAGGTTACGTGCTAATTTCATTTGGCACACAATTGGCTAAGCGTATTGCGATTGGCATTATTCAATACTATTTTAGGCACAATCTAGGTAGGTACCTGGTAGACCCTGATAAGCTAACGAATTCTCAATAGGGTCTTAAAGTTAAGCGCCCCTTAAATCACTGGCTGGCTTCAGGTAGATTGACAATGACAACAATGTTGTCATATGACTTGAGAGCATCTACTTTTAGGAAGTTAACAGCCTCCGTGGTCTAGTGGTTAGAGCATTGGCTCTCGACTCGGAGGTCGTGGGTTCGATTCCCGTATTGGAACAACAAAAAATGTTGTTTCCAAGTTTGGTTAGGACAATGCAGGCTGATCACCTGATCGTCTGACAAGAAAGATGATCCATGCGTCGGATGGGCATGTAAAAAGTCGGACCTGCGCCTGATCTTTCGTCAGTCGTGACGGTTATCCGTCCCACTGGGTTACGAGAGTAAATGAACAGAGAGTGCTCTTGTGTACTGCGCACACGCTTGGGCACTATAAAATTACTCCTGCGTAACTAGCCTGGTTTCAATGAAACCGGCCACCGTCACCGAGATCGGTGGGGAGTCATTATTAATGACCTGTTATTTCTAAAGGTATTTTAAATACTTATACTTAATTATCTTGGATACTAAAGCTTAATCTTGACAATATTTGTAACCTAATAATCTTTTTATTTTTGTTCATATTAATTTGGATGAACAGACTATAATAATCATTACTTCAAATTTTGTCATTGTGTTTCGTGGTGTTTACTATGCCACATGATATTTGCCAGTCTATCTTGCTCTAGTTTATCACAGGAACAATCTCGTTAACTATCCGTTCGCTGGCTTAAGCGCTTAGGTCCCCACAGTGCTATGTCGATAATAGAAATGGAGGTTACGTGCTAATTTCATTGGGCACACAATTGGCTAAGCGTATTGCGATTGGCATTATTCAATACTATTTTAGACACAATCTAGGTACCTGGTAGACCCTGATAAGCTAACGAATTCTAAAAAGGGTCTTAAAGTTAAGCGCCCCTTAAATCACTGGCTGACTTCGGGCAGAATATTGACAATGACAATAATGTTCTCATATGACTTGAGAGCATCTACTTTTAGGAAGTGTTTGCGAATTTAAGTGTTAATTATATGGCCCGGTGATATCGTCGCTCGTTAGTAAAGCCAGAGGGCCTAGTCAAGATGCATTCGATAATTTCGACGGTGAAGTTAGAAAACAAAATGTATGGAATTTGTCGTAAGGCATCGCAAGCGACATGTCACTTAGCGATAACTTATGTCAAATCGCATACATTTTTGATTTCGAACTTCGCCGTTGAAATTATCAAATGCATCTTGACTAGAGGGCCAGTTCTGCAAAATTATGTTATTACTAGCAGTTGCCCGCGGCTCCGCCCGCGTACAGTACATTACATACGGGAACACTGTACATTTTCGGGACAAAAGTATCCTTTGTTACTGTTATTCAGAAATTAGGGACGTTATCGAAAAAGGTTAGATTCATCAAATAATCTACTAAAGGATCAATGCAGATCGCGATACGTGCCACGGCGCTGCATTTTTAGGGTTCCGTAATACTTAAGGAACCCTTATAGTTTCGCTCTGTCCGTCTGTCTGTCTGTCTGTCTGTCTGTCTGTCTGTCTGTCCGCGCCTCTAGCTCCTGTAATTATGAATATAAATTGATGAAATTTGGTGCAGTTATAGATTGTGTATAGATCACGGTTTCGGGATCATAAAAAATAATAATTTTATATTTTAGGGGTGGCTCTCCATACATGTGAAGTGGGGATGAAAAATATTTTTTCACTCTACCCCATCGTGTGGGGTATCGTAGAATAGGTATTTTAAAATAAAGGCAAGGTTTCATACGTTACTTTTTTATAATTGACTATTTTCGAGTAATCGGCCTCCAAAGTAGTTTGTAAGTTGGTCCCCCCCTAGCATTTTTAAACTATAGGAGATAGAAACTTGCTAATTTCTATGCTGATAGATCATGCTAAAAACTCTTTAGGAAAATTATTTTGAATCAAATCGGACAGTAACTTTTGGAGTAATTAAAAAAAAGCATATTACGCGTTTATAGTTACGGAACCCTCCTTAGACATGTCCTGACATGCTCTTGGTTAGGTTATTAAGATATCTATTCAAAATTTAACTTAATTCACATTCAAAAAGATACCTAAGAGCGGCGCCTTCGAGAATGACTTTGGTTGCTTGCAATGAAACGTGTATCTTCTTATCTAGTGAATAAAGTTCGATGCTGTATAGCTATTTTGCACCGCGTCGCGTTTCGTCGCTTGAATTGGAACTGAAGAATGGGAAAAAAGACATTTATTTCATCTTTGACCACCAGATTAAGTCTGTCATAGTGAATGCTCAATTTAATTAGCAATGACTTTAGAAATTAGAATACAATGTAAGTACTTTTATGTTATTTTGTGCATGGTTGTACTATTTATTCATCCAACAAAGGAATGTTTTCAACTACGGTTCGAATCGCCCTATTCTAAAAACGTCGTCATCGATTCGGACCGCGGACTCAAATACAACTCGAAATATTATTAAAATGCAGATAATAGGACCTCCGATAGGACCTATACTCTCATAAGGATCACTCTCATAGAACCTCGTGGTAAAATTACTCTGAACGCGCTATAAGAGTTTTTAATCAATCTAACAGAATTCCTATACACCTATCTAATCTATTTGCCAATACATACTGTATGTTAATTTTCATTTAACTGAAACACTGGTTGTGCAAGGCAATGAATTATTAAACGCGTCGGAGGCTTTCAGCGATGTGGACATTGCATTCAGACGCCCTTGTCTTTCGTAATGGTCAGTCGCTTTTAAAAACCCTGCCCTGGCTCCCTCATTAAATTCCTAGCGTAAACCTATTCACAGCTCCCCGTCTAAACTAGCGAAACTACATGTTTGTTCTAAAAGTATTGATTATGCAAACATTTCTGTTACACCGGCAAAGTTATTTTTGTAGTGGTATCTAGTTGTAAAAACTAAATAGTTTAATATAAAACTCCTAGTCTTTTTATGTAATGAACCAGGAAACGAGCAGACGGATCGCCTGATGGTAAGCGATTACCGCCGCCCATAGACACTCGCAACACCAGAGGAGTTACGCTTGTAACTTCTCTGGTGCTGCGACTTGCGTTCCTAGTCCTTAAAATCCCCAATCCCCTCCATGGGCCTCTGGTAACCTCACTCACTCGGCGAAACACAACCAAGCGCTATTTCACGCCGCTTTTCTGTGAGGTCGTGGTAATTATCCGGTCGAGCCAGCCCATTCATGCCGAAGCGTGGCTCTCCCACAGTTATTAGTTTGTAAATAAATTTAGATTACAGAAAATAATATTTACCTAATTGTATACTTGTTCTTAATTTTCCTATGATCATTTGATAACTTTTATCTTTATTGGAACTTATTAAAAACGAATTAAATTAGTTTGAAATTAACTGCCCTTAACTATGAACTAAAATATATCACCGTTTAAACCTTCCCTGAACTGATACGATTATTTTATGATCAAAATTAGCCAAATCGGTCCAGCCATTCTCGAGTTTTTGCGAGACTAACGAACAGCAATTCATTTTTATATATAAGAAGATAAGAAAGAAATAAGAGGATACATGCTAGATCGAGGCGAAAGCCGTTCTTTAATATTCCTAGGCACAAGACTAATATTGGCCTGAACAATCCTATTTCTAGACTAGCGACTACTTATAATAATTGGCATAAAATTTTTGACTTAGACATATATCACGACCACTCCGTGTCATTAAAGAAAAAAATGTTACATGTATTATAGTACCTAATCTTTGACCTAATCACATTGACTTTTAATAATTTACAAAAGTAATGAATGTAATCTAAATTTTATATTGACATTTTTAATACCCTGACATTATTATGATTAACTACTACTTTATTATGTGACATTTTTTATTGAATATTGATATTAATAATTATTAAATTTATTGGACATATATTTTGAATTAACTTGAATTTATATTTGATGATAGTTTTATTGAATAACAATATTAAGTTAACGTGAACTGAAATTAACCTTTATTAATTGTATATTGTACTTGTTTAAAATTAACTTGGATGTATATTAATTGATGATATTATACTCTTTGTGTTTCAAATATAATAATGTTGTGCATGTCTGTAATTGATACAAACACTAGGTATAAAGTGTTATTAATGTAAAATGTAAAAGTGTGTGTTTGTATTGTTGATATGCCTAATAAATAAATAAATAAATAAAGAGAAGAAGAAAAGAAGAAGAGAAGATTACATCCCCATGATTATTGAGATATCGTTTATCCCATATCCATTAATAAAGACAGTGGTAATCTCACTAATATTTTAAATGTAAAAGTTGGTGAGGATGGATGGATGGATGAATGTTTGTTACTCTTTCACACAAAAACTACTGAACGGATTCCGATGAAATTTTATATGGTTTTACTTTAGACTCTGAATTAAAACATAGGTTACTTTTTATCCCGAAAAACTACAGTTTGTATTTACGCGGGCGGAGCCGCGGGCAACAGCTAGTGATAATATGATGTACTAGCTGTTGCCCGCGGCTCCGCCCGAGTAAATACAGTATCCCTAGGGAACACTGTACTTTTTCGGGATAAACAGTAGCCTATGTTTTAATTCAGAGTCTAAACTATTATGATACGGTCTACCAAATTCAATCAAAATCCGTTCTGTACTTTTTGCGTGAAAGCATCCATCCATACATCCTCACAAACTTTCACATTTATAATATTAAGTAGGATCGACTGTAGAGATGTCACGAATATTCGGCAACTATTATTACTATTATCGGTATTCGGCCACTTTTTGCTATTCGGTATTCGGCCGAATAATACGTACTATTCGGCTGAATACCGAATACCAAATCATGTAAAAAAGACTCGTTATATTACTCTAAATTATATATTTATTTCCAAATTACAACACTTTAGTAATTAAAATTGATCAGTAGTAAGTTGTGATGGATAAATACAAGCTTTTCAGCATTTTTTGGTAAGAAACGATTACGCTTTTCATCGTAAATGTTACCAGCCTCAGAAAATAACCTCTCACTATACACTTACACGCTAGTCGTCGCATGCTGCGCCAACGCAACGAGGAAAACAGGTTGCGACTTGACTTAATCCAGCTAACGCGCTCTCGACAAGTATGTATTTCGTGCCGAATATTCGGTAGCCGAATATTCGGCGCTTCGGCCGACAGCGTTGCCGAATATTCGGTATTCGGTATTCGGCCAAATCACTATTCATGGCATCTCTAATCGACGGCTTAACTGCGTAGCATCAGTTCCCACCGAAACGCGACACGACGCGGCGCTGCAGTTTTTAATTTAGCGATTCAAAATTTAACTTTTGTTTCTATTATTCACCACACAAAAGATACACGTTCCATTGCAAGTCTGAACTTCGAGCTGTACCGAGCTGCGCTACTGCGGCCCCGCGTCTAGCTGTGACCGTGTGAGAGCAGAACCGACATTTGGAGCGTTTTTAACAAGACCCTCAGTTCTATTCATAGGAATAGCCTAGACTTGCTTCTAGCTTGGTCGTTAGAGCAAGGAAATTCTTTGTAGAGTGATTTGCTATTTATTCGACCAAAGGCGAGTTTAATTGCTAAGTTTGATACAAATAATTCAATTCATATAGTAAAGGCTACAGTTTAAAATTAACTTACCTAAAAATAAAATGAATTAATTATGTACAATAATTGTATACTAATTCATTTTAAGCACGTTGTATGGGACTGTATTTTTCCACTAGGTTTTCACCGCCGGCTCTGATCAGACTCAAAGATAGCAAGGTTACACCGATTCGGGCAGAGCTGGGGCATATAAGTAAAACCACTGATTTGAGGAGAACATTTTTCACATTAAGTCGTTAGCTTACCTGGCTCAGGGCAATGCCGTATAGAGAGCCCAAATGTACTCTTCTAACTTTCATATTAGCTATCTCTCTCTTATTTCTCTATACGGCTATTTTTCCATAATTTTCCCTAATTTCCCTTTATTTCCCTTGAGCCAGGATAAGTGAAACGCATAACGTGAAATTCTTTATTTACCATAAAACAATACATAATCACACAGTTTACATATATACTTAGTAATACACAAGTTAAAATTACAAGTTTAGGAAAACCATATATTTTTCACCATTATAATCTCATTTTCTCTAAAATCATTTACATTTCAATTTACCTCAATGTTATTTACTTTAGCCACTAATTTTCCCTATGTACAACACTAATTTTCCAAGTGAAATAAGCTACGGTTAAGAAATTATAACGAGAATAAACTCGTGACTATAAAACAACTATTTACCACTATTTTAATGAATTTAACACTTATATACAACACTTATATTCACTATTTTCACTCTTAAGAGTTTATGTACTATATACTCACAGTTTTTAGAAACATTTTAGAGCACTGATAAGCGTTCATTGTCTTTGAACTTTAGTTGAGGCGAGGCCGCTGTCCTTAACACACGTATTTTCTAATAACGACTAGATACCTCATTTAATAAAAACTAGCTGTCCCGTCAGACGTTCTTCTGTCTTAAGTATGAACTGCACTGTGTAGGTTGTAGGAGTAGGTATAGTTATTTAACTATACCTACTCCTACAACCTACACCTTTTCCAATATTTTTAACTGTATAAATCGGTCCAGCCGTTCTCGAATTTCGTGTCCCTCGGGAATGGTATAAAAGTATCCTATGTCCTTCTCCTGGTTTTAAGATACCTCCCGATTCAGCCATTGTTGAGTTATAAATAGTGTAACTAACACGACTTTATTTTATATATACCATAAGATAGATTACAATTCCAATGTCTCGCTAAAACTCTTACTTCTCATACGAATCTCTCCGAAGAATCACATTATTCGAAAAAAAAAAACTATACCTACATACGACATTATTGTAGTTTCATATTATCTAGGTATTAAGTATAAATATATGAGTAAAATAATCTACTGAGCCATGTGTACGAGCGATTGGGCCGGCTGCCAAAACTGCAAATCCAGATTTTTCGTGTCAATTGATGCGATTTCATTTAACCCGGCACCTTTGATATTAACAGAATAATAAAATACTGTGTATCATGAGAACGTTCAGTGCATTAATATTTTATTAATAAAATTTGCATAAATATAGCTATAATATCTACGCGTACGCACTGACAACAAAAATACTATTTTACCTACCTAAAACAAAGGACATAAGTTCCTATATGAACAGGTTGCTTCGGTGACCTAGTTTAGGTACTTAAGCAACATAATATTTGTATACAATTAGGATGGTATATTATAGTATTTCTGGTACTTGCTATTGCTTATATTGTATTATATACCAATCTGTTAGACGACAGTTTGACAATTATTTTTAGACGCTGTCATACCCGTTTAGTAGTTTTTGCCTGAAAGTTTTGCCATCCATACATCCAGAGACATCCACACATCCTCACAAACTTTCACATTTATAATACTAGTAGGAAGTAATATTATTTTCATTTAGCATAATATCTTACAAATATCCACAGATTTGTACGAAGTAATATCAGCTATTGCTCGTCGTAATCAAAACACTTTTAGCAAATAAACGGCTAAGTCCCGATTTTACCAAACTTCTTAAAAAGCGCTTAATGTTAAACTCGGATTCTTTCTCCCTCTATCATTTTAAGTTAGACGGGACAGACAAATCCAAAACCGTAGCTCTGCATTAAACGTCGGTTTAACGCGTTCGTAAAATTGGGGCCACCGGCCAAGTATCGAGTGCCCGAAGGTACGGGACTATCAAAAGAGCATTTGCCCTAACTTCCGTTTGTAATTAAACGATTTATCTTATTTTAAATAAACAAAATGGAATCCGTTTCAACATTAAAATTTTATAGCTTTAAATGCTAAGCTTTTTTGTAAATATAGAGAGAGTGAAATAACTCATATCTTCACAACGAAAGGAAAAATAAATTAGAACTAAAAATTTGCATACTAAATTTCATTGAAATGATTGGAGTCGTTTCCGAGATTCTGATCATTTATACACAAGAAATGCTCGTTTAAAGTATAACATACAGGTGTGTATTCGTTTTATCCAGTCATGCATATACTAATAAACGAATTTTGATGAGATTTGCTACTTACAAACATTGGACCTTGGGGGAGGACTAATCAAGGTATTTTCTATAGCGTCAAAATAAACGATTCCAGTGCAATGTACGTACCGTGCCAACGAAGGGATAAACGAAGTAAAGAGAGAGCTAAACTTACATAACTACCTTATTATTATAAAAATCTATTCCTAGTACCTAAGTTCAGTAAGTACAATAAAAATATGGAAACCGGCACTTACGGAATAAAAAGTATTCCTTGGGTATTATTCGCCCAGTGACACTCGCTACTGGGTAAAAAATACGAAATGGGCGATGGGCGAATTTTCAAAAAGTCCTTTCTTAGCGGATGCCTACGTTATTACAACTATCTGTATGCGAAATTTCAGCAATATCCGTTCAGTAGTTTCGGTTGTGCGTTGATAGATGAGTCAGTCAGGTTTGCCATTTTTATATTCAGATATTGTAACATTATTAAATGTCGACCTGCCTATTTCCTTCTTTTAATCAGTATAGACTATCATGACTTTACGTCAAAAATGTAGTATATTTTTCAATCGCCGTCGTGTTATTAAACAAAACTACCCTTAAATATTAAAGTTGAAAACTTTGGACCTAAAGTAAGTTGTAGGCGTTGATTTTTGTTATGATTAGTAAATTAATATTACAATAAAACAACGAAATACTAAGTCTACTGAATAATACATTTTAAGGTAACTCATTACTTTAAAATTTAATAAATTACCTCGAAACATTATTTTAAAGATAAATTCTACTTTACAACGCTTTGAAATTAACGATTAAATCGAATAATAATCTCCGTTTTAACTGGTTTAGAATGTTGGGTACAAATAACCGTAGAGTAATAAAATGGTTTATTAACAAACAAAATCCTTACTGTAAATAACTTGTTTTTATTTCATAATTAAATACATTTATTGCTGTTTAGCTAGAATAATTTAATTATTTTTTTCCACGATAATACGTCCATTATTTACGACATTATATATAATGACGTTAAATAAGTTTTATGTTTTTAGAAACAGGAATATTATCGACAAAACTGATGTTCTCTATAGTCGGTTGTGGCGAGATAGTATATGGGTAAAGGCCAATGTCATACTAGGCATGTCTCGCCACAACTTATTACCTTATACAATTGTGTGAGATAAAATAGCTCTGCAAAGTCTGCATATACTAAAAAACGTTATAGCAATGTATGTTTTAATTAAAATCCGTTTAGATTTTTAACGTGAAACAGTAACAAACACACGAACGTGTATATTAGTCTATTATATTCTCTCAGAGATCCTCTCAAACTTTCGCAAATCCATTTTTTTTAATTTTATAACATATAATTGCTAAGATTCCAAATATCTTTGCTAACATTCAAATAGTCGTTGTGGGGTTCGCCATAATTCTCCCCTTTCAATTACGCTGTTACTCAAACAGCCTGTAGCAGGTGGGATATTTGGAATAGGCATTTTGATTTGACTAATCGCTCCAATGAATTAGATTTCGTTAGCTATTTGCCAATATTCGATGGGGTGAATGAACTGTGTCACGATGGTAAGAAAATAAATGTTACGGCAAAATACCTACTCAAAAGCTATTTAAATGACTTGCTTGCTAGCACTTATAGCTGTCCTTATCATTCAGCCAAACAAAAACAGTAACGGCCTTTGAATTGAGTAGGATTAGTAGTTTTATTTAGTGAAGTTAGTAAAGTTAGTCTTCTATTCCTTTAGACCGTCCCCGAGCAACTGGGGAGCAAAAAATTTATTGTTAATTGAATATTAACAATCAAATATAGTTTCAGCGTCTCCATAGTATTTACAAATTAATTTTATTTGGGACACACACCAATAGATAGGCAATTTCATAAGCTAGATATTCGCCGTTTTAATTTTTTTTTTTGGTCAATTTTGAACTAAGTTATGTGAAAAAAATAATATTTCGGTGCGAACTCGGCAATGCGGCTGACCTACTCAAGGTCTCTTGCTCGGGGGACGGCCTTAAAGCGTGTCTCGTTGTGTGGTGTTGAATGGATGTTTTCCACTTACCAGCCCGATATTGAGAAGATGTGTCTTCGGTGTAGTTTTGTTTAATCTTACTAATTATTAAAAATGTGAAAGTTTGTGAGGATGGATGGATGTATGTATGGATGGATGGATGTTTGTAACTCCTTCACGCAAAAACTAATGAACTGATTACAATGAAATTTGGTATGGTAGTAGTTTAGGCTCTGGACTAAAACATAGGCTACTTTTTATCCCGAGGGATACTATATCTACGCGGACGGAGCCGCGTGAAATAGCTAGTAAAAAATAAACTGTTAAAATATAATGAACTATACAAAAAAAAGCTGCATAGTATTGTTATATTATTAAAAAAAAATACTATTAATACTATACTCTATAATTAAAATATTTTTCTATTATTACTATACTATAATATAATGATCGATGTAAAGAACGTTCATTAGGGGATTCATTCATAAAAATCAATATTTTTTGTTTCATTGTTTACAGGCGAAATATAACAACTAAACTCGCAGGAAAAGGTAATGCCGGTAAAAGCGAACTTCCGACCATCCAAACTTTGTGAGTACCTAAATAATTGATAGAGTGTGATCGAAGAGCCTAACCCATTAGTTGGAGATTAATTTAATCAGTTAAGGTCCACTGGCGCAGATCTGATCTCGTAAAATTAAAATTTACATATATTATACAAAAGTAGGACCCTTTTTCCTTCCTTTAAGGTATATATTTTAGAGCGTTTAAGATATAGATATGTTAAGGAGCAAAAAGCACTATGCAGGGATTTAAGGCTGCATTTCGTCTAATGTAAGTTAATATCTATACTAATATAAGAGGAGAAGTTTGTGAGTATTGAATAGGCTCCGAAACTACTGGACCGATTTTGATGAATTTTGGCACAGATATAGAGTAAGCCCCGTGTCTTACTTTATATCTGTGCCAAATTTCATCAAAATCGGTCCTTCCCCGTGGAAGGGCGGAGGCTAGGCTTATCGCGAAAAATTTACAGTTTCTGCGATATTAACTTTTGCGCGCACGAAGTCGCGGGTACTTAGAAGCATAAAAATACTAAAAGTATCACTATGAAAAGTGTATTTATTTGTATTTCTGTTACGATATTCGATTGTGCAATAAAAACCCTAATCCGTATTGTAAGTGGGAAAAAACAAAGTTGTTTGAATGAGCTAAAAGCTTGATGAACTTTTTACGACAACTGGTAATGGAAATGTTCGAGTTCCGGTCGGAGTTTACAAACAAAGACAGATTGTGTGTTGAATGTTCTATTTGAAGATCTATTTGATATTGAACAATAATGGAACTTGGAAGGTTATAATTATAGCGACAGTAACGGAGTTTGTCAGCTTTCAAAATTCAAATAAACTTTACCTTTTTCTATAGATCTTTTTAGGGTTCCGTACCTCGAAAGGAAAAAAAACGAAACCCGTATAGGATCACTATTTTGTCTCACTTTGAATGTCTGTCAAGACCCTTTTTCTCAGGAACGCGTGGAGGTATCAAACTGGAATTTATATCACTAAGGTGTACGGTCCCTTAGAGCTGTGAAAAAATCGAACTTCTAAGCCAACGCAAATGCCGCAAATTTTCGACACTCGCAAACTCAAAACCTACAGGGTACTTCCCGTGAACTCAGAATCTTGAAATTTGGCACGAAGCAACGTCTTATAGCACAGATAAGTAAAGGAAAAATTACAAAAACCATAAATTTTTAGTTACATCGTATAGTAAAAATATGTTTTATAGTTTTTAACTTACTACTCTTTCCTCATGAACGCGTAGAGATATTAAATTAAAATTCATATCAAATATTCAGGTCTATAATACCTTTAAGCTGATACAAAATCACTACAGGTTTGTATGGAACCCTCGGTGCGCGAGTCCGGCTCGCGCTTGGCTGATTTTTTCAATCGGAGAAACAGAGACACTTAAATGCTGTGTTCGATTAGATAGTATTTAACCTAAATAATCTCTAAAAATTACTTCTATAATAATAATATTTACCCGTAGTAATAAAAAAGCTTTCGACATTTTTTTATTAGAGTTAAGCTAAATATGATTTTTTCAACCTGTGGTTTCAGTAGCTCATGTACTTAAAGCTCTCGTAGAACTTTTGCTACGTATAATGAATGAAATGAATGTCGTACTCCGTTGCTAGTAGGTATAACGTACAAATACATCGCGTTATTTATTGTTCAAGCATCGTAGTACGTACAAGTTATACTACTGTGCAGGATATAATTTATTCAACTTATAATATACAGGCTTTTGCTCGCAGGTTTGCTCGCTTAAATAAAGTGTCCCACGAGAACACAAGTCTATTTCAGGACAAAAAGCAACCTTTGTTTTAAATCCAGACCTTAAACTACTAATGATAGTACATATACGAATATGTATGGTATACCATATCAATTTTATCAGTCATCATCAGTGAAAGAGTAACTAACATCCATCCATCCGTAAATCCATCCTCACGAACTTTCACATTTATAATACTAGTAAGAAGTAATATACTTCTGTACTTACTAATATTATTGTAAACATGAAATATTTATTTGTTATTATATTTGCATTGAAAAGGCTCCAAAACTACTGGATCGATTATAATGAAATTTGAGCCAGATATAGACTAGATAACGGGACAATAACGCAGGACATAGGTTACTATTTCTGCGGACTTTCCTATTGTGCACACGAAGTTGCGGGCGACATCTAATATAATAGTAAATTGCGCTACAGTCTCAGAAGATTAGTATATGTAATTGATTGTACTGTCGGTTCTTGGTGGAAATTCATGTTGAACACACACATCGTGCACTTTTTCCACTATATTAAGATACTAGCGACCCGCCCCAGCTTCGCACGGGTACAATACTGATACTAATACTACAGAATGTCTTTAAACCTCTAACAAAACGGGCGAAATCTAGTCAAAACAAACAGAAACAAATTAATATAGGTACCTACTAAAACTCAATGAAATAAGTAGGTGGGTATACTTTTATCGTATGAAATACCATAGATCTCTCTCCCCCCGCACGCGCCTTGGTGACGCCTACTTCGCAACGGGCCGTGCAGCAGAAATAGTAATATTTTAATTTCGCCATAACTTCAAAACCACACGTCCAATTTCAATCATTCAAAGACCAAATATTATCTACATAAACTGTACTTAGTGATGAAATAATTTATTTTGATAAGGATTAATAGCATGAGTAAAATAAACGCGTTTAAATGTAGTCCAAAAAAAATTCAAGATTTCTAAATAAAAAAATGGTTGTTGTGCCTCACTCGACATAGATAGGTATAGTGTGTCGCGGACTTTTTTGTAGATATTTATAAGATCTACAATTAATTAGAACATTTTATGGTTCTATCTTTTATAGTTTAGGCAGCGTACGCAAAATAAGTAACTTTTCTGGTTGATTTTTTACACCTTGTGTCCGAAAAACCCAAATATTTTACGGAACCCTATTTTTTTCCAAAATAAAATTTTGCCTATGTTACTCGTGGATAATGTAGCTTTCGAATGGTGAAAGAATTTTTGAAATCGGTCCAGTACTTTTTGAGCCTATTCAATACAAACAAACAAACAAACAAACAAACAAACAAACATACAAACAAAGTTTTCCTCTTTATAATATTAGTGTAGACTAGCGACCCGCCCCGCACGGGTACAATACTGATACTAATACTACAGAATGTCTTTAAACCTCTGACAAAACGGGCGAAATTCAGTCAAAAGTTCAAAACAAACAGAAACAAATTAATATATGTAAATAATAGCTTAGTTTTATTCCTGTTTATTTCTTATTAGAAAACTAAGTTACGCCTTTTGTCTCATTTTTTACCATGTTGAATTATTGCTGTCCTTTTCGCACTATGTAAAATATAGTTTAGGTTTTATTTTTTGTCGTATTAGATATTTTATGAATATAATCCCTGTTGGAATTATGCTATGCTGTAAAATAATACATAATTCACTTAGTTGTAGTATATTTTGTTAATGTGTAGATTTAAGATAATTTGTATAGAGGATGTTCCTATCTTGTGTCTCACACAATTGATATTGTTGTCCCTTTCTCGCTTACGCGCAGTGTGTCTCACGTTAATGTTATTGTTGTCTCTTTTATTTTTAAACTTTATTTTACGTTTTTACTGTAATTAGTCTTATAAGAATGCCTGTTTACTATTGTATTATCTTATAAGAATGTCAGCTAATGAAATCTGAACAAATTTGTATTTTGCTTAAATAAACGGACTGCGCATACACGACAACACCTGATACACCCCATAGGCTGTATCAGTGCAATTTCACAATATTAATACGCACTTTCTCAGTGCAAAAACATTCACATTCACAACACCGCAGATGCCTGAGGAAACTCTGCCGCACCAACACTCTGCCAAATAGCAGTTCCAAGATTCTCCTGGTGTTTTACTTCGACTTCCCGCTCCTTCTCCAGGACTTCACAACCCTCAAGCTACAGTCCACTACCCGACGACCACGGCCCCGCAGAGCTGCCGTGTCGCCAACAGCTGGTCCATCGACGCCGGATCACTGCGCCAGCTCGTGAAGAAGCTCGCCACTGAAGACGGCAGCCAGTCCTGGAAGAAGACTTGAAGAGAAGACAGAAGCTCGCCTGAAGACTGCGACCTGTCCGGGAAGATAGAAGCCCTTGAAGATAGAAGCCCAGGAGAAGAGACGAGGCCCCTGCAGCTACGGCCAGCGTCTACCTGCAAGAGAGAAAATAGAAACAAGTACGCGCGAGTGTTGGTGGTTGGCTTTGCTTACCTCCACCAATAACTTGGAAGCAATCCTCATATACGTGCGTGGCTACCTAGCGGTGTTAAACGGCCCCTGCAGAGCGCACAGAAGCATTGTGGTCGACCTGACGCCTCCACACACCTACCCAGGTGCACAGTCAGACCCCGCCGGCACGGTACGGTAACGCTCTGGGGCCACAGGTTGGCACGCAACGTCGAGTGCGGACATTCCTCCCGCACTCTAATGCACCCGTGAGCGCCCGCGCCCTCTACCGGGAGGTTCCTACCTTCCTATCCCCCTGCATTCCCATTCCCGGTTCGGCGTCACCGCGGTAGTAAGCTGACCGGGCTGATAGCAGTAGGCTTGGTAGGCATTGTAGGTCGCGTTAAAGACATTAAGTGAAAAGTGAAAGTGAAAAGTGTTAGTTTTAAGGTTAGGGCCCCCTCGTGCGCAATGGAGAACGCGCGTGTGTTGCGCTCGGGCAAGACCACGCCCTCGCAAGACGAGACGCCGTCGTCTGGGCAGACCACGTCCCAGGAAACCAACACATGGAGCAGAGGCACCGGCGTAGAAGACACGACGGAAAACAGCACGCGTACCAACGCTAGGGCCACTAAACCGACGCAAAATACAGAACCCGCGCAAATCGACAACGCAGTCGAAAATATAGGAAGTGCGCCGGGCACTGTAGTTAACGTCCCCGGGGACAGAGCGAGCAGCAAATTATCGATGTTGCAGGCCGAATTAGAATTCCATAACTCCGAGCTAGCACGGGCTAGGGCGGAGTCCGCAGCTGCCATGAGTCGGCTGGAAATAGCTAGGATAGAGCTAGAAGAGTCCACCGACGCGGACCAACCACCCAGAGTAGATAAAACCCGGATAGAAGGCTGGATCTCGGAGCAATACGTTAGGCCGTCGACAAACGCTCAAAACCCGGGACGAGATGCGCGTCCGACCGAAAGAAACGAACCGCGCACCGGTAATGCGCCGCTAAACGACATGACGATGCTAGCCAACGCGATAGTTCAGGCGGTCAATTCTAGTAAGTCGGAATCAACGCCTAAATTCATCCACGAGTTGCCCCACTTCGACGGTACAATTACCGAGTGGATGGCATTTAAATCCGTATTTAGTGACACCGCGGAAATGTTTTCAGACGTACAAAACGTAGCTCGGCTGAGAAAAGCATTGAGAGGTGCGGCCCGCGAAACAGTTAGAGCCTTGCTATACACGGTATCGGATCCGTACGAAATAATTGATACGTTAGAACGGCGATACGGCAGGCCCGAACTACTTATTCTTTCCGAAATTGAAAATATAAAACGTTTGCCCCGCATGACGGAAGACGGGCGCAACGTTAGTAGTTTCGCGAATAAAATATCGAACACGGTAGCGGCGATAAAGTCACTTAATCAACCGCAATATTTGTATTCTCCCGAGTTAGTAGGTCGCATAGTCGATAAATTAAACATTATTTTAAAATATAAGTGGTACGAGTTCAAGTCGGAGCGCCCCGGGGCGCCGGAACTCGAGTTAATGTCTCGATTTTTAAATATTATGGCGGATCAGTGCGGCGCGATGTTCGCATACGAAACGGCTAAGGAAGAAAAGAGAGGCAAGATAATAAAACCGCGCGCGGTAAACACGACTCGCACGCGAGCTCCGAAATCGTCGCGTTATGACAGCGATAGCTCATGCGATAGATCGGACTGCGAAAAGATGTACGAGCCGCGTAAAACCGTAGCAACCGCGAGTAGACCTCAATTCAAAAAAGAATCGTATGATAGGCCGAAACATCGCACGCCGCGCCCCGCGGCAGAGGCGCCGCGTCCCGCGACAGTGGCGCCACGCCCCGTGACGGAGACGCCGTCAAACTTTTCTAATAAATGTCCCGTATGTTCAGGCTCCCATACAACTGTTAATTGTGCTGATTTTAACAGACTTAACGTGTCGGAGCGATGGGACACGGCTAAGAATAGTAAACTCTGTTTTAGATGCCTAAATAGTTCGCACGGGCGAACTTTTAGATGTAAATACATTCCGTGTGGCGTAAACGGTTGTGAAGCATCGCATAATAAATTATTACATGGCACCGGTAGTGCAGCACCGCCCGCTAGCGGAAATATAAGCTCAATTAATCACGTTCGCGCGTCTAACACCTACCTCAAAGTTGTGCCGGTTGAAATAAGCGGCCCAGAGGGCAGCACCGCCACGTACGCCCTGCTGGACGAAGGCTCTACATTGACCCTCGTCGAGCGTGCGGTAGCGGACAGCGTAGCACCTAGGGGTCGCAGCCAGCTCCTAAAGCTGGAAGGGGTAGGGGGTAACAAAATTGACGACCACGAATCGTGTAAAATATCATTTTCGATCCGCGGCGCGTGCAGTCGAAATATTGAAAAAATAAACGCGAACACAATCGGAAATTTGAACCTTACGCCGCAGACAATAAGTAAGGAATTAGTGCGACAGTGCAGCCACCTAGCGGAATTAGAGGACGAACTCTGTTACGAGCAGGCTAAACCGACAATACTTATCGGCCAAGATAACTGGCACTTGATTACATCCAGACAACTACGTGTCGGAAATAAGGGCCAGCCAGTAGCGTCGCTAACTCAGCTAGGATGGGTCCTGCACGGGCTGGACGCAAGCTCGCGCAAAAATAACATTCCGTTTGTAAGTCACGTAAGAACTTCGCAGTCCGAGGATCCCGCGCTAGAATTGATTAGGAATTATTTTAGCTTAGAGTCGTTAGGTATAGAGCCGCGTAAACCTAAGTCGGACCCGGACGAGCGCGCGTTAGCTGTTTTAAATAAAACTTGTAAGAAAATTGACGGTTGCGATCGGTATGAGTCAGGCTTATTGTGGAAAACCGACAATGAAGTAATGCCGGACAATAAGAAACAGGCCCTCAGCCGTCTTTATAACTTGGAAAATAAGTTAGATAAGGATGTAAACTTAAAATTAGAATACTCTAAACAAATAAATAACTTGCTAAGTTCGGGTTACGCGGAATTAGTGAGCACCCCGGCCACATCACCTCGCACTTGGTACTTACCTCACTTTTCTGTAGTACATCCTCAAAAAGGTAAGGTGCGATTAGTTTTCGATGCTGCGGCTAAATACGGGGGAAAATGCCTAAATGACGCGCTACTAACCGGACCCGACTTATTGCAATCGCTTTTCGGCGTTTTAATTCGATTCCGCGAAGGAAAAATCGCGGTAGTATCGGACATTAAGGAAATGTTTTTACAGATTAAAGTTATTGAATCGGATCGCGACAGCCTTCGTTTTCTGTGGCGAGGCGACGATAGAGACGTCCCCCCGCGAGAATACCGTATGACTTCACTTATTTTCGGGGCGGCGTCGTCGCCGTGCGTGGCCATTCACGTTAAAAATAAAAACGCGCAAAATTATAGCTCGGAGTACCCGAAGGTAGCTAAAGCTGCGGAACGGAATTACTACATGGATGACTATTTAGACTCATTCGACGACGCGGACGAAGCCAGGCAAGCGGTAAATGCCATGTATAAAATCAATTTAGGCGCTTCGTTCGAGTTACGCGGTTGGGCGTCGAATGTGCCCCATGTAATTAAAGACGTTTCCGACAAAAGTATTAGCGGTGCGACAACATTAGGAAAAAGCGATACGGAAAGGACATTAGGTCTCATATGGAACCACGCCCGCGATACCTTAGGATTTAATGTAAATCTCCGAAACACGCCATCTAGTGTAATAACGGGGGAAACTTTACCCACAAAGAGGCAAGTTACTAGCGCCGTCATGTCGGTTTTCGACCCGCTAGGTTTAGTATCACCGGTAACTATGGTGGGTAAATGTCTCATCCAGGAAATATGGCGTAGTGGCATAGGTTGGGACGAACCCATAACTAAGGAGCACCACATTACGTGGATGTCTTTTGTAAATAATTTAAATTTGTTAAGGAGCTTTGAAATAGAAAGGTACGTACCTGCCCCGCCCTCTGGCGAAGGGGAGTTACACATATTTTGCGATGCTAGCGAAAAAGTATATTCAGCCGCAGTTTATTTCGTTAGCATAAATAATAATACAAAGACGGCTAGTTTAGTTACGGGAAAGGCGAAAGTAGCGCCGTTAAAACCAATTTCGATACCGCGATTAGAGTTGCAAGCCGCGGTTTTAGGTTCCCGATTAGCAGAATCGGTGAAGCGAGAATCCGATTATAAAATCAAAAAGAGTTATTACTGGTCAGATTCGAAAACGGTATTAGCATGGATTAGGTCCGATCCGCGTACATTTAAGTCGTTTGTCGCGCACCGGCTTGCCGAGATCGAAAGTACAACGACCCCGGCTGACTGGAGGTGGGTGCCGAGCGCCGACAACGTCGCGGACGACGCAACTAAATGCATTCCGGCGAAGTTTAATTCAAAACATAGATGGTTTACGGGACCTAGCTTTATTTTAGACGACCCCGCGACATGGCCGTGCGAAAAGCAGACCGCGGCTCCCTTACCCCCTTCAGGGGAGGAGAGAATTATTAAGCAGGTTCACGTCTGTGTAGACCGAAATAATAGCGATTACTTACCTAAAGTCGAAAGGTTCTCGAATTATAAGCGCCTGGTACGCGCTGCTGCCACCGTCTTGCTCTCAGCTGAGGCATTTAAAGCCAAATTGCTCAAGAGAAAAGTAAACAAAGAAATATCTCCTGACCATATCAGACTAGCAGAACTGCTACTCATCAAGAGGAGTCAGAGCATCTCGTTCGCGGACGACTTAAGGATTATAGAGGCTGGGCAGCGACCACCGAAGAGGTCCCCCTTTCACAAGCTTGCTGTTGAACTCGACCGCAACGGGATATTGTACCTTGATAGCAGAGTTAAGGAAGAATACAACCTGCCCGTCTTACATGCAAAGGAAGAATTTACACGGCTGCTAGTGCATCATACGCACGCAGTCTTTAATCACGGTAACCACCAGACCGTGATGAACGAGCTCCGACAGCGCTACCACATAATTGGACTACGCAGCATGCTTCGCTATATATGCAACAGATGTCAATGGTGTAAAACCTACAGGGGAATTCCCTCTAAAATTCCCCTGGGTGACTTACCTCCCGAAAGACTAGCCCACAATCAGCCGCCTTTCACAGCCACAGCGGTCGACTACTTTGGGCCGATGTATGTCACGGTCGGGCGAAGACAAGAGAAGCGGTGGGGTGCCCTTTACACGTGCCTCACCACTCGGGCCGTACATCTGGAGCTGGTGCCTTCCCTCTCTGCATCCTCCATGATTATGAGCCTGCGCCGAATGATGGCCCGCCGCGGCACTCCGATGGGTCATATATAGCGACAACGGAACCAACTTCGTGGGCGCCGAGAAAGAAGTAACGGAAGCTCTTCGACAAAATGATGACGCGATGAAAGTCTTCGCCTCTGGAAAACAAATAACCTGGAAGAGAATACCCCCTGGGGCCCCAAGCATGGGCGGCGCCTGGGAGAGATTAGTGAGATCTGTGAAGGCAGCATTACGAGTCACTCTGCATGAAAAGACGCCTCCAGATGAAGTGCTGCATACTCTATTGCTGGAAGCAGAGCATGTCGTAAATACGAGACCGTTAACTCCAGTAAATCCCGATCTAAATGAGGAAGCACTGACCCCAAACCACTTTCTGATTGGGAGGTCAAGCGGGATGATACCTTTCGGCTCGTATAAAGACTATACAGCAGACAGTCGCTCGTGGAAAGCTGCACAGAAGTTGGCCGAAGCGTTCTGGGCTCGATGGGTATCAGAATACAAACCCCAATTGATGCCTCGGCTCGGCAACCCGCAGCACAGCAATCTCAAACCCGGAGACGTCGTGCTAATCTGTGACGGAACGATGCCCCGAGGAATATGGCCTAGAGGAGAAATAGCAAAGACTTTCCCAGGCCCAGACGGGCGAGTCAGAGTAGCAGAAGTCCGCACAGCCGCCGGACTGATTCGTCGCCCAGCCTCTCGTCTGATTCTCTTAAGCAGCCAGGAATAAAACGTTTTGGTGCTTGCGCACGAGGGGGAGACTGTAAATAATAGCTTAGTTTTATTCCTGTTTATTTCTTATTAGAAAACTAAGTTACGCCTTTTGTCTCATTTTTTACCATGTTGAATTATTGCTGTCCTTTTCGCACTATGTAAAATATAGTTTAGGTTTTATTTTTTGTCGTATTAGATATTTTATGAATATAATCCCTGTTGGAATTATGCTATGCTGTAAAATAATACATAATTCACTTAGTTGTAGTATATTTTGTTAATGTGTAGATTTAAGATAATTTGTATAGAGGATGTTCCTATCTTGTGTCTCACACAATTGATATTGTTGTCCCTTTCTCGCTTACGCGCAGTGTGTCTCACGTTAATGTTATTGTTGTCTCTTTTATTTTTAAACTTTATTTTACGTTTTTACTGTAATTAGTCTTATAAGAATGCCTGTTTACTATTGTATTATCTTATAAGAATGTCAGCTAATGAAATCTGAACAAATTTGTATTTTGCTTAAATAAACGGACTGCGCATACACGACAACACCTGATACACCCCATAGGCTGTATCAGTGCAATTTCACAATATTAATACGCACTTTCTCAGTGCAAAAACATTCACATTCACAACACCGCAGATGCCTGAGGAAACTCTGCCGCACCAACACTCTGCCAAATAGCAGTTCCAAGATTCTCCTGGTGTTTTACTTCGACTTCCCGCTCCTTCTCCAGGACTTCACAACCCTCAAGCTACAGTCCACTACCCGACGACCACGGCCCCGCAGAGCTGCCGTGTCGCCAACAATATAGGTACCTACTAAAACTCAATGAAATAAGTAGGTGGGTATACTTTTATCGTACGAAATACCTATACTCTTCAGGACTAACAATACAACAAACACTAAATAAATAGGTATTCAAGTAACTATCCATCAAAGTTACAACGAACACAAAACAAAAAAATTACCCAATAATCTAAACTCCGCACGCGCACTCCCGCCTTGATGACACCCACTTCGCAACGGGCTGTGCAGCAGAAATCGTAATATTTTAATTTCGCCATAACTTCAAAACCAAACATCCAACATTCAAAGACCAAATATTATCTACATAAACTGTACTTAGTGATGAAATAATTTATTTTGATAACGATTAATAGTATGAGTAAAATAAACGCGTTTAAATATAGTCCAAAAAAATTCAAGATTTCTAAATAAAAAAATGGTTGTTGTGCCTCACTCGACATAGATAGGTATAGTGTGTCGCGGAATTTTTTGTATATATTTATAAGATGTACAATTAATTAGAACATTTTATGGTTCTATCTTTTATAGTTTAGGCAGCGTACGCAAAATAAGTAACTTTTCTGGTTGATTTTTTACACCTTGTGTCCGAAAAACCCAAATATCTTACGGAACCCTATTTTTTTCCAAAATAAAATTTAGCCTATGTTACTCGTAGATAATGTAGCTTTCGAATGGTGAAAGAATTTTTGAAATCGGTCCAGTACTTTTTGAGCCTATTCATTACAAACAAACAAACAAACAAACAAACATACAAACAAAGTTTTCCTCTTTATAATATTAGTGTAGATAGTGTAGATAATTATAAATTTTAGTAAATAACACGACCGGTTTCGAATTAAACCTGATGATGATTTAATTCGGAACCGGTCGTTTTATTTATTACTAGCGACCCGCCCCAGCTTCGCACGGGTACAATTATACTGATACTAATACTACAGAATGTCTTTAAACCTTTAACAAAACGGACGAAATCTAGTCAAAACAAACAGAAACAAATTAATATAGGTACCTACTTAAACTCAATGAAATAAGTAGATGGGTATACTTTTATCCTATGAAATACCATAGATCTAAACTCCTTCCGCACGCGCACCCCCGCCTTGGTGACGCCCACTTCGCAACAGGCCGTGCAGCAGAAATCGTAACATTTTAATTTCGCCATAACTTCAAAACCACACGTCCAATTTCAATCATTCAAAGACCAAATATTATCTAAATAAACTGTACTTAGTGATGAAATAATTTATTTTGATAAGGATTAATAGCATGAGTAAAATAAACGCGTTTAAATGTAGTCCAAAAAAAATTCAAGATTTCTAAATAAAAAAATGGTTGTTGTGCCTCACTCGACATAGATAGGTATAGTGTGTCGCGGACTTTTTTGTAGATATTTATAAGATCTACAATTGATTAGAACATTTTATGGTTCTATCTTTTATAGTTTAGGCAGCGTACGCAAAAAAAGTAACTTTTCTGGTTGATTTTTTACACCTTGTGTCCGAAAAACCCAAATATTTTACGGAACCCTATTTTTTTCCAAAATAAAATATAGCCTATGTTACTCGTGGATAATGTAGCTTTCGAATGGTGAAAGAATTTTTATAATCGGTCCAGTACTTTTTGAGCCTATTCATTACAAACAAACAAACAAACAAACAAACAAACATACAAACAAAGTTTTCCTCTTTATAATATTATAGTATAGATATACACAAAAATTGTGTTTTATTAGTGTTCAAAAGATTAGACTTTTAAATATAAACTACCCCGATTCTATAGCGCTACGTTCCTTACTTTAATACTCAGGTAAGTACTAACAGCCTCCGTGGTCTCCGTGGCATTGGCTCTCGACTCGGAGGTCGTGGGTTCGATTCCCGCATTGGAACAACAAAAAATATTGTTTCCAAGTTTGGTTAGGACCATGCGGACTGATCACCTGATTGTCTGACAAGAAAGATGATCCATGCGTCGTATTGGCATGTAAAAACTCGGACCTGCGCCTGATCTCTCGTCAGTCGTGTCAGTTATCCGTCCCACTGAATTATGAGAGCAAAGGAAGAGAGCTGCTTGGGCACGCTTGGGCAGTATAAAGTCACTCCTGCGTAACTGACCTGGTTTCAATGAAACCGGCCATCGTCACCGATATCGGTGTGGGGAGTTATTATTGTTATTATTTAAAGTACTAGGTAATTTTATAATGACACATCATTTGTTAAAATTTTCTATAGCCCTTTTTTATTTTTCATTTAGACAATAACTTACATATAGTTTAGGTAGTCATTTAGCTATTTTAACTAGTTCTTAAATCCATTGATATTTCAGAATATATAAAAATAATATATTTTGTTAAATGTCAAAAATCACCTACCACCTATTTACCCGACTACGGCGAAGCCAAAAGGAAGGTTAATGATTTTGGCAGTCTATGTACGTATGATTGTATTTTTATTCCAATGTAGCGCCAAAACTACATATGACTACAACAACTGATTTTAATGAATAAGGGTGTCAAAAGATTCTTAATAATGGCCCGCTATAATATAATTTACGTGGTCGGATTATAGTTTTTAACTTTCAGTTATTTCTTAGTAAGGACTCCACATGTGTATAAACTGCTAAAGAAGCTATATACTTTATAGTGCCTTGTTTCGTATTTCGTGAGCAAATTCGGCGAATGTTTTATTGTTAGGATTTATGGAAGTATCTAAACGCTGCAACATTCGGTCCTACATTGTGTAGCCAGATGTTAGTTAAAACGTATTACCATGGTATTGCGTTTGTAGCACTAGAATACGCAGCATAATAGGTACTACTATTTATTTCATACGTGGTTATTTCTCATCAAACTTTAAAAGGAATAAGTGGTCGGCAAATTAAATGTTACGTGCAGAAAGCTACTATTTTTAAATAATTCTTAAAAATACATAAAATGAATAATAATATGTTTTTTTCTTTTCCATTAAACATACTGTACAATATTAATATATATTTTACTAGCGTTAATTGAATGCGGCTTCACCCGCGTGGGTTTTAAACCTTCATCCCTTATTTTTGAATTTTTAAAAATCCTTCCTCAGTGGATGCCTACGTCCTATGAGAACTACGTGTGCAAAACTTTTCTAATTTCTAGCCTTAAGGGTTTGGCCTGTGCATTGATACAACAACCAATCAGCTTTTTCTTATACATACTTATACCTAGATAGATAGATAGATAGATATACATTATAAATCCAAGTTTTTGTTTGCGGGATTTAAACCAGCGACCTCCGGCTTAACCGCCAACGCGCTAACCACTGAGACACAGAAGTCTCAACAAAAGTACAATCACATAAATTCCAAGTTATCAAATAAGTAAACGAAGTACCTACTAACTACAAGTTTCAAACACAATAGTCAACGTTCAACTTCTCAATCAGCTAAGGCGCTCAATCAAGTAGATTGAACCGTTGGAATACTCGTAGGTAACGTATTGTACTGCTAGTGCTAAAATAAAAAGCACATCAATACTCACCCGGGTACAGCGGACCGGAGAAATTGCTGTGATCAACGGGAAATGCGGTTCTAATAGCAAAAGGTTCTCCTTTTTTCTAATACCCGGTACGTTGGCTACAAGAATTTAAAAGCGACGTTTTATGTGCACATTTTGTACTTTATTGCGTTTATTATGATTTTTATTTTAGTGTTTATATAATTGTACAAATAATGTTTCATGATAAATTCAGCAGCTCAGTAATTGCTATAGGAGCCACTGACTGCATCTTTTGCGCGTCTATCGCGCGATGACTGCAAGATTTTTGCTAATCGCTATTTTTACGTAATACGGCGGCAGGAGCCAAATTGATACATGAATTGTTTACTTCAGGTTTTTCGATCCCCTTTTATGGCGTAAAGTAGAATAGAATAGAAAAAAAGTAGCAAACTCTTTATTTACACACTCATAATAAAAAACACAATACAAGAATAATTACAAAACTATAGGAACTGTAGGTACAAAAATTACTTTTGACATTCTTTAAATATTTTTTTGCATGGTTTCTAATAGAAACTTTCTATGTAAGTTTTCGTGTAGTTACTATTCCGACAAACCCGTGTACTTACCACTTTTGCACCTTATTACTATAGTAATAAGATCGAAATGTGGTACGCTGAGTTTGTTGGTAACCGCACCTGTCACAAACAGATAACATTTGGGTCACGTCGCCCGCTGATATGAGTGTGGTTTATTTAAATTTAACGTATATATGAAAATTTATTAAAAAATATATAATTTGTACAGAGTACATGTGATAGAAGTGTAACTTCATTCATAATTTCTTTCATACTCTCATCGTGCCTATTGCCTAAACAAAACCACTACAGATATATGGTAAATTAAAATTTGTACACCTAGCGCCATCTGTGTATTCAGCTGTTGATACCGTTAATATTTTAGATGGTTAATTTATGTAAGGAGTATAAAAAGATTCCGACAGATATCCAAAATCGAGCCGTTGTATCCAAAATCGTGTCGTGACGGGCGATGTGATGCGATCGTGAAATTCTGCTCCAAACGCTGCTAAATATTTTTTGATTTCTCAAAAAATAATTTATATTTTTATTTGTCATGTAAGAGGCCAAGGAACCATGACAAAGCTTAAACTTAAAAATTAAATGAAGGCGACCACTAGTTCAAGTAAATAAGTAAAAGTGATATCAGCATTACTGTGTAGGTTCTTGACTAAGTACTTGTTAATAATAATATCAATTTTACTTTTTTGATCACGTCAAATAAAACCTTCCTGCTTTTGATATAAGGATTATAATCGTAAGTAACAAATAGTTTTCAGTTAAGAACGCAAACACGCATGTTTCCTTCATATGGCCAAACAAATACGGGACAGTCGACGACAAAAACATTGATTTATTATGGCCACCGTAATTTATCATCAAAGTTAATTAAACGAAGCCAGTCCATTTAAATAATTAGTAACAAAAAGTATCACGGAAATGAGACGGTCGATAGTGACAATACGACCTTTGATTTCAGCCTTGGCCTGTTCTTTATTTAAATGAAAAAAACCTAACCAAGAGCATGTCAGGACATGTCTAAGGAGGGTTCCGTAACTATAAACGCGTAATATGTTTTTTTTTTAATTACTCCAAAAGTTACTGTCCGATTTGGTTCACAATAATTTTCCTAAAGAGTTTTTAGCATGATCTATCAGCATGGAAATTTGCAAGTTTCTATCTCCTATAGTTTAAAAATGCTAGGGGGGGGACCAACTTACAAACTACTTTGGAGGCCGATTACTCGAAAATGGTCAACTTTATAAAAAAGTAACGTATGAAACCTTGCCTTTATTTTAAAAGACCTATTCTACGATACCCCACACGATGGGGTAGAGTGAAAAAATATTTTTCATCCCTACTTCACATGTATGGAGAGCCACCCCTAAAATATAAAATTATTACTTTTTTATGATCCCGAAACCGTGATCTATACACAATCTATAACTGCACCAAATTTCATCAATTTATATTCATAATTACAGGAGCTAGAGGCGCGGACAGACAGACAGACAGACAGACAGACAGACAGACAGACAGACGGACAGAGCGAAACTATAAGGGTTCCTTAAGTATTACGGAACCCTAAAAAGAATGAATCTCTATTTGAATGAAAAATCAACGTCTTAATTTTTTTTGTCTTGTATTCTTTTATCTTTTTAAATATTATGAATTCAGTTAGCTAGAAGAACGAATGTGTTTTATTTAATTGATAACAAATTTTATCACAAAATATTGCTTAGTATAATTATTATTAAATTTAAAAATATCGTTATTCCTGACTTGCATACCTTTTCTGCACTCGAACAAAGTGAAACCTGAAACAAAGTAAATCTAATTAAAATATTATAAAGTTAAAAGTAATGAACGAAAATTCATCAAAATCCATAAAAGGTTTTTATTTCCGCTAAAGATAACACTTATTAACCACTAGCTGACCCGACAAACATTATTTTGCCATATACATATAAAAAAAATTGCTATGATTTATTTATTTTCACACAAACCTTCTTCTGGCAAAAACGAACACTTTTTATCCAAATTGGTGCAGTTGTTGGAAGCTATGCGCATACGAACATTTCGGTAGTTCATTTTTGTTTATATACTAGATATTGCCCGCGACTTCGTGTGCGCAAAAATTAATTTCGCAGAAACCGAATATTATAAAGCGATAAAAGTCCTTCCCCGTGGTCTATTCTACATTTGTGCCAAATTTCATCAAAATCGGTCTAGTAGTTTCGGAGCCTATTTAGTGCAAACAAACAAACAAACTTTTCCTCTTTATTATATTATATTATTATAGATAAAATAATATATTGCGAATATACAGATATAGATACGCAGTAGGTATGTTGTAACAACTTTTATGCGCTATGAAATATAGTATCTAATAGATATGAGCGCCGATGGGTATTAGGTCGGCGGCGGCGCGCCGACTATTTTGGGTCGGCGGCGGCGGCGTCGGCGGCGTGACCTTGAAAGGGTTGAAGTTTGTACTTGGTAGTAAAAAAAGTGTAGTTTACTTTATTTATTGGGTATCATACAATTACAATTAACAATGCAATACAATTTATGGAACTTTTTGTAGTGACGAAAAGACAACGTAATAATACAATTTCAAACTAGGAACTACTTCTTTGGAATTGGCAGTTAACAGTGCTTTGATTCCAAAGTACACTACTGCACAAACGTGTACTGTAATCTTTTTCTATTTTCGTTTTCGTTGTCGAAGCCATTTATATAACTGACTGCGTAGGCTCTCAAGTGATCAACCAATGATAGCGGAGATCTCAGCCTGAAACACGGTGCAAAATCTCCCAAGCAACCATATCTGCCTGTAGGTGGCACGTCCCCGTAGTTCAGCGCCATCCCGGTTGTCTTCTGTCCATAAACCAAATTGTACTTAAGGTGAAGTATGGTGACCCAGTCCTCCCTACAAGTAATGAAAACTGGGTAGCTTCTAGAAGCTATGCACCTTGATCATGGCGTCCGATGGCATGGCTATAACAGGAGAGACCTGTTGCTCTCGAGAGCAAGAAGAGACTGTTGCAGTTGTCCAAGTAGAGTGGAGGCCCTTTTATCCTACTTGCCGTCATGGCCCTGAGAACAACCTTCTTAGCCTCCATAATATGAACAAGGAACAGAGGAAGTGGAGTCAGGTGGATCAGGGTTTCAAGTGAAGCGGTGGGTGCCGAAGAGAGCGCACCCATAATGCGCGAGACATGCCAGCCTCTGTACACTATTTAATGTTTTGATGTAATTGACCTGACAGCTTTTTTCTGCGAAGTGTGGCATATCACACTACGCATATATGACAATCGCCTCAATATAGCTGTGTATAACCAAGCACAGCATTGCCTTCGATTGAAGGTCTCATTTAGAGCTGACAAGTCTTGGACAGGGTCACAGAGCACATCTAGACTTTTTCATAATGTCCTCGATGTGCTTATTCCAATTTCCAAGTAAGTCCCATAATATCTAGGTTCACTCCAAGACCTCGCTTCTTTTGCCGAAGAGTATTGGAGGTTTTAGTCCCTTCAACTTCCTCTTATTGGTGTTAGGTATCAAGACTGTCTTATTAGCGTTGACGGTTATCTTGATCCTTTTGCACCAATTTTGCACCTGATTGCAGTAACCCAGCGATTACTGATGCGCATTTGCCCACCACTAATATCGCTAGATTGTGGGTTTGACTCCTGCATTGGAACGACAAAAAAGTTGTTTTCAAGTTTGGTTAGGACATTACAAGCTGATCACCTAATTGTCTGACAAGAAAGGTGATCTATGCATGGGATGGGCAAGTAAAAAGTCGGATCAACGCCTGATCTCTCATCAGTCGTGACTCGTGTCAGTTATCCGTCCCACTGGATTACGAGAGTAAAGGAAGAGAGAGTGCTTGTGTGCTCATGTTTACTGCGCACATACTAGGACACTATTAGAATAACTGCTGACTTGGTTTCAATGAAACCGACCACCGACACCGAAATCGGTATGGAGAGCTATTATTATTATTAGGACGTCAGCGTATCCTTGAGTATAGAACTATTCTATTGTTCAGTTCTTTTTTTTTCATTGAAATCGGTGAAATGGGGATCTATTATTATTATTATTAGGTCAACAGCGTATCCTTAAGCATAGAACCTTCTATTATTCAGTTCTGTTAGCATTCACTACCAGAGACCTCTCCAGCGGCGACAGTACCCCACCTCTCCCTGTGGGCATCCTTGGGTCAACCTGCTCCTGAGCGTCAAGCCCATGATAATTGATGACGCTACTGTATTGTTTAACGTAGCTTTGATCCAATAATTTTTGAAGCCAGGCTTTCAGGGTAATAGATCAGATGGAGTTTTTTCCGAATGCGCCTTCAATATCTAGGAAGGCGCATAGTGCAAACTTCCTATCCTCAATGGCTTAATCAATTAGATCTACTAGCTCGATCTACTTGATCAATCAGTAGATCTGCCTTTCTAGTAAGCACGTTGTCTTTTATGCAGAACTCTTTTGTTGACAAAGGTGTCATTTATGTGGATGTCCTCATTCGTCTCTTCGTCTAAAGCATGAATGAAGTAAGGCTATCTTATAGCAAGGTATATATGACTTGGGTAATATGTATAATGCTCATAGTCACTGACTGACACTGACATTATGACTATCCCTCTCGCTCACTCGGCGCGCCGATCTATTTTCGCGCCGGCGGCGGCGCGGCAAAATCGGCGGCGGCGGCGGCGCGCCGGCGCGGCGCTCATATCTAGTATCTAATAGCCATTTACTGAAAAAACAATGTGTCCGTTTTTTACTGTATCGTTTAATCTATGGAGTGTTTTATAGAATTGTCCTTTCTGGGAATTTATTTTTATGAAAGTTTGTTCACATTTTTTTTATAAATATTCGAGTCATTGTCAAAGATTAAAAATAATAATTATTCCTGCACTCTTAGCATGACCACCATAAAAATGCGTTTTGGCTACACAATAACAGACACAAGACAATATGGACATAATGACAGCTTTTTTTAAAAATGTTTTTGGTCTAATCTTCTGTAGAAAGAAATCATTTCTACGGTGTTTTTGCTAAGCGTGCTGGATATATCAAGTCGGTACGAGTGCCTACCTACGTTATTAAGAAGGCAATGCTATTGTTTATTATAGTTAACTAGCTGACCCGACAAACGTTGTTCTATCTTAAATATCAACTGGAATGAATAAATAACTATACTCACAATGCAACCTACGTCCTAGTCCTACACCTACACCTACTCCTACAACCTAAACCTTTTCCAATATTTTTACCGTTTAAACCTTCTCTGAACTTCCACAATTATTTCAACATCAAAATTAGCCAAATCGGTCTAGCCGTTCTCGAGTTTTAGCGATACATTGGAAAAAATCACGTCTCTCGGGAACAGGATAAAAAGTATTCTATATCCTTCTCCTGATGCGAAGCTACCTCCATACCAATTTGCAGCCAAATCGGTTCAGCTGTTCTTGAGTTATAGTGTAACTAACACGACTTTCTTTTATATAATAGGCAAGCGGCCTGATTTTTTTTATTGCATAAATGAATAGTACTCTTAAATATGAGTAACTTCTCAGAAGGAATCGTATGTCAAAAGTCAATATTTTCAAAGGTACAGCGATTTGTATACAAAATTTCGCGAGTCTTTATATAAAATTTTTTTTTTTTTTTGCGAAATTGGTAAACAAAACCAACATCATTAGTTTACTCACATCATATACAAAAACATTCATTATGGTAAGTATGAACTTAAACGCACAAATATCGGAGATATTTACAAATATATTCCTGCGGCCATATACTTCATATACTACTTCATACTACTTCATATACAAGTGACGTCATTTTTAGGTCGACTTTAGTATGGAGCGTTTTTAGGAGGCTCGCGAAATTTTTTATACAAATCGCTGTACCTTTGAAAATATTGACTTTTGATATACGGTTTCTTCTGAGAAGTTACTCATATTTAAGAGTACTATTCATTTATGCAATAAAAAAAAATTGTCCGATTGCCTATTATATAAGATATACTTCCAAGTCTCTAGGTTCACATAACACTAAATAAGTTAGAATAGGCATGAATTTCGCTTATTTTACCTGAAGGCTGAAGGCCATAGTGGAGATAAAATATTCAAATATAGAACCGGGCGGTTTCATATGGAATTCTAGGATACCAGCATGATCACTACTTACGTGAGCGGACCGAGATGATAAAATATTTATAACCAGCTAGCTGTAGCCCGTGACTATGTTCGAAATCTCCTTAAGTGTTTTAGTGGTGAACATGAGTTTTTGGACGAGGATCTAAAAATAAGATCCATATAGTCCATAGGTACAAATCTAAAATTTTGATACAATCTGTCCCGTATTTTAAATGGATTTTATTTCTTTACTTAATTACTTAATAAATATTATTTTAATAATAATATTTATTAAGTAGGTACCAACCTTTATATTTAGAGTGAAATATCTATGCCTTAGCAGTAATGGGCTTCGTCCGGAGAATATGATCTGCACGTATTTTTTTTTACTTAGATAAATAGATGTTAGTGTAGTACAATCAGTTTTTGTATATTCATTGAAAACAATACAGATATGAATGTTTAAAGGACACAATGAGACAGAGAATCGATGTATAACGAGACGTCACACTGCACGAATTACATAGAAAGTTCATACTAAACTAGCTGTTGCCCGCGGCTCCGCCCGCGTAAATATAGTGCCCCTCGGGAACTCTGTATTTTCGGGATAAAAAGGAGCCTATGTTTTAATCCAGAGCCTAAACTACTACCATATCAAATTTCTTCAAAATCCGTTCAGTAGTTTTTGCGTGAAGGAGTAACAAACATCTATCCATACATCCATCCATCCATACATCCTCACAAACTTTCACTTTTATAATATTAGTAGGATATATTTTTGCTGGAAAGAGATCTCTACTTTGAATCTTTGACCGCTTATACCGAATCTTGCTCATTTTAAACAGTTATAAACTAGCTTTTGTCCGCGGATTCGTCCGCGTAAACGAAGTATTTAATGTACTATTCCGGGATAAAAAAGCAGCCTATATATTATTCCTGAGTATAAACTAATTGCGCGAACTGCAAGCTCTTCTGTATTTTCTGGCTATAGAAGAATAGACATATACTATTCTTCTATTCAAATATCAAAAAGAGCAAAGGTTGAGTTTTATGTTTTGTTTTTTTGTTTGCATTGAAGAGGCTCCGAAACTACTTGAACAATTATTCGACGGCGTCTACGTACTTTATTGTAACTGCCAAATGGCATTTTTTTATTACTGTTTTGGAAACTACTTATAGGTATCTTTAGTACCACGCTTTCAAAAATTAAAAAACCCACTGCAAGTGCGTTTCTTTAAATCGTATTTTATCGTAAACACATGAGTCTGTCCGACTGATACCAACGTATGTTAACTTACTCGAGTTTACGTTGTGCACCTGAGTGAAAAAAAAGTATTTCGGCGAACACTCACGTTAGTGGCAGTAACGTCCCTGTCACACACTCAGAGTGTGTGACAGGGACCACTTTTTTTGAATGTTAGTTACTTAAATATTTTGTACCAATTAGCATTCATATTGTTTTTCTAGAATTGAAAATGTTACTAAATAAGGTATTGGGAGCGGGCAGAACCGATTGCTTAAGATGGATTTTCATTTTCCAAAAATATCGTGTCAGTTCCGGTAGTTTACATCGCTTTTCTTTAACGTATTTGTATCCTAGGCCGCTAGGGATTCCTCAGTCAAACAGAGAGCATAGAATATTAAGAATTTAGGAAACCAAAGGGGAATTCCCTAACAAAATGGTGTTTGCTACGTTTAATTTTGAAATAGCGCTAAAAACACTAAAAAAATAAAAATGCTAAGTTACGAAAAAATACAACCCTAAGGTGGCAACACTGAATTAGGCTTTGCAACTACGGGACCGATTTTGATGGAATTTGGCACAGATACACATCCACGTGGAAGGACATAAGGCACTTTTAATAAAAGGACAAAATATTTAAATATCATTTAATTATTAATTTAAATGATATTTAAATATATCACAATTATTAAAGCCATTTCTAAATAAAATTAAATGTTTGTAAGTTAATTGCAACAATTGATTTGAGCAGTATTTAGTATTCGTGACGTCACAAATCCTACAATAACAGGTAGACCGCAATTGAATAATTAGTGCATGTTTGAAGTGCAAACTAAATTACATTTGCACAAGAACAGATGCGTTATGTATGAGATGTTATGTCGATACTAGATAGTAGATACTCATACATAGGATATGCTTAGGACGTGTGCCTAATACTAATGTTGCAGATGGATATATAGGTGGTTCAACTAGAATATGTCTGTTGGAATATAATATATTGCTAGTTTGATACGATTAGGCGAACTTCTGGGTATCTGGGTTAAAGTTTAATCCTTGGTTAAATAGTATATTGTCTCTCTAGTTCTTCGTATTTATGAAAGAGAAGGCATGTTATTTCAACACAGGGCTAGCTTTAGCTAGGGTTAACTTTAACTCAGACCCGCGCAAGTAGGCCTTAGATTTATAGTTTAAGTATTGTTCGCTGTTTTAAGAATAAAGAACTGGAACAATATTCAAATTCTGAATAGCTCAATGTGTACCAACTTTAAGTCATTATGAATCATAGCCACTAGAAATATTTAAATACCAAGAAAGTTGCGCTGTAAGTATTAATAATTCTTAATTTTGGCTTCCAGTGTATAGTGAGGACAATGTAGTTTATTATAAGATTAATCTTATAATTAACTACATTGGCCTCACTAAGTAAACACTGGAAGCCAAAGATCTATTCATTTTGTGTAGTGCATTATTCTCCCGTGATTGCAGATCTTGGGAATAGTGGGAAATGAAAATTAATAGTGGTCGAGAGTATTTTTTCATGTCGGTTTGAGTACACGCCATTACTCCTACTTTTGGCGCGAAACTCTCATTTATTATGTAAGTTAAAATCAGAAATTGAAGGAGTGGAAGATAAGAGATATTTATGGTGTAAAATATTTTGTATTTTGTTATTTAAATCACAAGGTGGATGTTGTTAAATACTTTCTACTTCCTACCAATGCTGCGAGAAGTACTACTCATGATTTTTAGGGTTCCGTACCTATAAAGTAAAAAACGGAACCCTTATAGGATTACTTTGTTGTCCGCCCGTCTGTCTGTCAAGATCTTTTTTTCTCAGGAACGCGTGGAGGTATCAAGCTGGAATTTATATCAAATACTCAGGTCTACTGTCCCTTCCCTGAGCTGTGAAAAAATCAAACTTTTAAGTCAACGCGATCAAAAGATACAGCCGTTTATGACGCAAATTTTCGACACTCGCAAGGGATACAAAACCTATAGTGCTATAAGGGAAGTCCCTTATAGCACTATAGGTTTGTACGGAACCCTCGCTGCGCGAGTCCGACTTGCACTTGGCCGGTTTTTTTTTTGTTGTTGAGGGAGTTGTCCAAAATTGTCCCACAGCTGACAGCAACGAAATGGTCGCCCATGTTATGTCACCAAAACGGAAATACCCCAATGCAAGAACTTCTATACTCGGCGTTTTTCGGGATTGCCCTTTTGGTGACACTAAAAGTTTCTCTCTCATTAGCGACCATGATGCCATTGCTGTCAATTTTTGTTTCGTTTTTTTTTTTTTTTGTATGGATTTTGGACCAAATCCTTTTTATCTATCATGGTTCAAGTGTTTTCGCATGCAGATGCACTCGGGTGCACATAGGGTTATTGTCTGTCCGGATTCATCCGGACTTTGGCTGGAAGTATATGCTCCGAAATCCGGAAGGCCATAGAAAAATTTAAAATAGAATTATGCGCTAATACCATAGAGTTGAATATCGAAAACATGAGTGTCGAGTCAAATGTCAATGTCACAATATATATAACAGCTCTACACTCGAAACTTCCATTTCAACTCTATTGTATTATGTTGTCCCAGTGTATGCCCCTGCCTTATAGACTTTTGTCCGGATTTTTTGGCTTCAATGGAATATGAGTAATAAAACTTGCCTGAGTAATTTCAGGCGAACAGTTCATGCGGGCGCGAGACGCGTTATCCCCGCGTACAGCAACCTTCCTCCCCAAGCAAGGTTGCGTGATGCCCACTTTATCACTGTTACCCACTTGTAAATAATGTTTGCATTTTGTGACTAAAATATCCGAACTTTTTTTGAACAGTCAGGCTTTCTGTCAGGTCTTTTTAAATTCCTAAATGGTATGGTGCTCGCACACGCTTTAAATCGTACGTGTAGGAGTTCGATAATAGTAAACAGAAATATGTAATTACATATGTGAACTGGCCTGATTGTTACTTAGTACTCGTAACTACATAACTCGCTAAAATGTAGTCAAGAACAGAGAAAAATATCAACTACATACAATAACACCAGAGGGTCAATTCTGATAAATAAAACCTGCAATAATACAATTACAATCAAGTCCCGATACGCTAAAACACTCAAACGGTATTCTCGTAAACGTTAAACCAGCGTAAAACGCTGATTGGTCGAAACTTTACAAAACCTGTCCCTTCACTTGAAATACAATCAAAGTAAAATGAATGTCTACTTTATGTAGGTAAGAGAATTGAGGTTCAGAGATCGATATTTGTCCCAGCCTCTGTTTTTATTAATGAAAGAGGAAAAAAATAAAAATTACTTTTCTGTGCCAGTTACTCTTTGCTTTCACGTCTTCGCTAATGACAATATGGGAAAAAGTCTCCTTCAAAAATAGTTCCTTTATAGACAAAACTTCATTTTGTCGGCTCATTCATTATCTTCTGACAGATTTGGGACCACCATCAATCTAATTAGCCAGGATAAGGAAAATTATAAGAGCTGATTAGTAGAACAATATTATGTTTTATCCTATGATGGAGTAAATGGTGGTATATTCTGGCTTACGATGGATCTAGCTCGAATATCTATAGTTCGAGGCTCGAGCTAGATCCATCGTAATTCGTAGTATGTATCAGAGTGGGCACTGTAAGTATTCATATTCATATTCATATTCATTTATTTGCATCAAAAGTGGTACATATGTTGTTACAGTTATTTTCATTCTTAAGATCTAGCACTCTTCACTATTATTATAGCATGCAAACAGATATAATTGTCATGGTTATACATACTTAAAAAATTTAGACTGCATTACATTCAATTATTACATTAAATTCAAAAATTACAAAAAATTCAAAATACAATTAATAAAATTGATCATACATTCATCACATAACATTTAGGCATAATAATTAGAAATTCAAATTTTAATTATAAGTAGTTAAATAGGTATTTTATAGTCATTATTTCTTACAAATCATTGTCACAATCTAACAATTTCATTTTATTAATATTTTGATATCTATCGTGTGAATTTATTGATTCACAATAATCACTGTTTATGGTATTACATTATAATATGTTTCGTACATTTATAAATTCTTCAATAGCATAATAATTTTTAGACATAAGCCATTTTATGTATATTTAGTATATAATTATGTAAGTATACGTAATTAGGATGTTCAAAATATGAGCTTATACTTTCTGAGAGAACGAGTTTTGCAGAACGAGTTAGTTTAGTAGAAAGACAAAATAATTAAAAAAAAATAAAAATTATAAAAAAAAAAATCATAATTACAAAAATCGCAACCTACCCCTGGAAAATTTTGTTTTATAAACGTCTTACATAAATCCTATTTGTAGTAGACTAAATACTAATTACGAAATAGAATGAAAATCTTGTTTATTCCATTTCATAACACACAAATTGATAATTATTTAAAACCTTTTCACTTAGGTACGTACCAAATTTTGAACAGAGCATATTCTGCTGTTTACATTTTCTCGTGAATATGCCGGACTGCTTTCGCTTGATGAAACACAAACTATGTCAGTGGGCTCTACCGAAATTCTCGTCTTTGTTTGCAGCTGTTGTAAATGAACTATCTTGCTCATCGTTAATGGATGCCTTCAGGCCTTCAGACGAAGTTTATTATTTAAAATATAATACGACTTTCCAATTATTTTTATCCATTCAAATAAATTACTTAAAATCATTAAGATTTTTTGTCGCAAATAATAATAATAATTAGAGAGATTTCGAATAATACCGAAAACTCTATATTTTATTTTGTGTTAGCTTTAGCCCGCGGCTTCACTCCCCAGTAACACTGCACTATTGTAGCATATTGTGTGTTAATTCAGAGCTTCAACTACGACCTACCAAATTTTATCAAAATCAGAACCTCAATTCTCGTATTAAAAGTAGACTTCATTTTATTTTGGATTGCAAGTGTAGCGACATGTTACCATGAACGGATTTTATGACGTTTCGACCAATCAGAGCGCGTTTCACGTTGGTTTAACATTCATAAAAACACCTTTTGAGAGTTGTAGCGTATCGGGACTTGATTGTAATTTGTAATGCAGGTTTTATTTATCAGAATTGCCCCTCTGTTCAGTAGGTACTTTTTTCGTAAATGAATAATAAACATCCGTCGATCATCCTCACAAACTCTCACATTTATAATAGTAGTAGGATATCGCATCCCAAGTTGGCTAATCTAAATATATAAAAGCCAAATCTGACTGACTCATCTATCAACGCTCAGCCGAAACTATTGAACGGATTTCACTGAAATTTGGAATACAGATAGTTGTAATGACGTAGGCAATAAAGAATTTTGAAAGGAAAAGGGGTTGAAAAAGGGGTTAAAACTTTGTTTGGAAACCGAACTCCACGCGTACGAAGTTGCGGGCAAAAGACAGTTTGAGAATATACAGCATATTTTATATTAATTATTAAGCACTTTGAGTCGTTTACTGCGCTCACCTTACAAGTCACTCGATATTAAGTACCTACTGTAAGTACAACGTTTCATTTATCACAATTTGCCTCTCAAGTAATGTTCCTATGACGTCACAGCGTTTCCGTACTCCCCGATTTGCATAATAACCTAACTACGTGCTCCACATTGTAAGATATCCAAAATTAAACCTTAACACCATAGCTGAGTAATCAAAACGTTATAATCACGAAATAGTTACCTTATCCCCGACTGAAATACTCGCGTGGATTTGAAACATTTGAATAAATTTGTAAGCTCAAAATTACTTGGCGGCATGTCTGTTTAATGAGTATTGTGTAAATATCATATGACGGTAAAATGTAATATTATGTCTAATATATAGCTGTAAACATCTCAGTAGGTATATTTTCGATTTACAATTATAATGGAGTACTATACCAAAGTTTATTTGGGCCTTACAAACATACAAGGCACAAAAGCATAGCACTTATGGTTTTTATAATAATATCAATTAGAATATTAATATCTTTGGACGCTTCACACGGAAAGTATATTTAACACTTTTATTTTCTAATATACAACATTTCCATGTCACAATGTTAGTTACCGTACTCCTCCGAAACGGCTTTACCGATTTTTACCAAATTTTATATGCGTATTCAGTAAGTCTGAGAATCGGCTACTATCTATTTTCCATACTCCTAAGTGATAACTTGATAAGGGTTGTTCACCCTTAATTTTTATTTTTAATTTTTGAACGAAATTTTTTGTTTTTATTTTTTTATAACGGGGCATTAAAAAATACATACAACCCAAAATGTTTATTTTTTAATAACTAACCTCTATTTTTTATAGCCATTTTAGTAATTTAATCATTTTTCATCCCGCTCGATAACTGATCAATTATAGTGTTTTTAACTTTTTAGAAGGCAAAACAACGTTTGCCGGGTCAGCTAGTACCATATAATATCTGTAATTATACATGTTCTATTTAAGATTTTTATTCCCAGAAACACATATTTAAAACATATTATTTACTCTAGAATTTTAAATAAGTAATTTATAAAAAAATATTGTGATTGTGTATAATGTTATTTATCTTAAATGTTGTGCATATCTATAAGTAATGTAAACACTAGTTCATATATATAAATTAATAAAAAAAAAAATAATGAACTCAGATTTTTTTTTCTTCGGAAGGATTCGAACCCGCGACTCGAAAATTTCGACATTCGAAACCTCCGGCTTGAGCCAACGGGCTAACCACTAATCCAAAAAGGTAGTTTTCATATAATGGGGTATTTTCCAAGTTTTTGAAAAGTAGGTACGTCATATTGTTCATAATAACATAATACCTTTGCAATCAGTTGGACCATTCCTTATATAGGGGACTGAATAAAACCACGGTTTTGGATAGTTATGTGCCGGTGGAGCGTTCAAACGTGTGTCACTTGTGCGTGCGGTTGTGCGACTATTGTTCCCGAGGTGGCGGGCAAAGCATTAGAAATTTGAACGTCCCAGCGGTATGACTTTATTCTTTCTGTTACATAAACACGAAATCATATATTCTAAACAAAAGGGCATATAAACAACTTAATTCTAATAAGTAATAACAGTAACTTATGCCAGGATGAAACCTAATCGTAGTGCGTCGCCTACAATCTGCCTCCTTAGTGCTAACTAGTTAGCACTACTATCATCCTGTGGTGCCAGTAGGGCGACGCGTGTCACAGGTCTGCGCAGCACACCGGTGCGTGTGCGCACGTCAACGATGCGGACTCGCCCGTCGCGGCCCGCGTGGGTCGCGCTCACAACCCCATGCCGCCAGCAGCTTCGTTCTAAATTCGGTTCGATTATGATAACGTAATCGTTAACCTATAACTGCCTAGACTCAGTAGTCCACTTCTGACGTGGTAGTAAGTTGGGCAAAAATAAACAATGGGACGCGACGGCACGAACTGTCGTACTAAGCTTTAAAATCTAATTGTTAACGACAAGATCGTTTACACCGTGAAGTGCTTGTCTATGAAAGTATTCTACAACTAGTTTTCGCGAGTTAAGCTCGACACCAGCGACAGCCTCTACACGACCGCCTACACGCATGAGACCGGTCTCGTCTACGTAAGGGGTTAGTTGTAGTAAACGACTATCACGTGACAGGGGCTTATTCTGTTTTAATAAAGTTACATCGGTAGCAAAACTATCGTTTTGACATTTCTTTATCAGCAGGTCTTCTGCCGCCTTCATTAGAAGAGTGTCAAGATTGCATCGCTTACGCTGACATCTTCTAATGAATAATAAAACCCTAGCAGTTGCGCGTACGAGAGTAAGCCAATTCGAAATATTATTCGCATTAGGCAGAGACATCGTCGATTTATCTACGACTACTAAATGTACGGTTCGTTCTTCGCACTTTGTATCCTCAAGCGTTTTTGTAAACTTCCGGTCCTTAGGCCATTGACCTTCAGGGAGTCTTAAAAACGAAGGACCTTGAAACCAGGTACTTGAGTACGTTAATGGAGGTGCGTCTTCACGAGTGGCCGCGTCTGCGACGTTGCTCGCGGTGGGCACGTGACGCCATTCGCATGACTTTGTAAGTTCATCAATCTCGCCCAGTCGATGGGCTACGTAAGGTTTGTAACTACGAGGATCGCTTCGAATCCACTGCAAGACTGTGCTACTATCCGTCCAAAAATAACGTTGACCGGGCTGAATGTCTTTGTGTTCGCGCTGTATAGCTCCTGCGAGTCGCGCGCCTAAAAGAGCACCCTGTAGTTCCAACCGCGGGATTGACGTCGGCTTCAATGGACTTACTCTAGATTTACTAGCGACAAAACTAACCAGTACGCACCCGTCGGCACGTGTGAAATGCCAATAAATAACAGTAGCGTAAGCTTTAGACGAAGCGTCACAAAAAATATGCATTTGTTTTTCAACTATGTCGCCTTCGTTTAAACTATTAGTGAAGTGCGTTAACATCTGTTCCGCCGAGTAACAATGTGTCCACTCCTGTGCGTTGCCATAGAATCGAGGAATTCTAAGTAAGTGTAGACACTTCAAATCTGTGAGCCAACTAAGCCATAAGGTACGCTCCTCGGGTTGGATGCGGCAAGTCCATTCGACCCAGCTGCGATGGACGTTTTGAAAAATAATTTTACCTTTAATTAAGAACGGGGAAAGAAAACCGTGGATATCGTAAACGGACATTATAATGCTTAACATTTGAGCTTTAGTAGGTACCTCGGTGCCATTCAAGATGTCAGGCGAAATTCGACTTAAAGCTATTTTAAAACTACACATATCTTCGCTCGGATGCCACATCAAACCTAGAGTGCGCTCAGCTGTGTTCGTAGCTCCGTGTTGTAACTCGATAGCGGCGGGCGCGAGCGCCGCATGCGGGACGGTCTGAAGTACTTGTGTACTGTTGCTGGACCAGCGGGTTATCTCGAAACCACCTGATTTATGTATTTCGGATATTTCGCGTATTAATTGAATAGCTTTGCTTTCACTGTCACATGAATGTAAACAATCGTCCATGTAATGGTCGTTTAATATGACATAGACAGCCTCGGGGCATTCGTCTATGTATTTAATCGCATTTTTATTTTTTATGTATTGTGCGACAAACGGTGAGCAAGTAGCTCCAAAAAGCAAAGTTTGCATTACACATATTTTTACACTATCATCGGCGCTTTCTTGCCAAAGAAAACGGAAAACATTTTGATCTTCGGCCCGTATTTTAATTTGAACAAAGAAGTCTTTAATATCCGCAGTCAGTGCTATTCTGTGTTCGCGGAAACGCAACATAATTCCTAGGAGCGAATTATACAAGTCGGGTCCTGTCAGAAGAAAATCATTTAGGCATACACCATTTACTTGACCTGCGCAATCAAACACTGGCCTTAGCTTGTCGGGTTTGTTCGGGTTTTGAACTCCAAAATGCGACAAGTACCATGTGTGGCTGGGTACGGGTTCGTTATCGGCTATTTCACGCGCGTAGCCGTTATCAAAGAGCCTCCGCATCTCCCGGCGATATTTGACTGCATACGTGGCGTCAGACCTAAACCTCTTAACTAAACTATTTAGTCTTTTACGCGCATAATCAAACGTATTGGGAAATTCCAATTTGTCTTTCGTGAAAGGTAGACCTACTTCCCATTGGTTACCTATATTCCGTGCGGTCTCATCTAAAATACGTACTGCTCTCACGTGTGCCGTATTTTCGCGGCGTAAGGTCGATATTCGTATCGAGTCTAGTTCGAACGATTGTTTAATTAAATTATTTAATTCTGTTATTTTACTATCGTGTTCCTCTGAGTGAGCGAGATGAAAAGTGTGGCCGTTCATGGGAGTGTGAGCGAGACCGATGCAGCCATGAATAGACCAGCCTAGTAGGCATCTCGTAGCATAAGGTTCCTGCTTGTTACCGTGCAGAATCTCCTGAGGAGCAATGAGGAAGTAATTGTCCTCACCTATAAGTAGACGAGGCACTACACATTGGTTACACACTTTGTCATTAATTTGTAGCAAATGATTACATTTTAAATTCTTAACTATTGACAAATCTTGTTTTGGTAATTTTAGGTTGTTTACTACACGTAATGTTACATCAAAACTTTTATTTTCAAATACACCACATATATTAGTTACAACTTTAGGTACATCAGACTGAAATATTTCAATACCGAAGGCATCAATAAATTTTATGGGGCTAGATTGAGAAGTTACAAGTCCTAATTCACTTACCAAGTCTTTATCGATCATAGATATGGATGCACCATCGTCTAACAATGCATACGCACTCACCGTGCCCTTTGGGCCACTGAGATTGACTTTTATCACTTTGAGCAACACTTCACAACCCATTCGCGGTCCTGGAGTTCCGGCGGCGGCGGCACCTGGGTTAGCGGCATCGCGCGGCTCGCGCTGAGCGGCGACTAAGTTGGCCACGGTCTCGTCGCGCGCTGAAGATGATGACTCGCTGTCAGCTGTCTGCGGCTCGTGGGCGGGCGCGCTCACTGTAGCCACCATGTCGACTGCAGGCTTCTTGAAGTGGAGAAGACGATTGTGCGACAGTCCGCAATCATCGATATCGCACAGAGGCGCTGGACATGCGGCATTATCGTGTCGCTCCAACAGGCAGCAAAAACATAGATTTTTTGCTTTTACGAATCTCCATCTATCTTTTCGCATTGCACGTTTGAAAAATCGGCATTCGATAAGTGGATGAACAGATTTTGAGCAAAACGGGCATAATTTTGATGACGTCGGTCGAGCGGCTTTCATTGCCGTCGCAAGCACAGGACGATTATAGTAGGTAGATTGTCGTTGCCTGTCATCCGGCTTCGCTCGTCCGGCGGGCACCGTGTCGGGTTTACGATTGTCTCGCAGGTGTGTAACGCCGACTGTTGAGGCCACAGTAGATTCTCGTTTTAAAAATGTAGCTAGTAGCTGTAGTTTTGGGATGTTGCTAGCTAGCTTATCGTAAGCGTAGTCTGACCATTTGCTTATCAAAATACTAGGCAACTTGGTGACGACTGCCGTCAGTAATTCAGGGCTGCGTAGGTAATCATGCTGATTGAGTGAGTTCAGCGTCGCAACACAATTATTAACTTTCATAGAAAAGTTAATTATATCATTTTGATAATTAGTTGAGAGTGGCGATAGTTTTTTCATTTGCGCAGTCAGCTGTTGAACAATTAAATCTGGGTGTCCAAATCTGAGTTCCAGCGCTTCCATTACAATAGCTGGCGAGGTGCCTCCGATCAGTAAATCGGTGACGGCTTCCTTGGCCTCGCCGCGGAGCGCCCTGCGTAGTCGCCATAAATTTTCGGAATCAGTAAATTGGCATACCTGTGTGGATTCATCATACGCGCTTCGAAAATGCAACCAATCGAAACATTCACCACTAAATGTTGGTAGCTCTCGCGGTGTCGATAATCGAGTGAGTAGTCGTTCGTCTTGCTGGTGCGGTGACGTGGCAGTCATGATGTCCTTGAGTGTGTGAGCTAGCTGAAGTATACCGTCGGCGTCTGGAGCGCGGGCGCGGCTAGGTGCGCAGTCTGCGCTAGGTGCCGGCGCTGCCTCCGTTGCCGTTGCTGCCGCCACGGGTGGCGGCTGTACGTTACTATGTTCCAGCCACTGCTCCACGTTACACTGACTCCCGTCGATGCTAGCAGGCTTGCTACAGGTTGTACTTTCGACCATGGCTAAGTCACATTCGAGCCGCTTGTCGATAAGTTCCATAGCAATTTTAGCTTTTTCCTCGACTTTTTCCTTGGCAATTTTAGCTTTTGCCTCGGCTGCTGCTAATTCCAGCTGTTTGCGCCTAATTTGAGACGATGACGATTTATGAGACACTACATTTGACTCACTTTTCACTACTGTACAGTCCGATTTCGACATTTTACGCGTTTTTGGTTGTTCGCGACAATCACGCGATAACACGTGCTCCGATGCACTTTCTAGTCTATCAATTAACTTTACGCGGGATTTATTATTTGGCGTACGATACATGATAGTTCTAGTTCAGATCCGACTCGATTGACCAGCGATTATAGGGGACTGAATAAAACCACGGTTTTGGATAGTTATGTGCCGGTGGAGCGTTCAAACGTGTGTCACTTGTGCGTGCGGTTGTGCGACTATTGTTCCCGAGGTGGCGGGCAAAGCATTAGAAATTTGAACGTCCCAGCGGTATGACTTTATTCTTTCTGTTACATAAACACGAAATCATATATTCTAAACAAAAGGGCATATAAACAACTTAATTCTAATAAGTAATAACAGTAACTTATGCCAGGATGAAACCTAATCGTAGTGCGTCGCCTACACCTTATGAATTTCTTTCCTTTAACTATATACAGCATCACATTCTTGTAACCATCTGAATTAAATAATCTATCGTATCATAGAGGACATGCTTTTCCGAAATGGCTTGACCGATTCTTATGATATTTTTTCCATTTTCGGTAGGTCTGAGAATCGGTCGTAATCTATTTTTTATATATGGCTAAACAACATTTGCCGGGTCAGCTAGTTATATCTTATTTTATTGCCCTACTGTCTATTATAACGAACTGATTATAAAATATTTTATGTCGCACGATATTATGTCATACTAGCTTTTGCCCGCGGCTCCGCCCGCGTAAATATAGTATCCCTCGGGAACACTGTATTTTATCGGGATAAAAAAGTAGCCAATGTTTTAATTCAGAGCCTAAACTACTACCATACCAAATTTCATCGAAATCCGTTCAGTAGCTTTTGCGTGAAAGAGTAACAAAAATCCATCTATACATCCTCACAAATTTTAAAATTTATAATATATGTAGGAAATGCCTAATATTATACCGCAATTTGGTGACCAATTAGATTCGACTATACACTTATTTATTCAAATAATTTAAAACAAAAATATGGAAAGTACCTTTTCATCAAACAGCTTCATCAAATCGTTAAGATAAAAGTAAATATTGGAAGAAATCTTTTCCCGACTGACACTTCGACAAGGCACAAAAACCTACTGATAGGCAAACGCCCCGAATCATGACCTAATATTGGGCAATTCATCACCGACAGACCTTTGTGCCTCCGCCCATCAATCTCTTGCCTCTTCCTACTAATTATTGTCAATCTTGAAACTTTTCACGTCTCCAAAATCGCTATTTATCGATAGAAAAGCTATTTTCTTGATACGTAGATACTTTCATCGATAATATTGTTTTTACACAGTAGATAAAAGGTATAACATTTATCTTGTTATGACTTGAATAATGAAGTATTCAGTTATTAGCTTTCTTGACATACTTTGCTCTGTAATAACTATCGACTGGAACCAATAAATAACTACTTACACCTACAACCTACACCATCATCTACATATATATCTGCACTTACATCTACACTAACAACTACACGTACATCTATAACAACACCTACAAACAATACTGGGATCGGCCAATTTTTCCGAAATAAACCAAACAGATAAAATGAACGCACATGACATATAAATATTTGACAGTCAGGTGACAAATTGAACACAGAGAAGAGGTAAGTAGTATGAGAAAATTCTATCGTCGTTTTAAGTATATTCTCCATAGAAATATAATATTAAAAAGAGGTAGATATGTTATAAACGCGTAAAAATGAAGACTCGAATTGGCCCGAGTCGGGCCAATTTTGGTTAGTGTGCTCCGCGAGTAATAGCGTGTTTTGTATTTACTATGCGACGTTGACACATTGACACGCGCCCCATGTCAATGTGTGTCGTGGCACAGAAATATTGTCAGTTTTGTAAGGATATAACATATCTATGTAATAATTAATCAAAGATATTCTCACCGTTATTATATATCATATTTTATATCATATATGATATATATATCGTATATCACTTCTGAAATTCCACAATTTTTCAAGACTAAAATTAGCCACATCGGTCCAGCAGTTCTCGACTTTTAGCTAGACAAAGGAACTGCAATTCACTTAATTACAATATTATAATAGTTTGATTACAGATAATTACTATCAGTGAATACTATTGAATTATTCAAAGGCAGCCTGGTAAAGCTAAAGGTCTTTGTCTAATTTTTAATATTAAAAGCTATATTGTCTTTTATTTTCATTGCAACAGCAAGCAGCGAAAAGATCAGGTGCAACTTTTGATTACGAGTTTCGTTACTCCCAGCGAATCCTACATAGCCAGTTGGCACTTACAGGAGCAAATAAAAATTGAAAAATCTGAGTGTTTCAAATCCCCCGAGGGTCGAGACTTGCACGTTCCGTGTCGTCTTGTCCCCTCAAATCTCGTAAACAATTGAACCGCTGTGTATTAAAGGATAAATGTTTTTTATGTAATTATCACGTGGGCGAAGCCAGAACAACGAAAAAAGTTTTTTTTTTATAAATTTGATAATATTGTGCAATTCAATAAAAGAAAATGTTGTTATATAATTGTAAAGTATAATCAGTTCAAAATAAATTACTTAAAATAAAATTACAGAAACATAACATTGTTTATTACAAAGTTTGCAAAAATATTAAATTGATTATCTAACTTTACCAATATAACTCTTAATACAAAATATATAATAATAATAATATCTATGGATAGCCCCGTGGTAAGTATCCGAAGAACTTGTGTGTGTTACGGGTACCAGACAACGGAAATATATTACTATACTTATATTTAAGATTTTTATTATATTATACACATAATATTTAATACACATACATGACCCAGGAACACAGATACTTTTTTTGCTCCCTGGCGGGATTCGAACCCGCGACCTCCGGCTAAAGCGCCAATGCGCTAACCACTGAGCCACAGAGGTCGTCAATATAATATTGTACAACCATAACAGCTGTACATTTTTACATTTAAAATGTACAGCTGTATCTTTATTTTACAAAGATTATTTTTTTAACAAATAAAGTTAATATGTATTTCTATAAAATAATCCTCTAGTTAGGAGATAAAACAACGTAACTTCCTTTCAAACATAATAAACTACAGTATAGTTTGGTTTATCTTAATAAGTTTATTCGTGTACATGCAAACTGCCGTCTATTTCAATATCTTACCATGTTCCACGAAACTCATTTACTTTTGCAATATATTTTGCTTTGCTCTACAATATGTTCTTTATACGGGACAAAAATCAAAACTTATCGTGCTCATAAGTAGAAGCAAAATTCGGGACATTTTGGGACATTGCTGATAGTAATTTCTCTTTCTGTATATTGCCTCGCAAGATATAATTACATTATAATATACCGTACTTAATTTATTGAGGTAAATGCCATTAAAATTTAGTTTTTTCGTAAAATAGTGCAGTAATAATAATAATTATTTGTGCAGAATAAAAAACAAGAAAATAAATAAATATATGAACATCACTTTAATAATTCCCCATTGTCTATAACAAAAATACTTCCCGTGATACTTCGAGCACGATCACTTGCTAGGTATACAATTAAGTCAGCTACTTCATGACTTTCAGCCATTTTACGGAGCGGTAGTTTTGTATCACAAAATTTGCTCATGACGCCTTGATCTTTTAGTCCAGCTGTTGATATGAAATCAGTCTTCGTTGCTCCTGGGTTAACTGAATTTACTCGAACTCCATAAGGACCTAAATCCAGAGCTAAATATTTAGTAAAATGATCCATAGCTGCTTTAGACATGCCGTACGCCAAAAATTTTAATTCCCCAATAGGCTTCATTCCCGCTACACTTGAAACGTTAACGATGCTACCTTTCGATTCAATTAGATACGGTACTGCTAAACTTGTTAAATAATACGCAGCTCGAATATTTGTATTCATTGCCTTATCATAGAACTCTATACCATCTGTAATGTTAGCCATTACTCCAACACCAGCATTATTTACTAGAACATCTATGCGTCCGAATATATCAATAGTTTTAGTAATAATATCTTTCACTTCTTTATCGTTAGTAAGCTCAGCTTTAACAACTAAGGCTTTAGCTCCACGATTTTGTTCACACTTTCGAGCAACATCTTCTAAGGCTTTGATATTCCTACCGACAAGGACTATATTTGCAGATTTTTTCGCAAAATAAAGACACACATTTGCGCCAATTCCAGCACTTGCTCCTGTGACAATCACTACTTTATTTTGAAACTCCATCTTTACAGAAATCTTGAACAATACTGACCGTAAACACTAGTAATGCAGCAAGAAAACACTTACAAGGAAGTAATTAAGTTTTTTGTCACGGCCATTATGCCCTTTTCAATTGAATGGACAATGGACATTATACTAATTCAAACGTAACGACTGTTGTTAGATTGTAATTACGAAATTATAATAATAATATCTATGGACGCTTCACACCACTTCAATCTGATCCCGTAGTAAGTTCTCGAAGAACTTGTGTTACGGGTACCAGACAACGGAAATATAATATTATACACATATTTAATACACATCCATGACCCAGGAACACGGAAAAACTTTTTGTTCCTTCGGCGGGATTTGAACCCGCGACCCCCGGCATGAGCACCATCACGCTCAACCTACTGAGCCACAGAGGTCGTCAATTATAATATTACGCATACTCACCGCTAAAGTTAAATTATTTTTGGAATGATCCAGTTTTAAAAGAAATAAAACAAGTTTCACACATAGAAATGAAAATATTTATTGTTATTACACACATAGATATGTGCATAGACGTATATTATTTATTTTAGAGAGTCATATTGAGGCTAAAAGTGTCTCCAGTTAAATGGCCCCATTTTGATGTTTGAAGTTTGGTGAAAATAAGATGTCTGGCAACAGATGTATGGTGAAAACCAAGATGGCGTACCTTTTTTTCTTGTATGAAGATTTGTTCTGTCAAATGTACGTTATGACGTATCTTGAGTTTTGAAATCTTTGGTTATTTCAAATTGCATTATAATATTATACATTATATATACATTATCGTTCAGTTAATCCAGTCGTCCAGAGTTCCCTCTTGCATTTGTCTTAACTATGTAATGTCGGTTCCGAAACGTACCATTTACATGAATGATTATTATTATTCAAGTTATGTTCCTCGAGCAATTTTCATCACTTCCCTCTCGTGTGAAGGTTCATTATTGCATGCTCGAATTCAATTTATACGTGCTTGGATCTATTTAGTCCGCATTGAAGGCATTGCTCGCTAATATTGGTAAATGTTTGTAATACAGGCGTCAAATACGCTTTTATGTTTCCAAAATTAAGTAAACGCACATCTTGATTTTGGTTTTATGATGGAAATAAGGCCTAATGGATATCGGAAGTTAGATAGGTAACACAATATATTTTAGTGCCAATTTCACCAACGTCTGTTATAGTTAATCGTTAAACTCAAACTCAAACTCAAAATTTTTATTTCCATGTAGGTTATAATATAACACTTATAGAATTGTCCTACATGATGCCTACCACCGGTTCGGAAACTAGCCCGGCGAGAAGAACCGGCGTAAGAAACTCGCAAGTTAGTTAGTTAGTTAGTTAATAATATCATGTTATCTCTCTAGCTATTCGTATTTAAATAAAAAGGATGGCTATGCCTTCAAAACAAAATATTTAGACAAACTATTAATAGTTAAAGGTAAAAATTGGAACTTAATATTATATCAGTGCACTTAACACACTTTTTAGGGTTCCTTAGGAAGGAAGGGAGGAATGGTTCCTTAATTATTATAGTTTCGACATATCCATTCATCTTTCCGTCTGTCTGGTAACTGCTTTAATTATGAATATAAATTGATGAGATTAGTAAACTTAACGATTGCGTATATAATTTATTTTTGGCAACATAAAATAAAAATAAAAAAAACATTTAAGGTGATGCAATATGTTAAGTGGGGATGATTTCTTTTCTCATTCTATTCCTGTGAAAGGAATCTTCCATTATGTATTTTTAAATACACGACTTTTTTATAAAGTGAAGTAATTTCGAGTAGGGATTGCAATCCGGTATCATTTTCAGTGCAGCTGGATCTGACCGGATCCGGCCGGATTGATCAAATCAGAATGATATTCACTTTTCGGTTCAAAATGAACTGTTATTAAGTTAAATAATTGTCATTGTACATAATATAGGTAGCTTATACAAAATAAAACATATAGATATGTAAAATCAACTTTATTTCCAATCCAAAGTTAAGATTAGACAGCGAGCGAGCAAACAATTAAAATCTAGGTGTGTTGGTAGCCAGTCAAATGTTAACGATGTATTTTTTTTTTCAATTTCACAAATAGATCAATTGTTTTAGTAACTTTACAAAATGTAATATAATTAACCTTGCGTAATTTACTGAGATGAGATCACAATTATTATTAAAGTATTTGAGAATGCTAACAAGCAAGTCTTATATTTATGACATACCATCATGATTTGATGAATCTGTCTGAATAGCACAATAATAATTCTTATCCTATCATATCTTTTTCTTTTTCTGCAACTACGTGGTTTTTTTGTATGTATTTTATTGAGATGTTGGGAGAGATTAATAAAGATTTTTATTCTATTTTATTTTATAATTATTAAAACATTAATAAGTTTGTATTATAATTACAACTCTTTAGTTCAATCAACTTACTGTACATAGTTATTTTAAGTAGAATTTTAAAAGTAATAATTGTCTTAATATTCATTATATATTATAAACATTACTAGCACCGGATTCAGTCACCGGATCCGGTATATTATTACCGGATCCGGCAAATGTCTACTGACGCTGGATCCACCGTATTACCGGATCCATTTTTCCGGATTGCATTCGGATAATAACTTTCAAAGTTATTTAACCTCTTGAGCGTCCCGGGCGGTGTAACCGACTTGACAGTTATCGCGCAAGTGTCCAAGACGGTGTGACCGCCCGCGAATTAGGGTGACTTCGTCACTTGTTTATTTTAAATTCTTTCAAGCGTCGCGTGTCGATAGGCATCAATTTATTTTCTACTGACTTAAGCCCCGGCTCCTGTATTTTTATTTTTGGGCTGTACACTCAAAAAATTAAAAAGGTAGCTTCTAATCTAGGACTAATCAGTTATCATTTGCAATCCTCTCAAGCGTCGCATTACATTGGCCTGTTTTGTCACTAAATATTATTAAAAATGTATCCATAGTATGTATTTAACACAAATTTAAGTACATTAGAACATAAATAAAGTTTTAGTTGACATTTGAAACTTAGAAATGGAATAAATTATATATAAGTATTTTGTGTTCACATCGAGACTGCTTTTATTCCTTCAGTTTCTTTTTAATTTCAGTTACATGATCTTATAGGGAATTTACTCTAGTTTCTAAATATACATAACATGCATAGGTTTTAGCAACAATTTATCAATATAATCCATAAAAAATAAAAGGCGGGCACTTTCACGCGCTCACGCGCGGGGTCACGTGACATACCCCGGAATCTTGCACCATATTGCATATTTGCGGCCGGACGCTCGAGAGGTTAAAGAAAAACAAATTGCATGTTAATAGTTACGGAACCTTTAGATATGGCCCGGCATGCGCTTGATTATGTTATTAATTCAAGATTCAGCAGCTTTTTATTATTATAACTTCCTAAAACAATAGTACATTACGATACGCGTGACCTAAGTTGCCTATTACTGCACGGCGTGAAGTTAGCGCCCGAGCGGAGCGAGGGTGCTAAACACCATGCAGTAATAAACAACTTAGGGCACAAATATCGTATATTATTTTATAGCAAGTGTGACATAAACCCGCACTTTACGCACGCTGCGTGCTATACATATATTATGCTATACAGGATGTCCCAGAATCCCAGGGACATCCTGTATATTAAGAAACTGACTTATAAAAAAAAAAAAAAAAACATTGATCCAATCTTCACCTTAAGATTGTTTTACATTAGCATTTCTCCATTGTCAATGACCAAGAGACTGCCAGTTATGATACGTGCTCGGTCACTTGCTACGTACAAAATTAAGTCAGCAATCTCCTCACTTTCACACATCTTACGAAGGGGCAACGTAGAGTCACGTACTTTAAATATTTCTTCAGAACTCTTCAGGCCTGCCGCTAATACAAATCCTGTCCTAGTAGCGCCAGGATTAACAGAATTTACTCTCACCCCATGTGGCCCGAGTTTCAATGCCAAGTGCTTTGTAAAATTATCCATCGCAGCCTTCGACATGTCGTATGCCAAAAATTGTACATCGATGATTGGTTTCATACCACCAATACTAGACACGTTCACTATGTTACCTTTTGACTTTATAAGGTGCGGTATAGCCAAACTTGTTAAAAGGTATGGTGCTCTGATATTTACACTCATAACTTTATCAAAATGTTCAATTCCATCAGTTATGTCTGCAATTACTGCCATACCAGCGTTATTAACTAGAACATCGATTTGACCAAAAACATTTATAGTTTCCGAAACTATGTTTTTGACATCATCGTCCTTTGTCAGTTCAGCCTTGATGACCAATGGTTTAATACCTCTGCTTTCTCGACACTTTCGAGCAATCTCCTCCAATGATGCAACATTTCTGCCGACTAGAACTACTTTTGCTGAATATTGTGCGAACAATACAGCTGTAGCTGCCCCGATACCGGCACTGGCGCCAGTAACTATCACAACTCGATTCAGGAAGTCCATCTTGGCAGGTGTCTTTGAATAAACTAAAGCAACTTATATCAGTACCTTGAAGTAACCTCCAATTAACTTATTTTATTGTAATTAAATGAAAGTTGATTAAATCACGAAACATTAATTATGTTGCAGTGACTAATATAAAATCAGCTAGAATGTTAGTTTGTGCGTCTGATATTTTAAGAATTTTTTGCCTTAAAAAGTTGCTTGAATGTTGTGTCAGCTTATAAAATTAGACAACATCATACAATAGGTGTATATATAATATTAAAAAGAGGAGATGTGGTGTATAAATTATCCTATGGTGAAAATATAAATCAAGCTATTGATATTTTATCACCAAACATTATTTAAAACCAATTTAATCAACACTTTACTAAAAAATATGTGTGATTTTTATAAAAAAATAAAATAACAAATTTTTCATGTTTGACCACGTTATTAAAAACGCACAGTCGTCAAACGTGACGTCAGATTCTTGTACTTCTTCTCTTTTTTAAAAATGGCCTCCTTAATGACGTTTACTGACAGTAATCATTATAACTGTCAGTAAACGTCATTATAAAAAAATTAAATGTCACTTGTAAGTTGTCAGTCGAAGTTTAGTGCAAGTTTTGTGTGGAATAATAGCGTTACTCTTCGATAATAATAGTAAAGCACCATAATTAATGGATTTTAAAATAGTAAAATGACTAAAGTTAACACAAAGCATTTTAGGATTTGACAATGTTTAGTAAGATTCGATAGTTGACAGGAATGTGACGTCATGACAACACATTGTAGCGTTTTCGCGGCTTTATTAATTATTTACTTATATTTATAACTTTTATGCTAATTTGCAAGGAAAGGAAAGAAATTCACAAGAAATAGTCCAGATTGCAAATGTATTTTGTTATTATGAACAATATGACGTATTTTTCAAAAACTTGAAAAATACCCATTATATATTGTTATGTTTATAACAATATAATATGTATTTTTACAGCCTCTGTGGTCTAATGTTTCAAGCATTGGCTCTGAGGTCGGTGGTTCGATTCCCGCATTGGAACAACAAAAAATGTTATTTCCAAGTTTGATTAGGACAATGCAGGCTGATCACCTGATTATCTGACAAGAAAAATGATCCATGCGTCGTATGGGCATGTAAAAAAGTCGGACCTGTGGCTGGTCTCTCGTCAGTCATGTCGGTTATCCATCCCACTGAATTATGAGAGGAAAGAAAGAGAGAGTGCTCTTGTGTACTGCGCACACATATGGGCACTATAAAATTACTCCTGCGTAACTGGCCTGGTTTCAATTAAACCGGCCACTGTCACCGAGATCGATGTGGGGAGTTATTATATAACAATAATAATCTAATAAAATGGTTTATAATTTCCATTCAACATCTCTAAGCATTTACAAAAATAATAGACCTTAGTGCTGGATTCTTTTAAAATTCATTTTAGAATTGAAGCTAGAAATTGGAATTCATTTGATATTTTTAATTAAACTCCGCGGTCAAAACCGCGAGATACAGTTAGTAAAAGTTTACATCGACTGCAGTGTTATCAATTTTGCATTGCACATTTTAATTGTCATAAACAACGCTATCTTCGAATAAATTTAATTACTGAATAACAACATTATCACAGCTATTAAAATAACAGCTAGTCAAAATAAAGAGATAAAATACAAGGAATAAAAGGGTAGGAATTAATCAGAGCCCCATTGAGAAGAAAAAGGGAGCTCTTTACCCGGCAGGTGTTCTTAAGTCGCACCGACGCAGTAGGTGTTAGAATTACATAATTTAACTTCTCGCTTTTTAAAGTACTTGAGTAGGGATTTGCATTTTTAAAGGTAGATAATTTATATGGACAAATGGCTCTTCTAATTGCAAGTGGATAACGACGTCCACGGATATCTGCATAAGGCTTTAATTGCATTTGCCAATGTTAAAGGAAGATAAATTACAGAACTCGGTGATCCACTTGTAAACATTTTGAAATATTTCTTAAAAATATCAATTTGGTAACAGATTTTTATGAAACTAAAATTATTGTAAAAAATGCATACATTTTTTAAATAAGCGTACTGTCCTTATTTATATTACATTGTGGCTTAATGTTGGGTTAAATATTTCATTCGGTTAACCAAGCATCCTGTACAGTATTTTTCACCGACATCCCTATTTAGCACTGGTTAAGACGATTTTTGTAATAAAACATGATGAATTGTTTAAGTTACAAATGCATAACACATTCATTAGCTACTTCAGATCTAATAAAAAAGTGAAGATAGAGTTCTGTGAACCACACAGTGAGGCCGGTCTAAACTACGCCTCGCCGTGTAATTAATTATAACATAGTGTCGCACAGATACATGTAACGGCACTACGCTTTACCTTGCCACGCACTACATACATAAAAATGTGCTAAGTTTTTGTTTGGCAAAGCTCTGTCTTCACTTTTTTATTTGGTCTTAGTTAGCCACATAAAATAATAAAAATACATATTATGAAGGAAAATCAATCTAAAACTACAACGGATGCTTGTAAACTTAAGCGTTTAACTCTTATTATTCCGTTGAGGAGCAAGATAAATGTGCCAAAACTCCCTCCATCTTGGCGTTGGCCGCATTTCCCGAGGGAACTCCTAGATTTAGGTGTTTCCGCTCCCGGCCGGGTGTACAAAAATCAACGGAATCCGGGAAGCCTTAACGGAAATTACTCGCGTACATAAGTATCGTCTCTGTTTATATTATTTATAACAAATTTTCGCTTTATCTGTGATGAACATTTCTTTATACCCGACTACGGCGAAGTCAAAAGGAAGGGTTACGATTTTGGCAGTCTATGTATGTTTGTTCCACAGTAGCGCCTAAACTACTGATCCGATATTATTTTTATTATATTACGACTCTTTTTTATATCGAGGATAATATTACTAAGTATAGATTTTTAGTTCAATAAGCAAGTCTTCATAACCAGAGCATTGAACCTGATTTAATATTTTATTCACTAACTAGCTGTTGCCCGTGGCTCCGCCCGCGTAAATACAGTATCCCTCGGGAACACTGTATTTTTCGGGATAAGAAGTAGCCTGTTTTAATCCAGAGCCTAAACTACAAAGATACCAAATTTCATCGAAATCCGTTCAGTAGTTTTGCGTGAAAGAGTAACAAACGTCCATCCATACATACATCCTCACAAACTTTCACATTTATAATATTAGTAGGATATACAGTTATAGGATATTTCGATGATGATCCTCATCATTTCTGATATTATCTATTATATTATGAAGACGTCAAAAAACGTCAAAGAGACAACAATGTTTTAAAATTCTAAAATTATTTTTTATTAAATATTGCATAAAAACAAGAGCCATTTCGTTTAATAATTTGAAAGAAAACTTACAAGGAGTACCAACGCAATATCAGTGACAATTTTTCCAGCGCCCGACATCCCGGGTACTTTGTACGCCGCGCCTGTGTGATTCCTAGATACCTATACTGCATCATCTTGACGATCTGGATATATACCTACTGGATGCTATTGTTTGACGGTGCGATCTACAGCAGGATTCCTTTTTACCGTCGATGTTTGCAATTGGAACAGGGAAAAGGTGGCCGTGGTAGAGTAAACAGCGGTCTCCACGTACATTGTCAGACTTCATCTCGAACCCACACTGGATGCTACCTTGGACACCATTATTTTGAGAAATACCTGATTAGATATCGTGATAGGTTTCTTATTTTGGTTATTATGTATAGTGTTTTTTTTTTTTATTGTAAGTTTTCAATTACCTACCTATACTTAGTCTAGTTTATTAAATAAGTTTTTTTTATATATTAGCTTTACCAACTTATGATAAGCAGCCAAGATGCAGGGACTTCCATTGATATTTTGACCGTGTCCTTGGGAAATCTGGTGCAATGCTCCCATTGTCCCCAAGCACGATATTTTAAAAGCCAGAGGAGTTTGAATATTCATAGAGGCAAATGCCACAAACAGCTTTTCGACCCTATTCCCCCAGCAACTCCTCCACTTCCGAACCCCACCTGTCAAACCAATTTCTGGCAAGAAATATCAAAATTTTAATGTTCTGTCCCGATTGTAAAACGGATCCCTAGGGGTGCAAGAGTGGCCGTGGCCCAGAAGCTTGCCGAGACAGTACGCCATACAGCGCTTGATAACTCGAGGCAAGCCTGGGAAAAATTACTCACCTTTCCCAATAGCATTCTGCATGTCACTAGAGATCCGCTCAATAATGCCTCTCTCACTTCACGAATTAAAAAAAATTGTGTTTCGGATACTGATTTCAACCCAAATTTTTTTTCGCACTACTCGGCCAAATATAACCTTGTGAAAAATGTAGAAAATAAAGTAAGTGAGGGAGACATTAAAGGTGCAGCCCGGCTCCTTTTTTCCAACGACACGGTCGCTCCCGATTGCCCAGAAACCCTCATCGCCTTGCAGAACAAACACCCCCCACAACTAACACCCAATCCCTTCACAGCTTCCGACGACGCAACACCACCCCTACAAACGTCGGCAGACAAAGTACGGGGAGCCATCATGTCTTTTCTTCTGGGTTCATCTGGTGGCCTCGACGGTCTCACCCCTCAGCATCTGAAGGATCTCATCAGCGGCTGCTGCGGGGAGGCCGGCGAGAAGCTCCTGCAAGAACTCACGAATCTGTGCAACCTGATGCTGCGTGGAGAGGTTGCATCAGATATCGTGGATATTTTGTACGGAGCTAACCTCTGCGCCCTGAAGAAGAGAGATGGAGGCATTCGCCCGATCGCCGTCGGCTGTACATTCCGACGGCTTACGGCCAAACTTGCCTGCAAGTCAATTAGTTCCCTTTCAGCATACTTTCAGCCGAAACAGCTAGGTTTTGCCTGCAAAGGGGGCTGTGAGGCCGCCGTTCATTGGCGGTGTTGTCAACTGTGGAAGTTCCCTCAACTTCTCAAACAGTTGGATGACACCATAAGACATACGCTTTCCGCTATTTTGAACATAAACTTCGATGACCGCTCATGGACTCAGGCAACACTTCCAGTAAGGTTCGGTGGCCTGGGTGTCCGAAAACCCTCGGACGTATCCCTTCCGGCCTTCTTGTCCTCAGTCCACGCAAACCGTATACTTATATCTAAAATACTTGAGCACCCATCCTACACTAATGCAGTTCCATTTCTGGACGAGGCCAAGGACGCCTGGAGCGTAGCTAGTGGTTGTAACGAATTGCCCGCCAATACCTTTTCCCAAAGGCTCTGGGACGAGCCTCTCTGTAGACTGGTACGGAACAATCTCCTTAACACATCGTCCAGTCCTACGGAGCAGGCTCGCCTCTTAGCTGTGGAGAAATGGGAGGCGGGTCTTTGGCTACAAGCGCTACCGTCACCCAATACGGGCACATTGCTGGATCGATTAGCCACTTCCCTGCGTCTTGGCGTCCCCCACGTCGTCCCCCATCGTTGCGTTTGTGATACAAATGTAGACAGCCTCGGACACCACGGTCTGTCCTGTCCACGAAGCGCCGGTCGCATCTCCCGTCATCACTGCCTCAACGACCTCATTCGTCGGGCGCTTGTCACTGCCGGAGTACCAGCTGTGCTGGAACCCTCTGGACTGTCGCGCGACGATGGCAAGAGACCAGACGGAATGACCCTGGTCCTTTGGAGACTGGGACGGGCTCTTGTATGGGACGCTACTTGCGTCGATACACTCGCTCCGTCCCATGTCCAGGGCACCTCAAGTACTGCTGGTGCGGCCGCAAATCAGGCAGAAGACCTCAAGCGGCGAAAGTATGAGAACCTTAGTAGGGATCTCATATTTGAACCGTTTGGGGTTGAAACCCTAGGTACATAGGGTCCGGGGGCACACAAACTATTCGGAGAAATTTCGAAAAAACTCGTAGAGGCCACCCGAGACCCCAAAGCCGGCACCTATCTGGCTCAAAGATTTAGCATAGCCAACCAGCGAGGGAATTCTTTGAGCCTGATAGGCACTCTGCCTGATGGGGACGACCTAGAGGTTTTCTTATTTTTATAGCATATCTTGTACTTTAGTTTTATCTTTTTTAGTTTTTTTATTTCTTTCTTTCTTTTAGTCTGTAAATAATTTAAAGTAGATAGTTATTATTATTTTATTGTAAAATTGTTTAATCTTGTATTTAAATAAATAAAAATCTAACGGGTAAACTAAAATAATCATCAAACATCAACATAATCTATAGCCCTGAAATATATACGAGTACATGATTATATTACAGATTAAGAGATAGTTATAGCTATATTAAGATATTACCTAGATATTAAAATTGATGTAGGTATATAGACGTGAAGTTAATCCTAGAATCGTTGTATGGTATTGAAATCTTGGTCTCATTTGAGCGATTGATTATAATCAATATTATAATCAATCGATTTATATTATTAATAATTATTAATTTCGGGCGTTAAACATAATTTAATATAAAACATTGTGAGATCTGTTAGTTTTCTTTTCCTTTTCACAATTTTTTGTAATAATAATAATTGGTGATCGTTTTAAATTACACTTGAATTTAATTTCAAATTAAATGTTCATGAATTCTCTAACTTTATTTGTATTCTTATCCGGAATCGCAAATAGGACATGTCAAAAAGGAAATTGCCAAATTAACATACTTTTAAAAGTTCGAAAATGAGGATACTTCGGCTTATTTTGAAATATGGCGGCCACCATCCATCAGGTCCTCAAGGTCTCATGAATATTTATTACCATGGCCAGGATTATTTCAAAGTGGCGTGTTCTGAGCATCTAAGATATTTTTTACCATCAATTGCGTATTCATTGCATAATATAACATAATATGGTATATTAAACGTATACATGAAGCAAAAACTTCTAAAGAAATTAAGGAACTTATTTTAATGAAGGAGTATGCTATTTAGCACAGTTAAAATAAGAGAATAATTCATTCATCACACCTTCAATACAACACAATACCTACTGCAAAATGCTAAGTGCAAACTCTACCACCGCACCGGAAGGTTTCCTTCACAAATTACAAGATCACAACAAAACCGAAAAATATAATGTAAAGTACTATTTTTTTTTTCCACATAGGCAGCAATCGAATACACAAATCATGAAATCACCTTATGGTAAGCGACTGCCACTCTACTGTTTAAACACCCATAACATTTTTTTGCTTACCAGATTTTGTTTTTCTCGAAAAAAATGAAGTTACTACGGTATTTTCTTGAAATTCCGGGAATAGGCTACGTTACATCTCTTGTAAAAACAAGAGAATAAAGAAGATATCCACAAATCATGTCAAAAAACCGCAACGCTACCGCTTATTCAGAATTTCCCACAGATAAGCTACAAAGCTAATATAAAAATGGTTTAATTCTACAGCTCGCAGTAATTCAGTTATTTCAGCGGCGACTTCATTTAGGTCACAAGCGCATTGTAGTTTCTTTTAAAGGTAAAAATGCACAATATTCCTGTAACATTCCACGTGTTTCATTATTATGAAGATTTTCTTATCAAACGAGTATTATTCAACGCCAAAAAGATAAAATTGTTATGCATTTTACTGTGCAAACGTAGGTTTATGATTTAAATAACAAAGTCTTCATAATGTGTTAACCACACATGTTGTTTCCTTAGCATATTTTATCTTGGACTAATTTTACGTGCGGATTGGTTAGTAGTTTTAGTTACCAGAGGCTTTAGTCAAGATGCATTCGATAATTTCGACGGCGAACTTCGAAATCAAAAATGTATGGGACATGTCGCTTGCGATGCGTTATGTCGAATCCTATACTTTTTGTTTTCGAACTTCGCTGTCGTAATAATTGAATGCATCTTGATTAGAGGTCCTGGTTTTTTGTGGGTAGAAAGGAAATATAATTATCTAATTCAAAATAACTGTGTAGAAATATTAAGGCCCCCACACACGAGAGGCCGATCGTTTCAGATAGAACTGACGTCAGTTCGGCCTGAACGGATTCGAGCCCACACACGGAAAAAATCGCATCAAACCCAATTTACGTCAGTTCGGCCTGATCTGATTCGGGCCCACACACGGAACAGTCGCATCAGTCCATTCTGGTTTGCCGCGCGCTACGGTCGTGTTTATCAATTTTGTATTTAAACACCGCGAAAACTCATACAACGCTTGTACACGATACACGCCCACACGGCCGCGGCTCGGGCGAGAACTGAAGCGATTTGTCCACACACGGTCAGGACAGGCCGCGCGTTCAGGCCGATCGGTCAGGCCAGAATTAATGTTGCCAACTTAGTTATTTTACAAAATTTTACTAAATTGAGTATTTTATTCCCTCCTTGGTAGAAATTTAGTTATTAGTAGTGTTTTAGTAGGAAAGAGCCAGACAGTAATCATATGCAAAATAGCCTAGGTTAAACACAAAAAAAAACCTATCTTATTAATACATTCGTCCGTAATTTTCTTAAAACTACCCATTTAATTATTATATACGTAATATTTGCTAGTATATTTTAATTTAATGGTAAAATTTATAGTAAAATTCAATGAATGAAAAAAATTTAATATAACAAAACCTAAAATGCAATGGTTTTTGGGGGGCTTCAGGAATTCCTAAGTAGCTTCTTTAGTAGTTATTTAGTACTTTTTACTAGAATTCAATACGAGTTTAGTAGTTTCACAAAAACAGAGCTGGCAACACTGGAACGAATCGCTTCAGTCCGTACGGCCGACTGACGCGATCTCGAAATTGCACACAGACGATACGATTTTGCATCCGTTCAGGCCGAACTGAAGGCAGACCGGATCATGTATGGGGCCCCTTAGGAATCAAATTAATTGCAATGCGAATCAGTTTTAAAGTTTAATTCAAGCAAGCCTCGTATTTGTAAGGTTATAATATTTTATAATCATTACACATTACAATACAATTAATACGTGAAACAAAACGTTAAGTACAGTTTTACGAGAATTACGCGAAAGAAGGTTTATCATAATATATATATTTGGGACGTGTGCAGAAAGCTAATATTTTTTTTATTATTTAGAAATGCTTATTAAGGGGCTTAAGCCTTTATAAAGTTCAAAATATACATAAGTTTAAAATATATAGGAAAGTTTCAACTACACGGCCACCTCTAGCATAATTATAATAATTATAATACTATATACATATACAAATTGTAAGTCAAGCATTAGGAGTATAATATGAAAGATTTTCATTAGGTACCACGATGGTTGATTTTTTGATGTTTTGTATGTTTATCTAGCAATATTTAATGTTAAATAACACAGTATATTGATAGGACTAATCATTATTATAAGATAAAGAATGTTTGTAAGTTTGATTGTGTTTCTCTTTCACGCAATAACTACTGAACGGATTTTGACGAAAATTTGTATGGTATGGTATGCTTTGGTATGGTATGTAGTAGTTTAGGCTCTAGATTATAGAGTTCTTTTAAGGCAACAAAATGTACGGTTCCCACGGGATTTCCTTACGAAGCCGCAATTGTTGCCGGCTCAATCGTACTTACACTTACTTAGAGTTTACACTTACTGAGAGTCATTCCGATATACGAGTAGGTACTAGATGTTTCTAGTATATCAGAATGACTCTAAGTAAGTGTCCTGAAAACTTTCAGTAAATACTTTCAAAGCAGAATCTTTGAAAGTAGATGCATTATAGTCATAGATACATTTGGGTAATAACGTCCCCTGAACTTTTTTGATCAATCATAACGGCCAAGATATTTTGGGCATCGGTAATATAGTTTGACAGTTCCTTTAACTTTTGTCCCTGCAAGTTCTGCCCTTTTTTCCGGTCAACTTCCAGATAGATTATGTTTTCATGCGACATTGCCAAAAGTAGGTGCCACGTGTCTACAGTGACTTATGTGAAATATACCTGAAAGTCGAAGATATATTGTATTTAGGGTAGTTAATTATTTATTAATTACGCAAAACTTATAGCCAATTGGTAGTAAGTACACCAATAGAGATAAGTAGCATTTGTTTCAAACACGCAAAATTCTTATATTTTCCGAAAGGCAACATAAATATGGACCTAAAAATGCAAAAAGTACAGTAATTAAGTGCTAAATTAAAAAGTTACAGGATTAAAAACATGCAAATTGATCGCAAAACGATAATAATTACTGTTCAAATCCTTATGTTATTTGTGTCATTTTTTGTTACCACGATTATATTACATAAACGCAGTATATGAGTTAGTAAAATCAATTATTGTTTTCGTTGTGACACTGCAGCTGTGACGTCACTCCTGCTACATTTTTTTGTATAGAGAGTTTTCGATGCTCTCCAACGGTTTCACTGTTGTGATGACTGTATTTCGTCAACGGTTGATCGTAGATATGCGATTGCAAAGAGAATATTTCCTGGGTTATTATGTACTTTTCGAAAAGATTTTCTTTTTTTGAATCTTCTTTATTCGCTATAAGATTTCGTGATAGACTGTACGCAAACCATACACTATAGGTACTATATTTCCTGCTAGATCATAATTCTCAAAACGAAAAGAAATCGGTGTAGATTTCCAATGTTCGTTGAAGTTGCTAAATCTTTTAGAGATTTTTAATTATATCTTCATAGAATCATTAAGAAATTATGAAAGGCAATAAATAATTAGTATTCTTAAAATAAGAATAATTCTGTTAATATTTATTTTATGTAACTAAGTAAGTGCCATAATCAACTCTATTAAAAGACCAGATACATTTTCCCACGATAAAACGTAGTCTAAGTCCATACCCGTGTTCGTTACATCTGTGCCTTTTAAATTTTAATAATCGATACGGTAGTTTCTGAACCTATGATAATTTAAAAAATTTTAAAACCCGACTGCGTAAAAAGTGAACCAAACTAAGTACATAATTAAAACTGAAAAGAAAAAAACAAGCACTTAGATATCCGGTGGTCTAGAATTCTATAATATATTATTGAATTAATACTATTGGAACATAACAACTAAACAGTCAGGATCCATTGAAAAATTAGATTGGCTGTCGAATAATGGATCCCGACTGTTCAGTTGTTATGTTCCAATAGTATTAATTCAATAATATATTATAGAATTCTAGACCACCGGATATCTAAGTGCTTGTTTTTTTCTTTTCAGTTTTAATTATGTACTTAGTTTGGTTCACTTTTTACGCAGTCGGGTTTTTAAATTTTTTTAATTATTATTTTTTATTTTATACTTTTTAGTTATGAGTACCTAGCTAGCTATTTACCAGACTGGATTTCCTATCAGCATCAGTACTATATCACAATTGCACTGGAATGTGAGAATGGTTGTTACGCAACTTTAAATCGATATAGATCCTAAACGGTCAGTCAAATCGAAAAATGTTGAGAGAAAACTAACAATGATTTTTAAATACCTATTCAACGATACCCCACTTGATATAGTTTGTTGACTTTCATTTTTTTAATTTTCACAATATGGCGTCCAGTAGTCGCCATATTGAATTTTCACCAACGTCATGTCTTTAGTGACACTCGCCGGACTAAGAGGAATCGATTGACGTGTGAATCATAAAAATCGGCCCAGGCGTTTGGTCTGTATAGTGCTTCAAAGGAACATACATACATACATACATACATACATACATAGGCTGATAAACACATTACCACTCCTTTGCGTCGCGCAGTCGGGTAAAAATATGCAAATAAGCAGACAAATATAATATAAACGAACAATTAATTATTCTTCTTTGCCTCTATACTCGTAGTATGATTATAGACAATTTTAATTCATCAATTATTTAATATATAATATACTAACATACAGTATATCGTGTAAGTTTTAAATAACGATTTGTACAATACTACTATAATTTTTAACTTTTCTTTGACTGGTTCAATGATTGTTAGGAAGAAACTGCTTTACGCGGTAAGGCCGCCATTTTGCAATTTTTTTTCTAGATTACTGTATTTTATTTTTGTAACTGGCAAATAAACATTACTACTACATAACTCTGTTTCAAGTCACCTCACATCTCTATTATACCCAACGCCCCTAACGTAGAGAGCGTGTAGAATAAATATATCTATGCCTTGGAGGCCGCAGAAATATTGCCGGCAATAAAAATGTCAAGTCAGGTCATCAGAATAGAAAGCCCGGGGCGTTTTGTCGTCAGATGTGGCTGAATCAATGAAAAACTGTTTTCGTTCGAGTCACACTTTGGTAATATGTTACGAGACGACGTACGCAACTATAACGGCTTGTTCGAGACAATTCCTGATCCTGACACCTGGCGCATGATATATCGTACTTTGAATATACGCAATAAAAATGTTTATGAATAAATAGAGAATAGAGAGTAGAGTTTGCTAGAGGGACTTTAGGGACAAAATAGGTCAAGAAATTAGAAGTTGTATAATACAAAGGACTATTTTATTCATGTAATTTTTATGCAATAAGAATGTTTATGAATAAATAGAGAATAGAGTTTGCTAGAGGAACTTTAGGGACAAAATAGGTCAAGAAATTAGAAGTTTTATAGTACAAAGGACTATATTTTTATTCATGCAATTTTTACGCAATAAAAATGTTTATGAATAAATAGAGAATATAATAGTTTTATAGTGGTTGGTAGAGAAACTTTAGGGACAAAATATGTCAAGGAAGTAGCAGTTTTATAATGCAAATGACTATTTTATTCATGCAATTTTCTAGAATTTTATAAATTACTAGCTGTTTCCCGCGGCTCCGCCCGCGTAAATACAGTATCCCACGGGAACACTGTACTTTTTCGGGATAAAATGTAGCCTACGTTTTAATCCAGAGTAAAACTACTACCATACCTCATCAAAATCCGTGCAATAGATTTGCATCCATCCTCACAAACTTTCACATTTATGATATTAGTAGGACAGTTTTATAAGATAATTAAAAAGTTTTTATAACTGCCGAATTATCAAGTAGTGAACGACCTGATGATGATGAAGTGTAGCTAAGAACACTCGATCATAATAATAATATCTATGGACGCTTCACACCACGTCAATCTGATCTCGTGGTAAGTTCTAGAAGAACTTGTGTTACGGGTACCAGACAATGGAAATATATTTAATACTTTTATACTATACACATATTTAAGATTTTTATTATATTATACATATATTTAATAGATACACATCCATGACCCAGGAACACAGAAAAACTTTTTGTTCCTTCGGCGGGATTCGAACCCGCGACCCCCGGCTTGAGCACCAACACGCTCAGCAAACTGAGCCGCAGAGGTCGTCATCGATCATATCAGCTTTCAAACAAGACCTTCAGTTTAGGAGCTACGATGCACAGACAGACACGCCGAAAGACACAGACAGACAGACACATCAAACTGGTAACACCCCTCGTTTTGCGTCGGATGTTAGGTAAATGTAATTCATAAAAATACCTATCACAAATAATAATTAATTATGAGCTTTACAAATATTTAATTTAACTGTATTTATTGTTTCTTGCTTATGGAACATTTTGTGACTGAAATAATAACGTAACACATTTTGTACCTACAATGTTTAATGGAAATAATGAATTTATTTCTTTAAAAATAGTTAAGTAATCCTACTATTATGAAAAGTGTAAACTATGTGAGGTTGAACGGATAAATGTTTGTTACACTTTAACGCAAAAATACTGAACGCATTTCGATTTTTGTTACGGTAGTAGTTTAGGCTCTACATTAAAACATAGGCTACTTTTTATCCCGTAAAAGTATTGCTGTGGGATACTTTATTTACGCGGTAGGAGCCGCGGGCAAAAGCTCGTTAAATAATTATTGTAAACAGTACATTTTACTAATAATAATAACAATAGAAGGTACTCACAAGAAAAAGCTTGAAATTCGTATTAAAACCCAAGCAAATACCTGTACTAGGGTGGATCCGGTACGCGGGTGAAGTAGATTGTTACGTCATCATTTTTACAAGTGCCTCAATATCATTTAAACACGTACCGTAACCACTGTTATTGCGAATAATACTTATTATTATTTTTGTACAATGAAATAAATTGTGTCCATTTTGTGTTCAAAATTACATAAGAATATTGCTTATTATAGATTCTTAAAGAGATCTGACATAAATAAGAATAGATAGTATTTTAAACCATGCCCTAATAATAGGAATAACATTTTCAAATTTTAGGTACTTAAGTAACAACAAATTTGTATAATTAAGATAGTATTAGATTTCTTGTACTTCCTAATATTGTATTATGTACCAAACTGTTATTATCAATAAAGATTATTATTATTATTTTCAAACTTTATTATTATATTAATAATAAAAATAATAATATCTATGGATAGTATGGACGTTCTGGTCCCGTGGTTATTTCTCTAAGAACTTGTGTTACGGGTAGCAGACAACAGAAATATATTTAATACTTTTATACTATACACATATTTAAGATTTTAATTATATAATACACACATTTAATATACATCCATGATCTAGAAACAAGGAAAAACTTGCTGTTTTTTCGGCGAGATTTGAACTCGCGATCCCCGGCTTGATCACCAACACGTTAACCACTGAGCCACAGAGGTCATCGAAATTATAGGCATGATGAATGGCTAACCCGACGTAGCTTAGTTTTACTAGACTGTTGATGATAATGATATTAACTTCTCTTTTAGATAAAAATAGATTGCAATTCCAATGACTCGCTAAAACTCTGGACTGATTTGGTCAATTTTGGTCTCGAAATAATTGTGGTACTTGAGGGAAGGTTTAAGCGGTGAGTGATTAGACCAATTGTGGAGAAAATACTAAATATGATGATTGAATTTTCTCCCACATTAACTGCCCAACTAACATTTTGGCGCTAAGGGAAACCTTTTTTGACACTTAAAGTATTATAAACGACTGCATAATATAAGAGCTCTGACAATAGCTTTGGACTCTACTGCGGCGTTAGGAATAAATAATTAAAGTTTCAAGAGGCATAATAGAAATAAAGGAAAAATATATAACTTAAGGTGCTAACTTGGAGTTTGTCAGAACTTTTGTATAACTTACTCTTACATCTTTAGGAAACGTAAAACACTAGAACCAATTGTAAGGTGTCTGCTAATACTTACAAACGGTTAAAGTTCTTAAATGGAGTTAGTCAATACCTTGTACACCTAACGAGTTCTATGGAGCCCTAAGAGCTAAAAGAAAGTTATAGTAGTGATAACTATTTGTATTATAGAGCTATAGAAGTTAAAGAAGTGATAACTATAGGTATTATAGAGCTAGATGCTGCAAGTGTCAGAAACCACCTTTAAATCATTACATGTTGTATAATAGGATTCACTCCCACATTTAAAAGTCCAAGTGGCATTAAAAAGCTAGCTATAGTTTTATTAACACTGCGTTGGGAATAAAAGAGTTATCAGGAACCTTAGGTAATGTAGATTTTACGCCATTAAATAAACATAACCTATAAAATTTTAAAAGTAAATTTATGGTCAAAATATTATTTTCCGACTTATTGATTTACATTATTTACTGTTTTCAATTATAATATACATAGACGTTCTGAGAATTGTTATTTACAACCACAACTAAAATAAAAAAAAATGCCGTGGCAGTGATTTATTTTACCTAATAATATGAAATGTTGTTTATTTTTGAGGCGCTTCAAAATTGAGATGAAAACTAATATATATTATCACAGAATACTTATCACCGCAGGGAGAATTCATAATTATGAAACCGATAATGTATAAAATTATTAATTGATGTCGGCCATGATTGTCGGCCATGAATATGCGCACTGCTATTATATTTTATCATTTTTGACGGTAATAGAAACGTAAAGTAAAAAAAAAACTTTGGGTGATGTTTATTACTACTTATTATGTACAATATACAATCGAGCTATAAATAGTATCGTAGGAGCACTCATATGTTGTTAAAAAAGCTAATTGAGTGAATTTTATAAATTATTTATTACTAAAGGGTGCAGTTGCAACCTGTGTATAGCTTATAATATACCTAAAATGGTGAATACTACTTCAATAGCACTATTGTAACTCTTTATTCCCACCTTTTTGTCACTTTTCTACAACTAGTCACTTTAAGCTCTAAAATTGTGGGCCCAATCGAGGGTTATAAGATAGTTATAGCGCGCTATACCACTAGTTGTTAGACCTTTTATAGAACCTTAGGTTTTTAAGTTTCTCTTAAGTAGCTCATTTAGCGCTTATTCTTATTACTAAAATGTTAGTTGAGTGACAATTGTGTTCAATTTTTCAACATTTCTTCATAGTGAAGACAGAACACAGAGTGTTTTGGGGCAGCTTGTAATACTAATATTATGTATTATAAAGAGAAAAGGTTTATTTGTTTGTTTGCATTGCATAGGCGTTGAAACTACTTGACCAATTTTGATGAATTTTGACACAGATATAAAGCTTTTTCTCGTGGCTTCGCCCGCGTAAATACAGTATCCCACGATACACGAACCCTGTACTTTATGGAATAAAAATTAGTTTATGTTTTAATCCAGAGTCTATTAAGCTAATACCATACTTAATTTCATCGAAATCAGTTCAGTAGTTTTTGAGTGAAAGAGTAACAAACATCTATCCATCCTTACAAACTTTCATAATAATATTATTATTAGAACTACGAGAAATAACACAGGCTACTTTTTGTCCGACAGGTTTTCTTAAGTGAGCACAAAGTCGCAGGAAACATCTAGTTGTATACTTGTATATAATTCTAATACAAACTGGTGGTGGCTGGTGCTAAACACAAAATTGATCTTTATTATCATTAAAATTGGGTTCTAATTAAGTAAATGTGTCAATACATTCGCAAATAAAATAGGTCATCATCATTCACACCAATGACTGTTCACAAAATGTATTTTATTGAAGTAGGTCGGTCTCGGTACTCAATAGACGACCTATTGAAGCCCAGGGAGCCATTAAAAGACCCGATCCATGAACGCCCAATGTCGTTTTTTTTTCAAATAAGAGATAAATTATGTTCTGTGGTGAATATACGAAGAAATTATATAACGTAATGTTTTACTGCGGGAGAGCCATAATATGGCTTATAATTCGGTACAACTACGTACCAATGGGCTTGCTCGATTGGAGAAATACCACGGCTTTAAAGAAGACCGGTGTGAAATTAAAGTTTTTAGGGTTCTGCCTGTCTATTCTCTAAGAACATTTTCAAATCTCGACAGCTGAATCAGTTTCAGCTGTCGAGATATATGAAAATGTTCTTAGAGAATAATACTGCTGTACTAAAAAGGTAAAATGGGACCCTATTCCTAAGACTCCCCTGTCTGTCCGTCTGTCTCCAGGCTGTATCTTATGAACCGTGATAGTTAGATGGATCAAATTTTCACAGAAGATGTATTTCTGTTACCGCTACAATCAAAAATAATAAAAAATTAGAATAAAGTAAATACTTAAGGCGCTCTTACCCTAGAAATACGCTTCTTTCAAAAATTTTTTGAGACGAATGGATACATTTTAGTGCAGCAAAAAAATATATGTTAATTTTGATCATATTTGCTAGGGGACCTTCGTTTTCAAAACACGTTATCTGAAAAATTTCTCGATAAAAAAAAATCATAAAGTAACCATTAAAATAGAAATTCTTGGAGTTGTAACTGTATTATTTGTGAACAGAAATGAGAAAATTATTTGCAGTTTCGTAAAACATAATAAAAGGAAGGGAATTGTTGTTTTGATTTTTCGTATAGAATGTGATATTTGTTAGTATTAATTTATTTCAATGTTAAATAATTCGTACGAGTCGAATGAAACATCGCGAAATGGCGACATGTCATTCCTTCTCTTTCATATCTATTGAATAAGACAGTACCGGCTTAGGCCTCTTGCTAATGAGACGTATGTCAAATTTTTCCCCTCTTTTCTGCTCAAAAATTATTCGAATTTATTGTTGAAAGTCCGTTCAAATTTATTTTACCCCCGAATGGACCTTTATGTCGTCTGCATAAAGGTCAAGTCGGGGGTAAATATTAGTTTTTCTTTCGTCGTGTAATACTTATAAGATATGCGTAATTTCGCTATCTGACGTAAGACGCTTGGTAGTCCTTTGGCTTTTTGCGTTGTTGCGACCAATTGGTCTCGGGTTCGAATCCCGGTCAGACGATTTTTTTTCTTTTTTTTTGTCGCACTATAAAACTTCGAGCGATGCTTGTTTTCCCAGTAATAAAAGTATATGGTTAATTATGTACTTATTTTATTATTAGTTACTTTAAGTTGTTGTTAATATAAGGGTAGATTATATTATATAAAATATGAAAAGATTGTATTCGATGAATGTCCAAATTTTTAGTCCAAAGTTTTAAGATGGAGGTACAAAAACTCTTTATAAGTAGATACTAGGGAGACCGAGCTTTGGTCGTAGTTTTAGTACAACGATAAAAATTAATAAAAAATAAATATCAAAATATTAAAGAAAAACAAAGACATTATAAGAATCACAAAAATAATATTTATCTTACCGGGATTTGAACTCACCATCAAAAATCAAACGTCGGTACGCAAACCGAGCTGCCAGTCAGACTGACGTAAAATAATCGAAATTATTGATATAATTTATTACACGACGAAAGAAAAAACATAATATTTGATTCAAAATTGACAACATTGATTGACAACAGAATAAGTAAATATATATATATACCTAAATATTATTATGTTGGTTTGTAAAGTTTATACATATAATTTATCAACTATTATAATCAATTCTAATTCTAATCACCATGAGCAGATATTAGGAACATGTACTTATTCAGTAATCTACGTTTATTTTTTACTAGCTTTTGCCCGCGACTTCATCCGCGTAAAGTTCGGTTTCCATACAAAATTTTAACCCCTTTGTTACACCCATAGGGGGCGAATTTTCAAAAATCCTTTCTTAGCGGATGCCTACGTCATTACAACTATCTGTGCGAAATTTTAGCAACATCTGTTCAGTAGTTTCGGTTGTGCTTTGATAGATGAGTCAGTCAGGTTTGCCTTTTATATATTTAGACTAGGTGTTGCCCGCGACTTCATGCGCGCAAAAGGAAATCTCGATGGAACCGTACATTTTTCGGCAATGAAAAGTATGCCTATGTGCTTCCCCGTTGTCTATTCTATATCTGTCCTAAATTTCATCAAAATCATTCCAGTAGTTTCGGAGCCTATTCAATGCAAACAAACAAACATACAAACAAATAAACCTTCTCTCTGTATTATATTAGTAATAGATTAAATAAAACAATATTTACAATTAATATGATGTAGCCGAAGAGACTATTTGGTTAAACCACAAATGTCAGAAACTAGGTACTTATTTGAAATTGTATTTTTTTTTTGCTGTCAGATAGCCGAAGTTTCATGTATGTAGAATGGGAATATTTGATACTTATTGAATTTTATTGTGTATTTATGTATTGTATAAAATCAGTCGATAAAAGTTAGCTTTGTGCTACGCGAACGAAGTTGCAGGCAAAAGCAAGTTTAGATTTTGTAACCGCTGAAAAATGCGAAATATATAAAATTTTGAAATGTCGTCCTAGGAAGAAATGTCAATGTGTGTGATGTGAGATGTCATAAAGTGTATTGTGTAATGTGTTACATGTTGTAGTGTGCGTATTCCGCACTCCGCAGTACTTCGACTGCATATTATAATAATACTAGCTATCCCGGCAAACTTCGTACCGCTTTAGAATTAAATTTGTTGGCGTACTGACTACTGACAGCAGCGCCACCTACCAGGTCCGATTGCAAATCTAAACCATTCTCGAATCAACCTGAAGACACACAAAATTTTTCATTAGTTAATATCGGTACAGCCGTTTAGGAGTTCAGTGACTTAATTGAGCTTTTTTTTTTAGATTTTTTTTACCCTTTAACTACTTACTAAAAAACTTAACTTTCTCGAATCGCAATGGCTAAATTTGGCACAAAATTAGGAATTAGACTTTTTATAATCGACCTAGACAGAAAATAGACACTTATGAAATATATTAAATTGTAATGAGATTTGAACCTAGACGCTACGCTTTGCTTTAGGCGGGCAAGATACCGCTAGGCTATGAAGCACATTACAATTTTATCGAAATTACGCTTTTATACATTATAGACACATCACTTTGACGTATTTCGCATGAAGTCCCCCGCAGTAACGGGGGCGGCACGTCCCCCACTCATCTCCTTCACCCCCTCGAATACTTTATAGTTGACTACTCACAGCGCCTTAAGGGGGCTCCTATAAAACTAACGTGGTTTCAACGTTTCGTTTAGTTTTCTATAAACATTGTATTTTTTTATATTTCTTTGTGTGCAATAAATTGTTAATTATCCTACTAATATTATACATGTGAAAGTTTGTGAGGATGTATGGATGGATGGATGGATGGATGTATGGACGGATGTTTGTTTCTCTTACATGCAAAAACTACTGAACGGATGTCGACAAAATTTGCTATCTTTGTAGTTTAGGCTCTGAATTAAAACGTAGGCTACTTTTTATCCCGAAAAATACAGTGTTCCCGAGAGATACTGTATTTACGCGGGCGGAACCGCGGGCAACAGCTAGTAATTATTAGGTATAATATACCTGATAAAAAAAAGAAAAAGATTTTGCCCCAGATGAAAAAATATAATTATACCCTCACTGTTAATATTCAATAGGCAATAGATAATAAAGATATCACAATATTGAAATACCTGGATCACAAAGCGAGCTATCGTATCGGAAAGGCAACACGGCCGCGATAAGCCGACACAAATTAGCGCCAGCACGCGAACTCTATTCAAATGTTTTGACGTAAGCCAGCAGTAGGCTAGCAGTTGAATAGAGCCTAAAGCTTTGCGTTGTCTCCTACTAGAACCATTTGGCGATGATGAACTAAGCTAATCAGTAGGCTAGCTAGGTAGACTACAATATACCAAGGAGCAAGAAGAGAAGGCAAGCTTAAATAATATTGATGTTAGATGGACGATGGTGAAGTTCGCGAAATCGCAGTATTCTAACGTAGTAGAACTTTTTTACATTGAGGAAACATCGCAGTTTGGACGTTAGTGAACGATGCTGATAATTAATTAACCTTCAGCACTCGCTCTCACTCGTCAAAACCAATGCAGGGTTGAAGCAGATACTTGATTTTTTTTTTTTTTTTTTTTTCATTTATTTTCAAAAACATAATATACAATTTTTCAATTATCCTATATATGTGCGCCACAAACCGTATCGGTTTATCTGGGCACTATAGTTCACACAAACACGTACGAATTGCTTACAAAAAAATCCTTATTATGTATTACAACATATTATACTGCTTTAACTTACAATGACATACAAAGAATTTGCATTTTGAGTTATGTTATATATTTTTCTTTATAGTCCATATTTATTAAATATTGTTTTAAATCTTTACGAAAATTCTGCTGATTAGCAATTTTATCTTGCAATTTTGGTGGTAAGCTGTTAGCAATTGTTGGTATTATATTTCTTAACATTCTAGAACCATACACATTGTTCGACTTTAAAATAGTAAATTTATTTTTAAATGCAATCTCGCGTAACTTAACTGGTCTTGTTTTTTGTATAAGTATATCTTTACTTTTACATTCATTTAGTACAGCGAATTTCATCTAGCGCTATTTACCTACAGCACCGATTTTATTGATAAGGAAGCCCCAAACTTAAATAAGCATTTAAGTATTTGGCCGTAAAGACCATTTATACGAGAAATTTTTTGAGCAATGATAGCTCGGCAATAGGGATTTATCAATCTGGACTTGGAATAATAAGTGGAGCGGTGTGGGGCAGTTAAAAAAAATTGACAATTGTTTCGGTAATATTGCTTCTAGTTGCTCCATATATTCTATATTGCTCATTGACGATGATGCAAATTACCGATTTTTTTGTGTATAAAAGCATTTGTCTTGCTTCTTGGAGTTGCTCCTTATCGCTCAATATTGTAGTTGCAAAACTTGTTCCCGAATTGATGTTTGTTGCTGTTGCTGTAATTTGCTTGATATTATGTCACGTCGTAATCGACGACCATAATTGCTCAGAATTTATAAATTTTTGTTGCCCATGTAATCGCACCTTTATCTATACCTACTCGTAGTATATCTACAATAATATTATGTGCCAATATTTGGTATAATGTAAGTACATTCATGATACATCGTATAAGCGATTCCATGAAATAGACTACCAGTGTACCATACTAAAACAATGAAAAATAAAACATAATATTTTTCAAACATTATACATGAATAAGGTTTACAAAAGCACGTCTTTACTAAAGTAGGCTATGTAAAGAGGATTTCCGTAATCCAATAGCTTTCTTATGTAAGGTACAGTTAACAGCAGAAGTCATGTTTTAAGTGTAAAATATTATTCCTAGAATAAAATGAAGAGGTAATGTCAATGTCAACAATAATTATTATTGACCTCAATGTTGTATTCATTTATTTATTGTATGAAAACAATGGAATTGTATATTGTATTGTTTATTCTGTTGTGTACATTCTTTATAATACATATTATAATGGCCTAAAAATTGTTATTTATCATTATCAGTAAACGCACTTGCATCTCCTTAGGTGTTGCGTGTATCCATGGGTGACAGTAATTGCTTATCATCCATCAAATCATCTACTGGTTTCCCTGTATATTCCATAAAAATTGGTCGGAATTTAACAGAACTTAATCTGAATATTATAATCATTTAACAACCTCCGTGGTCTAGTGGTTCGAGTATTGACTCTCGACTCGGCGGTCGTGGGTTCGATTCCCTCATTGGAACAACAAAAAATGTTGTTTCCAAGTTTGGTTAGGATAATGCAGGCTGATCACCTAATTATCTGACAAGAAAGATGATCCATGGGTCGGATGGGCATGTAAAAAGTCGGACCAGCACCTGATCTCTCGTCAGTCGTATCGGACCGTCCCACTGGATTATGAGAGTAAAGGAAGGGAGAGTGCTCTTGTGTACTGCGCACACACTTGGACACTATAAAATTACTCCTGCGTAACTGGCCTGGTTTCAATGAAACCGGCCACCGTCACCGAAACCGGTGTGGGGGGAGTTATATGTATAAAAAAAAACTTGAGAGGTGTCAAGGGACACCCGGATGGAACGAAGTTTTTTATTATTTATTATTTACAAAAAACCTGTATACACTCAACACAAATAATCGTCACGACACCACACTGTTCAATGCGAAATAGAAATGAAAAAATAGCGGTGTGTGAACTGAGGGACCACACTCTGAGGGCTATATCTTTTAAACTATCTTTTTACAAATTCCCAGATTTGTTCTACATTTTTTTTTAGACTTCTACTAAAACTTGCTATACTTATTTTGGGGAAATTCAAGTAGGTCCCTCAGTCCACACGGACTAGCAAAAAGTGTCGTGACAACTTTTCGTAAGATTTTTTTTCGTCTAGCCCCCTGTCACAAGTCACAACGCGCGATAAGGAACTTCGTTCCAATAGTCGGAATTAAAAACGTTTTCTCTCATTTTTATAGAACATAACGCGTCACGCAAGGTGCGACAAACATAGTATAATGGGCTCCCCTTTTCTAGTACGGCGCGGACCGCTGTCCATCTATATATCATCTTTTCATCGTTTTATCACTTCCTACGGTCGAGGGGACAGGGATAATTGCTCTGAATTTTAAAAACGCTTTTTACGCCCAGATAAGTTTACGAGTAAAAATGAACAATTTATATTTAAAATGGGCACCGAAGTTTCAATTTATTGTGTTTTTAATGAACGTGTATGAACGCTTGATTAAATCTAACTTTTAGCAAAAAATAAAGTCGAAATTAGATTTTTACCAACTGGAATATAGCTGCTCGCGACTTTGTACCCGTAAAAGTTAATTTCGCAGAAACTGTACATTTTCCGCGATAAAAAGTAGCCTATATCCTCCCCCGTGGTCTCTAAGACTGTGCCAAATTTCATTCAAATCGTTCCAGTAGTTTCGGAGCCTATTTAATGCAAACAAACAATCTTTTCTCTTTATTATGTTTGTATAGATATAATAAATAGGTATAATAAACAGAATACACAAGACCCTATCAACCCTATCAAGTTTTTAAATTACAATAGGCAATCGGACTGATTTTTTTTTATTGCATAAATGAATAGTACTCTTAAATATGAGTAACTTCTCAGAAGAAACCGTATATCAAAAGTCAATATTTTCAAAGGTACAGCGATTTGTATAAAAAATTTCGCGAGCCTCCTAAAAACGCTCCATACTAAAGTCGACCTAAAAATGACGTCACTTGTATATGAAGTAGTATGAAGTAGTATATGAAGTATATGGCCGCAGGAATATATTTGTAAATATCTCCGATATTTGTGCGTTTAAGTTCATACTTACCATAATGAATGTTTTTGTATATGATGTGAGTAAACTAATGATGTAGGTTTTGTTTACCAATTTCGCAAAAAAACAAAATTTTTTTTGGTATAAAGACTCGCGAAATTTTGTATACAAATCGCTGTACCTTTGAAAATATTGACTTTTGATATACGGTTTCTTCTGAGAAGTTACTCATATTTAAGAGTACTATTCATTTATGCAATAAAAAAAAATCAGTCCGCTTGCCTATTATAATATAATTTCAAATAGTGATCGTAAATTGCAAAGATATGCGGTTTTTGCCTCGATTGTACCCTATTCTTATTTGAATTCTCATTACTTGGAGATAAAAAAGTATATATTGGTATAATTTTAGGTAATTTTTTTGCAATTAGTTTTAATCTGAATATTATAATCATTAATATTAAAATTATACCATTTTATTCTCAAAATCTAAAGCAACTAATTTTGTTTTGATCCCTGAAGCTTATGTAAATAGGTACTTATTTAACTAATATGCATACATTTTCATTTGAAATTGGATAACATTAAACGTCTGTAAACGTTTCACTTACGACTTCAAAAGGTATTTCGTAGGGGTCTGCCCTTGTAAGGGTCACAAAGAATCTAATTTACCTTTCTATCGTGGACTTTTTAATTCATGACGGTAGATTATAAATAGCATCGAAGTTAGGTATACACCCAACGTACCTGGAACAATAAAATATTTTTTAATTAAATATTCAAACATACTTATTATGTGCAGTTAAAGTAAAAAGAAAAATTCTCAAAATTGATATTTTTTACACTTTCTGAACATCGGTTGGTAGAAACATTTACATCATTACAATTTTTACAAAAAAACTATACCTCAACTACGTAAATTATATAGCCTATGTTACAAATCTATTGATACCTCATTTATTGAAGTAGTTTAGGCGCTACGGTGAACAAACATACATACGTTTACAGCCAAAATCATCCCTTCCTTTTGGATTCTCCGTAGTCGGGTAAAAACAAGATAATTTAGACATTTTAATGTTCATTTGTTCATTCTTCAAAGTCCTAAATCTGCTACTGAAAATATGCAAATAAATATTTGAAGATCAATTTTAACGATACGTCTTAAGCGAAATTAATATTAAATTCCCAAAACATGCAAAACATGTTCCCCATAATATTATGTAAGGACGTTGGCCCGTGATAGATAGCAAATCCGCTCACAAAACCGTCGCAATCTGCAAAATGCATCCTCCCTGTTTTCTACACGGTTACCTCGACTCAATAATACATAGAGTGTCCACTGTCCATCCTTTTCATCGTTTATATCGGACGAGAGCGTATGTACAATCGCCAAGGATTGGAACCCACGGCTTTGTATTCTAACGAGGCTACCGGAATGAAAAGTTGTATGGACGTAGTCTATAATGCACGATTTTCATGCTCTCTTTCCGATAATTTTATCATAGAAATCTTATTTATATTTATATCATAGAACAAGGTTTTCATGCTCTCTTTTCAATAGCTTTATTATAAAAATCTTATTTATATTTATAACGACCGAATACTGGAACGATAGATAAATTAAGTGATTAAATCTCATGGTGTCCTTGTTATTTGGGCTATACTAGTAGAGATAGCAACAGCCTGCAAATAGAAGGATTAGCATTTCATTATTCAGCCATAAGTCTGCCATAATATTAAACATTATATTATTGATATAATAACTACTCTTTTACAGCATCGCAAAATAAGTAAATATGCCAAGTTTTTCTATTTATAGATTTTTTTTAGATATAGATAGATTTTTTGTACATACGTCTTCCTTTTTATTAGATTTATTTATATTATTTTTAGTTTTTTACTTGACTCTATTGTATTTTAATTATTGAAATTAATGAATATAATCTTTACTTGCTGAAACGTGTCTAATGAGCCAATTAAGTATTTCAGATTTGGTTATTAACATCCAAATTAAGCCAACAGTAATTTCAGCACACTATGTTAATATTGTAATTATAAAAAAATATGTAATGTCAATGTCGTAATGTAATGTCACTTTGAAGCCTATGATAGATTTTAGTTAGCGAAAAGGCTGTGTATAGTGTAGACGTATCTGTGTTAAGTATATATCTTATGTAATACGTATGTATGTTAAACATCTCTCTCATATGTACCGTTAAAGAAGAATATTTTATTTGTTGTTGTATCATTGCTATCCCAACTCTAACTTAAAAAGGATCCAAAAGAATCAAGACCTCGCAGCCCACAATACTAATAAACAAAATACTTTTATTTTATATTTTATTTATTTATTTCCAAACTTAAATCATACACAATATCATCCTACTCCTATTATAAATGTGAAAGTTTGTGAGGACGGATGGATGGACATCCATCCATAACAAACATTAGGTAATTAACAAACAATATTCCCGTGGGATACGGCGGAGCCGCGGGAAAAATTTAGTCTTTACATACGAGCAAATATTGTAATATTTACAACATTTACCAACCCAGTAACAGTGCTATTTTCTACTAAGAATATGTATAACCCACCTATTTTCCCTCGATTTATAAGGAAAGTACACGTCAGCTCATAAAATAGCTACAAGGAGAGATTATATTGCTTAGAAAATCTTCTTTAAAAATATTTCCAAGCGAGAAATAGTTTCTTGTAAAAGAATTCGCGTTCCCGTGACTCGGCTTTTGCTCTTAAAGATTACTTACGTAAGGAAAATTGAAAAGTATTCAACTTTATTTTCAATAAACGTTAGAAAATATGTCACGTAATTTGAACTAATTTACACTGCGATTTTTGCCGCGGTAATTCCTATTTTTACCCAACTGGAAAAGAAGGGAGGGTCATGTTTTGATATTGTGATTTTTTTTTGTGTAAAGTAGGCTTTTAGGGTGATACAAAACATGAAGTCTAAGAAAAATTATAGGTCTTAGACGAAAATTCAATTCGAAATGTTACCGGCCATGACTTAATAAGGATCACTATAGTCCAGTAAGAAATGAGTGATGACAGTAGATACCGTTCCAGTAAGAGAAGAAGAAGCGTCGTGAAGAAGGTCTGCGACTAGAAGTCCATAGCCTTTGTTGTATTTTTTATAAAGGGAAATTGATTCCCTTTAATATCACGTAACATACAACATTTCGCACAAGGTAAATATTTTTAATATACGCTATCGCATAATAATATTCTCAGGCATTTTGCTTGCAAATTTCGCTCGAGCGTGTTATGTAGTGTATTAGCATATCGATGGCTCGGAAATAGCATAATAAAAATGCACACTAGAATTATTCTGGAGATTTATTGCTACATCCATAAGCTTTGATGTATCGTTGTCTACTGATTTATGGACGAATTTTAATACACACTCAAAACATAATCTAGTGAAGCAAACAATAAATTTCCTTGTAAATATTTCATGTATGAAAATCGTTTATCTGTGGAAAATACAAAGACTGAAATGAGTAATATTTTATTTAATAAGAAAATATGAGCTAACTAGCTGTCCCGACACACGTTGTTTGTTTTAAATATGAACTGTAATGAATAAATAACTACACCTTTATTGCAAACTACACCTACTCCTACAACCTACACCTTTTCCAATATTTCTCACCGTTTAAACCTTCGACTAACTACCACAACAGTTTCAAGACCAAAATTAGCCAAATCGGTCCAGCCGTTCTAGAGTTTTAACGATATATTAGAATTGAAATTAATTTTCATAAATAAGAAGAAGATTATGAACCTAATGCATAAAATATACTGCTGCTCAAAGATGTATCATACTGCTACTGCTCTACTAAAACTTATCTGCTAGAGCTATCGTTAAATCCGATAATTTGAAATCTCATAAAAGTTAATTAAAATAACCTAACCAAGAGCATGTCAGGATATGTCTAAGGAGGGTTCCGTAACTATAACCGCGTAATATGCTTTTTTTTAATTACTCCAAAAGTTTCTGTCTGATTTGGTTCACAATAATATAGTACAAAATGCTGGGGGGGGGGGGACCAACTTACAAACTACTTTGGACTACTATTATTACTATTACGATTACTCGAAAATGGTCAACTTTATAATAAAGTAACGTATGAAACCTTTCCTTTATTGTAAAAGACCTATTCTACGATACCCCACACGATGGGGTAGAGTGAAAAAATATTTTTCATCCCCACTTCACATGTATGGAGAGCCACCCCTAAAATATAAAATAATTATTTATTTATGATCCCAAAACTGTGATCTATACACAATCTATAACTGTACCAAATTTCATCAATTTATATTCATAATTACAGGAGCTACAGGCGCGGACAGACAGACAGACAGACAGAGCGAAACTATAAGGGCTTAAGGAACCAAAAAAAAGAGACGTAGAAAAGGCTATTTATTATTCAAAACATTTGATAGGCATTATTCTGATAAGCAAGAAAAACTATTTTTGGCTCTTATACACATCTGTTTTCACCACAGAATAGAAATGTTTAGACAAACCATGATCGTAGTTAAATATTTTTTTTTTAAAGCCAGGCCTAGAGGCACATAATACTTGTTACTATATATTATAATACTTGTTAATTCACATAATTGAAAGAGTTGTTTGACGCAAGATAGCTTTGTCGACGACGTTCAATATACAGAGGGTCGATGTTTATCATTTCCAATATTATATTCTAAAATGAAACCCATAATTCAAAAATCAAATTTTACGCGTCTTTTTTATTTATTTTTTCTTTCTTCTCAATTTTTTTTTAATTTGTGTATTCAATTAATTTTTTTTTATAGTTTTTATGTAGCTAATAAGCTGTTTTATCCTACTAATGATATAAATGTGAAAGTTTGTAAGGATGTATAGATGGATGGATGGATGCATGTTTGTTCCTCTTTCACCCAAAAACAACTGAACGGATTTTAGTGAAAATTAGTATGGTAGGAGTTTGGGCTCTGGATTAAAACATAGACTTTTTATCCCGAAAAAGTAGTGTTCCTGAGGGATAGGTACTTCATACTGTATTTACGCGGGCGGAGCCGCGGGCAACAGCTGTTATTATTATATTAAAAACTGTCGCTAACTACGCAAACGAATTCGTAGTACAAGATAGAAAAATACATACATACATACATATAATCACGCCTTTTTCCCGCAAAGGGTTAGGCAGAGACCACTTTTTGCCACTTGCTACGATCCTTACATACTCGTTTCGCTTAGTTCACTTTCATTCTTACCACCCATTCGTCCTCTTACATTCAACGTAGCGAAGCGGCTCTCCATGGTCCGCTTTTCACCTCCGCGAGAAACGAGACGTGATGGGTGGTGAACCACATCGCCGCCATTTTGGATAATTAAATTATTTTTATGATTATCCATTGCGTTTCCACGAATTGGTGGAGAGGGTAGGAATAGGGAAAGGGAAGGATAGGTGGTGTGGAACGGAAGATTGGTAAGTTAGAGTGGGAAATAGGAAATGTAGGATATTACCGCCCAGGAGGGCAAGGGATAGGACAGTAATAGCTAGGGAAGCCGGGGTCGTATACCCGTATACTATACCACAACTACCGGACAGGTAAGTTGGGATGAGTATCCCATGATATATATAGATAGAAAAATAAAAAGGAAATATAAAAATTTAAGCATACGGTCTACAAAATCTGCGGTCTATCTTATGGCAGCTACTCTACAGATAGTAGAAAAACATATATTTTTATACAGTTATTCAACGAGATGTAACATTCAAAAATATTTTCAAAATTCACAGAAAAATATTATTAGAGAAATGTTTTCAGTTAGAAGCAAAAACTACGGCCCTACGCGTGGTTCCCTATTTTTTCGCATAAAATCATAATATGTCATAATTTTACTTGGCATAATTTCATTTGACCTAATAGTAGTTTCGCATAATATTCATTTGTCATAACTTTCTTAGCATAATTTTTTTTCGCATAATATTAAAAAGCATAAATATATTTACGCATAATTATATTTAAGCATATTATTATATTTACGCTTACATCTTTGTAGCATTTTTTTTCACATACTAATGAATGATAAATTCTACTGGGTGTGCGAGTTAAGACAAAATAACAATTATAATTGTAATTTTCGACTGATTACGAAATTAAACTCGGACAAAAAACACGAACTGCTATCTAAAAACATGCCGAGCTAATTATCTTAAACATGTTAGCGGCTTACGGGTGGCCCAAGGGCCACCCCGCCGCAACTTAACCTACTGTTACACATGTTACACTAGGTATATGAGTGTAATACCTGCTTTTAATGTTTTATAAATATGCGTTTAATTACCTTAACCGTGTTTTCATTATGTCGTTCCATTTTATGCATATTTGTGCCTTGTGACAGAATGCCTTGAATTTATTATGACAAAAAATATGCCTAACGAGTTTATGCCGAAAACCAATTATGCCAAAGTATTATATGACAAGAAAAATTGTGCCTTACGAGTTATGCCTCATTAAATTAGGACAAACAATATTAGTCTAAATGATATTTATGCCTAATGATGTAGTATGCCAAGAAATCATTATGCCAAAGTATTATTATGCGTAGTAAAATTATGCCAAGTGAGGTAAGCCAAATGAAATTATGACAAATAAAATTATGCAAAAGAAGAGCATCCCCCTACACGTTTCATAAAACTAGCTATAAATATTCAAAAATTAAATTTAAATTACTTTTTTTTACATACATAAAACATCGACTTTACCTGTATTTTACATATATTTAGATTTTAGTATATACCCTGTATATGACTTATCAACAATTATGCTGGTTAATTTAGGGCTTCTTTTGCCAACTACTTTAAGTAATTATAGCTTAGCAGGAAACATAAAAATTAGACTTTTTTCGCATCAATCCGTTACTTCGGTCTATACCACGAGAGTAGTATCATTTTAATAATTAATCGTAAACATAATATTCATGACGCCTTAGGTGTTTAAAAACAAGCCCTATCTCTTCTACTGTGTAATTTCTTTATGTAAATGTTACTACTTAAATATTTGATTGATTTATTATGACTTTCGTTGTGGGCTTACTCAACAACAAAGCTATGATAGGCTGCGATTAGCATTTCTTAATGAAGCCCTATCTCGTGCCACTATTTACAATTGGTTTAACGAGTTTAAGCGTGGACGTAGCAATCTCAATGATGATCCGCGTGAGGGACGTCATTTAACAGCGACTAACATCAGTGCTGTGCGACGCATGATAGAGGAAGATAAGAGAGTGACCTATCAGCAGATACGGGCAAGCCTAGGCATTGGTATGAGTCAAGTTCAAAAAATATTACATGAACACTTAGGCGTCAGGAAGCTTTGTACCAGATGGATTCCCCATACTTTAACCAACGACTAGAAACACCTACGCATGGACTGGTGTCGCCAAATGTTAGATAAGTTCAACGGCGGTGACTTAAATGCTGTATTTGACATCGTCACAAGTGATGAAAGCTGGATATATTGCTACGAACCCGAAAACAAAAGACAATCAGCTCAGTGGCTGTTTCCTTTCGAGGATCGGCCAACTAAGGTAAAGAAAGGAAGAAGTCAAGGAAAAAAGATGATCGCCTCATTGTGTCAGTTGTGCTAGAAGATGGAAGGACAGTTACTGCAGACTGGTATGTCAATCGCTGTTTGCCTGTTGTCTAGGAAAAAAATCGATAGCAGCGCCCTCGAAGCAGGATCCTCCTTCACCACGACAATGCTTTAGCGCACTCCGCAAAAGGGATTGTTGAATATTTGACTATAGCAGGTGTCAAGAGTCATACAGTCCTGATCTGGCGCCCTGCGACTTTAATTTTTTCGCAGAACTAAAGATAAAATTCAAGGTATTCGCTTTACGAGCCCTGAAGATGCGGTGAAAGCGTACGAAAATGCCATAGAAGAGACCCCTAAGGAAGAATAGGCCCACTGCTTTTCTCAGTGGTTCCATCGAATGCGACGATGTGTAGAGAGGAAAGTAATCTCCGTAGATTACTTCGAAAAACAATAAAAGTATTGGTAACTTTGTACATTAAGCCGTTTTTCATTTTCTAAACATTTTCAGAGTTACCTAAGGTATGAAGCTTATATAAATTTCTATTTTCTGAAAAAAGATTTTATGAATTCGTTTTTGTTTGTTAAGACTTTTATAATTTTTAAACGTTTTTAAGATCAACAGAAATGTTTTTCAATTAAAAACTAAAAAAAAAACCTAAAATACTTTGGGGTTTTTTTACAAAAGTATTTTACAACGTTAAAAATAATAAGTTAATCCTCTGTTATCTCCCAATTAACATTTTGGTAATAAGAATAAGCGCTAAATGAGCTACTTAAGAGAAACTTAAAAACCTAAGCGCGCTATAACTATCTTATAACCCTCGATTGGGCCCACAATTTTAGAGCTTAAAGTGACATAATAGTTGTAGAAAAGTGATAAAAAGGTGGGAATAAAGAGTAACAATAGTGCTATTGAAGTAGTATTCACCATTTTAGGTGTATTATAAGCTATACACAGGTTACAACTGCACCCTTTAGTAATAAATAATAATTTATAAAATTCACTCAATTACCTTTTTTAACAACATATGAGTGCTCCTACGATACTATTTATATCTCGATTGTATATTGTGCATAATAAGTAGTAATAAATATCACCCAAAGTTTTTTTCACTTTACGTTTCTATTATCATCAAAAATGATAAAATATAATAGCAGTGCGCATATTCATGGCCGACAATCATGGCCGACATCAATTATTAATTTTATACATTATCGGTTTCATAATTATGAATTCTCCCTGCGGTGATAAATATTCTGTGATAATATATACTAGTTTTCATCTCAATTTTGAAGCGCCTCAAAAATAAACAACATTTCATATTATTAGGTAAAATAAATCACTGCCACGGCATTTTTTTTTTATTTTAGTTGTGATTGTAAATAACAATTCTCAGTACGTCTATGTATATTTTAATTGAAAACAGTAAATAATGTAAATCAATAAGTCGGAAAATAATATTTTAACCATAAATTTACTTTTAAAATTTTATAGGTTATATTTATTTAATGGCGTAAAATCTACATTACCTAAGGTTCCTGATAACTCTTTTATTCCTAATGCAGTGTTAAAAAAACTATAGCTAGCTTTTTAATGCTACTTGGACTTTTATAATGCGGGAGTAAATCTGGGGGCACGGTAGTGCCCCCATGCCAAGACGTCAAGCGAAGCGCAAGGGCACTACCAAACCACCTTTTCTCGAAGCGTTTCATCGATTTTTTGAACACTCATAACTTGAGTTTGGATTGTACCAGATAAATGAAACTTTCAGGATTTGTTCCCATCAGCGGTCTCATTAAACATGTAAAGTTTCGATTACTTACGTCTTATACTTTAGATTTTATTGATATATAAAAACCCCTGATTCCGTCACTGACTCACTGATCATCAACAAAATTATATCGTACTTCCGGATGTTCTCGAAAGCTGATATTTGTTACGTAAGATTGTATTAGTACACAACCAACATAAAAATTCTCAAAATTGGAACTTTCATCTTCCAACCCCTTAAACAAGGGAGTTAAAGTTAATTATCTGTGAAAGCGCCATCTATCGCGTTATTATGAACTATATACGTTATGTTGTCGTTCATCGCTAGGCTTGTAAACTAATTGACTAATATTGATTGAAATAATTATTTCCCGAATATTCTAAATTTGAACGGAAAATTTAACATATATGCAACATTCATTTAATTATGTTAAGAATTATTAAGTCTCATATAAACTTTTATCCTTCAACCAACAAATTTAGCTAGAGGCCTGAAAATTGTTGTTGTTATTAGGGATCCGATAATAACAATAAAATTTAATAAAATAACCATGTACCTACCTATCCCTTTATTAACAACAAAAACACAATATTTTTTTTAATCTTTATCGACATAATAATAAATAATTAGGTATTTAAATATTACGTCAATTAGATTCCAATTCAAGCGGCGAACAAACACATGACTAACATAATTCATAATGTACAAGATAGATGTCACTTTTACACAAAACTATAAAAATATTATGATTTATCATTAAAACGATTAATAATAATTAACTAAGGGAATGAAATAATAAAAAAAAACTATGTATCAAATTACAGTTAGGTACATACTTTTTAGTATGATCAAAATATTTACAGTATCCGAGTAACTTAGAATATAGATAATAAAATCTAGTAAAAGCACCACCTAGCATAGCTTATAAACAATAATCAATTATAAATGGGCATTCAAGTAGTACTTACTGCTACCGACAGATGTCAGTACTTCGACTCCTAACAGTTCTTTATTACATAAGTCATAAGACATCATAGAACGTGAGTAAAATTTTTTACCCTAAAAGATTCGGATAGTTGTTTGTAGTAACTAGTACCTGGGAGACGGGAGTCATGCTCAGGAGTGACCCGGGAGATTGAGCTTTGCTCGGATTTTAAACAATAGTACGGAAGAAGAAAAAATTATAAAAGGAATAACCTAACCAAAAGCACGTCAGTACATGTCTAAGGAAGGTTCCGTAACTATAAACGCGTAAGGTATTTAATAATAATAATAATATAATAATATCTATGGACGATTCACACCACGTCAATCTGATCCAGTGGTAAGTTCTCAAAGAACTTGTGTTACGGGTACCAGACAACGGAAATATATTATTTTAATACTTTTATATTATACATATATTTAAGATTTTTATTATATTTAATACTAGCGACCCGCCCCGGCTTCGCACGGGTACAATACTGATACTTATACTACAGAATGTCACCCACTTCACAACGGGCCGAGCAGCAGAAATTTTAATTTCGCCATAACTTCAAAACCAAACGTCCAATTTTAATCATTCAAAGACCAAATATTATCTACATTAACTGTACTTAGTGATTAAATAATTTATTTTGATAAGGATTAATACCATGAGTATGTACGCGTTTAAATGTAGTCCAAAAAAAATTCAAGATTTCTAAATAAAAAAATGATTGTTGTGCCTCACTCGACATAGATAGGTATAGTGTATGGCGGACTTTTTTGTAGATATTTATAAGATCTACAATTAATTACAACATTATATGGTTCTATCTTTTATAGTTCAGGCAGCGTACGCAAAATAAGTAACTTTTCTGGTTGATTTTTTACACCTTGTATTCGAAAAACCCAAATATCTTACGGAACCCTATTTTTTCCAAAATAAAATTTAGCCTATGTTATTCGTGGATAACGTAGCTTTCGAATGGTGAAAGAATTTTTGAAATCGGTCCAGTACTTTTTGAGCCTATTCATTACAAACAAACAAACAAACATACAAACAAAGTTTTCCTCTTTATAATATTAGTGTAGACACATCCATGACCCAGGAACACAGAAAAACTTTTTGTTCCTTCGGCGGGATTTTAACCCGCGACCCCCGATTTACTAAATATTTATTTAAATTACTATAAATATTTATTTAAATTACTTCAAAAGCTATTGTCCGATTAGTTCAAATAATTTTCCGAAAGAATAAGTAACGACCACTGTGGCGCAGTGGTGAGCGCGTTTGCACTCAAGCCGGAGGTCGCGGGTTCGAATCCCGCCAGGGAACAAAAAAGTCTTATTATTTAGTATGATGCAAAGGGAGGGGAGGGGGCGGGGTGACTTGTAAACCACTTTAGATGCCAGTTACTCCAAATTGTTGACTTTGTAAAAAAGTAATGTATGAAACCTTGCCTTTATTTTAAAAGACACACATTAATGGCTTACAATGAAAAAATATTTTTCATCCCCACTTCACATGTATGAAGCCCCTGAAATATAAAATAAGTATTTTATGATGCCAAAACTGACATTTAAGTTACATATTACATAACTGTTCCAAATTTCATCAATTTATATTCATAACTAGCTGTTGCCCGCGGTTCCGCTCGCGTAAATACAGTATCCCACTTTTTCAGAATAAAAAATTGCCTATGTTCTAATCCAGAGCCTAAACTACTACTGTATAGTGCGATTCAAATGAGAATAGGATCGAGTCGGCGCCATATTGTGACGTCATAGCTGTCAATTTTACCCAATTGGGTACCTAATTATGTAGGGTGGGCAAAAAAAGTTTTTTTCTTTTAATATAATAATTTATTTACAAAATTGAGTGAAAAAATGTAATCTGAATCTAGCTCTTCAATTTCGCTCATCTCTGTATTACTGTCCGAGTAGTCATCGTCGTCTATGTTACACAGCGCCTCGTTTACTCATTTTCGAGCAAAATGAGTATGACAATAACAAAAACAGTATAATTTTGGCAAGTTGCCTTGCACCAACAATGAAAAACAAAATGTTAATTTATGATTTTAAAAACGAATTATGAATATATTGTATTATTATAATTAAATGTTTAGATAATTTAACGTTTTTATTTAAATTCGATGTAAGACTATTATTCCTCTTCTTTTATTTATGGCGATCGCGGTTGCAAAGGTTTTGCACCATTCTGCTAGTGTCGAGTATTTATAGAATTATTTCGACTATTATTATTGGCAAATAAGTTTTTCTGCTAACCATACTTTTCAAGTGACATTTGACAGATAGAGGTCATTGACGTTCCTATTCTCATTTGAATCGCATTATATCAAATTTCTTCTTCCGTTCAGTAGTTTTTCGTGAAAGAGTTACAAACATCCATCCATTCTCACAAACATTCACATTTGTAATATTAGTAGGATAACAGAAGCTGAAACAACAGACAGACGGAGACGGACGGACGGACACAGTAAATTTATAAGGTTTCCTCGAGTATTACGAAACCCATAACATAGATTAATAAAAAATATAGAATTAAAAAAAAAAAACGTCTGACTGGGATTTGAACCCGCGATCATCAGTTTGCCATTAACGCAAAGTCTGTCGCTTAGTAGCTGTAATACTGAAAGCCGTTTCCGAGAATCTCAATTCATATTTACAAGATTTGCTTGTTCGAAGTACTATCAGATAATGAAAATTTGTATTGTAACTTGTATTACGTACGTTGCAATATATTAAAGTTATAACCTAACCGAGAGCATGTCAGGACATGTCTAAGGAGGGTTCCCTAACTATAAACGCGCAATATCCTCTTTTTAATTACTCCAAAAGAAAAGTAACTATCCGATTTGGTTCACAATAATTTTCTTAAAGAGTTTTTACCAAGTTTCTATTTCATATTATAGTTTAAAAATGCTAGGGAGGGGGGACCAACTTACAAACTACTTTGGTGGCCGATTACTCGAAAATGGTCAACTTTATAAAAAAGTAACGTATGAAACCTTGCCTTTATTTTAAAAGACCTATTTTATGATACCCCACACGATGGGGTAGAGTAAAAAAATATTTTTCATCCCCACTTCACATGTATGGAGAGCCACCCTTAAAATATAAAATTATTATTTTTTTATAATCCCAAAACCGTGATCTATATACAGTCTATAACTGTACCAAATTTCATTAATTTATATTCATAATTACAGGAGCTAGAGGCGCGGACAGACAGACAGACAGATGGACAGAGCGAAACTATAAGGGTTCCTTAAGTACTACGGAACCCTTAAAAAAGGCAAAGAGAGATTGGGCAGAAAAAAAGCGTCTCTGTTGTGAAAGAAATACACCCAAAAAAAAGAAAAAGAAAATAACAATTTTCTGTTATAACAACTTACAAAAAGAAGTGAAATCCCACCAAAAACATTTTCATGTAAAAAAATTATGCCAAGACGATACCATAACTGTCAAAAAGTTATGAAATCTCATGTAAAACCAAGCTTCTTACCCTACACGCCTTAACTCTGCAAGCGTAACTTCACAAACTCTACACCTTAGTCATTTTATGTGGCTTGGCCATTTCGTTATTATAAGAGAGTATAATAATATAATAATAATAATAATAATAATATCTATGGACGCTTCACACAACGTCAATCTGATCCCGTGGTAAGTTCTCGAAGAACTTGTGTTACGGATACCAGACAACGGAAATACATTTAATACGTTTATGCTATACACATATTTAAGATTTTTATTATATTATACACATATTTAATACACATCCATGACCCAGGAACACAGAAAAGCTTTTTGTTCCTTCGGCGGGATTTGAACCCGCGACCCCCGGCTAGAGCACCAACACGCTCAACCAACTGAGCCACAGAGGTACAGTGTACAGACAATAGAAAAACAGTCGATTATAAATTTTTCTCCTTACGGCTAAGTGAATGTAGCGAAATGGCCAGGCCACATAAAATGACTAAGGTGTAGAGTTTGTGAAGTTACGCTTGCAGAGTTAAGGCGTGTAGGGTAAGAAGCTTGGTTTTACATGAGATTTCATAACTTTTTGACAGTTATGGTATCGTCTTGGCATAATTTTTTTACATGAAAATGTTTTTGGTGGGATCCTATTATACAACCTGTAATGATTTAAAGGTGGTTTCTGACACTTGCAGCTCTATAATACCTATAGTTATACACTACAAATACACTACAAATAGTTATCACTACTATAACTTTCTTTTAGCTCTTAGGGCTCCATAGAACTCGTTAGGTGGTACAAGGTATTGACTAACTCCTTTTAAGAACTTTAACCGTTTGTAAGTATTATCAGACACCTTACAATTGGTGCTAGTGTTTTACGTTTCCTAAAGATTTAAGAGTAAATTATACAAAAGTTCTGACAAACTCCACGTTAGCACCTTAAGTTATATATTTTTCCTTTATCTCTATTATGCCTCTTGAAACTTTAATTATTTATTCCTAACGCCGCAGTAGAGTCCAAAGCTATTGTCGAAGCTCTTATATGTCGTTTATAATACTTTAAGTGTCAAAAAAGGTTTCCCTTAGCGCCAAAATGTTAGTTGGGCTGTTTATAAACTCCAAAACTTAAATGCATAAATTATTATTGTCGTTATAAAGAATACAAATATCAATTTCAAAACTTGTAAACTTTATTACATAAAACCACGGATACACTGCCAAATTGTTTTTGTATTGAAGTAATAATGGCAAAATATTTGGAGTTATTAACTATAAGTAGGTCGGTGACGCGGTGACGTGGTGACGCTCTATCATTTCCATTAGCGACACGTCACACGTATAATGTTAGACGCGTCACCTACACCTACTTGTCACCCCAAACCACCTATTTACTGAGTGACAACTTATAGGGGGAACTATCAACTTGTTGGCACATAATTATTATTTGTAAGTCATACATATTACCAATACGTGAAGCGAAAACTTTCAGTACAGTTTTACGAGAATTGTGCAAAGTGTGTGAAATTTGGCCGCTAAATTAAAGTTTATGTGGAGAAAGGTGTGTAGAAAGCTAATATTTAGAAATACATCAAATTAGTAAAAATAACAACACAAATGGCACTACCTCAGATTACTTACACACACTTACAGCCGCACTCAGAGATATTTAATGCTTAATTAAAGGGTTACTTTTGGGCATAGATATATAATATTAAAAAGAGGTAGATATGTTATAAACGCGTAAAAATGAAGACTCAAATTGGCCCGAGTCGGGCCAATTTTGGTTAGTGTGCTCCGCGAGTAATAGCGTGTTCTGTGTTACTATGCGACGTTGACACATTGACACGCGTCCCATGTCAATGTGTGTCGTGGCACAGAAATATTGTCAGTTTTGTAAGGATATAACATAATAAGCTTTTGGGTTACTTAGTAAAGGTTTTGATATTAAGTAAATATATTTTCTGTCAAAATCTCGACTACAGTGCCACCAACTTATCTGTTCAGTAGCCGGGGTCAGTAGTGTCGCGTTTAGTATTGCTAAATCGCGCATCACTTTTTAGTGGTTTCGGCATGATAATTATACTTTTAAGAATAAATAAGACTTAAAACACACAGAGCAGTCGTACTTCAAAACTGACATTTCACAAAATGGCAGCTGTAGTTCCAATTTTGTCTACTTAAGTAAGTCTTTTTGGTATTACATAAATGTATCTGAGTGTGGCCGTAAGTGCGTTTGATTTTGGTTTGATTGATACAATTTTGTTACAGGTTGACGTTTGCCAATCTGTCAATGCATTTATTTTTTCTACCGAGGCAAAATAACCCTTATAGTTCAAACTTAAAAATTATATGAATTTTAATGGGCGAATATTATTTACATCTACGAGTATATCTACAATATATATAAACTAGCGACCCGCCCCGGCTTCGCACGGGTACAATAGTATGTATCTGTATAATCTATGGGTACAATACTGATACTAATACTGAGGGTACCTTACTCATAGATCTAAACTCCCCTCCCGCACGCGTACCCCCGCCTTGGTGACGCCCACTTCGCAACGGGCCGTGCAGCAGAAATCGTAATATTTTAATTTCGCCATAACTTCAAAACCAAACGTCCAATTTTAATCATTCAAAGACCAAATATTATCTACATAAACTGTACTTAGTGATGAAATAATTTATTTTGATAAGGATTAATAGCATGAATAAAATAAACGCGTTTAAATGTAGTCCAAAAAAAATTCAAGATTTCTAAATAAAAAAATGGTTGTTGTGCCTCACTCGAAATAGATAGGTATAGTGTGTCGCGGACTTTTTTGTAGATATTTATAAGATCTATAATTAATTAGAACATTTTACGGTTCTATCTTTTATAGTTTAGGCAGCGAACGCAAAATAAGTAACTTTTCTGGTTGATTTTGTACACCTTGTGTCCGAAAAACCCAAATATCTTACGGAACCCTATTTTTTTCCAAAATAAAATTTAGCCTATGTTACTCGTGGATAATGTAGCTTTCGAATGGTGAAAGAATTTTTGAAATCGGTCCAGTACTTTTTGAGCCTATTCATTACAAACAAACAAACAAACAAACAAACAAACAAACAAACAAACATACAAACAAAGTTTTCCTCTTTATAATATTAGTGTAGATGAAAGTCGTGTTACTTAAAACTATATTTTATAACTCAAGAACGGCTGAACCGAGTAGGCTGAAGATTGATAGGGAGGTATCTTAAAATCAAGAGAAGGACATAGGATACTTTTTATCCCATTCCCGGACGACTCAATACTCGAGAACGGCTGGACCGATTTGGCTAATTTTGGTCTTGAAAAAGTTCACTTTACTGAATCAACTGACTTAACTCTATACTTATTGCACTGACGATTTACTAGGCTAGGACTTTTACTTGACTTTGGACTTGATAATAAAAATAAACTTTGTTGAAAACTGCAATGAAAATTCTATTTTCCCGCCTTTTAACTTGACATAAACAATATTATTAAAAGTCAAACTTCATATGAAAATAATAAAAAACTTCTGTATTACTTACTTTCCTATTCTTCCATTCATTTCATTAAGTAGCTACCGGATATCTCATTTTTCTTCCAAATTTATTGCGGAGGAAAAACTTTTTTGGCAAACTCAACTACGCCATTTACCTTCATGATAATAGCATTTACACAAAAGTTGGTATTTATTTGTGATTTCAAATTCACAATACGTTGATTCGTTAATTAGAAAACTAGTTTAAAAAAATACAATATAGCTAATTGTTGAAATAATCCATTGTATTTATGATAATAGTAGAAGGTGTTAATTTTTAAATACTACATTAGAAACTTTAGCTAATTAAGTACACAATATTTTGAGATTAAAATACCACCTCGTAGCAAGTAGAAACTGAAAATTAAGAGGAAGTTACAGAAAACATTTGTGAATTACAAAACTTTAAAACGAAAACTATCACAAACGATTTGAAAAGAAAAATACCAGTATATTATTATAAACAAGCTTTTGCCTGCGGCTCCGCCCGTATAAATATACATCAGTGGCGAGGGGTTCCTATAACTCCATTCCTATCGGCTTCACTTACCACATGGGCGTAGCCAGGATTTAGTTTCGGGGGGGGTTCAAGAAAATAAACGTACATTACTTTCGGGGGGGGGGGGTTTGTGTTTCAAGAAAGAAAAACTAAAAGTACATTAAATACTAGTCTTTAACCTATTAAAAGCCATGGGCTCATTAGCTAATGGGCCCTCATTTTCTTTCGTTTTTACCCCTTTCAGCTTTAAACCCTGAAAGACTGTGAATTGCGAAAAAATACAAATATCAATAGCCTAAAGCTGAACGTCGATACTGAATTTTATAATATGTTCTTTAAGCCAAACACGAGCGAGCGAAGCGAGCGAGCAAATTTTTTTCCTATTTTACAGGTTAAAAATCTGTTCAAACGTGTAGCTAAAACAGTAAATAACGGTGAAATTTAGAAAAATACCATACAGTCGACCAGTTAAAACAGAACATCGGTTCTGAATAATTGAATATATTTTTCATATGAAACGCGAGCGAGCGAAGCGAGCGAGCAAATTTTTTTCCTAGTTAATAGATTAAATCTGTTCAAACTTTAAGCCCTAAAAGATAGAGTGATTTTGTAATTTCAATTTAAGTAAAATTTACGTAATTTATAGATGACAAAATTAAGTTACGTTTGTCATATAATACTTATTTCATACTTTTTTCGTCGTACATAATTACAAAATTTTTGATCAGTGACGTGCCCAAATTATGTCAAAATATTGTGTATAGGTTCGAGGATTCGATGGCACGCGTGCCATAGGTTCACGATTCCTGTTTAGGCTATTGATTTTATTGTTTTTTATTAGTACAACAGTTTTTCAGGGTTTAAAGTTTAAACAGATTTTACAGGCAAAGGAGTAAAAAACATTTTCTCGCATTCTCAGTTTCAACGCATTTAACATAAACACATACTTATAGTACAAATTAGTATCAAAGTTCTGTTTTAGGCTGTTGATTTTTTTTTTAATTACCTTAAAAAATCATCTTTCAGATAGGGTTACTGGGATATATAGGGCAAAATATGTGAATTGTCCTCGGGCGCAAAATTTCTAAATACGCCTCTGTATATGGGTCAGATCTCTGTATATATTATACCAGCCGGCCCATTTCGGGGGGGGTTTGAACCCCCTAAACCCCCCCCCCTGGCTACGCCCATGACTTACCACCTACCTTTTGAAAACCCTCATCCAAATATCTACCTATTATACAGGCTAGGGCTTCCTTATGAAGGAGAACCAGCCTTCGCCACTGATATACTTAGTATCCCTCGCGAACACTGTAATTTTTATCAAATTTTAACAAAATCCGTCCATCCATACATCCATACTCACAAACTTTCACATTTATAATAGTATTAGGATAAAAAATACTAAAGCAGTAAAACCTATTTATTACTCAAATATTAACTTGGCTACAAAAATTAAAAGTTTGATCTTTCCACTGGGACAAATTTACACTCTCTGCACAATTTCATTATATTAAGAGGAAGAAAATTGAAAGCGTCAGAACATTCGTGCTTCCCGGCTATGGAGACGGGAACAAATTGTTTAATATCTTACATTTTAATAATAGTTTAAGCGTATAAAGTTTTTAAATGGTAAGTACGAAAGTTTAAAATGTGTGCTAAATATATTATAGTAAAGCAAAGTACTCTACTAGTGACAGTTGACACCCGTAAATAATAAGGATCCTCCAAGCATAATCCACGGACCACGACACACGCGAGAGAGTCGAGAAGGTGGCATACAGTAGGTACTAAGTACCATCGACAAAGTTCCTGCTCGACCAGTTTCATAATTTTGTCCTTGCACTATGACGCCTCAAAATATTTAAACACAAAGGAAGTGACCGCACCGATTACAGACGTGGTTGAACTCTTTTTACAAGCCCATCCGACGCATGGATCATCTTTCTTGTTAGAAAATCAGGTAATCAGCCTGCATTGTCCTAACCATATGTACTTGGAAACATCAAACAACATTTCTTGTTTTCCAATGCGGAAATCGAACCCACGACCTCCGAGTTGAGAGCCAAGCTCTAACCACTAGACCACGGAGGCTGAGGCAAATCCAATACCGCGGCCTTAAAGTGCACTTGTAGGCAAAAATCATATATGATTGACATTATTGACTTGATTTGATTGATTGACTAATGACGGTCATAATTTGCAGGATGCCATACCAGCAGGCTTAGCATGCGCATAGAAGAAACACCGAAGAATAGAAAGTTTGACAGATTGAAGAAACATTTATATCATTTGGAACAAAATAGGTCTTATTATAAGGTAGCAGGGTCGATGTATCGTCGTTATGAGAAATAACATTTCTTTTCTTCCCGAGCATGAGCTTACTAAATGGCCTCTTTTGACAGCTAAAGTAGAAACGTTCTCTTAATTTAATGTCAAAAAGTCCTACAGTAATGTCAACCACTCCACATCATGGCGGTCCTAGACAAAAAGTTTCTTTACCTTGAGCATATACTTGTTCGCTTTTGACAGAAGATTTCCCGTTCATTTTAAAAATATGGCTGTTTAGAAATGTTGACTTCTATTGACGACCTTGTTATCATGGATTAAGAACTATTTTGCAACGAACTGTTTTGGATAGAATATTTCTTCTTTAAATGAATTTCTATGGATCGCCATGCTAAGCCTGCTGGCAGGATGGCTTCAAAGACGAGTATGGCTGCATATTCTTTTTGTCTCTTTAAAGTACAAAATTACGAAGTATCTAAGCAATTATTATACATAGTTTTATTATACTCTGTCCATTCTGTATCATAGATCATAGGATCTAGCTAGTAATAGCTGATCTACGTTCAAATCACCCGCAAAAGGCCTAGGATAATGGAGTTACCAACACTAGCATACAAATGAATAGTTATGTCCGCAGGAAAATCTATACCCGCAACTACGTTACTCGCCTGTGTATCAGAGGCTTAAGGCTTGCAGCTGTCACAGACGCCATAAAAACAATGTTACAAGCTTTGTTGTAAGCAACTTTTGGAATAAAGTTCGTTTATTCTTAAGTGTTGCTACGTTTTATACCTTTGTTTGATACAAGCTGGTACCCAGGACTTACATTTGTGAAATAAATATTAGTCTATTACTAATATTATAAAGAGGAAAAGTTTGTTTGTATTTTTATTTGTTTTTACGTTTGTTTGTTTGTTTGTATTGAGGAGGCGGATGAAATTTGGCAGAGATATATAGTATACCACGGGGAAGGACATAGGCTACTTTTAATCGCAGAAAAATGTACGGTTTCCGCAATATTAACTTTTGCGCGCACGAAGAATAGTATTTATCGTGAAAGTGAAAATAAAACAACAGTTGTTGTTTTATTTTTTGTATGCTAAAATGCTAAAGGTTACATTGATCTTAAAGAGATATTTCCTCAAGAATAACCTTCAGTGTTTTCATGTTTTATGTTACAGAAACAACTGTTTTAGTGAGTTGTTTATATGACAACATACCACACGTATTTTATGTTAATACGGTGTAATAAGAATGATATATTGTTATAGGAGCTTAGCTAGATAAGTAATTGTCTTATTTCCTTCCCCCTTTCTTCATAAATTAACTAACATAAGTAGATTACTGCGTAAATAACGTAAAGTGTGGTAGTCTTACCAGGAAAACAGAGACGTCCTATAGTGTACACGATGTATGTAAAATTAAGTATTTTCAATGGTAGTAATTATAGATATTCGTTAGTTATAGGTATATTATGATGTTTGTAAAATTATGGTCAGCTCTTCAGCTTTATAATATTAGTATAGATACGAATCTATACTAATATTATAAAGCTGAAGAGTCTGTTTGTTTGTTTGTTTGTTTGAACGCACTAATCTCAGGAACTACTGGTTCCAATTGAAAAATTATTTTTGTATTGGGTAGTCCATTTATCGAGGAAGGCTTTAGGCTATATGACATCACGCTGTGAATAGGAGCGAAGAATCAGTGGAAAATGTGGAAAAAAAAGGGGAAAATTATTCCTCTTTGAGGGCTTCCGTTATTTGTTTGAACGCGCTGATCTCAGGAACTGCTAGATCGAATTGAAAAATTATATTTGTATTGTATAGTCCATTTGTTGAGGAAGGCTTTAAACTATATAACATTACGCTGCGACTAACAGGATCGAATCATCAGTGAAAAATGTTGCAAAAATGGGGAAAGTTTTGAGGGGTTCCGTTGCGTGCGCTGCATAAACGGTTCAAGTTACCCAAAAAATATGTATGAATCAATTATTCTTCTTTAAATGATCTAAAAAAATGTCCGGGACAGTATATATCTATCTTTTAAGATTGATTCACTATAACCTTTTTTATGGTAATCATATTTGGTCGAAATTAATGCAATAAGTATTGCGCCATCAGTTGACGCGGACGAAGTCGCTGTCAACAGCTAGTTATAGATATAAATTAAGCGGAATTAGGGGTTATTATCGTGTATATATCATTATGAACTATTAAATTTGTCCTTTGAAGTCTCTATGGATAGATAGGTACTAAGTACGGTCGCGCATAAATAACAATAATAATATCTATGGACGATTCACACCACGTCAATCTGGACTCATGCTAAGTATCTGAAGAACTTGTGTTACAGGTACCAGAAAACGGGAAGTATATTCAATACTTTAATACTATACACAATTATATATTTTAAGATTTTTATTACAGAAAACTTTTTGTTCCTTCGGCGGGATTCGAACCCGCGACCCCGGCTTGAGCACCAACGCGCTGAACCACTGAGCCAAAGAGGTCGTCAAATATCGAAAGGTGTAGACTGTAGACCATACACCGGTTCCGTCGGTGATCGTAGCGAAGTATCAACTACTTACAGAACCCTCTTAGGCTGGGACTAAGAGGGTTCTGTAAGTAGTTAGTCAGACTATATGCACCGGAATCCGGAAAGCCGTAGAGAATTCTGAGCATTGAAAATAGAACTCTGCGCTAATAGAATAGAGTTGAAAATTGAAGTGTCAGGTGTCGAGCTGTCATATATGACATTGACGTTTAACTCGACACTCATGTGTTCGATTTTCAACTATAATACATTAGCATAGATTTCTATTTCCAATGCTCAGAATTCTCTACGGCCTTCCGGATTCCGTTGCGTATATACCCTTACGGCCGAATAATGAAAAGTTAATCAAAATTAAGAGCTCTCCTATTCACAGACTGTCGCTCACTATTGTCGCTGTCTCTGCTAGCCAAAATGATAAGGATATCACGTGACTTGAGCGTCTCTTAATTTAACCATAGTTCCAGTCTTCGGTGGTTAGATTGTAACAAATTTGATCTTGGTTAGGTTATTTTTTCTTAGGATTGGGGCAGTCGTGACTGTTAGCCCTCATAACCCTTTTTGGTCTTTAGCCTACAATTTATAAATGTTAATTGTGATCTCCATATTTTAAACTCGAGTCAGATAATATTAGTGAATTTCCTTAATACATTGGCACTCGACGCCTAAGGGTCTTAAACTTTGAAAACTCAATAAACTTGAGTTACGACTTCTTGGGAGATTTACGCTGAAGATATTGGTTGTATTCGTTAACAGGAAAATTTCCAAGTTATTTTTATAAATATAATTATATTTTTAGAACTTTATTTCGTTTTATTGCAAATTTTAATGGGCATATTAAATTTGAGGTATGCTTTGGTAGTTTTACCTTAAAGATGGCTTAATGAAAGCTTTCGCCCAAAATTCCTTAATGATAATAAATTAGGGTAAATACTTAAGTAATGAATATCTGTATAATAGTTTTTTAATAGTTTCAATAATTATATTTCCTTTAGATAATTAATTTATCCTGTTACTATTGACTACTACTATTAATTTATCCTGTTACTATTGTTACTATTTAGATAATTAATTTATCCTGTTACTATTGACGCAAATTCAAAATAGCATCTACATCATAATAGTTTTCTAATTTGCCAATTCGTGAAAAGCCTTTTTAGACATTATATTGGCAAGTTATTAAGCCTCAAAAGCTAATAGTAATACTAATAGTAATGAAAAGGTTTCAGACATATTGTAGTTTATTTGCAACTAGCGACCAGCCCCGGCTTCGCACGGGTACAATACTGATACTAATACTACAGAATGACACCCACTTCGCAACGGGCCGTGTAGCAGAAATCGTAATATTTTAATTTCGCCATAACTTCAAAACCAAACGTCCAATTTTAATCATTCACAGACCAAATATTATCTACATAAACTGTACTTAGTGACTAAATAATTTATTTTGATAAGGATTAATAACATGAGTAAAATAAACGCGTTTAAATGTAGTCCAAAAAAATTCAAGATTTCTAAATAAAAAAATGGTTGTTGTCCCTCACTCGACATAGATAGGTATAGTGTGTCGCGGACTTTTTTGTAGATATTTATAAGATCTATAATTAATTAGAACATTATATGGTTCTATATTTTATAGTTTAGGCAGCGTACGCAAAATACGTAACTTTTCTGGTTGATTTTTTACACCTTGTGTTCGAAAAACCCAAATATCTTACGGAACCCTATTTTGTTCCAAAATAAAATTTAGCCTATATTACTCGTGGATAATGTAGCTTTCGAATGGTGAAAGAATTTTTGAAATCGGTCCAGTACGTTTTGAGCCTATTCATTACAAACAAACAAACAAACATACAAACAAAGTTTTCCTCTTTATAATATTAGTGTAGATAAGCCGCGCCGTATAAAAATATTACAGCAATGAAATTTGACTGCGTAATATTAACGTAACGTGAAAACGTAAGGCGTAGTGACAGGTCACGTAGATGTTGCTATGTTTTAATTTTAAAAATATAAACCTTTTTACAATTTCTTAAAGCATATTTTCTAATTTACTATCTAATGCAAAAGAATATCCTCTATACTTGATACTTGCACCAACAGCCTCCACGGAGCTCTGTGGTCTAGTGGTTGTGGTCGTGGGTTCGATTCCCGCATTGGAACAACAAAAAATGTTGTTTCCAAGTTTGATTAGGACAATGTAGGCTGATCACCTGATTGTCTGACAAGAATGATGATCCATGCGTCGGATGGGCATGTAAAAAGTCGGACCTGCGCCTGATCTCTCGTCAGTCGTGTCGGTTATCCGTCCCACTGGATTACGAGAGTAAAGGAAGAGAGAGTGCTCTTGAGTACACACACTTGGGAACTATAAAATTACTCTTGCGTAATGATCTCTGCCTGATCTCTCGTCAGTCGTGTCGGTTATCCGTCCCACTGGATTACGAGAGTAAAGGAAGAGAGAGTGCTCTTGAGTACACACACTTGGGAACTATAAAATTACTCTTGCGTAACTGGCCTGGTTTCAATGAAACCGGCCACCGTCACCGATATCGGTGTGGGGACTTATATTACTTGCACCTATTGATTCATGTTATTGTTGCTAGGTAGGTATAGAGTCTGAAGACATGTCGAGCAATCAGCCACTATTTTATAACTTTTAAGAAATTAATATTACATACCTAATTGCTCTTTTGTAGCAGGATATATTAATGGCAAAACTTCTTAGAAGCTCTGGCTTAAAAACAAGCCTGTGATGTGTTATTTTACCGAAAATTCTTTCAAAAAGCTAATAATTTGAGTTTTCTTTTTTGAATACAAAATACTTTGGAATCGGAAGCCGCAGCCGGCAGCCACGACCTAACACGAAGCAGGTCGACTCTAAATCATGCAATAAATTATCGAGCATGAAATATTCAAACGCCTCAACCTACGAGGGTGAGAAAAACTGAAAAATCCTCGTCTATAACGCAAGTGTTGTACCTACTGGCATCGATGTCGATGGAATAAAAATAGTCACAATATCCAAAAATCCATTCCTCTAAATTCTAAAACAAAACGCTTAATGATTAAATAACCTCTAAAGAGATATTGTAAAATAAAGTCGATGCAAAGAAACAAAATAAAAAAAATAGATGTAAATATAATATAACATGTAGAAATATAATAAGTGAAAAACAAGTAAAATAAAAATAGAAAAACTGTAATTAGATGATAAAAATAATGAAAAGAAATAGAATGTATACATTGAGAAGTAAATATTTAAGATCAGAATGTAGAAATGAAATAAGTAAAAACATGAAAAAAAAAATTAAAAATTGTAATTAAAAAATAAAAATAAGAAAATGAAAATTAGAAAAAAAGCTGTGATTTAAGTTGAAGGACGAAAAGCTGATAATAATAATCAGTTAAGTAAGCAAACCAAAATCAATTAGATTTCTGTAGGGATTGTTTCTTTTTTTGTTTGTATTTGATTATTTACGCCCGAAATTAATAATCAATCTTGATCTCATTTTAGCTATCTGAGATCAAGATTTCAATACATTTCAACGATCCTAAGATTGACTTTACGTCAATTCACGTCAAATTTTGTTGGAGAATTTAAGATTAAAATCAATCTAAGATTGTAGATACATTATTAATTTCGGCCGTTAGTGATTTTCAATATCTACTTATAATAATATAATATGGGTGTTTCACAGTACGTCAATCTGGTCACTGGTGTTCTGGTGTAAAGTTCTCGAAGAACTTGTGTTAGGAGTACCGGGCAATGGAAATATATTCAATGTTTTTATACTTCACATATACCTATTTAAGATTTTTATTAAAAGCTGCGCTAACCACTGAACCGCAGGGATCGTCGTTATAAATTGATAAGACAGTATTAAGTAGTACCTATTCATTTTAACATGATTGTGATTTCCTATATCTACCTTAAAATATTTAAGTAACATTTATGCAAGAGCTAAACAAATTTAGAATCAACATTCAAATATGGAATCATAAGCGACAATAAATCAGTTTTATTATCAGTTGATCAAACAAATTGGGCTTCAAATTTCAATTTAATAATAAATGAAACATCAAAGAAAATTAAAATAAATCGATCCCCTTCAATTACCTAAATTAAAGTTCAAGTTCGTTCTACTTTTCGTCAACCTATGCCTAAATTACATTTTAATTGAAAAACTTTATTTGGATATTATTTTTAATTAAAAAAAAAGTTGTAAATTAATAATGAAACTACCTGATTCTTTTCATAAAATAAAATATGAAGTCTAGTTAAAAGTGATTAGGTATAAAAATAAAACCATAGATATTCTTTGAGTAAAGGTGGTCAAATTTTATGTTACTCTGAACTTACGTACTGTAAAACACACCACTATCTAATTATAACACCTATGTAAGTAAAAGTATCAAAACTAGTTGAAATAGATAACATTATACGAGAGTATTATCTCTAATTTAATATCGAGCTTGCTGTCAGGGATATTCGAACAACTTCAAGATCATCTTAGATACTTACAGTTATAAACTTAGGTCTTACGTCGATATTCTCGTTTGCTCAGTAATATTCAAAGCTAACATAGGATATTAGAACTTAAAGATACGATTACTTACTACAAGTATATCATCAGCAGGATGTAAAAGATGATATCTTATCTTTACCGTGTGATTTCTTAATGCATCTCGACACTCACAAATTTGTTAGGAAATGAAAGACGATGATGTATATTATTATTTTTAAACAAAAAATTAAACCGACTTCCAAAATAAAAATATATAAATAAGTATGAAATAAATCTTATTTTCTAAATAATTCAGTTATAATTTTAAATATTTCTATACCTAATCTTCTTAATTTTGAAATCGGTGCCGGCCCAAACAGTATCCTGCAATATTTTATAGAACTCACGTTCAAATTTGCCGGTACCGACATCAAAAAATAAACCGTCATCTGTACACAATCCATAACTGATCCGAATTTCACCCAATAAATTATTTATTTATTTTAAAGTTGCAGAAGCTAGAGGCGCAGACACATAGACAGACGGACGGATAGAGCGAAACTATAGGGGTTCCTTGTGTATTACGGAACCCTAAAAACGGCGACTGCCGAAATACATTATGAATGTGGTTGTATTGTAAAATATTCTAAACTGAATTCAATTGAATATTATTTTAATTTAACATAATATTTTATAAATTACATTTCTCTTAATAGATACAAGGGCCTCACCGAAAACCATCGTAAAACAACCTACCGTCAGGCAAACTACCTGTTCGTTCTTCGGACTTAAATCATGAAGAAATGGGAATAAATCTTTCGGTTTTAACTGCACACACTGCGTTATCAAAGAATCTCTAGACGGTCACAATAATTATCGTCTATGAAAAGCCCACTTTTGTGCGTATTTTGTGATTTTTCCCCTTCTGTAAAAAGGCCCACTTTCGTGGGTATTTTTTTTAATTTCTCCCCCATCGCATCGTTAAGCGAAGGGGGCAAAACCGTCTATACGGACACTTTAGCTCGGGTGCACCGATTCGATAACATTCTATGGACGTCACCGAAATATCGTGAAGGGATTTTGGGGTCATAAGTTTTCCTTTTCCTTATCAAAATCTTTTCAATGATGTCATAATATACATACAATGGATAGAAAAACCAAAATACTAAGGTTTTTTAGATAATTAGGTAACGAATAAATCTATACTAATAGAGAGAAAGTTTGAGTTCTTTTAAAGGAGGAAAAGTTTGTTTGTTTTTACATTGAATAAGCTCCTAAACTACTGGACCGATTTTGGTGAAATTTGGACAGGTGTAGACCGTGGTCTACACCTGTCCAAATTTCACCAAAATCGGTCACCAAATTCGCGATAAAAAGTAGTGTCTTTCCCCGTGGGGAAAGACACTACTTTTTATCGCGAAATAATGTACGGTTTCTGAGCAAGTCGCAGGAAAAATCTTGTAATTAATAAATAGATACCTACGTCAAATCTAATAATAAATAATTTGTCTGTTAAAATTTTCAAGTTACGTCTGTGCGTTGATCGATCTGTGTTTTTTTATTTAAAAGGTTCCTTCCCCTAAATTAGCAGAAGTTTTGTAAGAGGAAATCTTAATTAGTAAATTCCTTTTTATTCATCTTGCGAAACAGCTAAAAGTTGTCCCTTTTTACAGAAAGTAATTAAAAATGCACAATTTATTTCCAAGAATTAAGGTACCTTGATTTTGATAATAATGAGTGTATTCATAAAATTAAAAGAAAACGGAAAATTTACTAAGGAAAAAATACGATTTTTATAAAATCGTAGATACTTGGACCAGACTTTTCTTTGTGGTGTTTATATTACATAAAGATAAGATAATATTTATGTTTGAATTAAGTAATCATGTTACTTATTTCAACATAAATATATGGTAGGTAATCAGTAGTAGCTTAATTCTTATGAGATAAAAAAAGTACTTGAGTCGATTATAGTGTAAGGCGATATAATATCTATGGACGCTTTCACACCACGACAATCTGGTCCCGTGGTAAGTTCTCAAAAAACTTATGTTACGGGTATCAGACAACGGAAATATATTTAATACTTTTACTTTTTATTAAATATATCATACAGGTTTTTAATCCATATCCATGACCCAGAAACACAGAAAACTTTTTTCCCTGGCGGGATTCGAACCCGCAACCTCCGGCTTGAGCGCCAACACGCTAACTACTGAGCCACAGAAATCGTCAATATAAAATCGATTTATAATTATACCAGCTTAAAACATAATAATATGGGCAATGGATATCGTAATATACTTATATGTATTGAATATAACTTCCGAATAGCCCACTAATATAGAAGTCTTTAGACAACATATTATGTCGATGAAAGTCAAACATCTGTATATAACGTCTCTGAAAATCAATTACGGATACTTCGGGCACATAATTCACTGCTTGTGTAAAGACTTGTGTAAATGCTCAAAAATATTTGTCTTCATCAAATTAAAAAAATCATCTAATGTATGGGTGACTCTCCACAAAACGCAAACTAGCCCATATAAAGAAACATTTTTTTTTTTCGAGTTTGACAATTACTTTTCTATCTAAACCTTTATACATAATCAGTAGATGAAATTCCCAAAATATCCGTAATTGCTTTTACCGAACCTTATATATAACCTATATTATACACACATAAGATAGTATAAGTTAATTATGGACTATGTTTGAGGCGGCGCGGCTTGATAGAATAATAAATATAAAAGGAGGAAATGTATAGAAAGTTATAGTTAGGGGTCGTGTTACTGGATAATAATAACATTAGAAGATAAGGCCTATTTCCTTTAAATAGGAGGTATTTTGTTTCGCTTTCAGATAATTTATGTAAGAAACATTAATATGTGTTCAGTATGTTTCCTTTTATTTTCTAGCCAATGACCCTACGTAGGGAGCGCAGTTCTCAAAGGAGCAATAGTGACGTACTGAATTGGAAGGGTAGATCGTTACGAAGAAAATTCATTCATCTACACTAATATTATAAAGAGGAAAACTTTGTTTGTATGTTTGTTTGTTTGTTTGTTTGTTTGTTTGTTTGTTTGTAATGAATAGGCTCAAAAAGTACTGGACCGATTTCAAAAATTCTTTCACCATTCGAAAGCTACATTATCCACGAGTAACATAGGCTAAATTTTATTTTGGAAAAAAATAGGGTTCCGTAAGATATTTGGGTTTTTCGGACACAAGGTGTAAAAAATCAACCAGAAAAGTTACTTATTTTGCGTACGCTGCCTAAACTATAAAAGATAGAACCATAAAATGTTCTAATTAATTGTAGATCTTATAAATATCTACAAAAAAGTCCGCGACACACTATACCTATCTATGTCGAGTGAGGCACAACAACCATTTTTTTATTTAGAAATCTTGAATTTATTTTGGACTACATTTAAACGCGATTATTTTACTCATGTTATTAATCCTTATCAAAATAAATTATTTCATCACTAAGTATAGTTTATGTAGATAATATTTGGTCTTTGAATGATTAAAATTGGACGTTTGGTTTTGAAGTTATGGCGAAATTAAAATATTACGATTCCTGCTGCACGGCCCGTTGCGGAGTGGGCGTCACCAAGGCGGGGTGCGCGTGCGGGTTAATGTTAAGTTTACTTTAGTTAAATAGTTTAGTTATTTTATAAACATCAAATTGATAATATCTTAAAATATAATACATTATAATATCTATACATCTATACAGTTAAATACAATTTAAGTGTCTGTTTGTAACTTCAAATTAACAGCTTTTTACATAATGAATCTGAAAGTATATTCGGTACTTAGGTACAATAAAATACTTATTTTTTAAATTTTTGTCTGTCCGTCTGTCTGTCTGTCAGTCGGTCTGTCTGTCTGTTTGTTCCGACTAATCTCTGAAACGGCTGGACCGATTTTCACGGGACTTTCACTAGCAGATAGCTGATGTTATAGGGTCTAACATAGGCTACTTTTATTTTAGGGTTCCGTTTAAAAAAATAGGATTCCGCTTTCGTTAGTCATAAATAAAGTCGCGGGTAAATTTCAGCGATATCCCAAAGTATTGTTCCACGCGGACGAAGTCGCGGGCAAAAGCTATTCATTCATATAATCACGCCTCTTTATCCCATAGCGGTAGGCAGAGACCGCCTCTTTCCCGTAGGGGTAGGCAGAGACCACTTCTTTCCACTTGCTACGATCCTTACATACTTGTTTCGCTTCATCCACTTTCATTCATACCATCCATTCCTCCTCTTACATTCAACGTAGCGAAGCGGCTCTCCATGGGCCACTTTTCGCCTCCGCGAGAACGAGACGTGATGGGTGGCGAACCGCATCGCCGCCATTTTGGATAATTAAATCATTTTTATGATTATCCATTGCGTTCCCACGGATTAGTGGAGAGGGTAGGAATAGGGAAAGGGAAGGATAGGTGGTGTGGAAAGGAAGCCGCCCAGGAGGGCACGGGATAGGACGGTAATAGCTAGGGAGCCGGGGTCGCATACCCGTATACTATACCACAACTACCGGACAGGTAAGTTGGGATGAGTATCCCTGACATATACGATGAAAATAGTCTGATATATTTTTTACTGAATTGCATATTTTATTTGTATTATAATAAATATATATTGTTTATTTATATTTTGGTTGGAAATCCGTATAATTAGATACTATTTTTGGCTTCCTCTTCAAAATTGAATAACCACCAATTTTAAAGAGGAAGCCATAACTACCTCAATCATATCGAATTTTATAGAAGGGTAGAGAAAAAAATCTCAAAACAAATGAGGTTTCTTTATACTTACTACTGAGACTTACAAATAACAAAACCTTGAAGACGCGTTAAGTCTACTAGCTTGATTAGCGTGTTTGACCAAAACATAACCACCTCACTTTGAGAAAACACCCCATCAGTAAAGTCAGAAGTGATGATGATCATGATATTTATATTTCCAAAAGCTCACATTATTAACTAGAATTTATATAAAAAAACTATAACCCGACTACGTACAAATTATATAGCCTATGTAACCCTACTATTACGAATATAACAGCCTCCGTGGTCTAATGGTTAGAGCATTGGCTCTCGTCTCAGAGGTCGTGGGTTCGATTCCCGCATTGGAACAATAGAAAATGTTGTTTTCAAGATTGGTTAGGACAATGCAGGCTGACCACCTGATTGTCTGACAAGAAAGATGATCCATGCGTCGGATGGGCATGTAAAAAGTAGGACCTACGCCTGATGACCGATCTCTCGCCAGTCGTGTCGGTTATCCATCCTACTGGGTTTGAGAGTAAAGAAATAGAGAGTGCTAGAGCACTAGTGCCCAAGTGTGTGCGCAGTATACTAGAGTGTACTGCGCACATACTTGGGCACTATAAAATTACTCCTGTGTAATTACTGGTCTAGTTTCAATAAAACCGGCCACCGTTACTGAGATCGGTAGGCAGTTATTATTATACGAATCTATTGACATTTAAGACATCACTTATTAAAATCGGACCAGTAGTTTAGGCGCTACGGCGGAACAAACACAAACTCAAACTCAAACTCAAAATTTTTATTTCCATGTAGGTTATAATATAACGCTTATAGAATTGTCCTACATGATGCCTACCACCGGTTCGGAAACTAGCCCGGCGAGAAGAACCGGCGTAAGAAACTCGCACGGGGCCACCTTTTAGCAAAAAGATGGGAAAATTGTTCTTTTCAAAAAAATATTTTTACAATGTTGTAACTTAATCTATATAACATTAGTCATTAGTACATAAAACATACTTAAGTACATAAAAGCAGCCTCGCATGGGGCCATCTTATTCCCAAGGTGTGCAATCGTTAATGAAATCACTGACTTTATAATAACCTTTAGCACACAAACGTTCTTTAACTACTTTTTTAAATTTATTAATAGACAGACTTTGAACGTTTTCTGGGATTCTATTGTATAGGCGTATACATTGACCTTTAAAAGATTTACTAACTTTAAAAGGTCAATGTATACGCCTATACAATAGAATCCCAGAAAACGTTCAAAGTCTGTCTAACACACTAATATAGTGCCAAAATCATAACCCTTCCATCTTCGGCTTCGACGTAGTCGGGTAAAAAGGGTTAATTTTCTGTTAAAAACCGTGAACAACTGTAAAAACGCTGGCAAATTAACTTTATTTGTGTTAGGACAAAAGTCAACACTGTCCGTCTAACTAGCGGGTGATTGTTAGTTGTTTGTGTGTTACTAATTGGTAGGAGCGTGTGTGAACTCGATGCTCTTTTTCATCGACCTCAAAATGGAGGTTCGTGCTTTTTGTCCGTGTTTAAAAAAGCGATGCCAATTATACTCGTTCCTATCTATTTTGGAGCTAAACTTTTGGTTGTGATACCTGGGGGTCAATGCTGCTAAATAAAACCTGCAATAATACAATTACAATCAAGTCCCGATACGCTAAAACTGTCAAACGGTATTCTCGTAAACGTTACACCAACGTGAAACGCTCTGATTGGTCCAAACTTCATAAAATAATTTTATGATAACATGTCGCTTCACTTACAATACAATCAAAGTAAAATGAAAGTCTACTTTAAATACGAGAATTGAGGTTCAGAAGGTCGATTCTGCTAAATAAGCCCAGCAGTTATCAGTTACGATCAAGTCCCGATATGATAAAACTGCAAAATGGTATTCTCATAAACGTCAAACCAACGTCAAATCAGTTTGTTGTTTGTTTCAATTGGTCCAAACTGCAAAAATCGGTTCATTGCATCAAAACGATACATATGTAATATTTATTATGTAATTGATTGTACTGTCGGTTCTTGGTGGAAATTCATGTTGAACACTAATAAAACACAATTTTTCGTGCACTTTTTCCACTATATTAAGATATAACTATAAATTTTAAATAAATAACACGACGGTACATTTATAACTCAATAAAAGTAAAATGTAAGTGTAAGTTAAAATTTACAAGAATTGGGGTTTTGGCCTATTAAAAAAGTTGTTTCGTCAAAAGTAGCACAAAGGGTACAGATATTTAAAAATACCTAATAAACATACATACATACATACATATAATCACGCCCCTTTCCCGTAGGGGTAAGCAGAGACCGCCTCTTTCCCGTAGGGGTAGGCAGAGACCACTTCTTTCCACTTGCTACGATCCTTACATACTTGTTTCGCTTCATCCACTTTCATTCTTACCATCCATTCCTCCTCTTACATTCAACGTAGCGAAGCGGCTCTCCATGGGCCACTTTTCGCCTCCGCGAGAACGAGACGTGATGGGTGGCGAACCACATCGCCACCATTTTGGATAATTAAATTATTTTTTATAATTATCCATTGCGTTCCCACGGATTTTATTTTCGGACCTAATAAACAGGTATTTTCAATTGTAACTTGTATGGTGAAATAAAACTAACGTCCTTAAAAGTACGAGTAGTTTTTATCACAAGTCACAACTCTTATCCTTGTATTCACATTTTAATTTAAATAGTTTTAAATGGTATAAAAGTATACGCAGGTTATCCAGAACATGACCGATTGAAGCCCTATTAAATCCTAATTGTATTACGCTCACTGTAATCCTTTGATGATGGCACTAAGTACGGCTGTGACAATCCTTTCATACACGTCGCTGCATAAAAATGTTAATTGCATATGCGTTTCCGGTTTTAAAAGTAAATAACAGAAAGGTTACGGGTTTGAAGAGGCAATATTCTTCTTAGTGAGATTTGCTGATCTGAAAGTCAATTCTGCTAAATAAAACCTGCAATACGATTACAATCAAGTCCCGATACGTTACAACTGTCAAACGGTATTCTCGTAAACATTAAACTCAAACTCAATTTTTTATTTCCATGTAGGTTATAATATAACGATTATAGAATTGTCCTACATGATGCCTACCACCGGTTCGGAAACTAGCCCGCCGAGAAGAACCGGCGTAAGAAACTCGCAAACCAACGTGAAACGCACTCTGATTGGTCGAAACTTCATAAAATCAATTCATGATAATATATCGCTTCACTTACAATGCAATCAAAGTAAAATGAAAGTCTACTTTAAACACGAGAATTGAGGTTCTGGTCTGATAAGAAATTTGGCTGGACCCATGCTGAGCGCATTATGCAGGTACAGCCAAATTTTTCTCATAACAAGAAATGACTTGAGCATCAACAGTTGCCACATTATTGATCGAAGTATTAAGGCGTGACTCCTGTTCGAAACATTACACAGAAAACGTGAAACAAAAACATTTGTTTTCATACACAAGCTGTCTCCAGCTACAGAAAATGTTTTTGGTCGAAACAAAACATTTTGTCCAGACACGATCTAAGTTCCGACGAGGAAGACGTATTAGCGCTCACAGTTTTAGTGATTGTAGGTGTAGAATCTAGGAGAAAAGAGGAGTTCTGAAAAGGCCACTTTACGTGTTTCATAAAAGTATTTTTTTCAACTCATAAATATGTGCGCCATTTTACGCATTTCTATTGAAAACTGACAAAATTTGTGTTTTTTAATTAAGTCAGGCCGTATATTATGAGCGATCACAAAAACAAACACAAAAAACACAACAAACAAAACTATAATCCTAAAAAACCTGTACCTAGGTGTCATGTGAACGATGTGAACACTAGATAAGAAATGAAACATTTCTTCCCCTCTCTACCCGCGCGGGAATGTTTTTCGTCCGTCTCCGAAAACAAAAACATTGTCTATTCCTAGACAAATGTGTATAGCCACGCCCCAATGTTTCATGTTTTCTGTGTAATGTTTCGAACAGGAGTCACGCCTTTATGAGGACAAGTTCAAAACACTTATGTTTAGAATTTCCCGTTTTGCGGTCGCCCGTCTTGCGATTTTTGCTCGCGATGTGTGCGGCCGATGATCGCAACCGCGGCAAAGAATATATAATATTATGTCACCGTAAAATTGTAAAAAACCGTTAGATTGTAAAATAACTAATGAGATTGTAAAAATATGTCGAAAGATTCATAACTATATATTTATAATCTAACGAAAATAATGTGTTAAATTATAGGCAGCACATTCGTGTCCGAAGTCTATCAACATTTTACAATTTCACTAGTTTTATTACAATCTAACGGTTTTTACAATTTTACGGTGACATAATATATATTATCGTACTAACGTAACTGCGGCGACTGTGTCATCGCGTTAACTAACGGGTCCGTGCGTTTTGAAATGAAATCGCAGTTCCACGAACGCGGCGGGTGCGGCTGAACCTATTGAGAATTGTCTCATGTTTAGACCTTCAATTTACTTTCAGTTTACTATAAATGAATCAACTTGATATCATAAACTGATTTTTGGAGTTTAGACCAATCAAAACGCGTTTGATAAAAGCTTGACGTTTATGAGAATACCATTTTACTGTTTTAGCATATCGAGACTGCATCTAAACTGTATTATTGAAAGATTTAATTATGAGAATCGACCTACAGGAAATCTGCTAATTTCACTAAAATATGCCACAAAAACAATTAGAATTTTTGTCATCTAATAAAGTTTTAATCTTTATTGAAATGTTAATGTACAAAAGGGGAATCCTTTTTGAATATATCTTGTAAGTTCGGGCGACTTAAATTTTCAGGGCTTGTGTTTTCGTTTGGGATTTATTTCGGCGCGAAACGCTATTTCCACGGGATATTTTTTTTTCCTCTACACATCTTAAAGACTGGCTTTTGTGATTTAAAAAGATTTTCAGCGACAAAACCGCTTAACGTTTCTACGTTTGATCGATAAACGAAATGTTCCTATTTGGCTCAAACTGAGCGTATTCCAGATAAGAAATAACGAGGTACGTTTAATGATGCTGTTATGTTTCCCATAGGTATAGTGATATCAAATATTATTTTTTCCACAAAATTTATTTTATTAATAACCTAAAATTTTAGAAATTCGATACAAGTAACAATAATGCAAATACTATTCGATACAAGTAACAATAATACAAGTAACAATAATGCAATGATCGATAAACGAAATGTTCCTATTTGGCTCAAACTGAGCGTATTCCAGATAAGAAATAACGAGGTACGTTTAATGATGCTGTTATGTTTCCCATAGGTATAGTGATATCAAATATTATTTTTTCCACAAAATTTATTTTATTAATAACCTAAAATTTTAGAAATTCGATACAAGTAACAATAATTAGTTTAATAGTTTTGTATTTTGCATTTTTTGTTACGGTATTATAATATATTTTTAATCACAATTATTACTCTTATCCTTGCAAAGTATGAATACATTTTACTTTAAATAGTTTTAAATGGTATAAAAATATACGCAGGTTATCCAGAGCATGACCGATTGAAGCCCTATTAAATTACTAGCTGTCCCGACACACGTTGTTCTGTCTTAACCATGAACTGGCGTAAATAAATAACTACACTACTACTACATCTACACCTACATCTATAACCTACACCGACATCTACAGTCGCAACCTATAGGTACACACAATTTCAACCTACACCTTAATTCACCTTTACCTACACCTACAACCACGTCTACACCTATCAACCCACCGATTTTTTAAAAATAAACCAAACAGGACAAGTGAAGGCAACAAATATTTTGCAGTGAAGTGACAAATTTGAACACAGTGTACAGGTATGGGAAAATTCAATCGTCGTTTTTAGTAATTTCCTCGCATTTCCTTTTCCAGCATTTCTCAAGGTTTGATACTTCCCTAAGCCTCCACAATTATTTCAAGACCAAAATTAGCCAAAAAGTTCTTAAATTTTACCGAAACATATAAGTTGTTATCCATTTTTCAAAATATTCAAAAAGAAAGAAGATAACCTTTTGGGTTTGCATACTGTCGCACTCGCACACGCGTCAACTCGTCTGGTTTGTAGGAAGTAGGATGCTTTTACATTAGTTATACGATATTACCACCACTACGGAAATAAACCACTAAAGAAATAAACCACTGAACTACGGAAGCACGATATCAGTAATGGAAAGTCCACTAATATAATTACAATATAAAAATGCGTGTAGGTAATTAAGTTTTGTTACATGTTACGAAATAAAAATAAATAAAAAGGACGTAGATACTTAAACTTGAATACTCCAGGTATAGCAAGGTAATTACTTGCCGGGGTCTAAAGATATTTCAACCACATCTTCAACTTAAGGCTGCGCTAGTCGGTTTTTTCTCCATACAAACGCTGTTGGTGATTTACTACAAAGTCAAACATTATAGACCCAAATTCTAGCGTAATATCGATTTTTATGACACTTATCTAGGTCGGTATTTGCTTATATTTCTGAAATTCAAATTAGTGTAGAAGATAATAGCCTCCAAACATCGCATTTTTAGCTCAACTTTGAACGTAAATAAAAATTAAACGAATAATGATAATAAAAAAGCAAGCAAATACCGACACAGTTCGATTATTCAGCAATTGAGATAATTTTACTTCATACAAAAATATTATATAGTTTTTTCATAAATCACCAACAGCTGAGTGTCGATTTGCGTAATTTGAAGACGCCTTTTCTAAAATACTTTACAAAGCTGCATAAATGTGTGCAGTATAGCTTCTCTTATAAGTATAGATAACTATTTTATGGGTATATCATTTTTTCCCCAATATTAGGTGAAATAACAAGCATTTTTCCCGCGCGCAGCACTGAGTTCGAGCCGTTGACTAGCGCACTCTTAAGTAACGACCTCAATAATAAAATTCAATAAAGAATTGAACTCTACTTTTAGCAAATTAGAATGTCGATCCTTTGTAAGAAGACTAGATACTTAGCATTTTTACAATAGTATTTCTAGGAATAAATTTTTCAATAGCGTTAAAAGACTTTACAAGAGCCTTTGTAAAGACTAGAAAAAGTAACGTTTAAATAATACGACATTATACCTTGGCTGGACAATGGGTAGTAACATAACAATATTCTGTCTATCCATACTAATATTATAAATGGAAAAGTGTGTGTGTCTGTTTGTCCGTCTTTCACGGCAAAACTATGGAACCGATTTAAATAAAATTTGTTACACACAGAGGATGAGAAAGGACAGGCTACATTTTATCGCGGGGAAATGTACGGTTCCCGTGAGATACTTTATTTACAGTTTCACGTAAAAACTACTGAATTGATTGTCATGAAATTTGGCACAGATATAAAATAGACCATGGGGATGGACATAGGCTACTTTTTATCGCGGGACATATACGGTACTAATATTTATTCTGTGACGTAACTGAAATGGAATGTCACATCCCCCGAATGTTATCGGTAGGTAAAAAAAAATAACATACAAACCAACAAAGGCTTACAATAATTAGATATCTACACTAACATTTTTATTCCATATCAATAATAATTATGCATTGATATGACAACATAGTCAGTCGCAAATCCTACACAGTATAATTGTGATAAGCAACTTGAGTTCATTATTCACAGACTGTGGTCTATACAATTAAATTGTAATTGAAACGTTTTCTCAGAAAGCGTAATTTGATATCTATTTGCTTCTGTTTTGTCTCAAATGTGTCTTTCGATTTCTTAAGGGCTATATTGAGTTTCACATTGAAAGATCTTTGCGATTTAATTAAGTTACAATATCTTATTTACTATTGCGAGATAAATATAGTATCTTCTTAATTAAATCTGAAAGCTATCTTTCATCTTATTTCATTTCAATATTGTTAAGATTAAATTTCGTTTTTGATATTTAAGTAGATGTATAACAAAATAGGATAGTCAGAGTATGACAAAAAAATATCATCTAATATGCTGAGTTCCAAACTCTGCATTCAACTGCATGCAAGTCATACGAGCTACCATTGAAGTTGGAATATACTGGGTCCCAACCTCTCATGCTGGGTTCTAAACTCTGCATTCAACTGCATGCAAGTCATACGAGCTACCATTGAAGTTGGAATATACTGGGTCCCAACCTCTGCATTCAACTACATGCATGATGCAACCCATGCAAGCTAGCAATAAAATTGGAACATGCTGGGTCCCAACTTCTGCACTAACTGCAAGCAAGTCATTCGAGCTACCATTGAAATTGGAACATGCTGGGTCCCAACTTCTGCACTTAACTGCAAGCAACTCATCCGAGCTACTATTGAAATTGGAACATGCTGGGTCCCAACTTCTGCACTTAACAGCAGGCAACACATGCGAGCTACCATAGAAATTGGAATATGCTGGGTCCCAACTTGTGCACTTAACTTCAAGCAACTCATGCGAGATACCATTGAAATTGGAACATACTGGGCCCCAACTTCTGCACTTAACTGCAAGCTACCATTGAAATTATAACTTTTAAGAGCTTCCTTCAATCTACTTCTTCCTGTCTTTTCCACGATAATCATATTTATATATGGAATAAATACTATCCCATCTTTTAAATTAGTTAAAATTCAACATAATGATGTTTCATCTTAGCTTCTTCTTAATAGTTCAGCTTAGTAACTTCAGGAGTTCCCGGACGTTCACTAGATTTCATATAAGATTTAGTATATCGTCGATGTGCTCACGGGAGAAAATTCCGATATTATCTACGAAACTCTCGACACCTTCCGAGCTATTGTAGCTCAACTACAAGGAGCCACTTACCTCACGTAGCCATCTAGCTCCACTTTGTATTATAATTGAAAATTGTATCATAAGTTAATAGTTCTTTAGTATCGTAAGAATGCTTGCAAATATCAGACGGGTGCTGTTTCTCTGCAGCTGTAGGATTGAGAAGTATTTAACATAAACCCTATAAGAATAATACGACGGGAATCGAACCCACGACTTCCGAGTCGAGAGCCAATCCTCTAACCACTAGACCACGGACCACTATGGTAATAAAATAACAGCCGATGCGAAAAGTCGAGTACCTACTTCCATACCATAACTTTGTGGCTGTTACTTTCTTTTGTTACTATAATTTTTTATACAATATCCCATGGAAAAACTGTACTTTTTCGGGATAAAAAGTAACCTATGAGCTACTAATACCAAAATTAGTTTAGTAGATTTTCCTTGAAAGAGTAACAAATTCTATCCATCTATCTATCCATACATCTATCCTCACAAACTTTGACATTTATAATAGCTGTAGGAAATACCAAATAATCTATTTTTTAATTTATCTTTGAAGTCCCCTTTATATTTTAAATCTATAAGAGCAAAATATTTCGTTACTTTTCATTATTTTGTCTAATATTATTGAAATATAATTCTTGGTTAATTAACATCAACACTAATATGAAAAAGAGGAAAGATTTGATTTGACACTAAAACGATAAAAATAGGACATGGACTACTTTTTATCGCAGCAAAACGAACAGTCACCGTGGGATTTACATTTGCACATACGAAGTCTCGGGAAACATCTAGTTTATTATAAGCCGCTCGTGTCTCTGATATTATCTGACTGGTTTGTGATTACTGATAAGAAATCTAAAATTAGATGACTGGATTCTGATGTTCCAGTGTTGTTTATGATGGTAAAAGCTTAATGCTAGCTAAACACATTTGAATACGTAATAAATGATTGTCTACACGAAGTACATAGATGTTTTGTCAACTAGAAGGTTTATTTTGGTAGGTTTGTTTGATAGAAAATAACTATAAATTAGGTAGTTATGTTTTAATGTTAATTTCTACTTACAAAATAATAGTATTAAATTGCAATCCATTTTAAAGCTGTAAGTTGTCGGCCAACTACTAATAAAAAGCGAAATAAATAGCTTCTACAATAATGATGGGCAGACATAAATAAAAGGAACTGTATTAGCAGGATAACAGGACTTAAGGCTTAATATAAGCTTAGGTTTCATGCTGGACTTACATAAAAGGCTATTTTGCTTACAATAAGCTTAACAATTACCTTGTTTCTGTCACCTCTCACTTCAATAAATCAGTACTCAACTCACACACATTCACTAAATCACATTTTCACACAGTTTGTACACGCGTGTTTTTTTAATATTTGGATGTAAATAAGGATGGATGTGGACGACGGAAGGCTTTGATATGTGAGTGGCGTGGTGGCGCGGCGGCGGCGCGACTACGACTGGGGCGGGGGCGCCGCCCGCCCTAGCATGTTGCAGTGCCCTGTGCCAGGTACGCAACGCCGAGTGCAGATTTTCTTTACTATTAAGCCTATAGAAAGGATATTATGTAGTATATCAGCTGTTGTTTGCATTTTTTTTTATTGAAATACTATATTTTTGCCCGCGACTTCGTGCGCGCGAAAGTAAATCTCGAGATAACCATATATTTAGCCTGAATGAAAAGTAGCATATGTCCTTCCTCGTGGTCTATTCTATATCTGTGCCAAATGTCAGCAAAATCGGTCCAGTAGTTTCGGAGCCTATTCAGCGCAAACAAACAAATAAAGCTTTTCTCTTAGTATAGAAGATAAATACATTGATTGTTAAATTATTTTACTTTGATTTTTGGATGGCCACACAACATTTTCGTTATTAATTTAGAATACATTTGTAGTTATATTTATAATATAACCCATAAAATAGAACACTATATTATAGGACAGAATAGAGAACCAAGAAGTAATAGAGTTTTTTTTAACAATTTATTGTACACAAGAAACATTTAAAACATTTACATGGAAAAAATTACACAAACGTTCTACTTATTTCTAAAATGGAATTTCGTCCAGCAGCCCTACGGAGAAAAAAGAGATAAAAGAAAGCAGATAGGACGTGCACAATTACAAATACATTTAGATATTATGTCTATACTAAAAGATAAATAAAATATTATAATATTATGTCGGTAGGTCACTCGTCTGTGAATCGCAGCCCTAACAACGGGACGCCGATACAAAATTAATACTTATATAAGGAGAAATTTCGATTTGGACCCCAAATTCGCAAAGTTTCTTGATAGCAATTAAAGTTGCTTAACGTGGATGAGAATTGAGGAGTATTTTGTTATTACTTTTGAAAGGCATTTTCGTATACAGGCAGTAGAGATAGGCTTGAAAATTTAGTTTGAGATTTAAATGTAGAAGTAAATATTTCATTTTGTTGGTTGTTATCTCTCTTCGTACTTCCTTATAATATTGTCATTTAAAACGAGTTTTTTTTAAATAAAACTAGGGGGCAAACGAGCAAACGGATCACCTGATGGATAGCGATTACCGTCGCCCATGGACATCACAGAAGTTGCAAGTACGTTACCGGCCTGTTAGGAGGGAATACGCTGAAGGTTTGCATGGTCTGGAAATACTGCTGGCGACAGATCATTCCAGAGTTTTACAGTGCGCGGCAGAAAGCTTCGGGTAAAGCGCACGGTGGAGTACTGCCACTCATCAGGGTGATGATGATGATAAATATTTTGTCGCTTGGACTGGTGGCGAAAAGTTGCAGCAGGTATAAGTCCCAACAATTCCTCGGAGCACTCCCTGTATTATAACCGATAGAGGATGAAGAGCGATGGTACATCTCTACGTAGCTCTAAGGAGTCAAAGTCCAGTTTAACATAACTGGACTTTGACTGAATGAAATATGTAAATCGATCACAGTCATAAAGCCGCAATAACAGAACTAAGCAGAAGATTATCCGTAGGTACTGCGGTAGCAGCAGGTTGGCGCGTCTGTGTAAACGAAACCTAAGGAAATAATCAACGTTTGCAAATACGTCTAGTACGGTAAAGAGATGCAACGAAGACTGTAATTATAGTCAGATTTTAGGCTTTTTAAGGTGAGTTTTAGGCAGAAACAGTCAACCTAATAAATATGTTCTAACACTAGCAGCTGGAGCCCACAAATTTAGCGTGGAACTTTTATTGAAAACGGTACCCTAATTTTTCAAAACGGAACCCTAAGATGAAAGTGGCCTAAGTAACTCATAAAATTATCAGAGATTAGCCAGTACAAACAGATAGACAGACAGAAACATAGACAGATTCTTTTCAAAAATTGATTATTAGGCGTAGGTAGGTACCGTATATATATAACTATCATAATATTTAGCGCATTTTGAAATTCCAAACTGAAACTTCAATTTTATTTATTTGTGTAGAAGATAATTATGTGATTAAATGAAGATTGGAATTAGAAGCAATACATTTTTCGATTCGTCACCGTAGAAGCATGCGAGCCTTAAATTATTATTATTACTTCCCATAAGTAAGTTTCTTTTTGCCGCGACAAATCGCGCTAAAATGAGTCCCGTGTCAACCGTACATTATCCCGTACTAAAAAGTAGCCTAACCTTTCCCCGTGGTGTACTCTTACTTAGGCCTTTTCATCCGTTAGTAACCACTCTTGAAATACTGCAGTGCCTGCTGCCTGGGACAGTTGGTTTTTAAATGTCGTATGGTTGCCCAAAGCACATACGGCATTCTCACAACATAGTCAGCTTAGTCCAGAGGAATGAACTGGTCAATACGTCTGGGGCCAACCATGTGCGGGTTTCCTCACGATGTTTTCCTTCACCGTTAGAGCGTCCGTATCATATACTTCAGATCTGAAAAAGTCTCATTGGTACACGCCACAACCTGGGATTCGAACCTGCACTCTCTCGAGTGCGAACCAAGTCTACCCACTAAGCCACGGAGCTCAATGTGTGAGCTAAATGCCATCAAAATCGATCTGGTAGTCTGTAAAGCATATTCCATACAAACAAAAGAAACAAACATTCAAATCTTTTTTCTTTATTATTGATTTTACAGACTACCGGACCGATTTTGATGGCATTTAGCTCACATATTGAGTATTCACATAGTGAAAGATCAGTAATGACTAATGGCTAATGTCTATTATTATCCATACTGATGTATAAATAATATTAATCATTAGCCATTGCTATATTAAACTCAAAACATAATTTGAATCAAATTATTCAGATAATATGCCGAGCTTCATTTGGCAAAGTACATACAAATTATAATAAGTAGGTACGTTTTATATGTACTTGAACTCCCAAAAAACGAATGGACGACAAAATCCAACGGAAGGTTTGAAAATATTACATAACCAAAGATTAATTGCTTTGAACGATATGGCATAAAAAAAGTTCTATACTCTGGTATTCTCTAATCTTAGTCAGTGAAACGATATTTCTTAGCCTCCGTGGTCTAGTTCGGAGCATTGGCTCTCGACTCGGAAAATGTTGTTTCCAAGTTTGGATAGGACAATGCAGGGTAATCACCTAATTGTCTGATAAGAAAGATCATGCGTCCGCGTCGGATGGACATGTAAAAAGTCGGTCCTGATCTCTCGTCAGTCGTGTCGGTTATCCGTCCCACTGGATTATGAGAGTAAAGGAAGAGAGAGTGCTCTTGTGTACTGCGCACACACTTGGACACTATAAAATTTATCCTGCGTAACTGGCCTGGTTTTAATGAAACCGGCCACCGTTACCGAAAATCGGTGGGGAGTTATTATATTTCTAAGCACTTCACTTCTTTCCTTCTCAATAATTCGTAGAGGCAGAGAAGTTGTGTACTTGTGCCTGTTATTTTACCGCTTGGATCAGGGTATTGTGTTTTAAGGGTTCCGTACCTCAAGGGTAAAAAAGTCTCAGTAATAGGGTATATTACTGAGACTTCGCTGTCTATCCGTCTGTCCATCTGTCCGTCTGACCGTCCGTCTGTATGTCACCAGGCTGTATCTCTATAGCTAGACAGTTGAAATTTTCACAGAATATGATATCCCACCAAAAACATTTACATGTAAATTGAGGCCAAGATCGCCCTGTCAAAAAGTTATCAGATCTCATGTAAAACCAAGCTTCTAACTCTACACGTCTTAACTCTACAAGCCTAACTTCACAAACTCTACATCTTAGTCATGTTTCGCGGCCTGGCCATTTCGTTACATTCGCTTGGACGTAAGGTGAAATATTTACTGACTGTTTTTCTGTTACTCTATTCTTGTAGGTAGAAACGAAACGGCCAAGTCACGTTACTTGACTAAGGTGTAGAGTTTGTGAAGTTAAGCTTGTAGAGTTAAGACGTGTAGAGTTAGAAGCTTGGTTTTACATGAGATCTGATTACTTTTTGACAGGGCGATCTTGGCCTCAATTTACATGTAAATGTTTTTGGTGGGATTTCATTTCTTTTTGTAAGTTGTTATGACAATATTTTTATTTTGTTTCCCTTTTTAGGGTGTATTTTTTTGAGCAACAGAGGCGCCTTTTTACTGCCCACATTTTTATATTTGCCAGGGCGATTCTTAGCTCTTTGACTATAGCTGACTGTTGTGCTTTATTATTACTAAAGTCAATATTTATATGGTGAACACTTTGCTAATTAGTCACTGTAGATAGTACATATAATCCTGCCCACAAGAAATCGTAAATTCTTCTCTGTATTCTAATATAGAATACAGAAAAGTTTTGAACAATTAAAATAAACATAATTTATTCAATTTTTATGATTTCATTATCTTATTTGACACCTGTCAATATAGGCAAATTGGCATGCAAAAAATTATACTTACATTTCATTAAGCAGTTAAAATATAACCCTCCTTTTAGTAGTTAGGAAATAAACCATAGGACTCAGTATTAACCGAATCAAAATGATAATTTCGTTACAAGTAGAAATGTTTACCGCCCAACGAAGTGGGCACGGGTCTGCTACTCGTTTTATAAAGGATCATACAGAAATCTGTAATTCCAATATTCGTGTCAAAGTTGCAACGTGCAGCGCATAGATGTCTCTTTACTTGGTCTACATCGCGCTATGGCTTGTCCGACCTAACTTGTACAAGACATTATTGTTTCCGGTTATTAGGTTTTTTAGGAGCTGGAATTAAAATAATTATTTTATGAGTAGTCTTTACTTCTTTAGTAATTTAAACGGAAAATAAGAATTTTTAAGTATTTTTAATATTTATCGACATATTTTAATGTACTTCATCTTAAATAGTAGTGTACGAACGACCTTTTAATAATTATTAGAATGATACCTATAAGTTTGATTTTCCGTCGAAATTACTACAGAATACCTACTCTGGTAATAATTATTTCAATATTTCGTATTTCATCAATTTGTTTTCAATCTAAGCGACGAAGAACGACATAATTAACATAGTTCATAATATACGCGATAGATGGCGTTTTTACAGATAATTAATTTTCTTCTGCTAATTTAAGGGGTTGGAGGATAAAAGTTCCAATTTTGACAATTATTATGATAGTTGTGTACTAATACAAGCTAACATACCAAATTCCATAATTCTAGGACATCTGGAAGTACGATATAATTTTGTTGATCATCAGTGAGTCAGTGACGAAATCAGGGGTTTTTAGATATCAATAAAATCTAAAGTATAAGACGTAGGTAATAAAAACTTTACATGTTTAATGAGACCGCCGATAGGAACAAATCCTGAAAGTTTCATTTATCTGGTATAATCCAAACCCAAGTTATGAGGGTTCAAAAAATCGACGAAACGCTTCGAGAAAAGGTGGTTCGGTAGTGCCCTTGCGCTTCGCTTGGCTTATCTTGGCGGGGGCACTGCCGTGCCCCCAGATACTATGTTGCGCGCGACTTCATGCACGACAAAAGAAAATCCCGCGGTAACCGTACATTTTGCCGCGACAAAAAGATAAAAACAAACTTTTCCTCTTTATTATATGACGTATAGATTTCTGTTGCCGCTATAACAACAAATACTATAAAACAGATATACGTATTGAAGGGGTCTCACATAAAACAAACCAAACTTTAATCCATAGCCTAAACTACCATACCATTTAAGTCATACCAAATTTCATCGAAATCCGTTCAGTACTTTTTGCGTAGAAGAGTACCTAGCAATCATCCATTCATCCAGACCATACATCTATCCTCACATACTTTCACGTTTACAAAAGGAGGACAGTACATACTGCTGTCATTGGATCCTCCTCTGTCTAGTTCTTCTTAAATTATATTAATAAAGACGTATGTGTGCCATGTCTACTGATCTTAGATCTACAGAATAAAGTACCTATATAGACGCTAGTTTTTTCGCATTGCGTCATAATATGTCTGGGCTTGAGTAAGGAGAGCTCAGTCTAAGTAGACATTAGGCTTTATGATAATTTCGTACTTGACATATCATTTTGTACGCTTTTAAAACATGTGCTTTAAGACTTATCTACTTATGCCATGTAGCAAATAGCAATGTAGCAGTGACTTAAATCGCCCACATGTATATTTCTTTGTACTTTTTTTATATTATTTACCGGTAATTCTTACTTACTAATTATAAATTATGTACAGTACTAGATATTATTTTCAAAGTATCAGTCTCAGTTTTTTTTTCATATCAGTTTTAGAATGTTTAAGAAACACATAGGGAATTGTTTTTGAAAATTAACGTTTACATTATGTTGAAAAAATAATGTTTACATGTTATTGACATTGTCACGTATACATAATTATAGCTTTAGGGGTGTTTACTAGGGAATGGAAGAACCGGTCTGATTTTGAGAACCGGGAATTTCGGGACTGGGCAAATTCAGAACCGGGATTTCCCGGGAAATTCGGGAATTTCGGGACTGGTTTTAAGGCATGAAATACGAGTGTAATAACTGTCTTAAAAGTAACTCAAAATATAAGAATAACATTTAATAGTATAATTACAAATTAAATAAGGTTTTGATGGCAACTCGACACATCAGCCAACATGTCACCGCCATATTAATGACAATATTACTGGCGATAGTAAAGAGCCGTAGTCATTTTAGTTTATTAGCATTTATTGATGGTTTTAAATATGTTATTTCGAGTTATTTGATTTTTGCAAAACATCATATAGTTGGGGTGCCCAGGATGCTATTAGTGTACATGCTCGAACGTCTAAGTAACCTATAAGAAGTGGCAGATTATATTATAATTAAAAGACTAAATAACCAGACACACGCTGACAAAAGCTGACACACTATAGGAATAGTGTGCCAGCTTTTAGCAGTCGTTCTGCATGGTTACAAAGTTGTAAAAAAGACATGGATATGCTGAACGCGTCAGATTATAATTAGTGTTGTTCATACGCAAATAAGTATCTGATATGAAGTATAATGCGTAACTATTTTTATAAGGACAATAGGTAATATACTATATAATATAAACTGCTAACCAACCCCAAAAGTAACCAATATGCATATTAGTAGGTATACAAATATATACGTATATATTTATCAAAAAATAAAACAGACGCCACACAGACCTTGTAGGCCAAGTCCCAAGTAGAGCCAATGGTATTGACGATTAAATAGAACATTTAATCGTCAATACCATTGGCTCTACTACGTCGGTCGATGTGTGGTGCTATCATACTACATATTAATATTAAATACGGCATAATAATAATATCTATGGACGCTTCACACCACGTCAATCTGACCCCGTGCTAAGTATCCGAAGAACTTGTGTTACAGGTACCAGACAACGGAAATATATTTAATACTTTCATACTATACACATATTTAAGATTTTTATTATATTATACACATATTTAATACACATCCATGACCCAGGAACACAGAAAAACTATTTGTTCCTTCGGCGGGATTCGAACCCGCGACCCCCGGCTTGAGCACCAACACGCTCCACCAACTAAGCCACAGAGGTCGTCTAATATTATGGTTATTATTTCCTCGCACTGCTCACAGTTAACTTTTATGTACAGAATCTATTATCTGATATGAACTACTCATTATATCCTTTTATTGTGTAAAATTTTTCATTTTTGTCTTTAATTCGCTTTCGGAAACGATTAAAAATTATTTTTTAGTTAATATTTACAATTACCGATGATAGTTTACTTAAATACTTGTAAATTTTAATACAATCTGTTCGGTACCGAAAGTACCGAAATTCCCGGTTCTCAATTTTTGATTCCCGGTTCTCAGAGCGATTCAAAATTTCGGGAATTCCCGGGAATTTCGAGACCGGGATTTCCCGGTTCCATACCCTAGTGTTTACTATTCACTGACAAACTGTTGTTCACTTTATTGTGAGAAAAATGTATTTATAATAATTTTGGAACACTTTGTAGGTTACATCATTGTGAATAAAACATGGTGTACATATTTTTGAAATATTCTACGTTGACACATTATTGTACCTATCTGTATTAGTGCACGCGACTGAGTATCAAGAAATCTAATTCATAAGCAGATTGGATGTTTTCATAATTTATTTGTATTATAATGATAGCGACTACAATTCACAATACAATAGTTGTCAATGACAAGTCACTTTTATAAAATAATAATAACTTAATACGAACAAATTATGACAACAGTTATCCCACCAAAAACATTTTCATGTAAAGTGATGCCAAGACGATACCATATAACTCGCACTGTCAAAAAGCTATTAGATCTCATGTGAAACCAAGTTTCTGACTCTACCAAACTTCTAACTCTACACGCCATAATTCTACAAGCCTAACTCCACAAACTCTACACCTTAGTCAAAATATATTATGTGGCCTGGCCATTTCGATACATTCGCTTATGCGTAAGGTGAAAAATTTACGGACTGTTTTTCTGTTATACTATTCTTGTACGAACGAAATGGCCAAGCCACATAATTTGACTAAAGTATAGAGTTTGTGGAGTTAGGCTTGTAGAGTTAAGGCATGTAGAGTTAGAAGTTTGGTAGAGTCAGAAGCTTGGTTTCACATGAGATCTAATAGCTTTTTAACAGTGCGAGTTATATGGTATCGTCTTGGCATCACTTTACATGAAAATGTTTTTGGTGGGATTTCACTTGTTTTTGAAAGACAATTTTTAGACCTCTAGAGTAAACATTTACATAGGTAAGTCTTTTACAAATTTTGATCCCCTAGTTTAGGTGGTTGAGGATAAAAGTTCCAAGTTTGTCAATTTTTATGTTGGTTATGTGCTAAAACTAGCTTACATACCAAATTTCAGCTTTCTATGACATCCGGAAGTACCCTATAATTTTGTTGATCATCAGTGAGTCAGTGACGAAATCAGGGGTTTTTAGATATCGATAAAATCTAAATTATTAGCCCGATATAATCAAAACTTTACATGTTTCATTAGTACTGGGAACATATCCTGAAAATTTTGTGTATCTGGTATAATCAAAACCCAAGTTATGAGGGTTCAAAATGTCGATGAAACGCTTCGAGAAAAGGTAGTCTGGTAGTGCCCTTGCGCTTCGCTTAGCTCGTCTTGGCGGGGCACTACCGTGCTCCCAGATCCTAAAGGAACGGTTCCATCGCTTTCTATTAGGCGATTCGTCTCTTCGTTTGCCCCCTATTTAGGCCTCACCCTCATTTCGCGTGCGCGTTTCTCGGGCACGCCAAATGTGGGGTCAGTCTTAATATAATTTATTATATAATATGTATTTATGAAATTAATATCTACAAATTCCATTAATCCTTAGTGTAGAAATGTTAAAAATTTAATCGTGAGGCGGCCTCATTACACCGGCTGGTAACGTCATACTGTAGTGACGTGGAGGGATCGCCGGCGTTATATGAGATATTACTGGAGTGCCACTACACTCTACAGAACAATACGTGCACAACTTATTTAATAATAATATCTATGGTCACTTCACACCACGACAATCTGACTCCGTGCTAAATACTCGAAGAATTGGTGTTACGGGGACCAGACAACAGACTTTCCATTCAACGATATTTAATACTTTTACACCTATATTTAAGACTTTTATTATATTATACACATTACACATAATTATTATTACTACCTACTATTATAAATGTGACAGTTTGTAAGGATGGATGAATGGATGTTTGTGACTCTTTCACGCAAAAATTACTTAAATAGTCATTTTTTTAATGTCATTTTGTATAGACTACCATTTAGTTGAGTTTAGGCTCTGGATTAAGTAATAACACAGGCTACTTAATATTTTGGAAAAGTACAGTCTTCCCAGGGATACTGTATTGACACGAACACAGAAAAACTTTATGTTCCTTCGGCGGGATTCGAACCCGACACACCCGGCATGAGCACTAACGCGCTCCACCGCAGAGGTCATTGAAATCTAAAATTCTGACTACCTTTAATTCGATTGAATTTTGTTGCGGATAAGCATGTCAATCCGTCGGACGTCGTTTCGAGAGGTGGGAATGTGAAGTATTTTTTTAGGAACTAAAAATTTGCAATTTACTTAATGGTTTATAATAATTATTTACTATACTACGATCTATTTCTTTTACTATCTATTATTACGAATCTATTTCTTCTAATTTATTAAAATCGGATTTACTATTCTCATTTAGATCGGAAAATTAAAGTAATTCAGGCTCTACGTTGGAACTAACATACATACATACATAGACTGTCAAAATCATTAACTCTTCCTTTAAGCTTTGCCGTAGTCGGGTAAAAATGCGGTTTAAGCACTTCTGACCCAGGCTGCCCTTTGGAAACATGAATTTGTATAATCTATAGGGCCATACTAATACTAATATTATAAATGCGAAAGTGTGTCTGTCTGTCTGTCTATCTGTCTGTCTATTTGTTACTTCTTCACGCAATTGGACCAGGTAGATGGTGCTGCTGTCAGTACGACAACAAATTTAATTCTAAGGATGTACGAAGTTTGCCGGGACAGCTAGTATAATATCAAATTTTAGGTGAAATGTGGTAAACAGTACCTACACATGCACCGATTCGAGCTGCTCTATATGCAGAATTTCATCAAAATCAGTCTAGTAGTTTCGGAGCTTATTAAATGCAAAAAATCTTTCCTTTTAAATATAGATGAAAAACATATTAGGTATCTCGCGAGTCCAAAACCATTTTCAACCACTTGTTGGAACGCCAAACAGTTCTCTATATTTTAATTAAACTGCTGCATATTTGCAAAGGGCAAAGGCGAAACTTAAGAGACTTTAATATGAATATTTTGATCGTCTGTGGCGAACTAAGCTTTACAGAAATTTTAAACATTCAAAACAAACCAACATTTCCTACATATCGTTGGTCCTTTGTCGGTTTGTCGACGGATATTTTGTATTGTTTGTTTTAGTTATGATTAAAGGGCTTTTAACTCAAGTAAGCCACTAGAATTTGGGGATAAGGAGTTATAATTTAAATAAAAGATTAACAAACTATATACATTGATATAATATCATTGTAAGCACAAAATGTAACAAACATTTTGCAAAGGCTACACGTTATTTTTTACATATAATACTTTATATTTACTGATGAAGGTATATTTACAGTTGGAGGAAATTTGATCGCTAGTACCTACTTACATCTGTGTGCTTAATTTTAAGTAGGTACCTACTCTATCTAATCATCGTGATATACTAAAGTAGGGTTGCCATCTCTTACATATGACTCCCCGGACAAGACGCATGAAAACCCCGGATTTTGGAGTACGAAATCCGGACATAGAACAGTTTTTACCCGACTACGGCAATGTCTAAAAGAAAGGAAGATTTATTATTGCTGCAAATCAAAAAAACTTAGGCCTTCCTAATTCTGCCTACAAAAACCCGGATAGCAAATAAAATCCGACCCGGACGCTCCCCGGATGCCCTTTAAACTAGGACAAATCCGGGGAAACCCGGACGGATGGCAACCCTATACTAAAGGCTTGTTTCACAAACGATTGATAAATAATAATTAGTGTCAGATAAAGGCCAGATAGGTAGCTTATTTCCATGTCGTGTAATCTGTCGCTCAATACAAACTCAGCAGTAACAAAACTTTCAAAAAACTACTTAAGTATCTAACACTGGAATTGTGAAATAAACTTGAAGTCCTATTCAACGTCCTATAGACGTTGAGTAGGATTTTAAGTATCCGGCTGTACTTAAAACGTAATTACATTTTTTTAAATTTAACCTAAGTCAATTATTTAGCCTATGTTACTATGGCTATTATTACGAATTTATTGACACCTCATTCAGACCAGTAGTTTAGGCGCCACAGGTGGAACATTCAACATAGACTGCCAAAATCATTATCCTTCCTTATGGCTTCGCCGTAGTAGAGAAATACCTAGGGATATAATTTTTTTTAACCTACGGGCTTAGCATGGCGATCCGCAGAATTAATAATGTTAAAGAAGAATTAATATTCTATCCAAAACAGTTCGTTGCGAAATAGTTCGTAATCTATGGTAACAAGGTCGTCAATGTTTGTCAACATTTCTAAATGGCCATATTTTTAAAATGGCTGCCGGGAAATCTTCTGTCAAAAATGATCAAATTTTCAAGTATTAACTGAACGTAAATAAATTATTTGTCTTGGACCGCCATGATGTAGTGTACCTAGTTGACATTATTGTAAGATTATTTGACATTGAAATAAGAAAACGTTTTTACTTTAACTGTCAAAAGAGGCCATTTTGTAAAATTATGCTTGGGAAGAAAAGAAATGTTTTTTTCATAACGCTCATCATAACTATCATAACGATGCATCGCTACTGCTTAAAGTACTAACGAGTGCGTATGCTAAGCCTAATCATCATCAGCGGGGCACATAAAAATGGCGCGAAAATCTCAATAAATCTTCTTCTTCTTCTTTTTGTAAATGGCTCCGTAATGAGTTGCCAATGTCAGAGTAGGACTCAATAAATCATTACCTTCACAAAAACACTGACATACAACACTGAAAAAACACCAATCTAGCCTATGATGCGAGCGAGATGAATCCATACTAAAGGCCCCCACAGATGAGAGGCCGATCGTTTCAGTTAGAACTGACGTCAGTTCGGCCTGAACGGATTCGAGCACACACACGGAAAAAATCGCATCCAACCCAATTTACGTCAGTTCGGCCTGAACTGATTCGGGCCCACACACGGAAAAATCGCATCAGTCCATTCCGGTTTGCCGCGCGCTACGGTCGTGTTTATCAATTTTGTATTTAAACACCGCGAAAACTCATACAACACTTGTACACGATACACGCCCGCTCGGCCGCGGCTCGGGCAAGAACTGAAGCGATTTGTCCACACACGGTCCGGACAGGCCGCGCGTTCAGGCCGCCAGGTCAGGCCAGAATTAATGTTGCCAACTTAGTTATTTTACAAAATTTTACAAAATTGAGTATTTTAATTAGTAGAAATTTAGTTATTAATAGTGTTTTAGTAGGAAAGAGCCAGACAGTAAACATATGCAAAATGGGCTAGGTTAAGCACAAAAAAAATACATCTTATCATAAAAATTCGTCCGTAATTTTCTTAAAACTACCCGTTTAATTACTATATACGTAATATTTGCTAGTATATTTTAATTTAATGGTAAAATTTATAGTAAAATTCAATGAATGAAAAAAATGTAATATAACAAAACCTAAAATGCAATAGTTTTTGGGGGGGCTTTAGGAATTCCTAAGTAGCCTCTTTAGTACTTTTTAGTAGAGTTCAATACGAGTTTAGTAGTTTCACAAAAACAGAGCTGGCAACACTGGAACTAATCGCTTCAGTCCGTACGGCCGATCGCATCGATCTCGAAATTGCACACAGACGATACGATTTTGCATCCGTTCAGGCCGAACTGAAGACAGACCGGATCATGTATGGGGCCCTTAAGTTCATAGTTACTCACTTTTTTCTGAATTTTTGCTTCAATATTTTTGGTACCTAGTTTCTTACGTAAAAATAAATGACAAACTCAATAAATATATCACCCTATCGTTGTCAAGTCGATCTATTTTAATGACACTATCTCCGTCTGAGACAGCCTCCTTCCGAGACAGACCTTCGTTAAATATTCAGTCCGGAGTCCGGACTAAATTTCACTAGCAGTCCTGAGTCCTGACCGTATAAATTTTAGATGATATATTCCACAATTTCGTCCCGATCACCTTTTTTTATTAAGTGTTATTACAACAAATTGTAAATTGAATAGTATACACAGACAAACTGCTATACCGGTTTTGTAGGAAACAGTTACCGCTTGTGAAAGTTTATTGTTATAATAAATAAAATAAATAAATAATTTATGACAAGTATATGTCACCGGACATATACTTGTCATAAATTATTTATTTTATTGTGTAATATTTAAAAGTGTAAAAACCGTTAGATTATAATAACTAGTAGATAATAATGTATCGACAGATCCTACTAATATTTTAAATGTGAAAATTTGTGAGGATAGGTATACACCATACGGATGGATGGATGGATGATGTTTGTTACTCTTGCACGCAAAAACTACTGAACGGATTTCGATGAAATTTGTATTAGAATTGTACGTGATAGGACAGTAATAGCTAGGGAAGCCAGGGTCGCATACCCTTATACTATACCACAACTACCGGACAAGTAAGTTGGGATGAGTTTCCCATTTCCCATTTCCCACTTACTTAAGCTTTTTATTTTAGGGTTCCGTTCAAAAATAAGGTTCCGTTGCCATTAAAAGTTCCACACAAACGAAGTCGCACCAGCTAGTTACAAAATATATAAAAATCTTCTAAGATACTATGTAGTCCTCTACGTAACCAAAATATTATACTCTTTACATTCAATTTTTAATATAAGCATTATTATAATATACTAGTCGTTGCCCACGGCTCCGCCCGCGTAAATACAGTACCTATCCCTCGGGAACACTCTATATTTTCAGGATAAAAAATAGCCTATGTTTTAATTCAGAGCCTAAACTACTACCATATCAAATTTCATCAAAATCCGTTCGGTATTTTTTGCTTCTAAGGAGTAACAAACGTCCATATACATCCTCACATACTTTCACATTTACAATATAAGTAGAAATTAGTAGAATGACAGTCCGTTCACTATTATAATATAACATTTTTACGACATCCACACCTTTAATCAACCTCCAAGGCTATAAAAGCTGCTATTGCATGGCAGTTGCAAAGTTTGCCACTCTTCACATCATTAAGGCATATTGCCTCTTTTGTAATAGCTTCAAAATAGTGTGATTAAAGCATCGGAGCGTCTTCGTTGTTTGTATATGGTAATCGAGTTGACAAGTTCCGGCCTTTGATTTTGCTCCGGTCTCGTCGGAGTTTGCTTTGCCCGTAAACTTCGGCACTTTCATTTTGAGCGATAATTTAAATATTTCGTAATTAATTTTCTCCGGAACCGAGGTTGTTGTTTTTATGCATAAGAGCATGCGTAAAATTCTCGTACGGGCTTTCTGATTTTGATGAAATGTGGGGCCAAATAAATCTAAATAAAATTTGATTAATTATTTAGTTTTTGTTTATAGTCATCCTTGATATATGCTAGATAGGTACGGTACGGTAGATAGATATCTATCTATCGTTTACTATAACATATTTACGTCTTCACTAACGGCCCGTTTCAATAACCTATCTACCAATAACTATTTATTAAAGACATCAAATTTGTATCGCAAAAAACCGGCAAATGATTGAATGGCCACGTTTTTAACAAATACCTAGTTATTGGTAGATAAATTATTGAAAGGCCGTTACAGATATTTAATGCATTTTTGTGTTGAATTTATTCGGTATAAACTAACAAATTGTGTTAAAATAAAGCATTATTATTAATTTACCAATAGTTAAAACTGTTGGTTTTGTTATGACCAAAGCTTATAAAAACATTATTTAATGGAAGATTAAATGGGACGTTAAAATAATTTCCAAAACTGCATGCACAATAACTGCACTGCCAACAAGTTACAGATTTGAATCTTATCCAAGTTTTAAATACAATTTAAATACTCGGATACAACGGTGATGCAAACAGGAATGAAATATTTTTTACTGAACTACGAATATCTGTCCAAATAATAAAATTTAAAATAGGTACCTACATACTTTGATCAGGAAAATTGATAAGAGTACAAATAAAATATAAGTATATATTCAATTACTGAAAATAACTGTACTTTGCGAAACTTCAAAGTTATTTACGAAAATGCGATACACAGATAAGCTCGAACCAAATCTAAGTTCCGGTCAAAACTTAGAGCTTTTACAGATAATTCCACGTGTGCCAGAGAAATTAGCAATAAAAATATAGACAAGACACATTAAAATGATCATAGTACAGTAGAAAGGCTAATAATTTCATATAAATTAAAAAGATAATAAATTAAAAATTTAATACATCTAGCTGGTATGAAATACCTTTTTGATAAAAAATTTCAATGGATATTTTCCTTTGTTGCATGATGTTTTTCGTGCATCAAAAGACAAACAATAATTGGAGACTCTTCGGGTAGTTTGAACAAACTTGTTGTCCAAAGTTGAATCGATTTTAAGGAGAGTCTAATATATTTATCTTAATTCTAGCAGCTTCTAGTCCATTCTGTTCGTGTGATAATATTAAATGTCACATCTATATATTTATATTCACTGGAGCCTTATCAAGGGGTGGTTCACCCGCTGTGCCTTTAAACGTAAATCTTACCTTTACGGCCTTACCTGTCGAAGGAATAATTTACTGCTGGCTTAAAACTTATTCCGTAGGAAATCCCAAACACTTCTCAAGAAATAAGTGAATAAGGAATTCTTCTGCGCACAATGTCATCGGATTTGACAGGAAACTCGAACTTATACTTTCCCTTAATGGAATGGATGAAATTTCAAATACTTTGAAAGGGGAATGTCGGTTTACAATGGTTATACGTGCATGCAAGGGTTACGTTTGTAGGGTTAGTTGGGCAAGTTATAAATATACATTTAAGGTCCGTTTGCACAGGTCTGGGTTAAAGTTAACCTTAGATTAAAATGTCATGCCTTTTTTTTTCATAAACACGAAGAACGAGAGATAACATGATATTTAACTGTTGAACTCCGTGGCCTAGTTGGTAGACCGTTTGGTTCGCACTCGAGAGAGTGCAGGTTCGAATCCCATGTTGTGGCGTGTACCAGTGAGACTTTTTCAGATCTGAAGTACTTTATATGGATGCTCAAACGGTGAAGGAAAACATCGTTATGAAACCCGATTATCACTGAATCCCAACTAGATGGCAGCAGTCAGCCATCTTCTTTTTTCAAAATTAGGGTACTTTTTAATTTCTATAGCCTCGCATATAATTCTAGGGCGATAACGTTGTTCCTTTGCCAGTACTTGTGGCTTATCAAATCTTATGTAATGGCGAGGTTGATCCAGTGTGTGTTCGCAAATTGCAGATTTGTTGTTGCGTTGTGTTTAACATCTGCGAGGTGTTCCTAAACGCGGGTTTTAATCGATCTTTTTGTTTGCCCTATATAGGATAGACCACACTGAACAGTAACACAAACAGAGCATAAAACCTTTTTGAGGACGGCCACCCCAAAAAGATATCTCCCACTGGCATGAAACAATGAGTTTCATCAGCTGCCCATAACGTTGCGCCATCTCATTGCTACACTCGCTATGGTTATTTTTGCAACAGTTCATAGTGTTCATACATCATGTTGCGGCAGGCAGGTATTACTTTGGTTTATTCCATACACAAACATATTATTATTCCCCTTTACTAATAAAAGTATTTACAAATGGAAAAGTAACTTATCGACCACAGGGTAGAAAATATAATTTTTACTTACACCCAGAGAAACAGCTTTCAATTCGATCCAAATATATGAAAAATGAACATTTTGACGTTCCCTTCAACATTATGATTTTACCACTGGTCATGGACACAATGGCTGTGTTCCGCAAATAAAAAAATAAATATAGTTTAAAAAAACTAAAAAAACACGCTTTTAAAGAATATCGAACTAAAAATATTAGTATATAATAATCGAGGGAAAAGCGTGGGTCGCTCGATAGGTATACGAAAATTATGGCACAAAGCGCCCCACGCTTTTCCCTCAATTATACTAGTATTTTTTATATTCTACTGTTTTAAGTTTATTTTTAAAATTATTTTCAACTTTTTAGTTCGATATTCTTTAAAAGCGTGTTTTTTAAACTAGTTTTTTTATACATTCATCATTGATATAAAACGCAATTTAGGTGATCTACTAGACTGTTGTAAGATAGAGGTCCATTTAATAAAGCATATAATTAAGAGAGAGTTGGCGTGTGGCACAACACGAGCACAAGTCACAACTCACAGCACGTGTGCGGTGTAACGCGTGGAATAACTTCAAACGGTTGCTTGGCGACCGCATTGTATCGATAGTTACATACAAGCAAGCAAACAAACTTACATACAGGTGAAGTTAATATAAGCGTGTTAAAAAGAACAGATTATCGGCCAGGACACTAACTTCAATTTTTAGGGTTCCGTAATACTTAAGGAACCCTTATAGTTTCGCTCTGTCCGTCTGTCTGTCTGTCTGTCTGTCTGTCTGTCTGTCTGTCTGTCTGTCTGTCTGTCTGTCCGCGCCTCTAGCTCCTGTAATTATGAATATAAATTGATGAAATTTGGTGCAGTTATAGATTGTGTATAGATCACGGTTTCGGGATCATAAAAAAATAATAATTTTATATTTTAGGGGTGGCTCTCCATACATGTGAAGTGGGGATGAAAAATATTTTTTCACTCTACCCCATCGTGTGGGGTATCATAGAATAGGTCTTTTAAAATAAAGGCAAGGTTTCATACGTTACTTTTTTATAAAGTTGACCATTTTCGAGTAATCGGCCTCCAAAGTAGTTTGTAAGTTGGTCCCCCCCCTAGCATTTTTAAACTATAGGAGATAGAAACTTGCAAATTTTCATGCTGATAGATCATGCTAAAAACTCTTTAGGAAAACTATTTTGAACCAAATCGGACAGTAACTTTTGGAGTAATTAAAAAAAAGAATATTACGCGTTTATAGTTACGGAACCCTCCTTAGACATGTCCTGACATGCTCTTGGTTAGGTTTTTTGTTGTTAACATAACTGTTAACATAATCCGCTATTTTGCTTTAACGCCAGCGGTCTGTTTCGGCGCCAAAATCTGTCATTTTGTCTAAACAATCTGCCAGTATGTCTATTCTTGTGTAGACAACTGACAAACTTTATTTCCACGACGGTCATGCGCGTGCTAGAGATATTAGTGTAGATTTTTCGTGCAGAATGTATCTCCAAGTATCTTGACCAGGGCAAAGATATAAAAGTAAACAACAATATTATTGCAAAATTGCGAGTACGCTCGTAAATGTACCTAAAAGAAACTAGGTAGGCTTAACAAGGTAACGTTAGAATTCAGCCCACGACCTGTGAAACACTCGACCGGCTTTTCTTTTAGTAATGAAACAAAAAGGTGAGTATTCTATTTTTTTATGTTCTCATATCCAAAATTCGTCTTATCATTAGGTCATGTTGCCAATAAATGTGTCAATCACCATCAACCGCAAATATTTATTGTAATGTATGGCTTATAGCTATGATCATCATTTAAATGTTCGTTGTACGGTCAAGGAAATTGAATAGTCACCAGTTACATACCTACTTCTCTCAATTTGGTCGAGTTACTATTTTTCAGCGGTAAACGCTACATCTGAACATCAATTCTCGTATTTAAAGTAGACTTTCATTTTACTTTGACTGTATTATAAGTGAAATGACATGTTATTATAAGCTGATTTTGTAAAGTTTGAACCAATCACTAATCAGAGCGCGTTTTACGTTGGATTAACGTTTATGATAATACCGTTTGACAGTTTAAGCGTATTGGGACTTGATTTTCATGATTGTATGATATAATGCAGGTTTTATTTATCAGAATTTACCCTCAGTTATATACTTCTCAATTTGGTCAAGTAACTATTTTTCACTAGTGCAGTGATCGCAACATATGTTATAGTAGGAACAAATTACGGGGTTCATGAAACTGCTAAATATTCATTTTCCCCGAATGTACGAGTACATTAGCGGTAATGTTATGTGTAGTATTCGTTATGTAGGAGCCAGTCCGTATCGATGGATAAGCAATTTGCAAGTATAATGGAATGTCGGATGCACGGGCGACAATGCGCGTCAATTTTTTTCAACATAATATTGTTGGAGGTAATCTTTATTTATTGCTTTGTTTATACGAGTGATAAAATGCAGCACGTAAGTGGAAATGCTAATTTGATCGTCAATATTAACGACTGTGTTGTTTGATTGTTATCGCATTAAAAATGTATGAAACATGGAAAAAAATTAATGAAAAGGGTCCTTTTTGACCGTCAATTAAGTAAATTAATTGTCTGATACCTACAAACTGTTTTGCCTAAGGTTGCCACGCTAGAATTGCTGTATTGCTGTCTTTTGCTGCGGCAGACACTATACCTAACAACTAGATTTTTTATAAAAACCCTACTACTTAAAGTATGTAGCCTATGTTACTCGGGCCATTATCACGACTCTATATACACTTAATTTATTACGATCGGATCAGTAATTTAGGCGCTTCGGTATATATGTCACCGTAAAATTGTAAAAACCGTTAGATTGTAAAATAACTAACGAGATTGTAAAAATACGTTGAAAAATTAAAAACTATATATTTATAATCTAACGAAAAATAATGTATTAACTTATAGGCATATTCGAGTCGGAAGTCTATCAACATTTTACAATTTCACTAGTTTATTACAATCTAACGAGTTTTTACATATTTACGGTAACATATACATACATAGACTGCCAAATCATTAGCTACCCTTCCTTCTGCTCCTGTAGTCGGGTAACAAGCGCTAGATAAATAGACGGATCAAATTTAAATACTTTAAATATTTTAATGTTTATAGAATATAGTCTCTCGTACAGTATATTTACTTGTATTATTGAATTCATTTTAACTAGTTGGTACGTAATATACTTAATATATAAGTGCGTTAGTTAAATTTTTGAGCATCGCACGCGTAATATTATTATAGGCGTAATGTTTTCCACTGCGATTCACATTCAATGCCTCTTGGTTCCCCCACGCGCGATTATTATGAACATTATAAGTTTTAGTACAGTTTCTGATATTATTTGTGGAAAAATAATATTTAAAATAATATCAATTATGATAATAGTGCAAGAAATCTTTAGAAAAAATTCAATTCATTCTAATATTATATTTTTAGAAAGCCTCACAACACTCCAGCAACCGATATTATGTGAGAGAGGGCAGAAAGTTATAAAAATAAATGTATTTACTACTTTTTAAATATAAATATATATTATTATTACTCTCACCAAAGACGGCTATGAAAAGATTCTAAAAAATCTCACATAAGTTAAAACAATTTTACTTCGCACTTCCTACATCTTTCACTTACCGCCACATTAGGGGTCCGTTTCTACGCATTGAGTATAATCTAAACTAGCTTTTGCCCGCAACTTCTTCCGCGTGGAGTTCGTCTTCCATACAAAATTTTAACCCCTTTTTCACCCCGGGGCGAATTTTCAAAAAATATTTCTTAGCGTCATTACAACTATCTGCATACCAAAATTCAGCGAAATCTGTTCAGTAGTTTCGGCTGTGCGTTGATAAAGAATCAGTCAGGTTTGCGTTTTATATATAGAAGATTAGACTGGCGGATAACGTGGTATGGATGATGGAATGCACATTCTATAAAATATTGATATTTTCTCTGCTGACTGTACGTAATTTAAAACTTCGTCGTTTTACAGTTATTATAATATATATACCTGTACATACGTCGCTAAGCGGTAAATGAGATTTGTGATTGAACATTACCGTGCGTGACTACCCCCACACACTCAACATCAACCCAAGTATTTACTTTATAAGGAGATCTTGATTATAATAAACTTGAAGCACTCTTAATTACCTCGTTTTCAATTACATTCAGACTTATTTAGAGATTCATATTTCAAAAAAATAAGAAACAATTTTCATCAATATGAAATTATTTATATTAAGTAGACTTAACTTTTTGTTAATCTATACTAATATATTATAGAGGAAAAGTATGTTTGTTCGCATTGAATAGGCTTCGAAACTAGAGGACCGATTTTTATGAAATTTGGCACAGATTTAGAGTAGTCCATGGGGAAGAACATAGACTACTTTTTATGACGGAAAAATTTACGGTTTTGTGAAATTAACGTTTGTGCGCACGAAGTCGCGACCACAATCTAGTTTAAATTAAAATAATATAGAGGGTACGGTTTCTTTATAATGAAAGCTCTAAATATTGGTTTAATGTCCTGATGTTATAATTTATAAATCATTTAGGTATTATTCGACCTCTATGGCTCAGACCTTGTTGGCACTCAAGCCGGAGGTTGCGGGTTCGGACTTCGCAATCAAATATGTGTATAATAATATAATATTTTTTTAAAATATAATATACCTATATTATTTTGTTATAAAAGTATTAAATAAACTTCCCGGTGTCTGGTACCTGTAACACAAGTTCAACGGATACATAGTACGGAACCAGATAGATGTGGTGTGAAGCATCCATAGATATTATAATTTCAAGACTATAGTTGGTCAAAAAATAGACTCAATTTGAAAGTAATGAAACATTTAATATTTTCGTTCTGCCTTTTTCACGCCTTATCCGCGTGTGTTAAATGAGGGTGATTGATTTTTTTTTCTGCCGACCCAACGCACACAAAGCGTCATCTGGTGGCGTAAGTGGTATCAAAAACGGTCAATAAGAATTTTCGATTCTTTTTATGTCACCAGGCGGCGCTCGGTAGCTCGACGGTCTTTGTCATGTCAAAAAGCTGTCAGATGTCACGAATTTGAAAACCCTCATAAAAAAGTGATTGTGTAAATTATTATACGGAACCCAGTAGACAAGTGTGAAATACAATATTAGGTTAATACCAACTTGAGGAAAGACTGTAGTAGAGACTAGAGACAGTTATAGAAGTGACATTGGCTGTGTTTGGCGGTAAAAGCCCTTAAAAACGCCGTAAGCAAAATACCGACCGCTAAATGATAAATAAGCAAAATGGCAGATTTTGTTAGCGCAATTGAAGTTAATTTTTTTTTTTTTTTTTTTTTTTTTTTTCCGGGGGGAAAATGCATTACGCATACCACCCAGGCGCAGGGGGCACCCGAGTGGTGATGTGGGACTCCCGTATAGGCTAATGAGACCCACGGTATACCCACTAAAAACCACCCCCCACCTTCCTCCTCGCCGCCCTGTGACGGGGCCACGGGAACGAGAAACACATCCGCGACCCCGCCGGCGGCAGCCGCCAACAACCGGCTCCATCCTAGGCCCGAAGGCCCTAGGCGCACCAGATGGTAAGGTGCGCCTCCCTCCTCGGCCTCCACCAGTACTGTAGCAGACTCCCCCCGAGTCTACTACTAGAAGGCCACGGATACCAGCCTCAATAACCGGTACCCGGTGGCAGATCAGGGCTATGGTTCTGCCACCGACCACACCTCGAATTGAAGTTAATTAACATGTTCTGGCCGACAGCTGATTTTTTTTTCTCAACGCTAGCAATTTTTGTCAAGTGCTCTTTTCCGCCAAATACAACCATTGCGTCCCAGGAGTAGGTAAGGACGTTAGTAGATGAAAGTCCCCAAACAATCGCATTGGTGTGAATTAATCTCGTTATTGCTCATAGACACAATCGCGGTGGTGTACAAACGACATTAATTTTTTTATACCGAATATGAAATAATATATTCCTCTGCCCGCACACTGACCTAGGGTTACCACAGGGCTGGAAAAGTAAAATATAAACATTTTGCACAGTAAGAGTACCGTTTGCTATGATTTAGAATTTAAAAACAAGTTGTTTAACTGTCATAACCCATAAAAAGTACGCATAAGGATAGAGTGTCGAATAAATATACGGTTCTTATGGTAAACTAGCTGTTAGGGAACACTGTAATTTTACGGGTGAAAAAGTTGCCTATGTTTTAATCTAGAGCTCAAACTACTACCGTTTATCAAAATATGTTCAGTAGTTTTTACGTGAAAGAGTAACAAACGTCCATACATCCATACATCATCACAAACTTTTACGTTTATAATATTAGTAGTATTGTAAGTTTTAGGCACTCTCTTTCCCAAAAAACAACCAGTAGATTTGCAGACCCCTCATTTCACCCGAGAAAAGGGGATAATAATTTATAGTCTTCTTTAATTTCCCTCTATTCCTTGAGTTGACCCCGGAGACTCTTGTGGGTTTCGTTCGGAAAGGTGATAATAATTTATTGTTTTATTATTTTTCGCTTTTACCCGCAAACTGTAATTGCCTTTTTACGGCGATGTTATTGGACAAAATGGAGTATAATAAAGACTACACAGTAATATAGCCTATTAGATTTTGCTGGGTTTTTAGTAGATACCTCTATCATATAAGTAGTCAAATCGTTACAACAAAGAACAATAATTCATGAGGTACTTTGAAAATAATTATTTACTGTGTGGGAATTATGGTGGCAAGCCCCAAAGGGAGATCTCCGACCGAGCGAAGTGCTATGCTCGGGCAGGCCGAAGTCCACTGTAGTGGTTTTCAGATGTCGGATATATGTCGCCGATCTTAGAAAACTTCGATAGCGCGATTCAGGACTGTGCGCTGATTGGTCCACCACATCACTCCCCCCTAAGACCGGAGGTCGAATTTTTGAGTCTTCTGCTTGAGTCGCCAGTGCCAGAGAGTTCAAGTGAGTCGGAACTGTGCTGCTGCTGCACGGGCTCCAGTGAGTCGGAGTGCTGCCGTGCTTGGGCCGATGCTACGTGCTGACCAGGAGAGGTGTGCTCTGCTTGCTAACCGATCGTTGTAGCTACGTGTGACGACCAGGAGAGGTGCCGCGTACTCTGTTGCTGATCGTGTAGCTACGTGTGCTGACCAGGAGAGGTGCTTCATGCTCTGCTTGCTGACCGGTCCGTATAGTGGACTGCCCGTTGAAGCCGATGAGGGTTCGACCAGGCCGCGCTGGGTTGCGACTGGTGGTCGAGGTACCCGAAGAGGCTGAAGGTGGCTGGCGTGGTGCGGAGGGGTGGGGAGTGATGATGATGATGTCCAGAAGGAGGCGTGTTCTGTCGAGGGTCACCAATGTGGGAATTATGATGGCAAGCCCCAAAGGGAGATCTCCGACCGAGCGAAGTGCTATGCTCGGTCAGGCCGAAGCCCACTGTAGTGGTTTTCAGATGTCGGATATATATCGCCGATCTTAGAAAACTTCGATAGCGCGATTCAGGACTGTGCGCTGATTGGTCCACCACATCTGTTATCTGTGTTTTGTCTCTAATCTATTGATAGAATTTCAATATATCAAAGTATCATTTCATTGTCAATGTAGGTATCAATTCTTTCTATATTACATACCTGAAATATTTTTTTTTCCAGCAGTCGACAAGTGACAACCCTACGTTGAGTATATTACGCGACTTTTTAAAACACGTTATTACAATCAACGTATGCCGTACTTGTGCCGTTAAAATATAATATTAATTATTTTATACGTTAATTATAATGACTTTTTCTGTACCTTTAACAGCAGCTCCATTGATTAACATCCTAGAATTCTTTTTTTTAATCTTGGAGGAGCTTTATATTATACTAGATGTTGCCCGCGGCGCCACCCGCGTAAATACAGTATCCCTCGGGAACGCTGTACTTTTTCGGGATAATAAGTATCATATGACCTTTCCCAGGACTGTAACAAATTTCATCAAAATTGGTTCAGCGGTTAAAGCGTGAAGAGGTAACAGACAGACAGACACACTTTCGCATTTATAATTTTATTTGATATTCTTTCCGGGTAAATAATTACAAGGGTTACAAAGAGTTGAAATCTTTGGTTACAAATTAATATTAGATACCTAATCTAGAGAGCTATAGAAATTATGAAAAATATAGCTAAGAATTAACTTATGTTATTATAAATACCTTATAATGTAACTCGCTCTTACCCGTAGCTCCGCCCGTGTAAATAAGTATAGTATCCCACAGGAACACAGTACTTTTTCGGGATAAAAAGTAGCATGTTTAATTAGTTAATAGAATCAGGCGTTACTTTGCAGAAATCCATAACATAAATTTAATAAATATTGTTATTTTTTATTTGTATTTGTATTGTTATTTTTTAATTGGTACTTTCGACAAATAATACCCACAACCTGCAAGCAAATGTGTGAGTTCACGCATAAGCATCCGTAACGCACCTCCCTCCTCCCACACTGCTTATGCGTGCACTCAGATGCAAGATCGTGCAAACACCACCACCACACAAGCAACAATGTCAGCAAGATCGTGCAAAGCCCCACACCACCATGCAGGTTGCAAAACTCGACGCGCGTTTCGCCCCGAACCCGGAGCATCCTCGGGAAGTGGACCTGCGAACAAAGTGACCATGTGAGGAAACGTTGGATATTTTGGGGAATGAATTGGAAAAATGCTTGCCTCTTGGTGAAGATCTGGAACTGCTTGCTCTTACTAAAATCTGCATGGAACAAAACTACTTTAGATTTAACAATCAATTCTTTGTTCAACAAGACGGTCTAGCAATGGGCTCACTACTGAGTCCCTTGCTGGCCGAAATATTTATGAACGATTTTGAACAAAGACATATTGTTAATGACAAAAGTATTTTATATTACTATAGATATGTCGATGATTGCATCCTTTGTTGGACCGGTACACACAGACAAACACAGAGAAAAAAGGAAGATTGCTAAAAATAACAATATTTATTAAATTTAAGTAGATTGTTTGTTAATCCAGAGCTTAAGCTACTACCATAATAAATTCCATCGAAATCCGTTCCGTAGTTTTTGCGTGAAAGAGTAACAAACATCCATCCATCCTTCCTCACAAACTTTTACATTTATAATAGTAGTAAGATATTATTAAAGTAGACAAACTTACTTTTTATTGTCCTAACTCAGATCAACTCAGATGGAAAATGGTCTTGACCCGAAAAAAATAGCCATCTTGCTAATAATCCCACATTTTTTTTTCTTAAAAATATAGCACCTTCGCGTCTGTAAATTGAAATTAATATAGAATAAGGAAGTAGGAACCGAATTACCGACAAGTATGTTGCCCACTTATTGAAAATATTGAAATGAGTTTAACACAAAGGAGGAATATACGAAAATAAATTGACCAATATAAACGGAAATAAGGAGTCTGAAGAAGACATCTGGTGCTTTAATTTGTTTGCAGGCATTGTTATGCAAAATTAATATTCCAATTTATTCCATACCGAATATCGGGGGAGGGGGATAGATCAATATTTGCCATCTCTTTCGCTACAATTAATCTATTGATAGAAGAATTCCATTTTTTTTATTTATTGGTGTCTTTGAGTATATTATATTGGTGTAGTTGCATGATAGCCTTTAAAAATGTTGCTAGAGTTTATTTTAATGTTTAGAAATTGACAGGTTGTCGTAAAAGCGCAGAATAAATATTAGTTACAAGTAAAAGGTTTGAACTGTTAACTATTTAAAAGAGATGTTTGATTTTGGGCCAGCTCTATGTACACTACATAGGTAAATAGGAAAAGAATACGGGAATTTCATAAAAATACAAAAAAAAAATTCAAGAATTCCATGTTTTTCCAATTTCCAATTCCAATTCCATGCGAACAAAAATGATTATTTGAAGAGTTTTTTATTGCGAGAACACTATTTTTTAGGATGGCCGTCAAAGACTTCGTGGCCATGACATATCTTTTGACTTGACTTTTGACGTAGTTGACGGTTTAGGAAGAGACGTCATCTTGAATGTCATACGTATTTCTTTGTCAAAAATCATGTCATTGTCAAAATTACATTCTTTGGATAATTCTGCTTTGTTCTGATCTGATCCGCCTTTTTATTTTACGTTGTGTTGCTCTCCTCGATGAAGTTATTTTAAATGTACATTGAAACGAAGTGAAATTAAATAAAATAAAGAATAGGAATCAGGTAGGTACTATATTACGTAGCTATATTTACAAATTACATAATATAGTGTACATATAGTGCTGGCCCACGCCTCATATATTTCTGGAACATGTCTTTTAAATAATTTTACCTAGTTCTACAAAATAATATAGGAATTTTACAAGAGCTTCTGGAGAACGGTTCTGAATTTATGTATAGGAGAAAGTAAGTAATCACATACTAAATAGCACCATAAAGATATCAGATCGTATTTTTTCAATAATATGGATTCTACATTTTGCTTTCATATTACCTCTATATTTCATGGTTTATTGATATTGTCCTATAAAACTTTTCATGCGTCTCGACTCTTATGGGATTTCGTAAATAGGTAAAATCGTAAAAACATCAACTCACATTGATTTCGACTCAGTTTCAATAGTAAAATATGGACGTTTGCTATTTAAACAATGTGTTTCCATGGTCTTACAAGAAATGTGTTTCCACGGCCTTAAAAACAGTTTTTCAAAGAAAAATGGGGGCAGAGAGCGTAGGCGGAGTGTTGTTTAGGAGGAAAGCAATGCACTTCCTTACAGTTCCTCTGGTATGTCCATCGTTTCAGCCTGGTGACGGCCAAAGATTTCCAGTGCGACCGGTCTTCCAGTCCATAGACTGCCTACAACTTTTCTCAGATCGTCTGTCCACCTAGTGGGAGGCAGACGCTTCGACGTCTAATTCGTGGTCTCCACTCGAGAAACTTTCGGTAACAGCGGTCATCGGATCTACGGGGTATAAACGATTACGGGGTATTGCCGCTTTAACAAGCCAATGCACAACATAGCCCAGTATGTCAATAACCTTGGTTCTGCTATGGATTACCTACCTAGTTTCTGATTATATCACGTAGAGAGACTCCGATCATAGCCCTCCCCATAGCTCTTATGGTATGTCCAGTGAGTGCAAAAAGAACTTCGCTGTGTCTACTGCTGGTGAATCAGTAATAGATAAAAAAAGATATTTGCTCCAGACATGAGATACTTACCTACTTGTTTTATTAAACAATGAAAAATAAATTAATAAAAAAAAGCCGACCGCATAGAAACTGAAAAGAAAAAATTAAATTGTGTGTTTGTCAGCTTAGCCGCTGGAATTTACTCTAAAAACTAAAATTTGGTGTGAAATGCAAAGCCGACGCATCTTCAGCTAACATCGTGTGAGACCTTAGAGAATATATATATCACCTCTCTAAGGTGGAAGGTGGAAGGATATCCATCCTTCCTTATTATATGGGTCCCGATTGTTAAAATCGAATGGGTCCGGATTGTTAAAATCCTAATGTTCCCTAATATAATGTTTTTTTTTTTAATATATCTATCATAAAACTATTTCAATCGTAGGTATAGTTGTTCAATAATATTCGATATCAAAAGTCTCGATTACTGGACTTTCTTGTTTTTGATTTTGATTTTTCGAAAATTATAAGCTCGCGTCGTCATGACAAATCAAAATCAACCCATGCGTTTGGTCTAAAAAGTGCCACAGCCCACAAAGGCACAAACCTACATACATACAGTCATACATTCACAGATAATCTGATAAACGATACTTTGCATAGCGCAGTCGGGTAAAAACAATATAAGATTCACATTCAAACACATACACAAAATAATATACGAAATAAGTGAAGGATAAGCGATATCAGTTATTATTTTCCCCGATTTTCCGGTGACCCGTCAGCGATACGAACTTTTGAAAGGTAAGGACATCTGGGATTTCCACGACAGGTATGGATTTCGGACGAATTATTTATACCTTTTAGCAAGAAAAGGGTTAAGTGACACCTTCCTCGAAATTTGTAGGTCATATCATATTGGAATTTACTATTTAATGTTTTGTATGTAAAACATTAATAATATTTCCGATATCAGTTGTGTCTTTTACGAAAAATTGTTTAGCAGATTTCAGAACGAATCCTAGCACATTTTTAAATACAGATAATAATAGCTCAATATTGCGAGTAAGACTAACGGCCGAATACTGGTACTATAGTTAAATTAAGTGACGCTCAATATCGTATCTTACTGTCCTTGTCATTTGGGCTAGCAGAGACAAAGACAGCCTGTGAATAGGAGGGCTCTTATTGATTTCTAATATTTACGCGTATATTGTTCACTGTTTTAAACACTTACGGATTTTTTGCGGTGCACTTTTATTTTTCCCGACGTTTCGGCTACTTTCCAGCAGCCGTGGTCACGGGAGAAAGCAAAAACAAAACAAAACGTGCAAAAAAAGGTGCAAAAACACCGCGGCTTCAAGATACTGTTAGTATGTTTTGCGTGGATCGGAACACAAATAATAATTGAAGAATCTTCGGGTAGTTTGAACAACTTAAAACAAATAGGACAACCGACTCCCGTGACCACGGCTGCTGGAAAGTAGCCGAAACGTCGGAAAAAGAAAAGTGCACTGCGACAAAATACGTAAGTGTTTAAAAAACGGAGGGCTCTTAATTTTGATTATCGTTTCAATATTCGGCTGTAACGCTGGTTTCTAAATCGTTTCTGTCTGTAATAGTGATTTCCACGTTAATATTAGTATCTAGGTAACCGAGCTGAGCTCGGAGTTCTGATAAATTTAAAACAATTTAAAAGAATCACAAAAATATTTATCTGCCCGGAATTTGAATCCACCATATTCCGAATTTTCGAACAAAGCAAAAATTATACATACGCATATAAAACTGCTAATCGGACTTACGTAGTAGTAGTATCGAAATTATTGATATATTGTTGCACGACGAAAGAAAAAAACATATCAAATAGCTTAAAAATGCGCTGCTTTCTAAGTATAAGACCCAGCTAGATAAATTTTCTTCCCCAAAACTTTAATGATAATACTTGCAGCCTTATTCGAGAAACCGATTATAAATATACAAGACTAGCTGTCTTCGTCCGCGTCAACTGACGGCGCAATAATGCATTAATTTCGACCAAATTTGATTACCATAAAAAACGTTATAGTGAGTCAATCTTAAAAGATAGACGTATACTGCCTGGGACATTTTTTTAGATCATTTAAATAGAAATAATTCTTTTATACATATTTTTTTGGTAGCTTGAACCGTTTACGCAGCGTACGCAACGGAAGCCCTCAAATATGAATAATTTTCCCCGATTTTGCAACATTTTTCACTGATGCGTCACTCCTATTGGTCACAGCGTAATCTTATATAGCTTAAACTACAAATGGACTAGCCAACACAAAAATAATTTTTCAATCGATTTAGCAGTTCCTGAGATCTGCGCGTTCAAACAAACAACGGAAGCCCTCAAAGATGAACAATTTTCCCGGTTTTTTTTCACATTTTCCACTGATTCTTCGCTCCTATTGGTCGCTGCATGATGTGATATAGCTTAAAGCCTTTCTCGATAAATGGACTATCCAACACAAAAATAATTTTTCAATTCGAACTAGTAGTTCCTGAGATTAGCGCGTTCAAACAAACAAACAAACTCTTTAGCTTTATAATATTAGTATAGATGTATAGATTATCTCGTTTAAGGTTTTGTAAAGGTCTCGTAAAGGTTAGAACTTCAATCCTTTTCAAAAATAGAATTACTAATAGCGTGAATCTAGCATATAATATTAATATAACATTATCAGTTTACAACATTAATTTACTTTAGCGTAAACATAATAACAAGATACACACGCGAGCCATATCTGAATGGCGTGTTCTACTTGTGTCTACATTTTTAATGGAACAAATTGCTACATGAACTTGTTGGCGTGTTTGAGTTTTTATTACTGTACAGATATCGAAACAAATATTGTAAAAATTTGCTTTAAATTTGATAAAAGTTGTAAAAAAAGGTATTTTGTATCGATAACAGTTGTATGAAGTAGGGTCATTAACTAGTATTCACTTATAATAAATTTGTTCAATGCAATGTGGTTTAGGCTTTGATTAATTATTATTACATAGCTACGTTATATCCTTACAAAACTGTTAATATTTCTGTGCCGTACACACATTGACACGGGTGACGGGACGCGTAATACGTAGGTACTACTCGTCGACCGGCTCGTCGCACACTAACACAGAATAGGTACACTCGCGAAGCACTAAGCACTAACCAAAATTGGCCCGACGTCGGGCCAATTTGAGTCTTCATTTTTTACGCGCAATGCTATATCTACCTCTTTTAATATAATAACATCTATGGCTTTAGGTATAAAAGTGCAAATGTCTGCAATGTTAGAATTGTGACAAGTTATAAGCCATACTAAATATTTTAACCATCAAGTGACCCGCATACTCGTTTACCGTACAATGTGGTTAAATAGTAAGCATTATTTATCATAAGTAAAAAAACTACCCTTTAACTGAGACACTACATATAGAAAACTTCCTCCATAAAAGAAGTCAACATCGATGAAGAAAACTCATTACTCAAGCCCACAGCATCTGAATACGGCCGGTGACTTAATGAAAAGTAATTGCAATTAATATAAGCTGACCTTACAAAAGTATTTCGCTATATAAAAGCAGAAAATTAATTAAGATGCATTCATCAGGTTGTACAGGAAAATGTAATTATAAGTAATGACGTTGACGTCTAAGCGACCGCGTAAAAAGCTTAAATTAATAATTATTATTTCAATTATTAAAAAAAACCTGAGATGTATTATAGAGTGGCAGAAGTAAAAACTTATTCATAATTTAAAATCCAAAAATAATATTAATATCGTGTCTAAATAACATTACTTTTATATCCAAAAATAATTCGTGACGTGACCTCGAGATTTCACTCTCACCACCCCTAAGGCAGTTTCACTTCAATAATTATGTACTTTAAAGAGTAATTCACAAAAAAGTCATTAAAATAATACTCTAACATCTAACAACAATGTGAAAATGTTTAATGAAAATATCTATTGCGTCGAATGCTAGACAAACTCTACCAAAGAAACTGAAGAATAGTTTAAGAACGATATTACTATTTTAACTGAAGATAAGCAACGGAGAAGTAGATATTTACATTACTTACCTCAAATTTACCTGATTATTGAACATTAAATAATGAATATTCTTCATAACTGTGACAAAGAATATAATTATATTACTAACGTAAAGAATCGTCACTCGATCGATTTACACGAATGACAGCTCGCGGCTATGTATGCGTGGCTGGACGAATGCGGAGGCAGGCGGGGCGTAAGTTTTCCCATGCCAGGACTTTCGTTCACGGGGCTGGCCGCTGGACGTTTCGTGCTTTGACATAAAATTGACAATATAAATTCATATTATTTATGATAGATTTGTCTGACGCGACGTTTAAAATTATTTTTGTGCCTCTAAGGAGGCTAACGTCAACATTCCTGATATTCGCCGGTGCTCGAGGTGTAATTTGTAGAGTGTCACCCCTGTGGCCGTGCGGTCTTATCATTACTAGAGGTTGCCCTGTGGTCTTCGACCAATTTCGATTCGCCGATAATAATTCATAATATAATTTTTAAGTTTGAACTTTTTAAGGATAATTTTGCCTCTTAGATAGTAATAATTAACTGTAAACGTTGTAACATATTGATAAATCATTAACGTGTAACAAAATTGTATCTATCAAATCTATCAAACGCACGGTAATGTGTGTTAATAATCTGAGGTGGTGAGTATTGTTGTTTTTTTTTTTTTTATTATTAGTTTTATTATACATTTCTAATCATAATTTAAAGATAAACTTTAATTTACCGGTTAAATTCCATACTCCTTCGGTTGCACAAATTCTATAAAACTGTACTGAGGGCCTAGCAGGGGCATTTGACAGCGGCATAAACATAACGATAGTAATATATATTATTTGACGTAATCAAATGTAAATTTATGACAATTAGTCGAAATCATGACATTTAAAAATTCGTTACTTTTACGCCACTATCAAAAGTTTCTGCTAGGCCTCAGAGTATTTACTTAAAGCATGCTAGGCCTTCTAGCAATTTTTGCTACACGTATTAAAGTCTTGAGTAATAAATAATCGTCAACATCCACTTCTTTTCGTCTAATAGAGCTCTCTGTTGTTTTCTTAGCGAGTAATAATAATAATTAATCACTATTCCCTCTAGGACCTAAGTCAAAACAAATGCCCTTTCTTTGTATTTTATTTTAACACGAAACTCTACTTTATGTATTACAGTGATAAAGCTTATAAGTAAGATTTTAAAATAACAGTATCAAATAAATGAAATGAGTATTTTTTTTTTTGGAAATGGTTGGCTTTTAAAATTTTATTTAATCTTAGAAACTGTTCTTAGTACCTACAGTTAGTATAAAACTTTTGCAATTTTTAATAACAGCTGACAATATGTTCGACACAGCCGCGATCACAGGATTCTATCTGAAAAAAATCTATGATTATTTAAAAAAGTTAAAAAAACAGATTAGCATAGATAAGATGTTTCAATCTGATCTTTACTTCAATCTCCGATTGCTTCATAATCATGCATTTTAGTCAGGATTTGGGATCTAGTTCGTGACCTTAAATCTCTATGAGCCTGAGAAGAATATTTTGAATGTTTGTCTAATTGTCATTGAGGCTAGCCCACTAAAGGTTGAATTTGCATTTAACCTTTCGCAAAGAGACCCATTTTGCAATCACCTTATACAAGTTTTGCGGTCTATTAGAATATGACTAACTTAGGTCTAGCATTACTAAGTTATGTCTAATTCATAAACGCCTCTGTAGAACGCGATTGTTAGAGGTCCCACTCAACTTTCGAAACTTTATAAGATACTAGATGTTGCCCGTGACTTCGTGCGCGTAAAGGTTATTCTCGCGGAAACCTTACTTAATTCCGCAATAAAAAGTAGCTTATGTCCTTTTCCATAGCCTACTATATCTGTACCAAATTTCAAAATCGGTCCAGCAGTTTCGGAGCCTATTTAATGTGAACAAACAAACATAAAAATAAACTTTTACTCTTTATAATATTAGTTTAGATGATTGAGTTCTGGGGGGCAATTCTGCTAAATAAAACCTGCATTAATACAATTACAATCAAATCTCGACATGCTTACACTCTCAAAAGGTGTTTTTATGAACGTTAAACCAACGTGAAACGCGCTCTGATTGGTCGAAGCGGCATAAAATCCGTTCACGGTAACATGACGCTACACTTTCAATCCAAACAAAGTGAAGTTGACTGTTTAAATGAGTTAAAATTATCTACTTTAAATACGAGAATTGAGGTTCTGATCCTCGCATATAAATTAAAACTAAAATTAGTAAAAAATGAATTTATTGGACACGTTTTAACTTATGACAACTAGTTCACATATTTACAAATAAATACAATAAAATATATACAACAATAAAAATCTATCTTAAAGCAGTTTAGTTTAGCATAACCTTAGAGCTGGTTTAATGATCTAAGAGCGAAACATACGTTATGGTACCGGAAATATTATTATATCTACTTTAGAGTAGTCCATATCTCGTGTAAGTGCTTTAAACGCAATTCGAATGAATTTCTATACACAATAATCAGAATTCTACAGCATCGTAAGCTCGCGCTCCTAAAACGCGCGTCCACTGCTCGTTTAAAATACGCCGTGTGCTATGGGCTATGGCTCTTACATTGGGTATTTTTCGATACATTCCTATCTCTTTCCAGTACATCCGATGTAATAAATTCTTCGTTACAGACGCGCAAGAATGTAACGCCAACACAGTGCTAGCGCGTGGACGACCTCGCTGTACTACTTTGTCAAACTAGTACTACAACTACTAGGAGTCTTAGGTAAACTACCTGAAGTTATGTAAGAGGCTAGGACAAGCTAGATTATGTTGTTGCTGCAATGTTATTCTAGTAACGTCATTGGCGTATATATTATAGGCTAGCCGCACACACGCCATATAATAATAGGAATATTATTGTCAATATGAGCATTATTGCCAATAGGCAATAATGCTCATATTGACAATAATATTCCTCGTGTGCGGGCCATATTGCCGTCTTTTTGTATGTGTTGGCTAGTATTGACAAATTAATTCTGTCAATAATATTGCACGTGTGCGGCTAGCCATTGACGAGGCATGTTGAGGCAAAAAGTGTCTCCAGTTAAATGGCCCCATTTTGACATTTGAAGTATGGTGAAAACCAAGATGGAGTAACTCTTTCTTGTATGAAGATTTATTCTGTCAAATGTACCTACGTCATAGCCTATCTTACGTTTTGAAATCTTTGAGTAACGTACTTTATATTATACATAGAGCTCATTTTAACAATATCTATATTTAATATAAATGACGACCTCTGTGGGTCCGTGGTTAGCATGTTGGCGCTCAAGTCGGAGGTCGCGTGTTAGAATCCCGCCGAAGGAAGAAAAAAGTTCTGTATCCCTGGTTTGTAGATGTGTAATATATACGTGTATAGTAAAATTCTTAAGTATATAAAAACCATACAAGTATTAAAAATACTTCCCGTTATCTGAACCTCAATTCTCGTATTTAAAGTAAACAATTTTACTTTAAATTTATTTAGCAGAATTGCCCCCCTGGGGGGAAATTCTGCTAAATAAAACCTGCATTAATATAATTACAATCAAGTCTCGACACGCTTGCACTCTCAAAAGGTGTTTTTATGAACGTTAAACCAACGTGAAACGCGCTCTGATTGGTCGAAACGGCATAAAATCCGTTCACGGTAACATGACGCTACACTTTCAATCCAAACAAAGTGAAGTTGACTGTTTAAATTGTTTACTTTAAATACGAGAATTGAGGTTCAGGTCTCTGTAAAACGTCAAGTTCTTCGGGTACTTAGCACGACAACAACTTCTAACAACTGAATAGACAAACGGTTTTTAAATATAAGAGGCTCTCCAGTCACTCTTCTCTTGTCGCTCTGCTTAAAAAGCAAAGTCTACGCCTACGCCCTAAGGCATTTCTTACTTTAAGTAGAATTTAAGAAAACATTAAACAGCCGTAAGATTTTAATAATTTATTAGGCACTACTTAATTTATGAATTCTTGTATTCAATTTTACGACTGTAATTACTGACCTTATGTTACTTTGGTATGTGAACACTCGGTCAAAGTATTTCCAAACATTGACCGAGTTATTCAAAGAATGTGACATACATTTATATTCTTTGCTAGTTACTAAATATGATAACTAGTGAAAATTTAACCAAGACGTTTCCTTCAAAACTTAATATAATATTTATAAATTTACTGTTTCATTCACTGTTTCATTTAAGATTTTTTAATTTCCCAGGCTACCGCGGATTATTCGTCTAACACTCTTGTCCATAATTGTACCTGCACATTTTGGTTCAACTTACGCGCCGCGATCTGTAATTTAAAGAAAAACAGATGCGTCCTCTAACTATAAATAATACCGCTCTATAAGAATCGCGGATTGAAATTTAACATAATATAATAGCTGGCTTATCTAGCGTAGAGCTTTTTGACGTACAAAGAAGTTTCTGGCTTCCGTTACCGTTGCGTTTCGGAACAATATGTGGCGTTTGGAACTTTCTTTAGTTCCGCCAGTGGATACACTTGGAACGTCTTACTAGAAACGCATTTATATTTTATAAGTACCGTACAGTTGGGACTTAGGAGCATAAAGATAAGTACGCGTAATATTCGTGACTAACTATAAAGTTGTTGTGTTAGAAACCTACACAGTTGTAGTACATGCTACACACCTACAACGTTTATCCAAAAAATTGTATATGTCACCGTAAAATTGTAAATACCGTTAGATTGTAAAATAACTTTTTTTTTTTTTTTTTTATGAAACTAGGGGGCAAACGAGCAAACGGATCACCTGATGGAAAGCGACTACCGTCGCCCATGGACACCCGCAACATGAGAGAAGTTGCAAGTGCGTTGCCGGCCTTTTAGGAGGGAATACGCTCCCTTCTTGAAGGTTTGCAGGTCATAATGGTCCGGAAATACTGCTGGCGACAGTTCATTCCAGAGTTTTACAGTGCGCGGCAGAAAGCTTCGGGTAAAGCGCACGGTGGAGGACTGCCACTCATCAAGGTGATGAGGATGATAATTATTTTGTCGCATGGAGCGGTGGCGAAAAGTTGCAGCAGGTATAAGTCCGAACAATTCCTCGGAGCACTCCCCGTAATATAACCGGTAGAGGATGCAGAGCGATGCTACATCTCTACGTAGCTCTAAGGTGTCAAGCCTGTTTGAAACACTATGGCAGTCGACAATTCGAGTGGCCCTACGTTGGATACGATCCAGAGGGAGAAGCTGGTACTTTGGTGCCCCTGCCCAGAGATGAGAACAGTATTCCATGTGAGGCCGAACCTGCGCCTTATAGAGTTGTAGGCGTTGGACCGGACTGAAATACTGCTTTGACCTGTTCAGAACACCAAGCTTCTTGGAGGCTAACTTGGCCTTGCCCTCCAGATGATATCGGAACTGGACCTCGCTCGATATGTTAACACCAAGTATTCCAATGTTGGAGGAGACAGTTATGGGTATGCTTTCAAAACGAGGACATACGACCATTGGCAAATAACTAACGAGATTGGAAAATTATGTCGAAAGATTTATAACTATGTGTTTATAATCTAACGAAAATTATTATGATAATAATAGACAGAATATTCGCATCGGAAGTCTATCAACATTTTACAGTTTCACTAGTTTTATTACTATCTAACGGTTTTTACAATTTTACGGTGACATAAACAACCATAGATGTATTTTGGTGTGTTAAATCCTAGTGTTCTAGTACGCTTAGTAATTATTATTAGTTAGTTAAGAACTTGTGTGACGGGTACCAGACAACGGGAGGTATATTAGAAGTTTTGCATTATACGCATATTGAATACACATCTATACCTGGGGGGTACATAGAAAATATCTTTTAGTTCCATAATCCATTGGAGTACGCGCTCTACTAAGCCATAGAGGTCGTTAGTCAGATGCCAAATCAAGTTCATTAAATATTTATTACCCGATTGCCGAAAATGTCTTAAGAATTGATGAAATACGAACGGACGTGACAAAATCTCGTCGCTTCCGCTCTCGTTTACTATGTAATGTTATGGTAAGTTATGCTAATATGCCGGTATCGATCATGATGACATTTAATACGAAAACATAAATTATGTTCAGTTTTACTATGTTAACCTATATGTACAAATACAAATGTTTTATTTCCAAAAAATACATTTACACAGTAGTTATGACTGTGTGCCGAGTGCGAGTTTTTCAAAAGTCATCGAATAAATTTACCATCGCGTTAATCGAATAAACTTTATCCTTCACGAGTGTCAAGAATGTATTCAGTGTGCTAAGTGTGAGTTTTTCTTTTGACATTCGATCGTGAGCACGTTTGGTTGTGAACTATGAATTTGTATGTGATTTGTACAGCGCCGTCTAGTTGTGAAGGCGAGAAACAAAACATGTTAGTGCGAGTTGAAATTTTGACATTTCGAGTCTCTAACTATGGCGAATGAGACCCTTACGCTGAAGTAAAGTTATCACTTGGGTTTTTCGTAGTGAGATCGTGAAATAGGAAGAAAAATTTACTGATTTATTAAAAAAATAATTCATAAATGTGGCAAAACTCATGACCGGACCCTCTTTTTTCGTCTGGATAATGTTGTTTGTTTGTTTGTTTGCATTGAATGGGCACCGAAACTATTGGACCGATTTTGGTGAAATTTTGCAGAGATATAGAGTAGACCACGGGGAAGGACATAGACTCGGTATCGCGGAAAAATGTACGGTTTCCACAAGATTAACGAATCGAAGGCGAATCTGTTTAAAATTGGTCCGGCTGTTTCAAAGATTAGCCGGAACAAACAGACACAATTTTCAAAAATTGATTTTGGGTGAGAAAAGTATGTTAACATAATATAAAGTAAAGTAAACTGTGAGATTCCTCAACTACGTATTTATGATACTTTATTTATACGGAACCCTTGGTGGGAGAGTCGGAATCGTTATTTTGATGAAAGTACCCTAAATATGGTACGTTCGCACGAAGGGTTCCATACAAGACGGTAAAAAACATGTTTGTTGGGAGGCCCCCTTGAATATTTCTGTTAACTTACATATTATTATTTTGTACTTACTTCTCCATTACATTAAACAACACCATTAATTCAAATTGTGATATAATAATAATCCCAAGATTCTCAAGACCAGTGACCACACAGCATAAGCAAGTAATTAGGCTGTATAGTCGCTGCTTAAGACAGACGCGATAAAAAAAAAATGGTTTGTGTGGTTACAATCCGTATAAGTTTAAAACACCACTCCTTTGGTTATAATCACGCAAGATATGTGAACTTCTGAAAATGGTTGGCTATTCACTCGATGACACATACGCTCGCCATTCACGCCGAGTAAACTGCAAAACGAGTGGTTTGACAGAATGGAGACTCATACTAGCACATTCTTGACACTCGTGAATTATAAAGTATATTCGATTAACGCGATGGTAAATTTATTCGATCACTGTTTCGTCGAGTGAATAACCAACCATTTTCAGAAGTTCACATATTTTGCGGGATTATAACAAAAGTAGTGGTGTTTTAAACTTAAACGGATTTTTTTCGATCGCGTCTGTCTTTAGAATCTTGAGATTATTATTGTATCACAATTTGAATGTGGTGTTGTTTATAGAGAAGTAAGTACAAAATAATAGAAATATTCAAGGGGGCCTTCCATACAACAAACATGTTTTTTTACCGTAATGTACGGAACCCTTCGTTCGAACGAACCATATTTAGGGTACTTTCATCAAAATAGCGATTCCGACTCTACCACCAAGGGTTCCGTATAAAGTATCATAAATACGTAGTTGAGGGATCTCACAGTTTACCTTATTAATAAACATACTTGTCTCACCCAAAATCAATTATTGAAAATTTTGTCTCTGTCTATATATCTGTCTGTTCCGGCTAAGCTTTGAAACAACCGGACCAATTTTAAACAGATTCGCCTCCGATTCGTTAATCTTGCGGAAACCGTCGAGTCTATGTCCTTCCCCGTGGTCTACTTTATATCTCTGCAAAATTTCATCAAAATCGGTCCAGTAGTTTCGGTGCCCATTCAATGCAAACAAACAAACAAACAACATTCTCACGGCGAAAAAAGAGGTAATGATTTTTGCCACATTTATGAATAAAAATTTTAATTAATTTGCAAACTTTTGTTCTTATTTCACGATCTCAATATGAAAAACCCAAGTGATAACTTTACTTCAGCGTAAGGGTATCGAAATGTCAAAAAGCAACTCGCACTAACATGTTTTGTTCCTCACGTTTACAACTAGATGGCGCTGTACAAATCACATACAAAATCCTAGTAAACGCCAAACGTAATTACGATCGAATGCTAAAAGAAAAACTCACACTTAGCACACTGATCCCCACACTAGGCGTAGCCTGTCCTGTGGGGCCATTCGAGACAATGTTCCAGAAAGGGGATTGACATAGAGAGGGACATTTTTATTAATTGACAATATTCACTTATTTAAGATTACACTGATGTAGCAGATAATGCATTAGGTATACATAATCTTAATACTAACCTTAAAACTACAGTAGTGCGTGCGTGCGTGCGTGCGTGCGTGCGTGTGTGTGTATCTCAGGCAGTAACCCTTAACATGTTTTCGGCTTCCTCATATGAACTACTGAGTAGTGCTCTAGTAATAAGTTTCTTAGATTTTTGAACCCTTCGAAGTGATATGATTTATTTAACTTATTGCAAATATGTGGAAAAATAACGGACCCAAAACGCTGTGCGAAGGAAGTTTTAACAGCGCTCAGAGGTACCTTGAAGGTTCTCTTTTTAAGCAAAGTATGATATTGTGCAGAACTAAGTATCGATTTGTGGACAGCAATCACAGCCCTTAATATGTGTATTTTCGCTTTAGTTCCAGGTTATAGAAAATATTTCAAAACTCAAGATAGGCTATGACGTAGGTACATTTGGCAGAACAAATCTTCGTACAATAAAAATTTACGCCATCTTGATTTTCATCATACTTCAAATGTCAGCCATCTTGTTTTCACCATACTTCAAATGTCAAAATGGCTCCAAAAATCTCTAAAGTGGGGCCATATAACTGACACTTTTTGCCTCAACATGCCTAGTCTATGATATATAAGGTTCGGTAAAATCAATTACGGGTATTTTGGGCATATAATGATATATATTGTTTAGGTAAAGACTTAAGCAGAAGAAAAAATGTTTTGTTTAGAGTCACCTATACATGAGATGATTTTTTACTTTGAGTATGACAATTATTTTTTTGCCTAAACGTCTTTACATAAGCAGTGAATCGTGTGCCCGAAGTATCCGTAATTGATTTTCGGAGACATATTATACGAAAATTCAGAGCAGAGTAGTATGAAACACAAATTAATACGGGACAAATGCGAATAGGATCGCGCACGAAGATCTTCGTACCCATTATCTTTAAACACGTTTTTGTATGGAAGCCCCCTATATTTATTTTAGTCTGTTTTTTAGTATTTGTTGTCATAGCGGCAACAGAAACATATCATCTGTCTAACTGTCACGGTTCGTGAGATACAGCCTGGTCGCAGACGGACAGACGGACAGCGAAGTCTTAGTAATAGGATTCCGTTTTACTTATTGGGTATGGAACCCTAAAAATTTTAATTTGACTGTCCGTTCAGAGTTATTTTACTTCTTATATTATACACATTTAATCTTTATGCGGATCACTCTCATAGAAACTCCGTATTTTAGTAGGCCGATTTTTATGTAACATCGTATTAAATATTTAATTACACCTACATCAAAGAATATATATTACTAACGTACCTATGTGTTGAGTCCGTATATAAAAATCAGTCACCAAAAATTCATGAGCACTATTTATAACAAAAATCATGAATATAAAGGTACATTTATTTTGCTTGTGATCTCGATTTTTGTTGACTATTATGAAATAGAGAAAAAACGTCCCCACCATTCGATTTAAAGTGGCATAGTAGGCGATATTCGAAACTACAAGGAATGGCGAAAAGTGAATAAAATGATTTTGAAATAGCTATTTTTTATTCATTAATAAGCCCCAAAAATAATATTGCTACTAAAACTTGTGCTTTCGGCTTTTTTGGGTCCCAATAAACAAATTTAAACGTACCTATCCCATTGCTATTGAGGAGTGGGAACGAGGTTCATATAAATCCCCCATTGGCCTTTGTTAAGTAGGTATTGTTATATCCCCCCGATGGTTGCACGCCTTGTCGTGGCGGTGGGGCTTAGTAACCGTGGACTGGACACCCACGGTGAAGCGAAGAGGCAACCAGGGCCGGCTTGTTTGCCAACGGCTGGCCCGAGGTGGGCGCTCCCAGCGGGCTGGAGGAGTCCGCTGCGGACGCGCTTGGAGGTGGGACCGCACAAGAAGAGAAGTGCCGGTATTACGGTGCGCCGTACTCCCTATCTTCTGCGGCCGTGGAGGGATCGCAGGGGGAGAGGCGTGGTGGTGTTGTGCCACTCTCCCTACCTCCCTGCGAGCTGGCGGGGCCGTACCGTATGTTAACGGCATTGGTGGCGCCGCAGAGGAAGAGGCAAGTTGGTATTACGATGCGCCGCTTGCCCTATCCTTTGCGGCCGATGTGCGGTCGGTGGCAGAACCATAGTTCAGATCTGCCACCGGGTACTGGTTGTGGAGGCTGGTATCCGTGGCCTCCTAGTAGTAGACTCGGGGGGAGTCTGCTACAGTACTGGTGGAGGCCGAGGAGGGAGGCGCACCTTACCATCTGGTGCGCCTGGGGCCTTCGGGCCTTGAATGGAGCCGCTTGTCGACTTGATTGACTGCCGCCGGCGGGGTCGCGGATGTGTTTATCGTTCCCGTGGCCCCGTCACAGGGCGGCGAGGAGGAAGGTGGGGGATGGTTTTTAGTGGGTATACCGTGGGTCTCATTAGCCTATACGGGAGTCCCACATCACCACTCGGGTACCCCCTGCGCCTGGGTGGTATGCGTAATGCATTTTCCCCTCCGGAAACAAAAAAAAAAAAAAGGTATTGTTATATGTATGTATTATTATTATTATTGTATAACGTTATGCTTATTTATATGTTATTATATAATGTCATTATTAATGTCGTTATTGTTATTGTATAATGTCATGGGATACTCTTCCCAACTTACCTGTCCGGTAGTTGTGGTATAGTATACGGGTATGCGACCCCGGCTTCCCTAGCTATTACTATCCTATCCCTTGCCCTCCTGGGCGGTAATATCCTACATACCCTATTTCCCACTCTAACTTACCAATCTTCCTTTCCACACCACCTATCCTTCCCTTTCCCTATTCCTACCCTCTCCACCAATCCGTGGAAACGCAATGGATAACCAAAAATAATATAATTATCCAAAATGGCGGCGATGTGGTTCGCCACCCATCACGTCTCGTTTCTCGCGGAGGCGAAAAGCGGACCATGGAGAGACGCTTGGCTACGTTGAATGTAAGAGGAGGAATGGATGATAAGAATGTAAGTGGACGAAGTGAAAGAAGTATGTAAGGATCGTAGCAAGTGGAAATAAGTGGTCTCTGCCTACCCCTACGGGAAAGAGGCGGTCCTGCCTACCCCTACGGGAAAAAGGCGTGATTATATGTATGTATGTATGTTATGCTGTATGACTTGTATGTCGTAGTCCATAAAAGAAATTGATAGTAGCTGTTTCCACTAGGGTGTAATTTTCATGTAACAGTTGTCAGCTTTTACCCTACATTTTAAAATGATTGCGTAAATTACTATTACAAACTGAGCGAGCTACTTCATTTAGTTCTCTCGTTATTGTATTTATAGAACAGTGCCGATAATTTTTGAAACAAAAAAAAATAGTAGGATAAAACCCATTGGAAAAGGAATATAACAAAATAAAAGGAAAAATAATTTACGAGCGATTTAAGTTTTTAAGAGTAAAAAAGGTTTATCTCGATTTCCAGCAAAACTACAAGTCCTATGGAAAAAAGTCAAATGGAAAAGTTGTAGGTAATAAAAAGGTCTTTTGTATTTAAACTTTAACCTCCTTATTAATAAAAATATTTACACCATTGATTAGCAAATCCAAATCGCTCTCTTTGTCTATCAAGTGACTGTTCCAAACTATCCGACAGAGACAGCCATGTTGGATTAACTAATTCGTGGTGTAAATAATTTTATTAAGGGATATAATTAATCGAGCGAACAAAAAATAAGTTGGCTGCTGCATGTGAGCATTCTGTATTACTGAATTTGGCAGCGAATTAATATGTTGGCGACTAAATTACTAAACTGGCGAAAACACTCGGGTGACAAAAAATTCTTAAGTCGGCAGATAAAAAGAGGCGAAATTTAATCCAAATTAGCACCGACATTTATAAGTTAGTGACTTAATTTCCGAGTTGGTGACCATTATACCATATAAGCAGCTATAAAACCAGATTTGGTTGATAAATTAATGGCTGCTAAAAATTCAATTTGCAAGCTACGGAAAATCCTATTTTTGGATACTGTTGGAGTATGTTTTTTTTTTGACATGGGTGTCATTTTCTAGGTTTCTGGGGATGCAGAATAATATGAAAATAAAATCTGTTTTGAAATTCCACAATGGCGTAAATTTTTGTTATTAATATTAACAAGGTTGTCCTTTTCCAGGTTTCTGGGGGTTATAATAACAAAATTGTCTTCCAATTTCATTTTCCAAAATGGATAATATTCAATCTTCGTAAAATGAATATGAATACTAAATTAAAAGATCTTGGGGATGCTAATTGGGATTGATGATTATTATTACAGTATGTTATGTAGTTCAAGGTATCAGCTATATTAAGAAATTTTTCAAAATTCAGGATTTATGAATTTTTATACCATTCATGAAGAGAATATGCGATTTTTAGGTTAATAAGGGGGAGGAAATTTTCATTATTTTTGCAGTAGGATGCACCGTTTCTGAGATAGAAGCGACTATAGAAAAAAAAATATGGCAATGCTGTACTGAGATACGAGGATTGTAATCTATAGAAATGTTGGAAAATTCAAGATTTTCGATTTTTTTTTCTCCCATCATGAAGAAAATATGATGTTGCGGGTTTCCTAAAGGGGATGAAATTTTCATTATTTTTTCAATAGGATGCACCGTTTCCGAGTTAGAATCAATTTTATAAAAAAAGAAGTAAATGCTGTACATTAAGATACGAGGGATGTTTATAGCTATAGGAATGTTGGAAAATTCAGGATTTTAGAAAAATTTTTTCTCCCATCATGAAGAAAACATGATGTTGCGGGGTTTCTAAGGGGGACGAAATTTTCATTATTTTTTCAATAGGATGCACCGTTTCCGAGATAGAATCAATTTTATATAAGAAGAAGTAAATGCTCTACATTGAGATACTAGGAATGTATAAAGCTATACAAATGTTGGAAAATTCAGGATTTTCAAATTTCTTTTTCTCCCATCATGACGAAAATATGAGGTTGCGGGGTTACTAAGGAAATTTGAAATGTATGACTTTTTTGTAATCAATCCCAGAAACCAATAAAAGGACACCCATATTATTTTTATAAAATTATGTATGTCCGCCATATTGGAATTTCAAAACGAATGTCATTTTCGTATCCAGCACTCCCAAAAACCTGGTAAACGACACCCATATCAATTATACGAAAAATAAATATCCGCCATTTTTAAATTTCAAAATTAATCTACACAATAATCTACACCCCCCTAAAACCGAGAAAAATTAAAAATTGGAAATTTTGTACGCTCCTTTATGTTTTTTTTGTGTGCTCTCGTTTTGCTGCTTGTATGGTTTTTGAGTTACCTACATCAGGGAAAATATATGTGCCTATTCTTAAATTAAATGTGTACTCACAAATTGTCGCCAAGATGGTTATTTGTTCGCTAAAATATAATCTGTCTGCCAGTTTGGAAAATTCAATGGTATTACTTAGTCACCAGATTTGTAATTTTTTTGTTCCTTACATTCTTTCGCCAACTTAGTAATTTAGTATTCAATATTGGGTATTTTCGCATCCAAAATTTAATTGTTTTGTCGCAAGTTTAAATACATGCCTTTTATTAATAAGGGAGTACAAGTTTGTATTTAAATTTTGAGGTTATGTAAAAAAGGTGTAAATACAAAAGTTCGTTTTTATTACCTACAACTTTGCTATTTGACTTTTTTATATGTATAGGACTTGTAGTTTTGTAGGAAATCGAGATAAAACGTTTTTAGCCTTAAAAACATACCCCCTTACATTTTCCGAACACCAATCGCCCGTAAATTATTTTTATTGTATTCTCATCCTTTTCCAATATATTTTATCCTACTATAATTTTTTTTCACATTTTACCATTTTCAAAGGCTTCTGCTCTATTCATACATTAAAATAATCAAAATATTAACCGACATATATGATTTTAAAACAATTATATAAGATAACATAAACAAAATGGGTGATTAAAAAAATTACACGCGTTATAAGAAACAAAAATGTTCATATTTTTATACGTTACGAATGCAATTAAGACTACAATTAACACAGAAGTGTTTTGTATACGCAATTCCATTTTGTAAGTTGATAATCGTATGTGAAATCTAAGACATTGTTTGTGAATACATCATTAAAAATTGTGCGAATTTTCTGACTTTGTGAGTATATGGATATTGGATAATCCCCATTACGCAAGCAACCAAATTTCATGTCAGTCAATCAGATTTAAAATTGCTGCGAATTTTGATGAGCTTCTGATTGGAATCTTCTTTATGCTTAAGCAATGCTAATCATAATATTCTAAAACCAAATTGGATTTTTTTTTTTTTCGTTTTCTTTGCAATTATTTTATCAGCGATGCATCTAATGCATTCCTATAAAGATCGTATAAAAATTAGATTATGCTAGTATCTCGATTTACAGATTATATACGCTAAAAGAATCCACTAACGTCGAGTAAATTAATTAAATACATGCGATGAGTTGAAAGTAGAGCCTTTGAGCGCAAATTGCATTAATTATACTAAAATGCCGTTCCGGTAAATTCCGATCGCTCCACTTGCATGTTGACATTCAAAGTACAAACTCGTTAAGGACGATAGCCCTATCTTCGGTGAGTTCACTTCCTAGATGTCCCAACATCCCTCACTTGGGCCGTGCGTTTTCTCGGTCACACCGCGGACCCTTTCTACCATCAAGGTCTTCGATCCTCATATAAAATAAGTTCGACCGCCGGCAGCGACACACTAAGTTACTTTCACGCGAGCAGTGCACATTTGCTCAAAATGTACAGGCTCATTTTAAGCGCAATTTTGATCGCGACAGTCGCGTGTCAGGGACAAAAGAGGGTGCCGAAATACGCCGGCGACCCGAGAACGGCAGCGATCGTTCAGGAGGCGAGATATCTCAATGGAAATGGTGCTTTCGGTGCCGCGTACCAGCAAGAGGATGGAATCGACTTCAAGGAGGAAACCGACCCAGAGGGAAACAGGAAAGGAAGTTACTCCTACATCGACCCAACCGGACAAAGGAAAACTGTGAACTACATTGCCGGAAAGAATGGATTCCAGGCTATCGGTGATCACATCCCTACTGCCCCTCAGCCGGTCGCTCCCACTCCTGGCTACACCCCGGACCCACGATACAACTCACCGGACTACAAGACCCAACAGTACACTGCTCCCCAGCAGTACTCCGCCCCAGTAGCTCCCCGCAACTACGGCGGCAAACCCGACCCCGAAGACGGTCAATACTACCCCGAGCTGTACGAGCAGAACTACTCTCCGCAACAAACTCAGTACCAGCCGCAACCCCAGTACCAGCCACAGCCCCAGTACCAGCCGCAATCTCAGTACCAGCAACCACAGTACCAGGCTAGCAACATCTACCCGGGAGTGTCTCAGGCGCAATACAGCGGCGTGCAATCCCAGCAATACCAAAGTGCCCCATTGCCACAAGCGAGACAAACCTACTACGATCAGACCACACCGCAGCCCACTCGGTTCTTTCCCCCAGGAAAGTTCAGCCTGAACCGAGCCCCGGACGGCTACACGTACTCCTTCCACAAAGCGTAAGAACTTTAACGAACGTGATGGCTTGTTAGCCTATTCAAAGCTGGCAGCAATCAACAAATTGCCAAGTCATCATTTTGCAGTGCGAAGGGACGTGTGTGTGAAAGCATTCTTGTGGTTGTTTTGCTGTGATACGTTAATTAATGGACAATGTTGTTAGCCTTGTTACTAGACGATGGGTGGAACTTAAGAAAATTGTAAATAAATAATTTAATTCAAGTAGTCTTTTATTTATACCATAACCCCCTTACTAATAATCGCTGTATAAGCTTTGAATAGTTATACAGTGTTTTGTCTCCTTCTATCGAATTAAAAATGTCACTTGTGTGACGGGAACCAAACACTGTATAACTATTCAAAGCTTATTACAGTGTTTATTAGTAAGGGGGTAAGATTATTATTTTGCAGGTGACAAAAAAATGCAACCAGAATTCGAACATTCATTTAATATGTACGAAAATACATACATATACAAAAGTTAGATGTATTCTAATAATCATTCAATTATAATAATATTATAATACAAATTGTGACCTACAAATTAAACAAGATTTATTTTTGCACAGTATTATAGTTTTATTATTTACATTTATGTTAAATCAAGACGTAATAAAATACGGACTTTCTATTATTTTTATAATTCATCAAAATATTATATAATTTAATCTTTATGTAAACGATCACCAGAACAATTAAGTAATAACAATAAAAAAATAACATACTCTGAATCGTAACTTTATATTTGTCTTTTTTTTTACATGAAAGTAGAAACCTCCTTAACAAAACAAAAAGGAACAAAAGGAAAGGAACACTAAATGTCAGCACTCGACTTCCTGATCTGGAGATAAAAAATTTCCTAACCGCATTAGCGGGCTCTTAAGCTATATAGTATAAGAGCCACTATAACTCACAAGGTTCATTGTAGGTGTGGGCAGTGTCCGCATTCTACTGCAACCAGTAACTAGATCACCTTTAGATATACACCTTTCATTTTGCCATTATAAAAATAATAAAAAACTATGTCAAACGTTATCTGATAAGGGCGTGGATACAATAATTTGACTTGTAAGCTTAATTGCAAAAATTGTATTTTATATTGATTTAATCAGTATTTTAGTAACTTTTTATACTTTTCATGGATAAAGTATTGAGTATCGTGAATTAATAGCATCCTATCAAGTTACAGATTTTATGCAAGCCCAGTCTTAGTCCTAAGCTCTTTGTGGTCTTATGGCCTAGTAACAGGATAAATTATATATTTTTATTTTAAGATACGTATCACATAATTTTTTATCTACATATATAATGTTATTATTTCTATAGATACTATTTACGCAAAAATTAAATTACATTAGTCCTCTTTTTAATATTATATATCTATGACATTAGTCGTGTATTTTTTTCTAACCGTTCAAGGTTACCATTCTCTTTCGCCGTTTCCGATTAAATCTAACTATAAAGCGAATTGGATATCCGTTAATGTTAAAATTCTCGTAATTGTATCTGTAACTTAGCGAAACATTCTAAATCTTGGCATTGAAACGCATCCAGATTCATAATGGGTAATATTTTTTGTCTAATGACTAAGCACAATAATTATAGATTTTGTTATTTTAGTAACAGTTACAATAAATATAAAATATATGTATTTTTATCTATTTTTATCCTAGATTTTATGTAATTTACTGTGCGGCCATGTTGCTAATGATTTTCGTCGGTTGTCATTTTTCATACATCGTCTGTGAATTTCTGCAGAAAAACGAAGATTGTCAAAACCATTAGCAAATTGATTTTATTGATAATGCTAATGACTTAATTATGGCAAATTATAAAATAATATAAATAAACAATATTGTCATTCTCGCCTGATTATATTACTTAGTTTAAACTCTTATATTTTATTAGTGTGCGACGTGCTTTGCATACGATTAAAATTTTACTTATATAATCATAATATTATACATAATTTAGCTGTATAAATCACTAGAGGTTAACACTATAACTAGTTTTAAAAATGTTAATTAATTTCTCATTTCCTGATAACATTTTAAAAGCCTTCGAACACATGGCCACTTCTCAGGTCACTTACAAAATGAGATTAGTTTATAAACATTAAATATTTATGACTATCAGTTGACTGGCCGTGTCGCTTCCGCAAGTTAGTTTGATATTTCACTTTCCTCGATTATTACCTATCAGATTCTCAAACTCTACATATTTAGGTAGAGTTTTAAAATCCGATCGATAGGTATGATAAAGCGGTTCTCAATTATACTCTGTGCCAAGCAAATACCGGTAACAGCCTGCAATTTAAGGGGTAAAATTAAGTAGCGTTTTCATACATACATACATACATACATAATATAATCACGCCTTTTTCCCGTAGGGGTAGGCAGAGACCACTTCTTACCACTTGCTACGATCCTTACATACTTGTTTCGCTTAGTCCACTTTCATTCTTACCATCCATTCCTCATCTAACATTCAACGTAGCGAAGCGGCTATCCATGGTCCGCTTTTCGCCTCCGCGAGAAACGAGTCGTGATGGGTGGCGAACCACATCGCCGCCATTTTGGATAATTAAATATTTTTTATGATTATCCATTGCGTTTCCACGGATCGGTGGAGAGAGTAGGAAGAGGAAAAGGGAAGGATAGGTGGTGTGGAAAGTTTCCGTAAGTTCCAAGCAAGCGAAGTTGCGGGCACCGGATAGTTAAAATAATATAATAGCGTTATAAATACAGAAACCCAATTCTGGCTTTTGATTAAACATTCTAATTATATAAATAACTAGCTGTTTTCCGCGGCTTCGCCCGCGTATATATATACTATCGAGTATCCCGCAGGAATGCTGTACTTTTCCGGGAAACTACTGCCATACAAAATTTTATCAAAATTTGTTTAGTATTTTTTGCGCGAGTAACAAACATCCATCCATCCAGCCGTCCATCCATACCCTTCAATCACGAGTAAATAATACTACCTACATAATAAAATAAAAATTGAAGCTAGATGCTGACAAAAATACATTTTTTGTCGTTTAAATAATAATCGAAATTTGGATAGAGTTCCCGAGAGTTCAATGAATAGAGCATAAATCAGTATAGACAATAATATTTTCATACACACAATAACTATTCGGCCACAAAGGTAACCTTTACAATTGGACACACCAAACAATCGCTTATTGATTGGCCGATTGTATTGAAATTCATGGAATGTTCCATAAAACAATAACAATAATTGCAATATTGTATTGAGAAATAATTCGTATTCAATTACATACAAAATTTGATCCGATCTATGAACAACAAGAGCTTTTAATTTCGACAGTACAGCAGTCTTACTAGAGTTGATTGAGTGATGATCACAATCAGCTATTTTTATTATATTTTAATATAATATGCAGCAAGACACAGCAACTCAAAATGTATTCAAAACTAGCGTGAAATAAGGTTTTAAGCTTTCATGCCCTATTTTACCCACCTAGGGGCTGAATTTTAGAAAACGCTGAAATACGTAACTAATTATTTACTAAATTCATACGAAATTTCATGCAAATGTGTCCAAGGAATAAAAAGTTTCATACAAACTTGTATCCTCTTTTTAGGGTTCCGTAGCCAAATGGCAAAAATGGAACCCTTATAGATTGATCATGTCTGTCTGTCTATCTGTCTGTCCGTCCGTATGTCACAGCCACTTTTTTTCCGAAACTATAAGAACTAAACTGTTAAAACTTGGTAAATAGATTTGAACCGCATTAAGATTTTCACTTTCACTAGCCATAAGGGTTTGGCCTGTGCGCAACATATATCAGTCAATCAGCTCTGTATATATAGATATTATTTTGCTATAACACGCGGTTAAAATTCGTCGCCAGTTCGCCACGAGCCTCAATTTTGAAGGAATGTTGTGAAGTCCGCATACTAATATTAATACCTAACAATTAGGTATGCGGACAATGTCGGACATCGATAAAAAATTTCTTAACTTGTTAAAAGCTCGGGAAACGCTCACAATCAATACTCAAACGGCTGAAGATTCATTAAACCATTCAAGAAATATCTCAAAGCTGGAATAAATTAACAATTTTATTGCCAAAGGAAATATAAAACTAAGCGGAATGAAAAGTAAGAATCAATTTGAACGTTCAGGTAAAAAGGAAACTGGGAGGGAAAAAAACGTAGCCAGAGTTATTGGTAAAATGGAATTCTATAACTAGCAACAAGTCAGCCGCGAAAAAAGTGGGTCGAGTGTCAATAATTTGATTTATATTTATAACAAAAACGTTTAAAACACGCGTGGTTGCGTTTTATAGTGGTTTCATTGAATGCGTACAGTCCCGGGAATAAATAGATTAATTTTGTGGATTTCATAAGAAAAAGGCTGCATGAATATTGAATAATCCTAAGAAAAGAAGCCAGCTAACCAAGCCATCGAATTCAGGGAACATGCCCTACCCCGTAGATTATCTATGTCTGGCCCAATGTAGAGTAGAGACTACCGCATAAAGGCACGAAGTATTTTGGTCGGTCAAAGTATTTCTCGAAAACTTTCAGGAAAAATCCAAAAAAATACCGTTGCGAATCATTAAAAGGGTGTTATTAAAAACTAGAATAGTATATTCTGCGCCTATTATACCAAAAGAAAATGTGTGCCATTGCAAACTTTAGGCTGGGTTTGTTAAATTCGTAGTTCGCAGTGGTTTAAATTATTTATGAGTAACGTTCGGCACTGAGCCGACATTATTCTGTTAATTGTTAATTGGCATACAACTATTTTAAAATCGTTCGCAGCTAGGGATGGCAGTTCTTAGAAATTGTGGTCTTGATTATGGATTTAAATAAAATATAGAGGCTGTTATAAATCATTCTCTCATCATTTGTTACACCTACGACCTACAAACTACACAATATACTACCTAGACCTATAACATACACCTACTATCTACCTCTACCACCGTGATGGGTGAAAGAGCTGTGTGGACCACTGAGGGTTCAAGATTATTATCGTACTAATATCGCTATTATTAATTTGTTGGTGTGTAAATTAAGGTGCCTTATATAAGAGACAAGAGAACACAAAAAAATTGAATTATGAATTCAAATAATATGACCACAAGTCTATATCAGCTATACTAATTTAATAAAGAGGAAAAGTTTGTTTGTTTGTTTGTATTGAATAGGCTCCGAAACTACTAGACCGAATTTGATGAAATTCTGACATGAACTTGACACATATTATAGAATAGACCACGGGGAAGGACATAGGATACTTTTTATTGCGGAAAAATTTACAGTATCTGCGAAAATATCTTTTGCGCGCACGAAGTTACAGGAAACATCTAGTTTTCAATAAATTGCCATCCCTATTGACGTGCACGTGTGAAATGTGCAATTCGCAGTATCAAAGCCAGTTGAAAAATGAGCAACGGACTTTGTTAAAAACTCTGTCGGACTGTCAGGGTTTTGTTTTGAAATGCTTTAACGGTATGATTGAAAATAAAACCTTTTGTGTTTTCTAGGTGTACATATTGAGATTGTAATACAGAAACCGACTATCACATATTTTCTAAAAACTTTCACAACGTTTGTCATCTTCATCCGAGCCTAGGCCTATAGACATAATTTTTTCTACCGTTTTTCATTCAACAACAAACATATTATTAAGTACATTATGTTTAGATTCAGCCCTATCAATTTCGAATCAACTTTAAACATACAATTGAAAAACAAAAAAAAACAAGCGTGAGTTGGCAATTGGCGAGCGTTTGTCGTACTTCGATCCGGACTTTGTACAGTCGAATGCATGATGCACAATGCATACAAAGTGAGCTCGCTCAGCCGTGATTTTCTCCTATATCCTGCGATCGCTCAAAGAAATGACAGTGATACATTCGATTTTGAATCTTCTTCAATACTTTTTACCACATCTTAAACTTATGTTATTGAAAGGCGTCTTTTACGGTGATGAGAATAGGGGATCGGACTACATCTAAAATATTAGTTTCATTAATATACGCAGAAATATTGCGGCATTACTACTTGGTAAATTTAAAAAAAATATTATTTTATGTGTAGTTTACTAATTAAAATTAAATACATTTAAAAAGTACAAAAAAAAATTTTTTTTGCTAAATTAGTAGATAAACAAAACCTACATCGTTAGTTTACTTACATCATAATATACAAAAACATTCATTATGCTCTATGAACGTAATCGCATAATTATAGGAGAATATTTACAAATATGTTCCTGCGGCTGTATACTTCATACACTTTAACCTACGAGTGACGTCACTCGACATACGACTTTAGTATGGAGCGTTTTTACCAGACTTGCGGAATTGAGTATACAAATCGCTGTGTTTTTAAAAATATTGACTTTTGATATTCTGTTTCTTCTGAGAAGTTACTCATATTTAAGAGTACTATTCGTTTATGCAATTAAAAAAAAAGTCCGATCGCCTATTCAGGGCCGGACTGTAAGATTATTGGGCCCTAGTAGACCATTACTTAGTTACTTAGGGGCCCACCTAATTACTCAAAGTATAGGAATAATATAAGACACTAAGATTTACGATCTGTTAAATTAATATAATATCTATGGATGCTTTCACACCACGTCAATCGGATCCCGCGGTAAGTTCTCGACGAACTTGTGTTACGGATACCAGACAACGGAAATATATTTAATAATATACATATTACATTTAAGATTTTTATTATACAATACACGTCATATTTAATACACATCCATGACCCAGGAACACAGGAAACATATTGTTTCTAGCGGGATACGAACCCGCGACCTCCAGCTTTACTCTTTAGCGCCAACGCGCTAACCTAAACTGAGACACGGAGGTCGTCAAAAATATAAAATTATGGACTTTTTTTGCATTAACGTCTATTTTTCACTTTGACTTGACTGCTGGGGCTTACTTACTTGCTTACCTTGAATCATGGGGCCCTGAAATAATTATCGATTATTATTTTGACTGCCACCTTAATATTACCCACTCACAAGGGCCATGTGTGACCTATCTATGAATATAACCGGGGAATAGTAAATAACTTAATTCAAGACAATTTTCATTTCTTTTTGTAAGTTTATAATTTTTCAATAGGTACCCATGTGTTACATTACAAAGGTCTAAATTGCGTAACCATTCCAACAAATTGTACTAAAGTTAATACCTACAGTAATATGTTCCCAAATAGCGAACCCCGGGGAAACTTAGCTACATAATATGAATTTAAATAACATTCTCCACTAGCCTAAAACTACTAGGAGTCCCGTGTGGATTACGCGCTTAAAATTCAAATCAGCATCGATTCGCACCGTAACAAACATTCAATCGATTTTACACTGGGTAAGTTCCTTTATATGTGAAGGTTGGGTAAAATGGTATATTTATCGAAAAAAAAAACAGTCAACAGCCTCCTTGGTCTAGTGGTTAGAGCATTGGCTCTCGACTCGAGGTCGTGGGTCGGTCGATTCCCGCATTGGAACAACAACGAAAATGTTGTTTCCAGGTTTGGTTAGGACAATGCAGGCTGATCACCTGATTTTCTGACAAGAAAGATGATCCATACGTCGGATGGGCATGTAAAAAGACGGACCTGCGCCGCACCTCTCGTCAGTCGTGTCGGTCATTCGTCCCACTTAGTTACGAGAGTAAAGGAAGAGAGAGTGCTCTTGTGTACTGCGCACACACTTGGGCACTATAAAATTACTTCTGCGTAACTGGCCTGGTTTCAATGAAACCGGCCACCGTCACCGAGATCGGTGTGTTAGGGGGAGTTATTATTGTTATTATTATTATGTTTGTGCAATGCATTCCTTGCTCACGGGCAATTACATCCCGGACCTTTGGAAGGCATGCGTGGGGCCGAAGCCAACACGCAGAGGCCCTATTACACAATTTTAATCTAAATGTAATGTGACACTAGCCGGTGACTCTCCCTGTATGTACTATGAGAGTGCGCCCAAGGAGAGTCACCGGATAGTGTTGGACTATTGCAGGAAATGGATACTAGAAATGATACTGGGCTATGGTGGTGAGATGCTAGTGGACTGGTTACCGGGAACTATGGTTATTACTATTAACTAACTATTATTATTATTATTATTATTATTTTAATAATAATAATAATAATATCTATGGACGCTTCACACCACGTCAATCTGATCCCGTGGTAAGTTCTCGAAGAACTTGTGTTACGGATACCAGACAACGGAAATATATTTAATACTTTTATACTATACACATATTTAAGATTTTTATTATATTATACACATATTTAATACACATCCATGACCCAGGAACACAGAAAAACTTTTTGTTCCTTCGGCGGGATTTTAACCCGCGACCTCCGGCTTGAGCACCAACACGCTCAACCAACTGAGCCACAGAGGTCGTCGTATGTTATTATACTTATCAAAGACTCTGTAAATAAACTCTTTTAGCCAGCCTAGCGGGCACTTCGAGGCAGTCCAAGGACTACCGCGCTTTGATACCGTCCCGACTCTTACGCTTATCGGCTAGCGCCTCTGGTTAACTATACCAGCCTGGCAGATACATAAAAGGGACTTTCAGGGATCAGCATACGCATGTACCCGAGATTTTTCTATATTATTATCTTTCATTGCAATAGGGGAGACGGCTACATGTATTTTTTTAGCCAAACCTATCGAGTAAGGTTATCATTAATCAAGGAAATATTAGGCAAAATTAGATTTCGATAATATACATGCACCATGGTATTTAAATTTAATCAGAAATAATTACAACCATTATAGGTAATTATTATAATTCGATTAAATTTGTAATCAATACGTTCAAATAGTCGTATTTTAGCTTTAAGTCGACCAAGTGTGTGTTGGTTAAACTAAACAATCTTAAATAAAATAAATCCCACCAAAAACATTTTCATGTAAAGTGATGCCAAGACGATACCGCACATTCGGTGCAACAAAGTCACAATTGCTCATTATTAATTTTTACAGGAAAGAACTTTTAAGATTTTTTTCACATTTATTTCATGATTTCTGGATCACTTTTTATAGTAGGCTTAAACTTTTATAGCAGGCTAAAAACTTAGCCTACTATAAAAAGTGATCCAGAAATCATGAAATAAATGTGAAAAAAATCTTAAAAGTTCTCTCCCGTAAAATTTAATAATGAGCTGTTGTGACTTTGTTGCACCGAAGGTGCGAATTACCATAAAACTCGCACTGTCAAAAATCTATTAGATCTCATGTGAAACCAAGCTTCTGACTCTACCAAACTTCTAACTCTACACGTCATAATTCTACAAGCCTAACTCCACAAACTCTACACCTTAGTCAAAATATGTGGCCTGGCCATTTCGATACATTCGCTTAGGAGTTAGGCGTAAGGTGAAAAATTTACGGACTGTTTTTCTGTTACACTATTCTTGTACGAACGAAATGGCCAAGCCACATAATATGACTAAAGTATAGAGTTTGTGGAGTTAGGCTTGTAGAGTTAAGGCATGTAGAGTTAGAAGTTTGGTAGAGTCAGAAGCTTGGTTTCACATGAGATCTAATAGATTTTTGACAGTGCGAGTTTTATGGTATCGTCTTGGCATCACTTTACATGAAAATGTTTTTGGTGGGATTTCACTTCTTTTTGAAAGACAATTTTTAGACCTCTAGAGTAAAAATTTACATAGGTAAGTCTCTTACTAATTTTGATCCCCTAGTTTAAGTGGTTGGAGGATAAAAGTTCCAAGTTTGTCAATTTTTATGTTGGTTATGTGCTAAAACTAGCTTACATGCCAAATTTCAGCTTTCTATGACATCCGGAAGTACCCTATAATTTTGTTGATCATCAGTGAGTCAGTGACGAAATCAGGGGTTTTTAGATATCGATAAAATCTAAATTATTAGCCCAATATAATAAAAACTTTACATGTTTCATAAGTCCGCTACTGGGAACATATTCTGAAATTTTTGTGTATCTGGTATAATCCAAGCCCAAGTTATGAGGGTTCAAAATATCGACGAAACGCTTCGAGAAAAGGTAGTCTGGTAGTGCCCTTGCGCTTCGCTTAGCTCGTCTTGGCGGGGCACTACCGTGCTCCCAGATAATTAAAAAATAAAAAACCCGACTGCAAAAAAACATACACCTACCTAAGCAACGCACTAAAAAACTGAAACGAGAATTAACTGAAAGCCTAAGTGAAATAATTGATTATTTATGATTAGACATAATGTTTGGTAGCAGGCAGGTTTTTGTACGATTTATAATTTGCTAAACCGGAAACCATCCGCCTGCTACTGCCTGCTTAATTATTGCCTGCATATTTCATACACTTTTACCTAATCGTGACGTCACAGTGAGGTAAGTACGACTTTTGGATGAAGCGTTTTCACTATTCTTGCGAAATTTGAAAATAAATATGAAAACATTAATTTTTATTAGTATATTGTCTTCTGAGAACTTTCTCACATTTAAGAGTAGGTACTATTCATTTATGCAATAAAAAAAAATCAGTCGTCTAGCCACTAAAGCCAATTGCAGCTGTGTATAATATTAAATACATATTCCGTGCATAATAAGGTCTCAAAAACTACACTCATTATATAAAAAAAAAGTTTAGTTATTAGGTACAAGATATTACAAGAAATAAAAGTTTCATCTAGCGAATATAAAATGAGCGCGAGGCAGCCGACAATGTCTTAAATCTGATAATGTGAGTTAATACACCTCTGCTCACCTTCCCGCTTCCATGTTAAACTTTTCCACCGCACTGTACTTAACACTGATAATATTAATGTTGAAGAAGTTACTTTTCTATTTAACTGTACACTTATAACAATGTGTAAGGATAATCGGGTTTTGCTTCTGGTCCTAAAATATGAAAGGTTTTAAGGTTTTTACAATTTAACGATTCTGTGGCGACGACCTCTGTGGCTCAGTGATGACCTCTGTGGCTCAGTTGGTTGAGTGTGTTGGTGCTCAAGCCGGAGGTCGCGGGTTCAAATCCCGCCGAAGGAACAAAAAGTTTTTCTGTGTTCCTGGGTCATGGATGTGTATTAAATATGTGTATAATATAATAAAAATCTTAAATATGTGTATAGTATAAAATTATTAAATATATTTCCGTTGTCTGGTACCCGTAACACAAGTTCTTCGAGAACTTACCACGGGATCAGATTGACGTGGTGTGAAGCGTCCATAGATATTATTATTATTATTATTATATTATTCAATTATATTTTGACAAGCTTAATATTACTTCCAAAATTCCAATGATTTCATATTCCAAGAATATGCTGAATTCATAAAGAAACACAAAATCCTCGACACAAGAACAAAAAAGAAGCCTCAGTCTGACGTTAGTGATGTTACTAAAGAAAATAATTCCATTACCTTCATGCTCTTAACATAATTTCCATGCGAGCTAACATAGTAAAACATGTCAAGAAGAAAATGCACTATCGATATGAAAAGACAGTGTAAGTTAATTTCACAGTAACTTGGTGAGGCACGGTCTAACCCAATTTATGATCACGTGGCTCGCGAGCCATCTCCGTGATGGTGGATTTACACGGGTCAATTTTCGCCGTGCGACTAGTCGCTTCACAAATCGCCTCACTATTTTGCCGAGAAACTGCTACACAGTTTGGCAGGTTTAACACCTAATGTAGCCACTACACAATGGCTTATGTTGGGCCATGCTTTGCAATGCACAAATGTAGGCCACGATCACTTGGTGTTCACACAATGGCGCATGGCACATTGCTGTCCGGCGAAACAATCACGATGGATGTGGAAGTAGATACGGCCGCGTCTATTTATTTATATACTGCTTACTAGTCTTATAGAAGAGTGTACCGCCACAAAGTTATAAAAAATGGCGGATAAGGCGATGGTGGATTCGTATGTCATCTAGTGATATAGAATATATTTTGCAAAAAAATATCGCTAATCGAACTAAACAATGGACACTACTGGCCAAGCTACGTCAAAAAAAAACGACAACTTTCCGAGCGCGCCACGATGGGCAATTTCCCGCCAATATGTACCTTACTTCCTGACTCCTGTATATAATGGTGCATGCATTGGGCCAACATTGGCGATTGTGTACTGGCTACTTAACGTAAAAAATTATTTGCCAATATAGTTTTTTTTTATTTATTTATGTAGGCAGCATTGCCATGCGACCTAGCTGAATTGCCATTTTGACTATCGATTTTCGCCATGCGGCAAAACTCGTGCGGCGAAAATCAACCTGTGTAAACCCCTATAATACCTAGTGCCTTGAGAACTGACATTAATATTAATGCTCTACCAACTATTTACGGTAGCTTCAATTGAAGAATTTATAACATAATAGCTCCCATCATACGTACTTACAGTTCTAATCCGTACTCCGAACCTCAGAAGTATTATGTAAGACGTCGGCGGCTGCGGTCCAAACCGTGACGGATTTTTAGTTGTTTTTTGCACAACAGTACCTACGTGCCGCAGTCTAAACCGCACAGATCTTTCCGTGGTTTACAACGCAGTCCGAAATTTATTATTTCAGACTGCGTTTCAAATCCGGGTTCAGTTTTTCAAGTCTTCTTCTAGGTCGTTATCTTCATGACTGAAGGTCGCGCCTGGAAAAGTTCTCCTACACTTCGCTTGTTAAGTCCTTTTTACGTACTTTTAATTTCGTACGGTTCTCTGCTTCCCTGAAGGCATTTGTTATTGACAGTCCAGTAAGCGCCATAATTTGGTCTCACCAGCGGGTAGGTGATCGGCCTCTGTGTCGCTTGCCTTCAATTTTGCCCGTCAAAATTATTTTTTCCAGGTTGTCTGATTGTCGGCGAGCGATGTGACCATGTGACCGGGTTCAGTTTTTCAAGTACAAAGATAATATTATGTAATGGCAATTTTCACTATAATCGAATGGCATCTACCAACAAGATGACAGATCGCTCTGTGGTAAGTATAGTTCACTATATCCTTTCGATAATATGACATATTATTATATGAGTGTTATAGGGGACTACCCAGGTATTTTAGTTACCGCACTAAATTATGTTCTCTGAATTTAAAAACATAATTGAGTTCAAAAGCAATTAAATTAGACTCAATAAATGGAATTTTGCAAATAATTCATTCTTCGAGATACAAACTTGGCATAATATTTATGCGAAATAATAAAGTGAAGCGTCTTGCTGTAAGAACTAAGACGCCATATTTAAAGGAGACAAGGTGGTATCGTATGTCTAATGCCCGTACATCCAGACGATGTCTCGAGGGACCTTGGACTAAGAGCTTCTACATTCTAGAATATTCGCAAAATGCTGCAAGAATTATCGATTTTTATTAGGATTGTGCAGTTCTCTACTATGTTTACCCGACTACGGCAAAGTCTAAAGGAAGGGTCGATTTTGGCAGTCTATGTATGTATGTATATGTCACCGTAAAATTGTAAAAACCGTTACATTGTAATATTACTAGAGATATTATAATATGCTGACAGATTTTCAAATACAAATTTCTCCATACAATGTATGCATTATTTTTCGTTATAATATTCACCGTGCCGATTGGTTAAACGGTATGTGCCCCGCGTCGCCATATTTGTTTGCTTTGTCATAATAATAATTATAACGAAAAATAATGCGTACAATTGTATGGAGAAATTTGTATTTCACAATCCGTCCGCATATTATAATATCTCTAGTGATACATATTACAATCTAACGGTTTTTGCAATTTTACGGTGACATAATATATATTTTGTTCCACTGGCACCGTTGAGACTACTCAGGGCCTAGTCAAAATGCATTCGATAATTTCGACGCCGAAGTTCTAAAATAAAATGTTTGGGATTTGACGTAAGGTATCGCAAGCGACATGTCACTTAGCGATGACTTATGTCAAATCCCATGCATTTTTGATTTCGAACTTCGCCGTCGAAATTATCGAATGCATCTTGACCAGAAGTCCAGCAGTGTTATTCTCTAAGAACATTTTCATATATCTCGACAGCTGAATCCGCGACAAGTGTCAAATATCATATAAAAATTTGACACTCACCGCGGATTCAGCTGTCGAGATTTGAAAATGTTCTTAGAGAATATACAGGCTGGTCCCATTTTAATTGATGAGGTGTCAATAGATTTGTAATGATAGGCCGGGTAACATAAGCTATATAATTTACGTAGTCGGGTTATAGTTAAAAAAATTTAGTTACTCTACTTATTACTTAATTATTATGTATTCAGAATTTTAATACGCTTATTGGAATCTTTACATCTGGACTAGTTTTTCATGTCCTAAAGTTCAATATAAATAAACCTACTCGTTTTTGGTTTGAGCTCCGTGGCCTAGTGGGTAGACCGTTTAGTTCGCACTCGAGAGAGTGCAGGTTCAAATCCCAGGTTGTGGCGTGTACCAATGAGACTTTTTCAGATCTCAAGTACATTATACGGACGCTCTAACGGTGAAGGAAAACGTCGTGAGGAAACCCGCACATAGTTGGCTCCAGACGTATTGACCAGTTCATTCCTCTGGACTAGGCTGACTGTGTTGTGAGAATGCCGTATGTGCTTGGGCAACCATACGACATTTAAAAACCGACTGTCCCAGGCAGTACAGTATTTCAAGAGTGGTTACTTCGCTCGGAGAATACTGTATAAATCATCCATTAACGGAATGTAAAGGCCTAAGTACTTTTGGTTGTGCATTGTGCATGGATGTGCTAAAAATTCTAGAAGATCGGTAAATAAAATTAACTTATTAGTATTGCTAGACTAAGGGCTGATTTTTCAATAATCCGATAACTTATATCGGAGGAATAAATATTATATGACTTTGACAGATTTTGTATGAAGAATATGTCAAAGTGACTTACTTATTCCTCAGTTATGATGTAACTGACGATTGAAAAATCGGCTCCAAGAAGTATATAATAATAATCCAATAAGTCAAATATCGTGGTAAAAAGCTTACGATACACAAGTAATAAAACAAAGTAATATTTAACAAAATAACATCATAATTCACAACATGCAATCTAATATATCTTCACCGGGAACAGCAAAAACGTATATGTTTCAGAAAACATAAAAAATTAACATGAATAACACGAGTAGCCTCCTGTTTTTGCGCCGGGAGAGTCACGATCAACGCATAACTTCAAAACGTGCCCCGGCTGCACTAAGCTCCAGCACAAAAACTTTAATTGTTATTCCTCATTTCTTGACTAATGTGTTTTTGTTTTTTATGGAAAAAATCTGCAAATGATGCAGACAGATCGAATAGTAGACAGACCAATCAAATAGGTTTGACGTTGGTTTGTCGTTCGTAAGAATAAATATTAACTTTACTATTGCAGGATTTAATTAGCACAATCGGCCTTCTGAACACACGTCATCTACAAGCCAATTTCATGGACATCCTGTACCGTTACTTACTCGGCGAAACAGAGCAAGCGACATTTTAAGCCATTTCCTGTGTAATCGGGATATCTTCACGGTCGCTTCTTGAGATATTCGTCATGGAAGTATCTGGAACTCTCAAGGTGGGTTGGATTCACTTAACTCACAAAATCTAAAGACTATTGATTATTACGGTTATGTCGAAAATTTATTTTTATTTCTGTCTGAAATACATTTCTGTCAACAATGTATAAAATAAAGTCGGCGCAGAAAAATATATGAGCCATTTAATGGAATGAAACGATCCATTAAAAGAATTCATTTTGGCAATTGCAAAAAAGTATGAATACGAGTTCAGTATGAAAGGGTTTATTTGGAAAAATATTTTTCATATTCTTCATATCACATCAAAAGTATCGTTATATTCTGTCTCAATGGACGAGTGTGATATGAGATGGGAATGATGGGCACTTTTGTTTAAATAAATGTTTGTGTCTACAATGCCTAGAAAAAGGCAACGTAGACACAAAATAGTTGTTTTACAAAATGAAAACCTCTTATTATTTTTCTCGCAAGCGTACAATAGTAGAATTGCTCTACGCCTACATTTTTTTACTGTCTTCATAGATAATAAGTATAGACCACAACTTACGTAGTAACTAGTAACTATTTATTAATCTGTGCTACAACTATAATATTAGCTATTTATTTTCTCATCCGCACGTTCATAGATCAATATTTAAATTAACAAAAATTTTATCGAAACCTATAAAAAATTACATGCAGCAGATAACTATCGAATCTACGAAAGTTTTACCACATGGTATGATCAGAAAAACGCTACACAAAAACCTAACCCTTGGGATACACCTTAAGGGTTGTGTCATTAACAGTTCGTCAAAATAAGGACCTTTCGTATGGCAATTACAGAAGGGTCAGCTGTCCCTGTCTCATCGTTTTTGCTACACATCCACGGACCCTCTGCTAAATTGTTTTCTTCCGTCTATTGTAGTTATAAATTACGGAGGCTTTAACGTATTTAGGTATACTACTACAGTGGCGAAGGTTGGTTCACATAGGGAAGCCCTAGCCTGTATAATAGGTGGTATTTGGATAGGGTCTTCCAAAGGTAAGTAGTAAGCCGATAGGAATGGAGTTATGGGAACCCCACGCCAATGGTACACTATCATATTTACATCCAAATCCACCGCCAAATATTAACGTAAAAAAAGGCGGACGGAAGGTGAGCTAAGCATTGAGTGAAGCATAACAATGACGGCGACTTACGTTTGTGTGAGATTACGGATAATCGCCATTGGCGTACTGGCGGCCGATCGTCTTACTTTGCTGTGAATGTGTGCGTGTGGCACGTGTCGCTACGATACGGCCGTCTTACTTTGATTGCTTCACTGCTCATATTAGTGAAGCGGTGTCCGCCTTTTTTTACGTTCATGCCGCCAAATATAAATCAAAAGATGTACCTACCTAGACTATATTCATTATGACGAATCTTCTTGTAGATGTCTAAAGATACCCCGTTCTCAGTGTACTTAATCTCATTTAAGTTCATTTTTTTCATTCTTAATTTAAGTTCATTCTTAATCTCATTTAAGTTCAAATAAACAATTTTATTCCGAGAAGCGCAGCGCAATAAGCTTTGAGGCGCTTTAAAAGTCTGAATAAATAAAATTTCTAATTTATTGTACCGCATCTCGTTCGCAGAGCAAATACATAGTGGCTAATCCACCGGATTTCCTGATTACTGTGTGTACAGTATAAAGTAGCGGTGTATGTACAAGGAAATAATCTCTTAAAGTAAACAAGAATTGCAATTTATTCGAAAGAAAGTGTACGTGTGCGGACTCCGCAGTCTATGCTTTCAGATAACACTGCGACTTTATTAATATTTACAGACCTAAACTTCCTCGGGATATGCTATTTTGCTAAAATAATGAAAATTGTGCACGTTTTTCACCTTAAATTTAAGCTTAGTACATTTACTTAACTACACCACGATGTTATATTATATGAAAATGATATTTGAAAATAACATCAATTTATGGCTATGGCTTTATGGCTTAACTGGCTGATTACCTGGTTAGTGAATGTTGCATGAGGTAAATAGCTGTCGATTGATCTAAGGCGCTGAGGTAATTAACCTAACAGAAATAGGTGATTCAAAGTTGAAACAAAGACTTTGTCTAAATCATCAATAGAATCAGCTGTGTGAGGTAACGTAAGGGAAGGTTAAATTTTTTCGAATATTTTAATTATTTTTCAACTTAAACAGCTTGACCATAAGAAGAAATAATATGCCTAAAATCCATAATTGATTTTTAATAACCTTATATCACTTAAACATAATATTGAATTACCATAAAAGCTAATAGTTACAGACATCCGCATGAGGCGAATATGTCGATCGCTTTTCATGATGATGTCTTTGTATTTTAGTTTGGAGCTAAAGCGTAGCTCCCACGAGAATAACAGAATTACGCTTAAGGCCTAATATGGAAGGGATCGGGTAACTGAAGGGTACCGCATCGTATTAGCATAATTTTGTGTTACTCCATGTGGGCTTTAGCGAGAGTAGGGTTTATTTTTAAGTACTTTAAGTTTGTAGTTTCGAAGTGGTTGCTAGTTTTTGGAGATTAACCGTATAAGTTATTATTGTTTTTAGTATGTAGGTGGGTATAGGAGGATGTTTAATTAATAATTATTATTAAGTGTACATCTATGTTTTCTAAATTGTTAACCAGGTCAATAATTATTGTAAATAAGTTATTATTTAACCCCTTATAACTCCTTATAATATATAGATTATAATCTACACTAATATTATAAAGAGGAAAACTTTGTTTGTATGTTTGTTTGTTTGTTTGTTTGTTTGTTTGTTTGTAATGATTAGGCTCAAAAAGTACTGGACCGATTTCAAAAATTCTTTCACCATTCGAAAGCTACATTATCCACGAGTAACATAGGCTACATTTTATTTTGGGAAAAAATAGGGTTCCGTAAGATATTTGGGTTTTTCGGACACAAGGTGTAAAAAATCAACCAGAAAAGTTACTTGTTTTGCGTACGCTGCCTAAACTATAAAAGATAGAACCATAAAATGTTCTAATTAATTGTAGATCTTATAAATATCTACAAAAAAGTCCGCGACACACTATACCTATCTATGTCGAGTGAGGCACAACAACCATTTTTTAATTTAGAAATCTTGAATTTTTTTTGGACTACATTTAAACGCGTTTATTTTACTCATGCTATTAATCCTTATCAAAATAAATTATTTCATCACTAAGTACAGTTTATGTAGATAATATTTGGTCTTTGAATGATTAAAATTGAACGTTCGGTTTTGAAGTTATGGCGAAATTAAAATATTACGATTTCTGCTGCACGGCCCGTTGCGAAGTGGGCGTCACCAAGGCGCGTGACATGACTTCTATGAGTAAATTTTTTGTTTTGTGTTCGTTGTAACTATGATGGATACCTATTTATTTAGTGTTTGTTGTATTGTTAGTCCTGAAGAGTATAGGTATTTCATACAATAAAAGTATACTCACCTACTTATTTCATTGAGTTTTAGTAGGTACCTATATTAATTTGTTTCTGTTTGTTTTGACTAAATTTCGCCCGTTTTGTTAGAGGTTTAAAGACATTCTGTAGTATTAGTATCAGTATTGTACCCGTGCGAAGCCGGGGCGGTTCGTTAGTTTTATTATAAAGAGGAAAAGTTTATTTGTTTTATGCATTGATAAACTATTGGGAACTAATAGGCTCCAAAACTATTGGATCGATTTTGATGAAATTTGGTACGCTATTACCTATCATATTATAGGCTATTTTTTACCGCGGAAAAATGTGCGGTTTCCGCGAGATTAACTTTTTCGCGCACAAAATTCGGCAACGTCTAGTGTCTGATAAACAGATATATGTATCTAAAAATTTATTTTATTTCCTTTACACACTACCTACTAATATTCGCACCATACCCTTTAGGATTTAAGATTAGGTAATAGGTATTTGATTTTGTAATCGAAATCAAACTTTTCGCTAAAACAAACTACATACAACTAAACAGTCATTAGACGCCAGATAATACACAACAGCTATTTAGTATTTACGTTATCACGAGCACGAAATAGCAATAAATGAACCGAAATGAACGGAAAATATTTTCCATAACTGCTCAGCTAATTATAACAGGCACAAATCTTCAAACTTGAAACTTTTAATGACGTCGAAAGAAGTTTACACGTCCATTAAGTTAGCACTTACCGTACGAATGTTCTTGCCTCATTAAGGAGTTGTCGTTAAATTTTCGAAGCTATAGGTAGTCATTAATAACTTGTAGTACTATCGAGATGCTTTTAGTGCCTTCAATGGTTGTATTTAATGGTTCAATTTTATTAAACTTGTATATCTGTTATGTATTTGTTTAGAAAAATAACTGTAGATCTTTAAAAGTCTGCAGCTGTTACAAGACACGGTAGCGATAGTAGGTAGATAATTAGTGTTACATTATTTTCAAGAGAAATTACTAATTTAAGTTTTCCTAGTATTCATTGCCTGCGGCTTCGCCTGCAGTAAATTAGGTTTTAAACTTTTATCCCCTATTTTACCTCCTTCGGGTATTGAAATTTCGAAAAATCCTTCCTTAGTGGATGCCTACGTCATATGAAGAATACGTGTGCAAAATTTCAAATTTCTAGCCATAATGGTAGGTATGTGCGTTGATACATTAGTCAATCAGCTTTGCCTTTTATATAGGTATATAGATAGACGATAACGTTATTTTATCTCTTGTTAAAAGCATAATATGAATGCATATGTATAATCTATACTAATATTATAAATGAGGAAGTTTCTGTCTGTCTGTTACCTCTTCACACTTTAACCGCTGAACCGATTTTTATGAAATTTAGTATAGACATACTTTGGGCCCTTTATCCCAAAAAAAATAGTGTTCCCTCGGGATAATATATTTACATGGGTGGAGCCGCGGGCAAAAGCTAATAAGTAATAACAAGATTAGGTCTGTCGTGCTATTTCGGTAATATGTCGGTCATCGTCGCGGTCACCAATAATAAGGGAACTTGGTAGCTCCAAAGAGAGCTAGATCTCCGACCGATCGAGGTGGTATGCACGGTCAGGCCGAAGACCACTTGAAATCATTTCAGATGTTGTATATTATATAGCACCGAATTGTGAAAACTTTTATAGCGCGATTCAGGATTGTAAATGTAATAAATCTATGTAAAAGAAAGTCGTGTTAGTTACACTATTTATAACTCAAGAACGGCTGAACCGATTTGGCTAAAAATTGTTGGGGAGGCAGCTTAGAACCAGGAAACGGCCAAAGGATACTTTTTATTCCGTTCCCGAGGGACGTGAAATAAAACGTGGCTGGACCGATTTGGCTAACGTTGGTCTGGAAATAATTGTGGAAGTTCAGCGGAAGGCTTAAACGGTGAGAAATAAAGGAAAAGGTGTAGTTTGTAGGAGTAGGTGTAGGTGTAGGACTGGGCGTAGGTTGCACTGTAGGTGTAGACTTTATTTATTCCAGTTTTTATTTAAGATAGGACAATGTCTGCCGGTACAGCTAGTAGTCCCATAAATGAAGACAATATACAATAAATACTCATGAAACAAAACAAATTTTAATTTAATCCCGTCGTAAAACTGTAGGTACATCGTCTTGTTCCTATCAGTAGGTATCATAAATTGATGAGAGTATTTTATGGTCAATAAATCTGAAAATGCACCGTAAAATCGTCTTTGTATATTTCATGCTTTTCTTCCATCCGATAAAAAGCTTTTAAGCTGACCTTTTACTACTTGATCCATATTTTCTTATAGCATCTTTAAATAATCTTAGTTAAGTTTATGAAGGAATAGAATAGAATAGAAATCATTTATTTGCTTATATAAGGTACAATATGGTGTTACATTGTATGTACATTTGTTCATTCTTATTTTGCCTGATTCGTTATAATTGAGAGTATATAGGACTAGTAAAGACAAAGTTCCGAGACCTTACTATTAATATAAATGTGACGATGGATGGATGGATGTTTGTTACTCTTTCATGCAAAAATATCTAAACGGATTTTAATGTAATTTGGTATGGTTTATTAACACATAGGCTGTATAGGTGAGATGCTCCATAAACGTGGGCGGAGCCGCAGGCAAAAGCTAGTAATACCATCTAATACCCATGCAGTTAGTTCTCTCAGCTTTTAACATAGCATGTATCTTTAGGTATGCTTATGGCCTGTCCATATGTCCACGTTACGACGTCGAGTGGTCAATTTGAAACAGCGCGCTGTGGTGTTGTGGCAAGGTGCGTTTCCACGTCGTGGGTCGGTACGGCAATGTCGCAGATGCTGCACCAAAGTGTTCAAGGCACGGCGATCCGTCTTCGTGACATGCATTTTTACGGTGCCGTGCCGTGACACCGCAAAAATCTTCTGGACTCAATGTATGGGGCCCTAGTACCTCGACAACGTGCGTAAGCCCTACGTGCGTATCAATACGCAGTTTCTGGACATGGTCTTAGCCGTAATGTGGACATAAGGATTATGGTCAATATTTTTACCGATTACAGTCAAGCAGTTTTTGGCTGATATGACCATGCCTCACAATGTTGGAACTTAGAATTGCGTTCTCAATAATAAGCTCTACATAAGATTTTCCAATACTTTCTAAAGGAAATAAAGAAATCGAGTAGGTATGTAATAAAAAATGGTAGTAACAATAAGCTGTACAAATAGAAATCCAACAAGGTCGTACATTGAAATTGAATGGCAAAGTTCTGAGCCGCGGGAACAGAACGTCAGCTAGGAAAGCTATTAATTATGAGGAGGAAATGGAAACCCCAGTGGAAATGGAAAAGTAATAAAATGCAACAGCGATTGCACGATGAGTGGATATTTAACTGGGGCACTCGAAACCCCCTCTGTTCCTTCTTGCTATGTTAAAACTAATAAAAGTGAGAATCCATCCCGCGCAGCCGAAAATAACTTTTATTTGGAGAGGCTTATTATTATTTTAATAATTATTATTAATTTATCTTACTATCTGTTGCCCGCGGCTCCCCTCGTGTAAATAAAGTATCCTACTATATGTACCTACTTTGTCAGGATAAAAAGTATCCTATATAATCCAGAGCTTAAGCTTCTACCATATGTACCAAATTTCATCGAAATCCTTTTTTTTAATCCAACATTCGTTTTTACGTGAAAGAGTAACAAACATTCATCCATCCATTTATCCGTCCATCCTCACAAACTTTCACATTTACAATATTGATAGGATGGTGTACCTACCCACATATCCTTACTTCCTTACTAAATTATAAACACGAAATATTATATTGTAAATAACGATTTATGGATTGTGGACGTTTGTAACTCTTTCACGCAATAACTACTGAACAGATTTTGATGAAATTTAGAATAGTAGTATAGCGCATTTCAAATGAGAATAAGAACGTCAATGACCCTTTTCTGTCAAATATCACTTGAAAAGAGCGTTTTTTAGAAAAACTTATGTGCATATAACTATTTACCTATAGTCTTGTATCGAATTTCAATAAAAATGTTAAATAGTAATCAAATTTGCGTTTTTTTTTAATGTTTAGTATAGTTTAAACTTGCAGGTGATTTTTTACTTGATGATGATTACTCAAAAAATGTAATTTTTTTTATTTTATTTTAAGTGGTCGCTCTTTTGTTGATCTCAGGCAATTTGAAGACATAAAACTTATGTTGTTATTTGCTTAGATATAATATATTAGAAAATTAATAATTGTAACCTAAATGCTTATATTACATTCTTTGAATGTATTTACCTGATATTACCTTAAAAAATTACCTGAAAATTACGGTCCATGAGACCTCACGTCCATAAGTATGTTACGATATTTTGATGTTCACATTATATAAAGGTTTAAAGTCAACACAGGTTTTTTACTTTTGTGTGATAAATTAAATGCCACTCATAAATCAAAGGCAGTGAACGGTTTTAAAATAATCAATCAAAGGTTGAAGCCATCTGTATTGGACGTAACTATACAAATAAACGGTAGCTATAAATTATAGTTTGTACAGTACGAAACTGTGTTTTATTTGTATAGAATTAACAAGCATTGGATTTGTTCTATTTATTGGATCTGTCGCTGTATTTTTATTTACAAGTATTGTTAGAAATTTGTTAATTATTATTGTTAATTGTTATATTTTATACAGATTATTAATTTTAATTTTTTTTTAAAAAGTTTAAAAAACAATTAATGTCTTTTGATAATGGAGACATATTTATCTATCAAACTATCAAATTAAATATAAAGTTTAGTTAATAGTTTTGATAAACCGGTCTTATATTATTATAAAATCAATTATTTATTTAAAAACTGTTGTAAATTTATTATAAGAATTATATATTAGATCGTTTTTCAGTGATAACTACCCCTACCTCTATGTACCTTTTTTTAATCTAATACATGTACGGAATTTTTAAATAGTTTCGTGGATATTTATGATATTTAGTTTTTATTCCTATAAGTATTAATCCTATAAGGTATTTAAAATAGATTTCAAAACAAATCTTATTATTAAGTTATCATTAAAGTGTTGATACTCCGTTTTGGGTTTTACTTTTCAGTATTAATAGATTTTGCACTTTTTTTATTTAATCCTTAATTTACTTTTTTTTTCTTACTATAAAATCATTATCTTATTTTTTTGCTTTGAATGTAAAATTCTTAATTCAACCATCAAAATTACATGCGTAGAATGTATAGGCGTTTGTAGAAAGAAGGTTCTTATGTAGATAATATCATACATATTTTAATCCACCTTATATAATACCTTTCCAGTTTTTGGTCCAGTTATCCCAGTTTGGCTTAGTTTTACAAAGACACAGTATAATTAGCCTAGGGGTGAAATGGATATTTTAAATAGATATAGTGTTTATTTTAATCATTTGCGAATCAATCTACTGAGTTTACAATACATATTATCTAAACCATTACATTATTTCCAAATCTTTTTCAATAGAGAATTGGGACATGGAGGAATTTTAAAACGACAAAGTCATAAGATTTATTATTTTATTTTGTTAACATTTATTTTTACAATCACTTTTTAATTGCTTCAACCTGGATTTCGTCTGCTTTATTCTGTTGAAATAAATATAACGTATTCAAAATTTCCTTAAAATTTTAAATAACTTAATCTGGTCTCAAAATAAGTACCTACTTGTAAATTATCTTGCTATTTGTAATTGACTGAAATATATTACAAATGATTTGCTACCCTTATAAGTACCCTTTCGGAATAGGGATGGCCTTTGTGAGTGTATCATTAGATACATCGATTAAAGTCGAAATTCGAGTAATTTTCTAATTACTTCTGTCTCTAGTAGATAATAATTTAATTTTTATAAAAATATAAATAATAATATTATGTAACTTATTATTAATAATTATAAAAAATAATAATAAGTAAGTTATGATAAGAAGAATATTTTATTATAAAACACCCAATTAAGATTTAAGAGGCTAACATCTGTTTACTAAAAGCTTTAATTATAATTTTGCTAGTAGGTATCTTTACCTAAACGATAAGGGAAGTGTGGGTTGTTGGCGCCTAATTCATTAGGTAGGTAGGTGGAACAAAAATATCTGACGAACAATAACAGCGCTTCTTCTCAAGTCAGTTTGAAAAATACTATAACCAAAATAATACTTCGTTCAAAATACGTACGTAATTAAAGTCTTATTAGACACTAGATTTTGTCCGCGACTTCGTGCGCGCAAAAGTTTATTTCGCAGAGACCGTACATTTTCCGCGATAAAAAGTCACCTATGTCCTTTCCCGTGGTCTACTTTACATCCGTGCCAAATTTCATCAAAATCGGTCCAGTTGTTTCGGAACCTATTCAATTCAAACAAACAAACAAACTTTCCTCTTTATTATATTACTATAGATACCAGAATTGATAAAGGTTTTTAGGTTTTTAAATCGATTCGATTTAAAATCGATTGATTTAGATTTTTTGCATCCCTATTTCTTAGATGAGATGTGCGACCCCATTCAAATCTAAAGTTAGCTTAACTTCGTACCTGAGATGTGAGGGTTCGAGTAATAAAATAATGACGACCTACCCCTCCCTGTGTGGTTCTAACTAGACTGTAATGGGGTTGAGACTTTATAAACCCCATAATTATTTATATTTACAACTACGTGAATACACTGCGATAATAATTCGAAGATTATATTATGTAAGAATACTTAAGTAAAAATAATATAAAAATATAATATTGTCGTTGGTTTCTAAAGTAGGTAGGAAGGAGATAGATGAATCAGAACTCCAGCCTATTTTTAAAATATAATTTTCAATTCCTAATATACAATCATAGACAATAAGTTTTAAATAACAAAATTATTCGTAATTGAAGCATAATTTTATTATTATAAGTAACAAAATTAGTTTTTGCGCGCGGCTCCGCCCGCTCATATACATTATCCCGCGGGAACACTATTTTTTCGGGATAAAAAACATCCTATGTCCTTTCCCAGGACCCAAAGTATGTCTATACCAAATTTCATAAAAATCAGTTCTGCGGTTAAAGCGTGAAGAGGTAACAGACAGACAGACACACTTTCGCATTTATGATATTAGTATAGATAGTACAGATGTTTTTATCAAAGCGCCTGTTGAAAAAGAAAAGCTTTACGTAAAATTACCATTCCACAGGCATCGGGAAAGCTTAACAACAACGAACCCGATGTCGATTCTGTAAATAGGCTCATTGAAATGTGACACTGTGTGCAATGGCGCACAATAAAATTATACAATTTTCATAGATGAACTTAGCACAATATTACAGTGAAATCGGATGCAATTGTTGTGCAGATACTTAATAGCATTGGAAGCTATAGTGTTTATATAAAACTAATAGCTCTCTAACTATAGCAGAATTTTCTAATCCAGCGTATATGAGAAATTAAGTAAAATATAGATCAATTACCACTCATTGACGTCAGAATATTTTTCACTTCAGTCCTACGTCTTGTGACGAGAATTACTCAAAGAACAAGAAAAGTTGAGAAAAATTTAATAAAATATATTAAGTACTTCTACGACATCTAGTACCTATATAATTGGCTTACATCACACTCAAACGAAAACAAACTCAACATCTCTTACTTAGAATTTAAATCGTACAATAAATATCATGTTTAAAAATCGAGTAAAAGAATTCCATCGTTTTAGTTAGCGTACTAAAGCAAACTATCTTCCGAACACTTATCCGGGAGCGCACTTTGGCCCCTGACCCAAATAAAACAGCGCTATCGCGGCGGAGATTTGTTGGCAGAGTAAAGAATTTAGTGTCCACCCTGCCGCTGTCCGGCCCCTGCCTCTACATGCACATAATGAATATGATGCAAGTGAATTGGATTCATTTCCTCCATTGATTTACAGTGTTTACTCCATAGATATATAATATTAAAATGAGGTAGATATGTTATAAACGACTCGGACCAATTTTGGTTAGTGTGCTCCGCGAGTAATAGCGTGTTTTGTGTTACTATGCAACGTTGACACATTGACAGAGTCCCATGTCAATGTGTGTCGTGGCACAGAAATATTGTCAGTATTGTAAGGATATAACGTATCTATGTAATAATTAACAAAGGTTTACTCGAATGTGGAAATTTATAGTTCCTCGACCTTAGGATATAGGTACTTGACATCGTTCGTGCTTATTAAAAGACACATTTTATTTACACAGTTTTATTGCCTTGTATATTTTTATTCAAGATTATTTTGAAAACTAGCTTTTGCCCGCGACTTTGTCCGCGTGTAGTTCGGTTTCCATACAAAATCTTTTTCACCCCTTTAGGGGGCGAATTTTCAAAAATTCTTTCTTATCGGATGCCTACGTCATTATGACAACTATCTGTATGCAAAATTTCAGCTAAATCCGTTCAGTAGTTTCGGCTGTGCGTTGATAGATGAGTCAGTCAGGTTTGCCTTTTACATATTTAGAAGATAACCGTAAATTGCTGCATAAATTATTTGAAATTTGTTTGTTCAAAAATAATTTACCCATAAAGTTATCCAATACACGTCTCGCAAACTTATATGTGTCAAAATGTCCGCACGTTAGAGCTTACGCTTTTTGGAAACAACAAACTGTAGTGCGGATTTCCGCAACCCTGCCCATTGCCCAAACACGTCAAGGGTAATGTTTACAACATCCGAGTGTCGACAGTTAACGGTTCTCGCTTCACCCACCCCCGACATAACTTTTTGCTCCCTTTGTCGTGGTACACCTGAAAAAATAAAATTGCAGTTTGTACGTAATTCACTAGTCATGACGTGGAAGCACCTGCCCGAATAATCACATTCCGTTTTACGCGAGCAGGTTTTTTCGCAGGTTTTTGTTGTCTATATGAAATTTTGGCCATTCTGTCGCGTGCAATTTTTCCGCTATTGTTTTGGAGAGAATTTTGCTGGTGCATGCATACCCGCTATTTTATGACGCGATGGTGATAGAGGTCCCAGTCAAATCAAATAATTGAATTGCATAAAAATACAGAACCAACTGTTAAAAAAAAGCAATAACTTATTATCGCCAGTAAGATGGAAAAGCCAGCGAACATCGTACGTTACTTTGAACCTTCCAATTAATATTTTTCAATCACCATGCCCGGTCTATGACGTGAAACGGAACGGGAATTAAAATAAAAGTATCATTTGGTACTTTTTATTCAATGAGCCATATGACGATAAAACCTTATTGTAGGAGCTTTCATTTAAAACGCTCTTTTCGAGTCTCGGAATGAATACACATTGATATTACGTTTCAGATAAGTTTTTATGTTTATTTTTATTGGCCATATGCTTTTTCATAAGCCTCGAAAATAATTAACGAAAATCATTCAAAGACATCTGCCAAAATTTGGATCTTTATTCAATGTTTCATTATTATAGATCAAGAAAAAACCTAAAATGCTTTAAGTTAATTAAATTATTATTCAAATAATAAATTGCCTTCATAATATTAGGTATATATTAATCAATATCTCATATTTATTATTTATTCATTTTATAAGTAAAATATAAGATATTTCCAAAAAAGCTTACTGAGACACTCGAGACCCCATAGGAACTATCAGGCACAACGAATAGCCATTGCTATGAAACGAAGCACTGCTATCAGTTTGCTGGGTACTCTACCAGATGGGGAAGTTTTTCTATATATAGATATTTTTAGAGATATTTACAGAGTCTTTTTTTTAGTATTAATTTTGTGTTTTTTATTTGGCTTTATATTGTACTAGCGACCCGCCCCGGCTTCGCACGGGTACAATATACTAATACTGCGGGTACCTTACTCATAGATCTAAACTCCCTCATACCTTACTCATAGATCGCACGCGCACCCCCGCCTTGGTGACGCCCACTTCGCAACGGGCCGTGCAGCAGAAATCGTAATATTTTAATTTCGCCATAACTTCAAAACCAAACGTCAAATTTTAATTATTTAAAGACCAAATATTATCTTCATAAACTGTACTTAGTGATGAAATAATTTATTTTGATAAGGAATAATAGCATGAGTAAAATAAACGCGTTTAAATGTAGTCCAAAAAAAATTCAAGATTTCTAAATAAAAAAATGGTTGTTGTGCCTCACTCGACATAGTTAGGTATAGTGTGTCGCGGACTTTTTTGTAGATATTTATAAGGTCTACAATTAATTAGAACATTTTATGGTTCTATCTTTTATAGTTTAGGCAGCGTACGCAAAATAAGTAACTTTTCTGGTTGATTTTTTACACCTTGTGTCCGAAAAACTCAAATATCTTACGGAACCCTATTTTTTTTCAAAATAAAATTTAGCCTATGTTACTCGTGGATAATGTAGCTTTCGAATGGTGAAAGAATTTTTGAAATCGGTCTAGCACTTTTTGAGCCTATTCATTACAAACAAACAAACAAACATACAAACAAAGTTTTCCTCTTTATATTAGTGTAGATAACAATAGATATTTCCGATTTGTCTTAATTTGATAAGCAAATCACGATGCATACAGGAAACAACTTAAGAGCACCCAAGCTTTTGGATTATCGCCAATGACGTAGATTTGTTTGAGTATAAAATTCAGTGTTGCCCGCTCCAAGTTTTTCTTAATCCTGATAGTCGTAACAGATGGCAAAAGTAATGTAGGTAAAGTGTAAAGCTGTTTTCTGTTATCTTTTTGATAAGCCTTTTGTCGCAATGCAACAGTCGCGTTTATTTGATATTAAATTCATTGATTGACAAAATATAATACAGTTAAAGGCAAAGAAAGCCATGTTCAATTTTTTGTGTTTATTTTTAGATATTACCCAATTAGGTAATTTTATGATTTTTTTTTCATTATAGAAAGACTTTTCAAGGAGTAAAATATTTATTCTCTAACCCCCTTACTAATAATCGCTGTATAAGCGTTGAATAACTGTACAGTGTTCTATCGAATTAAAAATGTCACTTGTGTGACGGGAACAAAACACTGTATAACTATACAAAGCTTATATAGCGTTTATTAGTAAGGGGTAATATAGTCATTAGAAGGTGAATATTTACGAGACTTTAAAAGCAAACTTTGTTTACATTTTTTTTTTTTTGGAAAGTAATGTAGCATGGTCCGTTCATTAAAACTAGTATACACGTTCAGAGAGCGTGTTTATTCTGAATGAAATAATATTTAATTATACTACTGAAAAGGCACAAGTGTCCACATATAATTATGAAACACATTCACAACTTTTAATTAATTTTCTTAAGGCGATATTCAGAAGTTCATTATGGGATATTTTCATCCCACACGACTCGTATTATACGCATAAACGCTGTTAGCTGAGGGTTAAAAAGCACACCTGGTGTTTACTACTTTAATTACGTTAGCCATTAATCCAAGTCAGAGAGCAGGGGCCGACGACAGAGACGGATTGGTCTGCATTTTCAATGTTTTACTTTGCAATTTGCACCCAAACATTAAATATGCAGTTATTACAAATATTACCCATAATACGTAACGTTAATTGGGATTGATAGATATATTTATTTCATTTCAAATAATTATTGAGTGCATACCTACCTATCTAGGTAGGTATGCACTCAATAATTATTTTTTCTTTTGTGTTCAATTTCTTCACTTTTATCTGCGCTTCACCCGCGTGAAATGGGGTTTTACACGAAGTAATTTTTCCTACTTACTTGACACACTTATTGACAATATTTCTATCTTAATTTAAATATTTTTAAATAATTTTAAGAAGGTATAAAATTAGTAATTATTATGTAAACGAAAAACATAATTAGTTACAAAACGAAATGCCGTGTAAGTTCAAAATACGCTTCATACTTTTATTTGCACAAAGTACAGTGCGTCTCATTTTAAGGTTGTTTTGCGAGTGAGCTCAACAGGCATGTAATGACCTTTTCACGTATTATTATAAAGTATTTTCACCGCTTTTATGTATAAATTATATTCCTTTTCAATTCATCCCAAGCATAAAAGTACCTGGGATTATTTTGTTTCACAAGCATTATACATAGAAGTTAATCCTTATACAATTATGTAAAATAGCTGAAAATATATATGTATAAAAGGTAAAGCTGATTGACTGATGTAACAACGCAGAGGCAAAAACTATTTTTCAAATTATAAACTTCAAAATTTAAATTCAAAACAAATTAGAAATTATTATAAGTATAGAAATTTCAAATTTTGAAGGAGGAAATTTAATATTTTAAGGATATTACAAAATTCCACTCCTATGGGGGTAAAATAAGGGCTGAAAGCTTAAAACCTAATTTCACGCGGGCGAAGTCGCGGGCAGTTAATGCTAGTTACGGTATGAAATCGTAACGACATTTTTTTTTTATTAGGTATTTACACAATAATCAGTGAAGGCGATTTTACTTTAGATCCTAGACCATATAATAATGCTTTTAAACGTGCTTAAAGTATAATAAATAAGCAATAGCAATAATTACATATTGATTAATATAATATTGTTATCATCAAATGTAAATGTCTAATTGTTAAAAATAATATAGCGAAGACAATAGTTGGACCTATTGATTTCAATCAGTAACTCTATACTTGATTGGATTGAATGTCAAAGAATCGGTCTACTGAATTTCATAAAAAAATATATCAACTTTAAAACTATGCAGTAAACAGGATATCTGTACTAATAAAATGAAGACGAAAAGTTTGTTTGTTTGTTTACATTGAATAGGCTCCAAAACTACTGGACCGATTTTGATGTAATTGCTACTTTTTATCGCGGAAAAAATAACGGTTTCTGCGAAATTAATTTTTGCGCGCACGAAGTCGCAGGCAACATCCAATAATCTATATAATTTATAAAACTATGCAGTGAACAGGTATAAGTAATATTAGTTTTTCGGAAGCTCCGTAGCCTAGTGGGTAGACCGTTTGGTTCACACTCGAGAGATTGCAGGTTCGAATCCCAGGTTGAGGCGTGTACCAATGAGACTTTTTCAGATCTCAAGTACATTATACGGACGCTGTAACGGTGAAGGAAAACATCGTGAGGAAACCCGCACATAGTTGGCCCCAGACGTATTGACCAGTTCATTCCTCTGGACTAGGCTGACTATGTTGTGAGAGTGAGCCGTATGTGCTTGGGCAACCATACGACATTTAAAAACCAACTGTCCCAGGCACTACAGTATTTCAAGAGTGGTTACTTCGTTCGGAGAATACTGTATAAATCATCCATTAATGGATGCAAAGGCCTAAGTTTATTAGTTTTTCAACATAAGTGTTGAAAAACTAGCGGATATTCAGTAAACGTTATTTTTAATTAATAAACAGAATTTAGTGAAAAACATTTTGCAATAATGTATTCTAAGCTAAAACATAAAGGTTTAAAAATTTACCAACTTTTTACTTTCTTGCATTTCTAAATTTCTTCATCTGTGGCTTCTTCGAATAACTCTTTAAAATAATTGTGTTACTGGGTCTTGAATTAATTAATTTTCCCTAAACGACCCACGGCTAAGGACCGAGGGTCCCACAGTGATTCATTTTGATTAGGAATCGGATTAGGGTCTAAGATCCGTGAGACGCGGCACATGGGGACCTCAGTTAAGCGACGATTAAACCGACCTTTGTAGATTAACTTCCTATCACAAAAAGTAATGGAATTGTACTTGGCTCTTTGACTATAATGTTTACTAAGGTGTTTTAAATAAAATGATGCTGGGGTTTTTTGTATTTAATTGGAACGTTGAGAACTATGTATAGATATTCCCTAAAAATTAGGGATAGAATAAGTTCAATCTATAATATTTGCACTTTCTTCAATTTTTTTTTTTTTGTGTGATTTAAGGTGGTTCGTTTCCTATACAAAAATACAATGGACATTAATTAGGTAATTTCATACATTACTACATAAATTTATATGCACATCTATTTATTTTGCAATACAATTATTGTCGCAAAATATATTTAAAATACTTTATTTCACACAGAAGTCACATTTTTATTGAATTTTCGACAAAAAGTGACATTTGTAACTTATGTCACTTTTTGTCGAAAATTCAATAAAAATGTGACTTCTGTGTGAAATAAAGTATTTTAAATATATTTTGCGACAATTGTATTGCAAAATAAATAGATGTGCATATAAATTTATGTAGTAATAGTATGAAATTACCTAATTAATGTCCATTGTATTTTTGTATAGGAAACGAATGTTTTGAAGACAACAGGGCGCTAAGAGTTAATTAACAATTAGCATCGGTTAACGCAGTGGTCCCCAACCTTTTTTTTACGCGGGCCACAATCCCGTTGTACTCCTGGTGTCGCGGGCCGCAACCAAAATTTTTAGGGACAAAAAATACGGTGTTTAAATTTAATGATTGAATAATAGAAAAACACAAGGTAGTTAAAAGAGTGAAACTAAACATTTAAGATGAGATAACGACACAAACTAAAATAAAATAACAAATATGTATTAGGTATAATAATTATGTTCACTCAGTGAGATTTTTGGAATTGTGAACGATTTTTCACAACTTTATCTAAAGCTGGCTTGTCGCTGCATGCTATCCTTATTACATCGTAGACTGTATTTCAAGAACCACTTTAGCAAGAAAGCTGATATTTTCATAAGTCTTAATTCTGATGCCGCTATAACAACATAATATCATATCTAAAAAACAAGATAAAACAAATAATATAAGGAGAAGCCATTTTTATGATAACAAAACGCGATTTTTTGTCCTTTCTTTAGTCGATGGCAATACTTTAAATATTCACAAGATACTAAATTGATTTCTACTCCAATATATAATTCAAAATAAAAATTAATATAAAAGGGGTTTTCATAAAAAATACAATTTTTGTCTATTTTTTTTCCTAAAATGGCTTTTCCTTGACTGACTTTTAAGTTACAGATTTCACGCGGGCCGCAAATAAAGGTCCGGCGGGCCGCATGCGGCCCGCGGGCCGCGGGTTGGGGATAGCGGGGTTAACGTCATGAACAAAATAATACAGCTAATATTTTGAGCAACTATTTACCTAGGTATAGCAGTTTTACTCAAATATTTAGGGGTAGGTACTAAGTACGGTAAACAAATAACATAATTCCTAATTTTGTTATTACTTTACTCGGCGCGCGAACAGTTTCTATGATGGGCGAGAAATTTAAAATGGTTCACAATATATTATTATGTATTTGTAACTAGGCGGAACTAGGATCTACAAAGGCCGGGTGGGCCGCAGGTTGAGTATGACTGACTTATAGGTACCCCATTTTGGTCGTTTCAGCCTGGTGACGTCCACTGCAGGACATAGGCCTCCCCTATAAATTTCCAATGCGACCGGTCGCTCGTGGCCTGTATCCACCGACTTCCTGCGACTTTTCTCAGGTCATCTGTCCACCTGGTGGGAGGCCGTCTTACGCTTCGACGTCCAGTTCGTGTCTCGACGTCTCCACTCAAGAACCTTTCGGCTCCAGCAGGCATCGGTTCTATGGGCTATAATATGTCCAGCCCATTTTGGTCGAGAAACCTTGGATTAACTTTGTAGTTTTATATATTTTTTAGTTTTATAAATTTTCTATTCGAATTTAAACTTTGCCGCCTTTTATTACTCGGCCGGTGGCAAAATTTGAAATTATTCCACATCTAATCTATAAAATTGCCAGTTTTCAAAACTCCCGCAAAACTTTTCAGAAATTACTGCGCTAGCAATTCTATTAATAAAAATGTTTGTTCGCCTCAATCAATATCTAAGAGATTATGATTAACGGATTAACTACCGATTATCAAAATACTAATTATTATTATCGATGTCGATGAAATAACAAAAGTACGTGAATATTTTGTCGGTTTCCTGTGTGCATTTTAAATAAAAATAGGTACCTAATTAGGTGCAAAAAAAACCAAATGTTTGAGTGTACAAACTACAAAGTAAGTAAAGTAATAAATCCGAAAAACAATGTTACAAACGAAATCTTGATTCGTTCAATTTCATAGAAGTGGAAAAATACAGTTCCAAAGAACTGAGAATTCGAATTCAGGGGTTTTTTTTTTCTTACAAGAAAAATGTAAAAGAGATAATACGGAACGCCCGAGGGTGCGATGCAAACGCGAGAGTCGCATAATCCGAGAGAATGTATGAGCACCGAGTGTTAGCCACTGAATGTGTCGAGACACCCTTTAAAGATGTACATTTTTTATGAAAAAACAAAACGGAGTTAAGTGGATTTCACGCTTCTTACTTAGCACATTAATTATACTCGTCAAAAGTTAGTTTAATTTTTCTACACTCAGTCGTGTAAATATTTTTATTAGTAAAAAATGTATAAAGCTTGACAAAAGCTTCATACAATGTCTGCTAATTTGTAATTTCCAAGCATGAATATCTAAAGAATGAACCTAATTATGTCGGAAATCGGGTTGTTGTTAAGGTTCCTTCTTATAACTGTTAACGTTAAAGCGTCATAACTGTAATTAATTTTCAAATTTGCAAACAAATTCTTGTATTTGTTTCTTGAGTAGAAGCAAATTCTAGAAAAGTATACAAGGTAGCAGGAAAAGCAAATCCAACAAGCTTGAAGTGCAATCATTTGCAACATTCACGTGAAGATAACAATCGGATGGTCATATGGAGACAAATATCTAGCAGACCGTATCCGTTGTGGCTTTAACTTCCAAGTATTTTGTGACTGGACATAGAACTAACTTTCTAATATCATTTTTTTCTAAACTAGATAGTTTGCGCAGGAGACACTTCCAAAGTGGTAAAATGTGTGTAACTCCAAAAATAAGAGAATGATAAAACTAAAAAAGTATAATATGATGTATATTACCATACAACGTTCCACCGAAAACTGTTGGTTTGGTTTACTAGATCTCCAGTAAGTGGTTTTTTTAATACGTCGTAAATCGTAAACCGCAATTTACCTTTCATTCATTCAACTCAAATATAAAATAAAATAAAAAACATTTAATTTCCTAAACATAATCCTTATGCATAAACCGTGAACCATTATTTTTTATTACAAGTTTGTTATCAATCAAACTCGCAATTGGCCAGTTTTTTTATCTGTCCCAACTCCCAATGTATCTTTTAATCTTTAAAACTACGCAACGGATTTAGATGCGGGTTTTTTTAACAGATAGAGTGATTCAACGGGAAGGTTTTTAGTATAACGTAGTAGAGGTACACGGATAATTTTAGAGGTTTCTAATGTCCTCAATAAACACATTTTTAAGCTTACATTGCAATCGCTGGCTGAACCCTACGAGATAGATCATAATAATGTACTACAGTTTTGTTCATCTTAAAAAAGCCTCCAAAAAAGTCCGCAATAGCATATGTCTATATCTTAGGGATAGTCCACAATAACCATATTATTATATTATACCAATTTTAAGCAATACAGCATTAATCCTTATCCAATTTAGTACATTCAAATACATTGAGAATTTAATATAGATAAATATACCCTTGTAATTTAAATGAATATTTTCGAAGATATTACAAATTTAAAATGCAGGGATTTAAATCGGTGGCACGCGCGACTCAGTGCTCGCGTTCCTGCATCGCGCTATAGAAAACGCACAGACAAAGAATATATATTACTAACATAGTAAGCATAGACGTATTTAAGAGGCTCAAGAATATCTTGTAGGTACTGCAGTTCTTAAGAAATATCCATAGAGGTAATTGGTCAGTTTTATTGAAATGTCAAATAACATTTTAATGGCAAATTAAATGATTAATCACTACATAGTATAAACAAGTCGCTTTATCTGTCTGTCACTATGTATTATGTATATTGTATGCTTAGATCTTTAAATCTACACAACGAATTTTGATGGTCGCTTAACTTATAATTAGGGAATATTATTCGAATATTCGTTTTATTCGAATATTCGACGATTTTATTATTCGAATATTACTGGGTTCAATATTCGAATATTTCGAATAAAACGAATAATAAAAATATTTTATTTATTTTTCAAAAATATGTTAATAATAGTAATAAACTTGTACATAAACCCGAAAAGTTTCGTTATTTAATACATTATTTTTATTATTTATCAATATTGTCGTCAATAATATCCTAAAACAGATTTTACTACACTGTTTGTGAAAGAAAACAAGACTGTTTAAAAAAATATATATATTTAAGGTGAATACTTCCTACAGGCCTCAGCGAAAGAAATCCATGCTCACACTCTTGTCAAAATAATCTAACCAAGAGTATCTAAGGACGTATCTAAAGAGGGTTCTGTTACTATAAAGCGTTTTTAGTTTCTTAATATCACTGTTCGATTTCGTTCAAAATAACTTTCCTGAAGAGAATTTACAATGATCTACCAGCATGGAAAATTGTAAGTTCCTAATCCTCATAGTTCAGAAAGGAGTGGGGGGTAAAACCAATTTGAAGACCGATTACTTGGAAATGGTTGACTTTGTAAAAGTCATGTATAAGAAAGATTTGCTTATATTTTAAAAGACATATTCAACACACACTTCACATGTATGGAAAGCCGGTGTGGGAAAAACTAATAAATTATATTATATATCAGTATATTATTTTTATCTTTAAACAAAAATTAACCACTTTAATCTTAGTATTAAATACTAAATTTACATGTTATATAAAATTGCGGTTTTCAATAACTCCTCGAGGCCTGACAACAGCTTGGAGGAGGTTTGTCATACTGAAAACGAGGTTTTGGAGCCGAATTATGCGATATTCTCTCCCATTCTTATATCAGTGCTGTGAAAGTATTAACTGTAGGTGACAATATGCGGCTTCTGACTAGCCTTCTAAGCTCCTCTCATATACTTAATCGGGTTGAGGTGAGGACATTAAAGAGAATCTTTAAGAATCTCTTGACCATATCTTTCTCCAGGTAGAGGTCCAATTGTCATGGCCACATACTCAGTTCGGATTCCTGAAGGTATGCCAGCCCATTGTATAATATGTACTCTGCCTGAGCATACTGGACTCTATCTGAAAAGTAGGCTTGAAGATATCGCCTACCAGGTCACGTTTACTTAGCCTCCCTTCAGAAGTTCACTTTAACTTGTGAAGTTAAAGTGAGTAAATTCACTCATCTGGGACCAAAATTCTGGACCATTCTTGTTCATCCTTTTATATGTGTTCACGGACGTATCACAGTGTTGCTACCTGATACTAGGGCTCTCGAGTTTGGTCTCGAGGTGAGACCGCTCGCCCATCGCTTAAGTAAATCTGAAACCCTAAAAACCGAGCTTTAGAGTTTCTGATTTACTTAAGTAAGTCTTCTTCACTGTGCTGTCAGTAACATAGTCCCTTCGGGTATGAAGAAGCTGTTTCTGAACTTAACTGCATTTAGGTGTTGATTTTCAACAAGTGGAAACAATTTAACGGTCTTGCCGAGCGCTGAGTCTGCCATTAAAGTCTTACACGGCCTTGTCAAATGTTTTTCAGTCTCTTTGTACCGTCGCTTCATCTTCTGAACGGTTCGTAACATGATACACTCCATTCTTGCAGTACATCGCCTAATGCCTACATCTGTACTGATGCCTAGTTTCAGAAAAATCATCAACAAATTCTGAAGAATTGTATCATAGCCTGTAGGCTATGATACAATTTTTAAATCGACTGTTGTCTAACTTCCTTTATAAAAAAGACTCATAGTTCAAGAAAAAATTGAAAACATAAAGAGACCAAAAACATGGTTAACTTAAAAATTGAAAAAGGTTATTTATGTTTTAAAGATTTTCTACCCACCTTTTACTATAAAGTTTTTTGTTATGATAACAAATAACAATAAAATCTTTATAGAGTGCTTTTTATTTTGATGGTTTATCTTGTTTACTTATTATTACTATGGTTTATATACACATGTACTGATTAGGTCTGGAGCAGACTATTATGACAGCACGATACTCGTGTGTTTAGAGTTTTCAGCTGCATTATATTAGAACAGAGCACTATTTACAGTGAATTTCGATTTCTGTGCAGTGTTCCAACTCTGCAAATATATTTATCTCCAATCTTAAAAAAACTGATATATAAATAATAAAAAAATAGGTTCTGTAATATAAGTGTTCTTTATACATTAAATTATACTACCAAAAGCTTAATTTAAAAAGTCAGACGGTAGGTCTGACTTTTTAAATCGATTGTCTATGTTGAATCGATCAATAGCTTAACTCAATTAAAACCAGAAAATACGAACCTCTAAAACAAACCCCAAAAATTCTCTCCCCTAGAGGATCTTTTCCTTAATTTTTGGGAGAAACCCCTTAGTTGGCAACCAAATCCATGGTCTGCCCCAGACCTAAGCCGTTCATGTGTAAATACTTAATAGTTTTAAAAAGTTATTTCAATTTAGTATTTTAAACTTAAAAGAAGATTTTTTAATTAAAAAGACGTTGATTTTTTACAGTAACTTATGAAACACTTCACATTTTAATATTATTAAATATGCAGGCATATATAAACGCATTTTATTACTTGTATTAAAAGTTTATTAGCAATATTCGTATTATTCGAATTATTCGAATTTATTCGAATAGTGTTTAGCCATTATTCGAATTATTCGAATAGTAAAATTTGTCGAATAATAACATTCCCTACTTATAATACAGTCAAAGTAAAATGAAAGTCTACTTTAAATACGAGAATTGAGGTTCTGCCTGTGTGCTGTTCAACATTCTGTCCATATTACAGCTTGAAGATTTCTGCCTGACCCACTTTTGTGTCCGCGTTTACTCTTCACACTTATGTGTCTAAAGATGCTCCATTTTGAATAGCGCTGTAGGTATTTATAACACTTTTTTTAACGTTATCTGATAATGAAGACTCACTAAGAAGTCTGTTTGTGCCGTATGAATGTCTTTGTACGAAATAGTTGCATTTTTATGCACCGGATCAAAAAAGTGTAAGAATTTTCATAGGGGTCAAGAATGTGTGTATGTTAGTTTAATATTTTTATATTACCTGCTGAAAACCTGACAAACAGTAGCAGTAGTGATCTCGTTCTTGGATAATGCAAGATATCAGTGAAGAAACAAAGTGCTACAAAATTCATTAATGATAAACATTAACTAAAATGTACAACCAAAAATTGGGTCAGGTAATTACATGCAAAATCTGTTGTAAAATTTATTGTAAAGAAAGTTTAGTTTTATAACTCCGACGATATTTCCGGAGTTAAAGTTTAATCCTATCTATATTCGCGTTTTAACCACAACTCTAACTAAACCGCAACATTCTAATGAACTCTCTTTGATTCCAACCTCTTTGAGAACATGCTCTGTTCGTGGTACGGTATTACATATTGCAAAAGTTCTCCATATTCCGATGAAGATATAATGCCGTTTCTCAAAGATAACAATAGTCTTTTGAATATGGAAACTCGAAATAGGTAAATTCATAACTTTACTATGTGGGTTAGCGTTAGCGTTGCTATTAATCGTATTTATACGATGTTTATCTAATACCTATTTACGATTTTTTTTCGTCCACCTTAAAAATCTATCAAGCACTTCAACAGAGCAGAAACAGGTATCTTGGACAGTACGAAAAATTTACCTACCACAGAGCAAGGAAAAGCAGCATAGGACTGGGACGGTACTATAACGGTAAGGAGTCACAATAGATCAAACGTGGGAGAGCCACGCTTCGGCTCGAATGGACCAGCTCGACCGGGTAGATACCACGGTTTTACAAAAAACTGGAGTGAAATAATGCTTGCGTTATGTTTCGCCCTGTGAGTGAGGTTATCAGAGGCCCAAGGGGGATTGGAGATTTTAAGGACCAGGAAAACCAGAGGAGTTACATGTGTCCTGTGAGTGTTGGTGTCCTCTGGTATTGCGAGTGTCCATGCCCGACGGAAATCGCTTACTATCGGGCGATCCATCTGCTCGTGTCCTGCTCCACTTAATTAACAAAATACATGCACTTGGATGATGGGATGCAGTGACAACAGAGCTCAATTATGACCTGCCTTCGGTAACTAAGAAAACCTTAAAAATACTTGTTTCCAACCGAAACACTTACCTATCAGTAGACGGATTCAGATAGTGAAGATAAAATATTATAATAATGTTGTTTTTTATTATTTCTAATTCATTAATAATCTAACATAATAAAGTAGATTTATAATATCAATATTCGCGGGTGTCAAAATTATCTTTACAATTGTAGGTTAAGCTAAGCCAATTAATTATTACTACCCCGAATAATTATTATTGTGAGAGTATCGATAATATTATCCAACATATTATTTATATTTTTTATAGTTCATAACTTTACGTACTTGGTACTTCCAAAAACTAAATCAATTTTATACTTTGCTACAAGTCAAAACATTATAACGTCGATTGGTAGTTTTACATTCGGAATATGGACCTCCATTTGCTCATAAAATGATTGTTTTTACTATTCTATTGCCTTCGAAGTGAATCAAAGATACCTATACAGAAGTAAATAAGTACGTAACGAGATAATTATATAAGTTTTTTTTTTCTAACCTCTCCAAATTATGAACCAAAAGTAATTCCTATTAATATAATATGTTATCTTTCATACATCATTAGCTGTACTCTTAGGATTATAATAAAAGGACAATGCAAAACTATATAACATACTATATAAGAGAAGAAGATTATAGCGACAATCGTTACCCGACATGGTTTTCCTCTATTGGCAATTAAATAAATTAATATTCGAATTTTCCAAAAAATATCTACTAAAACCGACGTTAATCCGTGTGATCCGCAATAAACATTGATAAGATTAACATTATGTATATAAGTTCAGAATGTTACGACAATGTGTAGGAAGCTCTTAGCCAACCATGAAACTGCTTGCTGGAATATTTGTGCTCTCTTTGGCCGTTTTGGCCTCAAGTGAGGAACACACAATTAAGAGCCTCTCCACTTACAACTACCATTTGAAACATGGTATTCCAAAAGCCTTGGAACTCAAAAAGGCTGAAGAGACCCAGGCTGCAGCTGGACAGATGGGCAGAATCGTAGGTGGTGCCGTCACTGACATCACAGAAGTTCCTTACCAGGTGATAATGCATTGCGATTTCAAAAACAGCAGTTTTTGTTTTAAAAAGTTTCACGACAGTAATTTATAGGAAGTATATATCATTACTGTTACACGAACAGCTATTAGTATTTTAAATCCCCGACTTAAACGGAGGGGTGTTATAAGTTTGACGTTAGTAAGCTCCAATATGTGCGATAATAATATAGCGATAATACAGGGGGTATTTCATTTCTAATCGTGTATTCTGCAACGTTTCTCAGGTCGGTCTTGTCATCACTTTAATGTGGATCCTTACCTCTGTCTGCGGTGGTTCCGTCATCTCAGAAAATCGCATCCTGACCGCTGCCCACTGCTACTGGGATGGAACGTTCACTGCCACCTCCATGGAGGTCGTCCTCGGCTCCAACACCATCTTCAGCGGCGGAGAGCGCATGACCACCACCGATATCACCATGCACCCTCAGTGGAATCCCGCGACCGCTGCCAATGATATGGCCATCACTCGTTTGCCATATTCTGTTACTTGGAGCAGTAAGTTTTTAGATTTTATTACATACTATGAAATTGTACAGCTGCTGAATATACATAATAGAATAGCATAAGAAAATTTTGTTTTAGCTGATTGTGCGGAATGATATCTGATGTACTAATGGTAGCATATTGTGCAATGTTGCAAGTAATTAAATATTAATTCTGACGTTAGTAATGTCATATACTATTATTTCAGACAAAATCCAGAAAATTGCTCTACCAAGCGGAGATGAACTTAAGAAAAACTACTTTGGGTACAAAGGACTAGCATCTGGATATGGCGCCACCCGTGATGGTATGTATTTTTATAGAATAGAATATGATAGGCAAACATACAGGTAATTCTTTTGATCATGAAATGATATCATGATCATGAAATATCATCATCAATCACATCCCAACTTACCTGTCCGGTAGTTGTGGTATAGTATACGGGTACGCGACCCCGGCTTCCCTAGCTATTACTGTCCTATACCTTCCCCTCCTGGGCGGTAATATCCTAATTTCCTATTTCCCACTCTAACTTACCATGGTCCTTTCCACACCACCTATCCTTCCCTTTCCCTATTCCTACCCTCTCTGCCAATCCGTGGGAACGCAATGGATAATCATACAAATAATTAATTATCCAAAATGGCGGCGATGTGGTTCGCCACCCATCACGTCTCGTTCTCGCGGAGGCGAAAAGTGGCCCACAGAGAGCCGCTTCGCTACGTTGAATGTAAGAGGAGGAATGGATGGTAAGAATGAAAGTGGACGAAGCGAAACAAATGTGTAAGGATCGTAGCAAGTGGAATGAAGTGGTCTCTACCTACCCCTATGGGAAAGAGGCGGTATCTGCCTACCCTTACGGGAAAGAGGCGTGATTATATGTATGTATGTATGTATGAAATGAATATAAACACCCACCCAGATGACTTGCAGGTCACTTAAAAAAAATTGTTAAAGCTGAAACAGTAGTAATTGCAACGATATCATATTTACATAATTTGTTCGCTCAGTGACGGTGGTAGCCACTGAGTGGCGTAGCGTAGTGGGGGCGAGGGGGGGGGCTCTTCTTTATACCTACCTATACCAGTGTAAACTGTAAGGTGTTGCTTGAGTTTTGCGATGAGCCTAAAATAATATCTATTATAATACAAAGCAACCTAGCGTTGCTTTGTATTATAATAGATATTATTTTAGGTTCATTTGTTCATTTTTCGCACTTAGTGCTAGGTAGGACGAGGTAGAACGTTTAAGTTCACCCAATCGACCGCGCGTGCACATAGCGCTCAAGTCGTCACTGGCGGCCAGCGGAAGTAATTTTGCGCAAAATTAAAAACTTAATATTTCATGAAATAATGAAAAACAAACATTTTGGTCAAATTTTCATTTGTTCTTCGTAGAATATGTGACATTTCAATAATTAAACTACTAACTATGTCTCGTGCGTCGAACCAATTATTATATTAATTATTATTAACTATTGAGCAAGAGGTATGTTATGCTATCTGGGGGCACGGTAGTGCACCCGCCAAGTCGAGCGCGAAGCAAACACTGCCGTACCATCCTTTACTGGAACCATTTCGCCGCATTTTCAGGCCCTTATTTGAGAACCTCTGGATAAGACCAGAACGCAGAAATTTTCGTCATCCAGTAAGCTATAATCACATACTTAAAATCCAAAATTTCAAGTCTGTAGGTCATTTAGTTCCGAAGTTAAGCGAAAGCAAAGTTTCGCATTTACGACACTCACTCACTCACTCACTCACTCACTCACTCACTCACTCACTCATGATCATCAAAATAGAACTAGTACTTCCCATAAACTCAGAGAGCTGAAATTTGGTACAGAGTTAGGGTTTAATGGCCACATAAAGGGAAAACTATAAAAACTAGGATAATCGATCTGGGGGCACGGCAGTGCCCCCGCCAAGTCGAGCGCGAAGCAAACACTGCCGTACCATTATTTACTGGAACCATTTCGCCGCATTTTCAGACCCTTATTTGAGAACCTCTGGATAAGACCGGAACGCAGAAATTTTCGTCATCCAGTAAAGTATAATCACATACTTAAAATCCAAAATTTTAAGTCTGTAGGTCATTTAGTTCCGAAGTTAAACGAAAGCAAAGTTTCGCATTTATGACACTCACCCAGTCACTCACTCATGATTATCAGAATCGAACTAGTACTTCCCATAAACTCAGAGAGCTGAAATTTGGTACAGAGGTAGGGTTTAATGGCCACATAAAGGAAAAACTATAAAAACTAGGAAAATAAAAGATCTGGAGTACCTGGTGACCCTTATTAGAAAACACAAGAGCCCAACCAAACTATTAGAGATCGACATACTGCCTTTACAAAAAATATTCAACTTGGTGGGCCACTTCATTTGATGTCAAAAATCGAAAGTCTGAAGTATCTGATGAAGAACCCTCAGCTGGTCTCAGCTGATTAGAGATATGGTAATGTCCCCTTCTACTATTGGTACATAAAAAAATCGACTGTCATTGCAAAAATCCAGTGAAGTGGGACACATCTTCTAATTTAATCTAGCCCGTAGCGTCCCACTGTTGGGCGAATGCCTCCCCTTCTGCTTTTAATACGCATATAAATAAAATTAAAGGAAAACTCTGGATAAGACTGGACTGGCTTTTATACTTATACTTACAAGTTTACAAGAAGAAATAGTCGAACAATTAACTTTATTCTACTCGAACATTACACAAATTAAATAAACAAATTACATAAAAATGTAGTAAAATAAATCAATATTCCTACGTTTCTACAAAAAGAAGTGAAATCCCACCAAAAACATTCTGTAAAAAACTAGCCAAGTCTCGATGGAGCTGCTTGTTTATCTCTAAAAAGTAATGAAATCTAGACAAAGTCGTGCCAAGTCTAAGGATCCTTACTGCGATTTATTTATTATTATAGTTAATGTTGTGTGACTTGGCCGTTGAAGAGTACACAAGGGTACAAAAGGGGCTCCATGACACCATTGCTCCAATACATGTGTTCTACAATCAACAACAGCCTAAAATAATCCAATCCAATCGTCCAAAGCGTCCAATTACCAATACCAGTATGGGCTATTATCTCGCTTAACAAACATAGGTAGTTACAACAGAATCTGATATAACATTACGTGTAAACAAAATTGACTTGTAACGTATAAAGAATTTTCAACGACCAAGTCACACAACATTAACTATAATAATAAATAAATCGCAGTAAGGATCCTTAGACTTGGCACGACTTTGTCTAGATTTCATTACTTTTTAGAGATAAACAAGCAGCTCCATCGAGACTTGGCTAGTTTTTTACAGAATGTTTTTGGTGGGATAGACATTTACAGTGGAATAATATACTTTGATCTTATAAAAAGTAGAGGTATTTTTAATTAAAGACGAAAGTTCGGTTTTACTTCTTAGTTACTTACCTATATTTTTTCCAATAAAATTATAGTGTTCATTAAAATTTATTTGTTAAAATGTGATCTAAAAGGTTGAAGTAAATTAATAATATAATAGTAATACTTTAAAACCTAGATAATTTTTATATTTAAAATCTAACCTGTATAATGCAAAATAACGATTCTTGCCGAAAAGTTCTCTAAAACTAATGTATGTAGGTAATGTATTGTATATGTCACCGTAAAATATTACTACAAAATATTACTACAAAATACTACAAAATAAGTAAAAACCGTTAGATTATAATATTACTAGAGATATTAGTAATACTATTACTACTATTACCAGAGATAATAGTCGACAGATAATCAAATAAAAAAAATCCTTACGATTACACGCATAATTTTTCGTTATATTGTAATATTTACCGTGCCGATTGGTTAAACAGCAAGTGCCCCGCGCCGCTATATTTGTTTGCTTTTTCATAATAATAATTATGACGAAAAATAATGCGTAGAATTGTAAGGAGAAATTTAAATTTGACAATCTGTCGACAATTTATAATATCTTTGTTAATATTACAATGTAACGGTTTTTACAATTTTACGGTGACATATACAAAAACCTAAATAAGGTGGCGGTAAAATTGTCATCCGCCCCGGGCGGCCGACACCCACGCTACGCCACTGTAACCACTACACTATTAATATAATTATCCTTATAATGTCATATTGTTTTCTTCTTTTTTTTCAGGTGGTAACATCGACCGTCTCCAAGTTATCAGCTCTGTGGAATTAGACATCATCTCCAACGCCGACTGCACAGCTGTCTATGGTCCTGGATTCGTCCATGACACCAACCTCTGCACAAGCGGCGCTGGTGGCAAGAGCACCTGCGGTGGAGACTCCGGTGGTCCCCTTGTTGTGGAGATCAATGGCAAGAAAATCCAGGTAAGAAATTGTGACGTAACACGAATAGCTATGTAATAAATAGTCAGCAAACATCATTAAGAATCATGAGAATCCTATAATGCACGGAAATAAGTAGCTTCAATTTTAAGGCAGGAAGCTCCGTGACCTGGTGGGTAGACCGTTTGATTCGCACTCGAGAGAGTGCAGGTTCGAATCCTAGGTTGTGGCGTATACCAATGAGACTTTTTCAGATCTCAAGTACATAATACGGACGCTCTAACGTTGAATAAAACATCGTGTGGAAACCCGCACATGGTTGGCCCCAGACGTATTGACCAGTTCATTCCTCTGGACTAAGCTGACTATGTTGTGAGATTGCCGTATGTGATTGGGAAACCATACGACATTTAAAAACCGATTGTCCCAGGCATTACAATATTTCAAGAGTGGTTACTTCGCTCGGAGGATAATGTATAAATCGTCCAATTAGGATAAAAGTTACGTATAAAAGTAATTTTAAGGAATGAGTAATCCACCCCGTTTAGTCTAATATTTTTTACAAAAGGTACTTATTTTGATGGAACAGTACTTAATTTGTAATTATTAGAACATATTATCTAGCAAAACTTGTGTTTGTATGCATTTCTGGTTTTTACTCTATGAACGTCACATGAATGTATTTTTTTTTTCGGAACGTTTCTTGTTAATGTACCTATTTCATTTATTTCTTCAGGTTGGTGTCACCTCGTACGGTCACCGCGACGGCTGCGAACTCAACTACCCCGCCGGCTTCGCGAGAGTCACCTCCTTCGTCGACTGGATCTGGAGCATCTAAATTATTATTTAACTTATTAAAATAAAACATTTAAACCCAGTCCTTGTTTACATTTACCTATATTGACAAGCGCGAGGCGATTCATTGTCTTTATACTAGAAGCGAGATGAAATAAGTGGTATATCGCGCCCGGTGTTACTTAATTTCGGTGATCGGACGAGAACCGACGTATTTAACGTAATTAAATATAAATACGTTTGTTATCAAATGTTTTTTCAAACTCAAACTCATTTTTTTTTTTGAGTATTGAATGGCTATATCTGCCATTGAGATGGTTTGGTGATCGATACATTCAGGGGGAAGATATGATATTGGGGAGCATTACGGTTTTAATAATCGGGATTCGGGACCATTATAGGAAAATCAGTTTTTTGATGGGTCTGGACTTTTAAAATCGTAATGTTCTTTATTAGAACGTTTTCTTTTTTAATGTATAATTATGATCATAAAACTATTTATTTGGTGGATAGGTATAAACTCAAACTCAAACTCAAAATTTTTATTTCCATGTAGGTTATAATATAACGCTTATAGAATTGTCCTACATGATGCCTACCACCGGTTCGGAAACTAGCCCGGCGAGAAGAACCGGCGTAAGAAACTCGCACGGGGCCACCTTTTAGCAAAAAGATGGGAAAATTGTTCTTTTCAAAAAATATTTTTACAATGTTGTAACTTAATCTATATAACATTAGTCATAAGTACAAAGAATATAGTTAAGTACATAAAAGCAGCCTTGCATGGGGCCATCTTATTCCCAAGGTGTGCAATCGTTAATGAAATCACTGACTTTATAATAAGCTTTAGCACACAAACGTTCTTTAACAGCTTTTTTAAATTTATTAATGGAAAGATTTTGAACGTTTTCTGGGATTCTATTGTAAAGGCGTATACATTGTGACCTTTAAAAGATTTACTTACTTTACTAAGTCTGATCACTGGTATTTCTAACTTGTTCCTATTTCTAGTATTCCTACAATGTGTGTCACTTTTCTTTTTAAAATTCGTTAAATTCTTTCTGACATACAACACATTGTCCAAAATGTATTGAGAAGCAACGGTCAGAATACCTATTTCTTTAAATTTTTCTCTCAGAGATTCAAAACATGACATCTTATAAATAGAACGTATAGCTCGCTTCTGTAGCACAAATATTGTATTAATGTCCGCAGCGTTTCCCCATAGAAGGATGCCATATGACATTATACTATGAAAATAACTAAAATAAACTAGCCGCGCTGTATCCTCATCGGTAATTTCTCTAATTTTTTTGACTGCATATGCTGCAGAACTGAGCTTATCTGCCAGATTTTCAATATGGGGACCCCACTGTAATTTACAATCTAGTGTTATTCCTAGAAATACAGTGGTGTCCACTAAGTTCATTTTCTCATCATTTAATAGTATATTGGTTTGTGCCTGCCTAACATTTGGGAGGCTAAACTTTAAACATTTTGTTTTATTTGAATTTAAAAGTAAATTATTAACATTAAACCAATGTACCATTTTTGAGAGAGCACTATTTACCTCATCATAATTTGACTGTCGTCGCTTCACATTAAAAATTAGTGAAGTGTCATCGGCAAAGAGTACTATCTCATGCTTATCTTTAACTAGATAAGGAAGGTCATTTATATAGATGAGAAAAAGAAACGGGCCTAAAATTGACCCTTGTGGCACACCTAGTTCAATTTTGGTCCCAGTAGACCTTGTAGAATTAATTTCTACTCTCTGCGTTCTATTTTTAATATAAGAATCTAAAAGTTTAAGTGCTGTGTCCCTTATACCGTAATGGTATAATTTTCTGACCAACGTAGCATGCTCAATACAGTCGAAAGCCTTGGATAGATCACAAAAGACACCAAGTGCATCATGCGATCCCTCCCAGGCCCCAAATATGCTGCATAGAAGACTGATGCCTGCGTCTGTTGTGGACCGACCTTTAGTAAACCCGAATTGGTTACTATGTAATAAATTATTTATGTTAAAGTGGGCTAGCAATTGATTTAAGATTATTTTCTCGAAAATTTTACTGAAAGTCGGTAGTATAGATATTGGTCTATAATTTGCTGGGTCAGACTTATTCCCAGCCTTAAAAAGAGGCATCACCTTGCTATGTTTCATTAGGTCAGGGAACACACCATTCTTTATACAATTATTGAAAACTAAGGCTAGATAGGGGGCAATGATGTCAATTATTGATTTTATAACTTTTATAGACATACCACCTGCAACGGAGATTTCGGTCGGTCGATTTATCTTCATTCTGGATAAACTACTACCATATCAAATTTCATCAAAATTCTTTACGTGTTTTCTTTACTTTACTTTATAGCATAAAAAACTTAACATATTATTATGTACACACGAACTTTCGCGTTTAGGTATAATTTGTAGCCGATAAGTAATTAATATTTTAACGATTTCGAAAATATTTTGAATGAGAAGACGTTGTGGACTTTGAACTTAATAAAAATAATTTGAATTGTGATCGCCCAACCTAGTTGGGACCACGACAGAGTTTGAGAGAGAGATGAGTTAGCAGTACGACCACGAAGCCATCTAGCTTCTCACTTATTTTCACATATAATAATCATACACATTAATGATTAGGTAATACCTAGATAGTTTTAACCATTTCAAATATCTGGTTATTTTATAGCATTTTATACTATGTTATTCTTTAGATTGATGAAACTTTTTGTAGGTATGAACCGATTGAATTAAAATACCCACACAAAAATGTAAGCAGAGCTATCCTAATTCCTAACCGCGTGGAACCCGTAGGTAGTCAGGTATCCAAAATTTTCCGCGATAAAAAGTGAGTCCTATGTATTTATCCAAGGGCTAAACTACTACGGTAACAAATTTGATAAAAATCCATTCCGCAGTTTTGAGATTAGCGCGCACAAACGTATCTAGATAAAAAATTTTTTAAGAAAATATTAAAAGTCATTGTTTTGGGTTAAAAACTAAAAACCTATAATATATTAAACATAGATAAATCAAGCACAAATAAATTAAATATTACTTAAAACAACAAAAGAGAAAGAAATTTCATTATACCTACACTCAAAATATTCTACTGAAATAATATGGAATACGAGTAAAATAAGTATTATGAATATAATTAATGCAGCAATCGCAAATATTTAGGTGCCTAGTTTTTCAAAGAGTAATATTTTCATCAAATTTAACTTTCGCATTCTTGTCAGATTTATAATTTTTCAACATGATGACAATATGCTCACGGGCTATCGATTGCTTCGATTAAATTGGAAATTAATTTGTATTTGAAAGTAAATTGCTAATGACAAACTATTACACAAAATGATTAGTGTAAGACCTACCAGCTAGTTTTTGCGGTGGGCGTCAAAAGTTGAAACAAAATTTACGCGTATACATAATACGAGTTTCATTTAAAAAGTGTAGTAAGGTGGTCCTAGGATCTCAGACTATATTCAATTTTTATTTAACCCGATTTACTTGCAACTACGAATCCAGTAAATGTTTAAATTGTAAAGACTAAATCGATCGATCGCTTGTGAGAGGGAGAGCTTTAAATCTTATATCAATTTTGAAGCAAATCACTCCCAAACAACTTTCTTTCCCTTTTTTAACTTAAATTTCAATAAACTATGATACACGAATTCCATTAATTCTGTTACATAATGTTTGTGCAAAATATGAAGTAGATTGGACCAAGGAATCACGTTGTCCCATACAACTTTTTCCCCCTTTGGTGAAAAGGGGGAAAAATGTTGTACCTATGTTTGTGTCGAATTTCAAAAAATCCCTTCTTATCGGATCCCTACGCAATACAAAGAACAAGCCCTGCAAGTTTCAGGTCTCTACGATCAGCGGTTTAGGCTGTGCGTTGATCGGTCAGTCATTCAGGACAAAGGACTTTATATGTATAGATTATACCACTCAATCCTACTAATCAGGACCTAAATAATCAGGTAATATTTGACCTGATTTATTTAAAAATTTTAACATGTTCTTACAACGTGATTTAGATTAACGTAACAGATTTTTTTCCGATAGTGTAAAGTGTCGGATAAAATATTAAAAAATAATTAATTAATATCGATAAAAAGATTATTTTCGTATAAAAGACTGCACAAAATTTATCTGTACATAATCATGACCATGAAGGTCCTTATTAGTGTTCTCGTTTTGGCTTTGGTCGTGATAACTAATGCAGAGATTGATTCTGCTGAAGACCTTTCTGCGTATAACTACCACCAGAGAGTAGGTATTCCTCAAGCCATCAAGATTAAAAAAGCAGAAGAAGATGCCTTAGCAAAGGGCGAGAAAGCTGTAAGGATCGTCGGTGGGGCTATCACAGACATTTCTGAAGTTCCATACCAGGTAATTTGTTTTATTTATATTTCATTTTATTCGTTGGTATAAACTACGTTTTTCATACGCTGGACCAAGTTTAATCGTTTCTTTATCTACACTAATATTATAAAGAGGTAAACTTTGTTTGTATGTTTGTTTGTTTGTTTGTTTGTTTGTTTGTTTGTTTGTTTGTTTGTTTGTTTGTTTGTTTGTTTGTTTGTTTGTAATGAATAGGCTCAAAAAGTACTGGACCGATTTAAAAAATTCTTTCACCATTCGAAAGCTACATTATCCACGAGTAACATAGGCTAAATTTTATTTTGGAAAAAATAGGGTTCCGTAAGATATTTGGGTTTTTCGGACACAAGGTGTAAAAAATCAACTAGAAAAGTTACTTATTTTGCGTACGCTGCCGTACGCAAAATAGGCAAAATAAAATATACGTATAAAAGATAGAACCATAAAATGTTCCAATTAATTGTAGATCTTATAAATATCTACAAAAAAGTCCGCGACACACTATACCTATCTATGTCGAGTGAGGCACAACAACCATTTTTTTATTTAGAAATCTTGATTTTTTTTTGGACTACATTTAAACGCGTTTATTTTACTCATGCTATTAATCCTTATCAAAATAAATTATTTCATCACTAAGTACAGTTTATGTAGATAATATTTGGTCTTTGAATGATTAAAATTGGACGTTTGGTTTTGAAGTTATGGCGAAATTAAAATATTACGATTTCTGCTGCACGGCCCGTTGCGAAATGCTGGTTTAGATCTATCTATGGTATTTCATACGATAAAAGTATACCCACCTACTTATTTCATTGAGTTTTAGTAGGTACCTATAGTAATTTGTTTCTGTTTGTTTTGACTAAATTTCGCCCGTTTTGTTAGAGGTTTAAAGACATTCTATAGTATCAGTATCAGTATTGTACCCGTGCGAAGCTGGGGCGGGTCGTTTATTAGTAAAATGGAAGAAAAAATATACACCTAAAATGGGGTGCTATACTATTTAAGAAGGTAATTCCTTGTAAATGGAATCATATTAGATATTGTGTTTCTAAGATGGATTAGCTTACTCGATACTCTATAATCCTCGTATAAACTAAAGGGGAGCGGTTAGACCAGAGATTTGATCCGGGGAAGTAAATTATGTTACAGGCGATAAGGGATAACACATCGCATCGACACAATTAAAATTGTTTGTTTGAACGCGCTAATCTCAGGAACTACTGGTTCGAATTGAAAAATTATTTTTGTGTTGGATAGTCCATTAATCGAGGAAGGCTTGAGGCTATATAACATCATGCTAAGCTCAAAACGAGCGGAGTACCAATCAAGAATGTTTCAAAATCGGTTTTTTTTCCTTTTGAGGGCTTTCGCTGCGTACGCTGCAGAAACGGTTAAAGTTTTGCTAAAATTATGTATGACAGAATTCTTCCCCTTTAAAAGTTCTAAAAAAAAGTCAAAGACAGTACATGTCTACCTTTTAAGGTTGGCTCGCAATAACCTTTTTAAGCTAACAAATTTTGTTCTAAAATTAAGCATTATTTGTGAGGGTGTTTTCATAAAGATGATATTAATCCTCATCCAAGTAATTATACGTTATTCATTATAAGCATTTAATTTAGAAGAAATTTGCCGTTAACATCATTTGATTTCAATGAGTATTTTAGAAGATATCGCAGTAATAAAATAATCAAGTGCGCAATATTAAAGTATACCGCGCCGCGCGGCGGACAGTCGTGAGGGGGAAGCGCTTCTCCTTCTACGTAAATGAAGTCGCGTGTAAATTTTAGCGATGTCCCAAAGTAAATGTTCCACGCAGACGGAGTCGCGGGCATAAGCTAGCTTTATAATATACGTAAGGCGTAATAAGTATAATGACCAAGTTACTCTTTTCAGGCTGGCTTAGTCATTACCATCCTCTGGATCTTTACCTCCGTCTGTGGCGCCTCTCTCATCACCCCCAACCGATTGGTGACAGCTGCTCACTGTCACAATGACGGTTCAGTCACCGCTAACTCCTTCACCGTCGTCCTTGGCTCCAACACCATCTTCAGCGGTGGTCAGCGTATTGTCACCAATGATATCGCAGTTCACCCCGAATGGAATCCGTCTACTACTTCCAACGACATAGCTGTACTTCGCATCGCAGGCGCCACTTTGTCGAGTAAGTTCCAAGTTGCTATCCAAAATTGGGGGTTTAAACGCGTGTCGTTAATAATATTATTAAAATGCTAAGTATTAACTTTTTCAGAATCCGTTAAAAGCCGTGAGAGTATCTATAATAATTCATAGTCAGCAATGGTTTCATCGTCCTTTTAGGGTTCCGTACCTCGAAACGAAAAAACGAAACCCTTATATCCTCACTTTGTTGTCCGTCCGAATGTCTGTCAATACCCTTTTTCACTGGAACGCGACGAGCTATCAAACTGGAATTTATATCAAACTAGATGACGCCCGCAACTCCGTTGCGCCAAAATTCGTTTATCGCGGCGGAACGTACATTTTTCCGGGATAAAAAGTATCCTATGTCCTTTCTCGGGTCTTAAAGTATCCCTATACCAAATTTCATCAAAATCGGTTCAGCGGTTTGGGCGTGAAGAGGTAACAGACAGACAGACAGACAGACAGACAGACAGACAGACAGACACACTTTCGCATTTATAATATTAGTATGGAAGTATGGATACTAAGGTACACTTTTACAGTCCCTTAGAGCTGTGAAAATATCAACTTCTAAGTCAACGCAACCAAAAGATACAGCCGTTAATGCCGCAAATTTTCGACACTCGAAAACTCAAAACCTATAGGGTACTTCCCGTGAACTCAGAATCTTGAAATTTGGCACGAAGCAACGTCTTATAACACAGATAGAGAATTACGAAAACCGTATTTTTTTAAGTTACATCACATAATAAAAATATTTTAATAATTTTAAGCTTACTACCCCTTTCCTCATGAACGCGTAGATTTAATTCACATCAAATACTCAGGTCTATAATAATACCTATAAGCTGTAACAAAATCACTACAGGTTTGTACGGTGCGGACAGTGTTGCCAGATATACGGATTTCTCCGTATTTATACGGATTTTCGATGTGCTATACAGATTAGACGCGGATACGGATTTTTATACGGAATTTTAACAGAAGCCCAATTCTTTTATCTATTTTCGATAATAATCCCGTTTTGGTCCACGCGCTGACTCCTTACAGCACCAGTAGGACAGCCTAAAATCATAACTTTTATTAACCGATAGTATTTACGAGAATTACCCCTAGCATAAATTTAACCAATATTTGAATTAAATATCTGTGTTTTTCACCTACTGTAAATTCACAATCATCACATTATTTATTCCCTTGTCCTTTATGTTAGTACATGTTTTCATTAATTATACAAATTTTATACAGATTTCTTGCAAAAAAGGGCATACAGATTTTATACAGATTTTAACGGTTTACTATACGGATAAATTGTGCAAGGCACCTGGCAACACTGGGTGCGGACCCTCGGTGCGCGAGTCCGACTCACACTTGGCCGGTTTTTTTAATATATTTTTTTAATCGTAGATAATATTTCAGATACCTACTTAATAAAATTCATTTTATTTTTCAGGTGTTATCCAGCCAATCGCTCTTCCAAGTGCTAACGAGCTTTCCAACCAGTTCGTTGGTTCAATTGGTCTTGCTTCTGGATTCGGTCTTACTGTCGATGGTAGGTACTAGGTACTAATAAATATTATCCAAGTTACAGTTTTTATAGTTTGTCTAATACGTTGGATAAGCCACTCGACAAACGGAGACAGCAACGTGGATTAATAATTATAATTATTTTTTATGAAGTATGAGTAAAATAATATTGTAAAATTTTCAAAATCCACAAATAACACTTTACCTACGTTCTGAACACAGCTGAGATACGGCGAACAAACAAACATGTTTGAATAATTTTCATAAATAGGTAAAAAGATATAAATAAATTATCTATATAATATATACTATTATAATAAAGAGGAAAAGTGTGTTCGTTTGTTTGTTTGTTTGCATTGAATAGGCTCCGAAACTACTGAACTGATTTGGCACAGATATGGAATAGACCACGGGGAAACACATTTTTATCGCAGGAAAATATACGGTTTCTGTGAAATTAACTTAAGCGAACAAAGTCGCGGGCAACATGTTAATAATAAATCTACATAGATCAGAGCGATGAAGGTAACGTCTACTCTTTACCTTATTGTTGATCTTGTGATATAATATTATAATAAATAATTTTATTTTATGTTAGGATTTATATTTACAAGTATTGATAAATATTATAATATTATCAATGAAATTAAAAACAAAAAACTTCTTGTTATTACGAATATTTTCGTAAGGGTAAGGAAATACAAGAAGTGCCGTTTTCTTATAATAACCGATATTTAAAAAAAAATGTATATTCCAAAAACCCACTTAGATTACCCACTAAGATTCGTTCTACACTAATTTAATGAAGAAAGTTTTCATTTTGATTGTGTGCACGTACGTGGTAATAGCAAACTATGAAACGGTCATAGAAATTGTAATAGTTATACAACATCACTCTATGTTATATTCTATATCATATTCTGATGGGAGAACGGGATACATACAGAAATATGAGAATTATTGGGAAGGAATTCGCAGGGGACCGCTACTCATTTATATTTTCGTGAAATACATTAATGTCATGGTTGTTATTACATTAATAATGTCTGTAGTCAGGCTTGGAAATAATATTATCTTACAAAGTTTTTGTATTTATTAAAAGCTTTTATTTAACTTGCAATGTATGAATTATGAATGTATGTTATTTCGGGTGGAATCTTGCTACTCAATTTGAAGCAAATATCTTCAACCAATTGAGCTGAAATTTTGTAAACACGTTTAGTTTGGATGACAATACACGATAAGCTGTGTGACGTCATTCTAAATCCAATATGGCGGATCATCCAAGATGTCGGAAGAAGAAAATAATTTTTTCCTTTAAAATTTTTAACTATCAACTTATATATACAACTCATGTGATTATAAAAGCTTGTCGCTGTGTGTTAAAAAGATTTAATTACCTATTAGTATTTAGTTAAATTATAATTGAAAATAAAATAAACTTAGGTACTAGTTTATTTACAAATCGCGCGACAAGCTTTTATGATCATATGAATTGTATATTACTTTATGAGGTTATAAGTTGATTGTTTAGAGCATTTAAATAAAAGCTTTTTTTAAAAAGTGTTTTGCATTTAATTTATGTATCATATGGGTCGTTATCACCCACATTATTATTCATCCACCAACACAACTCAAACTACTGGCTGAATCCGCTGTTAAAAAAATGGCCCGAATTTAGCACGAGCGAGGCCTCCAAAAGTTAGTTACAGATCATCACCTTTCTATAAGAACCACAGAACTCAATATTCCATTACACTCCAGGCGGCAGCATCGGCACCAGCCAGCGCGTGAGCTCCGTAAACCTGCCCATCATCAACAATAATGAATGTGCTGCGGTCTATGGAACCTTCGTGAGGGACACTAACATCTGCACCAGCGGAGCCGGTGGACAGGGAACGTGCTCAGGAGACTCTGGTGGTCCACTGGCCGTGGATAGCAACGGACGGAAGATATTGGTTAGTAACTTGTTGTTTGGGTTGCAAACGAATAGTCAATAGGCGGATAACTTCACATATTATGACGTGGTCATGCCTCCGTGGTCTAGTGGTTAGAGCATTGGCTCTCGACCCGGAGGTCGTGGGTTCGATTCCTGCATTGGAACAACAAAAAAATGTTGTTTCCAAGTTTGGTTAGGACAATGCAGGCTGATGACCTGATTGTCTGACAAGAAAGATGATCCATGCGTCGGATGGGCATGTAAAAAGTCGAACCTGCGCCTCATCTCTCGTCAGTCGTGTCGGTTATCCGTCCCACTGGATTACGAGAGTAAAGGAAGAGTGAGTGCTCTTGTGTATTGCGCACACACTTGGGCACTATAAAATTACTCCTGCGTAACTGGCCTGGTTTTCAATGAAACCGGCCACCGTCACCGAGATCGGTGGGGGAGTTATTATTATTATATTATGACGGTTAGTTTACTATCGCTATTGACTTCGAACGGCTAAAAACTGCCGCGACAAGCTTTTTCACTACACCCGAGCAGGTAAAAAATATCGTATATTCCAAAACTATGCAGGTTTCCATACTACTTGTTTCCCAAGAATGTACTTATTTCCTTTAGATTAATCAACAAAATCATCGTGTTCAAAACCGATACATGGCCAATAGTTAAGTATATCATTTTTTGACCAACGTAGGTAGCTAGTCCTATGTAGTAAATTTTAAATTTTTTTTTATTATTCCAGGTGGGTGTGACATCTTTCGGAGCGGCCGCAGGTTGCGCTGTTGGTTTCCCTGCTGCCTTCGCACGAGTCACCTCTTACGTATCCTGGATCAATAGCGTTTAAATTACTTACTATAATTTAAAATAAAATTACTTATTTCAAGTAACATATTATATTATTTTTATCTTTAGATAAAAACCTTTTCACCGTTTGCACGTAAGAAAAATTCTTTACTTACAGAAAAATAATATGTGTTATTTAGTTTGTACCTAAATTTCTAAACAGCACTCGTATGTTACGAACATATTATATTTGTTCGTAATGAATGGTGTTTAAACGTTTCGTAGATCGTCTCTACAGGTTTGTTCCACTTGCAACGTTAAAATTTAAGTTTGAAAAATATGAACAATTTTATATATCATAGTAAATCAATGAATACTTACAACAACAAAATATTCTTGTCACCAATTCGATGTAATTAAATAAAATGTACTTCATTGTGTTAATTGTAATACTAAACTATTTTGGACCTGTAAAGTGTGAAGTGAACTACTAGTCATACTTTACTAGTCATAACTATTAAATAGCGTAAGATGATTGTGACAATAACAGAAGCGGTTGTGCTTAGCTAAGCACAGCTAAAGTTAGTTTTGATAGAGAGTTCCGAATTCATCCTAGTTTCAAAACATTGATATTGGCAGCTGCTCTTGTAGACAATAATTAAATAAAGCGAATAATTAATAATTTATTTAATTATTATTATTATAATATGTCATGATTTTAATAATATTTAATCGCATAATTTAAGTGGCAAGTGCAAAAAACTTAAAATGAGTAATTAATATGCATGTTCCTAACAACAACCTCCTGTGTTCAGGAGTTACAAATTACAAAAACACATTAACATACCATTATTGCGATTTAAGGCCCACTTGCGCCAATCCGGGTTAAAGTTAACCTTGGGTTAAGATATCATGCTTTCTCTTTCACAAATACGAAGAACGAGAGAGATAACATGATTTTTAACCCAAGGTTAACTTTAACCCGGATTGGCGCAAGCGGGCCTAAGAGTTTCGGTTAAAGAGGTATAATGCTAGCACGAAAATCTATATATCTATAATAATCTTTGATTAATTATCTATAATCCTCTTTTTAATATTATATATCTATGTCTATAATATAAAAACGATTCGCTAAGCGCAAAACTCGAAAACAGCTGAACCGATTTCGTTAATTATTTTTTGAGAATATTCCTTTATGTACGAGGATGGTTCTTACGAAGAGATTTTTTTTTTAATTGCCTGATAAGTCTAAAAACAACACTGTTCTATACTCACGTAACGTAACCATGTAAACGATTCGTAACAATACTTATAAATCAATTTGAACTTTAATACCATACCGTAAAGTTCAAGTGGTTGTGGAGAGGTTCCGGGAAGGCAAAACAATTGAGTGACGTTAGTGTCGTTTAAATATAGGTATAGGTGTTTGCATCTTTGTTTTTTTAATATTGGAAAAAGTGTAGGTTGTAGGAGTAGGTGTAGGAGTAGATGTAGGTGTAGGTGTAGGTGTAGGAGTATGTGTTCCTAGGTGTATGATTTGGTGTAAGAGTAGGAGTAGGAGTAGGAGCAGTGGTGGATTTACACTAGGGGCAGTCGGGGCTACTGTCCAGGGCGGCAAATTTTGTAGGGCGGCAAAATTTGGAAAGTGAATGGAAAGTGAAAGAAATAATTTCTAGAACACTACATTATTTTTTACAGTTATCAACATTGCACAATATATTAATAATTAATTCTTATAACGGTACCTACGTTAAACCCCACTCCTGATGATAGTCGACATAAAAATAATTATTATTATCAGCGTGGTAAGAGCTATTAACTGAGATAGGTTTGAAATCTGTTGATGGATGGGGGGGACACTGCGCATACAATTGTTTGCATGGTCCTTTTTAATTCTTAGAACGAAAACAAATATTTTTTATATTATTGAAGTACCTATGTATAATATAATATAATAAAATAGTAGCTAGGGGTTTAGGGGTTCAAACCCAAGAAATGGGCCGGCTGATTCATGTGGATGACCCATATACAGAGACGTATTCAGAAATTTTGCGGCCCAGGCCAATTAACATGTTTTGCCGCTCCATTAACCCTATCTGAAAGATGATTTTTTAAAGTTATTTTATAAAAAAAAATCAACAGCCTAAAACAGAACTTTAATACTATTACTTGTTCTATAATATTGTACGTGTTTATGATTAATGCGTTCAAACTGAGAAAGCGAGCGAATGTTTTTTACGCTTTAACCTGTTAAAATATTTTTATACTTTCAGCACTTAAAGAATATTGTACTTTTAAAAAAAACAATAAAATCAATAGCCTAAAACAGGGATCGCGAACCTATGGCACGCGTGCCATCGAATCCTCGAACGTATAGCATGCGACACAATATTTCGGGCACGTACCTCATCACAAAATTTTGTAATTATGTACTACGAAAAAAGTGTGAAATAGGTATTAAATGACAAACCTAACATATTAAGTTATTTGTCATCTATTTTACAACATCAGAAATTATACTAATTTTACTTTAATTTAAATTACAAAATTAATCCTATTTTTACAATCTTTTAGAGTTTAAAATTTGAGCAGATTTAACCTATTAAATAAGAAAAAAAATTTGCTCCCTCGCTTCGCTCGCTCGCATTTAACATAAATAACATAATATTATATTATTTAGTAGCGATGTTCTATTTTAGCCGGTTCATTTTATGATATTTTTCCGAAGTTCACCGTTATTCAGTGTTTAAAGTTTAACGATTGAATAGATTTTAATAGAATGGGAAAAAAAATTTGCTCGCTCGCTTCGCTTACTCGTGTTTGGCTTACAGAACATATTAGGTACTATAAAATTTAGTATCGACGTTCAGTTTTAGGCTTTTGATATTTGTATTTTTTAAATTACACAGTTTTTCAGGGTAACAGTCTTTTAGGGTTTAAAATTTGAGCAAATTTCACCTATTAAATAGAAAAAAAAACAAAGCCGCGGGTAATTAATGCTAATATCTCGTACTTCCTCCTACTCTAAGGAAACTATTTTTTTGCACGATAAGCAAAACAAGTTTTATTTTCAAATATAAGTAAAATAATTATGAATGTTACCTTTGTTATAACATTACATACGTGTATTAGCTATATTTTGGTTCTTATATTCAAATTCCGTTAACTTTCTATTGTCAAAATTTTCATTGTTAAATATCTCCTATTTAAGTAATCAAATCCAATCAATTAGTAAAAATTACCCCGTCACGTGCTTTTAAGGTATTAAACGATTCCTAAACACCTGTCAGGCGTGAAAAATGAATGGCGCTATCTACAGGATTGATTGAGAAGGTACAATCGAGATATGATGGATCTCACCTCGACACCATCAAAAGGGTAAATCTATATTTAAGTGGCGAGAAGTTCCCGTAATTACGTTTTTATACGGAGGGATGATGCTTCGACAAATGTGATAGAGAGGCCGAGGCTTGCTCTAGTAAAGGATTGATTAAATTGTATATACCTAGTGCGATTCAAATGAGAATAGGATCGAGTCGGCGCCATATTGTTTCGAATTTAGACTGTTATGATGGTTAAATTTATGTTTAGATAATTCATTACTATTTAACGTTTTTATTTAAATTCGATGCAAGACTATTAGTTATATGTAAGTAAATAAGTTTTTCTGAAACTCGCACTTTTCAAGTTATACCTATTGGACAGAAAAAGGTCATTGACGTTCCTATTCTCATTTGAAACGCGTTATATTATATTATAATATCCTTGTAAGTAACTTGAGAAACGTCATAAATGTGGTTTTTGCGCCTATTGCATTTTTTAGCTGCAGGCGCTTGAATGCGTCCGGCAACTTGATTTTTATAGTTTTTAGGTTTCCAAAATACTCATGAAACCCATAAAGATTTGCTCTGTCCACCCGTCTGTCTGTCTGTCTGTCCGCTCTTCTAGCTTCTGTTGTTAGGTATGTAGGTACCTACTATGTATTTTATAAATTGAAAAAATGTAGTAGATAGTAGATACAGTTATATATACCTATTGTGTCCTAGACCTCGGTATTGACATCATAAAATAATATTTTAGGGGTGGCTCTCCGTACATGAGAATTGTGAATTGGGGTTGAAAAATATTTTTCATTTTACCCCATCATGTGGGGTATCGTTTTTCGTTGAATTAGTCTTTTAAAATAAATGCAACGTATCATAGATGACTTTTTTTACAAAGTCAACCATTTTTGAGTAATCTCCCCCCCCCCCCCCCCCCCCCGGAATTTCCAGACTATGAAACTTAGAATCTTGCAATTTTTCATGCTGATATATCATTTTAAATTATCTTTAGTTAAATTATTTTGAACGAAATCGGACAGTAACTTTCGAAGTAATTTGCAAAAAAACTATCACGCGTTTATAGTTACGGTCTATGTCATGACATAACTTGGGTAACTTATGTCATGACATAGATTTGGTTAGAGACTATAAATAAAATAAAAAGTATACATGCAGTAATTATAACGATAACAATGCATGTACCAATTTACTAATAAGCAGATAAGTAAGTATTTAATAACAAAATTATTGTTCATTATACTATTTCTATTTATACACATAAAGTGAGCTAAACTAAAAGCGCATTATCAAACTGTAAACATTTGAGAATCTCACATTGATATACTATCAGTGATTAAAAACAAACGAAAGGGCTCCGTACTCAGACGAGGTCACGTTCAATTACATTTGCCGGCCGTCATGTCATGGTGTATTTTGGACAGTTACGCCACAACCGCACCGTCAGAGATTACCTCATCGTCTACCTATTATTAGTTATACGTAAGCGCATTAGTAACCACACCGCGGCGAAACACGAACGTCCAAATGGCGAAATATATTATTCTGTTTATTATTGGCCATATATTCGCCGGCGAGGCGTACCGAATACTCGGCGTGTTCCCGTCGCTAGACCGGAATAATTATCTCACTTATCGGGGATTATTTCGAGAGCTGGCCAACCGCAAGCACGACGTGACACTCATCAGCCACTTCCAGCTGCCAGACGCGCCGGCCTCGTACAGGGACGTGCTGTTAAGTGACAAACAAACGCTCAAAGGACTATCCTTCGAATCGATAATAGTGAATGAAATTTCGCGGGTGCCGTTCGAGACGCTAGTTTCAACGAAAGCGGGGAACGATGATTGCAAGACTTTGATGAGCAATAATGAAGTGCTGCACATGATACGGACTCGACCTAAATACGACGTAATTATCGTGGAATCGTACAACAGTGACTGTGCTATCGCTTTCGCGGCGAATCTGAGTGCGCCTTACATTGCATTCAACCCGCAACCTTTGCACCCGTGGCATTACAACAGACTGGGCATCAACTTCAACTCTGCCTCCGTACCCCAATCATTGCTGCCTTACGGCAAAAACCCCTGGTTCTTCGATCGGCTCAGGAGCTACGTTCTCTATCATATTACCAGTTGGGTGTACTACATCGGTTCCCAAGTGACTGATCATGTTTACTTGTACAAATATTTGGGAGATAACTTACCATCATTGGAAAGTTTGGCATCAAATTCCAGTTTGGTATTCGTGAATTCCCATCCGTCTGTGTTCGGAGGAGTCGCGAGGTCAGACAACGTTATTGACATCGGCGGAATTCATTTACGACCACCCAAAATAATACCAACGGTAAGTTTTGAATATAAAAGAAATTCGTGACGCAAACATTGGCCTAGACATCGACAGTTTTAAATATGATGATGTTCTATTTAAATTTACTTGCGATGAGCATCTTTTACATATTCGTGACTCTTTATTGTCATTGATTAAAATAAACTAACTTTCGTGCTTTTCCAACCTACACTACCGGTTTTCAGAAGCAGTTTATATTGTTATTATTCTTTAGTACCTACCCACTAATCTATGATTATGTAGTAGTCATGTAAACAATAGTAGCGTGATAGAATTTCATTATAACGAAACAATCACATTACTAACAAAATATAACAATACGAGTGGAATGTAACTAAAAGTGGAATTATTGTGGTAATAATACTCGCCTAGGTACTGAGTAATTAGAATTGTTAATAGAAGTTAATTAGATGCCTCATTACGTAACATTTAGGGATTAAATTTTAAGAATTTCGCCCAATGGTTATTGACTTTATTTACTAATAACAATTTAATTTGATGTTTAGTAAATAGTGATGGTAAAACTGTATTATTTTTTACCTTCAAACGCATAAATATGGTCAAAAAATTTAAGATTATAACAGACTCACAATTAATAATAATATATTAAAAAATTATATGTAAAATGATATTTATGTTGTTGGGTTATAGTATGATGATGATGATGATATTATGGCTACCATGGTCACAGTGCCTGAGTGCAACAACTTATACAATATAACTGTACTCTCAACCAACACAACCGTTAGGACTTCCGAGCTCCGTAACTTTCTCTTATTATATTTACCAGCATCAACGAAACCAGATTTTTCCACTGTATCTACTGCTTACATACTGCTGCATGCAAAATATATTTTCAGTATAGAAGAGAGCATTTTAGTTTTAAATTATACATTAACAAACAATACAAAAAAATATCAGCTCTTGAACTAAATTGACTTGACAAACAATGTTATCAAAACGGTAAAGAGGTCAAGATTATCTTCTAGATTAGTTAATAGGATAATAAGACTAAGGGCCCGTTTCACAATCGCCTATAATTAGTTGCTTTAATAACGTTGACTTTTCAGTAGATTGTATAACAGGCCCGTATCATAACTGCATCTAAAATATGTTACTTACTACTTCATTTGAAGTATGAAAAATCTAAACTTTTCTATAAAATATTTCAGGAAATCCAAAGATTCATCAACGAAGCTGAACACGGAGTCATCTACGTAAATCTGGGGTCTACAGTCAAAGACTCAACCCTACCTGCTGATAAACTCAGTGTGTTATTGGCCACATTCCGTAAACTGCCACTTCGAGTGCTATGGAAATGGGACGGAGAAGATGTGGAAAACCTGCCCAGAAACGTTATGACCATGCGATGGCTACCACAGATAGATATATTAAGTGAGTATTGACGATTATCATTCCAGGATAAAGGATTAGAGAATCTAATATTTGCTTGCCGAAAATCTAGCAAAAATTTAATAAGTTTTTGACCTCTGTTTAATTTATTTAATTTAAATACATCACACCATAGCACTGTTAAAAAGTCGTGGGTAGAGGTTTTTATTACCACTAACAGCCGGTTTCAAAAACCTATCTATCTATAACTTTTTTTCGCCATACAAAATTGACGTTTCTAACAAGTAGTCATAGATAGATAAGATAACTTGTTAAGCTACGTAGGATGTAGGTAACCTATCCCGTATCCACAAAAGTACCATAAAATACGAAGTAACAATTTGAATCACTTCACAATACTCGTATTTGGAATTGCAAAGAACGTAACCGAATATTTAGCAAATTGCTAACTGAAGAGCATTGATCGGCGCGCGACTCAGATTTCACGAAAAACGCTACTTTTCAAATGCGTCTATATCTAACAAAAACTGGTTATTCTGATTTTTACATGTAGAAAAACACTAGAAAATATTGTATTCTAATTTTTCACTTATCATTTATTTTAAAATAATTTCAAACTTTTGAATAAAACTGACAAAAATAACCAGAAGTTTTTACAACTTTAGGTACAGGGGCATTTTTTAAACATAGAATAGCTAAAACCGCTTACATTTTTTAAAAACAAAAATTCTTCACAAACTTGTTGGATCCTCTTCTAGATTATCTATTTGTCAGATTATTTTTATATACGTTTCTATCTCATAAAAATAAAATTTAAAGAATGCGAAATTATCAGGAATTATAGTTATTTAAAATGATGATATTTATGTATTTCACTTGCTCTTTCTGTTTCTTACTTACATAATCTAAAAGAACCACGTTTTATCTTTAATATTCCATTAAAATTTTTAACTAAATTAGTTTGACGAATTTTATATGAATTTTTAAAACTACTATATAAATCGAGGCGCACGAGCGTTTACAAATACTGTTGTAAACGCTCGTGCGCTAGAAGAGGATCCAACAAGTTTGTAAAGATTTTTTCTTTTTAAAAAATGTAAGCGGTTTTAGCTATTATATGTTTTGAAAATGCCCCTGTACCTAAAGTTGTAAAAACTTCTGGTTATTTTTGTCAGTTTTATTTAAAAGTTTGAAATTATTTTAAAATAAACGATAAGGGAAAAATTAGAATACAATATTTTCTAGTGTTTTTTACATATAAAAATCAGAATAACCAGTTTTTGTTAGATATAGACGCATTTGAAAAGTAGCATTTTTCGTGAAATCTGAGTCGCGCGCCGATCAATGCTCTGAATACCGAATACTAACGGTAAACGCCCATCTCTACAGAAGTCCTAAAAGGAGGCTATAACAATAAAGATCCAATGGTTTGATCAACCTTGAAATATTATCGAAATACGGGCAGGAGAAATAACATTATAGGTATAACATTGTAGGTACTTTCCTCACAATCCTTTTTACGTAGAATCTATACGCTTAAGAAATAAAATACACAAAAGGTCGTTTTACTTAATTGAGTAGTATACTGGCAGATCCCTAAATATACCGAACGAAAATCGAACTTTTATGGAACAAATGGAACGTACCATAAAATAATGTTCTTATTTAAATAGCTTTTCTGAGACTGGCATTTATGAATTCAATAAAAATAGCTCTTATTACCTTTTAAAATCAGTACCTTGCCAAATTTTAAAATCAATGACTTTATTTGTCCACTTGCTTGCATAAAAGACCACCTAGGTATACCATGGCTTTTGATTTTACTTAACGTAGCATCCTAATGGGTTTCAAATATTCACTCATTGTTGGGAGATGTTTCGTTAACTAATAATTAATTATTAGATTAGATATCTTAATAAATTAGGTAATCTTTATCGGTTAACTCATTTGATAATTTCCAAAAATGTAACAATTTTACTGGTGATTTTCAGAACACGACAACGTTAAAGCGTTTATATCGCACGCCGGCATTCTGAGTACGATAGAAGCCTTGGACGCTGGAGTTCCTGTCATCGCCATACCGCTCTTCGGAGACCAGTACGGCAATGCTGCAGCCCTGGTGGATGCAGGATTCGGAACTGTTGTGTCTTATGAGGCTCTATCAAGAGAACTGCTTATGGACGCCATCAATGATGTTCTAGACCCAGAGTGAGTGCTCAACGCAGATTAGTTGACAATATAAGTAGTTACTTTAGTAGGAGGGTTTATTTTCATAGTTTATTTTCATGTAACAAGTAACGATGGGGTTTCTGGTATTGAATTGTGCCCAATAACTCTAAAATAGTTTCTTTATAAACAAAATGTGTCAACAAAATAAACAGAAAGCGGCAATATTTTCGATTTTCACAAAAATATATTTTTACTTTTACACGTGTCGGCCAAATTTATACAATAGTTTTAGATAATATTTTTTTTTTTTATTTTCCGGGACAGTTTTACGTCACAACCTCAATATCACTCTCCAAGGGAAAAACCAACAAAGAACCACTGCCCAAATAAATAAAGTTCACAAACAATCGCCCACATAGAACACAATGTTCGAAAAAGATTTCTCAAAACATGTTTGGTGTGTAACTTAGCAATTTGATTTCCCAAAGTTTGATGCTGTTGTAATAATATATATAGATCTAGGAAAGGAAAGGATCTACTTATATCAATCATTATATTAGTTGCCGTACACATATCTAATATCGACAATTATCTGCGAGAAATACCAGTCCTCGAAATTTATTGAACATAAGTGGAAGAAATAAATACTGTTGAAGTAAAACCTAAAGAAAAAGTATGAAGTAGATACATGCGAATAAATTGAAGATACTGTACGTTTTATTAGTGTACATATTAAACTCAGTGTACGTACTTCATTAATTACTATGTACTATAATAAAATGTATCAGAAGGTTATGACTTGAGTGGAATTACGTCTATTCTGTGTGAGGGTTTATTTCTGACTAATTTTTTGAATAAGTTACAAAACTTAAAACTTACAAGTTAAAACGATATCCATAACATTACATCATGCTGTCGACATATACTCTCTATTAGTGTAGGTACAATGTAGCTTAAAAACTTAAACGATAACATTTTAAGATCATGTTTTCAACACATGCTTAAAAGTTAAAAGCTCTTGACCTTAATAAAATGTTCTCGAACAAAATTTATTGAGTAAGTGTCAAATTTAATTGTTGTGACCCTACAGGTACTTACACAGGTTTTCCTTTACGTAATTATAACGATATTGTAATTTCAGAATAAACATATAATAACGAATGCCAAGAAATAATATAACTGAAAGCAAATATCTAAAATGGAACCTAAGAAGTATGTAGGCCGATCTTTATTTCTATTCATAAAAGATAAAAGATTTTCTGCTGTGGCATGTTTCTTAGCAAACAATAAGAATATTGTGGAGCTGCGGGCTTAATCAATTGAACTATATTTCTTACTTAAAATATGTTTGATCGGATGTTATTCCTTTTATATTTTAATGCCAAAGTGTATATAGGTGTACCAGAATCTCATGGCAAATAGGGAAATAAAATTTTGTAGTGTGCAATACTGGGGAAGTTGGATTAAACGATCTTGATACTGGTTAATTTTCAATTATGTCTTTAGTATTATTGAACATGAATTATAATAAGACTGTATGAAGAATGTTCTTATTCATCGGGATAATAATTATGGAAAATATACAATGAAAAATAAATCAATCGTGAAATACTTTAAATACATAATTAATACACATAACATACAATTAAATTGGCAACAATTTATTCAATGTTGGAATTTGCTTCTGAACTGTATAGAACTCGTTTACTTTATTCCTAATCAACTATAAATCGAAACTTTCTAAGTTGATTTTCTTCTTCCCTCTTGGCATGGCACTTGGCAGGCATGGAAAACAAACCATCATTCGATGTGCCATCAGCTACGAATCATCGTATAGTTGTACTGGAAACACCAATAAAGAAATCACAATAATTACCTAAGAAAATATAAAAAAAATAAAAGTATCAAAACACCTCACTCTAACTTACCGGTCAACTCTACCACGAGCTTTAAATTATAAACGTTGAGTTCGATTTACACATTCTTCTTTCTGTATTTTACTATAGACATTGAAAACAATATTTCTCTCTTGAGATCGAATTGCCTTTTTCGACATTTTTACAAAAACAACAAATTCCAAGAACATAATTACAAAATTTTAACAACGGTTGACAGATCACGTACTTTGATTTGACGGGTCACACTTGACATTGCCATATGAAAATCACATTTTTTTTAATGCCATGAGATTCTGGTACACCTATAGTATAGATATAAATTTAGAATCTTTTTCTACTTCGCTTACCCCAAAAAATATGATGGCACTTTTTTACAAAATATAAACTTATAGCATAGCCATTTAGCTATGCTGCTACAAGTTTGTAATTGATAAAAATAAATTTGTATTTTTTTAGAAACCCCTTAGTTTATCGTGTATACGTTACATAGTCGTGGTATTCCGTGACTATGTCCTAACTAACATACTCGTGGTGTTAACGTAATATAGGTACCTACCTACTCAAGTATGACTGCATTACATATTAATATTACGACTGCATAAACAAGTTACGAGAAAGCTTGTTTTAAATCAAGAAAACCTTCACATATTTCAAATTGTTAGTGAGCGGGTGATCCGAAGCTTTAAGAATACCGACATTGATATTCAGTATCAGAAAAAAACAAATAAATCTAGCCTCTTTCAGTCGATTACGAGAAGACAACATTATTATTGATAAAACGAACTTACCTGTACGTGAAGTTCTATCATAATTATGCGAGCTGCTCAATTCGAAGCGATTAATATTTAACTTGTAGTACTGTCTCCATTTTACGGCCTTAACACGAATAGTTTAAATCATATTTCAAATCTGCAACTAAAAAACAAGTTAAAAAACAAGTTGTAGGGAACTAGTTCTACTTCATCCCCACATTTCCCTCTCCACATCACGTCAGAGGAGGGAGAGTAGTGGTGGTCGGCTCAGTGGCACTAGGACTTCATTAAGTTTAAAGTAAAAAAATAGGATACAGACTTTGAAGAGGGCGGGAAGAACCTGTGGAGGGAAACTCATATTAATCGCTTCGAATTGAGCAGCTCGCATAATTATGATAGAACTTCACGTACAGGTAAGTTCGTTTTATCAATAATTATGCTTCGCTGCTCAATTCTCGCGATTAATATTTAACTTGTAGATGTTTAAAGATTTTTTAAGTCTGTATCCTTTTAATAAAGAATTAAAATGAGAAATCAATCATTTTATTCTTATAGTACATACAATTTTTTAATAACAAGAGAATGTAATAAGTATAAAACTAATTAGTTTGTGAATTTAGTATAGATCTAGCAAAAAAAAAAAAATTTTCTACAGGTAAAATCTCTACTGTAAAAACCTTGCGAAAAACTGAAGATGACTTAACGTTTGACTACCGACCTTTCTGTGAGGCTTTCTGAAACTAATGAAAAAATTATCACAATTTCGAATAGCATCAGTTTTTATATGATATCAAGACAAGGCACGCGCCGGACTAATATTTTCATTGGTATCATATGGTATTTTCAGTATAGCATTGGTTAGCATTGGGTTTTGTAGTTTTTATTGCATCTGATATTATCATAGTAATGACGTGATCGGTTTTAAACAACAAGTTACTTTATGTTTGAAAAGGTGCGAATTCTATGACCAGTGACAAGAGCTAGTAAAGTTTACATCTTTTTTTTTATTTTTTTTTTTATTTTTTTTTATGGTATTTCTAAATTTAAATTATTATTAGGATATAAGGTTAACAGGTAATTAAGCACAATAGAGGTATCCCATGTAAATTCATATTTTGGCTTAAGCGGTCTGAACCTAAAAGTTCCTTTCATAAACCTTGAAATTAGATCGTTCGTTCGTCGATTCGATTATTATTATTATTATTGCTTAGTTAAAAATATAGAACATTAGGTACTGACGCGCATAAATAATCTATATTCTGCGAGTTACAGAAGTCAAACCATTCCTTACAGTAACAATTGTATTGCTTTTGAGTATTAGGAGCTACTTAAAGCATTTATCATGATGTCTAGTGAAGAAGGAGTTACACTCCTTCTTAATAATATTTCCCTGATAATATTTCTGTAACCAGGGTAAGGTTTTGATGTAGACTGTGTGGATACCTGGAATATTCAGAGATCAATAAGTTATCACTAGGCTTAAAATAAACAATTTGTGATATAATTAAACAGGAAACCAAGGCTGCGTAGTAGGGCACAACTACAGTTATAATTTTATTAAGCACTTTTAGAATCACAGCAAATGGCGGAAAGGCATAGAAAAAAAAATATTCACTTCAGCCAATAGTAAAAAGAATCAACACAGATAGCGTAGGGGTCCGGTTTCCATGAAACGTATTTGTCACATTTGGTATTAAAACGACGTGCAAATAAATCAATTTGAGGCATACCAAAATTTTTAACTATATGCAAAAAAGCGAAATCTGCCAGTTCCCACTCAGTATCAGTTTTGATTCTACGCGATTCAAAGTCTGCAATAAAATTAATAGATTTGATATAAGAAGCGAATATAAATAATTGCCTTTCTTCACAAAATTTCCAAATTTGTTTAGAAATATTATGTAAATGTGGAAACTGGACCATTCGGTTAATACTTGCGACAGCAGTGGTATTATCTATTCGAAATAGTATTGATGATGACAAACATTTTTTGCAAAAATTTTTAAAGCAAAGAAAGCTGCTAACAATTCTTTACAATTCTTTACAATTAATATGATAATATTTCGTCCAGAAACCGTTAGTCCTGACACCACTAGATGTAGCGCCCCATCCTGTATTAGATGCATCTGAAAATATTTCTAAATCGTAGTAAGTCTTACGAATACGACTAACAGAACATTTTATATACTTTTCCACCATTCTAAATCTTCACTAATTAGAGTTTTATTTATTTTAATAATATTGTCATAATTATTATGACCCTTTTAATGTAAATATGCCTTTCAAAAAACTTTTCTTTGTAACCATCCATATTCTATGCCAGGACAAACAGATATTAACAAACCAATAAACTTTGCAAAGTCTCTCAGACTACATTTTTCTTTAGATTTAAATGTTTGTAATTGTTGTTTAATTTTCTTTATTTTATCCTGTGGAAGCTTCACACAAAACTTTTTGATGTCTATAATAAAACCTAAAAATTTACCGGCAGTATTAGGTATTAAATTGCTTTTATTGCAATTGATGATAAATCCCACATTACTTAGTAAGAGAATAGTATGATCTAATTTTTGTTTACATTCTTTATATGTCATATAAGTATATCGTTGAAATAAAACCATGAAGACGTAAGTGTTCTATAACCGGCTTCATAAGCTTAGTAAACACCAGTGGTGCTGTATTCAAGCCATAAGGTAAACAATTAAATTCGTAACATGTTTTCTGAAATTGTAATCTCAAAAAAAAAATTATAAAAAGGATGAATAGGAATTAAAAAATAGGCATCCTTTAAATCGACAGATGCTAAAAAAATGTTAGGATTTATTAATTTTATAGCAGTTCCTAAATCCTCAATTTTAAAATGAGGTGGATTTATGAAGTAATTAAGCTTCTTTAAATTCAAAATTAACCTATGCTCACCATTTGGCTTAGGTGCCAAAAAAAAATTAAGATTAAAAGTCACCTTTTGATCTAATACAAGGTGAAATTGTTTGTTGTAAAAGGCATAACCCTCAATATATGATAATATAATAGGGTCTTTTGTAAGCTTGTGCCAAACCGTAGAAAAAACATTTTAATCTACCAGATATGTTTACCTGTGACACTAAGGCTTCCTGGTTTTGTAAGGAGCATTGCTCCGACTGACATTCCTCGAGGAGTACCTGTGTATGGGTTCCTGATGTGGATGCAACGTTGACTGGCCAAGACTGGCCCGCAGTTCGTTGTACAGAACTTGATGCTGGTTTCCGGTTCTTTACCTGAGGTTTGGACTGCTTCCAGTTTAAATTGCTCGAAGAAGGCAGGGAATTCGTTTTTGCAGAATTGTATCTAGGTTGAAAAACTTTAAAAAGGCTTGATTTTTGTATTGCTTTACTAGTTTTTAATTTTTCAGCCAAATCTTCATCAAATAAATAATTATCACGTTTCGCATATTTTAGTACACTAAAAGATGTAAGCTTAAGGATACATCCTTAAGCTTGTCATTTAATGTAGATAACATAAAATTTCTACTTAATTTGTGTCCGTACAATGAATATCACATAAGATCTTAGAAGCGTCACAAGCGTAGGTACTATTAAATATTAATAATAGTTTGGTTTGTGTCACATATATTAGAAGCTAACATATGTATAGCGTTAGTCAATGCTGACAGCGTAACACCTACCTGTAATTATCGGTCTGCAAATTGCAGATCTTTATTATAAGGCATTTGAAACTGCGGCCTTTATTTCCGCATTTAAAATAGGTGCCTTAAATAAACAATTCCCAGGTATAGTATAATCCTCTTAGATATTTTGTCTATCTTCCTTTTTTAGCCCGTGCTGTAATATATGCTGAAATCTAGCAGCTATATCTTTATATATATCCTTTCCTATAGGAGATTCTTCTTTTGGAAAATCTCATAACAAAGCCGGGATACTTTCGTCAATGCCTACTTCATGTTCCGTTGTATTATTATCATTGTCAGTAGAAAACCGGAACTGAATACATCCGGAACTGTAGTTAGAACAGGAGGATCTTGAATTTCATTTGATTCAGTATCAAAATTTCACAGTCAGGCTGAGAGTCTTTTTCATGAACTAATTCTTTTTTAGAATCTAGTTATAATGTGTAAAAAATGATTTCTAAAAACCATTTATACGACTGCGAAAGTATATATATATATATCAGTATTATTTTAATTTTATGAAGGTAATGGTCCCAAAATGTACCATTCGCATCAATTATCCGTGAAGGTAACAGTCCCTATATTATATTAATAATAACGTACTGTTCGCATCACTTATTACTGATATAAAGAGATCCTCTTAAAATAAATTTTATATCTTCCTGAAAATAGAAAAAAGAACCTGCAATGACAAAGAAACAATAAAAAGACTTACCAGGACTTGTGTCTGAATCACTGGATCTACGTCTTTTTAACCGACTTCCAAAAAAAGGAGGTGGTTATTAATATTTTGTTCTCCAATTTACGTTCGAAAATATATATTATCAGTATTATTTTAATTTTATGAAGGTAATGGTCCCAAATGTACCATTCGCATCAATTATCCGTGAAGGTAACAGTCCCTATATTATATTAATAATAACGTACTGTTCGCATCACTTATTACTGATAACCATTTTATGCATTCGAATCTCGATTTCCTTTTTCCCATGTTCAAAGCTTTAAATTCGCTCATTACACAATCTTCCCTATTTTACGTGTTGCGGCCGCTGCACGAAAACAGATAATGAAGTCCTAGTGCCACTGAGCCGACCACCACTACTCTCCCTCCTCTGACGTGATGTGGAGAGGGAAATGTGGGGATGAAGTAGAACTAGTTCCCTACAACTTGTTTTTTAACTTGTTTTTTAGTTGCAGATTTGAAATATGATTTAAACTATTCGTGTTAAGGCCGTAAAATGGAGACAGTACTACAAGTTAAATATTAATCGCGAGAATTGAGCAGCGAAGCATAATTCTAATATAGATAATATTTAGGCTTTCCATATAGACTAATGTTGTGTTTGTCAACGATCTCACTTGTTTAGTTTATGATTCGGTGAATTTTAATTCCAATTTCTTACTTACAGATGGCAAAGAAATGCAAGACACGTTTCTCGTATGTGGAACGACCGACCTATGTCAGCGCTAGAAACCGCCATCTATTGGATTGAATACGTAGCTCGGTATAACGGCTCGCCACACCTAATAGCGACATCTGTGAAATTACCCTGGTACCAAAACGCCGGGTTTGATGTCTTGGCGTTCATCGCCCTTGTTATCTACATATTGATGTATGCCTTCTACAAAATATTCTATGCCTGTTGCTGCTGCTGCTGCCAGAGTGAGCCACAGATAGAAATCGTTACAAGGGAAGGAAAAAGAAAAAGAGTCAAGTTCGAATAGCTTTAGAAACTGTTAATTTATTAAAATTACTTTTTATTAAAATTACTTTATTTTACATAATATTTGTAAAGAATGTTAATTAAGTACTTAATTACACGTAAGATTAATGACACAATTTTATTTTGCGCATTTGAATAAGCATTTATTTGAACCTCGTAAGTGACTTGCTTAAATTTTTAAATAAGTATACCGTCTTATTAGAAACTTTTGCGATTTTTAGGGTTCCTTAATACTTGAGGAACTCTTATAGTTTCGCTCTGTCCGTCTGTCTGTCTGTCTGTCCGCGTCTAGTGTCGGTAATTATTAATACCTATAAATGGATGAAATTTAATATAGTCATAGATTATAATATTGATCTCAGGTTTGGCATAATAAAATAATAATAATTTCATATTCTAGCGGTGGCTCTCCATCCATGTGAAGTGGAGATGAAGAAAAATTTATTTCTATCCCATCGTGTGGAGTATCGTTGAATAGGTTTTTTTAAATAAAGGGAAGGTTTCATACATCACTTTTTTATAAAGTCAATCATTTTTGAGTAATCGGCCTCTAAAGTGATTTATAAGTTAATCCCCCTGGCATTTCTAAACTATACTCGTAAGACTCAGAAACTTGAGATTTCCTATGCTGATAGATCATGCTCAAAAACTCTTTTGGAAAATTATTTTGAAAATCGGACTGTAACTTTTGAAGTAATTTGAAAAAAACATATTACACCTTTATAGTTACGGAACGCTCCTTAGGTATGTCCTGACATGCTCTTTGTTAGGTATTTCTATTTATTGTAAGAACTTATTTCTAAAATACATGAACTATGAAGAGCAAACGAACTTTATACCAAAACTTAAAAATCAAGGAGAGGAATAACCTACTTATTTTTATTTTCCTTAAAGATTACAATAGGGGATCGGACTACATCTAAAATATTTAGTTTCATTAATATGCTCAGAAATATTGTTCGAGCAAATAAAAGATTTGGTACAATTAAAGCAGACTGTATTCAGGTTGAAAGATACAATGTAAAAAATAAAAGGATGCTATGCCTAATACGGCTAGATGTGGAGTGCCGGGCCGCGGGCCCGGCGGCGGGGTGCGCGCGGGGGGGTGGTCTATGCGCGCCGTAGACGCAGCAAATTCGCGATGTCGCGAACATACTCCCGGGCCTTGAAGTATGATCTTCAAGATTGATGCACTGGAAGAGGGCAAATATGATTAAAACTCCGAATTAAAGTGCCCTTCTTTGTTTGTATTTCGGCAACTCTGCAAACTCCGTCGCTACCCTTCATAAGCTTTATGACTCTTCCCAAAAGCCAAAGCAAAGGCGGCACACTGGAGTCTCTGATCAGGACCATGTCTCCAATTTCAAGTTTCCCTGAAGATGCGTGCCATTTTTGTTTCTGTTGAAGTTGATATATATACTCCTGTGTGTAGCGACTCCAAAAATGCTGTCTGAGCTTCTCTATTCTCTGAAAACGTTGAAGTCTTTGAATGTTTACGTCTTCAAGTGGAGGATACGGAACAGACAAAAGCGGTCGTCCAATAAGGAAGTGGGCTGGTGTTAAAAAGGTTAGGTCTAGCGGGTCGGTGGACATAGGTGTAATAGGTCTAGAATTTAGGATTGCTTCTATCTGATACAAACATGTTGAAAGTTCCTCATAAACGAGATGTGTTAAATTTAAAATACGACGCAAAAGTATTTTAACAGACTTAACTGCAGCCTCCCAAATACCCCCGAAGTGAGGCGAATATGGTGGTATAAAATTAAAATTTATATCAAGTTCGGCTAAATTGGTTTGTATATAGGGATTATTAAGTTTTAAAAACCGTTTAAGTTCATTACATGCTCCTACGAAGGTGGTACCATTATCGGAATATATGTTTTGAGGTTTACCCCTCCTCGATATGAAACGATTGAACGCAGCCAAGAATGCCTCCTTGCTTAGATCTGTCACGAGCTCTAAGTGCACGGCCTTGACTGCAAAACAGATAAAAACACAAATGTAAGATTTTTGCAATCTACAACCGCGTCCTTTTCGATTAGCTATTAAAATTGGACCGGCATAATCGACTCCTGTATTTAGGAAGGGAAATTCAAGATACGTTCTTTCAGCTGGCAAATTACCCATAATAGGTTGTGTTGGTTTCGCGTTATGTCGTGTACATCGAATGCAAGCATGAACAATTGATTTCGCTAAATTTCTGCCACCTAACGGCCAAAAATGATTTCTTATATTGCATAAAATTAATTGAGCTCCACCATGAAATAATTCTTTATGCTTACATTCAAAAATAATCTTAGTTATATGATGTTTTGAGCATAATACTATCGGATGTTTAATATCGTATGTGTAAAATGAATTTTTTAATCTTCCACCAACTCGTATTAAATTATCTGAGTCTAGAAAAGGTGTAAGTGATTTTAAGCTACTACCCTTTGGTATTGGTTTGGAAGCCTTAAGTAATAAATATTCGTCAGGGAACATTTCCTGTTGTGAATAGCTGAGAAGACGTTTTTGTGAAGTTTGTAATTCTGAAGAGGACAATAATTTTTGAAGTTTATTTAATTTATTTCGGCAATTGAAAATAAATCTATGAATGTATGCAAAAACCCTTATTAATTTTTTAAAATTAGATGAATTATGAATTAATTGATGCAATAGATGTGTATTATGTAGTGGTGATTTATTATCAATATTATGATGTGTAAGCTCTGGAAGTGAAATGTTATTAAAATTTGGAGTAGAAGGTATACAAAATTCTGAAGTATGTAGAAAGTCAGGGCCTCTCCACCAAAGTGAGGAAGCGCTGAGATAGTCAGCATTCACCCCCCGAGAAGCTAAGTCAGCAGGGTTTAGTTTAGACTGCACGTAACTCCATTTCTTACAACTTGTGGACTCCTTTATCTCATTCACTCTGTTTCTTACAAATTGCTTAAGAGAACTTGACTCTGTTGAGAGCCAACCCAAAACAATTGTGGAGTCGCACCAAAAATAACAATCATTAAACTCTATTGTTAAAGATTTTGCAACCTTTATATAGAGTCTCGTACCTAATAAAGCGCCGCATAACTCTAATCGAGGTATAGTTGTAGGTTTTAGAGGCGACACTTTATTTTTTGATGTTAAAAGGCACACATTTATTAAGCCACTGGTAGAGATAGTTCTGACGTACACACATGCACCATAACCACGTTCAGAAGCGTCTGTAAATACATGAAGCTGCACGTTTTTGGGGTTGTCTTGTAATGTCCAACGTGGTATGCGTATTGAATTTAGATGAAAGAGACAACTGGTTATATTATTAAATTGCTGTTTAATTTCAGGTGGTACCTCATCATCCCATCCACATTTTACCAACCATAAGTGTTGTAATAAAATTTTTGCCTGCAATATGCAGGGGCCTACTAAGCCTAGAGGGTCAAATACTTGACTGACAAACGAAAGAATGTTACGTTTTGTATATTTTTGTTCAAAAGAATTATTAATTGAAAAGTAAAAGGTATCAAGTGTAGTATCCCAGAATAAGCCTAATGTTTTAGAAGGTGAGGAGTCTAAATTTAGTTTTTTATGAGTACAATCGTTGCTAAAATTTAAGTTTTCTAAAATTACTGAACTATTTGATTGAAATTTGCGCAAGTTAAAATTTGCCGATTCTAGAGTAGATTTTATATCCTTAACTAGGTCAATGGCTGATTCTATAGAGTCTGCGCCGCCCAAATAATCATCTATATAGAAATCGTGTTTTATAGAGCGTTGAGCCATTAAATTAGGTGTTTCGTTAGCAAGAGACACTAAACATCTTGTGGCTAAATATGGAGCCGATGAGGTACCATATGTAACTGTATTAAGTGTGTACGTGTTAAAAGGTTCATTAGTATTAAATCTATATATAATTTGCTGTAAGGGGCGTTGTGATTCATGAACTAACACAGCTCTATAAAATTTCTCTACATCCCCAGTTATTGCGTATTTGTGTTCACGAAATCTCAATAATATAGACATGAGGTCATCTTGAGTTTTAGGACCTATCATTTGTATGTCGTTAAAGCTCTTACCAGACGTTGTAACGGCAGATGCGTCAAAAACAACGCGCAATTTTGATGTTGTACTTGACTCTCTGATCACCCCATGATGAGGCAAGTAATAATTATGTTTGTTAGACTTATATGAATTAGGTGAATTTAAAGACATCTGACCGAGATTAATATATTCTCTAATAAATTCATCATAATCATTTTTAAATTTACTATTTCGTTTAAATCTATTCTCAAGCGATAGAAATCGCCGTTTAGCTAAGGTATATGAGTCTCCTAAAATATCTGGTGAGCTTTTGAATGGTATTGTAACTACAAATTGACCAGTTGAAGTGCGAATGGTAGAATTTTTAAATATATCCTCACAAGATTTTTCTTCGTGAGAATAAGCATGTTGAGAAGAAATAGAGTCTAATTCCCAAAATTTTGATAAGGTGCAATCTAAATCGTGATTAGAAGTATGATAACAGACGTTTTGTCCATGATTTGTATAAATGCAACCGGATAGAATCCATCCTAGTTTAGAAGAATGCAATTTTGGATGTGATGAACCAATGTTACAGGTTTCTGAGTTTAATACTGCCCAAAATATTTCTGCGCCTACTAAAATGTCAATAGAAGATGGTATGTTGAATGTAGGGTCAGCTAATTTAATTTCTCGTGGAATTGGTAGATGTGTTACGTTTATGTGTGAACTCGGGAGAGCGTTAGTGATTTTTGGCAAAATATAACAATTGATATTTGCACTGTAATCACCAAAACAAGACTCAAAAACCAGTTCACATATCTCTATGGCATTTGTTGTATGATTATTAATTGTAGAAATAGTGGAGTTGGACTTACGTCTTACTAAACCAAGCTTAAGATACAGCTCCTCTGTAATGAAGTTGCAAGTACTCCCATTATCCAGTAACATTCTCGCTGTATGGAAATAGCCATTTTTATCCTTGACGCGCACCAAAGCTGTGGATAATATGACATAAGAGACATTAGGAGATGATGAAACATTTGTTGTAAGGACTACATTTGGGGGTGATGATGATGATGACGCATTGTTGATAATATCTTTATGCAAAAGTGTGTTGTGCTTAGAATCACAATATTTGCAATTAGATAGTCTGCACCGATTTCGATTATGACCTGGACGTAAACAGTTGGTACATATTCTGCTTTCCGTGGCCTTTTTTATTCGTGAATCAACGTCTAACTTAATAAATGATGGACAGGAAAACAAAAAATGATTTTGTGAACACATGGGACATGAAATGTTTTTATTGTAGTTATTATTTTTATCGTTTACCACAATATCTTTTTTAAAATATGAATTTTTGTTATTATTACTTAAGTTTGATTGATTTTTATTTATGTAATTTAGTGGTAGTGAGTCAGTATTTAATGTGTCTAACAAATCACACCTATTATTTAAAAATTTTGTAAATTTTTCAAGACTTGGTGAATTACAGTTTAAGCTGCTTTTGTATTCCTCCCATCTTCGAATTGTAACAGAATCTAATTTTTTCGACATCAAGTAGATAATAATTGTGTCCCAGTGATCGACTGGTTCACCAAGTGCTGAAAGTGCTCGTAGATTTTTATTAATAACATCAATTAAATTCCTGATCTCTGAACTTGATTCGGTAGTTATGTCTTTAGTTTTAAATAAAGCTTGTAAGTGGTTATTAATTAACAGTCGTGTGTTATCAAATCTATCTGTTAATAATTGCCATGCTATTGGGTAATTATTTGCCGTTATATCTAGACTTTGAATAATTAAAGATGCACTACCTTTTAAGGCAGCACGTAAATAATGAAATTTATGTACTTGTGAAATATTATTATTGTTATGTATAATTGAAAGATACGTATCTCGAAATTCCAACCAGTCCTGGTAGTCGCCGCCGAACTGAGGTACGTTAATGACTGGTAAATGAAACTTAGGAGCATAGTTGACATCCTGGTCACCCGCCACAGATCCATCTCGAGAAGGTGCTGTTGACATCACACTATTCAACATACAGCGCGCCACGGCTACGAGACTATAAAATTGCTCCTCGTATTGTACACGCTCATTATATTCCTCATCAACTTGTTCCGATAATGTTTCAATCTCCGTCTGTAACGCATCAAATTGGTCAAATGTAGTGTTAATTCTAGTAAGACGACATTCAAGCTCACATTTTTGCCTATCTGCTAATATTTCGTGACCTTTAATAAGATTTATAAAACTTCCAAATGACGTTAGTTTAGCTTTTAAGCTTCCACGTTTTTTAATTAAATCTTTAAAAGAAGTCATTATGAAATTAAAACCGAAAATCAATGAATACTTTAAGTATAATTATTCCTAACGGTATTTCAATAGACAAATAATAATTAATGTAGGTAGGTACGCGTAATGTTCGAGCGCTGCGCAGATAGGTAAAGATTGATAGGTATGACCGACGCCGCGATAATGTAACAATAATAGTTTGCTGGAAAAAATATGAAATGATTATTTGTAATATTATGTAGCAGTAAGTACCTATTTAGGAATGCTATCTACGATCTAACAACATACTTAAACTATTAAGTTTGTAATTAAGGGTAGATAAACCTACAGGTAAAAGTTTAATTAAGATTTTAATACCTATTATATCAGCAAAATGCCTTTATAAATGAATAAATTAAATGATAGATGAGTAGATGAATAGATGAGTAAACTTTAATCGATGACGATAGAATTGATGCACTCCTAATTCTTGGAAATGGATGAAATGGAAAAAAATAAGGAAGATGAATTTAATTATAGGAAGTAAGGAATTGGAACGAACTCACTCTGTACTGTTTCCTTCTTGTCCCTTTATCTCCAAACGTCTTATAATGGGCTGCACAATCTGTGGCCGGCGATCGTTGGTTCCAAGTTTATTAGCACAAAATGATCGATTCCAATATGGCACGTGTAACGTGGTAGGTATCTTCAATTTTTATCCATATGTCGCTTTTTTCTTTTGAAGGACCATTTGTTCGAGCAAATAAAAGATTTGGTACAATTAAAGCAGACTGTATTCAGGTTGAAAGATACAATGTAAAAAATAAAAGGATGCTATGCCTAATACGGCTAGATGTGGAGTGCCGGGCCGCGGGCCCGGCGGCGGGGTGCGCGCGGGGGGGTGGTCTATGCGCGCCGTAGACGCAGCAAATTCGCGATGTCGCGAACAATATTGAGGCATTACTACTTAGTAAATGTAAAAAATATATTATTTTATGTGTAGTTTACTTTTTTTTTTGCGAAATTAGTAAACAAAACCTAAGTACATCATTAGTTTACTTACATCATATACAAAACATTCATTATGGTAAGTATGAACTTAAACGCACAAATATCGGAGGTATTTACGAATATGTACATACCTGCGGCCGTATACTTCATACCTACATCATATACACTTTAACCCAAGAGTGACACTTGTAACCCGACTTTTTCTGAGAAGTTACTCATATCTAAGAGTACTATTTATTTATGCAATAAAAAAGTACGATATTATATATTAAATAGAATAATATTGTACTAATAAAAAAAATTTAAATACGCCTTATAAATAAAGAGGTTAATAATGGCTGTGTTTCGCCGAAAAAAGCGCTAACAAAAAAGCGTAAACAAAATGGCGACCGCTAGCGTTAAATAAGCAAAATGGCGGATTATATTAGCTGTATTGAAGTTAGTAAACGTGTCCTGGCCGATAAATAATAATCTGTTTTTTTTTGTTCAGCGCTAGCAAGCGCTAACAAGCAGAACACATCCATTGTGTGCAAGATAACTTTAGAAGTATAAGAATTTTAGTGGCACCTAAACGTATTGAACAATGACCTTCATTTAACAAGTATTGAACAATAAAATAATAATCAACAATTTAGGTCAGAGACTGTCAGCGCTCAGCTCTGTAGATAAGGCAGTAAGTAAATACTATAGTCATCGTTATTACTTATCTTTTTATATATTATCAAAACAACTATTTTTAAAAAATATTAACAATATTGCCTGCTTGCAATTAGTCAAAAGTATGTTATATAATACTACTTCTAGGTACTATTATTTATTCTGTGATAATACTAGCTTTTGCCCACGGCTTCACCCGCGTGGAATAGTGTTCTTGGAGAAAAAACTACTTCGACGAATAACTCTCTACTTACAGCAATATACTTCTGAATTCTGATACAACATTGAAAATGTTTTTAGGTTTGCCCAATGCAAATGGTTTAAAATGGGACCCAATAACCTCGTCACGACATGCGCGACCGCTTGATATAAACACACCAGCATATTTAGCGGAACACAAAAAAAGGTCCATAATTTAAAGAATATGGTTTTATTTTAAAATCTACTTACTACACTTCTTTTGTTATTTAAAGTTTCATTTGTTTTACTTAAAATGAGATCACATTAAGAACAGATTTTGCAAGTAAAGGCTATTTGTGAAAAATGGTACATTTTTTAACTTTTCATGTTACCGGCAAAAGTGAAAATTAATTTTAAAATAACAATTAATTAAATTAGAAATCTGGTGATTAATATCGCGTATTTCCTCTACATGCTCTTATTAAAGTTTCTACCCGTCTAGGCATAGATACTGAGAATGATGATGTTTCGATGGTCTCCTGGGATAGTCTCCGCCATTCCTCAACTACGGCGATTCGCAGTTCACCCACGTTAGCAGGAGCTGGAATTCTGGACTTAACTTTTCTTTCCAGCAAGTCCCAAACGTGCTCTATTGGGTTCATATCCGGTGATCTCGCCGGCCACTCCATAACAGTGATATTCATATCATTAAGATAAGCTTGAGTTACCCGAGCGGTATGCGGCCGAGCATTATCCTACATAAAAACAAAAAATGGGGCAAACTGTACGACATTTTCTTCTAAAACTTCTCTGATATAGCGGTCTGCAGTCAGACTGCCTCTGTAAATCACTACCAAGTCTGTGCGAGCTCCCAAACAAATGCCCGCCCAAACCATTATTGATCCACCACCGTATGCAACTGTAGTTTCAAAATTTGTCTGAATGTATCGTTCTCCTTTGAGTCTGTATATTCCTTGCCTGCCGTCAATTTAATTTAAGAGAATTCTGCACTCATCACTAAACAATACCTCACTCCATTGGTCCGCGTTCCAAAGTCGATGTTCCTGAGCAAAAGTTAACCTGTTTCTACGATGATTTACCTCGAGCCTTGGAGACTTGGCGGGCACAAATGAACCCAAACCAGCTTCTTCGAACCTTCTTCGTACCGTACGCTCACTTACGGTTACACCCCGCACTGCTTCTAACTCATGTCGGGCTTGGACGGCCGTCAAACGGGGGTTTATACGTACACGAAGCCGAATGAAACGATCATCCCTACTCGAAGTGCGTCTTTTTCTGCCTTGTCCTGCTCTTATCACATAAGTATCGGTCTCCCTGAACCGTTGGATATTGCGATGGATTGTTGAAACTAGTCGACGAAGATCTCTGCATATCACTCTGTAGGTTTGACCATTTCTTCGCATTTCGAGTGCCCTGGCAATCTCCGTTGGGGCTAATTCAGGCATAATTCAGTCCTCAACTCCAAAAAGATACGCGATTAAAATAAAGTAACAAAAAACAGTATTTGAATCTAATTTGAAATCAAACTCAGAAGGAAGAAATACTCGAAGTTCGCTCCAGATAAGGTGTATTTGAATAAAATTAAAACTATTGCATAAAATGTGATGTTCAGTTGTTTTCTTAATTTGAAAATATTTATTTTTAAATTAAAGGACGTATAAACCAGCCAGCAACCTTATATGATACGGATATCAAACCTTTACTCTATGTTCCGCTAAATATGCCGGTGTGTGTACATTATATTATATTTATCGCGCTTGATATAAATTTTACGATATCTTATATCTTGAAGACTATTAAAAAAACCGCATCAAAATCAGTTAGGGGCGTAGATTTAAATATCTAAGCATACAATATACATAGGTACTACATAGGGACAGACAGATAAAGCTACTTGTTTTTACTATGTAGTGATTAATTTGCCATTCAAATGTTATTTGACATTCCAATAAAACTGACCAATCACCTCTATGGATATTCCTGAACTACTGTAGAACTGCAGTACAAAATATCTTCTTATAAATATGTGAGCCTCTTAGTTAAAATATGTCTATGCGTTTTCGATAGCGCGATGCAAAACGCGTGCGCGGCCTATTTTAAATCTGTAATATCTTCGAAAATATTCATTTAAATTACATGCTGTAATGCACAATATATTTGAGGTACTAAATTGGATAGGTAAAGATTAATGATGTATTGCTTAAAATCACTTCGTAAATAAGCTATTAAATTAAAATTAAGTGTACAAAAATGGTTATTATAGGTTATCCCTAAGAGATAGACATATGTCACCGTGGACTTTTTTGTAGGCTTTTTTAAGATGAACCAAACTGTTCTACATTATTTAATCTATCTGGTAGGGCCAGCGTTTGCAATGTATTCGTAAGCGCAAATATGTGTCTATTTTGGAATTAGAAACTTCTAAAATTATCTGTGTACCTCTGCTATGTAATGCATGTTGTATACCTAAAAACCTGGCTGTTAAATCACTTAAATCACAAAAAACTGCATCAAAATCCGTTACGTAGTTTTACAGATTTAGGTTAAGCATACATAGGGACAGACAAAAAAAGGGACTTTGTTTTAAACTATGTAATGATGATGTAACTACGGTGACATAATATACGAGTATAATATCAAAACTAGAACAACTTTATTACCTATATGGATTAAGTCAAATCATTAATATAGGCTTTTAAAGACTTGATGACATTTGAATATAAAAGTAATAAAAAAATACTTACTTGAAAACTTTGCATTCCTAAGCCTAAGCAATGCCTTGTAATTACCACAAAATATATTTCCTTGTATACCTACATAAATAATAACTGATTGTATGCATGAAAACATTGTAGGTACCTACTGGGTTACTCGGTACTGACAAAGAATACAGTTATATATATTCTGTTACTACTTATTACATACAGTTAAATTATTATACTATCAGTGTATTTAGTTGTCAGCGACGGATAAGTTGTGAAAATGAGATTATTATACTTGTTTTTATGTATAACAGTTGTTAATTGTGATGGAACATATCTAAACATTTTGACAATATTCCCATTTCATGGTAAAAGTCATAGCATTATATTTAATTCGTTAATTGAAGGTCTAGTGCAAAAAGGGCATAATGTGACTGATGTATCATTTTTCAAAATCAACAAGGAGTTAAACAATTATCACCACATTAACTTGGCTGGGAGCATGAAAATTTTGGAGGATGACTTCTTAATGCAAAGGAATTACATAACTATTCTGCAAATTATAAATTTCGTCGTGTCATCTGGAAACGACAACTGCAAGATATTGTTGGAGAACAAAGAAGTACACAATATATTGAAGAGAAAAGAAAAGTTTGATTTAGTTGTGGTTGAGCAGTTCAATACAGACTGTCCCCTAGCTTTGGCATATAAGCTAGGAGCGCCAGTTGTTTCCATGTCTACTACAGTCATAATGCCATGGTACTACCATAAACTGGGTGCTCCATACAATCCTTCCTTCGTGCCATTAATTTTCTTAGACGGTGAGACTAATCCTTCGTTGTATCAAAGAATAGAACGCACTATATTTAATGCTATATGTCAAGTTTGGTATGTACTTGGACAGAGAAAAGACGAACAGACACTCAACAAGTACTTCAATGATATACCACCACTGCAAGAACTGGCGAAGGATATAAAAATTTTCCTTACGTACTCAAGCTTAATGTTGTTTGGTACAAACGTGATTCCCACAAATGTTATAGAAGTTGGTGGCTTTCATGTGGCCAAACCGGAGCCTTTACCTAATGTAAGTATTGATTCTATTGAATAATTGTACCTGAGATCCTGTACCAGTATGTAGTATGAAGAAATCTTTAGGTAGGTAGGTACTTTATTCTTTTTTATTCTTAGAAACGAATATAATGCTATCGCATTTATGACCGCATTTTAGCATAAAGTAGATTACTTACCTACTTATAGACAACATAAGCGAAACAAAAATATTATTACGCAGAATTTAAGCTACCGCGCATATTTTTGTTTAGCATTAGCTACTGTTACACATGCTCTAAAATAGCATGCTAAAAAGCGTACTATTAAGTATGCTCAATATGAGCATGCTAATGAGCAGTTTACATTTGCTAGCAATAGGCATGCTAGTTTTAAGTATGCTCCTGAATAAGCATGCTCAAAGCAAACACTCCAATACACATGCCATTTTATAGCGTGCTCTTTCGCTCACTGTCTCAGTTCAAACAAAGCCATGGACAATCAAACAGCTATCCGTATCGAACTGAATAAGATCATCCTTTTGCTGGCGATGCAATGCATCCAGAAGCTTATATCAGCTCGGCAAAAAAAAGAAAGATAAAGATTTGGGTCTATCTAGAAGAACGGACTTAGGAGCAAGTGCTCAATAGGCAAGCGGACTGATTTTTTTTATTGCATAAATGAATAGTACTCTTAAATATGAGTAACTTCTCAGAAGAAACCGTATATAAAAAGTCAATATTTTCAAAGGTACAGCGATTTGTATACAAAATTTCGCGAGTCTTTATACCAAAAAAAATTTTTTTTTTTGCGAAGTTGGTAAACAAAACCTACATCATTAGTTTACTCACATCATATACAATAACATTCATTATGGTAAGTATGAACTTAAACGCACAAATATCGGAGATATTTACAAATATATTCCTGCGGCCATATACTTCATATACTACTTCATATACTATAACCTACAAGTGACGTCATTTGTAGGTCGACTTTAGTATGGAGCGTTTTTAGGAGGCTCACGTTTGTTATACAAATCGCTGTACCTTTGAAAATATTGACTTTTGATATACGGTTTCTTCTGAGAAATTACTCATATTTAAGAGTACTATTCATTTGTACAATAAAAAAAGTTTAGTCCGATTGCCTATTGCTTACAGAAATGCGAATAGAAGATGCTGGGGGTTATAGAAACTATTTGCGGATGCTCCTGCATCAATTTCACTTTTTACTCTCTCAAGTTGCATCTACTCTAGCATGTTCAATAAGCAAACCTATTCACACGCGCTAAAAGCACGCCCCCCTCCACCCCCGCTGCAGGTAGCATGCCCAAAAATCGCACGATTTTTGAGCAAACTCGAAATGAGCATGCTCATTATTAGCAATGTTTCAATATACATGCTACTAATGAGCATTTGCTCAATAAAAGCATGCTTTCGTGCCAGTAATGACTAATGAGCATGTGTATATAACAGTAGCTTTTCTTTGGTCTACCGGACATAGACAGTATATGTACATAACTGAGAGCCAAGTACAATATTATGATATATGCCTTGGGTTGGGAAAACAAGCCAAGTCATACCTTAGGCTACAATATATTATCCTAAGTTATAAGAAATGATATTTTATGTTGCTATAAATAAATTTCAGGACTGACCATTGAACTTGACACCCATTTAGATCCCACTTCTTTTATCGTTGAAGTCAACAACCAAGGCATATAATATTAAAATATTGAACTTGGCTCTCTTTTCAAATGTATATTTTTGATAGGATAATACGGCCTTTTCATCCGTTAATTGATGATTTATACAGTATTATCCGAACGAAGTAACCACTCTTGAAATACTGTAGTGCCTGGGACAGTTGGTTTTTAAATGTCGTATGGTTGCCCAAGCAATTCAAGCAAACAAAACGGCATTCTCACAACATAGTCAACCTAGTCCAGAGGAATGACTGGTCAATACGTCTGGGGCCAACCATGTGCGGGTTTCCTCACGATGTTTTTCCTCTCTCGAGTGCGAACCAAACGGTCTACCCACTAGGCCACAGAGCTCACTATTTATAACATAATAATAATATGTTACCATAAACGAAAAGGAATACAATTTGTGATTGTAAGTAGGTACAAACTTATTAAAATATTTTTATTATTTCGTCTATTTATCAATTTAAGGGTAAATCAGTTTATTATTTTTAAATAAGTAGGGTGAGAGCACCAATTATCAGCACTTTAAGATATGGTCCAAATCTAACCTCGATTATTACAGAGGAAAATATTTTATAGTTTAAAGTATGTTATCGACGGCAGTAGATTCCAGAAACATTAAGTTTTTATTTTTATTAAGTGGAAACAAAAATTAATTAGTAAGAAGCTTATAATTCTACTATTTGTTCGGGTCGCGATAATTTTGTTCAGTATTGGCAATTGGGTGTGTCACCCTAAGTATATTTACAACCGGAATAAGATTATTAATAAGTGTTGGTCTAACCTACACTAGGTTCTTTAGAAAAATATTCATGGTCAAACTGCCTTGACTTGATGCCATAGAATAAAAGTAAGTAAGTTCTGAAGTAAAAGTTAAGCCATAAAAATCCATAAACATTTAACAATAGCACAAAGCGATGTTGATAAACAGTTGTTATTTAGTTACGGTGGATCAAGTGAATTCGACACGGATTGTAAACAAATTGCTAATTATTTGCGGATAAAAAACTAAAGAACGACAATTCCTCCAAACTCCAGTAGACTACCGATGTATTGTAGGCCTAAACATAGCCTAGTCATCCTCATATTGAGGAAAGATGCGAACGGTAGAGTCAGTTCGTTTAAGATATTCATGATAAAACATCATTATAGAAGTAAAAAACGTTATTATTTCGTACAGAACTCTAAACACGAAGATAATTTACCTGAATGGTAAACTGGTAATTACTAGGCATGTGTCGTTCGTTCAATTTTTGCAAACCAGTTCAGTACTGAACTGTCTAGCTAATGAATCGGTTCAATTGACCTGTTAGAACTCGTAGATTCACTTATTCAGCTCAGTGCATCGCTCTTTAATGAACCAAGTAAGTAGATTGATACGTACCTACTATAAGTCTAGCTCGCGGTTGATTTAAGTGAACCGCGCGACCAGGGTCGTTTGGTTAGTGATTAGTCTTTCGCGAACGACACATGCTTCGTACCTTATCTTACAGAGACTAATATCAAAGTGATTTTATACTTTGCACTGCGCAAAACATGTGAAACAGATTAAAATCCGTCCATTGTTCCATTAAAATATAAAAGTTATTTTGTTATCATTTTTAAAGTAGTTTGAAATTATTAAATAATGAAGCTGTGTGTAATTGCAATAGTGTTTACATTAACTATGAGTAAAAGCGCAGAAGTGAAACCTTTAAATATCCTAGCACTCTTTCCTTTTCCTGGTAAAAGTCACGGAATTATTTTTAATAACTTATTAGAAGCTTTGGTAAGACGAGGCCATAATTTAACGCATGTATCGTATTTCCCTATTAATAAGCGCTTTAAAAATTATAGACACATACATTTGGCAGTAGATTCTTCAAAAGTGTTAGAAGACGATTTCTTATTGGAAAGTTCATATTCAACTATACTGGAAGTTAACAAATTAGTTGTCGACGCTGGAAATGAGAACTGCAAAATATTGTTGGAAAATAAATATGTGCAAAAATTATGGATGAAAAAAACTAAATTTGACCTGGTTGTATCAGAATATTTTAGTACGGACTGTCCACTAGCTTTAGCTTATAAGCTAGGAGCTCCTGTGATTGGAGTCACGGGGTGTACGTTAATGGCCTGGCAATTCGACACACTTGGTGTTCCATTTAACCCGTCATTTGTGCCACAGCAATTTCTTGATGGTGATGCAAAGCCAACGCTCTTTCAAAGGATCGAAAGAACTCTATTTCACCACTACTTTATTCTTTACTACAAATTAATTGGCCAAAAAACAGATGAACAGACTATTAAAAAATATTTTAATGATGTCCCAAGTTTACAAGAATTGGCTGGGAATGTTAAGCTCGTACTTTTAAATACACATTGGATGTTATTCGGGTACAACTTACTTCCACCAAATGTGATAGAAATCGGTGGCTTTCACGTGAGTGGCAACGAATCACTGCCTGCTGTAAGTGTAGTCTTAGCATTCGATAAGATTTAAATGTAAGCTTTCTGTATTCTCCGTAATATATTTTTACGAGTTTATGCATATTGATATGTGTTTTAAATAAAACAAGTGTTAAATAGTACTGGCAACACCCTTTAGTAGGATACCCAATAGACCTACTCATATTTACTATTATGATTTATTAGTTTATTTAAATGAGATATATAAGTATTTAATTGATTTATTATTATTAATGATTAATATGTGATTTGTATATCTACTACAAAATATAATAAAACATTTTTGTTGGATTACACGGATAGTGATAATAGTTAATAATAATTTACATTAAGTCTTAACGATTTATTTATGTACTAGAAATATATAAAATTATTATTTATTAGCATGTTTATTCAGTGAATTGTATTTTGGATATTATTTATAAACAATTAGTTTCGTTTTTGACGGTAGTTTCGTGACGGGTAAAAATGTACATTCAATATAAAAGGCGCAACGCCGATATTGTGAGATTATTCTAAAAATACACTTGTTGTCGTCATGCTGTTTGACTGAGTTTTTTTCCGAATCCCTGGGTTAAAATCTCAGAAGTGGCGATCAGAACCTCAAAATGTCTGGACCATATATTGACGGGCTCGGAAAACGAAGATGGACTTCTTCTACTATCTCCAGTTCTGAAGATGAAACGGGCGACACAATTTCTGCAAATTTTTTTTCTTCTGAAGAGCCGGAACGCTTAACATCAAAAAGAAGACGTGTTTCCCCTGCCGACTCTGAAGTTATACCAATATTTCGACCTGAAGACAGTAGCAGCAATATCAAGGGTTGGTTGCATAAAATCGATCAGCTCGCTGATGTGTACGGATGGACTAACACGGACCGGATTTTTGTAATGCAACTACGACTACGAGGTGCGGCAAGGGCATGGTACGACGACCTTGATAATTACAATTTCACGTGGCCGGAATGGAAGCAAGCACTTCAAACTGCATTTCCACGTTCGACAGATTATGTAGATCTACTAGAGAAGATGCTTGCGAGAACTAAACAAGATGGTGAGACAATGACCAAATATTATCACGACAAGCTGTCTCTCCTCAAGAAGTGCAATATAGATGGTGATCGAGCTAACTCATGCATAATTCGTGGACTACCCTCTGAACTACGCGCTAACGCGAAGGCCTACTCTTGTGAAGGCCCTGAGCAGCTTTACTTCGGTTATTTATCTTCATTAGAGAACTATCGACGAGTGGAAGCAACTTACAATGCCAGGAAACCTATGTGGAGAAGAGGAATCAGCGGAACAACCAACATACCCGCAGCTCAACAGCAGTTGGTACCTAGGACCTGTTACTTGTGCCGACGACCAGACCACGAGGCCCGGGACTGCAGGCTACAACAAAGGTGCGAGACGTGTCGACGTGTCGGCCACACAACCGCAACGTGTTGGTTCGCAACTTCATCGCGCCCTCAAGGTCAAAAGGTCGGTGACATTTTACATATAACCTATGATGTGTATGTTGACTTGTATAAACAACGTGTTTATGTCAATGGTCACCAGTTGGTAGCTTATATTGATACCGGTAGCAAACTAAATATTTTGACACTTTCCCAAGCTAAAAATTTAAGACTTGACATTCAAAAAAGTTCTACCACAATGAGGGGGTTTGGGGGGCCGATTGTAGTTTCGTTAGGGTCGTGTTATTTATTTGTATCGATTGATAATTTAATATTAAGGGGGGTAGTTGAAATAACAAATTTTATAACATCGGGTATTGATTTAATAATTGGACAAACTATGATTAATAATGAGGGTATTAGCTTAGTGACAACAAGTTCCAGTGTACAGTTTATTCAAGGTCAAGTTGTTGAAAATTTTTTACAAAATATCGAGTTATATTCGGAAGATTTTTTTTCTAAATACCCTGTTTATTTGAAATACGACGTAACAGTACCAAAACAAAAAACTTCGTTTATTGAGGTGTATATCGAATCTGGAAACTTAGTTACAGACGAATGCACGTTTTTAACAAACACCGTGGGGATGCAATTAGGAAGTTTAGCATATATAATTCCGTCAGTCATTATAAATTCTAAAAATTGCTTTTTAAAAATTATGAATGTAGGGTACGACGACATTATCTGGAACGCTCATAGATTGATAGCCAGGTCCGATTTATTGTATGTACCGAGTAATAAAGAAAATAATATCCTAAGTATACATCAGGGTTGTACACTGAGGAAAAAAGAAATTAGTCTTTCCGATTTAAATAAGGGTTCTCTTAGTGATGAGGAAAACAATAAGTTATTACAACTATTAAATACTTATGTCGACTCATTTGCAACATCTACCTCCGATTTGGGCTGCACGAACTTAATAAAAATGCATATTAATACCACAAATAATAAGCCTGTATATTGTAAGCCTTATAGATTATCTCATAAAGAAAATGGCATCGTGGACGAAAAGATAAAAGATCTGTTGGAGGCAGGGATAATAAGGGAATCTATGTCTGAATATGCTAGTCCGGTTGTGCTTGTCAAAAAGAAAAATGGGGATTACAGACTATGTATTGACTATAGAGCACTCAATGCTACGACTGTTAAAGATAGATTTCCATTACCCTATATTGAAGACCAAGTGACTAAGTTGTCGGGAAAATACTTTTTTACTACCCTCGACCTTGCACAAGGATATTATCAGGTACCAATTGATGATGCATCAGTACATAAAACTGCGTTTGTTACTCCGTCAGGGCAATACGAATTTTTAAAAATGCCGTTTGGTCTGGCAAATGCTCCAGCCGTATTCTCTAGGCTTATTCAAATGACACTTAGTCAAATGAAACAAGACGTAGCCCTTTCTTTAGATGACGTCATGATCCCTACAGTTACAGTTGCTGAAGGAATAATTTTATTAGAAAAGGTTTTAAAATTATTGAGACAAGCTAATTTAAAACTGAATTTAGACAAATGTTCGTTTTTAAAAAATACTGTTACGTATTTAGGGCATGAGATATCAGCGGGCACAATACAGCCCGGAGAAGCTAAAATCAAATGTGTAGCTGAATATAAAAGACCCCAAAACATACATGAGGTACGCCAGTTCATAGGCCTTACTTCTTATTTTAGAAAATTCATACACAGTTTTGCTCAAATTGCACGTCCCCTTACAGAACTTACAAAAAAGGATGTAGTGTGGTATTGGGGTCCCTCTCAAGAAAAAGCATTTCAGACTTTAAAACAACGATTAATTGAACGACCCATTCTGGGTATTTATAATAGGCACGCGTTGACAGAACTACATACTGATGCAAGCAAAGTAGGATTAGGTGGAATTCTTTTGCAAGTCCAGGAGGATGGTAGCCTAAAACCTATAGCATATTTTAGTCGAGTTACTAGTAGAGAAGAAGCATATTATCATAGTTACGAACTCGAAACTCTTGCTGTTGTTGAGTCACTTAAGCGATTTCGAATTTACTTAACTGGCATTAAAACTAAAGTAGTGACTGATTGTGCAGCTTTACGAACCACTTTAGTAAAAAAGGATCTTATTCCTCGCATAGCACGTTGGTGGCTCGCAATTCAAGATTTTGACCTAGAAATTGAATACCGACCAGGTGAGCGTATGAAACACGCGGACGCGTTGAGTAGAAACCCTTGTACAAATTCAGTTCTAATTATTCAAAATTCGGATTGGCTATTGACACTACAAATGCAAGATGATAAATTACAAAATATAATTGCTCAGCTAAAACAAGATCCTAAAGTAAATTTATCTGTTGATTTCATTGTTAGAGACGGAATTTTATATAGAAAAACAGTAGCTGGAGAGCGTTTCGTGATACCAAAATTGGCAAAATATGGGTTACTACAAAGACTTCACGATCAGATAGGACATTTAGGTTTTGAAAAATGTGAGAAAGCTATTAAAGCACAATTTTGGTTTGAGGGGATGACCAGATTTATACGGAAATACATTAAATCCTGTTTGCAATGCGCTTTTAACAAGGGTAATTATGGTAGGTTGGAAGGTGAATTATATCCAATAAATAAACCAGCGATACCTATGCATACATTGCATATTGACCATTTAGGTCCTTTTATAAAAACACGTAAAAATAATGTGTATGTACTAGTGGTTATTGATGCCTTCACAAAATTTGTATTTGCTCGACCCGCTAAAAACTGTGGCTCATTAGAAACAATTAGGCTTACAAAAGAAGTCATAATGCAATTTGGTTTTCCAGTTAGGGTAATCACTGATAGAGGGAAGGCATTTACGAGTAGATATTTTAAGCAATTCTCACAAGAGATGCAATTTAAACATATTTTAAATGCTATCGCTAGCCCTCGATCTAACGGGCAGGTCGAACGTGTAAATAGAACTTTACTTAACGGGTTGAACACTTTATCTGACAGTGAGTGTACATGGGACCTTAAATTAGACGAGATTGTGTGGGGAATAAATAACACACCGAACTCAACTACTGGGTTTTCTCCGTTTAATCTTATGTTTGGTCACAAGAATTCGTGTTTCCCAGGTTTTCCTTCAAATGGTCCGATAAATTTTGAATCACAACTCCAGGAATTAGACGCTAATAGAAAAACTGCTAAGCTTAACATTGACAGAAACATGACTGAAATGAAATCTAGATTCGATAGAAAACGTAAAAAGTGTTTAAAATATAATGTAGGACAATTAGTGTTATGGAAGGGTGGCATATCTAGTGATCCGACCGCAAAAGTCACGAAAAAACTTATTGGGCGATATACAGGGCCGTATAAAATAAGTAAAGCGGAGCATCCATTAGATCGGTACACTATTTCGAGTATCAAAGGTATTAAGGGCTATAAAAAGTTCAGCGCCGTTGTCCGTGGAGAGACTCTTCGGCCGTATAAAACAGCTATATCGGATGGCGATAGTTCAGCTAGCGATAGAGAAATAGATAGGGACGATTTAATAGACCTCTTGGAAAGTTAAGGGTAACCATCCTATTACGTCATAGCTCTGTGTTATAAATCTTGTTCACTTATAATATTAAAATATACTTGTAGATTACTGTCACTATATAACATATTTGTAAAATAATATAATTTGTGAAGTAAATAATATCTGTACTTAAAAATAAATATAATAGTAATTACTGATTGTCAACTGCAGCTATTCTCAATAAATATAAACAAAATTTATTAATTTTAATGATTATCATGTAGTAGGTACTTAATTGATCCTTTAAACTTTAAAGTATATAGGTATATATTATTACAGGGAACGTATAAATTTCGCTATAATTTAAAAAAAAAAACGGTGACAGCTGTGTGATCAAACTTATCCTTTTTAAATTATTGCTGTGTGATGCTTTATTTTTCCAATTGTTTCTTTATTAAAAAATACGACTGTGTGATCAAGTCGTGGTAAATAAAATACAGTAGGATTTATTAATTACAAAAAAAAAAAAAAAAAAAAGACTGCTATGTGATCAAGTCTTGGAAAGATAAAATACAATACGATTTATTAATTACTACAAAAAAAAAAAAAAAACAATTAAAAAAGACGGCTGTGTGATCAAGTCTTCGAAAAATAAAATACAGTAGAATTATTTATTAAAAAAAAAAGATGGCTGTGTGATCAAGTCTTGAAAAATAAAATACAGTAGGATTAATTTATTTTAAAAAGACGGCTGTGTGATCAAGTCTTAGCAAAATAAAATACTTACCGTAGGATTCATTATTTACTTTAAAAACTTTTTTTTTAATGACAAAATATGTGATCAAGTCTAGAAAATAAATAAATTGCAGTATGGAATTATTATAAGAAAAAGTAATTTAAAGAAACGACAGCTGTGTGATCAAGTCTTTATTACGAAGGAAATTCTAAAACTAAAGATTTGTATTATACATTATTACTGCGTAAAATTTTTCGTTTCAGGATGCTGGCTTCAATGCTGGGGGCACAGAACGCGAGGGACAACAGAACACCCGTGGGACACGGGCTCTACAGGATGGCCGAATGTTAAATAGTACTGGCAACACCCTTTAGTAGGATACCCAATAGACCTACTCATATTTACTATTATGATTTATTAGTTTATTTAAATGAGATATATAAGTATTTAATTGATTTATTATTATTAATGATTAATATGTGATTTGTATATCTACTACAAAATATAATAAAACATTTTTGTTGGATTACACGGATAGTGATAATAGTTAATAATAATTTACATTAAGTCTTAACGATTTATTTATGTACTAGAAATATATAAAATTATTATTTATTAGCATGTTTATTCAGTGAATTGTATTTTGGATATTATTTATAAACAATTAGTTTCGTTTTTGACGGTAGTTTCGTGACGGGTAAAAATGTACATTCAATATAAAAGGCGCAACGCCGATATTGTGAGATTATTCTAAAAATACACTTGTTGTCGTCATGCTGTTTGACTGAGTTTTTTTCCGAATCCCTGGGTTAAAACAAGAATGTTTATAACCTTCTGCAAGTAAATTGCAGAAGGTTATAAAGCAATGTACGAAATTATGTTTATGTAACTAATAAAAACTGCATAATAATAATAATATGAAGTAATTATGTAAAAATATGTTTCTCTCAGATTTTTATAACATTATAATTACATTTTGCATTTTTATATAGCAAGATACCTACAGTGTGAAAGAAACTGTTAAAAACCTGTTCTTTTAAAATATTTTTTTTTACAGAAACTGCAGCAATTTATTGAAGAATCAGAACATGGCGTGATTTACGTTAGTTTTGGATCAATCATAAAGTCTTCAGCATCTGATTCAGACAAAATTGAGAAAATTGTTAGCGCCCTCTCAAAATTACCCCAGAGAATTATTTGGAAATGGGAAGATCCCACACCCCCTGGAAAACTGGACAAAATATACGTTTCTAAATGGCTTCCACAGAAAGATATACTGGGTACGTGTGTAGAAAATACAAAGTTTTATCTAGTCCAGGCTGTATAATCCTACTAATATTATAAATGTGAAAGTTTGTACGAATGGATGGATGGATGTATGGATGAATGAATGGACGGGTATATAGATAAATGGATGTTTGTTACTCTTTCGCGCAAAAATGTATTGAACGGATTTTGATGAAATTTGGTATGTTAGCAGTTTAGGCTCTGAATTAAAACAAAGGCTACTTTTATTCCGGAAAAGTACAATTTTTCAGCAAGATACTCGATAGTATAATTACGCGAGCGGAGCAGCGGGAAACAGCTAGTATAATATATTATCGATTTCATAACATAAAATAAACTCTCTATTCTTTTCAGCTCATCCAAAAGTAGTCGCATTCCTATCACACTGTGGTCTCGTTAGTACAACAGAAGCAATCACCTTTGGAGTTCCGATTGTGGGAATGCCTATATTCGGTGACCAACCCTCAAACGCAGCGGCCATCGAAGAGAAAGGATTTGGTGTCAGAATCAAGCTATCTGAATTGACCTCGGAACATCTTTTGGAGAAATTCAAAACTGTTTTAGATCCTAAGTAAGTTACTGACAAATGACTATATCTATGTATATAAAATGAATGTTTGTCTGTTTGTCCTTTAAATAATCGTAAACTATGCATTTGATCATATTGTGATGATCTTTAGCAAAGTTGTTGTGCATGAGTCACGGAGAATAGAGGTAAGGAGAACCATCTCGTGTATTTAAAAAGTGTCCGTTGAAAGGGAGGAAATTAAGGTGGCGCTATAGTAGCATGTGGAATAATTTTAAAAAGAGCGCCACAAAATGGCCACAAATTAATAGAGAAACTAACTTTCAAGTAACTTCACTCCGTCTCTTATTGCTAACTTCATATCATAGCCTCCTCTGTCTCTAGCGCTATTATGGCCAGTTTTGGAACTATTATTTGGTTACTTTTGTCGAACACTTTTAGCTTTTCTGCCCTAGAGAGATGGTGCTCCTTACTTCTATTCTACATGGTATGAGCCAAAGAAGGTTTCTGAGTTGGCACGACCAATTTTCGACGGATGGCGCTAGCTAGTTTTCTATAAAAAACTATTAAAACCCGACTACGTTAATTATACAGCCATGTTACCTGGGCGATTATTACGAATATATTGACATACCTATAATTAATTAAAATCGAATTAGTAGTTTTGGCACCACAAACATAAATATTAAATATCCGGGAACGATGATAGTAAATCTTGATTTATCTTATCAGATAATAATACGTAAACTACATGCCGGGTGTTTTTCAGTCACTATCTAAACTTTTGGAATGAATATTACTCTTGAATAGAAGCAACTTTTACTATGGGATCAACTTTCCTACTTGGGAAAAAAATCAACTGTATGAAACAGTTCGAACAAAAGGGTTTCGGCGTAGATAGCATTTTGGTACAGTTTGCTGAAACAGCTGATGTTATTTTTTTCAATTCACTTCTGAAAGTTTGGATAGTGACTGAAAATACAGCCTGTATATAGTAGGTAAGTATAAGGGAAATGTACTGTGTTACTACGTTACAACATAATAATATATTTGATTGGCATTTCAAAGGTCGTGAGTCGTGACGTCTGACGATGAGCTGATGCCTGATACATAAGCTACTCAAATACCTACTAGTTAAACATGGCTTATTATTAACTTTACTTATACCTACTTCACTAGCTATCTCTAACTCTTAAAATCAAAGTCATAATGATTTAATTTCCGCCAAACATAGAGCTCTATGGCGGGGCATTACAAAAACAGCGACGCGTGCGACGCCCGACGGAGATATGACCACGACCACTCTGCCAAGAGTGAACGACTAAGAAGAAGAATGATTTAATTCTTATGCAAAATTATCAGTTTCAGGAAAAAAGTGAAGTCACTATCAAAGTCATGGCAAGATCGACCAATGCCTCCGATGGAGACTGCAATATTTTGGACAGAATTCGCAGCAAGACATCCAAATCACACTTTTAGGGCACCAGCTGCCGATGTTCCTCTTTACCAGTATCTTAATCTAGACATATTGCTTGTTTTCGTTTTATTATCTTTTATTGTCATTTTTATTTTGAAATCTTTCATATCTATTGTATACATGAGTGTTGGGAGGAAATCGAATAAGGACAAAAAACAATAAAGTTTGTCTAATAAAATATTATAGGTAGGTACTTCTTTTATTTATTTATCTTATTTATAATCGTTATCAACGGCTGCAAGTATTTACATGAAAAGAGATATTCAAGAAATATATGAGGCGTGGGCCAGCACTAAGTAGGTACACTATATGTAAATATAGCTACATAATATAGTAACTGTTTCCTATTCTTTATTTTATTTAATTTCACTTCGTTTCAATGTACATTTAAAATAACTTCGTCAAGGAGAGCAACACAACGTAAAATAAAACATGGCGGATTAGATCAGAATTATACAAAAATGTCATTTTGACAATGGCATGACTTTTGACAAAGAAAGACGTATGACATTCATGAAGACGTCTCTTCCTAAAACTGTTAACTACGTTAAAAGTCAAGACTCAAGTCAAAACATAATATGACATGGCCGCCCTAAAAATAGTGTTCTCGCAATAAAAGAACTCTTCAAATAATTATTTTTGTACGCATATGTACTTACCCTTCTTCAATTTTTTTTTGTATATTTTTAAAGAAATACCCATATTTTTTTCGTATTTACCTATAAATTGTAATTGAGCTGGCCCAAAATCAAACATCTCTTATAGTATGCAGGGAGTTTTGGGGGAGAAAAATCGGTCTAGATAGGTTTTATCTCTGGGAAACTACACATTTTTGATTAATATATATTTTTTTCTTTTGTCGATCAGTCAATATATCAATAATTTCGCCTTGATAATGTGAGTTACATATTAGCTGTTAGGTTAATTTTGTGTTGTTTGGAAATTCGAAATTTAGTGGGTTATTTTCGCTTGTTTGTTTTGGTTGTATTTTACTTTTTTTTAATCTACTAAAGTTCCGAGCAAAGCTTGGTTACCCAGGTAGTTTAAATTTATTTCAACGTCATCTCTGAAGTATCTACAAAAATTTAATTAATGTTATTCTTTGCGATTTCTCACGTGAAAAATTGCAAAGAATAACGATAATTAAATTGTATGCTATGGATTTCCGCAAAGTAACGCCTGATTCTATTAACTATCTACAAAAAAATCTGTCAAGTAGCAATCGCAAGTCCAAGTCGTCATAGTCAGGTGATTACTCGCAACTAAACAGGAAATTCAATGTGGCATTCGTTGTTTTGATGCCACAATATAAATAATGTATTGATAGGAACTGTGTACTTAGTCGATTTTCCCAACACATTCTGTAAATATGTATTTACACGAGTATATTCTATCCCCCTTACTAATAAACGCTGTATAAGCTTTGAATAAGTTATACAGTATTTTGGCTTCTTCACTCGAATTAAAAATGTCACTTGACGTGTGATGTGAACAAAACACTGTATAACTATTCAAAGCTTATACAGCGTTTATTAGTAAGGGGGTATAGATATTCCAGGCAAAGAAAATATGAAATTCAATTGTCTGTAATTTCAAAACAACTGAGCATAATTTATAGCTATATATCTATCTGTTTGTTCTGGCTTAAATTGAATTTTGAATGGACTTTTTTGTCACAGAGAACACATGTTTTAAGAGTAGCGTAGGCTAATTTTCTTTAAGAAAAATAATAGGTCATCATTTCAGTTAACAAACGAATATAAAATATAATAGATATTATATAAACAATAAACGATTACCTAATTGATTAATTCAATGAAGTAGAGGGCAACATCCGATAAAACTATAAAAAAATGTATGTTTATCCATTGAACACGTCGACTGTAAAAGTAACGATAAAATAAAATGAAAATAAACTGTGAAAACATCCGTAAAAGTATTTAATTTTCTGCACCCTACATAAAAATTCTTGCCGTAAGTCTAATTAATTACAATCAAAAGTAAGAGTTAAAATTCACTACATTTATATTATAATAGTACGTATATTATGTCTGACTCTTATCAGTCCATGTTGGATAATGCTCTATCATTATCTCCAGCAAGAAGTTGCTATATAATATCGCCCACAATCGTTTAGCAAGTAGTCATGAAAACAGTGATGTTGTTGTACGTAGCTATCGTACTGGCTCTATTGCCATTCAGTGAACAAAGTAGCAACAAGTCTTTGAATATCTTAGGAATATTCCCGTACGAAGGAAAAAGTCACTTTTTCGTTTTCGAGCCCTATTTACAAGAATTAGCAAGGAGAGGGCACAATGTCACAGTCATCTCGTGCTTCCCAAGAAAAACACCTATGAAAAATTATAACGACATCAGTTTGGCCGGGAAAAGTACAATATATGAAAGTGTGATTGAAATAAAACGTTCGTATGCGACAGTTTTGAAAACAATAAATTTTATACTATCAGCCGGTGTTCGAAATTGTAAATTGATGCTTGAAGATGAGAATGTGCGAAATCTGTGGGAATCGAAAACAATGTTTGATTTGGTGGTTGCTGAGCAATTTAACAGTGATTGTTCCTTGGGAATAGCTTATAAATTAGGAGTGCCAGTGGTTGGTCTAACTTCTCACTCGCTCCTTCCATGGCATTACAATAGATTTGGAATTCCAGATAACCCCGCCTTTGTGCCATCAGTGCTCTTCGGTGGTGCAACGACTCCCACATTTTATCAACGGATTGAAAGGACAATTTTCAATTTATTTTTAAAACTTTACTACAAATATACATCACAAATACCGAACGAAAAAACTTTAGCTCATTATATAGATGGTGTACCACCGCTGGAAGAACTGGCCAATAATATAAAATTTCAGCTCCTCTATACTAACTTCGTATTATTCAGGTCGTCTCTATATCCTGCTAATGTTATAGAAGTCAATGGATTTCATGTGAAAAAAGCAAAGCCTCTGCCTGATGTAAGTACCTATAATGCTAGTAATAAATTAGTGTTTAATAAATTACTAAGTAATTTCTTATTCATATTTTAAAAATTTGTGAGGATGTGAGTTAAATACCCTTTGACGCTCAAACCTCCAAACATTATGAACATTTTAAAGCCTAGGTGAACCCCATAGGCTACAAATCTATCTCGGATTATAGGTCTTGTTTCTTTTGTCACACCCGTATGTTGATGTCTACTTAATTCTGAATGATGATCATAATAAACCTATATTCAACAGTAGTTCTATAAGTACTGTTGCATCAGCAGTTCCGTTTGTTGAACAAATTAGCATTATTTCATACAAACGTACTAATATCCCGTTTCACTGTGAACGATGATGCAAAAATATTCGAACCAAAATGGACCTTGTGTGCAAGAATATTTATAAGAATGAACGAAAAATTTGAAATGTCTTTAATTTATTATTTGCAATTTCTAACTAGTATCCATTGATAACGAATTCCTTACTAATAGGCAAGCGGACTGATTTTTTTTTATTGCATTAATGAATAGTACTCTTAAATATGAGTAACTTCTCAGAAGAAACCGTATATCAAAAGTCAATATTTTCAAAGATACAGCGATTTGTATACAAAATTTCTCGAGTCTTTATACCAAAAAATATTTTGTATTAAGACTCGAGAAATTTTTTATACAAATCGCTGTACCTTTGAAAATATTGACTTTTGATATACGGTTTCTTCTGAGAAGTTACTCATATTTAAGAGTACTATTCATTTATGCAATAAAAAAAAAATTGTCCGATTGCCTATTATTATTAGCCTCTTACAAATATAATCAACAGCCTGCGTGGTTTGAGAGGGCAGTTAGAGCATTGGCTCGCGACTCGGAGGTCGTGGGTTCGATTCCCGCATGTTGAGTTTGGTTAGGACAATGCAGGCTGATCACCTGATTTTCTGACAAGAAAGATGGATCATGCGTCGGATGGGCATGTAAAAAGTCGGACCTGCGCCTGATCTCTCGTCAAGTCGTCAGTCGTGTCGATTATTATCCCTCCCACTTGACTATGAGAGTAAAGGAAGGGAGAGTGGTCTTGTGTATTGCTCACACACTTGGGCACTATAAAATTACTCCTGCGTAACTGGCCTGGTTTTAATGAAACCGGCCACCGTCACAGATATCGGTGTTGGGAGGTATTATACATCTATGAGCCTATCAATGTTACTACTTGTCACATGAGCTTAATTTTAACCAAAATTCAGGACGTACTACTTGCATGGAGAATAGAAGTAAGGAGGACTATCTCTCTAGGGCAGAAAAACTAAAAAGTGTCCGACAAAAGTAACCAAATAATAGTTCCAAAACTGGCCATAATGGCGCTAGAGTCAGAAGAGAGTATGATATGAAGTTAAGAGATGGAGTAAAGTTATTTGAAAGTTACTTAAAGTTAGTTAGTTAGTTAATCTAATAAATTGTAGCCATTTTGTAGCGCTCTTTTTAAAATGCTTAATAGCTCCACTTAATTTGCTCCCTTTCAACGGACACTTTTTAATACACGAGATGGTCCTCCTTAGTCCTTACCTCTATTCTCCATGAATACTTGATAGCAATATTGTCATGGAAAAAGATTTATCTACATTTAAGCGGTTGGCATGGACTGAGATCCCCGCCAGACCCTTGTAATCTAATATTAATCTTAAATTAAATATGAAATCTTATATATTGTATATTATCATAATGTAGTATTAATCATTAATGTATACACTGAACGTATATAACCCGCTAATTTATACGGCGCGGTGGGCCAATTCTACTAGTGGTAGGTACGTAGGTACAGAGAGAAAAAGGTAACTTTTCTAACAGCCTTCGAAATTATTCTAACGTAAGTTAAAATGATTTCGTAGTATATAAATCACTTCGTAGAAAAAAGACAATTAAATAATACTATTATTTTTATGTGGTTAATTTTCATAAAAATAAACAAATGAAAAATTATCCACGTATAGTGCGTCAAAGAGTAGAAAATAAATGTGGCCGCCACCATCGCTTACATAGCAATATTGATTTGACTACAGAAAAACTCTTGATACCCACTTTTAGTATTATTTTATTTACGATAAATTATATTACTATCAAATATAATATTATTGTATACTTATATCTAAATAAATGCGTTTCGATCACTTTTTTTGTCCTAAAACTGTGAGGATGGATGCGTGTATGGATGGATGTGTATGAGTCGCGACCAAAATCTAGTTTCCTATAGGTTAGCAAAGCTTTCGCAAATTCAATCGGGCTAGCTCAATTGAAGTCGACGTGACTTGATGCGATGAATTTGACACGTAGAATTTAACAATTATCAAATTTTAATATATTATTGACTAGTCAATAGTCATACAATGTATGTTGGAAACGACGCGATTCGTTAAATAACATAATATATACTTTGGGTAGATTGGGGATTCATATTCTGAAATGTACCTACTGGCATCCACATCAATTCATCATAACCCCCGCTACTATCTTCCCCAACTGAATATCTAAGCTGTCCGTATTGAGATTTCCGATGATCATAATATTCTTTTCACAAATCGGCGAACTGTACTTTCATTACTCTAGTAGACCGTATGCTTATCAATATGTCTAATATCACAACATCGCCACCGGTGTAGCTAATGACTTACAAGAAAATTACTTTAGTGTAGGTACTAAGTATATTATCTAATATCACATCACCTCCTGTGTATTTAATATTATTACAATATCATCATCATCTAGTGCCCTCTTCATAATTATGGTGGTCAGCAGGTTGAATTTCTTCCAGTCTTGGGCTAGTTTCTTTAGTTATGGGGAGCTACATCTGGTCCATTCCTTTATGTCATCGATCCATTTTCTTCTTGGTCTACCAAGTGGTCTCTTGCCCGGCAATGTACCCTCTATGATCAATATAATAGGAATTTTCTCTAGTGTGATTATTAATTATTATTTTTTTACTTTGTTCTTAAATGTTTTATGTTCTTCTCATTTCTAATATTTATCGGTCGGCTGTTTAAAATATAGGGAATTCTTTTAGGCAAAGTTCTGTCTCCATAATAGTTAGTCTCCTTAGTACAAGAAATTTATAAGCAGTAATTGATCTAGTGGTAAGTACGCATTATATTGCTAACATAAGATAAATTATTATGGTTTTTGCCATGTTGATTTACAATCAAAATACTAATTAATAATTATACTAGATATTTGAAATATTTATCTGTAATCTCTATTTACATTTATTAAATTACTTGCTAGAAGATAAAAGGAATGTACAAAAGTTATTTCAGCAGCGCTATACAAACGTCAAACAAACAAACTTTTACAAAAATTATAACCTCCAAACTACTAGGTACTTACCTCGATAAAACGATACTTTTTAAAAACTGTATATTTTGTATTATATTTCATTTTTAGCTATTTTCATTAGGTACTTTCTTACTAGTTTAATCTGCTGTAAACTTGAAATTGTCATCCAAATTGTTGAGGACGCTTCTAGTCTGATTTTCGGCCAAACTCCGCAATAAAAACTTGATAATTAACTTTTCGTGAACCGCCCCGTAGGCCGTAGCACTTTAAAAATTATTAACTGTTTGCTTTTACGTAAGAAGGCCAAGGGGTCTAAAAACGCCACTTTAGGTGTTTCATAATAATTATGTTTCTTATATTTTGACAGAAAACATTAATTTTGACAGTTTTCAATAGAAATGCGTAAAATGGCGCACATAATATGAATTGCATATGATTCATCTAATGTTCCCCTAAAGTGGTCTTTTTAGACCCCCTGAACAAATCGTGTTCACAACTTAGCGAATTCCAAATTTAGTAGGCTTGTGGCGGACCAATCAGCGCACAGTCCTGAATCGCGCTATCGAAGTTTTCTAAGATCGGCGACATATACACGACATCCGAAAACCACTACAGTGGGCTTCGGCCTGACCGGGCATACCATCTCGCTCGGTCGGAGATCTCCCTTTGGGGCCCTCATCCTCCCGGCTTCAACGGGCACTCTCACTACACGGACCGGTCAGCAAGCAGAGCATGAAGCACCTCTCCTGGTCAGCACACGTAGCTACACGATCAGCAACAGAGTACGCGGCACCTCTCCTGGTCGTCACACGTAGCTACAACGATCGGTTAGCAAGCAGAGCACATCTCTCCTGGTCAGCACGTAGCATCGGCCCCGCACGGCAGCACTCCGACTCACTGGAGCCCGTGCAGCAGCAGCAGCACAGTTCCGACTCACTGGGATTCTGGCATTGGCGACTCAAGCAGAAGACTCAAAATTCGACCTCCGGTCTTAGGGGGGAGTGATGTGGCGGACCAATCAGCGCACAGTCCTGAATCGCGCTATCGAAGTTTTCTAAGATCGGCGACATATATACGACATCCGAAAACCACTACAGTGGGCTTCGGCCTGACCGAGCATACCATCTCGCTCGGTCGGAGATCTCCCTTTGGGGCCTACCACCATATTCCACAGGCTTTTCACAACTATGACAAAAAAATCTGGCAACAATTTTTTGTATTGTAGAATTTGTAGATTCTTGATTAGTTCCCAAATAATTAATTTCTACTCTTTTTGTGTCGCACTGTACTTTGATTAAAATTTATTACATAGATATACCCTTACAAAATTGAGTACTGACAATATTTCTGTGCCGCGACACACATTGACAAGGGACGTATTAATACGTGTTACTCGTACTCGTCGACCGGCTCGTCGACGCACACTAACACAAAAATTGGCCAATTGAGCCAATTTGAGTCTTCACTTTTTACGTGCAATACCATATTATCTACCTCTTTTTAATAGAATAGGTACATCTAATATCCACGTAGAAATAAACATCATTAAACTTCTGAAATTTATATACCTATCTGTTCATACTAATCTTAGAGAAAAATGTCCATAATAAGTTTTGTTCCATAAGCTGTACTTTAAAGCAAAAAACTAAGACTGATACTTTAACATTTATAGGAATGTAAGTAAAGTGGGTACAATTTTCCGCCACTTTAGCGCCTTGTTCCTAAAAACTGGCCCATGGCACAAACTAGCGGGTATGCATACGTTTATTGTACAAACTAATCTACAATATAATAAAATTAATTTATTCAACAATCAACATACATAATAATATACAATAGAATAAAAAATATATTTAAACTAGAGCAAATAACCTAAAACTAAAAACCTTTAAAAAATAAAAATATAATAACTAAAATATATTATTAAAAAGAATCCCTTTAGGCAAGGTTCCGAAGATACTGGCAGCGTTCCCCCTTTGAATAGCTAGACTAATTCTTTGTCCGAGGTAGCTGCCAGCTCTTCGGTCTCCTGTGATGTCGACTAACCTTTTTCCTATTTCAATAAAAAGCCTTATTGCACTAGGACCCCACGGACCAAGGGTCTCGACACCGAATGGGACAAAATCATATTCGGAGCCTAGACCCCTGTATTTGCAAGTTTTAGCTTTTTCAGCCGCTTCACAGGCCGCACCAGCTCTGTTGTAGGTTCCATGTAGATGGGAAGGGGCCAGCGTGTCTGAACAGGTTGCATCCCATACCAGCACCCGGCCCATCTTCCATGGAATCAAACTCATACCGTCCGGTCTCTTGCCATCGTCTCTTGCAATACCAGTCGGCTCAAGTAGACTTAGCACGTTGACGGTGGCAAGGGACCGGCGTATGATATCGTTAAGTGCGGCATGTCTCGAGAAGCGACCTGCACTTTTTTGGCATGACAGTCCGTGATGTCCTAGCTTGTCGACATCACTGCCACAGGGACATTTATGAGGAGCGCAGACCGGGACCCCAAGCCGTAGACAGGTTGCGATTCGGAGCGTGTCAGGCTCAAGAAATGTTCCTGTATTTCACGAAGGGTACGCGTGAAGCCAGTAGCCGGCCTCATGCGCACCCACAGCCAAAAGCCTAGCACGCGCCGAACCTGTACTACGGCTCAAAAGATTATCGTAAGTCGATTTGCAGTTTATGTCGTCCCAGCTCCTCTGTGAATTTGGAGAAACTGGAAAATTTTGACCTGGGCATGCAATTAAGAAAGCGTTTCTAGCTTCCTCCAGGCCAGCAATCTCAAAGTTTGAAGGGGATGCCCTTAAAATTTTACTTATGAGATTTGCTGAACTATGGACAGAAGATAGGAAGGCTGGTAAAGCGACACTGGAAATTTTGCGAATCCCTAAACCACCATAACGGATGGGTAGGGATGCTTGGGTCCAAGATTGCTCGTTCAGCTGCATATTAAGAATCGATTCTAAGCTAATTTTGATTAAATCGTCTACTTGTGTCAAAAGATCTGGGTGATTCCAAAAGGAGCAGCAACGGAGCACATACGTAAATTTTGGGACGAAAAGACAGAATTTTAAGATGCAAAGTGCATAATGTGGACTAATTTCAAGGAGACGGTCAGCAGAATTTTGAAATTTAGTAATTGAATTATTAATATATTCAGAAATAGATTCATCAAAAATTGGAGAACCTAAAAGGTAAAGGGAATTACTGTTAACTATTTTAATATTTGGAGCCAAAATATTAAATTTTTGTTTTACGTCATTTAAATTTAAGTCGCAGTTATTTATAAAAAGTTCGCATTTGCTAAAATTAAGCTCCAAACCAATGGCTTCAAATTTATTTTTGATTAGAAAAAGGTCCGAAAACACAGTATCCACATCACCTCCGAGGGTTCCGTCGTCCAAATACCAAACGTTGAATTTAGAATTTAAATTTTTGATTATCGAATTTATAGCCAAACTAAAAATTGCAGGCCCAAGGGGATCACCCTGTTGACAACCTACTTCCGAGGACAGTTCATTAGAACGATATAACAATTTTGTTGGGTTAGCGTAACTGAGAAGAAGATAATTGTATATTTCCGGTATATGTTGTTTTATTTCCGTCAGCAGGGTATCCCTATTTACCGAATTGAATGCATTTTTGACATCAATTTTGAGCAACACGTCAGGCTGTCCGTAAGTTAGGAAAGAGCGTAGGGCATGGACGGCTGCCTCACACCCTCCTTTTACACCGAAGCCTAACTGTATGGGTTCAAATTCCGAATTTAATTTTGGTAAAATATGTCGAACAGCAATTTTGGAGGCCAGACGTCGTAGTGTTGATCCAACAGCAATTGGTCTCACCCCTCCGTCCTTTTTGGTGAGGGCAATGAGGTTCGCGCCGAAAAGAATAGGAACAATTTCTGGATTGACATTACCGGAATACATAAAGTTGATTAATTTAGTGATCGAATTTACAAGTTGCTCGCCTGAATTACCCACAGAATGCGATGTTAAGTCTTTCAAATGTTGGGGTGAGATTCCATCCAAACCTGCAGCCGAACCTGGTTTAAAAGATAAAATGGCATCCATAATATCTTTGTTTTGAATTTGAAGGCATGCTTGCCCTGCTGTTGGTGGGTCGAGAAAACATGTGTCTACTGGAGCTGGGGGATGTTTTGTCCGTAAAGCCTGAAGGGTGTCAGGGGTATCTGGTGATAGCACGTCGTTGGAGAACAAAAGGCGAGCGGCACCTTTGAGATCTCCTTCACAGATTTTGTTTTCGATAAGTTTGTTGCGATTACGAGGGTTATCATGTTTGATTAGAGGTGCGGGAGAAGGCGAGGAGCTTAGAGCACAGTTATTCTTAATCTTTTGTGTCAAGGATAAATTCGGTTCATCAGTTTTTATTATGTGTAGTGTGCTGTATGAAAATAAAAATAGGTTCTGCCAGTCTTGAGTGCAATTGCTTAAGTAACATTTCTGGATTAATTGTGACAAATGTGTAGCAACGGTTATTCGAGCTCCTCGAGGGATTCTTTTAACTAAGGGTATACTATTTTTCAATTGGCTAAGATATGTGTGAAAAGGAGTTGTATCGTTAGTTACATAAGTAGGCGCACTCGGAATAATGGGATGGATGTCTAAAGGTGAACTGTTTTGACTAATACATTTCCTGTGTATTTTTGTAGTGTGTATATTGAGGCCTTTCAAAGACTTGAATGAGTTGTTGCACTGTGTACATTTATGGGTCGCGTTCGACGTGCCATCACAAGATTGGGTCACGGACTGCATTCACAACAGTTAAATAAATTCACAAAAAAGAATAACTTAAAACAAATTAAAAAAGAAAAACACAATAAAGTACTTTAAAATATACACTGAAAACATAAAAAAAATCAAAGTCGAAATATGACGGCTGCTTGTTTTTGTAACAAAATGCATGTATACGTTACGTAGGTGCGTCAGTCGTCACAGATTGGTCTTGCAATTGGACGCCGCAGTGGAAGAGGCCTAGCGACGCATGTCGTCGCTAGGACAACCGATGGCGGCCTTAGCAACCGCGTAACATTTTGAAAAAATTTAAAGGCACACTGGAATCGGTGATAACTTGAAGAATGTAGCGGAGATGGTTCTGTATTTTATTTTTTTAGTGACTTCAAAGGTTCAGGCATAATATGGATCCACAGAATTAGCAGAACTGTAGTTTGTACTATTTTAAATAATTTTATAATTCAGAGCAGTCCAAAAACAGTGTTTACTTGTTGACATAAGGTTTTTTTTTTTTTTTTATAATAAAATACATTTTTATCAGTAAGAATATAAGGGTAGCCTGGGATCCGTCCAAAAAGTAAAAATATTTTTATCACCTTCTGCGCAAATTGATAACAGATAAAAATTTAGATATAACAAATAGATCTGGGACTATGAAAGAGATTATAGTATCGCTTTTCTCGGACGATGGAAAATTTAAAAAGTCAGTAGTTTTAGTAACATCTCTAAAATAAAAGACAATTCCAAATTCAAATTAGGTAAATTTGAGATTTTCATTTGTTTTTCTTATTGTTAAAATGAGTGATTCTTATGAAGAATTTCGATACATTTTAAAATTTTATTACAAAAAAGGTAAAAATCCAACACAAGCCGCGAAAAAAATTTGTGATGTTTATGGACCTAATGCAGTATCTGTGAGAGTAGCGCAAATTTGGTTTAAGCGTTTTCAATCCGGAAATTTTGATATCAAAGACGCACGTCGCTCTGGTCGGACGGGATTTGTTACGGACAAAACTGTTGCCATTTTTGAAAAAGTGGAGCAAGATCGACATATTAGTAGTTACGATGTAGCTGAAGAACTGGGGATTGATTACAAAACGGTTTTGGCGCATTTGAAAAAAGCTGGGTACACAAAAAAGCTCGATATTTGGGTGCCTCATGAGCTCACTGAAAGAAACCTAATGAACCGTGTACTCATTTGTGATTCTTTATTACGACGTAATGAAACCGAACCATTTTTGAAGAAGCTGATAACTGGTGATGAAAAGTGGATCACGTACGACAAGAACGTGCGAAAAAGATCGTGGTCAAAGGCCGGTCAGGCTTCACAGACTGTGGCGAAACCCGGGTTAACTCGCAACAAGGTGATGCTGTGTGTGTGGTGGGATTGGAAGGGCATTATTCATTATGAGCTGTTACCGCCAGGCAGGACCATCAATTCTGAACTGTACTGCGAACAACTGATGAGATTAAAGCAAGAAGTTGAGAGAAAGCGGCCGGAATTAATCAACAGAAGGGGTGTGGTTTTTCACCATGATAACGCTAGACCTCACACATCTTTAGCCACTCAGAAAAAATTACGGGAGTTTGGCTGGGAGGTGTTAATGCATCCGCCGTATAGTCCTGACCTTGCACCTTCAGATTTCCACCTGTTTCGGTCGCTGCAGAATTCCTTAGGCAGTGTCAGGTTGACATCACAAGAGGACTACCAAAACCACTTGTCGCAGTTTTTTCATCAGAAGCCCCAAAAATTTTATAGCAATGGGATCATGTACCATGTACAAGATGGCAAAAAGTTATCGAACAAAATGGCACCTATATACTTTAGTCACTTGTAAATAAACTTTATAAAAAAACCTTTTGAATTTTTATATAAAATGCGAAGAAACTTTTTCCCCAACCTAATATTTGTAAAGGATCATGCAAAAAATCGTCCCCATCCTCCAACAGATTTCAAACCTATCTCAGTTAATAGTTCTTGCCACGCTGATAATTAATTAGTATGACGACATTCACCTCAGGAGTGGGTTTTTGACAGAATTTGGAATTTAAATTTTAATTGTTTAAATTAGCGACCCACTCCAGCTTCGCATTATACAAAAAAAGCATCCTCTTGAATCACTCTATCCATTGCTGAAAACTGCATTAAAATCCGTTGCTTAGTTAACTTAGTTTAAAAGAATTAAGCTGACAGGAAACTGAGCGACTTCATTTTATACTGTGCAGTGTAAAGTGTTAAACACAGTATAAAATGAATTTGTTCAGTTTCCTGTTCAATTATTCCCTTTATATTCCACTACTTCAACTTTTACAGACTTAAGACAAAATGGTAAAACAGTTATTCCATTTGTAGAGGTAACCTTAACTTTGAGTTGGACAACCTTTATGAGCTTACATTATCTACCCCAATACCAACAGATTTCCTGAATAATAACCTAACTACTAACACTTCAACATAAAAAAAAATCAAAGACTACTAACTTATACAGAAACATTTTTATTTCAGGACTTAAGAAAATTCATTGATGAATCCGAACACGGAGTTATATTAATAAGTTTCGGATCAATGTTGAAACCTTCATCAGCGCCTGATTATGCGGTAAAAGCAATTTTAGAAGCCGCGTCAAAGCTTCCACAGAGAATAGTTTGGAAATGGGATGAAAACACAATCCCTAACCCTCTAAAGAATATTTATATTTCAAATTGGTTACCGCAAAATGATATTTTAGGTAAGATTATTAATTACTGGACGAATTTTATGTAATTAATCAAGCCAGATTGTGGCTCACAAAATAATGACATTAAAAATCTAATATCTTTAGAAGCAATATTGTCCTTTAAAAATATGTTCTTTCGCAAAAGCCATGATATGATCTAATTGCTGTGATGTGTGTTTTAATTTCAGCTCATCCTAACGTTTTGGCATTTTACTCGCACTGCGGTCTACTAGGCACGACTGAAGCCGTGCATCACGGAGTTCCTATAGTAGGAATGCCAGTGAGCGGCGACCAGCCATCAAACGCTGCAGCCATTGAAGAAAGTGGATTTGGGGTTCAAATACAATTGAATGACATTACTAAAGATAACCTTCTAGAAAAGTTCAAAATTGTTCTAGATCCCAAGTAAGTATCTACATATTTTTATTGTATTAAATTTAAAAATACTTTTTAAACATATAACTTAAGAATATAGAAAAAGCAATTCAGATGAACAAAGAAAATGCGACTGTCGATGAAGAACCTCAATTCGAAAAAGAAGCCAAACCAAATAACACTGATGATAATTTATAAACATTTTCAGATTTAGGAAACGGGTGAAAGAATTATCCAAAGCGTGGCATGATCGTCCAATATCAGCTATGGACAGTGCAGTCTACTGGACTGAGTATGCTGCAACCCACAATGTAACTGTCCGAGCTCCTGCAACAACCGTTCCCTTATACCAGTACTATAATCTAGATATTTTAGGAATAATACTGCTAATCATTTTAATCTTAGCTTACATAGTAAAGAGGTTTATAACTTTAGTTATTTCTGCAATATTTAAAACTAAGCCGTCGACGAAGTCAAATAAACGGAAAACAAATTAGTTATTGTTGGTTGTGTCAAAAAAATATCATTGTAAATACTAAGATTAGTTAGTATTATTACAGGTTTTGAATATAAATGAGAAAGGTCACCAAAATATAATAAAGTGAATTCTTAATTTATTTTTTTTACATTACAAACAGCAGCTTATATTGTAGGTACCTTCGAATATATATTTCTATTGTACAGTTTTTTCTTTACAGTAGGTACAGTTTCATATATTTCTGTCGTATTGTACAGTTCTTGATGTGTGTTAGCTACTTACACAGGTAACGTTTATCGTAGCAATATCAGTGCCAAGTGTGAGTTTTTCTATTCACAGTCGATCGTGAGCGCGTTTGGCGTTTACTAGGAATTTGTATGTGATTTGTACAGCACCACTTAGTTGTCACATCACGTTGGTTCAATCACATATCTACAAATTCCTAGTGAACGCCGCGATAAATGCACTCGCGAGAAATTCATAGAAACGCGGTCACGATCCAATGCGAAAAGAAAAACTTACACTAAGCACTGGCCCTGCAATTTAATCGAAAGCCCTAACTCCCAAGTGCCTCCACATGCCACCGATTAAACTTGGATTAAACTGTGTCGACCGTCAATTTTGTCTGTTTCCGGCAAAAGTTCGCAAATTAACCATGTCTTCCGATAAGATAAACATGCGATTTAAATCTGATTGTTATTATTAGAGATGGCCGTTATAACGTAAAGCGTTTAAAACGCGTGCTTTTATAAATAAGTTGTAAAGTCGTTTAAAAATTTAAGCGTTTATCACTTATACTTATCGTTCATATCGTTTATAGTCATAAAGCCATAAGTGTGGTATGAGCTAAGAAAAATAGTTCTTATGACAGCGCAATAAGAGTGAAAATTCTTTAATGTAGCTCATCACTTATTTAAACGGGTTATTTTTTGTACTTATAACTATTAAGCTTTTTCGTGTTTATTCACTTTTTGTTAGTTGCGCTTTGCGGGTTGACGAAAACACGTTATATTACGTTACGCAATAATTCGTATTTTAATCGTAATAGTGGTGCTTTGGTGGCTTACCGTGAAGTTTTAATGTAAATAATAAATATAATAATGGTCCATATGGACGTAATATAAACTTTTCGTGTAGTGTTTTAGTATTAAGTTTATTAAGTTTTTGTCGTAAGATGACGAATAAACGACGTGAATTGGAACAGTAATTTATGGAACTACTTTGAAAGAAATGAGGTGGAAAAAGTGGCGATGTTTGTTATCCTATAAATCAACTATTACTAATGATAAGCAACATTTAAGATTAATGCATATTATCAACATGTAAAAACATTTTTATGAGTTCATATTATTATATTAATAATTATTCATATTTCAGACAGTCCTAAGCCTGCAAAGTACGAAGGAAAGTTAATTTAAATCAGTTTAAGCGATCGAAAAACGTAACATAAGCGCAAAAAATATTATAACTTATAAGTGGCAATAAGTAGATAAGCAAATAAGCAACTAAGCAGTTAAAAATAGTTGCTATTGAATATTTAATAACGGATAAGTTAACTTTTAATTTTAAGCCGTTTATCACATCTCTAGTTATTATGTTTGTTTTCTTATATGAAGTGGAATAAGAATACGCGCGCGTTCCTCGGGCGTATCAGCGATACGGGCGCTGCTCGCGACATTTACATGCCCGAGGAACGCGCACGCCTAATGTGGGGTCAGCCTAGGCATAGGATTAAGGTTCGAAAGGCCAACGACAATTTTCAATAAAAAACCGGCCAAGAGAGTCGTACTCGCGCACCGTGGGTTCCGTACAAACCTGTAGTGATTTTGTTACAGCTTAAAGGTATTATAGACTTGAGTATTTGATATGACGACCTCTACGCGTTCATGAGGAAAGGGGTGATAAGTTTAAAATTATTAAAAATAAAAATATTATTATATGATGTAACTAAAAATTTACGGTTTTCGCAACTTGTTCTTTTACTTTATCTGTGCTAGAAAAGCAACGTCTTAGTTGCTTCGTACCAAATTTCAACATTCTGAGTTCATGGGAAGTACCCTATAGGTTTTGAGTTTGCGAGTGTCGAAAATTTGCAGCATAAGCGGCTGTATCTTTTAATTGGATTAGCTTAGAAGTTTGATTTTTTCACATCTCCAAGGTACAGTAGATCTGAGTACTTGATATAAATTCCAGCTTGATACCTCCACGCGTTCCTGAGAAAAAGGGTCTTAACGGACAGACAGACGGACAACAAAGTGATCCTATAAGGGTTCCGTTTTCTCCTTTCGAGGTACGGAACCCTAAAAATTATTTTATGTACTAATCAGATTAAACTTTCTATGAAAACCAGCAACATCAGTGGAAATAGAATATTATTTTCGTAGGCACTTCTCTGGTGAATAGGTTCTAATAGCACGTAAAAAACCAATTCGTTAAAATTTCGGGTTTCGACCAAAGAGTCAAAATTAAACATTTAATTAAACATTTAGGCCAAAGCGTAAATTCTTGATGATTTTCCTATAACTCTTGTAGCTACAACCGGTCTTGACTAAGTAATAAAATCATTCATTATTCATTAACAATCATACTTTGATAAACATATTAATTCTTATCCACAAACCTTGACAATATGTTATGTGTGAGTAGATATTATTAGATAACTTGAAATTAGATGTTCTACTACTTTATACAAAATATATCGTGTATTTTGATATTTTATTTAATTGCCTTAGAAACTGTGATAATAATTACAATGAACACACATTGGATAGTTTTAGTAATAACTGTAATTATTGATGTTAGTGCTAAAATATTAAGAGTAGAGTGTTTGAATATTTTAGGAGTGTTTCCAGTGCCGGCAAAAAGTCATTTCTTTGTGTTCGAACCGTATTTGAAGGAACTGGCTAAGAGGGGACACAATGTAACAGTGATATCGTTTTATCCTTCCAAAGAACCACTAGCCAATTACACGGATATTAATTTAGCAGAGAATACAGGACAGTTTCAAGCAAGCCATCCGATTAGTGACTCATTTCTCGTAACTTTCTTTACACTTACACTGTTCCATGCTTTGGGAGGGCCAGTTGTTTGTAGATTACTAATGGACGATGAGAATGTCCAAAATTTTATCGCCTCTGATGCTAAATTTGATTTAGTAATAGTCGAACAGTTCAACAATGACTGTGGCCTAGCTATAGCGCACAAATTCGGCGCGCCTATCATTGGAATCACCTCACACATGTTGTTACCTTGGCATTATCAAAGATATGGTGTCCCATTTAACCCTTCGTACGTTCTATTCGATCTTATCACAGCAGGAACTAGGCCAAACTTGCTACAAAGGATGCAAAGGACGTTACTGTACAATTACTTGAACTTTATAAACAAATACATAACACAACGTTTGGAGCAGAATGTAATTTCTGACTACATGGATAACGTTCCTCCTTTAGAAGAAATTGCAAAAAACATAAGGCTAGTATTAGTTTACCAGAATTTCATTCTCTCCGGTTCGTTTATTCTACCAGCTAATGTTATTGAAGTAGGCGGTTTCCATGTATCAAAACCAAAACCGCTGCCTGCCGTAAGTTTGATGACTATTATTTTTACGGTGTTTATATTATTTCATTTAAATAAGTGTAAGTTTCACCAAAGGACTCGCTCTGTGATTTCACAAATAATATTTTATCCTTTAACATTAAATTTTATCTTTACTTTATTTTTTATCTTTCAAGGATTTAAAGAAATTCATTGAGGAATCGAAGCATGGAGTTATATACGTGAGCTTTGGGTCAATATTGAAACCTTCTTCAATGCCTAAAGATAAGATGATAGCAATAATAGAGGCTCTCAAAGAACTCAAGCAAGGAGTTATTTGGAAATGGAATAAAAAGGATTTACCTGGAAACCCAAAAAATATTTTAGTCACAAAGTGGTTGCCACAAAATGACGTTCTAGGTTTGTAAGCTGTTTTATTTCGAAATAATTAATATTTTGATGTCTTATACAAAAAAAAAATCACCTGCAGGCTGTAAAAAAAGTTATAAGTAACGTATTGGCACCAATAATCGACAAGAACCAATGATCGACATTTTTTTCTGTAATTAAAGGAAATAAGAGTGAGAATCCGATTTTTTAATATGGCTACACTGTACACTGATAAGTACGCTTTCTACTGTCATCCAGTGACATTTGATTGTAATCCGTCATTTCGTCTAAAAATGGCGGCGTGAGAACTGTGACCGGCTAGTGTTCCTTCCAAAACAAAGACAATTCTAAGCGAAATCTATAACAAAGTAAGTACAATGTTTGATCGTTACCTTGGTGTATTATTAACTTATTTTTTTTTTCTAAGTGTTTTACGGTGTACTATGGGAATTATAGTATCAATATAAATTATAACAGAAGTTTGGAGGTTACTTTTTTAAAGGTTTTTGCTGGTGTCGATTACTGGTTCTCTAAAATTGAGTTTCTTCAATTATCGACAAGTGTCGAAAATATTTTTTTTTTAACTTTTTTATTTTACAAAGGAATACGGTCGTCTTTTCTTTGGAGAATTGGTAGATATTTAAAATAGGTTGATCAAAGTAGATTTACCAGTAATCGACACCACGTCGATTAATGGAATTTAAATGTGTCGATAATTGGATTCAGATGGCTCCGAGAAAAAACTACACTCCCGACCAGATAGAAAAAGCGGTTGAGGCTGTAAAGAATGGCGAAAAGATTGCAGTTGCTGCGAAACTTTTTGGAGTACCAAGGATTACTCTACACGACAAATTATCAGGAAAAACTCTAATCGGTTGCGCTATGGGGCCAAATACTATATTAACAAAATCAGAAGAAGACATTTTGGAAAGATGGTTGTTAAAGTTATCTGAAAAACATGTACCACTGACTAAAGATTCTCTATTGGACAGTGTCCAAAAAATAATAATGAATCATAACAGGCCAAATCCTTTTACTAATAACAGGCCTGGTAAGAAATGGTTTCAGTCGTTTATGAAAAGACATCCAATCTTGTCAGAAAGGGTACCAGACAACTTGTCGAGAGCTCGAGATAACGTGTCTGAGAATAACATCAGGACCTGGTTTAATGAAGTTGAAAGTTATTTGGACGAACAAAATTTAAAAACTGTTCTAAACAACCCACACAGGCTATTCAACACAGACGAAAGTGCGTTTTTCTTGTCACCCAAACCTAATCGTGTAATAGTAAAGAAAGGAGAAAAACACCCATATAGTAGTTGTGGCGATGACAAGGACAATCTTACGGTCCTTATAACGGGAAATGCAGCCGGAGACCTAGCCCCTCCAATGATTGTATTTAATTATGAACGGATACCTGCATCTATTGCTGCAAGTGTTCCCGAAGAATGGGCAATAGGTAAGTCGGAGAGTGGGTGGATGTGCAGCAGTACCTTCTTTGAATATATTACTAATGTCTTCAACCCTTGGCTAGAGCAAAACAATATTGAAAAACCGATTTTATTATTCGTTGATGGCCACAAATCGCATCTCACGCTTCATTTATCGAATTTTTGCACTCAAAATGGTATTGAAATCTTTGCCTTATATCCAAACTCAACACATTTATTACAACCGATGGACTTATCAGTATTCAGACCCCTCAAAGCACATTGGAGAAAAGCCGTGATGCAATGGAAAATGGAGAACCTTGGTCAAAATCTCCGTAAAGAGAATTTTGCCCCAGTACTCCAAAAAGCACTCACAAATATAACGAAAGATTGCGTCAAAAATGGATTCAGAGCGGGAGGCCTTTTTCCGTTCGGGCCTGATTATATTGACATGTCTAAAATTAGACAAACCGAAAAAGACACCACGCCTAAAACTAATCCAGTGCAGAAGGAGTTCATGAAATATTTAGAAAAGGAAATCATAAATGTTTTTTCAGCTCACAAGTTACAATTATTTAATAAATTATACTTTGAAAATAGAAATACACTGGAAAGTAACATACCTAACGAAGACGTGGCTTTATATGTCATTTGGGCCAAAAATAAATCCGAACTCGCGTGTCATTCGAATTCGTCAGATGCTGCTTTAACGTCAGACACATTGGAAGAGACAAACAATGTCTCAAATAATATAACCACTGCCCAGATAAACGAAGTTTTAACCGAAGAACATGTTTTTATTTCGTCAGATGCTGGTCTCACTGTGCTAACAGAAACTGAAAACAGCGTGCAGACTGATAATTCATCAAAAGACGCAGTCATAGAAAGTGTTACTGTTCAACCCAACCAACCTCTTCCTCTACCATTACTTTCTTTTCCAACCTACCTACCTTTACCTGAAGTGACAAGAGATCTTCTAATCGAAGCACCCAACATTAACACCAATATTGATACATTAATTGACCAAGCACTACCACTACCGGAGTCATTATCTTCTTCCGATTTGCCCAAAATAATAGAAGACCGCATATCTCAAGAACCTATAATTAGTACTATGGTACTACAGGACACAACACCACAGAAGAACTCTATGGAAACCGTTTTGGGAGTAATAGTACCATAAATATAGAATGTACAAGATACACAAAGGCAACTTGGAGGCATGACAAAAAAATATATGTACTTGTATTAGTGGATGCCTATATGTGAGTTCGAAATAGTGTTGTTTTCGATAAAACTTCTCACTATCGATAATTTATCAGTAGACGGGCTTCTTTATAAGATCAATCGTGATGAAACCAGGGCCTGTAGACAAGATGCATTCGATAATTTCGACGGCGAACTTCGAAATTAGCTTAAAATTCGAATTTAGCCTAAAATCACAAAATATACTGAAATATATACGTGAGAAATAAAATTATATCGATAAAATCTTTTTCTGATCCGATTAGTAGACGAAATTAAGCAGAATGTGGTTCGAAAAATTCCATTGATTATATTGTATTTACCTATGAAAAGTGTGTTGATTCGGATTATTTCGTCTTGTAACGTCACATCCAGGTACAGAGCACGATACCATAATTGTATAACGTAATATTAGCTTGTTTTAATTAAGAATCACCATAAAAATGCCTAAAACTCACTGCCGCATGCAACACACTGGGACGCAATGGCCTCTTACTCGCGAAAACATTGACGTATTGGTACTTCATTCGCTGTCTCTTTTTCTCTCGCACTGTTTGTACTTGATTATAGTTTCTCACTCCCACGCTTCATGTATCTTGTAAGCGCAGAGCGCGAACCTTGCTAGATCTGTGAATAGTACCATCTCCTTTTAAGAGGAGTCTGTTTTGGCCCGATAATTTGGATAGTAACAAAAAGAAGACAAAGCGAGAAAAGATTCCTTCAACAGTGACAAGTAAAGCTTGGAAAGAGTATCACGAGAAGAAAGAAGATGAGAAAAATAAAAAACAACGAGAAAAAGACGAAAGAGCAAAACAGAGAATAGAAAAGAAGAAATTGAAGGAACAGTTAGCCAACGATAAGAAGAAGAAAACAGCTAAGACAAAAGTTAAAAGAAAGATGAGCATTCAAAAAGAATTGACTTCAGATTCAGATATGGATATTTCCTACGCTGAAAGTGATAATAGCTATGATGAGCCTGATTCTTTAAACTCAGACTTGGAAAATTATCCTATAAATAAACTTCCATCTTCAAAGTTTACTAAATTACAGAAGAAGTTTTCGATAGGAAGTTTCGTAATAATTAAGTATGAAGGAGAGTATTTTCCAGGTAAGATTGAAAACTTGGTAAATACCGAATTCGAAATAAGTACAATGACTTTCACTACAGGAAATACTTTCAAATGGCCCTATCCACCTGATATAATGTTATATGGCCATAGTGAAATAATTGAAGAAATTAATGAGCCTATATGTCTAAATAAGAGAGGATTTTACAGAATACCAGAAATGGATAAATATTTACCCAATATCTACCTTTAAATTAAGAAGAATTATTATCAGTGATTGGCCCCCCGATTCTGTAATTTGCGATAGCAATGCGACAGCGACAAGTGACGGTTCACGCTCTAACGAACAATCGAGGAACTAAAAAATGTATTAAACGTCAACGTCAACCCAATACATTTTTTAATATCTCGATTGTTCGCTTAAAGCGCGAAAAAAAGCATATTACGCGTTTATAGTTACGGAACCCTCCTTAGACATGTCCTGACATGCTCTTGGTTAGGTTTTTTATATTTCTTTTTTAACCACATAACCTCCTTAACGTGTCGATTATTGGTGCCAATACGTTACTTAGTTTATACGATTTTATACGTAGTTTATATATTTTATTTTGTTGACGATGATTGAATGTTTATTGGATTCACAACTTGTGAATATAATATTTGATTAAGTATATTGTACCTATTTACAAGTTGTGTGATGTGTCATAATACAATTCCTATTTAATTAGGTTCAAAACACCTGATGTACCTACTCGATTAAACCAAACGAAGTATTTATTTCATTATTCAAGCCAAATGAGTGCCTGATGAAAGTGATAAGCTAAAAGTACGTATAAAGTAATATGCGTTCTGCAACAAATTATTTCGAAGGCGCATTTTCAGCTCATCCCAACGTGTTGGCATTTTTCTCTCATTGTGGACAATTGGGAGTGACAGAAGCCGTGTACCATGGTGTACCAGTCATTGGCATGCCGATATTTGGAGATCAACCCTCTAATGCCGCTGCAGTTGAAGAAAGCGGACTTGGTGTGCAATTAAAATTATCAGAATTAACCAAAGAACTTCTATTAGAAAAGTTCAAAACAGTTCTTAATCCTAGGTAAACAAAAGAAGTCGAATATTTAAAAATATTATCTATCACTATTTAAAATTGAAACAAATAATTAAAATTGTTGTCTTTAGTTTCAGAGAAAACGTAAAGCTAATCTCAAAAGCATGGCACGATCGTCCTTTGAAGGCGATGGATACAGCCATCTTCTGGACAGAATTTGCAGCGCGTCACAACGTAACTTATGGACCTCCTGTTGTCTCAACATATCAGTATTATAATTTAGATATCATCGCTCTACTTTTGCTCCTAACAATAATCAATATAGTAGTTTTTAAGTATTTGTTTGTATTAGTGACAAAAAAAGTTTTGGGTAATTTCAATAAATTAGACAAAATATTGTTAAAACGAAAGAATGATAATAAAACGAAATGAGTTCCTTAATTTGTTTCAATATTCAGTTTGAGATTGCCACATTAGATTTTGAAAGTAACTTAACCAAGTTCTTAGGTTCAAGGCTTAGGCCAAATTAGCCCTTACTAAAGCAAGTTAAAAGCAAGTGTTGCCTATTTCTCCAAACGCTAAGGTCTTGTTTTATAACTTTCTAATAAGGAAAGCTTATTCGAAAGTTTTGTTGCTGCTTACTTTATATCGAGTGACGGAGATAAAACATGCGAATAAGCTATCGGACACTTATCAGTACATTCTTAAACAAGCCTTACAGGTATTATTGCTTGATATTCTGGTGTGGCTTATACAAGTACAAATATTATGATCACATTGAATATTGCCAAGCGTAGATTAATTAAAACTGCGTTGTCAATTGTCATTTATGCGTCACATACCCATAATCCATAAAATATTTATAGTAATAACTAACTAGAAACACTTTATTATAATTATCATCAAAACATATTGTTACTAGAGCCATCGTAAGAGTTAATAGGATAAAAAATAAGATGAATCACGCAGCGACTTTAATGTGTGTACATATATTTTTTTACTGTGGTGTAACTGACGTGTAGATAGCTTGTAGGCGTCGGTAGATAATAATGGTCAGTGTATTGAAATAACAGCTAGCGGACGCACTAAACGCGTTTGGTCCGCTAAGATGAATTCTAAAGATGTGATAGTAACAATTGCTATTTTATTCGCGACAGTAAATTTAGTGAGCTCGCTGAATATATTAGGCATATTTCCTTACCCGGGCAAGAGTCATTTCTTTGTGTATCGTGTGTATTTACATGAGCTAGCCAGAAGAGGACATAGTGTTACAGTTATATCACATTTTCCGGAAGCAAAGCCTATTCAAAATTATCAAGATGTCAGTCTCGCCGGTAGCATTAAAATATTAGAAGATGATTTTCCATTTGATAAGTCGTATATTACATTACTTAATACTGGAATATATTTAGTGACTACAGGAAGAGAAAACTGTAAAGTGATGCTTGAAAATAAGCAAGTACAAGAGCTTATAGCTAAGAAACCCAAATTCGATATTGTTATTGTAGAACAGTTCAACAGTGACTGCGCCTTGGGAGTAGCATACAAATTACAGGCACCCGTTATTGGCATAAACTCGCACATTCTAATGCCTTGGCATTACAGTCGATTTGGTATTCCTCAGAACCCAGCATTTGTGCCGTTTCATTTCTTAGACGGTGGATCAAAACCAACATTATTTCAGAAACTAGAAGTCACAGTTTTCGATTTATATTTTAAGGCATTGTATTATTTTTATGAACAGAGAGGTGATCAGAATACTCTAGCTAAATATTTTGATGATATTCCACCTTTGGAGAGCTTGGCACGTGAAATAAAGCTACTTCTCTTGTATCACAATTTTGTCCTCACCGGATCGAGATTATTCCCAGCTAATGTAATAGAAGTTGGAGGATATCATGTGGCGAAAGCAAAATCTTTACCTGAGGTAAATTCATTGTTCCTTTAAACCACTTTAAGAGCCTGATACGACGAAGATACTGATACGCCTATTATTACGTAAGCCTACCATTAGGTAGTTAATTATATTAAGTGTCCCTCAAATGTTTGTCATGTTGTGGTCATTTGTGAACTTACAGATTGTTTATAACTTGTAACCATAATCATCTATTGAAATAACTAAAATAATATTTTGATTTGATAATAAAATTTAGTAAAGCAGAGTCATTGGAAGAGCTGTAAAATAATAGTCGGAATATAATAAAATTTTTAAGTGTCAAAGATTTAGTTGAGAACTTAGTAATTTATTTATTCAAGCTTAGTATTAATTTTACCTGTTATCTATACTATGGACATTTACCTAATCAAAGATGATAAATGTTATACGGTGATAGGTTATCGTATTCATATAGGTAAGTAGCCGTTCACAACATTATTTTACAGGCCAAGGCCAAAAGGCCAGGATAAAAGCCCTATCAATTCAACCGCACACGGCATACCATCTAAATACTAAATTGAAAATATTTAGCACGAGATGGCTTATTTTTAACGAAATTAATAAAGAAAAATTACAAATCTAAAAACGGCAAGGACCAACTCGGTCCGTAGAAATTAAATAGAAAGAAGAAAAAAAACACTTATTATTTTACCGTTATTAATAGTCATTTTAAAGATAAATTTATTATTGAAGAAAGGACAATATTTTTATAACATAATGATAGTTTAGACCTTTCTTCAATAAAATTACTGAATAAATTGTCTTGATAATAATTACTGTCCAACATTCATTCTTAACTTCCAAGTTCCAACACTTAAATATACTTATGTAATTCGATAAAAATCTGACACATCACTTATATCACAATAAAGTACTTACATCTGGGGGCACGGCAGTGCCCCCGCCAAGTCGAGCGCGAAGCAAACACTGCCGTACCATCCTTTACTGGAACCATTTCGCCGCATTTTCAGGCCCCTATTTGAGAACCTCTGGATAAGACCAGAACGCAGAAATTTTCGTCATCCAGTAAGCTATAATTACATACATAAAATCCAAAATTTCAAGTCTGTAGGTCATTTAGTTCCGAAGTTAAGCGAAAGCAAAGTTTCGCATTTATGACACTCACTCACTCACTCACTCACTCACTCACTCACTCACTCATGATCATCAAAATAGAACTAGTACTTCCCATAAACTCAGAGAGCTGAAATTTGGTACAGAGTTAGGGTTTAATGGCCACATAAAGGGAAAACTATAAAAACTAGGATAATCGATCTGGGGGCACGGCAGTGCCCCTGCCAAGTCGAGCGCGAAGCAAACACTGCCGTACCATTCTTTACTGGAACCATTTCGCCTCATTTTCAGGCCCCTATTTGAGAACCTCTAGATAAGATCAGAACGTCGATCTGGGGGCACGGCAGTGCCCCCGCCAAGTCGAGCGCGAAGCAAACACTGCCGTACCATTCTTTACTGGAACCATTTCGCCGCATTTTCAGGCCCCTATTTGAGAACCTCTAGATAAGACCAGAACGTTGATCGGGGGGCACGGCAGTGCCACCGCCAAGTCGAGCGCGAAGCAAACACTGCCGTACCATTCTTTACTGGAACCATTTCGCCGTATTTTAAGGCCCCTATTTGAGAACCTCTGGATAAGACCAGAACGCAGAAATTTTCGTCATCTACTTCATCACATACTTAAAATCCAAAATGTTTAGTCTATGGGTCATTTAGTTCCGAAGTTAAGCGAAAGCAAAGTATCACATTTATGACACTCACTCACTCACTCAGTCACTCACTCAGTCACTCACTCATGATCATCAGAATAGAACTAGTACTTCCCATAAACTCAGAGAGCTGAAATTTGGTACAGAGTTAGGGTTTAATGGCCACATAAATGGAAAACTATAAAAACTAGGATAATCGAAGATCTGGAGTACCTGGTGACCCTGATTAGAAAACACAAGAGCCCAACCAAACTATTAGAGATCAACATACCGCCTTTACAAAAAATATTCAACTTGGTGGGCCACTTCATTTGATGTCAAAAATCAAATAAAAAATAATCTTCATCCCAGATGAAGAACCCTCAGCTGGACTCATTAGAGATATGGTAATGCCCCCTTCTACTATTGGTACATAAAAAAAATCGACTGTAATTGCAAAAATCCAGCGAAGTGGGACACATCTTATAATTTAATCTAGCCCGTAGCGTCCCACTGCTGGGCGAATGCCTCCCCTTCTGCTTTTAATAATGCATAAATAAAATTAAAGGAAAACTCTGGATAAGACTAGACTAGCTTTTATACTTATACTTACAAGTTTACAAGAAGAAATAGTCGAACAATTAACTTTATTCTACTCGAACATTACACAAATTAAATAAACAAATTACACTAAAATCTAGTAAAATAAATCAATATGCCCACGTTTCTACAAAAAGAAGTGAAATCCCACCAAAAACATTCTGTAAAAAACTAGCCAAGTCTCGATGGAGCTGCTTGTTTATCTCTAAAAAGTAATGAAATCTAGACAAAGTCGTGCCAAGTCTAAGGTTCCTTACTGCGATTTCTTTATTATTATAGTTAATGTTGTGTGACTTGGCCGTTGAAGTGTACACAAGGGTACAAAACCAGGTGCTCCATGACACAATTGCACCAATCTGTCGCCAGAACCACCTACCCATTTACGATGGAAAATTGACACTTGGAAAACAAAATTGACTTGTACCCACTAACGTATAAAGAATGTTCAACGGTCAAGTCACATAACATTAACTATAATAATAAAGAAATCGCAGTAAGGAACCTTAGACTTGGCACGACTTTGTCTAGATTTCATTATTTTTTAGAGATAAACAAGCAGCTCCATCGAGACTTGGCTAGTTTTTTACAGAATGTTTTTGGTGGGATTATATTTATTCTGTGCATAAGGACACAAAACCTAGAAAATAAATATATCTAAATCTAGGTTGAAGTTCTTTTAAATCTATCCGCAAAACGAAAACATAATATTGTAATCAATATCTTATTGAAAGGTCGATGTATCGAACTTCCTTGATGACAACAATTTTTTATGTAGGTACCAACTACAACCTTTAAGCCAATAGCTTCCGTAAAATCCGGTTCAATTTTTATTACGTCCTTTGACTACCCTTAACGTGCGTAATTTGACCTTTAAACTTAAGGCATGTTTCACATTATTCAAATAAGTGTCGAATAGCTTATTCAGAAGTTTTGGCGCTGCTTACTTTTTATTGAGCGACAGAGGCAAAACGTGCAAATAAACTATCAGATAGTTATCAGTAGATTGTAAAACAGGCCCTTAGAAATATAGTTAAACATAAACAATAATATGTCACCGTAATTGTAAAAATCGTTATATTGTAAAATAACTAACGGGATTGTAAAAGTATGTCGAAAGATTAAAAACTATATATTTACAATCTAACGAAAAATAATGTGTAAAAAAATAGACAGCATATTCGCGTCGGAAGTCTATCAACATTTTACAATTTGACTAGTTTTATTTCAATCTAACGGTTTTTACAATTTACGGTGACATATACACAAGTCCCGCAAATACCTTAAACTTTCCTGATTTTAGGATCTACAAAAATTTATGGACGAGGCCGAACATGGTGTTATTTATATCAGCTTTGGATCTGTTATAAAGAGTTCCACTATGCCATCAGACAAGTTGAATGCTGTTATAGAAACTATGAAGAGCCTACCGCAAAGGTTCGTTTGGAAATGGGAAAGCAACACTCTACTACTGGATAAAGATAAACTGTATGTGTCGAGCTGGCTTCCCCAAGTGGATATATTAGGTGAGTATTAACAATCGAAACTAGTCTGTATATTTTTGGTATACTTATTAAACAAGGTAATGGTTACCGAATAAATGGTACAAGCTGTAGCTATTAATGAACCGTGTATACTTATATTTCTACATAACACTTGGCTGTGGTCGTAACCTTATAACCAGTAGACGTAATTGATATCGTATGCAGAACACGATATCCACAATGATTCTAGAATATTATTTTGTGTCTATAGAAATAAATATAATATCGCCATGCAAAATATGTGTAGCAACAACCCACAATACCAGAATCAGCATCAAAATAGCGATATGAAATCTTAATAATTATTGCCTAAGCATTATATTAAATCATTGTCAAAGTAAATATTATTACTTTCTATTAAAAGTAATAATAAAACAGTTAACACAATAATAATATGACTAGCGACCTACTTTAAATTTTAACAAAAAAAACTTAAAAAAGAACATAAATGGCGACAAGTAAATAATAAAATCCTCTAGGTCGTCCCCATTAGTGCCTATTATACGATGGATGGAAAAACTTTAAATGAAAGTTCAAACTTCCAACTATTGGACTATCATTGGATAATAGTTTTAGCGATATAAAAGGGTCACTAGTTAGAACGAGAATCAAACTACAAAACTACAGAATATTATTCATTTACAGCTCATCCAAAAACACTGGCGTTTTTGTCTCACGCTGGAATGGGCGGAACAACTGAATCTCTGCACTATGGTGTGCCAATAGTTGCAATGCCAATGTTCGGTGATCAGCCATCTAACGCTGCAGCTATTGAAGAAAGTGGATTGGGAGTGAGAATTCAAGCAGAGAAACTTTCAAAAGCAAATTTGTTAGCCGCTTTTGAAAAAGTACTAGATCCAATGTAAGAGTTTTATTGAACTACATACTATAATGGTGTCTAGTGGATTGTGGACGAACAGACTGCAGAAGTTTCAGCTGATGAAGACCGACGACTTGCATCATCAAAGCGGGCATAACTGCATTTACTAATAAAAATTTAATTGGATAAGTTGTAGTTGCTAACGAATTAGATTATAATAATAATATCTATAGACGCTTTACACCACGTCAATCTGGCCCCGTGCTAAGTATCCGAAGAATTTGTGTTACGGGTACCAGACAACGGGAAGTATATTTAATACTTTTATACTATACATATATTTAAGATTTTTACTATATTAATTATTAAACACATATTTATAATACATTCATGACCCAGGAACAGAGAAAAACTTTTTGTTCCTTCGGCGGGAGGACCAACACGCTGAACCACTAAGCCACAGAGGTCGTCAAAAATATACCTACTTATTATAATAATTGTTATTATATTTACATCAAGAGAAACTACCCTATATCGATAGCAAAAATTGAAAAAAAGGAAGAGTGGAAAGCTCTATAGACTCTAACAGTTCAAGGCTATGTTATTAACCTATTGTAACTTTAGTTTTAGAGAGAACGTGAAGAAGCTGTCTGCGGCATGGCACGACCGGCCGCTGCCGCCGCTGCAGTCGGCGGTGTTCTGGACGGAGTTCGCAGCACGGCACCACAACATCACGTTCCGCACACCTGCAGCCGATTTATCGCTTTATCAATATTATAATGTGGATGTTATATTAGTTTATGCAGTCGTTATATTAATAGCAGTAACAATACTAAATAAACTATTCTTATTGATGTGCAGTAAAAGATCTTCGAGTTCCGCACGGAAATCAAAACAGTCGAAAAAATCTAAGAAAAATAATTAAATTATTTTAACATACACGTTTTTTTATTGTAGCTCTGTCTGCGTTAATCCATTCAGACAAAATAGAAAGTAGTACCTACGCATAAATAATAGGTAGATATGTTAAAGATACCGTTGTAAAAGTATTGAAAATTTTAAATAATTATGCCAACCTTAAGAATGAATGAGTAAATAATACTAAAACCGGAGAGACGACTTCTAAAACCAGTCGATTTTACATATATGAAGTCGACTTTTAAAGTTAGGGAGCCCACGACTCTAAACGAGCAGAGCGCACCATGGAGACCTAGTAGGTTTTGTAGAATAAGTGATAGGAAGAAAAAATGCTAAAAAATGATTGTATTTTTTTATTTTATTTATAGTGGTGCAATGATTTAGCCAGGGACAACCTTATTAAACTTGCAAAAAGAAAATACCATAAAAAGAGTTATTGTAGGTACATAATTTAGACAGAGTTTAACCATTAAGCTGGGTCCAGAAAATTTTAGAATCTCAATTTAAATTAGGCTAATACAATTTAAGGTCATAAATTAAAATAATTGAGATTCTGAGATAATTTTAATTGAATAATTTAATATTCCCTTTTTTAATCTGATTGGCCTGATTGAAATTTCATTTTTTTCATACCTTAATTACCACTTGTGGCACATCTATACTTTCTGAATCTGCCGCACTAGAGTACCTTCAAAAATCCGCTCTTGGGTTCCCCTACTACAAGTATAAGTTGAAAAACATTGATATGCGGCTACGATTCGAACGCATTCACTCCGCTCTTTAAAATGGACATTAAAAGTATTATTTTATCAGTAGCCATAACGTTTGTTTTAACAAATTATGTGACTTCGTTTAGAATATTAGGGATATTTCCTTACCCGGGTAGAAGTCATTTCCATGTTCATCGTGTGTATTTACAAGAGCTCGCCAGAAGAGGACATAGTGTTACAGTTATATCCCACTTTCCGGAATCACAGGCTTTAAACAACTACCATGACATAAGTTTGGCCGGTAGTGCCGCCAAGGTTCTATCCCCTATTGGGTTGAACGACTTTCCTTTTTTGAAGTTATATCTTACGTTATTATACAGAGCAACACTTTTGATGCATTCAGGAAGAGAAAGTTGTGAAGTGATGTTAGCAAACAGGGAAGTGCAAAAACTTGTAGCTGATAAACCAAAGTTTGACCTCGTCGTCGTGGAACAGTTCAATACTGACTGCCCTTTGGGAGTTGCTTACAAACTACAGGCACCCGTTGTTGGAATAACTTCTCATATACTAATGCCATGGCAATACAGTCGATTCGGAATACCGCAAAATCCATCGTTTGTACCATTTCCATATGCACATGGTGGAACGAAGCCAACACTGCTGCAAAAGATTGAAACAATGTTTTTTAACGCATACTTTAAAGCAATGTATTATTTCTATGAGCAAAGAAGAGACCAGAATACTTTAGCTAAATATTTCGATGATATTCCACCTTTGGAGGATCTAGCGCGGGAAATAAAGTTTCTCCTCTTATATCAAAACTTCGTGCTAACCGGTTCAAGATTACTTCCACCTAATGTTATAGAAGTTGGTGGCTATCATATTCCCGAGGCAAAACCTTTACCAGAGGTAATATGTTTTTTTTTTACCAATAGGTAAATCATCAAACAATTATAAAATTATATATTCTTACTTTTTTTTTTTTTCAGAATTTACTCAAGTTTATGGACGAAGCTGAGCATGGAGTAATTTATGTTAATTTCGGATCTGTTATAAAAAGTTCTACCATGTCTCAGGAAAGCAAAGACGCGATTGTAGGAGCTATGCAAACTCTACCGCAAAGATTCATTTGGAAGTGGGAAAGTGATGACGTGCCTCTGTCTAAAGATAAGCTTTTTGTATTAGACTGGCTCCCGCAGGTTGATATATTAGGTAAGTATAATATTAATAATATTTAGATATATTACATAACTAGCTGATGCCCACAACTTCATTTGCGTGGACCTAATGGAAACAAAAACCTATTTTTACATGGAACGCTAATCCAAGTTACTCCTTATAACATCAGCTATCTTCCAGTGAAAGTCCGGTCTATATCAATTTGGCCGTTTCAGAGATAAGCCGGAATAAACAGACATACTGACAGGCAGACGGACAAACTCAAACTCTCAAACTCAAAATTTTTATTTCCATGTAGGTTATAATATAACACTTATAGAATTGTCCTACATGATGCCTACCACCGGTTCGGAAACTAGCCCGGCGAGAAGAACCGGCGTAAGAAACTCGCACTCGCACGACAGACAAGACAAACAAATATTATTTAATATTTTGATGTAGGTACCTTGTCTATATATTAGTGCAAAGCTGTTAATTTGAAATTACAAACAAACTGCAATCTTTTTTTTTTTGTATAGATATAATTATAGGTTTAGATGAGTAACATAATGAGTAATGACCATCATAAATTGACTACTATAATAATATACTTAATATTAATTAGGTATATTTTCGTTATATTTACTAACTAGCTGATGCCCGCGGCTCTGCTCGCGTAAGTACAGTAACCCGCGGGAACCGTATATGTCCCACGATAGAAAGCTTTCCCGTGGTCTACTTTTTATCTGTGCCAAATTTCATGGTAATCGGTTTAGTAGTTTTTACGAGAAACGGCAAATAAAGTATCCCACGGGAACCGTACATTTCTCAGAGACAAAAAGTAGCCTATGTTCTTTATCAGGCTCTAGACTATATGCGTACCAAATTTCATTTAAATCGGTTTAGTAGTTTGCGCGTGAAAGGCGGACAAACACATTATCCCATTTATAATATTAGTATGGATTACTTTTAAACTTAGTAAGAAAAGTGAATCTAAAAGCATAAAATGTATTGTTACAGCTCACCCAAACACTTTAGCGTTCTTTTCACATTGTGGAATGGGTGGAGCCACCGAAGCTATTCACTTTGGTGTACCAGTGGTAGCGATGCCTATATACGGAGACCAACCTGCTAATGCAGCTGCTATTGAAGAGAGTGGCATGGGAGTACGAGTTCAAGTAGAAGATCTCACAAAGAACAAAATATTATCAGCATTCAAAAAAGTGTTAGACCCAAAGTAAGTAATAAAAACTAACGTGACGTGAATGTTGTATCAGGCATTCCCACGGGAACATTGTACTTTTTCGGGGAAAAAAATTAGCCTATATGTTTTATCCAAAGCCTAAACTACTACCATAACAAATTTCAACGAAATCCGTTCAGTAGTTTTTGCATGAAAGAGTAACAAACATCCATCCATCCTCACAAACTTACATATTTATAATAGTAGTAGGATTAATCCCACTACTATAATAAATGTGAAAGATTGTGAAGATGAATGAATGGATGTTTGTTACTTTATCACGCAAAAACTACTCGACGGATTTTGATTAAAGTCTGTATGGTAGTAGCTTAAGCTCTGGGATTTACACACGCTACTTTTTATCCAAAAAAATACAATGTCACCGTGGGTAAATACGCGGGAGGAGCCACGGGTAAAAGATAGTATTATTATTAATTCAACTTGAAACAGATATCATTTTAAGTAGCATGAACGAAACGACTAAAACAAACACGAACAAAATAGTTGTTACCTTGTAGGAACCCTATTGATAATAAGATAGAGCTAACGAATCTTTGTCCATTGTGTTTGAACATTGTCCAGAAACATGGTAATGGGCTATTTTCTCAAACAACGTTTATTCCAATCACAACAACCATTCCTCCTACATCTTGCAATCATCTACAGTCTACAAACTATAAGGGAGTACTAACTTCCAGTGCGAACCTGAATCATCTGTTGAAAGTGGAGATTGAGCCCTCGTCATAAGCCATTTTAAGCAGATTCCTTTACACATTCTAAATTTTTCAGGTTCAGAGAGAATGTGAAGAAGCTGTCTGCGGCATGGCACGACCGGCCGCTGCCGCCGCTGCAGTCGGCGGTGTTCTGGACGGAGTTCGCGGCACGGCACCACAACCTTACGCTTCGCACACCTGCAGCTGATTTATCCCTCTACCAGTATTACAACCTGGATGTACTAGCAGTGTTCACCTTTGCTATTATATTATTATTTATAATAATAAAATCTCTATCACGACTCTGTAGAAGATTCGCAAAGAAAAATATCAATAATGTCCAAAGAGATATTAAAAATAAAAAGCTGAAGAAAAAATAGCAATCCTAAGGAACATGTTTAAGTTGTTTTATTTTAACCACTCGCGTAGCCATCCTAATAAATAATTGAATAACAGTATCTATCAGTTATACCATTACTCATACATTAGTACTTTAGTAATAAAATTACTATTACATTTTTTGCCATAACTTAGTGTAATTAAGATCACACGTATATGTATTTAAAAGCGGCAATAAACTGTAAAATTATTGCATTATTAGTGCTATGTTTACATTGTGTAAACTTCCTTAATATTTTAAGTATATTTCCTCACACGGGTAGAATTCATTTTAATGTTTATCGTGTATATTTACAAGAATTAGCAAGAAGAGGTCACAACCTAACTGTCATATCATATTTCCTGAAACAAACCTCATGAAGAATTATCACGACATTAGTCTCCCTACTATTTTTGGTACAAGAATGCCAGCTTATAAAGGGTTTCATATACCATTAATAAAGTCACACCTTTCTGTATTCTACAGAGGAATAAATTTGATAAATATAGGACAGAATAGCCGTAAAGTGTCGTTAGTGAACAAGGAAGTGCAGAAACTCATAGAAGAAAGGCAATATTTCAATTTAGTGATAGTGGAACAGTTCAACAGTGACTGCGCTATGAGAGTAGCCATGGCATTACAGACGATTCGGGATTCTGCAGAATCCATCTTTCATGCCTTACATATTGTACTCTCATGGTGGTACAAAATCATCTCTGTTACAAAAGGTAGAAATTACAATCGTAGGTTTATACTTCGAAATCTTGTATTATTTATACGAACAAAGAGGCGATCAAAATGCTCTGGCTCAATATTTAGACGATATTCCACAGTTGGAAAGTTTGGCCCGTGATATAAAATGTATGTTGGTCTATCAAAACTATTTTGACTGGATCAAGATTGTTTCCACAAAATGTAACTGAAGTTGGGAGCTATCATGTTGCCAAAGCTAAGCAACTAACTGAGGTATGTTAATTACTATATAATAGTTACTAATAAGTACATGAAATTGCCTAAAGCTTAATTTAATAGATAGGTACTTTAGCATTGTAGCGGATGACCGTGACTGGAATATATCGAAGCCATAATTAATAATTAGGCTGTGGGAATATGGTGGCAAGCCCCAAAGGGAGTGCCCGAGCGAGATGATATGCTCGGTCAGGTCAAAGCCCACTTGTATGCGTTTCAGATGTTGTATATATGTTACAGCCAAAGTAATAAATCCGGATATTATATATACTATCCAGCCATTATTAATAATGTCTACTCAATTTAGACAAAGTGATAAATGACACAGAATTAATCACATTGACTGGCAATTTTATATAATATCTTCGAAGAATTGGATAAAGTAATAAAAAAGTAAGGTACAGGTAAAGATTATAAAATTATATTTCAATCTGCATTTATATAATAATAATTATAATGTTTATCATAATAATATTGTCATACATACAATTTTATTGTGGTCTATACAAAAGTAATTTAACTTTATGAAGTATTTTTTTTAATAATAATTTTACCCTTTTTAGTGATATTTGTTAAATTATTAACTAATGTTTTAAATAAACAATCGAATATATAATTATTGAATACGCGTCAAGCTTCCATTAGGTATTGTAAATAAGATTAAGTAAGTTAAATAGTTACATAGTGGCATATTATGCTTGGTTCTTTGAACAATCCCGAAATTTTCAAACGCGTGTCTTTAAAGACTGAGGAGTTCTGATCAAAGCTTTTGTGATCATCAGGTCACCACTTTAGTGAAAACGGGACCAACCTCGGATTATAGCCTTAAAGGTACGCGCACATTATGCCGGGGCGGAGCGTAAAAATCCGCTCAAATCGCTTTCATACAATTTGTATGAAGTATCGCACACTGTGTCGGGCCGCAGCGGCTCGCATTATTGCGAGGCGGATTTACGTCCATGCGATGCGGCCCGCCCCGCCCCGCTGCGCCCCGTCAACAGTGTGCTATAGCAAGCGGATTTGTTTTATGTAGATCCTTCTTTATTATTTCAAGTAATTGAAAATATCGATTAGGAATCATCTGAAAATATCCCCAAAACAAAAAGGTATTCGCCAAATACCTTTCTCTTGGAATAAATGGATGTACCTATATTTTACATTTTCTTTTTTTTTTTACGAACTTCTTGTCTATGTTGTTCATTATCTTCTTCTTCTAACCGCAGTAAAAAAAAAGAAAGTTCGTCGGAGCTATCCATAACGTTAGTTGCACACAAATTCTGGCAGTAGGTACACTGTACTCAAAATCTGTCAATGCGCTGCGACCCGGCCCATCACCAGTGTGCTAAGTTAGCATTTTGCGCTGCGCGGCGCTCCGCCCCGGCACGCTGCGGCCCGGCATAATGTGCGCGTACCTTTAATAAACGAAACTTTTATAGCCGGCCGAAATTCACCTCTCTTCCCATTGTAAACTTCCGTTCTGTTATAAAGTTTGCGGAACCAGAAACGGAAACGAAAGTGAAAAGACATGCAGAACTTTCGCTGAAGAAGCGGAAGCAGAAGCAGAGTTCTGTTGCATCACTAAGTTGAATCGTGTTTATTACTTTAGCTAACTTTGGCCCGCTATTATGAATAATATCTGGACAAAGTGATTAATTTATCACATTATCTAGACAATATAGTTATTATATATAATGACCAGTCATTATGTATAATAGCTAATTAATCACAATGACTGTAACATATATAGCAACGATCTTGGAAAACTTCGATAACGCGATTCACAGGACTCAGGCAGGATACGTTAGTATATTCTTTGATTCAGGATTGAGGCGCTAATTAGTCCGCTAAAAGGCTATAACTATCTATTATTTAAATATTTACCATTATTTCCATTGACGATATTCCTCTTCGAATTCGAATTATATTTATGAGACTTTTCTGTGCAATGAATAATGAAACTCTCTTGATTTCACAAAATTTTGAAAATCCATCGCGCTACACCTATCAAAGCAACTTACCTGCTTTGCAGTACGGTGTTTAATCTATTTTCATTTTCATTAAAGGTAGTCATTAAATAGCCAATAAAATGTATTTTATTGAACGCGAAGTTATATTGATAGTAATCTAAACTAATACGTGATTGACGTAGGCAGGTGAGAGGGAACTTTTAAAATTTAGATTAAATATAAAAAAAAAATATCGCATGTACAAGGAAAGGATTAGAATTTTGTCAAGAATCAAGATGCTTGTATTTTCAACTACCTATTGATAAAAGTACGTGGGTAACACTGAAAATGTTTAGAACTGGCCAGTTAGAAATATTGCTAATGAAAACTTTTTTGAATTTCAATTTTAGAACTCTTTGGTAACCTAATGTAGTATATTGCATTCATTTGTCATTTATTTTTGTGAATTGGCGGCAAATCTAAAACTCTTGTTGGAAAAAGCGCGGGAACTTAAAAAAGGCGGTCGCGGTATTTCTTTAAAAAATTTTAAAATTAATTTTTGTATGTAAATAGTTAATTAAATAGTTTAGTTGTAGTTATATTTTTCCTTTTTCTCAGTGTATATAATTTTTATTTCGGTAAGTTTAGTTTTTAATCTATACTAATATTATAAAGCTGAAGAGTTTGTTTGTTTGTTTGTTTGTTTGTTTGAACGCGCTAATCTCAGGAACTACTGGTACGAATTGAAAAATTCTTTTTGTGTTGGATAGTCCACTTATCGAGGAAGGCTTTAGGCTATATAGCATCATGCTAAACTCAATACGAGCGGAGTACCAATCAAGAATGTTACAAAATCGGGGGTCTTTTTTTCCTTTTGAGAGCTTTCGCTACGTACGCTGCGGAAACGATTAAAGTTTCGCTAAAATGATGTATGGCAGAATTGTTCCCCTTTAAAAGTTCTAAAAAAAGTCCGCGACAGCATATGTCTATCTTTTAAGGTTGGCTCACTATAACCTTTTTATACTTACCAAATTTGTTCTAAAAGTAAGCATTATTTGTGAAGGTGTTTTCATAAAGATTATATTAATCCTTATCCAAGTAAATACGTTATTCATTACAAGCATTTAATCTAGAAGAAATTTGCCGTTTACATCATTTGATTTCAATGAGTATTTTAGAAGATATCGCAGTAATAAAATAATCATGCGCGCTATAGTAAGGCGCGCGGAGCGGGCGGGCAGTCGTGAGGTGGAAGCGCTTCTTCTACGTAAATGAAGTCGCGGGTAAATTTTAGCGATATCCCAAAGTAACTTTTCCACGCGGACGAAGTCGCGGGGAAAAGCTAGTTGTACTTATATAGAAGACCATGGAGGAGCTAGACCCGGGGGGACCTGGTCCCCCCGTTGGTCATTATGTTACTATATCTAATGACTCGAGCATGGACACAGATGCCTCATGCACAATTACTAGTCGCAAACGTCCAGCACTTCCTAGGAAACGTTGTAAGAAATGCCAGAAAAAAATTAAAAGGGACCCAAAAAAGGCTAAACCAGATATTAACTGTATGTGTCTTAGCGATACCGAAAACAATGTTGTCGTTAAACAGGATATAATAGCGGAAACACAACAATTATCTAACGCTAGCGAAAAAAACCAAGGCTTAGATTTACGGGTTGGTAGAATACTGTACAAAGATACAGATTCTTCTCCTTACATTATCCACGTTCAAAAGGTAATAAAATCACCTAATGAGAACATCAATTTTCACCCTATAGTTTTCGGCCACTATTTAAAGAAAAACAATATTCAGAATCTTGTTAATGGTAGCATTAAAAGAATAGGTAGAAACAGGTTATCAATAGCTTTTTCTGTATATAGCGACGCTAACAATTTTATAAATAATCCACAATTTAACTCGGATCAATTCAAATCTTTCATCCCATCCTTCCAAGTGAGCAGAATAGGATTAGTAAGAGGTATACCAGCTGACTGGTCTGATGATGACATAATTAATAACATTACTGTACCATTTGGTTGTGGGGAGATTTTAAAAATTAGGAGACTAAAGAAAAAAATAATTGTAAATGGAACAGCACAGTTTAATAATACAGAGTCTGTAGTGATAACATTTGACGGTCAAACACTGCCAAAGAGAGTGTACATGTGTTACAATGCGCTTCCTGTAGATTTATATATATTTCCTACCATACAATGTTATAACTGCTGTAGATATGGACATGTAAAAAATCAATGTCGATCCACTCCTAGATGTTTTAGGTGTGGCCAGGGGCATGCCGGAGATAGTTGTTCAGTTGAGGAGGAGTCAATTTTCTGTTGTATCTGCCAAGGTTCACACATAGCAACTGACAAAAAGTGCCCAGAATTTCAACGCCAAAAATCCATTAAAGAGTCAATGGCCAATAATTGTCTGTCTTATTCAGAAGCTTCTAAACTTCACCCCACTATTTCCAAATTGTATTCAGACGTTTTAATGTCTTCAAATTTTTCGTCATCACCTGTAAATATGCAAAAATCAAATTTTTTTAACAATAATAATATTAAAAATAGTGTTAACTCAGTACAAAGGTCATACAAGAAAACTGTGTTTAAACAACCTAAATCTCCACGGAGACAAGAGAATGGATATGATAGACAAGCTCATAGTAATTTAATAAAAGATTATAATCCTCCAATAGGTAATAATGGGTCAGCTTATCCAGTACCTAATCTTGATGTTAGTTCTATTCAAGAAACAATTTTAGCGTTAAATAATTTGATAGCAACATTATCTAGTTTATCACCGTCCAACGTAGCCTTATATAATAATGAATCTAATATAAAAACCTCATCCAATAATGGACAACATAATCCAATGGAATTGCCGCAGTGTAATAAGTAAAAAACATGAAATTATATACCTAATTAATAAATTTAAACCTACTATTCTTGCCTTACAAGAGACATGGCTTAAGCCGGAATCTCTTTTTAGAATTTCAGGTTATACATGTCTTAGGGAAGATAGATCTGATGGGTATGGTGGTACAGCCTTGCTCATCAAACATCATCAATCATTTCATCATTTTCCTCTTCCTTCTCATCATTCTGATTTTTCAATCATAGCTGCATCTGTAAATAATATTTGTTTTGTTTCACTGTATATACCTCATCCTTCATATAGTATTTTCTCTGAAATTAAAGTTATTATTAGTCAATTACCTCAACCAATGGTAATACTAGGCGATTTCAACGCACAGCATCAGTCATGGGGAAGTTACAAAGACAATCAATGGGGTTATGAATTATTAGACTTAATAGATTATCACAAATTGTGCATTCTGAATTCTGGTCATCCTACACGTCGCACCGCTCCTCATGAAGGTTGTAGTGCACCAGACATATCAATATGTTCACCAAATCTCTCACCTATTTTTCACTGGTATGCTTTAGAGTCAAGTTATGGAAGCGATCATTTTCCTATTATCTTATCATTTCCAGGGAAAAATAGAAATGGATTACATAATCAATTGCCATCGATGAAATATCGCCTTAACAATAATTCAGATTGGGATAATTTTAAAAATTCACTTACAAATCAACTGTCATTTCTTCCCAATATAACATCTGAAAACCCATCTGTATGTGCAGATGCATTAGCTTCTATATTTATAAAAGCAGCTGATGAAACTTTTCCAAAAAAAATATATTCCTCTCATACTCCATCTCCACCTTGGTGGGATCAAGAATGCACAGTTGCTATAAGGACTAGAAAGAAATGTGAACGACAATATAATACAAATCCAAATATAGCCAATTACCAACTATATCTTGATTGCGTTAAAGATACCAAGAAATTATTTAGGAGAAAAAAATTATTAAGTTGGAGAAATTTCTGTTTATCTTTAAGTCCGGATGTCCACCCTACTGTAGTGTGGAAGAACATTAGACGATATAGATCTGCATTTAAAGCTCCTTTCCATCCTATACCTGACTCTTTGGCCTGCAAATTTCTTGATAATTTAGCTCCACCCACAATTTCCCATAAACCCCCTTCTTCAGTACAAAATGTTAGCTTTCAAGACTTAAATTCGCTTTTTACTATAGAAGAATTAAAAGGGGTAGTAGCAAACTTAAAAGATTCTTCACCCGGACTAGATAGCATTCCATATTCTTTCTTTCAACATGCTAATGATGATATTTTGATGTACTACCTTAGCATAATTAACCAAATTTTAATAACAGGTAATATACCTAGTTCATGGAGATTACAAAAAGTTATTCCTATATTAAAACCCAACAAGCCCCCATCTTTAGTTTCATCTTATCGTCCAATAATATTATCTTCCGTATTAATAAAAATTGCTGAACATTTAGCTAAAAACAGGTTGGAATGGTTTGTTGAAAAACATAACCTCCTATCAAATACACAATTTGGGTTTCGCAAAGGCAGAGGGACCATAGACAACATTGCCATATTAACCACAGATATACGAATAGCTTTTACAGAAAATAAATCTATTGTTGCTTCTTTTTTGGACATAAATTCTGCATATGATAATGTTATTATAAGTATTTTAGAAGAAAAGTTAATTCATTTAGGAGTGCCGTTAATTTTAGTAAATTTTATTATTAATATATTATTAGAAAGAATTATAGTTTTACTTTTAGACAAATCTACGGAAACTAGAGTTATTCGAAGAGGCATACCTCAGGGATCTGTTTTAAGTCCCCTGCTTTACGATATATACACAGCTGATTTAGAAAAATGTTTAGACTTAAATTTGATAAATATATTACAATACGCCGATGACCTGGTCCTTTATATAAGTAATAATTCTATAAATAACGCATGTAGAGATCTGACCAATTCATTAGAAAAATTAAAATCTTGGATGGACAAGAATGGCTTGGATCTGTCGGTCAATAAAAGCACCATCGTTTTATTTACCAGAATGCGTATGCCTTCTCCTGTTCGAGTTTTTTATGATGGAATACTTATTCCTGCAAAAGAGAACGTGAAATTTTTAGGGCTATATTTGGATTCAAAATTAAATGGCAATGCTCACAACGATTACGTTTCTTCAAAATGTGAGCGACTTTTAAACATGATAAGAAGTCTATCTGGCGTTTGGTGGGGATCACACCCATTTACAATGAAATTAATTTATAATGCCATTATAAGAAGTGTAATAGATTATGGGACTTTTCTTTTAGATCCGTGTAACTTAAGTGGTTTACAGAAGTTAGATAAAATACAAGCTAAAGCTTTGCGTATAATTTGCGGAGCAATGAGATCATCTCCGATAAATGCACTTCAGCTGGAATGTTGTGAACCACCTCTTCTACTCCGTCGACAATATTTGGCAGATAAATTTTTTGTTCGCTGTTACCAATCCCAAAATCATCCGTTAATTCCAAAACTTAAAATTTTATTTCATCTTTGTTATAGTAACAATAAATATTGGCACCATAAATCTAATCCCTCTCTTATAACTAGTTACCGTAAATTCTTAACACTAGATGCTCCCATTTTCCGTTCTCCATCTTTCCCACTATTTGATTCCTCTTATGAAGCGTTAACACTTGTACCAGATATTCGATATGACATTGGCGTAAAGAAAACTGATAAGCATTTTGCAAATAATATATTTAAATATATTACAAATAATAATTGGGTGGGATGGCACCATATATATACAGATGCGTCTAAGAACACTACAGACAGTTGTGTGGGAGTAGGCATCTTCCACTTACAATATAATATTGTGCAAAAAGTGAAATTTCCTCCTGAAACATCCGTGTTTACGGGAGAATGTTATGGCCTTTTTAAGGCTGTTGAGTATATTCTACTCGGTAGGCTTGAGAAGGCATTAATATTTTCAGATTCTTTAAGCGCTCTACAATCTCTTAGTAAATTTCCGTTCAAATCTAAAAATTGTTTCCCAGTCACTATTCAGGTCAGAAATCTTCTGTATAAATGTAAATTAAAGGGTTGTTCTGTAACATTTATTTGGATCCCTAGCCATTGTGGCATTGTTGGCAATGAGTTGGCCGACAAATTGGCGAAGGATGCAGTTTTCAGTGGCGATGTGTTCCCCTATAATAATTTCGCGCATGATTTGGCTGCTCTTGCCCGGAGCTCGCTTCTGAAATCATGGAATGAGTCATGGACCTTGAGCAGTCAAACTAAAGGATTACAGTATCGAAAAATTCAACCAGTGATTCCAACTAAGCCTTGGTTTTCAAAAATTTTACTTTCCAAAAACGTAACAACTTCATTAATTAGAATGAGACTGGGTCATCTGTGCATTCCAACGCATCTTATGAGAATTGGAATACGAAGCGACGTTTTATGCGATTGTGGAGAAGTTGGCGATTTAGACCACATTATTTTGTCTTGCCCCCTCCATGATCATTCCCATCTATATCATAACCTATCATTAATTCCTATTCCATTTCCTACTTCTGTAAATATTCTACTTAGCTCAAATAATAAATTTGTATATAATTGTTTATCGAATTACTTAACTATAAATAATATCCATATTTAATTTTTCCTTTCCTCCTACATTTTAAGATGTATATAATAATTAATTTTATTTTATGTAGAATTTTATTTCTTATCAAACTATTCTAATTAACTTTTTTCCAAATTCCGTACATTTATATCTTTTAAATCCTTCCGCCGATTCCTAACCTTTTTACTTGTCTGTGGCACAACATACGCATCCCTTGTGTCAAGCTGCCAAAAAGGAAGAAAAAAAAAAAAAAAAAAAAACTCTTGTTACACGTGAAAATGAACCTAACGCGAGAAATTTTTCGGTCAATGATTTATTATGACTTTCGTTGTGGGCTTACTCAACAACAAAGCTATGATAGGCTGCGACTAGCATTTCTTAATGAAGCCACATCTCGTGCCACTATTTACAATAATTGGTTTAACGAGTTTAAGCATAGAGCAATCTTAATGATGATCCGCGTGAGGGACGTCCTTTAACAGTGACTACTGAAGACAACATCAGTGCTGTGCGACGCATGATAGAGGAACATAAGAGAGTGACCTATCAGCAGATATGGGCAAACCTAGGCGTTGGTATGAGTCAAGTTCAAAAAATATTACACGAACATTTAGGCGTCAGGAAGCTTTGTACCAAATGGATTCCCCATACTTTAACCGACGACCAGAAACACATTCGCATGGTCTGGTATCGTCAAATAATCGATAAGTTCAACGGCGGTGACTCAAATGCTGTACCTATTTGACATCGTCACAGGTGATGAAAGCTGGATATATTGCTACGATCCCGAAACCAAAAGACAATCAGCTCAGTAGCTGTTTCCTTTCGAAGATCGGCCAACTAAGGTAAAGAAAGGAAGAAGTCAAGTAAAAAAGATGATCGCCTCATTCTTTGGTCGGTAAGGTCATTTCGCGACAGTTGTGCTAGAAGATGGAAGGACAGTTACTGCAGACTAGTATGTCAATCGCTGTCTGCCTGTTGTCTTGGAAAAAAATCGACTGCAGAGCCCTCGAAGCAGGATCCTCCTTTACCATGACAATGCTTCAGCGCACTCCGCAAAACGGACTGTTGAATATTTGATTATGGCAGATGGCGAGATAATGTCATCCGCCATACAGTCCTTACCTGGCGTCCTGCGACTTTCATTTATTCCCAAGAACTAAAGATAAAATTCGAGGTTTCACTTTACGAGCCCTGAAGATGCGGTGAAAGCGTACGAAAATGCCATAGAAGAGACCCCTAAGGAAGAATGGGCCCACTGCTTTTCTCAGTGGTTCCATCGAATGTGACGATATGTAGAGTGGAACGGATTACTTTAAAAAACAATAAAAATATTGGCAACTTTCTACATTAAGCCGTTTTTCATTTTCTAAACATTTTCAGTGTTACCTAGGTAGTATCATGGACCAATAAAACTAGTAATATTATGTACCCACTACCCAGTACCCATATTACAAATCTAGTTATATTAAACTTGGAGTAGATACAATTATTTTTTAGGTTCTACAGCACTTTATAGAAGACACTGATAATGGAGTAATATAGGTACATTCGTTTTGCTACCGGCAGGGCCGGATTTAATATTAGTGCCGCCCTGGGCACTGAAGGAAATGCCGCCCGATCAGTGAATTTTACTTAAAATTGTAGTTTTTGTCTTATTTCTTACGAATTCGTCAATACATCTGCAATCAACTATAGTTATTCTAACGTATGATTGATTTTATAATATATTTAACATAGGTACTTCAATAATATAAAAAATATTTGTTTTTTTTTCTAAGAATTAATAACCTAACCAAGAGCATGTCATGACATGTCTAAGGAGGGTTCCGTAACTATAAACGCGTAATATGCTTTTTTTTAATTACTCCAAAAGTTACTGTCCGATTTAGTTCAAAATAATTTTCCTAAAGAGTTTTTAGCATGATCTATCAGCATGGAAATTTGCAAGTTTCTATCTCCTATAGTTTAAAAATGCTAGGGGGGGGGACCAACTTACGAACTACTTTGGAGGCCGATTACTCGAAAATGGTCAACTTTATAAAAAAGTAACGTATGAAACATTGCCTTTATTTTAAAAGACCTATTCTATGATACCCCACACGATGGGGTAGAGTGAAAAAATATTTTTCATCCCCACTTCACATGTATGGAGAGCCACCCCTAAAATATAAATTTTTTTTTTTTATGATCCCGAAACCGTGATCTATACACAATCTATAACTGCACCAAATTTCATCAATTTATATTCATAATTACAGGAGCTAGAGGCGCGGACAGACAGACAGACAGACAGACAGACAGACAGACAGACGGACAGAGCGAAACTATAAGGGTTCCTTAAGTATTACGGAACCCTAAAAAGGACCATGCAAAAATTGTATGCGCAGTGTCAATCAACATCCATCAACAGATTTCAAACCTATCTCAGTTAATAGCTCTTACCACGCTGATAATAATTATTTAGTGTGTCGACTATCATCAGTTACCGTTATAAGAATTAATTATTATTATATTGTGCAATGTTGATAATTGTAAAAAAATAATGTAGTGTTCTAGAAATTATTTCTTTCACTTGCCAAATTTTGTCGCACTACAAAATTTGCCGCCCTGGGCACTAGCCCCGAATGCCCCCAGTGTAAATCCACCACTGGCTACCGGCATAAATAGCAAGTCTCAATTCCAAGCAAATAGAAGTTATTTTAGAAGTTACGGAAAGTCTTCCACGGAAATTAATTTGGAAATTGGAAAATACAGGCATTTTACAGAATAAAACAAAACTTTACCACTATAATTGGTTACCTCAAGTAGATATTCTAGGTGTATGGGACTGTATTTTTCCACTAGGTTTTCACCGCCGGCTCTGATCAGACTCGAAGATAGCAAGGTTACACCGATTCGGGCAGAGCTGGGGCGTATAAAAAATAACACTGATTTGAGGAGAACATTTAGCACGATAAGTCGTTAGCTTACCTGGCTCAGGGCAATGCCGTATAGGGAGCACAAATGTACTCTTCTAACTTTCATATTAGCTATCTCTCTCTTATTTCTCTATACGGCTATTTTTCCATAATTTTCCCTAATTTCCCTTTATTTCCCCTGAGCCAGGATAAGTGAAACGCATAACGTGAAATTCTTTATTTACCATAAAACAATACATAATCACACAGTTTACATAGATACTTAGCAACACATAAGTTAAAATTACAAGTTTATGAAAACCATATATTTTTCACCATTATAATCTAATTTTCTCTAAAACCATTTACATTTCTATTTACCTAAACGTTATTTACTTTAGCCACTAATTTTTCCTATGTACAACACTAATTTTCCAAGTGAAATAAGCTACGGTTAAGAAATTATAACGAAAATAAACTCGTGACTTTAAAACAATTATTTACCACTATTTTAATGAATTTAAAACTTATATACAACACTTATATTCACTATTTTCACTCTTAAGAGTTTATGTACTATTTACTCACAGTTTTTAGAAACGTTTTAAAGCACTGATAAGCGTTCATTGTCTTTAAATTCACTTTTGTTGAGGCGAGGCCGCTGTCCTTAACACTAGGTGAGAAAGGTTTTATTGCTTTTATAATGGGACGTATTATACAACCATGGCGAAAGCCACAGCAATAGGGTTGTGTCCTAAAGTCGAATATCACATTCATACCAATTAAATTTTAAAATTGTTGAATAGCGATACATAAATATAAAAGAAAAAGTTATTTAGGTTGACGCGATAAATAATTATAAGCAAATAAAAAGTATTGCCCATCTCTTTCTCGCAAAACGATTTGTGACGTCACGCCTCGCCACCGCCATACATTGCATAAAGACAATTGTATGGCGGTGGCGAGGCGTGACGTCACAGGCCGATATGTCGCTCTCTTTCTTATTGTAAATTTAAATTGTTTGTATCTTCGTTAATTTTTAAGATTTATAAAATTGGGTTTTAAATTGTTTACTATCATGTTGTCTAGCATTGAATAGACGAAAAATATTTTTTTTGTCAACTAGCCTATTGGTTTTGTGAGTTGACAATTGGTAATTATAATAATTGATTTTGTGAAATTAGTGCTCACTTGGCAATCGAGTGGTCTTATATTTGTAGGTCGTCCAAAAATAGTAGCCTTCTTTTGTCATGCCGGAATGGCAGGTACGACAGAAGCCATACATTTTCGAGTACCTGTGGTGGCCATGCCGTTTTTCGCCGATCAAGCTTCAAATGTTGCTGCGAATGAAGAATGTGGCCTTAACGTTAGAGTATATTCAGAAAACCATAGAAAAGAAAATTTAGTTTTGCAACCAGGGTAAGTATAAAGTAATAGAATACTTCCACGAAGAGTATCCTAAACAGCATTTTGTAACCGTACCTACATTTCCGACAGACAATATTGACGACAAATAACTGTGGAGATAAGGTGGACATAGTCTCTCACTCTCTTTACTCTGCAGGTCTAAAAAGGCCGTTTTGGCAATTCATTTTCAATTCTTGTTGTGAATTACTGTATGAAAGATGACAGCAATCGTAAAATGGCCACTTGAATTGCAATTCATAATATCATTTGGATACAATTCATATGCAGATTTTGGCTGAAATGCATTCATTTGACAGATTTACAAGCAGAATTACTTTAGTGTCAAATAGCAATATTGCGATGATATTGCGCAAGTGGCCTTTTTAGACCCGCAGAGCGCGATACACCACGTCCTATGCCTATAATTTGTGATACTGACGTAAAAAGAGACGAATGGACGAATGGACCGATTTCGATGCGGTTTCCAGATTCAGAGAGAACGTGAAAGTCTGCGGCATGGCAAGACCGGCCGCTGCCGCCGCTGCTGCCGCTGCAGTCAGCGGTGTACTGGACGGAGTTTGCTGCGCGGCACCAGTGGCGTAGGGTTCCTATAACTCCATTCCTATCGGCTTCCCTTGTCACTTACCTTTTGCAAACCTTCATAGAAATCCCTACCTATTATACAGGCTCCGGCTTACCTATGAAGGAGAAGCAGCCTTCGCCACTGCGCGGCACCACAACCTCACGCTCCGCACGCCTGCAGCCGATTTATCCCTCTATCAGTATTACAACTTATAATATGTTATATTCGTAATTCGTATACATTACTATAATCGTTTCAATTATTTTTGTAATAGATCGTACAAAACGCATTGCTAAAATTATAGGTGTACCAGAATCTCATGGCAAATAGGGAAATAAAATTTTGTAGTGTGCAATACTGGGGAAATTGGATTAAACGATCTTGATACTGGTTAGTATTTAATTATGTCTTTAGTATTATTGAACATGAATTATAATAAGACTGTATGAAGAATGTTCGGTGTATAATATAGAAAACTAGCTTTTGCCCGCGGCTTCGCCCGCGTGGAATAGTGTTCTTGGAGAAAAAACTACGTCGGCGAATAATTCTCTACCTACTTACAGCAATATACTACTGATACAATATTGAAAATGTTTTTAGGTTTGCCCAATGCAAATTGTTAAAAATGGGACCCTATTACCTCGACACGACATGCGTGACCACTTGATAATATACTTACATAATATTATATTTATCGCACTTGAATATAAGTTTTACCATAATGTTATAATATCTTAAAGACTAAATACTTAAAGACTATTATTTTAAAAACAAATCCGTTGCGTAGATTTAAAGATCTAAGCATACAATATACTATACCTACATAGGGACAGACAGATAAAGCGACTTGTTTTATACTATGTACTATGTAATATGTAATAAGTAAAGTTATTTGACCAACAAAACTGACAAACCACCTCTGGATATTCCATAAGAATTAAGAACTGCAGTTACTATTATACGTATTCTGTGCTGCAGTTCAAAATATTCGTGAACCTCTTTATACTGTATACGTCCCGCGTTTTCGATAGCGCGATGTAGAAACGCGAGCGCCCGCGCCGCGCAGCAACACTGTATCCCTGCATTTTAAATCTGTAATATCTTCGAAAATATTCATTTAAATTACATGCCGTAAAGGGCAGTATTGATCTATCTTAAATGCACAATGTATTTAAGGTACTTGATTGGATAAGGATTAATACTGTATTGCTTAAAATCGCTTTGTAAATAAGTTATTAAATTAAAATCAAAGTAAAGGATAAAAAAAATGGTTATTGTGGGTTATCCCTAAGAGATAGACATATGCCATCGCTAATTTTTTCGTAGGCTTTTTTAAGATGAATAATAAAACTGTAGGACATAATTTTGATATATCTCGTAGTGTTCAGCCAGCATTTTCAAAATAAGCGCAAAATATGTGATTTTTTAGGACTTTAGAAACCTCTAAAATTATCTGTGTACCTCTACTATGTTATGCATGTTATATACCTAAAAACCTTCTCGTTAAATCACTTTATCTATTAAAAAAAAACGGCATCAAAATCCGTTGCGTAGTTTTAAAGATTTAAGCATACATAGGGACAGACAAAAAAGGGACTTTGTTTTATACTATGTAATGATAATGATATTTCATGAAAAATAAATCAATCGTGAATTAGTTTATATACTTATTTATTACGAATAACATACAATTAAATTGGCAACAGTTTATTTAATGCTGGAATTTCCTTCCGAACTGTATAGAACTCGTTTACTTTATTCCTAATCAACTATAAATCGAAACTGTCTTATGTTGATTTCCTTTTTTAACCCCCGACGCAAAAAGAGGGGTGTTATAAGTTTGACGTGTCTGTCTGTCTGTCTGTCTGTCTGTCTGTCGGTCTGTCTGTCTGTCTGTGGGTGTGTCTGTCTGTGGGTGTGTCTGTCTGTCTGTCTGTGGCATCATAGCTCCCGAACGGATGAAGCGATTTCAATTTAGTTTCTTTTGTATTAAAGGTGACTTACATGCGAGTGTTCTTAGACATGTTTGATGAAAATCGGTTGAGCCGTTTAAAAGTTGTAGGGGGTGAAAGTTGGGAAGAAAATCCGAATGTGCAAATATACTCGAGTAAGGTCTCAAATGAAAGGGCACTGAAAGAGAATATTGATGACTTAATCGACAGTGTTCGTAGCTTCGTTTGAAGAGAAAATTGGTGGTGGGAAGATCAGCCGTTTGAAGATGATCAGCTCTTTCTAGTTGATGAGAGGATCTGACTAACTTTCCAATGTCCGATCGATTCAAAATTTAGTACTGTGTTACTTCAACGATATTCAAAGAACATGCTAATGTAACCATGACCTGATCAGCCGTTTGAAGATGATCAGCTCTTTTCTAGTTGATGAGGGGATCTGACTAACTTTCTTATGTCCGATCGATTCGAAATTTGGTACCGTGTTACTTCAACGATATTTAAAGAACATGGTAAGGTAACCATGACCTGATTAGCCGTTTGAAGATCATCTTTTCTTTATTAGTTGATGAGGGGATCTGACTATCGTCCACATGTCCTATCGATTCGAAATTTGGTACCATGTTACTTCAATGATGTTGAAAGTATGTATATGGTAAGGTAATCATTATTTATACCTACTTTAAAAAGGATAAAATAAAAGTAAAATTAAAAATTTTAAAAACCCCCCGACACAAAAAATAAACTCTAAAAAATAATAAATAATATTTTAAACCTATTATAATTATATTATCACATATAATATTATGTAAGTTGAAATAATTTTATTTTTCAATCGTCGTCTCGTCGGGGGACCGCTATGTGAAAAAAACACGTGTAGTCGCAAAATGAACAAAAGAATTTACTCCGAAAAAAAATTTGCTCATACCTACTTAAATGTAATTCGTAATAATTAATTAGCTGTTGTTGTAAAAATATTTATAAACTTTAGCGGTCCCCCGACGAGGCGACGATTGGAAAATAAAAATATTTCAACTTACATAATATTATATGTGATAATATAATTATAATAGGTTTAAAATATTATTTATTATTTTTTAGAGTTTATTTTTTGTGTCGGGGGGTTTTTAAAATTTTTAATTTCTCCTCACCTCCTTTTACCAGGCATGTAAAACAAACCATCATTCAATGTGCCATCAGCTACGATTCACCGTATAGTAATACTGGAAATACCTTTAAAGAAGTCACAATAATTACCTAAGAAAATATATAAAAAAACTAAAAGTATCAAAACAACTCACTCTAACTTACCGGTCAACTCTACCACGAGCTTTAAATTATAAGATTGAGTTCGATTTACACCATATTCTTTCTGTATTTTACTATAGACATAGAAAACAATATTTCTCGCTTGAGATCGAATTGCCTTTTTGGATATTTTCACAAAAACAACGAATTCCAAGAACATAATCACAAAATTTTAGCAGCGGTTGACAGATCACGTACTTTGATTTGACGGGTCATACTTGACATTGCCATATGAAAATCACATTTTTTATTTTTTTTAAAATGCCATCAGATTCTGGTAGACCTATAGTAGCGTTATAAACACAAACTCTGAAATTAAAAAGTTAAATTACCATAAAACGGCATTTAAATTTATTCTTATCCAAGGTAAGTTATGTAGGTACGGAATAATTATTGAATGCCGCTTAATATCTCCTAAACTATGCACTCGATTTTTATGAAATTCAAAACGTTAGCAAGTGCTGCTAATTAGATACTTCTCCGCGACAAAAATTCAGAGAGCTAGCTTTATTATAAACGAAAATATGGGGGCCCGAAAAATTCGCGAAATGCTTCGAGAAAAGATAGTTACTTGGCTATGACGCGGTCGCGCGCAGAAAGGTACTGGTGGTATCAAATGCAAAATCTTTAAAAATAACCATAAATCATAACCATAGAATCTATCATTAAACTAAAACGTCATTACATGGCAGCGAAATGTTGTCAAAAACAGCAGAAAATATGGCTACGATAATCTAAATTCTTACAATACAATAAATGGGAAACCATACAGCAACACCGTGAAACATCACGTAAAAAGCACAATGGTGGCATTGGATTAGGTAGTACTAGGCAAGTATCGATTTGAAAATAATAATTGTAGGTAAAGAAGCTCTTGATGGTAAGATTGCCACAAGGTCCATGGACATCCAGGACATCAGAGGAATTGCCGGTATTGTAAACCTCCTAAATATTAGTTTTTTTTTTTTCAGATTTCAAATATCCATCCTACATCACAATGGCGTGTTGCTGCAAAAATGCTAAAAGTAAGTTGGGTTTATCTACCATTCTCCTATCTTACGTAGGTAGGGTCTTAGGTGTACCTACCTAAAAGAAAAAATATTTGGGAATTGGTATTATATTATAGGTATCTTATGCTTTAAACGAGATATTTCTACTAGGTAGGTACCTACTATTATAAATGTGAAAGGTTGTGAGGATGGATGTTTGTTACTCTTTCACGCAAAAACTACATAACGGAATTCAATGAAATTTGGTATGGTAGTAATTTAGGCTCTAGATCTAAAACAGGCTACTTTTTATCCAAAAAGTACTATATTTATGTGGGCGGAGCCGCGGGAAAGAGCAAGTACTTTTTATTATACACATTACATACACATCCATGACCCAGGATCACAGAAAACTTTTTCTTTGCGGGATTCGTACCCGCAACCAAAATTTTGAGCGCCGACGCCGATCACGCCGACGCGCTAATCACTGAGCTAAGAGGAAAGTGTAACTATAAATTTAACAAATATTTCGAAACTAAACGCAAGAAACATAAGAACATACATAAGAACAAGAAAAAGTTACGCAATCTTATATTCACCATACGCGACGTCCTCAAATGTCAAAATGACCCAAAAACTCCAAAAGTGGGGCCATTTCAGTGGGGGATAGTTTTTACCTCAACATGCTTCGTCTATACTCTATACTAATAGAATAAAGAGAAAAAGTTTGTTTGTTGTTTGCAAGCATTGAATAGGCAGCGGAACTAGACCGATTTTGATGAAATTTGGTACAGATGTAGAGTAGACCACGGGGAAGGACAAAGGCTACATTTTATTGCGAAAAAATTTAACTTTAGTGTGCACGAAGTCGCGGGCAATATCTAGCCTATAATACAATATATACGTTTATACGATTTAATTTTTAGCAAACCGATCATCTACCATCTGTCTTGGGCGGTGTGATCTTCCAAAACACAGGTGTCTACCACGGTACATCGTTAAACCTGGTCCCATACCTAAACATCACGGATGGCTGTACAACGCCAGAGACTCGCCTTACCATCAGGTAAAGTATTATTATTATTTAGCTAATATTACTTACCTTATTTAATTATTTATAGCATCCATTTCGAAGAGTTCGTGTAACGCGGAACGCCAACACTTCCTCATACTTTTCCTCACTTATCACATTTTCACCCGACTACGGCGAAGACAAAATATAACTTACCTTATAACGCCAACACTTTCTCACACTTTTCCTCACTTACGTAGGCGGGATGATAAGTAACTAGCCACTGCTATTTAAAAACTTAAAATTAATAAAATATATATGCCATTTTTAAATACGTATCTCTGGTCACCTGTGTTCTAAATTTGTATTTGGTGGCGTGAAAATTTTATTGAGATTTTGTCATTTGAAAATATATTTCGTCAATTGTTTTCAAAATGGATAAAATGTAACAAAGAGCGGTGATAAAGTTTCTTCATATGAAGGGCATGAAGGGGAAGATATCTACGACGAGTTAAAGAATGTTTTGGGTGAATATACTCCTTCTTATGCCACAGTAAAAAACTGGGTGGCTGAGTTTAAACGCGGTCGTACATGTGTCCAAGGTGAAGTCCGCCCCGGACGTCCAAAAAGCGTCACGACTCCGGAAATGGTCGTGAAAGTACATGATATGGTTTTAGCAGATCGACGATTGAAGTTATCTGAAATAGCTTACACTACAGGTATCTCAAAAGAACGGGTACATCATATCCTAAGTGAGGAATTAAATATGAAAAATTTATCGGCCTCTTGGGTGCCGCGATTGCTTACGCACGATCAAAAAAGGAGTCGGGTGCAAAACTCAAAGAAATGTCTAGACCCTTTTCAGAGTAATAAGGCCGATTTGTTACGTCGATTTGTAACAACAGATGAAACTGGGTTCATCATTACACGCCAGAATAAAAAATTAAATCAAAACAGTGGACTCAATCCCCCGGCCCGGCTCCAAAAAAGACATGGCTGTAAAGTCGGCAGGAAAAGTGATGGCTTCCGTCTTTTGGGATGCAGATGGTATCTTGATGATAGACTACCTTTCTAAAGGTCAAACAATTAATGGAGAATAACTACGCTAACCTTCTAGATAAGCTTCATCAATGTATTCAGCAAAAACGACCAGTTTCGCGAAAAAAAAATCATCTTCCACCAAGACAACGCTAGGGTTCACACATGTGTTAAAGCTATGGCAAAAATCAACGAATTGAAGTATGATTTGCTGCCCCACCCACCTTATTACTTTTTTGGGCGGACAGAAATTTGCCACAAACGATGAAGTCATAGCCGCTGTAGAAGAGTATTTTGCAGGCCTCGAAAGAAATCATTTTATGGAAGGCATTACTGCTTTAGAACAAGGATGGAATAAGTGCGTAGAGGTGCACGGGGACTATGTCGAAAAATAAAATTAATTTTATCACGGAAAGTTAAGTATTTTCTTATTAGGCTAGTTACTTATCATCCCGCCCTCGTATCACATTTTCACCCGACTACGGCGAAGACAAAATATAACTTACCTTATTAACGCCAACACTTTCTCACACTTTTCCTCACTTATCACATTTTCACCCGACTACGGCGAAGGCAAAATATAACTTACCCTATAACGCCAACACTTTCTCACACTTTTCCTCACTTATCACATTTTCACCCGACTACGGCGAAGACAAAATATAACTTACCTTATAAAGCCAACACTTTCTCACACTTCTCCTCACTTATCACATTTTCAACCGACTACGGCGAAGACAAAATATAACTTACCTTATAACGCCAACACTTTCTCACACATTTCCTCACTTATCACATTTTCACCCAACTACGGCGAAGACAAAATATAACTTACCTTAAACGCCAACACTTTCTCACATTTTTCCTCACCTCTTGTGATGTCAACCTGACACTGCCTAAGGAATTCTGCAGCGACCGAAACAGGTGGAAATCTGAAGGTGCAAGGTCAGGACTATACGGCGGATGCATTAACACCTCCCAGCCAAACTCCCGTAATTTTTTCTGAGTGGCTAAAGATGTGTGAGGTCTAGCGTTATCATGGTGAAAAACCACACCCCTTCTGTTGATTAATTCCGGCCGCTTTCTCTCAACTTCTTGCTTTAATCTCATCAGTTGTTCGCAGTACAGTTCAGAATTGATGGTCCTGCCTGGCGGTAACAGCTCATAATGAATAATGCCCTTCCAATCCCACCACACACACAGCATCACCTTGTTGCGAGTTAACCCGGGTTTCGCCACAGTCTGTGAAGCCTGACCGGCCTTTGACCACGATCTTTTTCGCACGTTCTTGTCGTATGTGATCCACTTTTCATCACCAGTTATCAGCTTCTTCAAAAATGGTTCGGTTTCATTACGTCGTAATAAAGAATCACAAATGAGTACACGGTTCATTAGGTTTCTTTCAGTGAGCTCATGAGGCACCCAAATATCGAGCTTTTTTGTGTACCTACCCAGCTTTTTTCAAATGCGCCAAAACCGTTTTGTGGTCAATCCCCAGTTCTTCAGCTACATCGTAACTACTAATATGCCGATCTTGCTCCACTTTTTCAAAAATGGCAACAGTTTTGTCCGTAACAGGGCGACCAGAGCGACGTGCATCACTGCATCTTTGATATCAAAATTTCCGGATTGAAAACGCTTAAACCAAATTTGCACTGCTCTCACAGATACTGCATTAGGTCCATAAACACAAATTTTTTTCGCGGCTTGTGTTGCATTTTTACTTTTTTTGTAATAAAATTTTAAAATGTATCGAAATTATTCATAAGAATCACTCATTTTAACAATAAGAAAAACAAATGAAAATCTCAAATTTACCTAATTTGAATTTGGAATTGTCTTCTGTAAAATTAAAACTTTTTAATGATACCAAAATCAGCCAGATACAATTGGTATAGCCCAAGATATTTTATGACAAGTTCATACATACTATAATGCGAAAAGACTTTTTCCCCAACCTATTAAAATAAGAAGAAGTCACAAAATCTGTAAACATTTGCAATGCTTTCGCGGATTAGTGCTTCCAATTTTTTTTTTTGTATATAAAAAGTAAGATACTTTACTTATTATATACAAGCCTTATTTACCTTTAACTTTCATTACAGTTGCGATGTGGATGGCGTCCCGGGCACATATCATGCTCCGTTTTGAGGAGAATTGAGCAGTACTACAACCGAAAGTCCATTGAATGTAAACCGTGTCCATCAGTTTGCTCCAAATGTTCCAAAATCTGCTCCCATGTGATTAAAATACCCCCAAATCCTTCTACATCATGTACTCAACGTGAAAATCAGCCGCTGATTAGGATCATCAGGCATGGTGGAGAATATAGTATTTGTACAAAACCCTCGGATATAACCAATGCACCATCAAGCTCTTACCCCTTAAAATATGTTCTAAACACGCAACCAGATGATTCAAAAGATCCAAAGACAAACACTAAGACTAGATTGAGTGTGGAGGCGAAATACAACAATTATCAATTTGATTATACCACATCTAATACATCGTTTGTTCTTGATTTTACTCCACCAGAAGCAATGGACACAAGATGTGAGAAAGGTTATGCAAAATGAGTTTCCTGCAATTACAATAACCATGCCAAGTTTTCTAAAATGTATTTATTTTTAATTCCATAGTAAATTGCACACTATAAAATTGTGTATCATTTTTTTAACTAATTGTTGTCCTAGTAGGAATAGGAAGTTAAAACTTTAATAGGGTTCTTTTGCCTCTTAAATAATCAATAAAAATATGTAAATGTTGTCTATGGAATATGAAAGTTATGTCAAACTAACACCTACACCTACACCTACCTAATAGGTACACTGGTATATTAAACAAACTCATGATACAGTGAGATATTTATTTGAGGTAGTAACTTTATTTTATTAATTTTAAGTATTTCTAAGCATTTTTAATAAAATATTAGCTTTCTGCACACCTTCCTCCACATGAACTTTAACTGTGACAAATTTCATACTCCTCCGTTAAAAGAAGTAAAAAGTTTTAGCTTCAAATATTTATATTATAGATGATGATTAGAGCATTTAAAGACAAAATATTATGTATTACAAAATGAGAATATAATACTCCATTATGAGGTAAAGCGGTCTTCGACATCCTAAGTGTTTTTAATGATATTGGCAAGTGCCATAATTAGAGATGTGATAAACGGCTTAAAATCAAAAGTTAACTTATCCGTTATTTAATATTCAAAATGAACTTATGTTAACTGCTTAGCTGCTTATCTGCTTATCTACTTATTGCCACTTATAATGTTTTTTGCACTTATTTGCGATCGAAAAACTTTCCTTCGTACTTTGCAGGCTTAGGACTGACTGAAATCTGAATAATTAATTTTTATATTAAACAGTACTTACAACAAATCTTTAATAAACTTAATACTAAAACACTGCACGAAGATTTTATATTACGTCCATATGGACCATTATTATATTTATTATTTACAATAAAAGTTCAAGGTAAACCACCAACACAACACTACTACGATTAAAATCCGAATTATTGCGTAACGTTATATAACGTGTTTTCGTCAAGCCGCAAAGCACAAGTAACAAAAAGTGAATAATCATAAAACAGCATATAAGTTATAAGTACAAAAAATAAGCCGATTATTAAAACTTTAAATAAGTGATGAGCTATATTAAAGAATTTTCACTCTTATTGCGCTGACATAAGAACTATTTTTCTTTGCTCATACCACACTTATGGCTTAATGACTATAAACGATATAACAATTAGTATAAGTGTTAAGCGCTTACGTTTATAAGCGACTTTTCAACTTATTTATAAAAGCACGCTTTTTTAAACATTTTCCGTTTAAACGGCCATCTCTAGCCATAATAATAAGATCAATATGTCACCACATATTTATGTAGGTACCCCGACATAGGACTTTTCAGCAACTATACCTACCTAATTAATTGAATTACAGATGAACAGTACTAACATGTTTATTCTTTTAAACAATTAAAATGAACATTAACTAAATATTATAATAAAATAAATAAATTAACTTGGATTGCCTGACTTCTGTGCCATTGCTAACATATTCTCGTTGGCAATCATCTGGAACTCATGGAATCTTTGAGACACTCTTTGGTTTGCACGCAGATATTTCTCCATACAATTTGTTGTGCATTTTTCCTGTAAAACATAATAAAATTAAAAATTTTGTTTTTTGGAAGATTATAGAAGAGCCTGATAAAATTTATACATTATTCGAAATCAAAATATTATTATAAAGGCAATTGAAAATTACAAATATAAGTCGCACAATATTTTGACCAGGTTTTTCATTATATTTATAAGGTTGCAAAGTTATAACCATTACCCTGCCCTGTGCTAATATATTTAAAATAATGTACGAATGTTTATACCGTAATTTATGTTTTATCAATAGGTTTCATCAGTATCTTACCTCTGCTGAACGTAATGTCCGAGAAGTGAAGTCATGGACACAGTCGTTGAAACAGAGCTCTGATAGTTTGTTGTATTGGACTAAAAAGTCTTTGAACTAAAATAGATAAAACACTTATATTAAGCCATGGTAAAACAATAATATTATCTTGTTAATTTAATTTCCGTCGTATAAGAAACATACAGTTTTTATTTGGTCGGCTTCACTTATTTCGTTTGGAGAAGCCATAACTGAAATTTATATATTACAAAATAGGAATCTTCTTTCAGCCTACGTTTATTAAAAATGAATTGAAACAACAATATTTATTTTAAAATAATTCAATTTCTAAAACAATGTTTGTAATTTCAGAATTTCTCATTTGAATTTTAAGGTTAGGTTATTCTATAATAGTCTATGGTTTTTTTTTAGATTTTGTTTTTGGATTTGGCTACAAACTAAATATAAATTAGACATGAAGCTTGTAACGTTGACTTGTTTTAACTATTAATAAACTGTACTCTGCTGTACAAAGCTGCTGTACCTACATGACAGAAGTTAAACCTCAAAAATGTGACAATCGTTACTTTTGCTTTCATACATCTTTTATCATTTTAATCATTAGGTATACTAATTTTAAATCCCAATGATAATGTTCCCACTTCTCAAAATAAAATAAAGCTGATAAACCTAGGTACTAGATCCATTGATAAGCCCGTGATAAACCTAGTTTGGTTTACTAAATTTATAAAAACCCATGATAAACCTAGTTCGGTTTACTAAATTTATAAAATTAAAAAATTACCACATTGTCTTCTTCCTTCAACCGTCAAATGTCAAATGTCGCGAAGACAGACAAAAAGTGGCCAAAAGTGTCCAAATATTTTGTACGTCTAATAAAAATAATTATAAAATGAACGAAAACGAAGATGATATTACTACATTTTGCGATTCAACTGTAATTATTTATTTTGCTAATGTAACTTTCGTTATAAATGAATATTGTCATGATTTTGGTTTTCTATTCTTCAGGCGTCATTGGTGGAAGGATGTTGTTTGCCAGTGCGAATGCAAGGAGGTGATGATTGGCCTTTAGCTGAAATAATTAGCATAAAAGAATCCCGAGGGAATAGAGAATATTATGTGCATTACGTTGATTGTAAGTTATCATTTTACTACTTCATGGTTTACACTTGTGTACTATGCTTGTGAAGCGAATGAATAAATATCACCTATCTTGGTAGGTACTTATGTTAAGAGGAAACACCAGGGCCACGAAATGTATGGAAAAACATACAAACGTAGTCCAGTTTCCTCCCTGGATAATGCCGGTAGAGTAACAACTTTTCCCTGAATATCTATGGATACTATTAGCATGTCCCTATGATTTCCTTTTTTCCATAAATTAATTATTAAAAGAGATATGGATGTTCAAAAACTTAAAAAATAGCCACATTTTATGCTGTGTTCAAACATCCAGAAAATAAATTTGACTAAATTATATAAAACAATGAAATCATAGACACAACACACACAGTTCCAGCCTTTTTTTAAATCTTAATGACAAAAGTACTTAAATCGTTTAAGTTTTGGAGAAGGAATCAGGGGACTATGAATTGTTGATTTGAATAGGTATTTCAGTTCAAGTTGCAGTTGTCTCTATTGCACTGGCACACATTGATCGCAACACTGTGAGACAGCAATAGATTTTACAAATATCTATTTGTGGGTGTGTCTATAGGTGCTTCCTCATAAGTTCATTGTATAATTTGTAATTCAATATAAATAAATAAAAACGAAGTGTTTTGTTTGTAATTAAAATTTTTAAGCTTTTCACTTTATGCATATTAAAGTTTAAAAGGTTCTAACAGTAAAATATCTATTTTTAAAATTGGCGTCTGTCCATCTGTTATCTGTCTGTTTGTTCCAGCTAATCTCTGAAATAGCTGGACCGATTTTCATGGGACTTTCACTTACATATTATAGCTAATGGTATAATGAGTAACTTCGGCTACTGTATCTTAGGGTACCGTTTCCGTTAGTTCCATGCAAACAATGTTGCAGGCACGAGCTAGTTAATAACATTGATCTTTCAAATCTAATAATAAGGAATATTGTTTGTTTTTATACTCCCAAATTGTAATTGTATTATATTTCAGTCAATAAGCGTTTGGACGAGTGGGTGGAGGAGTCATGGTTGGACACTCGGAAAGTACAGTTTCCGAGGAGGGATGGTGCCCCCACCGGTGGCACTACAACTCCGAAGAAAACTCACATTGGATCAGGAGGTGGCATTATGCCTAATTTTATTAGTATGTGTGTTTTTGTTTTCTTTTTTTTAATTTACTTTTTTAATATTATTTAGTTTAGTCATTAGGGGCCATCCATAAATAACGTCACACGTTAAGGGGGAGAGAGGGGGTCGACGAAGTGTGACATTGTGTGACAAGGGGGTGGGAGGGGTCCTAAATATTGTGACGTCACATTTCAAAATCTATTATATTATCTAAGTGTTAAAATACGAAATATAAACTTACTTTACGAAATCCTCAAAAACATATATGCCAGTTATAAATAATTTAAAAGAGTGGATTCAAAGTCCATGGATTGAAGATTATTAAGTTTGTATCTTTAATTTAAAGATAATTCTATTAATATTATTTTTTGTTTTGTTAATTTCTTTAATTAATATAGTCAATCGTTTTTTTGTTTTGTTAATTTCTTTTATTAATATAATTAATCGTTTTTGTTTTGTTAATGGTTTCATTTGATGGTAATTTTATTAAAAATAATTTAAATGAAAATAAAACTGGTTTCGGAACCAATATTTTTATTCAATAACTAGCTGTCCCGACAAACGTTGTTCTGCCTTAACTATGAACTGAAGTTTCTCACCGTCTAAACCTTTCCTGAACTGATACGATTATTTTAAGGTCAAAATTAGCCAAATCGGTCCAGCCGTTCTCGTGTTCTAGCGAGACTAACGAACAGCAATTCATTTTTATACCTATATAAGATTTCTCAATGTAAATTCGCAAAATATGTGACGTCACACTAGGGAGGGGGGTCTCACAAATGTGACCAACTGTGACAAGGAGGGTAGGGGTAAAAAATCGTGAAATTCGTGTTACGTTATTTATGGATGGCCCCTTATGATGTTCATGCCTTGTCATTTTTTTGCATATAATGACAAAAACTTTTCACTGCATAGTTGCAAAAAAGAATCTTTACACTGCATTACTTATAAAGGCTTCTATTAGATTTTTTTTATAGATTTAGTTATGCATGTATTTAGATTTTTTTCTTTGTAGAACAGCACATTCCATACTAACATTAATTTTTTTTTACTCTTAATGACTTAAACATTCAAATATCAATGCAGAAAAAGACCTTAAAATATATAATTTAAATATGATTGTTTATTCAGTTACAAGTAATTTTTGTATGTGAATTTATTTTTCTGTTTATAGTAATTAGTAATAATAAAAATTATATAAAAAAATGCTTTGTCTGCAGATGATAATGTCTGCAACGACATTCAAAAGACTCCTAGCACTAGAGAAATTAGCGAAAAACAAATTCAACAAAAAATATCAGAAAAAATCAATAGCATAGCACTCAATGGGTCTTCACAAAAATATCCTACTGGTATGTTATAATTACTGTAATTTATTACTTTTAATGGCAAATTACCTATATAGTATTTATCTATGTTGTGTATGTAGTGAACAAAATTGTATTTTTGTACTTAAATTATGTTACATACCTTACAAGTGATTGGTTTTATATTTTGTTGCCTTGTGAGCATACTTCTGAGAGAAACCAAGATCTATAAACTATTTAAATAAAATATTGTAATACAATCCTCATAAGCATGACTCACAGGATAAGCACTGACATTATACCATGGAATAACCAACTTGAATTGTAGTTTAACTAGCAAGGCTTGTAGTGTACCTAACAGTTTTCGCACCTGTCAAGCACTCACACCTTTTAAGGCCCAAGATGAAAGAGTCATTATCTATTCTTCTTCTTATCTTGACATCTCTGTTCTCCAGTAGTTAAAAATCTGGTATTGGTGGGTTATGTAAAAGTTGTAAAATGTCCAGAGTCGAATTTGGTTTTGACTATCTAACCTAGCCTTAACATAGGTACCCAAAAAGGCACAAATAAATGTTTAGGAATCTTTAGAATTTTACGACTTAGGCAAACTTCACAAATTGGACTGTTCCATACTTACTCTGTTTAAAATATGGACATCTTCCAAATTCGAATCTGGACATTTCACGACTTGGAGATAACCCTCCGAAACAAAAAATCCTAGTAGCAGTCATTCTAATCATGTTGCATGTAAGCTAATTAAATATTACTATTGTGTGCTATTGTAAACTTTTCCATGTCAACTAATAGGGAATATGCATAAAATATAAAAATAGCTTAAAATATAATAATATGATACTAGACAGAAAAATAAAGAAAATGGCGAGAAAATTTTCAATATCTGTTGATAAATGAGCAAGATATGAGCGGTCAAAGTTTGTAATCTATCTCTTTCTAGCAAAACGAAATTTAGTATGAACTTTCTATGAAAGTCGTGTTATGTGACGTCACGATACACGTCGGATGTCTCTGTCTAATAGACCACTTTAAACGTTCATATCTTCGTTATTTTTAATGATATCAAAAAACTGATTTTACCATACGGTTTACCAAACAAGATAGATCTATATAAATAAATAAAAAAAATACGTGCATATTCCCTATTAATGTTTGAGCAGCAAAATGTAACACAAATCAGAAAAATTTTTCTTTTTTAAGATAAGTTAAATAAAATAGCTGAGTGTTTGTACAAATGGTTTGATGATACCACAGCCTCTAAAAAAAACTAGTGTGAGATAAAGCTTATTTTGTAATTTACTATTTAGTCTTATGAGTGAGGGTACAGGTCATATAACAACAATAAAAAAAATCCATATAGGCTACAAAGCAATGCTTACGGAATTGTCCCTATGTGATACCTACCACCGGTTTGGGAATTAACACGACAAGAACAACCAATATCAAATCAAATTTATATTCTCTCTCTGTTGTCTATAATATATTATAAAAGTATTTGTTTATAGTTTACATGTTTACTTGTTAACAATTACATTACAATTATAATATTATCATAATCATACTATAATATAGGCACTCCGGGTGAGCCACGTCAGCTGGTGTCCCGTCCAGCCAGCCCGACCCTTGTCAATGACTCCTCGTCCCTTGTCAACGGGGGTGCGGTCCTCGCTGCAGCGCTGCAGAAGAAGATTAATAGAAAACGGAAAGCCAATTCTATGGAAATTGAGGTAATATATTTAGTTGCGATTCTATTACCTGTTGTTTTAGTGCCGATATTTAAGTAACAACTCAACACAAATTAAACATAAAACATTTAATCAACAAGAGGTTTGAAAATACAGTATGAACCATGGTGTTTCCTGACGTTTTGATTGGGATCCCCTTTTTTCGCATAATTTTATTTGTCATAATTTCATTTGGCATACCTCACTTGGCATAATGTTATTTCTTATAATTAAATATTATATTAGTAATTAATACGAAAGGTTATTTAATGCAAAAACAAAACTTACTTTATCCTTAAGTGCATTGGGCTTGGTTAAGGCTCGGCATGTTCTTAGATAGCAGTTCGTGCTGTTTATCCGAGTTTAATTTCGTAATCAGTCGAAAATTACAATTGTAATTGTTATTTCGTCTTAACTCGCACATCCAGTAGAATTTATCATTCATTAGTATGTGAAAAAAAAATCTGCAAAGAAGTATGCGTAAATATAATAGTATGCTTAAATATCATTATGCGTAAATATATTTATGCTTTTTAATATTATGCATAAAAATATTATTCTTAATTATTATTATGCGTAAAAAAATTATGCTAAGAAAGTTATGCCAAATGAATATTATACGAAACTACTATTAGGTCAAATGAAATTATGCCAAGTAAAATTATGTACATATGATTTTGTGCGAAAAAATAGGGAACCGTTTTGATTGGTGCTGGGTGTCCACAGGTAATCGCATTCCATCAGGCGATTTTGATCCGTTTGATCGCCCGCATCAATGACAGGGATGTCAGACGTACCAACTTCTTGGTAAACATACTAGGTTTTGGTTCCACGTACCATGTACCAAGAGTAGTCTTGCACGCAAAAATACCAAGATTGGCCCTTGACCGACAAAAATACACTGACCATATAGAATAACCGGCAAATTTCAAAGATGCATGTAAAAAAAAATCCAATCAGATTTCCCTCATAATATAAAACTTTTTTATAGCAAGCAGTCTCGATAAACACTTACCATTTTCCATGAGTTAATTTGAAATATGCTTGATGGCGTAATGGTAAGGTGCTCCGCTCTCAATCTAGAGGTCCCGGGTTCAAATCCCTCGAATATATTTTTTTTCAACCTTTTACATTTTATACCCGAAATGCAATATTATAATATCAGAAAGATATGTTTAAAATGATATTTCTTCCGTGCGTTCGACAATTACTGCCCTCTATTAAGAGTATACGAAATTAAAATATTATTTTTATTCACTGGGATGCGACTTCTGACACAGTTTATCTATCAGTGTTTGCAGCGCCAGAGCGGAGCGCAGGCGTACCAGTTTGCCATCTCCAATACCAGTTTTCAGCCACCTCGGCACAAGGATTTCCAAGTGGCGGTCTAACATCCCTGATCGATGAGCCGCTCTAAATTTAAAATAAACACAAACACTAGCATGAAGTGGGACTCGCGCAGTAGTTTCCGTACAAAACGGCAAAAATATGTTTATTAAATATTTATTCAATACTTTTTCTAGAATTTGTTGTTATAGCGGCAACAGAAATACATAAATTGTAAAAAATTTAACTGTCTAGCTATCACATTTCACCTGGTAATAGACGAATGTATAGTGGACGCTTAGTTATATAGACAAAGTAAACTGTGCTATTATACAATAACCCCCTTACTAAGAAAATTATTTACACAATGTATAAGCTATACAATGTTTTATCCTTGTCTGTCAAGCTACTTTTGTGATGTATCAGACAAGGACAAAACAACTGTATATCTTACACACTGTATGAATATTTTCAGTTAATTTCATAAACTGTCTTCACATATATATGGTCCCACTTCGAGTTTTTGGGGCCATTTTGACATTTGAATTATAGTGAAAACAAGATGGCTGACATTTGAGGTATGGTGAAAACCAAGATGGCGTAACATTTTCTTATATGATTATATGATGAATAATAATCGTTTGGTCACATGTACGTCATAGCCTATCTTTAATTTTTAAATCTTTGGTTAATTCTTTTTTTTTTATACACTTTCAGCCCGACATACCCGACGTGATCGACGATAAGGAGGCCGTGGCGCCACTCACCCCCGCCAGCACGCTAAGCGGACTGCTAAGCGTGAGCGGGGCGAGCGGCGCGATAAGCGGCACCGCCACGCCCACCGCTCGCCCGCGACAGTCGGGCTCGCTCGTCGCTCACGGCCATGACGACGTTGTGACTCGGATGAAGAATATAGAGATGATTGAGCTTGGCCGACATAGGATCAGGCCGTGGTACTTCGCGCCATATCCACAGGTAAGCTTGAGAGAATAGGGATGTTGCTCTCTGTAGAATATCACATTAAAATTTAATTTGTAACAAACAAATTAAATTTTAAAATTGTTGTTTAAAGATACATAAATCTAAAAGAAATAGGTTAGTTTTGGTATATTTCGATATGCACTGCAAGCACTGCATAGTGAATAGTGCTATTACTGTAGAAAAATTCGTTCCATTATGGACTGCCAGTATAGGCAGCATACTGCAGCAGTACACTATGACGTCATAAATCGCCGCCATATTCTACTGTGAGCACTGATTTTTCGAGGTACTCGCAGTACTTTGACCATGTGATTAAAAAGTTCAAACGTCAAAATGAAGACCATTCCTAGTTGTCAGTTGAAGTCCTTAAAATTAGGTAATAGGGTAGCATATAACTGGCTATAAAGGAACGGCTTCACAGTATACTGAATTGACGTCACACAGTACAGTGGTCGCAGTGCATATCGGAACACACCCTTAGATTGACGCGATTAAAAATATAAGCAAATAAAAATATTGTCCATGCCTTTCTCGCAAAACGATTCGTGACGTCACAATCTGCTACCGCCATACATTTTGTAATGACAAATGTATGGCGGTAGCAGGCTGTGACGTCACAGGCCGATATATCGCTCTCTTTCATATTGTAAATTTCAATGGTTTGTATCTACGTTATTTTTTCAGATATACAAAAATGGGTTCTGGATTGTTTATTAACATGTCTAATATCGAACAGACGAAAAAAAATTTTTTTTTTTCGGTAACATGCCTATTAGAATAGTAGTCAATTCATAGGATTCCGTACCCTAAAGCTTTACAATCTATGCCACCGGGATCAGCAATTCAACCAATCAGGTTCTCTGGCTACGCTCCCCGGTCTCGCGTCACGGGTCGCTTTTCGTGCAGGGATTCTCAACCAGTCGGGCGCGCCACTTTGGGGGCGTAGACTGATTCAAGGGGGGTTGCCGTGGCTTCAGCTTTTATTAAAATTGTTCAAATTATCACGTGACAGAGATACAAGACCAGGTTGTAGAAGGGATCAAGTCTTTTCCCTGGTTTGCACTGATGTGATTACATCTTTGGGTATTTCCATGTATATATCGGGACTAGCCCTAGGGGGCGCAGTACTTTTCAAAATGTGAAGTGAGGCGCAAAGGGTAAAAGGTTGGGAACCACTGGTTTAGTGCACCATATAAATTCATACTAAGCAGTCAAGTGGTTCCGTGACCCTATTTCGATCTACGTATACCACCATACGTAACCACTATCTATCTGCACAAATGATGCCTCTCAATAATGTTCAGCTGAAAAGTTTCGCTTAGCTATTATTATTGACTGATTCTTCTGAAATTGTCTATTTCATTATTTATGCCCATTTTTAGGTTAATGGGCTGATTTTGACATAAGTTTATCCATTCAGTAGCGCTTATTTGTTCAATAACTTATGAAATCTGTTTCTGAACAAAGAATGACAGATGAACTTAGTTTAATAAAAACTTATATTAAACTAACTACTTGGCGTTTTATTGGTTTTATAACTCTATTTGACGTTTCATTGTGCAAGGGAAGCCGAGTTTGACGTTTTTACATTTTATGACTGTGGTACCTAATTCCACAACTGTGTATACGAGTAGACTCGGAAACCCGACGTCGGATAAACTCAGTTTATTTTGAGTGTATGTAAAGTGTATTAGTAAGATCTTCAGAAACCAGGCATTAGTGATGGTAAGCAGAAAACATAACTATAATACGACGGCTAAACCACTAAACGTTTACTTATTTACTTCTCTCTTTACCTTAAATAATGTGTTTTTTTGTTCTAGGAAATGGTGAATCTCCCGTGTATATACATTTGTGAATTCTGTTTGAAGTATAGAAAAAGTAAAAAGTGTCTAGAAAGACATCTTGTAAGTGATCAAAAATAGTTAATTTTTTAATTGGAAAGGGCCTTATCTATACTAGTGGATTGCGAGTTGCGAGCGTCCTCAAAGCGGAGCGGGCGCGCAACGATCGCGCTGCGAATGTGCAGTGAATTTATTGCGGACGCGCAACACGATCACCATATAAGTTACTAGATGTTGCACGCGACTTCGTGCGCGCAAAAGGAAATCTCGCGGTAACTGTACATTTTGCCGCGTAAAAAGTAGGCTATGTCCTAATAAGCGGTCTAATCTATACACGTACCAAATTTAATCAAAATCGGTCCAGTAGTTTCGGAGCCTATTCAATGCAAACAAACTTTTCCTCTTTATTATATTAGTATAGACTACAGAAAACGCGACAAAGCATTACGTATTTGCTACTCGTTCGCGACGTACTTGCTATGCAGTTACAGGATGTTCGCGACGTGTTCGCGACGCATTCGCTGCGCGTCCGCCTCGCAACCGCCCGCAGACATCTAGCGTGATAACGCCCTAAGCGCGTTTAGTGGGTACTATTTATCAACATATTTTATGTTTATTATCTAAATTGAATTTTGTTTTCAGATAAAATGTAAACTAAAACATCCACCAGGCAATGAAATATACAGGAAAGGCAGTATATCATTTTTCGAAATAGACGGCAGAAAGAACAAATGCTACGCACAGAACTTGTGTCTGCTCGCCAAACTGTTTCTCGACCACAAGACACTGTATTATGATACTGATCCGTTTTTATTTTATGTTATGACTGAGTTTGACTCTAGAGGTAAGTAAGTATTTAAATAACTAAATTATTCAGTGTCTTTTTTATGTAATAAACCAGGAAACGAACAGATGGATTGCCTGATGGTAAGCGATCACCGCCGCCTATGGACACTCGCTCATGGACAGAAACTACTCTTGTGTTCTTTTTTTTTATGTAATGAACCAGGAAACGACCAGACGGGTCGCCTGATGGTAAGCCATTACCGCCGCCCATGGACACTCGCAACACCAGAGGAGTTACACTTGTAACTCCTCTGGTGTTGCGACTTGTGTTCCTGGTCCTTATTATCCCCAATTGGGCCACCGGTAACCTCACTCACTTGGCGAAACGCAACGCAAGCGTTATACCACGCCAGTTTTCTGTGAGGCCGTGGTATTTATCCGGTCGAGCCGGCACATTCGTGCCGAAGCGTGGCTCTCTCACTGCTGTGAGAGAGCCACGCTTCGGCACGAAATTCCTGTTTGCCTATTTTCCCTCTGCAATACTGGAGTAATTTTACGTGCGTTGCCTTTTATTTGTTGCTTATACCCATGACACAAGCCCTTTTACTCGGGCTTTCTGTGAGGTTTTTTCGATCAAGCTCGGTTTATGTTCGGTTTCTGATGTGAATTTGTCGGTAGTATATCTACTCATCAGCGCTATTTGTTCGATTACTTAAAAGTGACAATATAATAAAAACTAAGTTTAACATAACTGAACAATAAGGTTTGTTTATCGATTTTATAACTCGTAATTGATACTGCTACTGTTCGCTGACGCAGAAAAGATTAAAAAAATATATAGGAAATAGTTATTTTTATTAGTTAAAATAGTTTTAATCATTCCGAAAGTAACAAAAGCTGTTCAAAACTAGTTACTTTGCCGAAATATAGCAAAACACAATATTTTATCCTCAAATTCGAAAAATATTCATCTCTCTAGTGACAATTAGATGGTTCTTTTGGAACTATGCACCATATAAATTTAGATTATCTAGAGCTTATGTAAAATCCTCAGAAACCAGGCATTAATTGTGCCCAAGATTAATTACTGTAGTATATTTATGATGTACTTTAATGTTAACAGTCTATAAAGGTATAATTTTCTAAACAATATTATGTTCTAAATATTTATAACCCTATTACCATACAGATACATAATATAGAATTTAATTTTTTAATAGTATTGTTTTCATAAATTAAACTTAAAAAATTTAACAATTTTTTCAGGTTTTCACATAGTAGGATATTTTTCAAAGGAGAAAGAGAGTACAGAAGACTACAACGTAGCGTGTATTCTGACCATGCCGCCCTACCAGAGGAAAGGATATGGAACACTACTTATAGAATTCAGTAAGTTTTTAAATAAACTTATTTAATATGAAAGTTGCATTGTACAGAATGACGTGTATTGTACAATGACATTGTACAATAGACGATTTCAATATATCTAGTAAAATTTTATGTCCAAAATAAAAAAAATGTTTATTTTTGTTTGGACATAAAAAAGGACCAAAAGAATGTTTTTTTTTTGCTCTTTAAGTATTTTTAAACCTCTCATCGTACTTTTTTATTATATGGTAGTTATTCTTAACTTATTCAAATACAATATCTGAAAAATTAAGAATGGTCTCCTTTTCTTAAACGGCTGCCTCGAACACAGTGACGAGCGAGGCAGTCTACGCTTGACTGGAGTGCGGTGTCTTTGTGACTAAGGCATAAAGACACACCGTGACACAGGCGTGCCGTGTTCGAGGCAGCGGTCTTATTTAGTTACAGATAAACGTTGCTAAGACTCTTAGTAACGTTTTTCTGTAACTAAATCACTAGGGTATTTTCCAATTTTTTAAAAACTGCTTATATTTAAAGATTGGGATGAACGATTTAACAGAAAATAAAAAATAAATTAATTAATGTCTTTTTTTCTCCATTAAACCAATTAGAGTCGAATTTATATTCAATGGTTTGAATTTACCGCCAAAACGCTCGATTCGATGACATCTACTGTGTGACGTCAACTGTTTACACATTCCTATCCCATTAAGGCCTCTATACCCAGTATATAGAAATACACAATATTTCCAGGTTACGAGCTATCCAAGTTTGAAGGCAAGACCGGGTCCCCTGAGAAGCCGCTGTCGGATCTTGGCCTACTGTCATACAGGAGTTACTGGGCGCAGACTATTCTCGACATACTGTTGACTATCAAACCCGTGGGCGATAACGAGAAACCCGTCATCACTATCAAGTATGTATAGAGAGAGAACTATGAATGTAGTTAACATTACGTAACACTAAAAAAAATCACTAAACTCAATTACACAACTGGATTTCTAATTTAAATTATACTATTACTAGCTGATGCCTCGGATCCGCCCGCGTAAATACAGTAACCCACGGGAACCGTATATGTCCCGCAATAAAAAGTAGCCTATGTCCTTCCCCATGACCTACTTTATATCTGTGCCAAATTTCATGATAATCGGTTTAGTAGTTTTTACGTGAAACTGTAAATAAGTATCTCACGGGAACCGTACATTTCCCCGCGATAAAAAGTAGCTGTCCTTTCGCGTGGTCTACTTTATAAATTATATCTGTGCCAAATTTCATGATATTCGGTTTAGTAAAACATAGTTTTACGTGAAAGTGTAAATAAAGTATCCCGGGGAACCGTACATTTCCTTGCTATAAAAAGTAGCCTATATCCTTTCTGATGCTCTAGACCAGCGGTTCTCAAACTTTTATGGTGACGGAACCCTTTTCGAAGGAGAAATACTTGACGGAACCCTACAATAAATCAATTATTTTATAAATGTATTCTTTATAAATAAGCATAATAAAAGTACAATGTAACAGTTACAACTTATTAGTATTTTTTTTTTTTTTTTTTAATGAAATAAGGGGGCAAACGAGCAAACGGGTCACCTGATGGAAAGCAACTTCCGTCGCCCATGGACACTCGCAGCATCAGAAGAGCTGCAAGTGCGTTGCCGGCCTTTTAAGAGAGAATAGGGTAATAGGGGAGGGTAGGGAAGGGAATAGGGTAGGGGATTGGGCCTCCGGTAAACTCACTCACTCGGCGAAACACAGCGCAAACGCTGTTTCACGCCGGTTTTCTGTGAGCCCGTGGCATTTCTCCGGTCGAGCCGGCCCACTCGTGCCGAAGCATGGCTCTACCACGTAACTGTATTTAATATGTAATAAGTTAGTTACTACATAACAAGTAAAAGAAAATAAAATGACTAAAAGTACATTAAATACTGGTCTTTAACCTATTAAAAGTCCTGGGCACATTATGGGCCCTCCATTTTTTTTTTCTCGTTGAAAAATGGATAATATGTTTTTTAAGCCAAACACGAGTGAGCGGAGCGAGCGAGCAAAATTTTACCCACTTTACAGGTCAAAACCTGTTCAAACGTTAAATTAAAAATTTAAAACACTGAATAACGGTGAACTTCGGAAAAATACCATAAACCAACCGGCTATATTGAACATCGGTATTAAATAATATATGTTCTTTATGGTCAATGCGAGCGAGTGAGCAAATTTTTTTTCCTATTTAATAGGTAAAATATGTTCAAACTTTAAATCCTATTGACGACCTCCGTGGCTCAGCGGAGAACGCAGTGGCGCTTTAGCCGGAGGTCGCGGGTTCGAATCCCGCCAGGGAACAAAAAAGTTTTCTGTGTTCCTGGGTCATGGATGTGTATTAAATATGTGTATAATATAATAAAAATCTTAAATATAAGTATAGTATAAAAATTATTAAATATATTTCCGTTGTCTGGTACCCGTAACACAAGTTCTTCGGATACTTACCACGGGGCCAGACCGACGTGGTGTAAAGCGTCCATAGATATTATTATTATTATTATTAAATGACTGTGAAAATAGGATCATTTTGTAATTTGAATTAAAGTAAAATTAGTGTAATTTCTGAGGTTGCAAAATAGATGACAAATAATAACTTATCATGTAAGGTTTCTCATATAACTAAACATTTCGGGGGCGGTTTGAACCCCCAAAACCCTCCCTTGGCCGCCTACGCCCATGGCCGTTGGTAATTGCTGAATTCTCCGCGCATACTGCTTCAAAAGCAGCGACATTCGGCTTCGTTAGAAGACGTTGTTGCAACACGTTTGACGCCTTTAAGCCAATGTTCCATTCTCAGTTTATTTTTATTGGTAAATGTCAAGATGGTTGGGTCAAAATAACGCACGATCGTTACTGCGTAAAAGAGTTGAAGAAAGAATAATGAATGTACAAAAATGATACAATCAGAATACAGCAGTGAACAATAAATACTTCGTTTAAAGTTCTCAATTCGCTAGGTAGCTATACCTACTTATCGCTCAAAACGCTAATCGTTGACTTACTGAGTTTCTAGCCCAAGAGCTACTGAGAAATTTAGAGTAGGTATTTGAGGCACGATGAAACCTTGTCCTGTACTTCTCCTATTGTATCTCAACACGAGAATGCAGGCCTGGCTGGTCAGAAGCGGAACTTAGCCAAGTTACACATTTTTGAAAAGTCCATTTTTTAACGCCAAAAATCCATGTTTGAGGCGCTTTGAAATTTTGATATACAGTTAGTATAATGAATAAGGAGTTGGGGAAAAAAAAGGCCATGTAATTTAGTTGGAACTTTAACCTAGCCATGTCAGTTTAAAAGTAAATAAACTGGCTTTCGATTCATGATTTTCTGACATCTATTGGTCATTTTATGAACTGCAATATACGTACGGGCGAAAATGCGACGTCTATGAAGCCCTCAAAGAACTACGTGGTCAGAAAATGAAATAATTGCGTATTGTGCAATAAACTTACTCGTCAAAATGTATTTATAAAACAAATAGGTATTAATGAAATAGAAATGGCATACGAACCAGCATAACCTACCATCTACATGTTTTAGATAATAGTTTAGTTAACTATAAACGTAAAAGCGACATCTAGGAAGAATCAAAGAACTACGTGGTCTTAATAATTTTCGCAAAGTCGATATGAGTCGTTTTTAATTGATTTTCCTATAAAAATCGAAGACATCCATTCGTTGTTTATACAATATTGTGTGCAATAAAATTATATATTGTGCAATAGTCTAATTTACTCGACAAATTGTATATAAGAAACAAATCTAGACACGCGGTAGTGTGTCAAGCCAAGTTCAAGTAACAGAACTGGCGAGCGGCACCGTGTGTAATATTACACGAACCATTTGGAGCCCAAACGGTTATTTAGATATTAACGTCCAAAAATCGTCATTTTGATCACTGACTAACCTATAGATCAAAACTTTAACCCAGTTCCAGATGACCTAAAAATTCAATATTATGTTTGTTCGCAGATAACTTCGTTATTTATGAACCGATTTTCAAATATTTTTTTTTTGTGATGTAAAGGGTATAATACCAAGTTAGTCCGGTTGTCAAAAAAGTGGTGACCTGATGTTGGAATCCATGAGGAATTGAGGGAACTCCTCGAAATTTATATGGATACATATGGTGATTTTGACTTTTTCTGAACAAGTCTAAGCATGTGCTATCAAAAAGTAAGATTTTGCTCCAAGGTATACCCTGGACCCAAAGGTACAGAACAGAACTCCTGACTCCTTATAGATACATGTTTGGGGATTTCGGCGTTGTTTAAAGAACTGCAAGCATATGCCACCATGTCAATAGGCATGTTGCCGAAAAAAAAATTTTTTAGACAACATGTTAATAAACAATCCAGAACCCATTTTTGTATATCTGAAAAAATAACTTAGATACAAACCATTGAAATTTACAATATGAAAGAGAGCGATATATTGGCCTGTGACGTCACAGCCTGCTACCGCCATACATTTCTCATAACAAAATTTATGGCGGTAGCAGGTTGTGACGTCACTAATCGTTTTGCGAGAAAGAGATGGACAATATTTTTTATTTGCTTATATTTTTAATCCCGTCACTCGAAATACCTATTTCTTTCAGATTTATGTATCTTTAATCAACAATTTTAATTTGTATAACTGTGAAATTCCACACTAGGCAACATCCCTATTAGAATAATTTAATAATTCATCACATTATTATGATATAAAAGGCTCTTCTCATAGTAATTTACACTAACTCGGAGATCTTTGAACATAACTCTGCCGTTTATAGACCTATTTGCAAAATTATTTTGTTGTAAAGGGTTTAATTCGAAATTGGTCCTTTAGTCACTAAAGTGGAAACCTGATGATGCGATCCATGAGGAATCGAGGGAACTCCTCGAAATTTATATCGGTACATATAGTGATTTTGACTTTTACTTAAGTAACACAAGGCATATGCTACCAAAAAATAAGATGTTGCACCTTGGTGCTTTTGGGAACTCCTCGAAATTTATATCGACACACATAGTGATTTTGACTTTTACTGAAGTAACATCAGCATATGCTACCAAATAATAAGATGTTGCACCTTGGTGCTTTTGGATCTTTTGTATAACCTGGATCCAAAAGCAGTGAACAAAACTCCTCAGTCTTTAAAGATATGTGTATGGAAATTTCGGTATTGTTTAAAGAACTGCAAGCATATACCAGTCTGTATCTTACAGTAATCATCATCATCATCTTATTAACAAATTAGTGAAAACTTAGCGCGTATTCAATTATACATTCGATCGTTTATTTTAGACGTTCTTAAGATGTATTAATAATAACTTAACAAAATATATTATTACAAAAAAGTATGAAATTATTATTTTTAAACAAAAAATAAACCGACTTCCAAAGTAAAAATACACAAAAAAAATATGAAATAAAACTTATTTTCTAAATTATTTCCCTTTTAAATTGGGCTAAAAGTTTAACTATTTCTCTACTCAATCTTCTTAATTTTGAAGTCAGTACCAGCAAATTTGAACGTAAGTTCTATAAAATATTGTTGGGTATTGTTTGGGCTGGTAGCGACTTTGGAAGTCAAACCGATTTTTTTTGTTTACCCATTGGCAATGGGAATGGCACCCATTTAGATCTCACTTCTTTTGTCGTTGAAGTCAACAACCAAGGCGTATATCATAATATTGAACTTGACTCTCATTTCTCATTTATAACAAAATAATTACCAAAGTTAAGTTTTCCATTAGAATCAATTAAGTGAATTATTTTTAAACAAAAACGTCGGTTTGACTTCCAAAGTCGCTACCAACACAAACGATACCCTACAAAATTTTATAGAACTTACGTTCAAATTTGCTGGTACCGACTTCAAAATTAAGAAGATTGAGTAGAGAAATTGTAAAAAAATTTAGTTAAATTTAAAAGGGAAATTATTTAGAAGTTTTATTTCATTTTTTGTGTACTTTTGGAAGTCGGTTTAATTTTTTGTTTAAAAATAATAATTTCATACATTTTAGTGATATATTTTGTTAAGTTATTATTAATACATCTTAAGGACGTCTAAAATAAACGATCGAATGTATAATTGAATAAGCGCTAAGTTTTCACTAATTTGTTAATAAGATGATGATGATTACTGTAAGATACAAACTGGCATATGCTTGCAGTTCTTTAAACAATACCGAAATTTCCAAACACATATCTTTAAAGACTGAGGAGTTCTGTTCACTGTTTTTGGATCCAGGTTATACCAAGGATCCAAAAGCACCAAGGTGCAACATCTTATTTTTTGGTAGCATATGCCTTATGTTACTTGAGTAAAAGTCAAAATCACTATATGTATCGATATAAATTTCGAAGAGTTCCCTCGATTCCTCATGGATCGCATCATCAGGTTTCCACTTTAATGACTAAAGGACCAATTTCGAATTAAACCCTTTACAACAAAATAATTTTGCAAATAGGTCCATAAACGACAGAGTTATGTTCAATGATCTCCGAGTTAGTGTAAAATACTATGAGAAGAGCCTTTTATATCATAATAATGTGATGATGTATTAAATTAAACCTTTACATCACAAAAAAAAATTTGAAAATCGGTTCATAAACGACGAAGTTATCTGCGAACAAACATAATATTGATTTTTAGGTCATCTGGAACTGGGTTAGAGTTTTGATCTATAGGTTAGTCAGTGATCAAAATGACGATTTTTGGACGTTAATATCTAAATAACCATTTGGGCTCCAAATGGTTCGTGTAATATTACACACGGTGCCGCTCGTCAGTTCTGTTACTTGAACTTGGCTTGACACACTACCGCGTGTCTAGATTTGTTTTTTATATACAATTTGTCGAGTAAATTAGACTATTGCACAATATATAATTTTATTGCACACAATATTGTATAAACAACGAATGGATGTCTTCGATTTTTATAGGAAAACCAATTAAAAACGACTTATATCGACTTTGCGAAAATTATCAAGACCACGTAGTTCTTTGATTCTTCCTAGATGTCGCTTTACGTTTATAGTTAACTAAACTATTATTTAAAACATGTAGATGGTAGGTTATGCTGGTTCGTATGCCATTTCTATTTCAATAATACCTATTTGTTTTATAATTACATTTTGACGAGTAAGTTTATTGCACAATACGCAATTTTATTTTTTGACCACGTAGTTCTTTGAGGGCTTCATAGATGTCGCATTTTCGCCCATACGTATTATTGCAGTTCATAAAATGACCAATAGATGTCAGAAAATCATGAATCGAAAGCCAGTTTATTTACTTTTAAACTGACATAGGCTAGGTTAAAGTTCCAACTAAATTATACATTATACTAACTGTATATCAAAATTTCAAAGCGTCTCAAACATGGATTTTTGGCATTAAAAAATGGACTTTTCAAAAATTTGTAACTTGGCTAAGTTCCGCTTCTGACTAGCCAGGCCTGCATTCTCGTGTTGAGGTACAATAGGAGAAGTACAGGACACGGTTTCAACGTGCCTCAAATACCTACTCTAAATTTCTTAGTAGCTCTCCAGCTATTCGAGGCCCGATCGTCGCTTCATCGCCCGATCGGCTGTTATTGTTGTGATTGGCGACTAAGTTCGGCTGCGCCTCATGATACGACGCGTAAAAATGTTCGACCAGAGAGAGGTGTTTTGTTGATTTTTTTTCTAAATTCTCGCGGAACCCCTACAGGGGCTTCGCGGAACCCCAGGGTTCCGCGGAACACACTTTGAGTATGGCTGCTCTAGACTATCTGTGTACCAAATTTCATTTAAATCGGCTCAGTAGTTTTGGCGTGAAAGACGGACAAACAGACACACACACACTTTCCCATTTATAATATTAGTATGGATATTCATTACCTTACCATAATATAATTGCAGATAATAATATGCTAATTGGATACTACCTGATAATTTTTATAGTATAGTTTAACCCTAAAACCCTATAAAAAATTATTAATAATAGATGATAATTATGCCATTTATTTTGTTCCAGCGAAATCTGCGAGTTAACGAGCATAAAGAAAGAAGACGTTATCAGCACACTGCAGAACCTCAATCTGATCAACTATTACAAGGGACAGTACATCGTGTCTGTTAATCAGGTTAGTCTATGGGTCAGATTGGTGCTAAGTAACCCGGAGAAGCTCGAAATCCGAAAGCTTAGAAAGAAATGAGTATCTTGTGTAGTTAACTTGTGTAGTTGTTCTTAAGAGTGCGCTAGTCAACGGCTCGAACTCAGTGCGGCGCGCGGGGAAAATGGTTGTTATTTCACCTAATATCGATGAAAAAAGGATATACCCATAAAATAGTTATCTATACTTATATGAGAAGCTATAGTGCACACATTTATACTGCTTTGTAAAGTATTTTAGAAAAGGCGTCGACAAATTACGCAAATCGACGCTAAACGTCTCAAGCGTTTTGATATACAAAACCTTAAAGATCGTTGGTAAAACTGGAAGGAGCCTCGCACTGGGGAGTGACCTGAAATGACAATATCCACAACACAACACATTTGCTTATAGTCAAGGGACTGATCGCAGATATAATCATTAAAAAAAAAAATCGACGCTAAGCTGTTGGCGTTTTATGAACAAACAATATAATAGTTATGTCTGAAAATATACAAACTTAAATAACACTTTACAGCCTCACTCACAGCATACGAAGAAATGTGTGTGCGGTGCTTTCTTGCTCGGGTACCTCGGCGGTCCCGAGTTCACCCGATCGAGCCTTTCACCTCATAGCGTGACGGATCACCCTCACTTACAGCCTACGAAAAAAATTGTGTGCGGGGCGTTAAATTAAGTTTTCACTTCAAAAAGTACACACATTTCGTTGCAACTGATGCTAATATGCTTGTCAGTATTTTTTCTGAAAATATCATGTATGCCAATTGCCAGTCTCAACAATGTGTTTAGTGACTAAAGCTGAAATGGCATAATTAAAGAAACAAATATTTACTACCATCAAATGAATTCCAGGAAACAATACATCAACACGAAAAAGCGATGGAGAAGAAATTGTTGCGGATAGATCCCAAATGTCTGCACTGGACGCCCAAAGATTGGTCGAAACGAGCAAAGTGGTACGTACTCGTATATTCTCGATAGATGTCGCTAGCAAAATGTTAGTGTATGGATAATAATAATCATAGACATAGAGATAGAATTTGAAAATTATTTTATTGAAGTTGTACTTCTTTTGCCGCGTTTGGAAAATTATGAGGGTAATTTTTTTTACGATGTAAGTACACACTGACAGCTGAAAAGCGTTATGTTGTGAAGTCAGCTGATAACTGTCTCCCAAGTTCCCGTGAAAACTCGTTACTAACTTCAAAGTACATAACTGACATTGACATGTGTACATGTGAATTTTTATATTTATTTAAATTTAATTACATCCTTAAAATTATAGTTACATTAATGTTGTCTATAAGTTTACGTTTGCCGTAAGCCATCAAATGATATCTTAATATCTATGATTATAACAATAGCTAATAACTCAGTTATTCTGTTTTAGTTCCTACCTACTTCAACTAATCTTGTTTATTGTCAATAGCATTCTTGTATTACATTTTTCGTTAACTGTTTTTATAGATCGACTTCTTTTTTAGATTAAAAAAAAACAGATTATAGAATTTTCAGCTAGTTCAAGGGCCGAATTCTTAAACGCTACTCAAAATAGAGAACATGCATTTGTTTTAAATCGGCAAAAATACATAGAGCGAAAAATGCAAAAATTACAGTAATCAGTTGCTAAATTAAAAAGATCAGGATTAATAAAACGACCTATATATTTTTTTGCTTTGATCGCAAAACGAAAATTACTGTTCAAATCCGTTATGTGTCATTTCTGTTACTACAATGATATATACATAAACGCAGTATTTAGTTGATAAAATCAATTTTGTATTTATCTTCATACATTTTCGTAGTGAGTTTGTGACACAACAGCTGTGACGTCACTCCTGCTAAATTTTTTGTATAGAGCGTTTTTGATGCTGTCCAACGATCTCACTTCTGCGATGACTGTATTCCGTCAACGGTTGATCGTAGAAGTACTTTTCGAAAATACAATAAAAAAAAAAACTATGCATGTTCTCCATTAGAATTCCCTTATTCACATGATGTCACTGCTGGATGCATAATAATGATAGCATGTGACTTGAGCAGCTATGAACTTATGTAGCGTTTGATTGTTCTCGAATCCGACATTGTACCAGTAGCGAATATATTTTTTTCTTTTGTCACCAGCATTTGAAGTCGCGAGACACGACCTAGCTCGGACTACAAGTATGATTCATTGTAACTACCCAAAATATTTATCTACTAACAATACTAATATAATGATAATTATGTTACTAATATTAATAGCTTTGTTCACGTTTCATTGAGCACTTTTATAATATGAGATGCTTTTTGAGCGTAAGCATAATATCTAATCTGAATTTGCTCAAAAGTAATTGTACTAACTTATGTGAATGATAACTAAAAGATAAAGTTTTAAAATTTTAGGTGCCTGTTTCGCAATCGTCTTTATAAGTGTCGGAAAGCTTATTCGGATGTTTTGTCGCTGCATATTTTATATCGAGTGACAGAGACAAAACGTGCCAATACCCAATATGCTATCTGACACTTTCCGTAGGTTGTGAAACAGGCCCTTAATGTAAAAAAAAAAAAAAAGCGAAGCAAAGCAACGTACAAAACCATTTGCCGCTTGATGTTACTACATCAATATTTTATTCTTTCCAAGAAATTACGCGAGAAGTATTATTTTCTTTTTATGTAATATTACCATTTTTAATCACATAGCGTACATAAATATTTCATTTTTCATTATTAATTTGCGATATACTATCAGGGTATCTAATTCTTAAGCAGGTTAACCATTGTCGTCATTTCTTCGTATTATGATAGTTATTATGATATCAAACTAACATGTCATTGACAACTGTATTGTGACTGCATGTCGTTATTATACTACAAATAAATTATGCCTGCTTGTGAATTAGATTCCTCGATATGCATGCTTTTTGAAACAATTTGACCCATCTTATACAATATTAATATTTAAAAAACCGAGGCAACGTCTAAGTGTAAGGCAAGTCTACTATTATTATTTTTTTAATTATAATTTGTTAAAAGTGGGTTGCATTGTTAAGAGCCTTATTCACTTTCTAATCATGGTATGGGATATATATTAAGTAGTTCAATATATTCAGTCTACTTAAAATTTCTTATTAAACCACCTAATATATTTCAGGTAATATTGTCCTTTATAGGACTTCAGTCGGGTCGTCCGGATGTAATTAATTAGTCAATTAATTTTAAATGCTAACTTTGCTGAGTATTATTATTGTAATACGTTACATTTGTAAATAAACTTTATTTGTGATATTAAATAAATTAATTTTAATGTATTAGCTTGTTTTATTATTTGTTTTATTTAAAAAAAATCGACGGCTCTATTTCTTGTTATAGAACTAGTATATATTGCCTGCGGGAAATTAGGTTTTAAACTTTCACCCCTATTTTACACCCTTGGAGGTAGAATTTCCAAAAAAATCTTTCTTTAGTAAATGCCTACGTCCTATGAGGAATATGTGTGCAAAATTTCAAATTTCTAGCCAATCAGCTTTGCCATTTTTATGTATATTTAGATAAAAACAAAACAAATATACGCAATATATGATTTATTTTTCAGTAGGTAAGCACAGTAATTTTGCTTCGATCGACAAAATATTTTCGACAAGCAGGTACAAGTGATGTTTAACATTTATAAAATCTTATTTCATAAAATTTATACAAATAACTTTTGTTATTCTATAAAACACTTTTTTTTGGAATTAGTACAATGAGTAAGGCTTATTATAAGTTATATTATAATTCCAAAACGATACATACATGTGATGAACTGTATACATTTTTTGCTTAACTAATATTCTTAGTTTTAGATAGGTATTACATAAATAAAAATACAAAAATAATTGTATATTGAACCCAAATGTTTGATTAATTGTATCTTATAGGCACTACAAATAGATAATCATTTTTTTGGAATGGTATACATATTTTGATATTTTTAGGTTTTCAGATATATCTCTAAGTATACATAGGTCAAAGATTTACTGATGGTTCAAGTATCAAATATTTATAATGTGTTAAGTTGTGGATAGCTGTAACTAGGCATAAGTAATTTTGTAAAATGATGGCTGTTGTTATCCCAAATAAAATAAAGATATGGTGTAGATACTGATATTATGAGTAAAATATTACATATTACATTTAAAAATAATATATACAGGGGTAACTTTTTTAAATACTGTTTTTTATTATTATTTTGGTTTATGTATGTAATAAACACAAAAGTGTACAACTTTTAGTAAATTCTTGTGATGTTGCACTTAAAAAAATATTCACACTATAAAATATTCCAAAGAAATCTGAACAACCTTATAATGATAATACAAGTAATTTAAGTATATACCTACATACTTAATTCGAATATAAAGTTTTGCGATATCAATTACAGACGTTTAGGCCAATAATAATTTTAAACGCGTTACATTGGAATATCTACGACACATGACCAGTTAATTTCAAAATAATTTTTGATTATATTAATTCAATCAACTGAAATCAGCTGTGGGAGGTGCAATGACCTTTTCAGCGTCGCTCGTAGACTCATTGAAAGTAGTTTATTTTCCGTGATTCAAAATAGGTTTTTCATTTTTTAGCCTAAACTTTCCATACATAGACAGAAAGTCATCCCCAAAGCTTTTGAAATTGATTTTGCAAAACGTTATAATATATTTTCACAAATATTAGTCGTTATCTTAATATAAAAGGTAAGCAAAAAGATGAAGCAAAATATAAAATATAATATGTATGTACTTACATTTAGTAATAATATTATAATTATTATTTTAACAGTGAAAATATTTCATTGCCTTGTATAAAATATGGACTCTTTAATGGTGGTTGAGTAATGTGCAGAATAAATAGAAATAAAATAACAGATAAGAAAACTAAAAATATATCACTAATAATGTTTTATACCAACACCTGGTGGTCTTAAAACTAAGACGACCGCGTGGCATTTTCTCACTAACAAAAACAATCTACAAAACTAAAAAATGTTCTACCAAAAATTCATAGTTTTGTCATCAGCACCTATATTTTATAGTAAGTAAAACTTATGTTAAAATTATATTATTTATTTAAAGTTTATATAATATTTCATTTTACAACTTTTATTGTAGGTACCCCTTCACCTTCGTCGTCATGAAATTAGTTAAGCTTGATTTGAACATTTTCAAAATACATTAGCATTATTGTTTATTACGAACAAAAAATAATTACATCATAAAATCTTGTGTTCTGTATAAACGTGCACGATTATGCTTATTTGACTGTTATATGTGTCTTTTGCTTCACGTATTATTATAATATTTGTCAATTTTATTGAGTATTCTCATAATATAAATAAAATTATGAAAATTTTTGATTTCTGAACTGTCAATCTTAAAAAAAATATTGTTCTGTAAATGCTCAAATCAATTCTGTTTCATTAATTATTTCATCGTTCCTTTTTGTTTGTAAAGTATTTGTGGCCTTATGTATAAAAAATCAACAAGTTTTATTAATATGACATACACTATGTTTATCACAACAACTTTATAAAAATAAATGCTTTCACTGGCTGATTTGCCGTTTCACTGCTGGCAGCCATGCGACTAGTTTCACTGGTTGAAGGCACTATATTTTAGAATGCCATATAGGTATCTTATGAAATATTGAAAATATACAACATAGCACTCGCTATATTCAGTTACTGCCCATCTCTTGCATTCACATTAACCATATTATAGATATGATGAAAAGAGACGAACGATACCCTTCCTTTGGTACTGATTACTGAAGTATAACCGTTGAACGGAAAAGTATATTCTTTAATTATAAAAAATATGCTCTTCTGTTTGTGCATTACATAATAGTACAACTCCAGTTATTATGTAGTTGTGTACATTTTCAATTTTTCAATATTAACAATTTATACAAACGTACTTAAGTATACATATTGAATTTGTACAGGCACTATTTTGGTGCTTTATCCTTACACAATAAAAGTAAATTACAAAAAGCACTTAATCTTACAAAGCCTAACATTAACGTTTTGTATTTAAGCGTTTAATATCCTAAACCTACGCACGTATGACAATTCAAAATTATTATTTGAATTATACATATTTGTTTAATTGATAGAAAATATATAACTCGAAATTATTACTGGAGGTATTGTAATATATTTTGTGCTGGAAGATGTGTGCGATGAAAACAAATTGCCTGCATGAACTGATCCCAGTTAGTATTTTTGTAGTATAATGTTATGGTAATCCAGATAACACAATTAGGGGTCGTCCATTAATCACGTGATGCCTAAAAGGGGAGGGGGGTCCGAAAAAAATCACCAAGTATCACCAAGGGGAGGAGGGGGTATAAGGAGACATCACGTGTATTAATTTTTGAATCTAGTCTATACATACCGAAATTCTTATCGGTTGTAGATTCGTAGTGTTGTTTAAATACTTACAAGACAAATGACTCGTATAGTTTTTAATTGCTTAAATTATTCGATTAAATTGTTTTTTAAGTTAAAGTTTTTCTTCAAACATGACCTGCTCACTATGTTAAAAAAATACACGTGATCTTAGGTGGGGGAGGGGGGGGGGTAGTATAAAACCTCACCACGTATAACCAGGGGGAGGGGAGGGGTCTAAAAAGTTGTTAAAAAAATCACGTGATTAATGGACGGCCCCTTAGTAAACATCATAAAAGTTTGTAGCGGGCTAATAGATGGCGTTTTTTACTAATATCGACTACCATTATAGTATTTGACAGTCAATGCAGCACTACTTAGTTTATTGTGTTGCTGATTTTCGGAAATCACGGAAAAATACCTCATAATTATTATTATAAACACTTGTGTCAATAATTATGTCTCATAAAATCACTTGCGATAGCACCAAGCTTACATTATATCAGATCTAACAAAATATTTTGTACAAATCAAAGCAAAATTATAGAACTTATAATATACGTATCGATAATGTTAGACGTAGTAATATCTAAATAAAAATATTTCGAAATATAAACTATATTTATAAACTGTTTGACAGTTCTACATTAACGGTGACTTTCACAACACAATGGGAGAACAATAAATTAACGCAAATGACGCTTTGAGGATAAATTAGATGGGCTGTTCCAATACAGAGGGTAGGTACTATTTTGTGAAAGCGCCATCTATTGACAGATTTTTATCAACTTTTGTAAACTCTAATTTATTTTCAATACTTCAGAGAATAGTCACTACAGAATGAAAGTGCCATCTATTGACAGATTTTAACTTTTGTAAACTCTTGTAATACATAATATTTTCTTTTTCATTACAGAACCAAGTTTACAGGAAGCCAATTTGAAAAAGCGACATGTAATGCAGCATTTTAAGTTTAAATCTACCTGTTGGAATAGCCCTATCTAATTAATTCCATAGAGTGGTATTTTCATTTTAAATAATAATTTGAATTGCAACATACTTTCTTTGCCTTTATCCGAATAAAGGAGAAAGGTAGTTACGGTTTCCTTCAAAATTGAATGGAACAAGTGATGTAGATAACAGTGAGACACTTACCAATTTTTTTTTACCCACTCTATGCATTTATACTTACCTCCATCTTCTCATTTTCACTTAATTTCCACGATGTGACCTCCTACTACACCTACTCTATGCTGTTGTTCTACACAGTAGACATACGATTTCGTTTCGAAATAATCTCTTCCCACATTTAAGATTAATATGTGCTATTAAACAATAACAAAAAACAACTTTACCAACAACAGTAAGCACGTTAAAATTAAAGTTGACATTTCGAATTAAAAAAATAATTTTGGACCCCATGTTGAGAGAATACGTGCGGACTGCGGGCTAGACGAGGCAGCCGTCGTTGAGATTGTTTTTGAGTTTGTTTTGCGTGTCTTGTATGGTTCCGGGGTACGTATGGCAGGGCTGGGTGTTGTACGAGAGTTCCGTTTCGTAATATTCCGTGTCTGGCTCGATCTGCCGCAGAATCGTCGTCGCCGTTGGCAGAAATCCATCCGTAGTGATGTAACTCGCGTCGGTGCACGGCGGAAGACTGAGAACGCTGTCGGGCCTGTTGAAGTCTGTGTCGATAGTTTGCGGCGCCAAATACGACGCGTCTAGGGAGGAGATGGTATCGATGGAGGAATCCCCGTTAATAGGCGTGACACAGGTGTAGCTGGACGCCAGCACGTTGGCAGATTCTGGACGGATGTAAGGGGAATTGGCATCGAAGGATACTGGGAATGTAGTCGGCGATTCGAAGGACCGAATCATGTTGTACTGCGACGGCGGCGAACTCCGCGTGTTGGTGTTCTTGACGCAGGAGGAGGCGTGCATCGACAGCATGTCGATAAGCTGGCGCTTTTGTACTTCCAGGTCCTGGAAAATTTAGGAAAGTTTCGAATGAAATACTATCCTACAATATTAATAATAATAACTCCCCACACCGATCTCGGTGACTGTGGCCGGCTTCATTGAAACCAGGCCAATTAAGCAGGAGTAATTTTATAGTGCCCAAGTGTGTGCGCCGTACACAAGAGTACTCTCTCTTTACCCTCATAATACAGTGGGACGGATAACCGACAGACAGACAAGAGATCAGGCGGAGTCCAAATTTGTACATGCCCATCCGACGCCTTGTCAGACAATCAGGTGATCAGACTGCATTGTCCTAACCAAACTTCGGGACAACATTGTTTTTGTTCCAATGCGGGAATCGAACCCACGACTACCGAATCGAGAGCCAACGCTCTAACCACTAGACCACGGAGGCTGTTACATATTCCATATACCTAGTTTAAGAAATGACAGTGGGTATGTGGAACTAAAAGTATTTCGTGATTTACAGAAAAACATTTCCTTACAACTCGCACTACGTATGGACAGTGGACACCCTCACATTGCCGTACAACGCGCCGGCTTTCAAAGCTACGCGCCCACCGGGCAGTATCGGCCGCGCGGTTGTAAATGGAATTTAAGTATTTTATAAAATAATCTGTTTAAAAGTGCCTCTTTTAGTTATGACCTTGTGATAATAAAGGATCTATCAATACTGGCTACACAGGCGTTGCAGCGATGTAAACATGTGGTGGGCTAATGGCCTAATGCCCTTTGTAACAGATGCATCAAATTTCTTTTTTGTCGCCAGTTTCTCATGGGTAAGAAATGGAAGCAATAAATAAAAAAACGTAATTTAATGCACAAATAGGGGATCGGCCTACATCTGAAATATTTAGTTTCATTAATATATTCATCATATTGAGGCATTACTACTTGGTAAATGAAAAAAATATGTTATTTTATGTGTAGTTTACTAAAAAGTTATGTAAGTACATTTAAAAAGTTCCAATATATTTATTTTTTTTTTGTTTGCGACATTGGTAAACAAAACCTACATCATTAGTTTACTTACATGATATACAAAAACATTCATTATGGTAAGTATGAACTTAATCGCACAAATATCGAAGATATTTACAAATATGTTCCTGCGGCCGTATACTTCATATCTTCTTTATACAATTTAACCTGTGATGTCACTTGTAACCCGACTTTATAATGGAGCGTTTTTACGAGACTTGCGAAATTTTGTATACAAATCGCTGTACCTTTGAAAATATTGACTTTTGATATACGGTTTCTTCTGAGAAATTACTCATATTTAAGAGTACAATTCATTCATGCAATAAAAAAAATCAGTCCGCTTGCCTATTACCTTAAGTTGTGCCTTGAGGTCTATATTCTGGTTCTCCAGCACCTCACTCTCGTTCACCAAGTTGACGGTCCGCTCCCGCTTTTTCATTCGACACTTCGTCGCCGCTATTTTGTTCCGTTCTCTTCTGCGCCGCCGCCTCTCCTCGTCTTCTGGTGTTAACTGTAAAATGGCGGATGAATTTCTTTAGTCAATAAAAATAGAATGATCGAAAAAATACGTCTAAAGAAAGGCTTCCAAACCAATATTTTAGACCCATATATCTTGCACATTTCTGATATGTTATCTGATATTTTTGATTTTTAAAAGAATACAGGAACTATTGTGAAAACAATTTTTCGTGGCGACAATATTCCCTTTTGTGCTACACAAAAGGGAATATTTTGTACAAAAAACTGTCGAAACTTCTGAATGCTCTGCTTTCAGGCGACGCGAAACTCATTGTAGTTTTCCTCAAATATCCGTATCAAAATCCTAGTCAAATCAAATACGAACAAAAGACGACTGGGTAGTTACATACGCTTAGAATAAAATTAACTCATTGATTTTCGTCCAACAGTTCTCATTGTCGATAGTTTAGTCACGGCGCGCATTTGCAATGCGATCCTTCTATGTAAGCCCATAAACCGCGTATGCCGTATAGCCCGGTGAATTATAATAGGCTGCTATGAAAGTTAGACGATTCGCAATCTTCCCGCTCCTTGTACTGAATAAATAACACTGGGTCATGGGTGGCTTATACTTCCTGATACTATCTAGCGTTAAGGTAAGTTAAGCGTTCTAAAGGACGACGTTCACGCTCCATACAAGTTCGGGCCCAGATATCAAAAAGTCGGCCAACAAAAAATGATTTTTTTTGTTGTTGTTTTTGACTTCCCCGAATTAACATTGCAGGGGAAGACCATCTAATTATTACATGACAACAAATCTATAGAATAATTTTTTGTTCCGTTGGCGGGATTCGAATCCGCGACCTCCTGTTCGCTGAGCCACAGAGGTCGTCAGTCAAAGTTGTTGCAGCTATGGGCAAAGATTTTGACCAATTTCGGCTATTGCTCTGTTTGTTCTAAAATTGTTGGACATACGTACCTTATTCTTAGGCGTCTGCGTGTGGCTACTGTCGTAATCGTCGTCGTTGTCCTCCCACTTTTTTTAATGAATGCCTATGGTGTTTTCTTTTTTCTTCAATAAAACTTTTTTTTAAATCGTTGGTCATACGTACCTCATTCTTGGGCGTCTGCGTGTTGCTGCTGTCGTAATCGTCGTCGCTGTCCTCCCGCTTCATGCGCTTGAACCCGCCGTCCGTATCGCTGCCGGACATCTTCCTTTTCGACTCTATCGACAACTTCAAACCAGCCTTTATTAATTCCGAACACGTCTGCAAGCAAATATTATGCATTTTAGTTGTCAAGCAAAAAAGGCATAACTTAAAAATACGTATCACAAAAAACCGGCAAAATATATGACGACATTTTGAACAAGTACATAGTTATTGGTAGATAGGTCATTGAAACGGGCCGTTAGAAATGCTCTTGGTTGATTTTGATATTCGTTCTGTCCTTGCTTGATTTTGGTATTCGTCATTTTGATATTCGTCCCCTCAAGGGGTAAAAATTTAAATTGTGGTCCAATTTTGTTACGTGAAATTCCGTTACGTGAAAAATTTACTAAAACTGGACGAATTCCGTTGAATTTTGGTACCTCAATTACAACAGAATGCGACAAACAAACTAGCGCTCTGAGAATATGCTAACAATTAAATTATTTTTAACAGAGTAAAGTTATGAAGCTAGTACCTATTAAAAGAATTAATGCAAAATCTTCCATTATTCTAAATTACTATTAGCTAGTTATTTTAATCAAAAACAAATTATTATCATCATTAGGTGCTACTATTATTGTATTTTAATTAACTCATTAAATAATAATACAATTCGCTCATAAATCAAATACGAAATCATTATTTTCCAACCTTCGTGATCACTCAATTATCTACTGAGAGTAAGACACATCGTGATGTTAATTTTTACGTTTTAATGATCACGACGTCCACACTCATGATTAGCTCAAGGGTGACGATGAATGAAATAAGGTCATAACTCATAAAATGATTAAAATTTTATACATCTAAAAAGACAGATATACTTTATTTGATCTTTAAGTTAATACGCCATAAGCTCAAAAATGGCATAAAGATTAGAATAAACTTTATAAGTGGCCCGGAAAGATATAATATTAGACTAGATACTAATTCTTCCCTTTTATTGATTAAGTATTATGACCAAGCATGATTACTAGTGTACATACCTACCACTGGCGAGGGGTTCCTATAATTCCATTCCTATCGTCTTCACTTACCAGTTACCTCTTGAAGACCCTCATTCAAATCCATACCATTACACAGGCTAGCCTGGTTTTCCTATGAAGGAGAACCTATCTACTTATAAAAATCACAGAATTATTATTTTTGCATGCTTTAAATGTACCAGCGATTGTGATGGTACCTATAACCGTGATTTGTCATCTCTACACACATTTATTGCAAAAAAATATTATTTTGATTATGATTGTTCTCGACAAAATTTACAGCTCTAGTTATCTCATAAATTAGACACAATTAAAAACCTAGCATGCATTAATTTTAGAAATAATTATACTAATACCAAACTACAATATTTCCACGCCCAAGAGGCAGAAATTTTGATACTGTACTGAAATTGTAAGACCAATGTAACAAATTTCCTGGAAGTAAATAAATAAATTCTAAATAAACTCTAAATTCTAAAATTCTAAATAGTAGGTATAACTAACGTAGTATCTATCTACTCTCCTTTTTTGATAGAGCTAAAATGCTACGCGCGGAAATTTGGCAGCCAAAAAAACATTGAATTTTTTCGCATACAACTGATATTTGTTTGATAAGTGTGTGCGGACGCATTAGCATCAATGTTAAATAAATTAGCAGATTTAAAAACTTCCTGGATAACACGAACTATTCTGTAAACATCTAGCTTTTTATCTTCGATTTGATCAACAACTTATGTTTACGAGAATCGGTCTTTTAACAATATCGCCTACCTTGCGGCGAGAAGGGTCGAGGTCACTCTCGAGAGGAGTCTGCGCAAAGCAAGAAGGCAAGACACTGTCAAAATTCTCGTTTCTCGGGACTTCTTGACAACTATTTTGTAGGCCTTAATTTTAGGGCCGATTTTTAAACCTTATGAATGTTTATCTGATAGTATCACGTTTAATCATATTATTATATTTGTCTATTCATTCACCTTTTTACGAAAATTGTGCGAAAGGCGGAGTATGAAATTTGGCACAGTTAAAGTTTATAATATGTAGAAGAAACATTCATAACTAGTGACACAGTACCTCAGATAAATAACTCGCTCTACCATGTATAATTGTATAATTGAATTTTGATACAATTTTGTCACACGTTGAAGTTGTAACAGGCAAAAGAGATCTAATAATAAAGTTAAAATTTAAAAATTAAATTAATTATGATCGCATTTCGTCCACTTGGCGACCACTGTGTGTTTAAAACCAATTTTTCTATATCTATACCCCTTTACTAATAAACGCTGTATAAGCTTTAAATAGTTATACAGTGTTTTGTCTTCTTCACTTGAATTAAAAATGTCACTTGTGTGATGTGAACAAAACACTGTATAACTATTCAAAGCTTATACAACGTTTATTGTAAGGGGGATAGAGTATACAATAACCACCACCTGAACGCGTAGCAAACCACCTTAGAAATGACCTCTTTCTAATGAAGAATATATAAAATGACAGATTGATAAAGAAAATCTGTCAGTTTGTCCATACAAAACTGTTATTAAGTACCTATGTCTATTTTTGTGTAGACAAAAGTCATTTCTTTAGAGGTTATGCTAAGCGTGCAGGAATAACCTCCAAAGAAATTGAGCAATTAAAAACAATTAAGCAATTATGACAATTAAGGAAGAGATTATGCAATAATTAACTAAAATCTACATAAAATCAAAACTTATGATTATACTTCTATACTAATATAATAAAGTGTGTTTGTTTGCATTGAACAGGCTTCGAAATTACTGGACAGATTTTTATGAAATTTGATACAAATGTAGATTGGACCACGGGGAAGGATATATGCTTCTTTTTATCGCGGCAGAATGTACGGTTACCGCGGGATTTCCGTTTGCACGAACGAACTCGCGTGTAACATCTAGTCTAACGTAAAATCCTTGTAACTTGTAGCTGTTATCGCAATAATAATGGTGATTGATGTGACTGAGTGCTGAGTGCTGACTACAATAGTTATAGATGAATAGTAGGTAAATATAATACTTAAATAGGTTATAGGATGCACAGTTTTATATAACATGAATCATCTAACTGTGGGAGTACAATCTGTTATTGGAAATATTTATATTGTCAATAAGCGGACGTTGAGTTAAATGTGAGAAAATCATGAACATCTGTTTGAATATTTATCTTACACATCATTTTATGCCTCGTGAATTCAGTTTTTATCGCATAATGGTTAGTCACACAGCACACTAAATTATAAAAATACTAGCTTTTCCCCGCGGCCCCGCTCACGTTAATACAGTACCCCACACACTGTTCTCTGTCAGGATCAAGAGTAGTTAGTCATACTAAACTTTATCTAAATCCGTTCTGTAGTTTTAGCGTGAAAGACAAACAAACTTCCACTCATCCATCCATACATCCATCCATGCATGCCTCTCAAACTTTCACATTTATAATATTAGGTTGGGGAAAAAGTTTCTTCGCATTTTATATAAAAATTCAAAAGCTTTTTTTAAAAAGTTTATTTACAAGTGACTAAAGTATATAGGTGCCATTTTGTTCGATATGTTTTTGCCATCTTGTTGGTAGGTACATGATCCCATTGCTATAAAATTTTTGGGGCTTCTGATGAAAAAACTGCGACAAGTGGTTTTGGCAGTCCTCTTGTGATGTCAACCTGACACTGCCTAAGGAATTCTGCAGCGACCGAAACAGGTGGAAATCTGAAGGTGCAAGGTCAGGACTATACGGCAGATGCATTAACACCTCCCAGCCAAACTCCCGTATTTTTTTCTGAGTGGCTAAAGATGTGTGAGGTCTAGCGTTATCATGGTGAATAACCACACCCCTTCTGTTGATTAATTCCGGCCGCTTTCTCTTAACTTCTTGCTTTAATCTCATCATTTGTTCGCAGTACAGTTCAGAATTGATGGTCCTGCCTGGCGGTAACAGCTCATAATGAATAATGCCCTTCCAATCCCACCACACACACAGCATCACCTTGTTGCGAGTTAACCCGGGTTTCGCCACAGTCTGTGAAGCCTGACCGGCCTTTGACCACGATCTTTTTCGCACGTTCTTGTCGTACGTGATCCACTTTTCATCACCAGTTATCAGCTTCTTCAAAAATGGTTCGGTTTCATTACGTCGTAATAAAGAATCACAAATGAGTACACGGTTCATTAGGTTTCTTTCAGTGAACTCATGAGGCACCCAAATATCGAGCTTTTTTGTGTACCCAGCTTTTTTCAAATGCGCCAAAAACCGTTTTGTGGTCAATCCCCAGTTCTTCAGCTACATCGTAACTACTAATATGCCGATCTTGCTCCACTTTTTCAAAAATGGCAACAGTTTTGTCCGTAACAGGGCGACCAGAGCGACGTGCATCTTTGATATCAAAATTTCCGGATTGAAAACGCTTAAACCAAATTTGCGCTACTCTCACAGATACTGCATTAGGTCCATAAACATCACAAATTTTTTTCGCGGCTTGTGTTGCATTTTTACCTTTTTTGTAATAAAATTTTAAAATGTATCGAAATTCTTCATAAGAATCACTCATTTTAACAATGAGAAAAACAAATGAAAATCTCATATTTACCTAATTTGAATTTGGAATTGTCTTCTGTAAAATTAAAACTTTTTAATGATACCAAAATCAGCCAGATACAATTGGTATAGCCCAAGATATTTTATGACAAGTTCATACATACTATAATGCGAAAAGACTTTTTCCCCAACCTATTAGTAGCATGTTAAACAGTAAACGGAGTATGTAGAATTCACATGATATTATTTTGCATTAAGTATCACTATTGAGTATTGACTAATGAATATCTAGCGTGGGGCGGGTTATACCTTAACTCATAAAAAGTCGGGTCTTCCCTCAATGTGTGTGATCGGGAATTTATAATAAAAATGCGAAAATGCATGTATGTTCCTACGTGACTTGACGGAGCATACAACAGTCTAAGTAAAATGTATATTATCTGCCACTGCCAACCATTAGTCTTATTAGTTGGTAGCTCATTGTTACTCACAGCATCCTTTTTATGCTTCCGAAACTCTTAGGGCGAGGCCCACTGTGTTACTAATAATCGTATTCTAATTCGGCGTCGTTTTTGGCATTACGTCGTTGCAACGCAGTGTTATGACTTGTGGCCTCGTCCTTAGGCCTTTACTTTACTAGGCTTCTCAAATAATTTTGGGCTAAGATGGATTAAGAGCTTTCCTAAAATGCCAAAGGATGAACCGAAATGGATTGATTCGCCTTTTTACATAATTATATAAATGAATTGCAGTTCCTTCTGTCGCTAAAACTCGAGAACGGTTGGACCGATTTGGCTAATGTTTAATTTTTGCATAATAACTGCTCCTGGCTGTCAAACGGTGTCCGGTAGCGTAAATTCAGGGTGTCACTTTACTGCCAAATATAGGTGGGTAGTTGATACCTACTAGGGTTGGTAGGTAGATGTAGATTGTAACTTGCAGGTGTAGTTATTTATTCTTCATAGTTCCGACAGAACAACGTCCTGGCGTCGAATAATTTTTTCATAAAATCGGTTCCCTGGTTTAGGCGTGAGTATAACGTAACAGACAGAGTGACTCTCGTATTTATATTATTATCATCGAGGATAATGTGTAAACAGAGGGGCAATTCTGCTAAATGAAACCCGCATTAATACTATTACAATCCAGTCCCGATACGCTAAAACTTTAAAACGGTGTTTTTATGAACGTTAAACCAACGTGAAACGCGCTATTGGTCGAAACGTCATAAAATCCGTTCATGGTAACATGTCGCTTATAATCCAATCAAAGTAAAATGAAAGTCTACTTTAAATACGAGATTTGAGGTTCTGGCATTAGGCAGGCCATAACCCTAAAGGTATTAATGGATAATGGCAAATCTTAGTTGATAATGTTCGGATATTTTCTAAACGTGAACACGAGGCGTGTTTAATTTTAACGTGCTCCAAATAACGTCTACAAAGAAAAGGCGGGACATAATTATCTCAGAGCAACATTATCTATGTAAATGTTCATGATTTATGACATGTTTAGAAATCCTTATAAAGTTAAATGGCATATCGTAAAGGGGAAAAGGTGACATATAAATTAAAATTAGTAGGTACGGCTAACCCACGAAATAAATACTTGAGTAGGAATTAATAGTAGATTATGCACCAAGGGGATAAAGCAGTGTCTTACGTCACGGGCAGCATATTGGACCCTGAGCGTAACGAGGGACAGTTATTTAGTAGAGTCCTGAGTGAAGCGAGGTGTTCAAGCTGCCCAAGACGAAGATAGGCTTTATCCCAGAGGTGCATACTCTTCTTTTCATACCTACTGCGAGGCAATAAAACCCCAGGGCTACATAAATAAAACATTTATTTTGTTAAAAGTTAATATTGGTATTAGACACATTTGTCCAGTTATGGAGGGACAGAGTAATATTTTTATTAGGAACATTTATGCAAGTTGTGGAGTTTATTTGAGCAGTACTTAAAATTTAAGGAACTTATGTGACTGACGATTTTGACACGTGAGAATGTTAAAATTATTATAGGTGGCCAGCAGTGTTATTCTCTAAGAACATTATCATATATCTCGACAGCTGAATCCGCGGCAAGTGTCAAATATCATATAAAAATTTGACACTCACCGCGGATTCAGCTGTCGAGATTTGAAAATGTTCTTAGAGAATAGACAGGCAGTTCGATTTTCGAATAAACTCACTTTGCAATGCCATATTATTATTGAAAAACTCTATGATAGATACGTATCTAGGAGTTTTCATACGAATTTTCACGTCCCAAATTCAACACTTTAATTCCTTGGGAGTTTCATACAACATTATCTCCCTCGGGAGGCAATGACTTGCTTTACGTTGAGATTGCGTGATATATATAACAATAGTCGACAGCATTTTTGCGCACGGGTTATACATACATTTTTTTTATTGCTTTTATACCTAGAAATAATAATAAGAACAAAAAATAGTTCTGTATTTGCTTTTAAGTGTAAAAAATGAAAAAATTCAAAAAATGAAAATACATGAAAAATTTACACATAGAGGTGATTTATTAAAAGATACTGAGCATCAATTTTATGATATAATCTTACAAAATAAGTTTGAAAATAGTGTTAAAATGTTTAAAAATTAACAGGTTTGCTTTTTGTGTCATGTTCAGTAGAAGTTATCTTATTAACCACCAAATATAGTTCCTCAATCCTCAACATGCTTTCAGTATGTATACTGGCCTTGGGAACGTCTCTCAAATTCCAACTATATCTCGATGGAATCCTTCCCCTTGTTCTTCCGAATACTTCCGGGAGCTTTCCCATATTATCTTTAAACTTATCAAAATGAGAATGGAACATTTGCCTCTTTAGAGACATCCTATAGCCGACGATGAAAAAAATCTTAATCATCTCGTTAGTTTATTCATAGATTTATTTCATAAGCCCATTTTTGGTCTTGATTTGTAACAGGTAGATGAAAGTAAGCTTATTATGCCTCGCAAATCTTTAAATCTGTAGTTAAATAACACTTTTTCTCTCTCACTTTAATAAATCCACCACAAATATAGCAAAACGAGTCACCATCTCCTTTTTAATTTCTCGAAGCTATTTTGTACAAGATAATACAGCGAAAAAAAATATTAAACACGATATTTCTTTATAATATTCGAGGTCATACCGTCGTACACAAGGAGGGATGTAAGAAAGACAACCCTCATACCATACCTCTCTTTCGCCAGCAATAGAGCGCAAAGACCGAATTTAACTGGAAGCAAAAATCATAAATTGTCAAATCGCTATAACTTCTTATAAAGCAAATATTTTCGATTTGTAATCGCACTTTATTATAAATATTTGCTTATATATTCAGAATAAATCAAGTAAAACCCATGCGCAAAAAAAATATTTTTTTTGTTGACCGGTGTAATCGGACATTGTCGAGCAGCAGTGTTATTCTCTAAGAACATTTTCAAATATCTCGACAGCTAAATCCGCGGCAAGTGTCAAATATCATATAAAAATTTGACACTCACCGCGGATTCAGCTTTCGAGATTTGAAAATGTTCTTACAGAATAGACAGGCTGGTGGTATGAAAATGACTTTTCATATTTAGTAGTATGAAACTCCCAAGGGATTAAAGTGATTTGAATTTGGAACGTGAAAATTCGTATAAAAACATCTAATAGATACGTATCTATCATAAAGTTTTTCAATAATAATATGGTATTGCTAAGAGAGTTTATTCGAAAATCGAACTGGCCACCTATAATTTTAACATTCTCACGTGTCAAAATCGTCAGTCACAAGTTCCTTAAATTTTAAGTACTGCTCAAATAAACTCCACCACAACTTGCATAAATGTTCCTAATGAAAATATTACTCTGTCCCTCCATAACTGGACAAATGTGTCCAATACCAATATTAACTTTTAATTAACAAAATAAATGTTTTATTTATGTAGCCCTGGGCTTTTGTTGCCTCGCAGTAGGTATGAAAAGTAGAGTATGCACCTCTGGGATAAAGCCTGTCTTCGTCTTGGGCAGCTTGAACCCCTCGCTTCACTCAGGACTCGACTGAATAACTACCTCGCTTCGCTCGGGAGTTAAGTTTTAACTCCCTTGCTACGCTCGGGAGTTAACTGTAGAGTCCCTCGTTACGCTTAGGGTCCAATATGCTGCCCTTGACGTAAGACACTGCTTTATCCCCTTGGTGCATAATCTACTATTATACACCCCGACACTGTTTCCACCTGTTGTCGTTAAATTGAATTAAATTAAAATCGAAAATAGATATACCCCCTTACTAACAAAAACATTTATCCAGTGGATAAGCAACTATATAAAATGTAAAATATCAAATGGATCTGGTCGAGCGGCAACTCGTTCGATAGTATACCAGTAGAGCTTTAAAATGACCTTTTACTAGAAAATATAAAGGTGGGTACTAGGTTAGGTAGTAGGTACCTACTTAACAATATAATGTCATTATCTGCGTCTTAAAAAGGATTAAAATAACGCACATTCTGAGAATAATTGTAACAACCTATTTTACAATTGTTTTCTCGATGAAGTCATATATTTTTTAACACAAAACAATCTCAGGGATATAGTTAAATATTCTGGCGGCCTAGCAGGAACAATTGCCAGCGGCGTAAACTCAACGTTATCGATCGAACTTTAAATCGGCGCTGTCATAGTTTTGACAGATTTTCATATAGCTCTCATTCGATAACGTTACCTACGCAGCTGTTAAGTGTTCCTGCTAGGCCTGCAGTTATTTACCTTCTGTATGCTGGGCGGAGTGCCGGAGGCCGGTGAGGTCGCGGAGGAACCATTGGACATGGACGAGTTGGAGTCATTACAACTTCCGTTCTGGAACATTACAGAGAACATTTCAATTTGGGTTTAAAAAATTACCTGCATAAAAAACTGTATAAAAGCCCTTGCTTATATAGCGGTTTAGAACGGTTACGCACTACGTCCGATCCGAATCCGATCCGAACCTTTGAAAATATGGATCTAGAAAATCCGATCTCTGATACAAATCCAAGCAATTCAGGAGTCATCTTTTGGAATACGTGATTTTACGCGGAGCCACAGCAGAGTGTTCACGTCGTTGATCATGAGTCCTTTTCAAGTCGTTCATACAAATAATACTATGGTTACTTCGGTCCTTAAAAAACTCTTCAGATTTCCATCCGTCATAGAGATTCTAGAATGACGGAAAGAAATCGGATCTAGTGCGTAAACTACCATAAAAATAGTTCTACGGCTATTCCGGACCGTATTTTCACGGGTTCGGATCGGACATACCTAGTGCGTATCCGCTCTTACTAGGGATTGGTTTGATAGCCCTCAACGTTATCATCGACCTTTCCATTATTATTTTATTTCCATTATTATCGAAGGTGAATCTTCTCAATATGAGGAGGCTGGTAGTGGCTATATTCAACGATATCCTACAATACGACGTACTGCAAGTTAATCTATTACGTGATGAAAATAGTTTTATCCAAAACGCAGTATAGAGTCTACACATTTTTAATCTTTACATAATATTACGATTATAATTTTATAATGTCGTATTCTGCCCTATTCGCTTATATCTTCTAAACTACTTGTGGGAGAGCGAGGTGGTACACTTGTATGCATTTCAGATTTATATATACTTAGTAACGAACTTCTGAAATTTCGATAGCGCGATTCAAAAGGAAGGCATAAATTAGGTACCTAAGTATGCCTAGCGACCCGCCCCAGCTTCGCATGTATTATGCGAAGCTGGGGCGGGTCGCTAGTAATTTATACAATTAGAGAGAAAAAAATAAACTGGGATTTCCCTTATGACCTTGGTCTCTTTGTAATTGCGAAAAGTGCATATTATACGGTCTAGTCCCGTATTGTTCGTATAGGCTTATGTTACGGAATTTGGAGCGTGAACGCGGACAATGGCATGTGACTCAGCTATGACTGTTTAGTGTTTAGTCGTTATTCGGTACTCCATCATCATGGACCACTACTGGAGCACAGAAAGTCGATTCTGCTAATCTATACAATAGTGTATAGGTACTATCTTTACTAATATAATAAAGAAGAAAAGTTTGTTTGTTTGCATTGAATAGGCTCCAAAAATACTGGATCGATTTTAATGAAATTTGGCACAGATGTAGAGTAGACTACGGGGAAGGACATATGCTACTTTTTATTGCGGAAAAATGAAGGGTTTCTGCGAAATTAACTTTTGCGCGCACTAAGTCGCGGGCGACATCTAGCGGGCTAGCCTACGAATAAGTCATTAAAAAAAATATTAAATTTCATTTAAATTAAATGCGAACAATTTTCTAACTTTTATGAATTTTAACCCTTGGGATGAGGGGCCCCCAAAAAATTTTATATAATAAGGTTCGCTACGCCACTGATGTATAGTTACTATATAAGTGAGCGGGGGCTGCATCTTTCTGTTTTTGCCCCGCCTAAAAAAATTGTAGATCCGGGGCTGAATCTATTCAATAACAATTTTACGTTAGATTGCATGGCGCCTTATTATATAACTTTGTCACAAGCTATAACTCAAGTTATTTGTATTCAAACAGTCGCATGCAACAGCCCAAGGATTTTGCATTTATCGATTTTGCTGCGAGGTTAATTAAGATTAAGCTTTTAACCTAATTGCTATTATAGATGTGGTCTTATCATGAAAGTCTCGTTTTAGAATTTATTATGATGACTCGCAGTAGAGTAGCATGGTTAAACACTCAGTAACTGGGTAACCGTGCTTTGTTCGTAGTTCTGATAAATTAAAAAAATCACCAAAAATCTGAACGGGATTCGAATCCACATTTCGAATTTCCGAACAAAGCAAAAACTGTAATACGTATACCAATATGCCAATCTAACTGACATAATACAGTCAATATTACTATTAACCTGTCAGGCGTCGATTGCCGACGGTCGGTGAGTGAAAGCTATATGCTCAAGCGTCGCTTGCCGACGGTCGGCAAGGCGGGAAAGCCCATAGAAATGTATTTATAATTTGTAAGTGGTTTGTTTGTACCGCGTAATTTTAACATTTATGTAATTAATATTAAGTTTTTTATGCGTATATTAAGTATTTTCTATAATTCTACTATAAATTACTTCGGAAAACCGATCGAAAAATTGACGTTTTTATTGAGATTTTTATCATAGTGAGTTTATGATTTTCTTGTAAAATGCATTTTGAATTGAACATTTTATTAGAAATTTTATTAGAACAGTATTTATTGTAGAACCTAGGAATAGAATTTACGGATAATAATATGTAAATTATTTACTATGATTGTTTTTGTAAGACATTTCCGTCAAAATAGGACTATTTTCGGAGGGTTCAATCAGTTACTATTTACATTGTGCGTTGTAAAAAATTAATGTGTTATTGTAATATTTAACATCCTGAACTGCATAAAAATATAAAAATATGCATATAATTATGTCCCAGTTACAGTTTATTGAGCAATCAAAACATGTACTATGTCAGATATTTTTCATAGTAATTGTAATTAGTTTTGCTCCAATCCTTGTTAGTACAACAGTTTTTGTATTTAAATATTTTGTATTATATATCCAATTACGTAAATAAAGCAAAATTCACTGTATAGAAACATACATTTTATATTTAATTGAGTTTTGAAACAATATATGAAAAAAAATAAAGTATATTTGTTTGCATCAAGATTTCATTTAATAAATGAGTATATTTCTAAATTCCATTTACGTCATCACTTAGGAAATCTATTCTACTTTTTAAATATATATAATTTGCATAGGTTTTACATTCATTATAACAATATAATTTGGAAAAATAAAAATCGCGGGAATCGAAATTAGACTGACAATTTTATAGTAGGTAACTGTAATTTGTTTTATATCTGTTTTTCTATTAAAATTTTATGTATAATGTGTGCACCTACGTAAATTAAGCAAATTTCACTATATAGAAACATAAATTTGGCCTTACTTTAGGTTTGCAATGAAATATAAGAAAAAGTCGTGTGTGTTGTGTTTGGATAAAGATTTCTTTTATTAAACTAGTATTTTTCTTAATTCCAGTTATATCATCAATTAGGAAATTTAATCACCTTTCTAAATATATATAACATGCATATGTTTTATTCACATTAAAACATTATAATCTCGAATAAAAACACGCCCGCGTCACCGCGTAGTAATTGTAATTTGATTTTTAAAGGTTGGTACTCCGTGCATCTGTCATGAGGGAATGAGGTACTCCTCCTCCTTCCTTTACCTCCGTGAGTGTTCTGTGATGAGGTCTCATTTGGCATGTTCCCACTTGAGTCAGTCAAAAGTAAACAATCAGTGCAAATGTTTACGTTAAGTGGAATGTTTACTTTCAAGTGGATAGGTACTTAATTATACTGAATCTAATAACTGTAATATTTTATAAATCTATTTTTATGTTACGTAATCACTTAGAAAATTAATTCAATTTTTTAAATATACATAATACGCATAGGTTTTATTTAAATTAAAATATTGAAATCCTGAAAAATATTATTGCGGGAGAAGGCGGGAGACGTGGGGGGGTATTGTTTTTTGGCGCGAAAAAGCTTTCGACGCTTGAAGGGGGTAACTGTCAAAAGTTTGACACGCCGGACAGGTTAATATGTACCTACAAAACGACAGCTTTTCTTTACACATCTGTCACTTTGTTTATTCTTCCGTAGAAAGAAACCATGTCTATGGTAGTTATGCTAAGCGTGCTGATGAGGACTGAACCCCAGTAGCGGTTGTAGGTAGGCGGACGTCAGTGGTCGGTGTGATAATTTTATTATTATTATTTACAGTAGTGCAATGTAAAATCTGGTATTGCGCTTTATGCATTAAAAATATATTTTTATTTTTTAACTAGCTTTTGCCCGCCGCTCCGCCCGTGAGAAATGAGGTTTTTTGGCCACTCCCGACTATACTCTAAGTTAAATCTGTATCTTCTATCTTACGTTCTCTCTTTAATTACTAATTGTTTGTCCGACGCACCATCATACCATATTTCATTTAAATGGTTTAAACACTTAAGCCATGAAAGACATTAAAAAAATATACACAATAGTACATTATCCCTCGGGAACACTATTATATATCTTTTTGGGATAAAAAGTAGACTGCACGTTTGTCCAAAACATAAACCACTACCATACAAAATTTCATTCAAATCAATTCAACCGTTTAGCAGTAAAAGACAGTCAAAGTACACACAATAATAATACATTATCCCTCGGGAACACCGCAAATTTTTGGGACATAAAGTATCCTATGTCCTTTCCCAGGACTCAAAGTATCTCTGTACCAAATTTCATCAAAATCGGTTCAGCGGTTAAAGCGTGAAGAGGTAACAGACAGACAGACAGACACACTTTCGCATTTATAATATTAATAAGTATGGATAGAATGGATAATATGAGTATGGATTAGTATAGATGTACACAAATTAATACATTATCCCTCGGAAACACTGAATCTTTTTGGGATAAAAAGTAGACTGCGCGTTTGTCCAAAGCATAAACCACTACCATACCAAATTTATTTCAAATCGGTTCAACCTTTTAGCAGTAAAAGACAGTCAAAGTACACACAATAATAATACATTATCGCTCAGGAACACCACAAATTTTTGGGACAAAAAGTATCCTATGTCCTTTCCCAGGACTCAAAGTATCTCTGTACCAAATTTCATCAAAATCTGTTCAGCGGTGAAAGCGTGAAGAGGTAACAGACAGACAGACAGACAGACACACTTTCGCATTTATAATATTAAAAAGTATGGATAGACATACCTACTATTAATTTGTTTTTAATAAGGAAATATCTTTAGGTAGGTAGCTACTGAAACACCAAATCTACCTTACCTTAAAAGTTTACTTTGAATGAGATTCAAAGAACAAAGAAAGACAGGAATAATCTACAGAAATAATTAAAACTGAATGTTTGTACCGCGAAGTGATGCCTGCAAATGTTAATTAAAATAATAGGAAATGAATGCAAAATCGTTTGAATGTAACGTCAATAAATACAAGGTTAATTTATATATAAGTATTAAAATTAGCTTCCCGCTGCAATTGCAAATGGCAAAGGTAAAAATTGCAATTTCATAGGATATTAGAATAAAAAAATATATTGTTTCGGTTTATAACATTTTTGCATTCAAATGATTATATTAAGAGGACTTAATTTTTATTATTACTCAAGAAATGTTTATTTCGTAGACCTTTCGTAGACCTCTACGAAATTGTTCTATTTGACATTTGTGGGTCGCCCTGTAAATTACTTACGGAAGCGTTAGCGAGTTATTTACTTATGAATAAAAAATACGCGTATTATTTAATATATGAACCGAATACTTGCATGGTAACTGTCTTAAGCCAAAACCTATTCACATTGAGAAGAAATTCCGCGATGATCATATTTTTCGTTGATGATTGATGATGAGATGATATTATACCTCGTTGTATACAGACTTTAATAAAACAAAGACAAAATATTTAGATAAGGAATAATAAAGGTTTTTAAGGTTCTAACCTATAACCCGACTACGAACGAGGTGTTAATATTACAAATATATTCACACCTCATTTATTAAAATCGGATAAGTATTTAGTAGTATCTAAGACGCAACGACGCGGTGGAACAAACATTCCTAGATACATAATTCCATACATAGTCTGCCATAAAATCATTCCCCTTCCTTTTGGTTTCGCTGGTTAAAAACTCACCTTAAAGCTAGAAGTCTTGTCATAGTTATACTGATCCAACGGGTTGGTCATGGTTATCACGTCATTCACGATCTCGGGCGTCCTCAGCGTGGTGGTACCACCTTCCGCGGCTAGGAGATTCATCATCGCGGCACTCAAGTTCACGTTAACACTAAGGAAAGCACCCGACTCCTCCTCGTTTCCAACGGCTGCAGTAGGCGAAGGCGACGTGTCCTCACATTTAATGGTAGGCACGGTCGAGCTCAGGCTCGTCATAATATCCTTGTACGGAGCCAGCTTCGCGGTTTTTGGTAACTTTCCAATATAAAAACTAGGTCCTAAGACTAAATATCACTGAACAATGGCACTGATGTCTCCGTGAAGTCTTCACGGGTAACTACGCGATCTGGAAAGAAAGAAAAGTGTTTGTTAATTTTCCGTATACATATTTTGTTGAAATTGAAAAGAAAAAAATGTGTTGCGATTGAAATGGAATGTTATATAAATATTAAAATATGTATTCTGTTTTGTTTGTATGGCTAATTAAATTGTATTACTTTTGATAACTTTTTTGAAAATTTGATAATTGTACTGCTTCATAATAATTATTATCAAAAAACAATGATTATGAAATTCATAAGAATTTTGACTTGGTTTTTAAGGATTCCGTAACCTAAGTTGAAAAACGGGACCCTATTATTATAACTCCGCTATTGGACTGCGGAGTCTGTAATGGGGTTCCGTTTGTCCGCCTGTCTGCCACCAGGCTATATCTCATGTACCATGATAACTAGACAGTTGAAATTTTCTCAGATGATGTATTTCTGTTGCCGCTATAACAAATAAACGGAACCCTAAAAAGGGAGTAAAATGTATATTATGATAATATAATATTATCTAAGTGGGGCTCCTATACATTGAACGTGATTTTTGCGCGAGTCCGTCTTAAGCGTCTTGCACTTGCTAGGTTATTTTCCAATATAATTAAACCATATTTAATATATAAATATATTATTCATTTTTATTTAGATAATAAGTTATTTATAATTTTTCTTATTTTTTTTTATAAGTTGAATAAATGTTTTAATTAAACCATATACGTATTTGTTAATAATATTTTATTATATAATGCCGAAAATCTGAAATAAATCATGAGTAATTTTATTATGACACTTCATTTTTAGGCCATCTTCAATACGTTTTCAGGTAAAAATACATTTCCATTGAATCAGGTCAAGCGACAGTACGAGTGCGGCATATTTTTGTCAACATTTTACTTTTAGATGATCATGACACTTGGTTGATTTAAATAGGAGAGGTAAACAGATTGTTTTCTTACGAAGTTTACCTGCATATATTATACATACAGTACACTACTTTAAATACTCATGTATGATAATATGTTCAATTAAAATGCTAGTTTTAGCGTTGGCGTTTTAGCACTCGTCGGGGTTGAGGATGAAGATGAAATGATTAATTGGTTCTTTACAGAACTAAAGCAAAAGTTTCAATTTATCTTACAATGTAGCTACCAGTAGCGTGGGGTTCCTATAAATCCTACCCGCTTCACTTACCTTTTGAAGATCCTCATCCAAATCCCTACTTGTAATACTGGCTAGGGCTTCGCTATAAAGGAGAACCAGCTACTACAAACATCACCACGAGTAGCTACATAATGAGAGCTATATAAACTCTCACCCACATACTAATAAAAATATTTACCTAACGCATAAGCTACTGAATGTAGCTGCTGTCTTTGTCTGTCAACTTGTCTGTGACTTTTCATGGAATAGCTTATCCGTTGTGTAAATATTTTTATTAGTAAGGGAGTGAATGTTTTAAAAATGTGAGTTCACTTATCACAGCGAGCAAATTTTACAAAGTTATTATTTTACAAATTTTACATAGGTGTAATTATAATTGTGAAAAAATCGATAGTGGAAAAATCCCGTCTGCCCCCAGTAATTGCTAACCACCATAGATGAATGATTAGTCTCGCTGGGAGCGCCCAGCGAGATCAATCATTAGTCTATGCTAACCACCAAAAATTCGCCATTGAAAGCTTTCGTAAACTTTTTTATTGGCGACCTCGCGGCCAGGATGCGACTTCAATAAACTTTTTTTACTGGCACCAATTGGATGTGTGCTATAAAATAAAATTAGCACTTTTATGACGCACCGTACGCGCTCCATTGTTTGTTTGTCTATCACGAGGATTACCGAGGACACGCATATTAAGTAATATTCAACACGACAGAAACACCGATGTAAATCAGGAGTACAGATAACCTTGTTGAATAAAAATCTTGAAGCTCAAGGACATCACAGACGGCGAAGATACCATAATATTTTATCTTAAGATGCCTGGATATATTTCCTAACATAGTAGGTAATCTATACTAATATAATAAAGGTAATCTATACTAATATAAATAGGAAAAGTTTGTTTGCTTGCATTGAATAGACTCCAAAACTACTGGACCGATTTTGATGAAATTTGGCACAGATGTAGAGTAGATCACGGGGAAGGACATAGGCTACTTATAATCGCGGCAAAATGAACGGTTTCTGCTAAATTTACTTTTGCGCGCACGAAGTCGCGCGAAACATTTACTTTAAAATATATAGCATCTTAGATGTTTGTGCAACAGATCCTTAATCTCGTAAACTTTATCTAAACCTTCGGTAGGCATTTTCGCAGGATACGAATACCCTTGGTCCTTATATAGTCCGAAAGCTCTCACCTTGACTTGACCCCAGATCATCATCGTCACGTACGTCCCAGTTCTACCTGACGATTGTGTGAACGTGATTCAGACAAATATCACCATTGAGAACAAAGAAATATTTGTTATTGATTGCGCCGTAGGTTCTTTGTGGAAATTGAGGGGCAATTCTGCTAAATAAAACCTGCATTAATACAATTACAATCAAGTCCCGACACGCTTATACTCCCAAACGGTGTTTTTATGAAAGTTAAACCAACGTGAAACGCGCTCTGATTGGTCGAAACGTCATAAAATCCGTTCACGGTAACATGTCGCTACACTTTCAATCCAAACAAAGTAAAATTGACTTTTAAATTGTCTACTTTAAATACGAGAATTGAGGTTCAGGTCTCACAGTAACAGGTTGCACTTTTAAAATTTATTAGATGTTTACTTAAAATAATTATGATGAAAAGTAAAATAATACAAAATTCAGTCTAAAGTACTTAGGTACAAAGTTTCACTATGTTTGACCTGCGAAATGCTAACCTTCCAAACCGGAAATACTGAATCCGCTATATAATACTTTTTTGATATGCATTAAATTATATTATTATTTAACGATTAGTAGGTATTATTACATTTTATAATTATTAGACAGTAAGTAGTTTTTTACCACGACATCAACATCGTAAATATAGTATCCCACGGGAATACTGTACTTTTTCGGGATAAAAAGTAGACTATGTTTTAATCCACAGCCTAAACAACTAACATACTAAATTTATTTTACAGGAAATTTAATTTTATTTAATGGAAATTTTCACATTTATACCTAATACTAATAGTAGGATTTACTAGGCTCTATATTCTTTAATAATCACTATTAAAGTTAATATTATCTGGCTATTCTTACTAAATGCAAAGCTGTTCGTAGTCACGTAAACACTACGTTAAAGCTAGAATAAATAACGCCATATTTTTCTTTTCGTAGACCTTCGTCAGGCAACAATAACTCAACATTTGCCATACATAAATCTTCGGGATAATCTTGCTTTAAAATATGGCTGAAGAATCGCTCTTATACATCTTCAAGGTTAACTACTGAGTTTGGAGGCGTTATTCAACATACGTTATTATATGTTTGTGTATGTCTCGGGCAATTAAAACTACATAGTATAGCATACGAAATCAAATAGGTTGTCTCAAGTGTTGTCTATACTAAGTATATGTATGGTAATCTAAGTAGTACCTACCTACTAACCTACCTAAGTGTAATTATATTTTTAAAATAGTTAAATGAATATTTATACCTTAGGTAGGTTATTTTTAGTGGAGTTTTTATAGTCATTAGGTATTTATATTTATGTCTCTTCGTTATGTAATAAGCCAAGAGTATCGAATAGATACTGTTTTAGATTCTATTTGTAGTTAAAGAAACTTATCTTTATAAAAAATGCAGATTTCTTCTTGGGTGTGGTGTGTATGATTTGAACAAATAAATATGCATTCTAATTTCAAAACTTATGCGAATCGATGTGTAATGTAAAACATCTGTAACATTCTGCTGTTTTAAACGTTTTCGCGTAATAAAGTAATTTATGTAAATTAAAACTGAGCACTAATAAACGCGTAGGTGTAGTATAACCGTATAATATGCAAATCGTTGTCAGTAGGACGTCCGAAGCCGAAAAAGGGAAATGAAAAATAAATGTATCCGGCCAGTATTGCGTAGGACTCAAGCTAACGATGTTTACATTTCAAATTCGAATTTCAAATTCTTTATTCGAAAATCTTTTATAATTATAATTTTGACAAACAGTTTTTGTTCACAAAAAAATTTCAGCTGAAGAATTGTTTACATCTGCGCACTATAGTATCGTGCTATTTGGCTTTTCTCGGATTGTCTTTCTCGCTCTTACAGATAGAGTGTGAATGCGAAAAAGATAAAACTTTTAAGTGCGCCATAAGCTGACAAAGGGGTCGAGTGTTTCAGTTCTAAAATGACTTAACGTCTGTGGTTTTGAAGGTTGGTATGTCCGTTTGTTTCCGCGTGGCAGAGAAATGGGTTACCTAGTTTCAGCCGCGCCCATGCTAACTATATGACCGATTTATACATAATTGCATTAGTTTTATGGCTCTCTTATGGGGACATAAGTCTCAACTATAGTATTTAAATGCAAAATAGTAGAGACTATAAATTTATGGTACAAAATTATTGGTATGGTTTTTAGTCTACTACAATAATCCTACTATCCTATTAGTATTATAAATGTGAAAGTTTGTGAGTATGGATGGATGTTTGTTACTCTTTCACGCAAAAACTACTGAACGTATTTTGGGATGAAATTTGGTATGGGAGTAGTTTAGGCTCTGGATTAAAACATAGGCTACTTTTTATCCCGAAAAAGTACAGTGTTCCCGCGGGATACTCGATAGTATATTATTATCTACTAGCTGTTTCCCGCTTAACTTATGTTCCTAAATCCTACCTCAGGTACCTTACCTACTTAAAGATTTTTGAATTGCGTTTCCTCAATCAATTCAACGGTGCAATGGCAACTTGATCGATACTACGTCTGTTTTTCTGTACCTTGTACATTTCTGTTTCTACGTAGTTGGTAGCTAAATATTTAGATTGTTCATTTTACTATATTCTTTTTGATTATCTGCATAATTAAGCACTTACTTCAAGAATGTTGAGTTTTGATAAATCAAAGGTTAGTCAGATTAGAACGTATGATATTGCATGCTGATCGAAGGTTTTGCTGTCACGTTTTCTATATTAAAATTCTAGGCTACGACTAAGTCTGGATATTAGTGATTGATTTATCATGTTCCCTTGTACCTACATAATAGTTGCCAGATTAAACCAATTAGGTACCTAAAGCAAACTGTAAGAAACAACTCTACCTAATGTGCAGTAGGTAGAGTTGATTGTAAAGATGATTTTAGTTAGGTTAGTAACAACTCTACCTAATGTGCAGTAGGTAGAGTTGATTGTAAAGATGATTTTAGTTAGGTTAGTAACAACTCTACCTAATGTGCAGTAGGTAGAGTTGATTGTAAAGATGATTTTAGCTGGGTACCTACTAAATTGCACGCTGCTGAACTAAAATACCAACTTACTGCGAACTAGGAACTACAGCCTATACTTAGGTACTTACTGAATTGGTAGTAGAAAGACTAGAGACTAGAATCAATACTTTAATAAAGTCACATAGAAAAAAATATTTACATATTATTCATCCGAACATATTATAACCTCCTCTTTTTTGGAAGTTCGTTTAAATCCTAAGAATTCCCACACTTACCTAATTATTTACATAACTATCTGTACTGACTTTGAAGGGTCAATTAAGGACGCCTAATTACACTTGGCCTTTTGAATTACTTTAAGTATCAAGAAAACGTTTCAAATTGCCCAATAATTTTGCATTTGGAATTCTATATTACGTCTACTAAGTTTAAAAATATTTTTAAGACCACAGTAAATAAAACATTTGTTTTAGTTACTAATGATTTTTTACTAATTTGAAACTACATTTATTTTTTATTTTTAGAACAACCTTTTTTATAAAAGACCCCGAATTCCGATTAAGTTATTCTTAACTTAAAACGTATTGTCCTTTTGGTAGGTATATACGTTAACACAAAATGTTCGATATGCACTTATAAGCATCCCATAAAAACGATTCAGAAATTATTTTACGATCTCGCAACAAATATGGTAAACGTTAATTAAAATTAATGTAAATCGTTAAAAGTAACGTTTATTTCTTTATGTAAATGATACGTCTTAAAAACTTTTAAATAGCGAGTTACATTATTTAAAAATATACATAGGTACATGGGTGTATTTATTAACAGTTAATAGTTGGTTAATTGTAGGTTTAAGTGACACCGTGACAACCGGGTACAAAGCTTTTTTATTAAGGTTTTAATAACAAATGAACTTCCAAAAACTAAAATATCAAAACAAAAAACTTCATACGAGTTAAAAGTATCATTTACAATAAATTAAACTATAGGTACCATACTGGCACTACAATATAAATAAAAAGTTCAACTTCGAATTTCGAACCGCAAGAGTTCTTTATTCTTATTTTTGAACATGGCAACAGAAGCGCGCGTGTCCTTGACACTCGCTGCGGACAAAAAGTCTCAGTCGTAATTTTCGGCAGCCGCGTCTGTGGGTGTGTCGCTCGCACACTTACGCAACTTACACGTACAATGTACACGTAGGTATACGATCGCCGGCCCGGTGTACCAATTTATACTTTAAATCTAAGCAATAAGGTGCAAAAGGATACACCGGGTCAGTCGGTGACTATACAATGTACACACTACACATAATATTACTACTACATACAACGTTACACTCGAACGATTCGAAGACCGCGAAATTGTATAACTTTCCTTAGTAAACATACGGCAAAAATGAAGCTAAAGTTTTTCTTATATTTTTTTGTTACTGGTCGCAAAAAAGTTACTAGACTTTTATGCTGAATGTAAAGACATAATAAAAAAGAAAAATTGTCATAGAAAAGAACATTGACCTTATAAAATACTCTACAAATGACTACCAGTGTTATAAATTACTTAAGCGGAGGCATGTGGTAACTATAAATAAAGAGAATAGCCAACGAACACATAATTCGAAACGCACAGAGCATAACAATCAGCTTAAATTCGGTACTTGTATGTTCTAGGCCGCGTGGTTTGGCGCCAACGCACGGTTCCGAGTTATTTTACCTCTCACAGGATCCTTATGTCGACGGCATAAGGATCACTCTCATAGAATCTCGGAGGTAAAATAACTCTGAACGGTGTACAAGAAACAAAGGCTTTGGCATTGTTCGATCATTTTTCACGTCCGACGAGTGTTAGACGAAAAAATGCATTGTATTGTAAGTAGTGACGCCCACATACGATCAAGAATAAAATATACCGACTCTACATCTAGACGAGTTTATGGTTATTTAAACTGAAATTATATTATACTAGGCCTGCGACTTTGTGCGCGAAAAAGTTAATTTCGCAGAAATCGTATATTTTTTTGCGATAAAAAGTAGGTTATGTCCCTCCTAGGGATGTCGAAAATGAAACAAAATATCGATATATCGATACATCGATATTTGAAAAAATATCAATATCGGTCTCGATATATCGCGAAAAAAATATCGATATATCGATATATCGGTCAAAAATTTTTCGACCAATTTGCAACAGATTTTTATGTAATTCTCTGCCTTACTTAAACACTATTCAGCCATTTTTGTCGCATTTCTTCATTGTTGAGAAATCTATAAAAACTGTACCTATAATATTATCATACTCGACTACACACGTTTTTTTCTCAGTACTTACTACTACGATTCTAGGCGTGTCGCGTCGCTACTGACTAGTTTATAACAAAACGTAGTACAGCTGTTATAACTCTTAATAACGTCAGTTGCTTTAATGTTAACACTTTTTGCTAGAATAACTAGACTAACATTACATTTAACTTACTAATGTTACTAATAAACGAAATATTGCAACCAGCATAACTTTCACTTCGACAAGAATATATATACATTTTTTCACCATTTTGACCTAACCATTCAGATCTAACAGATCATCAAATAAATAATAAAAACATAGTTACGGAGATATATAAAGTAAGAAATAAAAACTATTTTCAATTTTAATATTACCCGGTGTTCAGCATAAAATATGTGTAATGGCGTATCTATTGTCTTGCGAATGATGCCATCTAATTAAAAAGAAGGAAAAGGATTTAATGTAAATTGCATTTTTATTTAGTATTAAATGACTATTTCTAACTTTTTTAATTAGAATTTAATATACTTAGTTATAAATATTTGTTAAAATAATAATAAAGTACACTTGTTTTATCTAAGACTTTTCAAGTAACTTTTTATAAATACCAACATTTTTCTGGTTGGCAACATGCAAGAACGAGACACACGGCCTCCCTTCTGGCTATCTCGCTCGGCTCGGATTTGCCTCTATGATACGTGCATTGTGAAATACACTCTATTACCAAGGTAATACAGTTCTTTTTAGCAATTACAAAATTCGGAGTCTATCCATAGTTACTAGATCCATTCAGTTTTCAGGGCAGTTAGTTACGCACTCACTATCACAGATTAGATTAATGGAATTCTGCAAAACAACTTTTTTTTCAATATTTTACGGCTTTGAATTCTAGCGAATTTAGTTATATCGTCATGAGATGATAAATAAAAAAAATATCTATTTTGATACGAATTTCGATATTTGTTTTTTTGTATCGATGTATCGATATATCGGATCAAAAAATATCGGCTAAAAATATCGATATATCGAACACAAAATATCGATATATCGATATATCGATATTTTTTCAACATCCCTAGTCCCTCCCCATGGTCTAGTTTATATGTCTACTAAATTTTATCGAAATTGGTCCATTAGTTTCGAAGCCTATTCTATGCAAACTAGCAAACAAATTTTTTCTCTTTATAATACATAGGTATTAATAGTTAATAGAAATTTGACGATTTGAGTAGGTAAGTAAGTAAATTGTTTTTCATGTATATAAATTTACATATAAGGAGCTTTTTAAAGCTTTGTTTAAATGAAACACGTCTTAGGCTTAGACTACATGGATCCGGAATCTCTCCGGCTTAAAAGATAGTTCTAGGATAATCCGGATTCAATCAGTTTCTCAAACAATCACAATATGAATTTTTCCCGCATCGACTAGTTCGACTACATAGCATGCGGGGCCATCCGGAAAATTTTCCGGAAGAAACCGGCACACGATCTGATTCTCTGCTAAAACGACATCGAAACAGGTTAAATTTGCTACAAATGGGTAATTAATTAATTATGCTACAGTTGTCGCAAAGAAATACTTGCTAAGTAATTATAATATTTAAATAACTAGGTAAGTGACATTCAATAAGGCAGGGACGATTTTCTCCGAAACCCGGAAGGCCGTAGAAAAGTCTGAGCATTAAAAATAGAACTCTGCGTTAATACAATACAGTTGAAAATCAAACACATGAGTCAATGTCATAAATGACAGCCCGACACTCGAAACTTCCATTTTCAACTCTATCGTATTAGCTCAGAGTTCTATTTTCAGTGCTCTGGTTTTTCACCGGTGATCCGGATTCCAGAGCATATTATAGTCCCAGCCTTACATTACTAGGCTCCTTCCTGTTTGGCAACCTTTTCGTTTCGTAGCCCTTCAGTGGCGAGGGGTTCCTATAACCTCCATTCCTATCGGCTTCCCTTGTCACTTACCTTTTGCAAACCTTCATAGAAATCCCTACCTATTATACAGGCTCCGGCTTCCCTATGAAGAAAAAGCAGCCTTCGCCACTATAGCCCTTTATTAAATTCCTGTAGGTACAAAATAACTGCACAACTGCACCATATCTTGTTACTATGATTAGGTACAATGTTTCCCAGTAATATGATATTCAGTTATTTCGTGTTCCCTATCTGATTCGCCCAAAGTCAAGGTCACCTTATATTAATATTTAACGAGGAAAATAAACAATTACACTAATACACTGACCGACATTAAGTTCAAACACTCGCATTCAAACATTCTATGCTAATGTTAGTTGCGTTACGTTTGTATTGGATAACCTTTACTTTAGGTAACTAATTTTGGTAACTACTGTTAGGTTATAGGTATAGAAGACTCAAAAGAAAGCACCCACAGGACCTATTATTATAGGCTTTGTCAATACAGAGCGTACTCGACACTAGTCAAGTAACGCCCAAGACCTATCGTAATCTCAAAACTATTACTAAATGTCTAGACAGATTGTAATAATAAAGCGTTTAAATAAAAAAAAGGTTATAGGTATGAAGCAGTATTTTTATGTTAGAATTAGTAGACGTACATATATTTGGTCTGAAGAAATCTGTTTTACAAGTCTTTTTAAATATGAAACAGATGTCAGAAACACTTTCAATGTATGTAGAGGAGCAGAGTTATTTAATGCAGAAATATTTCAGCTCGGCTTGGTAAATTTTAACATTATCATGTTCACTCGAATTAGCATTCGAGCTAGTAACAGTGACTTAGGGCGGTATTCTTGGTCGATTCTTATTTCTAAGTTCGCCTTATAGACATGTTTAAGGTGACATTTCGATTCACAGTCGTAACTTAAGCATTGTCTTTTAGTTTACAAATAAGGCGGACTTATTCGAAAATTCTTTTCTTAAGCAACAACCAAGAATACCGCCTTAAGAGTTACGAGTTACAACATATTGTTTCGTTTCCTCAAGTGATTTGAGATTCGAATCTTCAGCTAAAGCGCGAGGTACTTTGCTAAACAAGTGTGAGTCGGACACGTAGAGTTCTGTACCATTATACCAATATCTTACAAGTTTGCTTATTATTCAAAATTTTACTATCCAAAATGGCGGCGATCTGGTTCGCCACCCATCACGTCTCGTTTCTCGCGGAGGCGAAAATCGGACCATGGAGAGCCGCTTCGCTGCGTTGAATGTAAGAGGAGGAATGGATGATAAGTAGATATGTAAGGATCGTAGCAAGTGGAAAGAAGTGGTCTCTGCCTACCCCTACGAGAAAAGGCGTGATTATATGTATGTATGTTGCTTATTATTTCGTTATTTTTTAACGATGTCTTTTAAGTTTAGGTTGTAGAAGGGGACGCCATATTGTAACAAATCTTCCAATCGGCTATCTAAATCAAAAATAATAGGAGAACCGCCGCATTCCAAACCGACTCTGTTTTTGATAACAACTAGCCATAAATCATAATGTAATTCGGCGGATTATACAATCCAACTGCAACAGAGACACCTCACACCAATACCATCCCTGGTAACTGGTAAGATCGTTATCTCTACTAATTCGCCCCTAATCCTTATCTCTGGTCACAATTTGTTCTAAGTGCTACCTAGTATGATAGAACTGGTATAAATCCTAGCTCAGTGTACCCACCCACCAGCTGTAGGTATTGATCGTAAAGTCGCGATTTGTCGCGCGACCTCGGTCGGTTTACGACAGGAAACTAATAAAACGATAATATCTGCGGACTCGCTAAGCATCAAAGTAATTACATGTACTCTTTTTGTTGTGTACTGGTGGCAAAAAAGTTCATATACAATTATTTCATTTAGCACCTGTGACGTATGACGTATCTATATGTAAAAGGCAAAGCTGATTGACTGATGTATCAACGCACAAGCCAAACCACTAAAGAAGGATTTTCCCAAATTCAAACCTATAGTTATATATAAGGGGGGTAAACTAGGGGTACTGGACTACTGGTACAATAGGAGGGATGTCGATCGGGGGGCACTTTCTGTCGTATTCCTGACTAGTACGTACACATCAGTGAGTTCTGGCGTTGACTATAAAATATGTTGTAAACTTTAAAGCTATTCCTGTCACCATAGCACAAAATGCATGGATTCCACGGTACCTACTCTACGAATTGTGACTGATCCTCTACTCAATTTTGAACATAGCGATAGCCATTTTTAACATAATATTAATATTATGCATATTATTGCCTGCGTTTTTCCTGGTCATACTCAAAGCGTCAGAGAACCAGGAAAGGGGCAGAATAAATTAAAATGCCCTCTTGTAGTTTTTTTATATCCTATTCTGTGATTTAGACACAGACAAAGATAATTTTAAGCCACCTGCACCGTTAAAACTTGATTAGTATATTTTACATTTTTGCTGGCTGTATCTTCCAACGTATACAATAGCATTTGAATATTAGCAGAACAACAAAAACCATGCAGTCGTGTTGATGCAAGGCTATTTAAATCTGTATTATATATTAGCGTGTGCCTGCGTGTGTGTGTACTCACACTAATGACAGAAATTGTGTTCGTTAGAAGGATATTAGAGCATTAGAACAATTGAAGGCTGTAAGATTATGATTAATGACGAGTGGCGACTAGTCAATCTGATCTAGTGTTAAAGATATACAAATTACAAAGGCTCTAAACGACTATTTCATGGTAGGTAACGGAATTACTACATCTTAGCATAGTCATTTATAAGGGTTAAGATCACAATTTAATTTTATCGATAAAATGAAGCCTATTATCTGCTGTTGAAATTTATTTGCCTCGAAACGAAACAAATAGGTGGGTAGTGTATAATACCAATTACCACTAGTACCAGAAAGAACTTAAAACTGCACATTTGTATTTGACTCGTTAATCGTATAAAAGGGCTTGATGTGAGCATTCCAAAATTATTATTTTTTTATCATTTTTGTATTTGAAATGAAAAATTACAAAATTAATAGCTTCTCCGTACAAACTTTCATCGCCTTTTTTCAGGCACGACAGAAACTGCGAGAGGCGATTCCTGGACTATTTATGATGTTCCTACTTTGTACGGAACCCCCGGTGGGCTGGTCAGTCTTGCTACCGTTTACCTACAGCCTACTATAGATTTCGCTTAACATGTATTGAGCGTTGACCTACTTCACCAAACTTATAAGGAAAAATGCATCCATAGTCAGAAGTGTAGCAGATTTTTCCTGCTGCGTCTGGTTGCGATACGTAAACTACAAATTTGAAATTACAATAGACCAAATAAGTACGTATCATGTTTTGAATGTGGGCAAGTTTTCCTATTCACAACCAAACCACAGACCTTGAGACGTGCCTTAACATTATCAACCGTACCTAATAACAATAATACATGTGTCAGTAAATTATTGTACTGTCGAACAAGTTGCCGCTCGACCAGGCATAAGATGGATATCGCTTAGCGCCGTTGAATCGTACGTCTGCAGTCGTTGCGGTCACTTCATTTGTGTTTAAAAATTTTGAGTCAACGGTGGAACAAAATTGTAGCTATCAAATGCATGGTAGTGTGTGTTAATAATTTGAGGTAATGTGCGTTGTTATTATTTTTTATGAGTTTCTAAGCATTATTTAAAAAAATAGCTTTCTGCACACCTTCCTTCACATAAACGTTAACTGTGCCAAATGTCATACTCCTCTGTTCGCACAATAATATTCTCGTAAAACTGTACTAAAAGCTTTTGCTTCACGTAGGTATGTGTTAATATATCAAATCTATATCTAAGCTAGGCAGACAACATATAATAACGTTGGGAACTACAAAAAACCGGCCAATATTAGGTACGTTTTAAGGCCGTGTGGACCCAATTTTACATGACTTTGAATCGATAGTAAACAAACAAATAGTAACTTTAAAAAGCCAAAAAAAATACACATTATTGTTTACTTAATGTTCTTTTACAATTTGTGGTTCGAAACATAATATTGAAAACTTCACTCGATCAAAAATAATTCCGAAGAGGAGGCTAAATTTGAATATTTTTCTTTTTGTTCATGAAGTTCATGATAGTTTTACTTTCAAAAATCATATCTACGAAAAGCTAATAACTTAAAGAAGAATAATTTGTGGTTACATTTTGCATGTTGGTTTAATTATTTTAACATTAAATAATTATTGAAATGCAGCGTGCGTAAGCCGCTTGAGTCGCCCCACAGTCGCCCGCTAGGCGTTGACGAGGCCAGACCTATGTCAGTTTTGCTAGCGCACGGCCGCGTATTTATCGAACAATTCTTTCGTTTCTAACGCAGTGTAGGAAAGTCAGTTTGTTTTGTTTTTTTTATTTTTGAACTAAATTATACATATCATACACAATAACATGTTATATTTTATCGTCGCCGCGTCATTGCTTTTGCCAGATGAGACGACCTCTGTGGCTCAGTGATTGAGCGTGTTGGTGCTCAAGCCGGGGGTCGCGGGTTTGAATCCCGCCGAAGGAACAAAAAGTTTCCTGTGTTCCCGGGTCATGGATATGTATAATACAATAAAAATCTAAAGGAAAGTCAGTTTGTTTTGTATTTTTTTATGTTTCTTTTTATTTTTGAACTAATTCTATACAGATAAATAAAATTGAAGTGTCTGTTTGTAACTTCAAATTAACAGCTTTTCATGTAAGGAATCTAAAAGTATATTCAGTACTTATAATAAAATACCAATTTTTAAAATTTTTGTCTGTCCGTCTGTCTGTCTGTTTGTTCCGGCTAATCTCTGAAACGGCTGGACCGATTTTCACGGGACTTTCACTAGCAGATAGCTGATATTATAATGTCTAACATAGGCTACTTTTATTTTAGGGTTCCGTTTAAAAAAATAGGGTTCCGCTTTCGTTAGATCTGCGCAAACGAAGTTGCGGGCATCACCTAGTTATACATATAACCATACACAATAACATGTTACATTTTATCGTCGCCGCGTCGTTTCTTTTGCCAGATGAGACGACCTCTGTGGCTCAGTGATTGAGCGTGTTAGTGCTCAAGCCGGGGGTCGCGGGTTTGAATCCCGCCGAAGGAACAAAAAGTTTCCTGTGTTCCCGGGTCATGGACATATAATACAATAAAAATCTATAGGAAAGTTTGTTTTGTATTTTTTTATGCTTCTTTTTATTTTTGAACTAAATCTATATACAGATAAATAAAAATGAAGTGTCTGTTTGTAACTTCAAATTAACAGCTTTTCATATAATGCATCTGAAAGTATATTCGGTACTTACAATAAAATACCAATTTTTTAAAATGTCTGTCTGTCTGTCTGTCTGTCTGTCTGTTTGTTCCGGCTAATCTCTGAAACGGCTGGACCGATTTTCGCGGGACTTTCACTGGCAGATAGCTGATGTCATAAGGTCTAATATAGGCTACTTTTATTTTAGGGTTCCGTTTAAAAAATAGGGTTCCGCTTCCGTCAGTTAGGCGCAAACGAAATTTGCGGGCATCGGCTAGTTATACATATAACCATACACAATAACATTATCGTCGCCACGTCGTTGCTTTTGCCAGATGAGACGACCTCTGTGGCTCAGTGATTGAGCGTGTTGTTGCTCAAGCCAGGGGTCGCGGGTTCGAATCCCGCTGAAGGAACAAAAAAAATTCTGTGTTCCTGGGTCATGAATGTGTATTAAATATGTGCATAATACAATAAAAATCTTAAATATGTGTATAATTTAAAAATTATTAAATATATTTCTGTTGTCTGGTACCCGTAACACAAGTTCTTCGAGAACTTACCACGGGACCAGATTGACTTGGTGTGAAGCGTCCATAGATATATTATTGTGTTGTGTATTATGAGAAAAAGTAGCTGATGTGTGGAGTAGCCTTAGTACATTATTGAATAAGCCAGTAAACAGGTTTTTTGAATTTGTAACATCTACCATCTTCTTTGCCGTACTTTTCGTTTCTTTTTATTTCGATTTCTGTTTTTACAATAATAATAATAAATAACTCCCCACGCCGATTTCGGTGACGGTGGCTGGTTTTATTTATATAACCTAGCCAGTTACACAGGAGTATTTTTATAGTGCCCAAGTGTGTGCGCAGTACACAAAGGCACTCTCTTTTTTTTAACTCTCGTAATCCAGTGGGACGGATAACCGACACGACTGACGAGAGATGAGGCGCAGGTCCGACTTTTTACCTGCCCATCCGACGCATGGATCATCTTTCTTGTCAGACAATCAGGTGATCAGCCTGCATTGTCCTAATCAAACTTGGAAACAACATTTTTTGTTGTTCCATTGCGGGAATCGAAATTAGAACCTACGACCTCCGAGTCGAGAGCCAAGCTCTAACCACTAGACCACGGAGGCTGTTCTATTTACAATAAAATATAAGGATACGTGCTCAACATCCGTCATGCTTGCCTTTGCAGAACACACCAAGTCACTCGCAAGTAGGGGTTGCAATCCGGATACTTCGAAATTCGAAAAAAACGAAAAATCCGGATTTTCATTTAAAAATCCGGATTTTTCGATTTTTTCGAATCTTGGTTACTACTATGAAAATTACATATTTTAATTGTGATTAGTATGTACTCTAGACGTACAATATTTGAATAAGAGTGAACAAAAAATAAGTTGGTGACTGCACGTGAGCATACTGTATTGCTGAATTTGGCAGCGAATTAATATGTTGGCGACTAAATTACCAAACTGGTGAAATCACTCAAGTGACAAAAAATACAAAAATCGGCAGATAAAAAGTAGCGAAATTTAATCCAATTAGCACCGATGAGTTGGTGACCATTATACCATGTAAGTAGCTGATAAAGATTTGATTGATAAATTAATAGCTGCTAAAAATTCAATTGGAAGCTACGGAAAATCCCAGTTTTGGATACTATTGGAGATTTTTTTTCTTTGGTATGGGTATCGTTTTCAAGGTTTTTGGGGATGCAGAATAATATGAAAATAAAATCCGTTTTAAAATTCCAAAATGGCGTATATTTTTTTTTTTTTATTAAAAATGGATGTCTTTTTCCATGTTTCATAATTATGCTGATTATAAAATTGTCTTCCAATTTCATTTTCCAAAATGGAGACTATCCAATTTTCGTAAAATTAACATGTAGTTTGTAGAGGTACCAGCTATGTAAGGTATAGAAACTTTTCGAAATTCAGGATTTTCAAATTTCTTTTTTTGGCATTCATGAAAAAAATATGCGATTTCCGGGTTAAGGGGGAGGAAATTTTTATTATGTTTCCAGTAATAGTATTATTTTTCCGTTTCTAAAATAGAAGCGATTATAGAAAAAAAATATGGCAATGTTCTACTTTGACACGAACGGTGTATAAAGCTATAGAAATTTTGGAAAATTCAGGATTTTCAAATTTCTTTTTCTTCCATCGTGAAGAAAATATGGTGTTGCGGGGTTTTTAAGGGGAGGAAATTTTCATTATTTTTTCAATAGGATGCACCGTTTCCGAGATAGAATCAATTTTATAAAAAAAAAATTAAATGCTCTACATTGAGATACGAGGGATGTATAAAGCTATAGAAATGTTGGAAAATTCAGGATTTTCGAATTTCTTTTTCTCTCATCTTGAAGAAAATATATGGTTACGGAGTTATTAAGGGGGAGGTAATTTTCATTATTTTTCAAGTAGTATGCACCGTTTCTGAGATAGAAGCCATTATAGAAAAAAAAAAAACGATAATGCTCTACTTTGAGATACGAACGGTGTAAAACGCTATAGAAAATTTGGAAAATTTAGGATTTTCAGATTTTTTTCTTTCATCATGAAGAAAATATGATGTTGCGGGGTTTCTAAGGGGGAGGAAATATTCATTATTTTTCATTAGGATGCACCGTTTTCGAGATAGAATCAATTTTATAAAAAAAATATAAATGCTCTACATTGAGATACCGGGGATGCATAAAGCTATAGAAATGTTGGAATATTCAGGATTTTCGAATTTCTTTTTCTCCCATCATCATCATCATCATCATCTCACCTAATGAGAAAATATATGGTTGCGGGGTTTTTAAGGGTGAGGTAATTTTCATTATTTTTCAAGTAAGATGCACTGTTTCTGAGATAGAAGTGATTATAGAAAAAAAATATGGCAATGCTCTACTTTGAGATATTATGAGCGATGTATAAAGCTATGGAAATTTTGGAAAATTCAGGATTTTCAAATTTCTTTTTCTTTCATCATGAAGAAAATTTGAGGTTGCGGGGTTACTAAGGAAATTTAAAATGGATGACTTTTTTGTAATCAGCACCCCCAGAAACCAACAAAGGGACAACCATATTATTTTTATAAAATTAAGTATGTCCGCCATATTGGAATTTCAAAATGAATGTCATTTTCGTATCCAGCACCCCCAAAAACCTGGTAACGACACCTATGTTAATTTTGCGAAAAATGAATAACCGTTATTTTAAAATTTCAAAATGAATCTACACAATACAATACACCCCCCCCCCCTAAAGTCGAGGAAAATTAAAAATTGGGAATTTTGTACGCTCCTTTGTTTTTTTTTTTATGTGCGCTGGTTTTGCTGCTTGTATGTTTTTTGAGTTACCTACATTACGGAAAATATATGTACCTATTCTTAAATTAAATGTGTACTCACAAATTGTCGCCAAGATGGTTATTTGTTCGCTAATATAATATCTGTCTGCCAGTTTGGAATATTCAGTGGTATTATTTAGTCACCAGATTTGTAATTTTTTATTCCTTACATTCTTTAGCCAACCAGTGGCGAAGCGTGTATAGAAGCCGATTCCCATCGGCTTCCCTTTTGTGTTGGATACATTTCAGTAATTATGACAAATTATTTCGAAAACTAATTCACTACAGCAATGACTTATTGTACAAGCTATAGCGTGATGTAGGGCCGCGCGAGCGCCATCTATGCAACGGACATCACAATATCACATAACCCGATGAATAACGGCTTATCGCATTGTATAAAAGACCTTATTTCGTTCGAAATAAAGTTGAAATTTAAATATGCCGTCCTATTGGACGGCCAGTTCGAATTTTGAAAATCGCAATACAGTGTCTGAGGGTTTCAGTAATGAAATATATGTTTCATTCTATAATAGTCATTATTTCGTTTATAATAATATAACACAACTTTCTATACACACTTTTCCACTTTATTTAGATTTTTACAATAATTAAATATAAACACGACCGGTTTCGATTAACTCATCATCAGGTCTAATCGAAACCGGTCGTGTTTATATTTAATTATTGTAAAAATCTAAATAAAGTGGAAAAGTGTGTATAGAAAGTTGTGTTATATTATTATGAACATGAATTTCCACCAAGAACCAACAGTACATTCAATCAGTTATATTATTTCGTTTGTTTTAAGGTTAAATTCAAACTGTAGGCCTAATGGCTCTTATTACGTTTTGGAAATTAATAACAAAGTATTTGTACAATTTTATTGGTCGAAATTATCATTAAATAAGCCGCTCGGAGACCGGTTATGGTCTCTCATTGGTTGAAAATCCCAAACATTAGAAAATTTCTTTTGCCATTTTTATGCAAACGACATGACAGTCGACTACATTCCATATTATGCGTTGTAATTTCGTTATAAATTATATATATACCGAAATAGATAGAATCCCACGAAGCAGCCTCTAGGTATGTATTTACTATGTACTTGTTTAATATGCATAAAGACCATAGTGGCTTCCCTCTGCGGAAAAACCACCCTTCGCCACTGTAGCCAACATGGTAATTTAGTATTTAATATTCGGTATTTTCACATCCAAAATTTAATTGTTTTGTCGTGAGTTTAAATACATGCCTTTGGATAATTTGATATTTGTTGTCCTGTTGAAATTGTTGACACATTTTCCCATTTATTCAAGTTATTTGGTAGAACATAGTCAATCCATTAAATGGAGATGCGAGGAATGAAGATCTGCTAAAATATTATGGCCGCTATATATGTATATGTATGGACTGTTTCTAAGATACTTACCATTGTATATTTTTTCAGTAGTAGTACAATTCAGTAATAGGTGATCCAATTTATAAAAACACTGAATATGGTTTCAGTTTCAATTGCACAAGTAGTAAGAAGTATAATAAGCAAATCTAAACCCAATTAAAGCTTTGTATTTTTATATTTATTATTTATTGAATTCGTACTAACGAAAGTTGAAACATATTATTGTAATTTTAATTTCTACAATCATATAATGCCAAATTAATATGACAGCTTAAAAAGAAATGTATTGGTTTTTTTATATTTAATTATCTTCTAAATAATGAATATCTAAGTCCAAATACCTAAATCTTATATCTATGATATCAGAATAAATTCTTAAAAATTTTGGGAAGAAGTTTTGGAGTCGATAATACCTGACTGATTGGTTTAAGATTAGAGAGAGTTTTGCCGAATGAATGAAGGTAATATTTTTTTTATTATTAAAATTAATTTGATTGAACTAAACTAACCTAAACTAACGAGTCAGTAGCAAAACTAAATGAAAATCAACGCTCCTGTTTTTGCGTAGAAATAATTATTTTTTAGAAAATATTTTAAAAATATAGGTGCCAAAAAATAGCACCAACGATTTGTGTAAACCACTGTTATTTTTTTGAGTAATGTAGTTTTCATCTTATAGCGGAAACTTCAAAGTGCAATGAAGAGTAAGATGTTACTGTTTATTTGTAAGTAAAATGTTAAAATAAAGATCTTACAACAGTTATAGATTTTAAATTGTGCTTACAATTGTTTATTGTACTTCTGTTAGTTACCGAGGGAATTAAATGCACCATTTACGTGTTTAATTATTATCCAAATAGGTGGGTGGTTTTTATTTTCAATAACTCAAAAGTGGTCCAATTTCGTCCATACAAAATTATTTGTTCAGCCCCATGCTTCAAATGATTTGTCTTCACTCCCCGGATCTCGATTTAAAGGATTTTCAGTTTCCTACGTTTTATTAAACTGTATTAATTTTCCTACGTTAGTACTTTCACATAGAAATTGAACTTTACGAAAACGGTAGTGGTGAACTGTGGCGTAGATATGTAAAAAAAGCATTAAAAAGATCACAGGCTATTCCACTTTTTTATAATTCTTTACTGCTGGAACATTTAGTAAATAACAATATATAAGTACATACCTTATTCAAAATAAAATACTAATTATAAAACTGAACATTGTAGGATTTGAAACGTAATCAAAAATATTTCTAAAAATGAAAAAATTAATATAATTAAGTATATAAGGTTTGGTAAAATCAATTACGGATACTTCGGGCATATGATCTTCTGCTTATGTAAAGACGTTTAAGCAGAAAAATAATTGTCATACTAGAAAAAAAAAATCTTTATATGGGCGAGCTTGCGTTTTGCGGAGAGTCACCCATACAAGAGATGATTTTTTACTTTGAGTATGACAATTATTTTTTTGCCTAAACGTCTTTACATAAACAGTGGATCATGTGCCCGAAGTATCCGTAATTGATTTTCGGAGACCTTATATAATTTTGATATAATCTCATTATGTTTTTATTTATTCAGATTGTAATTCTAATACTTACAACTTAAAATAAGAATTTATTTAAATTAAATTATAAAAAAGTAACTGTTTTTTTACTAATGAGTGTAAGTTTTGCTACAACATAGTAGTAAAATAAACATTAAAGTTTTATAAAATATGCAACAAATCTAAAAAAAATGAAAAAATCTGAATTATCCGGATAATCCGGATTTTTGGGAGAAAAAATTCGAAAATCCGGATTTTCAAAAAGTCAACGTTTGTGGAGGTTTGTATTTTGCGGCAAGTGGCAAACGTGCGGACTCGGCAGTAGGAATAAAATTTTTTGCAAGTGTCTGCCTAAGTAGTTACCATCAAATCGTCAGCACCTATGTACCTGATACAGTATTTTTATCTCACGAAACGACACGTACTTTAGTGACCACACGAGCTAACGATAGGTACTTGTCTCCATGCACACATCGAACACAGCGTGTTTTTATACTTGTAACAGAACACACTGCATAGAAACTGTCAAAATAATTGAATAAAATTTAAGCATTTTTTACTTAGGTACCTACCTATAATATCTATTCAAATTATGTGTGCTATGTGTTGCATTAAAACAGTTATCTATGGATTTTATTATCTTTTTCAATACAGATAATAAATTGTACTGCCGACACGACTACACTGTAACACTTTGGGTTCATGTAAGTTCACGCCGGCGACGTAGGCGCGCGGCTCGCTTTGCGGCAATTGCGGGCAACTCTTGGAAGCGTTAAATGCCTATTTCGCTTGGTCTACCTGGTCTTAAGGCGCGACCTAAACCTGTTTGCCGCCCACGGCTGTAATTTAAAAACGATTCGAGCGAACTTCCAAACTTAAAAGTTCAACTCTCTCCTTTTGTGCAGCTTTTTGTTCATTTTTATTGTTACATGAACTTCGTTTGAGAGAACAAGACATGCTATCATTTGAACTTTTTATTGTATTTAATTTATTAATATTTCAAATGTATTACAGATAACCGTAATAGAGTTCGACTAAAGTGCGGTTACGGATCACGTAGAATTTCGTACATTGACTTATGGCTAATTTGTCTCTTTCAGTCGCGCACAAATATATTATTGCTATCGCATTTACGCGATAGGAGCGCAATAGCAATATATTCGAGCGCGAGTGAAAGAGACAAGTAGCGATAAGTCAATGTACGAAATTCTAGATGCTCCGCGACTGCACTTTAACTGAAGTCTGAAACTGAAGTCATAGAAGAAGGATATATAGGTACTTATATGAGGCTAAATTTATTTCACTTTGGCATTAATCACAACTTCCTTTATTAATAAAAATAATTATATCACGGATACGTTAATAATATATGCCTTTATCTGATACGTTGGAAATGCCACTTGAGTCTTGAGAGATAAAGGACAGCAACATGGATAAGCGTATCCATGGTGTAAATATATTATAAGTATTTTTATTAATAAGGCGATATTTACAACAATATTCGCTCTGATTAAGACATATTTCATAGTAACTGGCTATATTTCAGAAATGAATTATTTAAAATTATTTAAATTTTTTAGAATCATAAAACAATTCAATTGTAATAAGGAATTAATTCTAATTATGGTAAAATAGTCTAACTTATTTTGATATATAAATTGTTTTAATAGGAGTAGGTATGTACTTGATGTTTATTATTAATTTTATTGATTTTTTTTTATTGAATGTTGTGTATAGTACATAATATATTATATGTTATAGTTATAGGACTGCAGTGTAAAATGCTTTTCCATTTATTGTTTCTTATTAGTATGTAATATAAGTATACTCTCTTGCCTGTTACTATACCTATTACCTAATAAAAAAATAAAATACGCCCGTACTTACCTACTTTAGTTATCATGGACCGTTGAGTTTTAAAAGAGTTACCACGGAAACCCGTTGATACTATTATATTAAAAGTTACTATTATTGACGTGCTAGCCTTCGTTGGTTCGAAGTTCGAACGTTCGAATGATTTTTTCGACGTTCGATACAAAAAATACGGTCAAAAACGAATATTTTGTACCTATATTATGTAGTTTGTATTTATTATTTTTCAATAGACTGCGACCCCCTTTAAAAACAAACTCGACCAGGGGTCGCGACCCACCGGTTGAGAAACGATGAACTAAAGCATTGCATTATGGGAAATCTGTATGTATATTGCTTATTGTGGTCTGACTCTGTGGTCGCCTATCTCATTCAGTTTTCCTCATACGAAATAAATGAATAATAATTAATCAATATAATGTCTTAAATATTGCAAGTAAATATATTATTTACTAGCTTTTCCCCGCGACTTCGTCCGCGTGGAATAGTTACTTTGGGATATCGCTAAAATTTACCCGCGACTTCATTTACGTAGAAGAAGCGCTTCCACCTCACGACTGCCCGCCCGCTCCGCGCGCCTTACTATAGCGCGCATGATTATTTTATTACTGCGATATCTTCTAAAATACTCATTGAAATCAAATGATGTAAACGGCAAATTTCTTCTAGATTAAATGCTTGTAATGAATAACGTATTTACTTGGATAAGGATTAATATAATCTTTATGAAAACACCTTCACAAATAATGCTTACTTTTAGAACAAATTTGGTAAGTATAAAAAGGTTATAGTGAGCCAACCTTAAAAGATAGACATATACTGTCGCGGACTTTTTTTTAGAACTTTTAAAGGGGAACAATTCTGCCATACATCATTTTAGCGAAACTTTAACCGTTTCCGCAGCGTACGTAGCGAAAGCTCTCAAAAGGAAAAAAAGACCCCCGATTTTGTAACATTCTTGATTGGTACTCCGCTCGTATTGAGTTTAGCATGATGCTATATAGCCTAAAGCCTTCCTCGATAAGTGGACTATCCAACACAAAAAGAATTTTTCAATTCGTACCAGTAGTTCCTGAGATTAGCGCGTTCAAACAAACAAACAAACAAACAAACAAACAAACTCTTCAGCTTTATAATATTAGTATAGATTATTATTTACCAATATTATATATTTCTGCTTGTTGATATTTGTAAAACAATATTAGGTATTGTAATATTTTATTTTATTTTATTTTATGTTATTTGGGTGGCTTACAGCTATCAATAATACAGTATACTATAAAATAGCACATAGAAAGCCAATTACAAGCCTCCACATATAGTTCGATTTTATAAACTAATTACAATGAAAATTGGTAATAAGGTTAGTAAATTTCTTATGTACTAAATTATGAGCAAAATAAATTAAGAAATATAATGACACTAACTACTGAAGTGCATAAAGTAACAAAATTAAATAATAAAGATATTACGAATTGAGTAAAAAAAGTAGGTATTGAGCTAGTAGGAGAGCCATAACATCAACTATTTTCACTTTGGTATTGTTTGAGGATAGTGGTATTGATAGATGCTAGGCTGCTAGTGAACAAGTCAATATTTGGATTTGACTTGACGAGCTGATTAAATGATTTTGATGATCTAGGTATGAAGGAATTTTGTCGATACGTTGTGCGTGCATAAGGAATGTGAAGAATATTTCTAATTCGAGAATGACGCGATGGAACATTTAATTTCAGTTTAGTTAAAAGATCGGAACAGTCTAACTTTGATTGAGCTAGTTTCATTAGGAAGCGAACATCAGCGATATTACGCCTAGTTGTAAGTGGTAGAAGATGAAACCGATTGCATCGTTCATTATAGCTAAGGTAGGGAATATTGAATTTAAAGTTAAGGTACCTTGTAAATTTTTTCTGAATTTTCTCGATTCTATTTATATAAGTTGCAAAGAAAGGATTCCAGACTTGACTACCATATTCCAGATGACTACGGACGTAGGCACAATACAGGACTTTTAGTGTTTTCATTTTATTAAAATGTCTAACATAGCACATACTATTTAAATTAGGTATTACTAGCGACCCGCCCCGGCTTCGCACGGGTACAATACTGATACTAATACTACAGAATGTCTTTAAACCTCTGACAAAACGGGCGAAATTCAGTCAAAAGTTCAAAACAAACAGAAACAAATTAATATAGGTACCTACTAAAACTCAATGAAATAAGTAGGTGGGTATACTTTTATCGTACGAAATACCTATACACTTCAGGACTAACAATACAACAAACACTAAATAAATAGGTATTCAAGTAACTATCCATCATAGTTACAACGAACGCAAAACAAAAAAAAATTACCCAATAATCTAAACTCCGCACGCGCACTCCCGCCTTGGTGACACCCACTTCGCAACGGGCTGTGCAGCAGAAATCGTAATATTTTAATTTCGCCATAACTTCAAAACCAAACATCCAATTTTAATCATTCGAAGACCAAATATTATCTACATAAACTGTACTTAGTGATGAAATAATTTATTTTGATAAGGATTAATAGCATGAGTAAAATAAACGCGTTTAAATATAGTCCAAAAAAAATTCAAGATTTCTAAATAAAAAAATGGCTGTTGTGCCTCACTCGACATAGATAGGTATAGTGTGTCGCGGACTTTTTTGTAGATATTTATAAGATCTACAATTAATTAGAACATTGTATGGTTCTATCTTTTATAGTTTAGGCAGCGTACGCAAAATAAGTAACTTTTCTGGTTGATTTTTTACACCTTGTGTCCGAAAAACCCAAATATCTTACGGAACCCTATTTTTTTCCAAAATCAAATTTAGCCTATGTTACTCGTAGATAATGTAGCTTTCGAATGGTGAAAGAATTTTTGAAATTGGTCCAGTACTTTTTGAGCCTATTCATTACAAACAAACAAACAAACATACAAACAAAGTTTTCCTCTTAATAATATTAGTGTAGATTAAATCTATAATAATGCATATTTTTTTACAATTATTATTTTAATGAATACAAAATACATTTCTAAGACCAAAATATCGTAAATTATAAATTAATAGTGCAATTAATTGTAATAAACCCGTCGCTTTAGCTAATAACTTTACCTACTTCACGTCGTCAGAAGGAACATGTTTCTTGTTTACCTGCAACAAACAATGACAGTTTTATTTTTCTGTTTATTAAATCATGCGAAAGTGAAAACTTAATCAGTATCGTTACGATTTGAAATAGATGAAATGAAAAACCAACAGAATTATTGCTGCATTTGATGACTTTAGAGTGTAGGACCATATTATATACATATTTTTACTTTTATCGCATGTTACATTGTACACAGTAATGTTTAATGTATGTCTAAGGGCATCACGAACGATGAAGATACTATAATATTTTATGTTAAGATAAAATATCGCTTGCAAATTGCAATACACTTAGTATGAACTATCACAAACGGCTTAGATATTATATATATTTTCCTATCACATACTTTAATATGAATTATATCCAGGCTTCTTAAGATAAAATATTATAGTCTCTTCGTCGTCTGTGACGCCCTTAAAACGATTTTTTTAGGTTAATATATTTTTATAAATGAAATTTAACACATTTTGGCTTTTATTATCATCGAAAGAAAAAAGAAATGTGATCAATATATTAGTCTGACGACCAGAGTCCTATAAAAGTCTTGATCATGTGTACAAAGATTTAAGAATATTGTGTAATATTCTTTTATCGTCTGACCTATATTGTGGCGCACCGCTCAATGTGGGTCTGTACTCTTTAGTATGTACGTGTCTTTCCATCATTCCATGTACTTATTTAATACGAAGAGGAAAAAAAAATATGTATTTTGTCTGGTATTTTCGAGTTTTTAACCACATAATATATGCCAAATCTACAAGTATACAAGGTATAATAATCCCTAACAGTGACTGATGTTTGTCCGTGAGAAATATTTGAAAATAGTTTCAAAGCAGCAATAGCAACCTTAAGCAGCAAACGATCGAGATGAGGAAAGAAAGAGGAGTTTAAAAGGTTTTTGTAGGTACATTATAAGTACATAATTATTATAATGATATATATCTAATTTGGGTGTAGATATTAATTAACATCAAACTTGTTAAAGGAAACAAAGCTAGAAATATTTAAAACAGAATTAATCACTTCATCTATTTCAAGTAAAGCCCAGTTTCTGAAAAGCTTTAAACTATTCTTATTAAGAAAGATACTCATTTTCTGTAAAGTTTTCAATTCTTTCTATATCAGCGCCATCGATTAATAGAAATGTCAATCACGAGTTATGGAAACGGACCGCATTGGTCAGTTAAGTTAAACTTTTCATTCACTCATCCGTTATCGAACCAATAGTGCTAGCTAGCTTTAGCCCGCGGCTCCGCTCGCGTAAATACAGTATCCCACGGAAACACTTTATCGGGATTAAAAGTAGCCTATGTTTTAGTCCAGAGCTTAAACTACTACCACACCAGATTTTAATCGAAATCTGTTTAGTAGTTTTTGCGTGAAAGAGTAACTAACATCCATCCATCTATTCTCAAAAATTTTACATTTATAATAGTAGGAGGATCGACAAAATCACCTCAGAAGGAGGGCATTAGTGATTAATCGAATTAATGTGTTACTATATAATACCTATAATTACTAGCTGATGCTCGCGGCTCCACCCGTATAAGTACAGGAACCGTATATGTCCCGCGATAAAAATTAACCTATGTCCTTTGTCAAGCTCTAGACTATCTACCAAATTTCATTTAAATCGGTGCAGTAGTTTTGGCGTGAAAGACGGACAAACAGACACACACACTTTCCCATTTATATATTAGTATGAATGTAGTCTTTATGGAAATGTAGGAAGAATTTAGTCTTTCCCGTTTGTTGCATAACATTATAATTATTTAAGAATATGTTATGTCATTGCCAAACTTCTTCCTGTCACTTTGATGCCTGTGATAGTTTATTTAGTTAGCCGAAAGGCTATATGTACAGCATAGACATGTATTAGTATTTTCCTCTGTTATATGAGTTGTATATTAAATGTATCTATCGTACGTGTATCAATAAAGAAGCATATTGTAATGCTACAAATTGTATCATTTGTATCTCCATTGTAATTTGTAACATAAGAAGAATCCCCAAGAGATTCAACGTAGACGTCCTGGCTGAAGCATAAAATACCGTCCTAGAAAATATTTTAATGTGTCCTAAATTCGGAGCAAAGTTAAACTCGTATAACATTAACCGAATTAGCGCGTCGTCCTTGATATTGATTAATGGACCTCAGTGGCTCGCGTCCTTATACCACTAGTGAAGTAGTGACTGGCGAATATTGTGTGCCCACTACCTACTTCCTAATAATAATTGGACAATTTTATTCAATTTATTCTAGTAGGCAGCATATAAAGTATTGAAAGTTGACTATATGATCCGTAATCCGGCCGGCCCGGGAAAATTCATAGTGCTGAAAGTAGAACTCTGCGCTAGTAAAAAAAAATAAAAAAAAAACTTTATTTGCACAAAATTAAAAATAAAATAGAGTCATCGGTAAGCATAACATAAAATTTGAATGTGCAAAATGGCGGCCTTACCGCTCAAAGCGGTTTCTTCGCGACAACCATTTAACCTACAATACCTACAAATTACAATATAGTTAAAAATCGAAATGTCGAGTGTCGAACTATCATACGAGGAAACTTATACACTCCCTTCACGGTTCTGGCCATCTTGTTGTTAAGGCCTGTTCTAGTTTTTCAAGTTTAATGAAGGGGTGAAAACATCGTGAGGAAACATGCTTGTTTATATTGTGTGGAATTCCAACTTGCATGCCTTTTACTTTATAGTAGTTTATCTTCAATTTTTTCGTGCGCGCAAAAACTATACATTTTTCCGCAATAAAAAGTATCCTTGTGTCCTTGTGTGTCCTTCCCCGTGATTTACTCCACATCTGTCCCAAATTTCATCAAAATCGGTCCAGTAGTTTCGGAGCCTATTTAATGCAAACAAACATACTAAACTAACTTTTTCTCTATATTATATTAGTATAGATTAAAGATTTGCGTGATGGACTATTATCCTAAAAATATCCTGTAAATTGTAATACGTAGTAAATACGATGATGATTGTTAATAAAATAAGGCTGGGAGTTTGCACTGTATGATCCGGAATCTAGCGGGCCCGGGAAAATTCAGAGCACTGAAATCCCTGTGCTGATACAATAGAGTTGAAAATCGAAGTTCAAGTGTATAAAAATACCAACATTTAATAAAAAAAATTTGACTTTGACTTTGAAGTGTCGAGTGTCGAGCTGTGTCGATATGTTCCGTCCTCCAGATGATAATATAGTCCCAACCTTACTCCGTGATAATATATTAAATTCAGCTTTAGACAATTAACTATTCACTGTGTGAATAGAACCTTTTATTTTCCTACGACCCTCGTGTCGACAAGCGTTTCAACAGCAGGTGTTTCGTGGGTCGACTGTCACTGATACTTTAAAATATTTTTCTTTCTGATAGATATTTCTTCGGAAATATTCCAAATGGATTGCTATGACTAATGACATAAAATAAATACGCAAATATTATTTAACTTATAGATATTTTTATCCTATAAATGAAACTTGGTGTATTGTATAACAAGTAGACATATTATCTACAGACTAGCTGTCCGGCGAACTTCGTACCGCCTTAGAATTAAATTTGTTGACGTATTGACAGCAGCGGCACCTACCGGGTCCAATTGCAAAACTAAACCATTCTCGAATCCATTTGAGCACACACTAAAAAAATAATTAAAATTTGTCCAATATGAAACATGTTTCACTTATACTTCGCACCTATTGGTCGCAACGTAATGTTATATTATATTATATAGCTCAAAGCCTTCCTCGATAAATGGACTATCCAACACAAAAATAATTTTTCAATTCGAACCAGTTGTTCCTGAGATTAGCGCGTTCAAACAAACAAACAAGCAAACAAACAAACTCTTCAGCTTTATAATATTAGTATTGATAGCATCTATGACTTTTCCAAATGCTTAAAAAAATCTGCTATTTTATATTGTCAGATAGAGCAAGTTGGCTGTCAGTATACAAAAAGTATTTTAATCAGAGTCAGTTCTCACCGAAACGAGACGATACGCGACTCGGCGCTGTAAGATAATATTCAAAATAGAACTTTATTCATTACACAAGAAGATACTTGTTTCAATGTACTCAACTCCGCCCGCGTATACATAGTATCCCACGGGAACACTACTTTTTACGTACATACATACATATAATCACGCCTTTTTCCCGTAGGGGTAGGCAGAGACCACTTGTTTCCACTTGCTACGATTATTTCATACTTGTTTCGCTTCGTTCATTTCATTCTTACCATCCATTCCTCCTCTCACATTCAACGTAGCGAAGCGGCTCTCCATGGTCCGCTTTTTGCCTTCGCGAGAAACGAGACGTGATGGGTGGCGAACCACATCGCCGCCATTTTGGATAATTGAATTATTTTTATGATTATCCATTGCGTTCCCACGGATTGGTGGAGAGGGTAGGAATAGGGAAATGGAAGGATAGGTGGTGTGGAAAGGAAGATTGGTAAGATAGAGTGGGAAATAGGAAATGTAGGATATTATCGCCCAGAAGGGCAAGGGATAGGATAGGACAGCCAGGGAAGCCGGGGTCGCATACCCGTATACTATACCACAACTACCAGATAGGTAACACTACTTTTTCGGGATAAAAATTAGCCTATATGTGTTAATTCAATACCAAATTTCATTAAAATCCGAGTAGTTTTTGCGTGAAAGAGTAACAAACATCCACCCATCCTATAACGAATAGCGATCACTGATCAGCGGTAAGTACAACTAGCTACTGAAGTAAACAAGAATATATACCAGTTTTTAAACAACAGAATATATACAATTTGAAAACCGAGTGGAGCGAATATTTAAAGAATTATGTTTGCACAGCGGCGCGGGCGATACCTTGGTAGTTGGTACAGACTACAGTAGTTCCGTAATGTGAGGACACCGCTTAAGTCAATATTATCCGAATCGCTCTTAAATAATAGTCTAGCCAAACTCAATATTTAGATTGAAAATAAGCGAGAAAATATTTCACTTTAACTGTGAAGGACATATAGCTATTTATATTAAGGCGAAATCCTAAATTAATCCAACAATATGAGGACGCCACTGAAGTTTCGCGTCTAATATTATTACTACCTAAAAAGTTCCTGTAAAAAGTTTTCGTACGCCGGTTCTTCTCGCCGGGCTAGTTTCCGAACCTATGGTAGGCATCATGTAGGATAATTCTTTAAGCGTTATATTATAACCTACACGGAAATAAAAATTTTGAGTTTGAGTACCTGTGGATTTTTTTTATTTATACATTTATCTCAACCCTATGAGTCCTATTTGATAAATAGGATTTTAAGAGAACTAGTGCTGGGTACTTATGTAACACGTATTGAGAATCGAGATACAGATGATTTACTTTTTGTATCATTTATGAGTTATGACCTCCAAACATTAATTGCAATAATTTTATTAACGTTATTTACGATATTATAAAACTGAGATATTAACGATATCGATGTGGTATATTCTCCTTGAAGATAGCAGATTTTATAGGAGACTGTTTTTCTAATTAGAATATTTTATGTTGTTGCCTGGGTTATAGGTAGAATCGGGTTTTTATTGCTTCATAGTATCTTTAGTCGCCCTCTATATCAAATTATTGTAATACACATAATATTATGTAGACTATTAAAATTGGTAGTATTTTAAAGAGAACAAACTAAGCAAGAGTATGTCAGTACCTATACATCCAATGAGGATTCCATAATTATCAACACACAATAGGTTTTTTTTTAAATTACTTCAATAGTTACTGTCCAATATAGCTCAAAATAATTTTCCTAAAGAGTTTTTAGCATGACCTATCAGAATGGAAACACGTTTCTATCTCCTATAGTTTAGAAATCATCAGTATTACTAAAAATTACTTTTTTTTTTTTATAAAACTAGGGGGCAAACGAGCAAACGGATCACCTGATGGAAAGCGATTACCGTCGCCCATGGACACCCGCAACATCAGAGAAGTTGCAAGTGCGTTGCCGGCCTTTTAGGAGGGAATACGCTCCCTTCTTGAAGGTTTGCAGGTCGTAGTGGTCCGGAAATACTGCTGGCGACAGTTTATTCCAGAGTTTTACAGTACGCCGATTACTTTGTAAAAGTCACGACCTTGCCTTTATTTAAAATGCCTATTCAATACCGCACACGATGGGGTAGAATTAAAAAATGTTTTTATCCCCACTTTACATGTATAGATTTTGGAGAGCCACCCCACAGATAGACAGATAGGCAGTCGGACGGACAGAGTGAAACTATAAGGGTTCCGTGCAGTAATATGGAAACTTAAAAATCTCACTTTACCAAAGTTGGTTTTTCGTAGAGTGAGGGTGACAGTAAGGGCCGGGCCACACGGCGCGGCGCCGCACCGCACCGCAATACTCCGCACCGCACTGGCGGCCACACGATCAATGCGGCGTCGCCCTGTGTGCACCCCTCCCCGCCTCATCTGTCTCGCCCCGCCTCGCGCCGCTGTCCGGTGCGCCTGCGGTGCGGCGCCGGAGCGGCGCCGGACGCGTCGTGTGGCATACCATACATTTTTATATGTAAAAGACCCGTTGCGATACCGCTCAGGCGCCGCGCCGCAGCCGTACCGCACCGTGTGGCCTGGCCCTAATAGTTGTTGATGATGAAATATATTTATTATCATTAACCAGCCTTACAACTAATCACTATGCTGTACAAAATAATTTAACACGCCTAATAAAACGGAATAAATTCACACCCTAACAAACTAGATAATTAATCCTATGAATTAAATTAGGAGAGGCAGTCACGCGAGGTTTGGACTCATTATCTATGCCCAATGGAATTTGTGTTCTAATATTTGTTGATCAGCCAGGATCCCTTGTAGTTTCGCTCTGTCCGTCCGTCTGTCCGTCCGACAAATATAGATCCATACATCGTCACAAACTTTATAACGATACATAATAGGATGTTAATATGCTTTACGCTATAGTATACATTAACAATATATGTTTTTTGTTTTTTCGCTAAATAGTATTAATTAATCAATAGTATTAAAAAACACAAACGTTCTAAAGCTATAAATTAAATATTAAAGGTATAATTAAAGCTATCAAGTGTTACAAAAGTTTTTAATATAGGATCGATTAACGATGGAGGTTATATCGGCCTTGCTTATTGATGGAAACGATTAAAACACTACCTACTATAGATCATGCATATGCTAACGGCTAACGCCCTAGTAGGGGAAGGTGAGACCACCGAACCCCATAGGGGTCGGCAAAAGCCACAGAGCTGAACCTCAATTCTCGTAGTAGACTTTCATTGTACTTTGATTTTATTATAAGTGAAGCGACATAAGTACTAACGTAAACTGATTTTATGAAGTTTCGACCAATCAGAGCGCGTTTCACGTTGGTTTGACGTTTACGAGAATACCGTTTGGCAGTTTTAGCGTATCGAGACTTGATTATAATTGTTTAAAAGCAAGTTTTATTTAGCAGAATTGACCCTCAGATCTGTAGCCCACTTTTTGCCCACGCGGGACCTATTACGTGACGGTTAAGCGAACCTCATCGCTTTTATTTTTCCGTGAGGACTGGGGACCGATTATTATTTATTATTATTATTATATTACGTTATATTGGCCTTGTTTATAGATTCATACGATTAAAAATACTCCCACAGATCGTCTTTAAAAACATTTTTAAAAATGAGCTATTCCGAATGCAATGACAGTTACAAATGTGTTCTAAGATAGTAATTATGTAAATTGCCAGTTAAAAATGACCTTCAGGTTTGAGTTAAAATATACGAAATTATTAAAAATATATTTAACTATATTTATTTAATTTATATTCAAATTTTAATGCTAGTTTTTATTTTTGATCCGCGAAGCAAAAAGAGGATTAGAGAAGTACTTGCCCACTATGTATTTACGCTGAAGTTTGCGAGCATGTCCCATCACTCACATGGTAGTTCTGAAAATTATTTAAATTGATTTGGAAGTGGTAATGAACCACTGTTTTCTGTGCTGGTTTTCTGATGGATAAAATATGCTTAATCTTAGTCTGTTCAGCCGTCTCACGAAGTAAGGGAATAATTTCTGAATTAAAATGAGAATTTTATTTAACCTTACCTAACCTACATCCTTCGGAGCCAAATTTACACCAAATAAAGCATAATTTAAATTCAGAGATAATCGCACTTAGTACTTACTATAATAATATTATCTCGGTCACTAAAACAGAATTTCTCTGATGAGTAACAAAAACAAAAAGGAATTATTATTCAGGCTCTAGCTATTAGGGCCTTATAAGTTCCAAAGACTTTCCTGTGACCTAGGCTCTGTAGGCGTGGCTTAGGCAACCTATTGGTGGACCTGAATTTCTCTTTTTGCTCTGTTCGGACTACTAATGAGTTAGTCATAGGATTTACGATAGCAACGTCCTTAAGGCGTGTCTGTATTTAAAAATGTCGCCGGCGCATCTGTTTCAGCAATGGCGACCTCGACAGACGGGGAAATAATAAAATATTCAGAACATACTCAATATAATCTACGAGAAACCAGATAAATATTTACAATGTTGCATTGTATTTATGCGATTAAGTTGGGTTTGAATTATTATATCAACGGCGGCGACGGTTCGCTGACAGTTGCATACCGTTCCCGCCAAGGCGAAGAAGAAGTGGGCAGTTTTGCCTCTGCCTACCCCTATCCCATAGGATAACTTTACCCCAAAGGGTTCTGTGGTCTTTGCCTACCAGTACCCAGTGGCGTGAGCATGTATGTGTGTGTATTGAATTAGTGTTATCTGTACCTACCCATAGCTTGCGCCATAGCTTTCCTTATTGGATACATTTTACAAAGTTCGCAAGCTTATTTATGATAGAGAAGATAATATATTATGTTATTTCATATTTACATTACCTGCATATAGATTTTATTATGATATGTAGGTATTTGTGCTATATGCCGTATATGTTCATTGTTCAGTTACTTACGTAAAGATGTTAAGTCCAAAGAGAGAAACCAATCGCCATACCTGAAAATTAAAATATTATATTAGAAAAGTTAATTAAATACGTGTCAAAATATTTCACGTTAATGCTCACATAGTTAAATATCGAAAACAAAAATTTAAACTCAATAATAAAGTACGTGATATTAAAAATATTTTGCCTTACAGAATCAACACTCCCTTGAACTAAAACAACTAATACAATGGACAAACAAACGAACATACCAATAGAGAATAGATAATAAATTCTAAACAATTGCTTGTCTTGCATTCTGTAATCTATTGCCATCTGCTGAAATAGTTTTCATTTCATACTCTTAAGTAGCATACTTAATAAGTAGGTATGCTACTCAACTTAAGTACTGCATACCTAGTTACGTCTTAGAGGTACGTAATATATTTATAAACAATATGTAAAGCGTTTATTCTGAGCAAGTATATTATATACTTACTTAATCAATTTGCTTTATTAAAAAAAAAAAAGATAAAATGTTTCATGGTAAAATAACCACGAAACTTATGGCTATTTTTGCTCGGGCAAGATTGAACTTTGAGGTAGGTGTAGACTATGGACGTATTTTCCGCATATAAAAAAAAGGTGTAGATTGTGCAGCCATCTTTTCTATTCTTTCCAAATCTTATAAAATATGTAATTTGAAAGACCAATAGGGAATATGCATAAAATATAAAAATAGCTTAAAATATATTAATATGATACTAGACAGAAAAATAAAGAAAATGGCGAGAAAATTTTCAATATCTGTTGATAAATTAGCAAGATATGAGCGGTCAAAGTTTGTAATCTATCTCTTTCTAGCAAAACGAAATTTAGTATGAACTTTCTATGAAAGTCGTGTTATGTGACGTCACGATACACGTCGGATCTCTCTGTCTAATAGACCACTTTAAACGTTCATATCTTCGTTATTTTTAATGATATCAAAAAACTGATTTTACCATACGGTTTACCAAACAAGATAGATCTATATAAATAAATAAAAAAAATACGTGCATATTCCCTATTCTAAAATCCTTGATACGCTCAATTTTATGTAATGTTGGGTAATTCTTGTAATTTTTGGCAAGTATGGCCTGACGTGACTCCGTCCTATATTCGCCCTTTACGACGCCATAAAATATGGACATGGAATATAATTTTAAGCCATTTACTCCGCATAATTTACTGTGGCCGTTAGAGCACAAAGGTTCTCGTCATTTTATTTTGTTTGGGATTATTTTTGATGTGGGACGAATTGGCATAGTTATGGAAAGTAATTGGCGATAAAGCTAAAATAATTTATTAAGGTTTAGTGCATAGTGTAATTAAAAAACTTACCATATAGAGCAGGAAATATTAGTATAAAACTTTGTAAAACAAAATAAGAATGTATGTGCGTCAAGTAATTGATATAAATAATTTAATACATTAAAAAGAAGTAATTAATCAATGATTTTTAACATAATAATATTTTGATCAAAACTATAAATTTGTTAATATTTTTCCATTTAATCCTTTCATTCATACGTAATACGTATGTATTGATACTGTTGATACTATTTAGTAAATATTTGTGTGTGTGTATGTGTGTGCGTGTGTGTGAAATTAGAATATTGTTATCAATTTTATTAAACCCGTGAAAGAAACAAATACTAAGCCATAGCCACAGCTTTAACTATCTATAATAATGCCAGAAACTAATTAAGCGGGTCAAAAAAGTAAAAAAATCTATTTAAAAGTAGATAAAAACCAAACAAAATCGGAAATGTTTGGGGCAAAGCTCAAGCAGTAACCTTGACACAACACAATAATGACATAACGATGACTTTTAATTTCGTTACACCTGCCGCAATAAATTTGGGGTACCGACAGTGAAAGTTCCATGAGTAATGGGCATATTTGTATTTTGACGTTTAGCTACATGTCAAATTGGTTTTAATAGCGCCAATTTTTACCTAAGGTATAATTGGCGGTAAAGTTTTAAATGTTTGTTAATTATTATTCATACTAATAAAGGAGTGCAGTACCCCAAGCAGGAACAATTTGCGGTATCGTTACGTGTACGTAAACGAGAAATATGAGGAATATTGTATGAAAATTTCAGTTACTTTTACGTCCGCTAGAGGCGCTTTCACGTAACGATACCGCAAAATGTTCCTGATTAGGGTACAAGTGGCTTCCTAAGCAAATTCTTTCACAAAATAAGGGTAAATCTTTTTTTTAAATTTAAATCAAACTAAAGATGTGATTTTTTACTCCTTTGTTTGATTAAGTCTAGTTAATGAAATAGGTAGAAGATGCACTTAATTTTTTATTTGTTTGTATTACATACTCAGTATAGTAAACTAAAGTTTAATTCAATTGATATGCACAGAGGAATGTAACCGTAACCTGATATTAATTTTGAGAATCGTGCCCTGTGGTTCCGTTTAATGTAAACTTTGTATGCACCATGCACGTGCGCATACAATGTGCATGTCCTAATGGTCAGGGCATTCCCCTGTGACCTGTCTATTATATACATAAAATATGTATGTTATAAAAAATGTTGCATCAAAAATAAGATAACTAAATAAAGTAAATCTAATAATACCTAAGTTGTTGATTTCTTATATTTACACGAATATTGTTTATTGTTTTAAACACTTACGGATTTTGTTGTCCCGTGATCACGGCTGCTAGAAAGTAGCCCAAAACGTCGGGAAAAAGAAAAGTGCATCGCGACAAAATCCGTAAGTGTTTAAAACAATACCTAACTTGTATTTATAATAATACTAGTTTTTGCCCATAGCACCATCCACGTAATCGTGTATCTCACGGGAACACTGTCCTTTTTGGAATAAAAGTAGCCTATTTAATCCAGAGCTTAAGCTACTATCTTACCAATTTTAATACCATACCAAATTACTACCACACCAAATAGTTTGGTATGTTTTTGCGTGAAAGATTAACAAACATCCATGCATGCATCCATTCATTCATCCCCACAAACTTTGACATTTAATAGGATAACTTAACAATCATATCCAGTAAATTCGTGGGAAATTAATTTACTTTGGGTACATTGTACAACGTACACTTTGATGTAGACGTATCAAAAATTATTCAAATGTTATTGCTTGCTTGTTCTTAACTTTAATTATTGCAAGTGCTGTATTAAATACATTTAATATTTTATATTTAAGTATTTGGTAATTATTAAGTTGGTAGTCTCTAAGAGGATAATAAAAACATCCGAATTGTATAGAAACAGAAAAAATAATGAAGCCAGTTTTTGTTTCTAGACTTAGGCACTAAGTAACTAAATAGTTACTACCTAAACTTAGGTATTATAATTGCTCTGAAGTAAAAGAGCTTTAAATGTTTAAAAGTAACTGAATTAAAGCATAAACTACAACAGAAAATCTTTATTGCATTTTCACAAAATCGTATTGTTAGTTTTTGTTGCAATCTTTAAATATCACAGAGAACATGTTTTTCTCGGTCTATTCTCTGAATCAAACAATTAATCAGTAAAAGAAAGCATCGTTAACGTCACCTGTTATGAAAAGTAACAGCTAAATATTAATTGAGCGTGAACTGAAAAAATCATAAGCATGATTTCGACCTAATTTCATTGGCGAATTGCCCGACTCGGGCTGACATGGGGGAAACGTGCTGTCATTTTTCAGTGTACGCTTACATCTAATGCACCATTCATTAGCAGACAAATATTACACAGGATGATCCTACTAATATTATAAAAGTGAAAGTTTGTGAGGATGTATGGATGGATGGATGTTTGTTCCTCTTTCACGCAAAAACTATTGAACGGATTACGATGAAATTTGGTATGGTAGTAGTTAAGGCTCTGGATTAAAACATAGGCTACTTTTTATCCCGAAGTCCCGAGTACAGTGTTCCCGAGTGTGTACGGTGTGGGCAACAGCTAGTCTACAATAGTGCCAATTGTCAAGACAGAAAGGGAGTAATATACAGGTTGATGTTAAATGTTTAATATGCTATACATACTAGCGGTCAATTACCCAAACTCTACTTAAATTAAGAGCTACTCAAGTCACATGATGTCCTTTTCCAAGCCCATGAACATAACTAGGAAGATTTTCAGAATTTTGCTATTACACAACCAAATTAAATTCTTTATAAGGTTTAAGCTGAGTATTGTATATTTAATTTTTTAGGTCACTGAAATACGGTTATATTTTACCGTTGACAGTATGTCAACAGGGATGTCCAGCGTATGATTAATTAAAATATAGAACTTAAATGAAGGTTAAGCAACACGGGTATATTTTATTTTTGTTTCTGGTTTAAAAATGTTTGACACTGGCTATACGAGTATTTACCCAATACAATAATAATAGATAGACAACATTCGCTATTTTTAAAGCACCATTAAAATTGTTTAGCTATTTTTAAAATTATTAATAGTTAATTGCTTCGAAAAATCGAGTTATGACAGAACATTCTTCTGTGCCTGCAAATAATTTGTTTACGAAATATAATTATAATGTGCCAACTCATAATATTCTTAAATATTCAAAGTCGGTCACGTTTATGAGGATCGTGACAGACGACAACGCAATTTTAATGGTTTTATATGTACGATATAAATCATATTAACACATTTTTGACACTCAAATTATACTCGTTCTTATAAGTCGAAGGTCGTATTTAATAAGTTATTACATTATTTTATCTATAAGATCGTGTTTTGTTTGACCCTACTAATTATAATTTCAATGAGGAAGATGTAAATCAAAATTTATGCCCCTTTTTCAGCCCTAACAAAAAATTTAAGCAATAATAAGACTAACTGTGAAAAAATTGTGTTGATATCACGAAAATTGAGTTTTTTATAAGCAAATCAATATGGGAACGCGCGAAAACTGATTGCGCCCGTCGAGTAATGGCTGTGACGTCACATCGCCGTGCGTAGCTAGCTAACTATGCAATGTGCATACAGTATGTTTTTGACACGCGCTCTGTAAACTTACCTTCGTTCATTTCGATTCATTTTTATATATTATTATAATAAATATGACTTAATAGGGAAAATTGTTAAATTTAAACAAAAAATTAATACCAACTTTCAAAGTAAAAACGCACAAAAGAGTATGAAATAAATTTTATTTTCCAAAAATAATTCTCCTTTTAAATTCGGCAAAAATTTTAACTATTTCCCTACTCAATCTTCTTAATTTTGAAGTCTGTGCCAGCCCAAACAATATCCTGATAAAACAATATTTTATAGAACTCACATTTAAGTTGGCAACCAACTTCAAAATTATGAAAATCGAGTAGAGAAATCAAAAATTTCAAACTCAAAATGGGCTATGAAGTACATTATTTTGATAGAACAAATCTTTATCAAGTAAAAGTTACGCCATCTTGGTTTTCACAATACTTCAAATGTTAGCCATCTTGTTTTCACCGTACTTCAAATGTCAAAATGGCCCCAAAAATCTCAAAAATGGGACCATTTAACTGGAGATAGTATACGTCTATGAGAGAAATAATTAAAATTTTTGCCGAATTTAAAAAGGGAATTATTTAGAAAATAAGATTTTTTTCATACTTTTTTGTGCGTTTTTACTTTGGAAGTCTGTTTTCATTTTTTGTTTCAAAATTATAATGTTTTCCATTTTTAGGGCTCCACTTAGGGCACACAAAGAACGCTTATAGTTTCGCTCGCTCCGTCCGTCCGTCCGTCTGTTATACTTCCGTAATTATGAATATTGATGGATGAAATTTGGTACAGTTATAGATTGTGTGTAGATCTTAGGTTTGGCATAATAAAATAATAATAATTTTATATTTTAGGGGTAGCTCTGAAGGGGGGATGAAATATTTTTCCATTCTACCCCATTTGTGGGGTATCGTTGAATAGGTCTTTTAGAATTTAGGTAAGGTTTCTTTTAACATTACTTTTTTACAAAGTCGACTATTTTCGAGTAATCAGCCTCCAGTGGTTTGTAAGTTGGTTCCCCCTCCCTTAGAATTTCTAAATTATAAGAGATAGAAACTTGTAAGCTTCTATGCTAATAGATCATGCTAAAAACTCTTTAGGAAAATTATTTTAAGCGAAATCGGATAGTAACTTTTGAAGTAACTTGAAAAACCTATGCGATTTCCAAACGTGTGTCTTTAAAGACTGAGTTCTGTTCAATGCTTTTGGATCTAGGGTATACCCTTGGCACAAAATTTTACTTTTTGGTATGATCTGCTTAATTTACTTCACATTGGCCAAATTCTTAAAGATGTACCTATACATTTTGAGGAGTTCCCTCGATTCCTCATGGATTCCATCATCAGGTTTCCACTTTAGTGACTAAAGTCTAAAAGGGCCAATTTCAAATTAGGGGCCATCCATAAATAACGTCACACGTTAGGGGGGAGGGAGGGGGTCGACGAAGTGTGACATTGTGTGACAAGGGGGTAGGAGGGGGTCCTAATTTTCGTGACGTCACATTTCAAAATCTATTTTAATCTAAGTGTTAATATAGTAATCATAAGTAATAGCTATATGATATTATGATAGCTATTGCCCCAGTGTCGAGACCCCCCAGCCCCAGTGATGTTTAAGAGATCATAATGTTGTTTTTTTATTACATAAGTTATTTTTTTTTTCGCCGAGAAAATGCGTTTCAGCATCCCACTAGGGGATAGCGGTCCTACCCGTGAGTATGTGAGACTCTGCTGCACCCGAAAAGATGGTGAATGGGCGCAGCCCCTACTCAATAAAAACTCGGCGGTACTCCACTCCTTACCACCCTTGGCGGGCCACGGGATCGCGTGAGCCTGGGCATAAGAGTCTGGCAAGAAAGACGACCCATGCGTCAGATGGGCATATAAAAGTTGGACCTGTGCCTAATCTCTCGACAGTCGTGTCGGTCATCCGTCCCACCAATTCAAATTAAACAAATTTCGGAACTGCTGTTTTAATTGAATAATTATTTCTAGATGTAAAATTGTAAAATGTGACGTCACGCTAGGGAGGGAGGGGGTCTCACAAATGTGACAAGGACGGGGGAGGGGGTCAAAAATCATGAAATTCGTCTGACGTAATTTATGGATGGCCCCTAAAACTCGAGAGCGGCTAGACCGATTTGGCTGATTTTGATCTTAAAATAATTGTATTACCTTAAAATAATCAGTTCAGGGAAAGTTCAAAAGGTGAGAAATTAATATATATATATATATATATATATATATATATATATATATATATATATATATATATATATATATATATTATATCCGCCTCCTTTTTTTGGATGTCGGTTAAAAAATACTAAAATATTATAGTCAATCTATGACATTTTGTTCATAAAGTTTTTTGTCGAGATCTCAAACAAGTGACTACACCATAAACATAGTTATAAGCGAGGGAAAAAGTAGGTAGGGAGTTTTTTTGTATTGTCTTATTTCATCTTTTAAGTTTCATTCAATAGATTAAATATATTTTTTAAGTAGGTACCTAACATATCTGCGTGACTCGTGTTTTATTTCTCTATGTAAAACCCATTGTTTAAAATACATTGTCACTAAAATACTGAATTCATTCTGAGCATATTCTATAAACTAAACATTTAGTAATGCAAAAAAAAAAATGTAGGTAGATGTTTCGTATTTATTTAGGTACCTACTCAGTACTCACATTAAAATATTCTTCGCAATAAATGTCTACTGATTTTTGTAGCTATAACACTTTTTTCAACACTTTACACAACTAATTTTCTCAGATTTTGTCGTTGGGCACATGAAAAAAGTATTTTTCTGGAGTGCTAACCGTTGTATTATACATAAAGGTGTTATACAATTATATCTATATGTTATTTTATCACCATAATTCCAAAAATTTCAATAAAACTTCAAAATTACTGCACGAGTTCCTTACCGCGGCGGTCAGAGCCGGCGAAATGACGTCACGCGTTGAGCGGTCAAGCTCGCGCTGATTTTAAAAACATCCAACTTTAAAAATTAATAAAAAATTCAGTTTTTGAGATATCGAAAAAATTCTTTCACTAATATTTTTTAGATTTTATTTTTGATTTTTATACATTATAAAATAATTACACTCATCTAGCTCAATAACCAATAGGCAAGCGGACTGATTTTTTTATTGCATAAATGAATAGTGCTCTTAAATATGAGTAACTTCTCAGAAGAAACCAAAATCAAAAGTCAATATTTTCAAAGTTACAGTGATTTGTATACAAAATTTCGCGAGTCTTTATACCAAAAAAAAATTATTTTTTTTGCGAAATTGGTAAACAAAATCTACATCACTAGTTTACTCACATCATATACAAAAACATTCATTATGGTAAGTATGAACTTAAACGCACAAATATCGGAGATATTTACAAATATATTCCGGCGGCCATATACTTCATATACTACTTCATATACTATAACCTACAAGTGACGTCATTTGTAGGTCGACTTTAGTATGGAGCGTTTTTAGGAGGCTCGCGAAATTTTTTATACAAATCGCTGTACCTTTGATAATATTGACTTTTGATACACGGTTTCTTCTGAGAAGTTACTCATATTTAAGAGTACTATTCATTTATGTAATAAAAAAAAATAGTCCGATTGCCTATTCCGCTGTTCCAAGAATTATGATAAGATTGACTTAAAACCCTGCTAATTAGTTTACGAAGTTTAAAAGATAAAATTACCTAATAGACGGGTCGCGCTAGGCGTATTCGAGGTGGTAAGTGGAAAAAATTCTAAAGTCGCTGAATTTTTGTGTGTTGATAAAGTAGTCCCTAGGGAGCTTATCACTAAGTTTTGTGCCATTTCTGCCCACTGCGTTTTCAGCAATTCCATTATTTGTGGTTGATTTTTTTATATGGCTATAAAAGTGGCAATATTGATGTAAAGTTTAAAATATTAATGGTATCTTAACTGGAACAGCTTCCAGAGTATGGAGACTTAATTTGCGTCGTTTTCGTCCAGTAAAAAATGACTTAGGGTCATTTTTTTAAAAACAGTACCGGCAAAAATTCTAAAGTGTGATAAACGACTATTTTCTGTCTAAGATCACTAGAATGGGCCTAATTCCAAATTTTGTGCCACATTAAGCGACTGCGATTCGAGAAATTAAGTTTTTTAGTTTCCCTAAGCTAAAAGCGCTCCAAAAACACATAATCGTTAAATAAAGTTCACGTATTCAATATTATTAAGTCATAAAGAATCTATATTCCAAGTTTGTGCCTTTTTCATGGAGGGTTTAAATAATAAAATGCAAAAATAATATTATTATAATATGCGGTCGAAGTATTGTGGAATATTCGCACTACAACATACACATTACACATATACGTAAATGTGTGTGATAAAATGTCATTCATTCGACTACATTTCAAAAATTTTATATTTCGCATAATTTACAGCGATTACAAAATTTAAACATGCTTTTGCCCGCAACTTTTTTTGCGTAGCACGAATGACGAAGCTAAATGTAATTGTCGCCTGATTTTATACAATACATAAATGCACAATAAAATTTGATATCCAATAGGCTTCCACATGAAACTTCGGTTATCTAACACCAAAAAAATTACAATTTCAAATACCTAATTTTAGTTCTTGAAATTAGTCGTTTAACCGAATAGTCTCTTAAGCTACATCATATTTCTTGTATATATAGTATTATTTAATAAAAAATAAATAAATTATTTCAACGCTTGAATTTTATACATAGGTTGCTGAATACATGTTTCTAATACTCGTGGTTAAGGACTTATTTATTAGGTTATTAATTGATTGTAATAATTTATATAATTAAATACATTTTACAAACCAACAAAATAATATTTGTATATATTGTTATTCATCCCGTTGACAATTTTATATCTAGGGGCACGGCAGGGCCCCGCCAAGTCGAGCCTAGTGAAACATCAGAGCTCTACGTACGAATGTGGACCGATCCAAGGTACTGCTTTTCGATATATGTTTACTATGTTTAGCATTAATTTAAAATAATGTTAGTCTTATAAAATAATTGATTTATAATACCTAACGTTAGTCTTAATTTAATTTGTTATTTTATTATAATCTATATATCTATATATATAAAAGAAAGTCGTGTTAGTTACACCATTTATAACTCAAGAACGGCTGAACCGATTTGGCTGAAAATTGGTAGGGAGGTATCTTAGAACCAGGAAAAGGACACAGGATACTATTTATCGCGGGAAAATGTACGGTTCCCATGGAATACTGTATTTACGCTTTTACGTAAAAACTACTTAACCGATCATCATGAAATTTGGCACAGATATAAAGTAGACTACGAGGAAGAACATAGGTTACTCTTTATTGCATAAAAATGTACGGTTCCCGTGGAATACAGTATTTACGCTTTTACGTAAAAACTACTTAACCGATCATCATGAAATTTGGCACAGATATAAGTAGACCACTGGGAAGGACATAGGCTACTTTTTATCACGGGAAATGTACGGTTCCTGTGGACAACTGTATTTACGCTTTTACGTAAAACTACTTAAACGATTATCATGAAAATTGGCACAGACATAGAGTAGACTACGAGGAAGAGCATAGGCTACTATTTATCGCAGAAAAATATGTTTGGGGATTTAGTAATTAAGGGATTTAGGGATTTACAAATAATGTGATTTACGCGACGATACTCAAAGGAAAATTCGAAGGTGAGGAAGTTCTCATTCCGAAGATCCCGATGATCCCTACCGAATACCGATATGCCGTTTGAGTTCAAACGACTTCAATTTCCGATCCGTCTTGCATTCGCCATGACCATTATTAAGTCACAAGGCCAATCCTTGAAAGTTTGTGGTCTGAATCTACAAAATCCATGTTTTTCACCTGGTCAATTATATGTGGCATATTCACGGATCGGAAGATCATCTGCGTTATTTATTCTTGCGCCTGATAATAAAACGAAAAATGTCGTCTATTACAAGATGCTTTACTGAAGATTGCAACCCATGCAACAAAATACATGGCCCATTTTAACGATCATTAAAATAATTGATTTCTTTTAATTATATCTATTATCCTAATGAAAAATTGCACTTAATGAAATCCAAAATCTGCTCATTTATTGCCTCTAAGGTAGAACAAAGTTTGCCGGGTCAGCTAGTTTTTAATAAAAAGCATTAATTTGTGAAGCTGGAAATAAAAGGTTTTTTATTTTTGAATTTTTATTTATTTATTATTGCTTGTTAGTTTTATGATAAAACTAGCTGATGCCCGCAGCTCCGCCCGCGTAGGTACAGTAAGTAGTATTAGAAGAAGAAGAAGAATTTATTATGATTTTTTTTATCTTAAGTTATTTTGTTTTTTGTATAACTGACCTTTGAATTACATAAATTTTAAACTTTGCTTGCCTTTTTGGGAACACTCCTTGACTTTTCATTTTTTTAAAGTCTCACGTTACGCAGCCACGGAAAAATTAACCACAAATAATCGAATTGCTGAAAAGGCAATAGGCAGACATGGGCACAAAACTTAATTATTAACTCCCTAGGGACTACTCTATCAACTACATATAGGTACAGAAAAAATTCAGCAACATTAGAATTTTTCCACTTCCCACTAAAAAACAGCTAGCGCGATCCGTCTAATGAGTCAAAATGCATAGCTTGACCGTTTCATTACTTCATGAGCTTTTGTATAAGGCACACCCCACACTAGCAATATTCGAGCGTCGTCGTTGTGCCAGAACATGTGTTCTCTAACAGAAAAGCTATGAACAGTGACTAAAATATTTTTTATCTTAAGCCTATTTTCTACTTTACGAGTTTGTAAATACAAGCTTTATAGAGTTAGAGAACGTAGAGTGGAGTCAGAAGGTTCTAGACGAGATCTGAAGACATTTTTTATTGGCGGCGATAATATTATGGTCTCGTCTTGGCATCATTAAACATGAAATAAATTTTAAATTGAAATTATAAATTTCGCATATTTAGAACATTATTACTTGTCAAGTTGTCACATAAATTGTCATTTCATTTTGTCGTATTAATACGAAACTTGGGCCCCTCCCCGCGTGGCGAGAGGCCCGCACCCCGTATTCGCCTATGATACATGATAAAAGTTGGTTTTTTACATTCTAATAAAAAATCCCGCGGATAAACATGGTTAAACTTATGGAAAGTGTTTTGTAACACCATAATTATCATATAGATATGAACTCTACTAACTAAAAGTTTCATTAGTAGTTTTTATAGCGAGTTTGAGGAAAAAAAATGAAATATCTTTATACGAAATTGCCGAATGTGGCACATCTTTCTTACAGACTCAGATATTAACACTCTGAACAGTTTTTTAAGATTTGTCAGACATTAGAATAGTTGTGGGCCTGGTGGGACCATGTTTTATATAGTAGCCGAATACCAGGAAACCCCTGGTTGGATACGACTCAAACTGCATATGTGCATCGGTTACTCTTTCCTTAATATCGTGAAAGTAAAATTTTTAACTATAATTTACTTTTGGGCCAATATCCATGAAAGATACAAAAACCTAAATTGCTACAAACGCAGCCATCCAAAATGGCACAAAATCAAATTTTAGACTAAGAAGAAGGTCCGGAAACTATATGCAAAAAATAAAAGACTTTAGAATTTTTGCACCATCAAAACTTATCCAGACCCGTCTATAAAATTACTACATAAAGCGAGAGGACTACTAATATTCGTTATTTGCTTGGGTGCCCGTTTTTATTACAAGTGAGTGTTGTTCCAAGTCAGAACTTACCTTTTATTACTGTCATATCTAAAGGACAGTAGCCCAAGCAGAAAAAATTAACAACTACGTTCTCGAAACCTTATCGAATGTAAATTGTATGGGCGCTGTAATAATTTTCATACAATTATCTTAAGTGATAACGTTACGAAATACGAATTCGTAGATTTTCCAGCTAACCACACAGTTCTCATCTCTTTTTTGCATTTTTTCTCAAAGCCTATTCTTGTGTAAGCTGAATCGATTAATTAATTTGCATTGAATCGCTAATGGAGTAAAAAGTCTGTGAATGGCAGGGCGTTAAAAAATAAATAGAAATAAAAGCATTAAACAATAAATAAAATACGACCGTAGCATTTCCAGGAAGAATTTCCGGATTCTGTTGATAACATAAGTATAAATAAAATAATAAGGTATTTTATACTTATATACTTTTAGGATTCCGTACGCAAAGGGTAAAAACGGGACCCTATTAATGGTCTAAGTCCCAGGAATTCTCCGTCTGTCCGTCCGTCCGTCTGTATGTCACCAGGATGTATCTCATGTTGGAATTTTCACAGAAGGTGAATTTCATTTGCTGCTAGAATAATAAATACTTACTAAAAACAGATTAAAATAAATATTTCAGTGGGGCTCCCGCAAACGTGAAATATTAGCCGTTTCGTACGGAATCCTCCGTGCGCGAGTTCGACTCGCATATTGTTGTCCAGATACAGTTATTTAAGTCTAATGTCTATGCTCTGTAGGTATTTGGGTAGGTATACTCTAGAAAGTCTAGATTTTCTAGATCTAACGTTTTGTAATTTCGCGTTTTGTGCGTTAAATATCGTTTTAGTAAAATCAGTTCTATATTTTAGAACATCGTATCTCAACCAGTTGGTCGCGACCCTTGGGGGGTCGAGTTTGTTTTTAAAGGTCGAGTCTCTTGAAAAATAATTAAAACAAACTACATATTATAGGTACAAGTTTCGTTTTTCGAACAAATCTTTTGTATTGAACGTCGAAAAAATCGTGACGGGTCGCAAGACTTTTTATTTAACTTTTTGGCTTTTTCGTGTGTCGCAACGTAAAAAAGGTTGAGAAACGATGTTTTAGAACATTGAAAAATTATAGAAAACTTCGTTGACAACACTGATTTTCAGTGGTTTTCAGGATTCAGCTTCGCAAATTCTCACTGCAATGCAATTAGAATTATGTACAATTTTAGATTAGTACATTTAAGTAATACCTTGTCGAATAAGTAACAAATTCTATAAATTACTCATAGTTATAAATCAAGCAATTAAAATGCCGGACATGGTTGTAATTACTTGCTGCAAATGCTCTGTGTTCGGTACTATGAGTTAGCTGTTAGGTGTTCTTTTAAAATGCATTTTATTCGTTAGATTTTCTTATAGGGTTATAATATAATATATTCTTTGGGGAAATTTGTTCAGTTTTATGAGTATTATCACTGGTTTTCGGATTGATATACCTTATGTGCTACACGGAGTATAATGTATATTATATGAGATTTTTATATGAATATGAGGTTTTTATAAGATATCGATATCAATAAACAGTTACTCTAATGGGTTATAACTAGTGATGGTTATAACATATAAGTATGTTTCCAAAGCTACGTACTAATTTTAAAACACAATTTTAAAAGCCCAATCCCCTACCCTATTCCCTTCCCTACCCTCCCCTATTACCCTATTCCCTCTTAAAAGGCCGGCAACGCACTTGCAGCTCTTCTGATGCTGCGAGTGTCCATGGGCGACGGAAGTTGCTTTCCATCAGGTGACCCGTTTGCTCGTTTGCCCCCATATTTCATAAAAAAAAAAAAGTTCAAACGTCAAAATGAAGACCATTCCCAGTTGTCAGTTGAAGTCCATAAAATTAGGTAATAGGGAAGCTGTATTTAAACATTTAGTGCAACTGCTGCACGTGCAAGCTGTGTTGCTCGGCTGTGTTACTAGCGCTAAAAGAAAACGAGAGTTGTCGGCCTGTAAACGTTTACTAACTTCAGTAGCGCTGAAATAATCCGCCATTTTGCTTATTTATTTTGAAATCGGTAGTGTTTTTAGAAGATAACGTGTCCTATAGGAAAATAGCATTTAGCATTGACAGCGTTTACCGCTTAGCAATCGCCATTTTGCTTACAAGCGCTTACATGCGCCTTTTTCCGCTGAACACAGCCAATGTCTGTGTTCCGCGAAAAATATCGCTAATTAACCGCTGGCGTTAAATAAGCAAAATGGTGGATTATGTTACCAGTATTGAAGTTAGCAAACGTGTCCTGGCCGATAATCATTTTTTTTCTTTAGGGCTAACAAGCGCTAACAAGCGCTTTTTCCGTGGAACACAGCCATTTTATCTAATGAGTAACGTTCGATATTTGAAAAACTAGCACGGATATCTGACAGCAATAAAACTAACCGCCCGCGCCACGAGCCTTGAACTATTATTCTATTTCCAAGTCTATTAGGATGCGACGGACATTTTGAAAATATGCATTTTCAATGTTGATACTCTTTTTAAAGTCACGCTTGTTAAATATTACACAAGGACTCTTTTAAATAGAGTCGTTAAGTTTCAGCCAAAATATTCTACATTACAATTTTATGTAATTTTACCTTACCTACGAGCCAAGTCAAATACCCCGAGGAACCTTCATTTTTCCCCGAAAAAAAGGCCTATGTAGCTAGGTATGTCCTTCCCCGTATCCTCTTTGTATATGTGTCAAATTTCATCAAAATCGGTAGATAACAAATTTTTCCTCTTTATTATATTGTTGTTGATAATTTTTATATAGTGGGTACATGGGTAACCAAGCTGCTCGCTATTTTGATAAATTAAAAAAATCACAAAATTTTTATCTGACTGATATTCGAACCCACCATATTCCGAATTTCCGAACAAAGCAAAAGATGCAAACCATACTGCTGATCAGACTGACATAATATTGATAATAGTATCGAAGTTATTGATATATTATTGCACTAAACGAAAGAAAAAACATATTGTGTAACTTAAAAATGCGCTATTTGCCAATTTTTGTCCCCCAAAACTCTCTGCATACTAAAATTAATTTTAATCCTTGAAGTCATTTACGAGATACCGATTATACAATATATCATACAAGATTATCTCGTATAAAGTGTGAGATTTTTATTGGAGCTACAGCTGTTATTGTCAAATTATCAATAATGGATTGGTAGGCATTATAATATATTACATAAACGTGTTAAAAAATAGGAAATGTATATAATATAACGTTGGCAACCTTCCAACTATCGAAAGAAAATGTTTGTATAGCAACTCCCACGTTTGTATTATAAAGCGTCTGTCGTTTATCACATCACAAAAATACATAAAGATTATCACAAATATTTCACTATAATGTAATAATGTTACATAACTTTTATACAAGTTTGTAGTTACATCGTAAGCGTAACAACTTTACCTATGATTCAAAAGTTAAAAGATATGTCACAGTTCTATCATTCATTTAACTGGAAAAGAGAGTACTTACCATACATACGTTATACATATTTGTCCTTTAGACAATCTTGTCAATACCTATATATAATTTTTTTCGAAAACGGCTGCATTAGTATTAGGTATGTACCACGAAATTTAGAACGCAGGGAGTTTTGGGGGAGAAAAATCGATCAACTAGGTCTTATCCCGGGAACCTGCGCATTTTAAGCTAATTCTTCTTTCGTCGTGCACCAATATCTATGGTAAATAATTCCACGACTCCATTATGTCAGTCCAATCGGCAGTTTGATAAGTGGATGTATAATTTTTCCTTTGTTCGAAAATTCGGATTTTGGTGGGTTCGAATCCCGGTGAGATAAATATTTTTGTGATCCCATTTTTAATTTACTCCGTGCATAGCTCGGTTACTCAGGTTCTGATTTACTATATAGGCCATCGTTTCTCAACCGGTGGGTCGCGACCCTTGGGGTCGAGTTTATTTTTAAAGGGGGTCGCAGTCTGTTGAAAAATGATAAATACTGTGGGGTCTGTATACAAGTGTGTGAATGCTGACGCGTGCGAGAAATAATTGTGTGTGTAAGATATGTGTGTGGCAGGAGTCAGATAGGAATTATATTAATAAACCAGTTGGCATCTAGCACTCGGGTGTTTCACTTGTGTTCCCTATTAGGCTCTACCCTTTATTATACCACAGTCCTAACAGTGGTACATAACAGTGGTGACCCCGACTCAACGTCACGTACATAACAATACAAAATACATATAAGTCAAAAGATTCATTTTTTGAACGAATATTTTGTACCGAATGTCGAAAAAATCGTGACGGGGTCGCAAGACTTTTTACTTAACTTTTTGTATTTTCGTGGGTTGCGACATAAAAAAGGGTTGGAAACGATGATCTAGGCAGCTGGATAATCGATTTAACTTACCACGCAAGAAAAGTAGCAACTTGCAACTTTTAGCTAATTAAATAATAATTATAGTCTAAACTAAAACATAGAGTAATTAAAAAAATACAACATAGAACATATGTGAACACTGAACATAGAGGTCACGAATATAACTGTACCTAATCAGGTAGATACGAATCAAATCATATTTTAACATTAACAAGCCTATAAAATTTCAAAGCCTCAAATTGAAATGAATGAATGTGTGATATATTTGTTAGTTCCGTATAATGTGCGTTGGCCGCTGGCACTCCTCCAAGTTCCAACATATTATTGTGAGAACTAATTATATTTTCTTATCGCATATTTACACAATAATACCCTGTGAATATGTTTAAACCACAATGTACTTTGTCATAGAATTTGATCTCGACTACAGTACCTATATACAGGTGTACCTATGTATTTGTATCCGAATGAAACATTTTACTCAACATTAATATAATCTTCACATACATTACGTAAGTAATGAGAGTATGCTCAACATTTTCTTTTTTAATTAACAGAAAAATAACATGATTAGCATTTCCTTAAGACTCTTATTAAGTATGGACACCCTCGCACTGCCGTACTGCGCGCTGGTTTTGACGGTCACGCGACCACCGCGTAGAATCGGACGTGCGAAATGAATTGTTGTTTTTGTTTTGAATACATCCTGTATTAAAGAAACTCTGGAAGTAGATTTACTTTAGATGATATTAATCTGAGATTAACAAGCCAAAACATAATTGCAGTAGCAACATCTCAAGTTTAATTTCCATCATTAGTGTTGCTATCGCTAGATAGGTAGAGTAAACATACATACATACATACATACATAATTTTAATGTACTTGACTCTCAAAAGAAAAACTTTCAAGCAAAACTACAAAATATCGCACATCTGATAAATGAATTATTTATTACCCTTATTACCCTACTACCTTATTGCGCGTCCCTCACCACCTAAAAATTATATAATATATTCTTTTAATCATTATTCTCATTTTGTTTTACTTTATTTGTTTTTACAATAGGTATTTAATTTTAGTTTTATTGTAATGTAATGTTGTAATTATCTTGTTAATTTTATTTTTATAGTCTGTCTATAATAATAGGTTGGGGAAAAAGTCTTTTCGCTTTATAGTATGTATGAACTTGTCATAAAATATCTTGGGCTATACCAATTGTATCTGGCTGATTTTGGTATCATTAAAAAGTTTTAATTTTACAGAAGACAATTCCAAATTCAAATTAGGTAAATAAGAGATTTTCATTTGTTTTTCTTATTGTTAAAATGAGTGATTCTTATGAAGAATTTCGATACATTTTAAAATTTTATTACAAAAAAGGTAAAAATGCAACACAAGCTACGAAAAAAATTTGTGATGTTTATGGACCTAATGCAATATCTGTGAGAGTAGCGCAAATTTGGTTTAAGCGTTTTCAATCCGGAAATTTTGATATCAAAGATGCACGTCGCTCTGGTCGCCCTGTTACGGACAAAACTGTTGCCATTTTTGAAAAAGTGGAGCAAGATCGGCATATTAGTAGTTACGATGTAGCTGAAGAACTGGGGATTGACCACAAAACGGTTTTGGCGCTTTTGAAAAAAGCTGGGTACACAAAAAAGCTCGATATTTGGGTGCCTCATGAGCTCACTGAAAGAAACCTAATGAACCGTGTACTCATTTGTGATTCTTTATTACGACGTAATGAAACCGAACCATTTTTGAAGAAGCTGATAACTGGTGATGAAAAGTGGATCACGTACGACAAGAACGTGCGAAAAAGATCGTGGTCAAAGGCCGGTCAGGCTTCACAGACTGTGGCGAAACCCGGGTTAACTCGCAACAAGGTGATGCTGTGTGTGTGGTGGGATTGGGAGGGCATTATTCATTATGAGCTGTTACCGCCAGGCAGGACCATCAATTCTGAACTGTACTGCGAACAACTGATGAGATTAAAGCAAGAAGTTGAGAGAAAGCGGCCAGAATCAATCAACAGAAGGGGTGTGGTTTTTCACCATGATAACGCTAGACCTCACACATCTTTAGCCACTCAGAAAAAATTACGGGAGTTTGGCTGGGAGGTGTTAATGCATCCGCCGTATAGTCCTGACCTTGCACCTTCAGATTTCCACCTGTTTCGGTCGCTGCAGAATTCCTTAGGCAGTCTCAGGTTGACATCACAAGAGGACTGCCAAAACCACTTGTCGCAGTTTTTTCATCAGAAGCCCCAAATATTTTATAGCAATGGGATCATGTACCTACCAACAAGATGGCAAAAAGTTATCGAACAAAATGGCACCTATATACTTTAGTCACTTGTAAATAAACTTTATAAAAAAACCTTTTGAATTTTTATATAAAATGCGAAGAAACTTTTTCCCTAACCTAATATTAAGTTTTATAACATTGATCCTACAGACAAACTGAAGAACAGTTTTGTAGGACTTTATTTTATATGTTGTTTTTGTTTGTATGAATAATAATAAAAAGCTTTAAGATTTTTTTAAACATAGCGCTGACATGTGACAAGTAAAAATATCAATTAATTTCCATATGAGCTGACAAGATTAAGGTCGTCTCTATTTCAAATGGACAGCACAAAGAAAAACGAAGACTTCCTTTCCACAGACATGATAAATTATATTCAGACGCAATAACTAAAACGTTTTGGAATAGAGATTTAGACGCGACGATCTTAATGTATCTTTGACGATAAATCAATCAATTTTGAACAAAGGCAGTTTTATCTAGTTGTAGACATCAAACGTTCTTTTTTATATTAAAATTTTGTTCTATAATATATTATGTATGCCTAATTCGTTCGCGTAGAATAAAAATGTAGTTATTAAACAACTAGTAATTTATCTGTGGAGTTAACAGGAACAAGAATTATTGACAAATACGTATTCGTATCTCGTAACGTTATCGAAGTAGAGTTGTATGAATATTATGGAAGCGCCCATGCAATTGATATTCGATTACGAAAACGTATTTTTCAATTGTTTCTGCTTGGACTACTGTACTTACTCTCATTTTAATTCAAATCAGAGGGGCAATCCTGCTAAATAAGACCTGCATTAATATCTACAATTATTATCAAGTCTATACGCCTAAATTGTCAAACGGTATTCTCGTAAACGTTAAAGCAACGTGAAACGCGCTCAGATTGGTCGAAAGTTTATTTTCACTTACAATACAATCAAATTAAAATGAATGTCTACTTTAAATACGAGAATTGAGGTTCAGTTCAGTTCAGTGTGGAAAGATTTTAAAATCATCTATCAATATAATAACCTAACTATCCTGTCGCATCTTAATTTCGCAGATCTGGCCACAGAATAGATATTAGTTATCAATCTGGCTTAAAGTTAACCCTGGGTTAAATATTATGTCATCTCTCTCGTTGTTCGTATTTATGAAAGAGAAGGCATGATAGGCGATATATAAATTTACCTATAATATTACTCAGATTTGGCTTATCTTGGTGTAATTGCTAAGTCCTTTGCTGTCAAAATCTCTATTCTCGGGTTAACATTTACCGAGTACCGACCTACTCGAGAGACGGCTCCAAGGTTTTTATCGCACATAGTTTATACTTAATAGGAATAATAAGTACTACATGTAGGTAACCTACTTTACTAAGATTTATACTTATTATATGAGATAAGTCCATTATGTCTTATGTAATACATTATTCTTAAGGTAGCTTAAGGCGACGCTTGTCGGCGACCAGCGATCCAGCGAATTAGGTCGCGCGACGCGGTCTCGAGATACGGGTGGTTATCAATAACTATTTGTTAAAAACGTCGTCGTTCAATCATTTGCCGTTTTTAGGGTTCCGTAATACTTGAGGAACCTTATAGTTTCGCTCTATCCGTCCGTCTGTCTGTCCGCGCTTCTAGCGTCGGTAATTATTAATATAAATGGATGAAATTTGGTATCGTCATGGATTGTATATATTCTTGGGGTGGCTCTCCATAGTCCATACATGTGGGGGAAGTGGGGATGATTTTTTTTTTCTTTCTACCCCATCATGTGGGGTATCGTTAAATGGGTATTTTAAAATAAAGGCAAGGTTTCATACATAACTTTTTTATTAAGTCAACCATTTTCGAGTAATCGGCCTCCAAAGTCTTGCATTTCTAAACTATAAGATTTAGAAACTTGCAATTTTCTATGCTGATAGATCATGCTAAAAACTCTTTAGAAAAATTATTTTAAAAGAATTCGTGCAGTAACTTTTGAAGTAATTTGAAAAAAAAAACATATTACCTACGCGTTTATAGTTACGGAACCCTTACACATGTCCTAACATGCTCTTGGTTAGGTTAGGCTATTTTAACAATTTATAGTTATTGGTAGATAGTGGGTTATTAAAACGGATCGTTAGTGCTCCATATAAAATCATACTTAGCAGTGGGTCGCGCGACCCAGTCGCAGTCGCGTTCGTCTGTTATGACGGTCATATAGTTGTCGGCTTTTTGCCTTTGAAGTTCCGCGTCGTGATCAGACCCGATTGTACAACACATTTCGATCTTATTTCTTTAGCAGTAAGGTCTAAATGGCACACCGGGTTTATCTGCGAACGTACATTCTTGTCCCTTACCTAGATATTATAGTCGTTAATGATTCATGTTTCTGAGTTCGTCAGAATTGTGTTATCAATCACAAGACTTAACGAACGTTTTGCGATGTGAAGTAATACATCAAATACTTCTTAACTCCCAAGCCGCACCTTAATAAAGCGATGAAATAATAATTATTGACTACTAGTTTTTTCCCGCATACATATAGTATCGGTTACCTCACGGGAACACTGTCCTTTTTCGGGATAAAAAGCATATGTTTCAATCCACAGCCTAAACTACTAACATACCAAATTTCATCGAAATCCGTCCGTCCGTTTAGTTTTTGCGTAAAAGAGTAACAAACATCAATCCATTCTCACAAACTTTCACATTTATAATAGTAAGAAATAGGATAAAAAACTGTTATTTAGATTAAGGTAGCTTTTTGTTATAATGGATTAAAATTGAAAGATTTTATAGTTTTTACCTTAAGAAGACCAGATATTTAGAAAACCTAAAGCAATACCTTACCAACTTAAAAACTGTAAAGACACTAAAAACAAATTGGATAAATCCATAATACGTCTGTTAAATATTTATATTATGTAGGTATCTGGAACTTTTTAAATTGAATAACATGAGATTAATGTTATGATGAATTCCGATGATTTTTACATAATCACACGTAAAATATGTATAATAAATTAAATTTATTCACATTAAGTCGAATGTTATTAATTTTCCGCCTCGTTGATGTTTTCTGGATTACACCAAATTAGTATAATATTATATTTATGATGTTTTTATGTATTTTATGGCTATTTTAAAAGCGTGTTGATTGGTATCGTTTGGATGCATGTAGGTTTTTATTTGGAAAATTCTAAACAAGTTGGTAAGGCTTTGAGTATATTGTCCGGGTTCCGGAAGGCCAGAGAAAGTTCAGAGCATTGAAAATAGTACTCTGCACTAATAGAGTTGAATATTAAACACATGAGTGTCGAGTTGTCAGATTTGATATTGACATTTGACTTGACACTCGTGTTTGATTTTCAACTCTATTGTATAATGTATTATCGCAGGGTTCTATTTTCAGTGCTCTAATTTTTTCCCGGTCCGCGAAATTCCAGACAATCTGCCGTCCTCAAACTAAAAGGCGGTTAAATGACAAAAAAAAAGTCTTTGAGGTAGAGCTAAAAAACACGGGATTATTTACAAATTGATGCTAGTGATTTTCTATAAATAATTGTTTATGTTTTTATAAGACATCCATGACAACTTTAACAATTGTTTATAGAAAATCACTAGTATCAATTTCAAAATAATACCGTGTTTTTTAGCTCTACCTCAAAAACTCTTTTCGTCATTTAACCGCCTTTTAGTTTGAGGACGGTAGTAATGTAGATTGTAGTCCCAGCCTAAGGTGTTCCTTAGTAGCTTCACAGTAGGTACCTAAGGGACTGTTTCACTATCTCCTGAATAAGTAACTGATAGCTTATTCGGAAGTTTTGTCGCTAGATACTTTCTATCGAGATTTTCACGGGCCTCTCACTGACAGATAGCTGATGTTACAAGGAGTAACTTAGCCTAATTTTAGGGGTTCCGTTTAAAAAAGTAGAGATCCGTTTTCGTCAGTTCTACGCAAACGAAGTTTCGGGCACCAGCTAGTTTTATATATGTCACCGTAAAATTGTAAAAGCCGTTAGATTGTATCTAATATTACTAGAGATATTATAATATGCTAACATATTGTCAAATACAAAATTCTCCATACAATTGTACGCTTTATTTTTCGTTATATTTTAATATTTACCGTGCCGATTAGTAAAACGGTATGTGCCCCGCGCCGCCATATTTGTTTGCTTTTTCTTAATTTGCTTTTTCATAATTATAACGAAAAATAATGCGTACAATTGTAAGGAGAAATTTGTATTTTACAATCTGTCAGCATATTATAATATCTCTAGTAATATTACAATCTAACGGTTTTTACAATTTTACGGTGATATATATATATATATAAAATCTAACCAAGGCTACTTTTTATCGCGGAAAAATTGACGGTTTCTGCGAAATAAACTTTTACGCGCACGAAGACGCGGGCAACATCTAGTTTATTAATAAAATAATCTAATACCTATTTATTTAAGGTTATAACATAAAATACCATCATGTAATTATGAAGTAAGTACAGATATTATTTTATTTCCTATTTGATAAGATTTCATAAGATAAGTAGGTAATTGTTTTAGTGATAAAAGTGTTTTATCTTTAGAATTCGCGGTCTGTACTTATATCACCTTATCTGTTATTCTGTTATACCATTGCATTGCTGTGTCAATTATCAATATTACCCAGAATAAAGTTATATACTATACATCTATCTCGAGTCACAAGTTTGTTATTAAATTTGCAGGTGTATTTGATAGGTACACTACCACTAAGTATTTTTTTTTTGTATTTGGCGTTCAAAATCTAATACCTATATTAAATTCTCGTATTATAGTGTTGCCGAAACGGCTTAATCGTTTTTTATGTTTTTTTTAACACCAACCTCTATTGTCACACAACACACAACCTCTATTGATACTGTAATAATCTTCAACCGTCACTCGACTGGTCGATAACTCTTTCACACTTGTAGCGCAGGTAGTAGCTGTAGGTATTACTTGTGGGTATTAAGTGTAGGAATGTAGGTATAGGTTGTAGTAGTATTTTTTATTGTAGGTGTATGTAAGTACTTATTCATTTATTCTAATTCATAGTTATGATAGAACAACGTCTGTTGGGCAGCTATATAATATTATAATAAAATGTGTTAAAATATCGTAACAAATTAGAATCATCCTAATAAGCTCTTAGATAATAAGTATAATATAATATTATGTAGGTGGATCACCTGACTTTTTAGTCGAGACAGTCGAATAAGTAAAGTCAATCTTCGTTTAACAACATACAATCAGTTTTATTTATTTGAACTAAACGCTTAACCTTCGTATAATTATGATAAAATTGAACGTATCAAATCGTAAGTGAAGTCTGACTGATTCAAGAGCTTGGAGGGGTTACCTGATCATAAAAAGGTCACGAACAACGCCTTACCACTCCCATACGTAAGAATTTATAAACATAAACACATTGAACTGGTGTTTAAATTAGTTTATAATCAGCGTGTCTGTGTCTAATTGGAACCCACTTTAGTTACTGATATGAAACGCAAGGTTTAGAATTCAGACAAAAACTGTAAGATGAAAAGAGATCAACTGAGATGATAGATTCAGAGTCTAGTAAGGCTTATGTAAGTATCTAGCTGTTGCCCGCGGCTCCGCCCGCGTAAATACAGTATCCCGCGGGTATACTGTACTTTTTCGGTATAAAATGTAGCCTATGTTTTAATCCAGAGTATATACTACTACCATACTAAATTACATCGAAATCCGTTCAGTAGCTTTTGCGTGAAAGAGTAACAAACATCCAACCATCTATCCATCCTCACAAACTTTCACATTTATAGGATAGTAGGGTTTTCCTTTGCACTAGGGCATCTCAAAATATTTAAACACAAATGAAGTAACCGCAACGACTGCAGACATGTTTGAACTACGGATTTACACGTATGTGTGCACGTGCACATGACTGGTGTATGCCTGGTCGCGGAAACTTGTTCGATCGTACTTATAATAAGGCACTAAAATTGCAAGTGTATATTATCACTTGTCGCGCTTATCATGTAATCTTTATTACGTGTAATTGACTCTATCTCACATTTGCAGGCCATGTCTGACCTGTTTGGAGTACCAACATTGACAAAGCAAACATCACTATACTGTATACCGATACCTAATATCACACACGTTCGAGCAATTTGATCTTGGTTGGAAATTGAATGAGAAAGATCTATCCACAGGTCTAAAATAGCCACATAGAGTGAATCGTATTATGAACTTTTAAAGAAGTTACTCTTCTATTTCTCTTAATTGACAACTAAGCTATTTTACTGACTAGTGACTACTATTAAAATAGAATTGTTAGAAGTTACTGTAAGAGTGATTTCGAAAATCGATGTTTATACTAGCTGTTGCCCGCGGCTCCGCCCGCATAAATACTGGGAACACTGTACTTTTTCGGGATATAAAGTAGCCTATGTTTTAATCAAGAGCCCAAACTTTATCATACCAAATTTCATCAAATCAAAATCACTTCAGTAGTTTTTCCGTGAAAGAGGAACAAACATCCATCCATCCATATATGCCAACAAACTTTCACGTTTATAATATTAGTAGGATTCACTTAATGTGATCATTTTAGACCTGCATATGGCATTAAAAGATATAAGCCATGGGTATATAATGCGTAAATATAAAACTTATTCATTGATTAAATGCAAAATAAAAATAAAAAAGAAACGGTCAATGAAGTACTAGTCACGGAATGTAGAGCATACCTTGCTTATGTAAAAGTCATTGAAATGTGTTTAAACTGCATTATCAACAGCTGTTGTCTGTGTTGTAAATATTTTTATCAATAAAGTTTCAAAGAAGTGAAAACAGGAAAAACTGCAAATTATAAAACGGAATTATAATTATTATTACGGAAAATATATAATAATCTGTAGGTTTTGTACTTACAATTTATTAAAATTATATTCTCTCATGTAATAATAAATGTATTTGAATAATTAACTATGCAATAAATGCATCATAAATATCTATATAGTCTCATACATACATACATACATATAATCACGCCTTTTTCCCGTAGGGGTAGGCAGGACCGCCTTTTTCCCGTAGGGGTAGGCAGAGACCACTTCTTTCCACTTGCTACGATCCTTACATACTTCTTTCGCTTCGTCCACTTTCATTCTTACCATCCATTCCTCCTCTTACATTCAACGTAGCCAAGCGTCTCTCCATGGTCCGCTTTTCGCCTCCGCGAGAAACGAGACGTGATGGGTGACGAACCACATCACCGCCATTTTAGATAGTTAAATTATTTTTGACTATACATTGCGTTTCCACGGATTGGTGGAGAGGGTAGGAATAGGGAAAGGGAAGGATAGGTGGTGTGGAAAGGAAGATTGGTAAGTTAGAGTGGGAAATAGGGAATGTAGTATATTACCGCCCAGGAGGGCAAGGGATAGGACAGTAATAGCTAGGGAAGCCGGGGTCGCTTACCCGTATACTATACCACAACTACCGGGCGGGTAAGTTGGGATGAGTATCCCATGACATATTATAGTCTCAAAACTGTTAAAAAACATATTTTTAATAAATAAAATTACAGAAATATGCTATTATGGAATAATCCTGTTTGAAATAAAAGCGGTGACCCAATAAGCGAGTAATCAGGTTACAGGTCGAGAATGCTCTATTGACGCCTCCGTGCCGTTAGCCTTGTGGGCTATTTAGGCTATTTATTTTGCACTGTTTGCGTGCTTATAAGATAGGCTATTTATAGATGTTTGCAGAGTAAGCTAGGAGTTAGCTTAGCAATCAACTAGGATGTGTGCGGCTCTACAATTTGAATCTGTGACCCTCTTCTACGATGATTGTTTGTATTAACTATTAATAAACAATGTTTTTAGTTTTTATAATTTAATACCTAATTTCAGAGGAATAAACTCTACTAACTACTACATAATTATATATATTTCTAATGCGGGTTGGCACTTGGCAGATTTCACCAACTTGCAAAGTCATCTAGGTTTCCGTACAATGAATCTCTTTTCTGGGAAAGCAGAAATTACGCATATTACACCCAAAGGTCTGCGTTAGAGCGTCCTCTCTGGTGCAATCTAAGCGTTAAATATATCTCGCATCAGATCTTTGTCAATTGTGCTAGGAGGACAGGTCATGGACGCTCAAAGTATTATCTGTGGCAAAAGAGGACAATCTATATATTATTATATAAAAGGAGATGTCCTTACTGACTGACATAAAGACGCTCGCACAGTCGTAACCGCTTTTAATTTACAATGTTACTACTAAGAAGGCATTTTGAAAACTTCCACCTTTAAAGTGAATACCAATTTTCAACGAATTCGGTGCAAGTTTTAAATGTGCACCGATTTCGATGAAAATTGAGAATAAGGCTATGTATTTAATATTGCGTTAAATATGTGTTTTATGTTTTATTAGATTTCACCCTCTGAGGTTGTAAAATAGGGGTTGTAATTTTAAATGAAAAATATTTAAAATCCCCGATTTCCATTAAATTTAAAATTCGACTTAATAATAAAATTTGTAATTCGCGTCTCCTTAAGGGGTGAAACGGGTGTATTTAAAATATTAACAACAGGTCGTGGTGTTTGGGTGTGGGTCAACACGGACAAAGTCGCGCGCAATTGCTAAGTATAACATTCAAGTCGAACAAACGTGCATCCTACATAGATATAGGCAGCCTTGGCAATATCTGATTATCTTACTCTAAGGCTGGGACTACAACATATGATCAACCGGACGTTGAGATTTTTAAAAAGCTAAACGTATTTACATTAGCAGTGGATCATGTGCCCGAAGTATCCGTATAATTGATTTCCGGAGACATTATATATTACTAACGCAACAGGGCGGCGCGCGACTACGGCCTTTGTATCGTTTACTCGGGGACTTTGCATTTAAACATCCATCAGCTTGTAATTTTTCACTAACATCATATTACATAATTATTTGTAAAACAAGTTTTTTTTCTGATGGATTTAAACCTGTTATTAATGCACTTCTAGACAGCACCTAGACAGGGTCAATTAGTGAAGAAACTAAACAATGAATCGACCGTGGTCCTCAATTTGGCTGAGATAAATTTTAATGGCCAGGCTCAAGGCCTGAAACTTGTGACTTAGCAATGGATTGATTGCAATAACAGCCTAATGTAGTGCGATCCATTGCCTATAAGTGATTCGAAAGTAAGGATGTGCCTGTAGAAACATTTTGCTTTAACCTTCCTCGTACAAGTAAACTGACATTACTTGGCCTTATCATGTTGCGCGTAGGACACAAATTTATATCTCTACTGTAAAAGCTCCCACACCGGCAACGTAGGGGTTATTTTGTAGTGCCCAAGTGTGTGCACCGAACACAAGAGCACTCTCTCTTCCTTTACTCTCGTAACCCAGTGGGACGGATGACCGACACGACTGGCGAGAGATCGACTTTTTACATGCCCTTCCGATGCATGGATCATCTTTATTGTCAGACAATCAGGCAATCAGCCTGCATTATCCTTATCAGACTTGAAACAACATTTTTTGTTGTTCCAACGCCGGGATCGAACCCACGACCTCTAGAGTCGAGAACCAAGCTCTAAACTATTGAACGACGGAGTCGCATAAAAGTTAATTTAGGCCATAACCTACACTTAGTGCAGTAACTAAGTAATAAACTGTATAATTATGTGCTCCTGTTTATATTTTATCACTTCAAAGCGGCCGCCATGTTTGCAGTGGAATTGCGATGAAGGAGTGAAAATGATAAATTACTGATGACCTAGATTTTTTTCCTCGGTATCTTCTTGCACATTGAGAGTGCATCATAAAGATTGATTCATCTGATTTTTGAGTTTCAACTTTATAAGGGTTTTTTTGCCTCTTTTTTTTATCTCATTTTTAACAGAGGCTTTTAAACTTAAGTGTTGATGCCAGCCTCATAGGTTCAGTCATTGTTCCTTACCCAAGGAACAGATCCATAAAGTTATATATATTTTGCTTGCCTCTAGGGACAACGGCTCAGAAAGAATACAATTGATCTGACCCTTATGCAGGCAACCCAAGTCTCCTAAAATCCTAGACCTCAACTCTGCAGTTCGAGTACACTCCAGCATTTTTGCCTCTTAGAAATAAAAAAAAATGTTGTGACAGACAAACGTCTACGTGTAACAAAATTGTATACACAGTATCTATCAAACGCACAGTAGTTTATTAATTATGATTCTTTGTATTTCTAAAAATTAAAAAATAGTTTTCTGCACGCTTTTCTAAACATAAACTTTAATTTACCGACCAAATTTCGTACTCCTTCGGTTGCACAATTGTAAACCCGTACGGAATGTTTTTGCCACACGTATTAATTTAATAATAATTATTGTAGTTATTATAATTATTGTCAGATTGTCTATGGGTAAAGCTGGCTATATTAGCCAGTTCCTTGCAAAAAGTTCTTGTGCCATCTAACTTAATGCAGTATTTTTTACTAATACTCGTATATCTATATTTATATAAAAGAAAGTCGTGTTAGTTACACTTTTTATAACTCAAGAACGGGTAAACTGATTTGGCTGAAAATTGGTGAGGAAGTATCTTAAAACCAGGATAAGGACATAGAATACTTTTTATCCCGTTCCCGCGGGATTCAAAATTCGAGAACGGCTGGACCGGTTTGGCTAATTTTGGTCTTGAAATAATTGTGGAATATCAGGGGAGGTTTAAACGGTGAAAAATATTAGAAAAGGTGTAGGTTGTAGGAGTAGGTGTAGCAGTAGGTGTAGTTAATTATTAATTTTAGTTCATATTTAAGACAGAACAACGTGTGTCGGGACAGCTAGTATTTATATAAAAGAAAGTCGTGTTAGTTACACTTTCTATAACTCAAGAACGGGTAAACTGATTTGGCTGAAAATTGGTGAGGAAGTATCTTAAAACCAGGAGAAGGACTAAGGCCCACTTGCGCCAACCCGGGTTAAAGTTAACCATGGGTTAAAAATCATGTTATCTCTCTCGTTCTTCGTATTTGTGAAAGAGAAAGCATGATATTTTAACCCAAGGTTAAGTTTAACCCGGATTGGCGCAAGTGGGCCTTAGAATACTTTCTATCCCGTTCCCGAGTTCCCGGACTCAAAACTCGAGAGCGGCTAGACCGATTTGGCTAATGTTGGTCTTGAAATAAATGTGGTCGTTCAGGGAAGGTAAACAGTGAGAAATATTGAAAAAGATGTAGGTTGTAGAAGTAGTTGTAGGAGTAGGTAGGTGTAGTAATTTATTCATTCCAGTTCATATTGAAGACAGAACAACGTATGTCGGGACAGCTAGTATATTATAACTTATGCACTCCCAAAAAATGTGAAATTTAATTATTATTTTAACAACCACAGTTTTTTCATTATAATCTTTTTTTAATCTTAAAAAATCTGATCTAAGTATAGTTAAAAATAAAACATATTCGTTTATCCTATTGCACCTGTGTTTGTTAAAATAATAATCATTATTTTACTATAATGCATTCTGGATAATCATAAAACAAATAATAGAATACAATTTTAATTATTATTAACAGATGTAATTGTAATGGAACTTCATGTCTACTACTTATAAGCTATTTAAATAATAATTTTATGATCAATAATACCGTCAAGTGTTAATGTTATCATAGAACATAATAATATTTGATATACAATTATTATGTATTGACTTCATATTGACCTCTTCGGCCATGCAGTTATCAATTCGTTGGCCTATTTAATAGCTACAGATAATTCTTTTTGCCACATTTACTTTGTAACTTTTTGAAATGCTTTCCTTTTGCTATTATTATACCCTCGAGATGCAAAAATAATAATTTGTAATGTAATTAATTTGTTAAAGCTACAGTATATTATAAATGTGCAATTCCAAACATCGTCCAAAAAATATTCTTTAGAAAGCAATTAAAAGCTTTCTATTTCTCTCCGAGCCTAGAGGAACTTACTTTCTGTATGGCACTGGCCATCATAGACCTTTTTTCCCCAATCGACAATAATGCATAATAGGTAGAATATCGACAAAGTGCCTGCTCGATCAGTTTCTAAACATTTTCCTTTGCACTAGGCAGCCTCAAAATATTTAAACACAAAGAAAGCGACCGCAACGACTGCAGACGTGGTTGAAGTCAGTCAGTTTACACGTAAGTGTGTGCGTGCGCACGATTCAACGGCACTAGCGATTTTCATATTATGCCTGGTCGAGCTGCAACTTATCCGATGGTACCTTAAACTTTATAGAAGCTCGGTAACCCACATTGTCGCGCAGTTCGTTTCCTACCAGGATATGCTAGTTGCTAATACCAATAGCTGAATATTCCGCGCACGCGCAGATGAATCACACGATTGGATTTACTTTAGTCGCTATTACTAGCTCATACTTAAAACGTTTGAAACGTTAATTTTACGTTAATAAATCTTAGGTTTTATTTAACGTTACGGACGTTTCTGCCGATTAGGGTACCCCTCCGCAACGCGCCATAACTCACAAGGAACTTTCGTTCCAAAAATTAACAGCCCTCCTATTTACTAGCTGTCGCTGTCTCTGCTAGCCGAAATGACAAGGACAGCATGTGACTTAAACGTCACTTAATTCAACTATTGTCGCAGTATTCGGCTAGTATATTATTATATAGTATATTATCTTTTAATATAATAGTGAGTTATGTAGGTATAGAAGCTAACGCGGTGCTATCACGACAGTAACTATTTTCTAAGCCTACATATTTTATTAAATACTAGCTGATGCCCGCAACTTCATTTGCGCAGAACTAACGAAAGCGGAACCCTATTTTTTAAACGGAACCCTAAAATAAAAGTAGCCTATATTAGACCTTATAACATCAGCTATCTGCTAGTGAAAGTCCCGTGAAAATCGGTCCAGCCGTTTCAGAGATTAGCCGGAACAAACAGACAGACAGACCGACAGACAGACGGACAGACAAAAATTTAAAACATTGGTATTTTATTCTAATTCTAAGTACCGAATATACTTTTAGATGCATTATGTGAAAAGCTGTTAGTTTGAAGTTACAAACAGACTAATTATGATAAAATAAGGCACGTCAAATTTTACTCAATTGCTTAAAAAAGTATTTAAGTAAATCTTGTTCTTTTTTTTCGAAAACATAATTTATATACAAATAAAAACTCTCCATATTAGGTATGGTAGAGTTCCTAAAAATTCTGAGTACCACTACTTATTAGTTAAAAATGAATATTGTAATTCAGAATCATAAATCAGTATATTATTTATTGCGTAATGAAACGTTAACGATTGTTTGTTTCTTTTAGCGTATATTCGGCGGTTTCAAGTGGATCTTAAATCCAAGTGGGCAATGAAGGACATCGTCTTAACTCTTAGGGCTGTCAACCTTACTTAACCTAAATTATTTTATTATAAGTAGTTTATATTACAAAATAATTAAGTTGTAAGTGTAAAAATTAAGTTGAAAAATGTATTATTGCTGCATATTTCCCTCTACATTGATTAAGAATCGCTATATGGAACTTCATAATGGGACAAAAAAACTTTCCCTAAGCACAAAGTGTGATTTCCATACATTATTCCATTTACACCATTCCATATATTATAGCTTCTTATTGTAAGATTTGAAAAGTCTTTAGTACTCACAGTAGGAGTTTCTTAGTAACTACAATCTACATAATATCTTCCTCTTATTTTTAAATTATTGAATGATAGAGCTGCTAAGTGCTAACCCTAGCATCATATTATATGAATTCTATCGTACTTCAGTTGCGACATGTCCATTGTATACAAAATGCGAGGTGATTTTTATTTATTCAATTATCGATTTTGTAATCTGCACATATTATGAACACTAAACGAATGTGACAAATTAACTTTATTATTGTCTATTTTTGGCTGTAGGTATTTAATAATACGTAATGTATGTCTGTATTTAATACAGACATACATTACGAAAAAAACAGATATCCCGTATTTTTTGGCGTATATTTACAGTTATCCCTTATAGGCCGGAAAAAAATCTGGCAACCCTAGTCTGTAATAATACGTACGTTACGTGTAAGCAATATTTTTCCTTTTTTTTTAAATAATATGCACTTTGTTATAGTTTTCAATGATAAATATTATATTTCTAAATTTTTTTGAGCTATTATTACATACTTTTCCATTTGCTTTCTTGCCAAAAATTAATGTAACACTGCAGAAGCTTGTTTTGTTCGTATGTAAACCAGATGATTTATAATTTGTAGGTTTTTTTCGGAAAAACACTTGAGATATTTTGAGTAACATACAAAATATTATAATTTTAAGCTTACATTCAAAATAAAATAAAGCTTTAAACTTGTAACTTAACATAATACGCTTGCTGCCTGCGATTCGCTATGCTCTAACTTTTTAAATTAATAATTAAATTAACAATTATATGAATTCTGAAAGCATAAAATAAGACGTTTGAAATGCCTAATCAAAATGAGTCTTCTAATACTACGAGTAAAAAAAAACTTAGGCCTTTACATCCGTTAATGGATGATTTATACAGTATTCTCCGAGCGAAGTAACCACTTTTGAAATACTGTATAGTGCCTGGGACAGTTGGTTTTAAAATGTCGTATGGTTGCCCAAGCACATACGGCATTCTCACAACATAGTCAGCCTAGTCCAGAGGAATGAACTGGTCAATACGTCTGGGGCCAACTATGTGCGGCAGGCTGATTCTGTATCTTGCAACAGCAATGCGACAGGCGTAAATTGTACAATATCGCTGTCAAACATATTTTTTGTATTACGTATTAGCAATAGCGACGCGACAGCGAACAATCGATGGTATCGCCATCTAGCGAACAATTAGGGAACTAAAAATGCAATCGATTCTCCTTGTAACAACAAAATCGGTATTACGTATGACATTTGACAGCAACGCGATAGCAGACGGCGAGCAATTTCAATTGTCAAAGAGCGACAACCCATTTAGGTTGTTGTTGAAAGATTGCTGTTATTATAAATCGATATAGGCAGTGTTTTCGTCGTTAAAGTAAAGTGAATTATGTGTTGTAGTGTATCCGTATGTTCTATAATATGCTACATCCAAGAAATGATAAATATCGTGCGTTTCTGTGATTGTTCGGTTAAGTATACTCATAGGTATACTTCGATTTTTGCAGTAGTGTAAGGCTAAGGAGTGAGGCAATTAGTGCTCAGTGCTAATTAAATAGGCATACAATAGATTATTACGATGAAATATCAGTATGGTGTGCTATTCTACATCCACATAAAGTACTTTCTATCTAAACTTCGTCCCATTTTTGTTTATAAACGGCAAAGAATCCATTATGTAAACAAAACACTCGATACTTCATAACAGATATAGTTCCACATGTCGCTACATGATGGCTAGTGGCGCTGTTTATACCGCTAAAAATGCATATAAAAGTTGTCGAACAACAGCAGAGCAACAGTCGTACGTAATACGATTTTTTTCAGCGATTAGCAACCGATCGCGCGACAACTACGCGACCGGTTGCCGTCTGCAAACTATCTGCTAAATATACATAATCAGCCTGCCGGTTTCCTCACGATGTTATCCTTCACCGTTAGAGCGTCCGTATGATGTACTTGAGATCTGAAAAAGTCTCATTGGTACACGCCACGACCTGGGATTTGAACCTGCACTCTCTCGAGTGCGAACCAAACGGTCTACCCACTAGGCCACGGAGCTCTACATACTACTACGAGTAGAGTGTCTAATATAAAACATATTTCTATTAACCGAACATCTGTCAACTTTAAAACTCCTAATCTGTTTATCCGTGAATTTATTGCGTTTTTTTTTTTTTTTTTTTTTTTTTTAATGTAATGAACCAGGAAACGAGCAGACGGATCGCCTGATGGTAAGCGATTACCGCCGCCCATGGACACTCGCAGCAACAGAGGAGTTACACTTGTAACTCCTCTGGTGCTGCGACTTGCGTTCCTGGTCCTTAAAATCCCCAATCCCCCCCATGGGCCTCCGGTAACCTCACTCACTCGGCGAAACACAACGCAAGCGTTATTTCACGTCGGTTTTCTGTGAGGTCGTGGTATTTACCCGGTCGAGCCGGCCCATTCATGCCGAAGCGTGGCTTATTGCGTTCTTATTACGTAGTCGGACAGTTTATTAGAAAAGGTTAAACTGCTTCACATTTCAGTGAAAACATTTATTAACATAAAAATCTTTGAGGCAAAAGAATTAAAGGTTATATTTTTTAAACGAATCTTAATTTGTGGTCTTAAGATCTTAAGTTAAGGTCTAACACGTAACAAGCATCAGCTAGTACCTACCTATTGGATACATATTCACCATTTTTTACCCTCAGTAAAAATCTAATTTCCATGACTTTCCTTAGAATTTCTATCACAATTTAAAGCCTTAAAATTTCCATTTGCAACAGGCATATTCCATGATATTTTTGGTAGCTTTAACCTTTCGTGATCTAGGGGCACGGTAGTGTCCCCGACAAGATAAGTCCAGCGAAGCGTAAGGGCACTACCAGACCACCTTTACTCGAATTAATCTTTCTAGATAATGGAATATCAAAAACAAAATTCAAATTCAAACCTTCACGCCTCAAGGCTGGCCGCTGGAGTCGACGAAGTGAACTTCAATTTATTATTTCAAGCCACTTCCGCTCTTTGAGCTGTAGGAAGTGATTAAGTGTTGTTTCGATAAAAAATAACAAAAGTTAACCATTCTCACGATTGTGCCAGCACTTATCGAATACATGCGAATGTTTCACCATAGACACCCACAGCTATTTTAGGGTTCCACATACAATATTTACAAAGTTTCTATTCGTATACGTCCAGTTTCTAAATATTTTCCTTTGCACTAGGAAATCCTACCGACTGCAATCGGGTCTCCCAAAAAAAAAACAATTTTCAAAACTAGCTTTATTTAAAATTACCAAAAATTACATAATATAAAATTAATATCTACCAAATCTAATCTAGTCGACTTGCTCGAGGTTAGAGGCGTGAAGTGAATTCTTCCATCGCGATCCAGTTACACGTCTGCAGAGTCAGCATTTAGTTTCCCTGAATTTTGCTTCTATTTAACGATTATTATGTATGTTGCAGCGGCGACAGTAAAATCCATCAAGGATTATGGAGCGATGTAGATGCAATATTACCTTGTAGAATATCTTCAATTGTACGACTGTAGGAGTGTGGTTGTATATAACACGCCTCAAAATATTTAAATACAAAAGAAAGTGACCGCATCCACTGCAGACAAGGTTGAACTAGGTGAGTTTCAACCACGTATGTATTTCTGTTGCCGCTATAACCACAAAAACGAAAACCAGAACAAATTAATAGGAATTTAAGTGGAGCTTCCATACAACAAACGTGTTTTTGCCGTTTTGTATGGAACTCACACTTTGCCTGTTTTTTAATAACAGAAGACTTAAACATCTTACTGGCAGAGCATTTCTGATTTTAAACATCGACTAAAAGTTATCTTCTACTATTTTTTTTTCTTCTAGTATTCTTACTAACAATTGATGAATAAACGACTTATAGCTTTGATCGTTCATACTTTAATCGTAACCTATGTACCTATTTAATGCGAGTAATATAATGTTATGTAGGTATGTATCGACATAGTAACTACATGCACTACCTTTTCCTCTCTTCAAATACGATAAAACTTCATGCAATTATTATTGATAAGCGTAGTGTAGGTATATCGGCTACAATATTTATTTCTAAGTAAGCAAAGCTTCGTCTACTTGTTAAATCCATAGACATATATTATATTATAGACGAGGCCAGTTAAATAGCCCCACTTTGAGACTTTTGGCGCCATTTTGATATTTGAATTATGGTGAAAACAAAATGGCTGACATTTGAAGTATGGTGAAAACCAAGATGGCGTAACTTTTATTGTTATTAAGATTTGTTGTCAAATGTACGTCTAATCTTGACTAATCTAATCATACGTGTAATCTCAAAAATCTTTGGCTAAATCCGAATAATGTTCCTTAAGTAATTACTCTAAGTAATTGCTTGTGTAATGAATATTCATGTGGCCACAAACTATAAAATTGAATTTGTAATGTACATGCGATAGAGTTGTAAAAGTTCTAGGAATAGAAATACATAAAATAAGTAAGAAGGTTAATTGAAAAATAATATGAAGTGAGAATATACATGACCTACAATACAATACATGCACATAATCATCATCATCATGATGCATGTTACATCATCATCATTAGCGCCCGTCACATGTACAGTTCTGACCGCAGGAAATAGCGCGCGCCGCGCTGTTCCAACTACCAACCCGCACTCTGAACCGAACGTGTGTCCTATCTGGCTTGTCGAAGACAGCACATTGTTCATAAATCATAGTTCATTTAATTTACTGAACATTCTCTTATACACTGATGTTAGCTGCCTTCTGTTTAGTTAGTTAGTTAGTTAGATATCTTCTGCCAAAAGAAGAAAACCGTGTGCTATGACGTATTTTGACGTATTGTGTGAGACGCCGATCCAGTCCAAACCGAGACACAGTAGTTGTAACGAGCACGACAGTTTCGACAGTACAGTCCAAACCACACAGATCCCTCCGCAGTTCGGAACGTAGTCCGACCCGCTGGCCGCAGTCCAAAATTTACGTGTGTAGGGCGCTATTATCATTACAGTAATCGTGGCACACCAATCTTTTTAAACTCTACTTATGGCTAACACATATAAATTGATGGAATTTTTTAATAGAATATTATTGTATTCAAGTTGATAAATTACTTAACCTTTATAGCTATTATTTATCAAAAGAATTGTCAACTTAACATCTTCAACAAATGAAAAATATTTTCAAAGCAAACAAAAAATGATTTAGTGTATAGACGTACGTTTTTGGACGCGGCATATTTTGTTAAGTTGTTGAGTTCTGTTTCCTAATCAATGTTTAAATGTGAAGGCTCATTAAGTACAAGTGTGGGCGTGGTGACACACACGCATATACATGCTCACCACACACACATACTTAATACACATACAAACACGATAATCGTTAAAACGTATAGATGAGTGTCGTATATGTGTTTATGTGTTTTCAGAGTAATATTCTTAACGCAGTGCTTAAACTAAATGTTCTTATTGTTTTCTAGTATTTTATGGCATAGTGCATGTGAGTATTAATAAGTAATCCTAGTTTCAGAGAACACTTAGCTTTGTTACCTACATACCTACAATTTTAGTAGTATCTCCTTACATTTAGTAAGACTCCGTGGTCCAGTGGTTTGTATAGAGCTTGGCTTTCGCCTCGGAGATCGTGGGTTTGATTCCTGTATTGGAACAACATAAAAAAAAAATGTTTCCAAGTTTGGTTAGAACAATGAAAGCTTGATAAGAAAGATGATCCATGTGTCGGATGGGCATGTAAAAAGTTGGACCTGAGCTGATCTCTCGTCAGCACAACAACTCTCACACACTCTTAACCTAGTGGGACGCACAACCGACACGGGTTGTGCGTCCCACTAGGTTAAGAGAGTGTAGTTAAAGGAACAGAGAGCGCTCTTGTGTACTGCGCATACACTTGGGCACTATAAAATTACTCCTGTGTAACTGGCCTAGTCTCAATGAAACTGTCCACCATCACCGAAATCGGTGTGGGGGAGTTATATAATATATATAATAATATTTAGTATCTGATACATAATAATTTAAAATTAACCATTAAGATATTAATCATAGTCTTTATAAATTATGTGTTCTTTTTCCTTTTCCTTTCTATACACTTGATATATTATGCGAATACATTAGTGAGGACAAGTTTTTTTTTTTTTTTTTTTCAATTAAACGAGCGAAGTAACATATTTTATGTTAAAAACAAGCAGTATTTCAAGGTGAACTAGTCGGTATTAGGGGCTAGCCTAGGAATTCTTAGAGATAAGGTCTTAATAAAATTGCTACTTTTTTCTCTTTTTTTCCTTGATACTTTCGCAAAAAAAAACGTCTGATTTAAAACTGATAAGATTTTACATATTGATTTAAAAACTTACATTATGATAACTATATATATCTACGGTAGTTATATAGTCTATGTAATGGGTAAAGAGAGCCTGTGACCTGTTCTTTTAAGCCTATCTGACCTTATAAATTTCATACCTAAATCATAAATGAATTGAACTGGTTCTGAATGAAACAATTCAATAAAAAAACTGTTTGTAGACGATACCTTTCCACATCTAAGTACTGCACTTATTAATATTGTGAGTGTATTTTCCTATACACTCAACAACAAAACACTCAAATTCCTTATCACAAAGACTAAAGAGTTTTATTAAAGTTTCCATAAAAGAATTAAATAACACAAGTTTAGAAAATAAGTTGAAAACATAATATAATGTAGGTATCATTACAGCTTACCTACTTTACGGTTACATACATACTGGTTATATATACTACAGTATTTCAAGAGTGGTTACTTCGCTCGGAGAATACTGTTTAAATCATCCATTAACGGATGTAAAGGCCTAAGTAAATTCCCAAAAAAATAAAGTAAATTTTTTCACCAAATAAAAAACATATTATGTAGTTTTCCAAAGCTCCTTAACGTTATACCAAAAACTTACTACGTTTTGATTAAATAAATATACTTTTAAAGCCCAATTTTTAAAATATAATGAGTTTGTCAAAACCGTTTCTGTTTGACCTTCCTTCGCATAAAACGGATAAATTTATTACATATAAAGCTTATCACATAATCTTTATTAGCCCAGCCGGATGATAAGTGTAAACAAAAAGCGATTGGCAAAGAGATCATAGCATGGACGAAGCCGCTTGTAAATCGTTGCATTTTATCTTGGTCTTTTTCGTGGAATATAAGAACCACAAACGAGTCGTCGGATTGCCTGATGGTAAGCGATTACCGCCGTGTATAATATAGTCGAGTTGACACATTTGTGTAGAAAGAAGCATTGCTCTTCTACATGGTAAATATTACGTATTAGTCATTAATGTGACCGAGAATTTACCAAAATCGTTTTACCACTATTGTATAATACGATAATATAAGGTAAAATGACAACACATTAATGTATAATATAATATTATGACTACAAATATTAAATTACGAGTACACTTGTTAAAAACATGATGTTAGTTTAGATAAAATATATTTTCTATGGAATCACGCAAGCTTTATGGGTAAAAATAGGAAATAGAAATTAAATAAATATTGCTATATTTAATTAAAGTTTTTACGCATACGAACGTATTGTGCAAGAGAACAACACAGTGAGGCATTGATTGAAATCTTGTGCCAACTTAAAAAGCTCTTTTAGCCTTTATTAATGGCCCGTTTCAATAACCTATAACTATGTGTTAGAAGCGTTAAATTTGTATCGCGAAAAACCAGCAAATGATTGAATGACGACATTTTTAATAAATACATAGTTAGAGATAGATAGGTTATTGAAACGGGCCGTAAGTAGACCATATTAATGTGTTGTTCTCTTACGGCCCCTTTCAGTAACCTACGAGTATTTATCTATAACTATTTGTTAAAAACATCGTCATTCATCCGGTTTCTTGCGATACAAATTTGACGTATTTTAATTAACAAATAGTTATTCGTAGATGGGTTATTGAAACGGGCCGTAAGTAATATAGTATTATGATTTATGTATGTACTATTCTTATTTTTAAGGAACTAATTTTTTTTTTATCAAACGAGATTGTAAAACCCTACATCACGAAACTAAAAACCAGCTGTTATCTCGAAAATCACGTTGTAGCCTCCAATAAAATTCGTCCTCTATCTGTCCGTTGAGGGCTTATTAAATTATAATTACTACATATAATCACGCCTCTTTCCCGTAGGGGCAGGCAAAGACCACTTCTTTCCCGTAAGTGTAGGCAGAGACCACTTCTTTCCACTTGCTACGATCCATAATAACATGTTTCGCTTCGTCCACTTTCATTCTTACCATCCATTCCTCCTCTTACATTCAACGTAGCGAAGCATCACGAACATTATGGTAATATTTATTGTTCTATTCTGTTTTTAATATACACTTTGATGTACAGTATTTGAGAACAAAAAGGCGAATAAATAATAACGGGTAAAAATATTTACCCGCTATCAAATATTTAATACCTATAAGTACATTCTGAATTCTGAATGTAAAAAGTACAAGTTGAAATTAATATCCATACTTAAACAGCTACCTACTTAAGCATTTTTAAGGTCAGAAAGGTTTAATTTATGCGAACTTACCTTTATACTTAGTTTATACCTATATTTATAACAGTACTAGCTGTTGCCCGCGGCATCGCCCGCATAAATACAGTATCCCACGGGAACACTGTACTTTTTCGGGATAAAAAGTAGCCAATGTTTTAATCCATAGCTTCAACTACTATCATACCAAATTTCATTGAAATCCGTTCAGTAGTTTTTGCATGAAAGAGTAACATACGTCCATCCAACCATCCATCCTCACAAACTTTCACATTTATAATATTAGTAGGATCAGAACCTCAATTCTCGTATTCAAAGTAGACAATTTAAAGAGTCAATTTTACTTTGTTTGGATTGAAAGTGTAGCGACGTATTACAATGAACGGATTTTATAACGTTTCGACCAATCAGAGTGCTTTTCACGTTGGTTTAACGTTCATAAAAACACCTTTTGAGAGTGTAAGCGTGTCGGGACTTGATTGTAATTGTATTAATGCAGCTTTTATTTAGCAGAATTGCCCCCCTGATACCTACGAATGGTCTTCGATTTACTGTTTCACAATCACAATATACTTATAAGCGTCAGACAGCTTATTTGCGTGTTTTGCCTCTGTCGCACAGTATAAAGTAAGCAGCGACAGAACTTCCGAATAAGCTATCCGAAACTTATGGTTATTATATGGTACTAGCCTTTTCCCGCGGCTCCACCCACGTAAATAATATAATCAGGTATCCCACAGATATTTTTTCGGGATGAAAAGTAGCCCATGTTTTAATCCATAGCCTAAAGTACTGCCATATCAAATTCCACTGAAATCCGTTCTGTAGTTTTTGCGTGAAAGAGTAACAAACTTCCATCCATACATACATCCATTCATCCATTCATCATTCCACTATCACAAACTTTCACATTTATAATAATAGTAGGACTATTGTAAAATATGCCCTTATACTAATTTTTTATTTTTAACTTCCATTACATCCACAGCGAGACTCGCGAATTTTTCGTAAAGCTCTCATCGGAACTAGTCAGGCTACTTTACGGATTACATAATATTGGCCTCGGCAAAATTCGTACACAGTTTCGCTATTAAGAGCACCAAACAATTATTTCAGAGCTTGTCGTCCGTGAACGACTATAAAAAACACTTGCCGTGGCGTAGGCGACCGTCCCATTCATAAATGTGTGTATGTGTGTCATCGTTACGTACACACATGTCACATACATACATAAGTATATAATGCATTTTTAATATGAGAAGTTAATTTTATGCGATTGGATGATAAAACGATGATCTTGCCCACCTATTTTCCTTGTTAGATTAATTTTATGACTGAAAAACATCGTGTATTAAATTTTATTTATCTATTTTAGATGTCATAATGATACGTATTTTACACGGTAAGATAATAATATTACAATGAAATTGTAGCTATCGTAATTTTACCTAACTATAAAACGGGACATTTCCGTTCAGTACGACAGTATTTGGTATGGTATTGTAAGAAACTAAGTAACAATTTTCCTAACATTAATCGTTGAATTAATATCAGGTTGTCTCTCTCGTTCTTCGTATTTATGAAAGAAAAGGCATGATATATACATAAAATATTTAAAAGATTAACACTATTAGGCGTTGGTAAATTTGGGACATACTTAAACTTCTATATTTTTTAAACTTCTTTACAACGTTAGGCTCTTTCTATAGACTATATTAAAAGTTACATTATTATATAATGTATGTAATAATTACATAATATTATAATTGTGGCGGTTTGACTAGTCAATGGCCAAAAAGGTAGAGTTAACTCTACGTTTTAATTGTACAATATTAAAATTTGGATACAGAAATATAAATATTAATATTCACTTTTATTTGTTTTTACATTATTCATCAGCTATGCCATTTTAGACAAAATGATAAATCTTGTCAACGTTTTACCTTATAAGGATATAATATTTTATGGATTTTAGTTCAGAAATTCGAATGCTCTTATTGATTTATGTTTTATTAACTTTTTTATAGCTATGATTTTGATTCCTGAATTTTTAATAGCAGCCTATGAGTTTTGCATTCATAAAACACTGCAAGTATCCTTACTCAATAGATATTAAGATTATCAAAATGTCGACATTTTGTAGAGTTAGATATAACTAGGTAATGTTATAGGTACATTACCTAGTTATAACTATAAAAATATAAGGATATTATGTTTTTAAAATATAACGATATTATATTATGTTTTTATTTTAACGAAGTTTTAACTGTGAAAAACGCTTGACGCTTCTTTCAAATTACTACTTGAAATCCTAAGCTAAGGGTCGGTTACACAACCTTCTAATAAGTTTCGGATAGCTTATTCGGAAGTTTTGTTTCTGTTTACTTTACATCGAGTGACAAAGACAAAACATCAGACTATTATATGTATTTTGCGAGAATATGAGGTTTAATTCTATTCGAGAGTATGATGAGGTTAAACGTCTTTGTGTCCATAATTTATAACTTTTACGTGCTCGCTGATACACTGTTATGTACCACATTGTATGGAGTTTTATGTCGTATAATATACAAATATATATAATACAATCCTTAAATGAATTTGAAGATAAACTTTTATTTTATTTGAAAAGATAATATAGCCTAAGAAAAATAATAAAAGGATAATAAAATAATAAGAACATAAGCCTAATAATAACAGCCTAAAATAAGTTAAGTAACTTTCCGTTGGGGTAAGAGGAATACTTTCTTTATATATCTAGGATAAAAGGAACGATATTTTCTGACGCATTGGTCCTTTCGCATAGATTGTCCTACCTCAACTGACTGCTATTTCTAATTACTTATATAATAAATATATTTTCTTTATAACTTTATACTGTACAATAATTAATTTTGATACAACATTGACAGTTGAGATATAAATAAACACTGTTATAACTTATACATCTATTTAATTTTACTAATATTGGATGCGCGAGCGGGCCAGTTTAGGTTATTATATGAGCAGACTGTAATATAAAGAAGAAAGATTTGTTTGTTTGTATGTTTATTTTAATTAAATTTGCCACAGATGTAGAGTATACCACGGGGAGGACATGGGCTACTTTTTATCGCATTAAAATGTACGGTTCGCACGGGATATCCTTTTGCGCGCAAGAAGTATCGGGCAACATCTAGTGTTTAAATAAATATCAATCGGTTTATTAAAGCTTATGTAAACTTATAACAGATGTATTAAGCGGGTCAAGGTGCTGTCAATGCACAAAATGTACGTATTGTGCAAAAATATTGTTGGCTTGCATATAAAATGCTGTGCTTTGTATGCGCACGCGCTCATGTTATGTAACATCTGTTGAATTTTATATCTTCTAGATCTAGAGCCGTCTTTAATTATGTAAATATTATATTATAAAGTTAAATATTAATAATGACATAAGCGATAGAAAAAAATTAATTGCATCTACGTAAGTACGTGTATCAAATGATTTTACGATACTTAATTTCCTTATGTACTCATAATTGTCGTCATAATCACGATTATTTGAATTACGTATAATTTAAATTATAAGACCATTAAATAAGCTTGTATTTCGCAAAACCAAATCCAAAATGCAACTTTACAGTTACATTTATCTATACAGATAAATAAAATTGAAGTGTCTGTTTGTAATTTCAAATTAACAGCTTTTCACTTAATGCATATGAAAGTAGGTATATTCGGTACTTACAAAAATTACAATGATAAACCAATAAAAAAAAACTGTCCGTCTGTCTGACTGTCGGTCTGTCTGTCTGTCTGTCTGTCTGTTTCTTCCAGCTAATCTCCGAAACGGCTGGACCGATTTTCGCGGGACTATCACTGGCAGATAGCTGATGTTATAAGGTCTAATAATATAGGCTACTTTTATTTTAGGCTTCCGTTTAAAAAATAGAGTTCCGCTTCAGTAAGTTCTATGCAAACGAAGTTGCGGGCACCAGCTAGTTTATTATAAAAATAATCTTCATTGAATGAATTAGCTACAGAAACAGTGGGCATTGTTATGCGTTGTAACTTGTAGTATAAGATAAGAAAATTCTAGAAGCGACTAGGTATGACCTACCTTAATAATTTAAGACTAAGTATTATAATAGTTACCATATTTGTTCTAATTCGAATAAGATTTTAAGCAATTTGAAATTTTAATGCAGGCAGGTAATACGTACCCGTTTTATCATAATTATGTATTTTTTATTGAACAATTTCTCTTAATTTTATTTTATTATTATGTATAAAGCTTGTAACACTTGTTTATGACTCTATAAAAGTATATCTAAACGAAGTTGCATTTATCTTCTCTCTACCGCAGGCATACCTACATTTTAAAGTAGGTAAAAACTATAACTCAACTATGTAAATTATAGTACAGCTTAAGTTACCCGCCTAACCGGGCTATTTATAACGAATCTATTAACAAGGCATTAATTAAAATCGAATCATTAGTTTAGACGAAAAGATGGAACAAACGTACATACATTACAAAGTCATTACTCTTCCTTTTTGCTTTGCCCTAGTCAGGCAATTAAAAGAGGAACTTGGAACGGCTGGTTTGTAAATCGATAGTTTGCTTCATTATCTTATCTCAGTTAAGGCTTGAGAAAAACCTAAGAGGTAGGTTTGTCCCTATTGACATTGACAACAATTCTGCTTTAAAAAAATTGCGTCTCTACTCTAGTTTTGATCCTCCATACTAATTATGTACCTACCTAATTTTTGTAACAGACTGCATGACTTGAAAATATAAATAAATAGAAGCGCGAGCGTACCAACTCTACAAAATATGTAGAGTCGCAACTCTTCACACTAATAAGTGTGCCTAATTTTTGACATGGTAATAATTCAAGGTCATGTTTACCTTAGCACGTGCCGGGGACAGCGTGCAGCCGCCGAATCAGATCCTAGCTTATGGATGCACTGTTTCCGTCCAAGGAAAACTGGAAGCACTGTCGCAATTTCACTGATATCGGAGCAAGGAATGCGAGACGAATCGCATCCACTCGGCCCGGCACCGCCACAACACGACTCAAAACATCGCTCTCGCGAACCTTTTCGACACACAGACTCGATTTGCAAAATTTATTCATCGCATCCGCCGAGAACGCACAATTTTTACGAGCTGCACCGAAAATAGGTACGCTCAACACCCGATGTGTCCTCTAATGTTTCGTGAACGGCCGACACGAATTAGCACCATTAAACTGTTGGAAAACACCATACGACGCGAGCGGTCGCCGGAAAACTCGCACTAACACACGTGAGGCCTCGGCGCTCGCCGGTCACAGTACGGCGGTAAACACACAGTCCGCGCCGCAACACCGCGCACACACGCGCGCGCACTATCGCACGCCTGCACACATGGACAACCCGGCGCGCGCATTCTCGTTTGATACGAAAATAAATATCACGTCATTTCCCACCAATCGACGCGCTGCTATATCACGCGACGCCGCGCTTCGATTGGCCAAGACGGAGCTGACTGGATTACGTAGAGTTCAATTAGCGATTAACTGAAACATTTTGATAAAACTTAACTGATACGAAATCATATGGGCAATTAGTTCTGTCAAATGTAATAAATAAAATATTATTATTATCAAGTCTTCGTGATAAGAATAGTGACGGTAAGGGGGCAAGTTCTGGACTGTAGAGTATAATATGATTACGTTTTTTTGCCTTAATTCTACAGATGTGCATTTCGACTGATTTAAACTTTGATTTATATTACAAAAGTAATATAATTAAATAATACATAAAACAATAAGAACGTAAAAATGAAAAATACGTATTTTATAGTCTCTATGTAGAGTAACGTTCGGTAAGAAGTCAAGAGTCGCATCTCAATTGGAATATTACTCTGTTGGTATTCATATTGTGTTCAATTCATTGTTGCTTGTCTTTTTAATGCAGGAGTTGGAACTTGAATTATATTGTATTATAATGATGCAGTATTATTAAATTTTATGATTGAATGGCATAATATTGTGTTGCAAAACAAAAAAAGTAGTAAGAAATACAATATTGACGTAGACAATTGAGTAATAACTTATGACAAAATATTGTAATTCAAAGAAATTAGTGCAATTTTATGATTTGGCAACATTTATAAATTATCCTTGTTTACAAATTACCTGTAATTTGTCCTAACGTTATTCCCCACTTTCAAAAATTTTGAGGTTAGAAATAATCGATTGAGGTTTACAATAATGGTAGGTAGATTCTTAAAACCAAATTGGACATTATAATTTTAATTATAAGTAGGAATATTAGTAAAACATCTAATTATAAAGTATAAGTTGGAATATTAATTTGTTACTATTAGACATATTATTAAGCTAACTTTAAATGTAGAATATATGGATATGTAACAGGAAGTGTAGGATATTTAGGAATTGTATGCAATTCGTTGGAAATTTATGCAACTTCGAGGCTATTTAGGAAATATATAAAATGTATTTTAACATTATTTATTACACACAAATATTATGTGTAATAAATAATCTTATAATTATTATAATACTAAATGTTTTCATTTCTGTGAGTAAAATTAGTGAAACACGTTGTTAAACGAAGAATCAGAGTTCTCTTTTCAGAGTCATACCTACCTTTATTCATTAAAACAAATTATTCACGTTATTCACCTATCTGAAAATAAAACAGAATGCTTATTATGGTTCTCATTGATATAATCTGTAATAATTTTAAGGCTCTACAACAAAAACTATTTCATTTTCCTATAATGCTTAGGTAGCGGTAGGTAGTTAGGTACGTTTCCGATTGTAATTTAGTAAATGTATAGATTTCCTAGAAAATGTGTCGACTAGACTTTACTTCATAGGAATTGAATGCAATGACGATTTCATACATTTCCAGTAACACATATACCGAATATGTTTTTACATTAAATTTTAATATTGCTGTCCAAGATATAATTGAAAAATAAAAGTAATAACATATCTATCTATAGAATACTGCATTCTTATTCAAATATATGTAAATTATTGAATTACTAGCTTTTGCCCGCGGCTTCGCCCTCGTGAAACTGGGTTTATTCCGAGTACCTAACGTAGTCAGTACTCAGTACTCAGTAGTCACGTCCCATGGTCGTCATCGTGCTGCGCTGCCTGCGCACCGTCTATCGTTTAATTTTATTTTTCTCGCGCGTACTTTTTAATTTTACGATATCTCCTAAGATATTCATTTCAACTGTATGGTGTATAAGCAAAGAATATATTACTAACGTAGTATAAGTACCTGTAGGTACTATTATTTATTCTGTGGTATAAGGCAATTATGATGTGAATGAAATGCTAGTGGCTATTGTAGTTATGTAATATGATAAGGATTGTTATTGTATCCTTCTTAATAACTTTTAAAAATACCACATTATTTGTGATCGTTTTTAGAATGGGTATAGTAAGCTATCATTAACATAAATTCATATATGCCGTCTCGTACTTTTTTGTAGAAAAGAGAAACAATCCCACCATAAATTGTTTAAACAAAACCTTAACAAACTATGGACCTAAACTATCGATAGACAAAAACTGCATGAAAATCCATTCAGTAGTTTTTGAGATTATCGCGAATAGATAAACAGACAGACGCGGCGGGGGACTTTAATTTATAATAATATGAGAGATGAATGAAACGAGCATGCCAATAAGCCGTGCTTTACTTTTTTATAAATATTCATTTTTTGTACGCATGAGCTTTCAATCGTGTTTTAAAAAAACTTATTTTAATTATGAATAAACATTTTTTACTACGACATGCTATAAATAGAGATGATGTAAGACATTGTTTTTTAATCTCAATTAAGGCGCAAACGAGTCTGGTCGGAAATGTCAGGACGAGATAGCGTCAGTTATATTAATCCTCTCTGATCAAACGCGCCTTAATAAGCTCCGCAATAGTAGAGCTAACAGTACAGTGTTTGGTGACACTTTCGTAACACTTCCTGATGTTTCTCTAGAAAATAATGTTAAGAGGACGCATGGCAGATTTTGGTGCAGGCTTATTTTTCTTTAAAAATAAAAAAATATATATCTCCTAAATATGAAACTTGACAAGCTTTTTCGGGAAATCAACAGAAAAAGTTACCATCGGTTCAACCCTAATCCGCCGAGAGGAACCGACATAAGAAACTCGCACGGGATCATCTTTTAGCAAAAAGATAGAAAATTATTCTTTTAAAGAAATATATATTTTACATTGTAAACAGTAATCTATGTTATACAAGTGTAAGTCAAAAGTACACAAGTACATAGAGATAACCATGCAGGCATCCATCTTATTCCCAAAGTGTGGAATAGCTAACTAAATCATTTACTTTATTTATTATAAAGTAAATGCTTTACTACACAAACGTTCTTTCACTACTTTTTTAAATTTATTAATAGAAAGGTTTTGATCATTTTCTGGGATCCTATTGTATAGGCCCTTATAAGATATGCTAAGTCTTATCATTGGTACATCTAGCTTAAATGCTTATTTTTCCCTGACTAATTACAAATACCCGCCCCTGAGACTGTCCGACTTATTAGTCGGACAGTCTCAGGGGCTACATACATACATCCTCACAAACTTTCACATTTATAATATTAGTAGGATAGGATAATAATCCTATCCTACTAATATTATAAATGTGAAAATAATCCTATCCTACTAATATTATAAATGTGAAAGTTTGTGAGGATGTATGGATGGATGGATGTTTGTTCGTCTTTCACGCTTAAACTACTGAACGGATTTTGATGAAATTCAGTATGGTAATAGTTTGGGCCCTGTGTTAAAATATAGGCTACTTTTCATCCCGAAAAAGTACAGTGTTCCCGAATCCCGAGAGATATTTACGCGGACGGAGCCGCGGGCAACAGCCAGTTTTCTATGAAAAACCGTGCGCGCGCCACCGCATACCCCTCCGAACCATCATCAATCCATCTTATCTTACTTAGATACTTGTCTCTTTTTACTTTTTCTATGTAACATAAAAAAATTGGCGATGGCGAGAGAGCTCTTAATTTTGTGTTTATATCCCGAGTTAGCGTGTAATTACTCAAGTTAGATAGCGGCCACAATCTTATATTTTAAACGAGACAATCTTGTATAGGTATAATCGGTTTCTCAAAAACGGCTGCAAGTATTACTATAAATACTTAAGCTGACGACCTCTGTGGCTCAGTTGGGTGAGCGTGTTGGTGCTCAAGCCGGAGGTCGCGGGTTAGAATCCCGCCGAAGGAACAAAAAGTTTTTCTGTGTTCCTGGGTCATGGATGTGTATTAAATATGTGTATAATATAATAAAAATCTTAAATATGTGTATAGTATAAAAGTATTAAATATATTTCCGTTGTCTGGTACCTGTAACACAAGTTCTTCGAGAACTTACCACGGGATCAGATTGACGTGGTGTGTAGCGTCCATAGATATTATTATTATTATTATTATTACTATAAAATTGAATATGCAGGGAGTTTTGGGGGAGAATATCGATCTAGGACTTATTCCTGTGAAACTGCGTATTTTTAATCTGTACCTATAGCTTAAAAATATTATGTTTTTGTTTGTATTTATGTTATATTATGTTTTTTTCTTTCGTCGTGCAACAGTACATAAATAATTTCGCCTCTATTTATATGTCAGTTCGATTGGCAGTTTGGTATGAGTGTGTAATTTTTGCTTTGTTTCAAAATTCGGAATCGGAATTAAAAAATCATTTATTTAATTGCGATTTGCGGGACCTCAAATTACTAATTGGATAATTTTACTATATCTAATTGGGCTTTATTAGATTTTGTGATAATTTGGTAGTAAAAACATAATAATCGTACGGTAATCAGTTATCAGATAAAAGGATATAATATTATTATATAATATGACTTACGAGTAATTTTGTTGGGAAAATAAACCTGTTTCTAAGACGATTAAAAAATATCTGTTGATTGATTGCCTTTGTATATGTACCTTATAGAAAAAAGATATTACCTAACTAAAATTAAAAAGAACGTAAATACACTGTACAGTCACGGGCATTTTTATTTTTCCATAAAATACGTTATACAACTAAGTAGTAAGTACAATCATAGAATGGATGCTAGAGCTGTCACAGAATCTTAATATTTATGATTAAATTATGGCCATTGTAACCCCTCCAAAAATACTAATCAATGCACATGGACTTAAAAAAAAGGCAAACGTAAGGTGAGCTAAGCAATGAGTGAAGCCCAACAATGGCGCGACTTACGTTTGTTGAGATTTGGGGATAATTGCCGTTGGCGTACTGGCGTCCGATCGTCTTACTTTGCTGTGAATGTGTGCGTGCGGCACGTGTCGCTACGATGCGGCCGTCTTACTTTGATTGCTGCACTATTTATATTACTGAAGCGGTGTCCGCCTTTTTTTACGTACAGATTAGGTAAGTATACCACTTTTGAACCTTATTTTGTAGTAATAAGGTCGTGTATGCACGGTGCTACAACAGTTCTGTCGGTGACAGCTAGGACCTACCTACTGCGTAAGATAAAAATAATATCTACAAATAAAATACCTACTTTTCTTCAAACTTTCAAAGCTCCGTCTAAAATATTTTTCGTGTTGGATAGTAAGAATTATGAGACAAACACACGTTTCCGCCAAACATTCTGTAGATAAATCTCGACGTGGCAGTGATTTCGTGTCATCGCCACGACTCCAGCTTGACATATTGACAGAACAGAAGCATGGCATACGAGGACAATTTATCTACGACATATCTACTAACACGCAGATATACAACTCTTTGACATTAGGATAATGTAGATAAGACTCTCTTCAAGTTACTTAAAAGAGTGTTATGCAAAATTGCATTAAAAAAAACATGAGTTATGGCGTGAACATGCGCTAGGCAATCAGCTTGTTAAGCTTGCTAAGCTACTTGTCTAGCATGTAAATCTAGTAAGTAGGTAGGAAATTACTTAAGCGCTAAGTATCGCATAACGGTTTGACAGATTAATAGATTTAGAATTTAGAAATGTCAAATTTTAAATGTCAGTAGATAAAGTCGATTATCCCATTACATTACAGGACTAATTCGAATGATATATCGAATCGATTTGAATCGAATAACAATAGGAAATCGGCCTCGCCTTACCCCAGTCGTGATAAAGTAGATAACTTGATTGATTAACAGCTATGAGCTAAACATTGATTTAAAATAAAAAGAAACAGATATGTTTTTAACTTTTAGGTTAAAAAGTAAAGATTTGATATGTTTGTTGATACTTCTTTGTATTGGGGTTGTGAGCTGTAACCCGTGAGGGCGGCACGTTATTTTTAAGTACAATAAAATAACCTAAACAAGATAACCAAGATAATAGAGATTAGAGGGTTCCGTAACTATCAACTCGCAATATGTTTTTAAATAACTTCAAAATTTACTGTCCGATATCACTTAAAATAATTTTCCTAAAGAGTGTTAGCATTACCTATAATTAGCATAAAAAGTTACAAGTTTTGACCTTATATAGTTTAGAAAAGCTATTGGGGGAACTTATAGTATATTAGGGGTCTATTACTCGAAAATTGATTACCAAAGTTATAACAGAAATACACAGCGAACTATTACGGTTCCTTGTTGTTTGTCTAATGGAACCCTAAAAATGTTTGAAATTTCTAGAGATATTTGACATTTTAGATAAATGTGTGGGGAGTGGGGACCAGTGTGGTGGGGACATAATATTTCCCGCAAAACCTTTAAGTTTATTTATTTATTCCGTCGCGTTGTGTATATTTCAATTATTGTGTTAGTAGAAATTATGTGTAAGGAATCTACGCTATTTATTTATCAATGGAGCTAAAGCTTTGTGCATATTCCATTATCACTTTATTATGCAAGAATCCTATTTGGAGGACAATAATAATATTAATTTACAGGTCAATGGTGAACGCGTATGAGAAACCAAACGAAGGTTAAGGATTAATTGCTGGAACAATGTTGTTGTATAATCTAGGAGTAGGTATTTATAATAATCTTATAAATCTAGGCAATTAAACATTTGTAATCGCAAATCTAACGGCCGCTCTCAGAGATATTAATACTTAAGGAGCTACTAAGTACATACTTTGTCAAAATCTAACTCAAAATCTTAGTCAAAAAGGCTAAGTAACTCTGAGTGCGGCTGTTAGTATTTAATTGCTTTAAAATTGTTTTCATAGTACGAACTATGAAATAATTACAAAAGCTTCATGATTTCACACTGTAATTTAGAGTTTAAAGACTATTGTAGCATCTACCTAGCAGCTAGATAGAGTAGTAGAGTAGAGCAGAGTAGGCCTAGTAAGGTAGAGCTAGGTCCTAGCTATATTCACTATATGGACAATGACTTGCTATTTTTTTACACTTCTCTTAATATTATATTAATAATCCGAGGTTGGCCATTGAAGTAAAAAAGAGGAAGCAAAAAATTTTAACTACATCGCCTAAAACTTAAAAATGGATTTTCTTGATACTTACTTTCCCGTCATAATACAAGAGATACATAATTTGTTTTACGTCTCTAATACGAAAGTTTAAGGTTAATTTTTGACTTGTCTGGATAGTAGTTACGTCAAATCCACTTTCTTATGATATCCACAAATTTTCTTGTGACATGGTTACTTACACTACACAAAATTTCCTAACCTAAAAATTATCCACGTTATACGTTTTCTTTTCGTCAATTCTTATTATTCAAGTGTCAGAGTTCCTTTGTCTAAGAGAGGAAATATCGTTATCCCGGGAATTCCCACCCGAATTCCCACCAAACCCCAACACAACGCACGTGTGTTAATGGGAACACATTAAGATTATTTACAGCAAGAGAAACAAACGCCATTTTGACAAACGATCGCCTACTGTAACAGATGACTTTTTGTAATGAATTTTTTTAATAATATGTCATACGAAACATAAATTACTGTTCTATTTATTTATTTTTATAGATGGTATTATCTCAGAATAGTGACGGTAATACATAATTATAATACACCATACACAGATGTTTCAATTTATTTTTGGCAGGTAAGTAAATACTTATTAAGTTTAATTACGTTATCATTGTAACGTAAGTATTAATACCTAAACATACTCATTATAAACCTTCCTCTTGAATCACTCTATCTATTGCTGAAAACTGCATTAAAATCAGATGAGTGGTTTAAAAGATCTAAAAGAAGGAAAGGAAACGACTTTATTTTATACTAACTGAAGATTTTGTTTATATTATAAGCTTTTTTAATCTAAGTGATCAATTACAAAACATAAAATCAAATTTTATTTTACAAATTGTAAAATAAAAAAATTAAAATAGCAGAAGGGAAAATAATATTTTTAAATGCTGTAGCCGATAAGGGCCCATTCCTCTAGTTATGTTCTGAAGGCTACATTTTCAGTCATTCAGCAAATACATTTTTGGTTGTATTATCCTCGGATTTGTTACAATTTACAAGCATAAAAAATTGCTGCTAAGGGTCGGCGTACACCAAAACGAGTCGATACGCAACTCGGCGGTGCATTTCAATTTCTATTCCGTTCAATTTCTTTATTCAGAGCGGCGCCGGGCTACGCAGTTTAAAATTCGAACGAAACGTGTATCTTCTTGTGTAATGAATTAAAAAGCTATCTCAAAAATTCGGCGTCGCGTCACGTTACGTACCTATCGTCGCGGTGAGAGCTGACCCTTACTCGTCTTACATTCTAGAACAAGATAAAAACAAAAAACTAACAATGTGTTCCAAGTTTGAAATACGAGAATCCTGACATGTTTGTTAATCAGGAAATGATATTTGTGAATAAAAAAATATAAATTTTTTGTCATTGACTAATAATGTACTAAACGGCATACACAGAAACAAACAAAACAAATTAGCTACTTCACAGACCTTCTAAGTTTTGAAGGTGTTAATTTTTCAAACGAAAATCCAAGGTGATGCGTTTTATAGAACAGATAAATTAATAGGTTTAACCTATACTATTCTTTAGCAATAGACAATGTATCGAAACCGGATGTATATTGCATAATGATTAATGATGAGAATATTTGTCCCATATGTATATTGTTTCAAAAGCAAATTACATACGAAAGGTATTACATTCGTGCAATGTACGTATGTAATACCTTATGTAGTAAAAGTAGTATGTAGTAACATACTAGTACGTACAACATACATACATACATATTAGGTTGGGGAAAAAGTTTCTTCGCATTTTATATAAAAATTCAAAAGGTTTTTTTATTAAGTTTATTTACAAGTGACTAAAGTATATAGGTGCCATTTTGTTCGATAACTTTTTGCCATCTTGTTGGTAGGTACATTGCTATAAAACTGCGACAAGTGGTTTTGGCAGTCCTCTTGTGATGTCAACCTGACACTGCTAAGGAAATCTGCAGCGACCGAAACAGGTGGAAATCTGAAGGTGCAAGGTCAGGACTATACGGCGGATGCATTAACACCTCCCAGCCAAACTCCCGTAATTTTTTCTGAGTGGCTAAAGATGTGTGAGGTCTAGCGTTATCATGGTGAAAAACCACACCCCTTCTGTTGATTAATTCTGGCCGCTTTCTCTCAACTTCTTGCTTTAATCTCATCAGTTGTTCGCAGTACAGTTCAGAATTGATGGTCCTGCCTGGCGGTAACAGCTCATAATGAATAATGCCCTTCCAATCCCACCACACACACAGCATCACCTTGTTGCGAGTTAACCCGGGTTTCGCCACAGTCTGTGAGCGCCTGACCGGCCTTTGACCACGATCTTTTTCGCACGTTCTTGTCGTACGTGATCCACTTTTCATCACCAGTTATCAGCTTCTTCAAAAATGGTTCGGTTTCATTACGTCGTAACTAATAAAGAATCACAAATGAGTACACGGTTCATTAGGTTTCTTTCAGTGAGCTCATGAGGCACCCAAATATCGAGCTTTTTTGTGTACCCAGCTTTTTTCAAATGCGCCAAAACCGTTTTGTGGTCAATCCCCAGTTCTTCAGCTACATCGTAACTACTAATATGCCGATCTTGCTCCACTTTTTCAAAAATGGCAACAGTTTTGTCCGTAACAGGGCGACCAGAGCGACGTGCATCTTTGATATCAAAATTTCCGGATTGAAAACGCTTAAACCAAATTTGCGCTACTCTCACAGATACTGCATTAGGTCCATAAACATCACAAATTTTTTTCGCGGCTTGTGTTGCATTTTTGCCTTTTTTGTAATAAAATTTTAAAATGTATCGAAATTCTTCTTAAGAATCACTCATTTTAACAATAAGAAAAACAAATGAAAATCTCAAATTTACCTAATTTGAATTTGGAATTGTCTTCTGTAAAATTAAAACTTTTTAATGATACCAAACTCAGCCAGATACAATTGGTATAGCCCAAGATATTTTATGACAAGTTCATACATACTATAATGCGAAAAGACTTTTTACCCAACCTATTATAATCACGCCTTTTTCCCGTAGGGGTAGGCAGGACCGCCTCTTTCCCGTAGGGGTAGGCAGAGACCACTTATTTCCACTTGCTATGATCCTTACATACTTCTTTCGCTTCGTCCACTTTCATTCTTACCATCCATTCCTTCTCTTACATTCCACGTAGCCAAGCGTCTTTCTATGGTCCGCACAACATGCTCACGTCTATTTCATTACATGCATTATGCATAGAGCTAGGTATTATTAAAGGGTAGATAATAATATCACAGCCTATAGAACTATCTCTTTATTACACTGTGATAATATACTATGTAGCCTCATAGAGAAAGCCCAGTGCCACAGAGCGTGTCTGTAGCCCAAACTTTATTATGTATTTATTTTAAATCTTTATTTTAGCCTCCATAGTCTAGTGGTTAGAATTCAGCTCTCGACTCGGAGACCGTGAGTTCGATTCCCGCATTGGAACAACAAAAAAATGTCATTTCCAAGTTTGGTTAGGGCAATGCAGGCTGATTACCTGGCTGATGAGAAAGATGATCCATGTGTCGGATGGTCATGTAAACAGTCAGACGCAGGTCCTGATCTCTCGTCAGTCGTGTCGGTTATCCGTCCCACTGGGTTATGAAAGTAAAGGAGAGAGAATGCTTTTGTGTACTGCGCACACACAATAAAATTACTCCTGCGTAACTGGCCTGGTTTCAATGAAACCGTCATTGTCACCGAAATCGGTGTGGGAAGCTATTATGTATTTATTCCTGAGGAGAAGCTTGTAAAAGCTCTAGCTGGTATGTAATCTCAATACCTTCAAGCGTTTTTGCTTAGTGAGACATTGTGGGAATATATGGTGACAGACCCCAAAAGGAGAGCTCCGACCGAGCGAGGTGGTATGCCCGGTCAGGCCGAAGCGCACTTGTATGCATTTTAGATGTTATATTATAGTTCCGAACTTCAGAAACTTCGATGCACGATTCAGGGCCTCTAGTCAAGATGCATTCGATAATTTCGACGGCGAACATGAAAATCAAAAATGTATGGGATTTGACATAAGTCATCGTTATATGACATGTCGCTTGCGATGCCTTATGTCAAATCCCATACATTTAGTTTTCGAACTTCGCCGTCGAAATTATCGAATGCATCTTGACTAGAGGTCCAGGACTGTGCGTTGATTGGTCCGCCACATCACTCCCCTCCGAAGCGGAGGTCGAACCATTTCTGATGCGTCTTGTTGCTTGAGTCGCCAGTGCCAGTGGAGAAAGTCCCAGTCCCAAAGCGCAAAACGCATCAAATTGCAAGTGCGACTGGCGTCAGCACCCGCTGTTGCAGAAGCCATACCAGAAACGAAATAGTTTTAATTACGAGAGTTGGGATGGATTCTGCTACCAAGGTATCTCTTTGTAAAATACGCAAGTGTTTTTACGTCGATTTCCTAAGTCATTCGTCTGTTGCAATTTTTTCATTCATCAGTTCGTCCCATTTTTATTTTTTATTGTTTTCGAACAAGAACATAATATGAGGTATTATCAGCAAAAAATATAATCATTTGTAACTTGTAGTTTAATAATAATTGATTATATTTTTTTATACGAGTCTCTGGGACACCGTGGTATGAGGTATCTGTCCAGTCGGTCGAGTAATCAAATTGTACTAGCCTATTCGTGCTACATCAACAATTTTAATCTTTAGACATAATATATTTTATCCTACTAATATTATTATTATAAATCTAAAAGTATGTGACTGTGAGTATAAATAGACGGATGGATGTTTGCAACTTTTTCACGCAAAAACTACTGAACGGATTTTAGTGAAATTTGGTATGGCTCTGGATTACGTATGTTACGTTACTTTTTATTCCGAAATTGTACACAGTTTCCTTGGTATTGTGTCTACGCGGGCGGAGCCGATACGGTCTTTGGCTTACAAGTTACAGATAATTTTTCCAGTTACTAATACGGTTGTTAAAGATACGGTCCTTATGAACATTCAGAAAATATTCAATATTCCTGAAGGTTTTTAATGCGTACTTGTTAAATAATGTGTAGAACTAGAAACCTTGACATTTGTGAAGAATTAAAAGACGATACAAACTGTTTACGGTAAAGCTTCATACAGATAGGAGCTTTATAATTTAAAAAAAAAACAGAGAGTTGGCTTACGCCCAGCCTGTGTTATTACTCAGCATCTTGTTTTCACTATAAACCTACCTTGGTGCATTAGATAATTTCGACAGCAAATTTCGAAATCAAAAATGTATGGGATTTGACATGTCGCTTGCAGTGCCTTATGTCAAATCTCATAAGTACATATTTTTATTTTCGAACTTCGCCGTCAAAATTATCGAATGAATTTTGACTAAAGGCCTTCTTTAACTTCATACTCTCCGCTGGTAGGTATATTATTAGATTACTATAAAATTGATATTTTCGGTTGATTACAACCCAATGTTTGAAAACTATTTACTAGGTAGGTACTATGAACACTTTTTATACTGAAATCATGTATACATACTAACTGTACATTACGTAAACTAAGGTTCCTTTCATTTCTCAATTTTTAACTAGAAATTCTACAAATGGAGAGCATATGTTTTGATAGACGACAAAAAAGCGCTCATCTGAACAGCACCTAAAGATTATGTCGTTATGTTTTAACACTTAAATACCGCTAATGGGATATTGTGAGCCGTTTATAACCCAATAAGCTTACGTAAAGGTTAAGCTTACTTTAAGTAGGTTTGTATTTATTCTTCAATTAGACTTATTATGTTAACATCGTTATCTGTTTAACAATGTTGCAAAATATTCAAGATCTTGAAGACTCTTGAAATAAAACTTCCATAGAATCAATTTCTATGTCCATTGTGGACAATGAACACAGAAGTTTTGGCACATAAGCATATTCAGATGGAGCTGAGTATACTAACGTGCCAAAAGTTTTTCTGATAAAAAAACTGTCCCCAGAACCATAGCTTTTAAACAAAAACAAAATTCGCAAACAATAATAAGTAAATCCGCTACTGAGCAAAAAAAGTGTGTTTATAAAACTAATATTATGGTTTAATTTATTTTATTCCAAGCATTCATCATTGGCATCAATGCCACGTGTGTGCCGACTGCCGTAGGACACATCAGGGTCGAGTAATTTATATATTGAATTATTGTATTCGCACGGATTAGTGTTAGTAGGATGTCATCTATCAGAAGTAACGTAGTAACTAATACCTATTCTGTGATCAGTAGGAAAATGGGAATTAGTTATTACTTACTAATTTGTACCTACCTTACTAATAAACGCTGTTTAAGCTTTGAATAGTAAGTTATACAGTGTATTGTTCACGTCACACAAGTGAGATATTTAATTCGATAGAAGGAGACAAAACACTGTGTAACTTTTCAAAGCATATACAGCATTTATTAGTAAGGGGGGATATGTATACGGTACCTACACCAAAAAACATGTTTTTTTTGACCGCACTTTCACTTGCAGTTAGCTGATGATTTAAGGAGTAACTTTGACTGCTTGAATCTTACGGTGTCGAAAAAAAATAGGGTTCCGTTTCCTTTAATAATGGAAGCCAGCTAGTTACAGCACTAGCTAGTTATAAATATTTATTTTGCGAAACAACCCGTAGAGTTTTAAAGACATCCCTGTTTTTTTTTTAGATATAGTCTGCGCATACTTTCAAATCTGGGGTATTGCAACCTTCCTAGAATACCAATTGCATTTATGTTTGGACGTATGCAATCTTAATCAGAAATGTAACAGAAGACTTCCTCTATTAGACTAAACAGTTCTTAGTGTTAGTGGAAGCGGTGCATCATGAAGATCACCTTACAAATTGTTTACTTTATAGTAGTGACCTAAAGCATGACTAAAGGACCCTACCCACGGATCAAAAGGACTATAATATCTGAGTCAATTCGATGATGTAATCCCATATAATTGAAGCTGTGAATCGTCTATAGTGACTTGCGATAGACCATTACAAAATTATCGATGATCTTAAAATGAGCTTACGACAAGTGTATTTTTGTGAAGTTTTTCAATTTTCGACAGTGCCAAGTTTATTTAATATTGTAATAAGTATGTAATTAGTTTATCTTTAATATTGTTTAAATATAACATGTAATTAATTCTAATTACTAATAACTCTTTGATATGAAGAAACCTGTCAGTCGAACATGATAACTTTGATCGATGAAGATAGATCATAGGCTTCATTACTTTAAAAATATTATTTACTAGATGTTGCCCGCGACTTCGTGTGCGCAAAAGTTAATTTCGCAGAAACCGTACATTTTTCCGCGATAACAAGTTGCATAATATGTCCTTCCCCGTCTTCCTCTAATCTGTGACAGATTTCATCAAAATCGGTCCAGTAGTTTCAGAGCCTATTCAATGCAAACAAACTCTTACCTGAGGAATAAATATGTGACACTGACATATTTTTCATACAAAATCTGTCGAAGTTACATATTTATTCCTCAGATATGAGTTATCTGACGATTGAAAAATCAGCCCTTAATAGTATAGTTTAGTATATAAATTATTTTAATTATTTATTAATTTAGCAAAAATAAGTCAGGTAGATAATTTTTGTTTCATTATTAAATTAAGTTTTAATGCAAGTAAGTACCATCTTATAGGTATGTCTAAATTCGTGACAAAAAGAATGTCACATTGATGTCAATGGTTAGTGTTTACAATTTAATAAAATCGGTAAGTACTAAATACCTATCAATCATCCGCAGTTTATCATTATTATCATTATGTAACTGACCTAACATATATTATTGTAAGGCATGTCATAATAGATTTATTCGCATAATAAAAAATTATCGATATCGACATAATTAAAGGGAGTCTCTATGAGTTCGCAACGAACGTCGCGTCGTCATAAACTCAAGCTATGTGGACGTCAGGTATGACGTAGGTTTTATTGCAATTTGCAACCGCGAGTTGACACCGAATGCGTATTTAGGAAAACAACATTTGAATGTTTAACTATAGCCTACTGCAAGGAAAATAAAATAAAAGGGCTAGTTAAGCTATTTTTATTGGAATGTGTGGTTTATGAATTGTGAGCTGGTTTTTAGGGTTCCGTAATACTTAAGGAACCCTTATAGTTTCGCTCTGTCCGTCTGTCTGTCTGTCTGTCTGTCTGTCTGTCTGTCTGTCTGTCTGTCTGTCTGTCTGTCTGTCTGTCTGTCCGCGCCTCTAGCTCCTGTAATTATGAATATAAATTGATGAAATTTGGTCCAGTTATAGATTGTATATAGATCACGGTTTCGGGATCATAAAAAAATAATAATATTATATTTTAGGGGTGGCTCTCCATACATGTGAAGTGGGGATGAAAAATATTTTTTCACTCTACCCCATCGTATGGGGTATCGTAGAATAGGTCTTTTAAAATAAAGGCAAGGTTTCATACGTCACTTTTTTATAAAGTTGACCATTTTCGAGTAATTGGCCTCCAAAGTAGTTTGTAAGTTGGTCCCCCCCCTAGCATTTTTAAACTATAGGAGATAGAAACTTGCAAATTTCCTTGCTGATAGATCAAGCTAAAAACTCTTTAGGAAAATTATTTTGAACCAAATCGGACAGTAACTTTTGGAGTAATTAAAAAAAAAGCATATTACGCGTTTATAGTTACGGAACCCTCCTTAGACATGTCCTGACATGCTCTTGGTTAGGTTATTTAATTATTAGATGAGTTTCGGGGGACTCTACCTAAGCTGTAAGTCCTGATTTACACAAGGAGAGTTTATCGTACGATTTGGGCGAGAATATCGTATCATATTCTCGTATACGAGACTCGCCATACGATTTTCGCCTTCAAAGGTTGTTTACACTATGCATTAATATTCTCGCCTGACATTGTCGCCTGCACCCGTTCGAGAAACCCTCCTTGTGTAAATGAGGCTTTACTTTATTGTGAGAGAAAGTGAAAGAAGCGACCCATCTCGGACTCATAGGGATGGACAACAAAAGGTACTTAAAAGTAAAGGTACTTATTAAACGTATAAGAATAAAACACAAACAGGTGACTATTTATTCGAATGAAATAAAATATTACCCATCATTATGCTACATTATTACATACGTATGTAATGGCATGTTTAACATTCCCTGACACCTCTCAATAAGATTGGACACCCTTGCACTGCCGTTTGAACGCTAGCTGTGAAGGTTACGCGACAGCCGCGCAGTATCGGCTTCGCGGTTATGAATTGACGTTCATTATTTTCTAGGATAATCTGGTCAAAATGTAAGATCACGTAAGTATATCTACTATAATATAATATTATTTGAACAAGAATGGAATACTGAGCACGCTCCTTGAATATGTATTTTTTGCTATGATCAAATAATTGTAGAGGTCTATTAATCTAGCTTTCGAGATGGGGCCCAGCTAAAACAATTTTATCGGATCAGGGCCTCTAGTCAAGATGCATTCGATAATTTCGACGGCGATCTTGAGAATTGAGAATAAAAAATGTATGGGATTTGACAAAAGTCATTGTTATGTGACATGTCGCTTGCGACGCGTTATCGTCTATGTCAAATTCCATACATTTTGTTTTCGAACTTCGCCGTCGTAATTATCGAATTCATCTTAACTAGAGGCCAAGGTGTGTCAAGAAAGGGAAATAAATATACCCCGTCTAGTTCTTATTAGGATAAGTTAAAATCTGAAGGTATAGGTAGGTATAGGTACTGATTAAAGTTTAGTCATACAGTAAGTCAAGTGACTCCTAAATTAGTAGGTAGGATATCGACTGAGTCAGATAGTCTGTCTGATTTGCTAACGATATGCAAGTTTCTTCATTATGAACATACCTAAAAATCCTATCTATAATCATCAATAACATTGGCTTTTACCATTGTTTTGACCTTTAGCGACCAGCAAGTTTTTTTTTTTTTTGCAAGAATATAATATATACTCTCACATAACACGCTTTCTATTTATAGTTGTTAGAAAAATAATGAACGAATTAATGAAAATGGAAAACACTTTATTGCACCAAAAACAAATAGGACACAAAGAACATAGAAAAACTACAAAATAAATAAGCACAAAAGGCGGCCTTATCGCTACAAGTAATTTCTGTCAGACAAATACGCTCCCAATTGGTAATTTTAGCAGGTAATATCGAACAAGTTGCCGAGGCATAAGATAGAAATCACATGTAAACACGTAGTATGCAGTCGTTGCGGTCACTTCCTTTGCATTTAAATATTTTGAAACTGAATGAGCAGGAACATTGTTGATATGTACCATTATATAAAATGTCTTTTTCGCCTTACTGATCACTTTATCTGTGCTAAGTAATGATTTCATACAAACCCGTGTAATTGTGGTTAAGCTTAGATTAAGTATCCGTTAATGTATTCCACGACCGCTGACCTCATGCGCTTTAATAGAATTCTATCAAATGCGGTGTAGGCACTAGCTGTTTGTAGTTTACCTACTGAGACGTGGCGAAAATCGCTAACCACTTAAATTGGACTAAGGCCATGAATTTTCATTAATATGCGATAGCCTGTCTGCATTAATGGCTACTATGTCCTGATTTTTATTTAGAGCTACTTAAAGAAGGGATGAAAGAGTATGCAATACATATAACCCTCAATTTTCAGTTGTTACTGTAATAAATTGTATCTGAAACGTATTTATTTATTTATTCCATTTCATAGTTAAGACAGAACAATGTCTGTTGGGTACAGCTCGTAATACTAGCTGACCTTTCTTTGTAAACTTATTTCGTGTATTTGGGAAAATATTTAATAAACATTTAGAAACATATGTGAATGTAGAGAAATGGCCAGTCCGCATATTTTGACTAAAGGCTCCCACACATAAACATGATACGACATCGCATCGTGCTACGATGCGAGGTACGACGACGTCGACGTTCCGATGCAGTTGTTGTTCAAACTTCCAAGATGATGGACGATATTGAGGTCGATCATATAATAACACTTGTCGAGGAGCGTCCCATACTGTGGGACAAAACATCAGAAGAATACACGAATAAAAATATAAAAACAACAGCATGGAAAAAGGTATGCAAAAATGTATACCCGGTTTTCAAGAATTAAGTAGGTAATCAAGAAAAAAAATATGGTAAGTAACGTTAAATCGTAAAAGTAATGATGTCGCGTTGTAAATTTTTACAATGCTCGTCGTAGTTTTCCACGATGCAACATCGCATCATGAAAGGACGCCGCATCGTGGTACGATACGACGTCATATCGTGTTTATGTGTGGGAGCCCTAAAGTGTAGAGTTTGTGAAGTAAAACTCGTAGAGTTAGGGCGTGTAGAGTCTTCGATTAGTTTTACCTGGTTTTACATGAGATCTGATAATTTTTTAACAGTGCGAGTCATATGGTATCGTCTAAGCACAATTTTACATGAAAATGTTTTTGGTGGGATAATATTTAGGTACTACGGCATACAATGTAAAGATTGTGCAGCCTTGCGTGCTTTTGATGTGGACTGCAGTTTGCATCGCATTCTGTGAGGTTTCTATTCACCTACTTGGTCCTTGTTATTTCATATACTTTTCTATACCTAATACAAGTACAGGTTGATGAAAACAAATAAAAAACAGGATATGGTATTTATGTAATTTCAATCGAAAAAGACTTTACTGACAGATCCACAACAAAAACCTTGACTGAAGAAGTCACACGTCCATATTACTCATAACATCCTCATAAACAACAAATACTAATAATAGTTGAATACAAAAACTTATGACTAAGTTGTAGTTAGGTACATATGTGTGCAAGGTCGCCTGTACTATATCGAAATCCTATTTATTAGTTATAGCCGTTCAAATTTAAAATATCGCGATAGACTTACATACTTTGAAATACAAACTCTTGAAAGCCGACGCATATATTTCGATTTATTATATTTATACAAAATCATACATTATTTTATCGATTCTCCGGATTTACTTTCTAACGTTAACTTTAATATTAAATTTAGTGCTCGTAGAGCTAAACGAACAAATATATTTGCCCTACAAGTTTATAATAAAAGTAAAATTAAAAATTTTAAAAACCCCCCGACACAAAAAATAAACTCTAAAAATTAATAAATAATATTTTAAACCTATTATAATTATATTATCACATATAATATTATGTAAGTTGAAATAATTTTATTTTCCAATCGTCGCCTCGTCGGGGGACCGCTAAAGTTTATAAAGTATTTTTACAACAACAGCTAATTAATTATTACGAATTACATTTAGGTATGAGCAAATTTTTTTCGGAGTAAATTCTTTTGTTCATTCTGCGACTACACCTGTTTTTTTCACATAGCGGTCCCCCGACGAGACGACGATTGGAAAATAAAATTATTTCAACTTACATAATATTATATGTGATAATATAATTATAATAGGTTTAAAATATTATTTATTAATTTTTAGAGTTTATTTTTTGTGTCGGGGGGTTTTTAAAATTTTTAATTTTACTTTTATTTTATCCTTTTTAAAGTAGGTATAAATATACATACTTCCAACATCGTTGAAGTAACATGGTACCAAATTTCGAATCGATAGGACATATAGTGGACGATAGTCAGATCCCCTCATCAACTAATAAAGAAAAGATGATCTTCAAACGGCTAATCAGGTCATGGTTACCTTACCATGTTCTTTAAATATCGTTGAAGTAACACGGTACCAAATTTCGAATCGATCGGACATAAGAAAGTTAGTCAGGTCCCCTCATCAACTAGAAAAGAGCTGATCATCTTCAAACGGCTGATCAGGTCATGGTTACCTTACCATGTTCTTTGAATATCGTTGAAGTAACACAGTACCAAATTTTGAATCGATCGGACATTGGAAAGTTAGTCAGATCCCCTCATCAACTAGAAAAGAGCTGATCATCTTCAAACGGCTGATCTTCCCACCACCAATTTTCTCATCAAACGAAGCTACGAACACTCTCGATTATGTCGTCAATATTCTCTTTTAGTGCGCTTTCATTTGAGACCTTACTCGAGTATATTTGCACATTCGATTTTTCTTCCCCGCTTTCACCCCCCACAACTTTTAAACGGCTCAACCAATTTTCATCAAACATGTCTAAGAACACTCGTATGTAAGTCACCCTTAATACAAAAGAAACTAAATTGAAATCGCTTCATCCGTTCGGGAGCTATGATGCCACAGACAGACAGACAGACACACCCACAGACAGACAGACAGACAGACAGACAGACACGTCAAACTTATAACACCCCTCTTTTTGCGTCGGGGGTTAAAAACAACATAATATCTTACTTCAACCCATTGACGCGGATGGCCCGGCAATACAATGATTTTGTAAAAGATAATCCAGAATTAGACATCTTTGATAACAATTTCCAATCTTATACAAAAATTGTGAAAGACATCCTCCATAACATAGTTACTTTAAGAGACTCTTGTTAACCTCACGTAGCACGTAAATATAATGCTGTAACTTGTAAATATTTATATTTAATGTATACCTATCGTTACCTAATAATTATTACTGTTTAGTTGTATGCACATAATTGTTACGTTGCGATCCAGCTCAAATAATAATGTATTAGAAATTACTTATATTAAGCAATGATTGTGATGTGTATTGTGCATTTAAATAAATAAAATAAAAAAATAAAAGTTATTAGGTCAATCAATAATAATTATTATTATACTTTCAAATACTATATGGGCTCTGTATTTTGCCTTGTGATATGTTGTAGATGTAGAACAATCAATAACTATTAGATAAGTATTAAAAAAGTGCCTTCTCACGACGATGTCTCCTTCGATAGCAAAATGTCATGTGCAAAAGTTTACCAAAATTCTTTCAGTTTTACCTACAAAAGTTACAGCAAAACCATATTATAACTGTTCAAACCATAGACGTATATTATAGACGAGGCATGTTGAGGCAAAAAGTGTCTCCAGTAAAATGGCCCCAATTTTTAAATTTTTGGGGCCATTTTGAAATTCGAAGTATGATGAAAACAAGATGGATGACATTTGAGTTATGGTGAAAACCAAGATGGCGTAACTTTTTCTTGTATGAATTTTTTTTCTGCTAAATGTACGTGATAGCCTATCTTGAGTTGAAATCTTTGGTTCAAACAAATGCAATCTCAAAATAGAAAATTATCTAAGTGTAATTTATAAGGCCTTTTCCAAAATCTTAACAAGTAGGTAGATAAGTGTCGAATTGCTTATTCAGAAGTTTTGTTTCTGTGTGCTTAGTGCGAGTTTTTATCACTACTCGACATGAAAAATAGGAAACATAATTAGCGAGTGTGAGTTTTGTGGATTTTAACTAATCGAGCGTCGTCTCACACTCACGTTCGAATGTGGGTGTTTCAGCGCTTTGATTGGTTGTTTCAAAAGTCTTGCAAGTGCCAGTTGCACATTTTGACATTCGAATAGTAAATTTATGTGAACGACGTCGAAAAGTTGTCACCCCGCGCTCACTTCCAATTTCTCAGTGACTAGGTAGTGAATTGCGGTGAAAGCATTTATAAAAGAACATTTTAATAATTAATTTGCTATGACAGGACGTTGTTTTTCGCGTGGAAGATGTTTGCGGCTGCTCAATCTCAAGACGACCGCAATTTTAATGCAAAACGCGAAGCAAGAGCTCGTGCATCTTTCGATCCTTTATTGGACATTATTGTTTACCGATTGTCACACTTACTGTTCCATGAATGTTATTATAGTATCAAACTGAGAAAAACTTGTTTTCATTTTTAAGTTTAAATTCAATTTATTATAAACGAAATGTAAAATTGTGTAAAATGCTTTGCAAATAAAATTCAAAATTTCGGCGACTTATGTCAGTGTCACAAACAATAACACTCGATATAACCCGTCACAATCTTGATGACAGCAGCTTCTTAACAAAATAATACAGTGAAAATTACATTCAATTTGGACGGTTAATCTCACAGTGAAGTCGTGCTACCAATATATCAAAAATAATAAAGCGTACTCTCGGTGAGGAAACGCGTTCGATTAGTTCAAAGGATTAGTTAGATTGGATAATGACTCGCACTCGTTAGCTTTTAATTTTCGATTCGATTTGCGCTAACTCGATTTACAAAGGTAGTAAAGTAATCGAAAAAAATTGTGGGACTCACACTCAGCACACTGGAATGCCGCTCACGATCGAATGCGACAAGAAAAGCTCACACAGCACTCATCTTACTTTTATCCAGCGAGAGAGACGGAACATGCAAATAACTTTAAGGGGCTGTTTCGCAATCTACTGATAAGCGTCAAATAGCATATTTGCGTGTTTTGTCTCTGTCGGGCCGTTTAAAATACGTATCTTGGCGAGTCTGAACTTCGCGCAGAAGGTTGCGCAATAACTGTTTCTAAGTGTTTTCGTATTTATTTTATTTGTACTAATTGTACTAATTTGTACATGTGCTAAAGTTCGCAGAGCCTATGTTCAGACACGTCAAGATACAGCGGCCGTAGTGTACGCAGCGACGAAATTTCTCAATTATAACAGGTCCTAAGTACCTATTATAGTTTCAATTTTTAAGGTTACAAATTAGACGAGTGTGCTGCAAAACGGATACGAGAAATCGAAGCCTCAAACTTAATCTATGCAGAACTCAGAATGTAGCCAGACAATAACAGAGCGGTGAGTGGTGACATAACGAAAGGCGTGTCTCTCTGGAATTTGTCGACGACTAATTTCTATTTAGCCTTACCATTAGTTCACTGCTCTGTGATTATCATAAGTTAACATTTACCGGAGGATAAGTTATAGACTTTAATTAAAAGCTAAGGCGTGTGGCCTGTGTCTTAGCTTACAGGTATTTAAATTGGTTTTCACTCGAAACTCTAGTAACTCTAGTAAGAGAGTCTTAAGGTCATGAAACACAATAAAGACAACTTAGATTTTTTTTATTTTCATAGTCTGTGCGGTCTAAGCTAGTTCTTGGTAGTACAAACATGGCACAAAGTTATAAATATAACCTTGGGTGAAAAACATACAAAATTTTCACTCCATAGGGAAAAATGCACGACTTGCAACTATTAAACCGATTTGTCTAGAGATACACCACTGCCGTCTGCCATCACAGAGAAAGCCTATGTAAAATAGTATACCGTAAGCCCAGAGACGAAGAAGCTATCAATAGACAAACAGAGTCGTTTGCCGGTCTTCCTTAATAATCTTACGAATTAGACATACCTACCTTATTTATCAGAAGCCACGGATAAACCTCGCTTTCTAAGAATCGTTTTCTTGAAGCTATCTCGTTTCCAATGTTTTACGGTCTCCACAATCTACATAGGTATTTAGATTTTCCTTTGCTTCTAAGAACCCTGACTTGGGTTAGTTTCGCCTTAGTCATTGTATTTGCTGCTATCGTGTTTAGAAGTCAGTAAAATAAATTAATTAAAAAAAAAGATTAAATTCTATTCTAAATCCACCCACCTATATAGGTATAGGTGGGTGGATTTAGAATAGGAATTCATTCGAAATTGCTACAGATTAATTAAGAATTTGTAACACCATTAGAAGTTCTAGGTATTATTTACTCAGTACTGATTATTATAGTATTAGGGCTAGTCTCACAATCTTCTACTAACTAGGTACTTAATTAGTGTCAGATAGCTTATTCGGAAGTTTTGTTGCTGCTTACTTTATATCGAGATGCTTACTTTATAACAAAAGATGCAACTAAGCTATTCGCACGTATCTATATATTTTAATGAAATATGCTCTTAGATAAAGAGTGCTTTCTTGTCATTGCTTGAATTAAAAAAAGAATGATTTTTCATGGACAGCATAAAATATATATATTTTTTTAATATAAGTAATATGAATTATTATTATTATGCTAGCCTGGCGTGTCCCATTGCTGGGCAAATGCCTCCCTTCTTTTCCTCCATAAATCGCAATCCATTTTTTTTTGTTTCCGGGGGAAAAATGCATTACGCATACCACCCAGGCGCAGGGGGCACCCGAGTGGTGATGTGGGACTCCGGTATAGGCTAATGAGACCCACGGTATACCCACTAAAAACCACCCCCACCTTCCTCCTCGCCGCCCGGTGACGGGGCCACGGGAACGATAAACACATCCGCGACCCCGCCGACGGCAGCCGCCCACAAGCGGCTCCATCTAAGGCCCGAAGGCCCCAGGCGCACCAGATGGTAAGGTGCGCCTCCCTCCTCGGCCTCCACCAGTACTGTAGCAGACTCCCCCCGAGTCTGCTACTAGAAGGCCACGGATACCAGCCTCATCAACCGGTGCCCGGTGGCAGATCAGGTCTGTGGTTCTGCCACCGATCACACCTCGGTCGCAGAGGATAGGGCAAGCGGCGCACCGCAATACCGACATGCCTCTTCCTCTGCGGCCCCACCAACGCCGTTTCGACGGAACGGCCCCGCCAGCTCGCAGGGGGTAGGGAGAGTGGCGTACCGTAATACCATCACGCCTCTCCCCCTGCGATCCCTCCACGGCCGTAGAAGATAGGGAGAACGGCGCACCGTAATACCGGCACTCCTCTTCTTCTGCGGTCCCACCTCCACGCGCGTCCTCAGCGGACATGTTCAGCCCGCTGGGAGCGCCCTCCTCGAGCCAGCCGGCGGCAAACAGGCCGGCCCCGGTTGCTTCTTAGCTTCACCGTGGGTGACCAGTCCACGGTTACTAAGCCCCACCGCCACGGCAAGGCGTGCAACCATCGGGGGGATAAATCGCAATCCTTCGCTATGGTCGGTCAGTCCTTATCAAAGGGATCTAATTTGTCGCGCCACCTTTTTTTGAGTCTACTGTCTACCTCTGTTCCGCCGACCAGGAATAATTTTATAATATGAAAATAATATCTAATAATTATCTACGAATTATTATTATTATTATTATTTTTGGTTGAAAAACAATTTGAATATACCTATAAGTTTTTCTGCCACATATGTATTCTGCAGTTGAAATATTGCATCCAGTTATTCAAAGGGCAGTTGTGCCGAACTGGGGCGCCTTCACGTTTCGGGGAACCGCCTCTGTGGTTGCCAAGACCGCCATTGCCATTGCCAGATATCGCGGGGACAATAAACTGCGATATATATGTCACCGTAAAATTGTAAAAACCGTTAGATTGTAATATTACTAGAGATATTGTAAAATGTCGACAGATTGTCAATTAAACATTTCTTCTTACAATTGTACTAATTATTTTTCGTTATAATAATTAGAACATTTCTTCTTACAATTTTAAATTAAACATTTCTTCCTACAATTGTACCTACTTATTATGAAAAAGAAAACAAATATGGCGGCGCGGGGCACTTGCCACGGCACGGTAAATATTACATCTATATTCCGCTCAGCTCAACAGCCTCCGTGGTCTAGTGGTTAGAGCATTTGCTCTCGACTCGGAGGTCGTGGGTTCGATTCCCGAATTGGAACAACAAAAAGTGTTGTTTCCTAGTTTGGTTAGGGCAATGCAAGCTGATCACCTGATTGTCTGACAAGAAAGATGATCCATGCGTCGGATGGGCATGTAAAAAGTCGGACCTGCGCCTGATCTCTCGTCAGTCGTGTCGGTTATCCGTCTCGCTGGATTATGAGAGTAAAGGAAGAGAGAGTGCTCTTGGGTACTGCGCACACACTTGGGCACTATAAAATTACTCCTGCATAACTGGCCTAGTTTCAATGAAACCGGCCACCGTCACCGATATCGGTATGGGAGTTATTATAATACCTACCAAATTTCATCAAAATCCGTTCAGTAGTTTTTGTGTAAAAGAGTAACAAACGTTTATCCATCCGTCCATCCTTACAAACTTTCACATTTATAATAAGTAGTACCTAGTAGGATATTGTTAGCCGTTGGGGATTTGTTAGTGAGTAGAAACTCTCAAGGAGACCGATTTTTAGGCAGCCAATTTTGATGTACTTTTTTGTGGATGGAAATTAAACCAACATTTTATTCATGTAGGTACATAAAGACAAACAATAACAATAATTTTATGTATCACCTTAAATATGTGAGGCAGTATACAAAAAATATGTCAATAAAGTTATAACTTTATTAACATACACTGCCATCTAGCGACGAATAGCCACATGACGTCACAATAATTATAGATTAGAACTGCAAATTAGCATGAAAATATCAATGACCAAAGAATACATATACCTCTATGGAAAATATTATGTAAAGTTTTGCCGGGAATTTCAATCAGTGACGTAGCGTGTATTTGTGTTTCTTTCAAAATGTGTCTTATTTCGGTTCGGTTATCCATTAGTGATTAGATAATATTCATTTACGTGCACAGGTGTGAACAAGTGATACAACTACAAAATGCGTGCTATTTTGTGCTATTTTGGGTTTGCGTGCTATTTTGGGTTTTTCCGTTAATACTTCCTAGGAAGTTTCAGTAAAATGTCTACCACTTTACTAAATCGACTGACTTGACTCATTGATTACCCTGACTATAATATTTTATTTGGACTTTGACTAGACTTTGAACTTGACGATTTAGAAATTATACGGTGATGAAAATTTCCCGCCTTTTTAACTTGACACTGGCAAATCGTTAAAAACCAACGCGATTTATTAAAAAAAATATATGTCAGTGTCACAAAAAATATGTCAACGCGCAGTGGATTTCATCTCAGTGTTTCCAGTTTCATATTTACCCCAAATTTGAGGAGTGAAAAAGTGAAATGGGATTTTTCATTTTACGACTTTTATGCCGACGATTTTATGGATGAAATAGAAATCATTTTATAATATTGTATTATGAATACGACATTTTAGGACTTATTTTGGGGCTTATCGCATTATAACTTTATGGCGTTTTCTCTATCGAAAACTCCCGCGGAGGCGTCGGAGCAGGGCAACCCAAATGAGCACGGAAATAGTCGAACAAAACCGATGTATCACGAAGCACAAAATTCCACTCAAAATATTTTTTTTACTTCTTTTTTTTTACCCGACTACGGCAAAGCTAAAAGGAAGAGTAATGATTTTAGCAGTCTATGGATGTATGTTTGAATGTTTGTTCGTAATAAAAGCTCGTAATATATACATTATTGACATATAACATAGGGTAATTTACGCAGTATATAGTTTTTATATTTTTTTTATTTTAGTGTATAGCACTGAATAGACCATGAAGACTAGAGACAGGATTCCAATCTCTATAGGGTTGCATATGAGAATTCTATCGGCAGACGGCAAACATTTGTAGAACAATAGTACTGTTCCAGAAACAATCACCAGCGACACTGATTTACGTAAGTACCTAGTTATTAAGTAAAATTAGCTGTGTGTCAGTACTACAAAGTTAGTAAGAAATAAATCAGTGAATTTGATAAACCTTTTTTGTTGATAAATGTGTATAAATAAATTACCATTAATGTGGTATTTGAAAAGTATAAACAAAAATAATTAATTTTAATAAGAATGGATTAGTCCATTCTTATTAAAATTAATTAAGAATTTTTGTTTTAATTTATTTGCATTTGCTTTTTTACTTTTAATTCTACATTCAAAATTCAAAAGTACGAGGAATTTCCCCCTCCTTCTTGGGACTAAGCAAGCGCAGCGCCTGCCTGTGGTAGTATTAGATGTTGAAAACTCAGAGTCAGAGCAATCCTACTTCCGTGGTTGAAAATGTCATTAGATAGGGAAAAACATTTTTAAAAACTAGTAACACCGCTCGTTCTGTCAAGTGTCAAGTTTCAAATGTCAATGATACGTGTTGGTGTTGATCGAACGATGCTAAGAAATGCCTAGTTTTTGAGATATTTATACTTTTACAATTTCTCACGCTTGGTTTTCCTTATTCAATAAACGTGGTTAGAACTAAATTGAGAGAAGGAATTAATTGAAGAATACTGTATTATAGGAAAAAGTGAAAAATGGATCATAAAGTGAAATCAAAACAGACTGAGCGAAGCAATAAGAAAGCGAATAGATTTTATCAGCAAAAGCAAAAAGAATTAATGAATTTAACTGGCAAATTAACTTCTATTATCAATGAATTTAATGTAAACGGCAACATAACCATATGGGAATGCCATTTACAGTTACAATCAATTATAAATGAGATTATAGAAATAGAAAGTACACTGACTAAAAGTAAACCAAATTCACGAAAGATAAATTTAGAGAAGTATGTTACTTGGCTACGTGAGAATAAGGCTGAATTTGAAGGTATGGTTTGTAATTTGATCTTACTTCAATTATTTAAAATTAGAGTAAAAATTATCTTGAGTAACTGTTTTAACTTGCACTACTCTACTTATTTAACGACCTCTGTGGCTTAGTGGTTCAGCGCTTTGGTGCTCAAGCTGGAGGTCGCAGATTCGAATCCTGCCAACGGAACAAAAAGTCTTCTGTGTTCCTGGGTCATGGATGTGTATTAAATATGTGTATAATAAAATAAAAATATTAAATATATGTATAGTATAAAAGTATTAAATGTACTTCCCGTTGTCTGGTACCTGTAACACAAGTTCTTCGGATACTTAGCACGGGGCCAGCTAACGTGGTGTGAAGCGTCCATAGATATTATTATTATTATATTATTATAAGTACTTTCTTATATTATTACTAATTCATAGAACTAAAAGATTGTTACTCATAATTAATTTAACAATATATGGGTTTGTTTTCCATCAAGAGTTTGGTCCATTAAGACCTACTAACAAATTTTATTTTGCTTGTTTCAGGCATAGAGGTATGTGAGTTTGAAGGCTATGATCTTGGACTGAAAGCCACAAAAGACTTTACTGAGGGTTCACTAATGCTGACCGTACCCCGTAAACTCATGATGAGTGTATCAAATGCAGAGGAGTCCGAACTATCACAGTTTCTAAAGATAGATCCATTGACGGTTATGCCAAATTATATTCTTGCTTTCTATTTACTTCTAGAAAAACATAATCCAGGTAAATATAATATTTTTTTCTTTCACAAGTTAAAAATAGTCAATTGTTTTATACTGTTTATTCTGTAATGAAATAATAATAATAAAACCAATAGTAATTTTCAAAATATTCAATACTATTTTATGATGCTGTATAAAGTATTTTGATTTATTAATCTTCAGACAAAAAATTCTCGTCTTAGTTAAATTTTGAATTAAAAAAAAAATACATTAGGAATTTATAACAATTTCAGGTTCATTTTGGAAGCCATACATAGATGTTTTACCTGAGAAATATACTACAATTCTTTACTTTACCTCTGAGGAGCTGGCTGAGCTAAGGGTAAATATTAAATTTTTAATAAACATTTTATAATATGTAATTAAAACTGATACTTATCTGTTAAAACAAGTATGTAAGGATTGTAGCAAGTGGAAAGAAATGGGCTCTGCCTACCCCTATGAGCAAGAGGCATGATTATATGTATTTGATGTAAAACTGATGCTTAAAAATTGTATGAAAAGGCTACTTGAACTTTTTTTTATTTTCATCCTAAATGATTAATAAATAATTATTCCATTACTCCAAAAAATAATAAAATATTATTATTTGTTTACTACTTTTATGATGTCATATCATGGCCAATTGCACAATGCACAAATAATAGTGTTTTCGTCAATTCAATTTTTTTTTTTTAATTAAATTTATGTAAACGTCTTGTTCTTTTATTTCATAATTTCGCTATATTACGTTTATATAAGCCAAATACTAAAGGAAATACTTATTCAATGTATGAAATTAATTAGTATGAGTAGCCTACTGGAACTAACGACTTAATTTCTAGCTCATAATAAATTTAATAAAATATTATTTTTAAATTGTTCCAGCCGTCGCCAGTATTTGTGCAATCTCTGAAACTATACCAAAGTCTCATTAGATGGTATGCATATTTCTACAAAAGAATTAATACCATGGAACATCTACCAGTGATGAAAAAGCTGAAAGAAGTTTATACATTTGAAAATTACAGGTAGTGTAAATATTAAATCAAAAACAATTGACTGGACTATGTTTTAATGTATTTATTTAATTTCAATGAAACACAAATGACCGATAAATTATTATTTAACAAAACAAAAAACCTGACTGAGTAATTTTGATGTACCCAGTGTCTCTCTGACAAGTGAGACAAATTTCAAGCTCAAATGCAACCAGTCGTTTAGTCTCTATACTAGAGTGTGCTAAAGAAATATGTAATACATAAAAACTTAGGCCTTTTCATCCATTATTGGATGATTTATACAGTATTCTCTGTGCAAAGTAACCACTCTTGAAAAACTGGGACAGTTGATTTTTAAATGTCGTATGGTTGCCCAAGCACATATGGCATTCTCACAACACAGTCAGCCTAGTCCAGAAGAATGACTGGTTAATACATCTGGGGCCAACCATGTGCGGGTTTCCTCACAATGTTTTCCTTCTCCGTTAGAGCGTCCATATAATGTACTTGAGATCTGAAAAAGTCTCATTGGTACACGCCACAACCTGGGATTCGAACCTGCGCACTCGATTCGAACCTGCACTCTCTGTGAGTGCGAACCAAACTCCCTCCTCCTGCTCTATGCTCTCATACATATTACATACAGTCGAAGAACATTACCCGCCTTCTGGCAGAGTCCGGTAAAACGAGTAGCATTAATGTATTTAAGCAGCACATATTATTATTAATGATTGCTTGACATTAATTTATAGAAATTTCAATTTGCTTAGTCCAGCTTAAGTCAATATTGTGTAACTTAAATTGTAAATTTTGAAAGCACAGTTTTTAATACTAACAATACTGAAAAACCTACTAAATAGAATATAATAATAATTAATCAATATATTATATAAGATGACCGTAAAATATTAGAATTTGCGACAAGTTGATAGACATAGTTGGATATCCAAATTGTTATATTTTTTCATAGCAGAACTAGTAACTAAGGTCTTAGTTTATTAAATATTAATCTATATATTATTAAGAATAAATTAAAGAACTTTACAAATAATTTCAGTCTAAGTCATTAACTAATTATAGTCTAATATTATTGAAATGGTTTCCTCAAACTGTCCCACATGTATTCTGGTGATTCATTTCCTTTATGTGTGTCCAAAGAATCTATAGCGTAGATGTTAGAATTTGAGAGCATAGGGCTCTTACTACGTGTGCTACTGTTGAGTTTTTGTCCCTTTCTATTCTCAAAAACGGGTGTTGGTATGTCTTCAGTTTTTCGACAGGAATTGTTTCTTGATATCTTTGCGTCCTGCTTCCACTTAAGTATGCTGTATGTTAGCAGAAAAAGGACGAGAGACAGGCCAATAATACAAGCAGTGGCTACTGTTACAGACTTGGTAGTGCTCATATAGCTAGGTTCTACCGTGTTTAATACTTCTATGCTATCATTTTCTTGATAAAGATTTAAATCTTCATTACTTTTAGATATTGGTACTAAGGGGCCTTTCAAATTGTTAGTTAAGTATTGCAAATCTTGAAGAATGTCCAATTTATCGTCAAGAGTATCATCACTTGCTTTAAATTTGCTCACTCTTTCTGTGGGGATTTCTGGAATTAAAAGGACATCAATATAAATTATAAAACCTGAAGAATTAGATTACTGAATATGTTTAGTTAGATTACCGATTTGTTGACTCATAAGTTCTCTATAAAATGTATAAAAAATAATCTATTCATGTTAAGTTTGAAGAGTGGCAAAAAAATTAACGAATGACGCTTAGACCGTGTTCATAATCACCAATTGAAGCCATTCAATTCGTACGGACGTGTCATTGGTCAATTGCGACATTTACGCTGATGACTCACTTCAAACTTAACGCAAATAGATTAATATTGATAGCAAATCATCTTTTACTATTAAAAGGTGTACAATGTAGTTTACTTACCATATTCAATCGCCGTTGTAGTTGGAATTGTTTCATTATTTTCTTTATGCATGAAGTTGATTATTTCATTCCAAGTAATCAGTGGTTTGTCAGCTTCTAAAGCTCTACCTTCCCTAGTTTCGTACACACTTGGTTTCTTTGCTATTGGTTTATTACTTTCTACTTTATTCTCTTCTTCTTTTATTTCTTTATTCAAATAGATTTTTGTAAAATTTTGAAACAGTGATATGATACCCATATTTTCACTGTTCTCATTCACATTATTACCAAAGTCCATTACTATTGGTTTGTTTCTATAATCTATTTGTTCAGTTACAGGATCAATTGTTGTTTTTGGATCATACTGGTTGGCTTCTAGTAGTGCTCGCAATGGGTATGTCTCTTTTGATATAGGCTCTATCAAAGACTTAGATAGGAAAGGTTCGGGTGGATTCGGTTCTCGCGATGCGTTATGGAAAATGTCTGCCAAATGTACATGACTCGATCCACGTTCTCTTTGTTCAAACAACTCATTGAGAGTCATATTTCTTTCCTTCAAAATCCTTGATAGCCTCTCACTTGCTGTAACATAAGAAATTACAGTTTATTGTAATTGTTTCAAAATAAGATGAATTTAATATATTTAAGAAATCTAGTAGGTACCTACTTATGGTTATTTAATCATTACATAGTATGAAACAAAGCCGCTTTTTTCCTGTCCTTATGTATGCTTAGATCTTTAAAACTACGCAACGGATTTTGTTGCTATTTTTCTTTCAATAGAGTGATTCAATAGGAAGGTTTATATATATATGACATGCATAATATAGTAGAGAAACATTGATAATTTTAGAGGTTTCTAATGTCGTATATAAACACATTTTTTTGCCTTTACATTGCAAACGCTAGCTGAACCCTACGAGATAGATCAAAATAATGTAGTAGTATTGTACACCTCAAAAAGGTCAAAAAAAAAAAGTCCGCGATGGCATATGTCTATCTCTTAGGGATAATTCACAATAACCATTTTTATCCTTTACTTAACGAGATAAAATGGCCTATTTACGAAGTGATACACCATTAATCCTTATCTAATTAAGTACCTTAATACATTGTGCATTTAATATATATCAATATGGCCCTTTACAGCATATAATTTAAATGAATATTTTCGAATACAGATAAATACGGGGATATAGCGGTTTACTTAATAAAACTAGCTGTCCGTACCAAGTTCATACTTATTATTATGTATGGTATTTTCATAAGCTATTTAGACGGCTACAGTATGATCCTTATCAAAATAAATACGTTACTCACTTTAAGCATTTTATACACATTATAGTAGCCCTTTATACTATACAGTTTAAATTAATATCTTAATTCTTATATTTAGAAGATATCGTAAAATTTATATACAAGCGCGAAAAAAAAAATTATATCAAGCGGTCACGCACGTCCCGTGATAGGGTCCTGTTTATACCATTTGGGTACAAAACCCTAAAAACATTGTATTCAATATTGTATATAGAAGTATATTGCAGTGAGTAGAGTTATTTGCTGAAGTAGATTTTTCTCTAAGAACACATTCTACGCGGGCGAAGCCGCGGGCAAAAGCTAGTTTAAATATATAGAAATAAGTATTTGGCATTCAAGATTACAAGTTTAATTGAATAGGCTATAAAATTAATATATCAGACAACTACTTACTTGAAGTATCGCTGAGAATCTCTTGTATTTCAATCTTGGCAGTTACCTCTGTTGTGCCGATTGACTTAGGAGTGGTCAAAACACCGAATTTACGATTAAAATTGCGTTTTCTGGATTTATTTCTTCTTCGTGTTACAGTTGACGATTCTGTTGTCAAAAAATCTTCTAATGTTGTAAAATCATCATCATCAGCTGCTGTGGTTTTAGTTTTAGTTATGAATTCAGATGCTTGTACTAGATTTGGAAAGTTAAATATATCTTTGGTTTCAAATTCTATTGGAGTTTCTGTAGTGGTTCTCTGTTTTGATTTTTTGCGGTTAAATCTATTATCTAGGGTTTGTCGTCGGATAGGCAAAGCGGTTGTTGTAGGATAATTTTCTGTGGGCGCTTCTGTAGTACTTGTGTAAAATGTTTCTGGGTCTAATTCAAAAACTAAAGTAGTGGTGGTTTCTTTATTTTCACAGTCCGTTTGCCTTACAATTGGTGTTTTAGAATCCGCTGTATTTAATGTTTCTTGTTCATCAGTGTCACTAACGATATTTGAGTCTCTAAAATATGTAATAGTCGTTAGTTCATTTATTTGCTCATCCAATGTAGTTCTTGTTATTATTTCATCTGGAATAAATGTCGTTAAGTCTGTTTCAGATTCTGTGGTATCGAAAACACTGGGCTCGTTTCTTTCTGTTTTAGGTGACATCAATTCCTTAAAGTTTCTAAATCTTGTTGTATTTCGATTGTTATGATACTTCATGGAAGATAATGTAATTAAGTCTCTACTTAGTTGTGCTTTATAAGAGTTGTTTATTACTGGCCTCATGCGTAATTTTCTTCTTATGGTAGGAAATTTTCGCCTTATATTCGCATTGGATACTTCCTTTCTATTCGAATTATTTGTTACAATTCTTGATCTTTCGTTCGATTCATTTACTTTTATATCCTCTTTCTTTTCGTTCAAATGTGTTGGTTCTGTTGTTTGATGCAGTTTTTCTACTTTTCTGTCTTTACTCAAAGCCCTACTTTCATCATTCTTATTAGATCCTTGAAGGCTATTTTGTTGAAATTGAAACACTGGCATTTTGGGAACTTCCGTTGCACTACTAGTTTCTTGGTTCTGAGCTGATTCTTCTGTTTTTAGTAAAGATACTGCTTGTTGTTTTCCACTAAGTAGATCCGATAAAGATAAATTATTTTGTTGTAGTATTTCACTTAAACTCTTGCCCTTAGATTTCTTCAATAATGCCTTTAATGCCAGAGGATCTAACTTTTTATTCTGTAAATAAAAATAACGGTTTAACTTATGTCTTATTTTTTCTTATTTAATAAGTACACCATTTTTAAACCTCGGTTACAACTTATAAGAAGCTATGGCTATAGCTTATACATACATTTGCTATGGACATGAAAAATTTATTTCAATTTTGATCAAGTATAAATATGGCTCGTTGGTATGGTTCAAATGTTTTTTTTTTTTGAAACTTTGAATATTGTGTAATGCAAAAAGAATAATTATTTATAAATCACATATTATTTACCTGTTCTGGAATTTCGTTTATTTCCTTTCCTTCCTTATCAGATCCTAAATTGTTTGAGCTAAGTTTGTCAATGTAGTCATTTTTTTCAGTGCTGATATCTGTTTCGTAAGGCGTATGACCTTGCTGATTATTTGTAAAATGCGATTCATGTGATACTTCTTTTGGTTCTTTATTTTCATCTAAGTAATGCTTGTCTTCAATTTTTACTTCCATTCTATCTGTATCGCTAAATTCTTCTTGAGCATTGTAAGTGTTGATTGGGTTGTCATCGTTATTTATTTCTACTTGCTCATCTACGTGGTCGCGTTGTCCATAATCTGGTTCACCTACTTCTGGCCAAGGTTGAACGACAGGACGTTTTCTTCTTTGGCCTTTCCTTCGCCTATGAGGCCTCTCGACGCTTTCGTCTCTGCTATTGTACAAATGTCTACTAGGGTCATCCTCCCTGGAACGATCGACATGATCAATCTTTTTTCGCCGTCTCCTTGGAGCTTCTGTGTTATGATCGTACTCTTCTTGAATTGATGATGGAACTTCTGTGTTTGCTACTGGTTCAGGAAGTCCAATATCTTCAAGAGAAGGTACTTGTGGTCGACGCTTTCGTTTTCTTCCCATTCGTCGACGTCTGAGAGGCTCATTTGCGAGACTGTCGTGCCAATTTTCTGATTTATCTGGCTGTTGTTGCTGGACGTTACTATCTCGCCATGCCTGAAAAATATACGAAACTAAAATTAACACAAATTAAGACACTCGATTTCTAATTTCGTCGCGTGTACAAATATTTACTTTTTAATTCAGTAAGTATTTCAATTATAATTATTTAAAGTAAAACGACAAATGACATAATAGCATTACAAGTGGAATCGAGGATTGCGAATTGATTATGGATTACGGTTGACCGTGTGACGTTAGTTATCTCATCTGCCGAGGAAAGCTGTTACAGCATTCATAATGGACGAAAGTCGAAAGCGGCGTGACCGGTTCTAGCGTTTGTCTTAGTGTAAATATTATAGAATATAGTGTGATATTACTATATCGCACTGGCGGGCTCTTACTTCCGATTTCCGTGTCAGTTGGTTTATTGAATCATCTATTTTTAATTTTAGTGACCTCGTTAGAAGAAGATTACTATAATTAGATATATTTCTTAAATAGTGATGTTTCTAATTGATATTATTTTTACATTTATAACACTGGGCTAAAGGTGTAGTGTAAAAAGTAATAATAATAATAATAATATCTATGGACGCTTCACACACACCACGTCAGTCTGGCCCCGTGGTAAGTATCCGAAGAACTTGTGTTACGGGTACCAGACAACGGAAATATATTTAATACTTTTTATATTATACTTATATTTAAGATTTTTATTATATTATACACATTTAATACACATTCATGACCCAAGAACACAGAAAATTTTTTTGTTCCCTGGCGGGATTCGAACCCGCGACCTCCGGCTAAAGCGCCACTGCGCTCACCACAGCCACGGAGGTCGTCAACTAGTAACAAAGTAAAAACTTTGGTCCTTATCTTCGCATAACCTATGCCTGTATAGTGTCCACACTATAAACGACATCTATCAAAACATAAATTGAGTTTTTTTATCTTTTTGGTTGAATGCAGCTCAAATGTAAAAACTGTTTTCTTGTTCGTATTACCGCATTAATAGTGTTTTAGAAACACACGGTTTTTTGTTTCCAAACAGTTAAATGGTGTGCGAACACGTAACAGTACGGAACACTGGCACTTTTTACTTTGTGATAAATTAAAAATTATAACTCAATTGTACGTGAGCACGCGTCTTAGTTGCATGTTAAATTGACTAATTGTTAAACAATAGAATAATTCGTTCCTAAGGGTCTTGACTTTCATTTTATTTTCATTCGATATAATAGTTACCTACTTAGCAAATACTTATGTCAATTTTACGATTAACGCAATTGAGTAACAGATTTTATTGTCGCCCCCTAATCCTAATGTTCCTCACTACAGATAAAAATACGACTATAAACGACTAGCATAAATTGCCCGCGGCTTCGCCCGCGTGAAATCAGGTTTCAAACTTTCATCCCCCCTATTTTACCCCCTTGGGGTTGAATTTTGAAAAATCCTTCCTTAGTTGATGCTTACGTCACTACTAGGGAATGGAAGAACCGGTCTGATTTTGAGAACCGGGAATTTCGGAACTGGGCAATTTCGGAACCGGGATTTCCCGGGAAATTCGGGAATTTCGGGACAGGTGTTGAGGCATGAAATCCATGTATTATTACTGTCTCAAAAGTAATTGAAAATATAAGAATAACATTTTATAGTACAATTACCTTACAATTACAAATTAAATAAGGTTTTAATTACGTTCAATGAGTGTATAAAAATACCAACATTGAATAAAAATTTTTGACTTTGACTTTGAATGGCAACTCGACACATCAGCCAACATGTCACCGCCATATTAACGACAACTTTATTGGCGATAGTAAAGAGCCGTAGGTCATTTTAGTTTATTAGCATTTATTGATATTTTTTTACTGAAAAACCATTAATAAATGCTTATGTTACTTCGAGTTATTTGATTTCTGCAAAACGTTAAATAGTTGGGTTGCCCAGAATGCAATCAGTGTACATGTTCGAACGTCGCGGTAACTTATTAGAAGTGGTAGATTAGAAAATAAAAATACTAAATAACCAACCAATAAATGACAAAAGCTGACAAACTGTAGGAATAGTGTATTAGCTTTTAGCAGTCATCGTTACAAAGTTGTAAAAAAGGCCATGACATGGACATGCTGTACGCGTCAGATTATAATTAGTGTTGTTCATGCGCCAAAAAGTCTCTGATATGAAGTACATATATATTAATCTGACGATTTGCGTGAAGGGTGAGGAAGGATGAAAATAAAATAAATACTCCAGTGTCAGAATTTCAAATGGGGTGTTCAGTGAATCCTACAGATGCTCCAATTTCTTAATCTGACGATTTGGAAGTGCCGGAAGCTCGCAGCGAGTTTTTAAAAATAAAAAAAATAAAATATCTTGACATACTCGAGCGCGTCAGATTAGCATACTTAAGGTTTAACATTAAGATCTCATATTCGCTGGGGGTACTTATCAATATTTAAGTATGGTCCCTTATATCTGATGGGCTCGAGCATATCCTGAACTCGCCTCTTTGGCTCCCTAACTAAAAGGGGTTTATTGGGGTTTGATATTTTATCCACACATTTTATCTGCCATAAGATTATTCGTGCTACCCCAAGTGTCTGCTGTGGTGCTGAACTTAAGAAGCTGTTAGCCGTTAGGGCGTCTCATCGTTTTCCTTACACACCTGCAAGTCATTGTTTTATCATTATACATATATTTTGCAGCAAGGAACATTAAACAAGTTGGTTAGTGAACGAGAAAAAGCAACAAAATCAAACTATTCTTGGAACAGTGAGATATTATGACATCGGCTATTGCCCATTGGACAGCGCCCAATAGACTAATAATTGAACTCCTGAGCTAAAAGAGTGATATAGTTTATCGGGATCAAAAGATATACACATATTATTATCTTATCATTTTAAAGGCATATTTCCTCGCACCCCTCACAGAGCTTTTATGTACAGAATCTAATATGAACTACTAATTATATTATTTTATCGTGTAATATTTTTCAGTTTTGTCTTTAATTTGCTGTCGAAAATTATTAAAAATTATTTTTTAGCTAATATTTACAATTATCGATGATAGTTTACTTAAATTCTTGTAAATTTTAATACAATCTGTTCGGTACCGAAAGTACCGAAATTCTCGGTTCTTAATTTTTGATTCCCGGTTCTCAGCAACTAAAAATTTCGGGAATTCCCGGGAATTTCGGGACCGGGATTTCCCGGTTCCAAACCCTAGTCACTACCCAAAGAGTAAAAACGGAAGAATATTACTAAGACTTCACTGTCTGTCCGTCCGTCACCAGGCTGTATCTCTAGAGATAGCGGTTCTTGAACCGCGATAGCTAGACAGTTGAAATTTTAACAAATTATGTATTTCTGTTGCCGCTATAACAACAAATAATAAAAACAGAATAAAATAAATATTAGATCATTCATATGAAATTGGCGTTTTGTATAGGAGGAACATAAAGTCAATGTTTTAAATATAATCCCCCTTACTAATAAACGCTGTATAAAGCTTTGACACAGTGTTTTGTCTTCTTCAATCGAATTATAAATGTCACTTGTGTGACGGGAACAAAACACTGTATAACTACTCAAAGCTTATACATCGTTTATTAGTAAGGGGGTAGATATTTATTTAATCAAAGTATATACCATTGCTATCTATGCACGTTTGCCATCTCATAGGTAGTTCATTGATTCCTTTACTAAAAAAACCATTCGAACAGGAATCAATAAAATCATTGAAGGCGCTTTGGACTGCCCCATCGGCGTTGAATTTTTTCCCTGGCCTTGCAAGAAGTTATCAAAATTACGAAAAAAATGGTAATCTGTTGGAGCAAGGTCCGGGGAGTACGGTGGACGTCTTAGACATTCTAATTGAAGCTCCTCTAATTTGGTAGCCGTCTGTTGTGCAGTGTGTGGTCTAGCGTTGTCTGAAGCAGTAGTGGCCTAGAGCGAATGACCAACCTCGGTTGTTTAGCAGCTAGCTTTTCCATCATGATTTGCAGTTGCTGGCCATAATGATACAAATCGTCTGGCTAAGTTTAAGAAAACTGTAGTGAACGACACCGGCACTAGTCCATCAAACGCTCACAAGTAACTTTTTTTTAGGTCAAATTTCGCTTGAGGTAGGCTTTGGCTGGTTCGCCAGGGAATCCTTCGTGCGCGAGTTTTTAAATAAATAGGTATAACAATTCTTGTAGTTGATAAATGTAGTTCAATTACGACGTAAGGTTAAGAAATGATGTAAGACATTTTATCAGGTCATGGTATAAATAAATTGTATAATAATAAATAACCCAAATCAACTATGTAAACTTCCGTCTGTTAATTTGTACTAATGTAGACATTTTATTGAAATGAAAGTGTTCTGTCATGCTGCGGCCTGCGCGCAGTTAAAATTCTGCGAATCATTCAATCCGTAAATTTCTGAATAAGATATTACCATTCATTATCATAAATACATTTTTATTTCACACTTTAGGGTTCCACAATAAATTTTATCGTGTTTTTATGTGTACCATAATACGTGTACCCTATTGACGAGACAGCTGTGGACTGCAACAGGGGGGTGAAACTCTCATACATGCACAAATTAACAGAGAACAGAGACATCTAAAAATGACTATCCGGTACTAACAGTTTGAAAGTTTTCGGATAGTCACAACAGATGCCACTAAGCGACTTCTACATCGCGCTAGCGCTAACACAATGCGTATGTGTAAGGGCTCGCGAACATTTTACTATGCAGTAACCATATTCCACTATTAAAGTGAAACTTGGTCGTTGTTGTGTCTACGACTTTCGATTAAACTTAATTTCTGTCCATAATTCAGTTCAATAAAAATTATCAGGCGGTACTACTTCCATCTAGCAGGTTTAATAGTAACTAAAACGGTACAACGCCATCTAAAAACGACATTCCGAAACTTTTGCAAGACTCAGTTTCAATTTTAGAGTTGCGCATCTATACTAGTATATATCTGTATAATCTATGGACTGCAAGTTGGACCTGAGAAATGACGGCAAATTTAAAAAGTCATAGCTAGGCAACATTCTAATTCATAATATGAAGAAATTCAAATAATCTGACAAGACGAGAATTGATAATTAATTAATTAGTACTAAGTAACGTAATAAATAAAATGACAAATAAATGTTTTTACTCTTGCAAGCAATATGTTGGTTTGTTAAATAGACTTTAAAGGTCGTATAGACTTGCCAAGTTAAAAGTTTGCAAATAACCCAGGCTCGACTTTCGTTTGCCAGACTCTATCTACGGAATTCTATAGGTATTAACACGACTCGCGCTTAGCTACTTACTAAACGTATGTCGTGTTCGTGTACAGAAGTGCGCTTTCACAATCCATATTACTTCTCAGTTTTTTCATTATTTTTTGTATTAGAGTATAGAGAATTGCTCTTATAGTGGACTACGTGGATAGTCCTAGTTCATTGGTGCCTAGTTGCCTACTGCCTGCCCTATACAAGAATCCTTATTTTTATTATTTGATCTTTTTACCCGACTGCTAAGGAGGGTTATGTTTTCGCGCTATTTTGTACTAGCTATTGCCCTGAGCTATTTCCCCTTCCTACGGACACATTTATAGGTAACTAGCTTTTGCCCGCGGCTCCGCCCGCGAGAAATGAGGTTTTTTGGCCACTCCCGACTGTACTCTAAGTTAAATCTGTATCTTCCTTATCTTACGTTCTCTATTTAATTACTAATTGTTTGTCCGAAGCACTATCATACCATATTTCATTTAAACGGTTTAAACTCTTAAGCTATGAAAGACGTTAAAAAAATATACACAATAGTACATTATCCCTCGGGAACACTATTATATATCTTTTTGGGATAAAAAGTAGACTGCACGTTTGTCCAAAGCGTAAACAACTACCATACAAAATTTCATTCAAATCAATTCAACCTTTTAGCAGTAAAAGACAGTCAAAGTACACAAAATAATACATTATCCCCCGGGAAGACTCTATCTTTTTGGGATAAAAAGTACACTGCGCGTTTGTCCAAAGCATAAACCACTACCATACCAAATTTCATTAAAATCAATTCAACCGTTTAGCAGTAAAAGACAGTCAAAGTACACACAATAATAATACATTATCCCTCGGGAACACCGCAAAATTTTTGGGACAAAAAGTATCCTATGTCCTTTCCCAGGACTCAAAGTATCTCGGTACCAAATTTCATCAAAATCGGTTCAGCGGTTAAAGCGTGAAGAGGTAACAGACAGACAGACAGACAGATAGACAGACACACTTTCGCATTTATAATATTATTGGGATAAAAAGTACACTGCGCGTTTGTCCAAAGCATAAACCACTACCATACCAAATTTCATTAAAATCAATTCAACCGTTTAGCAGTAAAAGACAGTCAAAGTACACACAATAATAATACATTATCCCTCGGGAACACCGCAAATTTTTGGGACAAAAAGTATCCTATGTCCTTTCCCAGGACTCAAAGTATCTCGGTACCAAATTTCATCAAAATCGGTTCAGCGGTTAAAGCGTGAAGAGGTAACAGACAGACAGACAGACAGATAGACAGACACACTTTCGCATTTATAATATTATATGGATATGAATATGGATATATGAATATATGGAAGTATGGATATGGAAGTATGGATGTACACAAATTAAAACATTATCCCTCGGGCACACTGTATATTTTTGGGATAAAAAGTAGACTGGGCGTTTGTCCAAAGCATAAACCACTGCCATACCAAATTTCATTCAAATCAATTCAACCGTTTAGCAGTAAAATACAGTCAAAGTACACACAATAATAATACATTATCCCTCGGGAACACCGCAAATTTTTGGGACAAAAAGTATCCTATGTCCTTTCCCAGGACTCAAAGTATCTCTGTACCAAATTTCATCAAAATCGGTTCAGCGGTTAAAGCGTGAAGAGGTAACAGACAGACAGACAGACAGACAGACAGACAGACAGACACACTTTCGCATTTATAATATTAGTATGGATATATATAAGGTCTCCAAATATCAATTACGGATACTTCAGCCACTTGGACATGATCCCCTACATTTTACGTGGTAGAGCCATGCTTCGGCACGAATGGGCCGGCTCGACCGGAGAAATACCACGGTCTCACAGAAAACCGGCGTGAAACAGCGTTTGCGCTGTGTTTCGCCGAGTGAGTGAGTTTACCGGAGGCCCAATCCCCTACCCTATTCCCTTCCCTACCCTCCCCTATTACCCTATTCCCTCTTAAAAGGCCGGCAACGCACTTGCAGCTCTTCTGATGCTGCGAGTGTCCATGGGCGACGGAAGTTGCTTTCCATCAGGTGACCCGTTTGCTCGTTTGCCCCCTTATTTCATAAAAAAAAAAAAAAAAAAAAAAAATGGCGGAAAATTAATTGTCATACTCAAACTAAAAAAATCGTCTCATGTATTGGTGACTCCGCAAAACGCAAACTCGCCCATATAAAGAAAAATTTTTTTCGAGCATGGCAATTATTTTTTAACCGACTTCCAAAAAAAAGGCGGTTATACGTTCGGCTGTATGTGTTTTTTTTTTTGTATGTTCACCGATTACTTCGCCGTCTGTGAACCGATTTTCCAATTTTATCCTATTTTACCCCAAGGGGGTAAAATAGGATAAAATTTCGTATGAATATAGTATAGAAAAAATAATGAGTTACGTATTTTAGCGTTTTCTAAAATTCAGGCCCTGTGATGGTAAAATAAGGTATAAAAGTTATAAATAAACGCACAGGCCAAATTCATAATGCCTGAAAATTCAAATTTCGGCTTTGGGCGCCTAGCGGACGGGATCATTACAAGGTGCGCATTGTAATTAAATTAAATTTAATTTAATTTCTTTCATTTCGGGCGGCATAGGCCCATATTATAAATACCTTACAGACTAACATACATATTATATACTTAAAACTACACTTTGTCACGTGTTGACGGCGACGTGATCCGCGCTTCGTTCCGGAGTCTACCCCGGAACCTCCGGTAGGCCACACCCGTCGGCCAGAACTCCTCCACCTCGAAGGTTTACAAAAGATGCGTCGGCACTCTCACCATAAAGGAACTGAAATTGACCTTGTGGCGAGACTCCAGACGTTCGACCCTCAAGGCGAAGGACGTCTTCTGGCGGATGTAGTCCACGACGTCCTCGACCTGCATAGACCAGTGCAGGCGGGATACGTACAACGGCGTCGCGGGTACCTCGCACCGCAGGCGCAGTTCTGGTACGTAAGGTGCGGTGCCGCGGTGGTTGCGGGCGGCGGGCTCGGTATTCCTCCTACAGTGATGTAATATTCGGATATGTAACATTACATTACACGCGAATGCTTCAGGCGAGGGAGCACCTTAAGGAATACCATGGACCAGGTTTATACTATATTGGCAACGATAGAAACTACTTATATCGTGTTTAGAAAATATGGGTGTTGTACGAAGTGGAGCGTGGCCTATTATATGCCGGTGATAATATATACGACGTGTAATGAATACCAATTAAATAATACTCCTTATATCTTGGTACATTTAAAACGTATTCAAGATCAAATTTTATCCCTCGATCGGTCACCTATAGTAAAGTTAATCCTTTGATCGATTTTACAATTTGCTTGACAGTTTACAAATTTGATCTGAGATAGCCAAAATCGGATCCAAATTGATTTTCGGTGTAAGACTATTTTCCGCAAATATCAGGGCCCCATAGTTCTAAAGCTTGAAGCTAGATATTATGTAACTTACTTCAATCATAATAAATACATCACAAATAAATCGACTGCTGATGGCTTCAAAGATCATTTTCACTTTCATTCCAATGTGAAAAAACCGTTAATATGGTGACAATATTACGCGATTCCATAATCCATTCATATTGCATTAGGCTGGGACTGTATTTCCCGGAATTGGAAACGCCGGAGAAAGTTCAGGGCATTGAAAATAGAACTCTGGACTAATACAATATATTATAGAGTTGAAAATCGAACACACGAGTGTCGAGTTGTCAGATATCGTTATCCTTAACGTGTGCTCAAAGTTGGCTCAAAGTTTAAAAAAATACAAGTATAAAAAATATTGGGCTACAAGTTACCATTTTTTTTAAATAAAAATGGGACGAACTGACGAATGACAAAAACAGAAAAAATTAAAGTCCTCTTTTCGTCCCATTAGGACGAAACTTTGTGGGTCGAACAGTCGAACGACTCAACACTCCCACATTTCCACAGCGGAACTTCAGCGCAAATATATTTTTATTACATACAACTTTGTCATTTGACTTTTGCATAGGATTTATTATACCTACTGAGCGACAGAGACAAAGCTATCTGGCACTTAAAGGGATATAATTAATCGAGCGAACAAAAAATAAGTTGGCGGCTGCACGTGAGCATACTGTATTACTGAATTTGGCAGCAAATTAATATGTTGGCGACTAAATTACTAAACTGGCGAAAACACTCGGGTGACAAAAAATTCTAAAGTCGGCAGATAAAAAGAGGCGAAATTTAATCCAAATTAGCACCGAAATTTATAAGTTGGTGACTTAATTTCCGAGTTGGTGACCATTATACCATATAAGCAGCTATAAAACCAGATTTGGTTGATAAATTAATGGCTGCTAAAAATTCAATTTGCAGGCTAAGGAAAATCCTATTTTGGATACCGTTGGAGTATGTTTTTCTTTGTCATGGTCGTCATTTTCTAGGTTTCTGGGGGTGCAGAATAATATGAAAATAAAATCTGTTTCGTAATTCCACAATGGCGTAAATTTTTGTTATTAAAATTAACAAGGTTGTCATTTTCCCGCTTTCTGGGGGTTCTGATTACAAAATTGTGTTCCAATTTCATTTTCCAAAATGGAGAATATCCAATCTTCGGAAAATGAATATAAATACTAAATTAAAAGATCTTGGGGATGCTAATTAGGATTGATGATTATTATTACAGTATATTATGTAGTTCAAGGTACCAGCTATGTATAGAACTTTTTCAAAATTCAGGATTCATGAATTTTTCTGCCATTCATGAAGAAAATGTGCGATTTCTAGGTTAATAAGGGGGTGCAAATTTTCATTATTTTTGCAGTAGGATGCACCGTTTCTGAGATAGAAGCGACTATAGAAAAAATATGACAATGCTGTACTGAGATACGAGGGGTATATAAATCTATAGAAATGTTGGAAAATTCAAGATTTTCGATTTTTTTTCTCCCATCATGAAGAAAATATGATGTTGTAAAAAATTACGCCCCCCTTAGGAACCTCTCCTAAGGGGGGCGTAATTTTCATTATTTTTTCAATAGGATGCACCGTTTCCGAGATAGAATCAATTTTATAAAAAAAGAAGTAAATGCTGTACATTGAGATACGACGGATGTATAAATCTATAGAAATGTTGGAAAATTCAGGATTTTCGAAAAAAAAAATTCTCACAACGTGAAGAAAGTATGATGTTGCGAGGATTCTAAGGGGGACGAAATGTTCCTTATTTTTTCAATAGGATGCACCGTTTCCGAGATAGAATCAATTTTATAAAAAAAGAAGTAAATGCTGTACATTGAGATACGACGGATGTATAAATCTATAGAAATGTTGGAAAATTCAGGATTTTCAAAATTTTTTTCTCCCATCATGAAGAAAATATGATGTTGCGGGTTCCTAAGGGGGACAAAATTTTCATTATTTTTTCAATAGGATGCACCGTTTCCGAGATAGAATCAATTTTATAAAAAAAGAAGTAAATGCTGTACATTGAGATACGACGGATGTTTATAGCTATAGAAATGTTGGAAAATTCAGGATTTTCGGATTTTTTTTTCTCCCATCATGAAGAAAATATGATGTTGCGGGGTTCCTAAGGGGGACGAAATTTTCATTATTTTTTCAATAGGATGCACCGTTTCCGAGATAGAATCAACTTTATAAAAACATAGTAAATGCTGTACATTGAGATACGACGGATGTTTATAGCTATAGAAATGTTGGAAAATTCAGGATTTTCAAAATTTTTTTCTCCCATCATGAAGAAAATATGATGTTGCGGGTTCCTAAGGGGGACAAAATTTTCATTATTTTTTCAATAGGATGCACCGTTTCCGAGATAGAATCAATTTTATAAAAAAAGAAGTAAATGCTGTACATTGAGATACGACGGATGTTTATAGCTATAGAAATGTTGGAAAATTCAGGATTTTCGGATTTTTTTTTCTCCCATCATGAAGAAAATATGATGTTGCGGGGTTTCTAAGGGGGACGAAATTTTCATTATTTTTTCAATAGGATGCACCGTTTCCGAGATAGAATCAACTTTATAAAACCATAGTAAATGCTCTACATTGAGATACTAGGAATGTATAAAGCTATAGAAATGTTGGAAAATTCAGGATTTTCAAATTTCTTTTGCTCCCATCATGAAGAAAATATGAGGTTGTTGGGTTACTAAGAAAATTTAAAATGGATGACTTTTTTGTAATCAGCACCCCCAGAAACCAATAAAAGGACACCCATATTATTTTTATGAAATTAAGTATGTCCGCCATATTGGAATTTCAAAATAAATGTCATTTTTGTATCCAGCACTTCCAAAAACCTGGTAAACGACACCCATATCAATTTTACGAAAAATAATATCCGCCATTTGTAATTTCAAAATTAATCTACACAATAATCTACACCCCCCCCCCCCCCCCCTAATAAAAACCGAGAAAAATTTAAAATTGGGAATTTTGTACGCTCCTTTATGTTTTTTTTTTGTGTGCGCTCGTTTCGCTGCTTGTATGTTTTTTGAGTTACCTACATCAGGGAAAATATATGTGCCTATTCTTAAATTAAATGTGTACTCACAAATTGTCGCCAAGATGGTTATTTAGTCGCTAAAACATAATCTGTCTGCCAGTTTGGAAAATTCAGTGGTATTATTTAGTCACCAGATTAGTAATTTTTTTGTTCCTTACATTCTTTCGCCAACTTGGTAATTTAGTATTCAATATTGGGTATTTTCACATCCAAAATTTAATTGTTTTGTCGCAAGTTTAAATACATGCCGCACTTAAATAGTAGATGGTGAAACAGACCTTAAACCTACTTTTGTTTAATAATATATTATTTAAATTAAATTAAAAAAGTAAATCATGTGATCAGAGATGCTATGTTATGAAGCACAGATAGCTAACTAATTACTTCGTAACCGATGGTGATTGGTGGTATATCATTATGATTTGTGGGGTAATATTTGGAAATCCACAAGATATTGTGTATCTTCCTTATGACTCTACTTTATATTAATTATTAACCTGTGTAAATTATTAATACTTTATTATTCTCATAAAGTATAGAGTACAATTACCTGAAATAACGTAAAATAATTTTATTATAAAGTACGGGTGGCAACCCTAGTTTGGTCGGATGCGATTTTTTCCGTGTGTGTGCTCGAATCCGTTGAGGCCGAACTGAATCAGTTCTAACTGAAACGATCGGCCTCTCGTCTGTGGGAGCCTTTACATTAATAGTATTCAAAGTACTGGCAGTTATGGAATGAATGAATGAACACTAGTAAATACAGCAACATAAATAATTTCTAACTTCAAATGTAAACTAAGCATTTTTTATTCAAATGTATTTTATCCGTGAAAAAACTACTAATATTTGTAGCTACCCAGTAACAATTAATTATTTAATTTCATTCAATAACAAAATCTAAAAGTAGTTACAGCTTTTACAGCGTTAATTATATAAGATTACATAAAAACAGCTTTGCGATAATTTATTAAATAATAACCAGTTGAAACAAAATCAGTAAATTATTACATAAATTCGTCCAAATGGGGAAAACGAGGAACAACTCAATACTCACACATTAACGAAAATAATTGCATAACCGTGCACGCCAATACCGTAGAAACTAGAAAGTATTAAGCGACAAAAGTGTTTAGTAATGGTCTAAATAAGCCAAATATTGGTCGTTAACTTCCTAAACTAATTATGCATATAATAATCGTGTTCTTTTTAAAATAAGTAATGTTTCTAAATAATACATTTAAATGTATCGCATACCTACACTCTGCACTTTGGGTAAAATTATGAGCCTCTGAATAGTTTTGAGATAATTAATGTTTTAATAACAACTTCTCACACCGATTTCGGTGACGGTGGCCGTTTTCATTGAAACCAGGCCAGTTACGCAAGAGTAATTTTATAGTGCCCAAGTGTGTGCGCAGTACACAAGAGCACTCTCTCTGCCTTTACTCTCATAATCCACTTGGACGGATAACCGACACGACTGGCGCGAGATCAGGCGTATGTCCGACTTTTTACATGCCCATCCGACTCGTGGATCGTCTTTCTTGTCAGACAATCAGGTGATCAGCATACATTGTCCTAACTAAACTTGGAAACCACATTTTATTTTTGTTGTTCCAATGCGGGAATCCAACTCATGACCTCCGAGTTTAGAGCCAATACTATAACCACTAGACTACGGAGGCTGTTAGTAATATTATACTATCATAAGAGTAAATGTACTCTTACGATATATCTAGGTATGGTTGAAAGCTTACTATCTTGAGAATAGGTAAAATATAAATAATAATTTAAAAAGGTTTAAATATAGATAAGTCATGAGACCTATGGGTCTGGTGATCCTGAATAGCAACTCGCAACACATGTGTTGTTTAAAATAAAATTATTAAAAATTTCTAGCCCTATTCCTAGAGCGTCTTTATTAAAAATATATATAAACTGGTCACAAAACATGGTACTGTTTAATATGTATTATATACAACATTATGTTTTAACTTTTAGCTTTTTTTTGTTAAAAAATAATGTTTTTGTTAAAAATATAGAACTACGTTGCCCGCGGCAAAAAAGAAAATCCCGCAGGGAAAAGTAGCCTCCTTTCCCGTGATCTACTCTTTATCTGTGCCGAATTTCAATAAAACCAGTCCAGTAGTTTCGAAGCTTATTCAATGTGAACATACAAACAAATGTTTCCTCTTTATAGTATTAGTGTAGACTGTACTTCTTTGTAAAATTTATATTCATTGTTCTGAACATAATATGTATAATTACAACATACCTGTTCATAACTGGCAGGAGATGCGTCCAAAGCCCTGGGTCGGAAGTCTCGGTAATCCGGCTCAAAGTTCTCTTCCGCAGAGTGCACTATGATAACCAAAGCTGCCAACGTACTTAGAAGCGGCATGATTTTCCCCAATCTACTCATATTACACTAAAACAGAAAGCACCACACAAAACTGCACCGAACACAAGAAGAGAATAGGAAAAAGGATAGAAAAATGGTCCACCGCGAACTATTGTTTTGCCTCCGTTTCCTTTTTTTATGTCCACACAACACAAACAATCGGCCGTCGCTTGAATAACTAGTCGATCGGTGAGGAAAATGCGAGATTTCTCGTAAGAGTTTTCCCCCTTTTTATTTTTTTTCGTGCGTGAAAGTGATCGCGTAATGCGTTAGCTCGCGACTGGCTGTTGCGTTTGAGTGACGACTGACGCGTTTGCTCCATGAGAAATTCACTAAAATGAATGCCATAATATTATGTAATATTTGCGGTAACTTCGCAAGCTATTACCGTGAAGTACCACTTTAAGGCCTAATAACTTGTACCTAATATATTCAGCGTTTATATCTTTGTAATTATATAAATTATTAAATGTTCGCCTCTTACTTTAACAGTGTTGGTTTAATATTAATCGCCATTCGCCACTTAAAATTATGAGCTATCAATTAATGTTTTATGAATATTGCTTTTACTAGGTTTGATACGTCTTGCAATGTTACATTTACCTTCAAATAAGTAACAAAACATTGAATTATGCTTTATTATTGTATGTTAGTACTTACTCAGAAGTCTATGAAAATTATGTTTAAATGTATAAACTTTGTTTGGTCCAATATCTCCCATATGACCTACTTTGTAAACCTTAAGGACTCCGAACGACGAAACTCCTTCCAAAAATAACTAATCTCCCCCTTCAAACTCGGCTACTGCGATTCCTCTGGTGTACCAAAAAATGTAGAGTTAAGCAACACACGATCTAAAACCTTCAAATATCGAACTCATTCTAAAAATCGAACTCAGTCTTAAACCCCAGCAAGTGTGACTGATTTGTACCTTGACCGACGTTCCCTTACCATTAGTGTGCTGAATGGGAGTTTTTGTCACTGCTCGCCGTGAAGAAGTTAACTATAATTTTGTTGACATCGAATTAGTTACCATTGTTAGACGCTAGGGGCATTGTATTTCTTTTTTGTTTTTTTTTTTGGCATTGTATTGGCATCATAGGCTTCTGGTCCTCTGCTCGTTTGCTACCATAAAAAAAGAGATGATATGATAATATCTATGAAATTTCCATGCGTATCACAGTATTATGTGAAACGGTATGCGGCACGCGCGGCGTAGCGTGCAGTATGCGTCGCTCGACTACATTATAAGCCATCATTTTCCACTTTTTTCTGTAACTTGTCCAATGTAATTGATTAAGAAATATAGCTAACCGCTTGCTTAGTGATATGGTATTTGAAAATGTTAGATTTGCTACAATGCCTGTTTCCTAATGATTTCTTTCTCCCCGTTATCTATACTAATATAATAAAGAGGAAAAGTTTGTTGATTTGTTTGCATCGAATAGACTCTGAAACTATGGGGCCGATTTTGATGAAATTTGGCACAGATGTAGAGTAGACGCCGAGGAAGGACAAAGGCTACTTTATATTGTGGTAAAATGTACGGCTCCTGCGAAATTTCTTTTAGCGCGCAGGAAGTCGCGGGCAATACCTAGTTTAAAATATTGGAAGAGGCGATTTGTCCTTTGGGCCTCCTAGCCAGGCTTTACATAATATAGGACAACTGCCTCCGTGGTCTAGTGGTTAGAACTTGGCTCTCGACTCAGAAGTCGTGGGTTCGATTCCCGTATTGGAACAACAAAAAATGTTGTTTCCAAGTTTGGTTAGGAGAATGCAGGCTGATCACCGGATTGTCTGACAAGAAAAATGATCCATGCGTCGGTTGGGCATGAAAAAGTCGGACCTGCGCCTGATCTCTCGCCAGTCGTGACGGTTATCCGTCCCACTGGGTTAAGTAAAGGAAGAGAGAGTGACTTGTGTACTGCGCACACACTTGGGCACTATAAAGTTACTCCTGCGTATCCATCCTGGTTTCAATGAAACCTGCCACCGTCACCGAAATCGGTGTGGGAAGTTATTATCATACGTATAATATTACAAGAGGTGATTTGTCTTTTAGGCCTCCTAGCTAGGCTTTGCATAATATAGGACAAATGCATATTTTCTGTTTTCTAATAATTTATCTAAAACGAAATTATTAAGACGAGAATCTTTGGCTCCTTGCATGTTTAACATTTTGGGGAACATATCATATAGACACGAAAGGTTTCTAAGCTTGCATTAGATTATAGATACTAAGTTTGACTTTTCTAAGTTTTTATCACTTTGCATCTCACGTATCTAATGAACTTTCATTGTAGATGCGTAATTATACAGAACAAAAAGAGAAATTAACACAGAGCGCATAATAATACCTAATCAATTATTTATGTTCATCAGTTAATTTAAACAAATAGTGAAAGTGTTATGCAACTTATTCATTGATTGACATTGGATTTTTTTAACTAATTAATAATTATGAATATGTGCATATAGGTTAAGTGGACTTAGAAATTATAATAGGATCCTGTTTCACAACCTACTGAAAAGTTTCAGATAGCTTATTCGGAGGTTTTGTTGCCTCTTCCTTTGTATGTCATGCCTTCCCTAGCTATTACTGTCCTATCCCTTGCCCTCCTGGGCGGTAATATCCTACATTTCCTATTTCCCACTCTAACTTACCGATCTTCCTTTCCACACCACCTATCCTTCCCTTTCCCTATTCCTACCCTCTCTACCAATCCGTGGAAACGCAATGGATAATCATAAAAATAATTTAATTATCCAAAATGGCGGCGATGTGGTTCACCACCCATCACGTCTCGTTTCTCGCGGAGGTGAAAAGCTGACCATGGAGAGCGGCTTCGCCACGTTGAATGTAAGAGGAGGAACGGATGGTAAGAATGAAAGTGAACGAAGCGAAACGAGTATGTAAGGATCGTAGCAAGTGGCAAAAAGTGGTCTCTGCCTACCCCTTTACGGGAAAAAGGCGTGATTATATGTATGTATGTATGTATGTATTCCTTTGTATCGAGCGACAGAAGCAAAACATGCAAATAAGCTATCTGTTAGATTATTATCAGTAGCTTGTGAAAAAAAAACTTAGGCCTTTCCATCCGATAATGGATAATGATAATGGATTTATACAGTATTCTCCGAGCGAAGTAACCACTCTTGAAATACTGTAGTGCCTGGGACAGTTGGTTTTTAAATGTATGGTTGCCCAAGCATATACGGCATTCTCACAACACAGTCAGCCTAGTCCAGAGGAATGACTGGTCAATACGTCTGGGGCCAACTATGTGCGGGTTTCCTCGCGATGTTTTCCTTCACCTTTAGAGCGTCCGTATATTGTACTTGAGATCTGAAAAAGTCTCATTGGAACACGCCACAACCAGGGATTCGAAACTACACTCTCTTGAGTGCGAACCAAACGGTCTACCCACTTGCCACGGCTCATAAAAAGTAGATTGTGAAATAAAACCTAAAACTAGTAAAATGTTGTTTACCGTGCCTATTGAGATATTAATCAATAATAATAGAATGATTTGTGGGTACTCATATAGTTCTCAGTGGCCACACCATCTATAACCAAAATGGCGACAATTTACAGCGTAACTGCTTGGTGTGGCCCAAGCGTAACCTATCTATTACAAGTTACAACAGAGAAAATTGCAGGTAGGCGCAAGTTCTTGTGTAATCGAACTGCAAAACGATGAGTGTTAAAAAAGCAATTGTCATCAATGTATAGTCTTCTAACCAGGTTTCCCATCTATGTGCAGGTTTTTGCGACCTCAATGTGAAATATAAACTCGATCTCATCTGTTATGTCTTTGTGTATATTTCACACACTCTTACTTTCCTTGCCAGTCACATAACATGAGATTGAAAAAAAGATCGTTATGGCTGCATTTGTTTTGAAATACTCGTAGAAGGTATCTCTGCCAATATAATAGAGATAAAACAAAATTGATGACGAAACCGTAATATAGCTGCAAAGCCTGCTAAGTATGCATTCAGTCGTATAGAAAACTGCATATCTAAAAAATCGGCCAAGTGCTGAGTTGGACTTTCGCACGAAGGGTACCGTAATAAAACGGCGAAATTAATCACGTTTGTTGTACGAGTATGTATGAGCCCCTTTAAATATTTATTTTATTGTTAGGATTTGTTGTTATAGCGGCAACAGAAATACATTATCCGTGAAAATTTCAACTGTCTAGCTATCGCGGTTAAGGTGGTATAGCTTGTGACAGACTGATAGACAGTGAAGTCTCAGTAGTTGGCCCCGTTATTACCCTTTTTGTATGGAATTCTAAGAAGGAAAAAGAAAACTGTGCAGTTATAGTTAGTTGTGATAGTACAAGACTAATCTTGTACTACACCTAAGTGTAAGTACCTAGAATATAGATATAGAATATTAAATATAGAATAATAAACCACAAATCACAATCAATCAGTTCCAGGAATGGAACTGATTTTTGTCAAATTTATACTATAGAAATTGATTTATAAAAATTTAATGATAAGAGTTTTAGTTTCTACCAACTCCTTTCAGCACTTTTCACTTTTTTTCCTTAAAGTTTCTGTGTGTAGACGTATTCTGAACTTGAAAAAAATCATCCTGTAGAATTGTCTTAAACTAGAACCAGCTTCGTTAAATGGAATTTAGCAATTTCTACTACTAGTAGTCATTTGATAAATTTGGAATAAGTAATGAACTAAAATGTTAGACGTTGCGCAACCATAATTTGCGGCTTACATAATTTTATCCTAAGCATTATTAACTTTCATTCCGCTTATAGAAATGTATTATTCGTGTAAAGCCGCAATGTTCACTTTCACAAGAAAACCCCGTGGTTAACAAATTCCTATTAACTTAAACTGCGAAGATGGAACGAGATAAACCATTGTGTGGTTTCCGCACCATAGCAATTACAATTATTACGGCACAATGCTGTGGGTGCCTGCCCAGATGAGAAACATGTCAAAAACAAAATAAAAAATTGTCATTGTCAAGCAGTGAGCGAGCTGATGATGATGAATTAAAAATCGATATTTTCGAAGGTACAGCGATTTGTAATAGGTACAGAAATTCGCAAGTGTCGTGAAAACACTCTTAGATACAAACGTACTCGCTTGACGTTACAATTTTGTATAGAACCTTATATTTTTTTAAAGGATAGGAATCCTTTATAAAACATAGTCGCTAGAACATAATATTTGCTAATAAATCCGAAGTTATGGTGTATAAGTTTATAATAACCATAATGAATGTTTTTATATTTCATATTATATAAGTAAACTAATTAAATGTAGGTTTTTTACACTAATTATGTATAATCCTCCAAATTTTAAGTCTAACTTTCAAATGCACCTAATTACAAAACTACATAATACGAATAATATTTTATATATAATTTTTACATTTATCAAGTAATAATACCTCAATATTTTTGAATCTATAGGTACTAATATAATAAAGAGGAAAAGCTTGTTTGTTTGTTTGCATTGAATATGCTCCGAAACTACTGGACCGATTTTGATTAAATTCGGTACAGATATACATTAGACCACGGGGAAGGATATAGGCTACTTTTTATCGCGGCAAAATGTACGGTTACCCGAAACCCCGATTTCCTTTTGCGCGCACGAAATCGCGTGCAACATCTGGTATCAAATATGATCATCAACTACCCTATTACCTACTAATATAAGAAACATCTTCTCGATGTATGTTCAGATGGGCGATATCTACGGTGATGACGCGACAGAACAACATCCCGTCTGCGCAGGGGTCGCGCCGCGAGGACACCGCCTTCATACCGCTGTGGGACATGTGCAACCACGAGGACGGCACGGTAAACTACATTTCGTTACTTTTGAGCTGGGATTGTATGTATGTACATTGTAGTGATGTAACGAATATTCGCATTCGCATTCGCGAATATTCGCACATTTTTGGATATTCGCATTCGCATTCGCAAAATTTTTGCGAATGTTTTGCGAATATGAATATCAGAAAACAAAAGCAAATGTGCGAGTTTCTTACGCCGGTTCTTCTTGCCGGGCTAGTTTCCGAACCGGTGGTAGGCATCATTTAGGACTATTCTTTAAGCGTTATAATTATCATAACCTACATGGAAATAAAAATTTTGAGTTTAAGTTTGAGTGAGCGGAGCGGAATGAATGACGCTTTATTTAGATCATAGATGAGTTCGTATGAACTCGGCAATACTCGGAAGATACGAACGTAACGAACCCATAACGAACCTTGTCCGAACGCGACTGCGCGACAAATTGGCGCCAAATATGAACAAAAACTGAATATTCGCATTCGCATTCGCGAATGTCGGTAGCAGATATTCGCATTCGCATTCGCGTTCGCGAATGCTAAAAAAGAGACATTCGTTACATCACTAGTACATTGTACAGGGAAACTTCAGAGCATTGAAAATAGAACTGCGTTAATACAATAGAGCTGAAAATCGAACACACGTGTTGAACCAAATGTCAATGTCATATTATGACAGTTCGACATTCAACACTTCGATTTTCATTTTTAATGTATTAGCGCAGAGTTCTATTTTCAGTGCTCTGAATTTTTTCGAGCCGGATTCCGGATCATAATATAGTCCCAGCCTTAGGCCTCGTGCGCACTGTCCGGTAAGCCGCACTGCGGCTGCCCGTCCGGCTGGCCGCAGGATGCGGTTGCAATCGCGGCTAACCGGGCTGCGGCTAGCCGTAAGCGCAACCGGAGAGTGCGGATAGGATAACGTTGCGGTTCCATCGAAACATTTCCAAGATGGACGCTGAAGAAGTTGCAGCTATTTATTTTATTTACACGCGATACATAAAGAAAAAGAAACAAAGAAAACGGTTCTGGGTGCATCCAGTTGATATACATGCGCCTTCAGTGGCGAGCGAGTAATAGTGTTCTGTGGGCGAGCGACCGCAAACAATGGACCTAGTATAACAACAGGACAGACTACTGTGAGCAAAAAAACGAGCCGAGCGAGAGGTTGGAAGAGAGGCCGTGTGTCCCTTTCTAGTAGGGTGACAATAATATTTTCTGCTGTGGCAAACTGCAAAGCTGTGTGAGACAAATTGTGAAACACTGAATGACATACAGCTGAGGCTTTAAAAGTCGACTAGATTGAATAGTGTAAAATCAAGAAGGTTTGAAGTGACGGCTGCATTAATATGTAACAGATTTTTATGTAATTCTCTGCCTTACTTAAACACGATTGAGCCATTTTTGTCGCATTTCTTCATTGTTGGAAAATCTATAAAAACTGTATTATATTATCATTAAAGGCATTACTCGACTTCACACGTTTTTTCTCAGTAACTAGGTACTTACAGCTTACTACGATTCTAGGCGAGTCGCTATCGCTACTGACTAGTTTATAACAAAACGTAGTACAATTATAACTCTTAATAACGTCAGATGCTATAATGTTAACACTTTTATACTAGAATAACTAGATTAACATTAACAATTAACTTACTAATGTTACTAATAAACGAAATATTGCAACCAGCAGAACTTTCACTTCGACAAGAATATATACAACATTTTTTTCACCATTTTGACTGTTAAATCATCAAACAAATAATAAAAACATAGTTACGGAGATACATGAAGTAAGAAATAAAAACTATTTTCAAATTTAATATTATCCGGTGTTCAGCATAAAATATGTGTAATGGCGTATCTATTGTCTTGCGAATGATACCATCTAATAAAAAAAGAAGGAAAAGGGTTTAATGTAAACTGCAATTTTATTTAGTATTATATGACTATTTCTAACTTTTTTAATTAGAATATGATATAGTTATAAACATTTGTTAAAATAATAATATAGTACACTCGTTTTATCTAAGATTTTTCAAGTTACTTTTTGTAAATACCAACATTTTTCTGGTTGGCAACATGCAAGAACGAGACACACAGCCTCTCTCCTGGCTATCTCGCTCGGCTCGGATTTGCCTCTATGATACGTGCATTGTGAAATACACTCTATTACTAAGGTAATACTACACTATTACTCGCGGAGAAGAAGGTCGACTTCATACAAAAAAATTGGGACCAAATTAGCGCCTCTAGTGAGCTGCCCCCTCAAACTTTTAACCGCCTTCCAACAAAGGAGGACTATATATTTGATTATATGAATATGGCGGGAAATTGAAGATACGTAATTAAAGTTTAAGTAATCTTTAAGTTTCTCTTTAGAGTTAAATTTTACATTCCAACAAAACCGAGCAACCACCTCCACGACCAGATCATAACTACTACGTAGTGAATCGTTCGTGAGCCCTAAATACATACGTGTAATGTTTTCGATAGCGCGATCTAGAAGCGGCATAGTATCTGTTGTGCGCCATCTGTTGTGATTTTTAAGTAACGTTTATGTAATATTAACCATGTAAGACAGAGAGCGATATATTGAAATATAACCATTCTTGTCGCACCGAACTGCCCCCTTTTTGGTCCAAGGTCATTCATACAAAGTCGACCACCCCTGCCCGACTGACGGCTAGCCGGACGGTCGCTATACGCACTACGCGGATGCACGCAGGTTTGCTAGTTTGCGGCATGGATATAGTACCTATGGATAGAAGGCTCCGAATTTTGTAATTGCTAAGTAATCTTTAAGTTTCTCTTTAGAGTTAAATTTTACATTCCAACAAAACCGAGCAACCACCTCCACGACCAGATCATAACTACTACGTAGTGAATCGTTCGTGAGCCCTTAAATACATACGTCTAGTGTTTTCGATAGCGCGATCTAGAAGCGGCATAGTGTCTGTTGTGCGCCATCTGTTGTGGTTTTTAAGTAACTTTTATGTAATATTAACCATGTAAGACAGAGAGCGATATATTGAAATATAACCATTCTTGTCGCACCGAACTGCCCCCTTTTTGGTCCAAGGTCATTCATACAAAGTCGACCACCCCTGGTCGGGCCGCAGCGCTCCGAGTGACCGGAGCGGTTGGGCGGCAGCCGCATTGCAGTGCGAATAGAAACCATTTTTTCGTACATATTTTTGATCACGGCTAGCCGGACGGCCAACCGCAACGCGTCTAACCGGACAGTGCGTAGGAGCGCTTAGGGGCTGTTTCAAAATCTACCGATAAGCGTCCGATAGCTTATTAGCATGTTTTGTCTCTGTCGCTCGATATAAATTAAGCAGCGACAAAACTATACTATATATTGAAATTGAAATTGAATTGAATTGATATAATTTGTAATCTTCGCCCTCGCACCTCAGATCAAAAAAAAACCAAGATAGCGCATGGCGTTTGTTTGAACTGAAGCCTAAAAAACTACGCTACTTCAAGTAAACAAATGCGCTCACGCACACAAGCAAAAAAGTACGCTACTTTTCGACAGTATCGAACGAGTCGTCGCGACGACTAACTTAAACTGACAAAAAGTAAAGTACTTTTTTGCATGAGTGTGCGTAAGCGCGTGTGTAAACTTGAAGTAGCGTAGTTTTTAGGCTTCACTTCAAACAAACGCCATGCGCTATCTTGGTTTTTTATTTGATCTGAGCCTCGCACCTACGAGATTTGACAACTCTACACGATTTTCAGCTCTATTTCATTAACGCAGAGTTCTATTAAGAGTGCAGCTTTTTCGCGATTATTAATTTATTATTATTAGACGGTACGATCTATACAACCGCTAAAAAGACTCGGACTGACCGAGCACTCGATCGGAGATCTCCCTTTAGGCTATTCTACCGTACCCAAATACTTAAGACCCAAGGAGATGGTTGAAAGACTTACTTAAGAAGTCGTGTTAAATTTTCAGATAACAACTGACTTCAATACGGAGGCGGACCGCAGCGAGTGTTACGCGCTGCGGGACTTCCGGCCCCAGGAGCAGCTGTTCATCTTCTACGGCCCGAGGCCCAACTGCGACATGTTCCTGCACAATGGGTGAGCTTATTTCTACAGCCTCCGTGGTCTAGTGGTTAGAGCAGTGGCTCTAGACTCGGAGGTCGTGGGTTCGATTCCCGCATTGGAACAACAAAAAATGTTGTTTCCAAATTTGGTTAGGACAATGCAGGCTGATCACCTGATTGTCTGACAAGAAAGATGATCCATGCGTCGGATAGGCATGTAAAAAGTCGGACCTGCGCCTCATCTCTCATCAGTCGTGTCGGTTATCCGTCCCACTGGATTACGAGAGTAAAGGAAGAGAGTGCTCTTGTGTACTGCGCACACACTTGGGCACTATAAAATTACTCCTGCGTAACTGCTCTGGTTTCAATAAAACCGGCCACCGTCACCGAGATCGGTTATTATTATTATTTATGTGGCAAAATGTATAGTACCCGCGATATTTCGTGGGATAAGTGGATTTTCGTGCCACGCGCGAATTCGCGGGAAACGCTCAACAACTAGCATATTATTTTTGGAGTTTACTCCGTAAGAAACTATTTGAGCTATAAGGTCCGGTACGGAAATTTTATGAGGAGTTAAAATCAAGTGTAACACGGAAAGTAGAAAGAGACAAAAATATTATATATCTGTAGGATTGAACGCGCAAAAGAATAAGATAGAATATATTACACAGCTTATCATATTACGACCCATTTCTATTTTTAAATTTAAATATGTTCGAATTTGTTCATTCACAGTCCTGAAACCAGCTCGTTATTACACTGTTTAAGCATTTTGCCAAACTCTACACCTGCAATATGTGGGTCAGCTACTCTCAGCAGGCCATCAACGCTCTCCGCATACAGTATAATAATGCATTCAGGGTGTTGGCGGGGCTTCCTCGCTACTGTAGTGCGTCTGCGATGTTTGCGCATGCACACACAGACGGTTTTCAACCGTGCTGTGGCGTCGCATCGCGTCGCTGATGTTACGCACGCGTGGAAGCCCCAACACCATCCTGAATCTGCTTAGCGCCAAGCTGGACAGCCCCCTTCTGCGTCAAAGCACACGTGCCAGTGCCCGGAGCCCCAGAGGGGAAATATTTAAATTAAATAATTACCTATAATACATAGTTACTATATTATAGGCTTTGCCTGAAATAAATATATTTTATTTTATTTATTACCGTCAGCTTTATTACTATTACTATTTTTATTATTATTTTGTAACATTCTTTATGTAATACGCTTTTATTGAAGTAATATTATAAATAATCAGAATAATTACAGATATAATATGTTTGTTTCTCTTATAATTTTAGAAGATGCGTTCATTTACCCTCTTTTTCTATTCGATATATATGTCACCGTAAAATTGTAAAAACCGTTAGATTGTAATAAATTGTAATTTGTTGATAGACTTCCGACGCGAATATGCTGCCTATAATTTCACACATTATTTTTCGTTAGATTATAGATATATAGTTTTTAATCTTTCGTCATATTTTTACAATCTTGTTAGTTATTTTACAATCTAACGGTTTTTTTAAATTTTACGGTGACGTATTTATATATTCTATTCGATATCATAAATAACGTTCATAAGGAGGAAACTCCAGTCGTGCGTCGGAGCTGACACACACACACACACTTTTTTTTACTGTGTGAGAGTCATATTTCAGCGCGAATGGACTGTGAAATACCACGGTCTTACAGAAACTACGCGTTAACACATAATACTCGCGGAGAAGAATGTCGACTTCATACAAAAAATGTGGACCAATTAGCGCCTCTAGTGAGCTGCCCCCTCAAACTTTTAACCGCCTTCCAACAAAGGAGGACTATATATTTGATAATTGATTATATGAATATGGCGGGAAATTTAAGATACGTTATTAAAGTTTACGTTAACGTTAATTTCTCTTTAAAGTTATAGGTATTTTTAACCCCCGACGCAAAAAGAGGGGTGTTATAAGTTTGACGTGTCTGTCGGTCTGTCTGTCTGTCTGTCTGTCTGTCTGTGGCATCATAGCTCCCGAACCGATGAAGCGATTTCAATTTTTTTTTTGTTTTTGTATTAAAGGTGACTTATCTGCGAGTGTTCTTAGACATGTTTGATGAAAATCGGTTGAGCTGTTTAAAAGTTGTGGGGGGTGAAAGTGGGGAAGAATAACTGAATGTCTGCAAATATACTCGAGTGGGGTCTCAAATGAAAGCGCACTGTAAGAGAATATTGATGACTTAATCGAGAGTGTTCTTAGCTTCGTTTGATGAGAAAATTTGTGGTGGGAAGATCAACCGTTTGAAGATGATCAGCTCTTTTCTAGTTGATGAGGGGATCTGACTAACTTTCTTATGTTCTATCGATTCGAAATTCGGTACCGTGTTACTTCAATGATATTGAAAGGATATGGTAAGGTAACCATTATTTACACCGACTTTAAAAAGGACAAAATAAAAGTAAAATTAAAAATTTTAAAAACCCCCCGACACAAAAAATATCATTACTATTAAATATTAAATAATCATTACTACTATCTGTATAATCTATGAATACTACGTTAAAAATTGTTCGTGAGAATCATATACATACGTCTAGTGTTTTCGATAGCGCGATCTAGAAGCGCCATAGTGGCATCTGTTGTGGTGTTTAAGTAACTTTTATGTTACATTAACCATGTAAGACAGAGAGCGATATATTGAAAATTGAAAAATCGCCTTCTCGTCGCAGCGTATTGCCCCCTTTTTGGTCCAAGGTCATTCATACAAAGTCGACTACCCCTGTTCTGGTGTTGCTGATGTCCAGCAGCAGTAATCGCTTACCATCGAGCGATCGGTCTGCTCATTTGTTTCGTTTAAAGTATTTATGTGGTGCAGTTTATAACCGGTGCCTTAAGTTTTTAGTTGTAAATAGAACGATCAATGAAATATATATTACACGTTTTACCTGTTCGCAATATGTCATAACCGATGATATAACCCAATTGTAACGTAACGAGGGCCCAAGTCGGTTTACAGTAACAGTGACTTATTGCTAGTTCTTGCCAGCAGTTATCTAATTGAATTATAGCAGAACCCCAATTCTCGTGTTTAACTTAGATTTTTAATTTACTTTCATTGAATCCATACTATTATAAATGGGAAAGTGTGCATGTTGGTCCGTCTTTCACGCCAAAACTAATGAATCGATTTAAATTAAATTTGGTGCACAGATAGTCTAGAGCCTGATAAAGAACATAGGTTACATTTTATCGCGGGGAAATGTACGGTTCCCGTGAGATACTTTATTTACAGTTTCACGTAAAAACTACTAAACCGATTATCATGAAATTTGGCACAGATATAAAGTAGACCATAGGAAAGGACATAGGCTACTTTTTATCGCGGGACATATACGATTCCCGTGGGTTACTGTACTTACGCGGGCGGAGCCGCAGGCATCAGTTAGTTATAAATAAATCAGATTTTGGACCAATCAAAACGTTTTTTGGTTTGACGTTTATGAGAATACCATTTAGCTGTTTTAACATGTCGAATCTAAATACATGGCAAAATTGTATTATTGTGAGATTTAATTAGCAGAATCGTCCTACAGTTCTTAAAATCCTATTACTTGTTTAAACATAACAATATTGTTGTAGTAGATACGTAATGTTACGTAAACTTTGAATAAACTAATTTAATAATCACAAACGTAAGTAAAATACTTAGGAAACAAAATATATCTAAAAGATATATTTCTAAAAGTGGAAATGTTTTAGCATTCCTTCAAGCCTTTTTTATTTAATTTTGTTTTAAGTCGTCGTGTCTAGCTTAGAAATATTCCAATTTGAACAACATTTACGTTCTATACCTACCTTAAAAAATCTTCAGTTATTTATTACTAGGTGTTGCCCGCGTCTTCGTGCGCGCAAAAGTTAATTTCGCAAAAACCGTACATTTTTCCGCGATAAAAAGTATCCTGTACTTTTTATCGCGGAATAATGTACGGTTCCCCTTCCCCGTGGTCTACTCTACATCTGTGAGATATTTCATCAAAATCGGTATAGTAGTTTCGGAGCCTTTTCAATACAAACAAACAAACAAACTTTTCCTCTTTATTATGTTATTAATATAGACTAAGAACTATTACTAATTCTTATTTTCAGATTCGTGTATCCGAACAACAAGAACGACAGTCTTTCGTTAGCGTTGGGCATCAGTTCGAAAGACCCGCTGAGATTTGAAAGACTGGGTCTTTTAAAAAAACTCGGGCAGGTTCAAGACAAGAAGACTTCGGATGGTAAAGACGACAAGACCGCGGACAACCAAGTGCTGACCTACAACCTGTACAGACTGCCGAACCCGATTAGTGCGGAGCTGCTGGCGTTTACGAGGATATTTACTATGAAGGAGGGTAAGAAATCTTCCGAGATGTTTTTACTTGCCACTAATATATAATATGTCATCGTCATCACGACGACCTCTGTGGCTCAGTTGGTTGAGCGTGTTGGTGCTCAAGCCGGGGGTCGCGGGTTCAAATCCCGCCGAAGGAACAAAAAGTTTTTCCGTGTTCCTGGGTCATGGATGTGTATTTAATATGTGTATATAAAAATCTTAAATATGTGTATAGTATAAAAGTATTAAATATATTTCCGTTGTCTGGTACCCGTAACACAAGTTCTTCGAGAACTTACCACGGGATCAGATTGACGTGGTGTGAAGCGTCCATAGATATTATTATTATTATCGTAAGATTGTAAAAACCGTTAGATTGTAATATTGCTAGAGATATTAAAATATGTCGACAGATTGTCATATAAAAATTTATAGTAATATTACAATCTAACGGTTTTTACAATTTTACGGTGACATATAGGTACGTATCATCTTCGAATTGGTTACACAGACCCCGATTCTATAACATTGCCTCCGTGGACTAGTGGTTCGAGCATTAGCTCTCGACTCGGAGACGAGTTCGATTCCCGCATTGGAACAACAAAAAAAAAATGTTGTTTCCAAGTTTGGTTAGGACAATGCAGACTGATCACCCGATTGTCTAACAAGAAAGATGATTCATGCGTCGGATAGGCATGTAAAAAGTCGGACCTGCGCCTGATCTCTCGCCAGTTGTGTCGGTCATCCGTCCCACTGGGTTACGAGAGTAAAGAAAGAGAGAGTGCTCTTGTGTACTGTGCACACATTTGGGCACTACATTTTTCCTTTGCACATTTGTATAAAAAACTACTACTACGTAAATAGGCTAGGCGATTGTTTGTTGTTGTTGTTTTTTTAATGCATAAATGAACTCTTAAAATATATGAGTAACATTTCAGAAGAAACAGTACATTAATAGTCAATATTTTCTAAGGTACAGCGATTTGTTTACAAGATTTCGCACGTCTCGTGAAAATGCTCCATACTAAAGTCGTACTTTATTGTGACGTCACGCCTAAAAGTGTATGAAGTATACGGCCGCAGGAACATATTTGTAAATATCTCCGATATTTGTGCCTTTAATTTCATACTTACCATTATGAATGTTTTTGTATATGATGTAAGTAAACTAATTATGTAGGTTTTGTTTACCTTTTTGGTATTTTTAGATGTATCTAATAATTACTAAACTACACATAAAATATTATATTTTTTTTACATTTAACATACAGGTATAGTATGATTATTTCATTTATTTCACATTTTTACCATGACAACCTCTGTGGATCAGTGGTTAGCGCATTGGCACTTTAGCCGGCCGTCGCGGGTTCGAATCCCGCCAGGGAACAAAAAAGTTTTCTATGTTCCTAGGTCATGGATAATATAATAAAAATCTTAAATATAAGTATAGTATAAAAATTATTAAATATATTTCCGTTGTCTGGTACCAGTGAGCTCCGTGGCCTAGTGGGTAGACTGTTTGGTTCGCACTCGAGAGAGTGTAGGTTTGGATCCCAGGTGTGGCGTGTACCAATGAGACTTTCTCAGATCTCAAGTACATTATACGGACGCTTTAACGGCGAAGGAAAACATCGTGAGGAAACCCGCACATAGTAGGCCTCAGACCTATTGACCAGTCATTCCTCTGGACTAGGCTGACTGTGTTGTGAGAATGCCGTATTTGCTTGGGCAACCATACGACATTTAAAAACCGACTGTCCCAGGCACTACAGTATTTCAAGAGTGGTTACTTCGCTCGGAGAATACTGTATAAATCATCCATTAATGGATGAAAAGGTCTTAGTACCCGTAACACAAGTTCTTCGGATACTTACCACAGGGTCAGACTGACGAGGTGTGAAGCGTAAACTATATTTCCAGAGGAGCTGAAGAAGATTCAATCCAACGACGGTCTAGTATGGGAGCTGGTGTCCCCTGACGAAGGCAACAAGGCGGTAGACGCGGAGGCCGACCGGCGCGCGTACGGCTACCTGCTCACGCGCTGCGCGCTCATACGACGCTCGTACAAGATGGACGATATTGTCGATGAGGGGTTATCGGAACATAGGTGAGTTACCGGCCTTAGGTTTAACTTAATAATTATACCAGAGGTAATAAAAAATCGCCCATAATAATTCATATAATTTTAAGTTTGAAATTTATGAGGGTTGTTTTTGCTCTGAGGTAGAAAAAAATATAATTTGTAAATACTGTGAGTTAAGTTTTGGCAACGATAGATTGGCAAACGTCAATGTGTAATAAAATTGTATCTGTCAAACGCACGGTATTGTGTGTTAAAAATCTGAGGTAGTACAATAGAGTTGAAATAGAATTTTTAGTGCTCCAAATTTTCGCCGGCCTTAGCTACTAGTCGGCCGTTTTGTACATTACTTTGAATTGTATTCTACAAAAGGACTCGTGAATGATCATTATAATGTCTTATAATATTATGTTACATAATATTAACGTTAAAGGTCCTTATAAGTTCTAAAGCCTCGGCAAATTTTTCAAGTGATAGTTTTCCTAGGACCGAAAAGTCAACGGCATTATGCAGTATAATATAATAAACATACATACATACATATAATCACGCCTTTTTCCCGTAGGGGTAGGCAGAGACCACTTCTTTCCACTTGCTAAGATCCTTACATACTTGTTTCGCTTCGTTCACTTTCATTCTTACCATCCATTCCTCCTCTTACATTCAACGTAGCGAAGCGGCTCTCCATGGTCCGCTTTTCGCCACCGCGAGAAACGAGACGTGATGGGTAGCAAACCACATCGCCGCCATTTTGGATAATTAAATTATTTTTATGATTATCCATTGCGCATATAATAAAAAACTTAAATATAATACGTATAATATAAAAATATTAAATATAGGTACTTACTTCCCATTTCTTTTTTTTTTTTTTCAGGAAAAACGTGAAACTGCTAAAACAATGTGAAGTACAAATACTGGACGGTGCCATAGACTACCTCACGCAGGTCATAGACAAACTACCCGTCAACAAATAGAGGATACAATCCAAAGATTTATTTATTATAGATTTATTTATTTATTCATGTACAAATATTGTACAAAATGCTTAAAATCACAAAGTTGGCTATTTGCCATTGTTTTGTTTTAATATTTGATATTTTAATACAATTTGGACTTAAAATTGTTAAAATACATATTGAAATCAAATCAAAATTGCTTCTATTATTATGTATTTAAAATTATATTTAATTTACTCTATAAGTTTACTTACAGTATTGCTTTGCTTTTTATATTGATTTTGAAAATCTAACTAAGTGTTGTTTTTGATTGTGAATGTGTGAATATATTTTATACGTTTCTCAAATCTTTATTATTTATTGACATTGGTAATGAAGTAAATTAAAAATAAATCTATTTACAAAACTATTCTGAAATTTTAAGTGTTCATTAATTTCGTTCAAATTATACAATAAATTAAGTATTTAAGTATGAAACGATTATGGAAGTATTTAAGATACAAACACGTTTGTATAAATGTTTAATATTTATTTTGTATTGTACAAAAATATTAAATTATTATTTACAATCTATACTAGCTTATCTAGCTTATATCTGGCTACAATAAATCTACTCAATAAATAAAATTCGATTGCTCATAGCAAATACTTTCATACTCTTAAATAATGTAAAAGATAAATGAAAAACAAAAGTACTTATTTAATTATAAGCTCAGTGACTTAAAGTGGCTATGACATACAAATGACAGAACAAATCTTCATACAATAAAAAGTTACGCCATCTTTGTTTTCACCATACTTCAAATGTCAAAATGGCCCCAGAAATCTCATAAGTATTTTCTCCCATTTAATACATAATTATAAAGTAATATATTAATTAAAATATTTACACCACGGATACGCTATTCCATATTGCTGTCTTTCTTTGATTTGTTGGAAAACGGGACTCGATAGACAAGGACATGGATTGTGTATCCGTGGTGTAAATGTTTTTTATTAATAAGCCCGATAATTGGGTAATAAGTTAAAGACACAAAAAACAATCGAGTGCAAGTTACAAGACTACGAAAGTATTAGCTACGTGTTGTCCTACAATATCACATGGCTTAATAATACAGGTCAAAGTGGAGGAGGTATATTTTACACAAAAATACAAATCCTCACAATTTGTGCCCTTGTTTCTTACATTAATCTTATTTTTTTTTAGTTTTGCAAAAGTTTTCCTTAGAAATTAACAGTTCGTTTTAAAATAGTAAGATTCATTAAATACTGATAGGAATCTTACGAAAGACTCGTATTCTTGACGACAAATGTTTAGTTATAAAATTGTACTAAATAAGCACATAATGCAACTACTTCTTTCTGTTACTGGTAGAAAGTAGAAACCAGGAGGATAGTGTCAATATGAAATTATAATGGAAAATTGAGCATCAAATTGACGGTCGGTTTATTAATTTATAGGTTTTAAAATGATAATCGTTATTATATTTCTAGATTACCAACCTAGTTTCTACTATGTAATAGTTTAAGAAGATATTAAATTTAACTGCTTGCATATAAATGCGCATGCCTGTAAAGCAAGCTTAGTCTAGCGACTATGATAGACTGTTATTTCATACAGTTATTTTCAATGAACATTGAAATAAGTGTCCACATAGTTTCTAATGCTTTTGAACACACCGACAAGGCGGCGATGCTGACGTCACCCGTGTATGTCTAAGAGCGATTACGCACTAAATCCGATCCGAACCCGTGAAAATATGGTCCGGAGTAGCCGTAGAACAATTTCTATGGTAGTTTACGCACTAGATCCGATTTGCGTCATTCTAGAATCTCCATGACGGAAAGAAATCGGAAGAGACGGAGGAGTTTTTTACGGACCGAAGTAACCATAGTATTATTTCTATGAACGACTTGTATTTGTATGATCAACGACGTGAACACTCTGCTGTGGCTCCGCGTAAACGTATTCCAAAAGATGGCTCCTGAATTGCTTGGATTTGTATCAGAGATAGGAGTAGTGTGTAAGCAATATCCGAATTCGATCCGTGTTTTCTAGATCCATATTTTCACGGGTTCGAATCGGATTCGGATCGGACGTAGTGCGTAACCGCTCTTAAGGTAGCCTTTCGAACTAAGCGTCCAGTGGCGCCGCGACTGTGACGTCACTGACGCTGCGCTCGAATGACGTTTCCTAGAATTTCATACATTTGCATAGAGAACACCTATCTGTTGCTCTGCCGCGGCGTCACAGTCGCGGCGCCACTGACGCTCAGTTCGGAAGGCTACCTTATAGGTAGTATTTCGAAGAGAGCGTCAGTAACGCCGCGGCAGTGCGACAGATCAATGTATATGGTAATGATATACTGAATTGTATGGGACGGCGATAATGCAGCGTCGTGGCCCGTCACAGCCGCAGTGCTCGAAAGCCATCCCATACAATTAAGTACTATTTGTACTGTACATAGATTTGTCGCTCTGTCGCGGCCTCACTGTCGCTATAGACGCTAGCTTCGAAAGTGTACCTTATGGCCGATTTTAGAGTCACGCTGACCGCTCGGCGACCATCAGTGCCGACAGGCCGGTATGCTTACATAAATAATAACTATAAATAGCATAGATACCCGGCTATTAGCAGGAGAAGACAAACCGTTCCTTATTCTCCATAAAACACATGATGATCATATGGAAGAAATAGATATCTAATATTCACATGCCAAATGTTTCTAGGTGTTCTTTCTTTTTATATATGTCACCGTAAAATTGTAAAAACCGTTAGATTGTAATAAAACTAGTGAAATTGTAAAATGTTGATAGACTTCCCACGCGAATATGCTGCCTATAATTTAACACATTATTTTGCATTAAATTATAAATATATAGTTATGAATCCTTTGATATATTTTTGCAATCTCGTTAGTTATTTTACAATCTAACGGTTTTTACAATTTTACGGTGACATATATATTTCTCTTCCAAGCCGCAATGTATGAAATTCTAGGAAGCGTTGTGAGTGCGGATATTGAATACATTTCGGTGTTTTGCGCTGTCTCACTGACACTGACACCTATCTGATGCGGCCCTTGTGCGGCACGTAGGCGTGCGGCGGGGGGGGTGCGTGCCTCCAGCGCCGCGCCGCCGCCAGCAGGGCGCCGAGCAGCGCCGCCACCAGCACGCCGCCCGACGCCAGCATTGCGGATAACGCGGATGTCTTCATACACGTCTGCCCTTCCAGTGCTCCTGAAAATTAAAAAAAGCTAAGTTACTAAGCTTTTAAAATAGGTTTTTTATCTACCACATCACGTCAATCCGGTCCTGTACTAAGTATCCGAAACTTGTATCACAGGTACCATACTTACAATGGAAATATATTTAATACACATCTAAGACGAGAGAGAATAATTTGTTCCTTCCGCGGGATTCGAACCCGCAACCTCCAGCTTAAGCGTCGACGCACTAATCATGTCGGTGTCATCAATATGTCTCAAGTTTCAACGACATCGGGTCCTTAGTCCTTACACGATATATACAGTCTTTAAAAGTCTAGCGATCGTGGAACGTAACGCCGTACGATCCGTTGAATACGCTCCCAGTGCTTTTCAAGCGGGTTATGAGTTTCATAACTCATAAGTTATGCGCTACTTTTCACTCATAAGTTACGACTTATGACACATCTGCCGAAAGTTACGCTACATTCGGGGCTATAGTACCATAACTTTAACCGTTGAACGTTCGGCACATAACGATCCGCTAATGTGTTACTAAAACTACACTCAGTTTCCTCAGTACCACTAGCTAACAGACTTGAGTGTTCTCACCTGCACGTGACATCTCCTCCTCCTCTCCCTCCTGCAGCACGCGCAGCGACTGGAATAGAGAGATGTTCTCGGACAGGCGCGGCGTGACGTCGGTGGCGACGTCACGCGCCGATCGCCGCCGCACGCTCTTCATGTTGCGCCAGTGGCACGGCTGCGACTGTTGACAGGTGGATGTTAAAATGGCGGATATTTTTAAGATGGCTGTTTAAAAGTACTTTAAAAGTATTTAAAAGTATTTTTACTGTTTAAAAGTATTTAATTAGCTTTTATAAATAATTATTTGTATAATTACTAATGGTACCTAGTTGTAGTTTATAGTAAAAGTAAATAAACTAAGATGTGATCATTATGAATAATGGTAAAATCTAAAGTTTATTTTTTGAAAAGAATCGTCTACTGGCAAACAACAGACAATTAATATATTTCTTAAAACTAGGAGAAAATGTTACAAGTGTGCGATAGCCCTAAAACCTCCAATGACTCGCTAATTGTCAAGTTTTAAACAGTATTTTTCTAAAGCCATTGTTGCTCGTGAGAAGATCTGATAATATCTTACGAGTTTACCATTCATTGGATAATTATCACTTGTACAAACATCGAGGACCGGGATTTGTAAAAAACTATTGACCCAGTCGCGAAATGAACAAAAGGAGCAATGACTACCTACTGTCTACTAGTAAGGAGATAGTAAGATTAGGGTAGACTTTAGAGGTCTTACCGCCGAATACTGAAACTACGAAGTATAGATACGAGGAGTTCGAACGTAATGTTAAAATAATGGTCTCAATTTAGGGGACAGATTTTTTGCCGGTAGAGCGCGCCATTTTTCAAAAAGTACCAAGCGGGATTCAGGACTGTGCGCTGATTGGTCCGCCACAATAGCATCGGTACGTGACAAAATTCTAGCGCCGGTTACAAGTGTAAAAAAAATTAAAATCCTGTTTCCCGTCTTTGTTTTTCCCAACAGTGGCCGGATTTACCAAGCATTGCCAGGGCGGGCGAATACAACCCCCCCCCCCCCCCCCCATACAATGAATGATCATTGCAAATATTAAATTAAAATGACAAAAGTAGATATTTTTTAATAGTTCATAGTAATCCTTGGGGGAGGCCTTTGCCCAGCAGTGGGACAGCATATTGGCTATTTAAAAAAAAGTATTCTGTTTTTGTAATTGGAAGTTGTTTGAGTAATAAATTTTTACGAGTATGTAGCCAGGGATAGATCTTTTTTTGTAGAAATTTCACTATTGACTATTTACTGACATGATTAAAAATCCGGATTTATCCAGTCAGATGTTATCATCTGACTGGATAAATCCCTACGCTCAAGTCACATACTGTCCTTGTCATTTCGACTAGTAGAGACAGCGACGGCCTGTGAATAGGAGGTCTCTTACTTTTGATTTTCGTTTCAGTGTTCGGCCGTTAGGTACTTACCTACCTACCAATATATCGGTGAAGTAATAAATAAAATATAGGTAGGTACAGTTTTTTTTTTTTTTTTTAAATTGTTAAAATAATGTAATATTTTGTCTTGTCTATGGCTACTTATTCAAGTTGACTAGCCTTGACAAAGAACCTACATTTAATGTTGTGATCACTATGACTAGGAACACACACCCGCCGACCACGAGCCGCGGAAGAGCGAGCTCGGCTCGTCACTGCTGTGGTACTCACGGGACAGCGGCCGTGGCACATGCGCACGTCGCACTCGATGTAGAGCGCGGGCGAGCCGGTGAAGCGGAACGTCTTCATGTACGCGTACACCTGCGTCTCGAACACGCCCGCCTCCGACCACGAGCCGCGGAACCGCGAGATTAGCTTGTCGTCCACGGGACACCTGCAAAGATAAAAATCAAAAGATATTAAATTATAATATTGTCTTTTAATAATTAAACAGACTATTTGAAAATAAAGACTACAACTTTTGAAAGTTGACCGTGTAGGTACCTACAGAAGATCCCAATTATTGTGATACTAGCCAAAGTTAACCTAATTTTGTCTGGTTATGTTTAAATTAAAATATATCGACCAAAAATTGACTTTTTTATTTTAGAAGTTTACATACCCAAATTCGTCGATAAGTTTTATCCTCTTGGCGGCTCCGTTGTGGGCGAAACAGTCGTTCACCACGATGTCGAATCCATCTGAAATTATTAATTGTAGGTAAATTTTATAAACTTCTAAAAGCAGATATCCCTATAAGGTTAATCATACTAATCTACCTATTTTTTCTAGATACATATTGTTAAATATGTATTTAGAAAAAATAGGTAGGATTAGATACGTTACAATTTTCATAAGTACCCAATGTATTTTACAGATTTACTGGTTGATAAATCCTTCAATGGAGCTAACCATTACTAAATAAGACTTATTTAGTTAATTACTTAGTAATTAGTTTGCCCTAAAATACCGTTTACTTGTTCAGACGTCTTATATAAGTTCTAAAACGTTTGGAATATAAAATGCGCAGTCAATTGCCCATACCGCGTTAACGCTCTAGAGAACTTGAACGTTTAAATGTCTCTACCATCTTTACGTAAACCTTCTGACCCAGTTCGTGTGTCAATGACATTCATGTAGAATTCGATCATCGGTAGATCACTGAACTTGCAATTGCAATCGAACACGCAATGAACGGTTACACCCTTCGCTGAAATTTACGATTGAAATCGATGTATCCGTTATAAGAGCCCGTTCAGATATGGCCGAGAAATCGTATGAAACAGCATATTAATGGCGAGAAGGCTCGCGAATCGTCTCACGAGTAAGAAACCTAAAGCGAGAAAAATACAAGAGACTAACTACATTTATGCTTCACATAGATTCAAAGCGAGAGACTAAATGGGCGTTTAGAGGTATGCGCAAACGTTTAAGAAAGTCCATAAGAATCAATCAGATGATCAAATCTGATCGACTATTATTCATAGCTATTGTAACGTATTCGATAAGTTTTATTGCCTATAACTTACATGCTACAGTTATGGGTTACAGCTATTATCACAATAAAGTACTATGTGGTATTATGCGGTAGGCATGCAATATTTTGTTCTTCAACCTTTAACAGATTCCAATGGATCCGTTGGCAGTCTCAATGTTATCTGGCAGTAGTGAGGGGATACCTTACGAATTACTAGGTACAGCATATAATTCACCATCTCGGGCTTATATGAGGTTCGTTAAAATCAACTACGGATATTTTGGGCAAATGATCTACGGCTTAAGTATAGACGTTTAGACAAAAAATAATTGTTGTACTCGAAAAAAATAATCCTAATAGGAGTTTGTGTTTTATTCATTATGAGATGATTTTTTTACTTTGAGTATGACAATATTTTTTTTGCCTAAACGTCTTTATATAAGCAGTAGATCATATACCCTAAATATCCGTAGTTGATTTTACCAAACCTTATAAATATTACATGTACATAAAATCACATCGGATACGACCGAATATCCGGAAGCAGTACTCACCGTACGAGCTCCGCATGTATATGAGCAGCGTGAGCGGATCCCCGACTCGAACTGGACCGGTCACCCGGGCGCCGGTCGCGCCGTACCCGGACCGGATCTCCATGTAGCACTCCGGCGGTTGTAGTGTGAACACCACTGGGTTTCCCGTTGCTACCCTAAAACAAATTGAGACCTTTAAGCATTTGTATTTAATTTGTTTATAAGATTCCGCTGTCCGTCAGCCGGTCATGGGGCATCCCGTAGGTTCTCTTACAGCGGTTCATGACATCAAACACATTAGCAGTTCTGGTAGAGCCATGCTTCGGCACGAATGGGCCGGCTCGACCGGAGAAATACCACGGGCTCACAGAAAACCGGCGTGAAACAGCGTTTGCGCTGTGTTTCGCCGAGTGAGTGAGTTTATCCGAGGCCCAATCCCCTACCCTATTCCCTTCCCTACCCTCCCCTATTACCCTATTCCCTCTTAAAAGGCCGGCAACGCACTTGCAGCTCTTCTGATGCTGCGAGTGTCCATGGGCGACGGAAGTTGCTTTCCATCAGGTGACCCGTTTGCTCGTTTGCCCTACCTTACAGAATACGTATACTTTCTAACTTAGAATTTTATTACATTTTGAAAAGAATAGTAGTAGTAAGATTGCTTGCAAATGCAGGTATTTCTACGCTGAAGCGTGGTAAGAGTTTTCTACTAGGAGTTATGTATTCTAATGAAAAACAACCAATAAAATACCTAAGTACTTATAAATTTTCAAGTTATTTTAAAATAAGAACGTAAAAGATTTGTAAAAATGCCTGTAATTGTTTGACTGTTTTAACTTTTACAATGTTGTTCTTGTGAGGATAACCAACACTAATAATATTCCTCGGTTATATTTCTATAAACAACCTTGCAATTTCACCACGATTAGTTCCAACACAGATTTTTTGCTATTGACCTGTGAACTTACATCTTTATTATTTACATTGTAGCACAGATATTTGTAGGCTTTGAAGAAAGTAGAGTAGATCACATCATTATACTCATAGCTTTAATAGCCTCCGTGGTCTAGTGGTTCGAGCATTGGCTCTCGACTCGGAGGTCGTGGGTTCGATTCCCACAAGGGAACAACAAAAAATGTTGTTTCCAAGTTTGGTTAGGACAATGCAGGCTGATCACCTGATTGTCTGACAAGAAAGATGATCCATGCGTCGGATGGGCATGTAAAAAGTCGGTCCTACGCCCGATCTCTCGCCAGTCGTGTCGGTCATCCGTCCCACTGGGTTACGAGAGTAAAAGGAAGAGAGAGTACTCTTGTGTACTGCGCACACACTTGGGCACTATAAAATCACTCCTACGTATCTGGCCTGGTTTCAATGAAACCGGCCACCGTCACCGAGATCGGTGAGGGGAGTATTATTAATACTCATATCAAATAGTGTTAGATACCTCAATAATCTGTGGGAATAGTAGCAGACGGCAGTAGCCCCGAATGGAAGATCTCCGATCGGTCGGGTCGTATGCTCGGTAAGGCCGAAACTCCATTTATAAATAAGTATATCAGATGTAGTCTAAATATATAAAAGGCAAACCTGACTGACTCGACATCTATCAACACAGCCGAAACTACTTAACGGATTTTGCTGAAATTTGGCATACAGATAGTTGTAATGACGTAGATATCCGCTAATGATTCGGATTTTTGAAAATTCGCCCGCTAAGGGGGTGAAAAAGGGGTTAAAATTTTGTATAGAAACCGAATTCCACGCGGACGAAGTTGCGGGCAAAATCTAGTATAATACCTATATAGCGCTGAACTGTGAAAACTTCGATGGCGCGATTCAGAATCGTGGCGCTAATAATTGGTCCTCCATAAATCTTTTGATTAGTGACCACATAATTTTATCAACTAGGTACCTTTTTTTTTTTTTTTTTTTGATATCGCAGGGGAACTCTCCCTCCTGGCGACCTTACACAGGTACGCACCGAAGCATCCGTGCCCGGTGAGCATCTGTGTAAGGCGCAGTGTTGCCAACTGCTACTACTAGAAAATTGCTAGACATGTGGCAAAAGTTGCTAGATTGCCAATTTTTTTCCCTCAAAAAAGGTGCTAGAAGTAGCTAAATGCTAATTGCTACTTAAAAGTTGGTAGGTAGCTATGAAGCCATAATATAATTATCACATTCGCGTAATTCATATAAAAAAGCTTTAAATGATAATTTAAAAATTCGGTCTTACAAATTTTTAATAAGTAGGTACTAACAATATTTAATTTAATACAAAATTAATAAATAACTAACTAGTAAATTTTTAGTAATCTATAGTATTAACTACATACTCAAGAGTCCTGTTCAAAAAAACGGCTGCAAAGCACGCTTTTTTATCCTTCTTTTGTTCAAAAGTACAAACTATTGATATTTTAAATACCATAAATGGGCTGGAATATTAAGAAAAAGAATTATACAGGCTCAATTTAAAGGAAGATATGTAATAATGCTGTCACTGAAAAGTGGCTAGAAAAAGTAGCTAAAAAGTTTAGCTACAACTTTTCACAAATTGTGGCTGCCGAATACTGAAAAATTGCTAGATCTAGCCATAAAATAGCTAAGTTGGCAACACTGGTAAGGCGGAAGGTGAGGGGTTTTCGCTTGCGGCGCATCCACGCCGCAAGGACCGGACGCAGTGCCGCGGCCGTATGTTGGCCGTACGGCGACTGCTCCAGAACCTCACCCCACCTCCTCAGCAACCACTGCTCTCCCAGCCTTTGGAACCGCCCTACCTCCTCCCACGAGGGGACCTCGCCACGTGACCTCCCCTCTGACACGAGGAGGTTCGTCTCGGCAAGGACCCTTGCCGTGAGCTCCCAAGGGTTCCCCCGCCAGGGCAGTAGCTGCCACCCAGGAGACTGTACGGTAGCCCCTGATTACCCTCACTGCTATGACCCGCTGCGCTCTTCGCAGGTGGGCCCTATTGCGAGCAGTGAGGGAATCCGCCCAGATGGGGGCACCGTACAGAGCTACACTCCGGCAGACTCCGGAGTATAGCCGCCTGCAGGCCTCGCTGGGCCCTCCTATATTCGGAAGGAGTCGGCCCAGCGCTGACGCCACCCTCACGACCTTCGGCCCCAGTTGTTGAAAATGGGGGCCGAAGGTCCACCTCCCGTCCAGGGTGAGTCCGAGACACTTAAGGGTTGGACTCACCCTGACCTCTGCCTCTCCGATAAGGAGTCGTGCACCCGGTGGGGGTCCTTTCCTCCCAGGTCCACGGAAGAGCAGGGCTTCGGTCTTGTCTAAACGTACCCGAAGCCCCAATCGCTCTATGCGGCTGACAACTAGGGCTGCCCCTTCCTCAGCCAGCCGCGCGGCCTCCTGATACGTCCTCCCCCGGAAGGTGACGTAAGTGTCATCTGCATAGCAGATGACATCTGTTCCGGGGAGGATGCCGCTCCGCAGGACCCAGTCATAGCCGACGTCCCAGAGGTTCGGACCCAGAACCGAACCTTGGGGGACGCCGCACTTGGCCTTTCGCCTCTCTAAGGACCCCGACCGATCCTCGAACACGATCTCCCTATCGGAGAGGTACGCGTCCAACAGCCTCCCGAGATACGGAGGCACTTCGAAATACTCCAGTGCCTCCCGTATTACGCTGTGGGGAAGGCTGTTGAAGTTGGCGATGTCCAAGGACACCGCCACCACCACCTCCCTCCCGCGTTCCGCTTCATCTGTGACCGACTTAAGGCGCCTCACTGCGTCGATGGTCGACCTACCGGCCCGAAACCCGAACTGTGAATCTGAGAGTCCGGGCCCCGGACCTTCCTCCAGGTGCTGAACGAGGCGAGATGCTATAACGCGTTCAAACGCCTTGCCCACCTCGTTCAGTAACACGATTGGCCGCACCGCCGACGCACAGTCCGGTGGTCGCCCGCCCTTAGGTAGCAGGACGAGCCGACCCTCCTTCCATGCCTTCGGGAACAGACCGCACTGTAGGCAGCGGTTGAACAGTTCCCGAAGGCTGTCTTCGAGGTGCACGAGAGCTATGGATAGGACTCTACCGTGCACCCCGTCCGGACCAGGCGCCCTTCTCTTACTACGGAGGCGGGACAGAACCGCCTCCATTTCCAAGTCGGTGACGGGTGGCGGAACACCCTCCTCCATCGAGCCCGGCGTCCGTCGCGCCATCCGCGGCGGAGCGAAGCCTGCCGGGGGGTCCGGGAACAACTCCCGGACGATGTTCCCCAGCAGTTCCGGCTGGAGCGTTTCCGTCAGTGGAGCCGACTGGGCGCGAAGTTTGTCTCGCGCCCTCTTATACGGTCGGCCCCACAGGTCATTATTCAGACCCTACACCAGCTCCAGCCACGCTCGCTCCTTGGCCCGACTGATGGCCAGCCGCAGGATCTCCCTTTTGGCTTTGTAGACCCTGAACAGCCGGCCATCACGCTCCTCGTCCTGGGGACGGCGCCGCCTGCTGCGAACGTAGGCGCGGCGCGCCGCATCGCAGGCGACACGAAGGTCGGCCAGCTCGGCCGACCACCAGTACACCGCCCGTCGAGGAGGGGGAGGACCCCAAACTCTTGGCATGGCTGCTCGGCAGATGCTAGTGAGCACGTCGCCTAAGCAGCCAGCCATCTCGTCCACCCCCAAACCATCCAACGACGGGAGGCTCCAGCGGCCAACGATGGCCGCCTCCTCCGCCAGTTCCCGGTCGAGCTTAGTGATTGCCCAACGCGGGAACCTGCTACGTCCCCTGGACACCGACGCCAAGCTCGATACGGAGGCTGGCGACACCTCGAACCGTATGTAGCGATGGTCTGAGAGTGTCTCCACCTCCGTTACCACCTTCCACCCTGCCACCCTGCGCGCGACTTCGGGAGTGGCGAACGACAGGTCTACCACTGATCCGCCCGTCCGCCGCACGCAGGTAAGGACCGTCCCTGTATTGAGAAGGGACAGTCCCGAGGCTAAAGCCCACTCCTCTACTTCCCTCCCCTTTGGATCGGTGACAGAGGAACCCCACGCCGAGGACTTGGCATTGAAGTCCCCTGCCACTATAACAGGGAGGGGGGCTAGCCTTCTGATCAGCGGCCCTAGAGCATCGAGGAATTGCTCTAGGGCGGCTAGGTTGCGGTTCGGGGAGAAGTAAATACCAACAATTACAACATCCCCCCGAGCGGCAATGACATATCCAGTCCCCCTCATTCTGGGTATGAGGGGGGGGCCAGCACCTGGACTCGTTACAATGGCGACAGAGCCTGCATCATCCCCTGCCCAGTGCGGTAAGGGAGGAATAAAATAAGGCTCCGCCACAACCGCCACATCGATCAACCACTCCGCCATCGACTGCAGGAAAAGGTCCTGAGCCGCGGCGGAATGGTTTATGTTCGCTTGAAGGAAGCCGAGATGTCCTGGCATTACTCGGACATCTCGGCCTCAGGCGCCACCAGCGCCCTCCCCGATGGACGTGGGGAGGAGGGGAACTTTCCGCGAACGGATGGGGGGTTACATGATCTGCTCCCCATCACATGATCCGCCTTTAACCCGGCGTCACTGCACACTGCGCAGCGGAGCACAGTGGAGTCGCAGCCGGCTGCTTTTTTGTCCCAACTGCCCACAGCGGTAACACAAACCGCTGCGGTCCTTCTCGCACTGGCAAGAGCTCGCCATGTGCCCCTTGCCCAGGCACCTATAGCAGTGCCTGGGACGGGGCCCCTCGTGATGGAGCCAAACTTTGCTCCAGCCAATGCGGATTGCGCCCATCTTTATTAGCCTTTTGGCTGCGGCTAACGGACAGGAAGCCCGTACGGTGCCTACGCCTCGGAAGTCGAAGCGCAGGTCCCCAACCCACACGTCTCCCCGAGAGCAGCCCCCTTCCGCAGCCATAGCTGCCTTCACCCCTTCCCGGGTCGCAGTCTCATCAAGACCCGTCAACCTAAATATCGTAGTTTTGACGGGCCTGAACACGTCCGCGACATCGGAAAGTAGTTCCCCCATCCTTTTCGCCAGGACGTCCGCTTGATCAGCGCTGGCACGTCCCGGCACTTCTATGAGGCGAGCTCCAGTCGCCGACGTTCTTAGTCTGAGGGGCCCAATTCCCAGCTTCTCGAGATTGAGCTGCTGTTGGGCCTTTGTCAGCACCGATCCGTAAGTCTCCCCTTTCGTGGCTGCCTCCGGCCGTAACTTAACGATTACGGCGGAGGAGCTGGGGAGCACAAGCTTTGCCTCCTTCCTCTTTTTATCATTGGAGGAAGGGGGCGCCTTGGCTTTCTGCGTCTTCTTCTTCGGCGCCTTGCGCCTCACCACCTCGGTCCAAGCATCCGATGGCACCGAAGGAGGCACTGTAATTTCCGCCGAATGCTCATCCGATCGCGCCACAGCTTGTGGTACACTAGCCCCCTTGGAAGCGGAAGGACCAAAACTTGTCCATTCCACCCCCTTCTTATTCGCCTTCGAAGATGTGGAAGGCCCTGGCCGCGCCGCTGGACGTACCGGCAAAACCGGGAACTCTTCGAGGCCCGTTTTGGCCGTTTTAGGAGCGGTTTTCGGCACCGGCTCCTCCTGTGTGCGTCGCACACCCAACACCGGCGACATCTCCCTCGGTGTCAGCTCCACACACGTAGCGGCAGCCCTTGATTCATGGGCTGCCCTCTTCTTGTCAGTCGCCAATGGCGGGCGAATGATCGGAGGAGGCGGCAGGCGATCCTCCAACGACGCCAGACGGCCATCGACAAGATTGCCGACCAGCCGAGCAATATTGTTCTCTAGGATGCCCAGCTGTTCGCTGGACATCGGGCTAGAGGTGATTCTGCCCTTCGCTGCTGCCGCCTTTGCCTCCTCGAAATCGCGCCTATATGCGCGAACTTCTTCGCGAAGGATTTCGACTTCCCTTCGCAGCCTCCCATTGTCCGCACGAAGACGACGTGTCTCCTCCGCCTCTGTGCGATACCCCAACGCCTCAACAACTGTTTTAATGGCGCCAGTGGCCCGCCTTATTTTGGAGGCGTATCCCCCCTTCAGGTTAGTGTACTTGCCAGCTATGCTGAGGATCTCCTGGAGATTTGCTACAGCCGCTTTCATGAGCTCCTCAGCCCCCAACCTGTCTACATCGAGGTCCAGAGGACCAGGTGGAATTTCGGCCGTCTCCGTAGCCGATTTTAGGTAAGCCCTTTTCTCCAGGGCGGTAACAAAATCGGCCTCACGAGCCTCCTCCGCGCGATCCCTTAGCGCTTGCCGGGCGTTGGTAGACCCACGGGTCCTTCCACGCTTGGCAGTGCTCTTACGTACTGCCAAAGCCATCCCCATAACATCCTCCGTGTCCTCCGTGTCGGATAATTCGGAGAAAATACGTTTGGTCCGGAAGACCTCTGACTCGGTGTTGGAGTGCATGGACCAGTCCCCAAGCACCTCCTCCAGAGTGATCCCGGCTCGGCTGTAGCCGACCTGTTGATCACTCTTACTTTTCTCCTCCCTACCATTTTTCTTCTCCCCCCCACTCAAAACGACCCTCCCCTCAGATTCGCTAACCCCCCCCCTCACCTACTTTCCCCTCCTTCGGCATGGTGCCAACAACAAAGTCGGTCACCTGCCAGAAAAATGCTGGCAGGTGACAAACTAATGTTTCGACAGATAGCCTAACCTTAGAAACTAACTAAAAGAAAAATTATAACTTAATACCTACGCCAAAAAACTAAATAAATACACACCCAAATGAAATAACAAAACAAGTAAGTATATACAAAAATGTCCCCCCCCCCCGCGCGGGGGTCACCCCCGCAAATCAACACCGGGACAAACTCGTCGACCAGAGGTGTTCCACAAGGGTGACTCCTGAGACCGTTTTTATACTAAATTAGTATAAAACTCGAAACGTACAAAATATTCAATATCTCGAAAACCTCTTGGAATTTCGGGACAAATGATATCTCCAAAAAATCGTCTGGCAAATGCGCATCGATTAACACCCTGAACTCTAACATCCGTCGGTACATACACCCACCACCTAAGGAAGTTAAAGCTCTATCAACTAGGTACCTACGACAATTTGCACTGTGTTCTAAATAGTCTTGCATAACAAATGTAAAACCTTTGTGGATGCACCATTATACCAATCAATTTAAAAAAAAGAACTTACTCGACGTCAAGAAATGGAAAGGTGACGGTCTTCCAGAAGTCGTAGCCGTACTCGCACGTGACCTTGAAGTGCTCGTCCAGCTCCTCCTCGATCAGAGGGTTGTACTGCACCGTGATCGTGTTCCACATTAGATTTTTCTGGAAATAATAGCACGTGAATCAAAAAGTCCAGAAGCTTGAAATAACTGACGCCGGTTCTTCTCGCCAGGTTAGTTCCCGAACCGGTGGTAGGCATCATCATGTACAACGCGTTACGTTCAAAAAGTGATAAAAATACCAACTTGGAATAAAATTTTTTGAATTGAATTGACAGAGAAAAACGTAAAGTATGATGTGAAGATGTTCAACAAATGTACAGTCGAAGACAGATCGTGTGCAATACTTTTGAACCTTATTGCTAACCACGGGGAAGAACATAGGCGACCTACCTGTACCTGCCTTTTATCACGGAAAAAATTAAGGTTCCATACATCTACCCCCTTACTAATAAACGCCGTATAAGCTTTGAATAGTTATACAGTGTTTTGTTCACATCACACAAGTGACATGTTTAATTCGATAGAAGCAGACAAAACACTGTTTAACTATTCAAAGCTTATACAGCGTTTATTAGTAAGGGGGTTAGTTTATAGTACAAAGAGGATGGGCTCTAGTCAAGATGCATTCGATAATTTCGACAGTGAACTTCGAAAACAAAATGTATGGAAATAGACTTAAGGTATCGCAAGCGACATGTCATTTAACGATAACTTGTGTCAAATCCGATACATTTTTGATTTCGAAGTTCGCTGTCGAAATTTTCGAATGCATCTTGACTAGAGGCCCAGGAGCATGAAGGTCAACGCCCAGCACTTACGGTAGGATGCTTTCTGGTATCATCGTGCTGGCTGTTCCGGCCCAGCGTGCCGCACCTGTTGAGCTGGATGTAGAACTCGTAGTAGTCCCGACCCGAGCCGTTTATATACATGCAGTCCGGGTCGTACGAGTAGCCTAGGGAAATTAATCTACATTAGTTACAGTATTTTTTATAAAATAGACCAGGAAACGAGGAAGCGGATCGCCTAAAGGTAAGCGATTACCGCCGACCATGGACAATCGCAACACCAGAGGAGCTACACTTTTAACCTCTAAACCTGAACCCTAAATCTCGTAATTAACTTAAACTTTCATTTTACTTTTATTAAATTACTAGGTAGATGTTACCCGCGACTTCGTGCGCGCAAATGTTAATTTCGCAGAAACTGTACATTTTTCCGCGATAAAAAGTAGCCTTTTCCCGTGGTCTACTCTACATCTGTACCGAATTTCATCAAAATCGGTCCAGTAGTTTCGGAGCCTATTCAATGTAAACAAAAAAACTTTTCCTCTTTATTATATTAGTATAGATAAATTAATCGTCTCTGAATTTTGGAGTTTGGACAAATCAAAACGGGTTTGACGTTGGTTTGACGTTTATGAGAATACCATTTTGCAGTTTGGACATATTGGGACTGTATCATAACTGTATTGCAGGATATAATTAGCAATCGACGATATCGACCGTCTGAATTCTGATGGTAAACTTTTACCGCCGCCGCCGCGCCGCCCGTGTAATGACCGAGTCTATAAAGGCAGTTTAGGCGAACATTAGATGAATCTTAAACAATTCATATTATGTGTGCCATTTTACGCATTTCTATTGAAAACTGTCAAAATTTATGTTTTCTAATATGTACCTACCTATGATGAAATCAGATAAATCGTCTGATGATTCATCTGACGAATGTTTTACCATTTCCCAATTTTTGTATGGAAAAAAAATATGAAACAATATGAAACACCTAAAGTGGCTTTTTTAGATCCCCATAGTTACACTTGCAACTCCTCTGGTGTTGCGCACTTGTATTCCTGGTCCATCCCAAAACCCTCCTCAGGCCTCTGGGACTGTACTAACTGTAGGGGGCAAAAACACCTACCTACCCCAGGGCGGAAAAACACGCAAATTTTAAAATTGAGCGTGAGCACTATTTTTAACTAACTACTAGGTACTGAAAAGCTCTTGAGTAGGTAGTACTTAATAATTATTTTATCAATTGTTTTATAGTAGCAACTAGCAACTTAGTGCTTTAAAAAAACAACGAAGTTAGTAGGTATCTAGCTATACATACTTAGTAGGAACGTTGTATCTATTTGAGTATGTAGGTACATTATAAGTTACAATTATTTAATTTTCATTAATTATTCATCTATTTTTTAATAGATCACATAAAGATACTTTATAAACTTAGTAAGAATGGTTAAATGTAGGAATTAAAAATGCTGTAAAAAAAGTGTAAAACAAGTGAAACATTGACAGAAATCGAAAACGTAAAAAGTAAGACTGTTTAGGCCAGATTTCACTTGAGCTTCTACTAAAAAGACAAAAGAAGAACAAAAAGTACGTCACCTCACGCATTTAATGTCAATTGGAAAGTGAAAAAATGTGTCTGACTTAACTCGACGAATCTAGGCAACAAGGTTGTCGGATTCGACATAGTGGCAGGTAAGTAAATACCACTTTACCATAAATACCATTCGATAGTTTAACGCAGATTATCAAATAAATAATGGCAGAAAAAGGCAACGGACGAGTAGGACTTCTTTTTTTAATAGCTGTTATTATTAGACATGGATTGGCAAGGAATTTTAAACCATTCGAGTTGGTAACTTGTTATTATTTATTGACACGGCAACGGTGAATGAAAGAAGACCGTATGTAATGATTTTCTTTCGTCGTTTAATATTACTAATTAGTACCTCTGTAATCGAGATTTGCTCGGAGTTATGATATATTAAAAAAAATAAAAATAATCACAAAAATATTATAATCTGACCGGGATTCGAACCCACCATATTCCCAACAAAGCAAAGAACAAACCAAAAATTATACATACGCATACCAAACTACCAATCGACATGATAATAGAGTCGAAATTATTGATATTTGTTGCACGACGGAAGATAAAACATAATATGTAGCTTAAAATGTGCAGTTTCCCAGGGATAAGACCTAGGTAAATTGATGTCTCTCCCCTAAAACTCCATACTAATTTCCGTGGTAATACTTGCAGCCGTTTTCGAGAACCCGATTATATAAATACAAGATTGTCCGTTTAAGAATTATTAATACCTGCCGAGTAAACCAGCCCACTGAACGAGCCGTTGAAGCCGACTCTGATCTTCATGAAGTCATCTTGACATTCCGCTTCTATGTCTGTTGAAATATTACATTTATTAAATATTACATTATATTAACAATTGAACTTTTATTATATTCTTCATTATTAACTTCTATTGCATCCAGTCGCGGACTCGTCAAAAATGGTTTTTGTATTTTTTTTTTAAATCGACATAATTTTGAGAATAGCTCTTGGAACATTTTTGGTAGGTACCAAACTTAGATCATGCTGATGCGGGTGATATACGATGATAGCGCCCTGATGATGATGTAGGTACTCACACTGGACCCTGCTGCCGTTGGTCCGCTGGCGGCGGTACTCGCGCTCCCAGGCCGGGGGCTCGCGCCAGCTGTCCACGGGGGAGCGGGGTTTGATGATGATGTACTCACACTGGACCCTGCTGCCGTTGGTCCGCTGGCGGCGGTACTCGCGCTCCCAGGCCGGGGGCTCGCGCCAGCTGTCCACGGGGGAGCGGGGTTTGATGATGATGTACTCACACTGGACCCTGCTGCCGTTGGTCCGCTGGCGGCGGTACTCGCGCTCCCAGGCCGGGGGCTCGCGCCAGCTGTCCACGGGGGAGCGGGGTTTGATGATGATGTACTCACACTGGACCCTGCTGCCGTTGGTCCGCTGGCGGCGGTACTCGCGCTCCCAGGCCGGGGGCTCGCGCCAGCTGTCCACGGGGGAGCGGGGTTTGATGATGATGTACTCACACTGGACCCTGCTGCCGTTGGTCCGCTGGCGGCGGTACTCGCGCTCCCAGGCCGGGGGCTCGCGCCAGCTGTCCACGGGGGAGCGGGGTTTGATGATGATGTACTCACACTGGACCCTGCTGCCGTTGGTCCGCTGGCGGCGGTACTCGCGCTCCCAGGCCGGGGGCTCGCGCCAGCTGTCCCCGGGGGAGCGGGGTTTGATGATGATGTACTCACACTGGACCCTGCTGCCGTTGGTCCGCTGGCGGCGGTACTCGCGCTCCCAGGCCGGGGGCTCGCGCCAGCTGTCCACGGGGGAGCGGGGTTTGATGCTCACGGGGATGTAGCTGTTCTTCTCCGATACGAACACCTACAACAACATTAGGGTAAAAAAACCGACCAAGTGCGAGTCGGATTCTCGCACTAAGGATTCCGTACTCACAAAATAACGTTTTATGTATATAGGAGCCCCACTTAATTGTTTAGTTTTTATTCTGTATTTAGTATTTCTGTTATTCTGTGTCATAATAATGTGTGAAATTCATTTGTTTAGACTCTAGCTCTTTGATATCTAGACGGTTGATTTTCGCCGTGCCGCTTTACTCACCCGTGTAAATCGAGCATAATAAAAAAGCCTTCATAGGGTAGGTCCTATACTTAGTATATAGTTATATACCTACTATCCATTTATGTTAGACAATCAACAAGTATAGAAAATCAAAATGTATTATTAGAGCACTTGTTATCGTTAAAATGAAAGGCCAACTACCACAAATTAACAATAACACAATACCTAATAAGGTGCCAACCTAATGCTTTTGCTAATTATATTATTAATCATATAAAAAATTAACCAAACATGAACTTAATTGCATGTCAGTGCATAATGAAAACAATTACAAAATGTTAGTCGGGCTGTAAATTTGAAGATTGTTGCGGAATGGCTGATAGCCCTGAGATAACCTAACTACGTCCTTCCTGCGGCGTCGCACGTGTTACAACTTCCTACAGCGTGTAAATCATTAAGTACATCATAATTATTATGAGATGAAGTCATCATTAATTATAGCCTTAGAAACCAAAACAATAGCCAAGTCTATTTAATATACCTACTTACGGCCAAATCTATAGATAGATACTTACTGTCTACAGTAGGTAGGAAATAACCTACTACTTTTATAAATGTGAAAGTTTGTGACGATGGATGGATGGATGGATGAATGTTTTTTACTTTCTTTTTCACGCAAAAACTACCGAACAGGTTTTGATGAAATTTGGTATGGTAGTACCTAGTTTGAGTTCTTATAGGCTACTTCTTTATCCCGAAAAAGTACAGCGTTCCCTTAAGATACTACATTTACGCGGGCGAAGCCGCGGACAATAGCTAGTATTATTATATTCACTTCCCACTTCATTCGCTTTTTGAAACCATACTACGAAAAAGTTGGGATCCAACAAGCTACTTTTGCTATTATATTTCAAACCTATTAGAAAATAGTTGTTATAGGATACTCATCCCAACTTACCTGTCCGGTAGTTGTGGTATAGTATACAGGTATGCGACCCCGGCTTCCCTAGCTATTACTGTCCTATCCCTTGCCCTCCTGGGCGGTAATATCCTACATTCCTATTTCCCACTCGTAACTTACCAATGTTCCTTTCCACACCACCTATCCTTCCCTTTCCCTATTCCTACCCTCTACGCCAATCCGTGGGAACGCAATGGATAATCATAAAAATAATTTAATTATCCAAAATGGCGGCAATGTGGTTCGCCACCCATCACGTCTCAACATGTGAAGCTCGCTCCACACTTCCTCCGTGAATCGCGCGGGAAATGTCCTATATCATGAAGTGTGAAGCCGATCGGCAAACTTTTCGCGTAATACTTCACATCATTTTAGGTATACAAATCATCTATAATTAGACTGATAGCGTAGGTAATACTAACACGATATGAAGATGTTCCCGCGTTATTGTATGATATCTACAACAGAGCATTTAAAATGTGAACAACTAAGTACTTATTACAATCAGCAGAAATAAAAGAGTAGAGATAACAATGCGGCCGCTATTTTAAAATTCAAAAATTGCAACTTAATCAAACACACAATTATTGTAATGCACCACTTAGCAGTCACGACCCGCGTTTGCACAAAAAAGACAAATAAGTAAGTATTGAACTGTTTCAGTAACTTTTTAAAGTAAGTCGTCCGTAGTTCGCACGCCTTACACTTACTGTAAGTAGACCGACTGCACGCATTTAAAAATTGGGTCACTAGACTACTTGTCAAGTGGCACTTAGCTCTTTCAAATTGATTTTTAAATAAGAATTTTGATAATACATAATCAATTGGCGTCGTGACAGCATAAAATTATGAGTTGTGCGTAACCGCTGCCAGAGCTGGGTTTATGCACTTTGGTAGTATTGGATTCGAATTAATATAACTGTACCTATTAGAGATCGTGGTGAACTATGAGTTTGAGTTTGTGAGTCGTTTATTCTTATTTAAATGTATTTTTAATATTGAATGTAGAAAGAGTAAGTAAGTTCTGTAGCAGATAACTGTGGATGGACTTCTTGGACTCCAGGGCCCAGGCACACATGATTTGAATATTTATGTTTATCAAGAAGATAAGATTATCACATATCATGGCTTGAATTGGTAGACCTAGCCAGTTAGCTACCATCCGAGGGAATACGCCCAGACCGCCACTGTACAAATAATACCTACCAACATTTTATTCCGGTTTTAGGTTCTATGTCCAGTAACTTATAATAGATAAAGTAACGCGGAGGCTATTTGCATTTCAACAGCTGAAATGACTTATGGTTAGATCATTTAAAACACGAAACCTATAGTTTTTGAACTAGCATTGACTAAGTAAGACGAGTAGGTCAACCATATTTTAGAGACAAACTTTTAACACTACGATCGCGTTATGTTAAAAGACTAGCAAGTGTACGACAAAACTATGCCTATTTCATTCGCTTAACATTTTCAGTGAACCATCAGTGCAAATATATAAATGTTTTTCCTTAATTGGTGAAAACGAATGAACTATAGATACAAGACGCGTGGAAAAATATAGCCAATTGCTCAATTAGACTTACAATTTACATTATCCATGTGGATTCATGTCATCATATTATCATATATTCATGTGGATATCAAACACGTAGTCGGCAGCACAACGTGGTCTGCCTGGGACTATGGCTGAGGACTATATTATCCGGAATCCGGTGGTCTCGGAAAAATTCAGAGCACTGAAAATAGGACCCTACGCTAATACAATAAATCTTGTTATTGGTAATTTACTCTCACTTACTAATGCTTAACTTAATTAAATTAAAATTGTTAAATAGAAATTGAAAATTGGATGCTGTTGTTTGGCCTCAATGAGCACTTTAAATTATAGGATTGTCTTCGATAAGGCAAGGCGCATGCCCTGCCTCACAAATATACGTAGTAGCAAAAGGTATCAGAACGGACATAGCTCGTTTGACCAGAAGAGGGTACGCTTGACTCAAAGAACACCATTCACCAAGACCTTTTGCATGAAATTCAGCTCTCAACAGTTCTTTTGATCTCATGTCAATTAAGTCATCTTTAATCAGTTGTGCTAGTTTACAGCAATTTTTTTTTTTCATTAATCTTCAGAACGCTGCGGACCCCTGGCACACATATTACGGACCCCTTGGTGGTCCGTGGACCCCACTTTAAGAAACCCTGAGCTAGAGTATGATGACAGGACTTTAAAAAATCAAGTTATATTTTCAATGTTCTGAAATTTCTCCGGCCTTAGCATAGACGTAGAACACGTAGGACAATATTATGACTCGCTCTATGTAGGACGCTTAGGACAACTATATGTGGTACAAACTGTTCAAGTGACATACTACAGGTCAGATGTGATCTTGTCTGTATTCGCGATCTCAACGCACATTCCCACGATCCTTGCTAATCTCATAATAGCACGCAATTTGTTCTAATGTATGAAACATGACTATGAGCATTTTGATAACGTCGCATCCAGTAAACTGATCGGGCGTGACATAGATAAATTTATCCTACCATAAGAAGGAAGCCAAAAAGGTTAATGCCTGATAGGAAATATGGCCTCCTGGTGAAGATCAGGATTCAGGAACTTCCCAAAAAAGATTAAAGCGACGTAAAAGTGTTCCTACTTCCTCAACCCTGACAATTGTACATACATAATATGGAATAGCTTCTAGTTGTGCAAAACCGGTAACATAATTATTTTATTGTACGTGAGTTACAAAATATTACAATATTGTTATTTGTACTTATATTTTTCTTTATACTTTTGTGCTCTATTTTGCTGGAATAAAACCATCAAGCAATCTAAATTATCATCATAATTTGCGATTTCACACGAAAACTATATTAATTAAGAGCAATTACAAGGTGGCCTGATACATAATCTGATGGAAAGCCCTTCACGATTGTACTACGAGCGTGTTGCGAGAGTCGGCCTTTCATTCGGGTATGAAAGAACATTGGGAAACGCGCGTAACATTGACTCTAATATAGGTACTTAGTCTACGTTCTACTACGTTATAGTCTATATAGTACTTTGCCGCGATAAAAAGTAGCATCTCCTTCCCCGTGGTCTAGTATTGTCTCCGAAAATCAATAACGGATACTTCGGGCACATGATCCACTGCCCAAAATATCCGTAATTGATTTAACCGAACCATAAATATCTACATAAAAGTCAAAAGTCAATTTTTTACCAAAGTTGGTATTATTACACACTTTCTGAACATATATAATAATATAGACTTCAAAATTGGACCTACTTATGCAAACAGGAACCAATCCACACTAATGCCAAAATCGAGATAAGGACACAGTACTTTCAAAAAATGAGCATTCTATCGACCCTGTAAAGATCAACACGATCTGACAATTTTAACAGAACAAAACATAACAATGACAAAGTTATCAACCAACATAGCTGCATTTGTTCATTAAACTAACAGGAACCAAGCCCCATGGTCACCCAACAATCCTATAAAAGAATTGAAATTGTTTTATTTCTGTCTGTCTGGCTTTCCGATATCTGTCTGTCTGTTTGTTCTGGCTAATTTCTGCAATAATAGGACCGATTTTGACTAGACTTTCACTAGCAGATAGCGATGTTATATGGAATAACTTTGGCTACTTTTATCTTAGGGTTCCGTTTAAAAAAATGGTTCCGTTTTCCATTTATCCTGTAGTTCAACGCACACAAAGTACCCACCGGCTAGAAATCAACAAATATATTTCAAAGATATATGTTTCTTCTTATTTTCCCCCTTCCCATCATAAATTAACAAGGAATCAAACAACATACTGATAGTTTTGCAAAAAGGAACCAGCTAGTTTTTCTTCAAAATTATTAAAAAGTGTTAATGATTTTCATTTAAATAATATTTGTATACATAGAACAAATTATTAGGAATTATATTGTATACAAGCTTTATTCAAAATTACAAATAATTTTACAGAATAATTAAATAAAACATAATTTAACAAAAATGGCTTTTTCTCAAAACTGTCATTGTGTGGGTTGGTTCTATTTTGCATAAGTAGGTCCAATTGGTCCAGTAGTTTCGGAGCCTATTCAATACAAACAAACAAATAAATAAATCTTTTATCTTTATAATATTAGTATAGACGAGTAATCCCTTGTTTTTAACATAAATAAATAACGTTTATTTCAGGCAGCATAAGCTCTTCAAAACTCAGTTCACAAACGGCAAAGTAATCGCGTAACATAGAGAAGAACCTCCTTCTTAGAAGTCGGTTAATAATTTTGACGTGAAATAGAATAGACGATAGGTATTCTAAAGACTCTTTAAACACGGCTACCAGTCAGTAACTTCGAAGCGCGCACTTAAATTGCTGTGGAAACCCCAAACAATCGACTAAAGTGTGATGACCACCAAGATTGACCAAGTTGAACCAAAATACTCGCACATAGCATGTAATTAGTAACCAAAATTATGAACACTTTAACACTGAACTCTTTTAACACTCAATTATGTGAATGACCACAATGGATTCCATTTTTTATTATTTCACTAATGTAAACCTTGTCTATTATTATCAAATTATTACAATCACTGAAGCATTAGAAGTGAGAAATGCAGATAATTCGTACCTGGCCACAACACGAGTCACCAAATGGTCACAATTTCACGACGATTGCTCTGACCCGTTGACACTGTTTCATTTTAGGATTCCATAGTACTACAAGGAACCCTTACAGTTTCACTCTGTCCGTCCGTCTGTCTGTCTGTCCGCCCTTCTAACTTCTGTAATTATCAATATAAACGGATGAAACTTGGTATAATTTCTGTTTTAGCAGCATTTAAAATAAGACTATTTTTATATTTTAGGGGTGGCTTTTCATACATGTGAAGTTGGAATAAAAATTATTTTTTTTCATTCTACCTCATCGTGTGGGGTATCGACTAATGGTTCTTTTTAAATAAAGGCAAAATTTAACATATAAGACTTTTTTACATAGTCAACCATTTTCGAGTAATCGGCCTCCAAAGTGGGTTATAACTTGATACCCCCTGGCATTTGTAAACTATACTCGTAGTAGATAGAAACTTGTAAGTTTCATGCTCATAGATCATGCTAAAAACTCTTTACGAAAATTATTTTAAGCGATATCGAACTAGGTATATTAAAGTAATATAAAGAAAACTTATTGCGCGTTAGTAGTTACGGAACCCTCCACTAATCACGTATCCTAAAATAGAGCATTTTAAGGTTGGGTTATTTGTAACTAATTTTGATTTAAATATTTAATAGATTGTTTGTTTCTATACCTACCATTTAACGAGGATGAAAATCTTTATAAGATCATCTTTACAATATATGTGGCAATTTGTAACTATTTTATACCCACTAAAACCCCTCAGTGGTTCACTTCAACGCTATTGGAGAGCTACCTTAAATGAATAACACCAGTGCTCTCCACGAATAATTGTCTGTACACATACTACCTAGGCTGAGTCTCATAAGATTAAGCTCTAGTCTGTATAATAGCATGGACCAATAAAACCAATAAAACTAGTTTTATTAGTCCATGATAATGATTTGGATGGGGGTCTTGAAAAGTAAGCCGATAGGAATGGAGTTATACGAACCCCACACCACTGCTACGAAATCATTCACTCACCGGATCTTGTTCGCTGCCATCTGACTTCAGCGCTTCTTTCGTATGATTCTGAAAGTTAAAAATAAAGTTAATTTTGAAACATTCATTCATTCAATTATTCTGCAAGTTAAAAATAAAGTTAAAATTAATTAATTCATTAATTAGTATCATAAATATTTGGTATATCTTTAATAGATAATAACGCTATGCGACAAAGAAAAAATCTCTATTTCATGATTTTGTCATTCATAAAAAATATTCTAAATTAAAAGGAAAAATATAAGTTTTACATTTAAAGTTTTCATTACGTGATACCTAACTACTTTTAAAAATGCCACGAAAACCAAGAAATTTTTATCCATTGCATATCCATATAAAGACGTCACTTTTATGATAAATAAGATAATCAATTTTTATGGTATTAACATGACCTGAACCATAACAGGTTAAGTACCTTCGTACCTAACCTGTTATGGTATTTTTCACTAGTAAAGAAATGAAAATTTTTTGTCTGAAAATAATTTTAATAAATTACATACAAGAGTTACAATAGTTGGTTTAAATTATTTATCTGATTAGTGACTGCATATTTTAATAACGTTACATAATTTCATTATAATATTATAGTTATAATATTTGAAATATTTTATTTCGATTCATCGATAGTTGCAAAATGAATTCCTACACTTTCTCAATATAATCAACCACTCGACTGGATACAAAAACAAACTATTTGGCCTTATAATTTTTTAAATTTTATTATAACACATATAACCGTTTTTTATATTATATATTATACAAACATTTTCTTAAAAATAGACCTATAGGTTCATAACTAAGATGCTAATATATATAGTTGGATTCCAGTTTAGTGTGTGAAGTATAAGTATAATGTATATTTATTTTTCCCCTACCTATTGGCTAACCGCACACACACCATATTATTGGAAATAATGCTCATATTGAAAATAATATTACTTGTGTGCGGGCCATATTGCCGTTTTTTGTATGTGTTGACTAGTATTGACAAATTTATTCTGTCAATAATATTGCACGTGTGCGGCTAGCCATTGGAATAGATAGATACCTTACCTTTAATATTAAACTCGGGCCCGGTATGTCCTCCCCGGAGCCCTCGTGTTCGGAGGACAGGGCTCCGATGACGTCCGTGGACAGCTCAGCGGATTCCGCCGACGTCTCCTGTGCACTGTGCAAGTTGGATTTCTGGAAACAAGAGAATCTATTAAAAGTTGAATCGCTCTTGTGGGGCCGTAGCATTTTCTTAAATTTTACTTCTATTTAATAAATACCACTGCAGTAGTTTATTATATAGCTACATACAAGTGCCTATTATTGAATTATGTACTGTGAAAAAAATATTTTTAATAAAAAAGAATTGTCTGTTTTGAATTGTATATATAAGATCTTTAAGAAATATTATTAACCAATAGTCAAAGTTAGGTGTAAGGAAATATGCTTGTAAAATTTAGACTATACTTACACAGGATATACTCAGAAACAACAAACTGCATATGAATATTGATCTGAAACAAAATTCGCAACGTAAATAATATTATGTATAATTATATTTATGAATTGTTATATTCTATGATACTCTTTCAACGACAAAGTGACAACTCATAACTACGGAATGTCCAGGGCGTCTAGTCAAGATGCATTCGATAATTTCGACGACGAACTTCGAAATCAAAAATGTATGGGATTTGACATAAGTCTTCGTTAAGTGACATGATGCTTGCGATGCTTTATGTCAAATCCCGTACATTTTGTTTTCGAAGTTCGACGTCGAAATCATCGAATGCATCTTGACTAGAGGCCCTGAGAGCGTTTTCACATGGTGCGACAATGCATGTCGCACCGATAAATTACTAAGGTATGAGCGAGACAGCATTATTTACACCACGTCAATTTGGCGCCGTGGTAAGTATCCGAAGAACTTGTGTTACGGGGACCAGAAAATGGGAAGTACCTAAGTATATTTAATACTTTTATACTGTACATAACTTTAAGATTTTTATTAGGTATATTATGCATATATTTAATACACATACATGACTATTGAAAACGTTTTGTTCCTTCGATGGGAGTCGAACCCGCGACATCCGACAGCCACAGAGGCCGTCAAAGCATGAAACGACTATGTCGATGGTGAGTAATAGCGATCGATCATGCTAACAAAACCATTAACATTCGTAGAAGTAAACGCACTAAAACAAAAGCGTTGTGCCATATTCCGTCTAACGGGACAGCTAGAGAAATAAAAAGAAGAAAAAAAATGTTCAAATGTAAATCGTGATAAATGGGAATAAATATAAATGAAATCTGCTCGTGACACGCGGTATTGTCTAACGTAATAACAGGTCAAATGACACGGTAGGGTAATGACACGGCAGGGTAATGAGAGGCCAGGGTAATGCCAGGGGAGCCAGGAACCAATATCAATTACCGTAAATTGTATCGGTAGTGGCTTCAATTTTCAATTGGTATTATTGAGTAATAGAAAAATGCTCCTTTAATTAAATTGCGGGCAATGACCTTTTGGTTGTAAAGGTTATTTATTGATTTATTGAAAAATTGGTACAACGGTGAAAAAAAGTTAAATCAGTTATGAACTCTTACTGACATAATATGTAGAATGGACATGTGACGTGTTTAAATCATCAAATAGCTATTGCACGAAATTAATTTCTATTAAAACTTTCAGTTAAACAAACTTCTAATTGACTAGAGAGCTGAAAAAGCATAAATCAAATTGCGCCGTGTCAAAGGATAATTCGTATGTGTTACCTACAATTTACAAAATAATTTTACATTAAGAGCATTGATCGGCGCGCGACTCAGATTTCACGAAAAACGCTACTTTTCAAATGCGTCTATATCTAACAAAAACTGGTTATTCTGATTTTTACATGTAGCAAAACACTAGAAAATATTGTATTCTAATTTTTCACTTATCATTTATTTTAAAATAATTTCAAACTTTTGAATAAAACTGACAAAACTAACCAGAAGTTTTTACAACTTTAGGTTCAGGGGCAATTTCAAAACAATAATAGCTAAAACCGCTTACATTTTTTAAAAACAAAAAATCTTTACCAACTTGTTGGATCCTCTTCTAGATTATTTCTTTGTCAGATTATTTTTATATACGTTTCTATCTCATAAAAATAAAATTTAAAGAATGCGAAATTATCAGGAATTATAGTTATTTAAAATGATGATATTTATGTATTTTACTCGCTCCTTTTGTTTCTTACTTACATAATCTATGAGAAGAACCTTTTATCTTTAATATGCTATTTAAATGTTTAACTAAATTAGTTTGACGAATTTTATATGAATTTTTAAAACTACTGTATTTATCGAGGCGCACGAGCGTTTACAACAGTATTTGTAAACGCTCGTGCGCCTCGATTTATTTAGTAGTTTTAAAAATTCATATAAAATTCGTCAAACAAATTTAGTTAAACATTTAAATAGCATATTAAAGATAAAAGGTTCTTCTCATAGATTATGTAAGTAAGAAACAAAAGGAGCGAGTAAAATACATAAATATTATCATTTTAAATAACTATAATTACTGATAATTTCGCATTCTTTAAATTTTATTTTTATGAGATAGAAACGTATATAAAAATAATCTGACAAAGAAATAATCTAGAAGAGGATCCAACAAGTTGGTAAAGATTTTTTGTTTTTAAAAAATGTAAGCGGTTTTAGCTATTATATGTTTTGAAATTGCCCCTGAACCTAAAGTTGTAAAAACTTCTGGTTAGTTTTGTCAGTTTTATTCAAAAGTTTGAAATCATTTTAAAATAAATGATAAGTGAAAAATTAGAATACAATATTTTCTAGTGTTTTTCTACATGTAAAAATCAGAATAACCAGTTTTTGTTAGATATAGACGCTTTTGAAAAGTAGCGTTTTTCGTGAAATCTGAGTCGCGCGCCGATCAATGCTCTTAACCACTAACAGGTACCCGCAACTTCGTTTGCGTGGAACTATTAATGAAACAGAACCCTGTTTTTAAGGAGTTAGTTAGTTTTAAGGAGGAGTTTACTTTTTTTTTACTAATCTAATCCTTATAATATCAACTATCTGCCAGCGAAAGTAAGGTAAAAATCGGTCTGGCCGTTTCAGAGATTAGCTGGAACAAACAGACAGACAGGCAAATAATTTAAATATAATTTTTTTGTATTAGCCGCCGTATTTACTGTAATATTATGCATTTAGTGCAAAGCTGTTTATTTCAAACTAGATATACGCAAAAGTTAATTTCGCAGAAACCGTACATTTTTCCGTGATAAAAAGTACCCTATGTCCTTTCCCGTAGCTTACTCTACATCTGTGCCAAATTTCATCAAAATCGGTACAGTAGTTTCGGAGCCTATTCAATGCAAACAAACAAACAAACTTATAAGTATACATAGTATAAGATTACAAATAGACACTTTAATTTTATTTATTTGTATAGATGTAGGTAGAGATAAGGTAATGCGGTGTCAAGCGGCACAATAAAGCATTATCCTAATTTTAAATTTCCCACACATAAAGCTCACGATTTAAAGGAAGCCAGACGTAAGTGGATCTTGATCACGTAGGTACCTACCTACATACATTATAATAGTTTTTTTGTCGTTTGGAGTCAAAGAGGTTGTTTTTGCGAGATTTCTTTTAGTGATAAATCGCCTGTTTTTTTGTATCTTCATCATATTTCCATTCAAAGTAAGATCTCTGGAAAACATAAATGTAGGTACAGTTGGTATTAGTCCCGGCCTCGGTCTTTAATTAACGGGCTGTAACTTTATAGCAGTGAAAACTTCTGTATCCGTGTTGGGCACTTTTTGTTAGGGGAAAAACTAATAAGTTCGCGTCACCGACATGCTCATGACTGACTTGTTGGAAGTACGTTCAAAATTACTTTACCTCCGACTTGCCCTTTATGCCGACGACTAATTTATATATTTTTTCTTAAGACATGTTTCACAATTGTCTAATAAGTGTAGGAAAGCAGAGCGACAGACGCGACATACACAAAACATATACCTACCTAATTAAGCTGTCCTTTACAATCCAGAAGACCTGGGGGTCTAGCCAAGATGACTTCGCTAATTCCAATGATGAAGTTCGTAAATCAAAAATGTATGGGATATATAGTCTCTATGGTCTACATGTGACATGTTAGAGCTCTCCGCCCGCTGTAATGAGGGTATTTGGTATATTTTGTTCCGTTAGGGGGCAGACTCAAAGCTCACAAAACATTATCTGGTGGCGTAAGTGAGAATTTTCGATTATTTTTCTGCCACCAGGCGGCGCTGGGTAGCTCGACGGTCCTTGTCGTGTCAAAAAGCTGTCAGATGTCACGAATTTAAAAACCCTCATTCTCATGGCCCGGCCGCTGACCGATTTAGCGCCAGCCAACCGCAGCCTGCGTGTCCTTAACGAATACTTAATTACTTCATCAACATTGATACATTTCTATAAATCAGCAGTAATTTGTGATGATTCATAATGCTATTATTTAATAGATTCATGATATTGAAAATTGATGCTGGTTAGATTTTTCAAAGCAAGGAAGTTATGTCATATATATTGTATTATAACTTCTACTTATGTAATTTATTTATGTGTAAGAAAGAAATCCATATATGATTTCTTATGTTTACGCGAATATTATTCATTGTTTTAAACACTTGTGGATTGTGTCGCAATGTATTTTTCTTTTCCCGACTTCCTCCCGTGACCACGGCTGCTGGAAAGTAGCCGAAACGTCGAGAAAAAGAAAAGTACACCGCGACACAATCCGAAAGTGTATATAATACAATTAAAATAGACCATTTTCAAACTCTTTTTTCCGATTTCGGCCGAGAGCAAGTGACTGGTCGCCATACCAAAGTACCAGAAATGATTGCTAAGTAATTTCAAACTTTTAAAAGTAAGTACCAACCGTTTAAGGCGGCTTACATCTAGTGATTCTTATTAGTTTTTACCGGACTACGGCGAAGTCAAAAAGGGGGTAATAATTTAGCAGTAGGTATATGTATGTATGTAATATGTATGTTGGTTAGAACCACGTAGCTAATAATTTTACGGTGACACATATAGGGTGACACACCCAATTGCTAGCACTGTACCAAATTATCAGCGACCCGAACAAGTAGTAGAATTATAAGCTTCTCACTAATTAATTAATAAAAAAAAAAATGTTTCTGGAATCTACTGCCGGCGACACCATACTTTAAACTATAAAGTATTTTCCTCTGTAATAATCGAGGTTAAATTTTGACCATATCTTAAAGTGCTGATAATTGGTGCTTTCAATAATGCGCTTAATAAGTCAAGCTAAGGACAGAGACAACTGGATGAAACTAGAGGAGGCCTATACCCAAATAGGGGTTCCTATCTAAGAAAAATAAATAATAATATATATAATATAATATATACTACAGCAAGCAATAAATAAAATATAGGATTCATAAATATTGTTGTAAAAAATATCTTGGTGATGGGAAATAAATGGCTCAATTATTTATTTATTTATTATTAATTGGTGCTTTCACCCTACTACTAATCCGAATATAACGAATGATATGTCAATGGATTAGTAATAATGCCACGGGTAACATAAGCTGTATTTTACGTAGTCGGGCTGTAGTTAACTTTGCATTAATCTATGTCGATATTTGTCTCTGACTCTACCCTCAATATTTTCGCTGAAAAGAACCCAACTATGAAAAGAACCGACGGAACAATCTACAAAAACGGTAAGGCGAAATCAATGAAGGCGGATCGTGATCGTTTAATTACGATTCAATCAGTCACAAGTTGCTGCGTGCGGGACGCTCCGTTATGCAGCTGCCGAATGCTGGGAGACTTTGTTTACGTAGTCAGGCTTTTGTTTCGAATAAATTGGCTTGTAGAATAAATTTTGTTGGGTATGAGCTTTTTTTATATAAAACTAGGGAGGCAAACGAGCAAACGGATCACCTGATGGAAAGCGATTACCGTCGCCCATGGACACCCATCACACATCAGAGAAGTTGCAAGTGCGTTGCCGGCCTTTTAAGAGGGAATACGCTCCCTTCTTGAAGGTTTGCAGGTCATAATGGTCCGGAAATACTGCTGGCGACAGTTCACTCCAGAGCTACTTTCCCTAAGTACACTTTTCAGATTCAGCTATAAAGTCAAAAATACTATAGTATAGTCAAAAACATTAACGTTGAATCGATACTATGTAAAACTTGGTAATGTGACTTCGTGGTCCAGTGACTTCGAGCTTGGCTATCGACTCCGGAGATCGTGGGTTCGATCATCGCGTTTGAGCAACAAAAAATTTTGTTTCTGTTTGTTCAGGACCTCTCACCAGTCGCCATTCATGTTGGTCATCCTTCTCACTGAGTTACGAGAGTAAAGGAAGAGAAAGTTCTCTTGTGTACTGCGCACCCTCTGGGGACTATAAAAAATATATCCCGCGTAGCTGGTCTAGTTTTAATAAAAGCGGTCTGATATCGGTGAGGGTTGCATTTATTAATATGACATAAAATGCAGAACAAAACAATGATAATAATAATACCCAATACGTAAAGAACGAACGATTTGACGACCTCTGTGGCTCAGGGGTTCAGCGCTTTGGTGCTCGAGCCGGAGGTCGCAGGTTCGAATCGTCGAAAGGAACAAAAAGTTTTGCTATGTTCCAGGGTCATGGATGTGTAATATATATGTGTATAACATAATAAAAATCTTAAATATATGTACTTATAGTATAAAGTATTAAATATACTTCCCGTTTTCTGGTACCTGTAACACAAGTTCTTCGGATACTTAGCACGGGGCCAAATTGAAGTGTTGTAAAGCGTCCAAAGATATTATTATTATATTATTAAATAAATGACTGAACATTTTTAAATCATTTCATTATGAAGTATACGTACTGTGGTATGACATCGTGCGCGTTAAAATCTTTTTAAGGCTACGACAGACATTATTCGTAGCGCGTGATAAATTTGAAATATATTATTTTTAAATACGCAAATATTTTACAGAATAGGTTGTTATATTAAAATATTAATTATCACTTGAATTATACAATAGGTAAACTCTTTTTAAGGCTACGACAGACATTATTCGTAGCGCGTGATAAATTTGAAATATATTATTTTTAAATACGCAAATATTTTACAGAATAGGTTGTTATATTAAAATATTAATAATCACTTGAATTATACAATAGGTAAACTCTTTTTAAGGCTACGACAGACATTATTCGTAGCGCGTGATAAATTTGAAATATATTATTTTTAAATACGCAAATATTTTACAGAATAGGTTGTTATATTAAAATATTAATAATCACTTGAATTATACAATAGGTAAACTCTTTTTAAGGCTACGACAGACATTATTCGTAGCGCGTGATAAATTTGAAATATATAATTTTAAATACGCAAATATTTTACAGAATAGGTTGTTATATTAAAATATTAATAATCACTTGAATTATACAATAGGTAACAATATTTGGGTGTATTTCGTCAGTGACCCTGCGCTCTTCCTCGGATCTCACGAGCGGCCTCATTGTCTTCCTCTGTTATATTCACCGACAAGGCTAATAATTATTACTATTACACAATATACGATTACGTATTATTAAATAAATGATTATAATAATCGTTCTGTAATAAACTGGTCCCTAAACGCGGAAGAAATCTCAGCTTCAATATTTCACTTAACTCACCTTCACCTTACATTACTGACTAAAAATTAACAATTTAAAGCATTTCCTACTAATTATACTACTTACTACACACACACACACACACACACATAATATGCGCTCACACCGGCGTATCCTACTACTATACATGTGAAAGTTTGTGAGGATGGATGGATAGATAGATGGATAGATGAATGGATGTATGGATGGGTGGTGGATGTTTGTGTATGTTTCACGCATATGGAACTGATCTGATTTCGATGAAATTTGGTAGGTACGGTAATAATTTAAGCTCTGAATTAAAACATAGGTACACACATTTTTATCCGGAAATAGTAGTGTTCCCGTGGGATTTTGTACTTACGCGGGCGGACTCGCAAAAGCTAGTACTTATTATTATAAAATATTCATAAAGTTTCTAAAGAAGAAAACTACGTAGAGACATCGGACTATTTATTGCGACTGACCACTTCTTCGCCATCCACTCGTCCCACGAATACCCTACGAGCCCACCAAATTTCCTCGTCCAAGGGTCGCGTTTACCGTGACATGTGCAGAGCATGACGACACCGTTACACCACGCCTGGCGACACAACGGGCGCTTTACACCTCCACGTACGTAATTACACCAACACCCGTTCCAAAATCTGATTATTTGTTACATTTATAATTACAACCGAGTAACGTTTAATAAGTCCACAATGTAGTTACTGACTCTTACTTGTCGGTGTTACAAAGTCCCCAGGAGTATGCCGAAGATGGATAGAACCAGCAGGCCTGAGGCCTACATTAAGTGATTAGTACTATGAAACATCAACTTTTGAAGAAGTTGCTCTCTCATACATCTTCTGTCATTTCCGTACAAAAACCGGCCAAGTGCGAGTCGGACTCGCGCACAAAGGGTTCCGTCCAAAACGGCAAAAAAGTCACGTTTAATGTAGGTTTAGTCGATAAATACCATATTCTGGAAATCACACACTAGTCAGAAAACGACAAAATTTGACAAAACCTGAAGACGCCACATTCTGTTAACGACTTATTCTGCAAAAAAAAAACAGATTCTGGAAACGACATTATCTATTATTGACACATTCTACAAAACTACATTTTATGTTTTTTTCATTCAATTATAAACAAAAGTACCATTAGTAAAATTTCTTAATTATTTAATAAAAAATGGCAATTTAAAGAAGTTGTAGGTACATTATTGTTTTTAAAAATTATTAGGAGACTTTTGTATGTTTTTTGTTTACATTGAATAGGCTCCAAAACTACAGTGCCGATTTAGATGAAATTTGATATAGATATCCATCCACGGGGAAGGAGATAGGCTACGTATTTAAAGTTGCGTTTAGCGTGCACGAAGTGGCGGGCAACAGCCAGTTTATTCATAACACAAAAAAAAACTACTTTCTACTAAAAACTATTTTTCGAACAACTCTGTTCCCAGGTTTATAAGTGGCACAGGCTTAAGAACATTCAATGATTATTGAAGTATATTAAATGTTTGTACTAGTTCTGTGACCCCGCTACGCTTGATCGGAACAAATGACTATTCGCATTCGAACATTTTCATTGCTTTGAATCTTAAAATTGTGCTATGAAATTCAACTTTTATTATAATATTACTTTCGGAATGTGATGCGAGATATTAGTGTAAAGCAGTGGCGAAGGCTGGTCCTCCTTCATAGGAAAGCCGCCAGTTGGGGCCGTTAAAACATGTAACTCTGGAAATCTCTGGCAATGGCCCTCAGTAATCTTCGTTGTTAGGGTTCCGTATCCAAAGGGTAAAACGGGACCTTATTACTAGGACTCCGCTGTCCATCTGTCTGTCCATCTTGTTATAAACACGACTATATTTAAACCTCCATTCTCTGTTCATATCCAATTTAATCTATTCACAAACAAACGTTTGTTTGTTTGTTTGCGTAAAATATCCTACTAGTCCTACTAATATTATAAATGTGAGGACGGATGGATAAATGTTTGATACTCTTTCACGCAAAAACTACTAAACAAATTTTAATGAAATTTGGTTTACTACTACCATACCAAATTTCATTAAAATGAAATAAGGCTCTGGATTAAAACAAAGGCTACTTTTTATCCCGAAAAGTAGTGTTCCTGTGGATACTGTATTTAGCTAGTTGGATATAACAGAGTATATCGAAATCGAAATACATTGATGTTTATAAGAGGATTTTAATATAACAATAATAACAAAGGAATTAAGCTCTGGAAAAGCACATAGATACTACGAGTACTTATAGGATATAGTGTTTCCGTGGTATACTAATTTACGCGGGCGGAGCCGGGGGGAAAAGCTTGTTCTAGTAGCTATCAGCTTAAACCGCATAAACAAAATATAATTACATATAAGTATATTCGTTTAGAAGTGACACCTCTCTTTTTTATCAAGATACAGTTATTGTGTATTAATAACTAATATGTTCACAATGAAAGAATATAATAGTAATACTTATAATATCTTTGGACGCTTCACACCACGTTATTCTGGAGGGTAAGTATCCGAAGAACGTGTGTTACGGGTTGGCCCCCGGTATTTTGTATAGTATAATACTATTATACTATACAAAATACATATATCTAAGATTTTTATTATAATACTATAAATATATATGTTACATATTCATTACTCACGAACATTGAAAAATTTTTATTCCCGTAACAACTGAACCGCGAAAATATAAAATAATATTATGTATTATGCCTGAAAAATTTAAAGTTTAGATGTTAGATACACATACAAGTACATATTAGAATAAATGCTAAGATTGATATACCTAGTACGCACGTAATTGGTTGGCTCTAACTGAAAAATTATGGTGAATTAAACTTTTTTAATCCCGATGAAGACAGAGAGGTGAGGGATGGGGTGTGTGATAGAAGTTTGACGTGCCTGTCTGTGTGTTTGTCCATGGCATCGTAGCTCCCGAACGGATAAACCGATTTTGATATGTTTTTTTTGTTATAAATCTGGCGCTATCGGGAGTGTTCTTAGCTATATTATAATCCTATAAGCTATTCATCATTATAACCACGTTAACTGCTCGACAATTTGGGGGTAACTTAAGGTACTCGTCTTATCTATTCTATAATTATAATATAGATAAGATGAATGAAAATAATTTACGAATAATTCACAATATTTCTAACGTGATTGTGATAGAGTTATGGACAATAGCTACTTGCAGGTCTTGCAAATTCTTCTCTTAAGTCTTAATGATTTAAGGTGAGATCAGGTGGGTACCGAAAATGTTATAAATTAATATTTTTTCTGTACAAAATATTTTAATAAATAAATAAATAATAAAATAAAATGTGTTTATTTCAGGTGTCACAGACCCATAAAATTTGACTTATAATTAAAATATAACATCACAATAAATATTCAAAGGCAATTTAATAATTTATATCATGCGTAAAAATAAATTACCAATTAAAATAAATAAAAATAATTAAATTTTAAAAATGACATGGCGAGTAATTAAAGTAATTAAATTGAATTTATTAAATTAAAACAAATAAATTAAAATTACCATTAATAAATTGTGATTTTCATATATTTCGATAGCTAGCAAAATCCCGATAAAAGTTAATCTAAACATCCACAAAAATAATGAAAAATTGTTTTCAAACTCACCCTAAACTAAACATTTTGAGGTAAAGCACACGACACTACACAGAACTAAACACGCTCGTCGTCCGCGCGAACATTCACGGAGGAATCTCAACCCGTAGCGCACAGCGGCTGACTGAGGAGTGAGCGCAGCCTCCGGAGCGCCGGCGCAGCCTTAATAGATAGTCCGCCACACTCAATCCGTCTTCAAATCAACCGGCAAATGAGTTTAGAGTTCCTTAAGCCAGCCATACTCTAAGTGTGTTCCGCGGAACCCTAGTCTTCCCCCCTGTTGGGATTCCGCAAGAATTTAGAAAAAAAAAAAACAAAATACCGCAATAGACTAGACGCCGAACCTGATATGAGACTTCAACTGTCTTTTATCAAACCTAATATCAACCAATTAATGAAAAATAAAAAATCCCATTAGATAGTATTTTTTTTTATTTAATATCTTCTATTTTCTATTATTACTCATGTAAGTGTTACTCATGTATATATAATCATGTATATATGTTAATTAATAAAAAATACACATTTAAAAATATTGTTTTACAGTAGGATATTTGTAAAAATTGTTGTAAATATTGTTTTATAGTAGTATATAACGGAACCGTTAAGTATTTCGCTTTCCAAAAGAGTTCCGTCACCAAAAAAGATTGAGAACCGTTGCCTTAGGCAAACACAGAAAAGCTAATTTGCAGCAAATAAGCAAAGATTTCAAGACTCAAGATAGGCTGTGACGTACCTACATTTGATGGAACAAATCTTCATACAAAAAAATGCCATCTTGGTTTTCACCATACTTCGAGTAGCAAAATGGCCCAAAAATCTCAAAAGTGGAGCCATTTAACGGGAGACATTTTTTGCCTCAACATGCCTCGTCTACATTATATACGTCTATGAAAAAAAACTGAATATGATTTAGGAGGTTAGGATGTAGCCTAACCTCCTAAATCATATTCAGTTTTTTTTTTATTTTTTAATTTTTTATTAAACTTATTAAATATTAAAGTAAAATAAGGCCTAAAAATTGGCAAGCCTGTGAATGAATAAACTCGTGTGGTCATTTGTTTCGAATAAATATTATATTTAGAAAATAAATTCAACTAATGAAAATGTTCTAAAGTAAACATATCTAATATAATACAAAATAACTTGTTAGAAAAAATCTTAGCAGTATCAACTTATATTATTAAAAATATACTTCTGTAGTTTTTTTCTGATACAGAACCCTCTTTAAGTGATATTTCACTTAAAGATGATTAAATTATTGTTCAGCCCTTTCTGAGTAACGAATTGAGCTTTACTTCTAAATCGGAAACAGTTATTATTTACCTACACAAATACATTATTATTCAATAATGACTATTCTTATAAATAAACTTTTGTTTCTGAATGAGGCCAATTTTTTTTCTTTCGAAAAATAAAAACTTCTCAGGCCACGATTTTCAGTAACCGAGATGAAAATTTAAGGAAAGGGGTAAATAAAAAAATTATATGCATTAAAAAATCCATGTTCTGTAAGTACCTACTGTTACAATAATTTTAAATATGGAGTGTCCACGAAGAAACTAGTTCTTTGAATATATTAAAAAATAAACCATTTCACTGGACACTGAAAATGATAAGCTTTTATATATATTTATGTTTCGTACTATAGGTACTATCTTTACGGGTTCTTGAAATTTACAACTAACCACAAAAGTATAGATTTTTCTTTTACATTAAATACTTTAAAAAAACAAAAAGATTCCCTAAAATACATTTTAAGATCTAGTAAAAAAATAAAAAAAATATTACATTTTTAAAGCAGAAAGGGCAAACCGTCCCCACCCTTGTAACACTACAGGACATATTATATCAAATGAAAGGGCTTAAAAAGTGTATCATTCATGGTTTAGAGATTTTTCGTCATACAATAAATTAACACACTTTTTAAGCCCTTTCATTTGATATATGTCTTGTAGTGCTACAGTAGTGGGGACGGGCTCCATACAAAAAGGCCCCTTCTTCTTTAGACGAAAAATAAAAAATGCAGAAAGAATTATTAGGTACCTGTCAGTAGTCAATGATAACATAATATTCTTTCGATCTTCAAAAATAAGTTGAATGCGACCAAAACCGACGTAGCCGTTATCACTCCTATTGTTAATTTCATCGGGCTGCGGAAAAAGTTTCATCATTGAAGTTGAGGTCATGAAGAACAAATCATATAACTACAATATATAATATTATATTTTTTCACACATATTATTTTAAAATAATAAACAATAATGCCTTTGCTGTTTGACATTGAAAAAGTCATAAAAGGATATCTATACTAATAATAAAGAGGAAAAGTTTGTTTGTTTGCATTGAATAGGCTCCGAAACTACTGGACAGATTTTGATGAAATCTGCACAGATATAGATTAGACCACGGGGAAGGACATAGGCTACTTGTCGAAAGATAATTGTATGAAAATTATGACAGCGCCGATACAATTGACATTCAATAACGTTACGAAAACGTGTTAGCTACAAATGCATATTAGCTGACCCATCGACATTGTGGAAGTATACGACACTGCGAAACGTCATATAGAGTAGCTGCACGTAGAAATACACCAGGTAGTACGCGACCAGAGCCGTAGCTACCATGGACACTTGCAGCATACGGAACAGTTCCACGAGTAGCGTCCATATACTGTACGGTGTCTGAAACACAGAAGAATTAGCAAATAAACAGTTTAGGCCAGGGGTCGGCAACCTGCGGCTCGCGAGCCACATGCGTCTCTTTGAATGTAGAGCTGCGGCCAGTGGCGTAGCTAGGTGGACAAGGGCCCCGGTGCATAAGGGAAGAATCGGGCCCTCATGCCCCTCATCCCCTCTTTCCGCGTAGCTTGAACTTATATTGACCTTTAAAGTTAGTCATAGGAATCAGAATAGGAAACAGTGAGTTAATTTTATCCCTAGTAGGTTAAATCCATACGTCGTCTCTATGAGGGGTAGAATCTCTATGTGTTAAATGAAGGAAAATGGGAATAAATAAACAACGACGCACATAAATGACGATATAGAATATTTATTATACAGATGAGATCAATAAAGGGAAAAAACTATTTTTAATAGAATTCCCCGTCCAATTCACAATCTCTTGCTGATATTACATTTGTATGTTGATGCCAAAAATAAAGTTTGTTACTAAATAATAAAGTTTTTACTTTTTTCTTTAAACTTCTCATCTTTACCTATCCTTTATCTAAATTTATCTATAAATAAATAATAAACAGAATTATCAGTTTCTGATTTTTCATATTTAAAGACGTTTTGAACGCAATAAAAATGTTCTAATGTAACCCATTTTTAGAATTCCATAGTTGGGAGAGTTGTGACAACGTTATTTCGCGCCAGATTTTTGTGAGGCCGTGTTACAACTTTTACCTAAACTAGAGCTCTGCAAACTTTTTTGACATAAAGCTATGGAAAACGAAACGTAAATGTCACAGAAACGTTAACATGGCCGAATTCCTATACAATTTTCGGAATTTTATTATATCATTTATCTCAAAAACTACGGATTTTATAATTTTGAAAACTTGCGAAATTACTGCGACAATAAAAGAACTTTAAGCGGTAAAATTATCATAAACCAATTAATAGTACAAATGTGGGATATTATTCTAAAGTTTAGCCAACATATCTAGGGAAATGAAAATTTAGTATGGCAGCACCGGCTCACGCACACAATGCATAAAAAACCGGCGTCACTGTTGTTCGTAGAAGTCCGTCTATACTTTTTATTTGGTCTGAGATAGTAGCTCGTTCTTCAATTTGAACTTGAGTTTAGAAAAACGTTTTTTTTATTCTTCGTTGTCGATCAAGTTAAAGTTTCAGAGTTATTATACGAATACCGTTGTGCTGCAATCTGTATCCTGTATCATACATGTTTTGTCATCGGAAATTTTTTTAGCGAAAATGAGTTCTAGCAGAATATGGTGCCAGATGGATGAATGTGCGGAATATAAATAGTAGCATTTGCATTAGTGGCGATACTTGATGAAAGATGAAATAAGGCTGGTGCTGGTAGTAGGGAAAACGAATTGCAACGGTCAGTGACACACCTAGTCGACCTAGCGTCAACTATTATAGTGCATCCAGACCCCAGAAAGTTGAAAACATCGCAATGAATATCATAAGAGAACTGATGCAAGGCAAGAGGGAATGAAAACTTGACGAAAAAGTTAATATGGGTGGAGTATGGAATTGTCGAATTGATCTCACGACCGTCAAGCACGTGAGCTTATCGCTGATCCAATGTGCTACGGGCGTACTCATCCCAAGTATCAAATACCAAATATGAAATAAATAACGATAACAAACATCACATGCTCATCGAGGACGCTTAGCACATGTGTTGAAAATCTTAAATCAGAAGTCTTGTAATTGTTGGTTTCATTTAACAACATTAAAAAAAAAAAAGAAAAAAAAATCGAGTCTCGAGTCTCGAGCCTGCTCACAAGATTTTTTTTTTTCCTTTTTTCTTATATGCTCCTCTCTTTTCAAAGCTGAGGCTAGAGGGCCCCTTGAGCTCCGGGGCCCTGGTGCACTGCACCACCTAGCCCTACGATAGCTACGCCACTGGCTGCGGCTCTTTATTATTATACGCAAATATTTATATTTATTATATAAAAAAAAGTTTTAAAATCGTTCTGAATCGATGAACAAAGATAAGGCACCATTTCTATCTCACAGCCACTTTGGCTGGCTGGATACGGGGAAAATAGCTTTCCTCCGCAGCCAGAGGTGGCGTAAGGCGTGGGCTACGCGACGACGCGACGCGACGTCGCGTGGACCTCCGCCTGCGGCCTCGCGCCTTAATTACGCATAAACTCGGAACAACATAATATTATGTACTATATTACATATTTTGTACCGACGTGACGTTCTGTTTTAGGCTGTTGATTTTGTTGTATTTTCCCAAAAATACATACAGTCTTTTGGGGTTTAAAGTTTAACTTGTAAAATAGACAAAAAATGTCCTCGCTCGCTCCGCTCACTCGCATTGTAGGTAATTAAAAATTGGATGTTACTATGTAGGTTTTAATGCGCTTCCAATGCAAGACAATTTAGCGTCTTCACCAGTTCTTATGAACAAATAGATTAGTTTTGTATAAAAACATTATTTAAGTTAGAATTTATTTATTTATTGTTGGCAAAAAAAATGTGGCTCTTCTTTTGAAGAGCCACATTTTTTTTGTCAACAATTTGCCAACAAGTTTTTACTTAGAAAATTTGTAAATTATAATGTTTGACTCTTCTCAAAAGGTTGCCGATCCCTGGTTTAGGATCACTAGCGCAGATCTGGGTTTAACCAACCTGGGATTAGCCCTGTGTTAAAATATCATGCCTTCTGACGAAGAACGAGAGAGATAACATGATACTTAACCCAGGGTTAACTTTAAATCAGATCTGCGCAAGTGGGCCTTAGTGATAGATATAACATTAAATAATAATAATAATATGTGCTAGCTATTATTTTTGACAGTTTTCTTTTTAAAGAAAAAAATATGCGTATTAAAAATTCAATAAGTTTGGGAATGCTCTCATCAAGCCATTTCATATCATACCCATTTAGGTATCGTAGACCTTAGTAATACTGTTTTAATTTCAATTCAATACCTCTGTTTCCTAAATAAATCATTTATGACTCTTGACAGACAGACAACAAAGTAATCTTATAAGGGTTATGTTTTTCTATTGAAGTGCGGAACCCTAAAAACAAGTACTAGCACATACCATAATGATTTACAATCTTACTATATATGTATAATATTTTATATGCGAATTTAATTTTCTTTTTGGTTGTTATGCTTTCATGTAAAAACTACTAACCGATCATCATGAAATTTGGCACTGATATAAAGTAGATAACGGGGAAGGACATAGGCTACTTTTTATCGCGGAAACATGTGCGGTTCCCGCGGGATTTCCTTTTGCACGTACGAAGTCGCGAAACACATCTAGTATTAATATACTATAATTAATATGCAAAAGAGGAAACACCAAGAACTACAGCTAGGGGTAGACTATATTAGTACCGAGTATAGAGTAAACTACAAAACTATATTGGGCGTAGGCGATAGTGATACGAATCGACAAGTATTTTACCTTTTAAGTCCTGAGAGCCTAGACATTGCAACTACCCTGGGGTATTTGCAATGTCTAGCCTTAGCTTAGCTCGTAAACTTAGCTATGCATTAAGTAAAATCCCATACATTTTTGATTTTGAAGTTATTAGCCCCTGAAATTATCGAATGCATCTTGACTAGAGGCTCTGTACAATGTCTAGGCCCAAGTTAATTAGGCCGAAGTTAATCATCATTTACCAATTTCTTTATTTCCAACTGTAGTGTTCTAATGATTCTGTCCAATACCGGCTAATTCGTTAAGTCTTACGGATGTGTGCGTGACCTTAACCCAAAGAGATCGGTATCGGGTCGGATACACAAAATACTTTATGACTGTACTCTGTATCTTATATAATTGTTGAATCGTCCTTCTTTTATTTATGTTAGCAATTATTGTTTTTTTTTTTTGTTTTTTTCATGTTGAGGCTTGTGAAAAAAAAGTGCATGGCCGCGTAATGTGGAGTTCCGTAATTAATTATTATAATAGCTCCAAGTTTGTTAGTAAAAGCTTTTATTATTATTATGTTTGTGCAATGCATTCCTTGCTCACGGGCAATTAAATCCCGGACCTTTGGAAGGCATGCGTGGGGCCGAAGCCAACACGCAGAGGCCTTATTACACAATTTTAATCTAAATGTAATGTGACACTAGCCGGCGACTCTCCCTGTACGCACTTTGAGAGTGCGCCCAAGGAGAGCCACCGGATAGTATAGGACTATTGCAGGAAATGGATAATAGAAATGATACCGGGCTATGGTGGTGAGATGCTAGTGGACTGGTTACCGGGAACTATGGGAGGACTATGGCGTCTGCCGATACTATGTGGTAACATGTATCATAAAGTTGGCAGACGGTGACTCGCCAACTCATTGAAATGGGCCCCTTAAAATGGTCGCACGCACGGTGCTCCAAGGCGGCAACATTTACAGAGCGGCTTGAGGCAGGAGAGGTGTCGCTGGACTTTAAATGACGATCATTTGCACCCTCAGAGGGTCCCATCACGTCGCCCACTCGCCACTTACGCTTCACATCCTCCCTCCGAGCCGAAGCTCTCGCGACTCCACTCTGACCGGCCGGTTAAGGCAAGTCAGAGGTAGGGGCTGTTCCCCGTCAGTGTTCACTCCGGCCGGCCGGTGAAGGCAAACCGGAGATGGAGAACAGGGCCTTCCCCTTGGAGCACTCGGGTGCGTGGGGTCGCTACTCCCCAACAGCTCGCCACAAGCTGCCCTGCGGGCTTATTATTATTATTGGTAAATAATATTTTATTTTCAATTCTAATTCGTACCTACGAGTAGCCAACACACACACGGTCCGATCTGCCTTCAGTTCGGCCTGAACGGATGCAAAATCGTATCATGTGTGGGCTCGAATCCGTTCAGGCCGAACTGACGTCAGTTGCACCGGGTGCATGTTTAAATGGCCCACTCATATGCGCATGCGATCGATCGTGACGATTTGTCATTTCAGAAATTAATAGTTAAGGAGCTAGCAACGTTTTCCAGAGATCATTTTAGAACTGCTGGTTATTAAAGAGTAAAACTGTTGGGGAAGTTGTGGTCTAAATCTTCTATGTAAAGGGAAGTGTGTAGCAGGAAAAGTGGCTCACAAAACATGAAAGGAATTAGTCGACCTTTTTTATACATTTAGTGCCCTGTATCAAAGAATCAGCTTAGGCTGGGATAGGATGGGATAGCTATACGCACTGGAATCCGGAATGCCGTAGAAAATTCGGAGCATTGAAAACAGAACTCTGCACAAATACAATAGAGCTGAAAATCGAACACATGAGTGTTGATTCAAATGTTAATGTCATTTAAGACAGTTCGACACTCAAAACTTCTATTTTCAACTCTATTGTTTATGCGCAGAGTTTTATTTCCAATGCTCATAATTTTCTACGGCATTCCGGATTCCGGTGCGTATAGTCCCATGGTTACTGCACAAACTAGCGGATATACGTACACAAATACTACAATTAGATATACACTTCTTATATTTTATCAGTAAGAATGTAAGTTTAGTCTGGCGACTCTGAGATCTGTCTATAATTAATGATCGCTGATCGTAACAATCGCACGTGAGTGATTTGTTTACTTTTTAACTACTAGGAAAAGTAGTTAAAAAGTATACACAACATTATGTTAGAGGCATGACGTAATGTGGGTTGTATTATGTCTCTATTATGTCCTCTAGGAACCGCCAGATAAGTTGATAGAAGTCACGACTGCCCCCAGATAATCTTACTTTCTATGTGTGTGTTATAGCTATCCTAGAAACCCGCTTTTATCTGTATTTACCCGACTACGGTGAAGCTAAAAGGAAGGCTAATGATTTTGAGAGTCTATGTATATATATACAATATACATATATGTATCAGTGGCGAAGGGTTCCTATAACTCAATTCCTATCGGCTTCCCTTGTCACTTACCTTTTGCAAACCTTCATAGTAAATCCCTACCTTTTATACAGGCTCCGGCTTCCCTATGAAGGAGAACCAGCCTTCGCTACTGATATGTATATTTGTCCGTGCGCGATTTTTACGCCGGTTCTTCTCGCCAGGTTAATTCCTTAACCGGTGGTAGGCATCAAGTAGGGACAATCTTTCTACCGTAGCGCCTAAACTACTGATCCAATATAAATAAATTAGGTGTCAAAAGATTCATATGAATAGCCCGGGTAACACAGGAATTTACGTAGTCGGGTTATAGTTTTTATAAAATAAATAAAGTTATTTTAAAACATGTTTTATAGTCAAGACTATACATTGTTATTTAGATACTTCGGCACAAATATATAGGTACATTGGCCAAGAGTGAGAATACAGTCTTATAGAAAATATACGCATACCTAATGCCTACGTTGTGTTTTCCGAATGAGCAGGCGGGGCCATTAAGCTACTGCTAAAAGTAACCTATCTCCTAGATACTTGTATTGTAGAAGTCCATGGGCAAAGGTAATCGTTTCCGATAAAGCGATTGCTCTTCTCATTTCCTAATTCATACTAATATTATAAATGGGAAAGTGTGTGTGTCTGTTTGACTGTCTTTCACGGCAAAACTACTGAACCCATTGAAAGGAAATTTGGTACATATGTTATAGTCAAAGTCCGATACACAGTCTCTTCGCGGAAGGACTGGTTTATCCTAGGTTTGGCCAAAGCCGTCAGGCGATCCCCGAAATACATTTCAATTTCGCCCTTTGCCTGAAGTATTTTTAGTCAAACCCAGGAGCTCCTAACTTTTCAGTCAAACGTCGAAAGTAAATTATTCTGTTTCGGTTTTGGCCTAGTCAATCCTAGAAGCGACTGCAAAACTCGGTCAAACGTTGATCTGAACATGTTTAAAGAGGTTCATAAATCATAATGTCTCTCGCGGTGTTCCGACCGATTGTTTTGTCATTTCATGTTCGTTCATTGAGCGTGCGGGCGTGTAATTTGCCACTTTAACTACCTAAGAAATTATTAAAACAATTAACATTAAAGTTAATGCCTCACCATGTCAGAAAAATGATTAATTTTCCATTTTAATTACTTAAGAAATTATTAAAACAATAAACATCAAAATTTTAAAAATGTTATTTTTTTATACCTATTCTTACAAACTAACCTCCGTATATTCCAAAGCATTTATTTATTTATTTTATACTTTATTGCACATCGTACAAAAGGCGGGCCTAATGCCACACGGCATTCTCTCAAAGCATCTCAAATATAAAAGTGAAAATCACGTAAGCTGACCAATCAGGTGTCAGAACTGGCAGAGTTAAGCGGTTAAGACTTTAAAGCTGCTTAAATGATAAAATGCTTCCAAATATACGAAGATAAGACACTTCATACCTATATCGGAGTTTGACTCGTCAAACCCCGATTTAATAAAATTGTGTTTTGACGTTTGCCTGACCAAATTAGTCCCTCCCAGGTTTGACGAAAATTGTTTAGTCAAAGGCCGAAAATTTACATTTGTTTGGGCTTTAACTAAGTCATTCAGTCTGACCTGAGGATTGACCAGTCCAACCTAGGAGCGCCGGAGCTTCGGAGTTTGCCTATAACACATATATGATAGTCTATAATAGTCTGATAAAGGACATAAGCTACTTTTTATCGCAGTGAAATGTATGGTTCCTGTGGGATACTTTATTTACAGTTTCACGTAAAAATTACTAAACCAATCATGGGGAAGGACATAGGCTACTTTTTATCGCAGGACATATACGGTTCCCGTGGGTTACCGTACCTACTTGCGCGGGCGGAGCCGCGGGCATCAGCTAATAATTAAATATTAAAAATAAATACCTCTGAACTGTCGTCTACGTTCTTGGGTTCCTTCAGCGGTTCGACCGCGTCTGACTCTCTTACGAGGTGCGGTTTGTTCTCCTGAGCGCAGTATACGGATATACAAGCGTATTTCTAAAATTCATTGTAGACATTTTTGAGAAAATTATTTTTAAACTTAAGAAAGATAAGTCACAGCATTGCACACATAGAAACTGAATTGGTCATAGTATTTCGAATATGTATTGCCCGAGTGTGCGCTCTGCCACATTCTAAAGCTGGGGGACTATATTTTTCGGAATCCGTTAGGTCGGGAGAAAATCAGATCACTCAAAATAGAACTCCGCGCCAATACAATAGAGTTGAAAATCAAACACACAAGTGTTGAGTCAAATGGCAATGTCATTTATGACAGCTCGAGACTCGACACTTTAAGTTTCACCTCTATTCTATTAGCACAAAGTTCTATTTTCAGTGCTCTGAATTTTTCCGGGCTCGCTGGATTCCGGATCATATAGTCCCAGCCTTGGAGTCTATTCGTGTTAAGAAGACAGTAAAGACAGTGTTTTATTCCCAAAAAATTCAGTGCCCCGTCGAATAATGTATTTAGTATTTACCTACTACTAAAGGTCTAAAGTTATTAAATCTACTTACTCAGGACTTACCGTGTCAGCGGGCACAACAAGGTCATCAACGGTAGGGCTGGGCGGGGGAGGGGAGGGGAAGCAGGCCAGCGCCTCCTTCAACATGTCGCTGGTACGAAGGCATCCGCATTTCCTCCGCAAAGATTCCTCTTCGGTTAGATTTTGGAATGACATGGCAAATTCTAGTTATAATCTTGTTTGAAACTTACAAATTTGGACGAAAGGTGCTTAGTGTGTACTAATGCTAGTAAAATCTGGATGGAATTAACCCTGCATATAAAGTAACAAAATAAGAGTCGAGAGGGAAATGGCTGCAATTTATTTTTAATAAAAAGAGGCAGGCAGTGTGACCGTTTTGGCGCGTTTAGTTGACCAAAATCACAAAGCGGCCGTCGCAAATTAACCTTTATCGATTAGGCCACATCGTACAGATTAACCTAACCTAACCGTTGGATAATTGTCATTAGGTTATACGTTGTGGCCTAGTCTATAACTCCATAAAGCTCAATTTGCTGTGACTAAAATAGACTACATAATATAGGCTCATTGCTAATAATAATTAGATGGAAATTGGAATTAATTTAATTTTGTTTATATCCATTGTGCTCTAGCAGCCTCTAATATCCTACTCATATTAAAAATGTGAAAGTTTGTGAGGATCTATGGATGGGTGTATGGATGGATGTTTGTTACTCCTTCACGCAAAAAACTACTAAACGGATTTTGATGATGATGATGGTATGGTAGTAGTTTTGGCTCTGGATTAAAACATAGGCTACTTTTTATCCCGAAAAAGTAGTGTTCCCGAGGGATACTATATTTACGCGGGCGGAGCCGGGGGCAACAGCTAGTCCTGAATATAAAAAACTTAAACTTAGGCCTTTGCATCCGTAAATGGATAATTTATACAGTATTCTCCGAGCGAAGTAACCACTCTTGAAATACTGTAGTGCCTGGGACAGTTGGTTTTTAAATGTCGTATGGTTGCCCGAGTACATACGGCATTCTCACAACATAGCCTAGTCCAGAGGAATGAACTGGTTAATACGTCTGGGGCCAACCATGTGCGGGTTTCCTCACGATGTTCTCCTTCACCGTTAGAGCGTCCGTATAATGTACTTGAGATCTGAAAAAGTCTCATTGGCACACGCCACAACCTGGGATTCGAACCTACACTCTCTGGAGTGCAAACCAAACGGTTTACCCACTAGGCTACGGAGCTCTCCTGGATATACACACTACACATTCATAATAATATAATAAAATGTACCCTTCATAAAATACTTGAGGCAAATTGCAGGGCACTGTTACTCATTGGGATAATTTAGGTGCTATATTTGTTTATTGATCTAAAATTCATAAAACAATAACATTGGTGTATTTATAATGACATTAAAATTGACATGTTTGCAGTTAACCATAGCATATATTGTATTATATCAATAAAGAGGCTCTATAACCTCTACTTTCTTGAAAAGTTTTTTATCGTTTCGAGTTGTATCCAAAGCGATAAAACAACTTAGGTAAATTAGTCTTATTTATTCTGATATTTATAAAAATATAATAATTATATCTATGGACGTTTCACACCACGTCAATCGGCCCCGTTGAAAGTATGAAAGTATCCGAAGCACTTGTTTTACGGGGACCAGACAACGGAAAGTATATTTAATACTTTTATAGTAACTATAACTTTAAGATTTTTATACTATATCCATGACCCAGTTACTACTGTAACACACAGTAAACACTGAGCTACGGAGGTCCTCAATGAAAATGAAAAATTCTATTTCCAATTTATTTTACATTCCTAAATATTATAACAATAATTTCAAACCAATAAAATAGGTACCAATATCGTCTATGACCAATACCTAAACCGCAAATGTAGATATTAATTTTATAAAAATATAAAACATCTAATTTCTATACATTTTCCTTCTTTAGCTACAATGATCTAACTAAAAAAGTATTCTTATTGCTTTTTATTTGTATTTTGTTAACACGGTCGTGTTCATTTGATTTTTTTTTTGTGCGCATGAGCATATTATTACGCATGAGTACGATTTACACATGCGCAATTGTGAAATAAAGATTTACAATTTTGTCAAATTAACACGGTCCACTGCAAAAGTCTGTTTTAATGGGCATATGCAAATCATGCACATGTGCAAAAAAACAAAATCATAATCTTATATCTTTAAACGAGCAATTCTTCTATAATAGGTATATAAATCTGAATCTCGGAAAAGGCTCTAACGACTTTCATGAAATTTAGTATAGGTATCTACAGGGGTTTCGGGGGCGATAAATGGGTCTAGGTAGGTTTTATCTCTGAGAAACTGCGCATTTTAAGTTAGGTAGATAAGATAATCTGAATCTCGGAAACGGCTCCAACGATTTTCATGAAATTTAGTATACACTATACTAAGGGTTTCGGGGGCGATTAATCGATCTAGGTAAGTTTTGAGCCTGGGAAACTGCGCATTTTTACTTAGGTATTCGAACCCTGGTGAAATATTTTTGTAATACGTTTTTTTTTTTATCTACTACAATACAGCTCCGAGCAAAGCTTGGTTACCTCAAAGTTGGTTACCCAGGTACCTACTAATTAATTAATCATAGAATGACCATATTTAAACAACTGTTGAACTTCGACTTGGGTTGGAACAAATCGTGAAAAATAGCTTGTAATTGTTTAGTTTTGTTGCGAGCTAGTTGAGCGTTCCATTGCACAACTGCAACTCACGGAAACCATTTATAACTACGATGGATAATTGTTTTACAATCAGGTTGAAAAGTGGCGCACTTTACTGTTTGAATTTCGTGTTTGCACTTAGAGCATATTTGGTTGGATGCTCTCTAAGTGTTTGCAGTGTTCATAATTTAATTGGCTCGAGGAAAATGTCATTTATTTTCAAATGATTGCAAACAGGCGTGTAATTAAAAGAATAGAATACATCCGTATTTATATTAGAGACTTGGATAATCTCTACCTACTTTTTTGAGGAGGTAAGTTACAAGGAAGGATTTGTGCATACCTACTCCAGACCTAATCTTATTTTGATTGATTCTGAAACATTTAAAATTAAAATAACATTGAGGGGAAGGTTTTATACCTATTACCTACATACATTAGTCCTTAGGTCCAAGCGTAGGAAATAGGAATTCTATGGAGTGAATTACATCAGGAATTCTCCATGGTAACCAGTGTGAACGTGCGATTGGCAACACCTTTTCCTTGGAGTGCGACACGCGCCATATGGTGCTTCCTAATGGCGTGCCTGTGTAACGACTTCGTGGCATCTTGACTGCTTCACTTTCTATCAGGTAATAAGGTTATCGACTGGACCAAGGAAGGTACAACTTACAAACTTACAAAACGCAAGGCAACATAGGTAGGTACTTTTAGATTAATCCTTTGAGAAATATTGGGTTAAAACTCGAGAAATTTGCATGTAAAATGACAACAATTAATCATTTAAAATGTTCGCATTTTTAAGCGAGACAGTTTTGTGGCTTTGCTCCCGATCCCGAATTGTTGGACGTGAATTTGAAGGTTGAGGTCGTTAGTGCATTATGTCAGCGAATTCTCACGGCAGAGCCGCGCCGCGGCCGCGCCGAAATGTGAACTTACCGCTATGCCACAGTTGCACGCACGGCTTATAATGTGTTTCAGATTTTTCCCAACAATGAGGAATCTAATGGAGGATCTTAACCACTAACTTGCGGTGGCGGCACAGATAAACATAATGAGTGAGAAAAGTGCATTTAGTGCAGGGACGCTTGAACCACTTTCCGAGTTGACTAGGTGAAATTAAATTATCTAGTTATCCATCTAGGTTTAATTTGCTCGCAGCTAACTACCCATTTATATTCCTTCCTATTGTTTGCTTTATATTGTTATTTATGCTCATAATCGCTTACACATTGAAGGAAAATGTGAGGAAATCATTCAGGCGTATTAACGAGTCTATCCTCTAGGTCTAGACAAGCCAAGTATGTCACGAGAATTTAGAAAGACATGTTGGACAAGCTACAACATTTAAAACCTTAGCTTATCCCATTAAGTACACTATTTAAAGCTTTCTTTCAGTTGGAGAATACTGTATACTTAAATCATGTTCTGAATACAGTCTATAAAAAGGCCCAAGTTTGATCGCAACAAAATTGGACATAAGGTTAAACAGTAGTTTACCCAGTAGGGGTATACCTATATCATGTAAATGAACCTACAATTACAGTCAATAGACAAAAATTATCAGCTACCACACATCCAAGGTGAAATTGTACAAGTTGGAAGATGTTCAAACAATACATCGGCCAAGGGCAACACACAATGGACATATGATTTTGAAAAACTTTAGTGTTGTAAGAGATAAGCCCTTCCTCCTTGTTATAGAATTACCCATTTCACGCCTACTGAGTAAGTGAGTACTAACCAGTTGCTTATCGAAATTGATTTTAAATAAGCATTTAAGTTTGCTATTTATTAGATTTTAAAATATCAAAAAGCTTTTAAAAAGATATGTAGAGTCAATTTACGAGTAAACGAGTTCTAACATAATTTCTAAGCGTTAGATTCTGTAATTGGCTGTCTAATTTTATGATTTGTAATAAGTATATTGTTAACTTTCGCTGTCGAATCTCGTGATTAAATAAAACATAAGTAAGAGATGCCTGGTACTCACCTAGGTGCGTAATTACCTGCGTCACTTATAAGTATGTAAACAGTAATAATAGACGGGTCTGGATAAGTTTTGAGGGTGCAAAAATTCTAAAGTCTTTTATTTTTTGCATATAGTTTCCGGACCTTCTTCTTAGTCTAAAATTTGATTTTGTGCCATTTTGGATGGCTGCGTTTGTAGCAATTTAGGTTTTTGTGTCTTTCATGGATATTGGCCCAAAAGTAAATTATAGCTAAAAATTTTACTTTCACGATATTAAGGAAAGAGTAACCGATGCACATATGCAGTTTGAGTCGTATCCAACCAGGGGTTTCCTGGTATTCCGCTACTATATAAAACATGGTCCCACCAGGCCCACAACTATTCTAATGTCTGACAAATCTTAAAAAACTGTTCAGAGTGTTAATATCTGAGTCTGTAAGAAAGATGTGCCACATTCGGCAATTTCGTATAAAGATATTCCATTTTTATTCCTCAAACTCGCTATAAAAACTAATAATGAAACTTTTAGTTAGTAGAGTTCATATCTATATGATGATTATGGTGTTACAAAACACTTTCTATAAGTTTAACCATGTTTATCCGCGGGATTTTTTATTAGAATGTAAAAAACCAACTTTTATCATGTATCAATGGCGAACACGGGGTGCGGGCCTCTCGCCACGCGGGGAGGGGCCCAAGTTTCATATATCGATGGCTTAGAGCACACTTGTTCTAATTACAAAAATTGCGATTTTTACTTTTTGACTGAAAACTGTATTAATTGACGTGTTCTACCGTTTGCACTTACCCACGTATCGATATTCCGTCTCTTTCTATCAAAAACCCAGTGTCACGGTTGTATTAAGTAAGCTCAGTTTATGTCCAAAAGTATTAAAATCCTTTATTTTTACTAATTTGCTACGAAAAGTCCATAAGTGATTTTAATATTCCCTCCCGCTGTACTAGTTAACGCACAAACATATTAAGTACCTTTACGACATGTAATCTTACATATTACAGACAATCCAAATGTTGTAAGTGCAGTTAATACAAAAACGAATGTAATCCTCCTATTTTTTCGTGCGTGCACAAATGTGCTAAGTCGCTATGATACAAAAAAGAACTATTTTTACAAAATTATCGAAAATTACATCTAATACGTGTACACTTAATTCATTTTTGTTTTTCTTGAAATGATACGTTTTATTATTTTAGTGTCATCGGCATATAATAAGAAACAAGCATGATGAAAACAAGATGATACATCGTTCAGAAATATGGCAAATAGAAGAGGCCCGAGTCTCTTCTAGCCTTGAGGAACTCCAGAGGGGTCTGACATCCAGGATGATACGCTTAAAGATACTGTCTGAAATCGGTTATTTATATAGGAGGAGAACAACCGCAACAGGTTTCCTTTCCTGCTTGTTGGAGCTTCTCAAGCAGAATGCAATGATCGATACGATCAAAAGCTTCACAGAAATCAGTATAAATATTGTCAACCTGGTTGCTACTGACAAAGTCATACGCAAGGAGAAGATTCGAAGTGGTTGAACGTCCCTTCAAGAAACCATGCTGCTCTGGGATAAACCAAGACTGTATTGGAGCATAGACCTGCTTATACATATACAATTCTTTAAAAAATTTTGGCAAAAATGCTAAGTTTAGAGATAGGCCTGTAGTTCTTAATATTAGTTTTATCGCCATTTTTATGTATTGGAGTTATGAAAGCAGCTTTCCAAGTGTTTGATACGTAACCTTCGTTCAATGAGCGTTTAAAAAGTACCTATACTTAGTGGCGTGACAAGGCTTTTGGCATATTTTTGAATAAATATTGGTGGAACGTCATCAGGGTCGGCGCCTTTTTTCAAGTTAACAGATTCTAATAGTTTAAGGAGCTCGTGAGTATTAATATTGAATAAATTTAAATGTTATCGAATTATAATTTATGTCTACCTAAAAGGTACAAATAAGTAATGAAAGTAAGTTACCCCAAGATTGAAAAAACTTTAAGAATAAGAATAAGAATCGTTTATTCCAAGAAATTGGTTACAGAGGTGTTACATTTGTATAATATTTTATCACAATTTCGGCCCTTAAGGGCATGGAATAATATTAGTACATTTTTTATTTTAAGAAATATTAGTAAACAAAACATTTCAATTGTCATCAAAAATACCAATAATCAATTAGTAGAAATAATGTATAAAAATTAAAATATACCCCAGCAGCCATAATATATAAGATTATTCAAATACACAGAGTCCATTAATAAACTATCTACGTCTTATAGCTAAGTCTTTAGGAGAAAAAAAAATATATTCTTATGTCAACATGTCAACATAGTGAGTAGCTGCTGTCAGTGTCAAGATAAAATACCATTTTATGAGGTTATGCACCTGAATCATGGCTTAAACGTGGTATGTTCACAATATTTTAATATTTTAAGCATGTAGGTACTGAATATAAATTATTTATGGAACCGAGAAATCTATAAGTGTCACATCGTTTATTCGACACTTAGTTTTCTAGTTATCAAAATAAGATTTTGGCGAGAATCATGCTACCTTCCGCCTAAGGTGCATACATAACAGGTATTTCACATTTAATATATTTGTTTTAACATTTTCACTACATTTGCAGTACCTAATAATACTGTAACTGTTTATTATATTATTATTATTTTTTTTAATTATTTTTATTTCAGCACCCAATGTGGTGGAATGTTATTCAAGAAGTTACCGGCGAATATCAAAACAGTTTGAATCTATTCATACATAATTACATTTCAAGCCTAGCAAATAAAATAAATCTGTCTTAATCAACAATAATTAAAAGGAAATGTCACATTATTATTGTATCAATTTAAAATACTCATATATACAACATTTACCAATTCCAATATATAGAGGAAGACAGAATCATAATATTAATTCATAGTCACACACCTATTAAATAAATTACATATAAAATTAAATGTCCTACAATAATAATTAAAATGTCAATATATTTAATAGAAGTTAATCATAAGTTTAGTATATATTATATAAGATGTCAATTACAGTTATTTAATTAAAAATGTCATAAAAGTTTATTAATAGTAATTCCATTTTAATTCTTATTGTAATAATAGTTATTCATGATGTCCTACAAATTCATTAATAGTGTAAAAACATTTTTCAGTAAGCCAATTGTATAGTCTTCTTTTAAATAAGTTATCATTAAGTTCTTTTAAATTGTCAGGCAATTTATTATATATTTTTATGGACATACAATAGCTATTTTTACTTAAAAATGTTGTTTTTGTAATTGGTAATACTAACTTGTTCGGGTATCTAGTATTGATCTTAAGGATTTCAGATTTTTTTATGTAAAATTCAGCCATATACTTTCTAACGAACATACTTATTTCAAAAATATACAAACAAACTAAAGTAAGTAATTTTAATTTTTTAAATAGAGGGCGACATGAATCCATGGGTTTTGCTCCACAGATAGCTCTGATACATTTTTTCTGTCCAAGTCTTGGTATATCTACTGAGTTGCCCCATACTATCAGTCCATACCTAAGAGCAGACACTACAAATGAATGGTATGCAGTTAATGCCGTTTTTGTGCAGGTTGTTTTTTGTAAGCGACTAAGGAGGTACACATATTGGTTAATTTTCTTGCATGTCAATTCAATATGTGGTTTCCACGATAGGTTATTATCAATATTGACTCCTAGAAACTTTACAGTATGCGATTCACTTATTTCATGTTGGTCGTATTTAATACGTAAATATCTACCTTTATTACCCTTGTTATAGAATTGCATGTATGTAGTTTTTTTAACATTAAATTTTAAATCATTATAGTCCATCCATTCAACTATGTCATTAACAGCATTATTAATTTCTAAATTATATGTCAAATCATTTTTATTCTTAATTATTATGGAAATGTCATCTACGAAAATTGTACAATAATGTGAAATAATTCTAGGTATGTCATTTATGTATAAAATAAATAGAAGAGGACCCAGGACACTTCCCTGTGGAGCTCCTCTAGTCTTTACTCTAATATCTGAAGTAACTGATACTGTTTCATGCTTATTATTAGTTTTTGTAATTTTTACATATTGTGTTCGGTTAGAGATATAACTTTCTAACCATTTATTCGCTAGTCCTCGGATACCATAATGTTCACATTTGTCTAATAGTATTTTATGATTTACGTAGTCAAAGGCCTTTGTCATATCAAAGAACACCGCCGATACTGCTATCTTTTTATCAATACACTCTGCTATTTTTTTCATCAATGAGAAACATGCTAGTGTGGTGGATTTACCTTTTTGGAATCCATACTGTTCCTTGGTTATAATATTATTTTTCTCTATAAAAGACATGAGGCGTTTATGCATAACTTTTTCAAAAATTTTTGATATTATTGGGATTAGAGCTATGGGTCTATAATTATTTATCTCTTTTTTATCCCCATTTTTAAATAAAGGAGTTATAATTGAGGTTTTGAGCTTTGTCGGAAATTGACACACAATTGTTCCAGGGATAAATTTACTAAATACGTTAAAACTTGAGCAAGTTCCGATACGCAGTTCTTTAGTACTTTTGTAGAAATTTCATCGTACCCTGTAGAATATGAGTTATTTAAAGATTTGATTATTGTAATAATTTCTTTTTCGTTTGTCGGTTCTAAGAAAATTGTATATTCACTTTGTGCAGGTGTATATTTTATCATATATTTGTTTTATCTTTAATTGCTTTTTCTTGTATAATTGAATTTAAGAAATTGTCATTCAGTATATTTGCAATTTTTATTGGATTTTGTATAATTTCATTTTTGTAGTTTATTTCCTCTATAGTATTTATATGTTTCGTATTATATTTGTTTCTATTTATTATCCTCCACGATGCTTTGCATTTATTATTGGCATTGAGAACATATCTTTGGTTACTTGTTTTTTGAGCAATATCTATACACCTTTTTAAAATCTGTGAATAGTTTTTAAATTTCATTTTGTTTTCCATGGTTTTACACTTATAATATTGAAATCGAAGCTTCCTTTTTCTCATACATGATATTTTTAAACCCTGAGTCAGCCATTTAACTTGTATATCGGATTTTTTTATTTTACGTTTTATTGTTGGAAAGCATAAATTATACATTGTAATAATAATTTCATAAAATTCATTAAATGCGTCATCTAATTTCGGAGTCTGATACACATTTGACCATGTAATTTTTTTAATATGTTCCCTAAATATATTTATATTATGTTCACTTAAGTCCCTTTGAAAGATAATTTTATACATTGGTAAAGTGTTTTTTATAGGTATCGATAAAAATTGTGCAGTGTCATGATCAGATAATCCTAATTGCTTTACTTCACCTACGGTATTTTCCATATTACTTAGACATAAATCTATACAAGCTTTTTGTCTCGTTGCCGTATTTATGTGATTAATAATATTGTAGTTTTTTAATAGGTCAATAAATTCGTTTTTTGATTTAGTATTTTTCAGAATGTCAATATTAAAGTCACCAACGATTACAATATTTTTCATGTCCCTATTTCATAATTTGTATAATAGCATGTCAAATTTGTTTAAAAATTGTGTAAGATTCGATTTTGGGGTTCTGTAAAGGCATATAATAATTAGCTTGTATACCGGTATTTTCAATGCACAACATTCAAATACGTTTTCTGTACATAATTCACTAGCAATATCAAATTTTATACTCTCTATATGATTTCTAACTAGAATACAAACGCCGCCACGTTTTTGTTTAAATCTGCAAAATGCTGATACTGTTTTATAACCTATTACATTAACATTATGGATGTCTTCAATGCTTAGGAATGTCTCTGATAGACATAAGATTATATAAGATAGACATTTAGATTATGATAGAACTAGTAAGAATATAAATTGGCGAAAATTTGGAAACTTAACAAACCGTTTACGTTAGTTACTCGTTAGTTTATAATCTGATAAATATATAGCTTTGAAATGTAAATAGTTTCTTTGGTTCACAATTTTTCGTCAACTTCTAATCTCACGAGTCATGTGATAGGCTTAAACGTGGAGTTTTTAAAATGTAAGGGTTTCTAAAATTAAAGTCTGATGGTCAAATAACCTATATTTTATTCTATAAGAATACATTATTTATTCTATATTACATACGGATTTAACGAAACTTGGATAAATACTTTCTCTAATTTTATAAGTGTTTAAGAATGACCGATTTAATGAGTACATTTAGTAGAACAAAACTATAATAAATGATTTCCTATTATTCAATGTTTTATTGATTTGCTATTTAACAATATTATTATTATTTTATGTTCTAACGTGCACAAAAAAAATATCTTGAGTCGGTATTCTGTGGTATTTTATAAAATATATATTTAATATTTTTATTTTGATATGTAGGTACCTACCTATTTCTCTACTAGAATACTAACCCCGCTCACTTAGTACATTCGTGCATTCAAATTACTAAATTTGAGGGTTCAAATGTACTAAGTAAGGGGGGTTAGCTAGGAATTCAGCTGATTTTGTTATCAATTTGACGTAATTTCGTTATGAAATTTACTTTTTTGTAGAACCAAAGAATAAGTCTTATGAATAAACGTAATTTGAATTACATATCATATACAGTTTTTGTATAATTCATGCTTCAACTTTAAAATGCTCTCCTGAAAAATCAACTTTTTGTAATTAGAACAAGTGTGCTCTAAGCCATCGATATTTAAATTAATACGACAAAATGAAATGACAATTTATGTGACAACTTGACAAGTAACAATGTTCTAAATGCGAAATTTATAATTTCAATTTTAAATTTATTTCATGTTTAATGATGCCAAGACGAGACCATAATATTATGACTCGCCAGTAAAAAATGTTTTCAGATCTCGTCTAGAACCTTCTGACTCCACTCTACGTTCTCTAACTCTATAAAGCTTGTATTTACAAACTCGTAAAGTAGAAAATAGGCTTAAGATAAAAAATATTTTAGTCACTGTTCATAGCTTTTCTGTTAGAGAACACAATGTTCTGGCACAACGACGACGCTCGAATATTGCTAGTAGGGGGTGTGCCTTATACAAAAGCTCATGAAGTAATGAAACGCTCAAGCTATGCATTTGGATCGCGCTAGCTGTTTTTAGTGGGAAGTGGAAAAATTCTAATGTTGCTGAATTTTTTCTGTACCTATATGTAGTTGATAGTGTAGTCCCTAGGGAGTTAATAATTAAGTTTTGTGCCATGTCTGCCTATTGCCTTTTCAGCAATTCGATTATTTGTGGTTAATTTTTCCGTGGCTGCGTAACGTGAGACTTTAAAAAAATAAAAAGTCAAGGAGTGTTCCCAAAAAGGCAAGCGAAGTTTAAAATTGATGTAATTCAAAGGTCAGTTATACAAAAAACAAAATAACTTAAAGATAAAAAAATCATAGCTTCTAATACTACTTACTGTACCTACGCGGGCGGAGCTGCGGGCATCAGCTAGTTTTAACATAAAACTTACAAGCAATAATAAATAAATAAAAATTCAAAAATAAAAAAACCTTTTCACAAACTAATGCTTTTTATAATACTAATTAAAAATTATAATTACAAATTAAATTAAGACTAACGTTAGGTATTATAAATCAATTATTTTATAAGACTAACATTATTATAAATTAATGCTAAACATAGTAAACATATATCGAAAAGCAGTACAAGGATCGGTCCACATTCGTACGTAGTGCTCTGATGTTTCACTAGGCTCGACTTGGCGGGGCCCTGCCGTGCCTCTAGATATAAAATTGTCAACGGGATGAATAATAATATATACAAATATTATTTTGTTGGTTTGTAAGATGTATTTAATTATATAAATTATTACAATCAATTAATAACCTAATAAATAAGTCCTTAACCACGAGTATTAGAAACATGTATCCAGCAACCTACGTATAAAATTCAAGCGTTGAAATAATTTATTTATTTTTTATTAAATAATACTATATATACAATAAATATGATGTAGCTGAAGAGACAATTCGGTTAAACGACTAATTTCAAGAACTAAAATTAGGTATTTGAAATTGTATTTTTTTTGGTGTTAGACAATGACCTTCTAATACACATGGACAAATCACGCCATACAAAAACAAAGCGTAAGCATGGCACGCGTTTTTTATTTCACCATATTGTGCTTCGACTGCTCTGTGCATACATTGCCGCTGATGTTCGTGTCCTTTAAAATATCCGCGGTTGCTAAGCAGTAATGTAAAACAATTATGTAGTCGAAGCTACATATGCTGATTTTAGAAAGTGATTGGAACAAAGATAGTAGTAGAGTAACAACGGACTATAAATTTTTTGATTTTTCTTTTGGAAATATTTTTTTGTATCCGACTACGCCAAAAGGTTTATGGTATTTTTAGCAGTCTATGTATGTATTTAGGTATGTATGTGTGTTGGTTTGTATGAACATAATTATGTTCTACCCATAAACTACTGAGTTGATTTTGATGAATGGTGAGTCAATCGATTTTTTTATTATGGTCCGGATGACGTAGGCTAAATTCTTATCCGACTACGGTAAAGTCAAATGGAAGGGATATGATTTCGTAGTTGAATTACAGCTCTGGGTTACGCTTTCATTCTTTATACTGGGCTAGGTAGAAAAAACTTTGATTTAAAAGAATATTTAAATCATATACTTCAATGCATAAAATAATGTTACGTGTTAGGGTTCGAAGGATTTGGAGAGAAAGACCTGCTGACTCTTTTAAAGACTTTATTCACTAGCACTAGGTCCAACACAAAGCACTAAGTCCAAACACTAAGCACTAACGATGTCTTATGTCGTAGCCAAGTCGTGGGTTTCACTCACTGGTATCACTCTTGATCACTAGTTTTTACTTCGAAATCGCCCGAAGGTAGCTCGAAACTGAACTGAACTCGCTCGTATTCCTGCGGCTATTTATATGGGCCGAATCGAGTCCCAGACTATTCTAGAAAGTTTCCGACTCGCGTAACCGTGTTGGATTTTTCGGTAAAGTTCGCACAGTAGCGCCATTTAGTATTGAGTAGGGGGTTTCACGTTGTCTTTGTTCATACAAAGTGGTTTCATTGGTTGACGCCAGATTGCGCTAGTCTCTTTGTGTGTTCGTACAAACATTCTCACAAGACTACGGCAAAATAATCTCTAACCCTATGTATGTACGATTGACCAGGTTAGTCGTTAGTCAGCTGTTATTAAAAATTAATGTAGGTTTGTATGTATGTATGTATGCATAGGAAAGTAAGTCAAATTATTTTATTGCAATATTTTTGTTTAGTTAAAATAATCAAGTGCACTGGAATAGATTATTTTATTTCATTATTTTTAACTTCCCGCTAAGAAAATCTAAGATTTTCAAAAAAGTTATTGGTTTTACCGCGTTTTGCAAAAATCGAATTCTCATCAGTTCTGTCTCAGAAGTTCTGAGGTCACAGGAAGCTTCCCTGACTACCCCCGCAAGGGTGTCACTATGTCTGTATGTATGTGTGTGTGTATGTGTGTGTGTAAGTATGTAAACCTTACACAAATATAAGATTCAAGGAAATGATCCGAGCAAATGACGCTCGACTCATTTGGTTTGTAAAATTCTTCGGATCTTTCTCTTGTTTCTCTCTTAATATCGTTTACAGGAAAGCTAAAATAAGCAGTCTTTATATAGGTTGTAAAGAAATGTTGCAATTAATAACCGTGAAATAAAAATCTAACCAATTGAAAATAAAATTAGAACCTGACTATAGAATTGGATATAGTCTGGTAAAAATGTACCCTTGATCAATTTTGGGATCAAAACTAATCTAACCACACGACACTTCGCAATCAGAAATTCATCAAGCCGTCTTGGCTACAGGCGCGGTTATAATGAAACTGATCTTCATACATAACACATACATAATTACATGAATTATACATACACCCGAAAAACATCACCCACACTTGAAAAATATTACCCTCCACTTGGTCAGTAAAGTAAAAATAATGGCTATTATACTTCAAAGTTTTGAACAAAAAGCGACTCCACGTTTTTGTTTTCTGACTATGTTCTTGTCACGTCTTGTCGCCTGTCTTTTTCTGGCGTGCATGAAAGAAAAGAATAGGAATAGCACAGCCATACTTGTTAATAATTTACAACATTTATTGAAATTTCAGTGTTTTTTTCTATTTTTTACACGTTTTCGCTTGTTATCTTTTATAAATAAAATCAACTTACCAGTGGTAGGTCACACCATCTTTTTTTGCGTTGTTCTAGTATTATTTCTACACTTTTTCACGACACACTTTGGCATGTTTACTGTTTTGCTGTCAAAACACGACTAACGTAAAAAGTGTGCTCACTTCGCATTTGCGCACAGTTCTGCCGTCCCGTTTACAGCGCGCTCATGCAATGTCCATGTATTAGAAGGTCATTGGTGTTAGATAACCGAAGTTCCATGTAGAAGCCTATCGGATATCAAATTTTATTGTGCATTTATGTATTGTATAAAATCAGGCGACAATTACATTCAGCTTCGTCATTCGTGCTACGCAAACAAAGTTGCGGGCAAAAGCAAGTTTAAATTTTGTAATCGCTGTAAAATGCGAAATATAAAAATTTTGAAATGTAGTCGAATGAATGACATTTTATCACACACATTTACGTATATGTGTAATGTGTATGTTGTAGTGCGAATATTCCACAATACTTCGACCGCATATTATAATAATATTATTTTTGCATTTTATTATTTAAACCCTGCATGATAAAGGCACAAACTTGGAATATAGATTCTTTATGACTTAATAATATTGAATACGTGAACTTTATTCAACGATTATGTGTTTTTGGAGCGCTTTTAGCTTAGGGAAACTAAAAAACTTAATTTCTCGAATCGCAGTCGCTTAATGTGGCACAAAATTTGGAATTAGGCCTATTTTAGTGGTCTTAAACAGAGAATAGTCGTTTATCACACTTTAGAATTTTTGCCGGTACTGTTTTCAAAAAATGACCCTAAGTCATTTTTTACTGGACGAAAACGAAGCAAATTAAGTCTCCATACTCTGGAAGCTGTCCCAGTTAAGATACCATTAATATTTTAAACTTTAAATCAATATTGCCACTTTTATAGCCATATAAAAAAATCAACCACAAATAATGGAATTGCTGAAAACGCAGTGGGCAGAAATGGCACAAAACTTAATGATAAGCTCCCCAGGGACTACTTTATCAACACACAAAAATTCAGCGACTTTAGAATTTTTTCCACTTACTACCTCGAATACGCCTAGCGCGACCCGTCTATAATTGTTTGAAGAATTATTACATGCGGTTTGCAGCTGTGATGGTAGGTAGGTATACCTATCAGTAGTGTTCTATACGTCGCTTTGAAAAGACGTAAATCTATGTAGTAGTCTGTCATTACTCATTAGTCTAGAGCGGTACATAGGGTAAATACGCCAAACGTCGGCCCCCCTCCAATCCTCGGCCGTCTGCACATTTTCAGCTTGCATTCATTCAAAAGGTAATTAAGTGGTAATTTTGCCACTGAAATAGCAAGCTTAGTTCATACTCTTTAAGTGCAAACCGTTACTATCCGATTACGTCACTTGATCTTCGCACACTGAGCGTCAGTAGCGATAGCGCCGTTGAAGCATTGAATTTCGTAGTCAAAGCAGCTTACTTGCTGTGAATACCCACGATTCGGGGATTGATATTACAACGGTAAAACATTTCCTTTTTTGGTTTTTGGCTTTGCTATCACAAAAAAGTTATTTTACTATATTTTGAGATAGTTTTTTCAACGTTTTGCGTATTGGTTTTAGGGAAAAAGAGGGGGCCGCCATTAGAATACCAATTTCGGCTGATAATCGGAATCTCGGCCGGGGCCGACTTAAGGTAAATGCAGTCTGTTTTATAAAGTATAATACTACGAATTCCATTGTCTTAATAGTAAAATTTGTAACGCTTTTATGTTAATAAATCTATTTCACATTCAATCTCCAAATACCGGCCGGGGTGGTATTAGCTGAATCTTGAGAAATAAGCTATACGAAACAGGGGCCGACTTTGGAAATATTAAAGATCGTAATGTCGGCCAGCCTAAGAATCGAGTGCTACTGTACAGGCTGATCACTTTTGTATTTTTTATTGCTTGTGTAGGTACTGGGTAGTCATTTTTCAATTTATTTATCAAACTTGCTGTCTCAAAATTGAATTATGTATTATTATAATTTATTAATATTATAAGAGGTTACACCTTATGCCCGGCCGACATTTGGGAAAAACGCGACCGATCATTGGGCCGTGAATGGCCGACTTTAAGGTTTTTCCGTTCTCGACGCATTTAAACCTTAATACTTTTTCCGTTTAGTAGAAAAGTCAACCATATGCCTATAAATATAAAATAGATTTATCAACCTATCTAAAACCGTATAACAAGCTATCCTTTCGTTGCAAACTGATGGATCCGGAGCGATCTAAAGTGAGAAAATCCGTAAGGGGCCAACATTTAGCGTATTTACCCTACGTCCGATCCGAATCCGATCCGAGTCCGATCCAAACCCGTAAAAATATGGATCTAGAAAACTCGAATCGAATTCGGATATTGCTTAGGTACGTAATTGCGTAAAACACACAGGTATTTGTGCGATCTAGGCGGCCAAAAGTCCTGTTTTTCAATTAACAATGACAGTCATAAAACCGGTTTCCCCGAATACATTACCTACCTGACAACAATAGCCGCTACCCCCACCCCCGCCATCGCTCACCCCGCACCCGTACCGTCAGTCGGAATTGTAACGTTGCATCAAGTGTACGTATCTATTCTCGGCGCTACTACAAACTTTGAAACTTTAAACAGTTTTTAAAAGTGTTTATATATATTTTATAATTTGATAGTGATGGATTCTTTTAGTGCAGGTAAGAAACTTACAATGTACATTATTAAAGTTATAATAAAGTAATAAACTTGAAATATATTTGTATAATAACAGAACTCCTTTTTCATACAGTGATTTTCTTAGTATTTTTCTTTACTGGGGTTTATGTTTATGTATCGGGATAGATCGGGCTATGATTATTCCTATAGTTGATAAATTAAGTATTTTTCTCCTAATTACCGTTAAAAACATCTCCGGAAATGTCCGGATAAGTTCATTTATGGGAGTTCAAAGATAAAATATAAAAAATGCAATTTATTGTTAGTGACTCATTACTTAATGTACGCTTATTTTAGGTTCACCGGGTGCATCAGGAGTGAGGATTGTGACCCGCAAATACTTGTACGACCGTATGAAGGAAGAAAATTTGCCTAATTTTTGATGCAAAATTAAAGTATTTAAAAGACGAACTTTTATCGTGTGAGGGATACAATGAAGACCAAATCTCTAAGTTGAAACGTGATTTAGCCCATTTCAAATCTGAAATCAAACAAAGGTGGACCAAAGCTCACTATAAAGAGGACGTATTTCTCAAATACAACCAGTCATGGCTATATGGTACGTTTCAAATCCCTGTTGTTGAGAATTCACAAAAACGAATAGGTCGACCATCTAAATCGTTTGAAGAGGTAAGCGAGAGGAGTAAAATGCGAAAGACCGAAGAACTTCGTTCCGGTTTCGACCCTTAGGTCATAATACATGCTGCGCAGGTGGAACTGGGGAAATCTGGTAAAAGAGATGCATCTAATGTTCTCAAAGATATCACGAGTACTCCTACACGAGGTAGTAAATACAAGAAGGCATTTTATCTAACAAAATCTTCTAAAGAGCACCATGCCTTGACACCAATGCAAGCTTTGCAAATGTTTGTAGATGCTGATGACTGACTTATAAAATTGGCATCCTATGACCCCAACAATGCATAAAGTCTTGGTCCATGGTGCAGTCATTATAGAAAAAGCGATTAAGGTAAAAGACCTATTGGGCAGCTCTCTGAGGAGGCAGCTGAAGCTCGCAATAAACACTTTAGAAATTACCGCCAAGATTTTGCGAGGAAATTTTCTAGGGAAAATTGCAATGAAGACATATTTAACCGCCTTATACTTAGTTCTGATCCATTGCTAAGTAGCATGCGTGAAGTGAAAAAAAGAAAAGCTAACACATAAAAGCCCGAAACGTTGGACATGTTTGTATCTGCACAACCAAATATACTTAGTAGAAAATTCTTCAGAAAGCGAAGAAGACTAAAGTTTTAGTCAAACTTATAATTTTTTATTTATTTTAATATATGTATTATATATTTTTTTTGTGAATATACGTTTAATTCTTTTTAAACTTGTATTATTTTCCTATTTGTGTTGATTAGAAAGCAATAAAGCAAAAAAATAATTTTGGCCGCCTAAATTGCACAAATACCTGTATGTGCGTCGGTACTACTCCTATCTCTGATACAAATCCAAGCAATTCAGGAGCCATCTTTTGGAATACGTGATTTTACGCGGAGCCACAAAAGAGTGTTCACGTCGTTGATCATGAATCCTTTCATACAAATACAAGTCGTTCATACAAATAATAATATGGCTAATTGGCTAGTTCGGTCAGTATCTATATATCTGTATAATCTATGCTTCGGTCCGTCAAAAAACTCCTCCGATTTCTTTCCGTCATGGAGATTCTAGAATGACGGAAATCGGATCTAGTGCGTAAACTACCATAGAAATAGTTCTACGCCTACCCCAGACCATATTTTCACGGGTTCGGATCGGATTCGGATCGGACGTGAGGCGAAACCGCTCTGAATGTGATATTTCTCTTACATTAGATGAAAATGGCTTACCAGCTAGTAACAAAAAAAACCAGATTCAATTGTAATATTTAATAAATAAACACGTTTACAATCGCTGAAGCTTACAAGGGAGCCTTAGCAGATAAAGACAAAATAAAGTTTAGGTAACAAGCAGATCTAGTTTTCAATAAACGAAAAAACAATTCATATAATAATATCAAAAATGCATAATCTCAAGTACACTGTCTCCAAAACTTCCGTGATACGCATACTTTTACTAAAGTGGGTATTTTAAATCGTAAGTAATTTTAGTTTCTGGATATTTTTTTTGTAGCGTAGGTATTTTTTTTTTTTTCAATTAAAAATATTTTATATTTTTATCCTATCTATACATTCAAATAAACCAGAAAGATTTTTTATTTTAAACAAAATACATACGAAGATTTGATGTCCACTTTTTATTTTCCAAGAAATTGTTAAATACTTTAAACAAATAAAATTTTGAATGTTTACACTTATAGATCTCTCTCGAAATAACAATCTGAAGACAAGATATTTTTTAATAAACTAAAACGAACTATAGTAACCTAAAAAATATGATAATATGCACATCATAACTTAATGGCATTGGAATCGTTGGGAATTGGGATCACATCAAGATATAAAATAATATGTATAACGAAATATAAATTATACTCAATTATAATATACGGTCAATCAGGGTAACTTTGAATCACGAGGGTAACTTTGACAGTTTGTTCACAAAATTCTTTTCTATTGTTTTATGTGGGAAACAATTGGCGCTTAAAATTTAATAACAATTCGTGTACGTAACATACTTCGTAAACGAAATCTAAAAAAAAAGCAGCTGTCAAGAGAATATAATACCAAAAACTTTTGTTTTTAACCGCACGCAACATAATGGGTAAAAATCAGTGCAAAACTTTGTTTAAAAATCTCGTTAACTTTGCTGCTATCAAGGTATATAAAAACATATTTAAATGTAATAACTTTATGGTTTTTTTGACTTGTCTATGACCCCACTGCATCAATATTTAATAAAAACATAAATTATTGTCACTCTGAAGCTGTAAATTAATTAAAAGTTAGTTTGTTTCAAAGTTACCCAAGTTAGGTGGTAACTTTGACACACGACAAAATTGCTAGTTTTTAATATAATTAGTCATTTTTAAAGACGTTTTATAACTTGATAGCATGAAAACCAACCTGAGAGCACAGATTAACTAAACTCTTTTGACTAATTCTTAACATAGTAAAAGTTTGATTAAAAAATATGTCGATGATGATTCAAAGTTACCCTGATTGACTGTACACGTCAATCATTTTAGTAATTTAATACACCGAATTGTGCAGTCATAAAAAATTTGCTAATTGCCTCATTACCGTTTAGGTCATAAGTGCGTTTCCGCTCTTGTCTGGTATTCATTTTGCATTTTAATTTAAAAAATCTTCAATGGATTGAAATGGATTAAAATTCTGTTGTGGAATGTACGTACACTTTGTTACAGAACACAACTAAACATATTAAAACATAGAAACAAACTAAAATCGGCCTTACGCCAGACCAAAGTCAAGACACGTATAAAAATTAAAAGTACTACGCTTCACAAAAACAATGTAAATACTAGAATTGTGCTCATTATTATTTATTACTAGTGTGGCAAACGTTACTAGTCAGATTAAAAAATATACTCCATTCTAGCAGTTACAGACAAATAACTCCTCACACGATACTAATTAAATACTGTATTAAAATATTTAGATATACATTTTTGGTGATAGCAGAAGCATGTCATATTTGTTTTAAGTCGACGGAATCGTTATATTATTATATATATATGAGTACAGAGAAAAGTGTAAGCCGATTCTTAATATTTTACTCTGTATATAACTTTAAGCACTTCTAATGATCCGATGTGATGCTTAAAATGAAACGAAATATCCAAAACACTCTTTTCCGGGTACAAAATACATGATAAATTTTGAAAAAAAAAACCATAGACTTTATTTTATTCTAGACGACTTTTTTTTTCTATTTAAATATACACATTCTGTCACAATATAAATCTTGAACAATATAGTGTGCGCGTGATCTTGACATACGTGTCCTAAAGTCATTAATTACACATTTTATAAACCCAATAAAATTGTTGTTATATATTACGGAAATCACCATCAATTTACAAGAATAGTCGGTCAGGTACTTGAAAGTCGAACTAATTTTGTATATTTTAGCAACCTATTTAGCACAAAGGACGGATGTTTGTAGTAAATCAAGACAATCTTGGCAAAGCTAGCTTCGATAAAAAAATTCCTAGAGATTTTTCTTCCAAATTCAAATACGCTTTTCATTTGTAAAATGAGTTACACTTCTTTGCAAATCTTTGAACCTTTATATTTTCAATATGGAATCAAATATGGTTTGAAACATTTTAAGCACTAGATCGGATCATAAAAATTTCATACAAAATATATTATAGGATCAATAGACGAACGAAGCTTTGTGCTAGATAATTTTGTACATACGTGAATTTAACCTCGATGTATCACATAACATAGACATACCTACTTTATGTCGTATAATACTGCGTCAATTTTAATCTATGCTACACTTTTTAATTACATTAATGGCAGCCTTATCACTTAATATATTCTAAGAAAACGAATCGACCGGTATTTAGAATTAGGTGATATAAATAGCTAGATTTGATCAGCATGGTGGGCTAACTTTAGAAATAATTTGTAAATATCTGCAGCTTTATATTAACTTAAGATTTCGTAAAGCCCTGTAAAGCTTCGGTTATTAAGGCAAGCCATAAAGAAATGTAGGAACGATAGCTAATATTCATGACTTTAAGCTAGGTGGAAAGAATGTATTTTGACACTTAATTCAAACATTCACAACTGCTAGCTAGGTCGACGCTATATGTATTAAATGTTAAAACATTATCTGGCCCTTAATTATAGTCTAATACTCTTTCAAATCCTGCCAACATGTGTGTTAGACAGAAACAGAATTATACACATATTTGGACAGTGTCAAATGTTTATACATTTAAACTAAATATAGCGCCGACTTTATACACATCTGAAAACACTAATGCTCGTACAGACTAGTAGCTCATACACAAGGTTATATCTAACACCGAAACGACAACGGTAGTACACCTATCGTCACATATAATTACAGAACAGCGAATTCGTATTGGAATGTGCCTAAATCAAAAATTCGTAACTTTTGTTTTTTTTTTTTTATCTAAGTCCATAGGCAAACAAACTTATTTTCCCGAACGAATACTAATATTGTATTTGTAACCAGTATTTAGTAAACTACAACACGCAGAAGTTAACTAGGCACCTCGCTCTAATGACGTCACAGAGGTGTAGCTGATTTACTGTCCTTACTGACGCGACGCGTCGGGGGCGAGAGCGGTAGGCGGTAGGGTGTGGTGGGAGGGAAGCTCATTCCACGAAGGTGCCAAGTTGATTTCTGCGTGTTGTACTTGATTGGTTACCAGCACTATAAATTATGGAAAGTTTCAAAGACGATATCACCGAGACAAACTCGCTCCTCTGTAACGGCTACTTGAGACACATACAAATATAAAAATATGGAATGTCGTTCCAAATTTGGAATTTATACATCAGTCTCAGTCTTGCTGCTTGTGCGGCGACTCCGGGCGGACGAGCTGGGGTTGGCCCAGTAGGGTCCGCTCAGGAGAAACTTCTTCACGTTATATTCCATCCGCGCCAAATCTTCCGGCGATATTCTTTTATCACCCTTCTGAGTGCTCAAAACTTCGCGTATGTCTTTCGCGATATCGCTCTCAGTGACGCTATGCGGTGAAGTATATTTATTATTCACTTCAGTGACCGTTTTCTCATCACTTTCTACGGGGAATATGGTTTCTTTTACGACGTTCGTTACGATTTTCGAATTAGGTTTGAACATATCCTGCGAAAGATTGTTGATCCAATTTGTGCGAGCGCCTCTGGAGTAGGATTTCGAGAATTTGCTGACTGGATGTGGCATGTTTAGAGCTAGCTCATTCAGTGTTTCAGTTAGTCTATTTATTTTGCTTTCTCTCCTTGCAATGCGAGTTGAATACGAACTTTCTTCTTCCAATGGATCGTTTATGTTATTCTGTTCTAGATTTTTCTCGACCCATTCTGCAACTCTAAGTAATTGTTGCTTCTGAAGCATCGCTGCGCTATCGTCGCTTGAGAGGGAACTTGTACTCTGTTCATTCGTAAATACTTTCTTAGATTCGTTCACTTTTAAATGCGTCTGAGTCAAATTTGGATACACGTTAACAATATTTGCAGTGGACGGCTTTGGTAAAACGTTTTTTTCAATTTCACCTAGAGGTGGACAATCTTTGGATATTTTTGTGTTTTCAATAGAATGCAGTTTCGACATGTCTATCTTTTTCAGCGGTCTAGTAAATTGACTATCTACTTTGCTTTGCTCGTATCGATCAAAGTTAAATATTTTTATTTCTTGGTTATCGTTTGTACTTGGAATCTCTTCTGGCTTGGATATTTCATTTGTTTCATTACTGTCTGGCGTCATTTTTGGAGGCGCTGTTAAGTCACTCAATAGAGTATCAATTTCAGATACGTTTTCTGGATTTCCAACTGGTGTGTTATTATTGCATTCAGTGTTATTGAGGTAATTGTGCGTTTTCAATGGCTGCAGAGGCGACGAAGACACATTCAGTAAAATTGGGTTAATAGTACCATTTTTGACTTCGGAACTAACTTCCTTATTGTTACTATCCACATGTACGTCGATCAATGTACTTTCAACAACAACATTATCATTTTTATTCTCATTCTTACTGTCGTCATTTCTATCTAAGTCAATAAAGTTGTCTAGACCGTCGGTGAGATCTTTAAATATAGTGTTTTCATGGCATTTGCTCTGACGTCTGTAAAGTACAGGCGGCACATCTGGTTCGGCGTTATCTAAAAGAATATTTTTGGAGCCGGCCTGCATACGTAAGTGACAAAATCTTGGCCCGGGCCCAACTTGCGTATTAGATTTATGAGTGCTTACAGTCGACTTAGCTATAGACGATGTGCGACTGGGAGCTCCCATTGAACCGAGTGAACTCTTCCTTATGGATTTATTAGCATCTGGCAATAAGTACTGAGCTTCTGGTTTTACATCTTTATCGTTTGGAAGTTCCTTGACATGCAAGTCATGATTAGGTGCACTTTGAATGCTACTTTTCTTACTGGAAATTGAATTTCTTGTTCGATCACAAAGTTTGTGATGTACCGATGGTTCCAAAGATATAGGAGAGGGCGCTACGACTTTCTTAACAATAATATCTTCATTGATTTTTAAAACAGTTTCTTTCGGACCATTCAAATCAAATCTAATATTTTCTTCCGGCTTTAATAACTCATTAAGAACATCATTAGGTGACATGATTTCATTGATTTCATGATCAATATTATTGATTACTTTAGCAGGTTCATCGTATGGTAGTATGTAAAGACCTTTATTTATAGTTTTTTCATTAACCAGTGTTATTCTATGAGGGGAATCACTTCTAACGCTAAGAATAGAGTTCATAGATTTTATTTCAGTATTGCAATGAGAGCATAGAGGAGCTTGGAATTCGCCAGTCATAAGTGTTTGTGTTGCAACAGTGTAATAGCTTTCGTTGTAACAAAATGGCTTACTCTGAGATTTCGAACAAGTGCATGTATCACAATGTTTTGTTACAGAATCTTGAATGCTATCTTCGAGGATTTTGGACATAAGTGAAGCAGAAATATTAAACTCGTACTCACTTGCATCAAAAGTATCAAGATCATTTCCATTCTTGGATTGATTCGAGCTGGTAGCTTTTGGTGTTTTGGACATGACATATTGAGAAACTCTTGCTTGAGTGTCAACAGGAAGCTGAAATAAATAAAATATTATATATAAAATTCTCGTGTCACAGTGTTTGAGACAGAAATCCTCCGAAATATCGTGATCAATTTTATTGAAATTTTGCAGGTGTATTCAGTAGGTATAATAATAGATTGTCAATTAGATTTGATACTTTCGTTTTTGATATATTATTATTTTTACTATCTTATGATTCGGCATTAAAAATACCTTTCACCCTCAATTTTCTAACACTAACCGCAATGTTTAATAGCAATATTAGTTTTTTAATAATCTTCAAACCCTCAGTGGTTGATAACTCTCTCACACTTCACCTGTAGGTTGTAGGGAAGAACGTAGGTGTAAGTTGTTAGAGTAGGAACTGTAGGTTTATGTAGGTAATATGTTGTTTACTCCAATATCCAGTCCATCTTAACTATGAGTTAAGACAGAACAATGTCTGTTGGGTATAACAGCTAGTATATTTATATAAATCATTAATCCTCATTTATGAAATATAATCCTCGTTTATGAAATATATACAAAACTTACATTGTCAAGTTTTTGAGAAACAAAGTTGTCTGGTTTGCATTGCAGTAATTGTATTGCTAAGTTCATATCATTTTTATACCTCTCCTGAAAACGAAAAGAATTTAACTATTCATTATATATCAGAAATGGCATTTAAGTAAATAAGTAATTAATTTTAAAATAACATACATTTTCCTTCTGTAGCATACTATAGTTATGTTTAGATTCTGCTAGTCGTACTGACAGCGTTGCTATGTCTTTAGTGAGCTGACTTTTTTCACCCTTCATCTTATCCACCATTTGTAACAGCTTATCTTCGAGTACTTGGTTGAGTTTCTGGACCCTCTTGTGAGAATCATATAGTCTGAAATTAAGATGATATAAATTGTAATTTATCTTATAAATAATTTACTATAAACAAAATTAAAGTCTAATTACCTAAAACTAAAGTCTTATCTATCCTACTAAAACTAAACATTATGCAAGATCAAAAAAGTTATTTGTACATATTTTATTTTGTTGTATACCAAATTACATACGAATCTTGACAACTTTTAGCGAGATTTAAGGCCAAATACGGAAAAGATAGTTAAAGTAAGTGACACTCAAGTTTCATGCTGTCCTTGTCATTTTGCCTAGCACAGACAGCCTGTGAATAGGAGGGCACTTAATTTTGATAAATGTTTCAGTGTTCAACTGTTAAAGAGTTTCAATATATGTAGTCTCAATTATAGTCTACTAGCATTAGCCCGCAGTTCTGCCCGTGTAAATACATTATCCTATGGGAGCACTGTACTTTTTCGGGATAAAAAATATCCTATATCCTTTCCCGGGATTCAAAGTATGTTTATAGCAAATTTCATAACAATCAGTTCAGCGGTTAAAGCGCATAGAGGTAACAGACAGACAGACACACTTTCGCATTTATAATATTAGTATAGATTTGCACTAAAATGCAGTGAATATTGTGCACAAATATCAAATTGACCAATAACGCCTAAGCTGTGTTCACATGAACCAATTAAAGTGCCTAAGCCATTTTGACATGATTATCTTATACTTTAAACGAGACATTCTTATGTGTCATAATTGGTTTCTCATAAACAGCTAAAAATATGTATTAGGTACCATGTTTAAAATTTAGTATGCACCAGTAGCGAAGGCTGCTTCTCCTTCATAGGGAAGCCGGAGCCTGTATAATAGGTAGGGATTACTATGAAGGTTTGCAAAAGGTAAGTGACAAGGGAAGCCGATAGGAATGGAGTTATAGGAACCCTACGCCACTGGTTCCGGTTCCGGTTGTCAAAACGAAAACACGTACTTACGATAGCTCCACGAATTATTTTACAAACAGAGGGAAAAAGTGAACTAGTAGTGCATTTTTTAGTAAAAAACTGTAGACGAACTATCAAAAAGTGAAGTGCGAATATAAACAGTGCTTACAAATTGCAATTATAGTGCAAAAGTGCTATTTTAAAACTATAAATCCTCACAAATAATATTCACTACCCACATTCAAAAAATATAAAAATAGCTGTCAACTGTAATCCAGAAGCTGTCAACTGTCAAATACATAGGAAGTTGCCAGTACAAAAAAGCTACCAAAGACAAAATTTGTGTTACCAACTACTGCCAGTGTTGCACGATATTAAAAATTCCTACCAATTAGTAGAATTTCTAACAACTATGGATAAACAGATAGCACAACTACTAGAAAAAATGGAGACCGTGAACATAAATATAAATAAAATGAAGGAAGAATTCAAAGACCAAATGAAGGCACAAACAGAAAAACTTACCACCGATTTGGCTTCCACAATCGATAACAAGCTGAAACCACTCCTAGAAGAAAATAAGATATTGAAAGACAAAGTAGCAACTCTAAACAACAAAGTACGAAGCCTGGAAAAGGAAACAAGAAGGAACAACATTATTCTTCATGGAATCAATGAAACAGAGGAAGATAATAACGAGCTCCAAAAACTGGTCATTGAGGCATTCAGCACGGTATGCACAGCTGCGGGATCAGAACCGTTCGATAAGTGGGAACTAAGTGATGTCTACAGACTGGGCAGAAAGCAAGAAAAGAAACGTAGACCCATACTAGTAAAACTTACCCTCGCATGGAGAAGAACAGAACTGCTAAAAAACAACAAAAAGTTCCCCCTGGACACCTATGTTACAGAAGACTTCCCAAAAGACGTCCTAAATACAAGAAAAGAACTCAAAGTAAAGCTGCAAGAAGAGATCAAAAAAGGCAACAATGCCGTGATTCGCTATGACCGACTCATAATAAGAGAAAAAACGAATGCAACAGAAAAGAGAAAAAGGTCACCATCGATAACACCAACAAAAAAAGACTCCCCAGAAGAAGTGCCCCAGAAGGCACCAAATAAAATAAATAAAACGAATGCTTTCGATCTCTTGAACCGCCCAAAGACAAATTTGTACCAGGGCACGAGCAAACAATAGCAACTAACGACGGACCCCCGGAAACACACCACAGTAGATCAAACAACCAACATAAACTATCATTCCCCAAGACGAATAGCGGTCATCGTGGGGAATTATGACCGCAACCCTCCAACGAAAGAACCACGAACACTAACAAATCAAATAAATCATGCGCAACAAAATTCATTAACCAGTAAACCCAGTGAAACAAAACAACAAAACACTACACAACAGAACCTTAAACAAAGAAACAATTCCAAAACGAATGAAGAGCCTGTACGCAGAAAAACACCACTCAATGAAATTGAAACAAAGAAAACACTGAGAATTTGCACCTATAATGTACGATCTCTAGCAACAATAGAAAGATATATAGAGCTAAACAACGCACTCGGTAAAATAAACCATGACATAGTAGGATTAAGTGAAGTCAGAAGAATGGGCAGCAGTATAGAAGAGTACGAAAATTATATCCTCTGCTACTATGGAGAAACCAAAGGATTGAACGGAGTGGGGTTTCTAATAAAAAAGAATCTGAAAAACCAAATCACCAATTTCATAGGACTCTCAGAAAGAGTAGCACTGCTACAACTCAATATAGAAGGGGTAGAACTTTCGATAATTCAGGTATACGCGCCCACAGATAAAGCAAGCGACGATGAAATCCAAAAATTCTATAATGACATAGACAAAGCTCACTCTCTAGCCGGTGACAAAATAATCGTCATGGGAGATTTTAACGCAAAAATAGGCTACCCCAGGAAGGAAGAACATCTTATTATGGGCAAGTATGGCTACGGGGACCGAAACAAACGAGGAAGAAGACTCATAGACTATGCATTAGGAAACAAACTCTCCATAATGAATACCTTTTATAACAAAAGACCGAGCAGAAGATGGACCTGGATATCGCCTGACCAAAACACCAGGAATGAAATAGATTTCATAATGACAAACCGACCAGCACATATCACTAATTTCGAAGTCCTAAATAATGTACTATTTCCATCAGACCACCGACTTCTGAGAGCAACATTTAACTTGAAACTTCCAAAAAAGAGTCGAAAAAACTTCCATCCCTCGTTTAAAAGCCTTAAGACAGACGAGGAAATACATACTTATATCAGTTACTTAGAGACAAAACTAGGAAACAAAACAGAAGATACAAGTGTTCAAGATTACTACAACAAGATAGAAAAGTCAATAATAGATAGCGTAACACAGAAAATTAAGACTGACCATACAAAAATAAACAATATCTTTAGCGACAATACAAAACAACTAATAAAACAACGCACAGAACTAATGGCTAAGAAAGACAAAGATCAAAACATGAAAAAAGAACTAACCCGGCTGTTCAAGGAAACAAAGAAATCTATAACAATTGACTACAGGAATCACAGGAAGGAAGTAATAACAAGGAACCTAAAGAAACACAGAAGTACAAAGAAAGCTTTAAAAGAACTTAATTCAAACAAACCTTGGATACAAAAACTTGGACAAGACAAAGAAGAAACAAAATCAAGGAAAGACGTAATAAATCATGCTACAAACTTTTATGAAGAACTCTACAAAATGAAAGACTACAACCACATACAAGAGGAAACACCCATTGCGAAAAACGTAAACTTGACAGTAAAGCAGATCGAAGAAAAAGAAGTGTATAGGCACATAAAACAGCTGAAAACCGAAAAAAGCCCAGGTCCAGATGGCATAACAAACGAAGCTCTAAAACATGGTGCACCAATTCTGCTTCAACATCTAACACATTTATTCAATATGGTACTTAATTCCGAAACCGTACCAGAGCAATGGTGTACATCTGACATAATATTGCTCTACAAGAAAGGAAATCCCTTAGACATCGGTAACTATAGGCCAATCAGCTTACTGGCGAGCATCTACAAACTGTTCTCCTCAATAATGTTAAAGCGAATATCCAAAACAATTGACGACTCACAACCAAGAGAGCAAGCTGGCTTCAGGGCAGGTTTCAGCACCACCGACCACATACAAGCTCTAGAACAGATGATTGAGAAATATAAAGAGTTCAATAGAGACCTATATGTCGCCTTTATAGACTATAGCAAGGCATTTGATAGCATCAACCACAACGCAATCTGGAATGCATTGAAAAAGCTTAATGTGGACCAAAAGTACATTAACATTATAAAGAATATATACGCGAGAAGCACTAGCCGAGTCAAGCTGGAGACAAGAGGAAAACAAATAAGGATAGAGAGGGGGGTTCGACAAGGAGATCCATTATCACCCAAGATCTTCATTGCTGTCCTGGAAATCATATTTCAGAATCTCAAATGGGAATCAAAAGGTATTAACCTGGAGGGACAATTTATAAACCATTTGAGGTTTGCAGACGACATAGTCATAGTAGCGGAAACTGCAACAGAATTAAGAGAACTTATAAATCAACTTGACAAAGAAAGCACCAAAGTAGGCTTACAAATGAACACAGATAAAACCAAAATAATGACAAACAGCAAACAAATACAAATAAATATCAACGGCAACAACATAGACTATGTAGACCAATATATATATCTAGGAAAGCAACTATCCTTCACAAAAACAAACAACGAAGAAGAGGTAGAAAGGAGAGCTAACATAACCTGGAGGAAATTCTGGTCACTGCAAGAAATCCTAAAAGGCAAATACAGCTTAAACCTAAAAAAGATAGTGGCAGACACATGCCTTCTACCGAGCCTGCTCTATGGGTGCCAAACATGGACTTTTACAGATAAAATAAAGAGAAAAATAAGAACCACCCAAAGAGCCATGGAAAGGAGCATGCTGAACATAAAAAAGATACAAAAAATAAAAAGTATGTGTATAAGAGAAAAAACAAAGTTACAAGACGCACTAACTCAAGCCCTCAAATTTAAATGGCAGTGGGCAGGACATATAGCACGGTATAAAGACAATAGATGGACAATAGTGGCAACGAAATGGAGAGGCCCTATTGGCAAAAGGAAAATAGGAAAGCCACAGAAACGATGGCTAGATGATATCAAAGAAACTGCAGGGAAAGACTGGCTAAAGATAGCGGAAGACAGGCAAAAATGGAGAGAGTTGGAGGAGGCCTACACTCGAAGAGGGGTCCAAATTCAATAAATATATAGTAAAACACACAAACTACTACATAACTATAAGAAACTTACTAATAAACGAAAAACTCTTATGCATAAAATGGAAATTTGGAAATAAAGGCTTTTTTATTTATTTATTTTATTACGCCACTGGTATGCACGGTGTTTTGGGAGAAAAACGATCTAGCTACGTCTTATCCCTGGCTACACATTTTTTCTTTCATTGTGCAGCAATATTCAATAATTTCGACTGTATTATGTCAGTCTGATTGGCAATTTGGGATGCGTAATGTATAATTTTTGCTTTGTTTGAAAATTCAGAATGTGGTGGGTTCAAATCCTGGTCAGATAAAAATGTCTGCTATTCTTTTAATTTTTCTAAATTTATCAGAACTTAGAGCAAAGTTCAGTTACCCAGGTACCTATATCTGTACAGATAAATAAAATTGAAGTGTCTGTTTGTAATTTCAAATTAACAGCTTTTCACTTAATGCATAGATAGTATATTCGGTACTTACAATAAAATATATATTTTTTTAAATTTTTGTCTGTGCGTCTGTCTGTCTGTTTGTTCCGGCTAATCTCCGAAACGGCTGGACCGATTTTCACGGGACTTTCACTGGAAGATAGCTAATGTTATCAGGTCTTACACAGGCTACTTTTATTATAGGGTTCCATTTAAAGAAATAGGGTACCATATAATAATAATAATAATAATAATAAGACATTTATTCAAAGACAGTTTGGACATTACACTACACAACTACATAACATTAAGATTAGGTAGTAATTAATTACAAAGTTGCTAAGGCATAGGTAGGTGGTGTAATGCTCAAACCAATGAAAAGGTGTTCACTCAGGTAAATGACTGAGGAATGCCACAGTCCCTGATATTCTGTGGAACCTGTTGTCAGGCGTGAGACAGACCACTCAAGGCGACAGCGCAGTGATATACTTACATAACATTTTATAATACCTAAATAGCAATAATATAATATATTTTAATTGATGAAAATAAAATTATAACATGTGGTGCACCGCAAACATACAAGGTGCCGAGGTTGCCTACTGCAGTAGGCATCTAGTAAACAATGGGAGGCTGTAGAGGGCAGGGGGCAAAGTGCGGGCGCACCGGTACAGCGTCACGCACTGCACGCCGCACGTGGGATCTCCGCGCCCGCGCCGGCCGCTGCGCGCTTGTCATGTTATCACTGCGGCTAGCGCGGAGCACCACATTATATCTGTTAGTTCTATGCAAACGAAGTTGCGGGAATCAGCTAGTATTATATATCATTGGATCACTGCCTTCTTACTGCAAATACATTATTATAGATCTGTTTATATGTATTAATGATAAACTATATTGTAAACATTTCTCACCTTTCGTACTTCTCTCTCCAATGCCCTACTTGTTCTTCTAAATCATTGGCCCGGGAAGTACATTTAAGGAACTCTGTCTCGAGAGCTATAACATGCGCATCACGTTCCGCTAAGTGTTGCCGCAAATGTTCTATTTCATTAAATACCTGAGTATCCTCACCATTTCTGAAATCCTAATAAAATGAATAGTATAAATCTATCTTTAATACAAAAGTATATTGAAAATATTCCAAAAAATCATTGCCATAATATACAACAGTTTTTATTACTCGAAAACACTTTTAGTATTACAAAGTTTTCTTTAATATTAAATTCTAGCAATGAGTTTGTATTCTATTACTGTAAACCAGAAAAAACAAACAAATAAAGAATAAACCACTAACTTCTAAAAACCAAAGAGATTAGCAAAATAAATAAAAGAAGCATAGTGCACTTGCAAGAGTAATTTAATAATATAGAAAAGACTAACTACATAAACTATAATCATTATCATGTATACTAGCTCTTAAGTTTGTTGAATAAACTGATCAAATTTCTTACATAATGCCATCTATATTTTATTCATTTATTTTCTTTATCAAAATGAATGTATACCTCCCCTTGAAGCAGTTGTAAAAATAAAGAAAGTATTAGTAAGGGTTTTGATGGCTTTATTCCATCAATAAAAAGGACTAAGTACTATAGAAGAACTATCAATACTATCAACAAAATTATAGAAGATTAGTAGGCTTTTATGATCTACCAATATTGATATTGTAAAATCAGTATTAAATATTAAGTTAATCTACAAATACAATGTAGCAGTTTTACCTCACAAGGGGAGTTCTTATTGCTTTCATCCATCACAACAAATTATTCCTATTTCACATTATTATATTGTGTCCAATTTGTATTTCAACACAGCCACGTCACGCACAAAGTGATTTAAAATAGCTATTATTATCAATAAAGCCACTGTTAAAAATAAAATAAAAATCAATCGGGACAATTCTCTTATATTTACTTCGATTACGGTTACAGAGATTTAACAGCTTTTTAACATGGACAAATATTAGGAAAGATTTTTACACGTAGAAAATATTCATTTGCATAAATATTTAGTCGGAAAAACCTCAAAAATATTTAGAAACGCGAATCAGCCACTATCGCTTTTTCCATTTTCTTCTTGTTTGACATTACAAAAAATGTTGCCTGATACAAATGTCCATGAAGCATACTTCGTGCAAATGTCAATCAATAAATTGAAATACCAGCAGAAAAAATAATATTTAAAAAAGGACAATATTGTACGTCATATTATGTAGATATATACATATATATAGGGTACCTACCTACGGTCTATTATACTAATATTATTAATGTGAATGTTTGTGAGGAAGTATGGATGGGTGGATGTTAAATGTTTGTTCCTCTTTCATGCAAAAACAACTGGACGGATTTTGATGAAATTCGGTGTAGTAGTAGTTTGGGCCCTGGGTTAAAACAGTCTACTTTTTATCCTGAAAAAGTACAGTGTTCCCGAGGGATTGGTACTATATTTACACGGGCGGAGCCAGAACAGCTAGTATTAAAATAAAATTTTACAATCTACCTATCTAATTAATAATCTCCAAAATATAACCTAACTATAAACCAAGACCATGTCAGGATATTATATGATAGGTATGTATAAATAGTTTTCCGAAACTATCAACGCGCCAATAGGTTTTCCAAGTATCTTAACCTACCTAGGTACCTACTTCAAAAGAAATTACCCGATTTCACTCAGAATAATTTTCATAAATAGTTTCTAGCATGATCTATCAACATGGAAACTAGATTTTATCTCTAAAGGTCATGGAAGCTTTAAAGATTCTATCTCCGCTGCAGTGACGCGTTGCGTCGCGTCCCCACAGACAAGTCCGCTGCCGTGTAGTCACTAATGCGGTCCCACCTACATAATTTAGAATTACCAGGCAGGCCGAAAATAGTTCATTTTGCAAAAAAGTAACATTAAGTACTTTTTTGCAGAATAACTATTATTTCATACATATGAAACCTTGACCTGAAAAAATAAATAACCGTCGACACCACACACGATGGGGTAGAATTAAAAAACAACAGGTTGCACTCCGGGCGTCTCAGGGAAGTGAAAACTTGAACATTAACGTTGTGCATTTTTGAATATTTTGGAATGGTTAGGGAATAATTTCGACCAAATTGCTTTATTTTTCAGTATAAAAGTACTATCATTTATGTGGTTAAATACATACCTACCTACTATTCATTTATTGCGCTATCGTACACAAACATGACAATTTATATTATGTAGGTAGGTAAAATTACTTATTAGGTAACATAAAAAATGTGACACTTTGGAATTAAACGAAACAGCGAGCAGGCATACATTTTCGCCGCGCGGTAGAAAGAGAGGGGGATATTACTCCTCCTACGCCGCCCCGGCCGCGGCGCAGGCAACACTCTCCCTCCATCTAACGAATTTTCAATTAGGACACGTATCCTGACGCGAGCTTAACATTTTTTACCCATCCCAAAAAAAGTGCACCCCTACTTCACATATTGTATGGAGAGCCACCCCAAAAATATAAAATTATTATTTATGAGGCCAAAACCGAGATCTATACCTACGAAGTCTATAACTATTTCATCCATTTATATATTCTTACCTATCTTATATCTATAGACGAGCGATTCTTGTATAATATATTATATTCTGAATCTTGGAAACGGCTCCCACGATTTTCATGAAATCTGGGGGCACGGCAGTGCCCCCGCCAAGTCGAGCGCGAAGCAAACACTGCCGTACCATCCTTTACTGGAACCATTTCGCCGCATTTTCAGGCCCCTATTTGAGAACCTCTGGATAAGACCAGAACGCAGAAATTTTCGTCATCCAATAAGCTATAATCACATACTTAAAATCCAAAATTTCAAGTCTGTAGGTCATTTAGTTCCGAAGTTAAGCGAAAGCAAAGTTTCGCATTTACGACACTCACTCACTCACTCACTCACTCACTCATGATCATCAAAATAGAACTAGTACTTCCCATAAACTTAGAGAGCTGAAATTTGGTACAGAGTTGGGGTTTAATGGCCACATAAAGGGAAAACTATAAAAACTAGGATAATCGATCTGGGGGCACGGCAGTGCCCCTGCCAAGTCGAGCGCGAAGCAAACACTGCCGTACCATTCTTTACTGGAACCATTTCGCCGCATTTTCAGGCCCCTATTTGAGAACCTCTAGATAAGACCAGAACGTCGATCTGGGGGCACGGTAGTGCCCCCGCCAAGTCGAGCGCGAAGCAAACACTGCCGTACCATTCCTTACTGGAACCATTTCGCCGCATTTTCAGGCCCCTATTTGAGAACCTCTAGATAAGACCAGAACGTCGATCTGGGGGCACGGGAGTGCCCCCGCCAAGTCGAGCGCGAAGCAAACACTGCCGTACCATTCTTTACTAGAACCATTTTGCCGCATTTTCAGGCCCCTTTATTGTACTCGAACTTTATTCTACTCCAACATTACACAAATTAAATAAACAAATTACACTAAAATCTAGGAAAATAAATCAATATGCCCACGTTTCTACAAAAAGAAGTGAAATCCCACCAAAAACATTCTGTAAAAAACTAGCCAAGTCTCGATGGAGCTGCTTGTTTATCTCTAAAAAGTAATGAAATCTAGACAAAATCGTGCCAAGTCTAAGGTTCCTTACTGCGGTTTCTTTATTATTATAGTTAATGTTGTGTGACTTGGCCGTTGAAGGGTACACAAGGGTACAAAAGGGGCTCCATGACACCATTGCTCCAATATGTGTGTTGTACAATCAACAACAGCCTAAAATGAGACACTAGCGTCCAATTACCAATACCAGTATGGGCTATTATCTCGCTTAACAAACACAGGTAGTTACAAATATAAACAAAATTGACTTGTACCCACTAAAGTATAAAGAATGTTCAACGGCCAAGTCACTCAACATTAACTATAATAATAAAGAAACCGCAGTAAGGAACCTTAGACTTGGCACGATTTTGTCTAGATTTCATTACTTTTTAGAGATAAACAAGCAGCTCCATCGAGACTTGGCTAGTTTTTTACAGAATGTTTTTGGTGGGATTTAGTATACAGGGATTTCGAGGGAAATAAATCGGTCTAGGTAGGTTTTAACCCTGAAACTGCGCATTTTTAAGTTAGCTATATATTCGAACCCTGGTGAAATATTTTTGTAATACATATTTTTTAATCTACTACAGCTCCTAAAGCTTAGTTACCCAGGTGGAGTACCTGATAATTACAGATGATAAAAGGGCGGACAGACGGACAAACAGATGAACTGAGCGAAACTATACAGGTTCAAGGCTACTACCACGCTACTATGGTCTATGGAACCCTATTAATTTTTTAGTGTTCCATAATACTCAAGAAACCCATAATATAGTTTCGCTCTGTCCATCCGTCTGTCTGTCTGACTGTCTGTCTGTCTATGTGTCCGCGCCTCTAATATTCTTCTGTAATTATGATTATGAATATAAATGGATGAAATTTGGCACAGTTAAAGACTGTGTATAGATCAAGGTTTTGGCGTCATAAAATAATAATAATTTTATATTTTAGGGGCCCTCCATACGTGTGAAGTGGGAATGAAAAATATTTGTAACATCGTTAAATAGGTATTTTAAAATAAAGGCAACCAGACTGAATGCTAATTCAATTCAATTATAGTTTCAGCGTCTCCATAGTATTTACAAGTTAATTTTATTTGGGACACACACCAATAGATAGGCAATTTCATAATTATATTCGCCGTTTAAATTTTTTTTATATGTTATGTGAAAAAAATTGAACTGAGTTATGCGGCTGACCGCTTCAAGATCTTTTGCTCGGGGGACGGCCTAAAAGATGTGATGTTATCCTTTTAGAATAGTTCAGTAGGTACTGAGTTTTTTAATTTCATCTTTAACTTTGATTTTCAAGTCCTTGTGGAGTTGACTATTTGTAACCTTCTTTGTAACATAGAATATGGCTCCACTCTCTGCGAAGAGTTTCAGATAGGAATCGTCGGAGGATTTCTACCTATTTAATATTTTGATATGGATACTGTATCTACCCCAACTGCAAGCCATAGGCCCAGATAGGTTTCAGTATGATTCATAGCAATAACCCCCTTACCAATAAATATTATGTTTACATAGCGGATAAGCTACACAATGTCTTATACGTTGGAAAAGTTGTTGGCACAGAATTACAGAAAAAGTTGTTGGACAGAAAAGGACAAAATATTGTATATTTTATCCATTGCGTAAATTATTTTTACTTTTTAAGGGAGTAAGACTTTTTTCTACGTTGTGAATTACGCCCTATAAGCCAGTAAATTTTCCTTAGCTGCTGGTCACGAGCTTTTCTTTCGTTCCATAATATGTGTTATTGATGTTAGTCGTTTGTCCGGGTAGGTAGGGGAAAGTAGTACGAGTTGATCCCCTGGGGTAAGATGATCTTTCGCGATTGTGCTGAAACAATTAAGGCCATCTAGTTGATTTCACTGGTAAAACATAGCTCCGGACACCTCCCCGCCTTAGTCAAATCGTAATGGCGGCGTGGGCGGTAAATCGATTTTGACGAGAAAAAATAAAAATTGTGTACGGCTGATCTTATGTAGGCATGACTTTGAGCTTATGTTACTTTTATTCAAACAATGTTAAATGTAATTACTGACATGTTTAAGGCTTTCTATTATGCTTAATTTTAATATTTTGGCCACGTGAACATAGCCGCGTGCTTGTAGGTTATGTTAGCAAACACTGAATGAAAAAGTGGGATTTGGGTCAAGATGATTCCTTTCTATATGTACAAGATGATCCCTGGGGATCATCTCGTACATACAGCCACAAATTGTGGACAAAAGAAGCACGTTGAAAAGGAAAATTATTCATACGACTGTTTTAACAAGCACACTGTACAAGAATTATTTAGAGAGGGATACTAGCAAAAAAAAAAAACAGAAAAGGAGAATAAAAAAATTCTGAATAACAATGCATAATACAAAAAAAAAAACAAAGAAAGGCAAGTAGGTGAAGGAAAGTCAAATAAAAGAAAGAATACTTCATATAACACATATTGTGAGTCTGAAGAAGATGATACTGAGTGTATCTACTGCACAGAAAAGTTTTCAAGCGATACCAATGATAAAGGATGGATAAAACGTTGTTTATGTGGAAAATGAAGTATTTACTGGGATAGAGGGTGATGACGCTCGTGAATTTATTTGTGGTATATGCAACACAGCACCTACAAAAAGGCGTTTAAATTAGGAGGGAGAATAACTTATTTTCGTTATTCATTCGTAAATGTTTTTTTTTTTGCTATTTTTGAACGATTTATTCCCTTAATTAGGTATTCAGAAAAAAATACAATATTTAAATTGATCTCATTATGACTAATGTAACTGGTACAAATTAATAACTAACTAAAGAAGACTGTTTTATTTTCGTTTTTATTTTTTGTGCCTCTTAAAGTCATCTGATTGTTGATTTTGTTAATTTTATTTCCTTTCTTAATACGAGTAAGTAAAATAAACTTTTTATAACCTTTTTCCTCGTAAAAATATTTGCTAATTCGGAATGTGGGTAGGGATCATCTTACCCCTACCTGGGTGATCATCTTACCCACAGGGGTGTACAAGATGATTACTTAGTAAGGTTTTTAAAAAAACGAAATATTTTAATGAAACCTCAATTAATTTCTGGTTCTGAATATTAGGGAAGTTGGATAGATAAATATACTTGTATTACCCTCTCGAGCGTCCCAATCGTATTATGTTATATAGTACTTTAGCGCCCCTACCCCCCCCCCGCGCGTCAAAAATAATCTGCCGGTCAGCGCTAAAATGCCGATTTCGACGGAAATTTGTATGAATGCACTAGCTTATATTAGTATATTCAGAATCCTCATTAAATTTGCTTTAATAAATATATAATATAAACTGAAAAATTAACAAGTGTAATTATTTAGAACGTCCTAATCGCACAAGTATGTAAAATTCCGCCTGTTGTTGTCGAAAAAAGCATTTAAAAATCAATTTAAGACGCTAGAAACATTTTAAAGAGACTAATGATATTAATAACGAGTTACTTTATTATTATAAATTAGTCAAAATATCCGCTGCTTCAGGAAATTACAAAAAAAAAATATTTAAAGAGAATGCGTTATTTCGAAAATAATCATTGCAAAACGTGTGAGTTCAAAAGCCTTTTTGGACCTGATTATCCAAAAAAAAATATATATATTGTGGACTCATATTAAACCTTCTCTAATATAGAGTTGCTTTTTAAAGAAATTATGTATATTAAGGGGTCCAATAATTAAAAATCTTAGAAAACAAAAAAAAATACGCCAAAAATACCACTCTTACTTAAAAAGCTAATAAAAGTTTAAGAGTTTGGTGTTTTTACATATGAGCTATTTTGTCAAAAACTACACTAAATATAGAACCAAAATAAATGAACACACATTTATTAAGTTTTTCTAGAGTTATTAAAATTAATTTGGAAAGTTGACTAAATTTCCCAGTTTTGTGGAAATTTACGAACAAAAAATATATGGAGTCGTCTTTCCTCTAATATTTTAAAATATTTTGTAAGGCATAAAAATTAACTTAATTGACTATTTTACATAAAAATATTAGCACTTAGTATATAGATTTAGATAAAAGCATTTATTTTATTTATTTATAGCTATATCTATCATACAGTTTTTATATTTTTTTTGACGAAAAAAAAAAATAGTTGTATGTAGTAAATGAAACAATAGCGAAGTAAATGTAACCGAATTTTAATATATAATTGAATGTATAATTTAGTCTATAATGTGAATAAATAAAACAAAAAAAAAGGTGGTTTTTTTTAGGTGACTCCACGAGTCATGTTCATTAAAAATTTGTATTTTCGACGCCATCTTGTTTTTAAAATGCGGGGCGCCCGGCCACCGTACAACGGTCGATTTCAAACGTTGTTTTATTATTTTTATTTTCTAATTTTATTAAAGCACTAACTACTTCTTTTGTTATAGTAAAACGATAGTTAACAATATTTTCTATTATTGAAAGTTAAATAATAACAGAAATATTCATAGCTTATTAAGAAAAAAAACCGTTTTTGTAACGGTTTTTTCTTGAGTTGGTTTATGGACGCATTATGGACGCAACTAAATAATAAAAAACAAATTCTAAAAGCAAAACTATGACGAAAATTTATGTTATATTCATTTTAGATAACATTAGCTACTCACCAAAAATATTCTTAACAAAGTTGCACTTCACAACACACTGTAATCCTGCACTGAAGTGAACTAAACAAATAATGAAATTCGACACCACTTGAGTTGATTTCAAGTGGCTATTGGTTTTGTTACTTGTCAAGATTGTATATGGGTGGGGCATAGATTTGTCGTCCTTTTCATTAGCTTCAATATGTTATACGATAAAAAGGGACAAACATTGTTTTCGCACTTAATGTTGCTGTTTTTCGTGCCTACTACTCAACGACCGTACAACGGTGGCCGGGCGCTTGAAGGGGGCAAAATGAACAACCATACAATGGTGACGGGACGCTCCAGAGGGTAATCGCCTTTATTTTTGGTTAACCTTGAAAAATATGTATTTTACAGGGATTCCCGCTTAAGGGGATCATCTCGTACTACCTTCCCCTAATACCAATTCCCACATATCTTACGTCATTAGACTTATTGGTATTTGTATTCGATTTAATTCCACTTCTGGGCAGGACAGACGCAGGGCAGACAAGAAAGTCTCAAGGTGAAAGTGACATGAACTGATTTATGCTTTTATCCTCCAACCTATTAACCACATCTGGGGGCACGGCAGTGCCCCCGCCAAGTCGAGCGCGAAGCAAACACTGCCGTACCATCCTTTACTGGAACCATTTCGCCGCATTTTCAGGCCCCTATTTGAGAACCTCTGGATAAGACCAGAACGCAGAAATTTTCGTCATCCAATAAGCTATAATCACGTACTTAAAATCCAAAATTTCAAGTCTGTAGGTCATTTAGTTCCGAAGTTAAGCGAAAGCAAAGTTTCGCATTTTCGACACTCACTCACTCACTCACTCACTCACTCACTCACTCACTCATGATCATCAAAATAGAACTAGTACTTCCCATAAACTTAGAGAGCTGAAATTTGGTACAGAGTTGGGGTTTAATGGCCACATAAAGGGAAAACTATAAAAACTAGGATAATCGATCTGGGGGCACGGCAGTGCCCCTGCCAAGTCGAGCGCGAAGCAAACACTGCCGTACCATTCTTTTCTGGAACAATTTCGCCGTATTTTCAGGCCCCTATTTGAGAACCTCTAGATAAGACCAGAACGTCGATCTGGGGGCACGGCAGTGCCCCCGCCAAGTCGAGCTCGAAGCAAACACTGCCGTACCATTCTTTACTGGAACCATTTCGCCGCATTTTCAGGCCCCTATTTGAGAACCTCTAGATAAGACCAGAACGTCGATCTGGGGGCACGGCAGTGCCCCCGCCAAGTCGAGCGCGAAGCAAACACTGCCGTACCATTCTTTACTAGAACCATTTTGCCGCATTTTCAGGCCCCTTTATTCTACTCGAACTTTATTCTACTCGAACATTACACGAATTAAATAAACAAATTACACTAAAATCTAGGAAAATAAATCAATATGCCCACGTTTCTACAAAAAGAAGTGAAATCCCACCAAAAACATTCTGTAAAAAACTAGCCAAGTCTCGATGGAGCTGCTTGTTTATCTCTAAAAAGTAATGAAATCTAGACAAAATCGTGCCAAGTCTAAGGTTCCTTACTGCGGTTTCTTTATTATTATAGTTAATGTTGTGTGACTTGGCCGTTGAAGGGCACACAAGGGTACAAAAGGGGCTCCATGACACCATTGCTCCAATACGTGTGTTGTACAATCAACAACAGTCTAAAATGAGACACTAGCGTCCAAGTACCAATACCAGTATGGGCTATTATCTCGCTTAACAAACATAGGTAGTTACAAATGTAAACAAAATTGACTTGTACCCACTAAAGTATAAAGAATATTCAACGGCCAAGTCACTCAACATTAACTATAATAATAAAGAAATCGCAGTAAGGAACCTTAGACTTGGCACGATTTTGTCTAGATTTCATTACTTTTTAGAGATAAACAAGCAGCTCCATCGAGACTTGGCTAGTTTTTTACAGAATGTTTTTGGTGGGATTAATATTTCTGCTAGGTTTCTTTGCAATTTTGCTGATGCACCATGGCCCACGAGTGTCATCCGCATATGTAGGTACCTGTCAGTGCTTTCTGGGCGCTTGGAAGGTCAGATGTGTATTGTGTAGGTACCTAGGTCCTAGAATACTTAAGTAGGAATACCGGTTGGTCGACAGATTGAACGGTGTATGGCCTACGTAACTGCCATTATTAAAAAACTTTACTCAGTATTTAAAAAACACATTTCAGGTCTATATTTTATTTAGTTTGGTACAGTTCCTGGCTACTAACTAGCTGGTAGCTACTTACCTACCACCAACTTAACGTAACGTACTTTACTAATTGCTAAAAAAGCAATGATGCCTAAGAAATTAGGTCACGGTATGTTACAGGTTTGAAAAATTTAAATTGAATGAAACATTTCAGACTTGTTTTAAATGGAAACCTCCAGATCAGTAATTAGTTAATTATCAGAAATAACCGAAATCTTATCTATCCTGGATCAAGATAGATAAGTTGTAGTAAGCTCATGTTTTACTAACGCCGCCCGCCCTATGCTAATAAAGCGCTTCAGAAGAATGGTTCTTTGGCGGCTTACAAAATCGGTCGTGTTATAAAACACCTGGAAAAACCTGATGTTATTGTTGTTGCTAGTTACTGCAATCGATTTACTATGTGCCTTCATATTAAAACATCTTAAATACTTATGTTACTAGGATTGGTCAAGCATTAGAAAATTGCAATGAAAATTGCATCTTTGGGTCATATTTCTACAAACAAAAAAAACTACAAAATCTTGTATTATGTATATGCAATCGCCTCATACCCTCCATATTCTGTAAACCAAAAAGACGTTTATAGCATATTTTAATAATAGCATTAAAATAATAAAAGAGTCAGAACCACCAAATATCATGAAGTCAGTACGTTGCGCATACTTTTAACGTCGCCGCATGTCTGGGCCTGACGGGGCGTCTATTTCGGGATCCCGATTCCACCGTGACGCCGATCGAAATTCACTTCAGTTCTTTGTCTTAGCACGGTATAGGTACTTGCCCACATTTTATACGTAGTAGTTGTTTACAAAATTATTCCAAAATGGGAAACATATTTAGTGGTCCGTCCGTTGAGAACAGTTTAACTCCAAACGTGAACACGCTCGGTGAAAATCAAATGGAAGACACCAGTCCACGCGATGATGAAAATGATAATTTCTATGATTCCGTGGAAGACTATCAAGATGCTCGCAATAAAAGGAAAGAAGAACAGCTGAATGAATTTAAGAAGCAGCTAGATATTAAGCGCGAACAAAGACGATACATTCTGGACCGACATAGAGCTGAGAAAAAGAGTTTGGAAGAAGCTCTGAATGAAGAAAGAAAATCAAAGTTAGAGTTATTAAAGCAAAATAGAATTCTTCAGGAATTGCTTCAAGCTAATAATATCGATATACCAGAAACATGTCGTGCTTCTACAGAATACGAGGATTTCTTACAAATAATTGAAAAAATGAACGAAGAAGTAGATGTGCTTAAGACAAATAATAACAGACTAAGGTCTGATTTGGCAAATTCCAATAAGGCTCTTCAAGAAGCTAATTCCGACATAGCATCACTAAGTGCTCAGAATACAGAGTCCATTAAACAAATAAATGCACTAAAAGAAGTTATAGCAGTAACTAAAACAATGATTAACCTACGTGAAAATCAGTTATTAGAGGTAAGCTTTATTACGAGTATATTAATCTCAGACCAAACAAATAATGTGTTTAGAAGAAATTAAAGGTAGGCTATGTAATACTTTTTAGTAGTCAACATTTCGATATTAAGCATCTATTTTTACGAACTAACTTACAGCTATATGATTTTAATTAATGGGTAATTTTAATTAAGTGTTTCAACATCAACATGGTATTTATTCAGCGGTAGGTAGGTTTAAGAATAAGTTAGCTAATAGCCAAACAAAGAATCGGCATTTTTCTGACTGAATTCATTATGAAAATGTAAAATAATTAGATAGTAGATATTGAAAGTAATATTATTTTATATACGTACTCAGATAATAATCATAGTAATGAAGTCCTAGTAATGAAAAATTAAAGAAAATCATTTTATCCTCACGTATTTTTTTTCGATGACCAATAAGTCTGTCTGACCAATAAGATGACTATAGTTTAAAATTTTTTATTTGCGATTTAAATATTTGTATGATGACAAAATTAATCATAGGAAAATATATCGCTGATACAAACAAGTAACTTTTTAGCCCTACATTTTAAAACAAAATTAACTTAGCAGGTACTTCATATATAGCTACTTCCTGACGTGTGGTCTAATTTCCACCGCCCAAACAGTGGAGTAATAAACTACTAGTGATTAATTATCCATTGGAAAGTGTTTACAAGCCAACGACCGCATGCAAGTGCAAATAAGTTGGTCGGTCAGGGACCCACATGACTGAGCAAACGTCAGAGCCACTCATTGCCGAGCAAGTTGGTGCGTTGCCAAATTGATTAGGCAATTATTAGCGTCATATTATGTATACTAAGAAATTGGTAATAGCCATTACTACTTCCTCATTTTCCTTATTACTTATTAGATAGATAGTTCGAAGAAAATGAAGTTGAAACTCTTCCGGGAAGGTGTCGTCACTTATTTATAGAACACCTATGCCACGAGTGTTGCAAGTTGCGAAACAACTGATGATTTATGACTTGTTTCTTTCTGAAAAAGTCGTAGATAATTTTAGCTAGGCCCATGAGCTGGGTTTTCCTTTCTATTAGTGATGAGTAGTACCCAGCACCTGAGGCGTGTTTAGATCGTAGAAAAAATACTTACCAATAGGTACTAGATTGTGTCCGCGACTTCGTGCGCGAAAATTCAATAATATCGTACATTTTGTCGCGATAAAAAGTAGCATATATCCTTCCCTGTGATCTGCTTTATATCTGTGACAAATTTCATCAAAATCGGTCCAGTAGTTTCGGAGCATATTATTCAATGCAAACAAACAAACACATCTTTTTTTCTGTTTTATAATATATTAAGCTTAGATACCTATAAGTCGTAACTATGTCGTATTTCATAAGTAACTGGGTATAACATGTCTTATAACAATCAGATGATTTCTTGGCAACCAAATTAAAATTCATAAACAAACAATAGGTATTTAAGTATTTGCCATTGCAAATTACCATTATATTCAACAATTATAAACAAGATTATAATTTAAACAATCTTATACAAACCTACTTTACTATATTTTATATTGTAAAATATAATAATAAATAATACTTTCAGCTCAAAAACAAATTAAACGAAATTGAACAATCGCTAGCAGACAGAGAAGCCAGCATGCTCTCCACAGATCTGAGACAGGAGTATGAGCGACAGCTAAACAACATAAGAACACTACGTGGGCTATATGAAGAGCGAGCGAGGTTGGCAGAAGTAACAAAACAAGCCCTGGTTCGAGATTTAGAGGAACAGAAATTACTACTTCAGGCCGAAGTTTCAAAGTAAGTTGATTTCCAGTGAGTCTAAAAATTTCCTGTGTGTCCTCATTATGTAAGTTATGGCGTTGACAAAATACTTACAATAGACATCTTTAATCAGATTTTTAAAAATAACAACACATAATACATAATATAAAATAAATTTAAGGAATGAAGATCTAAACAACAAAGTTCAAGAGCTTGAAAATAAAGTTAACGTACTGGAAGATACAGTAAACGACAAAAATAGTTCAATAGCAAGTTTCAAAGAGGAGTGTCGTGGGCTACAAAGTGAAATGACAGTTGTGAATAAGGTAAAAGCTGCAGGTTTTAGAATCTGCCTATAAAATATTTAAATCTCCGTAAAAATGATATTTGTTTGTTAGTTCAATTTGTTTTAAAACAATAAAGTATTGTTAATTTTATTTTCCAGCTCTTCTCACAAGTTTTACTAGGTTACAAGTCAAAAAAAGATTTGGATAAGCTTGTTACTCGTCTTGAGGAAAATCATGGTATTTTGACTCACATGGTAGAACAAGAAAATGGTTCAGAGGGTTCATCAGCCTTGCCGAAAATGCTGTTAGAATTAGTAGGTCAAATCGAAGATAATGATGCGGGATATACAGAGAAATGTCAAGATAATAACTCAAATGATGACAAAGGAATTGCATCTGCAGGTAAGAATAGTTTAGTTATTTTGACTGTTCTTAGTAGCGTTGATTTTTCTTATTGCTTGTAAAAATTACGATTTAATAATAATCAGAATATTTATGTAACACTTGCAGAGAAAGGAGCTTCAGTTGGAAAGGCTGAAGAAATTGTTCAAAATTTACCAAAAGTCTGGCGCGTCCTAATGGAACTACTAAGTCATCAGAGTGAAGCTGAAATTAATTCTTCTGAGAAAGTTACTACCTGTTACAAACCAGTTCAGACGAAATCTGGAACAGTCCTAGTGCCCAGTGTTAGTCAGACCTATATTAGATTAAAGGTAGGTCTGTTTCATATATTGCACATAATTTTTATCATTATTCACTATTCGTCGCAATAGTTAATAAAAGTATTAAAATTTCCATTAAAGATAAAAATACACTGTCTTATTTGATATGCTGCCAAATCACAAACATTTTGTTTGAAACAAATGATAAATCATTTTATTGAAAAAATATAAATAGTTTCCAATTAACATAAATTAACATAATTTTTATCATTATTCACTATTCGTCGCAATAGTTAATAAAAGTATTAAAATTTCCATTAAAGATAAAAATACACTGTCTTATTTGATATGCTGCCAAATCACAAACATTTTGTTTGAAACAAATGATAAATCATTTTATTGAAAAAATATAAATAGTTTCCAATTAACACACGTACGCAAATAATAAATTATTGTTTTGTCTGCAGGATTTAATTCTTGAAAAGTTGGCTCTTATAAAAGAAGTTAATAAAATGAAGCAATTGAATACTCATTTGGAATCACGCTTACAAGAACAAGAGAAGCGTCTATGCTCGGTTACAAATGAGCTAAGTAAAACATGGCATGTTGTAGGAAGGCTAAGAAGGCATCATCAACAATTACATACACACGAAAAAATCTTAAAATACGAATTACAACAAAAAAGGAAACTATTGAATGAACTTAAAGAAGAATTAGAATATTGCAGGGAAAAATGGGAACAAGCTCGGGAAAAGAACACACAATCTGAAAAGGATTGGAAAAAACTACGCATGGAATTTTCGAGTAGAAAACTAGACTCAATGTCTTTTAATAATTCTGCAGAAAGTGGTTACAGCGATGAAAGGCCATCAGATGAGTCATCTGAATCAAACGACGAAAGCGAATATATCAAAGAATCAAAGCTTAAATACAAGAAAAAATTGAAAAAATCTTTTGACACTGTCATTGACTCAAGCACTGATATCAATCTGGCAGCAGAAAAAGATGATCCGGTTAGTGATATGTTAGACGTCGCTGATATTTCCCTTGACACTCAAGAAGATAACATGGAAACATTCGACCATTCAGATTCATGTACGAGTGAAAATATGCTGAAAAGTGAAAGAATTGTAGAAACAGAAGATGAATGTCCTGATATTTCTCACGATTTGAGTTCACACGAGACTAGACTGCAGGAACAATATATTGACAGCGAATGTTCAGGTATTCCAATGTGTTCAAATGAAGTGAGTGAGTCTCACGGTAGCTCAGAAATTTCACAAAATACTTTTGCAGTTACAGCGTCAACCAATGGCGGCTTATCATTGAATGAGCCAAGACCATCTAATTCTTCAGCTTCAGATGTTACAGTTTCTAAATCTGACTCATTACAGATCGAAAGATGTGCCAGCTTAGCATCTATAGTTGTAGTCGACTTTAAAGCAATTTTGGAAAGTGTTAAGCAACAAGATAAAAGATTACTATTAAAAGATGAAAGGTTACAAAATTTGGAGCATTCTACTTCTGTAGTTGTTTCAGATTTAACATCTACATTAGAAGCAGAAGAATCTATGCTTGCGAGATTAGATGCTCTTAACTCTTTACATAATAGAGAATGTCCAGACGCACAATATTTTGTGACTTCCAAAGAGGGAACACCAGGCCAGAGTGTAAAAGATAAAGAACATAAAGATAATACAGGTCAAGAAAAAGAGACAACAAAATGTGATCCCTCTACTTCGAAAGAAGTCTCACTTTTGAATATCTCCGAACCCTCAACGAGTAAAGCATGCATAGATCCAGGCACAGTTCAGCCCATTGTAGACGTTGATTTTAAGGTAATATTAAAGAATGAGAAACGACAAGAAGAGAAACTACGCGAAAATGACAAGAAATTGCAAAATTTGGAAGAAGGATGTTCTGATGTTGTATTTGATTTGACTGCTACAATACACAAAGATAATAATGATTATAGATTGGACACACTTAAATCGGAACGTAAAGAAGAACAAGAAATTGTAAAAGACTTGTCTTCGAATCTGGAAAACGTTTGTCTAGAAAATGAAGACGAAACTAAACATGACATGGCCGACGTTGACAATGAACCGTCGACATCCAGTGAACTCGACCATGAAGCTCGATTTGCAGCTCGCGACATTCGACTTAAACGATTGGAGGAACAAACGAAGTCACTGGTCAATAAAGTCAACAAAACAGCCACGAAAGGCGTAAAAATACATTACAAACTCGAAGAGCTGCAGAATATTTATTCTTCTGACAATTCGCGATCTGGTACACCGTCGGATGATACAGAAGACATATCACAAAAGACCGATGATGGTTCACAAGAGGAATAATTACTAGTAAGTGCGGTTGTAAAGTTCTTTCGTACATATATCACTATTTTCTATGTATCTGGCTTTATGAATCGGTGCGTATTAATCTATTTATTCGTTTAAATTATTATTGTATTTCATGCACAATATTATCCGATATACAAAACACTATTTTAATTATTAAAAGGCGTTGTACATTATAATCTGTGTCGTTTATTTTTTTAAACTTTATGAATATCTAGTTATCTTTATTAACTATAATCTAATATACTTAGGTAGGTTTAAAAATTGGAGTGAATATATTGCAAGGAATAATTCATAAATTATATATTTTAGTTTTAAAGTGGATTTATTTGAAACAAATTATCATTTACGATAACAACATTTAAATCACATCAAGACTTAAGTATTCTAACAACATTTTTAAAAATTGGGATGCGGTTCAATATGTGTACAATTAAAGCCATAATAAAATCGAGGCGAACATCAATCATAATTTCAACCACTAATGTACTCGAACAATTATCTTAAAATATTTTAGACGATATTTTATAAGTATTTATGTAAAATATCTAAAACAATTCAACATAACATACAATCTACAGAACAACTTATTCACATTGTTTCCCTCCATTCCTTTAGAGAGCATGTACATTGGATAATATTATATCCAATGTCCATTTGTGGTCCGTGAGTGATTATAATAATTATTATAAATCTTAACTAAGACTCGTGTACTATTAAAAATAATTGTCATAAGTTACATAATAAAAATTAGTAAGTATTCGATTTTCTTATGTCCTTATAAAAATATTTAATACCTGAGAGCCTCTTTAAACTATAATAAACCTAATTAAAAATAGATCAGATCTATAAAATGTATCACAAAATTAGATACTGCAATGTACAAAATGGTAACATTAATAATTATATAGTCTACGAATAATAAAATTATAATAGGCAAAGAAAAATACAGAATAACATAGCAGTCATCAGATTGTAGCTGACTTAACATTTTCATTCCAATGGCATAAAATATCAGTAATTGATTTCACATTTACTTAATTTTGATATTGATCGTAATTTCCAGCCTCGAAATCATAACATATCTGTAAAACGTAGTGCCCCTACGAGGTTTAAAATTTTTAGCTCTATTTCAATTCTCTCAAAAAGTGCGCATGAGTTCTTTTTCCAACATTTTCGGTATCACAATCAACGTTCCTCGCTCTTATGATCTGCTGTCTCTTTCTCCGTTGAACTGACACTATCGTCCAACACCGCTACGACGATTTGGTTCATCTTCTCGACAGTTTTGCTTCGTGGCATTTTGTACAGTTTCCACGCACATAGCGACAGCAACAGCATCTCGAAAATTGTGATCATATTTTGTACCACTGTAACCAAAATAGAGGATATATTACTGCCACAGAAGTTAGTCACCCTCCACAACCCGCAAATTATAAGTTTCACAACAAAAATTCGTCATGCCTGAAGGCCATTCGTAACAGTAGCCTTTGCAAAAGAGAAGGCTCTTTCACGCGTTACGCGTACTAAGTGTGTCCTACAACTCTATGCAATAGGTCCACTGTCCTTTTTTTTAGTAGCGTTACAAGTTTGCAATTTACAAAGGGTTTTGTTTCTGTTGACAATTTTAAAACTTATGCTATAATTATTCCTCTGAGCTCAAATCAACCTGGTAGTCCTTGCAAATCTCAGACAATGCATGTCGTTTAAACCTTAGGAACTATTTTTCTAGTAACCAAAATATTGCTAAGTATACCATATTTAAATTACGGTTTTATGCAGTTTAACTGTATATTTAATAAACATAGCTAAATATACTCACAGTTTACGAAGACTGACGGATTGAGAGCCATCACACAAGGCATAGAGATCATTTCAGGTAGTGACTTGGCGATGCCTGACTGTAGTTTCACTATGATCAGTACTAGCTGCAGTACCAGAAACCTCGGCCGAGGATTCAGACCGACTCCCTCTGCGGCCTTCAAACTCATTATTGTACCCCAAACGCCTGACAAAATGGAGGCAGCTACAAACGGTTGGATGTATACCAAACTGTTTGAGTATAATTCCTGAAAAATTTCAAAGAAATTGCGTAATAAAGAAATATATAACTTTATTAAAATAGTCAAGCAGTTGTTAAGGATAAGGGCTAAGGAAGTTATAATTCGAAAACTCCTGGTGGCCTATGTAAAAAACTATAATTCTCAATTTTTTGACTGTCTGGTCTGTCTATCTGTTTGTCAGCGCCTCTAGCTTCTGTAATAATTAATCTATATAGATGAATTTTGGTATGGTTAAAGACTGTGTGTTGATTTTACATTTTAAGGGTGGCTCTCCATACATGTGAAATGGGGATAAAAAAAATATTTTCATTTTCGTTCAATTATTGTCGTTGAATAGGTCTTTTAAAATAAAGGCAAGGTTTCATACAACAAATTCAACCATTTTTGAGTAATCGGCCCCCAAACTCCCCAAAGTGATTTGTAAGTTGGTCCATGGCATTTCTAAACTATAGGAGATAGAAACTTATAAGTTTCCGTGCTAATAGATGATGCTAAAAATCTCAAGGAAAATTATTTTGAGCGAAATAGGACAATTACTTTTCAAGATAAATCATAGAAAATTTATTGCGCGTTGATAGTTACGGAACCCTCCTTAGATATTTCGTGACATGCTCTTGCTTATGTTAGGTTATTAAAAGAAAGCCTAACTTCCAAACAACAGTTTACATTACAATTTCTAATGAATTTTATTTCACAAAAATCAGCGAATCATTAAATATCTTGAGTATTGTATTGCAAAACAAGTGAAAGTGATTCTGTTTTCCCTGTGACCTGTCTAAGCCTCGACCCACATTAACGTTCCGGTTTATAAGAATTACTAAAAACTCTTCAGGTTAAACCACGAAATTTTAACGTCGCCTTAATTGCTAATTAAAATAGTTTATTAGATTTAGAAATAGCGGCAAATCAAAATATTGTGTACCTACTTATATTCATTAGTTCCGGTAAGAATAACTATGAATTTTTCACCTAATAAATTGTCATTCAACGAAGTTCCTTAGACTTGACCTTGGGGTCAGAAATGGGGATCAATAATGTTTATAGAGTAACGTTTAGGCTATCGTCATGTTACTAAGGTAACGTTTTGCTAACATAAAATGATGGCGTGCGATCACGACTCACGAGAGTGATGATAAACTGCCGTATTTTTATAGAAATGTTAAGCGATTTAACATAGGCTGTATCACTTGTATAGTCAGGTTATAAGTTTTTAACTAGCTATTGGTTCAAAACATAATCAGTTACTTATCACTATAGTCTTTATTAGGTACTTAATATTAGTCTTACCATTGCTTCTGCTCGCAGTACTAAGACTATGAAGAATAATATTCCTTGAATTATTGGAACCTGCAGGACCAAGTATCTCATCCATGTAAGACTTTTCCTGAAAGACAAAACAGAAATAGGTACTCATTAATGAATATTATTTTCCTAATATTATTAGAAAATCTACAATATTTAAATGTAATTATTTTATGTACTTAATTAAATTCATAATTTTATTCCAGAACTCCTACTTTGAATAATCGATATGATAAAGCGTGTTTGTAATAATTGTTTCAAATATGCTTATCGCTATTTAGTATTTTAGCCAACCTACTGTGCAGTCAAACTTTATATTGCTACAGAATTCAATAGCGACGTGTGCATATAACACGATTCACACCGACTTCACATTTAATTAAGATACAATAACTGTAACAGTACCTACAGTTTGAAACTTCGTAATCTACAATATTGATGGATAATATTGAATACCTACAATATTATGTACCTACTTATTTACGGTCACGGCAATATTTTGTGAGAGGTACAACATTTCTTAAGAAAGGTATTAAAATAAGTTCTGCAACTGATCTTTCATCTTATGTCCAGACTGCTCTCAAAGTAGTTCGAGGAAATTCTCCGCGAAGTAACCCGAAGTATGAAAAGGCAAAGCGAAGTGTGTGCCCACACTGTCTTATTCAGCCAACTTCGGCGTACTTCGCGAGCAGTCCGGAAGAGGTGTTACGTTTACAGGCTAGGGATTCCCTTAATGGAGAACCAGCTTACGTTACTTCTACGGACGAATTGTTATTTCTTTTTATTATTTCAAATATTTTAAATCAACTATGAAGACTCTGCACTCTATTAAGGTACTCGTAAAGTAATAATGCAAGTCTAGATTACAGGTGTTATCTTTAGAAAGCTAAGCTTAGGTATAAAGCGAAGGATTGCGACTTGCAAACCTTTATTATTACGTTCAGTTACTAACTTGACCTCTGACCTATATGAACTTTGACATTTCACATAATACTTGCCGGATTGTAAGCTTGAACTAACTCTACATTTATAAATATTATTTTCTTAGAAATGAACCAGGAAATGAGCAGTCGGATCGGCTGATAGAAAGCTATTACCGCCGCTCATGGACACCCGCAACGCCAGAGGAGTTCCAAGTAAGAGAAGTTGACAAATAAATTGTGTACAAGAGAAAAAATATATAGGTAAATATACAGTCGAACGTACAACCGCCTACTTTTTTTGGAAGTCGGTTAAAAAGTACCTAACACCTTTTAAATTAAAATAAACATAGGGGATCCTATGTTTATTTTAATTTAATGAAAACAATGACTTAATGATCGCTGTGAATAGAGTCATTATTTTCATCAGTATAAAAGCGTTGTAAAGACATTTATTAGGGCGCAGGTGTTACCTTGAACGTCCATCAAAAGCTAATAAAGGGTGCCACTAATTGATTTTGAAAGTCATTAATTTACATCCCACCGTGGTTAATAGAGCAATGATTAAAATAAGAGCATTGTAATCGTACTCCAAAGCATAGAATCACCTAGGTAATCATATATGTACCTATCGTGTTAACATAACATTATTATAGAATCTAGGTCATAATTATAAAGTTTCATACACAAACACTCTAAAGCTCGCATAGACGCATTTTGAAATCTCGATAAAACAATCAGCAAGTTTTGTACAGAAAAAGCACAAAAGCCTTCAAGATAGTATACCGTGACCAAGCCTTCGCTGAATGTTGCCCACGACATCGTACGCGCATACGGAAACCGTACATTTTGCCATGATAAAAAGAAGCCTATGTCCTTCCCAGTGGTCTAAATGTCATCAAAATAAGTACAATAGTTTCGGAGCCTATTCAATGCAAAGAAACAAAATTTCCTCTTTATAATATTAGTATACCTAGATATAACAGCCTCCGTGGTCTAGTGGTTAGAGCATTGGCTCTCGACTCGGAGGTCGTGGGTTCGATCCCCGCATTGGAACAAAAAAAAATGTTTTTTCCAAGTTTGGTTAGGACAATGCGGGCTGATCACATGATTGTCTGACAAGAAAGATGATCCATGCGTCGGATGGGCATGTAAAAAGTCGGACCTGCGCCTGATCTCTCGTCAGTCGTGTCGGTTATCCGTCCCACTGGGTTATGAGAGTAAAGGAAGAGAGAGTGCTCTTGTGTACTGCGCACACACTTGGGCACTATAAAATTACTCCTGCGTAACTGGCTTGGTTTCAATGAAACCGGTCACCGTCACCGAGATTGGTGTGAGGAGTTATATACCTAGATATACAAATATTAAAAATATTATGTAACTGCTAACTACATAATAAACTTACTTATGAACTTGCGGCCGGGGCAGTATACAGCAAGGCCAGCAGCAACAGGGCAAAGTCCGAGTCTCCAACTGAGCACCAGCAGACCGGCTGAAAACGATGGTTTCATAAGAGTAAAATACTTAATCCCCCTTATTCATAACAATATTTACACCACTCATACGCTTATCCATGTTTCTGTCTTTGTCTATCAAGTGGCTTCCAACATATCAGACAAATACGGCAACATGGATACGTATGGAACATATGCGTGGTCTTAATATTTTTACTAATAAAATGGATAAATTTTCAATTAGTGTTACAGCCTTAAAACGCTCGTTTATCTTTATCGTTGTCAATTTAAAAATAGGCCAAGTACGAGTCGGACAAACCTGTAGGTACCTATATAAGTAAAAGTTCACCCATCACTTCAATTGAGTCATAGTAGGAGTTAGTAACATTTTTCGCAGTTTTTCCTTTATCTGTGCTATAAGATGTTGCTTCGTACCAAATTTCAAGATTCTGAGTTCACGGGAAGTACCCTGTAGGGTTTTGACCTTGCGAGTGTCGAAAATTTGGAGAAATTTACGGCCTAAACGGCTGTATCTTTTGATTCCATGGGCTTTATTTTTTGTTTGATTTTTTTAAATTTTTCACAGCTCCAAGGGCAGTAGACCTGAGTATTTGATATAAATTCCAGCTTGATACCTCCACGCGTTCCTGAGAAGAGGAGTCTTGACAGACAAACGGACGGACAACAAAGTGATCCTATAAGGGTTCCGTTTTTTTTTCCTTTCGAGGTACGGAAATAACTAACCTAAAAATAAGAGCACCAATGATCGCAAAATCCCTACTTATTAAGTTAAATACAAATTTCGATTCTACCGCGATACTACATAAAAATATAATATAATATATTATTATACCCTGCGCCTTTTTATCAATAGCATAGACTCATACTAATTTGTTTCCAAAGCAACAAAACCAAAAAGAGCGCTTAACGTTTTGAATACTAAATCTGACTGGGTGACTCGGCCAGTGCCAAATCTATTGATTTTTAAGATCACGTTTAAAACGTTCCAAATGTTGTACTGAAATCTTCAATCTTTACATTTACTTTATTTAAAGCAGCACCATAATAATTATAAAGTAAGTAAAGTTTATGGGAAGCTCTGAATAATGTAGAGAAAGGTACGAGCTTTGCTTCTAGCAACTCATAAATTTATTGGCTATAATGCCTCCGTGGTTCAGTGATTTAGAGCTTGGCTCTTGACTCCAGAGGCCGGGGGTTCGATTTCCGAAAATTAAAAATGTTGTTTTTCATCTCTGGTTAGGACCATGCAGGCTGATCACAGGATTGTCAACTAAAATTATTATTATTGGCTCTTCATATTATTCTAGGTCAGCTTAAATATAAGCAAGGACTAGCCCGCGATAAAATAAAATATAAGTTATATTTCTGTGAAATTTCATTAAAACCCGTTCCTTAGTTATAATATCAGTATAAAAATTTACTTACGCTATCAACTGGTTAACCCCACCGCACTCCGATATCACCAGATTGAAGAAGTGATACAGAGCCACCATCACTACCTGCTGGGAGAACGCCTCGCACAGGATCCGTGTCCGGGGGAGTATGGTTACTAATAGGGCAAGGGCGGCTACTATCTGAAATAATGAAAAAAATCCATATTAGTTTCAAATTCCTTGAAAGAAAACATAGGTGTTATATCCTGGCAAAATATACGGCGCTTGTGCGTGATAGAGAGCTCTTCATTAAAAAAAACGATTCTACCTGAACGCGCAGCAAGAGCACCATAGATATGCGTTTTGTCTACACAAGAATAGACATACTTATAGATTGTATGGATAAAGTGACAGCTTTATCAATTGTCATTTCGTCTATTCTTCCGTAGACAGAAACCATTTTTATGATGGTAATCCTCATGCCATATATAAAAGTAAGACAAACAGATAAACAGCTACATAAATAGTTTTTGATTTGGTTGCACTACATACTACAAGCATTTTTTTTTATATATATTTTTTTTTTTATGAAATAAGGGGGCAAACGAGCAAACGGGTCACCTGATGGAAAGCAACTTCCGTCGCCCATGGACACTCGCAGCATCAGAAGAGCTGCAAGTGCGTTGCCAGCCTTTTAAGAGGGAATAGGGTAATAGGGGAGGGTAGGGAAGGGAATAGGGTAGGGGATTGGGCCTCCGGTAAACTCACTCACTCGGCGAAACACAGCGCAAACGCTGTTTCACGCCGGTTTTCTGTGAGCCCGTGGTATTTCTCCGGTCGAGCCGGCCCATTCGTGCCGAAGCATGGCTCTACCACTCTAATACGGTGTGTCCACGATTATGTGGGAAATTTTCAAATTTGGATTGTTTTGGATCGTTGTATAAAGCTTTCTCTGTACCTACTTAAGTATGTATATATATTTTCTACTCTATGCTCATGATATGCGTGCTAGTCAAAAATAACGCACACACTATACTAGCTCATAACTACGACAATAGGGATGTTGCTTAGTGTGGAATATCACATTTTTACAAATTAGACTTTAAAATTGTTGATTAAAGATAAATAAATCTAAAAGAAATAGGTATTTAGATTAACTGGATAAAAAATATTGTCCATCCCTTTCTCGCAAAACGATTCGTGAGTCGTGACGTCACAATCTGCTACCGCCATACATTTTGTAATGACTAATGACAAATGTATGGCGGTAGCATGTTGTGACGTCACAGGCCGATATGTCGCTCTCTTTCATATTGTAAATTTCAATGGTTTGTATCTACGTTATTTTTTTCAGATATACAGAAATGGGCTCTGGATTGTTTATTAACATGTTGTCTGACATCAAATAGACGATTTTTTTTTTATTTCGGCAACATGCCTATTAACTAAGTTATCTTTAATATTGGGAATGCTGACAGCTGAGATTCTGCTCAACAAAGTTGCAACTTATGCACACTTTTTCGCCGGATATAGTCTGAAGTCTGGTTGATTTTAAACTAATTTTGTATGCTAACCCCTATATCGATATACTATTTTATTAATTTTCGAGGCAAAAAACATCAAAACCTCATTTTGCCGGTTTCTGATAAAAAACTGGTACTAAGGAAATCCGGTTGATGGTAGCGATACCAGATCACTGTAGAGAGATTACTCAATGGTTATGTAACCTTCACGTAAGGTTTAGCGAATGATCGTGGGCCTGCAGTGGACTACAACACCTACAAATTGTTAAATCACCTGTATAAATATGTTCAAACTCGCTTTTGGCCGCGAGTCCAATCAAATAGAAAAACTGTCCTTTTCGGGATAAAAAGCCTATGTGTTAACGCAGAGCTCAAACTACTATCCTACCAAATTTCACTAATATCCTTTCTGTAGTTTTTTTGTGAAAGAGTAACAAACATCCATCCATCCCTATATCCATTCATCCTGACAAACTTTCACATTTATAATAGTATGTAGTAGGTTATTATTATTAGGAAATTACTATCTTATTTTAAGGCCCACTTGCGCCAATGCGGGTTAAAGTTAACCCTGGGTTAAAAATCATGTTATCTCTCTCTTTCTTCGTATTTGTGAAAGAGAAAGCATGATATTTTAACCCAAGGTTAACTTTAACCCGGATTGGCGCAAGTGGGCCTAAGACGACAAACTTATTTCAGTTTCGAATTTCGATTGACAGGACTTATTAAAAAAGAGTAGGTACGTAATTATTGTAATTCTGGGAAGGTTTAAACTTTAAACGGTAAGAAATATTATAAAAATTCGGGGAAAATACTAAAAATGAGGACCTAATTTTCCCACTCTAATTGTTCACTGTGTTCAATTTTTCACTTGACTGACAAACAAAAGAATCGGTTGGCCCCTGTAGGTGTGTAGTTACTGTGTAGGTATAATTGTAGATTGAGGGTGCAGTTCGAGGTGTCGATATAAGTGTAGGTTGTAGGTGTAGTTATTAATTTATTCCAGTTCATAGTTAAATAACTACTTGTGTAGGTACAGCTATAGGTGTACCAGAATCTCATGGCAAATAGGGAAAAAAAAATTTGTAGTGTGCAATACTGGGGAAATTGGATTAAACGATCTTGATACTGGTTAATATTTAATTATGTCTAGTATTATTGAACATGAATTATAATAAGACTGTATGAAGAATGTTCGGTGTATAATATAGAAAACTAGCTTTTGCCCGCGGCTTCGCCCGCGTGGAATAGTGTTCTTGGAGAAAAAACTACTTCGGCGAATAATTCTCTACCTACTTACAGCAATATACTACTGATACAATATTGAACATGTTTTTAGGTTTGCCCAATGCAAATTGTTAAAAATGGGACCCTATCACCTCGATACGACATGCGCGACCACTTGATAATATACTTACCTACACAATAAGTACTTGAATATAAATTTTACCATAATCTTATAATATCATAAAGACTATTAAATACTTAAAGACTATTATTTTAAAAACTCGCATCAAAATCCGTTGCGTAGTTTTAAAGATTTAAGCATATTATAGAGGACAGACAAAAAAGGGACTTTGTTTTATACTATGTAATATAATGATATTTCATGAAAAATAAATCAATCGTGAATTACTTTATATACTTATTTGTTACGAATAACATACAATTAAATTGGCAACAGTTTATTTAATGTTGGAATTTCCTTCCGAACTGTATAGAACTCGTTTACTTTATTCCTAATCAACTATAAATCGAAACTGTCTTATGTTGATTTTCTTTTTTCCTCCTCTCCTCCTTTTACCAGGCATGGAAAACAAACCATCATTCGATGTGCCATCAGCTACGATTCACCTTATAGTAGTACTGGAAACACATTTAAAGAAGTCACAATAATTACCTAAGAAAATATAAAAAAACTAAAAGTATCAAAACAACTCACTCTAACTTACCGGTCAACTCTACCACGAACTTTAAATTATAAGATTGAGTTCGATTTACACCTTCTTCTTTCTGTATTTTACTATAGACATAGAAAACAATATTTCTCGCTTGAGATCGAATTGCCTTTTTGGATATTTTCACAAAAACAACAAATTCCAAGAACATAATCACAAAATTTTAGCAGCGGTTGACAGATCACGTACTTTGATTTGACGGGTCATACTTGACATTGCCATATGAAAATCACATTTTTTATTTTTTTTAAAATGCCATCAGATTCTGGTAGAGCTATAGTTTGTTATTGATTTCAAATTTGGAATGTTTTGCTACACTCTATGACACACCTGTTTTTCTATTTTGCCACCTTTAGTTAAGTAATTGATGCCAAATGGGGGTGATTGGTCAATCAGTATGATTATTATCTACCTACTACATCGATATTAAGGGCGTGATACACAGACGATGTTACAAGACTTAATTCCATTCACTATTATTATAAGATTAAAATATTATACATGTAGCTGTGGCGTGGGGTTCCTATAACTCCATTCCTATCGACTTTAGTTACCGCTTACCTTTTGAAGATCCTCATCCAAATCCCTACTAGTAATTATACAGGCTAGGCTTCCCTTTGAAAGAGAACCAGAATTCGCCACTAGCATGTAGCTGTGTTCAAAGATATTACAATATTAAAATATAAAATAATTACTATTTCTTACACAAAAGATTAATAAATACCCAATGACTTACATTTTCTCCTAACTTAGTTGGTAACAAGTTACTTCAGACTTACAAATATCTTTTATTACCTGACAAAATGCTTTAACTCTTATTAGGTAATACGTGCATCAAAGACTTTAGAAGTCACCGATCATGGCCACATGCAATTTGTGCATCGCTAATTAATTCCCACGAGTTCTTGCAAAGTAATTATGTACAATTTGTACCTTGTAACTATTAAATAGTTTTGTCTATGTTTTGTCCTTTACTAATTTTTTTATTATAAGTACTTAATCCTACTAATATTATAAATGCTAAAGTTTGTAAGGATGTATGAATGGATGTTTGTTCCTCTTTCACGCAAAAACTACTGAACGGATTTTAATGAAATTTGGTATAGTAGTAGTTTAGGCTCTAGATTTTAATCCAGAGCCTAAACTACTACCATACCATACATAGGCTACTTTTTATCCCGAAAAAGTACAGTGTTCCCGAGGGACACTATATTTACGCGGGCGGAGCCGCAGGAAACAGCTAGTCTCTACATTAAAAACTTAAGTTTTAAGTATAGTCATGGAAAATGTTTATAATATTATTGGCTACATTTATTTAATATTGCGAACTTACCCTAATTACTTAATTACTTAATATGCATAGTTCATAACATAAATAATAACATTTTTATTATGATTACGACTCTGTGATATAATAAAAAGATAATTAACAAAGTTTAAACCTTCGTGAGTGACACATACGAGTAAATATACATATACCTATATCATTTTTATATATTATTACGCGAAGCTTAGAGTACAGTTTAACGATAATTGTGCGAACGGAGAAGTATGAAATTTGCCACAAGTTTATGTGGTGGAAGGTGAGCAGAAAGCTAATATGAATTTAAATAATGCTTAGAAACACATACCATTAGTAAAAATAACGTTCTTGCTTTCAAATTCCATGGACAACATTTAAGTACATTGTTATATATATTTTTTATTGCGTATCTATGACGCACAAGACATTAAAAAGCTGAAACTTAAAAATAAAAATATGAATTATAGTTCAATTTCGACCACTCGCCGACCTCTAAGTTACAAAAACAAGCCTCTTTTGGTTCGTAAACATGCGATGTAAACTTAATCATAAAATAATCATTAAATATTGTGTCGGTTACCAACTCCCTCACCGATTTTCGGTGACGGTGGCCAGTTTGATTGAAACCAGGCCAGTTACGCAGGAGTAATTTTGTAGTGCCCAAGCGTGTGCGCAGTACACAAAAGCACTCTCTCTTCCTTTACTCTCATAATCCAGTGAGACGGATAACCAACACGACTGACGAGAGATCAGGACCGACTTTTTACATGCCCATCCGCATGGATCATCTTTCTTGTCAGACAATCGGGTGATCAGCCTGCATTGTCCTAACCGAACTTGGAAACAATTTTTTTTATTGTTTCAATGCGGGAATCGAACCCACGACCTCCGAGTCGAGAGCCAACGCTCTAACCACTAGACCACGGAGGCTCTTGCTACTTGACCGGCACCTTATTCTACAATCAAGTAAATACTTATCAAGTTACGTAATCGGCGTAAGGATTTTTTTATCATCATTGACCGTCCTGTCTCTCGATATTGCAATAGTAAACAAATCAATGATATTGATAAAACAAATATTGCAGAAATAGTGTAAACATATTACTGGATACTGGACAGTAAATACAAAGTTCATAATTATTATTATATCGGTACGTTCATCCTTTTCTCATAGCTCTACGCTACGGGAGTCGTAGCACTTATGCTACGAGCTTTCGTAGCGACGCAGGGTCAACTTTTTCGAAACGAGACTCGTTCGTATATTATATACTATATAATATACGAACAAGTCTAGGCCTAAAAGGCCTAAGTTATACGCTATATAATATACTATAGCATATAACTTAGGCCTTTTCATCCGTAAATTGGTGATTTATACAGTATTCTCCGAGCGAAGTTACCACTCTTGAAAACTGTAGTGCCTGGGAGAGTTGGTTTTTAAAATATGTCGTATGGTTGCCCAATCACATACGGCTTTCTCACAACATAGTCAGCCTAGTCTAGTGGAATTACTAGTCAATACGTCTGGGGCCAACCATGTGCGGGTTTCCTCACGATGTTTTCCTTCACCGTTGGAGCGTTCGTATAATGTACCGGAGATCTGAAAAAGTGTCATTACCAATCACGCCACAACCAGAGATTCGAACCTGCACTCTCTCAAGTGCTAACCATACGATCTACCCACTAGGCCACGGAACTCTTATAGCATATAGACTAGAGCTTTTACCTTTGAAAATTGTCAAAAGAGAAAAAAATGTAGTAAGATGAAACCCATTGGAAAAGAAAGATACCTAATATTACAAAAATAAAAGGAAAAATAATTTACGGGCGATTTGAGATCGGGAAGTGCAAGGGGGTGAGTTTTTAAGGGTAGAAAACGGTTTATCTTGATTTCCGGCAAAACTACAAGTACTATGGAAAAAAGTCAAATGGCAATGTAGGTAATAACTTAGATTAATAAGTCGGTGAGCTTTTTGTTCGTTGAAATCTATTATTTCTGATAATGTAAAAAATATATACAATACTATAGTAAATGTCCTGAGAAAATTCAAAGAAAAGAACCGTAGTAAGGCCCAGACCTACCTAGCCCCTTCCCCACTTGTCTATCAAGTACCTTTTGATGGGCTAAAATTATCCGTAGGTCACTAAGGTATAATATTATAAGTTATCTTAAATTAGCAATAAATAGGTATCATATGATTTAAAGAATAGAATATAAAACTCTTTATTTGCACGCAAAAAACACAAACCCACACACATAACAGCACATAGGAAATGTACAAAAAGGCGACCTTACAGACTACAGTGTACAGCAATATGCAACTTATATATTTAATATTATAATAATTATAACATTGAGGAACACAATATTCAGTTTCTTTTGTTAAAATAACATTTGAGATCATTTTAAAATTAAATTTACAGTTTATTTTATATTCTTGAAGAATTACAAATTATTAAGAAGATTCGACAATTTACTCAAAATATTGTAGATGTCTTATTGAGGCTTTTTTTTTCTTATTTATTTTTCCCTTAATTTTTGTTATATTCTCTTCCTTTTCCAATGGGTTTCATGAAGTCTTTGGGTTTCATCCTACTATATATTTTTTTGTTTCATAAATTATCCGCATTGATCTTTGGTAGTCTGGAGTGATCTTTTGGAGTCTTTGGTAGTTTTTGTTTGCTTATTTTTTTTAATTTATATTTCGAACGTACTTTTTTACAAACCAAGCGCGTTATCCAGACTGAACCTTATATTTAATCTTGAAGAAGGCAATAGGATTTAGTGTATACGTTTTCCGTTGTTGTACCACAGACATGTTGCAACCGTTAATGTCGGTTTGTGCAACTCACCGCTTAGGATTCAAACCTACAAACCCACTCGTGTATTCCGTAACACTAAATGAGTTCGTGGTAACGAATGTGTGATTATACTTGTAGTTTATTAAAACTCAAAGTTGTTTTGTTGGCTATTTCAAGACGCCGGGACGGTTAGATAATCTAAGTCGATGGGATGATTATTGATAGGTTTTAGGATTATGAGTTATCAGCCTTCAAACAACTTCACTATAACCGTTTAGCCACCTATCTAAGTCGATGGGTTGACAGGTTTTAGGATTATGAGTTATCAGCCTTCAAACAACTTCACTATAACCGTTTAGCCACCTATCTAAGTCGATGGGTTGACAGGTTTTAGGATTATGAGTTATCAGCCTTCAAACAACTTCACTATAACCGTCTAGCCACCTATTCTCAGCCCTCGATGAAAACAAAATGCAAACAATAAGTTCAATGTGTATGTCTGCCTGTGAATGTGTCTGTCCGTGGCTTCCAAACGGATGGAACGATTTGGATAAAAAATTACCTATGATAATAATAACAATAATTCCCCACACCGATCTCGGTGACGGTGGCCGGTTTCATTGAAAGCCAGTAGTTACGCAGGAGTCATTTTATAGTGCCCAAGTGTGTTCGCAGAGCACAAGAGAACTCTCTCTTCCTTTACCCTCATAATCCAATGGGACGGATAACCGACGCGACTGACGAGAGATCAGGCGCAGGTCCGAATTTTTACATGTCCATCCGACGCATGGATCATCTTTCTTGTCAGACAATCAGGTGAACATGCATTGCATTGCATTGTCCTAACCAAACTTGGAAACAACATTTTTTGTTGTTCCATTGCGGGAATCGAACCCACGACGTCGAGAGCCAATGCTCTAACCACTAGACCACGGAGGCTGTTATACTATGATACTTACAGGATAAACAGATAGAACGAGGGATACACTCAACACGCTGTCGCGCCATATCCGCAGCGCCGCTCGCAGTGTTATGACGTACAAGACGCAGATCGCCAGAACTGACAGACTGCCACAAGTCCATATCACCCACGCATATGGCTGGAGACCTGAGGAAAATAATTGTGTAATAGAGTCTGCCAAACGAAATTTGAACCAGAGAAATGGCGGCAAATTAAAAAATAATTCGGCAACATTCTAATTCCTATGAAAAAATTAGAATTATCTGATGAACTACTTGATATATTAGCTAATTAGTGATAGTAGAACGTGATAAATAAAATGTGAAATAAACTTTCAGGCAAAAACCACAGAATTTCGTCCATATTTTGTTTGTCAAGTTGCCTTTCAAGCTCAAACTACTTGTAGGTACCTACTATTATTTATTCTGTGCTCAAACTCAAAAATCATAGTCAATTTGGAGCCAGTGAATTTATTTCAGCATATGTTGGTACATTTTTAAGGCTGATTTAACACGTAGTTTAAAAAACTATTGTAGATACTATTTTTGTAGATTTTAAATGATAACTATGTCATGGGATACTCATCCCAACTTACCTGTTCGGTAGTTGTGGTATAGTATACGGGTATGCGACCCCGGCTTCCCTAGCTATTACTGTCCTATCCCTTGCCCTCCTGGGCGGTAATATCCTACATTTCCTATTTTCTACTCTAACTTACCAATCTTCCTTTCCACACCACCTATCCTTCCCTTTCCCTATTCCTACCCTCTCTACCAATCCGTGGAAACGCAATGGATAATCATAAAAATAATTTAATTATCCAAAATGGCGGCGATGTGGTTCACCACCCATCACGTCTCGTTTCTCACGGAGGTGAAAAGCGGACCATGGAGAGCCGCTTCGCTACGTTGAATGTAAGAGGAGGAATGGATGGTAAGAATGAAAGCGAACGAAGCGAAACGAGTATGTAAGGATCGTAGCAAGTGGCAAAAAGTGGTCTCTGCCTACCCCTTTACGGGAAAAAGGCGTGATTATATGTATGTATGTATGTTAAATGATAACAGATATAAAGATTATGTTACGAGGTAGACTTTGGTTTGTTTTCGAAGTGTCTACTGGAAACTATTCAGATATGTGAAGATCTGAAATCTGTCAGATAAAACATTGCCAAGTTCTGCCAAGATTTTAATTCCTATAATAGGTGGCAATTAGGTAATTCATTTCGTGAGAGAACTCGTTAATCGGTCAAGGACCGGGTTACATTACTTAAGACAATATCTACATTACCATTGAATGCTATTTCTAGGCACTAGACTAGGGTGTGCCAATTACACGCAAATTACTCTTAAGCTCGTTGGAAGTAAATTATGAATATTTGAAACATTTAAAACGTCAATAACACTATTTTTTGCAAAAAAGGCCTTCGTTAAATAGAAAAGAAACTTTAGCTGTTTCAGAGAGGTATCTCTGAAACAGCTATAACTTAGGTTAGATGTTGCAAGTGGATTTTTATTTTTAACCGACTTCCAAAAAAGGAGGCGGTTATACGTTATTATACGTCGTTATTATACGTCGGCAGTATATATATATATATATCTATATCAACAGACGGCGGAGCTATATATATATATATAGCTCCGCCGTCTGTTGACCGATTTTCAAAATTCTTTTTTTGATATAAAAGGTATAATCCGAAGTTGGTTCCATTTTCAGAAAATTGGTGACCTGATGATGGGATCCACGAGGAAACGAGGGAACTCCTCAAACTTTATATGGACACATATGGTGATTTCGACTTTTTCTGAAGAAGTCCAAGCATATGCTACTAAAAAGTAAGATTTTACTCCAAGGTATGCCCTGGATCCAAAAGTACAGAACAGAACTCCTGACTCCTTATAGATACATGTTTGGGGATTTTGGCGTTGTTTAAAGAACTGCAAACATATACCACTTTGTCAATTTGAGTAATCATCATCATCACCACCACTATCACAGCATACATCATTACATTATGATGATAAAGAAGGTACTTCTCATAGTATTTTACACTAACACGGAGATCTTTGAACGTTACTCTGCCGTTTATGGACCTATTTGCAAAATTCTTTTGTTGTTGTAAAGGGTTTAATTCGAAATTGGTCCCTTAGTCACTAAAGTGGAAACGTGATGATGCGATCCATGAGGAATCGAGGGAACTCCTCAAAATTTATATCGACACATATAGTGATTTTGACTTTTACTGAAGGTGAAGTAACACAAGCATATGCTACCAAAGAATAAGACGTTGTACCAAGGTATACCCTGAATCCAAAAGCACTGAACAGAACTACTCAGTCTTTAAAGATATGCGTTAGGAAATTTCGGAATTGTTTAAAGAACTGCAAGCTTGGCGCGTAGTCAGTTATACATTCGATCAATATTTTAGACGTTTTCAAGACGTATTAATAATAACTTAACAAGATATATCACTAAAAAGGGTGAAATTATTATTTTTAAATAAAAAATTAAACCGACTTCCAAAGTAAAAATACACAAAAAAGTGTGAAATAAAACTTATTTTATAAACAATTCCCCTTTTAAATTTGTCTATTTCTCTACTTAATCTTGTTAATTTTGAAGTCGGTACCAGCAAATATGAACGTGAGTTCTATAAAATATTGTAGGATATCGTTTGGGCTGGTAGCGACTTCAAAATTAACAAGATTAAGTAGAGAAATAGACAAATTTAAAAGGGGAATTATTTATAAAATAAGTTTTATTTCACACTTTTTTGTGTATTTTTACTTTGGAAGTCGGTTTAATTTTTTATTTAAAAATAATAATTCTTTGCCCATAAAAGATAGCTGCTTACTTTTGGTATTGCAATGATTTGTTTTTGGTGACACAAACTTTACTCATTTATGCTATATTTGTGAGGATTATTTTAAAGCTTAAATCAAAAACAAAGTGCAAAAATATAGAAACAAGAGAAGTAAATACCTAAGCATTCTACGAGAATATTGTAGGTATTTAACATAACCTAGACCTACTTCAAAAAAATTATGGAAAAATCAGAGGCAATCTTGCGCTAGTTGAGTGTGTCTAATTGTTTAATGTATATTATGATACAGACTTGTGTTGTAGATTGCAAGAGTTATGTCGGGAAAGACCTTGATATCTGATACTTGTGCCATACTAGGCATTAAGTTATGTACCTGTTATTATAAGTACTAGAGGTCACCCTGTGGACAAAATTCGCCCATAAATATTCATATTATAATGTTAATTAATAAAAATTTACGAGGGGTTATTTTGCCCCTTAGATAGAAAAAATGCAAACAAAATTATTATACACGACGTGTCAGATTCTTTAGTCATTATTCTGATCTATCAAACGCACGGTAGTGTGTACAATGCGTTTCAAATAACAATAGGATTGTAAATGACCTTTTTCTGTCAAATATCACATGAAAAGTGCGATTTGTAGAAAAACTTATTAATATATCAATAAAATGGGAACGCAATGGATAATCATAAAAATAATTTAATTATCCAAAATGGCGGCGATGTGGTTCGCCACCCATCACGTCTCGTTCTCGCGGAGGGGAAAAGTGGCCCATGGAGAGCCGCTTCGCTACGTTGAATGTAAGAGGAGGAATGGATGGTAAGAATGAAAGTGGACGAAGCGAAACAAGTATGTAAGAATCGTAGCAAGTGGAAACAAGTGGTCTCTGCCTACCCCTACGGGAAAGAGGCGTGATTGTATGTAATATGTATGTATGTATGTAATAATAGTCTCGCATCGAATTTAAATAAAAACATTTAATCTAACAAATTATCTAAACATTAATTTAATTATCATAATAGTCATAATCCGAATCAATATGGCGCCGACTCGATCCTATTCTCATTAGAATAGCATTGTAAATAACAGGGGGTTACCCCCAGTGTATGTTGTTGTTATTTTTATTATGTTTTTTCCATTGATAACTATTTTTCTAAGCATTATTTACATAAATATTAGCTTTCTGCACCTCTTTCTCCACGTAATCCACATTAATTTACCGGCAAAATTTTATACTCCTCCGGTTGTTACTGAGAAGATACACTGTTGTGCAATAAAATGAAATATAAGTACCCTAAATAAAAGAGAAAATAAAAATATTGTCCTAATCATTTACAAAAAGAAGTGAAATTCCACTAAATAGTGCAATCTTGGCATCACTTTACATGAAAATGTTTTAGTGGGATACATATTTCTGCTCTTGTATCACCTGTAAAGTGACTACCATACGAAGACCATACGTGGTATTGCGTGCACAATTTAAATTATGATTTCACGTTGACATAACAGCACCTTGGCCGACATTTTTATTATTTAAGTTTTAACAAATATTTAACAACATACAGTATGTGTTTTTTTTTTAATTCTGGCGAATCCGGTGTGTAACTACTAACAGTACTAACTACTATTAGACTAAGCTTAACAAAAGGATATGTAAGGATAGCTTTCTTGTCAAGCTTCTATTATTTCGTATAGTTTATACCGTATACAGCATGATTTAAAAATAAGTGGTTTTGCTCTAGGCTAATATTAGGTATGCGCACCAAAACAGTGACATTCACTACTGATTTATAACATTACTAGCTTTTGCCCGCAGCTCTGCCCGCGCAAATACAGTATCCCGCAGGAACACCGTACTTTTTCGGGATAAATATTCTATGTCCTTTCCCGGGACTCAGATTATGTCTATAAAAAATTTCATAAAAATTGATTCAGCGGTTAAAGCGTGAAGAGGTAACAGACAGACAGACACATTTTCGCATTTATAATATGTATTAAGTAAGTATAGATTTTTATGATTATGGCAAATATTTACGTAATTTTCCCAAATAAACTGTAAAGACAATAGACATTAAAATTAATTTGACGTGTAATAAGTACCCATTTATTTTATTTAGGAACAGCTGCGAACTTTCTTTTTTAAATTGTGTATTTTTTTATAACGCGAAACTTTGACGAACATTTGTATCTATTGCAGTTGTTCTCAACTGCGAACACAACAGCCCAGGGAGCCTAAGGCGGAAGTTACAAGGGTGACTAAGTCACAACATACGCATCCCTTGTGTCAAGCTGCCAAAAAGGGAAAAAAGGGGTGACTAAAGCCGTACGGCCTTTGCAACAAGATGAAAATTAACCTATAGTCATTACACAGACAGTTTATTGAAACCTCTAAGCATGTACGTATGCTTAGAGGTTTCAATAAATAAACACATTTATGCGCTTACATTGCAAACGCTGAACCCTACGAGATACATCAAAATAATGTACTACAGTATTGTATACCTTAAAAAGGTCTACAAAAAATCCGCGATGGCATATGTTTATCTCTTAGGGATAACTAGGTACTTTACTTTTTACGAGAAATAATGGCTAATTTACGAAGCGATTTTAAGCTATACAGCATTAATCCTTATCCAAATAAGTACCTACATTGTGCACTTAATATAGATCAATATGGCCTTTTACAGCATGTAATTAAAATGAATATTTTCGAAGACATAGCGGTTTACTTAATAAAACTAGCCTTAAATACATTGTTCATTTATTATAGATCAATATGGCCCTTTACACTTACAGCATTTAATTTAAATGAATATTTTCGAAGACATAGCGGTTAACAGCTGCCCGTACCCAGTTCATACTTAATATTATGAATATTTAAACCAAAGGATATAGTAAACTATAGACCCATAAGCTTGTTACCATGCATGTATAAACTTTTTTCTTCAGTCATCAATCAAAGAATAAGCACCACACTTGAGAAAAATCAGCCTTTAGAACAAGCAGGGTTCAGAAAAGGTTTCTCCACTATAGACCACATCCATACCTTAGAATTACTTATAGAAAAATACCAGGAGCAACAGAAACCACTCTACATTGCTTACATAGATTACCAGAAAGCCTTTGACACTGTTTCACACGAGAGTGTATGGATAGCCTTAGAAACCCAAGGAGTAAACCAACAGTACATACAAACTATCAAAAACATCTATAGAAACAGTTTCAGTAGAATAAAGCTAGAAACCACCGGCCCAAGATTTCCCATCAAGAGAGGAGTAAGACAGGGAGATCCTTTATCACCCAAAATATTTATTGCCATACTAGAATATATAATTAGACAGCTAGACTGGAGAAATTGTGGTATAAATATTGATGGTAAATACCTTACCCATCTACGTTTTGCGGACGACCTAGCTGTAATAGCAGAAACAAGCTCACAACTTCAATACATGGTAGGGTCACTCCATACAATGAGCATTCAAGTCGGACTGGAAATGAATACATCAAAAACTATGTTAATGACCAATAGTATGAAAGAAACTATTACAGTTGCAAATAAACAACTTAAATACACAGATCAGTATATATACCTTGGCAAACAGATCAGTTTCAACAATAAAAGCAATGAAATGGAAATAGAGAGAAGAATTCAACAAACATGGAATAAATACTGGACTCTACGGAAAGTTTTCAAAAATAATTTACCTATAAAATTAAAAACAAAAGTCATGAACACCTGTGTCCTACCATGCTTGACATATGGATGCCAAACCTGGAAGTTCACATCAAAGATAAATAGCAGAATAACTAGTTGTCAACATGGTATGGAGCGTAGCATGCTTAATATAAGAAAAATTCAAAAAGTTAGACATCTTAAAATAAGAAACATTACAAGAGCTACAGACGCCCTTTGCTATGCAAAAAAATTGAAATGGAAGTGGGCTGGGCATGTAGCAAGACTCCAAGATCAGAGGTGGACTGCAAAAATTACTGCATGGAAAGGACCAAAAGGAAAAAGAAAGAAAGGACGCCCCACAATGAGATGGGACGATGACATCAAAAATATTGCTGGCCCCAAATGGCTACAAGTAGCCCAGGACAGAACAAAATGGAATGAATTGGAGGAGGCCTTCACCTGTTAATTCAGGGTTCCTGTAAAACACATATATAATTAACAAGAAATACATACTACGTACATTAACTAACATAGATTATAAGTATAGTTAATTTTTACATACAGATATTTTATTCTACTGTACTAACAACTAGCTCTATTAATTTAAATAATATTAACAAATAGTGTACTTAAGAGGTTATTTTCCATGTACAGTAAACATGAGAACCAAAAGAATAACTTTTTAAGAAACTAATTAACAAATAGATATAATATACTGTAATAACTCTAGAATTAAGTATTATTAGTGTAATTTATGGATGTAAATAAGCAGGAAATAAAAGGCTTTTTATTTTATTTATTTATTATGAATATTTATTAAGTTTAAATTAATACCAGGGGGGGTTTAGCGGGTTTAAAAGCGGGTAAAATTTTGCTCGCTCGCTTCGCTCGCTCGCGTTTTACATAAGAAACATATTAGTTTATTTAGTAGCGATATTCTGTTTTAGGCGGTTCATTTAATGATATTTTTCCGAAATTTTGCGTTCTTCAGTGCTTAAGTTTAAGGATTGAATAGATTTTAAGCTATAGAATGGGAAAAAAATTTGCTCGATCGCTTCGCTCACTTGTGTTTGGCTTACAGAACATATTACAATAAAATTTAGTACCGACGTTCAGTTTTAGGCTTTTGATATTTGTATTTTTTGAATTACACAGTCTTTCAGGGTAACAGTCATTTGGGGCTTAAAATTTGAGCAGATTTAACCTATTCAATAGGAAAAAAATTTTGCTCGCTCGCGTTTAACATAAAAAACATATTAAGTATATTTTGTTCTGTTTTAGCCGGTTCATTTTATGATATTTTTCCTAAGTTCACCGTTATTCAGTGTTTAAGGGAAAACCCTGAAAGACTGTGGTTTAAATGTAAAAACGGAAAACAATAGGCGCCCATTATTCTATTAATGTATATTATAAAATGATCCTATTTCCACAGTCTTTCAGGGTTTAAAGTTTGAACAGATTTAACTTATTAAATAACTATAGGAAAAAAATTTGCTCGCTCGCTTCGCTCGCTCGCGGTAAACATAAAGACCATTATATTATTTATTACCGATGTTCTGTTTTAGCCGGTTGATTTTATGGTATTTTTGCAAGTTTATATTTTAGTTTAACGTTTGAACAGAGTTGAACGTTTGAACCTGTAAAATAGGAAAAAAACGGCTTAAGGAACGTATTATAAAATTTTGTACTGACGTTTAGTTTTAGACTATAGATATTTGTATTTTTTCGAATTACACAGTCTTTCAGGGCTTAAAGATGAAACAGGTAAAAACGAAAAAAAAAATTATTCTAATGTGCCCAGGGCCTCTAATAGACCGTTAAAGACGGCCCTGGTTATTTAATGTACTTGTAGTCGTTTTATTTTCTTTATAGTATTCTGTATTGTTAAATAAGTAACAATTTAAAAAATAAGTAAACAAAACACTGGATTTCTTTATTAAATTAACAAGTAGAGTTATTTGCTGAAGATTTTTTTCTTCAAGAACACATTCCACGCGGGCGAAGCCGCGGGAAAAAACTAGTCGACCTATGAAGCTTGGACTATATTGTCCGAAATCCGCAAGGCCAGGGAAAATTTAGAGTACTGAAAATAGAACTCTGGACTAATGGTGTTTATTTGAAATTACAAACGGACACTTCAGTTTTACTCATTTGTATAGATTTAGATGTATAGATTCACAGATCGGCATTCGGTGCCATGAAAAAAGGTTGGGCAGCCATGGGCTATTGTATATCTTTTGATATTTAGACTACATAATGTAACACTACATTTATATATTTTTTTTTATCTATGGACGCTTCACACCACGTCAATCTGATCCCGTGGTAAATTCTCGAAGAACTTGTGTTACGTGTACCTACCAGACATCAGAAATATATTTAATACTTTTATACTATACACATATTTAAGATTTTTATTATATTATACACATATTTAGTACACATCCATGACCCAGGAACACAGAAATACTTTTTGTTCCTTCGGCGGGATTTTAATACGCGACCCCCGGCTTGAGCACCAACATGTTCAACCAACTAAGCCACAGAGGTCGTCTAGTCTAGGTATTAGGTACATCTATATTATGTAACGTCTATTATAATAGTTATATTTTACGTAAATCTCTTTATATTTAGTGCGACTCGAAGGACCAAAAGAATGCAATATTAGGATATTTTACTATTTACATTGAAGGGTAAAGACCAAAGTAAGGATAATATTGCATTCTTTTGGTCCTACCTGCAAACAAACCCTATAAACAGTAGATAATATTTCTAAGTAGTAATTATTATTATTATTGTTTAAATATTTAAATAAAGAGGTAACATAATTTTTATCTAATGAATCAATGAATAAAAATATTTTTATTTCTATGATTACTAAATTGATTTTACTTTACTGTTCAATTATTATTGAAAACAAATCAGTTTTATTTTAATATGAGCATTTAATAGATGACACGATATTAATTGAATGATCACAGCATTTATTTTTAATTGATATCCAAAAGATAGATAACCTGTGAGTTAAAATGCAATAACGTAAAGTATGGATTACCAACTTAAATTATTGAGCCGAAATTTATGAAGTTAATCGTAAATTCTTGAACAACAAAACTAAATTATTATTTTTAAACAAAAAATTTAACCGACTTCCAAATTAAAAATACACAAATAAGTATGAAATAAAACTTAATCTCTAAATAATTCCCCTTTCAAATTCGGCTAAAATTTTTACTATTTCTCTTCTCAATCTTATTGATTTTGAAATCGGTACCAGCCCAAACAATATCCTGCAATATTTTATATAACTTACGTTCATATTTGCTGGTACCGACTTCAAAATTAATAAGATTGAGTAGAGAAATAGTAAAAATTTTAGCCGAATTTGAAAAGGGAATTATTTAGAGATTAAGTTTTATTTCATACTTTTTTGTGTATTTTTACTTTGGAAGTCGGTTTAATTTTTTGTTTAAAAATAATAATTTCACCCTTTTTAGTAATATATTTTGTTAAGTTATTATTATTACGTCATAAGAACGTCTAAACTAAACGATCGAATGTATAATTAAATACGCGCCAAGCTTCAATTAGGTATTGTTATTAAGATGATGATGATGAATACTGTAAATTATAAAGTGGCATATGCTTGCAGTTCTTTAAACAATGCCGAAATTTCCAAACGCATATCTTTAAAGACTGAGAAGTTCTGTTCAGTGCTTTTGTTTCCAGGGTATACCTTGGTACAATATCTTATTTTTTGGTAGCATATGCTTGTGTTACTTCAGTAAAAGTCAAAATCACTATATGTGTGGATATAAATTTCGAGGAGTTCCCTCGATTCCTCATGGATCGCATCATTAGGTTTCCACTTTAGTGACTAAGGGACCAATTTCGAACTAAACCCTTTACAACAACAAAAGAATTTTGCAAATAGGTCCATAAACGGCAGAGTAATGTTCAAAGATCTCCGTGTTAGTGTAAAATACTATGAGAAGTACCTTTTATATCATCATAATCTGATGATGTATGGTGTGATAGTGGTGATGATGATGATGAATAATCTAACTGACAGGGTGGCATATGCTTGCAGTTCTTTAAACAACGCCGAAATCCCCAAACATGTATCTATAAGGAGTCAGGAGTTCTGTTCTGTACTTTTGGATTCAGGGTATACCTTGGAGCAAAATCTTACTTTTTGGTAGCATATGCTTGAACTACTTCAGAAAAAGTCGAAATCACCATATGTGTCCATATAAATTTCGAAGAGTTCCCTCGATTCCTCATGGATCCCATCATCAGGTCACCACTTTGATATCAAAAGGACCAATTTGGGACTACACCCTATATATCACAGAAAAAATTTTGAAAATCGGTCCACAGGCGGCGGAGTAATCGTTGAACATACAAAAAAATAAAAAATAAAAAAATATATATACAGCCGAACGTATAACCGCCTCCTTTTTTGGGAAGTCGGTTAAAAAATATATTATAAACAAATAATACAAGGTAGTAATAATGTAAGTACAAGCCACAAGGTAGGTAATAATGATATTTTTTCATAAATTAAGTATCATGTACCTACTTAGCAAAGAGAATGTAATACACTACAATTTATAACCTTAAACTTAGGTTATTGCATTTAAGACTGGAACAATAACGCGTTGTAGAATGTAGTCTGTAGATTACACAGGTATAGTGCAGAAATATGCAATGTATATTTTTTAAACGTAGGCAAAAGTGTTAACCTAAGCCGTAAGCGTGAGGCCACACGGTGCGGCGCCGCACCGCGCCGCAATACTCCGCACCGCACTGGCGGCCACACGAGCAGTGCGGCGTCGCAATGTTCTTACGGCGCTGCTGCGGCACCGCAACAGGGTTGACTTGGCTAATGGCTTGCCCTGTTGACGACAATCTACAATAAACAATGGAAATGATTTTTTTTGTATAATAGGTATCAGTATCACGTAATTATACGTTGATTCTAACGAGCGTACACTAACCCTACGCCGTACATACAACCACAGAACACTATTACTCGCGGAGAAGAAGGTCGACTTCATACAAAAAAATTGGGACCAAATAGCGCCTCTAGTGAGCTGCCCCCTCAAACTTTTAACCGCCTTCCAACAAAGGAGGACAATATATTTGACTATATGAATATGGCGGGAAATTGAAGATACGTAATTAAAGTTTAAGTTAACATTAAATTTCTCTTTAGAGTTAAATTTTACATTCCAACAAAACCGAGCAACCACCTCCACGCACAAATCATAGCTACTACGTCACAAAATGTTCGTGAGCCCTTATATACATACGTCTAGTGTTTTCGATAGCGCGATCTAGAAGCGGGATAGTGTCATCTGTTGTGGTTTTTAAGTAACTTTCATGTAATATTAACCATGTAAGACAGAGAGCGATATATTGAAATATAACCATTCTTGTCGCACCGAACTGCCCCCTTTTTGGTCCAAGATCATTCATACAAAGTCGACCACCCCTGCATACAACTGAGCGGTGCCGCCGCGGCACCACACTGTTTGCACCCCTCCCCGCCTCATCTGCCTCGCGCCGCTGTCCGGTGCGCCTGCGGTGCGGCGCCGGAGCGGCGCCGGACGCGCCGTGTGGCATACCATACATTTTTATATGTAAAATACCCGTTGCGATACCGCTCAGGCGCCGCGCCGCAGCCGTACCGCACCGTGTGGCCTGGCCCTAATGCGGAATGCCCCGTCCAGACTGCTCGCGAAGTAAGCCGAGGAAGTGCTCCGCGAAGTAACCCGAAGTATGAGAAGGCGAAGCGAAGTGAGTGCCCAGCCATTCGGCCAACCTCGGCCTACTTCGCGAGTAGTATGGACGAGGTGTTAAATTTTTATAATTTTGAGAATACCATTAATCATTATTAATATTTAATACCTACTGTGAGTTACCTATGTGACTAGATGTAACCAATATCCCACCAAAAACATTCTGTAAAAAACTAGCCAAGTCTCGATGGAGCTGCTTGTTTATCTCTAAAAAGTAATGAAATCTAGACAAAGTCGTGCCAAGTCTAAGGATCCTTACTGCGATTTATTTATTATTATAGTTAATGTTGTGTGACTTGGTCGTTGAAAATTCTTTATACGTTACAAGTCAATTTTGTTTACACATAATGTTATATCAGATTCTGTTGTAACTACCTATGTTTGTTAAGCGATATAATAGCCCATACTGGTGTTGGTAATTGGACGCTAGTGTCTTATTTTAGGCTGTTGTTGATTATATAACACATGTATTGGAGCAATGGTGTCATGGAGCCCCTTTTGTACCCTTGTGTACTCTATACATAAGTATTTTTGAAATACGCAGCTTTATCAAGCATACATTAGACTGGTTATTGAATCAACGTTTTCCAAATGGCAATTTTCCGTCGTCAATGGGTAGCGGTTCTGGCGACAGATTGGTGCAATGGTGTCATGGAGCACCTGGTTTTGTACCCTTGTGTACACTTCAACGGCCAAGTCACACAACATTAACTATAATAATAAATAAATCGCAGTAAGGATCTTTAGACTTGGCACGACTTTGTCTAGATTTCATTACTTTTTAGAGATAAACAAGCAGCTCCATCGAGACTTGGCTAGTTTTTTACAGAATGTTTTTGGTGGCATTTCACTTCTTTTTGTAGAAACGTAGGAATATTGATTTATTTTACTAGATTTTAGTGTAATTTGTTTATTTAATTTGTGTAATGTTCGAGTAGAATAAAGTTAATTGTTCGACTATTTCTTCTTGTAAACTTGTAAGTATAAGTATAAAAGCCAGTCCAGTCTTATCCAGAGTTTTCCTTTAATTTTATTTATATGCGTATTAAAAGCAGAAAGGGAGGCATTCGCCCAGCAGTCGGACGCTACGGGCTAGATTAAAATAGAAGATGTGTCCCACTTCACTGGATTTTTGCAATGACAGTCGATTTTTTATGTACCAATAGTAGAAGGGGGCATTACCATATCCCTAATCAGCTGAGACCAGCTGAGGGTTCTTCATCAGATACTTCAGACCTTTGATTTTTGACATCAAATGAAGTGGCCCACCAAGTTGAATATTTTTTGTAAAGGCAGTATGTCGATCTCTAATAGTTTGGTTGGGCTCTTGTGTTTTCTAATAAGGGTCACCAGGTACTCCAGATCTTCGATTATCCTAGTTTTTATAGTTTTCCCTTTATGTGGCCATTAAACCCTACCTCTGTATCAAATTTCAGCTCTCTGAGTTTATGGGAAGTACTAGTTCTATTCTGATGATCATGAGTGAGTGACTGGGTGAGTGTCATAAATGCGAAACTTTGCTTTCGTTTAACTTCGGAACAAAATGACCTACAGACTTAAAATTTTGGATTTTAAGTATGTGATTATACTTTACTGGATGACGAAAATTTCTGCGTTCTGGTCTTATCCAGAGGTTCTGAAATAAGGGCCTGAAAATGCGGCGAAATGGTTCCCGTGAATAATGGTACGGCAGTGTTTGCTTCGCGCTTGACTTGGCGGGGGCACTGCCGTGCCCCCAGATCGATTATCCTAGTTTTAATAGTTTTCCCTTTATGTGGCCATTAAACCCTAACTCTGTACCAAATTTCAGCTCTCTGAGTTTATGGGAAGTACTAGTTCTATTTTGATGATCATGAGTGAGTGAGTGAGTGAGTGTCGTAAATGCGAAACTTTGCTTTCGCTTAACTTCGGAACTAAATGACCTACAGACTTGAAATTTTGGATTTTAAGTATGTGATTATAGCTTACTGGATGACGAAAATTTCTGCGTTCTGGTCTTATCCAGAGGTTCTCAAATAGGGGCCTGAAAATGCGGCGAAATGGTTCCAGTAAAGGATGGTACGGCAGTATTTGCTTCGCGCTCGACTTGGCGGGTGCACTGCCGTGCCCCCAGATCTAGAGTTTAGGTAAACAAGCTAAATGATTATTAGTAGCTATTTAATTATTAAATTAATTATTTCTCTAAATATAGAGGGTAAGTAATCGTTAAACGCTCAGCTTAATCTTAATTTCGGATTCATGAGCAATATTAGTATTATGATTTATGAATAATGGGAAGACTTAATTAGGTAGGTACCAAGATTTTGTCCGCGCTTCTAGCATCGGTAATTATGAATATAAATGGATGACATTTGGTATAGTCATAGATTGTGTATAGATCTCGGATTTGGCATCATTAAGGCCGCGTGGACCCAATTTTACATGACTTTGAATCGATAATAAACAAACAAATAGTAACTTTAAAAAGCCAAAAAAAATACACATTGTTGTTTACTTAATGTTCTTTTACAATTTGTGGTTCGAAACATAATATTGAAAACTTCACTCGATCAAAAATAATTCCGAAGAGGAGGCTAAATTTGAATATTTTTCTTTATGTTCATGAAGTTCATGATAGTTTTACTTTCAAAAATCATATCTACGAAAAGCTAATAACTTAAAGAAGAATAATTTGTGGTTACATTTTGCATGTTGGTTTAATTATTTTAACATTAAATAATTATTGAAATGCAGCGTGCGTAAGCCGCCTGAGTCGCCCCACAGTCGCCCGCTAGGCGTTGACGAGGACAGACCTATGTCAGTTTTGCTAGCGCACGGCTTACCCGCGTATTTATCGAACAATTCTTTCGTTTCTAACGCAGTGTAGGAAAGTCAGTTTGTTTAGTTTTTTTTATTTTTGAACTAAATTATACATATCATACACAATAACATGTTATATTTTATCGTCGCCGCGTCATTGCTTTTGCCAGATGAGACGACCTCTGTGGCTCAGTGATTGAGCATGTTGGTGCTCAAGCCGGGGGTCGCGGGTTTGAATCCCGCCGAAGGAACAAAAAGTTTCCTGTGTTCCCGGGTCATGGATATGTATAATACAATAAAAATCTAAAGGAAAATCAGTTTGTTTTGTATTTTTTTATGTTTCTTTTTATTTTTGAACTAATTCTATACATTCTATACTTCTATACTGATAAATAAAATTGAAGTGTCTGTTTGTAACTTCAAATTAACAGCTTTTCATATAAGTAATCTAAAAGTATATTCGGTACCTATAATAAAATACCAATTTTTAAAATTTTTGTCTGTCCGTCTGTCTGTCTGTCTGTTTGTTCCGGCTAATCTCTGAAACGGCTGGACCGATTTTCACGGGACTTTCACTAGCAGATAGCTGATATTATAAGGTCTAACATAGGCTACTTTTATTTTAGGGTTCCGTTTAAAAAAATAGGGTTCAGCTTTCGTTAGATCTGCGCAAACGAAGTTGCGGGCATCAGCTAGTTATACATATAACCATACACAATAACATGTTACATTTTATCGTCGCCGCGTCGTTTCTTTTGCCAGATGACGACCTCTGTGGCTCAGTGATTGAGCGTGTTAGTGCTCAAGCCGGGGGTCGCGGGTTTGAATCCCGCCGAAGGAACAAAAAGTTTCCTGTGTTCCCGGGTCATGGACATATAATACAATAAAAATCTATAGGAAAGTTTGTTTTGTATTTTTTTATGCTTCTTTTTATTTTTGAACTAAATCTATACACAGATAAATAAAAATGGAGTGTCTGTTTTTAACTTCAAATTAACAGCTTTTCACACGCATCTGAAAGTATATTCGGTACTTACAATAAAATACCAATTTTTAAAAATGTCTGTCCGTCTGTCTGTCTGTCTGTCTGTCGGTCTGTCTGTCTGTTTGTTCCGGCTAATCTCTGAAAGGGCTGGGCCGATTTTCGTGGGACTTTCACTGGCTGATAGCTGATGTCATAAGGTCTAATATAGGCTACTTTTATTTTAGGGTTCCGTTAAAAAAATAGGGTTCCGCTTCCGTCAGTTAGGCGCAAACGAAGTTGCGGGCATCGGCTAGTTATACATATAACCATACACAATAACATTATCGTCGCCACGTCGTCGTTGCTTTTGCCAGATGAGACGACCTCTGTGGCTCAGTGGTTGAGCGTGTTGGTGCTCAAGCCGGGGGTCGCGGGTTCGAATCCCGCTGAAGGAACAAAAAATTTCTGTGTTCCTGGGTTACGAATGTGTATTAAATATGTGTATAATACAATAAAAATCTTAAATATGTGTATAATATAAAAATTATTAAATATATTTCTGTTGTCTGGTACCCGTAACACAAGTTCTTCGAGAACTTACCACGGGACCAGATTGACTTGGTGTGAAGCGTCCATAGATATATTATTGTGTTGTGTATTATGAGAAAAAAGTAGCTGATGCGTGGAGTAGCCTTAGTACATTATTGAATAAGCCAGTAAACAGTTTTTATGAATTTGTAACATCTACCATCTTCTTTGCCGTACTTTTCGTTTCTTTTTATTTCGATTTCTGTTTTCACAATAATAATAATAAATAACTCCCCACGCCGATTTCGGTGACGGTGGCTGGTTTTATTGTAGCCTAGCCAGTTACACAGGAGTATTATCATAGTGCCCAAGTGTGTGCGCAGTACACAAAGGCACTCTTTTTTTTTTTTACTCTCGTAATCCAGTGGGACGGATAACCGATACGACTGACGAGAGATGAGGCGCAGGTCCGACTTTTTACCTGCCCATCCGACGCATGGATCATCTTTCTTGTCAGACATTCAGGTGATCAGCCTGCATTGTCCTAACCAAACTTAGAAACAACATTTTTTGTTGTTCCAGTGCGGGAATCGAAATTAGAACCTACGACCTCCGAGTCTGTTCTATTCCACGGAGGCTGTTCTATTTACAATAAAATATAAGGATACGTGCTCGACATCCGTCATGCTTGCCTTTGCAGAACACACCAAGTCACTCGCAAGTAGGGGTTGCAATCCGTATACTTCGAAATTCGAAAAATTCGAAAAAATCCGGATTTTCATTTAAAAATCCGGATTTTTCCATTTTTTCGAATCTTGGTTACTACTATGAAAATTACATATTTTAATTGTAATTAGTATGTACTCTAGACGTACAATATTTGAATAAGGGATATAATTCATCGAGTGAACAAAAAATAAGTTGGTGACTGCACGTGAGCATACTGTATTGCTGAATTTGGCAGCGAATTAATATGTTGGTGACTAAATTACCAAACTGGTGAAATTACTCAAGTGACAAAAAATACAAAAATCGGCAGATAAAAAGTAGCGAAATTTAATCCAATTAGCACCGATGAGTTGGTGACCATTATACCATGTAAGTAGCTAATAAAGATTTGATTGATAAATTAATAGCTGCTAAAAATTCAATTTGCAAGCTACGGAAAATCCCAGTTTTGGATACTATTGGAGGTTTTTTTTTTCTTTGGTATGGTACTATGGGTATCGTTTTCAAGGTTTTTGGGGGTGCAGAATAATATGAAAATAAAATCAGTTTTAAAATTCCAAAATGGAGTATATTTTTTTTTTTATTAAAAATGGATGTCTTTTTCCATGTTTCATATGCTGATTATAAAATTGTCTTCCAATTTCATTTTCCAAAATGGAGACTATCCAATCTTCGTAAAATTAACATGTAGTTTGTAGAGGTACCAGCTATGTAAGGTATAGAAACTTTTCGAAAATCAGGATTTTCAAATTTCTTTTTTTGGCATTCATGAAAAAAATATGCGATTTCCGGGTTAAAGGGGAGGAAATTTTTATTATTTTTCCAGTAATAGTATTATTTTTCCGTTTCTAAAATAGAAGCGATTATAGAAAAAAAATATGGCAATGTTCTACTTTGACACGAACAGTGTATAAAGCTATAGAAATTTTGGAAAATTCAGGATTTTCAAATTTCTTTTTCTTCCATCGTGAAGAAAATATGGTGTTGTGGAGTTCTTAAGGGGAGGAAATTTTCATTATTTTTTCAATAGGATGCACCGTTTCCGAGATAGAATCAATTTTATATAAAAAAAAAATAATTGCTCTACATTGAGATACGAGGGATGTATAAAGCTATAGAAATGTTGGAAAATTCAGGATTTTCGAATTTATTTTTCTCTTATCTTGAAGAAAATATATGGTTACGGAGTTATTAAGGGGGAGGTAATTTTCATTATTTTTCAAGTAGGATGCACCGTTTCTGAGATAGAAGCCATTATAGAAAAAAAAATACGATAATGCTCTACTTTGAGACACGAACGGTGTAAAACGCTATAGAAAATTTGGAAAATTTAGGATTTTCAGATTTTTTTTTCTTCCATCATGAAGAAAATATGATGTTGCGGGGTTTCTAAGGGGGAGGAAATTTTCATTATTTTTCGTTAGGATGCACCGTTTCCGAGATAGAATCAATTTTATAAAAAAAAATATAAATGCTCTACATTGAGATACCGGGGATGCATAAAGCTATAGAAATGTTGGAATATTCAGGATTTTCGAATTTCTTTTTCTCCCATCATGAAGAAAATATATGGTTGCGGAGTTTTTAAGGGTGAGGTAATTTTCATTATTTTTCAAGTAAGATGCACTGTTTCTGAGATAGAAGTGATTATAGAACAAAAATATGGCAATGCTCTACTTTGAGATATTATGAGCGATGTATAAAGCTATGGAAATTTTGGAAAATTCAGGATTTTCAAATTTCTTTTTCTTTCATCATGAAGAAAATTTGAGGTTACGATGTTACTAAGGAAATTTAAAATGGATGACTTTTTTGTAATCAGCACCCCCAGAAACCAACAAAGGGACAACCATATTATTTTTATAAAATTAAGTATGTCCGCCATATTGGAATTTCAAAATGAATGTCATTTTCGTATCCAGCACCCCCAAAAACCTGGTAACGACACCTATGTTAATTTTGCGAAAAATGAATGGCCATTATTTTTAAATTTCAAAATGAATCTACACAATATCTACACCCCCCCCCCCCCCCCCCCTAAAGTAGAGGAAAATTAAAAATTGGGAATTTTGTACGCTCCTTTGTTTTTTTTATGTGCGCTGGTTTTGCTGCTTGTATGTTTTTTGAGTTACCTACATTACGGAAAATATATGTACCTATTCTTAAATTAAATGTGTACTCACAAATTGTCGCCAAGATGGTTATTGGTTCGCTAATATAATATCTGTCTGCCAGTTTGGAATATTCAGTGGTATTATTTAGTCACCAGATTTGTAATTTTTTATTCCTTACATTCTTTAGCCAACATGGTAATTTAGTATTCAATATTCGGTATTTTCACATCCAAAATTTAATTGTTTTGTCGTGATTGTTTTAAACACTTACGGATTTTGTCGCGGTTTACGTTTTACGGTTACGTTTACGTAACGCAACAAAATCCGTAAGTGTTTAAAACAGGAACAATATTCGCGTAAACATAAGAAATCAATATGTTTTGTCGTGAGTTTAAATACATGGTTTTGGATAATTTGATATTATTTGTTGTCCTGTTGAAATTGTTGACACATTTTTCCATTTATTCAAGTTATTTGGTAGAACATAGTCAATCCATTAAATGGTGATGCGAGGGATGAAGATCTGCTAAAATATTATGGCCGCTATATATGTATATGTATGGACTGTTTCTAAGATACTTACCATTTTATATTTTTTCAGTAGTAGTACAGTTCAGTAATAGGTGATCCAATTTATAAAAACGCTGAATATGGTTTCAGTTTCAATTGCACAAGTAGTAAGAAGTATAATAAGCAAATCCAAACCCAATTAAAGCTTTGTATTTTTATATTTACTGAATTCTTACTAACAAAAGTAGAAACATATTATTGCAATTTTAATTTCTGCAATCATAGAATGCCAAATTAATATGACAGCTTAAAAAGAAATGTAGTGGTTTAACTATATTTAATTATCTTCTAAATAATGAATATCTAAGTCCAAATACCTAAATCTTATCTCTATGATATCAGGAAGAAGTTTTGGAGTCGATAATACCTGACTGGTTGGTTTGAGATTAGAGAGAGTTTTGCCGAATGAATGAAGGTAATATATGTTTTTATTATTAAAATTAATTTGATTGAACTAAACTATTAACTAACCTAAACTAACGAGTCAGTAGCAAAACTAAATGAAAATCAACGCTCCTGTTTTTGCGTGGAAATAATTATTTTTAGATAATATTTTAAAGATAAGATATAGGTGTCAAAAATAGCACCAACGATTTGTGTAAACCAGTTATTTTTTTTAAGTAATGTAGTTTTCATCTTATAGCGGAAACTTCAAAGTGCAATGAAGAGTAAGATGTTACTGTTTATTTGTAAGTAAAATGTTAAAATAAAGATCTTACAACAGTTAAAGATTTTAAATTGTGCTTAGAATTGCTTATTATACTTCTGTTAGTTACCGAGGAAATTAAAAGCACCATTTACGTGTTTAATTATTACCCAAATAGGTGGGTGGTTTTTAATTTCAATAACTCAAAAGTGGTCCAATTTCGTCCATACAAAATTATTTGTTCAGCCCCATGCTTCAAATGATTTGTCTCCACTCCCCGGATCTCGATTTAAAGGATTTTTATAATTCTTTCTGCTGGAACATTTAGTAAATAACAATATATACATACCTTATTTAAAATAATATACTAACTATGAAACTGAACATTGTAGGATTTGAAACTTAATCAAAAATATTTCTAAAAATGAAAAAATAAATATAATTAAGTATATAATTTTGATATAATCTCATTATGTTTTTATTTATTCAGATTGTAATTCTAATACTTACAACTTAAAATAAGAATTTATTTAAATTAAATTATAAAAAAGTAACTTTTTTTTACTAATGAGTGTAAGTTTTGCTACAACATAGTAGTCAAATGAACATTAAAGTTTTATAAAATATGCAACAAATTTAAAAAATGAAAAATCTGAATTATCCGGATAATCCGGATTTTTGGGAGAAAAATTCGGAAATCCGGATTTTCAAAAAGTCAAACGTTTGTGGAGGTTTGGATTTTGCGGCAAGTGGCAAACGTGCGGACTCGGCAGTAGGAATACATTTTTGCAAGTGTCTGCCTAAGTAGTTACCATCAAATCGTCAGCACCTACCTGATACAGTATTTTTATCTCACGAAACGACACGTACTTTAGTGACCACACGAGCTAACGATAGGTACTCGTCTCCATGCACACATCGAACACAGCGTGTTTTTATACTTGTAACAGAACACACTGCATAGAAACTGTCAAAATAATTGAATAAAATTTAAGCATTTTTTACTTAGGTATATACCTATAATATCTATTCAAATTATGTGTGCTATGTGTTGCATTAAAACAGTTATCTATGGATTTTATTATATTTTCAATACAAATAATAAAATAAGATGACCTACTGCCGACACGACTACACTGTAACACTTTGGGTTCATGTAAGTTCACGCCGGCGACGTAGGCGCGCGGCTCGCTTTGCGGCAATTGCGGGCAACTCTTGGAAGCGGTAAATGCCTATTTCGCTTGGTCTACCCGGCCTTAAATAATAATAATTTTATATTCTAAGGGGCCCCATACATGGTCCGGTCTACCTTCAGTTCGGCCTGAACGGATGCAAAATCGTATCGTGTGTGTGCAATTTCGAGATCGCATCAGGCGGCCGTACGGACTGAAGCGATTCGTTCCAGTGTTGCCAGCTCTTTTTTTGTGAAACTACTAAACTCGTATCGATTTCTACTAAAACTACTAAAAAACTACTAAAGAGGCTACTTAACTTAGGAATTCCTGAAGCCCCCCAAAAACCACTGCATTTTAGGTTTTATTATATTAAATTTTTTTCATTAATTGAATTTGATTATAAATTTTACCATTAAATTAAAATATACTAGGAAATATTACGTATTTAGTAGCTATTTTGCATATCATTACTGTCTGGCTCTTTCCTACTTAAACACTACTAATAACTAAATTTCTACCAAGGAGGGAATAAAATACTCAATTTAGTAAAATTTTGTAAAATAACTAAGTTGGCAACATTAATTCTGGCCTGACCGATCGGCCTGAACGCGCGGCCTGTCCTGACCGTGTGTGGACAAATCGCTTCAGTTCTTGCCCGACCCGCTGCCGTGCGGGCGTGTATCTTGTACAAGCGTTGTATGAGTTTTCGCGGTGTTTAAATACAAAATTGATAAACACGACCGTAGCGCGCGGCAAACCAGAATGGACTGATGCGACTGTTCCGTGTGTGGGCACGAATCAGATCAGGCCGAACTGACGTAAATTGGATTGGATGCGATTTTTTCCGTGTGTGTGCTCGAATCCGTTCAGGCCGAACTGACGTCAGTTCCAGCTGAAACGATCGGCCTCTCGTCTGTGGGGGCCTTAATGGTTGCTCTCCTTATATATGAAGTGGGGATGAAACATTTATTTTTTCTTTTTACCCCATCGTTGAATAGGTCTTTTAAAATAAAGGCAAGGTTTCATACATAACTTTTTTTAAAGTCAACCATTTTACCCATAAGTTGGTCCCCCCTGGCATTTCTAAACTATAAGACATAGAAACTTGCAATTTTCTATGCTGATACTTAGATCATGCTAAAACTCATTAGGAAAATTATTTTAAACTAAATCGGATCGTAACTTTTGATGTACCTAATTTGAAAAAAAAAACATTATATTACGCGTTTATCGTTACGGAACCCTCATCAGACATGTCCTGATACGCTCTTGGTTAGGTTATTATTAACACTATTAGAAAGGACGAAATGTGCCGCACCACCTAGACATAATGCAATATACATTTATTTCTAAAATATCTTATTTCGATCAATTGCATCAAAAATTATGTAACGATCCTAAAGCTGCTTTTACCGTATAAAATCCGTGCTTTTACCTGCTAAGTAGGTAAAAAAATCCGGTTGGATATCATGACTGTTGCATATAAAAGTTGCGTTGATTGCATTTTCTTCAACAACGGCCTTTCCGCTGATATGCCTCGCTGTGAGCACTCTGCCATTGCTTGGTTCACTCATGAGATCCATTTTGTTATATACTTTGGTGGTTAAATTATACGAAACATAGTTACGCGGAATTACGAAATATGGACGAGTCCGCGATACGGACACAGCGAGCGGCGCTCTCTACAACACTGAGTAGGATGACGCCGCGCGCTCACTTTCTTTCGACACTGCTACGTAACGTGGGGTGTTGTAAGTTGTACAATATCCACCATAATATCTAACCCATTGACTAATCCGCTTTATCGTGTGTAGTTATACAAACTAGATGCAATGTCTACATATAGTAGAGAGTAAAGTTTGAGACAGGTCAGATACAAAATCTCGTGGCGACGCCTTATCTATCGGATCACAACAATCTCATAGATAACAATCCCAAGGTTATCTATTGGGTATTTAAACTTATCGGTACTCACTATGCATACAGACTGGCCCTAAAACACTTACTTATCTACTTACTGACTCATTCACTAACACTTGGTAATACTTACTCAATATATTATTTTGATAGTTACATGATCATGTATGTACTCTGTTATGTTGATGTTATGGTAACTGACCTTGGATTAACCTCATTAAAAGCTTCTATTTAGCTTGCTATGTATGTAATTAGTTCGGGTGGAATATCGCAACTCAATTTTGAAGCAGATATTATCTTCAACCGATTGAGCTGAAATTTTGTATACACGTTTAGTTTGGATGACAATGCATGGTTAGCTATGTGATTATCTAATTCTAAATCCAACTTGGCGAAACATCCAAGATACCCGACAAGTTATTTTTATTGCACTCCTACAATGTGGGTATCAAATGAAAGGGCTTGCTGTGAATAACTCGAAAAATAAAGTGACGTCATTCTAAATTCAACATGGCGGAACACCCAAGATGGCCGACAAGTCATTTGAATGCACTCCTACAATATGGGTATCAAATAAAAGGGCTTGCTGAGAATAACTCGAAAAACCATTAACCAATATGACGGAACATCCAAGCTGGCCTACAAGTAATTTTTAATGCACTCCTTCAATATGGGTATCAAATGAAAAGGTTTGCTGAGGATAACTCGAAAAATAAAGTGTCGTCATTCTAAATCCAACATGGCGGAACACCCAAGATGGCCGACAAGTAATTTTTAATGCACTCCTACCACAGCCTATGGAACTTACCTGCTCCTACAATATGGGCACAGCCTATAGAACTTTATTACACTGTGATATGGGTATCAAATGAAAGTACATAATTATGGTGTGTTGAGGTTTTTTGAGATCCTGAGTAGAATAAAATTTCTAGCAGGTCTCCTTATTTAAGCGCTTGACTGTAAATTGTAATGCACTAAATTAACCGTCAAACGACCTTGCAACAATGATGCGTTGAATGAGATGAACAGACTAAGAAACCTGTCTAGCGATAACTAAAAAGTAAAAAATAAATTAAAAGTAGAAAACTTTTAAAAAGTAGAAAATATGTTTGATTCTCGACCAGCTTTTATATCATATAAATGTTTAAAGCTTTTAGGGGCAGCCACACAGAGACGCGACGAATTAAAAATTGAAGTTTATTTTGGTACTAAGTACTTACTTACTAAAAGATAATACACGTTTCATAATTGGCAAGTGTGGCTATAAGTATGGATATATGGTTGTTTGTTACTCTATCACGCAATACTTAACTACTGAACAGATTTCGATAAAATTTTGTATGGTAGGTAGGTAGTAGTTTAGACTCGCGCAGGATTTCTTATTACGCCTACGACGTAGCGGGAAACATCTAGTTTCAAAGACGGTATAATAATATAGTACATATAAATTAGATCGTCGATTATTATCCAAACATCGATCGATCATGGCGCCTTGTTCCGTTTTCCCTACTTAACTCCCTGAAAAGTAGAGAAAAGGGAAATTACTTAATTCAGATTTTAGCAATCGGATTGCAGTGAAACGACAAAGAATTAAATATTACATACAAATAACTATAATATTGTAATTTATACCTTAGCTTAATGGAAAACGAAACCGGTATACCGTATACCACTTGTCGACCTTAATACTATGACGGTAAGGTTCACAAGTACACTGTCTTGTCAGCAACTGTTCAAAATGTGTACTTATTATTGGTCATTGTGAAATATTTTAGGGGCAAAACACACAAGTACACAACACAATCGATATTTTAAAACGACAGGCGCGCTGCTATTATATACGGGAGGTTGGAGAAGAGGGTCACTTGATCCTTATCTAGAAACTAGCTACATTTTATTCACAGAGCCTGTATATGCAATATCTATTTTTAAGACGGTTGTATACGAAGTAACTATTTACGGCCCGTTTCAATAACCTATCTACCAATAACTAAGTATTAGGTCATTACCTACATAAGAAATTGGCGTTTTGTAAAGGAAGAACATACCTAAAGTCGATTTTTTTTAAACATAATATATATATTTAATCAAAGTACCTATATACCATTGCTACCTATGCACTTTTGCCATCTAATAGGTACCAAGTTCATTGATTCCTTTACTAAAATAACCATTCGGGCAGGAATCAATTAAATTTTTGAAGGCGCTTTGGACTGCCCCATCGGAGTTGAATTTTTTCTCTTGCAAGAAGTTATCCAAATTTCGAAAATATCTGTTGGAGCAAGGTCCAGGGAGTACGGTGGATATCTTAAACATTCAATTGAAGCTCCTCTAATTTAGTAGCCATCTGTTGTGCAGTGTGTGGTCTAGCGTTGTCCTGAAGCAGCAGTGGCCCAGAGCGAATGACCAATCTCAATTGTTTAGCAGTTAGCTTTTCCATCATGATTTGCAGTTGCTGGCAATTATAGACTTATGCTGTAATCGTCTGGCAAGATTTAAAAAAAGCTACTGAACAACACCGGCACTAGTTCACCAAACGCTCACAAGTAACTTTTTTTGACTCAATTTTCACTTGGGGCAGGCTTTGGCTGGTTCGCCACGGTTCAGCCATTGCAATGAGCGTTTCCGATTATCGTACAGGATCCACTTTTCATCACAAGTAGGTAAATGATTTGATTTAAAATCCTTTCATTATTGTGCTGGTTGGCCCGGTTGAGTAATGTAACGCAGCATTCGACGTGCGTTTGTCGGTTTGCTGCACTCAATTTATGAGGTTATAACCCACCTTTCAAGCTTTTTCACCTTCCCAATTTGATTATGACAAAAAGTGGCCAGCACGACATAACGCCTTGCTTGATGCATCCAAACAATTTGCCACGGGCCCCAGAATATGGTGGGTATAGTTACAACTTACACCACTGCTTAGGTTAAATAGGCACTTATTGAAACGGGTCGATATTAATGTGTTAATAGTCTGTGACGATACTAAGACTGACACACGACTACTTATTGTGTAATTACCTATCTCATCTGACATTCATAATCTCTTTATTTTGCGACACCTTAGATAAACGCTAAGTTTATAATTAAATTGGTCGAAATTTTTATAGATAATAATTTTTGTGTTAGGTAGGTATACATATTACATATTATACAGCTAAGTGTATAATTGACGACTATAACGCCCGAAATTAATACCTCTTCAATCTTACGGCCCATTTCATCCTATCTATCTATAACTATTTGTAAAAACGTCAAGTATCGCGAAAAACAAACAGTTAAAGATAGATAGGTTATTGAAATACGGCCCGTTAATCTCATTTTAGCTAGATAGCTAAAATGAGATTAACGGCCCGTTTAAAATTTACGACTTTATAGATTTACTTCACGTCAATGAGTACGTGAGTGAGTTTGAGAATCGATTGAAAGCAATCTAAGGTTTTAGATCTAAAACCTTTGAGTATATAACCACTCTTTGTCTAAAACCTTAGATTGCTTTCAATCGTTTCTCAAAATAGGTACGTTATTAATATCGGGTGTAAGTAAAGGTAAAAACAACCAACTTTCATAAAATGAATTGTAACAATACAAATTATAATTTAATAAAATTATAGTTTTCAGTTATTTCCATTAATTTCAATTTTAAAATGTGTATCGCCAAATATATCGTGAAGAAGACATCTAGCGTTGAGTAGCTTAGACAATTGTTACAATTTTTAACACTAGATGGCAATATAGGTACCTCATATTGATATTTTGATTTGGCAGAAAAAATATATTGTGCGGCATTGATAATTCTAACCTCTTTTCTAAATACATCTATTAAATGTTGTGCGATAATAAAAGCATGGATTCAGTGGCGTAGCTAGGTGGACAAGGGCCCCGGTGCATAAGTGAAGAATCGGGCCCTCATGCCCCTCATCCCCTCTTTCCGCGTAGCTTGAACTTATATTGACTTTTAAAATTAGTCATAGGAATAAGAATAGGAAACAGTGAGTTAAACTTATCCCTAGTAGGTTAAATACATACGTCATCTCTATGAGGGGTAGACTCTCTATGTGTTAAATGGAGGAAAATTGGAATAAATAAACAACGACGCACATACGTGACGATATAGAATATTTATTATACAGATGACTGATGTGATCAATAAAGGGAAAAAACGATTTTTAATAGAATTCCCCGTCCTATTCACAATCTCTTACGCGCTTTAATTCATGAGTTCTTGGACGCTATTTCTCGATAGTGTTGTAATAAAAAAATGTTAAAATCCGAAGAGCCTTACGATTCCGAACATAGGGGGCATTTACCTTACTAAAATCGCTACTAAACAAAGGCAGTTGATTTTAGAGTTTAGTGTACCTACATATTACATATTTTGTATGTTGATGCCAAAAATAAAGTTTGTTACAAAATAATAAAGTTTTTACTTTTTTCTTTAAACTTTTCATCTTTACCTATCCTTTATATAAATTTATCTATAAATAAACAATAAACAGAATTATCACTTTCTGTTTTTTCATATTTAAAGACGTTTTGAACGCAATAAAATTTTTCTAATGTAACCCATTTTTAGAATTCCATAGTTGGGGAGAGTTGTGACAACGTTATTTCGCGCCAGGTTTTTGTGAGGCCGTGTTACAACTTTTACGTAAAATAGAGCTCTGCAAAGTTTCCATAGCTTTATGTCAAAACGAAACGTAAACGTCACAGAAACGTTAACATGGCCGAATTCCTATACAATTTTCGAAATTTTATTATATTTTTATCTCGAAAACTACGGATCTTATAATTTTGAAAACTTGCGAAATAACTGCGACAATAAAAGAACTTTAAGCGGTAAAATTACCATAAACCAATTAATAGTACAAATGTGGGATATTATTCTAAGATTTAGCCAACATATCTAGGGAAATGAAAATGTAGTATGGCAACACCGGCTCACGCACACAATGCATAAAAAACCGGCGTCACTTTGTTGTTCGTAGAAGTCCGTCTATAGTTTTTATTTGGTCTGAGATAGTAGCTCATTCTTCAATTTGAACTTGAGTTTAGAAAAACGTTTTTTATCTTTCATTGTCGATCAATTTAAAAGTTTGAGAGTTATTATAGATTATACGAATACCGTTGTGCTATAACCTGTATCCTGTATCATACATGTTTTGTCATCGGATTTTTTATTAGCGAAAATGACGTCTAGCAGAATATGGTGCCAGATGGATGAATGTGCGGAATAAAAATAGTAGCATTTGCATTAGTGGCGATACTTGATGAAAGATGAAATAAGGCTGGTGTTGGTAGTAGGGAAAACGAATTGCAACGGTCAGTGACACACCTAGTCGACCTAGCGTCAACTACTCTAGTGCATCCAGACCCCAGAAAGTTGAAAACATCGCAATGAATATCATAAATGAGAACTGATGCAAGGCAAGAGGGAATGAAAACTTGACGAAAAAGTTAATATGGGTGGAGTATGGAATTGTCTAATTAATCTCACGACCGTCAAACACGTGAGCTTATCGCTGATCCCAACTATCAAATACCAAATAACTGAAATAAAGATAACAAACAGCACATGCTCATCGAGGACGCTTAGCGCATGTGTTGAAAATCTTAAATCAGAAGTCTTGTAATTATCGGTGTTCATTTAACAACACAAAAAAAAAATGAGCCTCGAGTCTCGAGCCTGCTCACAAGATTTTCTTTTTCCTTTTTTCTTATATGCTCCTCTCTTTTCAAAGCTGAGGCTAGAGGGCCCCTTGAGCTCCGGGGCCCTGGTGCACTGCACCACCTAGCCCTACGATAGCTACGCCACTGCATGGATTATCAACATTTTGTAAAATAATCATAAAACTTTTGTAGAATATTTATAAATCTGTTTTATAAATATTCTACAAAAAGTATTTTACAATTTAAATTCAGGAAATTAATCACTGAAAATTGTTTTTATTTATTTTGTTTAACATTTATTAATTAGGTATGTAGGTAACCTAAAATAAATTTTAAGCAAAAAAATAATTATTAAATACATTGAATAGAATACAAGACTCTTTATTTGCAGACTTACAATAACAACACTCCACGACACATACAGCTAGTAGTTTCTTCCAGGCAACCTAATTTATACCTACGGATACCTAATTTATTTACAGAATAGTTAAGTGTGTCGAGTTAAGTGAAATACAATAATTTGTTTATACTTATACACTTGAGATTATATAATATAATTTTAACCAGTTACATTTGATCTCCTGATAAAATTGAAATACATTATGTGACAGCTCATACATAAATTGGTCGTGCTAAATAAAAACATTTTTAAATATCTTTAGTTTGCATTATCAGACTGAGATAAAATTAGATAAGGCTCTTCACGTGGTTCAGTTTACGCTTTAAAATAAAGGAATGTTTTAATGCGATGTTCATATATTTTTCATAAATAACTATATAATTATATTATAATGTTAAACTACACCATTTGTATTATTAGTTTCACGTTTATTGTACATGCTGTTTTGATAACTTGTCGATTAAAAACTCGTTGTTGTTTTTAATACGTAAGTAGATAGGTACATTTGAACATTGGGCCTCACAAGTCACAGCACATGTCAATGACACCTTATGTTAGTGCTAATACCTACGGAGTTGTGTCAAGAAGTTGTTTAACAAGTAACGTTGTTTTTGTTTCGAAGTAACGAACATGTGTTTGTCACGTGTAACTTAATAGAAACTTTGTCTATATTAGTATTAATTTGAGTATGTACCTACATAATTATCAGCGTGCAGCGACCAAAATGCTGATTGACAGATTGTAGTTGCTTGCATGTGTTTGATTTATTTAAATTCGTCTAGAATAAAGTTCTAAACTATCTTCCGACAGCATCCAACAATCAGGCATCAGCATCGCTTTTAGCTCCTACAAAGATTTGGCTAATGAATATTTTATTCAGTCATCAATGGAGCAAGTCTTATACCACTGTACTGAGCTGAGAGTATATTTCATCATGAACATTTTCTACAACGTGTACGTACCTACTACGTACTGCATAGACAATTTCAGGAAAATAATTATTTTATGTTTTATGCCACGTTTTTGTGCTGAGAGCTATTTGTATTTTCCATTTCAATATCAGTAACTCCGAAATTGTCATCGGCATTCAGTGCCCATGTGTTTGGGTTGGGTTGGTTATGTTACTTATATGTATTTGATACAACAAGTAGGTAGGTACCCGAGGTATCTTCAACGAGTAGGTACTAAACTACCAACACAGCTTTAATGTGATGATGGTCCCGCAAAATATTTAGTTTTGGCAAAAACGAAATAATATGGGACTTGGCGAATACTTTCAGCATCTCCAACATTTTTCTACGCACTTCTGAATTTTCAAATACGTAGGTATATTAAATTGCACACAGCTTTAAAGGAATCCGTTCTTTTTATTTGTGAAACCTGAGTCAGTCTATTACTTTACAAAGGGACAGCGAACCCGAATAGTTGTAAAAACTGAGGGGCATTGTCCGTTTTTAGTTTTGGTTCACCGAAACAGCACACACCAATACAATCAAGTGTGTTTTTACAAAGTGTTAGTCATTTATGAATAATATTGACGGAAATTTGATCTTTATTGCTTATGTTTAGAGTTTATAGTAGCTTGTCAAAATTTTACTTACGATACTCTAAACTTGTTCCTATCTTTTAAAAAACTACGTGAACGTGGTAATTTACTAGAAATAACTTCTACTTGCTCTAAAATAATTTAATTTCCGCTAGCATTACTTTTTAAATCAATAACATTTTCGTTGGGTATATTTTGCTCTTTTGATATTGTCTATTGACAATACAAATCAATCAATGAACAAAATGTGGTCAATATTACGTCACTTAAAAATAAAATATTCTAAATTTAATAAGCGGATTGTGAAAAAATACCTAAATCTATAAATGTTTTCAATGAGGAAGTTTTCTACGCAATAAAAAATGTAGTAGTATTTCAGGATATTAAAGTCAGGGTTAGTTGAACTGCTTTAATATGTATATTATAGTCAGAGGTATCTAATAATGTGAACATCGTATATCGAGCATTTGCTTTTAAATTTTTGACCGAATTCTCATACCTATTAACAATGTTAAACCTGACTTGTAAACTGTATCATACGTCTCGCCGCATTTCATTCAAATATATCTGTCGGATGTAGGCCAGGCTCTTACCAGGTTAAAATCGACCAGGGTTGACTCTGCTTGTATTTTCAGGAGAAATATTTTATGTCATCGACTTTCTGTTCCTAATTTCTTGGTCTAAAATCTAAAAATATTAGACATTTTTAGTAGATTAACCGACGAGTTGATACACTAACACAAAGATAATAATACCGTTCGCGTTCACATCACAGACATGGCGGGTCGCTCTTGTGTTTATTTACGTCGTCCATCGTATTGTTTGTATACAGCCCGGCACGACTGCGCATCTGTGTACGTCATATACCCCCCCTCTCAACCCGCTCAGGCCAGCAATTCCACCGCGCCTGGGTCGACACTCGACTCTGCTCACTCGCTCTCGCTCATTCATTCCGCATAAGCAAACGTAGTTGGACGCTGCCAGTGAGACAAGTTATTTCTGGTTGACTAAATAGTAGCAATTAAAGCTATGTTGAAAGAAACCTCCAGATATGAGAGCCGAAATTCAAGTCGACAAGAAGGTAGGCCACTAGCTTCAAGTCGATTACCAGCTATTGAAGAAATTACTATTGGTCTAAAGCAGAAGCTTCACCTTCAAGCTCGAGCGAGAGCAGCGCCGTATTATATTAGAAAACAAGAACCAGTTGATCTCGTAGAAAAGTTATTGGAGCAACGTGCCCTTGTAGCAGAGGCTGTCCGAAGATTACAGGAAAAAAATCAATCTTGTCATGAAATATCAGTAGACACATAAATTTAATTTGTTCATATAACAGACATTTTAGTTGTGAAAGTGTAAACTGTGTTGTGAAATCGTTTGTGTGTAAGAAACGTGTCGAGTTACAATGGTGCTATATGCGGAAAGTATGCAAGAGTGAGATGGCGAGCTATGACGTGTCACGCATGACACAAATCACGAGAACAAACCAAAATGGCCGCCGGTACTTTACAATCATAATATTTATACTTCGTTTATAATAGTGACCTTAAATGATCAAAGTACTGAATGACGTAACCAACGTATAGTATTGTTATGACTTCCTCTATTCCTATTTCTTTTTATATTTATGTTTATCTTATTTATAGCAAGACTACGTACCAAAACATTTCCAACTAAATACAGTTATGTAAATTTTATTTATATATTAAGACCTTTAATATGTTGGTATTTGATTAATAATGTTTAATCAATTACAACATGATTACAATCACTTTTAAAAACATATTTTAATGCAAAAACACGATTAGTGATTCTGAATGTATACTTACTTCTAGGTTATTTAGCTGCTCAATAGTCATCGATTTAAATAGGTTAATTATTAATATTGATGTGTTAAACACATGACTTATAATAGTAGTTTCTTTATCTACGTGATATTTAAGTAGATTTTGGATATCCAGAATTCATTTATTTAGATAATGAGTTAATAAAAGTATGACACAATTATTTCCTCGCATTAACTTTAATTTAGATTAGCTAGTTCAAACTACGAAATCGCTAATTGCAAAACAGAAAATCATTGTAAGCTCAGACTATTTATTTAACCTGGGAATTTTCTGCTCACGACCATGCAATTTGTAGGCAATAAATATTATTATTATAAGTATTAATCTATGTTACAATTTTCCTCATTAGCGAATCAATAATATTGTACAATTGTACCAAATCAGGTATAAAAATTGATGTAATTATTACATGTGTGCATGTTTTAGTGCATTTTGTGATTTTAGATAGTTTAATTTATTGTCAATCTTGTGATTTAGATAAAAGTAAATAAATTAAATAAATAAAGAGTTGTCTATTATTTTTATAATATTCTGCACATAGGTACCTACAATATTATAATTATATATTATTGTAGGTATATAGCTTTTTCCTCTTACAAAAATATTGAATAATCCATTAGACGTTTATTATAACTATTATAGACGAGACATGTTGAGGCAAAAAGTGTCTCCAGTTAAATGGCCCCACTTTTAAAATTTTTGGGGCCATTTTGACATTTGAAGTATGGTGAAAACAAGCTGGCTTAACTTTTTCTTTTATTATTACATCTGTAATTCAGAACTTCAGAAGACATGTATGTCATAACACTCATAACCTATCCTAAGTGTTGAAATCTTTGAAGTATCCTTTATAAACTAGCTATGTATAAGTATCTACTTAATGCTACTACGATCATACCTATTACTACGATACGATTTACAATATAAAATTAATTTATATTGATATCTTTATGTACTCAACCAAATAACCAATACATATTTTATTTTACAAAATAAATAACCTTTAAATAGGCACAGCTATTATACCTATGTAATTGTTTTACTGGATTCCAAATTAAGTAAATAAGCGCACTGCTAGCGACATCTAGTATTGAATAGCAGATGCGTCATGTCTATTTGATTTTAAATTCAAATCAATAAAATATTGATATTGTAGTCATTTAATAATTGTTTTTATTACTTTTTATCTTATGACTTTTGTATGTTTGAACTTCGGGCTCATTTTGGATCATATTTTGTTTAGAGTTCACCGAGTTTGGAGTATGGTTTGGAGCACAGATTAGTATTATGTAGCTAGCTAGTTTGAAGCATGAAGCATAGATACCTTCTTCTTCTTTTATGAATAGCGGCTTATCGGCATCAGTGAAAATAATCCTAAGTGTTGCCAACAAAGACTTCATATATGCAAATAGGTACCTAAGTAAACTTCGAATAAAGTAAGTACTTATTCTAAATCAAACTCAAACATTTAATGTCACAATTTTGAATTGTAAAACGCTACTCGCAAGTGCTTAGATAGTAGATACTCACGGTCCAGCCTGCAAATCCAGCTCCGATAGATACTTTATTTAAAGCCGTCAATGGTATCAAAAATGCCGACGCCTTAATATATAAAAAAAAAATCGTTTTTTTTTTGATTTTTTAGTCTACGTCTTGTTGAGCTTTGATTTTGATTTTGAAAATAATTCTTGTTTTCGTAATTTCGTTCCAATTTCGCATCAAATATTTTTAAAATTGTTCTGTTTTTCAATACATTTTATAGTGCTTAAATATATTTTTACCTCTAATAAACATAATAGTACTTATATAAAGATAATAAATAACGAAAAGCAAAAATAAATAGTACATTCGTAAGTACGCTAATCTTTTCATTTCTAGGTCTATAGATCTATAATTTAATAAGATAAAGCCGGTATTGTCGATTTCTACTGTTTAATACGTCGTTACATACATTGATTTCGACATACGGTAAATTAATAGACATTTTAAAGCGACGATACGATACGAGATGCTGAATTACTAAGATAGCTATTCAAAATTGAACTTTATTTACCTACTACTCAGATCAAATAAAAAGTATAGATGGACTTCTACGAACAACATAGTGAAGCCGGTTTTTTATGCATTGTGTGCGTGAGCCGGTGTTGCCATACTAAATTTTCATTACCATATGTTGGCTAAACTTTCGAATAACATCCCACATTTGTACTATTAATTGGTTTATGGTAATTTTACCGCTTAAAGTTCTTTTACTGTCGCAGTAATTTCGCAAATTTTCAAAATTATAAGATCCGTAGTTTTCGAGATAACAATATAATAAATTTTCAAAAAATGTATAGGAATTCGGCCATGTTAATGTTTCTGTGACATTTATGTTTCGTTTTCCATAGCTTTATGTCAAAAAACTTTGCAGAGCTCTATTTTACGTAAAAGTTGTAACACGGCCTCACAAAAACCTGGCGCAAAATAACGTTGTCACAACTCTCCCCAACTATGGAATTCTAAAAATGGGTTAGATTAGAACATTTTTATTGCGTTCAAAACGTCTTTAACTATGAAAAAAAAAAACCAGAAAGTGATAATTCTGTTTATTATTTATTTATAGATAAATTTAGATAAAGGATAGGTAAAGATGAAAAGTTTCGATTTAGGTGTACCAATACATAATATTATGGTAAGTAATAGGGTAGGTAATATACGGTCACCGACAAGTCAGTGTACCACTTGTCTATTTTTTTTTGGTAGCATAATATGCTTGTGTTATTTCAGGAAAAATCTAAATCATTATATGTGTCCATATAAATTTCAAAGAGTTCCCTCGATTCCTCATGGATCCCCCATCATCAAGTTTCCACTTTAGTGACTAAAAGACCAATTTCGAATTTATACCCTTTACAGCAATAAAATAATTTTGCTAATAGGTCCATAAACGACAGAGTAATATTCAAAGATCTCCGTGTTGGTGTAAAATACTATAAGAAGTACCTTTTATATCATTAAAATGTGATGATGTATGGTATGATTGTGGTGGTGATGATGATGATGATTACTTTAATTGACATGGTGGCATATGCTTGCAGTTCTTTAAATAACGCCGAAATCCCCAAACATGTATCTATAAGGAGTCAGAGTTCTGTTCTGCACTTTTGGATCTAGAATTCTAGAGTATAACTTGGAGCAAAATCTTACTTTTTGGTAGCATATGCTTGGACTACTTCAGAAAAAGTCAAAATCACCATAAATTTCCATAAAAATTTCGAGGAGTTCCCTCGATTCCTCATGGATCCCATCATCAGGTCACCACTTTTTTGAAAACCGGACCAACTTGGGATTATACCCTTTATATCAAAAAAAGAATTTTGAAAATCGGTCCACAGACGGCGGAATTATCGTTCCCGATATTTTCCGTATACCGAATATAGGGGCATTTACCTTAAATTACTTCAAACTTCAAAACTTCCTAATTAAAAAATAAAAACACAGTCTGACTCTCTACTTCATAATTTTGTTAAGAATTTGCCTACAAATTACTTACCTTATTTTAGGCTATTGAGAATATGAAATCCTGGCAACACTCTCTCGATCCGCCATTATGAAATTGTCATTATTTGTTTCGAGTAACCTCTAAATTGTGATAAATTATCTTAAACAAACTACAGTTTTGTGTGTACTTACTTATGAAATGTTATTTCCTGACACTTTTTGTTCGCCTTCGTACAGTTTTTACACCACTTAATAGCGCAGGACGGCATTTTTGTGGCAAAATCACTGCACGACGACTCGTTCGATACTGACGAAAAGTAGCGTACTTTTTTTGCATGAGTGTGCGTGACCGCGTGTGTTTACACAAAGTAGCGTAGTTTTTGAGGCTTCAGTTGAAACAAGCGCCATGCGCAATCTAGTTTTTTATTTGATCTGAGACCTACTAGATGACGCCCGCAACTCCGTTGCGCCAAAATTCGTTTATCGCGGCGGAACGTACATTTTTCCGGGATAAAAAGTATCCTATGTCCTTTCTTGGGTCTCAAAGTATCCCTATACCAAATTTCATCAAAATCGGTTCAGCGGTTTGGGCGTGAAGAGGTAACAGACAGACAGACAGACACACTTTCGCATTTATAATATTATAAGTATGGATAGTAAGTATGGACTACACAAAAAGATCGTTTCGTTTCGATGCGAATTGACACTTTCTAATTTCATTATATTTGTGGATACTATTCTTGTAAACTTATAATCAATTGTAATTATAGTAACTAAGTAAAATAACTTTTGCATGCCCCAAGTGGCCTATGTGCTGCAACTAAACTGAATGTAAGACCTATATCCTACACACATATGCAAAATAAATGATTTGATTTGATTTATTTACATAACTCTATAATCAGAAATATTTGTGATATTGTGATTATCTTGGGTGTGAAGTTTTGTAATCTTATAATTGTACTGATAACATAATATTTAATTGTGATCAGCAGATAAGACCCGCAGTTGTTGTAACAAAATGGCTACAGCATGGTCTATGGGTCCTGGCACATTAGAAGTGCCACTCTCTCTGTTTGCTAAGAATAGAGAAAGACTAGCGGAACAACTCAAGCCGGGACAAATTGTTGTCTTGCAAGGAGGTGATGAGATCAGTCACTATGATACTGACATACATTACGTTTTTAGACAGGTAATTTTTATATTTTGGCCAAATTATCAAATGCTATTAGAAATTAAAGAAACGACTACTACAGACCACAATAATGAAACTGCATAGTTCGGTCACAGTAGAGATATTTAGTATATGTGGGTGAACCGATTCGGGCGGTGTAGTATGATGAATATGTAGTACTGTATATATCTACTGTGACTGAACAATGTAGTTTTTTTTTTTAATCTAATTTTTACAGAGGCTTTTAACACTTGTGTTGATGCCAGGCTCTTGTATATTTAGCTTACCTCTAGGGGCAATGTGCCAGAAAGGATACAATTGATCCATCCATTGTGCAGGCAACTTAAGTCTCCTTAAATCCTCAACCTCAACTCTTAATTGTGCAGTTTTATTGTTGTGGTGTGTAATGGACATTAGGTATATTACTAGTGGCGTGGGGTTCTTATAACTTCATTTCTATCGGCTTCACTTACCACTTACCTTATGAAGACCATCAGCCAAATCCCTACCTATTATACAGGTAGAGCTTCTCTATGGACAAGAAGCAGCCTTTGCTACTCTGCCGTCCTAACGAGGAGTGCAGTAAGTCGAGTTTTTGGGCAAATTGAGTGAAGACCATATTATACCATATAAGGTCTTAATCCAATTTGCCCAAAAACTCGACTTACTGCACTCTTCGTTAGGACGGCAGTTAACTGCTACCTACTGAATCAAATAATCATACATAACTTTTAAGTGCCTCTTAATTTAAGAAGCATTTGAGTATTTGGCTCTGATGCCTGGTTTCTGAGGTTTTTGTTGGTAGTTTATCTCTTCAATAACCCTTTTGATTCAATGACATAAACATACTAATCAAAAGTGATATTGAATAAATAATCTACTAACAAAAATCCAGAGACCAGGCATAAGAGCCAAAAACTCAACATTGTTACTTGTTCAAATTTTAGGAAGCTTATTTCACCTGGGTCTGTGGAGTGAGAGAACCAGGCTGTTACTTTGCTTTGGATGTTAAAACGAAAAAATCGTATCTATTTGTACCCCGGCTACCGGAAGAGTATGAAGTGTGGATGGGCAAGCTACTCAGTTGCTCGGAATTTAAAAATATATATGGAGTAGATGAAGTACACTATGTTGATCAGGTAAGAAGGAATAGTTTTGGTTGCAATAAAAAAGTATTGCCGTTATTTTTACCTTGGTGGGGTTTTGTGTTACCAAATGCCATCACTGTAAACACCATTAAAAACTTCAATACATACTTACTTATAACCTGTCCTTTTTGTTTTTTAGCAAAAAAAATCTGCTTCTGAATAACAGGTGTTGGAAATAGCAATAATTTATAAGTCCCTTACAAATAGGTATTATCATTAGATATCTAACCTTGACAATAATTATTATCTTGTTGTCACTTTCATTATGATTACCTAACATTTGTTTGGCCTTTGTCTATCCTACTCCTTCACGCAAAAACTACTGAACGGATTTTGATTAAATTTGGTATGGTAGTAGTTTGGACTCTGGATTAAAAGTATAAAACTGTATTATATCCCAGAAAAGTACATTATTCCTGAGGGATACCCGATAGTATATTTACGCGTACGAAGCCACGGGAAACAGCTAGTATTTTAACATATAAAAAAGAAAAAGAAGTCCACACTGACTGACTAATGTATGGACCCAGAGGCGGATTAAACTAGGCAAACATATCTTTCAGTATCGGCGTCCGATACTGAAAGGTCGTTTTGTACACTTTGTAGGCGTAAGTTTTAGTCAGTCCCGTCCGTTAAGTTTATTTTTTGTTCTAAATTGAAGCAAATTGGGGTTGTCAGCAAAAATAAATAGGTGGCTTACTTACCGGCGCAATAAATTTTATACTGTAATAAAATATATTTTTCTTTATTTTACAATTCCGCCCCAGCGCCCCTTTGTACCCTCGCGCCCCTAGGTACATGCCTACTTTGCCTTTAGGATAATACGCCACTGTATGGACCTTGCACAGCTGTAACCGCTTAGTAGAAACGTGAAATTTATACAGTAGTTATAATTTACAATGTAGACGCGCATTAAGAACAGATAAAAAAAACCACCCTTAAAGAGGTGAAATAGGGGTTGAAAATCTTTTTATATCTGCACAAATTTCAATGAAAATTGAGATTAATGCTCTTAAATTAATTTAATTGAATACAAATTAAATAAAAAAGTGTTGAAAGTTTGTATGAATATATTTAAAATTTGTCTTGATTTCCATGAAATTTAATAGCCGAGGTAATAAATACAAATACCTAATTGAGTGCATGTTTAAGTATGTATAGTGTTTTTTTAATTCATCCTCTGAAGGGTTGAAATGGGGGTCCAAAGTTTGTATAGTTAATATCAACAACTGTTTGGATTGCGTTAAATGTTGCGTGCCAAAATAGTATTTATGACGTAGGAATCCATTAAAAAAAACGAAAAATATAACCCACGGGTGTGCAATGGGGATCCACGCGGACGAACTCGCGCGCTAAAGCTAGATAGTACTATAAAATATTGAGAGAAATATTGCTGTTTCATAATAAACATTACTTTTCCTATGCAATATTTATTATGTAGGTAATAAAAACTGGTATTAATCCTTTTTTTTTATTTCTTACAGCTACAAGAGGTTCTCACTGCCTTGAAGCCAGACACATTGCTTACACTAGTAAGTATTTTATTTAAAATAGTATAATTTACTAGTATATAACAATAAGGCCAAATTAAATAGTATGAAATTAAAATAAAAACCTTATTTTTAGAGCGGGCCAAACACAGACAGTGGATTGACGGCAAAAGAGGCTGTTTTCGAAGGAATCAATGAGTAAGTCAATTTAAAACAACAACTGGAGTTATATAAATGTAATTATAGTTAGCTTTAAATATGTTTTTTTTTTCAGATTCAATGTGGACAATGAAATACTATTCCCTATTATTGCGGAGCTGTGAGTATTCATAAATATGTAAATTTGTAATAGATTATCACATTAATCAAATTTCTTATTTTTGACTTTTGACTTCAAACCATCTAAATAACACCAAGGAATTCTAAGACTATTGTCGTGTTTCAGTCGTGTTATCAAAACTCCTGAAGAAATAGAGGTCATGCGATATGTATGTAAAGTGTCATCTGATGCACATAAACAGGTAAAATATTATTATTAATAATCATATTTACAAAAGCAATTGTTACTAGCTGATTTAACAATCCACCTCTCAATCGGTCGCAATCGCTCTCTCCCTCTTGGACAAAAACGTCGCACAGTTTCGTTTTTTTTTTTTTTTTTTTTATGAAATAAGGGGGCAAACGAGCAAACGGGTCACCTGATGGAAAGCAACTTCCGTCGCCCATGGACACTCGCAGCATCAGAAGAGCTGCAAGTGCGTTGCCGGCCTTTTAAGAGGGAATAGGGTAATAGGGGAGGGTAGGGAAGGGAATAGGGTAGGGGATTGGGCCTCCGGTAAACTCACTCACTCGGCGAAACACAGCGCAAACGCTGTTTCACGCCGGTTTTCTGTGAGCCCGTGGTATTTCTCCGGTCGAGCCGGCCCATTCGTGCCGAAGCATGGCTCTACCACGTACGTCGTGTCGCTCATATTGCGTTTCATCCGTAAAAATTTATCCTCATGCGCACATATTTAGGTAGAAGTTTCACTTCAAAAAGAATTCATCCCTTAAGGGCGAAATTGTGAAGTTTTAAGTTTGATCCCTATGACAAATCTAAAGGTAAGACCGCACTAGGCGGCAGCGGAGCGACACGGACGCAACCCTACTAGTTACCGCAATTGCTGCGGCGGCGGCGTGTAGTTACGGTATTAGTTACCCACCTTAAAAGGTTCAAACCTTCAGATTTTTTTATGGAGATATTGGGATTGAAGGACCTTTATTTGCATTATTCCTATACCTACTGGGTGATTTAATGTAAACATTTGTAAATAATGATTATAAATTAGTAGTGTGATGTCGTTAAACGAATTTTCACCAAGTTAGAAATAATAAAAATAGTAAAGTTAGTATGCCTATTTCATGTACCTATTATATTATGTACCCTGTTTTTACTAAAACGGTATAAAAATCACCCAGTATAATTTTTTGTAAAAGGTCGAGCTCGTGTTCTCGATAAATAATAACAAGCAATTTTTAAATACTATTAAGATGCTTTTAACATGTTTTCCTCTCGAAATTCCCACTATATTCTAACAATCGAACATAACGGAATCTTCCAGGTGATGCTATACACTCGTCCTGGTCTCATGGAGTACCAGTGCGAGGCGGTGTTCCTGGAGCACTGCTACCGCGTGGGTGGGTGTCGCCACGTCTCCTACACCTGTATATGTGGCTCGGGGCATAACGCCGCCACGCTGCACTACGGCCACGCGGCTGCGCCGAATAGCAAGCAGCTGAGGGATGGTGAGATGTGGTGAGTTGTAGTAGAATTCCTCAATAAGAACTTAAATAACAAATCTGGCAAATTTACTTATAAAGGCACCATACCTAGGTACTACCTACCTATACTATCAAATTATGTTAAAAAAAATGTAAGCCTATTCAAAAAGAAAAGTGACAACCACAATAGAAACACTCGAAATAAGAATAAGCTTGTTGTACCAGTGACTAGACTCAGTAAAGTAAAGAATTCGTTCAAAGGCCAATGTATACGCCTATACGATAGGATCCCAGAAAATGTTCAAAATTTTTCAATCAATAAATTTAAAAAAGTAGTCAAAGAATGTTTGTATGGTAAAGCATAATATAAACTTAATGATTTCATGAATTATACCACACCTTGGGAATGAGGTGGCCCCCTGCACGGCTACTTCTTTATACTATTGTACTCTTGTTATGTAGTTTTAGTCATAACAATTTTCCATCTTTTTGGTTTCGGGGGGGGGGGGGGGGGGGTGCATTACGCATACCACCCAGGCGCATACCAACCAATATTGCCCTACCTCAAATTCGACTCTAGCTACAGCCCTGTTCTTCTCGCCGGGCTAGTTCCCGAACCGGTGGTAGGCATCATTTACGACAATTCTATACGTGTTATATTATACTGACATAATCCACCATTTTGCTTATTTATTTTCAAATCAGTAGTGTTTTTTATAGTTTAATGTGTCCTAGAGGAAAATAGCATTTAGCATTGACAGCGCTTACCGCTTAGCAATCGCCATTTTGCTTACAAGCGCTTACATGCGCCTTTTTCCGCGGAACACAGCCATTATCCAATCAACTACCAAGCAAAATTGCATACTAGTTTCGAATGACACGTGTTATTTTGTGTTGTTTGAATTTAGAATTATTTTCAATTAAGGAACTCAATTAAAAAAAAACTTTGAAGTGTACGAGTAGACGCCATGTTGTTTTTGCAGTCTGTTCGACATGGGCGGCAACTATGCGGGCTATGCCGCGGACATTACCTGCTCGTTTCCCGCCAACGGCAAATTCACAGAAGACCAGAAACTAATTTACGAAGCCGTGCTAGCTGCGAGGGACGCTGTCTTGAGGTGAATGGTTTTAACTTTTAATACTCCTTACAACAAGCCTAGATGGCGCCAGCGAGCCTAGCCTACATCAACGGAACGGAGACCATTCAATTTGGGCTCGATTTCCGGCCAACAAAAAAAATGTTAATAAATTGGTTTATAAAATATATAATACCTAATGTATTGTCTCGTTAAAAATATTTTTATACAAAAAAAAATATTTATAAAATTATAGAGAGGCGAAGCCGGGAGTTCTTTGGCCTGACATGCACTTGACGGCGAATCGCGCCATGCTCGAACATCTCAAAACGGGAGGACTGTTGAAAGGCGACGTGGAAAGCATGATTGAGGTAAGATCTTGTACATATTTATATTTTTAATACTAGTGGCCAGTAGCGTAGTGAGCCTTTAAGGGGGCCCCCATATAAAAAAATTATATTGGGGCCCGCGCCCGAGTGATAAGTAATTTGCCGGGGGCCTCATATAATTGATACAGCGGTAGCTATGCCCCTGCTAGTGGCTGGAATATAAACTATCTTGGTGCATGTCTGAAGATTTGACCTCAGAATCGATTTACTTTAAATTCATGTAAAACCTGAATGATGGTGTATGGGACCGTCCATTAATCCTGGTGTGCGTGTGGTTTGAGGGACCTAGCTGAATATCCCCAAAATAAGTATAGCAAGTTTTAGTAGAAGTCTAAAAAAAATTGTAGAACAAATCTGGAAATTTGTAAAAAGATAGTTTAAAAGATATAGCCCTTAGAGTGTGGTCCCTCAGTTCACACACCGCTATTTTCCAGATCTCGAAAAGTATGTGGAAAATTATGGTTTTTTCACTACAGAATTTTAGTAGAACTTTTGTAAAAGTTTTTACAAATTTATCAAATACATAGCATTAGAAATAAAAAAGCTGCAACCACCGAAGTGTGGTCCCTCAGTTCACACAAAAATGACATACTCATTTCGCGATATATTACTGACTTTTTTAATTATTTTTCTACGTAGAGTTTTAGTAGAAAATTTGTAGAATTTGTAGACAAAATTTCAGCATAATCTATCGGCGCATTTGGAAGATATATACCATTATGTTGGGTCCCTCAGTTCACACACTTGTGTTTAAGAAAAACTCAAATAACTAATAAACGAGAAAACTAACAGAAAGTCTACTATACTTAAATTTTAGTAGAAGTTTTTTTCTCTTGGATTAGCACATAAAATATTTAATTTCTTGCTTCCTAGCTGAGATAATGTCAATTTTTTGATTGTATGAAAATGCAGAGTAGGTTACCACACAAGAGGCAAAATGAGGACAAGTCCTAATATTATTGTGTATGTTATACCTTATTAATTTTACGTTTTGCTCGCGGTTTCGCACCTTTTCACTATTTTAGGGGTTCATAGTACTACAAACAACCCATATACTTACCAATTATTAACTATGTACCTATTTGTGGTTTCGCTCTGCCCGCCCTTTTCTCTGTCCGTTCTTGCTAACTCCTTATATGTAATTACATATGTATTATATGAATAAAAAACTGGCCAAGTGCGAGTCAGGCTCGCGCACAAATGGTTCCGTACAAAACGGCAAAAAAAATCACGTTTGTTGTATCGGAGCCCTCGTCCTCGTCTCGTCGTCGTCTCGCCCCCAGCACCAAAGATTACTCAATGTAATATTATGACTGCATTATATTAGCTTTTGCTCGCGGCTTCGCCCGCGTGGAATAGTGTTCTTGGAGAAAAAACTACTTCGGCGAATAACTCTCTAAGTCTCTACTTACAGCAATATACTTCTGATACAATACTGAAAATGTTTTTAGGTTTACCCAATGCAAATGGTTAAAAATTGGACCCTTCCGAGTTTCGCCTCGACACGATATGAGCGACCGCTTGATATATACATAATATTATATTTGTCGCGCTTGAATATACATTCGTTGCGTCATGCTTTCGTTGTTGGACATCTACGAAGTGGTAAAAAATACTAAGACCACTCGTGAACTGTATTTTAAAAGTGGAATGCTATCGTGTGTTGGCGTCCATAAAAAAATGCACACAAAAAAAAGTACACACACTTAAGAATAATGTACACCGTACATCCCACAAATTAACTTTTTCCTTTTCATAAAAGCTTGACATTAATTTTAAGACCTAAGATTTCTATATTTTTTTTTATAGAAAATAGGTAGGTATAATAAAAATATGAAATTTCATCAATGAGGGTTCCGTACCCAAAGGGACCCAAAATATTATTAAGACTTCGCTCTCTGTCCGTCCGTCTGTCTGTCAACAGGCTGTATCTCAGGAACCGCGATAGCTAGACAATTGAAATTTTTACAAATTATGTATTTCTGTTGCCGCTATAACAACAAATACTAAAAAGAAAATAAAATAAATATTTAACGAGGGCTCCGATACAACAAATGTGATTTTTTTTGCCGTTTTGTACGGAACCGTTTGTGCGCGAGCCTGACTCGCACTTGGCCAGTTTTTTATTCATTTAATACATATGTAATTACATATAAGGAGTTAGCAAGAACGGACAGAGAAAAGGGCGGGCAGAGCGAAACCACAAATAGGTACATAGTTAATAATTGGTAAGTATATGGGTTGTTTGTAGTACTATGAACCCCTAAAATAGTGAAAAGGTGCGAAACCGCGAGCAAAACGTAAATTTAATAAGGTATAACATACACAATAATATTAGGACTTGTCCTCATTTTGCCTCTTGTGTGGTAACCTACTCTGCATTTTCATACAATCAAAAAATTGACATTATCTCAGCTAGGAAGCAAGAAATTAAATATTTTATGTGCTAATCCAAGAGAAAAAAACTTCTACTAAAATTTAAGTATAGTAGACTTTCTGTTAGTTTTCTCCTTTATTAGTTACTAGCTTTTGCCCGCGACTTCGTCCGCGTGGAATAGTTACTTTGGGATATCGCTAAAATTTACCCGCGACTTCATTTACGTAGAAGGAGGAGCGCTTGCCCGACTCAGGACTGCCCGCAGCGCGCCGCACATCATTTTGCGCGCTGATTATTTTATTACTGCGATATCTTCTAAAATACTTATTGAAATCAAATGATGTAAATGGCAAATTTCTTCTAAATTAAATGCTTGTAATTAATAACGTATTTATTTGGATAAGGATTAATATCATCTTTATGAAAACACCCTCACAAATAATGCTTAATTTTAGAACAAATTTGGTTAGCATAAAAAGGTTATTGTGAGCCAACCTTAAAAGATAGACATATACTGTCGCGGACTTTTTTTTAGAACTTTTAAAGGGGAACAATTCTGTCATACATAATTTTAGCGAAACTTTAACCGTTTCCGCAGCGTACGCAGCGAAAGCTCTCAAAAGGGAAAAAAACACCCCGATTTTGAAACATTATTGATTGGAGCTCTGCTCGTATTGAGCGTAGCATGATGTTATATAGCCTAAAGCCTTCCTCGATAAATGGACTATCCAACACAAAAAGAATTTTTCAATTCGAACCAGTAGTTCCTGAGATTAGCGCGTTCAAACAAACAAACAAACTCTTCAGCTTTATAATATTAGTATAGATTTGAGTTTTTCTTAAACACAAGTGTGTGAACTGAGGGACCCAATATAATGGTATATATCTTCCAAATGCGCCGATAGATTTTGCTGAAATTTTGTCTACGAATTCTACAAATTTTCTACTAAAACTCTACGTAGAAAAATAATTAAAAAAGTCAGTAATATATCGCGAAATGAGTATGTCATTTTTGTGTGAACTGAGGGACCACACTTCGGTGGTTGTAGCTTTTTTATTTCTAATGCTATGTATTTGATAAATTTGTAAAAACTTTTACAAAAGTTCTACTAAAATTCTGTAGTGAAAAAACCATAATTTTCCACATACTTTTCGAGATCTGAAAAATAGCGGTGTGTGAACTGAGGGACCACACTCTGAGGGCTATATCTTTTAAACTATCTTTTTACAAATTCCCAGATTTGTTCTACAATTTTTTTTAGACTTCTACTAAAACTTGCTATACTTATTTTGGGGATATTCAGCTAGGTCCCTCAAACCACACGCACACTAATCACGTGATGTTTTTAACAACTTTTTAGACCCCTCCCCTCCCCCTGGTGATACGTGGTGAGGTTTTATACTACCCCCCCTCCCCCACCTAAGATCACGTGTATTTATTTTACATAGTAAGGCCCACTTGCGCCAATCCGGGTTAAAGTTAACCTTGGGTTAAAATATCATGCTTTCTCTTTCACAAATACGAATAACGAGAGAGATAACATGATTTTTATCCCAGGGTTAAGTTTAACCCGGTGTGGCGCAAGTGGGCCTAAGCAAGTCATGTTTGAAGAAAAACTTTAACTTAAGAACAATTTAATCGAATAATTTAAGCAATTAAAACTATACAAGTCATTTGTTTTGTAAGTATTTAAACAACACTTCGAATCTACAACCGATAATAATTTCCGTATGCATAGACTATATTCGAAAATTAATACACGTGATGTCTCCTTATACCCCCTCCCCCCCCTTGGTGATACTTGGTAATTTTTTTTCAGAAAAACTTTTGTGCACATAAATATTAATAGTACTGCATCGAATTTAAATAGAAACGTTAAAAGGTAATCAAACTCAAAATTTTTATTTCCATGTAGGTTATAATATAACGCTTATAGAATTGTCCTACATGATGCCTACCACCGGTTCGGAAACTAGCCCGGCGAGAAGAACCGGCGTTCGAAGAATCAAAATCAATTAACTAAACATAAATGTATCTATCATAACTGTCTAAATTTAAAACAATATGGCGCCGACTCGATCCTGTGTGTATGTTATAATAACATACACACATCCTCACGTACTTATTTTCTCAGAATGGAGTGAATGGAGTCCTCCAACCTCACGGCCTGGGTCACCTGCTGGGTCTGGACGTGCACGACGTGGGCGGGTACCTGCCGCACTGCCCGCCGCGCCGCGCCGGCCCGCTGTCGCGCCTGCGCACGGCGCGCGCGATCTCCCCGCACATGCTGCTCACGGTGGAGCCGGGCTGCTACTTCATACCCCGGGTAAGCTGGTCTCAGGTGTTGGTCACCTCCCTTGCAGAATATGGTCCATCCACATATTACATCACAGCGCATAGGGGAGGGGGAAGAGGGTCATACTAAATGTGACGTAATATGTGGATGGCCCCATAGGTATACACGATGTACCGTATACCAGCTTTTTTAAATCTAAAATTTTCGTTATGCTCCCGGACTTTCGCGACGCGATTTGTGCCATTGTTAACGTTATTAAAGCCGTTTTTTTGTAATCATAACAATTTGTATTGAGAGATTTTATGATTCATTTTTTATGTAAAATAAACGTCAAAATCACGTCGGTGTCACTATGTAGAACCAAATAATGGGAAGCCCCAAAGGGAGATCCCTGACCGAGCGAGATGGTGTGCAGGTCAGGTCAAGTGGACTTCGCACTTGTAGTAATTTCAGCTATTGTATATATAGCACAACTACAGAAACTTCGATAGCGCGATTCAGGATTGTTGCGCTAATTGGTCCGCCACATTATAAAATATGTTTTATATTATGTCTACAGCTTCTTGATAACGCGAAGAACGATCCGAAGCAAAGAGATTTTTTCAATTGGGACATGGTGGATCGGTTCAGAGGATTTGGCGGAGTGCGTATTGAAGATGATGTGCTTATCACGGAGGATGGCGTTGAGAATCTGACCTTCGTGCCTAGGACGTAAGTAAATGCTCGTTACTAAAGCATAGACCATGGAGGTTAGAGAACAGGAGACCGATCGCTGTAGAAAATAGTGTCCCAGAAATATGGACAAAAATTGTCTCAAAAAAAGCGGCCCACTAACGCCGTGAAGGCGCTGCGATCGCTAAGTTTTCTCAGAAAAAGTGGCCCACCAATGCCGCGAAGAAAATTATATTACTTACCGACGGCAGTGCTGGCTGGTGGCTGAAAAATGAATTATAAATTCTACAAATTTTCAGGGACAGGCGGGCAATGCTTCAACACGTAGCGATCGGTCTCCTGTTCTCTAATCTCCATGGCATAGGCTATAATTAAAAAGAAGCTTGTATATTGACAGTTTTAAATGTCAAGTTCACAATGTTCGCAATCTGGATGTCTACTCCGAACATCAAATATCGGAACTAAGCGTTCAAATATCGGCTGCTTAAATTCAAAACATAGTAACTTAACTCGTTCCAACAAAAATGTTCAGGAGAGCCAAAAAACAGGTCCACCACTTTAAGTTGTTGGCCCGAAGAAACCGTAAAAAGGTAGCGATTGGGGTGTTTGACGAAAAGTTTTATTATATTGTTGATAATAGTTTGTAATACTCGTAATCGTGTTAGAGGTTATGGTTACACTTGAATTGCTCACACTTTATTTTTATTTGTGAATTTACCCAAATATGAATATAAAAACAATATCAAAACTTAGTAAGTCTGCTTACTAGGTTATCAATTTGATTTTCTAAGGTAAAATGAAGGACTAAACAAATTCATATGCCTAATACATATTGTTTATAACAGCAGCTGTGGGATTAAAGGGATTAAAAAAAAATAAAGAAAAACAATCCCAAGGTACCTTTTAGGCTGGGACGTAGTTTGAACTTAACTTATGGCTGGGACTTTATGCTCCGGAAGCCGGAACTCCAGTGAAAATTTAGAGCACTGTAAATAGATATCTGCGCATAAACAATAGAGTCACCTTACGGTTTACGACCAAACGAATGTAGCGAAATGACCAGGCCACATAAATTGACTAAAGTGTAGACTTTATTAAGTTAGGTTTGTAGAGTTAAATTGTGTAGAGTCAGAACTCAGAGGCTTGGTTTTACATGAGATCTGATAACTTTTTGTCAGTGCGATCTTAGCATCACTTTACATGAAAATGTTTTGGTGGGATTTCACTTCTTTTTATAAGCTGTTTTTATGAAAATTATATTTTTATTATATTTTTCTTTTTTATTTAGGGCATATTTCTACGAACGTCCCATGAATAATTTTAATGTTACCTTTATGTTTAATTTTTCTTTAAAATTACTACAGAATACTTGGGAAATAATTATTTCAATATTAATACATCAATTAGTTTCCAGTACAAGAGACGAACGACAACATAACTACATAGTTCATAATATACGCGATAAATGGCGTTTTTAAGCAAACTTACATCATCATTACTTTCATCCCCTAATTCTTATTTTTTTTTATTTTACCCCTTATGGTCGGAGGATAAAAGTTCCAACTTTGACAATTATTATGTTAGTTGTGTGTTAATACAAGATTACGTACCAAATTTTAGCTTTCTAGGACATCCGGAATTACCATATAATTTAGCCCTAGATGTCTTACCTGCAATAGTTTTCGTTCTGCAAAGCACACATCATACGCCTGGACCGATAAAATTGCATAGAACTCATTTTATATCATGGAGCGAAAAACTCGTGCGCCGGTATCACTGGACTTACTAAATGACATTTCATTGATTTTATAATCAGTGCCAAATTCAAAACAAAGCAAGTCGGTTTTCAAATTCATAACCTAGTAAGTCAGTTGAGTTTTAAATTTGTATTCTGACATACTATGTTTAGAACTTGTACTTCATGGAAATTTTCATAAGCACGCCAAATTGCTCAGGCTTGCTAAATTTTATTTTTAAAATTACGTAAGAAACTGGGTGTTTTAAGGTCCACATCATATTGATACTGCCTAGTAAGTCGAAAAATGCCAAAATCAGTTTTTTTTTAAAAACACCTGTAACTAGGTTTTTAATTTGGGCAGCCGATATAATAAACGTATTTCCAGCTATCTGTTCTCAAAGCGCTGCCATTTGTTCGACCTTTAGCTCTATTCTATTAGCGCATTAATTTTATTATCAGCACTGTTCTATTTGAAAACTTTTTTATCGCACGAGAAAAGTGCGGTCGTGCGAACGAGGGCTTAGGCATTGCCAAGCGCGCCCTATTACTGTGACGATAATAAATATATGAAGCTGACGAACTGCATGCTTAAAAGCCCGCGCAATACAGGTAGAGACAGGTAGAGATAAAAATTCCCCATTTCCTATAACATACAACTTAAATGAAGATAACCTTTTATTTGTTGCTTTTAGTGTGGCTGAGATCGAAGACTTTATGGCAAATGGAGCTAACTTCAAATCAAATTAAAGAAGCCAAGAAAATAAATTGCTAATAAATCTATTATATTTTTTGTATTCTTCATATATTTTTGTTATGTTATTTTTAAGCAGAATGTTTATGAAATAAAAAAGCAAATGTATAAAATCAAATGTACATAGTGTATTTTTATCCGAATTTAATATTTAACCCAGTACCCAACATTAGGTAAGTAACGACAGTATGCACAACTACAAATTTACGTAATTTACAGAAAAATAACATGATTAAAATTTCCTGAAAACTCTGTTAGAGTTGTCAGAAAACCATGGACATCCTCGTAGTGCCGAACAACGCGCCGGCTTTGAAGGTCACGCGCTTGCCGCGATGTATAGGCCGCGCCATCGTGAATAAGATTTAAGTTTTTTGTAGGATAATCTTGGTCAAAAGGACACTGGGAATTTTGTATGGAGCAAAATCGAACGTTCAAACGTTCGAACCGGTGAAGGCCAATACAACGTACGTCCACATTGGCCTTTTTGTTCTTTGAAATCTATTCCTTCTGATTAATATATATACATTACTGTAGTAAATGTTTTTAGAAAATGCAAAGAAAAGAACAGGTAGTAAGGCCCAGACCCGCCTGGCCACCGACTTTTTTAAAAAAGCTGATATTTTGACGTAAATTTTTTGATTGAAAATTAGGGTTAATTTCTCGATATTAAGTCAAAATAAGGTGAAAAAATTAATAATTGAAATCAAAAAATTACAGTGTATTTGGGACATAGGAAGGTAAGTTTTCATCCATGAAAAAATTTTGTAGAAGATTTTAATAAAAAACCAAAAACTTAGTTTTTTTTAATTTTTTCACGTAAATTTTAAGGTTATGTGAAAAAAATGTAAATACAAAAGTTGTAGATCTTTTTATTACCTACAACTTTGCTATTTAAATTTTTTCCATAGGACTTGTAGTTTTGCTGGAAATCGAGATAAACCATTTTCTACCCTTATAAACTCGCCCCCTTCACTTCCCGACCTCAAATCGCTCGTAAATTATTTTTCCTTTTATTTTTGTTATATTCTCTTCCTTTTCCAATGGGTTTCATCCTACTATAAATTTATTTTACTTTTGACCATTTTCAAAGGTTTTAAAAGCCCTAGTCTATAGCCTATAGGTGATTTTGAAGTATATTTAACCCTAGATAACTAAACTATTTTTGTTGTTACATGGTTACTAAACATTCGTCGAACAGACTACGCCAAGTAAAATGCATTTTTTGGAAAAAGTATTTATTAATCGTATGAACTTCTGACATTGGTACATTATATGGGTCATAATTAAACAAAACAGAATCAAAACAGTAACTAAAAACTATTCCACACAGCCACAGCGTAAATCCATGTTATGAGGTCCGCAAATGTATTGCTTGAATGCGATGCAGCGGTGTTTGGTCATTCTGCGGGTCTTAGATGTACTAAAGTAGAAAATTTTGGGCACATTTGACGCAGAAGGAACTGGAGCATTTACAGGCAGAGTTATACCGAGAATGACCTTGATGTCCCGCCTCAAAGTAACAGTTTGAAATTTTTGCCTCGACCAGAGCTAAATAAGTTCGTCAGCTAACTTCAGCACAAAATCACGCCGATGCAAAGGTTTTTCTTTTTCCGCAAGGAATTAGATATTATGTTGATAGGATATGCATTGATAATATAAGTTTAGCAGATTATAACAAATGCACATGGACTATCTGTTGGTTTTACGGTTGATACATATTTTTGGGTGCTGGGTGTGGAAACATTTCGTTCATCCTCAAAAGAGTCGCTGGAACATATAATTCTTGTTCTATGTCTCTTACTTGGCCGTATTTTTTCTTCTTCTGACACAGAAGGTTCGTGAAATGAATCAGAATCGCTACTGTTAGACCGGGTACCTACCGGTCTACCAACAGCCATTTCTTATTCCAAAATATCCTCAGTTTCTGATTCCGTACCCCGAGTTTCTTCATCGTCTTGTCAGTGTCGCTTAGTGTCGGTAAGTCTATGTTAAAATAATAGAAAAAAATTGTAACTATACGTAACATATAAAATCATACGTGAAGTTAATATTATAGACGTACAAAATTGAATTTCTATACATAAATCTGTTCACACTTGGTCTTTTTATTAATAAAATAAATATTATTCATAAATACTAATAAATAAAAACAATTTAGAAAAAAATAAACAATACAATGGACAAATATTTCATAAAAATATAATACAAATATCACCACATACATACGTCGTTTTTACTAAACTTTCGTCGAGCTGACGACGCTATGGTCACATCTCCTGTTCTAATTATCATGCGATCACTTTCACATTATACGGTGCACTATTTACATGTTTTAGGAAGGTAAACAAAGCGGCACGGGGAGGGGCCACCTAGAAGTACACGAACACGAGAATCGCGAGTAGGTGGGTCGTCGAACGGACGAATGTTTAGTTATCTAGGGTTAAAATATTCTCCACTTAATTACAGATGAAATAAGCTTTATTCTACACGCTTCAGAAGCGTGCTTGCACATGCAAGCACGCTTCTGAAGCATGCAAGTACTTTTTTAGTTTTCTTTATTTTCAATTCTAGCTCTTCAATAATGATAACAAGCTTTCAAATATAAAATTATTGTTACTTAATGACATTGAAAACATAAATAACAATTATTAGGTATTATTTGTGCTAACCACATAAAACTATATAATATCACTTGTATTTATTACAAGAATAATAAAGGTAGATAATTATATTTATTGACTAGTTTTTAAATAATTATTATCACAGCAAATTTCGTAGAATCGATTGTATATATCATGGTAATAATCAATCTAAACCCCTAATTTCTTTATATTTTAAGAAATAACGAAGACAAACAATTTAAAATTGCAATAAGAAAGAAAGCGAAAACGGCTGGTGTGACGTCATTGCAATGGTCCACCGTATTACGTATATCATTTATAGCCAGAATATTTCATTGATAATATATTTTGTTGGCCTTTTATGTTACTATTTAATCTGAATTGTAATGGCTTTTAGACATAAGTTTGTCAACAATGAAATTTTTTTATAATGTTAAATGTGATTTTAAACTAGTCTACCTACCTATTCAAATAGAATACCCTATTTGTTTACATATTGTATATAATCTTTTAATATTTGAGGTATATTAATTTGATTGAGACTACTTAAAAATGATTGTGTAGACCAATCTTTTGTATGACTTCTTATGATGGATCTAATTTTCTGCCTACACAAATGTTGTAGCGGCAACACTGTGTTACCCAACATACCTGCTTTTACTTCTTCAGGATTGACACCGATCATAGAGATAATTTGTTCTTGAACCTGAAATATGATTTTACAAATGTTATATTAATTAAAAGGTCTTTAATTATCAAGAAACAATGTATACAAAATTATAATTAGGTAGGCCTTTAACTTTTGGAAGTAAAATTTACGAACTTACATTATCTGGTATTCTAACTAAAACACCATATTGACTAGCAAATTTCAAGAAGTATTCTGGGTCACAATAAAGGCTATAAGGCATCATCACAGTTGCGGTAGTCGGATCTGATGTTAGAGACGCCAAAAATGCGTCTGGCATATAGCCTTCTCTGTTATGTTTCTCTGGTGCACTAGAGTAATCCACATTGCAACCGTTTTCTATGAGTAGTGAAAATACCTGAAAAAAAAACCTATATATTTTTTTGTGATATTATAGACTTATTAACCCACGAAGTATAGAATACCAGGAGTCCAAACGGTGTATGCGTGTGGATTGAGGGACCCACCTGAATTTCCCCAAAATAAGTATAGCAAGTTTTAGTAGAAGTCTAAAAAAAATTGTATTATAAATCTGGAATTTGTAAAAAGATAGTTTAAAAGATATAGCCCTCAGAGTGTGGTCCCTCAGTTCATACACCGCTATTTTCCAGATCTCGAAAAGTATGTGGAAAGTTATGGTTTTTTCACTACAGAATTTTAGTAGAATATAATTAGTTAATTATTAATTAATAATTATATCAAATATATAGCATTAGAAATAAAAAAGCTACAACCACCGAAGTGTGATCCCTCAGTTCACACAAAAATTACATACTCATTTCGCGATATACGAGTATTACTGACTGTTTTAATTATTTTTCTACGTAGAGTTTTAGTAGAAATTTTTTAGAATTCAAACACAAAATTTCAGAAAAATCTATCGGCGCATTTGGAAGATATATACCATTATGTTGGGTCCCTCAGTTCACACACTTGTGTTTAAGAAAAACTCAAATAACTAATAAACGAGAAAACTCTACTATACTTAAATTTTAGTAGAAGTTTTTTCTCTTGGATTAGCACATAAAATATTTAATTTCTTGCTTCCTAGCTGAGAGACAGTACCTAATATTATTGTGTATGTTATACCTTTTAAATTAAGGAGTTAGCAAGAACGGACAGAGAAAAGGGCAGGCAGAGCGAAACCACAAATAGGTACATAGTTGATAATTGGTAAGTATAGTAGTACTATGAACCCCTAAAATAGTGAAAAGGTGCGAAATCGCGAGCAAAACGTTAATTTAATAAGGTATAACATACACAATAATATTAGGTACTGTCCTAATTTTGCTTGCTTGCTTGTGTGGTAACCCTACTCTGCATTTTCATACAATCAAAAAATTAACATTATCTCAGCTAGGAAGCAAGAAATTAAATATTTTATGTGCTAATCCAAGAGAAAAAAACTTCTACTAAAATTTGAGTATAGTAGAGTTTCTGTTACTTTTCTCGTTTATTAGTTATTTGAGTTTTTCTTATACACAAGTGTGTGAACTGAGGGACCCAACATAATGGTATATATCTTCCAAATGCGCCGATAGATTTTTCTGAAATTTTGTCTATGAATTCTACAAATTTTCTACTTAAACTCTATGTAGAAAAATAATTTAAAAAGTCAGTAATACGCGTATATCGCGAAATGAGTATGTCATTTTTGTGTGAACTGAGGGACCACACTTCGGTGGTTGTAGCTTTTTTATTTCTAATGCTATGTATTTGATAAATTTGTAACAACTTTTACAAAAGTTCTACTAAAATTCTGTAGTGAAAAAACCATAACTTTCCACATACTTTTCGAGATCTGGAAAATAGTGATGTGTGAACTGAGGGACCACACTCTGAGGGCTATATCTTTTAAACTATCTTTTTACAAATTCCCAGATTTGTTCTACAATTTTTTTAGACTTCTAATACAACTTGTTATACTTATATTGGGGAAATTCAGGTGGGTCCCTCAAACCACACTCATACCAAATGGTATAGGCTTTTCCATAGTATTTATGTACACAATAATAAACCCAGATCTTAGTTCTCTTTTCTGCCACTGGCTGTGCTATAATTTTGGACATACCGAATACTATTGTGGTGGACCAATCAGCGAACAGTCCTGATTCGCTCTTTGTACTTTTTGAAAAATGGCACACTCTACCGGCAAAAAATCTGTCCCCTTAATTGAGACCATTATTTTAACATTACGTTTGAACTTCTGGTATCTACACTTCATGGGTTAAAACATAAACTGAACAGAGTACTTAATTACTCACCTCTTGAAAGAATTTGCTGTGCATGCAGTAGTGAATATAAACTATTGGAGGACATTCGTGGTCATTTATGGCATTGACACTCAGTCCTCTCATTAAAAATAAATAAAATAATTGTATAAACTTATCTGGTGATCGGTTAAATATATATTCACCAATATTAAGTAAGGAGTTTAAAGGTGCATTTGTTAAATATGTAGGCCCATATTCGCCAATCTTTTCCAATGTCACATGGAACTGTTCATAGAAATCAAAGAACTCTGGTCCCAAATCATGCATGAGAAGGCTCTCTAATATTTCAAACTGAAAGTAGTGAGGCTTACAGGCATAGAGCACAATATTTGGATCTATTTTGTTTATATCTGTTACTGATAATATCAATTTAAATATATCAGTATAAGGCCCTATGTTTAAAGACACTGTCAGCGGTGTTTCATTATGAATATTCTTTACATGTGGATCTGCACCATTTTCTAATAAAAATTTCACAATTTCACAGTTACCTCCATGTATTGCTAAAATTAGGGGGCTGTCTCCACTACTAACCGCTTGATTTATATTATCTACAAATGGAAATAAGTTACGTATGGTCTGTAAACAACCATTGTAGCAAGCCAGGTGTAATGGGGTATATTCTTTTTCATTTTTAATTTCTGGGTCAGCACCAGCATGCAATAATAAGCTAACAGCTTCATGTTGGGAATTGAATACTGCATCATGCAGAGGAGTATCACCATCAAAGTCTTGGACATTAACCATGGCTCCATAATCTATTAACATCTGTATAACGTCTAGTCTTCCTTGTGAACACACCATGTGCAAGGGAGTAAGCCCTTCAGTACTGCCATAGTTGGCAATATCAGATTCACTCTCTAGTAGAGCTTCTATTGTTTTCAAAGAGCTCTTATATCTGCAGGCAAGATAAAGAGCAGTGTGGCCTTCATGAGTTTCTGCCAAAGGTCTTGTATCTCTGTGCTTTAGAATTAATAACAGGCTCTCATAACTGTCGTTTGCAGCTGCTTCGTGAAGACAGGTCCAGCCTCTGTTGTCTATACAGTTCGGATTTATTTTCTTTAGTAATCTTTCAACGGTTTTGGCGTCGTTATTTCTAGCAGCAAAGTTAAGTGCATTCGAAGTGTATGGATTCAGTGAGCTAAAGTCCATGTTAGAATTCTTTCAATTTTATAAAAACAATATTAAGACCACGGATCAATTTTGCTCTCAAATACATTAATGGAATAATATCAATTAAAATAACGTTTTATTATGATTAAAACGAAAACAGAAGCTAACTTCTTGACTCTAGTATCAAATTTGACTTTGACAAATTGTCATTTTTTATTTTTTTTTAATTCGTCCCGAAATGGAACAGGCTAAGGTCTTAGACCATACTGCCTCTTCTGTCGTTTGAGGTATTTCTTATGTCTTATTTCTAAATCGTCAAGTCCAAAGTCTAGTCAAAGTCCCAATAAATAGTCAAGGTAGTCAATCAGTCAAGTCAGTCGATTTAGTAAAGTGGTAGACGCTTTACTGAAACTTCCTAGGGAGTTTTGGCGGGAAACCCAATTTAGCACGCATTTTGTAGTTGCAATATCACTTTTCCACACTAGTGCACGTCAACGAATAACTAACGGTATAATATTCCACCAATATTACACATTAAAAACGGCAATAACACGAATTTAGAAAAATAACACAGAAACACAACATTGCTGACAATCGATTTCTGTTTTGACAGTTATCACTATTTTATTTTTTTGATTTTTTTAAATCATTTTTTTTATGGATATGGATATGCCAAGCTCCATAGTAATACTGCCTTCCGCCTTGTCTTCGGTGTTTTATAAATATATGGAAATCAGAGTATTTTAAAGTGCCGTACTCACCATCCAACTTGCGAATCCAAGACCATGGACTGTAGGCAAAAATTATAAATGAGTACCAGTGCTAGATTTGCAGACTGGACCGTGAGTAAGGCGCTTTATTATTTATTCAATGAAAAGTAATCGAAGTCATCATACATACCAGTTACAGTCAAGTAAGTCCATTCAGTAGAATGATAAGTCTACACTACTATTCCTATAGCCGTTCGTTGGCCTATCTAGAGTTCGTTGGCCTACTTCTACCAATGTACTCCAGTTTTGCAAATGAAGCGTCAGCTAGTTTGCAAATTGTAATGACCTATGTTTTGTGGTAGAAGGATCATGATCTCTCAGATAAAGGCGCTATAGTCATTGTTCTGAGCGTGACCCCGCCCGATATGACCAACATTTTGACTCGAGTACATATTTATATTATAATCAACCGCAGTAAGTAGAATAGCGTAGTGAAACTAGTGAACAACATATTATGTTGTGTTGTCTTCCTTGCATTGAGGAGAGATTTGAGCCGCAGCAGTGGAAATGTTACTAGGAGCCGAGACTTTATTATGTATAGTAATAAAAGATTTAGATAAAGTGAAAGAAATATTATGATATCCAGTCCAATCTTACAGCATTAAACCAACCATAGTCCATAGTACGTAGGACGTGAAGCAGGTATTCACATATCGTTCGTTTTACTAACGGCTTAAAACCCGTTGGCCGTTACGTCACCGTGTCATCATTCCAACTCTGTTAGAGTGTAGCGTATTCTATGAAATAAAAAGTATTAAAAAACAGATTTATATTATTATAAAATATTTATATTATAAAAATTAAATCAATACGTAGGTATAATAAAAAGATTGTAATTTAATGAATAAATGTAAATACACACGATATGGGAAACATTACCCCCAATTTGTAAATTGTTAAAGTTTAACGATCTATTTCATAATCTACTAATAAGACATATTTGCACGTAGGTACAGGCAGCGCCTAGTTTGGGGGACAGTTATATTCCAAAATATGTTTTATATACTGGTAATAAACGAATTTGTATGTTTTATCTCTGTAGTTCGATATACCTAAAGTAAGCAGTGACAGAACTTCCGTATACATAAGATATCCGAAACATATTAGAAGATTGTGAAACAGACCCTAAGTATAATAACTAGCTCATTTGTCTTTACAAAAATATAAAATACTTGAGCAATAAACAGTCAAAGTACATTATTATATTATGTATAAAATATAATCTAAACCTCAATGTCAATATGTTTACTAAAAGTACCAACTACACATTAAAATATCAATAATTCTAATATCATGTTGATTTTGCCGTTTTTGTAGATTTGTACAGGGCCGGATTGAATCTTAGAGCCGCCAGCAGTTGCCCCTTTAACATCATTTTGGTCATGTCCTTAAAAATTCAAACGAAGAAACTAATCAATTATGGAGGCAATACTAAAGGGAATTTAAGTGGGGAACTAGGTACTCGCGAAAGGGAATTGGAACGCGGTGACTTGGGGGAGCATGGCGAACGACACGTCCTGGAAGCCGGGTACGGTCGCGCGCGCAACTCCTCCGCGCTGCGACACGAGCCGCGCGTCACGCGTCGACGATATAACGTCGTTACTGACGTCTCTTGCAGTAGACACCTGAAAAAGTATATTTCTTAAAGTCTCACCTGACTGAATATGAATTATAGACAACCTTAGAAAACCTTGCCATGTTGCGGAAATTCACGAAACTAAATGGGATAAAAAAGGAGCTACGGTGCCACGGACAGACATTCATAATCACACACAGACAGACACGTCAAACTTATAACATCCCTCTGTTTTCGCCGGGGGTTAAAAACAGCACTAACTTCTCTAATTCGGAGAGCTGCTGTTTTGGTGTAGACGCAGCGACCGGCCTGTTACGGCCTAGTTTGGCCCTCGTCGCTTCTAGCAAGTGCTGCGATATTATGAAGGGTTGTTTCTCTTTGTGCGCCGGTTTTGGTCGAACAGGATTGTCCTGAAAATTGTACAGCAGTATTACTTACTTATATCAGAATAGCCCATCTAGTGGATAATCCTTTAAACGAGTGTTTGATTTCATAAGGCATAAGGGAATTCTCAGCAGATACTCCATCTGAAAATTCTTTTCCTTGTAACGTTAAAATAACCTTTAAATATAAGGCGAGCTTTTTCATCCTAGCCATTATACTTACCAAGCACCTCAACTCTCGTTTAAACATCTATCCCTATCAAGTAAGTATATCAACTGATTAGCCATTCAATGTTCCTTTCATTGTCTGATACGTTGGAAAAGTCACGACAGTAAAGGACGAGGACACTGAATAATTAATGGTTTAAATGTTAATTTTACTATCAAGGGATTAAGGTTATAACAATTATCACCTTTGTCTTCCTCAATTTGACGTTAGCGATATCCTCCGGAGTGATAGTGAGTCGGGCGCTAGTACGTTGTGGCGCAGAACCAGTTCGGGGCAGCGTGTGTGCGCGCGTCAGTGGCCTCGCTGGCTGAGGCAGCGGGGGCGGAGGCGGAGGTGGCGGCGGTGGCGGGGGCGGCGCGCATTGTGGCTTCGGCTGAAACTGCTGCTGGCTGAAAATAAAATAAAAAAGGTTTTTGAAAATTGAAATTCAAAAAAATTTTTTCACAAAATGCGCCCAATCAACACCCTACAATATTTTATAGAACTTACGTTCAAATTTGCTGGTAACGACTTCAAAATTTATTTATTTATTTATTTATTAAGGTACACCAACAGTACACACATAATTTAAACAACATAATATTGAGACTAATAACTTTGACCTGATGTATGTACCAAATTACAGGCGTACACATCATAACAAGTAGAGTGACAGACTATATTATTTAAAACATTTTCAACAAAAATTATAGTATCTGCGAAACAACAATAATAATTTAGGATATATTTTAGTAACTAACTTAATCTAAGACTAATTTAATCTAACATTAATTATTATTATTATTTATTAGAAAGAGGTTACATATTGAAGTACCTATAGGAACTATTATACAGGAGTGGTATGGAGGATATGCATCAAATTGTTTTTAAACTTATGTATGTTGGAAATAAATATATCTATATCATTATTATTACATTTTAAAAGTTCGTTGTATTGACGAGCCATTCTAGTTAAAGGATTAAAGTAGGAGATATTGTTTTTGAAAGTTTGTAATAAAAATAGATTAGTTTTATTCGCTCTGCGTGCACTGTATTTTATATTAAAATTAAGACAGGACAAGAGTTCAGGACAATCAATAATTGAATGTATAATTTTATAGAGGTAAATGCAATCAAAGTATTTGCGGCGTATTTCTAGGGTTTGAATATTGAACGTTCGAAGTCTATCCACATAACCCAAGTCCGAACGACCGGGTCTATACCGCTAGAAAGCAATCTTAAGACACATCCTTTGAATACGTTCTACAGAGTCTATGTGAATTTTATAGTTTGGTGACCATATGACGCTAGCATATTCCAAAACACTACGCACCTGTGCGAAGAATAGATAGATTAGACTATGTGGCTTTTTGAACTCTATAGTAGATCTAGAAACAAATCCCAGAAGTCGATAAGCCTTTGATGTGATGTACTCATAATGGGCTCTAAAGGATAATTTTTCGTCAAATAGAACACCAAGGTCTTTTGTTAAAGTGGATCGGGTAAGCTCTTGCTTATTGATATTATAATTATATGTAATTTTCGTGCGTTTGTTTGTAAAGGAGATAATGGAGCACTTCTTAACATTTAGGTGCATTTGATTGTGTCGACACCAATCAACTATAGCATCGAGATCTTTTTGCAAGTTATGACAATCATCAACTGAACTTATTTGGTTAAAAATTTTTAAATCATCTGCATACAATAAACAGTGACAAGACAAACGCACGATTAAATCATTTATATAGGTGATGAAAAACAACATAACAAATTAAGAAGATTGAGTAGAGAAATAGTTAAAATTTTATCCAAATTTAAAAGGGGAATTATTTAGAAATTAAGTTTTATTTCACACTTTTTTGTGTATTTTTACTTTGGAAGTCGGTTTAATTTTTTGTTTAAAAATAATAATACTTAAAATAATTACTTAGGCGTATTACAAAGTACAAACTTGGTTGTAGCACCACCAACTTGATATGCCACTAATATTTGTCAATATAAGTGGCATTGCCATATCAAGGGGGCGGGGGTCCTAAGAAAAAATATCAAGTCGTAAGATACATGTAGGTTACCTTAGTTTTATTTCTAGTTCCTCAATTTTTGACGCCATTTTTTTAATTTCCTTTTGCAAAATTTCATTTTCGTTCACCAAATACGAATGTTTCAAGTTTACTTCTTCGAAAAACTTTTTCATTTCTGTTTTCACTTCTTCCAATTCGTTCTTATTGCTTTCTTCTTTCTTTTTATTGGTATCTTCTGTTTCATAGTCATTTATTGGTTCTCGCAGGATATCACCATATAAACCTGTAAGGGATTGATATCCCTGTAAAACAAAAGCAGCTCCATTATTTACAACCGAATTCTGGTTACTGGAAAGTGGAAACCAAAGATGTGGTGCTTTTAAATGCACTTGTTATACAGTTGTACTTATCCGGTTATCTCCTGGTAATATCACGTTGCTGAATGCTAGTCCTAATAGCAAAACCTTAAGCGGACGCGATAGTGTAATAACTCAGAAATAGATTGTACGTATTTACCTTTTTTCCAATCCATGTGCAAATTTCCATTAGTCGTCCAACTTTCGTGCGATTGCTTCGACGACTTGTCCTAGGAGTGCCTGCAATCACAGACACCACTTCACCAAACAATTCCATAAGCCCTTAAGTTAAAAGGGTATCATTTTAAAACACCAAAACTACGAAATATGTTAATACTTATGACGTATCGATATTATTAATAACAAAATCATAAAACATCAGTACATGCCGCCAGACGTATTATTTGTGTCATATCGACCGTTCTTGAATATTTTAAATTAATAATTATGATGTCATACAATCATCTCATACAGGTTCTCACACAGCGCGTTGTTAATTATACTGGTTATGTGTGTGTATAACCATCATGCATAAGCAGTACGAGTAACAAAAAATGGACCAAAAACAAGAAATGCAATCCTTGTTCTAATTTTGGGTCCAATTAAGTTTAGTGCTGATTGAACTTATTTTGAAAATAGTTAGCGGTGAAATAAAAAAAACCTCGCCTCGTGTCAGCAGTTGCGATACATCCTGGAAAATGTAAAACATCGAAATTGTTTTGTAGAATGCGCGTATGTTACGTCACTTATTTACAGACAACCTGACCCACCACATCTAGTGTAAAATGAAAAATATCAGGTAATTACAATTTCAGGTTTATTTTCTGTACACTAAGTAAAGAAAAAACCATAACCAGAGTAAGTTTAATTAAGTAGATGTGGAAAATCTAGTTATTAAATAAAGCATTTTTATCAAAGTGATCGACAATAAATTTCTTATCGTTTAATAATAATAATATGAAGGTAAATTACTTTATGCAATACATACTTATCCTAGCTGTTACCGATGCAACTTTAACATCATCATGTATGTAAACTAAACACGTCTGCTGGAGCTCTGGTACTCCAGCATCTGGTACCCAGTGGCGTAGCGTAGTAGGGGCTGGCGGGGACGGTCCGCCCCGGGCGGCACTTTTAAGGGGGCGGCAAAACCTAAGTAAGGGGGCGGCAAAACCTAAGTAAGAGGGCGGCAAAACCCAAGTAAAGGGGCGGCAAAATTGACGTCCGCCCCGGGCGGCAGACACCCACTCTACGCCACTGCTGGTACCTTTTCTCGACATATCACCTACTAAGTGTATGGTCGCTCACGTGTTAAATTATAATGAAACGTTTCAATTGAAATACAATAATAAATAGATTTACTTACCAGGATTACATTCATCGCCGTGTTTAGTTAAGTTCACAGTTTTCTTAGACTTTTGAAAGACGTCTCTGAAAAGATTAGAATCAGACTTTCGTCTTTTCTTCCTCACTTTAAAAGAATAGTTACTTTTAATAGATTTAAAAGATGTTTCAGATTCTGAAGACACCCTAGATATAACTAAAGATAAGTCATTCACACTTGACGTACATTTTCCCTTTTTACATGGTCTAACCTGGCTCTTATCTTCGAATGAATCGCGTCGTATGCGTTTACCACCTAACGAATATTCTAAATTGTCAGTTATATAGCCATCTAGTTGGTTTTCAGCGTTCATTGAATAAAACACATCGTCTATGCTATCTCTATAACGCTCGTTAGGTTCGGTCTGTACTGAAACTTCTTTTCTGATGCTGTTCTCCGGTAGGCTTTCATCGATTAACATTGTAGCTTCATATGGTGGAGTTTTGTCGTTTGCAGCATTTTTATAATCTAATGTGCAGATATTTTGGTCCCATGAATTGTCAATGTTAAATTTACTGACGCATTTACGTATCACTTCAACAGTGAACTCTTGCTGGTCAAGTTGACTGCCTGTTTCATTTTCTTTTAATTCCTCCATTTTCCAAGAAGCTAGTTTACTTTAATAGCACACTATTCTTAAAAAATACTGTATTTCTAAAGCGAAAATAGAAACAATGGGTATTTTAATGAATTCTATATCTTTTTTACAAATACCCTCATCTTTATGAACAATAATTTGTCAAGCGCGAGCGGTATCTATGTCTTGCTCAAAGTCTTACTATTATTGGAGTCACGTGGAATGAGTCTATAAGGTCTTGAAAATAAAAATAAAAATCGGAGAGTTTTGCCAAAAATATCAATGTGCGACGAGGTTGTTTTTGTATTTCTAGCAAAATTTGGTATTAATCGGTTCATAATATTATGTAATATTGGTAGAATATTTTATATTAGGAATTCGTTGACGTGTACAACTTCAAAAAGTGTGCTATTTTGTGGTATCGCCAAAACCCCAGAAACTTTCAGTAAAGCTTCTACCACTTTACTGAATCGACTGACTTGACTCATTGACTGTTGTTGCGAATCTTCTTAGTGCTTAGTAATCCACCACAACTGTACTGACCTTCTTCTAGTACTGACAATTTATTTCCACTTTGACTAGCCTAAGGACTTGACGATTTAGTAATACGGTGTTGAATACATAATAAAAATTCTATTCCCGCCTTATTAACTTGACACTGGCAAATAGTACTAACGCTAATAAATATCAAAATAAAAGTGACAGCTATCAAATTCCTATGATATGTCAAAAGTCATTTTGTCAATGTCACAATTTCACAAACCAAAATTTAGAGATTTTTTAAATTTTATTTTTAAAAATAGCATACAAATTGATATTTAATAATAAAAATCGTTAGGAAAGAAATTACCTTTATTGTTTGCAATAACAAGTTACTATTGGACATGCGTTATGGTTATAAAAAGAGATTTTTATATAGTGGACTTGTAGTCTTATTATTGATTATATTATTACATCCCGATAGAAATGCACGGAGAACATACGAATTTATAAATGTAGATAAAATATTAAAGAATCTATATGAAGACATTGGAAACAATTTTACAAGTACAGCGTTGGTAGATTGTGATTATTACGATACAATTCGAGACGACACAACTCTTCCCATCAGTATTATAGACGGGGATTTAATTGAAGGACATGGGATCAGAGAAGGTGGTGAACATGCTCCCATGGACTGCAAACCCAAATATAGCACAGCCATCATTGTCCCATACAGGCAAGTACATAGACATTTCATACACAGTACCTAACAGAAAAGTAATTTTAAAGTATTAACATAATTTTTTAATGCAGGGACAAAGCAGAACAATTACGAGGGTTCCTTGTGTACATGCACATGTTTCTGCGCAAACAACAAATACATTACAAAATATATGTGGTGGAACAAGTAGACACAAAGCCGTACAATAGAGCTAAATTGATGAACATTGGTGCTGCGGCGGCAATGCGGGACGGATATCCTTGTCTTGTATTGCATGACATGGACTTGGTTCCACTCAAGCCTTCCAACCTATATGCTTGCACAAAACTTCCTAGGCATATGTCAAGTAGCATTGATAAATATAGGTGCCTTGCTTTAATATACCAGTGCTCATAACCATTCATTAGAATACCATCATCATATTGAACATTTGATGTCATGTCAGCAGATCATCAACTATAACAATGAAGTATGCTATCATTTTAGTATTCATTATAATAAGCCTCTATTGAACTTGTTAGGCATGAAAGATTTGTAATTGCTTAAACTGTATTTTGGTTGTCATATAGTTCTAAAAAAATCTTTATGACTGCAAATTTAGTTGGAAAACTACAATATACTAGGTCATCTTTGATCACGCTAACAAGTTTTTTGTAAATTAGTCCACCATTTATTGTTTTACTAATAATTTAATTTTGTTTTAGGTTCGTCTTACCCTATTTGAATCAATTTGATGGTGCTATATCAATACTGTCAAAACATTATAAGACTGTTAATGGCATGAACAATAATTTTTATGTTAAGGAGGACCTATTTTCTAGACTCGAATATCATAATATAAAAATATGTAGGTTTGAACCTAAGACTAGTCTTTACCACAGAATTTATACACCACTGCAAGAAATTAGGTAGATATAATCTTTTTAAGCTTTTATGACATTAATTCCCAACAAGTATCATAACTTTTGGCTATTTATAATAATTAATATTTTCAGTTACAGAGAAAAAAGAACTGAAAAGTCATTTTCAAAGGAATTGATGTTTAATGATGGACTCAACACATTAAAGTATACTGAAGTTGCAACCGTCCTGCATCCTTTGTTTACTCATATTATGGTTGATTTGTAGAAATTTATATTTTAAGGCAGTTTTAGCAACAAAGCTATGGACAAAACTAGTCTGAAATAAAGATTTATTTATTTATTTAGACAGGAATAGATTTATTGTTATTTTATAAAAGGCCTGTTTCACAATGTTCTATTAAGTGTTGAATAGCTTATATAGAAGTTTTGTCCTTACAACTTACATAAGCAAATAAGCTGCCTAACACTTGTCAAAAGATTGTGCAAAAGGTGCTAAGCCTAGTACCAAGATAATTATGTTTACTAAGGTTTCTTATCAATAGTATTCTGTTGCATTTATATAGATTACTATTTTACTATTTAGATTCGGATTAGAATATTACATAGATAGTTTAAGATTGATCTAGTCATGAGAAAACCACACTCAAGTAGATAATTTTATATGAATACTAGCTGTTGCCCGCGACTCCGCCCGCGTGAATATAGTTTTTTCGCAGTCGCGGATATGTGACTGATGCAAAAAATAGATAAAAACAATCCTTGATGTGGATTTTATATCATGGTAAAATTTCAGCTTGATCGGTGCAGAACTTTTTGAGTTTTTGAAGCGTACACAAACCAACATAACATTTTTATATATATATATATATATATATATATATATATATATATATATATATATATATATATATATATATATATATATATATATATATATAGATAGTTATGATAACATTAATTAATAATTACCTACCTCTTACAATGACTAGCTACTTATGTAATGCTGTCATGTTTTAAATTGTTTTTGTATTTTTAGGCACAATTACTTATTATTATAAAAATTTAACTTTTGTTCTTAAATTTTATGTTATGACTTATGATGTATATCATCTCAAGTCAGAAGTATTTCTGACTTCAGCTACATGCTCATAAGAGTCTGGTCCCTAGAAAGTATAACTACTGGTGCTTTGATTTTTTTAAATGTAAAACTCTATAATATAGACATATAATATCACAATATTGTGTGATTTAAATTGTAGTTCTAAAATTTATTATAAGTACACTATAGTAAAGTAGTCTGTGATAAAATGAATCCATCGTAATATCCCTAGCTGTAGAAAATAACATATCTTAGGTATGTAATTTAGTTTGTAAATATAATATTAGAATGTAACGAATTATTTGAATTAATTACATATATTTTGTTTGATAGTAATTACTAGCATTATATTTATTATAAGTATATATTATTGTCCAAGCATAGCTTATTAACTTTTGTTAATTGAAAATAAAATCATTATCAAAAAATAGAGTGGTTTAATTAATCTTGGTAATAATTAATCATTATATAATACTTGGCTTTAATACTCAGTAAAAGACATTCAAGCAGATTGTTCTCGTTGCCTAACTTGCTTTGTGGTGAAGCCTTGAAATCATAAAACATTATTATTGTCAGCAATTAGGTACTTTCTTTTTCCTCAAGACTATGAATTATAGTTGAAAGTATATTCCAAACAGACACTAACATGTCTGTTTGGATCTGTGCTATGCTTTGAGTATCCAACCATATGGATACTCAAAGGTGCTATGTGTTAAAAATAAGAGGCAGTTTAGAGCATCAAATTTATTTTTAATAATACATGATGGTCCCCTAGTCCCTAATCTGTTATCTATACAATATATGTATTATAATGAGGTCAAGAGTAATGATGAAATAAATTTATATTCCATACTACAGATATAGAGCCTAGTCTATTTGCGTTAAGAACATAGTGAATAATGCGTACATTTATGTCAAAAAGACTATGTGAACACAGCATAATGCGAAACGACTTTATATTTAAGTTCACTACATAGGTAAATCGTAATATTCTCTCTGAAAAAAATGATGCTTAATGTGTAGTTACGCGAGCATTGTGGAGACCTAGTAGATTTTGTACATTAGGTAATGGGACAAAAAATATCTGATAGAAGCTCAATTAATTTGGTGCTTTATTTAAAAAAAAAGTCTACAGGCTTACCTACTTTCAAATCGTTTCAAAATTTTAAGTTAGAGCTTCTTTAAGGCTTACTCAACATCTTATCTTAATCTGACGTGCCCGATTAACTTTTGATACTTTTTAGATTTCTTTTTATCACCCCAACCAAGTAAACTGATTTTCATAGCTTGATTACCAAAATCAAAGACGTGCTTGAGTTACTTCAAAACTGTCCTCTTGGGATCCACTACTAAACTTTACTATGTATTATGTTGTGAACATAAGAGTGAATACTAAATTTGCGATCTCAAATTTCAGTATTTGACTTTGCTACGCTTCGAATTAACCCTAAGATACACTTAGGTTGCAAGGTTTTCTGACATTGAAGTCATACAAATGGCGTTTGTTGCTAAAACTTGTCACAGTCTTTGAGAATAACCAAACCAACTAAACTAGTTACTAGAGTATTAGAAATTAATTAATACAAAACATTATTTTTAACTTATCCCTTCCATTTTTAACTGACATCTAACATCAACAAATCATACTTACATATAAGTAGTTCTATGAAATTATGAATAGCACACTATTTCAAATATCAAACCAAATGGGTATTGAATATTGATCAATGATGATTCTAATTAATTCCACATAATACATACATACTTAGTTATTTTAATTTGCCCATGGACAATGGACATACTATGAGATATAAAGCCATGGTCTTAATCCCTTTAAATATAAGCTTCCCATCCCTTTATATATAATTTAACAAAATCATGGCTAAAAGACAGTGGTTCATTACAAAAAAAAAATATCTTGATTCACAGCAAAATAATATACCATGATGCTTGATGTACTAAAATTTTATTTCAAATACATATTATATAACATACAAACACCACATAACACATACTTTTTAATTATATATACAGAAATTATAAACAGATTAAAATACTTATATTTGTACTTTACAAAAATATCCTAAATTATATTACAAATTTTATAAATAAATAATATTAAATTAATGTCACGACGTTACTTTAATTGAGCTGAGGATATAAAGTATAGCAATATATATTAAAACTAGCTGATGCCTGCAACTTCGTTTGCGCAGAACTAATGGAAGCGGAACCCTATTTTTTTAAACGGAACCCTAAAATTAAAGTAGCCTATATTAGACCTTATAACATTAGCTATCTCCCAGTGAAAGTCCCGTGAATCGGTCCAGACGTTTCAGAGATTAGCCGGAACAAACAGACAGACAGACAGACGAACAGACAAAAATTTTATAAATTGGTATTTTATTGTAAGTACCGAATATACTTTCAGATTCACTATGTGAAAAGCTGTTAATTTGAAGTTGCAAACAGACACTTCAATTTTATTTATCTGTATAGATGTATAGATATTAAGTAATGAGGTTTAGAATTCAAAATAAAATATCATTTAATTAAAATAGCTATTTTCACAATTTGAAACTTTTAAATTTGGGTCACAAAGAAAATATAATTTACTTCTGAACGCATGAAGTCGCAGGCTGCTGAATATATATATATTTTGTCATAATATACAAGTACTAATAATTTTTGCTATGCTGGCAAAAAGAAAGTTAAGACTATTTTTTTGGTTCAATAAAGTATTGATGTCTATTTCCTAACTTCATGTAAATATGTTGACATACATACAAACCTGTGTAGTATATTCTACCCATGTTGATCACCTATGGCCTTAATACTAGCATGCTTACGAGTCCCAATACAAATGAAAATACTAATTTCAAATTAGATCCAATATGTAACCATTCTGGTAGTTGGGAACTGATTGTTGCTTCTGGTTGTGTGGGTAAGAGGAGAGCAGCTATGCAGCATATACTCACCGCCACGGCTACAACATTCACTGGTGGGTTTTCCCTTGAACAAGAATTATTATTATTACATTCTGTTTATAGTAATAAAAAAACTTGAGGTGTCAAGGGACACCCGGATGGAACAAAGTTCCGGATGAAAATATCTGGCTTGCTTTCTATAAGAGAGAGAGACAGACAGAGAAACATGCGACGCCGCACAGCTTACAATAGCTTACTATAGCAAAAAAATAAAAAAAGACATACAGACAGACAATTGTACATGTATATATAAAATAAATAATAATACAATATCCGAACCGATATTATCCATACATACATACATCAATATAATAAATGTATACGTGTAAATATTTAATTTTTATAAAAAATAAAATTATCTTTTGTAATTAAAAAAGTGTCGTGACAACTTTTCGTAAGAATTTTTTCCATCTAGCCCCCTTTCACAACGCGCGATAAGGAACTTCGTTCCAATAACATTGCAGTTTGATAATTTTTTTACATGTTGATGTTTGTCAATCTGTCCCAACATTTACCTTTTATTTTGTTTACGAACCCTTATAAAGTTTAAAGTTAAAAAATTACTGACATAACGACCCCCATTTGTCTTTGGACCCACTACAACTAAAAGCTCCAGCGCCCATTAGACGGGGGTATGGGTCCCGTTGCGAAACTATATTGCGGAGCCTAATGACTTATCACATTTGAGCTTGAGAGGTATCATTAGATTTGTCTTGTTATAGTGACACAGGGTAAATCAAAATTATTTGATAGTTTTTTTTTTAATTACCAGTATAAAGGGTATTGACCGAGTTCTTTCAGCACCACAACTTAAGTGGATTAAATGTGACTAATGTTGCAACATATATTGCAGATAGGTTTTTTTTTGTTTTCATTTATGTATCTATCTAAATTACTTTTTATTACATTGATTGTAACATTGTTTTAATCTTACACTTGAAGGACTGAGCATATTCATCACTTTAAATTTACATTTTAAATCAGACACAATACATGAAATACTTTACCTATGTGACGGATGATTACAAAAAACTTTCGGATGCTCTTCTGTTTGTTTCTGAGGAGTGGACCTCGAGGCTAATGGATGAAAATTGTCCCCCAAACTTTCAGGATTAGTGTTTGAGGGTTCACCGTCGATTAGTTTTGTGGGTATATCCCTCTTCCCCAGTGCCTGTAAAAAGTTTTGTTTTGAATTTAAACAATATATACAGCTGTAATTAATGCTATACTACACATTTGTCACATATTATGTACACTAATTTAAGTACTAAATTAAAACTACACAAAAAAGCTACTGTCAAAAACTTAATTAGTTTCGTAAGTAGGTTTCAAAATAAGTGCTAAAATGCCACGTTTTATTTTTAGTTCTTTATTATTTTGTAGGATATTATCTGATACGAATAAGATTTTGAATCATACCTGCTGGGTGTTTCTATCGTACATTGTTATTCTGAATTTGTCTGTCGTATTGCAATGTGAGGCAGACGGTTGTGTGTATCGTACAATTATGTCTATACAGCTTTGAGGAGCTATCACTCCTTCAGGATCAATAACCGTAAATTTGTTTGGAGATGTACATAGCACTGAAACGAACGATAAATGGTAATTAGATACCAGGTATCAGACAAGAAATACCACACGCCCTTCATTATTGTTTTTACCTTTGAAATTAACAGAGAACTCGTAAGGATTGTAAACAGTCAACAATTGTTTATACGTGTGTCTTGCGTTTAGATAAAATTCTAGTGACACAGGAAACACAAATACAGGAAAACTTTTCATTTTGAAATATTTTGTACACTAGACAAAGCGATACGAAAACAAAAACAACATGCACAAAATATATTCCAAAACACAAATAATTCCAATTCGTATGTTTTTTTTTACTTTAGCGTGTTTGACAGATGACAGATGGGTTTTTTTATTTAAATATGGCGTCGGCTTTTAACCATTTGCCAGTATCAAGTAAAAAAGGCGGGAAATAGAATATTAGTTCAAATTTTCATCACCGTATTTCTAAATCGTCAAGTCCAAGGTCTAGTCAAAGTCCAAATAAATTTGAAATAAATAGTCGGGGTAGTCAGAGTCAAGTCAGTCGGATAAATACTCAAAGGTCGATTCAGTAAAGACAAAGAATACATATTACTAACGTAGTAAAGTGGTAGACGCTTTACTGAAACTTCCTAGGGAGTTTTGGCGGGAAACCCAAATTTAGCACGAATTTTGTAGTTGTACTTGCCCACACTTGTGCACGTTAACGAATATTTTTAATAGTAATTATTATTCTACCAATATTACACACTAGCTGTTGCCCGCGATAACTGCTGGCGAAATAATGCATTAATTTCGACCAAATTTGATTAGTTACCTTAAAAAAGGTTATAGTTAGTCAATCTTAATAGATAGACAGACATATACCTACTGTCGTGGATATTTTTTAGATCATTTAAAGAGAAATAATTCTTTAATATATATTTTTTGCGTTTATGCAGCGCATGCAACGGAAGCTGAACGGAAGCGGAAGAATGTTGCAAAAACGGGGAAAATTATTCATATTTGAGGAAATATGAATAATTTTCCCCGTTTTTGCAACATTGTTTACTGACGCTTCGCTCCTATTGGTCGCAGCGTAATGTTATATAGCTTACAGCCCAATATATACTCAAAGTTACAGCCTTACTCGACAAATCGACTATCTGACACAAAAATATTTTTTCAATTCGATCTAGCAGTTCCTGAGATCAGCGCGTTCAAACAAACAACGGAAGCCCGCAAAGATGAATAACTTTCCCCGTTTTTTACACATTTTCCACTGATTCTTCGCTCCTATTGGTCGCAGCGTGATGCTTTAAAGCCTAAAGCCTTCCTCGATAAATGGACTATCCAACACAAAAAGGTTTTTTCTATTCTAACCTGTGATTAATTCCTGTGCTAAAGTGTTAATTCCTGAGATTAGCGCGTTCAAATAAACAAACGTTAAAAAAATAGATTAAGAACCGAAATAACACAAATATAGGGTGAAAACACAAAAACAACGACACTTCTACATCCTCACCAAAACTCCTATTGCCTTGATATGAAAGTTATTTTGTTGTTGTATAATGCGATTCAAATGAGAATAGGAACGTCAATGACCTCTATCTGTCACTTGAAAAGTACGGTTAGCAGAAAAACTTATTTGCCAATAATAATAGTCGAAATAATTCTTTATATACTCGACACTAGCAGAATGGTGCAAAACCTTTGCAACCGCGATCGCCATAAATAAAATAAGAGGAATAATAGTCTTACATCGAATTTAAATAATAACGTTAAATTATCTAAACATTTAATTATAATAATACATATTCATAATTCGTTTTTAATATCATAAATTAACATTTTGTTTTTCATTGTTGATGCAAGGCAACTTGCGAAAATTATATTGTTTTTGTTATTGTCATATTCATTTTGCTCGAAAATGAGTAAACGAGAGGCTGTGTTACATAGACGACGATGACTACTCGGACAGTAATACAGAGATGAGCGAAATTGAAGAGCTACATTCAGATTACATTTTTTTCACTCAATTTTGTAAATAAATTATATTAAAAGAAAAAAAAACTTTTTTTGCCCATCCTACCTAATTAGGTACCCAATTAGGTAAAATTGACAGCAATGACGTCACAATATGGCGCCGACTCGATCCTATTCTCATTTGAACCGCACTATACGCACGGAGTGAATTACGAAACGAACATCGTGTTTTTTTTCCGTTCGGAAATAGTAAGAACGTGTGTCACGTGTGCGCCTTGTTGAACATTTTGATTCAAGTTTCCGAATCTAAATTCAGGAAACCTAATCAGGAAACGGAGCGTTGGACCCTATGAACACAACATTTTTCTATGGACACAAATGACAAAACCTATAGCGTTATTACACTGTCATCTGGTAAATAGAACATAGGACAAAAAAATGAACTATATAAGTCAAGTGTATGCATCATTCGTGTATTTTAAATTAAATAATCTTCTAATAAATATATTAATAAAGAGGAATATACAAGATAATGATGTGAACAATCATAATGGGCATCTATTGATATGGATACAGCATGGCCACCACGGGATCTTCGGTTTCGAACGTGATGAGTATGTCCTTGAACTTGTCGAGCAACTGCATGAGTTGGGTTCTCGTGACATTCTCTAGGAACATGATCTCCTCCAAGTGTTGCTCGCCGCGAAAATAGCCTGCAATAAAACATACATAAATATAATCACGCCTTTTTCCCGTAGGGGTAGGCAGACTTCTTTCCACTTGCTACGATCCTTACATACTTGTTTCGCTTCGTTCACTTTCATTCTTACCATGCATTCCTCCTCTTACAATCAACGTAGAGAAGCGGCTCTTCATGGTCCGCTTTTCGCCTCCGCGAGAAACGAGACGTAATGGGTGGCGAACCAAATCGCCGCCATTTTGGATAATTAAATTATTTTTATGATTATCCATTGCGCATTGCGTTCCCACGGATTGGTGGAGAGGGTAGGAATAGGAAAAGGGAATGATAGGTGGTGGGGAAAGGAAGATTGGTAGGTTAGAGTGGGAAATAGGAAATGTAGGATATGACCGCCCAGAAGAGCAAGGGATAGGACGTAATAGCTAGGGAAGCCGGGGTCGCATTATACTATACCAACCGGACAGGTAAGTTGGGATGAGTATCCCATGACATCTGTCAAATATCTGCAATAACAGTGCCATCAAATGTAATTATAGTTATGACCCGACTGAAAATAGTGGACATCAGCTTTAGAAAACAGATATCGGTAATCAGTCTCTGTAAACAATCATTTCTTACAAACACTGCCAATATAATTATTGCCCAAGAATACGGCGGTCTCTCTACAAAGCACACTTTTCAAAGCTCGATGTGTTTTTTTTTCGGTCGAGCTCTGTAAGCATATTTTCTCTTACGAACACTTATTAATTGACGTCTCACTAATTTACCGATATTTACAACAGCATTTTAGAGGTTTTTTCTAGCGTATTATCTTTCCTCTCTCGTTTTGAAATCTGTTCTATCTTATGCTGTTCTTTGTTTTGCGTGTCAAACGAGCGAGGATTCCCTCGTACAAATCGGTTCAAAAAGATAACCACTGCGCAGAAGGGAAAGATAGGTCCCTTTGGAGGTGCGGGGTGAAGCGAGAGCGGAATACATCAAGACCGGAGCGACGCTATTGGCGCGCACGCGTCACGCGATAGGCCGCTCGGTCCCTATTGGTCTATCGCGGCGTTAAGACACTCTCGACTGTTCTCAAGTACAGTTCAAAATAAAATATTTTCGATAATGTATATTGTTACGGCGCTTCGATGTATAGAACATTGTAGGATGTTATTTACAATTGTTTACAATTACAATTTGTAAAATGATCTCGAAGTTTCTAGTATGGAAAGTACTCAGAACGTTCTCGAACCTTCCTATTCTCAACACGACTCGAAAGTTTTTGATTGTTTTTACATTTACATATAGGTCGCGCAACGAATTAAGATCTTTCGACAAAAGTAGAGGGGGTATGCGCAGAAGTCAGTTTTTGGGTGTGTTTGGCGGTAGCGGGCTCGGGCGGAGAGGTGTGGATGCGCCGAACGCATGCCGAACGTGGCTGCCGACACGCTATTGGTACGTTAGCAATATATATTCCTTGTTATTGGTCACATGCGCGAACGATCCCCTCCAGTGAAAGCACTGAGCGCTCATAAACCGTTGCGCGACCTATACCTACGTTTGATTTATTTTTACAACCAGCATTTACAGTGTTATATTATTAAGTTACTAACATATATTTTTTTTTTGTCTGAAGTTTTTTCTTCGTGTGTACATACGCAGACGGTCACCATTTGTTATCAACTTTCGTGAACCGAATAATACCTTTCTTGTGCAGCTGCGCTAGTAGGAGCAGGTCATCGGCGCGGTCGCTGGCCGGCAGCGCAGCGAGGGCGGCGCGCTCGTCCGCCGTGAACGTGTCGAGCGGGGACTCCCCGTCGCACGCGCCCCTCCACACGTCCGCCTCGCACCCCGCAGGCGCCGCCCACACGGTCGGGGACTGGAAACTGCGGTGACATACAGGATAATTTTTTCAACAGTACAATAAATCAACATACGTATAATTGATGTCAAAAATAAAAATACCAACTTTTTTGTTACTACCTCTTAAGAACAAAAAAAAACAGTGCCCGGACTTATCCGCTAAACTAATAAAAAATGTGGATGCATTACGCATTTACCGAGGCGCATCTAACAAAACGCACGAATTGGCAACTGTTTGTTTATTTCATTGCGCGCGGTGCCAACGGCCGACCCCCCACACCGTCGCCGCCTACCTCATACCGCACCCGTTGATGCCTTGTAGTTAGTGTGCCCATGTGGTACTAAATTGGATGAAAGATAAATTAATTTATTGAAATTAAAAAATATATATTTATATTTTATGAAATGCAATCTATTATCGATACCAATGACGTGGTGAAATTTATTGTACCGGTGAAAAAGTATTCCTGTATAATGGTAGTAATCAGGCCATAGACGTGTAATATTATATGTAGACGAGGCATGTTGAGGAAAATTGTCTCCAGTTAAATCAAATGAGAAACTTGGGGGAAAAAATACCTTTTGAGATTTTTGGGGTCATTTCGACATTTGAAATATGGTGAAAATAAGATGGCTGACGTTTAAAGCATGGTGAAAACCAATATGGCGTAACTTTTTCTTGTATGAAAATTTGTTCTGTCAAATGTACGTCATGGGATACTCTTCCCAACTTACCTGTCCGGTAGTTGTGGTATAGTATACGGGTATGCGACCCCGGCTTCCCTAGCTATTACTGTCCTATCCCTTGCCCTCCTGGGCGGTAATATCCTACATTCCCTATTTCCCACTCTAACTTACCAATCTTCCTTTCCACACCACCTATCCTTCCCTTTCCCTATTCCTACCCTCTCCACCAATCCGTGGAAACGCAATGCATAATCAAAAATAATTTAATTATCCAAAATGGCGGCGATGTGGTTCGCCACCCATCACGTCTCGTTTCTCGCGGAGGCGAAAAGCGGACCATGGACGCTTGGCTACGTTGAATGTAAGAGGAGGAATGGATGATAAGAATGAAAGTGGACGAAGCGAAAGAAGTATGTAAGGATCGTAGCAAGTGGAAAGAAATGGTCTCTGCCTACCCCTACGGGAAAGAGGCGATCCTGCCTACCCCTACGGGAAAAAGGCGTGATTATATGTATGTATGTATGTAATGTACGTCATAGCCTATCACGAAGTAATAGAATACCAGGAGTCCGAACGTTATGTTAAATTAATAATCTCAATTTAGGGGACAGATTTTTTGCCAGTAGAGCGCGCCACATTTCAGGAAGCACTCGTTTGAAATTACGCGAGAAGTTATGTTGCTATTGACAGCTCTGGAAAAAAATATTATCAGAAACGTGGATTTAAATGTAATTAAATAAAAGTTCGATTTCGTTATTTCGTTTTTTATATTTATGGTTAGGTACCGTAAAATGGGGATAAATAAAATAAATAAAATAAGGACACTTTCGAAGTTTGTTATTTCTTTTTCTGCTCTATCCTACTAATATTATAAATGTGAAAGTTTGTGAGGATGTATGGATGGATGTTTGTTACGCCTTCCCGCAAAAACTACTGAACGGATTTTGATGAATTTAGTATGGTAGTAGTTTAGGCTCTGGATTAAAACATATACTACTTTTTATCCCGAAAACATACAGTGTTCCCGATGGACACTATATTTACGCGGGCGGAGCCGCGGGCAACAGCTAGTACCTAATAAAAATCTTATTTAATTGCTTTTAAGAGTCTGTATTTTTGCTTATAAAGCATTATAATGTGTAAGTTTTAAACAGAAAATCTACAAAAAGTTAAAAAAATACCTTAGACCTGATTCACCTTCGCTCTGGGGTTAATTGGGTAGTGTATGGGGTTATCGATTCCCCCCATTTTACGGTATATCCTAAGGTAGTATGTTCAACATTGTGTTATATAATCATATAATTCGCAAAACGATAAAAACGGTAACCACCTTGGCGGGATGTACAGCAAGATGGATTGTGAATTTTACTGCATTGTTGTTAGTGCATGTTATGGAAAAGAATTTTAATTTTTAGTTAAATTTGTCGGGAACTTACTTATCATACCTCATCTCACTCTGCAACTTCAGATTTAACGATACACCATTACGTTTTTCCATTCCGTTGATGGACCCGTGGCTCGTTTTGAACATTGGTGGGACGTCTGTATCACTTTCGAACCTATCCTCGTCGCTACTCGTATCTCTCAATATAATAGACTGATCGTTATCTTTTAAAGATATTTCAGATAACCTAGTAGGCAGACTTTTCCTGTTGAAATTTTCATGAATCTTCTCCGTATGTCCATTCTGTTTGTCTATACTGTTTATGCCATTACCATTGTGGGATATACCACTGTCAACCGAGTTACCCTGTAGTTTCTTTTGAGTTTTATCACAGCCGTTTAGGATCGGTTTTATGAGACCATCTACCTCGTCTACTCCATCATCGAAGGAGTGATTCGCTGAATCGTTTTCGTACTTTTCGTATTTTGTGTTCTCAGCCTCTATTATTATGGGTTGCGTGTGTGAGAAGTCCGTTTGGTTAAGGTTATTCTGCGTGGGATATTCTTCATCTGAGTCGACGAACGCGTTTAATAGTTCTCTCGACTCGACTGGCTCCGGCACGTTCAGCTGCACTTGGTTCAACGATGAGTATGATACGCTGTTGGATTGATAGTATGGGTCGTGCTTTTCACAGATATACTCCTTGCCATCTGAAAACGTTTATAATATTAGGATATATCTGCGTATTTTTTTTACGGTGGATGCAGGTTTAAAATATAAATCAACAACATGTATTTTCTAATTTGGCAGACATCAAAAATATATTTATTTTTGCGAATGTTATGTCACTCCCATTAATGACACTGGTGAATCCTGCCTGATTTTCCATCAAGACCGGCCAAGTTTCGAACATATTAAGTGGTTTTATAGTAGTAGAGTATAAAAAGTTATTATATATTAAAAAAAAATTGACATCACAACTAATAGATGTCACTTCCGCAAACCGCCACTTTTTATTGAAAAATAGGTTAGGTTATATTTATTTAAATAATTATCTTTTATCCCCCGAGTTTGATGTATAAGTAATTAATATTATTGCTTTTATTTCCTATGTTCATAAAGTACAACTTACAATAAATACTTTTTGTGGCCACATATTTTAATTATCAGACAGTAAATGTGCGGCGGCTTGCCGGTCTCCTTTTCAATTTCGAAGATCGTCATTATAATAAACGATGGCATGTTGGCTAAGCCCTCTGCAGCGGGAACTATACCCCAAGCAGGAACATTTTGCGGTATCGCGATCGTTACGTGTACGTAATCGAAAAACATTGTATGAAAACCATGAAAGCGCCTCTAGCGGACGTAAAAGTAACTAAAATTTTCATACAATATCCTCATTTACGTACACGTAACGATACCGCACAATATTCCTGCTTGGGGTACAGGTCGGCGTCTATGCCCTACTACAGTTACAACATTGTAAAATATTTTTTGAAAAGAACAATTTTCCCATCTTTTTGCTAAAAGGTGGCCCCGTGCGAGTTTCTTACGCCCGTTCTTCTCGCCGGGCTAGTTTCCGAACCGGTGGTAGGCATCATGTAGGACAATTCTATAAGCGTTATATTATAACCTACATGGAAATAAAAATTTTCAGTTTGAGTTTACACACCAGTGAGTCGGGCCCAGTGCGGCGAGTTGAACTGCACGTAGGTGTGCAGCTGCAGCAGCAGGCGGCGGCGCAGCAGCCACGCGACCGCGCGCGCCAGGCGGCCGCCCCGCGACAGCGCGCCCCACCAGCTGCGCGCCGCGTACCACAGCGGCGCCGGCAGCGAGAACTCGCTTAACATCTGTAGGTTTTTTTTTATTTGTATATGGCGTCTGCTTATAACCATTTGCCAGTGTCAAATATATTTTCATCACCGTATTTCTAAATCGTCATGTCCAAACTCCAAAGTCTAGTCAAAGTCCAAAGTCAAGTCCGAGAACTCGCTTAACATCTGTAGGTTTTTTTTTATTTGTATATGGCGTCTGCTTATAACCATTTGCCAGTGTCAAATATATTTTCATCACCGTATTTCTAAATCGTCATGTCCAAACTCCAAAGTCTAGTCAAAGTCCAAAGTCAAGGACGTCAGTCAAGTCAGTCGATTCAGTATAAATATGAATTACTGAATCAACTGAAACTTCCTAGGGAGTTTGGTCGGGAAACACAATTTAGCACGCATTTTGTAGTTGTATCCCTTTCCCACACTAGTGCACGTCAACGAATAACTAATGGATAATATTCCACCAATATTACACATTAAAAACCGAAATAACACAAAAAACACAACATTGCTGTTTGACATTCCCGGTGAAACTCCCATCTGTAGGTTGAAATCAAAGATTTCGAAACATAAGTTAGGCTATGATGTACATTTGACAGAAAAAATCTTATGAAAAAAAAAAATTAAAACGTAGCAGAACCAAATTGAATCCCAAACTGTGTTAATATTTTTTTAATAAATAATCTCAGATTGATTAAAAGAAGAATGGGCATTTTTGTATGGAGCCCATCCCCACTACTGTAGCACTATAACAAGACAGAGCATTTTATTATTATTCCATACATTTCTTCAAAATTCATGAGGCAGTTTATCAAAATATACCACTTTTATGAAGTTTGCTGTATACCATTACTTTCCAAAAATTGTTTCTTATTAGCAACACTATAAAATGGTGCAATAATACAGAATGCTTTTTTTAAACTTTTTTTTAACTTTTAACTCTCATTAACCCATTATTCCATACATTTCTTCAAAATATGAGGCAGTTTATCAAAATATACCACTTTTATGAAGTTTGCTGTATACCATTACTTTCCAAAAATTGTTCCTTATTAGCAACACTATAAAATGGTGCAATAATACAGAATGATTTTTTTAAACTTTTTTTAACTTTTAACCCTCATTAACCCATTATTCCATACATTTCTTCAAAATATGAGGCAGTTTATCAAAATATACCACTTTTATTATGTTTGCTGTATACTATTACTTTCCAAAAATTGTTCCTTATTAGCAACACTATAAAATGGTGCAATAATACAGAATGATTTTTTAAACTTTTAACCCTCATTAACTTTTTTCTCCCATGATTTAGAGATTTTTCGTCATACAATAAAATGACACACTTTTTAAGCCCTTTCATTTGATATAATATGTCTTGTAGTGCTACAAGGGTGGGGACGGTTTGCCCCTTCTTCTTTAGTTCACACATAATTTATAGGCTAGATTTGTAGGCAAACTTTTACAATCCTGCGGCATAAATAAAATACAACAAAATACCTGCAACAAACAAACGCCGGGAAACTCCTTAGCGAACTCGTCGACGAGCGGCGAGTGTATGTGCACGTTCGCGCCCGGGGCCACCACATACACGTTACCCTCGCATAGCGGGTATATCACAGTTGCTTTCGCCCAGTACACCAGGTGGCCGGTTAGCTGGTACGCCTGGAATAGAGATGATAATAATTATTTTTTATTATACACTAGACGTTGCCCGCGACTTCGTGCGCGCATAAATTGATTTCGCAGTTTTTCCGCGATAAAAAGTAGCCTATGACCTTCCCCGTGACCTACTCTACATCTGTGCCAAATTTCATCAAAATCGGTCCAGTAGTTTCGGAGCCTATTCGATACAAACAAACAAACTTTTCCTCTTTATTATATTAGTATAGATTAGTATAAGTATGTAAAGTAGTAAATATGTAAAAAAAATACGGGTTGCACTCCGGGAGTGCCGGCAGAAGTGAAAACTAATTTTGGCGCGTTAGACATTTTTTAGATGGGTACTAGGGTTATTGAGTTATGAATTACATTTTATTTATGAATTGTATTTTATTCATTATTAGAAACTTTACAATACATTTAATATTCTTTTATTAATCATTGTTAACAATTTCGACAACTCTTGTATCATCATTATTATCATTAAAATTATTACAATCTAAAATAGAAACTGTAGGTTCATGGTAACTAAAATAGGAAATAAACAATTTTGATTCGAAGTTATTTAAATATCTCGTGAATACCGCATCAATTGTACTTTTATATCTCCTTGTTTCACCATACGTCAAACTGCGTACGTCTAGAGATTTTATCTCATCTAAAAATATGCATACCGCGCTAAAAGAAGTATTCACTTCAATAATAAACAGAAGGCCGATTGTACTAATTAAATCATTTTATAATTTGCATTTTAAACAGTATCGCTTGTGTACCAGGTCAGGTTGCAGTAGGTACTCGCAAACGTACTGTGCGAGTGCAACAGCATGAATGTATTTTTTAAATCAGCTTTTAGTAGGTAATTTTGGGAGCCTTATTTATTGTTGTGGTATTAGTAGTTTCAATTTAAGATTGTTACCTGTTTTAGAGACAAGTCAGCTTCAATAGCTAGCGTCTGTAGACTTTTCAATGGACTGTATAATTTTATAAGGCGTAAGAGAGCTGGGTTACTGTCCAAAGGTATAGACGCCAGTAAGTCATTGGGATTTACCTGGAAAATTACACAATAACTTGTACAATTAATACTCCTTAGGTGGTTGTTTATACAGACTGTTGAAAGAAGGTTGCTTAAAAAACCAATAAGGTTATTGTATATTATGGTCAATAGTTTTATTGATACAAAATGAGCAAAAATAATAGAGCTTCCTGCTTTTCCAGTACTATTTAGCGAAATATGTATAATTTTCTTTGTCAATTCCAAAAGATTAGCTATTTCTATGATTTTACTGTCAAGTAGTATTAAAAATTATAATGTAATCATTAGAAAATAATGTGTTACAAACCATTAATAAAATCCCATGATACGGCCTGAGTTTCTGAACACACCTATCAATAGTTTCTGGCTCTATAATGAGCCCTCTGTTATGTATCTGATGAGCCTTGTGAGGCAAACAGAACGACAGCAGTACCCACTTGTTGATACGTACTTGTACAATACCTGAAAATATTATGTGGCGATTTAATATGTGCAAATGAAAGGCAAAAGACTCCGTGATCAGATCCGCACGACACTCAATAGGATAGGATGGACTTCGAGTGGCCGAGGACAGGGAAAAGTGGAGAAATATTGTAAGAATAAAGACCATGGAAGGTGGTGGTCACGACCCTCAGACATGAGATCACATACACACATAGTTTCATGTCATAGTATTAATTAGTGACTGTTAAAAAAAAAGTCTAAAACATCTTCATACCAGTACTGCTCAGTTCCTCAAAGACAGCTTTCATAGACCTGGCCAAAGAGCTCCTCTGTAATATCAAGTGGAAGGGGGATTTGGGTTTGTTAGCACCATTGTCGGGGCTGTACGTTGAAGAACTAACAGAGTTGCGTAGAGAATCTTCGTCATCATCATTGTCACCAGAGTTTACTTCGCTGTCCAGAGACGAAACCTCATCATGGGCTGTTAGCTGGAATTGCAATTTTTATGTTAATAATTTAAACAATCATTAAAAGAGGGACATATGCTTTCTAAAAAATATTTTGTTAGACCGGAAATGCTCATTTCTCGTCAGCAAGGATATGTTTTATTCTAAAATACTTGTCTTTCTAGCTGTGTGAATTTTTCTCTAAAAATCAACAATGCTAGAAAACTTTTCCAAAATTATAATTACATAAAAAAGTGGTACATAATTGTAACATTTAAAGTATAATTCTCAATAATAGTTAATAAAGTGTTATATTACCATAATTTTCATTTCCTCCGTCAAATATGAACACCTTTTCTCTTCATGCCTTAATGCTTTGCCAAGCCTCTTGCTCAAATCATAATAACATTTTACTGAAAGAAAAGCAACTCATTAATTTTATTATGTATGTTTTTTTTTAAAGATTTTTTATTTATACGGATACATTAATTAATTAATAATTGTTACTTAAAAATCTTCACAATACTAAATAACTATCATCTATACTTCTATAGTAATATATAAAGAGGAAAAGTTTGTTTATTACCATGGAATAGGCTATGAAACTACTGGACAGATTTTGATCAAATTTGGCAGAGACATAGAGTAGACCACGGGGAAGGACATTGACTACCTTTTATCATGGAAATGTATAGTTTCTGTAAAATTAACTTGTGCATGTACGAAGTCAAGCAACATTATATTATGTAACATTCATATTATTTTTAAATATTTTATTATTATTTTATTACTTTATTACTGTCATAATCAAGGAACTCACCAATTGAATGACTAGCAGAGGCTTGCAGAGCAAACACAATGTTAATCAATATCATGGCAGCTGTATCATCTTTGTTCGTTCTGTACGGCAGTAGTGTTGGATGCCCCACAAATCTCACATCATTCACCTTCAGTTCAAATTTCCTATTGCACAGTTCAGCTTTCACAGCAAACAATGTTGACAGCATTTCATCAGTGAAACCACTCAGTTGACCTATTTTAAAATACAACCATAGACATATACACAAATATATGCTATTGCAAAAGCGCTACTATATATTTTAGAGCTAACAAGCGCCTTTTTCTGCATAACACATCCAATGTTATCAAATGAGAATTGTATAAAAATCTGTCAAAATCATAACAGAGCCCATACAAAAGAGATGTTCTAGAAATGTATGAGGAGTGGGCCAGCACTATGTACACTATATGTAAATATAGCTACATATTATAGTAACTGTTTCCTATTCTTTATTTTTATAATTTCACTTAGTTTCAATGTACATTTAAAATAATTTCGTCAAGGAGAGCAACACAAGGTAAAATTAAACATGGCGGATCTTAACAGAACTATCCAAAGAATGTCATTTTGTCAATGACATGACTTATGACAAAGTAAGACGTATGACATTCAAGAAGACGTCTCTTCCTAAAACTGCCATTACGTCAAAAGTCAAGTCAAAATATATGTCATGGCCGCCCTAAAAATAGTGTTCTCACAATAAGAAACTCTTCAAATAATCATTTTTGTATGCATGTACCCTTCTTCAATTTTTTTTTGTATTTTTATGAAATTCCCATATTTTTTTCCTATTTACCTATAAAGTGTACATAGAGCTGGCCCAAAATAATAAACCTGTTTTTTTATGTATGTAATTACATTATGCTATCAAATGATCCTGCTAGGCCCCCTGTTTATCATAACTTTGCAGCCATTTACAGGGCAATACTGACATCTATAATATTGTCAAATGTTCAACTTAAAGTTAGGATATTTTAAGCCTCTATATTATGCTCAGTCTCATATATTAATGTCTATAAAAAGACATTATGAACCTTGTGGTTAACATTTCATCTTGTGATGAGGTATGGGAGTGAAGTAAAGCTTGTATAATCTTTTGCAATAACAATTTTAGTTATTTATCTATTTTAGCAAAAATATGTGTATGGAAATTTTGTCTTCTTAATGTTAGTATATTGTGAGTGAGTAACTGATAAGACTTAAAGATGGTATGTTATGCTCACCTTTGCATATATTGGATGTCTGTGCTTGTGAATTTTGTAGCAAGTCCTCGGTTGAAGTAACTGCATATGGATTGTGACGTCCACATTTTTTCTGTGTATTCTCATCTTTGTTTTCGCTCGCGTATGGATATCTAAATAGCAGCCTGTCCCCTTTACTGTCGGATTTCACGAAAAATATATTTAAAGGATTAACCTCCATGGCTAATTTGTACTCCACGTACGATTTACAGTATTTTATTTTGTAGATTTTATAAACAATGAAAAGGGAACGTTGTATCGCAGTGTTACACTTATGTCAAAAAAAATATTATTCATTATAAAATGTGTCTTTATTGTACGCAATAACTCTTTTATGGTCAGCACTGAGTCCACTATGAATAATATTATATGGAATAAATAAATAATTGAATACAAAATAAATAAATGAATAGGTAATGAAATGTTACAAACTACAGTGACATTTACGAATTTGAAGTTTCCCAGATGACAAAAGACATTAATTTTTTTAATATTTTTTTTTAATATATGGCGGAAAGTATTAAGCGATTGCCAATGTCAAGTTGAAAAAAAAAAAGAATTTTCTCAAAATATTTCAACACGTTATTCTTAATCGTTAAGTTCAAAGTCTAGTCAAAGTCCACATAAATCGTCAATGCAGTCATATATGCAATATAATCAAAAATGCTTTACTGAAACTTCTTAGCGGTATTGGAGATACACAAAATAGCACGCGTTTTGTAATTTATTGTACCACTTGGAACTTGCCCACAATGTGTACGTCAACGATTTAAGTAGTCACTTAGGCAGTACACAATGGCCCATGCTGGTCCACTGCTCGCCATCACCATTGTGTACAGGGGTCAGGGGGTCCACAGTGGCAGAAAATTGCCTATCGTGGCGCGCAATCAGAAAGTTGTGAGTTTTTTGGCATAGTTAATAGAACCAGGCGATATTTTGTGGAAATCCATAGGATACAGTTTAATTATTATTTAAACATTATGAACAATTTACAAGATCGTGCAAACACCACCACCACTCAAGCAACAATGTCAGCAAGATCGTGCAAAGCGAAAGCCCCACCGGCCACCACCATGCAGGTTGCAAAAATCGATGCGCGTTAGCGATATTTTTTGCAAAATATTATATTCAAAGTCATTAGATGACTTAGTTATTTTCTTATAACTTTATGTTAGACACACACACACTTCTGTAATACTTGTAAGCAGTATATTTATAAATAAATAGCCGTGGCCGTGTCTACCTCCACGTCCATCGTAATTGTTTCGCCAGACAGCAATGAGCCATGCGCCATTGTGTGAACACCAAGTGGCCTACATTTGTGAATTACAAAGCACGGCCCAACATAAGCCGTTGTGTACTGGCGCAAGAAAGAAGAGAAATACGGTGTTGAAAATTTGAACGAATAATCTAAATTTCCCGCCTTTTGAACTTGAGAACTTTGACACTGGCAAATAATTAGAATCCGACGCCATTTTTTAAATAAAAAATACGTCAATAACGTCAAATCACATTTCAAATGTCAATCGCTGTCAGATGATAGACAAACGGGGATTGATTTTCATCGTAATTTTTGATAAAGTGAATTCGTTTACAGAAAATTGAACTATAGATTCAACTAATAATGGCGAATAAAGTGGATGGTAATACTAAAATTGATCCAATCAAGGTTCCTCTTGAAACTGATCAAGGAATTATTGAGAGCGAAGAACGAAAATGGCGTTTACCTCTGAAAGAAGTATATAAACACGGATTAACGTTTTACAAAGGTGAGTTGAAACATTTTTTGGTTTCGATAATTAAATAATAGATTCCAGTGACCGTTTATGCGTTAGTTTAGCCAGCTATACTATAAACGAGTATTGTAACAAAGGTATACTATGTATAGTATACCATATTTTGCTAATTCAATAATTATTTTAATAACGTTTTATACATATTTATTAATCTAAATGCAGTGTCTTGCATTTATAAATATTCTCTATTTATTAATTATTAACTTTCTTTTAGATAAAGAAGGAAAGGCTATACACCTAAGCTATGAAGATAGATTAAAGTTGGTAGCATATACACAGCAAACAGCACATGGACCTTTTGACCCAAATTCAGTACCACCGCTGGGTGTTTTGGATGTAATAGGAAGAGACAGACGGGCAGCTTGGCAGTCTCTTGGTCAAATGTCTCAAGTACAAGCCATGGCTGGATTTGTGCATACCCTTGACAGGTAAGTAAAAAAAACACCCAATTCTAAAACTGCCCTGGAGCATGGCAGCCGAATGTGTATGGAATAGCCATATATCTATCTCAATATCTTAATCAATGTTATCACTAAGGATGCCAGACTTCCCATATTTCCTAGGATATTTTATGTATTATTTAAAACATTCTGCTGAAGCAAGCTCTGTCTCATAAACCAATTGATCTAGCATTAAAATGTACTCAGTACTTGCGCACACAATGTTCACAATATTACATACACTTAAATATGAGCTTGGGTGCACTTAAACTGACCCCTTGAGCGTCGCATGCCAGCCGGCGGTATGGAAATATACCTCCGTATGTGATTTTTTCTTCTCATTTAAAATTCTTTGGTTTGCAGTATTTGATTTATATATTTTATATTTAAACAGAGATTAAATAATGAAGTCTAGCATATTATTTTTGCCTAAATACACTCAGTAATTTTTATTGTCGTGGGTAAACATCTGAAATCCCACACTAATTTAGATTTTATTAAACAGTTGTTTCATATAGCTTGAAAGAAATTTAACAAACATTGTCAAATATTTAAAATTAGAAGGAAATGTAGTGCTAAATGAATCATCGGATTTGTTCTACTGTTATCTTGTTTTTAATTATCCAAAAGCTAGTTAATAATAATGATATATTGTTTTTCAGATTATGCCCACTATTTAAACCATATCTAGAGGCAATTCAAAAAGATTTAGAGAACAAAAAGCTTATAGAGTAAGTACTTTTTAGTGTTTGGTGATAAAACAACTGCTGGTTGTTATCTTTATGCTAATAAACTTGTCTGAAATTTAATATGTAATTTAAAAGTTTTATCTTGAAATATATACACTTATTATTGCATGTAGCTAAAATAACCACTTTTTAATTTGTTATAAAATGAAGCTAGATATGTTTTTATAATCCTCTTTGTCTGTAGACTTGTTATTTGTTGTACAAATGAAAATTGAATTTAGTGTTCAAATGTGACTTTTTAGATCAAGAAAAGAAGAAGAAGAAAAGGCTAATATTGAGTTAGAGAAGAGGATAGTGCTTGAGAAACAAAAGCAACTGAGTAATAAATTAACAGATGAACAGCAAGTGTAAGTTATTATTTGTTGTTGTCCCTTATTTAAAAAAAAATAAAAATATTGCTGTCACTGAGGGATTATAAATTTTTTTTTTTATTTTTTCAAAAGATTTTTCATACAAAATCTGTCAAAGTCACAAATAATCTTTAGATAGAAGATTGCTGACGATTGACAAATCAGCCCTAATACAAATATTTTTTTTTGTTTGTTTCAGGCAACGGATAAAAGATGCTCTAAATGAGCAAACCTATGAGCAATTCCTGCTTTATGCACAACAACAGTTCCCAGGAAACTGTGACCAGCAGGCCATTCTTATTAGGCAATTACAAGACCAACACTATGAACAGTATATACAGCAGTTAGCAGTCGACCAGAGATTAGACAATTCTAACTTAATCATCAAAGATGATATAGACAATGAAATAGTAAATGAAAAGAAAGAAACAGTGAAGGACCATAATTTAAATGACAGTGAAATTGGAGTCACAGACACAAAGTAAGAGTTTTTTTATCATTTTCACTTTCTACAAATCATTGAGGATTCTATAATGATATTATTTTTCTAGATCAATGCAAACACTAGAGAAGGCAGTTTATAATGAAGATTCAAGAGAAGAAGAAGAATCTGATGGTGGGTACAAAATTATTATTAACAAGTAAAAATTATAAACATAATCATATGATCATTCAGGTATATTATTTAGTAAAGAATATCGTTGAATATTACATGTTTCTGTAGTACGATTTATACCAAAAAATATGGTAATTGAAAAATGCGATTGTATCTATTTATTTAATTTATAAAATAATGCACGCGGAATGTTGTCGGGAATTCATTTATAAATTACGGAGCTGCACGGCGCCTCGTCACTGTCTATTGAGATGTCATCATGGGCGTAGCCAGGGGGGGGGGGGTTTAGGGGGTTCAAACCCCCCCCGAAATGGGCTGGCTGGTCCATGTGGATAACCCATATACAGAGGCATATTTAGAAATTTTGCGCCCGAGGCCAATTAAAATATTTTGCCGCCCCAATAACCCTATCTGAAAGATGATTTTTTAAAGTTATTTTAGAAAAAAAAAAATCAACAGCCTAAAACAGAACTTTAATGCTAACTTTATCTATATGTAGGTATGTGTTTATGTTAAATGCGTTCAAACTGAGAAAGCGAGCGAATGTTTTTACGCTTTAACCTGTTAAAATCTTTTTTACTTTTTATACTTTTAAAGCCCTGAAAGAATGTTGTACTTTAAAAAACAATAAAATCAATAGCCTAAAACAGGGTTCGCGAACCTATGGCACGCGTGCCATCGAATCCTCGAACGTATAGCATGCGACATAATATTTTAGGCACGTCACTGATCACAAAATTTTGTAATTATGTACTACGAAAAAAGTGTGAAATACGTATTAGGTATATGACAAACCTAACATAATAAGTTATTTGTCATCTATTTTGTAACATCAGAAATGACACTTATTTTACTTTAATTTAAATTATAAAATTATCCTATTTTCACTTCAAATTTTAAACCCTACAACCCTGTGAGGGTTTTAGGGTTTAAAATTTGAAGTGAAAATTGAGGTTTAAAATTTATTTAGGGTTTAAAATTTGAAGTGGAAACAGATTTAACCTATTAAATAGGAAAAAATTTTGCTCGCTCGCTTCGCTCGCTCGCGTTTAACCTAAGGAACATATTATATTATTTAGTAGCGATTTTCTGTTTTAGCCAGTTCATTTTATGATATTTTTTCGATGTTCACCATTATTCAGTGTTTAAGTTTAACGATTGAATAGATTTTAACCTATAGAATGGAAAACAATTTTGCTCGCTCACTTCGCTCACTCGTGTTTAGCATACAGAACATATTACTATAAAATTTAGTACCGACGTTCAGTTTTAGGCTTTTGATATTTGTATTTTTCGAATTACACAGTCTTTCAAAATAATCCCTGAAACAGGTAAAAACGAAAAAAAAACTGGGCGCCTATTATTCTACGCGCCCAATAGGTATACATTATATTATAAAATAATACTATTTCCACAGTCTTGTAGGGTTTAAAGTTTGAACAGATTTAACCTATTAAATAGGAAAAATTTGCTCGCTCGCTTCGCTCGCTCGCGATTAACATAAAGGGCATTATATTATTTATTACTGATGTTCTATTTTAGCCGGTTGATTTTATGGTATATTTCCGAAGTTTACCGTTAATCGGTGTTAATATTTAAGTTAAACATTTGAACAGATTTGAACGTTTGAACCTATAAAATAGGAAAAAAAATTTGCTCGCTCGCTTCGCTCGTTCGTTTTTGGCTTAAAAAACGTATTATAAAACTTAGTACTGACGTTTAGTTTTAGACTATATATACCTATTTCTATTTTTTCGAATTACACAGTCTCTCAGGGTTTAAAGCTTAAACAGGTAAAAACGAAAAAAAAAATATATTCTAATGTGCCCAGGGCCTCTAATAAGTTAAAGACGGCCCTGGTTATTTATTGTACTTGTAGTCGTTTTATTTTCTTGAACCCCCCCCGAAACTAAAACCTGGCTACGCCCATGGATGTCATATTTATTAATCCACATCCTTGAGAGTTGAAACACATAAATGCCATAAGATACATAAATAAAAAAAAAATTATGAGGTGTCAGTGGCGTGGGGTTCCTATAACTCGCATTCCTATCGGTTTCACTTGCCACTTACCTTTTGAAGACCCTCATCCAAATCCCTACCTACTATACAGACTAGAGCTTCCCTATGATACTATGAAGGAGAACTAGTACCACTGGGAGGTGTAAAAGTTACTATTACAATTAGTATGTACTCGTTACTATAGTATCGTTACATTACTTGTTACTTCTGATACCTCTTATCGTGCTATGTTATGTTAGAGCAACGAATCAAGACATATTGCGTACGCGTATAGTATATGTTATAACATTCGTTATTTGTAGAAAACATACTAATATAATTTAACTAATACATTATATACCAACCTGTGTAAGGTGCATTTTTCACTTTTCCGTTTTTAGGGTTCCGTAATACTTAAGGAACCCTTATAGTTTCGCTCTGTCCGTCTGTCTGTCTGTCTGTCTGTCTGTCTGTCTGTTGTCTGTCTGTCTGTCTGTCTGTCTGTCTGTCTGTCTGTCTGTCTGTCTGTCTGTCTGTCTGTCTGTCCGCGCCTCTAGCTCCTGTAATTATGAATATAAATTGATGAAATTTGGTGCAGTTATAGATTGTGTATAGATCACGGTTTCGGGATCATAAAAAAATAATAATTTTATATTTTAGGGGTGGCTCTCCATACATGTGAAGTGGGGATTAAAAATATTTTTTCACTCTACCCCATCGTGTGGGGTATCGTAGAATAGGTCTTTTAAAATAAAGGCAAGGTTTCATACGTTACTTTTTTATAAAGTTGACCATTTTCGAGTAATCGGCCTCCAAAGTAGTTTGTAAGTTGGTCCCCCCCCTAGCATTTTTAAACTATAGAAGATAGAAACTTGCAAATTTTCATGCTGATAGATCATGCTAAAAACTCTTTAGGAAAACTATTGTGAACCAAATCGGACAGTAACTTTTGGAGTAATTAAAAAAAAAGCATATTACGCGTTTATAGTTACGGAACCCTCCTTAGACATGTCCTGACATGCTCTTGGTTAGGTTATTTACTCATACTACGAAAAATGCGAGTAACGAAATGTATTCGTGTGTAACGTTTCTTTACTCTGTACTAGATCAAAGAGAATGTAAAGCTATACTACGTATTAAGAGGTGGCACTCCGAATAAAAAATAAATAACTTCGAAATTCAAAATTATACCGTAGCTTTTTTACGTATTTATATCTTCTAAAGTGCAAAAGATTCAAGCCTACTATGAAAAAAAATATATAAAAAAAACTATACGTAAGTTGGTTATTGTTTTCAATTTTATTTTTAGGACCCAATTATTAGGTTAAAAGGGTAAATAAAACAATAAACAACAAAACAATTACTATAATTTGATCGTTTTTATTGCATTAAAAAAATACAAAAGTAAGGCCACATTCCCACGAGCGTTTTTATGTAATCACGACTAATAAACTACACTATAAATAGAACTTTGCACTAATACGACACAGCTGAAAATTGTGTACACTTGACACTTCAATTTTCAGGTCTATTGTGGATTAAGTGCAGAGTTCTATTTACAGTGCAGTTTTTCCTGTCGCGTCACGACTCGCGACCACAAAAAAACTCTCGTGGATACGAGGGCTAAAGGTAACCAAAAGTAGGCTAAAGGAAAAGGTAAAATTGGTAACCAAAATATTTCAGATTATACCACATAATTATACGACTGCCTGATTAACTTCAGTGGTTATCCTTTGGTGCAAAATAGGTAGGTACACTTTTGTGGGCCTAGCAGACCATTTAACAGCAACGTAAAGTAACGTTCGCGTTATACGATTCATGAGAATCTTGAAATATTTTCATGTTGTCATAATTATTATTGCGTGCCCTTGAAATTGGAATCCAATACCTACCTGCAAATTATAAAATTATATTACATTTTACTTATTCGCAATACTAACAAAGGTTAAACTAAATGTAAAATTAGAATAATAAGTATGCGGTAAAACTGTACAATATAATAGTATTAAACATAAAATACATAATTATTATTATTAGGTATGGTACCTATTTAAAGATTTTACTGACTGGCAGAAGAAAACGTAATAATATGTCTGTAATTTATAAATATAATATTATGCATACTCAAAAAATATATTAGGTAAACTGGTAAGCAATATGAATTTGTTTTAAACAATATTGTTTGCATTAATAAACATTCGAATCTTATATTATTAATAGAGAAACCTTACAATCTTAAATCTTAGCATGCATATTATAATCACTACACAATAAATTTCATTTATGGAAACAAATAATAATAATAATATGTATGGACGCTTCACACTACGTCAACCTGGCGCCGCGCGCCGTGCTAAATATCCGAAGAACTTGTGTTACAGGTAGGTACCAGAACACAGGAAGTATATTTAATACTTTTATACTTTACATAATATATTTAAGATTTCTGTTATATTATACACATATTACACATCCATGACCCAGGAACACAGAAAAACTTTTTGTTCCTTCGGCAGGATTCGAACCTGCGACCCCCGGCTTGAGAACCAAAGCGCTGAACCTCTGAGCCAAAGAGGTCGTCAAACAAATATAATTTTATGTCTCTTTTTAATAAAACGAGAAGTTAAAATATGGTAAAATTTTATGCAAATACTCACCGATATTCTTTGAGTTAAAGCATGTTTATATAGTGGTTATATATTAGGTTGGGGAGAAAGTTTCTTCGCATTTTATATAAAAATTCAAAAGGTTTTTTTATAAAGTTTATTTACAAGTGACTAAAGTATATAAGTGCCATTTTGTTCGATAACTTTTTGCCATCTTGTTGGTAGGTACATGATCCCATTGCTATAAAATTTTTGGGGCTTCTGATGAAAAAACTGCGACAAGTGGTTTTGGCAGTCCTCTTGTGATGTCAACCTGACACTGCCTAAGGAATTCTGTAGCGACCGAAACAGGTGGAAATCTGAAGGTGCAAGGTCAGGACTATACGGCGGATGCATTAACACCTCCCAGCCAAACTCCCGTAATTTTTTCTGAGTGGCTAAAGATGTGTGAGGTCTAACGTTATCATGGTGAAAAACCACACCCCTTCTGTTGATTAATTCCGGCCGCTTTCTCTCAACTTCTTGCTTTAATCTCATCAGTTGTTCGCAGTACAGTTCAGAATTTATGGTCCTGCCTGGCGGTAACAGCTCATAATGAATAATGCCCTTCCAATCCCACCACACACACAGCATCACCTTGTTGCGAGTTAACCCGGGTTTCGCCACAGTCTGTGAAGCCTGACCGGCCTTTGACCACGATCTTTTTCGCACGTTCTTGTCGTACGTGATCCACTTTTCATCACCAGTTATCAGCTTCTTCAAAAATGGTTCGGTTTCATTACGTCGTAATAAAGAATCACAAATGAGTACACGGTTCATTAGGTTTCTTTCAGTGAGCTCATGAGGCACCCAAATATCGAGCTTTTTTGTGTACCCAGCTTTTTTCAAATGCGCCAAAACCGTTTTGTGGTCAATCCCCAGTTCTTCAGCTACATCGTAACTACTAATATGCCGATCTTGCTCCACTTTTTCAAAAATGGCAACAGTTTTGTCCGTAACAGGGCGACCAGAGCGACGTGCATCTTTGATATCAAAATTTCCGGATTGAAAACGCTTAAACCAAATTTGCGCTACTCTCACAGATACTGCATTAGGTCCATAAACATCACAAATTTTTTTCGCGGCTTGTGTTGTATTTTTACCTTTTTTGTAATAAAATTTTAAAATGTATCGAAATTCTTCATAAGAATCACTCATTTTAACAATAAGAAAAACAAATGAAAATCTCAAATTTACCTAATTTGAATTTGGAATTGTCTTCTGTAAAATTAAAACTTTTTAATGATCAAAATCAGCCAGATACAATTGGTATAGCCCAAGATATTTTATGACAAGTTCATACATACTATAATGCGAAAAGACTTTTTCCCCAACCTATTACATGAACTTATTTTATATAAATCACTATTTCATCATAATAAATATGATTTCGAGTTCACTTCACTAAAAATTACAGTTTTTTGCAAATTACAAAACATGAGTTAACAAATTTTGTAAAAGTTGAAAATAATTTTTCAAATTATTAGAATAGAATTTCATAGTTTGAAATTTAAAATTAATCTGCTATTTCTGCTTTACCAATCACAGGCGATGTGTGAAAGAGTACACACGATAAAAGAGCGAGCAAGGTAACATGGTTTGCACAGACGATAGTCAGGTATAATTTTTGATTTCGAACGCCAATACTTACGATAGGAAGTTGCGATACCCTGTACTAGATGGCGCACCCGTTACTCAGTACCGAATACATCCGGTTTGCTACAGCTCTATCTAAATGTCACTTTCAGATGGCCTACCCGCGGTAGAGGATGCGCGAATGTGGACGCGCGGGGAGACAGGCGCGGTAGCCAGGTTCAAGGACAGCGCGCGCGCGGGCGGGGGGACACTGACGGTTGGACAGGGGCAGTGCGTGACGGTTAGGGTGCCCACACACCGCCGCGCAAGGTGTATATGCTGGGAGTTCGCTACGGATAACTATGATATAGGTAAATATCATGAGTATTTTAGGTAAAATAGTGATGTGTTCAAAGGTTTCAAAACTCAAGATAGGCTATGACATTTGACAGAACAAATCTTCATACAAGAAAAACCTACGCAATCTTGGTTTATGTTTACCATACATCAAATGTCAGCCATCTTGTTTACACCATACTTCAAATGTCAGAATAGCCCCAATTGGGGCCATTTATCTGGAGACACTTTTTGCCTCAACATGCCTCCTCTATAATAACAGGTCTTTACCTATGAAATTGCCGTTCTGCAATACTGGCCATTTCAAATCAAAAAAAAATTTGTTTGGCTAAGAATTCTAATTTCAAATTAATTTATTTTAAAAACACTGAATTCTTTTTCCAAAAGTAGTTTGTTTATTGATTAGTGTTACATTTTCATCGCATTTCAATATTTTTCGTCATCATGGATACGAAACAATTCGAGTAATTATGGAATAAGAGTACCGTCGTGGCAGCAACGCGGCACAAGCGGCACGCAACATCAACGACTGCAAATCAACGCACCACCTGTTATTGGTTTGCTCGCTTCCGTTCTGGAAATTTCGACCTGAAAAATGAACCTCGCGGTTGACTACTAACTAAGACTTAGAAACTTGCAATTTTCCATGCTGATAGATCATGCTAAAAACTAAGTAACTTAGTAACTTTTCAAGTAAGTAATTTGAAAAAAAAAATGTTGTGTTCATAGTTTCGGAACCCTCCTTAGACATGTCCTGACATGCTCTCAGTTAGGTTATTAATACAGTATACTGCCAGAAGCCCGTATAATTGCACGTTATGGTTAGCTCCGACGAAGAATTACGTTTTTTTGTCTATTGTTAGAAGAACATAATCACACATAATTCTTCATAATCAAACAACTTGCACAAAATGCTTGCACACTTTGTCAAGGCGGGTGGGCTGCATGCCTGTCATAAAAATCCGCGGCGGATCATGCGGCCCGCTATGTCCCGTCCAAGTGTGTAATAGTTCATATCAAATGTATATGGAGCGTGTACGGACGTAACATGACGTTATTGTTGGCAACATTGGAATGCTTGAAGATATTGTGTTGAAATGTTAAAAAAAGTTTTTTTGGAATAAATTAAATAAGAAAAACATTGAGTTATAAGTACTACGTACTAGAGATGACACCGCAACGCAATGCCTTGTCTCGTTCGCCGGCCGCAACTCACTCAGCTCTTCTGCGCACTAAACGCTCGACAATTAAAAGCAAAAACGAAATAAGTCACAAAAAATGCCAGTTGTTGTGTGTTAAAAGTGTAGGCACAAAACTGTGTCACTTCTGTGGTGATAATCTATACTAGTGATGTAACGAATGTCTCTTTTTTAGCATTCGCGAATGCGAATGCGAATATCTGCTACCGACATTCGCGAATGCGAATGCGAATGCGAATATTCAGTTTTTGTTCATATTTGGCGCCAATTTGTCGCGCAGTCGCGTTCGGACAAGGTTCGTTATGGGTTCGTTACGTTCGTATCTTCCGAGTATTGCCGAGTTCATACGAACTCATCTATGATCTAAATAAAGCGTCATTCATTCCGCTCCGCTCACTCAAAACTCAACATTTTTATTTCCATGTAGGTTATGATATAACGCTTAAAGAATTGTCCTAAATGATGCCTACCACCGCACAGTGGTCCCGATTTAATAAAATATGGACATTGATGCTACAGGCACGAAAATTTTACTGAAAGTTAAGACTAGGATAACTAATACGACAAAAAAATATTATTATCCTACCATGACTGTTTCTTAGTAAAAAAAAATTATTACTTTTTTTTTGTATGGAAGAAATAACATTTCTGTTAATTTCTCGAAATTCTTAAAAGTTGTCGAGATGGGGATCACATATGTTAGAAAACAAGTTATTCTGAGTATTTCTTGTGAAGATACTTTTTACTTATCTCTGCGTACTTTTGAGTTATTGCGGTTTGAAAAATCGATTTTTTAAAGTTAAATGTCCATACTTTTGAATTACATAGTTACTGAAATGCTTAGAGTATTTGAAAATTTTAAACATAATAATAGTTTTTGAGATAAGTTTGAAGAAATAGAAACTCAACGTAGCGGGGTACCTTCATTTATGAGTAGTATTTTAGTCCACTAGAAACAAAACTCACATAATATTTGGGTCAACGTTTTCTTGAGAAATATCTGTTTCCTGAGAAAGTAATTCATTGTCAAGGATCAATGCGCTGGCCTCTGGGAGTAATTGTTGTTGTGATTGAACAAATTTTGGTTTAATATGAGTGATGTAGGGATCTGAGATAATTAAAAAGTTGTGGATTATGTCAAAATTAGTTTGAACTCCACCGATTTTTCTTGTGTGGGCCAGTCTAACGTTCCGGAAATCTATATTTCGCGCTCAGATGCTTCTTCGGAAAACAGCATATGGGAATAAATGAGAAACTTTCACAAATATCTGCACCATGAAGCAAGGGTTTATGGACACTTGAAGGCATGTAATACAATACCATGTGTAAAAGTTAGTATAAAGTATTGCTGTTTCTCTGCAATATTCTCTAAAAAGGCTAGTATTAATGAGTTGCCCAGATGAAATTGTTTGTAAAATAACTGCAAACCTTTTGATATCACGGTAAATACCAGTTATTTCAGCAGATAGTTCAAAATTTGTGATAAACCTTCGTGCTGTATTACAGTCGTTGGTGGTGCCAAATCCCTGTTTAACTATATCGATTAAAAAACCAATTCTTTCCCGAAATTCTTCTTGGGTCCTCTTTTTTTTTGCTATCTTGAAACTGGTATTCACCTTCATTTAATCAAAAGGTTTGCAGTTATTTTACAAACAATTTCATCTGGGCAACTCATTAATACTAGCCTTTTTAGAGAATATTGCAGAGAAACAGCAATACTTTATACTAACTTATACACATGGTATTACATGCCTTCAAGTGTCCATAAACCCTTGCTTCATGGTGCAGATATTTGTGAAAGTTTCTCATTTATTCCCATAGGCATGTTTTCCGAAGAAGCATCTGAAGCGCGAAATATAGATTTCCGGAACGTTAGACTGGCCCACACAAGAAAAATCGGTGGAGTTAAAACTAATTTTGACATAATCCACAACTTTCTAATTAGCTCAGATCCCTACATCACTCATATTAAACCAAAATTTGTTCAATCACAACAACAATTACTCCCAGAGGCCAGCGCATTGATCCTTGACAATGAATTACTTTCTCAGGAAACAGAGATTTCTCAGGAAAACGTTTACCCAAATATTATGTGAGTTTTGTTTCTAGTGGACTAAAATACTACTCATAAATGAAGGTACCCCGCTACGTTGAGTTTCTATTTCTTCAAACTTATCTCAAAAACTATTATTATGTTTAAAATTTTCAAATACTCTAAGCATTTCAGTAACTATGTAATTCAAAAGTAAGAACATTTAACTATTAAAAAATCGATTTTTCAACCCGCAATAACTCAAAAGTACGCAGAGATAAGTAGAAAGTATCTTCACAAGAAATACTCAGAATCACTTGTTTTCTAACATATGTGATCCCCATCTCGACAACTTTTAAGAATTTCGAAAAATTAACAGAAATGTTATTTCTTCCATACAAAAAAAAAGTAATATTTTTTTTTTACTAAGAAACAGTCATGGTAGGATAATAATATTTTTTTGTCGTATTAGTTATCCTAGTCTTAACTTTCAGTAAAATTTTCGTGCCTGTAGCATCAATGTCCATATTTTATTAAATCGGGACCACTGTGCACCGGTTCGGAAACAAGCCCGGCAAGAAGAACCGGCGTAAGAAACTCGCACATTTGCTTTTGTTTTCTGATATTCATATTCGCAAAACATTCGCAAAATTTTTGCGAATGCGAATGCGAATGCGAATATACAAAAATGTGCGAATATTCGCGAATGCGAATGCGAATATTCGTTACATCACTAATCTATATCAATCAACGCCCCGCCTCTCCCCCGCTCATTGCCTCAAGTGCGACATGTTTTTTGTTTGAAATAGCATCTCTAGTACGTAGTACTTATAACTCAATGAAGAAAAACAATTAAAAATGAAAATTCTTATTGTTTTAGGTTTTGGGCTATTTTTCGAATGGACTAAATCACCAACAACTGAAGTTACAATTCAAGTGTCTGATAGTGATGACGATGATTGTGATGAAGATTGCTATGAAGATGAAGGTAATTTTAGCATAAATAAGAAGATGTATTAGATGACCAGAAAAATAACAAACCTCATCATGTTGCAGAAAAACTAAATTGAAATGTCATGTTTTTTGATTAAATTTCCCGATCAGGAATTCAGATTCAGAAACCTGAATGCTCCACACGAAATGTTCAACAAACAAACATATTAATGAAAGAGAATGTATGATATTTAGACAAACGATTAACATTAAATAGGCCGTTCGTAAGGTCCCTGGCAAACGCTCGGTTTACTGATTAGGTTTCCTGATCATGAATTCAGATTCGGAAACCTTAATGCTCTATTTACAAACAAAATCTTCAACAATGCGCACACGTCCTTACTATTTCGAAACGGAAAAAACCCGACGTTCGTATCGGAATTCATTCAGGAATATCAGGAATTCAGATCCGGAATTCCGCTTGTCTAGCGCAAACCATTCGTTATTTTGTTGTTGTAATCACGGAATGAATTCCGAAACGAGCGTCGGGTTTTTTCCGTTCGGAAATAGTAAAGACGTGTGCGCATTTTTGAAGATTTTGTTTGTAAATAGAGCATTAAGGTTTCCGAATCTGAATTCATGATCAGGAAACCTAATCAGGAAACCGAGCGTTTGCCAGGGACCTTACGAACGGCCTATTTAATGTTAATCGTTTGTCTAAATATCATACATTCTCTTTCATTATTATGAAGAACGAGAGAGAGAATATGATAATTATTCAACGATTAACTTTAACAAGGAGTTGGTGTCACTTAACCCATCACATCCCAGCTTTTCGTAGTGTTGCTGCAATAAAAAAATCCAAGTAAAAGTTTTTTTTTCTGGTCAGGCTAGTTATGCAACGTTGAAAGTAAAAATGCTAGATGTGGCACACCTTAAAATAATGACTACACTATTTCAGAGCTAGCAATACGTAAACATTCGGACCCCGAGATTGGTAGTGACAAGATAGTCACAAGCAGCACTAGACCTCCAGTTAGCATGGTGGTTGACATCTACAGGCGAGACTGTCACACCGAGGTAAATATAGTTCTGTGACTCTGTCCGTTTTATTCAAAATGTACTAGAAAGAGTTAGACCACGTAAGAGAGATTTTTTTCCGATTACCTGCTACTAAAACTTTGAAATAACTTTTTTTTATTAAAAAAATCATTTATGCTTTCAGGTCTATGCTGGTTCTCATACATATCCAGGGGAAGGTGTATATTTATTAAAATTTGATAACACATACAGTCTATGGCGATCCAAAACACTATACTACAAGGTATATTATACACAGTAAAATTATAAACAACATAAATTCCAGATAGTATAATCCATGACGAAAAAGAAAAAAGATTATAGAGATGTTTTATGTATATTTATTTAAATGTTACGTACAATAGATGTTTTTAATTATTGCTTCACACCAAGTTTATAATAAATACAGATGAGCATATTATGTAACTTATTTTGAAGCATAATTTTTTGTTAATCATTATATATTTTATGATATTAAAATTTAAATGGAGGTAAAATAAAACTATAAAGATTATTGCCTATCGGTAAGAAAATGAAGTAGATGATTGTGGTTCAAACGTACCTAGATGGTTTTGATGAAGGATATAGTAATTGTAAATTATACACCAATTATTTATAATTTTATATTAACACCCTATGATCCTATTGAGTGTTAAATGTGCCACTAGATTAATTAATAATCGTATTTTCATTGGATGGCACACCGCAAAATCTAGCAGACAGTAAGGTAAGAGAGTAAGTTTTTTTTTAAATATTAAGTGAACTGGCATAAGGTTAATTATTACTGTTTGTTGATTTCAAACTTGTCGAATCGCGGTGCCAGTCAATTAAAATGCGTTTAGTATATTACATAACTGTAGTAAATTGGATCTAAGCATTTAGTATATGTAATGTAATACACAATATTGTGAAATAATAAAAAATGAGTATGTACTTAAAACTTCGTATTATTTTAATTTTCATTGTGCTCCATTTATTACACTTTCGCGCAAAAAAGAAATTGCGAGGTATTGCTAGATATATTCTCACGCGGCTCCGCGCGCGTGTATCCCACGGGAATACTGTACTTTTTCGGGATAAAAAGTAGTCTATGTTTTAATCCAGAGGCTAAGTCAAATTTCATCGAATGTAACTCATTTAATTTATAGAGAAATACTACTTGAATACTATGTAAGAGCCTTGTCTGGTAATGGTGCTTTAAAGGCAATACTAACCGTTTAAGGGCCATACGCACCATCCAGCCTGCAAGCACAAGGCTAGGTACTAATATGCCGTCATTAATGTCAATAGTGTCAATCATTTAAAATTTTTGCCTATAAATCCGCGGCCTTGAGCTTGAGGGCCATACCCTTTAGTGCCCCCGCACACTTCCAATTTCAAGTCTGCCAACTAAGTTGGACAGTATGCTATAATACCAGTAACTATATGGGAGCGCGCACATTATATCCAACTAAGTCGTCCAACTAAATAATTGGACACCGATCGTATCAGATCCAAGATTCCCTTCCGATCGCATCCAACTAAAAAGTCGTCCAACTGTCGGCCACCTGCCTATTAGCACTGGTACCTTATGAGAGGCCGCAGACTATCCAACTTTGTCGGCCAGTCGCACGGCAAAATGCAAGCGGACCACACGCGCGCGCGCGATTTCCCCGCGCCGCTACCAGCCCAAACGATATACCTAATACATCTATTATACAGATAAATAAAATTGTCTGTTTGTAATTTAAAATTAACAGCTTTTCACTTAATGCATATGAAAGTATATTCGGTACTCACAATAAAATACCAATTTTTTAAATTATTGTCTGTCCGTCTGTCTGTCTGTCTGTCGGTCTGTCTGTCTGTTTGTTTCGGCTAATCTCCGAAACGACTGAACCGATTTTCATGGGACTTTCACTGGCAGATAGCTGATGTTATAAGGTCTAACATAGGCTACTTTTATTTTAGGGTTCCGTTTTAAAAAAAAATAGGGTTCCGTTTTCGTTAGTTCTATGCAAACGAAGTTGCGGGCATCAAATAGTTTTTTTATAAAGTTGATTATATCTCGGAAACGGTGCATCCTACTGAAAAAATAATGAAAATTTCCTCTCCCTTAGGAACCCCGCAACATCATATTTTCTTCATGATGGAAGAAAAAAATTTTGAAAATCCGGAATTTTCCAACATCTCTATAGATTTATGCATCCCTCGTATCAAAGAAAGTGTGCGTGTGGTTTGAGGGACCTAGCTGAATATCCCCAAAATAAGTATAGCAAGTTTTAGTAGAAGTCTAAAAAAAATTGTAGAACAAATCTGGGAATTTGTAAAAAGATAGTTTAAAAGATATAGCCCTCAGAGTGTGGTCCCTCAGTTCACACACCGCTATTTTCCAGATCTCGAAAAGTATGTGGAAAATTATGGTTTTTTCACTACAGAATTTTAGTAGAACTTTTGTAAAAGTTTTTACAAATTTATCAAATACATAGCATTAGAAATAAAAAAGCTACAACCACCGAAGTGTGGTCCCTCAGTTCACACAAAAATGACATACTCATTTCGCGATATATTACTGACTTTTTTAATTATTTTTCTACGTAGAGTTTTAGTAGAAAATTTGTAGAATTTGTAGACAAAATTTCAGCAAAATCTATCGGCGCATTTGGAAGATATATACCATTATGTTGGGTCCCTCAGTTCACACACTTGTGTTTAAGAAAAACTCAAATAACTAATAAACGAGAAAACTAACAGAAAGTCTACTATACTTAAATTTTAGTAGAAGTTTTTTTCTCTTGGATTAGCACATAAAATATTTAATTTCTTGCTTCCTAGCTGAGATAATGTCAATTTTTTGATTGTATGAAAATGCAGAGTAGGTTACCACACAAGAGGCAAAATGAGGACAAGTCCTAATATTATTGTGTATGTTATACCTTATTAATTTTACGTTTTGCTCGCGGTTTCGCACCTTTTCACTATTTTAGGGGTTTATAGTACTACAAACAACCCATATACTTACCAATTATTAACTATGTACCTATTTGTGGTTTCGCTCTGCCCGCCCTTTTCTCTGTCCGTTCTTGCTAACTCCTTATATGTAATTACATATGTATTATATGAATAAAAAACTGGCCAAGTGCGAGTCAGGCTCGCGCACAAATGGTTCCGTACAAAACGGCAAAAAAAATCACGTTTGTTGTATCGGAGCCCTCGTCCTCGTCTCGTCGTCGTCTCGCCCCCAGCACCAAAGATTACTCAATGTAATATTATGACTGCACCTAATATTTTTGTTATATTAGCTTTTGCTCGCGGCTTCGCCCGCGTGGTATAGTGTTCTTGGAGAAAAAACTACTTCGGCGAATAACTCTCTAAGTCTCTACTTACAGCAATATACTTCTGATACAATACTGAAAATGTTTTTAGGTTTACCCAATGCAAATGGTTAAAAATTGGACCCTTCCGAGTTTCGCCTCGACACGATATGGGCGACCGCTTGATATATACATAATATTATATTTGTCGCGCTTGAATATACATTCGTTGCGTCATGCTTTCGTTGTTGGACATCTACGAAGTGGTAAAAAACACTAAGACCACTCGTGAACTGTATTTTAAAAGTGGAATGCTATGGTGTGTTGGCGTCCATAAAAAAAATGCACACAAAAAAAAGCACACACACTTAAGAATAATGTACACCGTACATCCCACAAATTAACTTTTTCCTTTTCATAAAAGCTTGACATTAATTTGAAGACCTAAGATTTCTATTTTTTTTTTATAGAAAATAGGTAGGTATAATAAAAATATGAAATTTCATCAATGAGGGTTCCGTACCCAAAGGGATCCAAAATATTATTAAGACTTCGCTCTCTGTCCGTCCGTCTGTCTGTCAACAGGCTGTATCTCAGGAACCGCGATAGCTAGACAATTGAAATTTTTACAAATTATGTATTTCTGTTGCCGCTATAACAACAAATACTAAAAACAAAATAAAATAAATATTTAACGAGGGCTCCGATACAACAAACGTGATTTTTTTTGCCGTTTTGTACGGAACCGTTTGTGCGCGAGCCTGACTCGCACTTGGCCAGTTTTTTATTCATATAATACATATGTAATTACATTTAAGGAGTTAGCAAGAACGGATAGAGAAAAGGGCGGGCAGAGCGAAACCACAAATAGGTACATAGTTAATAATTGGTAAGTATATGGGTTGTTTGTAGTAGTGATGTAACGAATATTCGCATTCGCATTCGCATTCGCAAAATTGTTGCGAATGTTTTGCGAATATGTATATCAGAAAACAAAAGCAAATATGCGAGTTTCTTACGCCGGTTCTTCTCGCCGGGCTAGTTTCCGAACCGGTGGTAGGCATCATGTAGGACAATTCTATAAGCGTTATATCATAACCTACATGGAAATAAAAATTTTGAGTTTAAGTTTGAGTGAGCGGAGCGGAATGAATGACGCTTTATTTAGATCATACATGAGTTCGTTTGAACTCGGCAATACTCGGAAGATACGAACGTAACGAACCCATAACGAACGTAGTCCGAACGCGACTGCCGCCAAACCATAGACAAATTGGCGCCAAATATGAACAACAACTGAATATTCGCATTCGCATTCGCATTCGCGAATGTCGGTAGCAGATATTCGCATTCGCATTCGCATTCGCGAATGCTAAAAAATAGACATTCGTTACATCACTAGTTTGTAGTACTATGAACCCCTAAAATAGTGAAAAGGTGCGAAACCGCGAGCAAAACGTAAATTTAATAAGGTATAACATACACAATAATATTAGGACTTGTCCTCATTTTACCTCTTGTGTGGTAACCTACTCTGCATTTTCATACAATCAAAAAATTGACATTATCTCAGCTAGGAAGCAAGAAATTAAATCTTTTATGTGCTAATCCAAGAGAAAAAAAACTTCTACTAAAATTTAAGTATAGTAGACTTTCTGTTAGTTTTCTCGTTTATTAGTTATTTGAGTGTTTCTTAAACACAAGTGTGTGAACTGAGGGACCCAACATAATGGTATATATCTTCCAAATGCGCCGATAGATTTTGCTGAAATTTTGTCTACGAATTCTACAAATTTTCTACTAAAACTCTACGTAGAAAAATAATTAAAAAAGTCAGTAATATATCGCGAAATGAGTATGTCATTTTTGTGTGAACTGAGGGACCACACTTCGGTGGTTGTAGCTTTTTTATTTCTAATGCTATGTATTTGATAAATTTGTAAAAACTTTTACAAAAGTTCTACTAAAATTCTGTAGTGAAAAAACCATAATTTTCCACATACTTTTCGAGATCTGAAAAATAGCGGTGTGTGAACTGAGGGACCACACTCTGAGGGCTATATCTTTTAAACTATCTTTTTACAAATTCCCAGATTTGTTCTACAATTTTTTTTAGACTTCTACTAAAACTTGCTATAGGTACTTATTTTGGGGATATTCAGCTAGGTCCCTCAAACCACACGCACACTCAAAGAAATAGGATGCCTCGTATGTATTGGTACATCATTGCCATATTTATCGTTAGTGCTTAGTGTTTGGACCTAGTGCTATATGTTGGACCTAGTGCTAGTGAATAAAGTTTTCAAAAGAGTCAGCAGGTCTTTCTCTCCAAATCCTTCGAACCCTAACATTTGACAATATGCTTGTGTTACTTCAGTAAAAGCTGTGGTAAAATTCAAAATCACTATATATGTGTCAAGCTGAAGAGCGCCTACGCGCTAACCACTGAGCCACAGAGGTCATCTTTTTCCTCATTTCCAAGCACACGTCACTTCGTTGGCAACACCGTCGCCGACTAAATCGATACAGTCTGCGGCTGGTCACCGACACAATTTTGTTGTCAGACTAAATTGGAAGCGTACCCAATTTAGTTGTTAGACAGTCTGCAGACTCGAAATTGGAAGTGTGCGGGAGCACTTAGCCTGCAAATCCAGCGCTCTTAGGGCCTTGCGGTAAATAGGTAGATGACACGTGTAAATTTTCTTTAGTAGTCCGCTTTACGCCTGACTCATACGCTCGGTTTCCTGATCTGAATTCCTGATCAAGAAACTCGTTTACCAGAGGCCAGGCCGCAGCCTTAGCCTACGTTCCCACGAGCAATTATTTCTGTCGCGACCACAAAAAATCGCTCGTGGGAACGTAGACTTAGATTTGCATGCTGGACCGTCTTGAAACTTTATTTACTAGCGAGTGGTGGCTGGTGGCTGGAGCCTGTCATGCGAAGATGTCTAATTACATGTGGCATGGCTAGCAGAAGGTGTTGCATGGCCCCACCATGGCCCCGTTGCAATGAATGAATTATTTTAATTTAGTGAAACATGTCGAATGAAATATTTTTAATTAGACAGAGTAGGTCACAAGGAACACAATCGAATGAAATATTTAAACGGTGTTTCTAGGTTTATACTTTAAGGTGTTTTGTGTTTGTTTCAACAGAAAAAAACATGTCAAGTGAGAAATGTGTTGAAAAAGAGTTTGGAATGTTAATCAGCAATGTTGTGTGTAATTGTGTTTCTTTCAAACTTCGTGTTATTTCAGTTTTATATGTAATGTGTAATATACATAGGTAGAATATTACCCATTAGATATTCGTTGACGTACACAAGTGTGGACAAGTGATACAACTACAAAAGTCATGATTTTTGGTGTTTCCCGTCAAAACTCCTTAGATAGTGTCAGTAAAGCATCTACATTTTCCTGAATCGACTGACTTGACTCATTGACTACCCTTGGACTACCCTGACTATTTATATTATTGGACTTTGACTTGACTTTGGACTTGACGATTTAAACAGAACGGTGATGAAAATTTAAACTAATATTCTATTTCCCGCCTTTTTACTTGACACTGGCAAACGGTTAAAAGCCGACGCCTTAAATAAAAAAAATGGTGTTGACAAATTGTTGACAAATGACATTTGCCAAAATGACAAGTAAAGCAAGAATAAAATTATAATTTTATTTTGTATAGTTTTATGAATTAAAAATGGAGACTCTGCTTTTTCGGTCGAGTGCCTAAACAAGTGTTTTTTTCTATTTTCTGTTTATTAGTGTATTTTTAGGATTATTTGGCGTTACTTTTACTGTTGAAGTTTCTTTTATTGGTTGTGGGTGTATTACATTGTGAACGTCCTAGTGTAAGTGTAGTTTTAAGTAGTTTTAGTAGTCTGTTTTAACCTAGTTAGTAGGCATGGACGCCGAGCCGCCCGACCCGGGCGGTGGAGGGCCCGATCTTCAGGTATGTCAGCAAGAAGTAATGGAATGCGACAACAATATAGGTTCTAGGAAGCGTGCAAACCCCGAGAGCAATAATATTATAACCGCGAAAAGAATGACTGATAATGCGCATTCCATTCCTTCCATACAACTGAATTATGTCTGTCCTGACTTTGAGAACAAAAAAGTGTATAATGTTGATGATGTTGCGCCATTCCTCGTACATGTGTCTAAGACGGAGTCTGAAAGTGGGCCTACATTACGACCCATGGAATTCGGCCAGTTTTTATTTAAAAATAATATTAAAAACGTAAAAATTGACGGTATAAAAAGAATCGGTCGTAACCGCATATCAATTGAATTTAATTCTGCTGTCCATGCTAATGAATTTTTGAATTTATCTGTAATTACTAGTGCTGGGTATGTTGTTATGATTCCTTCATACAGCATATCTCGCATGGGTATTGTACGCGACATTCCAGTGGACTGGTCCATGGAAGAGCTTGCCACAAATTTATCTTTACCTCCTGGTTATGGCACAGTCATTAAAGCCCGGAGATTGAGCCGGAAGACTTTTAACGACCAGCGGCAGCCAATATGGATTCCTACCCGATCTGTTGTCCTGACCTTCTCGGGTCAAAAACTCCCACCCCGTGTTTACTGCTATTATACCTCCCTACCTGTTGAGACATACTTGCTGCCAACCATACAGTGCAATAAATGTTGTCGATTTGGACATACCAAAGCCCAATGTAGGTCACAGCCTCGATGCTATAAGTGTGGACAGTCGCATGAGGGTGAAACTTGTATAGTGTCAAGTCCGACCTGCCTGTTTTGTTCGGGATCACATACAGCAAATAATTCATCCTGTCCAGAGCATGCACGTCAGAAAGAAATAAAACTTGTCATGTCACAGGAGAGCGTCTCGTACATGGAAGCTTCGGCTCGATTTCCCCATGTGAGACGTTCTTTTGCAGACTTGGCCAGGACTTCTCCCTCTGCGATTACCACAACAAATTCCAAATCCCAACCCAAATCCCCCCTTACAACCTCTTATAGGAAAACTATTAATATTCCCCGCCGTCCAATTACACCTGTGTCCCCTGGATATGATCACCAGGCACACAGAAACATCATTGAAGAACCCGCTTCGCAATCAGCAAATGGAAGTGGATTTCCCTCAGCTACTGACATCTCCCCAAACGACAACTTTATTGACTCCCTAATCAACACTCTAATCCAATTAGTCTCCCGGTTTAGTGACTCCGGGCTACCGAACAAAACTCGTGCAAACTTAACTCAGCTGCTTAACACTGTACTTTACAATGGATCAGTTCTCCATGATCCAGTGGAACTGTCGTAGCATCAGGAACAAGAAACATGATATTTGTAACTTTGTTAATAGTTATAGACCATCAATTATTGCCATCCAGGAGACATGGTTAAGGCCCGGCTCGAGTTTTCGTGTCCCGGGCTACTCATGTTTCCGGGATGACAGAGTAGATGGTAAGGCTGGAGTAGCCATCTTGGTCTCCAGTCATTGTACATATTCTCTCTTTTCTCTTCCTGTACATAGTAGTTCATATAATATTGTGGCTGTCCGTGTATTAAATACTGTATATATGTCTGTTTATATCCCCACTCCCAATCCATCTATTCTTTCTGAACTTTCATCCATAATTTCCTCTATTCCTTTTCCTCGGGTTGTATTAGGTGATTTTAACATTCACCACACATCCTGGGGATCCTATTTTAACGATTCCAACTCAGCACTATTCATGGACATGATAGATGATAGTAACCTGGTGGTGCTTAATGATGGATCTGCCACACGCAGGGTTTCTCCTTTGCAGAACCCAAGGAGTGTGGTAGATCTCTCATTGTGCTCGCCTTCTATTTCTTCTTTATGTTCATGGTCTGTCCTCCCTCATTCCTTTGGTAGCGATCATTTCCCCATCCATATAAATATTGCATATTCAACCCGTCAGACATCAGTACGTAATCCACCTAGACTTAAATATAAACTTGAAAAAGCGAATTGGGCTGAATTCGCAATAGCTACTGATTCTGAAGTCAGCCACGTTTCCCATTTAAACACAAATGATCCACACACCCAATATCAACATCTAAAACATATTCTACTGCAAGCTGCGGATAGGTCGATACCTCTCAAACATACAGGAGATCATAAAATATCCCCTCCGTGGTGGGACAGCGAATGTACTTCAGCGTGTCAGCGTCGTAAGGATGCTGAAAAACTTTACGCAAGGTCTATGACCATGGTAAATTTCGTTAATTACAAAAAAGTAGCAGCCGAGGTTTCCAAATTATTTTCAGAAAAAAAGCGAAACGGCTGGCGGCAGTTTTGCTTAAGCCTTTCGCCCTCATCCAAACCTTCTATTGTCTGGCAAAACATTAAGAAATTTCGAGGTTCCTTGTCGTCAAGTGATTACCGTCCGTCCAACGATCCAACTGAATGGATTGACGCATTTTCGCGAAGGCTGGCTCCTCCCACGGTTCCTTCCTTTGACGAATCTCGCGTTGGTACATCTTTAGGATCTCCTTCAAATTATTTAGACTTACCATTTTCACCGGAGGAATTTCGTCTAGTCTTGGATTCACTAAAGGATACTGCTCCTGGTGCAGATGGAATCCCATACTGTTTTATGGTCAAGAGTGGACCAGACACACAACAACTATGTCTGAAAATACTGAACGACATCTTTCAGTCAGAGGTTCCTCCGGAGGAATGGCGTTCCCAGATTGTTTTGCCCATTCTTAAGCCGGGAAAACCTAGCAGTGATCCATTTAGCTATAGACCTATTGCTCTTTCGGCCACTTTAGGAAAAATTTTAGAACACTTAATCAAAAATAGATTAGAGTGGCTAATGGAGAGTCGGGGCGTGTTATCCGAAACACAGTTCGGTTTTCGAAAAGGCTTTAGCACCGCTGACAGCGTAAGTACGTTGGTAACAGATATTCGCATTGCTTTTTCGAAAATGGAACATGTGGTGGCGGTGTTCCTGGACGTATCATCTGCGTACGACAATGTGTCTCTTCCGGTGCTCAGACAAAAACTTCAACAGCTGAGTGTCCCAGTGAAGATGGCAAATTATATCTGCAATTCCCTTTCTTCCCGTTCTCTTGTAATTTCCTCCCAAAACTCCTATCTGTCTCCAAGAATTGTCTATAAAGGCCTCCCACAAGGTAACGTCCTTAGTCCCCTTCTCTACAGTATATATACCTCCGATCTTGATCTATCTGTTAATAGTTTCTGTGACGTCCTCCAGTACGCAGATGATTTGACCTTGTACATAGCCTCTAAGGACATAGCGGAATGCTCCGCTCGCCTCAACTCTGCCATTGGCTATCTCAACGACTGGATGGATAGACATGGTCTGTCTATTTCGGCCGCTAAAAGTTCGGTTGTTGTTTTTACTCGAACCAGAATTATACCGAATATCAGTATACAAGCTAATGACCAGGTTTTCCCGGTGAAGGATAGGGTAAAATTTTTAGGGGTCTATTTGGATTCGAGACTAACTGGTGTCCACCATATTAACCACGTAGCGAAAAAATGCGAAAAAAATATAAACATCCTCCGCTCGCTCTCGGGAGTCTGGTGGGGTTCACATCCTTACACGCAAAAGCTGATGTATAATTCGTTGGTTCGAAGCCACTTAGATTATGGCACCTTTTTATTAGAACCCTGTAACAAACTGCCATTAAAGATCTTAGACAAAATACAGGCTAAGTCATTAAGAATTATAATTGGAGCCATGAGATCCTCACCGATTAATGCGCTTCAAGTGGAATGTGGGGATCCACCACTTAATATCAGAAGGCAATACTTGTCAGATAGATTTGTGTTTAAATTGTTCCAATATTCCTCCCACCCACTCCTAAGAAAACTTCATATCCTTTCGCAGTTAGTTAGCTCTTCAAGCTACTGGTTGCATAAGGAACTTCCTTGTCTGTTGATTAGCTACCATACAATTACCCGTCTTCCTTGCCCTATTTTCCAGTGTAGACTCAATCCCCTTTTTTCTACCTCCTATAAAGCACTTACCTTCCCTCCAAAAGTGATTCTAAATTTCCCTATAGATAAGGCTTCTGCCCTTGCTAACACACAATTTCAATGTATCATTAATGAGCACTTTGAGGATTGGCTGCTTATTTTTACTGATGCGTCTAAACTGTTGGATGATAGCTGCGTCGGCGTGGCCGTATGGATCCCGAAAGTTAATGTTATCCTAAATTTTAAATTACCTCCAAATTCGTCGGTATTTACAGGGGAAACTCTGGCTATTTTGGAAGCACTTATGTTCGTTGAGTCTCACCATCTCAACAAATCCATTATACTTTCGGATTCCAGAAGTGCACTGGAGGCTATTAAGTCCGACCAGTTCCACACCAGATGTAAACTGCCCTTAGTCCTGAAAATAAGACAGCTTCTCCTTAGGTGCCACACAGAGGGTGTCCAGGTGGCTTTAGCTTGGATACCAGGCCATAGTGGAATTACTGGCAATGAGAGTGTAGACGCATATGCTAAAAATGCTATAACATCAGGTGGACCTAGCCAATATAAGGTTTATTGCCAGGATTTAATTCCTATAGCTAAAAATCACATGAATATCAGGTGGCAAAATGAGTGGGCCAGAACTAGTGAGCATAAGGGTAAACAATATTTCGAGATCCAAAATAGTGTTTTAGTCAGACCATGGTTTTTTAAATTTAAACAAGCAAGTAAAGCAGTGTGCTCAACAATTTGCAGAATCAGACTGGGACATTGTTGTTCGCCTGTTTTCCTAGCTAAGATTAGGGTAAGGGATAATTCACTGTGTGAGTGTGGCATAGACGAGGGCACTTTAGATCATATTTTCTTCTCATGTCCAAAAAACCTATCCTCACTATATGATTCCCTCCCTCCTACAATTCCCCGCCCTATCAACCTTAAATCTGTTCTGTGTTTTGTAAATACTCCTTTCGTTGAAACTTTATGTACATTTATTCTTATTAACAAAATAAAACTGTAGGTGAGCGGTACTAACCCTAAATGTTTGTGTTTGTTCTAGGTTTAAGATTATTCAACAGACTTCCTCCGGTACACCGTACTCTTGTTTATTCATAAAACCTACTCAGAAAGCAGAGTTTTCGTTACCACACTCTGACACTGGCGAATCACTATGGAGCCATTATAAAAAAAAAAAAAAAAAAAAAAAAAAAAAAAAAAAAAAAAAAAAAAAAAAAAAAAAAAAAAAGAAGAATTAAAAATGTTGCACCGACTTGTAACTAAATCTTTCGGAATTAAATTATGTGCTAGAAATAACAATGTTATATTTTCTATATCAAAACGTGACAACAGTTTGTGCAATCAGTGTTGTATAAGAGTATACTCTAGTCACAAACTTTCTGCTTTAAGAAATTATTGCGAAAGGACTTTATTACATAAAAAGGATACACAATTAATAAATAAACGATATTATGCAAGTCAAGATGTTGATAAAACTGATACTAAAAGTGACCACATACATAACAGAAATCAAAACAAAACGATAGATTCCTCAAATAAAATTAATGTAAAATTAAAGTCTTCGGAATTAAAAAGGTTGTTATCTTTAGCAGAGCCCGAAAAATGGACTCTTACTGGTAAGTAATCACTATTCCGAAATGTTCATTTTCTTTGAATATAATAATATCAATTAAAAAGTCATAGAAAATTTTGTACTAGGTACTTACTTTGAAAACTTTAATAATAAAATAAATTTACAAGGAATAAATTATGTATGTGTAATATTAAGTTAGTAACAATGTACATTTTTTTCTGTACCAAAACTAACTAAGACGGTTACTACAAATTTATACTTAAACTAGCCGATGCCCGCAACTTCGTTTGCGCAGAACTAACGGAAGCAGAACCCTATTTTTTTAAACGGAACCCTACAATAAAAGTAGCCTATATTAGACCTTATAACATCAGCTATCTGCTAGTGAAAGTCCCGTGAAAATCGATCCAGCCATTTCAGAGATTAGCCAGAACAAACAGACAGACAGACCGACAGACGGACAGACAAAAATAAAAAAATTGGTATTTTATTATAAGTACCGAATATACTTTCAGATTAATTATGTGAAAAGCTGTTACTTTGAAGTTACAAACAGACACTTCAATTTTATTTATCTGTATAGATATCTTTTATTTCCATTTGATGAAAACACTTTATAAAAAATTTCTTTACAGGTGCTATTGGGTTACTTGTTGTATCATCCAGTGTGTCAATGGCTGTTCCATTTTCCCTGGGCATGATTCTGGACATTATTTACAGTGGTACAAGTGACTTGGTGGCTGCGAGAGAGAAACTCGACTCTCTCTGTTTGATGCTGTGTGGAGTGTTCTTGGTTGGAGGTGTCTGTAACTTTGGTAGAGTTTACCTCATGTCCATATCAGGTAATTGATTTTTATCATCGTAAAATTGCCTATACACAATCAACCCTACTTTTTTATTATAATTGGATTAATTCTTCATTCAAAAACGATTTAATTCATATTTATTTTAACATCTTCATAAACTATGTATAAAAATTATCCTAAGCTAAAATAATATACTGGTTGTCTGTCCTAATAAGTTTTAAGTAAGAAAAGTTTGCTTTTTTTGCATTAAATTTAAAATAGATAGACATAAATAAAAAGGACATAGACTACTTTTTACTGCGGAAAAATGTATGGTTTCTGCAAGATTAACTTTTAGGCTCACAGACGCGGGTAATATCTAGTATGTAATATAAATACATTTACATAAAAAAAAATAGAAACATAATTAAGCAGTAGGCATTACATTTTAGGTCAAAGGATGACACAGGCACTACGTAAACAAGTGTTCGGTGCAATCATGCGGCAGGAAACAGCATGGTTCAGTAAGACGTCTACGGGAGAGTTGGTTAATAGACTGTCGGCTGATTCACAGCTGGTCGGGCGTAATTTAAGTCAGAATGTCAGTGACGGACTTAGATCTTTATTTATGGTTGGCGCTGGGACAGGCATGATGGTAATTTTTTATTATTAGGGTAACACTTTATTATGCACCCGACTACATATTTTGTGAATTGATGAATGAACATTTGATGCTTATAAGCAAGGATAGTAGTAAAATACTGTTTTTCAAGAAACAAAATGGCAAGGGTTTAAACTTTACATACATTATTTGTAAGTCAATAACAATATCTATGTAAATTTGTTAAATTAACATAGCAAATGTAGACTATGTTCACTAGTTATTTAATGTAATAAACACTACTGCATTGTGTTGAATCCTACTATACTATTATAAATGTGAAAGTTTGTGAGGATGTATGGATGTTTGTTACTCTTTCACGCAAAAGCTACTGAACGGATTTCTATGAAATTTGGTATGGCAGTCGTTTAAGCTTTAGTTTAAAATATAGGATATAATATAGGATATTTTTTATCCCGAAAAAGTACAGTGTTCCCATAGGGTATTTACGCGGGCGGAGCCGCGGGCAACAGCTAGTATAGAATATTTTTTAAAATTTTAATTGATAAAGGTCTTGATCAACAAGTCGTAAACTCGTTTCAATAGACATTTTTTATGCATTTGCAAAAAAGTCATTGATGTTGTGTTTCTTTCATTTATGGCTCTATAATAGAGTTATACCAATTGTTATGTGAATATAACAGAAATTTAATATGTGAAATTCATTTTGCTTCATAGTACTATCATGGACTCTAATTCATAAGCATGTTGACCATTGTTTCATTTGTTCGTATTATATTAAGTAGGTAATTTATATTAACATATTCATATCAAACTGACATGTCATTGACAAATGTTTTGTGACTGCATGTCATTAAAATACAAAAAAAATGAGAACACTAGCTTATGCTTATGAATAATATTCCCTGATAGGACCGACATAGTATAATATCTAATTTCGGTTTTCCACATGTTGTCTGCTTACAATAACAAAATTCCACTGATAACAAGAGATTAACCCAAACAGCTGCGGTTTGGGTCTTGTGAAGTTTTCTCTCTATCAACAATGTTTATTATTTATTGATTAGGAGGTCAGAAGTGGTGCCTTTTATTTACATTACAAATTAAATTATCAATCATAACATACAAATGCTATTACAATATCCGCATTATTTTCTGTAAAATCCATTTTCATATTATTTAATAATAACTCCCCACACCAGTGGCCGGTTTCATTGAAACCAGGCCAGTTAAGCAGTAGTAATTTTATAGTGCCCAAGTGTGTGCGCAGTACACAAGATCACTCTCTCTTCCTTCCTTCTCTCATAATCCAGTGGGACGGATAACCGACACGACTGACGAGAGATGATCTTTTTTTGTCAGACAATTAGGTGATCAGCCTGCATTGTCCTAACCAAACTTGGAAACAACATTTTTTGTTGTTCCAAATGCGGGAATCGAACCCACAACCTCGAGTCGAGAGCCAATGATCGAACCACTAAACCACGGAGCCTTATCATTTAGCATAACTTTAAGACAACAACAAAATAAAACAATAATTAATTTTTCCATTTCTTTGCGTAAAAGCGATCACTGACTTTCTTATTGGAAGGAAGCGACAACTGGATTCAACCACAGAGCCTATAAACCTTCATATAAAATATATTGAAGTGAAAATATTGTTTTCAGATATACATGTCACCATCCTTAGCAATGATCGGTTTATGTGTGGTGCCACCTGTGTCGATGTTGGCTGTTATATATGGACGTTTCGTGCGGGGTATCACACGACAGTTACAGGACACTCTAGCTGAAACTAGCGAGGTAATATAGATACATTTCAATCAATCAATCAATCAATCAAGCCTTTTTATTCAAGCATGATGTTAATGATTATTGTTATTTTCCATATTTTGTTCTGCTTGTTTGCCTTGAAGGCAAAAGGCCTCTTCCAGAGCTTTCCATTGTTCCCTGTTCCTCTCCAGTCTAGTCCAGCTATTAAATCTCATCAGTCCATCTCTTGAATTGTCTTCCTTTCTTCCTTTCCCTTTTTCTCGGGTACCAATCAAGTATAGTTTTACTTCATTTTTCAATTGAATAATATATGGCCAGTCCATTTCCATTTTAATCTTATGACTGTCACATCTTCAATTCTAGTGATTTTTCTGAGTGTTTCGTTCCTTATCTTGTCTATTCTTTTTTTAGGGTTCCGTAATACTTAAGGAACCCTTATAGTTTCGCTCTGTCCGTCTGTCTGTCTGTCTGTCTGTCTGTCTGTCTGTCTGTCTGTCTGTCTGTCTGTCTGTCCGCGCCTCTAGCTCTTGTAATTATGAATATAAGTTGATGAAATTTGGTGCAGTTATAGATTGTGTATAGATCACGGTTTCGGGATCATAAAAAAATAATAATTTTATATTTTAGGGGTGGCTCTCCATACATGTGAAGCGGGGATGAAAAATATAATTTCACTCTACCCCATCGTGTGGGGTATCGTAGAATAGGTCTTTTAAAATAAAGGCAAGGTTTCATACGTTACTTTTTTATAAAGTTGACCATTTTCGAATAATCGGCCTCCAAAGTAGTTTGTAAGTTGGTCCCCCCCCTAGCATTTTTAAACTATAGGAGATAGAAACTTGCAAATTTCCATGCTGATAGATCATGCTAAAAACTCTTTAGGAAAACTATTTTGAACAAAATCGCATCATAATTTCTATTTCTAGAGCAATTATAGAAAAACAAATTGACATAAACATTATTTTACACATTATTTTAAATGATTATTTAAAATAATGTTTCAAAATTGGTTGCATAATTAAAAAAAAACTGAAATTAATAATTAATAAAAAAAAACGAATTAATAATAACTAAAACGCGCTGTCGGGTTTGAACCTACATTCAAGGACAAACACTGTGATTAACTGAGCTGCAGTAATTATATTATTGATTGTTACGAATTTATATTTCTTTACCAGAATTAGAGCTAAGTTTTGAAACACATGTAAAATTTTAATTAATAATTAATTTTACGAATAGGTATGTGCCTCTTTTACCAATTATTACAATAATTTAATAACACTGAAAACACATTAAAATGTATTATTATTTATTAATTACCATAGTATTATTGTTTTTTATTATTATTTAATACCTACCTTTAATATTAAAAGCATCAATTTGCTAGTAACTTTACGTAAACAATATGGCGCTAGTCTCCTGTTTAAATCGTCGATTGTTTTTGAAAAATAATACTAGATGTCGCTGTGTTATTGGATTTAAATTATGTATCACGCTATCGAAAACCTCGCTGATATGTATAAGTAATAAGTATTAGGTTGCCCGTTATATTCTTGTTACACTGAGAGAGGTGATATCGTAATAGACTAAAATATGCTCCAATGTTAAGTGATTAGCGAATATTAAAATTAATATAAAGTATAAACTCATTAAAATAATTAATATCATCGAAATCGAATAAAAATTAATCTTAAAGAACATTACCTACTGTTCACTATATATTTTGATTATTAATCAACATTCAAAATAATAAAGAAATAATACATAATATTACATAATAATATTAAATATTATTATTAATTTATCATACGTTTATTCTATAGTGTACTATAGTCTATAGTGTTTAGTATACTTAATAGTTTACGGAACCCTCCTTAGATATGTCCTGACATGCTCTTGGTTAGGTTTTTTGTTTAGCATATTTCATTCCATCGCTCTCTGACACACTTCCAATTGTTTAGTGAGATTTGGTTATAGACATAGATACATTTACATAATATTAAAACTTGATATGTCAACACTCAACTTGCATTATGCTAAGGAAATTATCTGGATCAGTTATTCGCGAAAACTTATTTAATTTACTCCCTTTTTCTGAATTTCCTTAAATAATGCGCACTGAGCACGCGAGAGACAAAATTGTCGCCGCGGCGTTTCTTTATTTTTTTTGTCGTCCCTAGCAAGTCTATGAAGATGTTCGAGAAAGAAAACACTAATTATATAAGATTCGGTAAAATCAATTGCGGATACTTCAGGCACATGATTCACTGCTTGTGTAGAGACGTTTAGGTGAAAAAAATTGTCATACCTACTCGAAAAAAAAATTCTTCCTTTATATTTTTTTGAGTTTGCTTGAGTGGAGAGACGCAGGGCGAGTTTGCGTTGAGCGGAGATTCACCCATACATGAGATGATTTTTTTTAACTTTGAGTATGACAATTTTTTATGCCTAAACGTCTTTATAATTAAAGCAGTAGATCATATACTAGTGGCGAAGGCTGGTTCTCCTTCATAGGGAAGCCGTGGCCTGTATAATAGGTAGGGATTTGGATGAAGGTCTTCAAAAGGTAAGCGGTAAGGGAAGCCGATAGGAATGGAGTTATAGGAACCCCTCGCCACTGTCGTATACCCAAAATATCCGTAATTGATTTTACCAAACCCAAACGAATATATTCGTTGTTAGTTTTCAATTCTATGGCCCTGGCCTTTTGAACAATTTACTGATAAGTGTCAGCTTATTTGCATGTTTTGTCTCTCTCGATCGCTATAAAGTAAGCAGCGACAAAACTGCCGAAAGGCTATCACTTAATTGAAGACCGTGAAACAACAACATCTCATAACAACATGCCATCTTTATAGTACCTCATAATATAATTGATACTAGTTTTACAGCTGGCTGAAGAAAAAATATCGAATATAAAAACGGTGAAAACGTTTAGTAAAGAGAATAAAGAATGCGAGTCGTACGCACAAAAGATTGAAAATATATTGCAATTGGCGTACAAAGAGTCTTTGGCGGTGGGCAGTTTCTACGGATTGGTAAGTTTATTTTCGTCCAATTTTTTTGTTGAATTAAAAAACATACGCTGGAGCGTGGTTGATGAATATGCTTATCAACCATTTATGTAATACAAAAAATGGCGGTGCTTCTCTCCCTAAAGTCCTCGTATCATTTAGATACCAAATCCCAATTTCATCAATGACTGTTAGCGTTAATCGTTTGTCTAAATATCAAATATGCTTTTTCTTTTATTAATACGAAAAACAAAAGTGTTATCTCTCTCGTTATGTACACTAATATAAATAAATAGCAAAACTTTGCTTGTTTGTTTGCATTGAATAGGCTCCGAAACTCATAGACAGGGAAACTTCAGGGAAGGACATAGACTATTTTTATCGCGAAAAAAGGGGCGAAATTAACTTAGCGAAATCGAGGGCAACATCTAGTATTTAATAGACGTTGCTCGCGATATAATAGATTACAGGCACTTAAAAACATTTTAACTTTCAGACGGGTCTCTCTGGGAATACTATAATAATACTAGTGCTGTACTACGGTGGTGGTATGGTAGCGGCAGAACAGTTGACGGTTGGCAACTTGACGTCATTTCTACTGTATGCGGCGTACGTCGGGATCAGTATAGGAGGCTTGAGCAGTTTCTATACAGAGTTGAACAAAGGGATGGGCGCCGCGACTAGACTGTGGGAGATTATAGATAGAGAGCCAAGGATACCGGCGTCAGGTTAGTATTAATGGGTAACGGGATCGTATGCGAGGCAGCTGTCTCGAATTTCGCGGTGAAGGAGAGAGAGAGAGAGGTGGACTGTGACAGCAACGGTGACGCGTGCAGGTGGGCGACATAGTTGCCGAGTTAATGGGAAAGCCAGTAAATAAATTAAAACCCAAAAAGAAACGAGTTCCGTGTTCGCCATGCTTGGATGTACGTAGCACACTGACACATTCACAAGAGTGTAAACGACTTCCAAATGCTAAGCCGCAAGCGATATTTTTGGCGGTTATTATGGCGCCCGCCTGCATGCGTCGCTCACGGTGAAAATCGAGGCACCGGCCTAAATACTAGCCAAAGCCAAAGTCATTAAACTTGAAAGTTGATAAACATAGGTAGATACCTATGTTTATCAACTTCCTTTCCTATTATTATTTAATGTCTTGTTTATTGCATTTTAATTCCGAACTTGTGTGTGATAACTTAATTCATTTAATACGGCTATTTTTAACCCCCGACGGGGGTAAAGAGGGGTGTGCTTGTCCGTGGCGCGCGTCGTAGGCCGTAGCTTATAAACGAAAGAACCGATTTTGATGTATTTTTTTTTGTTTGATAGCTGACACGATTGAGAGTGTTCTTAGCTATAATTTATCTGATATAGCTCGCTCAATGCTTAACAATTCGCTGGTTACTTATTGTTTATTTTATTTAGAATCAATTATTCACTAAAAAAGTGTTTTTCAATCATACATTTATGTTTATATCGGCTAATGGCTATCAGTACAGTAACGTCTCATGTTGTTATATTTTACTTTGTTTTTATAGACATAATATCATATTATATCCTATAAATTAATTATATTTTTTTAATATTTCAGGAGGTCTAAGACCAAAAGAAAGACCAACTGGTGAAATAATACTCGACAACGTGACATTTTCCTACTCTGACGCGCCTCTAATCAAGGGTCTAAATCTTCGACTATCGCCCGGTAGATCAATAGCCTTAGTAGGCAGATCTGGGTGTGGCAAAAGTACGGTGGCAGCTTTGCTCTTGAGGCTATATGACCCTATAAGTGGCAGCGTAATGTTGGATGGAGTGGACATACGGAGCTTAGACCCGGTGTGGTTGAGAAGTCACATAGGCTATGTTAGTCAGGTAAATATACATATCATGATTTACATAACCTACGCCTATGCTTGGGCGTAGCCAGGGGGTGGTTTAGGGGGTTCAAATCCCCCCCGAAATGTTCCGGCTGGTATATAATATAATACAGAAATCTGATCAATATACAGAGGCGTATTTAGAAATTTTGCGCCCGAGGCCAATTAACATATTTTACGGCCCCATTAACCCTATCTGAAAGATGTTTTTTTGAAGTTATTTTAGAAAATTAAACAACAGCCTAAATCAGAACTTTGATACTACCCCCCCCCCCCCCCGTAGTCGTTTTATTTTCTTGACCCCCCCCCCCCCCCAAACTAAAACCTGGCTACGCCCGTGCGCCTATGGCTATGTTAGTTAGGGCCGATTGACACCGAAATGGTACCACAGGTAGTACAATAAACCACCATTGATAAAATTAACCAACGATGAACCATGAATGGTCACCAACCGCACATTTTAACGTAATAATATATCTTAACTCTTGCTCTTTGCGTATATATTAAAAGGAAGGCCGACGAACTAGGCAACAATACAGGTTGTCAGCTAAGAACTCACGGAGCGGTTTTTACCCGCCGCGGTTGCGAGCCCGCAACTTCTGTAGAACGCAGATATGTATGTAAAAAATTATTATTTTTAAACAAAAAATTAAACCGACTTCCAAAGTAAAAATACACAAAAAAGTATGAAATAAAACTTAATCTCTAAATAATTCCCCTTTCAAATTCGGCTAAAATTTTTACTGTTTCTTTACTCAATCTTCTTAATTTTGAAATCGGTACCAGCCCAAACAATATTCTACAATATTTTATAGAACTTACGTTTTTTTACTTTGGAAGTTGGTTTAATTTTTTGTTTAAAAATAATAATTTCACCCTTTTTAGAGATAAATTTTCTTAAGTTATTATTAATACGTCTTAAGAACGTCTAAACTAAACGATCGAATGTATAATTGAATACGCGCCAAGCTTCCATAAGGTATTGCTATTAAGATGATGATGATGATTACTGTAAGTTATAAAGTGGCATATGTTTGCAGTTCATTAAGCGATGCCGAAATTTCCAAACGCATATCTTTAAAGACTGAGGAGTTCTGTACAGTGCTTTTGGATCCAGGGTATACCTTGGTACAATATCTTATTTTTTGGTAGCATATGCTTGTGTTACTTCAGTAAAAGTCAAAATCACTATATGTGTGGATATAAATTTCGAGGAGTTCCCTCGATTCCTCATGGATCGCATCATCAGGTTCCCACTTTAGTGACTAAAGGATCAATTTCGAACTAAACCCTTTACAACAACAAAAGAATTTTGCAAATAGGTCCATAAACGGCAGAGTAATGTTCAAAGATCTCCGTGTTAGTGTAAAATACTAAGATAAATACCTTTTATATATCATCATAATCTGATGATGTATGGTGTGATAGTGGTGATGATGATGATGACAACTCTAACTGACAGGGTGGCATATGCTTGCAGTTCTTTAAACAACGCCGAAATCCCCAAACATGTATCTATAAGGAGCCAGGAGTTCTGTTCTGTACTTTTGGATCCAGGGTATACCTTGGAGCAAAATCTTACTTTTTGGTAGCATATACTTGAACTACTTCAGAAAAAGACAAAATCACCATATGTGTCCATATAGATTTCGAGGAGTTCCCTCGATTCCTCATGGATCCCATCATCAGGTCACCACTTTGATATCAAAAGGACCAATTTGGGATTACACCCTATACATCACAGAAAAAATTTTGAAAATCGGTCCACAGGCGGCGGAGTAATCGTTGAACATACAAAAAAAAAATATATATATATATATATATATATATATATATATATATATATATATATATATATATATATATATATATATATATATATATATATATGCCGCTGCTCCGGCGGGCAACTTGTAGAATCGCGCGGGCCGTGGTCACCCGCAGCCTCGGCGGGTAGCGCCCGCGCGCTCTGCGATCGGTTTGCGGGCGAAATTCAGAAATTCTATTGTAAGTATCTATTTGCCTTATAAAACCGCGCGTCCGGCGATCTTCGCCTGTCACGTTTGTGGCAATAATCTCAACCGCGGCGGCTGCGTGACCACGCAAAACCGCGGTTTCGTGAGTTTAGAAATAAAACCGCAGTTCGTCGACCGCGGCGGGCACGGGAAAAAACCGCTCCGTGAGTTCTTAGCGTTACTCTATGTTTAAATTATCATGTTATTTGAAAGTAATATTATATGAATAGAGTTAAAGTGTAATAGAAGGTTAAGGTTATCTTATCCATAGGCCATATTATAAAGGTCGCACGATTTCGCACACGCTTAGGAGTTGTGATCACAACAAAAACAATTTACCGCTGCCACGTCACCTAATGGTGATGCGGTAAAGCGGTAAATTCTTTTGAAGTTTCTTTAATATATACTTTAATTATATTGTTCAACATTTTAATAGTAAAAAATGCTACTAAGTAAGTAAAAAATGAAAATAATACTAGCCGACCCACAGACGTTGTTCTGCCTTAACAATGAACTAAATAAATAAGAAATAACTACACCTACCAACTATCAACCTACTTACCTATCTACCCACATGTACCTTCACCTATCTACATCTACAACCTATACCAACAACAATAACCTAACCTACAACTTATACCAACAACAACAACCTACATCTACAACCTAAACCTACAACTAACTGGGGCCCGGTTGGCCGATTTATCATTACGCACTTTTGAAAGAAAAAAATCAGCAATAGAACTGTTTCGTATTTCAACAAAATTTCTTAATGCACCTATAATTTTATATTGGACAGTCAAGTTCAATCGTAGTTTTTAGTATTTTCCCCGCATTTTTCCGTTTTTTTATTATTATTTCTTTACGTTTTTCTTTTATTTATTTTTTAATTTTCTTACCGTTTCAACCTTCCCAGAACTTCGAGTTTTAGCGAGCGAGAAGGAGCTGCAATCCATTTTAATGTATATTTATTATAATTTCAATATTGTCGTGTTAATATTTTAGGAGCCAGTGCTGTTTTCTGGGTCGATAAAAGACAATATTCTGTATGGAGCCACGGACGAACAGTCGGATGAAGAATTAGTAAGTTTTCGGTATTTTTAGCAACTTAAGACATTTAGATAGGGGGTCAGTTCATGTAATAAAAAATAGTCAAATAGCAGAATAGCTTTAGTCTCAGCATCGTGCTATCACGCTCGCACAAGTATCAAAGTGTGCCAATAGTTATTTGTGCAACAAGAGATCAAAGTTGTTTTTTGTTTCGACTGCTGATTTTGAGTCCCGAGCAAGCGAAGGATTCTATGATTGATTCACGAGCGTAGCGACAAAGTTAGAATCTTAAGCGTAGTGAGGGACTCAACAGCACGAGATGCAAAAAACTTTGCTCTCGTGTAGCATACATAACTTTTCACCTCAGCAGTGAGATCACGTCATATTACTTAGGAGACATAGAAATGAACAGGAATATTTATTATTTAAATAACGTTTATTATTTAATATGAATCAAAATCATGCTAAACATTTTAAAAGTTACAATTAGGTACAATTATTGAAAGTAATTGGGTTTTTCTTATCTATTTATTAAATATTATTCTAATTATTAAATGATTCGAAATTCGAATGTTTCAAATTTATGGCTGAACAATGTCAATTCGTGGCACTGAAGATTCAAAAATTAAAAAGCTACTTTGACCCACGCTGGAATCAAAATCGCGTTTTGTTCACTGTTGTCTCGCAGCAAAAGCGGCATGTTAGAGCTGCTGAGGTGAAAAAATATATACTACATGCCTTTTTTATGCGTTTGAAACGCACTAAAAAGTCGGATGTTTTACAACATTGCAATAAGATTACTGTTTTCTAAAGTCGCCTTAAACCTGTATTTATCATATCTTTTAGTTATAATATTACCATAGAATTATAACGCCAATATTACAAGGATGACTCATAAGTCATCCTTGAAATCAAAACGAAATCGAACTTATCGGCAAATTATTTAATCACGAGTAGGAATTAATTTTGCAAAGATTCAACGACCTAAGATATTACAAAATGGCGCATTTCGTGCGCCTTTGTGGTTAGTGATAATCCTACTACTGGATGGATGGATGTTTGTTACTCTTTCACACAAAATCTACTAAACTAATTTTGATGAAATTTGGTATGGTAGTAGTTATGAGCTCTGGATTAACATGTAGGCTACTTTTTATCCCAAAAAAGTACAGTGTTCCCCGGGATAATGTATTTACGCGGGTGGAGCCGTGGGAAACATCTAGTATTTCAAATATATGTAACCATCAGCCCACGCCTGTGGGTTGGTTGAGTTGGTGGTAGCTTCTTTGTTTCTTTTTTATTATTTTTAAAGTTTTTTTTTTATATTTTCAGGAGCGTCTTTGGTTGTGTGCGGCCCGTACGGCCCAGCTACAAGACCTCGTCGCCGAAGAGGGTTGGAAGCGCGACGTGGGCGCGGGCGGGTCGCAACTCAGCGGCGGCCAGAAGCAGCGCGTAGCCATCGCGCGGGCCATATTGAAGGTATGTCAGCCTGGTACATATAGCAACAGTAGGATTGAGATAACCTACGTGTCCTACTACCCGGGCGATTTAACTAGACACCTGCAGGCTTAGACTATGTCCAGAAACTGCGTATTCTTACGCACGCAAGGTCTACGCACGTAGTCGAGGTACTAGGGCCCCATACATTGCGTCCAGAAGCTACGTGCGTATTATTTTAGCTATGCGCGTATCGTACAAAATTGACCTATTAAACCGCTTTGGTTGATTCAGGCACGGATCCAGCTCTCAAACGAAGATGTGGCCCGAAAATTTTGATTATATTATTTCCTTCATAACATGGTTATTAGAATATAAAAAAAGAATTTTATTATTTTCTTTATAATATTATGTTAATTAAAAGCTAACGCGCGGAGTGAGTGAGAAAGTATTTCGCTTATTTAGCAAAAAAATTATTTTATGTTTGGTAAAAAAATAAGCTTTCAATAAGGTACCTTAAACAAATTAACATCAACTAAGATTATAAATTAATTAAATAAAAAATATATGCATATATAGTAAAGAAACATACCTACACAAATTATAGATTATATAACATCGGCAGGAGTAATTCCTATCGGTTCAAACAAAGTATTATTTTTTCTTAAATCTGTCGGTTAGTAAATAAAAAAGGGCCGAAAATTTATGGAGAGGTGACAAATTTTGCGTTTTCTTCAATCTACCTGACTAAAGGTCCGCTTAACACTAAATCCACTACTATAAATATGTATTTTAACAATAATATAAGTATGACCAGCAGGTAAAAAGCACCAGGTAAGACTCAAAAGGCTAACAATACCAATACTACTACCCACTGAACCTATTTTGATTATAAATTAATAGACCTTGAAAGTATGCACTCACAAGGCTGTTGGGGTTGTGGGTATGCCCATACCACACGTATAGGTGCTCCGCCCCTGACTCAATAGATGCAGCAATTACGCAACTACCTCGAGTACGCGCGAGACACAAAGTGAAAGAAAAATGTTTTTCTCGCTCCGATTGTATGATTCAAAGTGAGACAGAAGTATTCAGTTCATTCGTTACACAGCATTCAGATCGGTTGACACTGTTGGCATTTTACTTTACAGAGTGTTCCGAAATTTTGTGCTGTCAATGTTTTGTCAAAACCAATTATTTCTGAAGACACTTTATATTAAAACCTTCAACACACAATTGATATCGATTTGAAATAGTCAAAAGTGTCATCCCCTGTATTTTGGAGTGCAATGAAAGCGTAGTAAGATCGAGTTGCCAAGTTTCAAAAAATATTTCTCCCTAAAACAAATAGTACGGTTCCCGTGGATTTTACCTAGCATGCGAATACTCTCAAATATAATTATTAAAGTACTTATGCCATATCGAAACTTCATAAAGTTACATAATACGATAAAATATATAGGTACTTACCGTTAAAAATCAAAAAAGTTACATACCAAATATGTAAGTATTACTTATTTAGAAAAACATACCTATAAAGATCTTAATACAGTAAAACTACTTTGCTAATATCTTTCGGAAGTCCCACACATGATTTCCAACATCCGTCATTTCCGTAGAAAAAAAAACGATGATTGCTCATTTTCGAGCAAAATGAGTAGGACAATAACAAAAACAATATAATTTTGGCAAGTTGCCTTGCACCAACAATGAAAAACAAAATGTTAATGTATGATTTTAAGAACGAATTGTGAATATGTATTATTAAAATTAAATGTTTAGATTATTTAACGTTATTATTTAAATTCGATTATAATTATAAAATAACCAATAAAAATAATATTTACCCTAAAGCGCCATACTCACGGGCCAAGCAGCAAATCCAGCAACGGTACTTATAGTATAACAGTATCATTATTGTCAATAGTGTCATTCATCATCATCATCATCAATCATTTATAATTTTTGCCTGCAAATCCGCGGCCTTGTGCTTGTAGGTGTGGTCAGTATGACCCATAAGTCTGGCCACAGACGTTCTAAATTTGACATTCTTTAAGAACGTCAAATTCAGGTCGAAGGCAAAGTTTCCATACAAAACACGCATAGCCCACACACGTGCATAATATTTCAGATTCTTAAATATCAGTTCGAACTTTAAGAATGTCAATGAAGAACGTCTGTGGCCAGGCTCAGCGTATGTGTGACATGGTGTCTGAATATATAAAATTCGAGGAATTCCCTCGATTCCTTATGGATCCCATCATCAGGTCACCACTTTGATCAATCATCACAGGGATTAATTTAGGATTATATCCTTTATTAAAATAAAATCATCAAAGTAAAAAAAAAATGAATATCGGTCCACAGAAGGCGCGGCGGAAAGGCGGCGGAGTAATCGTTGAACATACAAAAAAAAAAAAATATATAGCCGCCAAACCTATAACCGCCTTCTTTTTGGAAATCGTTTAATAATAAAGACAATTTAAAATTGTGGAACATGAATATTTTTGACGTGCTTTCTAATTTTGTCAGCTTGTTTTAAATTAGTTTTTCAGTACGATTTTCAACTTTGAAAATTTTGGCAATTGGCTTGCATGTGATTTATAAATAATGGATCTACAGAACTTCGACACTGATTTTGAATGATTTTCAACTCGTCGAATGATTTTCGAGACATCCGAAAATAATTATAAAATTTATTTTCATGGTTTCGAAGCTCAGGATACAAAGTATAAAACATGCTATGGCTCATTCTGTTTTCAAGTATGGGATGAACTGTATATTTTCTGGTGGCCCTCTGATTCTGCCTTTTCCAGCGGCGGTAGGCCAACCAAAACGTGACAGCCTCGTTCACCTGCATGTTTTTAACTGAGTTCGCCTCTCCTCAAGCCATCTCGAAACTTCATAAAGTGACATTATATGACAAATATTTTAAAAAACCCAAAAAAAAATTATTTATACCAAATAGGTATTACTTAATTAGAAAAACTTGCATATAAATATACTTTGTAAAGTAAAACCACGTTACTAATATAATTCGGAAGTCAATAGCAATACTAAGTTTATACATCTACACTAATATTATGATGAGGAAAGATTTGTATTTTTATATGTTTGTAAATGAATAAACTCAAAAACTACTGTGCCGATTTCAAAAATTATTTCACCATTATTATAAAGCTACATTCATCCTGTGAGTAACATAGGCTATATTTATTGATAGAAAGATTAGGGATCCTTACTAAAACTTTAGTAACGTAACCCAAGGTGTAAAAAAATGCAATAAAACATATTTCGTACCATGCGCTGCGGAAACTATTGATGATAGATTAAAAGTATGTTCTACAATATTAAAGACATATCAATAACAACAAAAAACTTCGCGATACTATTATAATATGTCCAACTATTATTGTTATGTCACAATAAACACTTTTTACATTTTAAAAGTTGATAGAAATACCGACCAAAATTCGACCATGTTATTCATACTTCTGTTGAGATCATTATCCAATTAAATCATATTGTTATCAAGACTGTTTCAATTCATGCAGATTACTTTTTAAATTTTTCGAATCGGCTATTCCATTCAATAGATATTACGAATTTAATAAGTTATAGTAAAAGAAAAAATAAACCTTAACACTTTTACATTAAAACTATCATTATGAAATTTGGCACAGATATAGATTAGACCATGGGAAAGGAGGTAGGTTACTTTTAATCGCGGGGAAATGTACGGTTCCTGTATCCTACAGGAACCGCTTTCACGTAAAAATTACTAAACCGATTACCATGAAATTTGGCACAGATATAAACTAGACCATGGGGAAGGCCGAAGGACATAGGCAACTTTTTATCGCGAAATACATATCCGTGGATTACTGTACTTACGCGGGCGTAATGGGCGCGGGCTGGACCTTTTTTTTTTAAATATTCTTTATTTTCTAAATAAGTCCCCTTTTAAATTCGACTTAAATTTTAACGATTTCTCTACTCAATCTTCTTAATTTTGAAGTCGATACCAGCCCAAACAATATCCCATATATTTTATAGAACTCACATTCAAATTTGTTGGTACCGACTTCAAAATTAAGAAGATTGAGTAGAGAAATTGTTAAAATTTTAGTCGAATAAAAAGGGGGAATTATTTAGAAAATAAGTTTTATTTCATACTTTTTTGGGTATTTTTACTTTGGAAGTCGATTTAATTTTCTATTTAAAAATAATAATTTCGCCCTTTGTAGTGATATATTTTGTTAAATTATTATTAATATATTATCTTAAAACCTTTAAAATAAACTATCGAATGTATAATTATTGAATACGCGCTAAGATTCCATTAAGTATTGTAAATAAGATGATGATGATGATTATTGTAAGTTAGTTGCATATGCTTGTAGTTCTTTGAACAATGCCGAAATTTCGAAACGCGTATCTTTTAAGACTGAGGAGTTCTGTTCAGTGCTTTTGAATTCAGGATATACATTGGTGCAAAATCTTATTTTTAGTAGCATATGCTTATGTTACTTCAGGAAAAGTCTAAATCATTATATGTGTCCATATAAATTTCGAGGAGTCCCTCGATTCCACATTGATCCTATCATCATGTCACCGCTTTTTTCAAAACGGGACCAACTTGAAATTATACCCTTTACATCAAAAAAAGAATTTTGAAAATCGGTCCAGAGACGGCGGGATTATGGTATAACATACAAACAAAAATAAAAAAATATATATATGTTGCCGAACGTATAGCCGCCTCTTTTTTTGGAAGTCGGTTAAAAAAATAGTGTGCTGTATATTACTTATCGATAAGCAGATTAATTGCATATTTAAATAACACAAGCATAAGATTCTTAGCCCCTTCAGATACTTTTCTCCCTAAATTTAGGGAAAAAGTCCCAAGTTGGCATCACAGATAGACCGGCAGAAATTTTGTTGTGATAAGATAAGAATCTCTACGTGCGTAGGTTTACGCAGGCTTACGCAGTTTCTGGACATAGTCTTAGCATGCCCATAGAAGAAACACCGAAGAAAAGAAAATATGACAGATTGTAGAAACATTAATTCCATTCGGAGCAAAATAGGTCTTATTATAAGGTAGCAAGGTCGATGTATCGTCGTTATGAGAAATAACATTTCTTTTCTTCCCGAGCATGAGCTCACAAAATGGCCTCTTTTGACAGCTAAAAGTAGAAACGTTTTCTTAATTTAATGTCAAAAAGTCCCACAGTAATGTCAACCACTCCACATCATGGCGGACCTAGACAAAAAGTTTATTTACGTTGAGTCATATACTTGAATATTTGTTGGTTTTTGACAGAAGATTTCCCGGCAACCATTTTAAAAATATGGCTGTTTAGAAATGTTGACTTCTATTGACGACCTTGTTATCATGGATTAAGAACTATTTTGCAACGAAATGTTTTGGATAGAATATTTCTTCATTAAATGTATTTCTATGGATCGCCATGCTAAGCCTGCTGGCTCGAAACTCAACCTCTCCCCCGCTTCCCCGTGCGGGCCCCGCTCCCGCCATGCGAGTCCAGTAGCGTTAGCCTATCTGTTATCGCCTACCGGTGCACGTATCCTTCAGTTTGCATTAGCGAATTCATTTATGAGCTATTATTTGTTAATGTTTTGGATTTTTGTTATCTTTGTATATATATGTATTTTTGACAGCTGGAAGTGCACAATTACAAAAATTGAGTTTTTCGTAAATATTGATATTCTTCATATATTGAAAAAAAAAAACATTTTTTTGCATGTGTGCAACTGTAAAAAGTACTGAGGTACTTTATGCAAACGTCAGTCGAACCAGGTGTCAAGTTAAGTCGCCCGAGTAATATATGTTTTGCTTCTGTACATTTTGCTGCGATAAAAAAGCCAATGTGTTAATCAAGTGCAACATGACATTCGAACTCTTACAATGAAACGTGTATGTTCTTGTATAATTTGACCCTTATACTGTTATGCGTGATCTCTGGAGTATCTGTAAACGGTTGGACGCCTCCATGCTTCAGTGGTTTAGAGCTCCTTTCGACTCCAAAGATCGTGGCTTCGATCCCCGCATTGGAAACAAGAAAAATGTTGTTTTCGAGTCTGGTTATGACAATGCAGGCTGATCACCTGATTGTCTGGCAAGAAAGATGATCCATGAGTCGGATGGACATGTAAAAATTCGGACCTGCGCTTGATCTCTCGCCAGTAAAGTTGAGGAGAGACTGCTTTCAATGAAACAGGCTACCGTTACCGAAATCGGTACGGGGAGCTCTTAAAACTCTAAATCTCATTATGGTTTAAATAACCATGCATTGTCATCCAAATTAAACGTGTATACACAATTTCAGCTCAATCAGTTAAAGATATCTTCTTCAAAATTGAGTTGTAAAATTCCACCCGAACAAAAGACATACATTGCAAGTTAAATAAAAGCTTGTAAAAATGCTCCTATCTCTTCTTCACTCCACTCTGTTTTTGCAGAACCCTAAAATCCTCATCCTCGACGAGGCGACATCAGCGTTAGACACATACTCCGAATATCTAGTTGACAAAGCGCTCAAGGAAATCAGCAAAGACCGGACCGTACTGACTATAGCTCACAGACTGAGTACTATACAGTCGGCGGACGAAGTCGCGGTAATAGACGATGGTGCTATCGTCGAACAAGGGACTTATAAGGAGCTAATGATGAAACCGAACGGCTATTTCAAGGATCTAATAGCACATCAAACATTTGCCGCCGCCAAGAAAAGTAATGATGTACAATATAGTTAAGGTAAATCAAGCAATTTTGTAGTACAGTTTTAATGCAAATGCTGTTGTTATCTATAGTATATAGTTGTTATATGGGTTAGGCCCCGTAACTATGCACTTTTCGAAAAAAGCGTGTGACTCCTTAGTTCATCCTTCACTCCTTGCTTACCAAAAATATTTTTATGCATTTTTATGTTAAAAATTACATGTGCAGTGTTTTTACGAGCTTATTTACAGTAGTAATTATGTCTCAGATTAATCTAAGGCTCACCATTAGACTTTATAATTCCTCTTTTTTTTCTGGTCTATGAAAATTTTACTGACCCCACGCCATTTTTTAAACTCTTAATCGTTATAAATGTATTTTTTGTTACCTACCTGTGTAAAAAGTTCTTGCAATATTTAAACCCTTACTTTTTTGATATCATAGTGCTTTTTATGTAGTTATAAATAATTATCTTATCATATTTTATTCATAAAATATACGTGACCCCACTTTTTTTCCAGTGTGTTACTTTGGTGTGTGTTACTCGTTTTTATATTATTTTCTTTTTGTTATGGCTACCCTAATATATTTAATTTATATGGCAACATTTCTTCATAACATTTCATTTGACAGCTTTGTCAAGTAGCCATCTTTGGAGGATTACGGTGACGTCGATCTCTGTTGCGGAAAATTCAGATACTGTTTTATTGGAGAAAAAAGCGATCATTCTATTAAAATAAGTAAACAAAAACATTACCTAAGAGTCTCCCAATATAGAAACTGTTCGTAGTTCATGAACTGTTGTGTGAATCACGTAGAAAAAGCAAATTCAAGAGTGAAAAATGAAGTTGAGTTTAGAATTGCCACGCGATTCATTCCAGTGTGTTACTGTGTGATACCGTGTGTTACCGTGTGTTACATAAAGCTTTATACACATTACACATACTACGAGAAAGCTGTTTTGGATAAATATTCGTAATGATTTACAGCACATAGGGATATAAAGATTTTTGTATGCAGCCTGGCCTACCTACTTGTCCGCCATTGTATTTTTTTTTTCAAATCGCGTTCACGAATAATTCTTTCAAAAATGGATAGCTCACATCAACACAAACAAAAAATATTCTTAGACAAAAACGCGTTAATCTTCTATCTTATCTTAGAAAAAAGCTGCTAAAGTTTTAATATTAGTAATAAATATTGCAATAATAAAACTTTGGTTGCTTATATATCTTCGGAATGTGACACTTTGCGAGTTTTTTTCTTTTTTTCTTTATTTGTATTGAAGTTAGCTATCGGTTTTTGAAAGAATTATCTGTGAACGCGATTTGAAAAAAAAAATGGCGGACAATTCACTGCACTGTCTTCGCTGCGTCGTCATCCGCTGCTCTTCACTCGCTGCACTTCACTGTCTCCGCTGCGTCGTCATCCGCTGCTCCTCACTCGCTGCACTGTCTCCGCTGCGTCATCATCCGCTGGTCTTCACGCGCTCCACTCTACTGTCTTCTCTGCGTCGTCATCCGCTGCTCTTAACTCGCTCTACTCCACTGTAGCCGCTGCGTCGTCATCCGCTGGTCTTCACTCGCTCCACTCCACTGTCTCCACTGCGTCGTCATCCGCTGGTCTTCACTCGCTCCACTCCACTGTCTCCGCTGCGTCGTCATCCGCTGGTCTTCACTCGCTCCACTCCACTATCTCCGCTGCGTCGTCATCCGCTGCTCTTAACTCGCTCTACTCCACTGTAGCCACTGCGTCCGCTGCTCTTCACTCACTTCACTTCAAAAAAGTCAAAGCCTATTATATCTTATCATGCCTTACCATTATATTTTTCAGGTTATAAGTAGACACTTTGAAAATAGTTATTCTAGTAGAATGGCATTTTACATATTGTAAACTAAGCCTTACACAGTTCCGTTGTGTTACCATACTGTGTGTGTTACTATTGTGTTACTTTTCCAGTGTGTTATTGTGCAAAGTTACGGGGCCTAACCCATATATGTACCCCCTTACTAATAAACGATGTATAAGCTTTGAATAGTTACACAGTGTTTTGCCTCTTTCTATCGAATTAAACATGTCACTTGTGTGATGTGAACAAAACCCTGTATAACTATTCAAAGCTTATACAGCGTTTATTAGTAAGGGGGATAGTCTATATTTTTTCCTATAAAATGTCAAAATAAAAGCTGTTTTAGAATGAATGAAAGTGACGACAATTGTGTATTTAGCAAATGTCGGCGTCAAAACGAGGCCTAAATAGTCTCAAGTACATAACGATGAAGCGAAAAATTAAATTCAAATTGATCAAACTCATTTTCACAAAACATTGAAACACTGATAACGTTCCATTATTAGAAATTGTCTTGCATAAAATTGCCATTTCAACGCGTCACATTTTTATGATTGCAACAAAAATATATTTCAATTCAAATATGACTAGGAAAGTAGCGAAAATAATGTAATATTTTGGATATATGTTTTCGATAAAAAATTGAAATTACGAGTACCTACAATTTTATAGAAATTCAATCACTAATAACAATATTACATTTAATTAAAAATTCAATTTTTAAAATTTGAAATTACTAGATAAAAATAAAAGTACAATAAATTATTTTTACTTAAAGATGATTAAAAGAATTAAAATATATGATAATATTGACTGTTAAACCGGCGATTTTTGAGGTGTAGCAACGTTTTACACTACTAAATGGTTTAATATAAAAATTGAATAACGCCTTGAGTGAAAAATGTATCCTATATATTTATTATTATTATCATAAAATAATGTTTACCTTTCTATAAAAAATATAAATATTGGTACTAAAATAATAATAAAGAGGCTAGAATAAAAATAAAGAATTGATACAAAGCAATTACGGTTTGGCATTTTTAATAGTACTTACTTGTCTGGTACTTTACTGTTTTAAACCTAGATAACTATTATATATATTATTAATAACCTAATATAAAGAGGGTTCCGTAACTATTAACGCGCAATAGGCTTTGATTGCTTCAAAATTAATTGCCCGGTTTCGCTTAACTTTTATCATGACCATGCAGTATGGAAAGTTATAAGTTTCTGCTCTTTGTAGTTTAGAAATGTCAGGAAGGGGAGAGAGCAACTTGTAAACCACTTTGCAGGTCAATTGCGAACCTATAAGGGTTCCTTGTAGTCACTACGGAACCCTAAAAATCAGAATATTGTATGAAATAACCGCATAGGAAATGCACAGTTGGAACCCTCATATAAATAAACTCATACAATATTATGTAAATAACCATATATTTATATTACTTTGTGTAAAATCAAATATGTAGAGAAAAAAGTGGACACATGATGTACTACTTAAGTAAAGATATTTGGCAAAAAAAAAAAGTTGAAACAGTAGTACGACAGGGTATTTTAATTAATTTCGAATTGAAATATTACATTAAACATTAACTTGTATTTAATCGTTTAAACTATTTTTAGTTCCTCAAAGGATAACAAGATTGTTATCCTGCAGATGCAAATACAAATTTTAATTAAAATATTATAGGCATTTAATGATTTGTTGAATTTTAATTGTTGTTTTATTATTTCTATATAAACAACTCAATGCGCACTTGCATTTGATTTATATCCATTCATTTTAATTAACTCTCGTTGCAAACTGATCTTTGTACCCTCATCATACTTACAACTATTGTAAATCGTTTCCTATAATTGTTTTATTATTAGATGATTTTTTATTTTCAGCATATACTACAAGAAATAAGGACTTAACAACACAATTGTAGCACAATTTTTGTTGCTAAACTTTATATCTTTAAGGTGTTATTACATATTTGTAAATACATTATTTGTAAATTGTAATAGACTAAGATCCCACTGCAAAAACGCTAACAACCTAAAAATATGTCATAAAGCGGAGTATAAAGTGCGGTATACGGTATAGCGGTATTTATAGCCGTTAATATGTTTTGTTGCTAGACTTTATATCTTTAATATATTAATACCTCGTTTAAAAATACATTATATGTAATAGACTGATACCCATTTGCACTAAACGTAAGTTAGGCTTGTCCTAATTAAGATACACTTAAACATAAGAACAGCCTAGCTAAACATTTTGTTTGCACTAACAGATATAACTTATATAGGTCGTAGCTTAGGCATTGCTTAGTTAAGTGAATGATTGAACGAATGTGAAGATTGGTTGTTTATGGTTTTATAAACCGGCTAAGTAATGTAGTCCATAGAAAATATTTTTTCCTTCTCTTTACATTGATTCTGTCGTGTGTTAAAAAGTGACAAAAAATAAGACCTTGGTTTATTTTGTTTGGTAACGTAAATTCATCAAAAGGCTGTCAATTGTCTTGTCATATTGTGTTAAATTCGGTGCGTGTTTTATAGAATAAACAGATATAGGGTGAACGTACCAATTATCAGCACTTTAAGAGATACTTCAAATTTAACCCCGATTATTACAGAGGGAGATACGTTTTTACCCACAATGATGAGTTTTCTGGGTCCATTATTTAATAAGTGACTGATTTTTATTTCATAATATAGTTTACCTTCATCCACATTTTATAAAAATAATTATAACTAAAAAATTACCCTGTCGCCAATTATTAGCCCCCTCGTCACCAATTATCAGCACTGGGGTACCAAATTATCAGCCCTGTGATAGTGTGATGAAATTCGGTAGTTAATTCTACTAATATTATAAATGTGAGTGTCTGTGAGGATGGATGGATACATGTATGGATGGATGGATATTTGTTACTCTATCACGCAAAAAATACTGAACGGATTTCGATGAAATTTTGTATGGTAGTAGTTTAAGCTCTGGATTAAAACAAAGGATAAAAAGCACAGTTTGTTCCCATGGGATACTGTATTTACGCGATTTACGGGGAGCCGCGGGCAACATTATGAAATAAAATAATGATGAGAGAATAATCTCTTTTTATACCTTGCCTGATAATAATCAGTTTCATAAAAAATTGTCTTTAAAAATATCACATTTAATTCTTATTAATTAGTCAAATCTTTCTCATTAACCTTAGTATATAGTTATTCCAAGTTTAAGTGTAGTATTTTTAATTAAATTTTTATTCCACTAATATTATTAAGTCTTAATGAAGCATCAAAATAAATTAGTAAATGACTATGGTAAAATTACTATTGAGTTATAGTTTATAGTACAGGAAACTGACTTGATAAAAAAAGGGGAAAAAGCAAAAGGGGGGCCTTTTGCTTTTTCCCCTTATTTTATATATAATATGGATCCTAAGCGGCCAAGTGCGAGTCGAACTCGCCCATGAAGGATTCCGTATCAGCAAGTAACATAACATAAAAGTTCTTGTAGAGAGTTGATTGAATGAAAGGTAAATTGCAGTTTACTAAATCGTAAACGACGTATTAAAAAAACTTCTTACTAGATCTCGTTCAAACTAATTTTCGGTGGAAGTTTGCATATGTACTAATGTACATCATATTTTTTTTTGTATTATCATTCTCTTATTTTAGAAGTTACAAGGGGACACACATTTTACTACTTTGGAAGTGTCTCTCGCGCAAACTATTCAGTTTAGAAAAAAAATATGATATTAGAAACCTACATTTTTGAAGACCTATCCATAAATACCCCACACGTGAAAAAAATTTTGAGTTTCAATTCTAAGTATGGGGATCCCCCAAAAATTATTGTTTTTTTTTCTATTTTTGTGTCAAAATCTTAATGCGGTTCATAGAATACATCTATTAAATAGTAGTACTGAAAGACGTGTAGTTTATCTAGGTTACAGAATTTGCAACAACAGACCTAATATCAGTCAAAATAAGTATTATTTTACCTGCTAAAACGCAAGACACGTACCTATTTGTTTTTTTACTTAAGGCTACGCTAGTCGGTTTTATCTCCATACAAACGACCCAAATTTTTGTGTATTATATCGATTTTTATTACACTTATCTAGGTCGGTATGTGCTTATATTTCTAAAATTTTAATATCCTCCAAACAGCGGGTGTTTAGTGCAACTTTGACCGTAAAAAAAAAAACTAAGAATGAAAATAAAAAACAAGCACATACCGACACAGTTTTATTATTCCGAAATTGAGATAACTTTACTTCAGACATAAATATTATATAGGTAGTTTGTTCATAAAACACCAACAGCTGAGTGTTGATTTGCGTAATCTGAGGACACCTTTTCTAAAATACTTTACAAAGCAATATAAATGTGTGCACTATAGCTTTTCATATAAGTATAGATAACTATTTTATGGCTATATCTTTTTTTCGCCGATATTATGTGAAATAACAAGCATTTTCCCCACGCGCCGCACTGAGTTCGAACCGTTGACTAGCGCACTCTTAAGTCCCCATATAAAGGAAACTTAAACTTAAACTCTATAAAAAATACTATGCAACTTAAAAGAGTATAAACGTTGATACTTGACATAACATTCATTTGTTCCATAGTAGACCACTAGTGCTGATAAATTGGAATTTACAAAATATTGGACCCAGATATCAGCACCATATGTTTTATCATTAATTTTGCTATAACTTTAACTCTCTTTTACTAGATAAGCCTCATAAAACATCTCAAATATGAGAGAGACACCAAAAGTTTGAGTAAAAAATATGGAAAAGGTCAATAATAGCATAATATGAAAATACGTGAGCTTACAATCGATCACAAGGAATCTGCCAAAAAATTCAAACTGTAGGACACCAATACTCATTTACTTATATGTCGCTGTTTTTAAGTCGAAAAGAGTGGTGTCGCCGGCAGTAGATTCCAGAAACATTATATTTTTGTTTTTATTAAATGGAAACAAATATTAATAAGTGAGAAGCTTATAATTCAACTATTTGTTCTGGATACTGATAATTTGGTACAGTGCTAGCAATTGGGTGTGTCACCCTATATACGTGTTTACTGTTGACTAAAATTATACCTTACGATTGATTTCGAATCGTTATTAATATACCTATTATGGAAAATAAATTAAAAGAAAAGTAAAAACCGCAAACTTTACGGCGGAGGAAAAAATAAATTTTGTGCGATTGTTGTGCGACGAAGGCCCGTGCATCCTATCGAAAGTAACTTCTCACGATGCCACGACGAATAAAGAGAAATAATTCTTTTGCACATCTTAGATCGCTTGAAGAAGTCGATTTCATCGAAATTTTGGAAGCAGTTTGGTCGTGATCTTGTTATTCTAGTTGTCGCGTGTGAAAATTATGTCATTATGAAAATCGACTACTAAAAATTCAAGGAAATTCAATAAATATTAAATCCCCTGCCATGGTGATTGCGATCTGACTATTTTAAGCTTTGAATTTTTAAAACCACTGTAATAAAAAATCTGCTAAAAAATATACCTCTTTTTATTGTAATACATCTAAGGCTAGATCTCTGACAATAGTATATCACTAAAACTATATCAATAGTTACAAATAATCTACAAGACTAGATAAAACTCCCGACTTATGTGTTGCCTACGCTTACGCAGTTCCTAATCGGGCTCATAAAGTTAAGAATATCCTAAGTGGACTTAGGAATGGCCTAAGGTTAGTGCAATAATATTTTTTGCTAGGAGCAGCCTAAACAAGTTAGAAAAGAACTTAGGCGATCCTTAAGTTTAGTGCAAATGGGCATAAGATCCTACTCCAAAAACGCTAACGATCTATTCGCTAATGACCTAAAAGTAATAAGCAAGCGGACTGATTTTTATTGCATAAATGAATAGTACTCTTAAATATGAGTAACTTCTCAGAAGAAACCATATATCAAAAGTCAATACTTTCAAAGGTACAACGATTTGTAAAAAAGAATTCGCGAGTCTCGTAAAAACGCTCCATACTAAACTTAACCTACAAGTGATGTCACTTGTAGGTTAAATTTAGTATGGAGCGTATATATTAAGGTGTATGAAGTATACGGCCGCAGGAATATATTTGTAAATATCTCCGATATTTGTGCGTTTAAGTTCATTCTTACCATAATGAATGTTTTTGTTTATGATGTAAGTAAACTAATGATGTAGGTTTTGTTTACCAATTTCGCAAAAATGTTTTTTTTTGGTACTTTTTAAATGTATTTAATTTGTAAGCAACACATAAAATAATATATTTTTTTACATTTACCAAGTAGTAATGTCTCAATATTTCTCAACTTTAAACTCCACTTCAATTTGACACTATGGTGTATACCATAGTGTTAAATTGAAGTTTTTTTAGGTCGTTAGCGTTAGCAAATAGATCATTAGCAGTAGGATCTTAGTCTATTACATATGATGTATTTTTAAACAAGGTATTACGAGTAATATTAATATCTTAAAGATATAAAGTCTAGCAAAAAAATATATGTAATTCATTGTTGTGATAATTTTGAATATTTTATAATAATGAAGCTATAAAGCTAAATAGGCAAGCGGACTGATTTTTTTTTATTGCATAAATGAATAGTACTCTTAAATATGAGTTACTTTTCAGAAGAAACCGTATATCAAAAGTCAATATTTTCAAAGGTACAGCGATTTGTATACAAAATTTCGCGAGTCTTTATACCAAAAAAAAAAATTTTTTTTTTTTTGAAATTGGTAAACAAAACCTATATCATTAGTTTACTCACATCATATACAAAAACATTCATTATGGTAAGTATGAACTTAAACGCACAAATATCGGAGATATTTACAAATATATTCCTGCGGCCATATACTTCATATACTACTTCATACTACTTCATATTCAAGTGACGTCATGTGTATATCGATTTTAGTATGGAGCGTTTTTAGGAGGCTCGCGAAATTTTTTATACAAATCGCTGTACCTTTGAAAATATTGACTTTTGATATACGGTTTCTTCTGAGAAGTTACTCATATTTAAGAGTACTATTCATTTATGCAATAAAAAAAAAAATTGTCCGGTTGCCTATTAGATGGTTGGTTGTATGTAGTGTATATTGTGTCATATTTAAATTGTACAGCTACGGGTATTGGATTATTTATGATTGGTTTAATAAATGGTTGTTATTTTTATTGTAATCTTTTATTAAAAATTTAATCTTATACTATAATAAAAATGTGTCAATGTTTGTTATAGAACACCGCTGAAACAGCATGAGCGATTTTAATAAAAGAGAGTTCTAGAAATGTATGAGGTGTGGGCCAGCACTATGAACACTTTAATATGTAAATATAGCTACATAATATAGTAACTGTTTCCTATTATTTATTTTATTTAATTTCACTTCGTTTCAATGTACATTTAAAATAACTTCGTCAAGGAGAGCAACACAATCATCACCAACCGAATTAACTAGAATGTCTACACAAAAGAATGTTTTGATAATGACATGACTTTTGGCAAAGAAAGATATGACGTTCAAGAAGAAGTCTCTCCTAAAACTGTCAACTACGTCAAAAGTCATGTCAAAATAACTATCATGGCCGCCCTAAAAATAGGATTCTCGCAATAAAAAACTCTTTAAATCATTTTATTATTAATAATTTACCCTTCTTCAAATTATTTTATATTTTAATGAAATTCCCATATTTTTTCCTATTAATCTATGTAGTGTACATAGAGCTGGCCCAAAATCAAACATCTCCTTTCCCATACTCCTAAGTGATAAGGGTGACCCACCCCAAAAACATTTTTTTTGTTTGTATTATTTTACGATTTGGCATTTAAATACCTTTAATATATAACCTTTCACCCTTCTAACACCTAACCCCTTTGTTTAATAGCGATATTAGTACCTACTCTAATAATATACACTCGGTGGTCGATAACTCTTTCATCACATCACATCACCTTTGTAGGAGTAGGAAGTAGGTGTGGTTGTTGGTGTAGAAAGTGTTGACGTGCATGTAGGCAGTTATTCATTCATTCCAGTTCATATTTAAGACAGAACAACGTCTTTTGTGTACAGCTAGTATGTGTATAAGGAAATTAAGTTTTTGCATGCTTGCTTATAATCTATACTAATATTATAAAGCTGTAGAGTTTGTTTGTTTGTTTGCATTGAATAGGCTCCGACACTACTGGACCAATTTTGATGAAATTAGTTACACATGTAGAGTAGACCACGGGAAAGGACAAAGGCTACTTTTTATCGCGAAAAAATATACGGTTTCTGCGAAATTAACATTTACGCGCACGAAGTCGCGGGAAACATCTATAGTTATATAATAATATCTATGGACAAATAATAATATTTGACAATTAGGACTTGTTTCACATTTAGCGCATTTCTTTCTGGCATTATTGAAGTTTTTTTTAGACCCTAAATGAGAAAAACTAGGTTGCTCCTAGTTTTTCTCAATACAATCCTATTCCGTTACTGATAATAGTAGGTCGAATAGTTCTGGAAACAATCCAAATTATTCCCGTCTTCTGTTTTTGTTTTTAACGCTAATATAGGATTAGTTATTTTTAACCGCAGATTAGGTGTTTGACACAGACCTAATTTCGGATCTGTCTACAGTCCGTTCAGAGATATTTTACGTCCAAGTTTCTTTAAGAGTGGTCTGTAGGTCCGCCCCGGGCGGCACTTTTAAGGGGGCGGCAAAACCTAAGTAAGGGGGCGGCGAAACCTAAGTAAGAGGGCGGCAAAACCCAAGTAAAGGGGCGGCAAAATTGACGTCCGCCCCAGGCGGCAGACACCCACGCTACGCCACTGTCTGTAGGTCCTTAAGTCGTCGGTATAAAGGTCGTCTCCTGTCAGAGGGAAAATAACTGTGAAAGGACTGTAGGTAATACAGAGTTTATTAAGGTACTAGATAAATACAGTTTATTAGGTACACTAATAATATGAATGACCATATCAAATTAAAATAACAGTAAAATAATATTATGCTTTCAAAATATAGGTATAGGCTCCGCGAGTAATAAATGACATAAATGTTCTGTGGGTATAGGCGTTTGACTCATACCACTATCAACATGTTTATCCGATAATTTTTTTAGCAGTTCATAGTACATTCGTTTGGTTTATGATTTCTAATCTCTATAAAAAATTTAAAAGCTATTTTAATCATTATCCTCAAAAAAAAAAAAATTAAAAGAATCCAGTAGGTATCTATAACATCGAAAAAGAAATGATGCCCTCTTATCATTATGTACTCACTAGCTGTTGCCCGCGACTTCGTCCGCGTCAACTGATTAATTTCGGGCTTCGGCAATAATGCATTAATTTCGACCAAATTTAATTACCATCTCAGATCAAATAAAAAACCAAGATAGCGCATGACGTATGTTTGAAGTGAAGCCTAAAAAACTACGCTACTTCAACTTTACACACGCGCTCATGCACACACAAGCAAAAAAGTACTTTACTTTCTGTCAGTATAGATTAGTCGTCGCGACGACTCATTCGATACTGTCGAAAAGAAGCATACTTTTTTGCTTGTGTGTGCGTGAGCGCGTGTGTAAAATTGAAGTAGCGTAGTTTTTTAGGCTTCACTTCAAACAAACGCCATGCGCTATCTTGGTTTTTTATTTGATCTGAGATTACCATAAAAAAGGTTGAATTTGTTAAGTTTTGCGTTCAAATCTTAAAAGATTTGAACGCAAAACTTAAAAGAATCGTGGATGTTTTTTTTAGATCATTTTAAGAGGAATAATTCTTTCATACATATTTTTTGGGTAACTTGAACGGTGAACCGTTTACGCAGCGCACACAACGGAAGCCCTCAAATATGAATAATTTTCCCCGTTTTTTCCACATTTTCCACTTCGCTCCTATTGATCGCAGCGTGATGTTATCATGTTATATATCCTAAAGCCTTCCTCGATAAATGGATTATCCAACACAAAAATGATTTTTCAATTCGAACCTGAGATTAGCGCGTTCAAACAAACAAAAAACATACTCTTCAGCTTTATAATATTATATATGTTACAGCCAAAGTAATAAATCCGGATATTATATTATCCAGCCATTATTTATAATGTCTAGGTACTCAATTTAGACAAAGTGATAAATGACACTGAATTAATCACATTGACTGGCAATTTTATATAATATCTTCGAAGAATTGGATAAAATAATAAATAACCTAACCAAGAGCATGTCAGGACATGTCTAAGGAGGGTTCCGTAACTATAAACGCGTAATATTCTTTTTTTTAATTACTCCAAAAGTTACTGTCCGATTTGGTTCAAAATAGTTTTCCTAAAGAGTTTTTAGCATGATCTATCAGCATGAAAATTTGCAAGTTTCTATCTCCTATAGTTTAAAAATGCTAGGGGGGGGACCAACTTACAAACTACTTTGGAGGCCGATTACTCGAAAATGGTCAACTTTATAAAAAAGTAACGTATGAAACCTTGCCTTTATTTTAAAAGACCTATTCTATGATACCCCACACGATGGGGTAGAGTGAAAAAATATTTTTCATCCCCACTTCATATGTATGGAGAGCCACCCCTAAAATATAAAATTATTATTTTTTTATGATCCCGAAACCGTGATCTATATACAATCTATAACTGCACCAAATTTCATCAATTTATATTCATAATTACAGGAGCTAGAGGCGCGGACAGACAGACAGACAGACAGACAGACAGACAGACAGACAGACGGACAGACAGACAGACGGACAGAGCGAAACTATAAGGGTTCCTTAAGTATTACGGAACCCTAAAAAGTAGGTACAGGTAAAGATTATAAAATTGTATTTCAATCTGCCTTTATATAATAATAATTATAATGTTTATTATATTTATTATAGTAACATTGTCATAGATACAATTTTATTGTGATCTATATAAAGTAATTTAACTTTATGAAATATTTTTTTTATAATAATTTTATCCTTTTTAGGGTTCCGTAATACTTAAGTAACCCTTATAGTTTCGCTCTGTCCGTCTGTCTGTCTGTCTGTCTGTCTGTCTGTCCGCGCCTCTAGATCCTGTAATTATGAATATAAATTGATGAAATTTTGTGCAGTTATAGATTGTGTATAGATCACAGTCTCGGGATCATAAAAAAATAATAATTTTATATTTTAGGGGTGGCTCTCCATACATGTGAAGTGGGGATGAAAAATATTTTTTCACTCTACCCCATCGTGTGGGGTATCGTAGAATAGGTCTTTTAAAATAAAGGCAAGGTTTCATACGTTACTTTTTTATAAAGTTGACCATTTTCGAGTAATCGACCTCCAAACTAGTTTGTAAGTTGGTCCCCCCCCTAGCATTTTTAAACTATAGGAGATAGAAACTTGCAAATTTTCATGCTGATAGATCATACTAAAAACTCTTTAGGAAAATTATTGTGATCCAAATCGGACAGTAACTTTTGGAGTAATTAAAAAAAAGCATATTACGCATTTATAGTTACGGAACCCTCCTTACACATGTCCTGACATGCTCTTAGTAAGGTTTTAGTGATATATGTTAAATTATTAACTAACGTTTTAAATAAACAATCGAATATATAATTATTGAATACGCGCCAAGCTTCCATTAGGTGTTGTATAGTTGTAAAAATAAGATGACGATGATGATTACTGTAAGTTACATAGTGGTATATTATGCTTGCAGTTCTTTGAACTCAGTTCTTAAGTTTGAGTTTGAATGCCGAAATTTTCAAACGCGTATATTTAAAGACTGAGGAGTTCTGATCAAAGCTTATGTGATCATCAGGTCACAGGTCAGATCATAATCCGAGGTTGGTCCCGTTTTCCCGAAACGAAAGTGAAAAGGCATGCAGAACTTCCGCGGAAGCGGAAGCAGAAGCAGAGTTCTGTTGCATCACTAAGTTGAATCGTGTTTATTACTTTAGCTAACTTTGGCCCGCTATTATGAATAATATCCGGACAAAGTGATTAATTTATCACATTATCTAGACAATATAGTTATTATATATAATGACCAGTCATTATGTATAATAGCTATTTAATCACATTGACTGTAACATATATATATATATATATAGTATAGATTAGCTCGTTAGGAAACCGATCTGCTTTATGGAAAATATAGTATTTTCCATAAGACATTAGGAAACAATGTAAAAGAGGCCTAGTTATAGTCAGACTTTTTGCTGCTATAAGTCTCTCGGTCTATGATTCTAGGGTATGTCGTATGGTAAGCATTCGATTTAGACTAAGTATAATCAAATGTATAAGTAATACCTAATAAATCATCATGATGCAGCACGGCAGCAGTTATACCTTTACCTACGTGTTCTGCTTAAGACAATAGGGAATATGCACGTATTTTTTTTATTTATTTATATAGATCTATCTTGTTTGGTAAACCGTATGGTAAAATCAGTTTTTTGATATCATTAAAAATAACGAAGATATGAACGTTTAAAGTGGTCTATTAGACAGAGAGATCCGACGTGTATCGTGACGTCACATAACACGACTTTCATAGAAAGTTCATACTAAATTTCGTTTTGCTAGAAAGAGATAGATTACAAACTTTGACCGCTTATATCTTGCTCATTTATCAACAGATATTGAAAATTTTCTCGCCATTTTCTTTATTTTTCTGTCTAGTATCATATTATTATATTTTAAGCTATTTTTATATTTTATGCATATTCCCTATTAAGCTGTGGTTAGTTGGCCTACAGTAGCAATTTGCAATAAAAGAAAATGCACGACCAAAAGGAACAAATATTAAAAGGGGCTTCTTTATAGTGTTGCTACTATAACATCGTCTATGTCCCATATAAAGGTAAGATTATGTTTACCTTCTTTAAAACTGTTCAATGTGTATTGTGTACATATAAAGTGTTTGTATTATGGTTTGTATTAATATTCTTACCTCTTTACAGAATGTGTGCATGTGGGTTAGGCACTTATTTATTTACTTCGCAAGGTTTGTATTTACAAAATGGTAACAGGCTGCTGGTAGGTGTTAAAATACCTATTGAGTTAAAAAATTGATTGTATGTCCCGTTTTTATATTTAAACAAAATGAAATGATTTTAGCCTTTGAAAAATAATGAGAGATAATTTTGTCTGAAAACCTTGTCTTGTTGATGAAAGCTACGATAAAACTAGCGACAAACCAAAGATTTTGGTTTGTCGCTAAGAAGTAAGGGGCTTATTAACTACTAGGCTTAACGGTTTTAGTGTGTGTTATATTATAATATATTTTAAATGTTGCAGAAATTGAAAAATCGTCAGGATCAAGATCTACCAAGAATACAATAAGTACTTAGCTCATCAAAATTATTACGATATTTTGTATGAAATATGTTCGCGTATGTGGATTTAAAAGGGTAAGTAAGTATAGAAAAAAAATATATTAAGCGCGTGAACAATCCTTATTAACGCGTAAATATAGACACAATATAATTAATATGCACTTAAGTAATTACTAATTAGGTAAGAGGCAGTTACGAAATCTAGTTAATTAGGTACAAATTTAACGTCTACGAGAGTAGTCAAAATATACATGTCGCATATCACATTTCACTGAATCTACAAAAATATAATAAATTTTCTAAGCATTAAGCGTAGATTATAATAATTGGACTTTGCCCTCTGACGAAACACGTAGTACGCGCCAAAACAAAACTAGACGCAAACTCGAGCCGCGGCAACATAGCGCAGACGCGTCGCTGCGAACGTTCCAATTTCAAAATGTCCAGTTTGAAAATATTTCGCGGGAGCCTCGCGCGCCACTTTTTAAATAATTTCAAACATGAATGCAAAAGTACGAACCAAAAAGTTTTTATAAATCAACATTTTCAACGATGCTACGCGACTCAACCTGTTTCAGTGTTAGAACAAAATGTTTTGAGTTCCCCGTGGGGTGAAATCAGTATCGGGCAAGAAACGCTACATGATCATATTTTTCAAGATGTTCAGATGTGGCCAGATGCACCTTGTGTGGTAAGTCCTTTATTATTAAAAAAAAAAATTAGTTCACTTTGTATTTTTTAAGTCGCCACTCGCCAAGGTTTTTCTATTTTCCTCAATTTATATCCGGTATTTTTTCCTTTGTTTATTTTATTTTGTCTCAGAATGGTCTCAGATAAATTTTCTCTTGGAAATCAAAATATTACTAAAATATATTTTTGTAAAAATGCAGGACTCACAAACCAATTATTTTTTGTTTTTATTTTGAAAATAAAACGAAAATATTTTTATTGCCTGTAGGCATGAATGAAAATTGAGTTACTTACTACAACTTTACAAGTATGTTTTATTAAGGTAGTGATACAGATTACAGAGTGTGGTAAACTATCAATAAAACAGAAAAGTTAATGCTTATTTAATCTAACCAATTAATAAAAATGTAGCTCTACCAAAACTTTACAAAATATGGCACCAATTGATTATATACAGTAGGTATTCTAGCTAACAAATGTAGTAGGAATAGATACAACAGCTGTTGAAACATGCATATATCGTAGCTAAATAATAGCTTACCAATTATCATCAGTAAACAGTAGGGACCATGCCGCGGGTACAAAGTTCAATGTGAAACTTGCGGATGCACTCTGATACTTGATATAAATAGAGAGGAAGGTTGAGGCTACCTGATGGGAATTGGCACCAATAACGAAATTTTAAAATAAAAGTAATAGTAAACATCAGTTTTTTTATAATTTTATATTTAATAGGTATTATGTTGAATACTTAATTTTCAATGTATTTGTGCTTTTTAGTAGGGAAAAATATTTTCCAATGCGTTTGTGCGGTGCGACACATATATTATACTTTTGGCTTGTCTTAGCAACTTCTCTCGATGTTTTTTAAATACCTATTTAATGGTACTTCCATATGAGGTAGACGCGAGAAAAAACTTTACTTATAGGAATAATTAGTAACCGGGAGGTACCCCAAAAATAATTTTCATCATTTTATTTAGAACTTTGTCGACATGATAAATACACATATCGATGTAAACTGTACAGTTTTATCTTTCGAGCACTGTTTGGACGGTAACTAAGCCGAAGACGGACGGACGGACGGACATGACGAAACTATAAGGGTTCCGAGATGTGAACTACGCAACCCCAAAAATGTATAAAGATGAATACAAAATCGATTTCATTAACTTAAATACTGCATGTATATTATTATTCATTGTAAAGAGAAAAAAATGTCACAAATAACATACTTAAGAAGTTATTATCGTAGTTCAATCATAACAAAAATTTACGTTTTTTAAAGTCCTTTTTAGTACTGTAACTTTTAATTTAGCAACTGATTAGTACATAGTTTTTGTATTTCTCGGTCCATAATTATATTGCTTTTCAGTAAATATGTGAATTTTGCATATTTCAAACAACTGCATCCCATTAAACTAAAAAAAAAAAAAACAACAGACAAACAAAAATTTTAGCACGGTTGTATTTTTGTAGTAGTTCTGTAGTCCGTATCCAAAGGGTCCCGCTCTACAACCAAGCCTCCGCTGTCCGTCTATATTCAGTCCATCTGATGTATTTCTGTTGCTGTTATAAAAACAAATAGGTACTTAAATAATTATTACTTATTTATGTGAGGCTAAGTGCTAAAACGAACTTGTTTTTTTTTGCCTTTTTGCGCGGAACCCTTCGTGCGCGACTCGCACTTGGCCAGTTTTTTTTTGTATATTTATTTTGTTGTTGACTGTAGTAGATGAACTACTTACTACAAACACATTAGATTAGATACGTAGCTTAGGTACAAGGTCCACTGATATCTTAAAAAACAAGAGGTGTCGTGGACATCGGTCTTGAACTTTAATAGGGCCAAAGAGTAATTAATATCACAAGTGATAGGGCTGAATCATTTTTTAAAATTTATTTAATAGGTTGTTTAAATTTTTATATAAAACTAGCTTTTGCGCGCGGCTCCGCCCGCGTAAATACATTATCTCGCGGGTACACTAACTTTTTCGGGATAAAAACTATCCTATGTCCTTTCCCGGCGGGACCCAAAGTAAGTCTATACCAAATTTCATAAAAATCGGTTCAGCGGTTAAAACGTGAAGAGGTAACAGACAGACAGACACACTTTCGCATTTATAAATATTAGTATAGATATGTTTTTTCATAAAAAAATAGGTACTTGAGTGATAAACCCACTCATCTAATTAATATTTTTAGTGCTACCTAAGTTTTACTTTATCCCCCTTATTAATAAAAATATTTATCCAGTAGTTAAGCAATACAATGTTTTGTCCTTGTCTGTCAAGCGACTTTTCCAACTTAAAAGAACAACAAAACATTGTATTGCTTATCTCTAAGATCAAGTACCTCTACTGGATAAATATTTTTATTATATAGTAAGGGGGTTAACGTTTTAAAATAATCAATCAATATTATTGTAGCGAATGTTGAAAAAAAAGATGTTTCACGCAGATAATATCCACTAGATCAGTGGTCCCCAACCTTTTTTTTACGCGGGCCACAAACCCGTTGAACTCCTGGTGTCGCGGGCCGCAACCAAAATTTTTTAGGGGCAAAAAAATATGTTGTTTAAAAGAGATGTTTGATTTTGGGCCAGCTCTATGTACACCACATAGGTAAATAGGAAAAATATAAGGGAATATCATAAAAATACAAAAAAAGTAATTTGAAGAAGGGTACGTGCGTACAAAAATGATTATTTGAAGAGTTTTTTAATGCGAGAACCCTATTTTAGGGCGGCCATGACAGTTGTTTTGACTTGACTTTTGACGTAGTTGTAAGTTTTAGGAAGAGTCAAGAGACATCTTCTTGAGTGTCATACGTCTTTCTTTGTGAAAAGTCATGTCATTGTCAAAATTCTTTAGTTAATTTTATTTTACGTTGTGTTGCTCTCCTTGACGAATTTATTTTAAATGTGCATTGAAACGAAGTGAAATAAAATAAAATAAAGGATAGGAAACAGTTACTATATTATGTAGCTACATTTACATATCTTGTACATAGGGCTGGCCCACGCCTCATACATTTCTAGAACATCTCTTTTAACGATTTAATAATAGAATAACACAAGGTAGTTAAAAGAGTGAAACTAAACATTTAAGATGAGCTAACGACACAAAATAAAATAACAAATATGTATTATAATAATTATGTTCACTCAGTGAGATTTTTGGAATTGTGAACGCTTTTTCACAACTTTATCTAACGGCACAGAATAAATAATAGTACCTAGAGGTACAGAAGAACCACTCCGACAAATGGTTAGAAGAAATAGGGACTCTTTCTGCGATGCGATAAGGTTCAATTCAGCTAACACAACGCTTGATTACCTACGATTATATTTACCTAGAAGTTGCGTCTCTTTCTATCGCGTAATTCTTATCCTTTCTAATGACATTAGGGTTGTCTCATTTTAGAAAATTATTAACCGACTTCCAAAAAAGGAGGCGGTTATACGTATTATATATATTTTTTCTTAATATTTAATTACAACTTTTTTTACCTACTTTCTAGTACCTACCTACTGTACTTTACTGAACAAATTGCTTTCCAAATAAACCTAAGGTAGGTGTTAATAATACTGTAATAATTTGACGACCTCTGTGGCTCAGTTGGTTGAGCGTGTTGGTGCTCAGGCCGGGGGTCGCGGGTTCAAATCCCGCCGAAGGAACAAAGAGTTTTTCTGTGTTCCTGGGTCATGGGTGTTTATTTAATATATGTATAATATAATAAAAATCTTAAATAAGTGTTAAATATATTTCCGTTGTCTGGTACCCGTAACACAAGTTCTTCGAGAACTTACCACGGGATCAGATTGACGTGGTGTGAAGCGTCCATAGATATTATTATTATTATTATAATAAATTTGCGCATACCTATAAGTATATACATACTTATGCCTAAACGTAAGCATTTTTTATACCTTCACGGCCTGATATTACTCGAAGAAGTTGAATCACGCCGCCTTATTTTTATTTATATTTACTACTAGGTACTACTAGGTACTTTTGTCAATAAATGATTCTTCAAATCGTATCACATCGGAATAACATAAGACGCGAACAGATAGTTCAAGTGGACTGTGGAGCCAACACCTAAACACTAAATATTGGTTATGAAGTAATTGCAGTAGCAGTAGTAGCTCAAACTATATTTTTAAATATTGTTATACATTATGTTATATGGTATTATAGTTATAGCTGGCCGGGTGATTTTTACCTAACTTACACAGTACCTATCGTAATATTATATGCACAGATTGTAAGGTATTAAATCCAATCCATAAAACATTGCGACGAACAAATCTCACGCATACGTCGCTCACTGCTCGCGCGCGAGTCCCTCGTAATTGGCCTGTTTAAGGAGGCCGCCGCACGTACTTACATTTTTAATACCTACACGGGGAGTGGGACAGGCCTGCTAACGGTTACAGATTTCACGCGGGCCGCAGATAAAGGCCCGGCGGGCCGCATGCGGCCCGCGGGCCGCGGGTTGGGGATAGCGGCACTAGATGTTGTCCTCAACTTCGCAAAAAAGAAATCTCGCGGGAACTGTATATTTTGCCGCGAATAAAGTACTTATCTTTACTATGTCCTTCAACGTGGTCTACTCTATAGTTATATATAATTATAATATTATGTGCCTTTCATCAAAATAGGCTCCAAAACTACTGGTAGTTTTGGAGCCTATTCAATGCATAAAGTTAGGCCTTTGCATCTGTTAATGGATGATTTATATTTTATACAGTATACTCCGAGCGAAGTAACCACTCTTGAAATACTGTAGTGCCTGGGACAGTTGGTTTTTAAATGTCGTATGGTTGCCCAAGCACATACGGCATTCTCACAACATAGCCAGCCTAGTCCAGAGGAATGAACTAGTCAATACGTCTGGGGCCAACTATGTGCGGGTTTCCTCACGATGTTTTCCTTCACCGTAAGAGCGTCCGTATAATGTACTTAGATCTGAAAAAGTCTCATTGGTACACGCCACAACCTGGGATTCGAACCTGCACTCTCTCGAGTGCGAAGCAAACGGTCTACCCACTAGGCTACGGAGCTGTATTCAATGCATACAATCAAACAAACAAATCTTTTCTCTTTATTATAGTAGTATAGATAGAGATTATCTTCTATAGACAGACGGATCACAGTCCACAGAAGTAATTATTTACTAATTATATCAGTTCAGTGGTTATTTACCTAATTGCTTGACCTGTGACTTAATCAAACGAACGGTGTGGTAGAATAGTCTGATTATAAACAAATAGAACTGCTGGTCCCACTTTAATCAATACCTATTAGGTATCTATGTTTTTCATTGATTTTTCACGACAACAGAAAATCCTATTCACAACGAAGAACGTAAGCCATAACACGTTCGAAAGTGATAAGTAGGCAATTTATTTTATCATACTTTTAGGCGTTTTATCATATTATATAGATATTACTAGCTTTTGCCCGCGGCTCCGCCCGCGAGAAATGGGGTTTTTTGGCCACTTACGACTGTACTCTAAGTTAAATCTGTATCTTCCTTATCTTACGTTCTCTCTTTAATTACTAATTGTTTGTCCGAAGCACCATCATACCATATTTCATTTCAATGGTTTAAACACTTAAGCCATGAAAGACATTAAAAAAATATACACAATAGTACATTATCCCTCGGGAACAATATTATATATCTTTTTGGGATAAAAAGTAAAAATACACAAAAAAGTATGAAATAAAACTTAATCTCTAAATAATTCCCCTTTCAAATTCGGCTAAAATTTTTACTATTTCTCTACTCAATCTTATTAATTTTGAAATCGATACCAGCCCAAACAATATTCTACAATATTTTATAGAACTTACGTTCATATTTGCTGGTACCGACTTCAAAATTAATAAGATTGAGTAGAGAAATAGTAAAAATTTTAGCCGAATTTGAAAGGGGAATTATTTAGATATTAAGTTTTATTTCATACTTTTTTGTGTATTTTTACTTTGGAAGTCGGTTTAATTTTTTGTTTAAAAATAATAATTTCACCCTTTTTAGAGATATATTTTCTTAAGTTATTATTAATACGTCTTAAGAACGTCTAAACTAAACGATCGAATGTATAATTGAATACGCGCCAAGCTTCCATAAAATATTGCTATTAAGATGATGATGATGATTACTGTAAGTTATAAAGTGGCATATGCTTGCAGTTCATTAAACAATACCGAAATTTCCAAACGCATATCTTTAAAGACTGAGGAGTTCTGTACAGTGCTTTTGGATCCAGGGTATACCTTGGTACAATATCTTATTTTTTGGTAGCATATGCTTGTGTTAGGTACTTCAGTAAAAGTCAAAATCACTATATGTGTGGATATAAATTTCGAGGAGTTCCCTCGATTCCTCATGGTTCGCATCATCAGGTTCCCACTTTAGTGACTAAAGGACCAATTTCGAACTAAACCCTTTACAACAAAAGAATTTTGCAAATAGGTCCATAAACGGCAGAGTAATGTTCAAAGATATCCGTGTTAGTGTAAAATACTATGAGAAATACCTTTTATATCATCATAATCTGATGATGTATGGTGTGATAGTGGTGATGATGATGATGATTACTCTAACTGACAGGGTGGCATATGCTTGCAGTTCTTTAAACAACGCCGAAATTCCCAAACATGTATCTATAAGGAGCCAGGAGTTCTGTTCTGTACTTTTGGATCCAGGGTATACCTTGGAGCAAAATCTTACTTTTTGGTAGCATATACTTGAACTACTTCAGAAAAAGTCAAAATCACCATATGTGTCCATATAAATTTCGAGGAGTTCCCTCGATTCCTCATGGATCCCATCATCAGGTCACCACTTTGATATCAAAAGGACCAATTTGGGATTACACCCTATACATCACAGAAAAAACTATGAAAATCGGTCCACAGGCGGCGGAGTAATCGTTGAACATACCAAAAAAAATAACCGCCTCCTTTTTTGGGAAGTCGGTTAAAAAGTACACTGCGCGTTTGTCCAAAGCATAAACCACTGCCATACCAAATTTCATTCAAATCAATTCAACCGTTTAGCAGTAAAAGACAATCAAAGTACACATAATAATAATACATTATCCCACGGGAACACCGCAAATTTTTGGGACAAAAAGTATCCTATGTCCTTTCCCAGGACTCAAAGTATCTCTGTACCAAATTTCATCAAAATCGGTTCAGCGGTTAAAGCGTGAAGAGGTAACAGACAGACAGACAGACAGACAGACAGACACACTTTCGCATTTATAATATTAAGTATGGATATCAAAAGGACCAATTTGGGATTACACCCTATACATCACAGAAAAAACTATGAAAATCGGTCCACAGGCGGCGGAGTAATCGTTGAACATACCAAAAAAAATAACCGCCTCCTTTTTTGGGAAGTCGGTTAAAAAGTACACTGCGCGTTTGTCCAAAGCATAAACCACTGCCATACCAAATTTCATTCAAATCAATTCAACCGTTTAGCAGTAAAAGACAATCAAAGTACACATAATAATAATACATTATCCCACGGGAACACCGCAAGTTTTTGGGACAAAAAGTATCCTATGTCCTTTCCCAGGACTCAAAGTATCTCTGTACCAAATTTCATCAAAATCGGTTCAGCGGTTAAAGCGTGAAGAGGTAACAGACAGACAGACAGACAGACAGACAGACAGACAGACACACTTTCGCATTTATAATATTAGTATGGATATAGATAATATTATACAGAATAGGTGGGATAAGTATTTAATGTTAAATTGCTAAAAGAACTGCGATCATGGTCATGTCAGAGGCGGATATAATTGGTATAGGGCGTGAAGTGCAAATAGAATTTTCCCAGCCGTAAGAAATTGGCACTGCGCCCTTGTACCTATATCTCACGTCAGTGCTAACTGCTAACCACCTTTTGTTTATCTATGTAATTAAGCATCATCGTCATCACTGACTAATTAGGCGCTGGTACACAAGTCTCTATATTATAATAAAACTTCATCAAACATTTTTGAAGTAATGAAATCGATGAAATGTATTATTTTTTATTTTTCCTTATAAAACGGACTTCATATTTAATTTAAATCTTTACATGCGAAACTGTATTTATTTTTCCTTCCTTGTAACAATTATCACCTCTTCGAACGAGTTAGTAACAGCAACCAAAACACGATCTATCATCTATTGTACCAAATATCTCTCTCTAAGACTCAAGTGTTAATATGTAGAGTACCTAAGTACCTTAATACTTAGTTATTTCACGGTACATATATTTAAATAAAATTAACATCTTCTGTGGTCCAGTGGTTTAGAGCATTGGTTATTAACCTGCGGTCCGCGGACCTATGGGGGTCCGTAAGTATATCCGCAGTCTCAGCTATGGAAAAATGCAAGAACCAAGTCACAACGAACGTGCGTCAGCGGGCGGTGTCCGAGACAGACGTGTAGAGTGTAGAGTGAGTGAAAAAGATTAAGAAACGCTGGTTTAGAGCTTGGTTCTCGACTCGGAGTTTGTGGGTTCGATTCCCATGTTGGAACAACAAAAATTTTGTTTTGTTTGGTTAGGAGTTAGGATAATGCAAGCTGATCACCTGATTGTCTAACAAGAAAGATGATCCATACGTCGGATGGACATGTAAAAAGTCAGTCTTGCGCCTGATCTTTCGCCAGTCGTGTTGGTTATCTGTCCCACTGGGTAAGGAGAATAAAGGAAGAGAGAGTGCTCTTGTGTATTGCGCATACACTGTACCTACATACAATGTGCAGTGCCCAAGCACTATATAATTTTTTTTGGACGTCCAGTTTTTGCGTACCTAATACCTATACAAGTACTATGATATGTCGACTCTGTAGGTAGATTTAGACATTAGAAAGTTATAATTTGGGTCATAACTCATAAGTTACAAAACTTTATAAAACTAGTTGGCCCAGTACGAATTTAAAATTGAGTTTCAGTTGAGAGCGACTGGCTCTACAACTGCAACAGTGTCAAAGTTCAAAGTACACGATCAATTTGTATGATTAAACATTAAAAATTGCTTTGTTATTTTTAGGGTTTCGTATGAATTTGCATTGCACAGAAACTTGTTAGTTTAGATACAAAAAGGTCATGCTAAAGACTCTTTAGAAAAATTATTTTGAGCGAAAACGGACAATAAGATTTAAAGTAATTTAAAGAAAACCTATTGCGCGTTGGTAGCTATGGAACTCTTGACTCCTTAGACATCTCCTGACATGCTCTTGATTAGGATATTTAATTATAGTAACTAAGTTATAAGAATGCTGTGTTCTAACTTCTAGCATTTTTTACTATACGTACTAAAATAGATTTATTTTCCTAGAGCCCTTTATGTTGTAAGCCTCAGTATATATCACATGAATCTTGTGTCTTGGTAGCGCCACTTGTGATATTAATTACTCTTTGGTAGCACATAAAAGCCACATTGTAGAGAAGACAATCAGTGAGTAGTTACTAAGTATAGTACATTAGTCTCAGATTAATTACAGTATAGTATGTATAATTTTATATCTCAGCGCACAATGGACACTACACAGTGTCTATTTAATAATTTGTGACAGTACCTTTTAGTCCAAGAAAAAAGGCTCTGAAATACGAATGTTAGTTAATACTTGAATTTTTGATATAAGTTACTTTGAAGAATTTAAAAACGAACTCTGAAAGTTTTTTTAATTCACCCCTGAGAAGGGGTGAAAAAAATAGAGTTTTTTTTTAATTTTGGGAAAACGGCAAGTGCTAAAAAAAATCTTCAAATAAAAGTTGTAGAGCGTAAAATTTTACATTAAAATGTTCTCATAACTTTTTTCCTAAAATTGAAATTAACTGAGATAGAAGCTAGAGTTTGATTTTTTTAAGTTCCTGTCATCATACTCTAGCTTCTAGCTACCCTATCTCAGTTGACATTCGCCTATTTAAAAATACTTTTAAATAGCTAGTTATTTAATACTATCCTTACTAATATTATAAATGCGAAAGTGTGTCTGTCTGTCTGTCTGTCTGTCTGTCTGTCTGTCTGTCTGTCTGTCTGTTACCTCTTCACGCCAAAACCGCTGAACCGATTTTGATGAAATTTGGTATAGGGATACTTTGAGACCCGAGAAAGGACATAGGATACTTTTTATCCCGGAAAAATGTACGTTCCGCCGCGATAAACGAATTTTGGCGCAACGGAGTTGCGGGCGTCATCTAGTTACTTATATTATTTATCGGTCAATAGCTGATAGGAAATAGGTGGAATGAAAGATTACATTTTCTAAGTAGGTACTTACATTAACATTCGTAAATTATTAATTTGTAAAATCCGATCTAACTGCAATTAAATTAGAAACAGTTAAAGTATTAAAACATTAATCATATTATATTGATTACTGCTTTGTTTACATTCATTTATTCAGTGGCGTATTTAGGGGAATTCACAACAAATGGCACGGCTACAATTATTAAATAGGTGTAATAAAATCGAGGTTGATAAAGATGTGAAGTCTATTCCTTAACTTCAAACATTAAGTACCTAATTAACACTCGTGTAGATGATTAGTTTCTAATGAATTCGGTTCCTTTTCCGGTACTAAGTTTTGCGCAATGTTTTGCCCACGTTTGTACTAGATATTTGTGTCGAGGCCAGCCCAATGTTCGTATAGTAGAGTTTGCATATTCTTCAAAGTTCAACCCGTTCCGGGTAGCGGGTAGGTATACTAAAATATGACATAATCTGTAAAATCTTAAAGGGTACTAGAATATACATAAGTATAGAGCACATAAATAACCTTAGACCCAATTAAAATCCGGCCAAGTGCGAGCCGGACTCGCACACGTCGCGTTCCATGCCATTAGGTATACCAATATTTTAATATTTACTTATTAGGTATTTCGTTTTGTACGATGTTTTCCAAGTAAGCACATTTTACATGTTAAGTCTATAATTCCTGAAAGAAGAAAATTAAACAAGCCTTATAGATATGTTATACTCGTAGTTTTCCTTCAAATTTCATCACTGGACTACCATCATGATTTTTTTTCAGATTTTTCGAGCCATTCGTTTAGCTTTCAGAGGGCGCTCTAATTAAACAAAAATGCGCTTTAAAGTTGAATATCTCGCAAACGGGGTACCATTAAGTCAATAATTGTCTTAGCAACCTCTCAATGTTTTTAAAAGACCTGTCTAATAATACGCCACACTATGGGGTAGACGCGAGAATAAAACATAATTAACTTTACGTGTAGGGACCTCCCAAACATGTAAACATTTTTGTGATTTTATTTGAGCACTTTGTCGACATAGTAAATACTGTATCCATGCAAAGTTTCATCTTTCTAGCACTTACCGTTTGGACGGTAAACCGAAGACGGACGGACGGACGGACATGACGAAACTATAAGGGTTCCGAAACCTCAGAATAGATAGGTAATAGGTATCCATCTGACTTAGTATCTGGATTATTCAGATGCGGGAATTACGATTTGTAGATATAATATTATTTTCTACTTTCGGCATATAGATAGATAAGTAGAGACTGTCAAAGCTGGAGTCACTTTACGTTTGATAAAAAGCAACGCCCACAAAATTTACTTAATTTGTTATCATAAGATTTTCGATAATTTATCGGTACTCTTTGGAGTTTGGACACTTCGATAATGAGTATAATAAAATAAACGAGAAATGTGTCATAGAGCGATTAAATTCAATAAGTACCACCTACCTGTATTATCTATATAATATCTTTTATCTGATATCAGCAGGCTTAGCATGCGCTTAGAAGAAACAACGAAGAATAGAAAATATGACAGATTGAAGAAACATTAATACCATTTGGAGCTAAATAGTCTTATTATAAGGTAGCAAGGTCGATGTATCATCGTTATGAGAAATAACGTTTCTTTTCTTCCCGAGCATGAGCGCACAAAATGGCCTGTTTTGACAGCTAAAGTAGAAACGTTTTCTTAATTTAATGTCAAAAAGTCCCACAGTAATGTCAACCACTCCACATCATGGCGGACCTAGACAAAAAGTTTCTTTACGTTGAGTCATATACTTGAATATTTGTTCGTTTTTGACAGAAGATTTCCCGGCAACCATTTTAAAATATGGCTGTTTAGAAATGTTGACCTCTATTGACGACCTTGTTATCATGGATTAAGAACTATTTTGCAATGAATTGGATAGAATAATTCTACTTTAAATGTATTTCTATGGATCGCCATGCTAAGCCTGCAGCAGGATGTAGGAGGTCATTGTACCTGAAATGGATAGTCAGCATTATAATTAAATCCGTCGTCCAGTGGTTAAGAGCTTGGCTCTGTTCTAACAATTTAATTCTTAATTATTCATCTACAAGGCCTAGACTTATCAGTTATGACACTATAATAAATTCTATATTTTCGATTATGGCTCGAACACGTAATCTAAAGTCTAAATATGTTTTATGTGCCTAATAAATTGAGAGCTATTAGAAACTTAGAGCAGGTTTTTAGTGTTTGAGGCAAGCTGAAACCTTATCCTATACTACTCCTATTGTACCTCAACATGAGACTGCAGAAGTCGGGCTAAGTCAATATACAAATTATTGAAATTATTTTAATTTTTTAATCCCCAAAAAACATGTTTGAGGCAATTTGAAATTTTGAGATAGTGTTAGTTTAATGTACAAGGAGTTGGGAAAAAAGGTAGGTCTTTTGGTCGTGGCTTCAACCTTGCCAGACCAGTGTAAAAGTAAATTGGAAAAAGTAAAAAAAAAAAAAAAAACTTAAACCACAGAATAAACAATATTACAAGTACTTAAACATTAAACTCTGGGTCGTTTCGTTCGTACAAGAGAAGTAGATATAACAGAAAAACAGACAGTGAACTTTCACCTTACGCCCAAGTGAATGTAGCGAAATGGCCAGGCCACATATTTTGACCAAGGTGTAGAGTTTGTGAAGTTAAGCTTGTAGAGTTAGGGCGTGTAGAGTCATAAGCTTGGTTTTACATTAGATCAGGGAAGCAATTCTGCTAAATAAAACCTGCATTAATACAATTACAATCAAGTCCCGACACGCTTACACTCTCAAAAGGTGTTTTTATGAACGTTAAACCAACGTGAAACGCGCTCTGATTGGTCGAAGCGGCATAAAATTCGTTCACGGTAACATGTCACTACATTTACAAAACTAATGAAGTAAAATGAAAGTCTACTTAAATACGAGAATTGAGGTTCTGATAACTTTTTGCCAGTGCGAGTCATAATTTTATCGAGTTAGCAATATTGTAACATGGAAATGTTTTTGTTGAGATTAATTATTCTCAATCAACAGAACCTATTAAGATAATTTGACTTATGTAGACATTAGACAACTCTCTAATACTCTATACTCAGTAGGAGCGCCTACTTACTGTTTTGCAAAATCTTTATCTATACTTATAATATAATAACTAGGGAAAAGTTTGGTTGTTTGTTTGCATTGAATAGGCTCCGAAACTACAGCCGATTTTGATTAAATTGGGACACAGGGAAGGACATAACTAGGCTACTAATTTTTAAAGCGGAAAAAATGTACGGTTTCTGCGAAATTAACTTTTGCGCGCACGAAGTCGAGGGCAACACCTAGTAGTAGATAAACTACAAACAAAATTAGATTAGATACGTAGCTTAGGTACAAGGTCCACTGATATCTTAAGAAATGAGAGGTGTCGTGGACATCGGTCTTGAACTTTGATAGGGCTGAATGCGTAAAGATTAGGGCCATTAGGTTGTTTAAATTTTTAGTAACATACCTATATATTTAAAAAATATATAATTGTAGGTATGTTACTAAAAATTTAAATTTAAATAAAAAAATAAAGATCTTGATACATTAATTTTGTTGTACCATAGATATATAATATTAAAAAGAGGTAGATATGTTATAAACGCGTAAAAATGAAGACTCGAATTGGCCCGAGTCGGGCCAATTTTGGTTAGTGTGCTCCGCGAGTATTAGCGTGTTTTGTGTTACTATGCGACGTTGACACATTGACACGCGCCCCATGTCAATGTGTGTCGTGGCACAGAAATATTGTCAGTTTTGTAAGGATATAACGTATCTATGTATGTTGTAAGTACTTATTACTCCATTTTATTCTCTCGGCAGTTCTCGTCGGGGATTAATTAAATGGAATAGTAGTTATAAGTTGTGTGTGTAGTCGTGTCTCTCTGTTCGTGGCATAAGTAGTTATTCTCAAACGGTTGAACCGATTTTGATCTAGTTTTTTATGTTTGAAAACTGACGTGATCGAAAGTGTTCTTAGCTATAATTTATATTAGCCTGCGGCTCCGTAAATACAGTATCCCAAAGGAATACTGTATTTTTCCGAGAAAAAAGTAGCCTATTTTTTAATTCAGATCCTAAACTACTACCATACCAAATTTCATCTAAATCCGTTCAGTGGTTTTTGCGTGAAAGAGTAACAAACATCCATCCTCACAAACTTTCACATTTATAATATTAGCAAATATTAGTAGGATAGTAAGTAGGAATCATCAGCTCGCATCAGGCCCGCCGCTAGCTGTTTCGTCGCCCGCGTGCAATAGCGATTATGCCGCCCTACGATTACTTAATTACTCTGAGTTTTGTCAAAAAAAGTTAACAACATAACGAAGATAAAACATTTATTTCAAAAATTATGTGGCTACTCACGGGCGTAGCCAGATTTTAGTTTCCGGGGGGGGGGGGGGGGGGGGGGGGGGGGGGGGTTTAAAACGACTAAAAGTACCTATATTAAATAATCAGGGCCGTAATTAACACATAAGATTTTTTCGTTTTTACCTGTTTAAGCTTTAAACCCTGAAAGACTGTGTAAGTAATTCGGAAAAATACAAATATTAATAGTCTAAAACTAAACGTCGATACTAAATTTTATAATATGTTCTTTAAGCCAAAAACGAGCGAGCAAACCCATCGAGCAAATTTTTTTCCTATTTTACAGGTTAAAATCTATTCATACAATAAACTTAAACACTGAATAACGGTGAACTTCGGAAAAATATCATAAAATCAATCGGCTAAAACAGAACATCGCTACTAAATAATATAATATGTTCTTTATGTTAAATGCGAGCGAGCGAAGCGAGCGAGCAAAATTTTTTTCCTGTTTAATAGGTTAAATCTGTTCAAATTTTAAGCCCTAAAAGACTGTGAAAATAAGATAATTTTATAATTTAAACTAGCTGTCCCGACAAACGTTGTTCTGCCTTAACTATGAACTGAAGGTTCTCGCCGTTTAAACCTTCCCTGGACTGTTACGATTATTTTAAGATCAAAATCAGCCAAATCGGTCCAGCCGTTCTCGAGTTTTATCGAGACTAACGAACAGCAATTCATTTTTATATATAAGATTAAAGTAAAATTAGTATAATTTCTGATGTTGCAAAATAGATGACAAATAACTTATTACGTTAAGTTTGTCATATAATACCTATTTCATACTTTTTTTTCGTAGTACAATAACAATGACTATTCGTGCCTAAAAGTTATCTAGATGCAAAATAACAATGACTGGGGGTGCCGAAAAGTTATCTAGAATTAACGTTTGTAGGTAATGTACGTATACTTAAAAAAAAACTAAATATGAGGGCGGCAAGACCTAAGTAAGGGGGCGGCAAAATTGTCACCCGCCTCCGGCGGCAGACATCCACGCTACGCCACTGGACTTCGAATGCATACAAGTAAGGAAGCTCACATACAGCCGGAATGTTTTAGATCATTCAGTTAGTGAATAAACACTTTTTTTTTAATGAGTCTCATAATTTAAGAAAACTGCATAGAGAAAAATCCATTCAGAATTTGTATTTTCAGAATGATTGTGGGAGGCCCAAGGGGATTCCCTAACTTCGCCATCCTGTTTTTCATAGGATTACAATATAATATGGAGGTGTTTTTCAAAGAATGACACATAGCGTTTGGTATTCCATCTCAATTTAAGGCGGTTCACCGAGGCGCAAGCGAGTAAAAGCATTTCGCTATATTTAATGGTTTATCTTTTTACAATTAAGGAAAACCATTTTAAAAAATTGTCAATTTAACTAACGATATTGCCTAGATAACTTACTAAATTGTTACGCGTTTAGATTTTCTTCACTCGATTAAATAGATTCCCGAAAACAGCCCAAAATAAAAGTTTTAATCCAATTTCTCCGTAGGAAAATTCTATTTATACAAGATAATTCTATTTATACAAGATAATTCTTACATATAATAATTTATCTTGAAGTACTCAAGATATCTTACTAATTTATTAAATCCTATAATGTAATATATTTAATAAAGTGATGGTTATTCCAAAATGTTTTGAAGTTGTCCAGCTTATTATGAACTGCCTTGAACCTCGCCTGCAGTGTTGCCAATTCAGCTCTTTTAGAGCTAGATTTGGCTCAATTTATCAATTATCAGCTCTAAAAAAAACCGTTTAGCTCCTTAGCTTCTTTTTACGACTATTCTAGCTCTTTTTCAGTTAGCCATACGACGGTGGCTTTTTGGCATCGAATCCACTGCCGAAGTGCAGGTTAGGCTGGGACTAAATGCAACGGAATCCGGTAGGCCGTAGAGAACTATGAGCACTGAAAATTGAACTCTGTGCTAATACAATACAGTTGAAAATGGAAGTTTCGAGTGTCGAGCTGTCATATATGACATTGACATTTGATTCGACACTCGGATGTTCGATTTTCAACTCTATTATATTAGTGCAGAGATCTATTTCAATGCTCAGAATTTTTCACGCCCTTCCGGATTCCGGTGCCGTATAGTCCCGGCCTTAATTATTATTCAACGCAGCCATTTCGTATTGTACCTAACCATAGACACTGACCTCTACGCCGCGGTGAGCGTACTGTGAACTAATTACATAGAAAATTTACGTAAAATTTTAGTTCCAAGTACACTCACCACTGCTATCGCACTTGGTTTTTGGGTTTTTGCAAGGTTTTTAATTTGGAGTGAAATATGGAGTGTAGAGAAAGGAGAACTATCTCTGTATGGGGGCAACTTGAAAAAATCGTCCACGAGCGGTGCAAGTTAATATATATTAATTAATAAATAACTTTCAACTAACTTCACTCTATCTCTTATTGCTAACTTCATAATATGAATTTAGCAATAATAGCGCAATTATGGCCAGTTTTGGTATTGTTTTGTTATTGGAGTTTTACGGCGTCAAAAAATGCTGTCACAACTACATACTGCCAACTGAGGTACAAAAAAAAATAGGGATCATGGGAAGCCATGGTCCCTATTTTTTTAACCTATTTAAACAAGGCTATTGTTGTATGAAGATACAATAAGGCTGCAGCAGGCCCAAGTGGAAGTTCCTGTGATGATTTTCACGATGACGACAACATATGTTACTTCTGGTCAGATGAAGATTAATAATACCTAGTGATATTATTAAGAACAATGTTTTTTAATGATTAAAATATAATAAGTTCGAATAGTTTTATTTAGCTCTCTTTAGCTGATAAAGTTAGCTCTTTTTCAGCTCTTTTTTGGCACAACACTAGCTCTAAGCTTGACTACCAAATTGGCAACACTGCTCGCCTGCCCGACAGTCAGCGTTGCCATTTGGCAACTTTGGTTGCCATTTTGGCAACATTTGACCCTTCGTGGCAACCAAATGGCAACCAGGCTCAAATGGCAACTATTTGGCAACTTTTCGACTTGTCACGCGATCATCAGTAAAAAAATATCGAATAACTTTCGCAGAACTGAACACATCGAAATAAACAAAATCAAAATCTTGAACACATTTTATTCCCAAATGAAAACAATTCATAATTAGTAGATAAACAAATAATTGTACCCGTATTTTAACATCCAAAAGGTCTATTTTGGTGAAGCTAGAGATGTAATTTTATGAAAACAAAAATGGAAGAAAGTGTATCTGTGAGCTGTGTGTACTGTGTAGTGCAGTGCAAGGGAAGTTTTTGTCGTGGTTTTCTAATACTTTTTTTTTTTAATCTATTTATAAGTTCTTAATTTTTTTCATGTTTTGAATATTGGATTTTAAATGCATGGGCACTTACTCATTTTTTAACCTCCCGCTAAGAAAATATAAGATTTTCAAAAATCGGGAAGTTATTGGTTTTACCCCGTTTTGTAAAAATCGAATTCTCATTAGATCTCGACGTTCTGAAGTTACAAGAAGTGACTACCCCCGCGAGGGTGTCACTATGTATGTATGTATGTATGTATGTATGTATGTATGTATGAATGTGTGTGTGTGTATGTGTGTGCGTGTGTAAGTATGTAAACCTCATATAACTTTTGAACATTTTCACCGATTTTATTGCGCCTGACGCTATTCGAAAGGGCTTGGCCAAACTTAGATTTTGAATACAATTTGGACTGATTCGGACAGATAGATTTCAAGAAATCTCGAATAAGTTTTAAACGGCTTTATCAACTCCAAAAACTATTTAACTCTTGACCTTGAAAAACCACGTCGATCACCGCTAATCCGGTCAAAATCGGTTGACTCCGAGAGATATCGTGAAGGAAATAAAACCGAAAAAAGTGTTTTTTCGGAATTACTCCGAAATTTTTCATCTAAAAATTTTTGTTGTCGTTTCTTGCATAGAACATAAAAAAACTGCATCTATTGCCGTTAATCGTGTGAAAATCGGTTGATTTATTCCAAAGTTATGACAGTTTGAAATTCAAAAAATTGTGTTTTATTAAACATTTTTTTCTAATGGCAACTTTTGGTTTGAGATGGCAACATTTGACCCTAAAAATGGCAACCTGGGCTGAGTAGGCTCTGGCAACACTGCCGACAGTCGGTCGATGGCGCCTGCCAGCGCCGGACCTGTGTCAGCTTTTTCAGTGCAATAAAATAAATAAAACTAAGAAAAAAACACTACTGAAATGTAAAAAAGGGACAGGAAAAGATAACTATACGAAAAGGTATGACAATAAGGTCACTTTTTGTATTTTAGATTAGCATAGTCGTGATCTATATTACATTTCATAATTATTTGATGACACAGTCTTGAGTCTAGTTATTTATAAATATTAAATTGCGATGTCAGGTAAGGTTTTATAATTTAGTATCGGATACTCCCGGGTTTTTATTAATACCCATTTGCACTAAACGTTAGTGTTTTACATTTAGTGTGCTTAGTGACTTGTATGTCGGTATATGTATATGTGTTTTTGACACGCCTTACAGCCTAAACGGCTTGATGAACCCACTACCTACACCTACAACCTACACCTATACTTGTAAGTTTTTCTACACAAATATTGTCTAGATAACAATAAAGAATAATAAACGAAAGATTTATATAATTGGGTGCTGTCAATTGAAAGGTATTTACTTTTACTTATATTAGAACTATCTGATCCCGACAGACGTTGTTCTGTCTTAACTTTGAAGTGGGATAAATAAATAACTACCAACAACTACATTTACAACTACGCCTATAACAACATGTACACCTACTTCCTACAACTGAACCTACACCTACAACCTACCCCTATTAGGTAGTAAGTGTAGTTGTAGGTACTCTAGTAATACTAAGGGTAGATTACTGCACCTACGACTACATCTACACCTACACCTACTTCCTAAATCTGCACATTCTACATATATCAACACATAAAACTACACCAACATACACCCACTACCTACTACTACAACCTAACCTATACTTGTACCTTTTTCTACACAAAATTTGGTCAGATAATAAAAAAAATTGATTTATATAATTTGGTGCTGTCACATTAGAACATATGTCATATTAGAACAGTCTGATCCCGACAGACTTGTTCTCTCTGAACTATAAGCTGGTCAAAATTAATAAATAAAAACAACTACACCTACATCTACAACTATATCTAGACCTACTACCACTACTACCTACTACCTACACCGACTCCCTTCAACTACTAGGTATGGGGCCATCCACATATTACGTCAGGTGTGACGTAATATGTGGATGGACCCTATTAGGTGTAGTTGTAGGTACTCTAGTAGTTCTAAGAATAGGTTACTACACCTACAACTACATCTACACCTACTAAGTAGGTGACTACTGTAATGACGACTGTAATGTTTGTTTTTAGCGCTCCAAGAGGAAGTGAAAGATTGTTCTAAAACCGGGAGGCCGCGTAATAGAAAGATCCACACTGTTACGTTCTGTGTCGTGACGATGCGATAATAATTCGACAAGTTTCTTACACAATCTAATCCGTAAAAAAAAATCTGTCCGTCCATCCGGATGTCCGCCAATATATCCTGTCTATCTGCCGGTATGTCAACAATACAACCATCAAACAACATTCTTCTTTCAGAAGACGCTTTCGATGTCTTTAGAATGTTTAAGACTATACTGCCTTTTTCATTACAGAAATGTTTTACCAAAATTAATAACAGAACAGAAACTAAATAAATAAAATTATTTATTAGATTTTATTCAACGTTAGGAAGCAACCAAAACTAAATATGTTCGATTGCTTGTAAATCAGCGGGATAACGGTAGCGACTAGCGACCCACAGTGTTCAATCTCGATCAAAAATCGGACAACGTCTTTTTATCAGTTAATTCGAAAGAGTACTTAATTATAAATACCCGAGTAAAACACCCATGAAGCTCGCTTGCATAGTTTTAAAATTATCTCAAAGTGAAAATTCGTATCCCGCATTGATAAAAAAGTGAAAAAACGTTTTAATTAAAAATTCTTAAAGAATAGCCAAAAATATGTTGCGCATTATTTAAAGAACATACAGAAAGCTACATTTTGAACCCTTTTCAAGACGGCTATGACTTATGGGGGCCATAAAAACAAAGAAAATCGAATTTTAGTTTTTATTTTTTTCTGACTAATTTTCGCAAAAATCGCACCTAGAATTTACATTAAAAGGAAGCTAGTGATCACCACTACCACTGATAAAATAATCAAATCCTAAAGAGATGGAGAATCGTAGAAAAATGGTTTTAAAAAAATGCGGGATTCGCGGGATTCGTCTTTAGAAAATTATATACTTTTTCGATACAGAAACTTCGTTTTCACTGTTCATAACTTGAATAAGAACAATAAAAATAGATGATATAGATAAAATGCCACATTTAAACCCTTTTTAGCGTGTACAATAAAAACGGGTTATACAATTTTAGTTATTATTTTTTTCTGAGCAAGTTCCACTGAAGTAGCAGCTTCAACTAACATTGATATAAATCCAATACACGCCACTACTATGCTAAGTTCGTTAAATTGGAGCAAGTAAGCTTACAAGCTGCCGTAATATCTTAAAATACTACCATTGCCTTGTCAATATATTTTTGAAATGTGTGTTTTTGTTTAAAAAAAATAAAAATATAGATCCTTCTTTACTAAAAAGTGTAGCTTAGCTATTAAAAGCAGCAGAGATGAACATAAGCTAGTTATTACTTACCAAAGAATTAACATCTTTAGCAGAAATGCGTACTGTATGGCAGTTCGCATCTTTAACAAACTACCTAACTATTTTAAAGGACTAACAATACAAAGATATAAAAGTGAACTAAACACCTGGCTCCTCATCAAAACGTATTATTCAATTAAAGAATTCTTCGACGACAAAAATATTGAATTATAAACATAATGTAATTTTTCCATTGATAATAATCATATCACTTTAACTATTATAATATATTAAAAGTAATGTGACATTGTAATTATTCTGTTTTGAAATTTGACATTATAAAAACCGTATTATTTTCCTGGCTTAAATGCATTGATTCTATTTTGTTTCTGAATGTTTACCAATTTTTTGTATCCATTGTTTGTAATGTATTAATTATTGAATTGTAATCGTTATGTATTGACATTTGTTACTTATTTTTATTTTCTTGACAATTTTATATTATTAGGTAATCACTTAAAATTCATGACTAATTAAAATAAATAACATTTACCTATTTGCACACTATGCATGTAGTAGAATATGTAAAATGCCTTATTGTACCATATTCCTAGCAAATAAATTATTTGGTTGATTGATTGATTGAATATAGTAACCTTTTAACGTTACACCTTTAAAAGGTGTAAAACGTTGAAATTGATTTTCCACATAAGCATTTTCTGAAAATAATACTTTTATTTTGCATGGGATTCTTTCCTATATTGGATGTGAAGTGCCTTACAAAACGTTACAGGCTATTCATTCATATAACAATGTTTTGATCATCACTAACTCTTAACCTGAGTTAGTCGACCTATCTCGACCTTTCCTTTCTTCTAATCTTTTTATCACTTAGAGGTAAAAAAAGATAAGAGATTGCATAAACAATCTTACTAATATCATAATTGCGAAAGTTTGTTTGTTTGTTTATTTATTTGCATGTTTGGCTTAAGCGGCTGAATGGAATTGAACTAAATTTGGCACACAGGTAGACTGTAGCCCGTATGTATACAAAGGCGTGGCTACTTTTTGTGCAAAAAAAAATATGTTTGTGCAAACGAACGGGAAACATATAGTATGACATATTTATGAAAATGTTAAGAAAAAGTTTCAAAATGATTTCCATAACCAATGACTATCACAAGCAGTTAGCGAAATAGGTAGAAAACTATTTTGACAGCTGCTCCTCCTCTCACCTATTATTTCTTCTGCACCCACAAGTGAAAATTGAAGAGCAAATAAATAATTTTACGATTTTAAGAAATAGGCTGTCTTGTGTTTCCATCATAAACGAATATATTGAAAGTACGAAAATGTTCAGTTTAATAGTTGGTGATGATCAGAAAATTGTAATATGGATGAATAACCCAAGCCTGTAACGTTTTGTAGGGCACTTCACATCCAATATTATAATATACGATTTAGAAGAAGGATTGCAAGTAGGGCATCGAGACCGGTTTTACCTGAAACCGAAAACCCGGGAAAAACCCGGGTTTTCGGGCCTACAACAAAACCCGGTTTTCAATATCTTGAAAACCGGGTTTTCGGTTATTTTGAGATTTTTTTATTATGAAATCCTACAACAGGTACAATCACAAACCGCACTATATAGTGGCTTATGATTGTCAATGTAGATCTTAGAATATGTAATAGCGTAATTTTTAACAATTTCAAACCGACTTTCGAAAAGGAGCCCGTTATAAAAAAAATCTGCCATCCTAACCTTAGTATTTTTTTGTTTGGCAACATTTAACTCAAAGCGTGCGCACTTTCCGCCATTTTGTGTCAGTCTGTCGAAAGCTTTCTCGCTTCGTGGAGCACATTGTGTACCCACACTGTGCTGCTATGGATTACTGTTTGGATGAACGCTTTTAACGTCTTGATAATGTTTTCATGTTATATGCACTACCGTGCCCCCGCCAACACGAGTGAGCGAAGCACTACCAGACTACCTTTTCGAGACTTACCCCAATCCCACCAAAACATTTTCAGGTAAAGTAATGCCAAGACCAAACCATATAACTCGCACTGTCAAAAAGCTAGGTAGATCTCAAGTAATAACAACCTTCTGACTCACCCAAACTTCTGTTTCTACACGCCGTAACTCTACAAGCCTAACTTCACAAACTACACTTTAGTCAAATCATGTGGCTTGGCCAGTTCGTTCCTCTAAGTATAGTATAACCAGGCCTGTTCCACTCTCCGTGTAGGTATCGAAAATATAAGTAGGTACATGCGGCGGCCCACTTAAACGGGCCAATCAGTAGGGACTCACGCGCGAGCAGTGAGCGACGTTGACGCGAGATTTGTTCGTCGCATTACTTTATGGATTGGATTGTATCATAGATCGATTTGAAGAGTAATTTGTCGACAAAAGTACATAGAGTAATTATAGTAAGGCGGCGTGATTCAACATTTTGGGATTACTTTTTACCAGTATTACGATGTAACAGTAAAAAACAGATAAAGGTAAATTTTATGACATTAATAACGAAATTCTACAAAATCAACAAAAACCCCGAAAGACCCGGAAAAACCCGGGTTTTGAAGGCTGGGACCGAAAAAACCGGTTTTTTTAAATGTGACCGGTTTTCGATCCCAGATAGGATGACCAATTTGTTAGTTATTAATAAGTTATTAAGAAGTTGTTACTTATAATTATTTTTCCTGGGGGTTCGACAGGAGTAGTAGTCAGTCACTCTATACATAAAATTGCACATACAATACAAGAAGGAAAATTTCTGAAAAAGTAACATAGAGGTCAAAAAAAAACCTAGACCGTTCTTTTTTTATTACGACTTCCCGTCTAACATAATGCTTGATAGATGGCAAAGTTTTCAATGTAATCACAAACACAAACTCACAATTAAGATGCCCAATTTGTGATGTGACAGCTTCACACTTTAACAACCTTGAACTAGTTGCATGCAGGAATTGCGATCAAGGCACCCTTAAATATGGGATCACAACACCTCTCCACTGCTGAATCAGAATGTTAGAGTTTTTTCTGCATCTTTCCTACAAGAAAGACGTTCAAACTTGGAGAGTTCGGAAAAACGCTGCAGAAGGAGAACTCGTCCAAGCTAATAAACCGAGATCCAAAGAAAAATTAGGCAACAACTAGGATTGTTAGTCGATGTCGTCAAGGTCAATGCGGGAACGACCAATGACCGTAATACTGCACGGATCCTTCTCAGTGATAAGAACTGTCACAAGTTTTCCGAAATTTTAGGATTAGAAGAATGGTTGCTAGATAGGATGCACAATTTGTTAGTTGCTCTCAGTTGTGACTTACATATTGATATACGTACTAAATTTGGCAGTTACTGCACACAAATTGCAGAAAAATATGTAAGTACTTATGGATTGCAACACATGACAGTCACCATACATAAGATACTGATTCGTGGGAAATACATTATTGAAAATTCAGCTTTACCTGTCAGCATGCTCTCGGATCAAGCTGCGGAATAAGATCTGGCGCAGTGAACGAGAGCGGAGAGCACCATACTAGAAAGATGACCAGGCAAAAGAGAGTGAGAGATTTGTTTACCCGAGCTTTGCAGTCATCTGATCCTGTTTTGGCTGAAATTCGCCTAAATCACCGACAAAATTATATTAAATACATACATATTCCACAACAGTTCAGGGATATGCCTCTTCTTGATACTCCCGACATAATCACAGGCGAAAATGAAAGCGAAACTGAAGATGAATCAGTTCATACTCACTTTGTTTTTTTTTTCTTCAGTTTTTTCGGCGGTATTTTTTTTATAATCATTGTCATTACAATTGTATAATATTTTCTGGCAAGCAGTTGGTGAAATAGGTAGGGGGCCTATTGTACCCTCCTGCTCCAGTGTCGCCTATTATTCATTCAGTGAAAATGAAAAGGCAAATAAAGAATATGATTTAAAAAAGAGACTGTCCTGTGTTTCCATCATACACGCAAATATTAAAAGCATGAAAATGTTCAGGTTAAGAGTTAGTGGTGATCAAAACATCGTTATATGCATGAATAGCCTGTAACGTTTTGTAAGGCACTTCACATCCAATATAGGACTGAATCACATGCAAAATAAGATTTTTTTTTTCAGAAAATGCTTATGTGGAAAATTAATTTCAACGTTTTACACCTTTTGACGGTCTAACATTAAATTACGGCAACTTGTGACCTCACTTGCTTCAATTTAACGAACTTAACATAGTAGTGGCGAGTATGAGCGTTATATTAATGTTAGTTGAAGCTGCTATTTCAGCGGACTAACTTGCTCAGAAAAAAATAATAACTAAAATAATTATATAACCAGCTTTTATTTTACACGCTAACTTTTTAGCGTATAAAATATATTTTTTAAATATGACCTTTTATCTATATTATCCATTTTTATTATTCTTATTTAAGTTCTGAACAGTCCAAAAGAAGTTTCTGTATCTCAAAAGTATATAATTTCCTAAATATGAATCCCGCGCATCCCGCATTTTTTTCAAAACCATTTTTTTACGATTCTCCACCTCTTTAGAATTTGATTATTTTATCAGTGGTGATCACTAGCTTTCTTTTAATGTAAATTCTAGGTGCGACTTTTGCGAAAATTAGTCAGAAAAAAATAAAAAATAAAATTCGATTTTCTTTGTTTTTATGGCCCCATAAGTCATAGCCGACTTGAAAAGGGTTCAAAATGTAGCTTTCTGTATGTTCTTTAAATAATGTATAGCATATTTTTGGCTATTCCTTAAGAATTTTTAATTAAAACGTTTTTTCACTTTTTTATCAATGCGGGATACGAATTTTCACTTTATGATAATTTTAAAATTATGCAAGCAAGCTTCATGGGTGTTTTACTCGGTTATTTATAATTAAGTACTCTTTCGAATTAACCGATAAAAGACGCGCGACCCCTAAAAGGAGGTGTTTTGCTGATACAATTTCACTTAGTATCTGCTTGTAAAAGTCCTAATCTCGAGACTTTACACACTATAGGTACAGTCTATTTCGTCTCAAAGTTTAGATATTTTAGTAGCAAATAAAAGGTTTAATTTCATCGAAAAAATATCCCCTTTTGGGGGGTGCAACCCGCACCCCTCCGAGCTGTTATGTTTTTGCGTTCTTCTTGTTGCGTTGAATAAACCTGAATAAATAATAATTTTATGTATGACGTATATCAAAAGATCCTCATTTTATTCCGCATAATATTTTTTACATTATTAAATAAGTTATTTCTGTACTTGCTTAGAAAAATGTAAAAAAATACTTTTTAAAAAATGTTATAAGTATATTTTTAATTTTATTTATTGCCTATTTATTTTTAATTGCTATTAAAAGTAGGTATAGGAATACCCAAATTACATGAAAAATTACACATACAAAGAATTACCTTTCTATTGGGCTATTCTGTAATTTTTTGTATATTTTTTTTGTAATTTGGGTTAGGAACACCCAAATTTCTGTATACTTTCTAATACTTTCAACAGCTGATTGTCGGTAGAAGGAGCAAACTTTTGATGTTGTATTTTACGTCATATTGTAGGCAGTATCATCATTTATCATAAATACTGACAATAAATAAAATCTTGGGGTAAACGGGTTAGATTAATAAAAATTTACAAAATAAGAAAAAAATGGTAGAAAAAAAATTTGGTTAATTTTTTTTTAGTTTATAAAATTAAATATATTATCTGCTGTTAAGCACATAGTATATTTAATTTTAAATTATCTTAATCTCGAGAAGAAACACATTATATTATAATATATAGGAAACTACTTAATTACGCTAGTATATAATTATAAATAATACTCGGTCATCTGCTTTTGTTTATTATTACAATAATATTATTTCACATTTTATAGGTAATGAAAACAAAAAATGAAGTACTAAAATATTATATTTTGTACTGTGGCGTAGCGATAATGTCGTAAGACAGTGATCGTGGCGAGAGCGGGCGAGCGGACAGTTCCTCCGCGCGTCTCAGATTCGCATTGCCGGCGCCCCACACCTCACCCCCTGAAATATTGGTTCGTGTCGAAATTACCCGCCTTAAACGAATGCCAATAGATGGCGGTGTTAACGTCATTCGGTCGGATTTTTTTCCAAACTATAATGATTGTATGTATTTTCTTAAGGTGGGGTGGGTATTATGACAATGACTTGAATTAGGTAATACGTGATGAGTCGCTCGATTTGCCGCCCCCCTGGGCGTGCCGCCCTTGTGCGGTGCACGCTTTGCACGCCCGCTTACGGCGGCCCGGGCTCGCATACTCCTTGATAATGACCAAGGGTTTTTAATTTTGTTTTTTTTTAATGTAACAAAGTTGCTAAGAAACTGCACCTTTAGATTAAATCCATCAAAACGCTTTACAGACATGCGGTTCCTCCGGCCGCTCGTACGAGTACGGCATGATGATGGTGATGGTGGATCGCTGCGCCCAGGCCCTCATAGGCCACGTGAAGCTGGCTCCAGGGGACCGAGTGGGTCTGATCCTGCCCAACATCCCGGAGTTCGTGGTGGTCTGCCATGGGGCGTTGAAGGCGGGGCTGGTGGTCACGTTCGCTAACCCATTGTATACTGCTGGTAAGATATTTAAATCAATACTAATATTATAAATGGGAAAGTGTGTGTCGTCTGTCTGTTTGTCCGTCTTTCACGACAAAACTACTGAACCGATTTAAATGAAATTTGGTACACAGATAGTCTAGAGCCTGAGAAAGGACATACTTAGGCTACTTTTTATCGCGGGGAAATGTACGGTTCCCGTGGGATACTTTATTAACAGTTTTACGTAAAAACTACCAAACCGAATATACTTAATTAAATTTGGCACAGATATAAAATAAAATAAAATAAAATAAAATAAAATAAAATAAAACAAGAAAATTTTAACAGAAATCAAGTGTATTCTCGAATAAAACTTGCTTGGATTACATAATAAATGTAGCTAGTTTTAATTTATTTTATATAATATTATGTCATGGGATACTCATCCCAACTTACCTGTCCGGTAGTTGTGGTATAGTATACGGGTACGCGACCCCGGCTTCCCTAGCTATTACTGTCCTATCCCTTGCCCTCCTTGGCGGTAATATCCTACATTTCCTTTTTCCCACTCTAACTTACCAATTTACCAAACTAACTTTCCACACCACCTATCGTTCCCTTTCCCTATTCCTACCCTCTCCACAAATCCGTGGAAACGCAACGGATAATCATAAAAATAATTTAATTATCCAAAATGGCGGCGATGTGGTTCACCACCCATCACGTCTCGTTTCTCGCGGAGGTGAAAAGCGAATCATGGAGAGCCGCTTCGCTACGTTGAATGTAAGAGGAGGAATGGATGGTAAGAATGAAAGTGAACGAAGCGAAACGAGTATGTAAGGATCGTAGCAAGTGGCAAAAAGTGGTCTCTGTCTACCCCTTTACGGGAAAAAGGCGTGATTATAATATGTATGTATGTAGTTTTAATTATTAGTGGTAATTAAATCACAGTTCCTATGAATCTGGAATCCGTATATGTGTCTGGCATTATGCGTATCTGGCATTAGGCGTATCTGTTATTAATTATTCTGCGGTCTGCCGTCCTATACTAAAAGGCGGCTAAATGACAAAAAGCGTTTTTGAGGTAGAGCTAAAAAACGTGGGATAATTTTGAAATTGATGCTAGTTATTTTCTATAAACAATTGTTAATGTTGTCATAAGACATTCATGAAAACATTAACAATTGTTTATGCAAAATCACTAGCATCAATTTCAAAATAATCCCACGTTTTTTTAGCTCTACCTCAAAAACTCTTTTTGTCATTTAGCCGCATTTTAGTATAGGACGGCAGTATTATACGGATCTGTCATAAGCGTATCTGTCATTTTTCGAATCTGGCATTCTGCGAATTCTGTTATTCTGCGTATTCGTCATTTTGCGTCATATAAAGTAGACCATGGGGAACATAGGGGAGACAGGCTACTTTTTATCGCGGGACTAAGGTTCCCGTGGGTTACTGTACTTACGCGGGCGGAGCCGCGGGCATCAGCTAGGAATAAATAATTGAATTTAAAAAATGTCGCATTCAGAATATGCACATACCTAAGTAATACCTATTATGGTGGTAGGTTAAAACCTACCATAGGTGGCAGCTTGACACTCAAAGTGTCGAGTGTTTGACATTTGACTCAACACTTGTATGCTCTGAATTTATCCCGGCCTTGTATGCTCTGAATATACTCGTCTTACGACTAATATTACTCGTCTTAGCACGGACGGAGTGGTCGCGCAGCGCTTGCCCAAACGTCCGTATAGGTACAGTTGGAAAAACAAACAATTAAACGCGAACGATTTGAATTTCCTAGTGCGGATCGGAACCTACTTATTAGCGGTGCAGATGGTATTGCGAAACAATACTTTACAAACTATATCCCTGCAATTATTATAGCAATTATGTAATTATTAATAAAGTAATCATAAAAAATAACAATAACAATTTGCAATAAGTATAATAATAACAATGTCATTAAAATACTTTTAACACACAGCCACACAACTGTTACGGCCGGGCCACACGGCGCGGCGCCGCACCGCACCGCAATACTCCGCACCGCACTGGCGGCCACACGAGCAATGCGGCGTCGCAATGTTCTTACGGCGTCGCTGCGGCACCGCAATGTTCTTACGGCGTCGCTGCGGCACCGCAATGTTCTTACGGCGCCGCTGCGGCACCGCAACAGGGTTGATTTGGCTAGTGGCTTGCCCTGTTGACGACAGTCACAATATTTTTTTATAATAATTGTTTTTAAAATTCTCATGAGACTTGTCCCACAGTATTTCCCGTTCTTGAATTAACGAAATGAGGTAGTCCACGTCTATTGATTCCATACTTGTACTCATTTTTTGTATAGGTAATATAAATATAAATGTAATATAAATATAATAGGTATCACGTAATTAATCGTTGACCCTAACGAGCATACACTTCCGCTTACGCCGTACATACAACTGAGCGGTGCCGCTACGGCACCGCACTGCTTGCACCCCTCCCCGCCTCATCTGCCTCGTGCCGCTGTCCGGTGCGCCTGCGGTGCGGCGCCGGAGCGGCGCCGGACGCGCCGTGTGGCATACCATACATTTTTATATGTAAAAGACCCGTTGCGATACCGCTCAGGCGCCGCGCCGCAGCCGTACCGCACCGTGTGGCCTGGCCCTTAAGTGGAGTCTGAACACTTACCTACGAGGTGTTTAAATGTTTGACCTTTTATGCCATGCCATAAAATCCGATATAGAGTGTTTTAATACCCACCAACTACAATTTTAAAATTTTGACAGCTACTACATATTTTTTCAGAGGAACTACGAAGACAGTTCACCGACTGCGGCGTGAAGATGATAGCGACCATCGAGATGTTCATGCCCGTCGCGCAGGAGGTAGCCAAGTCCTTAAAGGACTATAAGGGCACCATATTCATCGGAGGAGAAGACGACAAAACGCAAGGTAAAAATTGCATTGCAGTTTGATTGTCCTAATGACATTTGATAACATGTAAAAAATATCTTTTTACCCGACTGCCGGGAGGATTATGTGTTTAGCGCGTATCTTGTATGTATGTATACGTATGTATGTAATATTCTTTATTACCTTGTATCTTCAGAACCGCTAAACGGATTTTCACATTTGAGGTATCGTTAGATTCGTATTAATAGCCCAAGTGTTCTTAGATAGGTGACATTAAAAAAAAAAAACAAAATGGCGGATGTTTGACGCCGACGTGAGGTAAAAAAAATCTACCAAGTATATATCGAGTGGGGTATCAAAATGAAGGATTTTAAACACTGATTCTAAATATGTATATAACTTGCAGTTTTATATTAAATATAACGATAAATAATAATAATAAAAAACAAAAACCCGCCTGCATAGGTAACTACAATTCAAAAGCAACTGAAAAGACTGAAATAAAATAAATAATAAATAAAATTAAACAAACCCGACTGCAAAAAAAAAAGACATACCTAAGCAACGCACTAAAAAGACCGAAACAAGATTGAGAAAACAGACTACACTATGAGCTGAAACCCTAAGTGAAATAATTGACGTTATATTTGGTAGCAGGCGGGACCCATTCGCAAATTATAAATCGTACAAAAATATATTTTTATTATTTTATTTAATTCATTCCTAATTCATTATTTATAGGTAATATTTAAAGGTAATATTAGAACTTGATAAAAGTAAAAGAAAATAAGATTTTGTGTGTAGTTTTGACGTAAATTTTAAAGTTAACTAAAAAATATATTTTTTTTATAGGTAAGTAATTAGTGTAAAAAACCTACAAAATTAGTCAAATACAAAAAAAAATACGATGGTAAGTATTAACATAAACGTAGAATCTTCGATTATATCACATTTTTGAATGTTTTGCACATTTCGTAGCAACTAATACGACTAATCAGCAATGTGACGTTACAATCGTTGTGACATTTGTATGAGGCGTTTTCACCCCAAGTAAAAAACAAACAAACAAACCGAGTAAAAAAAAATTAGAAACCAAGTCTAGGTAAGTAATTGAAACGAATTATTGTTACAGGTGTATTCGGTCTGCGCTCCCTCTTAATTGCGGACCACAAAGCCGATCTACCGAAAGTGAGTTGCGACGATGTGGCAATTATTCCCTACTCCAGCGGCACTACAGGGCTCCCAAAAGGAGTGATGCTAACTCACAAGAACCTGGTGTGCAATATAAAGCAGGTACAAGCGCCGAAAGTCATGAAGTATGAAGGAGAAAAAGGTGATTAATCTTGTAATTTTTGATTTGATTTTAAAAACTTTTATGCCATTACGAACGCAATATGAAGAAACTGGCTTAAAAATTATGTTCGTTGCAATCATAAGATGCTATTCCATTATCCACTACCGTCAAAAAATATAACCTACATTAATTTTTAAAATTCAAATATCAAAATTATTTAATAAAAGCATAATTAAGTAAGATGCGCGTAGTCCTTTTCAAAAAAGAAATCCCGCGGCAGTTAGTGGAACTTTTGTTAAATTGTTATTACAATGCCTGAGGTCGTAAAAAGCTGCCCGAGAAATGATACTCAAGGTAAAGGTCAAAGGAGTTTTGTAAAGCAGAACACAGAGATAGCAGAGTCAAGGTATTCTGATACCCATAAATAATGCTGATAATATTTTGTCGCGCGATCACAGCGCCGCATCTAAGGAACTTCTTTTTTGAAAAGGAAATGAAATGAAAATGAAATGAAATGAAAATGAAATGAAATTAAAAAAATGAAATGAAATGAAAATATACTTTATTGTGCACACTCAGCCAACACAAACATATTACATATACATTCGAACAATATTATATAAGCGATATAATATTGTTCGAATGTATATTATATGTAATACCGACTCTAGTTATCGGAAGCGTCGCCATTTTAAATTGTAATATTTTATTTTAATTTATATATTTGACAAAATTAAAAGATTTATATTGAGTTAAAACGTATTCATGTGTCCAAAACTCAGCCTCTAAATCCATTTTTTTTTTAATTTCCAGGCAAAGGCGATGTGATACTGACAGTACCACCATTTTTCCACATTTACGGTTTCAACGCTATCCTCAACTATAATCTTATTCTAGGATACCACGTCGTTTCCATTCCTAAGTAAGTTTTGAATTACTTTTTAAGTACCTAAGTAGATACTTAAGACTATAAGTTTTCTGCGAGCCATTTTAAAGATTAGGTATAGGTAGGTACTTTATACGTAAGTACAAACAATTTTAAAATATAATTTGAAATCTGATATTCCACAATTGCCAACATCCCTATCCAATAATAATGTTTTTAAACTGTGATTCTATCTTTCAGGTTCACACCAGAAGAATACATAAAAGCGTTAGTGGAATACAAGCCCAGTACTTTATTCGTGGTGCCATCTCTCTTAGCCTTCCTAGCGACTCATCCAATGGTCAAGAAGGAACATTTACAGTCTGTGGAGACTATCATGGTTGGGGGCGCCCCGACCACCGACGCAATGTTTGAGAGGTTCCTTTTGAAAGTTGAGAAGACGAAGGCGCAAATTCAGTTATTGCAAGGTGATTTTACGTTATGCCTATTATGTAGCAAAAACTAGGACCGTTGCATATATTTTTTTTTGCTTTAAGAGCTATAATAGCCAGAAGTATTCTAGTCATTAAAATTAGTTACCAATATCAGCTAAATTTCAGTTAAGATTTTAGCCGTTTAAAAAACAACATGGCGTGTTCACAGTCCTCACTTAGCGTAATTAATGGAGATAATAAGTATTTTTGCAACACCCGATTTCGTTATAAGGGGACGTACCCATAATGTGACCCGTTGAGGGAAAGGGGGGCTCGGGGAGGGTCTTCAAAATACTACGATCAATCACAGGAGCAGGCGGGGGTGGCTTAAATTTTTGTTACGTAGTCGATTTCGCTGAAACAAAGCATGCATGCGGTCTTATGTAATGAGTCAAATTATTTTAATTTCTTACACTGTCTGCCTGCGAAATGATTAAAAATCATACTTGTCAATACTACGTAAAACTTTAAGGGGAGGGAGGGGGGTGTCTTGGCATATATTACGAGTGGTCACCGAGGGGAGGAAAGGGTTAAAAAAATCTTAAAAAATAGGTCACGTTGTATGGGTACGTTCCCTAATAGGATTGCGTATAGATGTAATTTTAGAGACGTATTCACGTCAATAATGTAAAACTTTTTCAGGATACGGCATGACGGAGAGTTCTCCGGTCACCCTCATGACGCCGTTCATCTACCCGCACAGTAAAGTTGGCTCGGTGGGTCAGCTCGTGACGTCGACGCAGGGCCGCGTCGTGTCGCTGACGACCGGCCAGGCGCTGCCACCGCACCAGGCCGGCGAGCTGCTGCTGCGCGGCCCCCAGGTACAATGGTCTCATGGAAAACCGATGTGAAATATGGCTGGCGTGGAGTAAGGGTACAGCGAGCGTTCAATGTCGCTTAACTAAACATAGAAGTGCGAAGTTTAGTGTAGTAGGCAAAGATTTCAAAACTCAACATAGGACGTCATAACGTACATTTGACAGAACAAATTTTCATACAAGAAAAAGTTACGCGATCTTGGTTTTCACCATAGCTCAAATGTCAGCCATCTTGTTTTCACCATATTTCAAATTTCAAAATGGCCCCAAAAATCTTGAAAGTGGGTCCATTTAACTGGAGACACTTTTTGCCTCAACATGCCTCGTCTATAATATATATACGTCTACGGTAGTAGGTGTTACTACTTACTGGCGCGGGCGGTGGTAATCATTTGCCGTCCAGACTAGCTGTTGCTAGGTAGTCTGGAAAATCGATGGCAAAAGACAAGCTTCCTCTCGCGTCTTTTGGTGAATGCCGCATGGGCGTAGCCAGGGGGGTGGTTTAGGGGGTTCAAACCCCCCCCGAAATGGGCCGGCTGGTATATATAATACAGAGATCTGACCAATATACAGACGCGTATTTAGAAATTTTGCGCCCGAGGCCAATTAACATATTTTGCCGCCCCATTAACCCTATCTGAAAGATGATTTTTGAAGTTATTTTAGAAAAATAATCAACAGCCTCAATGAGAACTTTGATACACTACCCCCCCCGTTAGTCATTTTATTTTCTTCAACCCCCCCCGAAACTAAAACCTGGCTACGCCCGTGGAATGCCGTATTATAATCTCTATGCCTAAAGATCTAAGCGAACCGAAACTAGAAGCTTTATTGTTTTATATTGTCTACTTATATTAAACATGTCTTCAAAAAGTAAAAATGAAGCCATCGGGCATATTATTAACTATTGCTGTTAATCAGAAAAATACTTGCCATACTTAAAATAAAACAACCAAAAATTTTTTATAGAGGTAGCGAGTTTGCCTTGAAAAATTATCTACCCATACCTACTTAAGAGTTTTTATTCCTAATCGTGCTACTAATATGCATGGATGGATGTATGGATGGATGTTTGTTCCTCTTTCACGCAAAAACTACTGAATGGATTTTGATGATATTTGGTATGGTAGTAGTTTAGGCCCTGGATTAAAACATAGGCTACTTTTTATCCCGGAAAAGTACGGTGTTCCCGCGGGATACTCGATAGTATGTTTACGCGGGCGGAGCCGTGGGAAACAGCTAGTCTAATATAAGCGGTGAATCGTATGCTTTGTAATTGCTTTTTGGAAATATTCTATATCACTCCTAACGCTATTTAACGATTTGCAGTTAATGAAAGGCTACTGGAAAAACGAAAAAGCCACAAAGGAAACAATCGACAGCGAGGGCTGGCTGCACACGGGCGACGTCGCCTACTACGACGAGGAACATTACTTCTACGTCGTGGACAGAACCAAGGAACTCATCAAAGTTAAGGGTAACCAGGTTAGTAAGCTGTACCCCAAGCAGGAACATTTTGCGGTATCGTTATGTGTACGTAAACGAGAAATATGAGGAATATTGTATGAACATTTTAGTTAATTTTACGTCCGCTAGAGGCGCTTTCATCGTTTTCATACAATGTTTCTCGCTTACGTACACGTAACGATACCGCAAAATGTTCCAGCTTGGGGTACTGACTACTGATATAACTTCAAGTCTTTAGTTTAACAAAACCGAAATGAATAAAATGTGGAATTTGAAGAACTAAAAAGTTTTTTGGATATACATCACAGGACCAAAATGAGGTGGTGTGAAAACGTTCCGAGGTAGTACATATTATAACATGCTAGCTTTTTCCCGCGACTTCGTCCGCGTGGAGTTCGGTTTCCATACAAAATTTTAACCCCTTTTTCACCCCCTTAGAGGCCGAATTTTCAATATTATGTAACGTTATATTATATATTAGGTAGGGAGCACCTTTAGCTTTAGGTCTCCCCCACATTAGGCGTGCGCGTTCCTCGGGCGTGTTAGCAAGTGGCAGCGATGCGGGCGCTGCTCGTAACACTTACACGCCCGAGGAACGCGCACGCCTAATGTGGGGTCAGCCTTAGCTGTTCATTCAAGCCCTCCTATTCTGTGTTCAGACCCAATTATCTTCATAAAATAAAATGCTATAAATAAATACTTAAACAAATACTTAGAATAAAAAGGCTATTATATAAATATTTAAATTAAATTCTTTTTTAAGAAAATGAACCAGGAAACGGGCTGACGGATCGCCTGTGATGAGCGATTACCGTCGCCCATAGACACTCGCAACACTTGCGTTCCTAGTCCATAAAATCCCCAACCCCATTGGGCCTCCGGTAATCTCACTCACTCGGCGAAACACAACACAAGCGTTAACGCCGGTTTTCTTTGAGGCCGTGGCTGTGGTTTCATGCCGAAGCGTAACAAATATATTAAATTCGTCAAAATAATGTTTTAAGGTATTCCTTTAGTGCACCGTAAATAAATTGGTAGCATTATAGTGCGGTTTTGTCTCTGTTTACGTTGGGATTGAATTGAAACTGAATTAAAATTTGAAAGAAAAGCTTGCATTTTTTAAATTTCAGTTACATTTTAAATTACAAAATAATATATGTTTGCAGGTCTCTCCAACAGAAATCGAGGGTATTATCATGGAGTTACCAGAAGTAGCAGACGCCGCAGTAGTGGGCATCCCAGACCCATTGGCTGGGGAAGTTCCAAGAGCGTTCGTCGTGCTCAAACCCAATCAGAAGTTAACTGATCGACAAATATACGATATAGTCGCTCAAAAACTAACGAAATACAAACATCTTGAGGGTGGAGTGGTGTTTTTAGAAACTATTCCCAGAAACGCAGCTGGCAAAATCTTGAGGAATGAGTTGAAAGTTTTAGGCAAAAAACGTTAAAGCATATTAAGTTGTAAATAGTATTTTGTGATTGTAGATGTAAACGAGAGAGCTTAAAAAAGTCAACTGTAAACTGCAGCTTAGTATTGTGGTAAAAATGTCAGAAATAAAAGGAGAAAGATGCGATGAAGTCAGTACCTGCGCAAATGTTACTAATAGATAAAAATATATTCGATTAGACATTGTAATCGTGAATGATATTTGCAATTATAAAATAGTTTTAAATGTAGTGTAAATATATAAGTGTACAGCATAAAACATAGAGTACTTACTAGTTGGATTGGCAGAAAACTTATAATACAATATACATTTGTTGATTTGTTGTATTTTTTTTTGTATATAATTTTTTATTTGTAAATAAAAATAAAAAAATAAAATGTTTTATTTTACTTTTTTCTTTTATTAACCATATAATGTAGGTATTTTGGCTATTTAAATTAATCACGATGAAAGTCACAAAATCTGTGTACATTTTTAATTTTGGAATACAGTAGCCAATGGCTGTGTTCTGCGGAAAATAGCACTTGCTAGCGCTAAAGAAAAAAAAAAACAGATTATCGGCCAGGACACATTTGCTAACTTCAATACTGCTAACATAACCCGCCATTTTGCTTATTTAATGCCAGCGGTCACCATTTTGCTTACTTTTTTTGTTTGCACCATTTTCTACGGAACACAGCCAATTACAAATTGCTAATAAAATTTTAAGGACTTGAGACTTAATATTACATAAAAAAATTGTCCACATTCTTAAATTAAAATACAAAAATATTGAACTATCCTAAGTACAAAAAGATATATCTAAAGTAGGAGACTTCCAGAAGCAAGGGGTTGCTTTAATGCAAATTCAGAAAATGAATCTGATCAATGGAATGGCAGCCTTAGTTTGTAATTCGTAGAGAATGTTATATTAGCAGCAGGGTAATACTTTTACAATAACTCCGTATTATTATACAATTAAAAGACAGTGAACTCTAGCCTGTAGCATACCCACAATACATTTACAATTAGGGCTTATGCTTGTGTCTCTACAGTTTCAGCAGCAGCAGCAGTAGCATTATCTTCTTTTTGCTCCTTCTTTTCACTGTCCTCTACAGCAATTTCCATAGAAGAGTCATTATCTTTGGTCTCTTTATTTTCAATTTTTGGAGCTAATTCAGAATTCACATCAGATATTGAGTAATTATCTGACTCTATTTTTGCTACAACAGTTTCAGGTTTATCAACTTCTTTAATTGGTTCTTTTTCCTTTTCATTTTCTGGTAGTGATTCTTCCTTGCTGTTACATTCTGGTACATCTTCCGAATTTGGAATTATGTCTGCTTTGGGAGAGTTACTGCTGCTCTCGTTGTTGTCACTAGATGAGGAGCTCTCCTCACTTGACGTTGACACTTCAGATATGTGTTTTACTTCATTTTCCTCCTTGAAATTTGAGTCTGAACTACTTTCATCACTCAAAACGGGTTGGATGTTTGTTTCTGTGTTGTCATTCTTTTTAATCTCTTCAGTATTTTCATTTTCCTTATTCTCCTCGCTGAGCCTTTGTTCGGTCATCTCTGCGTCATCCACTTTGATGTCTGGGATTGTAAGGGCCGGTTTAGACCCTTCAACTTTCATATCTGTGTCAATATCGGGGGTCGGTTGGGAATCTTGAATGGCTTTAATATCAGTAGTAGTACTTGGCTCTAATACCGCTTCCGGTGTTTCAATATTTTCTTTTTCCTTTACCATTGTTTCGATATTTGATTGTATTGTGGCTTCACTTTCTGATTGTGTAGCAGCTTTTTCTGCTGTATCAATAGGAGATTCTTGTTTTGGTACATGAGTTTCTAAGTCATCAACTGAAATATGAGCATCAGACGAACTGGGCTGCGGTTCCGAATGGTGTTGTGTGTCATTGTTTTCTTTCCACGACATATCCTCCATTTCAACATCGACATTGTACTCTGAATTATTATCTGAACCGTTTACAACTGGCTCCATAGATTCTCCATTTTCAGTTTCAAGATGCCGTTGTGGTCCAGGTTCTCTTGTGCTCACTACCAAAATATTCTTTTCAATGGCACGCATAAACTTATCAATCCGATTGTATTGTTTTCTAGGATATGTCAACAGTTCACAAATGCGTTGAACGGTAAATGGTGCAGAGGTAAAGGAGTCGAGACGTTCCATTAAACTGTTCTTCATAATGTCGTAATTGAAGGGATCAACGTTTGGATACGGTGGGATTTCAATACCAGGTGTTGTTTCATAAAAGTCCGTTATAACATTAAGCAGTTTTTCTTTGAATAAACATTTAACTAAAGACCACTGGTATACAGGATCACCGGTACGTGCTACATACGCTAAATAATCGTTGAGTTCTTGAGGTATAGTTTTAGATTTCCGTTTTGAAAATTCTTCGAGAAAATGAAATATTTCTTCCGTATTTTCCATTTTAATACTTTTCTAGGTTACTTAATATGAGTAATGAGAAAATGTTGGAAATTTATAATTACAAACAGTTTGGAGTTTTGTAACTTTTGTCCCTTTTCACATTTTGTCGGTGTGTCAAATATCAGTTGTCATCTGTCATTTGTTTTTTTTATTATTATTTATAGCGTCGGCTTATCACATTTGCCAGTGTCGAGTATATTTTCATCAACGTATTTCTAAATAGTCAAGTCCAAAGTCTAGTTAAAGTCCTAATAAATAGTCACGGTAGTCAATCAGTCAAGTCAGTCGATTAAGTAAAGTGGTAGACGCTTTACTGAAACTTCCTACGGAGTTTTGGCGGGAAACCCAATTTAGCACACATTTTGTAGAACGCATCACATCTTCCACACTAGTGCACCTCAAAGAATAATTAATGGTTAATATTCTACCAATATTACACATTAAAAACCGAAATAACACGAATTTAGAAAAATAATACAAAATAACACAACATTGCTGGTTGACATTCCCGGCAAAAACCCATTTGTATTTTTTTTAACTCAATGTCTTTACCTTTGGTCTTTGGCTAAGGTCTTTGGTCTTCACTATTCTCAGCTATGGCAAAGAATAATTTATATTACTAACGTAGTTATGGTCTTCACTTTCTGTCTTGTCGTCCATTATGCGGACGACAATATTAAATTTACTAGACAACACTAAATAGCACATTTTATTATGTTGCACTGTGTGGACAAGTCGTACAAGTTACAAAATAAAAAATCGTGCTATTAAGTGTTTTATACACATTCCAAAACTCCCTATTAAGTTTTAGTAGGTAAGCGTCTACCTATTCACTTTACTGAATCGACTGACTTGACATTGATTGCACTGATGATTCATATTTTGGACTTTGACTAGACTTTGGACTTTACTATTTAGAAAAACGATATTGAAAACTACTCACCGTCCAGCCTTGCAATCCAACATTGTTAGTAGTGTAATGTATAGGTCGCGCAACGGTTTATGAGCGCTCAGTAAAAGTGGAGGGGATCTTTCGCGCATGTGACCAATAGCAAAGAACATATATTACTAACGTACCAATAGCGTGTCGGCAGCCACGTTCGGCATGCGTTCAGCGCATCACACCTCCCCGCCCGAACCCACTACCGCCAAACACACCCAAAAACTGACTTCTGCACATACCCCCTCTACTTTTGTCGAAAGATCTTAATTCGTTGCGCGACCTGTAAGTAAAGCCGCAATATTGGATTTGCAGGCTGGACCGTGAGTACGGCGTTATATAACTTCATAATAATACGATTATTTTATTTCCTATTATATGCCTTCTTAACCTCACACTGGAAATGGTTGGCACATTATGACCTGTTATGACCAATTATATTAAAAAAAACTTTTGACAGTTCACCTATGACATATGAACTATGACATTTTCAAGAATCAAAATGTCGCAAAAAGCGATAGTTGGCCATTAATAAAAGAAGAAGAAGTCTCAAGATTCACCATTTACGATTCGCACCGCGCACGAGAAATAAAAAAATAATAGCTGATAAATCAGTGTAGTATTTTACTGAAAACCCAAAATAAAAGTAATTGTAGATTTTTGAACGTAACTATGAATTCAATTTTTAGAAAAAGTTTTCAGCCGTTCAATACATTCAGAACGTCTATGCGGCTATTTGCCGATGCTGCTATTAGCGACAAAATTGATAAAATGGTGAAAAATAACAAAGTTGTAGTATTTATGAAAGGAGTGCCTGATGCACCTCGGTGTGGGTTTAGTAATGCTGTGGTTCAGATCATGAGGATGCATGCGGCTCCTTATGATAGTCACGATGTACTCGCTGATGAGAATCTAAGGCAAGGTGAGGAGCAGAGGATCATGCTTTACGCAATTTACATTAACATGAATGACTCAAAACACCCTTTCCCTTTAATGTCTTAGATATTACAAACTTTTATTACATTTCAGGTATCAAAGATTACTCCAACTGGCCAACGATACCACAAGTTTTTATCAATGGTGAGTTTGTTGGTGGCTGCGATATAATGCTGCAAATGCATCAATCGGGAGAGCTCGTAGAGGAACTGAAGAAAGTTGGCATAAAAAGTGCCCTTCTAACAGCTGAAGAAACAAAAAAGGAAGAGAGCAAAGAATAACTGACTGAAATACCAAAATTATTCAATCATGAAGCTCACTGCATATCGAAATAAGATAGGTAGTGAAAATGAACTATATTTATAATAATAGTGAGTATATAGTAGCTATATCTGAAAATGTAAATAATATACATTAATAATTTCATTTAGTTTAATAAATATTTAAAAAAAATTGAATTTTTTGTATTTGGAATATAAATTTTTTGTATTTGGAATATATTTTACATGCAGTGTGCTTAAATAATTTTGCCAAAGTTCAAGAAGCATGGCTAAGGCAAGTAGCTGTTTTGATCTGTGTATTATAGTTACTTGTCTATATCTATAGAATCTGTAGATAACAAATTAAAAAAAAAAGGCCCATAATCATTTTTTTTTGTTTAATTCGACCCGGTCGGGACAGGCAAAGGGAGCGTTGCCCATACAGCCATTTCTATGTTTTCTCTATTTATTGAATGATAGTGAAGGCCGAAGCCAATTCTTTTATAATACCCATCTGAAATAGAGTTTTCATCAGGCCGAAGCCAATTCTTTGATATCAATAATATGAAATAAGTTTTTCATCAGGCCGAAGCCATTTCTTATGTTTTGAGTTTTGATAGTATTTTATTGTCCCTTTTTCAATTTGACATATTGTCGCAATGATATAAAGAAACAAGGTCGTCATTGGTCATTGTCTTCATCGTCTTGACGAGGTTCGGCTCTTGACAGATGCCTAGAAAGTCTGATAAATAAACAGTTCAAAGTTATGTACAATAATTAAATAATATTTTATTACTAAAACTAAGAAAAACGAGATGAAAAGCAAATATGAAAGAGAATTATTTACAACCACAAAGTACTTAAATATAATTAGGAAATTTACAACACATAACCGTTACAGAGAACTATCTCTGTGTTACTACTAAACAATCTCAAGTTATATATAATATAGGTAATGAGTAATGACTGGTGAGTATTTATTTATATATCACCAATGGTAGAAAGGACGTACTCATATATTGGCTTAAAACAATCGGGTGTTTTCAAAAGCTGCTGAAGGGAGTGCGGGATGGCTTCAGCAGTTTTAAAGATATCCATCAAGTGATTAATAAAAATAAATCTTTGAAGAGTAAAACTGTTACAAGTAAAGAAAATGTGATCCAAGGTTTGTTCAGAATGATTACAGTAATTACAAACGGGTGAAGACAATATATTCAATCTGTGAAGATGAGCATTAAATCGACAGTGACCCATTCTAAGACGGCAAATAGTAGAATAAAATTTCCTGTCATGAAATGAAACACCTTTAGTAAACCATGGGACTGACAACTCCTGTTTAATCTTAGAATACCATTTTCCTTTGGTTTCCATGGTCTGTTTCCAAAAATTTGTAAATTCGATTTTAAAGGCTTCTTTTATTTTGACTAAAACATCAGATTCTGGAAGGCATATGTTTTTAATACAATGCTCCTGAGAACAAGTGGTTATAGCTCTTGCTAAAAAATCAGCCTGTTCATTTCCCTTAACACCAATATGTGACGGTGACCAGACTAAAACTATATTTTTTTTGTTTAATGTTGTTAATTTTGTATATTTTTCTCTAATATCATGGATAATATAGTTAGTTGTAGCACAAAATTTGGGGTTATTTAAGTTTTGAAGAACGCTAAGACTATCAGACACTATAATCCATTTATCATAAACTTGAGTTTCGATATACTCTAATGCAGACAGAACTGCTAAACACTCAGCAGTAAAAATACTTGTTAAATTTGGAAGCCTAATACCATATCCTTTCTTATCCTGTTTAATATATATGGCTGCTGATACCGCCTCAGAAGTCTTTGAACCATCAGTATAGACTTGTTGATAACCGACTAGGTTACTTAGTAAAAGGTAGACTTCTTCTTTGCACTTCAAAGAATTATCAATTACAATTTTTAGTGGAAAATATTTAGAGCTAAATGTGCTCATATAGCAAGGCCATAAGTCACTTTCATATAAGTTATAGTCTTGCTTTATTTTTACAATTTCAGGTAGGTAATGTAATAAAATAGAGGAAGAAGAACCACTCTGCAATTTTACAAGAAGAGGATGATTTTTAATGGATAAAATTCTCAGCAAAAACCTGTATATTAAATATTTAAAGCGAATTTTCAAAGGAGGGATGTTACATTCAACCTGCATTGATATTATGGGTGTGGAACACATCGCACCAAGCACAATCCGTAAGCACCTATTTTGAACTTTATCTAGTCTATCAACAAAATGTGGAATAGAAGCAAAGCATACATAACCATATTCAAAGTGGCTTCTTACAATAGCCTTGTAAAGAATTAATAAAATTTTTGGATCAGCTCCCCAATATGTGCCTGCTAAAGACTTTAATATATTGCAAGCCTTTAAAGCCCTGTTTACTAAGTAATCAATATATTTATTAAATTTGAAGGAGTTCTGAAAAATCACACCTAAGAATCTAACAGTTTTGTCAACTGCTAACTTACTATCTCCATATTGTAGGACAGTGTTTGTTGTTTTGATAGGTTTTTTTGAAAAAACTAAAACTTTGCTTTTTTCAGAACTGATGTCGAAGCCCAGATCATCATAATAGGCCTTAAGGCCGAGGAGAGCACCTCTGAGATTTTCAATAGCTGCAGGCAACTTGTCTGCAGTACAATATATAGTTAAGTCATCTACAAACTGGAGGTTAGTAATGTTTTGACCTAAGACAATATTTAACTTATGTATATACAAAATAAATAGTAAAGGACTGAGAATTCCACCTTGACTTATTCCTTTGTAGGAGTACCTTGGACCAATCAGTTTATTTTCAAATTTCACAAATAATTTACGACCACTAAGAAAATGATACACCCAATTTACCAATTTTTCAGGTAGTTGTAAAGAAGTTAAAATAGTTGAAAGTTTTTCCAAATTGACATTATTATATGCGCCAACAACATCAAAGAAAATACCAACCAATATTGAATTACAAGACAGAGCATTGTGAATGTCCAAACAAAAATGACTCAAGCTCTCTCTAGCCGAACGGCCACGCCGAAAACCGAACTGATTACTAGGTAAAATATGATTTCTTTCTATAAAAAATTCCAGTCGCTGTTTAATAAGCTGTTCAAATATTTTGCCAACACAAGAACTTAAAGTTATAGGTCTATATGAATCTGCAACATTTATATCCTTTCCGGGTTTTAATATTGGAACGAGACAATCTGTTTTCCACTGTTCAGGAATCATGGAATGACACCACAATGAATTTAATAGATTAAGGAACAACTTCATGTTTTTGATGTCTAACAATTTAAACATTTTGTAAGATAAACAATCTAGACCACAAGCAGAATCTTTACGAGATTTTATGGCTGCTTTCAGCTCTTCAAATGTAAAACTCTCTACTAAAAAAGAATTTGGAGATGTTGTCACATTGGAATTACTGTTCTTATAATTATTTGGTACTGTATCTGGAGTATATTTATTTAAAAACTGTAATATCCATTCACTATCAATGAAACTACTTCTAGGTGTATAACTTCGGTTGAATTTTTTAATTTTCATCCAAATTTGGCTCATAGGAGTTAATCTACTAACAGATTTACAAAAGTTTTCCCAAGAAAGTCTTCGCTCTTGTTTCAATACGCGTTTTTTATGCGCCTGAAGACGCTTAAATTCAACAAAAGTTTCAATACAATAATTCGCTTTAAACCGCGCATAGGCTTGACGACAATCATGTACAGCCTTGGAACATTTTTCATTCCACCATACTAATGGAATTTTAGCTTTTTTTTTACTGTTACTACAGGCAGAACTTTGAGAAACAGAATTAGCAGTTGGGGTGCTGAACTTAGGCTTATTCAAACCGTTGACAAATGCGCCACATTTATCAACAGTTTGAACAATAAGCGCACAGAATCTATTATAACTGTCGATTAAGTCGCATGTTTCAATTTGAAATTGTTTTAATTTCTGATTAACAGTTTTTTCATACAAATCCCAATTTACTGTTTTCAGATTCGTGTGAAGAGGAAAACTTTCAAATGTCTGTGACAAGTTACTATGTGAAGAGAATGATGGAGAAAGATTCAATGTTGTCAGAGTTGGTAGATGATAACTACCTAATGAGTCTGAAGAAACTTGCCATTCACAAAATAATGCTAACGACGCCGAAACAAAAGTCAAATCTAGTGCGTTTGGCTTCCATCTATGCGACCCTACAGTGGTTGGACGTCCATCATTCAAGAGAACCAAATCATTCTCATCAGCGACATCAACAATATCTCTCCCTCGCGCGTCAACTTTGCCGCTACCCCATAAAGTATGATGCGCGTTAAAGTCTCCAGCAAAAATTATCGGTTTCGGAATAGTCTGTATTAAATCATTAAATTTTTTCTTATTAAATTCAGGAGTACAGCTTCCTGGGCTGTAAAAACTTACAATCGAAATTTGTTTCTGAAAAATTTGAATCTGAACAACTATATTTTGTAAAGAATCATCATAAAATGTATTAATTTTGTTATAGACTATAGTGTTATGAATTAATATGGCTACTCCATTGTGATTATTACCACAGTCATTTCTCACAATAGAGTATCCTTTCATGTTAAATGTGATATGTGGTTTGAGCCACGTTTCACTAATTATACAAATGTGGATGGAATTATCTAATAGAAATTTTTGTAGTTCATATTTATTACTTGGCAAGCTTTGACTGTTCCATTGCATAATATTTAGTTGGGCAGAGAATGTGAAAGATTGTTATTTTTTTCTTTTATAGTTTCTTTTATTGCTTCTGAAAGAAGCTGCGAGTTTATGCTTGCATTTTGAGTCTTGTTCAGAGTAATAGCTTTAATTAAACATTCTGTGAGTAACGTAAGTGCGTTTTTATTTGAGAGAAGTACATTTAATAAGTCTTTACTATTTGTGTTTTCATTTAATGAAGGGAAATTTTGTAATTTATTACTAAAAAGGTCTGCATATGATGTAGTTGTATACTTTTTTTTATTTTCTTCTATTTTCATTTTTTTAACTCTACATTCTCCAGATATAGATAAATGGCTACCTTTGCAATGTACGCAAACAGCTTTATCTGGGCTTTGGGTACAGTTTTTATAATTGTGAGCCTCGGCACAGATCGAGCAGCGCTCTGCATTCTTACAAAACTTTGCTAAATGTCCGTATCTTAAACATTTATAACACTGTTTCACCGGTGGAATATATGTCGTAACAGGAAATCGCCACATATTTATTAAAACATATTCAGGCAATGATGTAGAGCACGAAAATGTAATTGCCACTGATTGCGTTGGTTGCAGCACAAAGCTGTTGTTAACCTTAGCTTTTCTCATTATTCTACGTACACATATTACCCTTTTTGTACTACTCGAAATTGCTTTATAAATTTTTTGATTGGACATTTCGGTCGGTACGGAGTTGATGACACCAGTCAACTCCGTGCTACCAGCTGGAATGCTTGCTTTTAAATTTTGGTCTCGTAAAAAAGTAGTATTTTCAAGAAATGCGTTAGCTAAATTCGGCCGATTAAAATAGACTCCAACTTTGAATTTATTAATTTTTCTCAAGAAAGATATTCCCTTAATCGATTGTTGGAAAATACGACTTAAGCCCATGAGGTCGCGAGTACCTATAGGAGTTTCCCCTGTGCTTTCCACAAAAACTACAAATTCAAATCCAGCTGCGCTGTCCTCTGGATAGCGACGGCTGTAGTCGTTGACTCTATAAGGAGCATATTTGCTAGATTCCTCTGTGGGCTCAGACTGTTCAGAGCTACTCGACTCAGCCTGATCATCCACCGGACTAGACGATATTGGTCTCTTCTTCCGTTTGGACGGCCGCTGAGACATCGCGGCGCGCCTGGTCCCGTGAAGGGACTTTTATATAATTAAAAAACTTACCGACAGAACGAAGAAATAATTATATACAATAAAAAAATATATACAATACGACAAATATTCTACAATTATACAGCTTTTTACAACAAAAATCAAATTAATTTTTCAGTGCTGAAAAATTTACAACTTTTCCCGCCACTCTAAAAAGGAATAGATCAGGCCCATAATCAAAGATTTCAACTCAAGATAGGCTATCACGTACATTTAGCCGAAAAAATTTTCATACAAGAAAAAATTACGCCATCTATGTAAAATCAACGGAACTTCGATGTTCCTTTGATTTTACGATTTTACCATTCCGATGGAAAAGTCGCTAGTCGTATGATATAACTTTGTAAGGGCGTACAACGCATACATTTTTTTTAAATACATATCTTGACTAAAGAAATGTTAATAAAATTGTCCGGCGTATTTAATATAAGTTTAGCTCGCATTAATACTGGAATTACTAAAATATTAGCAACAATAAATCAATAAGACTTACAAACAAATATAAATTTTACAGGTACGTAATGTAATTTAAATATTTCATATTTCTTATTACATTACTCTCATTATCATAAAGCATAGACGAGGCGTGTTGAGGCAAAAAGTGTCCACACTTAAACTGCCCCACTTTTGGGGTTTTTTGGGGCAGTCGAGGTTTCATATTTTGTCATCTTGACATTTCGACATTTGCTTTCCGCAGATTTTTCAGTCCACATTTATTTGAATAAATCTTCTGAAATCAAGATGGCGTAACTTTTTCTTATACCTACATTATTTGTCAAATGTATGCCAAAGATCAGGAACGCACTTTTAACTCCTCTGGTGATTAGTACCCATAGATGACGATAATTACATACTAGAATATTATACAGATATTATATCGGTGTAATAGATTAGTGCAATGGCTATTATGGTGTATGGATACTAGATATTTTAACCTAAGCAAGATATTTTATAGGATTTTACAAGAAAACCAATTTTTTTCTTCTATAAGGCGTATGGACCTAGACCAGACAGCAAATTTGTTTTTACACATGTGCCGTAGCTCCAGCGGCGCCACAGAAGGGGCGGAGCCGTAGGAGCTGTGACGTTTCACAGCCAGCGCTGCAGCAAAAATTACATACAAATCCTAGCGCAACAGCACTTAATATTCCTTTATTACCTAGATAAATAAAACAAGACTCATTAAAAACAAAACTTATTATATTAAGTACCATAAAAAGAATATTGAATTATAATTTATAAAAACTTATACATAATCTAATTCAGTTTGAAAGTAATAATCTACATCTACACTAATATTATAAAGAGGAAAACTTTGTTTGTATGTTTGTTTGTTTGTAATGAATAGGCTCAAAAAGTACTGGACCGATTTCAAAAAATTTTTCACCTTTCGAAAGCTACATTATCCACGAGGAACATAGGCTAAATTTTATTTTGGAAAAAATAGGGTTCCGTAAGATATTTGGGTTTTTCGGACACAAGGTGTAAAAATCAACCAGAAAAGTTACTTATTTTGCGTACGCTGCCTATACTATAAAAGATAGAACCATAAAATGTTCTAATTAATTGTAGATCTTATAAATATCTACAAAAAAGTCCGTGACACACTATACCTATCTATGTCAAGTGAGGCATAACAACCATTTTTTTATTTAGAAATCTTGATTTTTTTTTTGGACTATATTTAAACGCATTTATTTTACTCATGCTATTAATCCTTATCAAAATAAATTATTTCATCACTAAGTACAGTTTATGTAGATAATATTTGGTTTTTGAATTATTCAAATTGGATGTTTGGTTTTGACGTTATGGCGAAATTAAAATATTACGATTTCTGCTGCACGGCCCGTTGCGAAGTGGGTGTCACCAAGGCGCGAGCGGGAGGGGAGTTTAGATCTATGAGTAACTTTTTTGTTAGGCTCATTTCGTTGTTCTCGAATAAGGCGAGTCCAAATCTCTTTGCGCTCTGGATTATTGGGAAATCTGTAATTTAAATACTATAAATTTCTGCGATGTTTACAACAAATGTTCACTAAATAAGACATAAGAAAAAAATAATAAACTAAGTATGCCAAAGTACTCTATTTTGTGTAACTATTATACACTGTTTCTCTTGAAACGGATTAAAAAATCACTCGGTATAAAGGTGCTTCCAGTAACATAGTAATATTTCAGAAATATTACTTTTTTTTCTCCAAAAGTGCATAATGTTAAATCGGCTGGCCCCTGAACATTGTAGGTGGTTGTTTAGGAGTAGAATAGACAGTAGGTGCAGGTTATAGGTGATGTACATCTAGTAGATGTAGCTTGTAGGTTTTTAGTGGGGTAACTACTGTTTACCTACCAACCTATCACCTACCAACTATAGGTATGTAGTAGGTCTAGATGTAGGTTGTAGGTGTAGGGTATGACTTATGGTTGTAGCAACCTACGCTTACAACCTTCAAGTGTAGTTCTCCCGTAGAAAGAAAATTCTCCCGAGCATTTTTTATTCAATTTCATAATTCACAGAACAACGTCTGTCAGGCCAGATAGTAAATAATATTTTTAAATATAATATGTAAAAATCAAATAAATAGTAAGCCTTAGTTTCATTTTATTTAAATTAATCAAAAATGTGAATACTGACGGGTAAGGTTAGGTTTGGTTAGGTACTGAAATAAAAAAAAACTGAATCTCTTATTTCTGTAATTTACAATAATAAAAATGACGTCCCTACAAAGTTACCTTTTCACTGTTGCGCATACAATAACCAGTGTTATATTTCATAGTTGGCCGCCATTTTTTGAATATTTATTTAAAATTCCATAAGTATTTTAATTGTAACAAAAAATATTGTGATAGTTACCTGTGATAAGATATCCCGTCTATCTTTTTTACACGTTTGTCATAGTTTTTACAGCCTTTAATTACGCAACTACTCGGCATTTTATGAATTATATGCGGACTGGATAAACTGCATATAAAGCAAATGTAGAAATGGTAAGATCACAAGTGCCAAACCTCTACTGTCAAAATGGCCCCAAAATTTAAAAATTGGGGCCATTTTTTTGGAGACACTTTTTGCCTCAACATGCCTCGTCTATAATATACGTCTATGCCCATAATATATTCATTTCTATTGTTGAATCAATTTGTGTTTATCTACCATATTTTTTATAAGGTTCTGTAAAATCAATTACAGACATTTTGGGCATATGATCTATTGCTTATGTAAAGACGTTTAAGCAGAAAAATAGAAAAATTCTTTTTATATGGGCGAGTTTGCATTTTCCAGAGTGTCACCCATACATGAGATGATTTCTTACTTTGAGTATGACAATTATTTTTTTGCCTAAACATCTTTAAATAAGCAGTGGATCATGTGCCTGAAGTATCCGTGATTGATTTTCGGAGTCATTGTATGTAAAAAGACTATGTGTCAAATTACTAAATAGGCAAACTGCACATAATATATACTTGACAGTCAAATGACAAATTGAACTCTTTAATCTCATTTTTAGTACTTTCCCTGTAGTTATTTTCCAATATTTCTCACTGTTTTAAACCTTCCCTGAACTTCAACAGTTATTTCAAGACCAAAATTAGCCAAATAGGTCCAACCATTCTCAAGTTAAAGCAAGACATTGGAATTACAATTTATTTTTATGTATAAGATTATTAATAATTATTATAGAATAATATTGTGTTATTATTATATATAAAAAAGATAACAATGTTTGCAGTTCAAGGACATTTTGCAGTTTGATTATATTGTAATTTTTACATCTAACCACAATTGCAAATAAGATTTATGTAATACTGATAAGGGTAAGGATTTAGGGTATAACATTTTTTAAAAGAAAAGATCTTCATTTTATTTTAGAGCTTTTATTAAATTAGCTGTACATTCGAGTTAGTATACTTTTTGGGCACATAATTCATTCTTATCCTACATACCACTGCTTCCTCCTAATATAATTGTCGGATTAACAATACAGTCATTAATAAAAGACGAATATGGCAGATCATTTATTTAGAGTACTCATACCAAATACTCCCACAAACGAATATCATATAAAAATGGCATTTGAATGATAAATAAATAGATGCAGGTAGTATGGCAACATTTTACACAAGATCTTGATAATTTCCCGCACGATAAAATTTGCCAACTAAAAGTTAAACATACCGTCAAAGTATAATTACTAATGGCAGTATTAAAAACGAAGAAATATAAATAATATTTGCTTAAAAATAAAAATAACAAAAACATTCTCACAATGAATGAGTCTTCTTTTGGTGTGACATTAGCGGAGCCTTACATAGCACCATTTAAACTTATATATTAACGTTTTGTGACTCCCTTTGACAATGTTATATAAAATATTAAAATACCTAGATCTAAAATATAAATAATGTAGAGATATATTATTTTTGAGTTGAGCCAAATATTCGAATAAGTACTGTACGGTACGATGAAATTTTTTGGTTTAAACATTGCACATTTTATTTAGAACTGTGATAAAATTCACAAAATTTTTCACTTTATATTGGCCGTTAGGGCGATTGAGCGGTCAATATAAGGGAATTAATTTTGACGACACATGCCACTTTAGGGCACCGTTTTTGAGTTGTTCTGGTCCAACTAGTATTTCTTGGTCTTCCGGGTGTACTGAGTCCCATCCATTTGGATCTTCTGATTTGAAATTGTTGACCTAAATAAAAAAAAAAACATCATAGGTATATTTAGTTAATCATACCTATCATTCAAAAGTAGTATTCAACTGAATTAATAGCAAATGGAGCAATGATTGTTAAATAAATAAATAAATTGGCTTATTATAATGTTAGTCTCAAGACTTAGTTTGACACTTTTGGGACATTATAGTCTGTCTATCAGATTAAGTTAGTCTCTCAGTAATCCTGTGTGACAACGATTAGCACGTAACGCTCAAGTCTCCGACAATAAGCCTATAGGGCAGTCTTTCCCAAAGTGTCTTTCCTGATAACGCCCCCTTGTGGGCGCTGGAGGACTAGAGGGGGCGGTAAGGGGCCCAGCAAAATTGGGGGGCGCTGATTATTATTTGTTCATTTGAATAGATAAAAGATACTTTACAGGCGAGACTAAAATGTTATTAATGTTTTAAAGGTGAAAAAAAAAAAATGAGGGGCGTTACAAAATAACTGATTTTCAAAGTGGGCGTTAGACGGAATAAGTTTGGGAACCTCTGCTGTAGGGTAACATCATATATTTTGGCACCTAGAGGTCGGTCTCGCCGTAGAGCGCGGTGGAGAAGGCCATGTAGTCGAGCGCGTGTGGTGGCGCATTGGGTCCACGGTAGGGTGGCATGCGCGCCACGCAGTACTCCGCCTGGTCTGGGGGTAACTCGCGTCTCAGCTCTTCCGCGGTTATGTATGGCTGAAATATTAAAAAGATTATTGTTAGAGACTCCTAAGTAAGTGATCTGTTATAAATTATAATCTATGAGACAGGATGTTTCTTGAAGACGTGTTTAAATCCTAGCAGATCATACAGATAACTCGTTAATATAATAATTAATAGCTTGGTTTTAGCTACAAAATAGGTTTGTTTTCTGTGTGTGGAGTGATCTGTAATTAGTAATTTTACCTTGTCTCCGGCTAAGATCCTAAAGCTGTCGATGACTTGTTCCGCTGTGTCGGTGTCTGTAGACTCCCTCGTCATGAAGTCCAAGAATGCGTCGAAGGATACGTAACCTAAGAAGATGTTTACGTAAATAATTAAAGTGTCACATTATTAACTTTAAAGCTAGACTGTCCAAATCGTTATTTAGGAAAAATAGCCTCACAGCCACCGTGGTCTAGAGGTTAGAGCATTGGCTCTCGGCTCGGAGGTCGTCGGTTCGATTCCCGCATTGGAACAACGAAAAATTTTGTTTCCAAGTTTGGTTAGGACAATGCAGGCTGATCACGCGATTGTCTGACAAGAAAGATGATCCATGCGTCGGATGGGCATGTAAAAAGTAGGACCTGCGCCTGATCTCTCGTCAGTCGTATCGGTTATGCGTCCCACTGGATTATGAGAGTAAAGAGAGAGTGATATTGTGTACTCAACTGTACACTTGGGCACCATAAAATTACTCCTGCGTAACCGGCCTGGTTTCAATGAAACCGTACACCGTCACCGATATCGGTGTGGGGTTATCATTTAGCAAATAAAAATAGTTTCTACTTAAAAAGTCTTCATTAGTTAATCGTTAATCTCTTGCATCCCTTGACATCTTTTGTTTTATCAGAACAGATAAAAGATTTTTCTACTGTTTCGTATCTAAACAAAGCCTTACCAGTGTTGTTAGGATCGACAACGGCCAGGATACGTTGGAAGTCCAGCTCTCCTTGTCTGTCCTTGCCGATGCTATATCCCAGTGATACCAAACAAGACTTCAGTTCTTCAGGTGCTAAGCGGCCTGTAAAATTATAACATGTTTTTGTAATTAGTTGTGAATATTTTTGGAAATTGCCCCTAAAGGGTCCAAAACTCACAAACAGTCCGCCTGCAGTCTCTGGTCATACCCGGCGGCCTGCCGTCCTAGGTCAATACTAGCAGTCAGGGAGTCGGCAGTTTTCGACTCAAGGGCATAGACTGTCCGGCCGAGATCTGTCGGCGCAGATCGTAATCGTCAAGCGGCCACACACTATCTGTTCTTAGTCGTCAGTCCAAAACCTTAAACGGAACTGTTAGTGTGTGGGCTATTGCGATTAACTGACAGATTTATATCGTCCGGCAAACTGTTATTGGGTGTAGTGCTTTAAGGCCCCTGCTTCGAATTTCGCAGTGACAGCAGCGACGACGCGAAATTCTAAGCAGCGGCCTTAAGCCATAAGTGAACTTGGCTCAGTCGAGACTGAACTGTTTCGGGTACCTCAGGGAACTAAAAATTACGGCGCGACGACTGGCACGTGAAAGTCGACACTATATCTTCTCAAGCTCTAATCTAAAAGTAGTTTTTCGAAACCCTTTAAAGCCTCAGTATCTGAATCTGAATTAACGACCCCAAGAAATCAAACTCGCCATTCGCTCTTTATTTACTTATTTATTTTATTTATTTACACTTAATGCACTAAAACAAGTACATAGGTGGACTTAATGCCGTATAGGCTATAGCCAGTGGCGTAGCGTGGGTGTCTGCCGCCCGGGGCGGACATCAATTTCGCCGCCCCCTTACTTGAGTTTTGCCGCCCCTTACTTGGGTTTTGCCGCCCTCTTACTTAGGGTTTGCCGCCCCCTTACTTAGGTTTTGCCGCCCCTTAAAAGTGCCGCCCTGGGCGGGTCGCCCCCCCGCCCCTACTACGCTACGGCACTGGCTATAGCATTCTCTACCAGTCAACCTTTAGACGTACAAAGCAAAATTGTGCAGGTGCTAATAAGTAATAGTATTATAAAAATAAAAGTAAGAGAGTAATGTGAATTAATAAAGAGTATATAAGTAAAAAATCTAGCTCTAAATAAAATAATAAGACATAGCTAGTTATTTAGCCAAACCCTCTCAAGGTAAAAATAAAAGCATAATATTTACCGGTGCGGTTTTTGTCGAAGTGGTTGAAGGAGGAGCGGAACTCGGTGAGCTGTTCGTGTGTGATGCCCTTGGAGTCGCGCGTCAGGATCTGGTTCTCCACCTCGTTGATGGTGCGGTTGATGGAGGTGAGCAGCTGCTCCCAGCCCACGCGCAGCGTCTCCATTGTGTATTGGGAATATCTGAAATTGATTGAAAGCTGGTTTAGAGAAACCTTTTGTTCTCACAAACATCTATTAACTAGAAACAGAACTAGAAACAGCCTCCGTGGTCTAGTGGTTAGAGCCTTGGCTCTCGACTCGGAGGTCGTGGGTTCGATTCCCGCATTGGAACAACAAAAAATGTTGTTTCCAAGTTTGGTTAGGTCAATGCAGGCTGATCACCTGATTGTCTGACAAGAAAGATGATCCATGCGTCGGATGGGCATGTAAAAAGTCGGACCTGCGCCTTATCTCTCGTCAGTCGTGTCGGTTATCCGTCCCACTGGATTACGAGAGTAAAGGAAGAGAGAGTGCTCTTGTGTACTGCGCACACACTTGGGCACTATAAAATTACTCCTGCGTAACTGCCCTGGTTTCAATGGAACCGGTCACCGTCACCGAGATCGGTGGGGAGTCATTATTAACTAGAACGCAAGTTACATCATCTGTATAGAAACCAAGCTTGCCATTATTTTTCTACCTACAGTGACATCACAAAAGCGATTCAGTGATGTTCCCCGTCCCCGAGTAAACGATTCAAAGGCCATCGCCGCGCACCGCTCCGTCACGTTTTTTAGTTTTCGTTTGACGTTTGGTACCAGGAATATTCAAGAGAAAATGGCAATATATATCTTTGTTTGGTTAGCATTGGCACTCGACTCGGAGGTCGTGGGTTCGATTCTCGCATTGTAACAACAAAAAACGTTATTTCCAAGTTTGGTTACGACAATGCAGGCTGATCACCTGATTGTCTGACAAGAAAGATGATCCATTCGTCGGATGGATATGTAAAAAGTCGGACCTGCGCCTGATCTCACGCCAGTCGTGTTGGTCATCAGTCCCACTGGGTTACGAGAGTAAAGGAAGAGAAAGTGCGTTTATGTACTGCGCACACACTTGGGCACTATAAAAATTACTCCTGCGTAATTGGCCTGGTTAATGAAACCGGCCACCGTCACCGAAATCGGTGTGTGGTTTTTTTTTATCTGTTTATTCTTCATGTATGATTTTGTCCTCAAATATAAATAAGCGTTCACCTGTTCTCGAAGATCATGCCCTCCTGCACGGCCTGGTGGATGCGCTCGAGCTCCTCGATGTGCGGCTTGTACGCGTACACGCCCGCCTCGTACTCCTTCAGCCGGTGCAGCTGGTCTTCCAGCGAGCCCTGAAGACAGGAGGTTTACAGTTCTTGCTCTATGATGATTATTACCAGCCTAATAACGGCTTAACTGCGGTCTTTAAGCTACCAATTGACTATTTGGTACGATCAAAATTAGGTATTTGTACCACAACAAGAGCACAACCAAAATTGTATCACAGCTTTGTATAACATAATAAGTTTGAATTCAGACTTAAAATCTCGAATGACCAAACTAAACGGGAGGCATCATAGACCAGCATGTCAATTCTGCTAAATAAAACCTGCATTAATACAATTACAATCAAGTCTTGATACGCTAAAACTACCAAACGGAATTCTCGTAAACGTCAAATCAACGTGAAACGCGCTCTGATTGGTCAAAACTACACAAAATCAGTAAGTCTACTTTGAATACGAGAATTGAGGTTCTGAGCTAGAAACAGAGCTCAGGTTATCTATCAGAAACTGCCTTCTGTTTTTGCCATACCTGTAAGCCCATGCCGATGGCGGTGACGGCGTCCATCTGTCGCTCAATCCAGGGCCCGACGGCGTTGGCCTTCTCCGCGAACTGGCGACGCAGCGACTCGTTGTTCTGTTGCTTGCGTAGCTCGGCGGCTAGAGTGCCGTCACGTTGCGGGACGAGCGCGCGCACGTCGCCCCACTTGCGGTTCAGCTCCTGTGTCATCATTATTATATAGATTAGAAAATTATATAGGATCATTTTTAATTAGGTATATAGATTTGTATAATTAAATATGAGTTTTTCTTTAATAAAAACAGAGGACTGGATGGATCCCAAAAAACGCATTTGGCTGTTGGCATCCTTGACTTGGGACTGCAACGATGTATTGTCATCGTAAAATTGTAAAAACGTTAGATTGTAATAAAACTAGTGAAATTGTAAAATGTTGATAGACTTCCGACGCGAATATGCTGCCTATAATTTCACACATTAATTTTCGTTAAATTATAAATACATATATAGTTTTAGGTAATCATACATATTTAATTTAAATAGACATATTTTTTACAATCTCGTTAGTTTTTTTTTACAATCTAACGGTTTTTACAATTTTACGGTGACATATCTAAGTGTACCAGTGTGTTGCAGGCAGTGCGGAAATATTGAAAACGTGACCTTCTTTACGATAGTCGATAGATCATTTCAATGTATAGTACCTAGTGATACCAGTACCTAAGTATATAGTAGGTATTAGCAGGAAAGCGCTCCAGCGACGCAGTTTCCCCATACAAAAGTGAAAAAAAAAATTGCTCATTCAGCGCTGCTACTTTCACAGTGAACTGTCTATAAGGAACACGTACACACCCTAAAGTATTATCACTTATTTTTGTTACACCTTGTATAATAGGCAATTCCTTTCAAAGAATTACACATTTGTGGACTTACGTGTGCAGTGAGCGTAGTGTAAGGGTTCTCCAGTCCTCCAGGGATCTGGTGTTGCTTGACGATGGACTCCACTTGGTGGACGAGGTTGACGATAGCCTGGTATTCCTTGTCGGCTTCTCCCAGGGTGGCCTTGAAGCGGGCGTGGGCGTCCATCAGGCCAGAGATCTCCTCGATGGTGTGGACGATGAACATGTCGACTAGGTCCTCGCGAGTGCCGTCCAGCCTGAGGTGAAATGAGAAGGTTAAGATAAGTTTTAAAAATTGTTTTGCCTATATTATGTAAAGTAAGTTGTAAAATCAGTTTTTTTATGATAAATTGAACACGAATGATTCCATCCACCAATTATGGATCGAATGATCCATATTTACATACATACATACATACATATATAATCCTCTTTCCCATAGGGGTAGGCAGAGACCACTTCTCTACACTTGCTACGATCCTTACATACTTGTTTCGCTTCGCCCACTTTCATTCTTACCATCCATTCATCCTCTTAAGAACATTCAATGTAGCGAAGTGGAGAGCTCATGGGCCACTTTTCACCTGCGCGAGAACGAGACGTGATGGGTGGCGAACCACATCGCCGCCATTTTGGATAATTAAATTATTTTTATGATTATCCATTGCGTTCCCACGGATTGGCGGAGAGGGTAGGAATAGGGAAAGGGAAGGGTAGGTGGTGTGGAAAGGAAGATTAGTAAGTTAGAGTGGGAAATAGGAAATGTAGGATATTACCGCCCAGGAGGGCAAGGGATAGGACAGTAATAGCTAGGGAAGCCGGGGTCGCATACCCGTATACTATACCACAACTACCTGACAGGTAAGTTGGGACGAGTATCCCATATCCATATTTAAATTTCCAAAATAGAATAGTTCCCTACCAGTTGTTGAATGGCGCGGCGCGTTTCGCGAACTCGAGGTGCAGTAGGTCGATCTGCTCCAACACACGCTCGGCGTCGTCCAGTGCGGCGCGACGGCGCTGCGTCAACGCACCCAGGCGGTCCCACTGCGCGCAGATACGCTGGCAGCGAGCGTTCACCGCGCCCACCTCGTGGTACTCCAGAGTGCTGGAATAGTAAACATATTGAAAACGTAAAAATACATTTTATAGGTAGCCGAGCTAACGGGTAGCTTGTGCTGAAAAATAACCACAAAATGGCGGCGCCTGCTCAACACGCCATTACAGTCAGCGTAATTTTAGATGCGTAATAAATCTATACTAATATTATAAAGCTGAAGAGTTTGTTTGTTTGTTTGAACGCGCTAATCTCAGGAACTACTGGTTCGAATTGAAAATATATTTTTGTGTTGGATAGTCCATTTATCGAGGAAGGCTTTAGGCTATATAACATCATGCTAAGCTCAATACGAGCGGAGCACCAATCAAGAATATTTCAAAATCGTTTTTTTTCCTTTCGCGGCGTACGCTGTGGAAATGGTAAAATTATGTATGACAGAATTGTTTCTCTTTAAAAGTTCTAAAAAAAAATCCGCGACTGTATATGTCTATCTTTTAAGGTTGGCTCCTATAGCCTCTTTATGCTAACCAAATCTGTTCTAAAATTAAGCATTATTTGTGAAGGAGTTTTAATAAAGATGATATTAATCTTTATCCAAGTAAATACGTTATTCATTACAAGCATTTAATTTAGAAGAAATTTGCCGTTTACATGCGCCATAATGTATGGCGCGCGGCGGGCAGTCGGAAGCGCTTCTCCTTCTACGTAAATGAAGTCGCGGGTAAATTTTAGCAATATGCCAAAGAAATAACTGCTCCACGCGGACGAAGTCGCAGGAAAAACTAGTATAATATATAAAGCTGCGACAAAAAACTGTATTCCCTGATTTTGGTAACTTTTTTTGAGCTATGGCCACAGAAGCTATTTTGGAGACTTTCTACTAACTTGAGCTCCTGAGCGATGGCGGCGATTTGCTCCACTCGGTCCTGGTGCGCGGCGAGGTCGGACTCGAACGCCTCGTGCTTCTTCTTCAGCGCCTTGATGTCGTTCAGCTTGCACTGGCGGAAGTCCTGCGACTGAAGCATCTCCTCCTTGCCTGGAATTGGGCAGCGTTTGTATAATTCGTGAATTGAACATCTGTGATATATATTCGAACGAATAATCTCATCATGAGGAGCGTCATCTTATATCAAAGATGTTTAGTAAAATTAAACACGTATAATTTTCTTGTTTGATAGAAGCTGAGCCCTGAGGTAGCAATTCTGAATGCATTTAACTTTTACATTAGAAAAAAATTTTGGAACTTCGTTTTAGAAAAGTAGTGCTGTATCTACTAAACCTCAGGCCTAAGCTAATATCCTTGCCCGATTCACTGCGAACCGGGACAAGTTTGAGAGTCGAAAAGTGTCAATAAGCGAGACACTCGACGCCACTCACAAATTAAACTAAAAGCCCTACTTATTCATTTGTAACGGTTACCACTGATGGTCTAATTAATTTAGTATGCTTTGTATAAAAGGTTCGGTAAAATCAATTACGGATATTTTGGGCATACGATCTATTACTTATGTAAAGACGTTTACGCAGGAAAAATAATTGTCATACTAGAAAAAAAATTCTTTATATGGGCAACTTTGCGTTTTGCGGAGAGTTACCCATACATGAGATGATTTTTTACTTTGAGTATGACAGTTATTTTATTTGCCTAAACGTCTTTAATTATGCAGTGAATCATGTGCCCGAAGTATCCATTATTGATTTTCGGAGACCTTATATTATTTGTTCCGTGACGATATCCGGAATCCATCTTGAGTCAAGCACCTGTCTTTTTCACGTTTTTCGTCCTAGCAACTTCCTCTCTTCGACTTCCGGCGCCACTGTCGCCTCGTTTTATCGGTTAAGATGGTGGCGACCCGCATGGCGCTCGGCTTTTACTTCATTATAGCGTCGTTTTTCGTAGCGTTAACACGTCTTAGCAATCATTATTTTTCATTTAGTTAAATCTAAATTGAATACGTAGTGAAAAAAATCCTCTCTTAATGGAGAACGAAATATATTTGGATAAAGAACAAAGTGATGGTGAACACGTGTCACGGAAGAGAAGTCGTTCTTCAAGTTCGAGCAGTACATCATCGGAGGAGTCTAGTCCAGATAGAAGGAGAAAAAGGCGGTCTAACCATGTAAGTGACACGCACAGTTTGAATTCCTTTCTCAACAAGTGGCTTTTTTAACGAAATTGATTTCACAAAAACACGGTGAGCCTCAAACGAGTACTTCGTGGGTTTCCGAGGTAATAAAAGGACCCAACAATGATACAACAAACGAGTTGGGCTTATGCCCACCGCCGAGCACGAGTGATGCGAATAATCAACAGCTCCAATTGTCAGAGCTATCAACTACGTTAAAAGATCCGCCATTCCCTAAGTCTGATGATAAACATTTAGAAAAGATAACCCAATTACAGCGTTTTAAATGTAATGACTGGCATGCAATTCGTTTTTCTGAAGCTCAGAAAAAGTACGTCACTACTCCGGGTTTTATAGAACTCAATGTAAACGATGAACTAAGACGTTTCAATGCGTCTAGGTCTAACGATGATCGTTTGTACCTGATAGAGAGAACTTTTGCAGCCTTATCCAATGCTATACTGACTCAAAAAGACGAATTGCGCACAACTTTGCAAGGTTTAGTCGATTGGTCGAATGATAAGAGTACAACACTTACACCACGATCTCTTTTCGATAAGATTGAACAAATGTTTAATAAAGATTCGAGCTATACAAAAGTGACCGATGATATTTTACAAATATCTTGCGGCCGTCGAGCCGATTGCATTAACATGCGCAGGGATTTATTAATTAAGAAAATTTCGGAGGAATATCACTATGGGGCGTTGCAAAAAATTCCACCCAGTGCTGAACATTTGTTTGACAACGATATGCTTGCAGCCTACCTTCAAAAAATTGGGGGGGCCGAAAAACTAACCACCTGCTTCCAGCCAATACAGCAAACTGCAGCTACAGCTACCGGCACGAGGCGTGCGTATGATAACCAGTCGAAACCATCGACAAGCAAGCAAGAGAGTGAAAACTTTTTTCGTAAAAACACTTCAGCGTCAAAAAATAAGTTCAAAGGTCACTCGAGGGCATCTGGCAACAAGACTTCCAATGGCAAGAACAAACACAACAATTCGTCAAGAGGTAAGAAACCAAATTACAACTCATCAAATAGAAACAATCGACCATGACTCGCAACCATTTCGGGGCGGCTGTCTAAAGCAATATATACATGCATGGGAGAACTTAGGTGCGCCCAACCACATATGCAGACTTCTCAAGGGAATACGTATTCCTTTCGTAATGAAGCCGCCCCTTATATATCCAAATCAATCTGTCATAATAAATTACGAGACAAAGCAGAGTTATCATATGACACAGCTTATAAAAAATATGATAGACACGCATGTACTAGAAAAAGCCGAAATCAATCCCAGCTACCTATCAACATTTTTTCTAGTTCCGAAAACAGACGGATCGTTTCGCCCAATCTTCAATTTGAAGAGGCTAAACCGTTTTGTCAAACTAAAAGGTTTTCAGCTTTTCAGTCATTTCCGAATTCCAAGCTTTTTACAGAGCAACGATTGGATGGTGAAGGTAGATCTGGGCCAGGCATATTTTCACCTTCCCATAGCCGAAGAACACAGGCGATTTCTGAGACTCAGCTACAAAGGCCAACTTCTACAAATGACGTGCCTCCCCTTCGGCCTTTCATCAGCGCCACGAACGTTCACATCCTTGACGAACTGGATAGCCGAGTTCCTGAGAAGGCGAAATATGAGGTGCGTGGTATACCTAGACGATTTTTTAGTAGTGAATCAGTCCTGTCAAGTTTTACGCGAACACATTACATTTATGGTGAACCTAATGAGACACCTCGGCTGGACTATCAATATGGACAAGTCTGTACTGGTTCCGACACAACGCCTGGAGTTTCTGGGTATTACATGGGACACCAAACTCAATACGAAGTCCCTGTCGGAACCGAAGTGCGAAACGCTACGCAAAGCACTTCTCAGTCAGATGTCCAGAGGCAGTTGGTCCCTCAGACAGGCCCAGTCCCTTCTGGGGAGACTCAACTTCGCCTCTTTTGTAATACGCAGAGGGAGGTTACATTGTCGAACCCTGCAATTTCACAATCGATACCTTCCCACGAAACACCCCTACAGACAAGTGAAATTACCACAACCGGTACTCTCCGAAATGCGATGGTGGTTAAAGGCAGCACAGGGCTTACTTCCTATACATACAAACTCGATCTCTCATCTGCTCACGACGGATGCATCGGATTTCGGTTGGGGAGCTCAGCTGGGCGACACGAAAATGTCAGGGAAGTGGACAAAACGGCAACAGTCATGGCATGTCAATCTCAAAGAGCTGTTTGCTGTCTACGCGGCAATACAACAAGAGAACAGCCTGCTTCACAATGCTCACATTTTACTGCAAACAGACAACCGAACAGTCGTAGCTTACATAAACAAGGAAGGCGGAACGAAATCGAAGAAGCTTCTGAACCTCACACGGCAATGAGGTAGTAGGTAGGTAGGTAGTAGTAATGAGGTATGTATCACTGGACACGCAAGACCAGATGGCTCTGTTTCACAACGCATTCCTTCACCAGTGGGACTACGAACTTGCATGGCTATTTCCTCCACCGAACCTAATACCCCAAGTATTGTCTCACCTGAACACAGCGAACGGTCAGTACATCTTGATCGCTCCGAAGTGGAAGATGGTATTTTGGCAAGCAGACCTACAAGCCCGGGCCATTCAAGAACCCTATCACATCCCGCTCCTTCCACAAGTTCTGATCGACACGAAAACCGGAATGCACCCGCCAGAGATTCAAGACATTCATTTGGAAGCCTGGCTGATTTTGGGTGGACAGACGAAATCAAAGAATGGTCAGTAGAAGAAAGATCACTGCTATTGTCAAGTTGGCGGCGATCTACAATAAACACCTACATGCCAGCATGGAATAAATGGAAGGTATGGTGCTCCTCTAACAATTCTTCTTACAAAGATCCGAGTCCAGAACAAGTTGCTCGTTACCTGGCGTATTTACACAACAGCGAAGGTCTGGCTTATCGAACTATACTAGTCCATAAATCTGTTATTTCTACTTTCACCAACTTATCAGGTAATACTACATTGGCATCTAACTTTCTTATTAAACATATTTTAAAAGCTATTTCAGTTGCAAAGGACAAGAAGATGAAACCACCTATTTGGAATGTAAAGAATGTATTAAAATACTTAGAAAATAATACACCAGATGAAAATAATTTGTACCAAGTATCCAGACGTGCCGCTATATTACTTTTGCTGGCGGCAGGACGACGAGTACACGACCTGACACTGCTGAGGATCAATGCCGACCAATATATAGATGAGGGCAATTCTATTGTCATGTGGCCTTGTTTTGGATCGAAGACGGATGACGCTAACAACAGGCAATCTGGATGGAAACTAAGAGCTCGTCCGAACAAAAATCTCGACTGTGTATTTTGGACTCGTCAATTAATCGGTACTTCACAAGATCGTCGGAAATCAGGTATGCTGTCAGAACTTTTTATAACTGCTAGAGGTGATCCAAAACCAGCTTCTAGAACTGTTATCAGTGGTTGGATCAAATCTGTTCTAAAGGACGCGGGTGTCGATGCCACGCCAGGCTCAGTACGCTCTGCCGTAGCCTCTCTCAATTGGCTAGAAAAGTTTCCTATTGATCAGATTCTTCAGACTGGAAATTGGCGACAAGAACATACTTTTAGAACATACTATCAAAGAGAACTAGCGAATCAATCCAGAAATAACGATTTTACGACGTCAGTCTCCCTGTCAAATTTCTTTGAACCTGTGCGATAACAATGATTTGGTTAATTGGATGATTAAAACTGTATGATTCATATATAATAACATTGAATAAATATTGTTTACCTTTCAATAACTTATTTTATTTTACATAACACATTATAGCATCTACATAATTATTGTAATAATTATGGGCATACCAGGAGATAACAAACATATCACTCAAGATGGATTCCGGATATCGTCACGGAACAAATAATAGAGAGTTTTAACTAACAATAAAACTTACCTATTATTTTTCCAACGATATCCGGAATCCAGGTAATACCTACCTGGTACATCGTGAGTAAGTATAATGAAGTAAAAGCCGAGCGCCATGCGGGTCGCCACCATCTTAACCGATAAAACGAGGCGACAGTGGCGCCGGAAGTCGAAGAGAGGAAGTTGCTAGGACGAAAAACGTGAAAAAGACAGGTGCTTGACTCAAGATGGATTCCGGATATCGTTGGAAAAATAATAGGTAAGTTTTATTGTTAGTTAAAACTCTCTATTATTTACCTCTGGTCCAGTCCTCGTGGATGTCGGCCTTGTGCTTGAACTTCTGGGCGAGGTACTCGAGGCGCTCCAGGCGCATCATCTCGCTCAGCAGCCACTCCTCGAACGCCTTCTCAGCCACTTCCAGACCCTTCCACGCCTGAGCGATGTCCTGGGATATAAAATATTTTAGTTTTAGAAATCTTATTAACGTATTTTTGTTTCTCGTAAACTAAACTGGCGTCGGTCCAAATTATGCTAGTGAGGATTGGTAGGTAAGTATTATATATTATATTTTTTAAAGAATCTAAAAAACGTTTCGATTAATTTTATAAAATAGTGAGCAAACGAGCAGACAGATCACTCAATTGAAAGCGATTACTGTTACCCATGGACACCTGCAATACCAGAGTATCGGAAGTGCGTTGCCCGCCTAAACGGCGTAATCCTTGTACGAGGTATGAAAGTCGTAGTGGTCAGAATATACCGCTGGTGACATGACAGTTCCTTCTCTTATCGAAAAGTACATGGCCTCAATGTTATTTAGGTAACATTAACCTTAAGATCCCTAACCTCAATCAAAAACTTAGCTGGAATAGAGCTTTTGCTCAGATTGAGCTGATACTTACGGAGACCATCTTGCCTTCGGTGGGCATGTACGCGGGGCGGTTGCTCAGGCGCAGCTTGGTCTGCAGCGTGTTGAAGTTGGTCTCCAGCTTGGCCTTCTGTTCCACGCGTGGTGGCTTGTGTTTACGCCTGAATGAGATCAGTTAGGTACTATAATATACCAGTTAGGTACTATTATTTAAAAACTTCAATTATTACTATCAGTCTCAGCTTTGGGCTTATTGAAATTGTTTGGAAATGCGGGTACATTTCAAAAAGATATTATACATGCATAATATTATGTATTTTATGGAACACATGAGCCTGAAAGTGGCGAAGGCTAGTTCTTCTTGATAGGGAAGCCCTGGCTCTTATAATAATAATCTCTGGTAGGGATTTAGATGAGGTAGTCCAAAAGGTTATAATATGTAATGGTAAGTGAAGCCGATAGGAATGGAGTTATGGGAAAGCCACGCCTCTGGTTCTTTGGATGTAAAGACAGAAGGGCATGCTTACTTAATAATATTATGTCCAGTCCAGACTGCTCGCCGAAGTATGAAAAGGCGAAGCGAAGTGCGTGCCCACACTGTCTTATTCGGCCAACCTCGGCCTACTTCGCGAGTAGTCTGGACGAAGCTTTAGAAAGTTGTTTCAATAAAGTAAAATATGAGGTATACCTGTAAGTGCGGTAGTCTTCCAGCTTCTTCTGACAGCCGGCAAGCGAGTTGTCGGTTTGGCGGCTGTTCAGCCATGGCATGGTACGCCTAATCCAGTCCAGTAACTGAAATTTAAAAGTTAACATTCTCAATTTAAAATTTGATTTTTTGTCTTCTTCATTTTAATAAACTAGCATTTTCCCGCGGTTCTGTTCGCGTATTTTATATCCCACGGACAATATCACACGGAAACACTGAAATATTTCGAGATAAAAAGTACCCTATGTCCTTCCCCGTGGTCTAATTTATACTTGTGCTAAATTTCATTAAAAGCCCAAGAGTTTCGGACAAAACAAACAAAACTTTCTTCTTTACAATATTAAAGAAATTTAAAATTACATATTAATTTGATTTTTTTACTTACATCGCTGGCAAGACGCTCGTACTCTTCCATGAGGCGTTCGTTCTCCTGGTTGACTTTGAGAACTTTGCAGATGCGGTTGGCGGCCGTCTCAGCCTGTTAAAAAAATAAATTAAAAACAAACCTCAGGTAAAAAATATTTAAAACCAGTTTCTACATAGTATGTATTTAACTTTTTACAGTATCAATAAAAAAATCTTTAAAATATTTTTTAACTTGGATATTCTGGCCCAAGAAGTATGTTTTCAATATAAACTATGGTACAGATAATACGGGTTATTTTATCTAGTTTGTAGAGAATGAAAAAGAGAGATTATATAACAAGACTTATTGCTAAATCTACCCAAAATAACAGGGCGATATTCACAAACCTTTTGCGCTCCAGAGAAGCAATGGTAGTAAGAGGAGACGTAGGTCATTACAGCCCGCTCGTCAGGAAGCGCTGTGTTCTGCAGATCTAGCGTTCACGCAAGCAACACAGAGTTAGTACATGCCACAAATGTAGAGATGTTTGTGTGATTTTACATCGTCATCATCATCATCAACATCGACCAACGTACCACTTAGGACACGGGTCCATTCTCAAGATACGAGATAAGAAATGGTCGATTAATAAAGTTATATTCCAAGCTGCAATATCTTTTGATAATGCAGATTGGAACTTTGTTAACAAACATCCTGTAATCATCATAGAAATAACAACATTGTTAATAACACTTAAGCTTAAAACTGTTACAATATCACATTGGGGTAACAAAAATAACTCGGTTTGTTATGTCTATCCTAGTACCTACGTAATTTCGTAGAATATAACAGGAAAAAATTTCAGTTCAGAGTCAAGGAGCAAACAAGGAAATATTGGATTCGATGAATTTGACGCAACAATGCTGAAAGCCACAATTTGATTGTGAATATTCATCGCAAAATTTTGATTTCTCTGTCTGTTTCAAACACAGGGGACAATAATAATTAACGTAATTATTTTGAATACAATCTCGTTCGGGTTGGCACGCTATCTTTTTCGCGTTAAAATGTGCGTAGGCGAGTACAACAGCATGTTCGTAAGCCCAACCGAAATGTTATCAAAAATAATGTCGTGAATTGGGGCATATTTCGGATTCAGGGAGAGCTAAGGTCCTCAATGTAAATAACTAAAGCCAATCGTTAGCGTAAGCGAAGCAATAGCCGCTAGGGGAATCCCCAACAAATAATATTTTATATTTGCTAATAGCAGCTGGGTCCCCGCTCTCCCCTAGGGTCATGCTATAAGTGACACACAAAGGCCTGGCGTTAGGGTTGTCCAAACTGACTGGAGCTGTTATTTATACCTGTTGCGCGCCTTGGAACGCGTGGTAGTAACATGACACATAGGTCATTATCGCACGTTCGTCCGGCTTTGGTGTGTTTATAAGGTCTGCAATATTATTGTATATTGTAATTTCTTCTTATAAAAAAATATGAAGCTATGTGTCTTTATAGTGTCCTTTGAAATTAAATTCTTTTATCATACTACATATTCAATAGGCTGCCTTTCTTTTAAAACCTAGTCAATAATGAATTGATTTATCTGTCTCTGATACTAGGCCAGTACAATTGATGGGAATGGCCTTTCATTCAAGTCCAACGGATCTTCTCCGGCATACCATCGGCCAAATTTTTGAATCAGCAGACAATAATCAAAAGTAACGAACGTTTACTTTTCTATCCTCTAATGACTTACCATCAGGGTCCAACATGCGGGGGATGTCCAAATACTTCTCAGCGACATCGAAGGCGGTGTTAAGGTTCTCCAGAGGATTGTCCTTGGATAGCTTGCTGTAGTCGATCAGGTCAGGTCTATGCCTGTGGATGAGGGCGCAGAAGGCCAGACCGTCCTTGAAGGACAGGTGGAAGTTCTGGACATTCACGTTCTTGTATGGCGCGGTCTTACGTTGGCACCAGAGGAGAAGACCTTCCTGTAAAAAGAAATTTGCGTTTTTAACGTGGAGGTATTGTAAAAGTTGTAGGTGTGATAAAACATCATACAAGTATCAAGATTGTTTTTGCGGAAGGCCTAATATTACAAGAACACAAATAGCTGTTACAATACAACGTCGGACTTGCTGATGAAACCTAGGGGATCAACCCATGAACAACAGAAAGTACTTATAGTGTGTTTGGAGATCCTGAAGAGATTTTCGCCTCGTCGCTATTACGGGGCTATCGGATTGATCAAGTACCAAACAGGTAAGTACCGAATAATATTAGAGAAAGGTTTAAAGTTAACTATATGACTTAGATTTATGTATGTACGTCAAGCGCTTACGGTTAAATTACAGCGGTTTGTTTACTATTGTTGTTATTGCTACTCATAGATACCTATATAATATTAAAAAGAGGTTGCTACTAGTAATGAACAGACAACTGTTATTTAATAATAATGATTACAGTAGTTTATACCAATAGACACAAATCAGAGTTTATGTACTATCAAATAATCTAATACATAATCAGTTGACTGTTGTTATAATTTATTCGTATCATGTTATTAATATGCTATTTAAACTGACATATCATTGACTGTGCGCCATCATTATAATACAAATAAATTATGAGAACACTCTACCTGCTTATGAATTAGATTCTTTAATAGTACATAAACTATGATTTGTATTGGTATAAACTATTGTAATCATTGTTATTAAATAACAGTTGTCTGTTCATTACAAGTAGCAATAACAACCATAGTAAACAAACCGCTGTAATTTAACCGTAAGTGTTTGACATACCTTACTCAGAATGTCGCAACTACATATAAAAATTGTTAACATCAAACTCATCGTTTCTTTTGATCTGACAACTTTACTGGAAGCATTGAGAATGATTACAATAGGCAAGCGGACTGATTTTTTTATTGCATAAATGAATAGTACTCTTAAATATGAGTAACTTCTCAGAAGTAACCGTATAACAAAAGTCAATATTTTCAAAGGTACAGCGATTCATCGTGTTATTTCGCTGTCGTAATTTTACTGAATGCGACATCCCTAGCATTTGGTACGTCAACGGTAAACCCGCTAGAGCTGGTTCTGGGGAACGATAGCGAAAACGAAGGTACCAACTACCAACATGTAATTCCAAGGCCGCGGTTTATAGTGAAACTGGATTTGAACTTATCGTGTGTTTATCATCTACAGCCCATATGTTTACTAATGTAGATGTTACAAGAGGACTGGGAATGATAATTACAGTGTGTATGGAACTCGTATAATAAAAATATACCCGCTTATAGGGCTGAATTGAAAATTGAAAGATCAAAGACATATATCTCATAAACTTAGGGTTGAATTGAAAATCGAAAGATCAAAGAAACTCGTAAGTCAAGAAACAAACCAGATTTTGAAATCCCTCACTATGCTTAAAGCCAAGAAGTTGGGTTTAAGCATAGTGTGGAGAAGTTACTTACTACGTAAATTTTATAATAGTAGGTATTTTTTTGTGTTATCATAAAATAGTAATGTACCTTAGCGGTCATTTCTTCGACGGAGATGTCTTGGATGGCGAAACGGAGGATGATGGTCCAGATCATACCGAGAGTCATCTTCAGGTTTCCGTCAACTATCTCTTCAGCACCAATGGAAACCAGCTTTACACCTGGAAGTTTTTACAAATAGTAGCTTAATGTACCTACTTATTGAAAAGGAAACTTAGATAAAGTAACGAATTAAGATAAAATGTATCTAAAATCATCAAAACGAAAGTACATTTTGTATCTAAGCTTGTAATAAAGTTTAACAACAGTTAACTATTATTAAAGGAATATAACGATTTAGCGAAACTTATGGGGGCTTTACATGGGTCGATTTTCGACGCATGATTTTCGCCATACGGCGAAAAGTTGACCGTGTGTTTGTTTACACGGCCTAGCCGTTTACACGGTCAACTTTTCTCAACTCTCAAGGCAATTTGGCCAAAAAAAAGAAGTCAAGCGACTTCAAGCCTGGTGAAAATGGACCTATGTTAATCCCGCAATAAATAATATTATGCAATGTGGGATTTAAATGGGTGATTTGTTTTGCCGCACGGCGAAATTTGACATAAAATCGACCGTCATTTCCCGGTTTCTAAGGATTTTTGTCAGTAGTTTATCTATTCAATAGCGCTTTTGATTGGATGACACAAACGCATAAATCAATTATAATCCATTAAGGATTATAATTGATTTATGCGTGGATAGATTAACTACCGACAAAAACCTCAAAAATCGGGCATACCTAAATGATAACCAAATTGGCATTAAGACGGTCATCGGCATAAATCCCCCAAAAGTAGACAGCATTTAAGACTCCCAAGAAATCAATTTTTATTATAATATATACGCAAGCAACAAGTTTAATGTAAAACACAATAGCGATTGTATTAGTACCTAATTATTAATACCATTACCTTACTACCTATTAGGTAGAGCACCGATCTACTTATACTTCTTCGTACAGCTAGGTACCTAGTACCTACTATCAATTATTATCTGTAGGTACATACTTCAAGGAATAGTTACGTCCTATTATTATATTCCTTTTAATTAGGGAATATATTTAGTAAAATAAATAATGAAAAAATTTGTGTAATTAATTGAAAACTTAATGAAACTTAGTTGTGTTCTCTTTTGATCCACAAGTCGTTTGTACTTAGATAAAACACAGAAACCAAGTACTTTACGACTAGAAATTTCAAACAAGTCATAAAATCGTGTGAGCAAGAAAGTTTATGCACTGTTTTCATAGTAAATAACATAAGCAAGAATCTCTATTAATTATTATTAGGAAAATTCTTTGCATAATTTTACTTTCTACATAGAAACTTTATTAATAATTTATTGTATAAAAATTTCTCTTATACTTTATAATCCACACGATATTGTCTACATTTATTAACAAACACTTTGTAATAATCTCGTATGGACAAGGTTTTGTTGCTACTAATAATTTCGTAAATAAATAAAGAGATAGAAGAAGAAAAAAAAATACAAAGAAAAAAAACCAAAATAGAGACGTCGCAGCTGTCCATCAGCGTTTTGTCATCAGACACCCGTCGCTTAGAAAAAAACGCGATGAAAATAGACGCGGATAAAAATGGGTGACATCTGCCAGAGATTTGCAAAAATTATTTGCAAAACGTTCCAAAGATAAACGTTGTCAAATTAAAATGAAACAGAAAATTGGTGTCAATTAGAACACGAAGTGACGTAAACAATAGGCAATCGGACTAATTTTTTTTATTGCATAAATGAATAGTACTCTTTAATATGAGTAACTTCTCAGAAGAAACCGTATATCAAAAGTCAATATTTTCAAAGGTACAGCGATTTGTATAAAAAATTTCGCGAGCCTCCTAAAAACGCTCCATACTTAAGTCGACCTACAAATGACGTCACTTGTAGGTTATAGTATATGAAGTATATGGCCGCAGGAATATATTTGTAAATATCTCCGATATTTGTGCGTTTAAGTTCATACTTACCATAATGAATGTTTTTGTATATGATGTGAGTAAACTAATGATGTAGGTTTTGTTTACCAATTTCGCAAAATAAAATAATTTTTTTTTGGTATAAAGACTCGCGAAATTTTGTATACAAATCGCTGTACCTTTGAAAATATTGACTTTTGATATACGGTTTCATCTCAGAAGTTACTCATATTTAAGAGTACTATTCATTTATGCAATAAAAAAAATCAGTCCGCTTGCTAATTGATTTACCAGTGCCTCTCAAACTCAACTCGGTTATATTAATTCATCAAAATTATCCAATTTTAGAATTCAGTCAACGATGATTTGCAAAAAAATAGTTAAATATACTATATTATGAAAGTGAACGTATTTATTGATTTAAGAAAATACAAGAGTGTATCAAAACATTTTAGCGAAATAATTTTTAAGGCACAGAAAACAGAAATTTACACTTCATAAAAGAAAGGACCCACTTGATATGTTTACACGAAGCTCCTATTTACATAAAGTACACTTGTAAAGTATTTACAAAATCAAAGCTTGGTGCTGAAAAAAGGGGTACAATTTTATGTACTTTTAGAATGTTCCAGAATATGTTCTAGTTCTGCACACAGTGCCGAAAACTCTTTTGTGGCCTTGCCTTTGTGGCTCGTTCTACTTACGCCGATGGACTTTGTGGTTAATTACTTGACTCCACACGTTGACGAACCCGCTCGATAGTGGAACTGTGTAAATTACACTTTAACTACATGTTATATAATTACAATCGTTGTCAGTTTGTCACTATGCCTCAAAAACGTTGCATAGGAAAAGTGAACGAGCTCTATGACGAAACAAATCTGCTCAAAAACGCTGATTATAGAGATTATTATCGGAAAGGCATTTAAAAAATTTAAGTCGGTCATTGTGAGACATGTTGCTTTAGAAGCTGCAAAAATAGTGGACAAAACTAGAAAAAAATGTAATGTTACGGTGGTTAGTAATATAAAATAACAGAATGAATGAACGCTTTAACCTGGGCAATCTAAGAATAGACACGTTTATCTTGGCGTAACTCTTGATACTTTAAATTCTTTGAGAGCGGCTCTATAGTAACTAGTGAGAGCATGGTTAATGAATAATATTCCTTGTTACAAATTATTATCTACAGATAGTACTAATTATTCATAATTAGCTGTAAACAATTAAGATTTCATCATCAATGAAAATCACGCATAGGATCCCCCTGATGGTAATAATTTAACAGCTATGAGTGTTCCTAAAAGTAATTTAGTATGTTACATCGCAGAATAATAAGATAACTCTTTCAGATAAATTTTGTTTAAAGTGGTCTAGTAATTCGAATTTACAAAGTGCAAAGAAATGTTAATTTTGTGCAGGATTATGAAGTACCATCAAGTGGGCCCTTTGTTGCAAAAGTATTATTGGAGCTTAGAGCTCGTCGTCGAAAAAGGAGGTAATCGAGAACAAGCATTGGCCCACAGCAGATCACTAGGGGCCTAAAAGTTTTTATTTTTAAACAATTTTCTTGTTCCTTGTGACCTTTTTTTACTCAAAAAACTTCACACATTTTGGTCAATAATTTTTTTTTTACAGGTTTAGAACCGCCAGACCGGCGGTTTTATATCAAACTTTTAGGCCCCTAGCGATCTGCAGTGGTCCAATGCTTGTTCTCGATGACCTCCTTTTTCGACGACGAGCTCTAGCTCTATATTGAAACTTACATCAGGCTAGATCTTACAAAAGTAAATTTTCGTTCAAATTTCATTTCCCGTAATTATTTTAATTCAGACCCATGGAGAAGTGGATATAATCAATAAATTGTTATTAATATTTTATATGAATATTAGTTGAAATGTGTTAAAACAACACCTCCTGCAAATATGTGAGCTATGCCGTTGTAATCAAGGTGTAATTACATTTACATCTAACCCAATTTTATCTTTAGTTGCCGTGGCTAATTGTCCCATAATAAAATTCCCTATGTCATTTGAAGCAAATTTTACCTTTTGAGGCGATGAAGTCAAGTGCCTTGTTGACATTGGCGATCTTGTGGAAGCGCATCTTGCCGCGGTCAGGCTTAGGCAGCGTCTCTCCGGAGATGACCTCAAGTAGTAGCATCAGCTTGAGGCCGTTGCGGAAGTCCTCGTCGATGTTTTCGATGCCAGTGCCGGCCTTCCTCAAGTGGCTGTTGCACCATGCTGTGAAGGTCTGGAAGTAAATAATGATATTAAGATTTTGTCACATTGCTTAGGATTGTTAAAAGAGATATTCTAGAAATGTATGAGGCGTGGGCCAACACTATGTACACTATATGTAAATATAGCTAAATAATATAGTAACTGTTTCCTATTCTTTATTTTATTTAATTTCGCTTCGTTTCTATGTACATTTAAAGTAACTTCGTCAAGGAGAGCAACACAACGTAAAATATACATGGTGGAACAGATCAGAATTATCTAAAATATTCATTTTGACAATGACATGATTTTTGATAAAGAAATACGTATGACATTCAAGAAGACGTCTGTTCCTAAAACTGTCAACTACGTCAAAAGTCAAGTCAAAACAACTGTAATGGCCGCCCTAAAAATAGTGTTATCGCAATAAAAATCTCTTCAAATAATAATTTTTGTACGCATGTACCCTTCTTTAAATTTTTTTTTTTGTATTTTAATGAAATTCCCATATATTTTTCCTATTTACCTATGTAGTGTACATAGAGCTAGCCCAAAATCAAACATCTCTTTTAGATCGAATATTTGGTAAATTAAGAAATTCTTTTGTACACGTTGCAAAGTAAATTGTTCACAGTGCAAACTGCAAGGTATCATAACAAGATCATTCAACACAATCATGACAAGATTTTTTTCTTACATAATATTATATGGATGGGACAGATATATTCCTTTCAAGCAAACGAAAATTGGATCTATATAGCAACGGCTTGTCAATAATAAAATAGATATGTAATGAATGTTTGAAGATCAAGGTAATGTGTCTGGTATAAACAATGTGGTTGATTTCCTGTCATAAAGATAAAAAGAAGACGTTGCTTTAAAAACGAGTTTTCTGGAACTGTAAGCATATAAGTGTATACGTGTTATATTGTATAAAATAGCACGAGAAAATCACATACTAAATTCATTTAACTTTTCCCGTAACTTATTGATGTATGCCGTAAAATAGATAATTTAGCCAAGATTTTTTTATTAAAAATCTTAAACAACATCCAAATATTATTTGTAAAAGAAGGTGTCTTCTTATAGAACGAAATGAACGTTTATTATTATCATCTCCGAAAGTTATCAAAGAAAACTGAAAGTAATCTGTATCTTACATGATATTTGTTCAGTCCAGTTAGTCCAGAAATAATTCCACATTAGATCAGAGTTGACCTTGCACAGTTTAATTTACGAGGTTGCAGGTGTTTCTAAATATATGAAAATTATATTTGCAGTTAGAAAATTTACAGTAGTAAAAATTTCAATAATAAACTTAAATATTATAAACCTTTGATTAGGAAATATGGATGATAAAATATCGTCTAGAATATTTCATGATTATTTGTATGTAAGAGACTAAATAATAATAATAGGCTTAAGCCTTAAATAATAATAGGTGAACTATAAGGTTTATTAACAAAAATTTTAAAAACCCCCCGACACAAAAAATAAACTCTAAAAAATAATAAATAATATTTTAAACCTATTATAATTATATTATCACATATAATATTATGTATGTCATGGGGTACTCATCCCAACTTACCTGTCCGGTAGTTGTGGTATAGTATACGGGTACGCGACCCCGGCTTCCCTAGCTATTACTGTCCTATCCCTTGCCCTCCTGGACGGTAATATCCTACATTTCCCATTTCCCACTCTAACTTACCAATCTTCCTTTCCACACCACCTATCCTTCCCTTTCCCTATTCCTACCCTCTCTACCAATCCGTGGAAACGCAATGGATAATCTAAAAAAAATTTAATTATCCAAAATGGCGGCGATGTGGTTCACCACCCATCACGTCTCGTTTCTCGCGGAGGTGAAAAGCGGACCATGGAGAGCCGCTTCGCTACGTTAAATGTAAGAGGAGGAATGGATGGTAAGAATGAAAGTGAACGAAGCGAAACGAGTATGTAAGGATCGTAGCAAGTGGCAAAAAGTGGTCTCTGCCTACCCCTTTACGGGAAAAAGGCGTGATTATATGTATGTATGTATAATATTATGTAAGTTGAAATAATTTTATTTTCCAATCGTCGCCTCGTCGGGGGACCGCTAAAGTTTATAAAGTATTTTTACAACAACAGCTAATTAATTATTACGAATTACATTTAGGTATGAGCGAATTTTTTTCGGAGTAATTTCTTTTGTTCATTCTGCGACTACACCTGTTTTTCTCACATAGCGGTCCCCCGACGAGATGACGATTGGAAAATAAAATTATTTCAACTTACATAATATTATATGTGATAATATAATTATAATAGGTTTAAAATATTATTTATTATTTTTTAGAGTTTATTTTTTGTGTCGGGGGGGTTTTTAAAATTTTTAATTTTACTTTTTTACTTTAACTTTTTAAAGAAGTTATAAATAATAGTTACCTTACCATATACATACTTTCAACATCATTGAAGTAACATGGTAGCAAATTTCGAATCGATAGGACATGTGGTAGATCCCCTCATCAACTAATAAAGAAAAGCTGATGATCTTCGAACGGCTAATCAGGTCATGGTTACCTTACCATGTTCTTTACATTATTATTTATTTTATACATTACATTATTTACATTATTTATCGTTAAAGTAACACGGTACTAAATTTCGAATCGATCGGACATAAGAAAGTTAGTCAGATCCCCTCATCAACTAGAAAAGAGCTGATCATCTTCAAACGGCTGATCAGGTCATGGTTACCTTACCATGTTCTTTGAATATCGTTGAAGTAACACGGTACCAAATTTCGAATCGATCGGACATTGGAAAGTTAGTCAGATCCCCTCATCAACTAGAAAAGAGCTGATCATCTTCAAACGGCTGATCTCCCCACCACCAATTTTCTCATTAAATGAAACTACGAACACTCTCGATTAAGTCATCAATATTCTCTTTCAGTGCGCTTTATTTGAGACCCCACTCGAGTATAGTTGCACATTCGGTTATTCTTCCCCGCTTTTACCCCCCACAACTTTTAAACGGCTCAACCGATTTTCATCAAACATGTCTAAGAACACTCGTATGTAAGTCACCTTTAATACAAAAGAAACTAAATTGAAATCGCTTCATCCGTTCGGGAGCTATGATGCCACAGACAGACAGACAGACAGACAGACACGTCAAACTTATAACACCCCTCTTTTTGCGTCGGGGGTTAAAAATAAATTAATATTCAGTGATTATGCAAAGTCAGATCAAGAGTAAGAAATCAAAGGGTGACGAAAAAATCTAAGGATTTTAAAATGATTCGTCACAGAATATTCAATTCAATGAATTCGTCGAAATTGTAAGTGAAGTTGAATGTAAAACGAAAGTTCCAAATGCGTTAATCAATACTGCATTTGATCAGGTGGGGGAACAACCAGGGGTCCAACCCTCGTTCAAATTCGCGCGTAACCCAAGTGCAGTGTCTGGGTGTTTGTGTACTAATACGCACAGTTAAATACACACTAGGTACACAGAATAAGTAAAATACCAGAGCCAAGCTCTACTCTTAAAGATGCTATATTAGTTACTTTCCGAACTATTATTTGCGATTAAATTAATCCGTGCCAACTGCCATGAGTACAATGAGGTTCTTTCAATTATGAAGATACTAAGCTGATGCCCGCGGCTCCGCCCGCGTATGTACTACTGTACATACTGGGTTATTACCTACGGGAATCGTATATGTCCCGCGATAAAAAGTAGCCTATGTCCTTCCCCATGGTCTACTTTATATCTGTGCCAAATTTCGCGATAATCGGTTAAGTAGTTTTGCCGTGAAAGATGGACAAACAGACACACACACTTTCCCATTTATAATATTAGTATGGATTTTTTGCATTTGTTTTACTATCTAAGGCAAATACAAATGTGAAATGCCTACAAAGAAATGAGCTGTACATCAGAGCATAGTTCGAGTCATTCAAAGGGTTTCAGTAATATATCCGATTAAACAACACAAAGGTTTCTTTGAGTAAATTGGTACAAAAATAAAGGCTAGAAAAATAAACCTTTTTATGCGTAAAACTTACGAACGTGGTAATATTCTTGATAGGTTCAAAAGTACCTATCCGAGCTTGTATTGCAACTTATTCCTAATCAAAATCTATGATATAGAAGTGTGAGCAATACAGAAAATAAAATCGTGCTTTTAAATAGGTACTAAAACTAATAGGTATGGATAATATTATTGTTCCTATTCGTTCGTTATATTTGGAATGCGTTAAGCATATCGAGCTCATGCAATGGTGATTGGAAAGGAAAGTAAAGTGATTGAAGATAAGGAGAACAATATGGTAGATATCTATGTATAATGTAACAGATCATCTATTTTTAACAGTGTATAGTTTATCTAAACAAACGTTTATTCGCTCATCACGACTGTCCCCGTTAGCTATTAGGCAACGAAAGTATTAAAATAGACTTTCGATGACATAGAGAAATGTACAGACAAATATTGGTATACATAATATTTAACATTAGTTTGACATACTCGAGGCTGTTAACAAGTAAATGTAAAGTGATGAAATGTGATATTATTCTTTTGTCACACACTTTTTTATTGGGATTTGGACCTCCTATAATTACGTTCAGAAATATTGCAAATTTTCCTTAAATATTGTCATGAAGTATGTTTAAGGTAATTTCAATACTAGCGTAAAGGTATTTCGTAGTAAACATAATTGTATTTTGTAATTAATATATCTGCAATTAAAAACAAAATTATTGAAATTGTTAGTTGACACAATAAATTACAAAATTCTTACCAATATTTGCGTAGCTCTTGTCGACATTATCGAGACATAATAACGAAAAAATATGTGTAATTGCGATAAATACTGATTACTGATAAACGTTTGATATGAGGATTTTGCACTATAGAATTAAGAAGGCGATCAGGCATCAAATTATGAATAGCTAATTCTAAAATAAGAGCAGCTGAAGTTATTTTTATGTATACGAATTACGAATATATACTTGTTATACATCCCTCCCTTATGATTCATTGATTCGTTTTATTCAGTGATAATAATCTATACTATCTATACTAATATTATAAATGCGAAAGTGTGTCTGTCTGTCTGTTACTTCTTTATGCTTTAACCACTGAACCAATTTTGATGAAATTTGGTACAGGCATAGTTTGAGTCCTGGGAAAGGGCATAGGATACTTTTTATCCCGAAAAAGTACAGTGTTCCCGAGGGATACTGTATTTACGCGGGTGGAGCCGCGGGCAATAGCTAGTACAAGATATACCCAAACCCCCTTTTCAATAAAATATTTACACCATGCATACAATAATCCATGTTGCTGTCTTCGATGTTTGAAAGGCCTCTTAACAGACAAATACAGCAATATGGATTAGCATATCCGCGGTGAAAATATTTTTGTTAATAAAATAAATAAGTAATTAAAAATATAATAAACCCGACTGCAAAAAAAAAAAAAAAGATACTTAAGCAACGCACTAAAAAGACCGAAACAAGATTGAGAAAACAGACTACACTAGTATTTTTTCTTTGAACTAGCTATAGTATATGGACACTTGGGTTATTAAGACAAATCCAACGATAGCTTAATTTTCGAAATCCATCCAATCCGTTTGGAAGATACATAATTATGCCTAAATAATTAACAATTTGTGTCAACTTGAGATGGGAAAGTATTTGCTCCGACGAACAAGTTAGGAGATCCCATAGAAATATTTCATCCTCCAAACATAAACCAGGTTAACCCTCATTTATCCTACTTACTACTATTATAAATGTGAAAGTTTGTAAGGATATCGGATGGATGGATGAATGTTAACTCTTTCAAGCCAAAACTACTAAACGGATTTTAAAAAATTTTGGTATGGTAGTAATTTACTCGTAAGCTCTGAAATAACAGATAGGCTACTTTTTATCTCATAATAGCGTAGTGTTCTCGTGGGATACTGTATGTACCCTTTTAAGCTAGTTATGATATAACTAGCTTTTGCCCGCGACTCAGCCAGCGTGGAATTCGGTTTCCACACAAAAATTTAACCCTTTTTCACTCCCTTAGCGGGCGAATTTTATGCCAAATTTCAGCAAAATCCGTTCGGTAGTTTCGGCTGTGCGTTGATAGATGGGTCAGTCAGGTTTGCCTTTTATATATAAGGTCTCCGAAAATCAATTACGGATACTTTGCGCACATGATCCACGGCTTATGTAAAGACGTTTAAGCATAAAAATAATTGTCATACTCAAAGTAAAAAAAATCATCTCATGTATGGAAGACTCTCCGAAAAACGCAAACTAGCCCATATAAAGAAAAATTTTTTTTTCGAGTATGACAATTACTTTTCTGCTTAAACATCTTAACATAAGCAATAGATCATATTATGCCCGAAGTATCCGTAATTGATTTTACCATACCTTATATTTAGAAGAAGATATTAAATAAATCGATGAAAAATTCTAGAATGTTCAAGCACCTGTTTACCTACGTTGGGTGTAAAAATAGCCTCGCATTATGTCCCTACTTCTATCAATTCGTTCCAGTCGTCAAGGCCAGAGCTGATGACTATAGTGAATAGTCCATTCAACATTCTATTGGAGACAATTAGATCAATAGGTATATGGGTATATAGAACATGTTTCGTAATCATAAAATCTTTAGTGACTACTGACATAATGTTGGTCCTAAAATGACTTTACCATAAACTTTTGTAAAAAATATTCGCGTATTACCTACTAGTAATATCATGTTTATTATTTAAAGAACTATGTAAGTTAATATTAATATTAAAAATCGGCCAAGTGTGAGTTGGACTCGCGCATGGGGGATTCTGTACCATTATCTATAAAAACGAGCAAATAAAACACGTTTGTTGTATGAGGCTCGCATTAAATATTTATTTTATAGTTTTTTTTTGTATTTGTTGCTATAGACTCAACATAAATAGGTTAAAATTTTAACTGCCTATCACGGTTCATGAGATATAGCTTGGTGAGTGGTGACAGACGGACAATCGGACGGACGGACAGCGGAGTCTTAGTAATAGGGACCCGTTTCTTTCTTTGGGTGCGGAACTCTAATAAAATGGCTATTCATCTTGATTTACTTCCACTTCAATGACTACAATGTATGTTAGGTACTAGTTTTTGTGCTTTAGTTATGTTGGCATCAAGTAAGTTGATAACGTTTCTTTACCGTGATTAAGATTGTTCTAGATGATTATAATTAGCCTAGTCTTTTATCTTTAATGTCGGATAAAAACATTGGTGATTGTTTCATTCTTCATTGCACGCTATGTATTTGAATTTTTTCTTCATTTATCTAAGAATCGTGAGTGTGAACTTTCATGATGAATATAATACCAACAATTATTCTTTAAGAATTAGAACTAAGTTTAAAGTAATGTCCGTCTTTCTTTGTTTATAATATAATATGTCCGTTTTTCCTTTTAAATATAAGGTTCGGTAAAATGAACTACGGAATACGGATAATATGTTGGGCATATGATCAACTGCTTATGTATAGACGTTTAGGCAGAAAAATAATTGTTGTACTCGAAAAAAAATCTTCCTTTATATGGGCGAGTTTGCGTTGAGCAGAGATTCTTCCATACATGAGATGATTTTTTTACTTTGAGTATGACAATATCTTTTTTGCCTAAATGTCTTTATATGAGCAGTATATTATATATATGTTTGTATAGTAAATCGTTTCATTGTTCATATTAAACAGAAGCATATAACAGTATCCTGATATAAATAAAGAAAAATGTTGTCCCACTAGCTACTATTTAGAAATAGGTCCATAACAGCGGCTATTGTTGTTAAAAGCTTTTCTGTGTATGATCTGATTAATACCATTGACAGTTTTAAAGCTACAGTCGAAGTAATGCATATTGGAGTTACTAGTTCACGATTTGATACGCGATATTATAAAAGCAATGTTGCAGAATTAATACATTACTAGAAATTAAAAAAAAAATGTAGAAATTTTTAAAAAGGGTAATGGAAATTTTAATATCTAGTTAGGAAGGTCGCTTGTCTATACAGATAAATAAAATTGAAGTGTCTGTTTGTAACTTCAAACTAACAGCTTTTCACTTAATGCATCTGAAAGTATATTCGGTACTTACAATAAAATACAATTTTTAAAATTTTTTGTCTGTCCGTCTGTCTGTCTGTCGGTCTGTCTGTCTGTTTGTTCCGGCTAATCTCTGAAACGGCTGGACCGATTTTCACGGGACTTTCACTAGCAGATAGCTGATGTTATAAGGTCTAATATAGGCTACTTTTATTTTAGGGTTCCGTTTAAAAATAGGGTTCCGCTTCCGTTAGTTCTGCGCAAACGAAGTTGCGGGCATCAGCTAGTTGGATAATAACATTTCAACATATGAAATATAAAATTAGAAGCACCCAGAAATGAAATCGTGTTGTTAGGTAAATTTATATTTTTTAAAATAAACTATGTTTTGTTATATCACTTATAGTAAGTATTTGATGAAAACAGCTTGCTTCGCTATGTTTAACTGCAGAAATGCTATCTGAGAAACACGAATGGCATTTAACGCACCTTGTTGCAATGTTACACGATATCAATTTCTTACTCGTAACAATATAAAAGCAAAAACCTTGACACAAAAATTTGAGGCATTATTTTTTTACCACATGTGAAATTTGATACAATACGGAACACAAGTGACCTGACTGCATTCTGGGTGAATCATCAGTGACTTAGGGTTGGAACATCAAATTTTTCATAAGCATTTCTAGAATCGGTCAGCGTCACAATGGCTCTTTTAAAAAATGTTGCATAGACCACTACATGATATAAACTTTCTGCAACAGCCGCAAATTCCTGTGCAAATTTCTTTACTAATGCACAAGAGGAGGCTGTTGACAAGTCGGCACTTGGCAGCCCTATTCTTGGCACTGGGAGTCATCACGTGACCCAGCGAGTCGCATGTCATAACGGTTCGGTCGTGATGCAGCGTGCACCTGAACATTCATCATTTCGTGAAATTTTTTATGACCATCATTGAACGTAATTTATCGGTTGACATAAATAGCATCTGTTCGGTTATTATTTTTGAGCACCAAGATCGCATTATACAGTTTTCATTGCAGACTGAAATCATCGTATTGTGTCTTTAAGATACTTCAAGTCTGAGGGCGTGGATTTTTTGAGTTTAATTATGAGTTTACTTTATTGCTTTGGAAAGTTAGAAGACGATTCATGGTTAACCTTTTTCGAGTTCAGTTTGTATTTTCTTTTAAAAGGTAGGTATTGTAGTTTTCGATTTAAAGAGCAAAAGCATAAGCGGTAATTATCGATCATAATATTACCACTTCAACTCAACAAAACTAGGTAATTGTTATAAACGGCCATATCTCAGAACTCAGAAACATGCTCATAAACTTCGAAAAGAATTCAAGAAACAAGGTTATCGTAACCGTCCCTGATGCTCGACCCAGTATTTGAAAATAATCTAACATCACCTTGGGTTACTCACGGTCATTCGAAATAACGCAGGTGTGAGATATATCTAACGTTTGTCGCTCCACGAAGGTTTCCGCCCCTGCAATTCTGTTGACGTCTCGTAATTATTTCCTACGACGTAGGTCAAAGATTCTTCTTACTGTATCTAAAGTTTCTATTTCTTTAGTAACAAACGTACCTACATTTTAGAATTCATTTGAACCCTAGTTTTTTTCAATGTACATATCTTGTATATTTGGTCTGTCTTTTAATATTTCTTTAACATAATATATTTCATTCTCAGGTAGGTACAATTAGCACCTAAATGTTATTAGGTTTTATTTGTTTACCTCATGTTGTAAGTTATGTAGTTTCTGTAGTTACTTTTTAATTGAAAATATTGACACTTGATAATAATACGTTTCCAAGAACATTATTATTGTTATTGCAAATGTAGCTTCGTAGTTAAACCATAAATCGTAAATATTCAGCCATATCTAAAAACTGCTTAGCAAACTGTCAAAATTTACTGTAATGTCTAGGGCCTAGGCTTTTTTCGATACACTATAATTTTATGCAACATTAACATCCATGTTTCCGTTTAATGTGAAGAGCCCTTCAATTGGCACGTGTTAAACGGGTCATATATTTGCTCCAAAACAAAAGTGTCTGAGTTAATTACGAGACAGGGGAATTTCAAGCGTATTGGCCGAGCTCGGAGTAACCTTCGACGTTATTAAAATTAAATAGGGGACTGACTACTACTGCTATGCATATTGAGTTACGAGTACTACTTTCGTACCTCAATAATAATGTATTTTAGTAGGTAATACCTAAAGCAGGTGTGTTAGTAAAGAGTACGTCCTATACTCGTAAAAAGTAACGAATTTTTACAATTACGTCACATGTACTTACCTATTTTAGGATTTTTAAACCCTTCCCCGTTTCTTGCATCTACCCTTTTATATGCATGTTTTTAAGAATTATCAATAGAAGACAGTTGTTTTCATTTGTGTCATATTTTTATGAAATATACTTAATCTTTAATAAAATCAGCATACATTTTAACCTGTGACATCAAAAACCATTTTACCCCTCCTACCCCTTGTCACACAATATCATATTCCGTGTGACGTAATTTATGGACGGCCCCTAGGTACTGTATTAAATAAATATTCTTCAATAGAGGTTCTGTGTTAAAAGAGATACGGCTACAATCAGGTTTTGGAGCTATTTCGATTGTTTTAAACAATTTATTTTACTATAAAAAGGTAAATATTATGCATGAGAACTAATATTAAGATTAGGAAGACATACTAGTTTTCAAACTACCTTATAATATTAAGCGAAGCAAAAAAAACACGATAATAAACTATATTTTGTTCTGCCAGAGTAAATATGTAACGGTTAAAAAAATACATCATTCGTGTGTAATTATTATAATGCTCATAATGTTTATATATGATTTAAATTTTAATTATGAATCATATGTTTTGTATTCATAATATTATAAGGAAAAGCGTGGTTAAACTTTATATTTAGAATTGTGTCTGACTTCTAGAACTTACGTGAGTACTTGAAAATTTTAAGTCGCAACATAATACTTGCTACTTGTACAATAATATTATGCGGTTAATAGGGATGGTATTTTTATACAACAAAATTAGTAAATATTTTACGCTTGTCGCATAAAATTCTATCTATACATAAATTCTATCTATATATATTCTATGTAGATATATAAATCATAGAAAAATGATTACTCATTTTATTGTTTCACTTTCATTTATTGGTAATCAAACTTGTTTAGAAAGCTTAATTTAAGGTTATTTTCAAGTCATACTGGTTTCTAAGAATTTAGACAATTTTATGAATAATTTATAGAGAAAATTCTAAGGCTAAGCCCAATAAATTAAAGCGTTATAATAAGAATGTAGAGTGTTAATGAATGCAATGACAACGCATGGTTTTTTTAAATTGGGGCCATAAAAATCTCTTATATATATCGCAAATATTCTAAAATCTAATCGAAGCTAATTTAAAAAGCTTTTAAAAGAAAAATAAACGTTTTCTTTCAGAACAAGGCTATTAGGTATAAAAACCAGGAGGCAAGGGCGAAAATCTAGGTAGACATAGTGTAGATAATATTTTTATCCGAATGGGATATTTTACTTAACATTATCTAAAAATGTTCGTAATTTACAGAAAAATAATACGATGAACATACTTTCCTGACATCTATCACTATACAAAGTACACATGGACAACCCCCGTTCGAATAGGGTTACCAGATGAAAAAATCAAAAGTCCGAAGAAAAGGCCTGATTTCCATGGAAAAGTCCTGAGATTTTCTACAGCTTGAGAATTTTCTCTCAAAAACGTATTATTATCTTGCGCACGCGTTTTACGCGACTTTTTTTATTTTAACTGCAATTGTTACCAAAAGAAGATTATTTTTAGTTTGTTTCACTTTGATAAATAAGTATTGATTTTAACTGCAATTGCTACTAAAAGAAAATTATTTTTAGTAGTTTAATAAGAGAGATCTTTAAAATGTAACCTGTGTTTTATTGAAAATCCTGAGCTATCACTAGATTTGCTAAATCCGGCCGGAATCCTGAGAAGAGTCGAAAAATCCTGAAATCTCAGGACAAATCCTGAGATATGGTAACCCTACGTTCGAACGACTCTACGCAACGCCGACTTTGAAGGTGAGGCGACCGTTGCTCAGTGTCGGCCGCGCGGTTATGTATCGATGTTAATTATTTTATAAGCTGGTAAACTGGTCAAAACCTAAGGTATATAATAAAGAGGAAAAGTTTGTTTGTTTGTTTGTATTGAATAGGCCCCGAAACTACTCGACCGATTTTGATGAAATTTAGCACAGATGTAGAGTAGACCACGGGAAAGGACATGGCCACGAGATTTCCTTTTGTCGCGCACAAAGTCGCGTGCAACATCTAGTAATATATATTTTTGGGACGAGAATCGAATAATAGAAGACGAGAATAGAATACTGAACATGCTCCTTGAATATCTATTTTTGATTTAATTACAACATGTATATTATTATTATTAGACCTAATAAAAGAAGTGATTAAATGAAATTTGTTATATTATTATTATCTGCACTCTAAATTGTAAATACTACGGTGTTTGCTCACTGTGTAATTAGCCGTGTTTCAATAAGAGAGTAACAGCTGTAAGTACACCTGTTGGATTTGGTTCAACAAGATCCACTTAGCAAACAATGCTTCCGTTATTTGGCTTAAATTTAATGGACATTTTGGCTTAAGCCTTGCACAAGTTTATTTCTTAATTTATTGACAATGGTTTGTGCAACTTGAAAAATATTTTTTGCAACTCAAAAATGAAACAGGTTAAGTAATTTTCTATGACATCAAATTTTAAATAATATTAGCTGATCCCCGCAACTTCGTTTGCGTAGAATCAACAGAAACGGATCCCTACTTTTTTAAACGGAATTAATTTTCCCTGTTTTTTCCACATTTTTCCACTGATTCTTCGCTCCTATTGGTCGCAGCGCGCAGCGTGATGTTATATAGCCTAAAGCGGAAAGCCCTCCTCGATAAATGGACTATCCAACACAAAAGTAAATTTTCAATTCGAACCAGTAGTTCCTGAGCGCGTCCAAACAAACAAACTCTTCAGCTTTATAATATTAGTATAGATTACACGTATCTAGATAATATCTAAATTCATGACATACCTATATCTACCAATTCAGAGGAAGATGAAGAGATTCCTGGACCCTGGTACACTCGAAGTTGCGAAAAGCAGGAAATTGGTACAATAAAATATTTTAGTACAGGATGCACACACTGGCCTAGTATACACAAACTGGTTTATTTTGGTCCCACCTTAGTGTCTAGAAATAGAAACGCGGCTAGTATTGTTAAGTCTCTTATGCGTAACCTACTTTGAAGAGAGTTGAAGTAAAAAAAAATACAGTAGTAATCACAAGGCATATATACTCAGGTCATGTTTAGTGTTGCGGCCACAAATTCTGTATCAAATGCAACCCAAATACATATTAATGAAAAATAAAATGATAATGTAAATACTTAGGTAACAAAATATAATTCTATCTATTCAAACACTACCATTACCTCACCTTACGTCCAACTTGGGTTTATGACGGGCGATAACCAGTCATTATTTTTCTACTATATATTCTGGAGCTAATACCTGGAACAATATAAATATAATTATTACGTAAGTCAAACTAATGCATTTCCTGTGACGGCCACTTTGGCAATCGTTACCTAAAATTATTCTTGGAATCTCGATTACTGAGTTGTGACATTTTTGTTGCGGTTGTGATGATAAATTAGCAAATATCGTCATATAAATACGTGAAGCGAAAACTTCTTACCCCTTTTAAGAGAATTATGCAAACGGAGGAGTATAAGTCACGCATAAAGTATTTTTTTAAAATTTTGCATAGAAAATAGAAGTACATTAATAAAAGTAACAATAACACACACCACCTCAGATTGATACACTACCATGCGTCTGCGTTACGTTGAAACGTTTCTTAATCGTTTATACTTACGTTTTTGATTTCTTTTCTATCAAAAGGCAAAATAACCTTTATAAAGTTTAAACTTGAAAATTAAGCCCAGATTAAAATTAAAATTAACCAAAGTTCATTAAACACGCTTTCGCTAAACTCGTATTCGATATTTCTCTCCCTCATTCAATGTTAGAACGGAATAGACAGATTCAAAACCGTGGCTCACGTTAAACGTCGTTTTAATGTGTTGGTGAAATTTCGACCACAATGTGACCTGTAGGCGTAGGTATTATAGGTATATTTAATGTCCATTTATTTAGTTTCTTGTTCCATCATTGCATTGTAAGTGGCCTCTAACAACAGAGCTTTTGACCCTTCCTTCACGGTCATACAAACAGCTGTTTCTACTTATCATCTACTTATCATCTACTTATTTTTCTAAAGGGACCAACTTACATCATATTGCGATGAAAGTAAGTGGGCGTCGAAACACCATAGGGAAAGATATGTACCGGTTTGTCATATTCTTCGTTGATAAAAAATTACATTAATTATGGTTTATTCAATTCATTTTGCTAAAGGTCGTTAAACTGTAACATTAAATAGATCACGAACATAAACCATATGGAAATATGAAATTACTAATATGCTACAAAAAATGTATCTGACGCAAGTCACGTCTAGAGTATTTTTATCTGAAATTTAATAAAAACCATCGGAATTCTGTACAAATGATTCAAGAAATAAATAGGATTGCTTCAAGAATTATAGTGTAGAAACAGAAATAACGGTTATTCCGCTATAGAAATATATTACATTCCAAAGATATGATATGTTAAAGTCGCGTCTACAATAAAAATAAACGTAGGTAAGCCATACGTATTGGAAATTTTTGTAATAAACCTACATTCGTGTTCACGATTAATACCAAACCTATAAATAAGAGTGTTTCGCAAGCGCATAGAAATGGAAAACGTTAACACTTCCTCGTACAAGGCGGTATCTGACTCATTATTAGTTTTAATAACTAATACAATTATGTCGATAATGGTGATTCATATTATAGTATTCACCAATATTGGCACCTTTTCAAAATTCAGTATATCTTAGGTATATATTATGTATAAAAACAGTAGATACAATAAAACAAACAAATTAATTTACTGTTCAAACAAATCCATAACATCTCTACATAGAGCTAGATAGTAAATGAGACAGGACGCATAAAGGTGTACCACGCACCTTTTGCACGCATGCTCAGAGCTGAACTCGAGTTTCAATACAATTTTGAATCTTAGATACACATAAAAGTACAGTGCCTGTACTTCATGAGGGATTTCGCTCATTGTATATTTGAAAAACATATTTTCTTGACATGTCAAGAAAATATGTTTTTCAAAGAACATTACTGGAATTTATATCGCTTTGAAGAAGTGTTGCATATGTAACATAAATGACTGGTAAAATCTTAAATTTAATCAACGTCATCTTTTCTGAATTAAATAAAAGTAAATAAAACCTTTTTTATTACTAATAAAATAATATAACATAATACCCTGACAAAAAAAAAAAAAAAACCAAAACACTTATCCGCTTGTAAAAAATTGTAAGAATCTAATGAAAATCAAATTAAATTTTTGAAGTCACACTTCTCATCTCGTTACTTGGCTTTAGACACTTTATTCCTCTTCAGTCTGGAGATAATGTATTTTTTCTGGAGTGCCTACTCTTCGTTGTCTCTACTTTATGATTGAAGTGTTTAATTCAAGACACTGCCTTTTATACTTTTATCTTATCTTTGTGTTTAACGTCTTATTATCTTTAAACCTATCTTGATGGTTAGAATTATTTATTGAATAGGCTAACTTGGGCATGTTAGCATCTTCCTGTTTTGGTTATAGATAAGATAAGTTTTTATTGTGTATCTTATTAGTTTTTTGATCAATGCCTTATTCGTTGTCCACAACAATGCTATTGCTGTCAAAGTTTGATGTGATTGTTAATGTTTTGGTTATACTATATTTTAAAGTAGGTGTACTGTTGAAGTTATTATTCACATTATCACGTTTCGAATGAGTTCTAAATAAGTAGGGATTAGAGATTTATCATAGTGTACTACATTGAAAGTTCTTTCTTTAATATTTTTCAAAAAACAAAGTGCTAATTTTTGTAGTAGCCGACATTACTAATATTATTCTTAGTTCCATATCATCGATGTGATGATGATAAAACATAGTGTATACAATGTCTATGCATAAAGTGATAGAAGAGAGTGTGAGCGTGAGAATTTTAAATATCTCTATTTTCACTTACGACCAAAGACAATAATATTGTTGATGAGTTTAACAATAACTTGAAACAAGTTTTGTAATTATTTACCGTTTTCGAGTTATCTGGATCTATTGGTGAGAGGTAGGCCTGTTAGGCAAGTCAGGTGTGTATAATGCATAATTCAAGTTATTGGTGAACTGCAGATTTAGAGAATGGATTGAGCAAAACCTGCACAAACAATTTAGAACGGGAAACATAAATATCAATATTCTAGTAGTGAATTGGTTAATAGTAAGTAGAGTTTGTTTCTTTTCATTTTTCTCATATTTAAATTTGAAATTCCTTCAAGATATTAAATTCTACAATAGTCTAGTAATAAAAAGGGGTTAAAAAGACATAAAACCAGTTTTCAAAGCTATTGAAATCTATTGTTTACTCACACCTGGTGTCTCTTATTCCATAAAGAATTTAATCACTGGTCCAGTTGAACGAATATTTTAAAAAGAAATGATTAATGAAATGGAATGTTTATACAAAATTGATACAGATACGTGTCTGACTTCCGTTTGATAGGTTAACGTTCCGCTTGAAGAGAAACAAAGGCAAATATTGTACTGATTCATTTCAGAGGCAACGCGATGGCAGAAAAATACTCTGTACTGTGCTAATATTGATTAAAATAATTAATCATCGTCACTAAAAAAGGAAGGCAAAGTGAAAAAATCAATTTCATAAATCAATACCTTAGTATTTAAAAAAAAAAGAAAGAAAAGGGAGACATTTGCAACGAATTGTCAGTAGGGTACCATAACAAAAAATTATGCCAATTTGGAAGCGACCTTCAGAACAGCTGTGCACTAAGTATGGACGTCGGATGAGATAACAGATGCAGGGAATTAAAAAAGAAAAATGTTTAAAGAACAGGCACGTGCCAAACTGCCAACTGAGTAACTGGTTTAGTTGGAATCCAACAAGTTTTATAAATGTTAATGGTAAGAAAGTATCAAATTACAAGCAAATTACTAGAAGACGCTCAAAATATTGTAATCGGTAAAGATGATCGTACCGATTTTCGTACGTTAAATCATGTTTTGGAGTTCCTTATAATTTGTACTTTATGAAATCGGATCATAAACTAATCAAAGCTAACTTTAATTACTTATGTAAATAGAATCCGTTGCTAAACGGAATATATATATATTAATTACGTATGCAACAACACTAATTTTAGTCGGCCAGACTTTCCTAGTGAAATTTTTAATTATACTACCTACATAGTTGCATTTATTACAAAATTAAATGTAATCGATTCAAATCCAATTAATCACCCAAATAAGTACAAATAACATTCGATTGATAGACGGGTCTGGATAAGTTTTGAGGGTGCAAAAATTCTAAAGTCTTTTATTTTTTGCATATAGTTTCCGGACCTTCTTCTTAGTCTAAAATTTGATTTTGTGCCATTTTGGATGGCTGCGTTTGTAGCAATTTAGGTTTTTGTGTCTTTCATGGATATTGGCCCAAAAGTAAATTATAGCTAAAAATTTTACTTTTCCGATATTAAGGAAAGAGTAACCGATGCACATATGCAGTTTGAGTCGTATCCAACCAGGGTTTTTCTGGTATTCGGCTACTATATAAAACATGGTCCCACCAGGCCCACAACTATTCTAATGTCTGACAAATCTTAAAAAACTGTTCAGAGTGTTAATATCTGAGTCTGTAAGAAAGTTGTGCCACATTCGGCAATTTCGTATAAAGATATTCCATTTTTTTTCCTCAAACTCGCTATAAAAACTACTAATGAAACTTTTAGTTAGTAGAGTTCATATCTATATGATGATTATGGTGTTACAAAACACTTTCTATAAGTTTAATCATGTTTATCCGCGGGATTTTTTATTAGAATGTAAAAAACCAACTTTTATCATGTATCAATGGCGAATACGGGGTGCGGGCCTCTCGCCACGCGGGGAGGGGCCCAAGTTTCATATTAATACGACAAAATGAAGTGACAATTATGTGACAACTTGACAAGTAATAATGGTCTAAATGCGAAATTTATAATTTCAATTTAAAATTTATTTCATGTTTAATGATGCCAAGACGAGACCATAATATTATGACTCGCCAATAAAAAATGTCTTCAGATCTCGTCTAGAACCTTCTGACTCCACTCTACGTTCTCTAACTCTATAAAGCTTGAATTTACAAACTCGTAAAGTAGAAAATAGGCTTAAGATAAAAAAATATTTTAGTCACTGTTCATAGCTTTTCTGTTAGAGAACACAATGTTCTGGCACAACGACGACGCTCGAATATTGCTAGTGTGGGGTGTGCCTTATACAAAAGCTCATGAAGTAATGAAACGCTCAAGCTATGCATTTTGACTTATTAGACGGATCGCGCTAGCTGTTTTTTAGTGGGAAGTGGAAAAATTCTAATGTTGCTGAATTTTTTCTGTACCTATATGTAGTTGATAGAGTAGTCCCTATGGAGTTAATAGTTAAGTTTTGTGCCATGTCTGCCTATTGCCTTTTCAGCAATTCGATTATTTGTAGTTAATTTTTCCGTGGCTGCGTAACGTTAGACTTTAAAAAAATAAAAAGTTAAGGAGTGTTCCCAAAAAGGCAAGCAAAGTTTAAAATTGATGTAATTCAAAGGTCAGTTATACAAAAAACAAAATAACTTAATAAAAATATATACTTAATAAAAATTCAAAAATAAAAAACCTTTTATTTCCAGTTTCACAAATTAATGCTTTTTATAATACTAATTAAAAATTATAATAAAATTACAAATTAAATTAAGACTAACGTTAGGTATTATAAATCAATTATTTTATAAGACTAACATTATTATAAAATAATGCTAAACATAGTAAACATATATCGAAAAGCAGTACAAGGATCGGTCCACATTCGTACGTAGTGCTCTGATGTATCACTAGGCTCGACTTGGCGGGGCCCTGCCGTGCCCCTAGATATAAAATTGTCAACGGGATGAATAACAATATATACAAATATTATTTTGTTGGTTTGTAAAATGTATTTAATTATATAAATTATTACAATCAATTAATAACCTAATAAATAAGTCCTTAACCACGAGTATTAGAAGCATGTATTCAGAAACCTACGTATAAAATTCAAGCGTGGAAATAATTTATTTATTTTTTATTAAATAATACTATATATGCAATAAATATGATGTAGCTGAAGAGACTATTCGGTTAAACGACTAATTTCAAGAACTAAAATTAGGTATTTGAAATTGTAATTTTTTTGGTGTTAGATAACCGAAGTTTCATGTGGAAGCCTATCGGATATCAAATTTTATTGTGCATTTATGTATTGTATAAAATCAGGCGACAATTACATTCAGCTTCGTCATTCGTGCTACGCAAACAAAGTTGCGGGCAAAAGCAAGTTTAAATTTTGTAATCGCTGTAAAATGCGAAATATAAAAATTTTGAAATGTAGTCGAATGAATGACATTTTATCACACACATTTACGTATATGTGTAATGTGTATGTTGTAGTGCGAATATTCCACAATACTTCGACCGCATATTATAATAATATTATTTTTGCATTTTATTATTTAAACCCTCCATGAAAAAGGCACAAACTTGGAATATAGATTCTTTATGACTTAATAATATTGAATACGTGAACTTTATTTAACGATTATGTGTTTTTGGAGCGCTTTTAGCTTAGGGAAACTAAAAAACTTAATTTCTCGAATCGCAGTCGCTTAATGTGGCACAAAATTTGGAATTAGGCCTATTTTAGTGGTCTTAAACAGAAAATAGTCGTTTATCACACTTTAGAATTTTTGCCGGTACTGTTTTCAAAAAATGACCCTAAGTCATTTTTTACTGGACGAAAACGACGCAAATTAAGTCTCCATACTCTGGAAGCTGTCCCAGTTAAGATACCATTAATATTTTAAACTTTAAATCAATATTGCCACTTTTATCGCCATATAAAAAAATCAACCACAAATAATGGAATTGCTGAAAACGCAGTGGGCAGAAATGGCACAAAACTTAATGTTAAGCTCCCCAGGGACTACTTTATCAACACACAAAAATTCAGCGACTTTAGAATTTTTTCCACTTACCACCTCGAATACGCCTAGCGCGACACATACTGTTGCCAATTTACACTTCTGTAAAAGAAGGTTTCACAAATATGCCCACATATTTGTTACTAATGAATATAGATAACTCATTGATACAAAGTAAACAGAGATAAGTGCCAACACGCCTACACTTATACCAATTTAGAGCTCCATTTTAAATGATCTATTGTTAAGTTTCGACATGTCAAAATGATAGTGCATGAATAAACCGCAATACGATCTCAGATTAACGCCTCACGATTGGGAGGACAGCTGAGATAATTTTATTATGCACATTTGAATGTGCAGCCTTGGTTGGTGTTGTTAAGCAAGATTTAGCACTTTTTTCTTTTTTACAAGATTTTATATCTTACGCTTTACCTATAATACGAAGTAAAAATAATGAGATTTACTTCTAATACTTTTTTACTTCTAAAACTTTCAAGAGGCCAGCATGTTTAGTGGAAATCTGATTTTTAGAATGGATTGCAAGACAGTTTGACGTTTCCTTAACATGCTAAGTGATTCTTCCGCTTCCTCGCTTAGGTAGGTACCTAAAATGGCTACTGGTTAGTTACATTGTGCCTAGCTTGTAAACATACCATTCGCAACCACTTGAACTTTGAACAGCTTCCGTGTCTAATGGTTAGAGTATTGTCTCTCGACTCGGAGGTCGTGGGATCGATTCCCGCATTGGAACAACAAATACTGTTGTTTCCAAGTTTGGTTAGGACAATGTAGGCTGATCACCTGATTGTCTGACAAGAAAGATGATCCATACGTCGGATGGGCATGTAAAAAGTCGGACCCGCGCGCGATCTCTCGCCAGTCGTGTCGGTTATCCGTCCCACTGGGTTACGAGAGTAAAGGAAGAGAGATTGCTCTTGTGTACTGCGCACACACTTGGGCACTATAAAAATTACTCCTGCGTAAGTTTGTCTGCTTTCAATGAAACCGGCCACCGTCACCGAAATCGGTGTGGGGGGAGTTACATTGTTCATAGCTTGTAAACATACCATTCGCAACCACTGACTTATCGTCAATTGTTTTGACTATATTACTATTATAATGAAACTCAACATGAAGCTGCTTTTTAATTATTAGTATTAAGCATCGAGTTGGGGTTAACTACAAATCGATGTGGGTAATGAATATTATGCTAAACTTCTTGTCAATAAGTGGATGAGTTTCCTGTTACAACTTCGGTGATACATCGAAATCTGACTAGCTTTTGCCGTCATAATCTATTTTGGCTCCAAAGCGAGTTGCAGTAAACAAGGTCAGGATTGCCAATTCGGTCATGACTAACGTCAAATGGAGGTGTTGTGTATGACGGGTAGTGTTACGTCATGAATCTCATGACGCTCATACCAAAGGTACAATACGGCCAATGTATCTTGGCGAGTCTGAACTTCGCGCAGAAGGTTGCGCATTAGCTGTTTCTGAGTGTTTTCGTATTTATTTTATTTGTATTAATTGGTCAACTGTATTAAGGAAATTTTATTAGTACATAGGTATATAAAAATAATACAATAACAGTTTCCTTCACGAGTTGTACATGCGCTAAAGTTCGCAGAGCCTATGTTCAGACCCGTCAAGATACAGCGGCCGTAGTGTATGGTACAGATTTGACCTCAATACTTCGCGTGACACGTCGGTATCAGATATGATATACAAACGGTTTGGTCTTTTCGGTACCTTTTTCCAAGAGATTATCTTACAATTTTCATTTGTTACCTATATCGTTCTGGATGTTCCATATTTAAGTTTCATCCATACTGAGATTCGACGTTTCTTTTGTTTTTAAAGAGGATGCAATAAAGATCGTAATTGACGTCAGAATAAAGGGGATGTCAAAATCCCGACATCCTGCTAACAAAGCGAACAATGAGTTTGCATTATGAAGTCAATTATTGTGTTTTATGATACAGAATCCTGGTACGCGGACCATCTTGAGCGCTCTAATTCAAGACAGACAGACATAATCATAACAATAAGGAAACATTGTATAAACAATCATAACAATATTTGACAAAACTACGAGTTTGGCAAAGTTTATAGAGGCCATTTTGTATAAGTTCATGATTCGTGAAGTGAGAAAAAAGAAATGGAAATATAAACTTTAATTAAAGTTAGACTAACCTACTAATCATTACTGCGTTTAAGTAATTTAGGCTAAGAAGGCAAATTGTTGAATTTAAGGTAGTAATATATTATTGATTTTGCAATAAGATATAGGCATTGATATAAAATATTCAAAATAGGTCTGATTTTTCGGCAAAAATGATAATAAAAGTGGAAACAGGAAATATATATAAGAAAGCTGTAATGATTATTATCTTAATTTTTACCTTTCTTAATGTAAAAAGGATGTACTTAAGCTTATATTGATAATTACTTCCAAATTACACATTATATATTTTATGATATTATGAGTCTATCTTGTTATAATCTCACTTTTAAATGAATGTGATAAACATGTTTAGTTTCTATTTCCGAAGGTTAAACGTAACTTTAGTTGTTGACACAAATATGACAGGTTTTAACATCCGCTTCGACGATAGCTAGATATCCAATAAAAGAAAATAATTTGGAAGGATTATGAAGAAGAAGGAATGTAGCTTAAAACTTTTTAAGATATTAAACTTAATAAATAAATTTCTTTTTAGTATGGTTCCGGCCACAAGAAAAATAATTGTTTTAAAAATTAATTTGACAGTAATTTAATTATCTTCATAAAAGTTTTAACTTTAATTAGAACATGTGGGGTAGTGGATGGTTTTTACGCGATAAAAAAATGGGTCCACAAGCGACACGTCACGTCTGAGTAATTGCTGAACATATAAAACAATCCACGGGTTGATTATAATATAACCTCCTCCTCTTTGGAAGCCGGTTAAAAATCCGGCTGTTGGCTAACGCATGCAATTTCTATACTTTTCTTGATCTGATGTTATAAGAAATACCTTTGACATCAAATAAACTTGGGATAATACGATGAGCTTTTGTATTTCATTTGAACTTGTGAAAACAAGAATGACCGCCATGAAGTTACCTTATGAAGCCAGATTGTTGGGTTTATATTGGAATTTTTCGCTATAATTACATCAGGTATGAAGAACCTCGAGTGTTTCTATTGAAATAACAGTACACTAACTTGCTTCTGTAATCACAAGCCAGTCCTGGACAGTTAATAAACATCCATACATCATTACATTGACATTATAGATGCCGACATCTTCTATGAGGAGACGTTTTTGTGAGACGGAATCTTGTTTATCTTGGACAGACGTACAGTTTCCAGAAGCACTAAGTTGTCTTCAAATTAAAACTATTACATCCTTGTTTGCGTAGTTCGGGTCTTTTAGAATATCATAATTTTCTTACTACATATTGCCCGTGACTTAATAAGCGCAAAAGGAAATTCCACCAGAATCGTACATTTTGCCGCGATAAAAAGTAGCCTATGTCCTTCCCTATATTTGTGTGATATTTCATCACAATCGGAGTAGTTTCGGAGCCTACTCAATGCAAACAAATATTTCTTCATTATATTATTGGTATAGATTATTATAAAATAGTTAATGGAATCAGGCGTTACTGCTTAAAATCATAATATTAATTAATTATTATAAAATCTCAATGCGAATAGTGTCCTTATAATTGCTGCAACCTAGCTAGCTTAAGCGGTAATTTATAACTATCTTTAAAATTCTGATTAATTCACTGAAGTATTCACATAAACTAAAATCGAGTACAACGTAGCGTATATCCAGGATGTGTTATGACCAGATCATTAAGGCCCCCACAGACGAGAGGCCGATCGTTTCAGCTGGAACTGACGTCAGTTCGGCCTGAACGGATTCGAGCACACACACGGAAAAAATCGCATCCAATCCAATTTACGTCAGTTCGGCCTGATCTGATTCGTGCCCACACACGGAACAGTCGCATCAGTCCATTCTGGTTTGCCGCGCGCTACGGTCGTGTTTATCAATTTTGTATTTAAACACCGCGAAAACTCATACAACGCTTGTACAAGATACACGCCCGCACGGCAGCGGGTCGGGCAAGAACTGAAGCGATTTGTCCACACACGGTCAGGACAGGCCGCGCGTTCAGGCCGATCGGTCAGGCCAGAATTAATGTTGCCAACTTAGTTATTTTACAAAATTTTACTAAATTGAGTATTTTATTCCCTCCTTGGTAGAAATTTAGTTATTAGTAGTGTTTAAGTAGGAAAGAGCCAGACAGTAATGATATGCAAAATAGCTACTAAATACGTAATATTTCCTAGTATATTTTAATTTAATGATAAAATTTATAATCAAATTCAATTAATGAAAAAAATTTAATATAATAAAACCTAAAATGCAGTGGTTTTTGGGGGGCTTCAGGAATTCCTAAGTTAAGTAGCCTCTTTAGTAGTTTTTTAGTAGTTTTAGTAGAAATCGATACGAGTTTAGTAGTTTCACAAAAGAAGAGCTGGCAACACTGGAACGAATCGCTTCAGTCCGTACGGCCGCCTGATGCGATCTCGAAATTGCACACACACGATACGATTTTGCATCCGTTCAGGCCGAACTGAAGGTAGACCGGACCATGTATGGGGCCCCTTAGAGTTTAGCCAGAAGCCATAATTTGCAGCATTGTGCATTGGACACAAAGTGAGCTTGTGCGTGATTGAATAGGGGACATAGCCCATTCAAACAGTTCCCCTATCGGAGTAGATTATCGTAGATAACGGGTGTGATAAGGACAGATGTATGGATTATCTCCCTCCGGCTGCCAGCGATAACGTAAGGTCAAGTTTACTAGCGTTTTTATGAGTTGATTTGCTCTTCTAACTTTGCGGTGCTTTAATCTTGGCAGTTTATTACTCTCATGTTCGCTCCAGAATTGTTTATCACTTTTTTTCATTTAATTCGGATATGCTATCCGAATTTCGAATAATTAGATTTTTAGCCACCGCAGTTTACATCGGCTATACTTTACTCGTCTGATGCTATTTAAAAAATCGAGAAAACATTGTTTCGGGTGCACATAACTACATTCTTTTTGGCTTCGTCTCAGTCAGGTGAATAAACGACACTTCCTTGACCATAATATTTCACTATAAATCTCATGTCACCTCATTGAAATTAGTATAATGATTTATTATAATCACCGACTTATTTGCGTGGGTAGATCTGGGTATATTAAAACAGACTTGTAACAGTAAAATAAAAATGTTAATAATAATTTTTACTGTTATGTTGATTAGGTACTACTTACTGGTTAGAAAGTAAATAGGAAGAAGTTCTTTAAAAATTTGCCTCCTGAAGACAGTCTTAAAATAAATATAAGTACCTAATCTTATTTGTCTTATCTTTTGGGCTTTTTTTAATGAAAAAAAAAATGAAGACTGAAGCGTGAAGAATAGGAATAAACAATTGATTATGAAATACTCTTATTTAAAAATAGGAAGTTAAATTATTTTTTACTCTCTATTTTTGTTTGAATTATTGAACCCAACAGACTGTTGGGTACCAAATAATTTAGAACATTAAAAATTCTAATAGTTATAATTGCGGATGCTAAAATTAATTTAGGCTTATCATCCGTAACAAATAAGAATTATAATATATTTCTGTGTTAAATAATAATGTATAAGGAAGCGTAGATTACTAATTAGTATACAACTGAGTCATAGATGTGAAATAAGGATGTCCGTGTGATTATATAATTCAATTTTTAACTAGTTAGTCAGGTTTTCTGATAATGATTTTTTTTATTTACTTTTACCAACCTGTCTTTGATATAAGTACGATGAATTTTTATGTTGAAATCGTTTAATTGATTACCAGTAGCCTTTTCCTTTAAATTAAATTTGTCATCATAACTGTTTATATAAATTTGTAGTAGGTACCTACTTATATTCAAGAAAAATCTTAGTTTAATACATATTAACAAAGCGGACTCTGTAAAATATATAATATCTACAACCAAGCTTCTACAATAGTTATTTGTGCAACAAGAGATCAAAGTTGTTTTTTGTTTCGAGTGCTGATTTTGAGTCCCGAGCAAGCAGAGGATTCTATGATTGATTCACGATTCATTAGTTACTGAATGACCTATTTAATAATAGTTACTATGGAGTACAACTATACTTACCTACCTTCCTAATATAATAAATTAGGTAGGTAGATAAGTATAGTTGTACTCCATAGTAACTATAATTTACAATAGTTACTAAATGCACTTGTTTATTTCTGGATCAGATCTTTGGACTGCATAATATAGGTACATTACATTATTACTTCGTAACATTGAAAGTAAAATATATAGTACCTATTGACCATTTTCTAATTATAATAGCAAGTGAGTGTAAGCAATTCGCGTGGGCGACACGACTAGCTCAGAAATAGCCGTTGGCAGCCCCAGCTAGCAATGATTTGATTTCTACGTCTGTTGTCATATCGAATTTATCCCACTTATAAATGATAACGGATATTTCTGACTCAACCTTGTCTAGGCGATTATTGATTCGTGTTGAATGAACCTAGGTGTTTGTATTGTAACAGGTGACGAGATCAAAGTACAAAAAATTATGGCCGCTTATTATACAGGACCAAAACTTAGTTGAAAACAGATGCTGCAAAAAGTGACTATCCCGCTTATTATACAGGACCAAAACTTAGTGAAAACAGATGCTGCAAAAAGTGACTATCGTTCTATAGTAATATAATATTTATTCAACAGCAATAATAGAAATATTTCGTCGGAACGACGAAGTAAAAAATCGCACTGATGGAGATTAATCATTCGACGTTAATGATAGAAATTAAGGATTCGAGCGATGACCTAACCGCCCACTAGACTTGTCAACTTTATTAACTGTGAAATGACCTGTACACATCAATATGGCGGACATCGATCCTTTATTAGATGTGCAAATATAAACAGTGATAGACATTATATGTTTGGTGAGGGTTCGCTTAGTAGCTCTTGGAACTTTAATTTCAACCTGGATATTGTGAGGAAATTAATCACTGATCCAACGAAAATCAACACATCCGACATTAGATAGGTAAGGAAGTGGAGATATGATTCTAAGAAAATTAACTTAGGCCTTTTCATCCGTTATTGAAGATTTATACAGTATTCTCCGAGCGAAGTAACCACTCTTGAAATACTGTCAGTAGTGCCTGGGACAGTTGGTTTTTAAATGTCGTATGGTTAGCACATACGGCATTTTCTCAACATAGTCAGCCTTGTCCAGAGGAATGACTGGTCAATACGTCTGGGGTCAACCATGTGCGGGCTTCCTCACGAAGTTTTCCTTCACCGTTAGAGCGTCCGTATAATGTACTTGAGATCTGAAAAAGTCTCATTAGTACACGCCAAATTATTGGAGTGCGAACCAAACCGTCTACCCACTAGGCTCTAAGAAAATAATTTGTAAATTTTCAGCACATTATGTAAGTGCATTAAGGCTTTCGTGTATATCTAGTAATCTTAATTGGAATGAATGGAGCACTATATTCGTGGCAAATAGAATAGGATTGTGCAATGATAACGTTGATATATTCAGCACTTGGGTGGTTCTGAGTATACTCTGAGTGGGAGGACGTGCGACTCGGCCCTTGTTGAAACACACAATAAAACGGAAAAACGAAACTGTCTCGATTTATGGTGCTAACTTGACAATAATGGTTTTCTGAATGAATACAATGACAGGAAAGTAATAATCTATGTGCGTGAAGTGGGATGATCCCAATGTTTTGAAGTATAAAGTTGGAAGTCGTTAAAGCAATAAGATTTTTAAGCAACATAATTAAAAAAAAACGAAGATTAATTCAGGACATATCCTGAATTAATCTTCGTTTTTTTAGACATATCTAAGGAGGGTTTCCTACCTAAATTACTTCAAAAATTAACAACTAATGAACCACTTTGAAGCCCGATTATTCGAAAATGGTTGACGTAGTAAAAGTCATATTATATGAAGATTTTAGCCTTGCCTTTATTGAAAAATACCTATTCGATCCTACACGATGGGGTAGAATGGGAAATATTTTTCACCCCCACTTGACATGTATGGAGAGCCACCCATAAAATATAAAATTATTATAATTTTATAATGCTGAAAACGAAATCTATACACAATCTATACCTATACTAAATTTCATCCTTTATATTCATAATTACAGAAGTTAGGACGGACAGATAGACAGACAGACGGAAGTACAGTTAAATACACTCATCACACGACTAAAATAAGATAAGTATAGTAAATCAGATACGAAAGCTCTTCAACTAGATTTGATGAGTCAAGTACGAATTAATATATATCTATAATTATGAACATCATTAAAAGTATAAATCCGCCATATAGGGATGTAATTGTGTTAAGTATATTTTGTGTAGGAGTTTAGAAGACAACAATATAACGGTCAAATATTTTAAGCTAGTCACGTTTTATCAAATTATACTATCTTTTATGTACCGGCGCGGTATTATGAAATTAATAACTGTCAATATATCCAACATAAATACACTTTCAATTATTTAATTGATCTAGCATTTTATTTTCCGATTTATAGAAAGTGAGATTTCATGTTGATTAACTTATTTAAATTCAGTGCCGACTAAGTGAAATTAATAGATTTTGGGTGTTGGATTTTCAAGTTTGATTTATGAGTTATCCAAGATTTGTATAAAAGATATCGTAAAGAAAGTAATATAGAAAATACATAAATGATACAGATTACATACACAATCTTGTACATTACGTTAAAAATAATACAAAATATCGATTAAAAGGAATAAAATACTAATACGATATTTATAAATAATATCAAAATATATTTTGAATTTATAAGGATATACATTACTAGCTGTAACCAACAGACGTGGTTCTGTCTTAACAATGACTTACGTATAATATAAACAAACCTACAGTTTCTACACCAACAACTACACATATATGATGTAACCTATGCCTACTACCTACTCCTACATCTACACACTACACTTAAACCACCTACATCTGCGACTAACCTAACCTAACCTTCATCCTATACTTACATCTACTACATACAACTACCCCCTCAACTTACAGGCGATGTGTATTCATTACATAAATTATCAAAGTTATTAACTACTGAGGGTTGAAAAATTATATTATTATAACAGTACCTACTAGGTAATATTGATATTATAAAATGGGAGTTGGTCAACAATAAACGCTTTAACCAAACCTAACGCTTAGGTTAGGTAAAATAGAGGGTGTTATGTATTTTTAATGCTTAATCATAAAATAATTTTTAAGGTGGGCGACTTCTATCACTAAGAGATATAAACATAGCTTATAACCTACTCATATTCTCATACGGACAGAATACACCTGCAAAATCTCGTAAAAATTTGTCAAGTCGTTTCGGATATCTCTTACACTGTAACAACAAAAATGTTATATGTAGGATACTATGTATAATGCATATTGCATATCGATATTCCATTTAAAGCTATACTAGTTTAAACAAGAGGACATCTAAAAAGTGTCTCAAGCTTATTATGCATAGAAAGTTACGTTTCTCTAACATTATGGTTAATCTTAATGTGTTTTCAATATCGAGGGTTCAACGTTCAAGGTCGGTGTCGCATCGAGCTTTCTACGAGTACTACAACAGAGACTTAGTTTTATGGAAAAACACACAAATCATCTACATAAAAGGAATACAGGCGTGAGACACCAATTATTACTTTCGATCTCAATTCTCTTTTGTAATCTCTACATATGTCTATTTTTCTAATAGAGAGACAGTAATCTATGTCACGAGTTTTTCATTCGAATTTTGTAGTGTTGACTCAATAGGAAAACAAGATACCAAATTGATTACAAAATAGATGTACGCGACATCGTACGCGCAAAAGAAAGTCCCACGCGAACCGTGTATTTTGCCGTGATAAAGAGTAGCCTATGTCCTCCGGCCTCCCCTGTGGTCTACTCTATATTTGTGCCAAATTTAATCAAAATCGGTCAAGTAGTTTCGGAGCCTATTCGATGCAAACAAAACAAACAAACATACACACAAACCTTTCCTTTTTAAAATATTAGCATGGATTAGTAGGTATAGGATCCAAATGGTTAAACTAAAAAGTAGAGTCTGACTCTACTAAGTATAACTAGATGCTTAAGTGTTGCATAAACTGTGTAACATAAATTTAATATTGATCAACTTTGGTATACGAGTATAATAACCTAAATCCATTTGAACTGCAAATATTATAAGGACTAGTTATTTTAGTTTAAGCATTTATATTTCATAGTAGCCAATGTATGATATCTGCTTGCGGAGTTCTTTTATAAGACCCTCTCTTTCAAACATTACGATACAGCAATATTTATTTTGTAATAAATGAAACAATATGGATTTCAATCAAATCAAAAATTAGTTGCAATCACCTATAGTAATTAATATTTATTTCCACAGCGTACACTTTTGTACGCTATTTAAAATAAATAAATAATTGCAACAATTTTTGATTTCTCTTTCAGGTAGGTACGACGTCTATAAAAATTTCACTTTTATCAAATTGAAGCCATCAGAAAACACCAACAGAATAATTTGTGTTAAAACGAAATGATTTTTGATGTAGTTTACAAATTATTTTGTGTGTTCACAAATATTTAACTTCAAGGTGTCACTGTTGTGTGTAAAAATATTTAGGTCATAATAAACAATAATATATAGTTTGCCAACTGCTACAAATACAATACATTAAGACAAGGTTGAATTATGTAACTCGAGAAAAGAATTTTATTAAGTCGACAGTTTTCTCGAATTCGCAAATGGTATAAATAAATTATATAAAGCGTTTATCCCAAAAATAGTGGATTTAAATTATGCAATTTCTACAGAATCTTTTAAATTGCAAGACAAATTAAAAGCGGTTTTTGACACCATGCCAACAGAGAGTAAACGACGACAAGAAAAAAATAGTCGAGTTAATAACGTTACGTAAGCGACATAAAACTAACAAATTCTGATAATAATAGCGTAACTAGGTACCACCTTTTTAATTAGCGGAGCTTTGGAAGATATAACTGTTATTAACATTTAATCAATTAAGTAGCATTTAAAACTCTAGAGAATTTTAGAATTCATTCACAATCACAAACTATTTTAAAATAACATACAAAAAGAGTTTCGTTGAAATTGAAAGTGAATATGATCGTTAGTTACTGTTACAGGTAGCGTCAAAAATATTTTCATTTGCAATATTCTACTTATTGGTAGGCAACGACCTCGAATATGCGAAAGGTATGCCAAGGCGATAATTCTTTAGACTCAGCAACGTAGAAATGCCACATAAAAAGTGTTTGTTATTGTATTACTAGATAACAATTGCATTTTCTTGGATATGTACTTTGGTTAATTGAAAGAAATAATCCTTAATTGATAGGGAATTCTACATTAAAATAAGTTTAATGTAAAGCAATTGATGCACTTAAAGAAAGTACCTAGTAATTAATGTATTGAATGTTCCTTTGCAGTTTGAGGCTAGTAAAATAAAAGAAATAAAGAATAGTAACAAAATTAGAAAAGATAATACAAAACTCAAGGCGACCATAGTAATATACCTATCTTTCAAAAATGTTATTTTGGTCTATTTATACTCCGAACGTGGTTTTCATCAAGCTTCGTAACATCAAAATGGCATTTAAATATAAAATAAATTCTATTTGTAATGTCTATATTTCTATACTAATATAATAAAGAGGAAAAATTTATTTGTTTGTTTGCATTGAATAGGATCCGAAACTATTGGACCGATTTTGATGAAATGTGGCAGAGATGTATAATAGACCACGGGAAAGGATATAGGCTACTTTTTATCGCGGAAAATGTACGGTTTCTGCGAAATTAACTTTCGCGCTGACGAAGTCGTATCGTTTTTATATCGTCGTCGTCGTTCGTCGTCAGCTAGTAGTTTATATAATAAAACTTTGAAGGAATAACAAAAAGGATTACTTTCATAAAGTAAATTCATATTGCCGATCACGTTTTACTTTCACAAACAATTGTCCTAGAGAACAGGTGTGGATGATCTATTCCATAATGTGACTGAGTTTGATGGCTTATAATATTAAGACCGTTATTATGGTAAAACTATACACGAGGATTTTGGTTTAGAAACTTGATAAATTAAGCTTGTGGCATCATAATCTCATCGTTAATCTTAAATTCTGGCGATAACACAAAATACATAGGTTCATTTTAGTTTTCAATTTTAGTGTTTCTAAAGAAATAATATTATCTACTCGCAAAGAAGATTGAAGTGTAGGATCAACTGCTGCCAAAATTATCAATATTTATTTTAAAGCCATCGACGAGAGTTACTGGAAGTAGGGATAAAAGAAAGTAGGACAAAGATTGTTTCCAGGAACAGAAACCTACGCAAATGCCGAAATGTCCATTCGGCGTTTGATGGACACACCCCAAAAATCTACAGTCGCGTTACTGGCTATCACTTATGTAGGTTAACATAAGTGATAGCCAGTTTTGTTGTTTGTATCAATAATATTTAGGTTCTATAAAATTATTTTAAAACCTTGTTAGTTTAGAAATAATTTGACTTCAGACGTTTTCAGATGCCTGATACAATACGCATCAATCATGGTAATTGTTTTCTTCATGCGAATCAAACAATATTGCTTGATTTTGTTGATAAAGATTATAATATTATTTGTCTTTTACTTAATTATAGGAATTTTGTGTTTACTTTATCAGTTTGTGAGTTTAATTCCACTTCAATGGATATAGCCATGGGAGATTCTTTGCATGTATCATATTCCCATGTTGATGGTATTCAGAAAGCGCAATCCGCCGAATTTCATGATTCATTATGCCCATACATTCTTGTCCTTCCCTCAATATCGAAGTTCAAGGAAAAACATTGTGTCAACAGCCTACTTTTAAAACTCGAAAGTTGTTGTCGGTTTCTTAAATATTTTAAAGATTGATTAAATCAGGTTGCACACCAGATTTTTTGTCATGCACTTTTTGTGACTGCAGTTTTAAAATTCATTTAACATGATTCAAAAGCGGAACATCCTCAGATCTTGTTTGAAATTGGTAAATTTCTTTCATTCACTTTGATGGTTGTTTTCTAACGGTCGTTGACAATTATTGCAATATCACCCGTGTCCCTGAATAATTCAGTAGGGTATCAGGAGCCGAAACTAGGGCACCTATACGGAAGCCCGCTCCAGTGTAGCGACTGGTCGGGTGACTTCTTCGTAAACGCATCTCAAGTTGTTCGACCGCGACATTGACCCAGCACGTACGGCCAATGCACTGTGTCGCAGGCTCTTTGTTTATATTGTACACCTCCTTGCAAGCCTTATTAGTCAATAATTTTTGGATTATGATGAGAGAGATTTTACTGTCGCATCTGAGTTCTGCTTTTTTAATTCATCTTAAGTAATGTGTATATTAATGAAAATAGTCGTTTAAATTATACACCTATAACTAATATTTCAAATCATTTAATAATCTTCATTTTTTAGCTAATTTTATTTCTACGAAGCTACGGCAAAGTATAATATTGCAAAAATATTTTATTTTACAGGGCTCAAAGTGAAGGATGATTTATTGGTGATCTAGAAATAGTTCTCTTTCGCAATCCTTAATCGCATTCCGTGTTGTGCTACGCAGGGTGCGTATGCGTCATATGACGTGACGGACACTTAGCCGGATGCTGCACTTAAATTATGGTTGCTAGACCAGGGGCATACAATTTTCCTGAAAGATGAATTTCATGGTGACGCAAAGTCGCACGCCCGCGCTTTCAGCGGCGCCTGCGTCGGACCCATTTTAGGACATGACTAACGGAAATTCGATTCCTCTCTCTCTGATCCGCTCTGGCGTGCGGGGCGCGCGGTGCGTTCATCTCACTCGCACGAAAAGCTCCAAGAAATCTTTTAATAGTGTCCACGGCCGCGATCTACTTCTAACTTGCGGCGGGAATCCACCGAAATTTTCATCATTTTCCGATTTTTGCGCCATTTCATTTTTAAACGACTTTTTTTCTAATTTATTGTTACGATTTATAAATGTTTTTGTTTAATTAAATATTCTAATGTTAGATTATTCATTTATTTTATTTTTAATAATTTTGCGAATGAGAAAAAAAAATATTCACAAGGTCGAACTCATGACTCGAACTGAAAATAGGTTGATAATAATTTAGAGCAACAGCAAATATTTGGCAGTAAGCATTTGGGTTATTGTATAATTAGTTTAATGAATTATTTAATTAAATATCACTTACACAAACGAAATGAATTATAAAATGCACCAATAAACAAAAACACCATACGCGTGAGTCACGTACCGATAAGAATATAAGGTGCACGTTAACTTGTTTACTATATTTAATTTTTTTCTACCCTTTGCCGGTTTTTCGGACTGACCTTTTTCTGTTGCTTCTCCCATGCCGGGTCTAGGAGACCCTCGCGCTCCCACTCCTCCTCCTGCTCCATGTACCCGTCCCCGTAAACCCCGTCATAGTTATTCATCACCCCGTTCTCCATCATCATGGTCACCGCACTGACCGTCGATTTCGGTGTTCGTTCGAGCCTATGACCGCGAACTCGTGTGTGTTAGTTCGCTCCGCGCACTGCAACAAGCAGCCGGCCGCACGCCCGCTGCAAGACGACTGGCGCACTAGCGCGCGTCGCGGCGGCGTGAGGAACTTTCTAATTGCGTTCCGTGTCACGCGCGCAACTGTCAAATTAAACGCATGTCAACGTTAAGTGTATTATTTAGTTTTATTGGTTTTATCGTTTGATATTTAACATTTTATTTCAAATTACTTTTAAAATTCTACTCTATTTTTGTGTTAAGAATTAAACTTATCGTTAGATTACTTTTGCTGGTAATGAGCATAAGAATTATGGTTCTCTGAAAATGTTCTTATGCCAAACTGAACGTGTTTGATGTTATGTTTTACAATTTAAATTTATAGTTTCATTGAATCTCATATTCTTCGCTAGTCATAACATAGGCAAATTATAGGTCTAATTTGTGATGTGGAGTAAAGACCATACTTAGGTAACATTGAAAATGTTTGGAAAATGAAAAACGGCTTAATGTAGAAAGTTGCCAATACTTTTATTGTTTTCCGAAGTAATCTCCGTACCACTCTACACATCGTCGCATTCGATGGAACCACTGAGAAAAGCAGTAGGCCCATTCTCTTCTATGGCATTTTCGTACGCTTTCACCGCATCTTCAGGGCTCGTAAAGCGAATTTTATCTTTAGTTCTTGGGAATAAATGAAAGTCGCAGGGCGCCAGGTCAGGACTGTATGGCGGATGACTCATTATCTCGACACCTGCCATAGTCAAATATTCAACAGTCCGTTTTGCGGAGTGCGCTGAAGCATTGTCGTGGTGAAGGAGGATCCTGCTTCAAGTTGAATTTTTTCCAAGACAACAGGCAAACAGCGATTGACATACCAGTCTGCAGTAACTGTCCTTCCATCTTCTAGGACAACTGTCGCGAAATGACCTTTCCGACCAAATAATGAAGCAATCATCTTTTTTCCTTGACCCACTGAGCTGATTGTCTTTGGTTTTGGGTTCGTAGCAATATATCGAGCTTTCATCACCTGTGACGATGTCAAATACAGCATTTGAGTCACCGCGGTTGAACTTATCTAACATTTGGCGACACCAGTCCATGCGAAGGTGTTTCTGGTCGTCGGTTAAAGTATGGGGAATCTAATATATCACGCAATATCAACGTAAAGCAAGTCATTTACTCCTAAGGGAGATAATGTTGTATGAAACTCCCAAGGGATTAAAGTGATTTGAATTTGGAACGTTAAAATTCGTATAAAAACTCCTAATAGATAGGTACGTATTTATCATAGAATTTTTCAATAATAATATGGCATTGCAAAGAGAGTTTATTCGAAAATCGAACTGGCCACCTATAACAAAAGAAAAACGCGATTGAAAACAAAAGCCAGTGTTTGGTGCTATTTTCAGAAATTAAAATAGGTATAGGTGTACCAGAATCTCATGGCAAATAGGGAAAAAAAAAATTGTAGTGTGCAATACTGGGGAAATTGGATTAAACGATCTTGATACTGATTAATATTTAATTATGTCTTTAGTATTATTGAACATGAATTATAATAAGACTGTATGAAGAATGTTCGGTGTATAATATAGAAAACTAGCTTTTGCCCGCGGCTTCGCCCGCGTGGAATAGTGTTCTTGGAGAAAAAACTACTGCGGCGAATAATTCTCTACCTACTTACAGCAATATACTACTGATACAATATTGAACATGTTTTTAGGTTTGCCCAATGCAAATTGTTAAAAATGGGACCCTATCACCTCGATACGACATGCGCGACCACTTGATAATATACTTACATAATAAGTACTTGAATATAAATTTTACCATAATCTTATAATATCTTAAAGACTATTAAATACTTAAAGACTATTATTTTAAAAACTCGCATCAAAATCCGTTGCGTAGTTTTAAAGATTTAAGCATACATAGGGACAGACAAAAAAGGGACTTTGTTTTATACTATGTAATATAATGATATTTCATGAAAAATAAATCAATCGTGAATTACTTTATATACTTATTTATTACGAATAACATACAATTAAATTGGCAACAGTTTAATGTTGGAATTTCCTTCCGAACTGTATAGAACTCGTTTACTTTATTCCTAATCAACTATAAATCGAAACTGTCTTATGTTGATTTTCTTTTTTCCTCCTCTCCTCCTTTTACCAGGCATGGAAAACAAACCATCATTCGATGTGCCATCAGCTACGATTCACCTTATAGTAGTACTGGAAACACATTTAAAGAAGTCACAATAATTACCTAATAAAATATAAAAAAACTAAAAGTATCAAAACAACTCACTCTAACTTACCGGTCAACTCTACGACGAACTTTAAATTATAAGATTGAGTTCGATTTACACCTTCTTCTTTCTGTATTTTACTATAGACATAGAAAACAATATTTCTCGCTTGAGATCGAATTGCCTTTTTGGATATTTTCACAAAAACAACAAATTCCAAGAACATAATCACAAAATTTTAGCAGCGGTTGACAGATCACGTACTTTGATTTGACGGGTCATACTTGACATTGCCATATGAAAATCACATTTTTTATTTTTTTTAAAATGCCATCAGATTCTGGTAGAGCTATACGCTCATTCAGGGTAACTTTGAATCACGAGAGTAACTTTGACAGTTTGTTCACATAATTTTTTTCCATTGTTTTATGTGGGAAGCAATTGGCGCATAAAAATAACAATTCGTGTACGTAACATACTTCGTAAACGAAATCTAAAAAAAAAGCAGCTGTCAAAAGAAGATAATATCAAAAACTTTTGTTTTTAACCGCGCGCAACATAATGGGTAAAAATCAGTGCAAAACTTTGTTTAAAAATCTCGTTAACTTTGCTGCTATCAACTTATTAAGGTATATAAAAACATATTTAAATGTAATAACTTTATGGTTTTTTTGACTTGTCTATGACCCCACTGCATCAATATTTGATAAAAACATAAATTATTGTCACCCTGAAGCTTTAAATTAATTTAAAGAATTTTAAGTTAGTTTGTGTCAAAGTTACCCATTTATGGGCGGTAACTTTGACACACGACAAAATTGCCAGTTTTTAACCCCCGACGCAAAAAGAGGGGTGTTATAAGTTTGACGTGTCTGTCTGTCTGTCTGTCTGTCTGTGGCATCATAGCTCCCGAACGGATGAAGCGATTTCAATTTAGTTTCTTTTGTATTAAAGGTAACTTACATGCGAGTGTTCTTAGACATGTTTGATGAAAATCGGTTGAGTCGTTTAAAAGTTGTGGGGGGTGAAAGCGGGGAAGAAAATCCGAATGTGCAAATATACTCGAGTAAGGTCTCAAATGAAAGCGCACTGAAAGAGAATATTGATGACATAATCGAGAGTGTTCGTAGCTTCGTTTGATGAGAAAATTGGTGGTGGGAAGATCAGCCGTTTGAAGATGATCAGCTCTTTTCTAGTTGATGAGGGGATCTGACTAACTTTCCAATATCCGATCGATTCGAAATTTGGTACGTGTTACTTCAACGATATATATTCAAAGAACATGCTAATGTAACCATGACCTGATCAGCCGTTTGAAGATGATCAGCTCTTTTCTAGTTGATGAGGGGATCTGACTAACTTTCCAATGTCCGATCGATTCAAAATTTGGTACTGTGTTACTTCAACGATATATTCAAAGAACATGCTAATGTAACCATGACCTGATCAGCCGTTTGAAGATGATCAGCTCTTTTCTAGTTGATGAGGGGATCTGACTAACTTTCTTATGTCCGATCGATTCGAAATTTGGTACCGTGTTACTTCAACGATATTCAAAGAACATGCTAATGTAACCATGACCTGATCAGCCGTTTGAAGATGATCAGCTCTTTTCTAGTTGATGAGGGGATTTGACTAACTTTCTTATGTCCGATCGATTCGAAATTTGGTACCGTGTTACTTCAACGATATTTAAAGAACATGGTAAGGTAACCATGACCTGATTAGCCGTTTGAAGATCATCTTTTCTTTATTAGTTGATGAGGGGTCGTCCACATGTCCTATCGATTCGAAATTTGGTACCATGTTACTTCAATAATGTTGAAAGTATGTATATGGTAAGGTAATCATTATTTATACCTACTTTAAAAAGGATAAAATAAAAGTAAAATTAAAAATTTTAAAAACCCCCGACACAAAAAATAAACTCTAAAAAATAATAAATAATATTTTAAACCTATTATAATTATTACCGCTATGTGAAAAAAACACGTGTAGTCGCAGAATGAACAAAAGAATTTACTCCGAAAAAAATTTGCTCATACCTACTTAAATGTAATAATTAATTAGCTGTTGTTGTAAAAATACTTTATAAACTTTAGCGGTCCCCCGACGAGGCGACGATTGGAAAATAAAATTATTTCAACTTACTTAATATTATATGTGATAATATAATTATAATAGGTTTAAAATATTATTTATTATTTTTTAGAGTTTATTTTTTGTGTCGGGGGTTTTTAAAATTTTTAATTTTATTAATATAATTAGTCATTTTTAAAGACGTTATAAAACTTTATAGCATGAAAACCAACCTGAGAGCACATATCTTTTGACTCATTCTTAACATGGTAAAAGTTTGTTTAAAAAATATGTCGATGATGTATCAAATTTACCCTGATTGACTGTACCTAACACTACGTTATTTTAACAGTTCCGTGTTTTAACATTCTCACGTGTCAAAATGTCGTCGAGCGATAGTGATTTGACTCCGGAGCTTATTAAAAATGTAGCCCTGGGTTTTTATTGCCTCGCAGTAGGTATGAAAAGTAGAGTAGGTATCCACCTCTGGGATAAAGCCTGTATTCGTCTTGGGCAGCTTGAAACCTGCCTTGAAAAATGTTGACTAGAGGCCCAGCTTCGCACCGGTGCGCTGTATTATTTATACATACAGTTATATTATACATCTATGTATACATATAAAGCTTCCTGTTACATCATTCTATACATTACTGAAAACTGCATTAAAATCCGTTGCTTAGTTTAAAAGATTTAAGCGGGAACTGAGTTCGTTTTCAACTGTGTTAAGATTTTCAGTGATATTCTGTTATAGTCGTATTAGTAAAAATATGCTAAAAAAGAAGAAGTTAGACGCAGTATTAGGGAATGTTACTATTCGACAAATTTTACTATTCGAATAATTCGAATAATGGCTAAACACTATTCGAATAAATTCGAATAATTCGAATAATACGAATATTGATAGTAAACTTTAAATACAAGTTATATAATGCGTTTATATGTACCTACATATTTTATAATATTAAAATGTGGTGTGTTCCACAAATTACTCTCAAATAATCAACGTCTTTTTAATAAAAAGATCTTCTTTTAAGTTTCAGACTTAAAATACTACATTGCAATAACTTTTTAAAACTATTAACACACGAACGGTTTAGGTCTGGAGCAGACCATGGATTTGGTTGCCAACTCCCTTAGTTTCTCCAAAAATTAAGGAAAAATCCTTTAGGGCAGAGAATTTTTGGGGTTTGTTTTAGAGGTTCGTATTTTCTGGTTTTTAATTAAGTTAAGCTATTGGTCGATTCGTCGAAAAGTCAGACTGTATAAATTAAGCTTTTGGTAGTTTAATTTAAATTTAATGTATATAAAGTACACTAATATTTCAAATTAATATAAATAATTTTTTATTATTTATTTATCAGTTTAAGATTGAGGAGAAATATATTTGCAGAGTTGGAATACCGCACAGAAATCAGAATGCATTGTAAATAGTGCTCTGGTGAAAACTCAAACACACGACTTTCGTGCTGTCATAATGGTCTGATAAATGTCATAATGGTCTGGTAAATAAACCGTAGTAAGAACAAGATAAACCATCAAAATAAAAAGCAGTCAAAAAAGATTTTAATGTTATGTTATCATAACAAAAAACTTTATAGTTGGTAAAAGGTGGGTGGAAAATCTTTAAAACAAAAATAATCTTTTTCCATTTTCAAGTTAACCATGTTTTTGGTCTCTTTATGTTTTAAATTTATTTTGAACGATGAGTCTTATTATAAAAAGGAAGTTAGACAACTAGGCATATCAGTACAGAAGTAGGCATCAGGCATTGTACCTACTGCAAGAACGGAGTGTGTCATGCTACGAACCGTTCAGAAGATGAAGCGAAGGTACAAAGAGACTAAAGAACAGTTGACAAGGCCGTGCAAGACTTTAATGACAGACTCAACGCTCGGCAAGACCGTTAAATGGTTTCCACTTGTTGAAAATCAACACTCAAATGCAGTTAAGTTCAGCAATAGTTTCTTAAGACCCGAAAGGACTATGTTACTGACAGCACAGTGAAGGAGACTTGCTTAAGCAAATCTGAAACCCTATATACTGAGGCGAAGGGTGAGTGGTCTCGCCTCGAGACCAAACTCGAGAGCCCTAGTATCGAGTACCAACACTGTGATACCTCCTTGAACACATACAAAAGGATGAACGAAAGTGGTCCAGAATTTTGGTCCCAGATGAGTGGATTCACTCATGAACTTCTGAAGGGAGGCTTAGTAAACATGACCTGATAGACGATATCTTCAAGCCTACTTTTCAGAAAGAGTCCAGTACGCTCAGGCAGAGTACATATACAATGGGAATGGCGTACTTCAGAAAGCCGCACTGAGTACATACTCAGTGCGGCTTTCTGAAGTACGCCAGCCCATTGTATATGTACTCTGCCTGAGCGTACTGGACTCTTTCTGAATTCCTGTCCAAGAGTCCAATTGCCATGGCCACATGGCCATGGCAATTGGACCTCTAACTGGAGAAATATATAGTCAAAAGATTTTCTTTAATATACTCACCTCAACCCGATTAAGTATACCCTGAGATGAGCTTAAAAGGCTAGTCAGAAGCCGCAGATTGTCACCTATAGAACTAGTACTTTCGCAGCACTAAAACGCCCTGATATAAGAACGGGAGAATATTGCATAATTTGGCTCCAAAACCTCGTTTTCAGAATGACAAACCCGCTCCAAGCTGTTGTTAGGCCTCGAAGAGTTATTCAAAACCGCAATTTTATATAACATGTAAATTTAGTCTTTAAGACTAAGATTAAAATGGTTATTTTTTTAAAGATAATATACTGATTTAAATAAGTTATTACTATTAAAGAAAGCTGATAAATCTTTTTGTAATATTTTGAAAACTATGAAATTTTAAACGATTTGTACTTAGTTTTGCAGGCCAGTGTAATACTGTTAATAATCAACTCAACTCGGTATCCTTTATCGTGTCACTCTGTCCATCCGCCTGTCTCTCTTTCTATCTGCTCCTCTAGCTATGTTGCGTCCAGATATCGGTTTTGGTTTGATAAAAAAAAAATCTATACTAATATTATAAAGCTGAAGAGTTTGTTTATTTGTTTGAACGCGCTAATCTCAGGAACTACTGCCTCGAATTGAAAAATTCTTTTTGTGTTGGATAGTCCATTTATTAAGGAAGGCTTTAGGCTATATAACATCATGCTAAGCTCAATACGAGCAGAGCACCAACCAAGAATGTTTTAAAATCGGGTTTTTTTTTTTAATATTATCTTTTAAGGTTGGCTCACAATAACCTTTTTATGTTATGCAAATTTGTTCTAAAATTAAGCATTATTTGTGAGGATGTTTTCATAAAGATGATATTAATCCTTATCCAAGTAAATACGTTATTTATTACAAGCATTTGTTTTAGAAGAAATTTGCCGTTTACATCATTTGATTTCAATGAGTATTTTAGAACTTAGAAGATATCGCAGTAATATAAAGGGGCGCGCGGCGAGCAGTCGTGAGGGGGAAGCGCTTCTTCTTCAACGTAAATGAAGTCGCCGGTATATTTTAGCGATATGCCAAAGTAATTGTTCCACGTGGACGAAGTCGCGGGCAAAAGATAGTTTTATTTTATAGTTAGGGGTGGCTTTCCATACATGTGAAGTGTGTGTTGAATATTGTCTTTTAAAATAAAGGCAAATTTTTGTACATGACTTTTACAAAGTCAACTATTTCCAAGTAATCGGCCTCCAAATTGGTTTCACCCCCCCTCTGTCATTTCTGAACTATGAAGATTAGGAACATACAATTTTCCATGCTGGTCTTTAAGAAAGTTATTTTGAACGAAATCGAACTTTATAAGAATATGAAACTAAAAATCGTATTACGCTTTATAGTAACAGGACCCTCCTTAGACACGTCCTGATGCTCTTGATTAGGTTATTTTATCAAGCGTGTGAGCATAGCGTTCTTTCGCTGAGGCCTGTAGGAAGTATTCACCTTAAATATTTTTTTATTTAAAAACAGTTTTGTTTTCTTTCTCAAACATTGTAGTAAAATCTGTTTTAGGATATTATTGACGACAATATTAATAAATAATGTATTAAATAACGAAACTTTTCGGTTTATGTACAAGTTTATTACTATTAATAACATATTTTTGAAAAATAAATAAAATATTTTTATTATTCGTTTTATTCGAAATATTCGAATATTGAACCCAGCTAAATTCGAATAACAATATCGTCGAATATTCGAATAAAACAAATATTCGAATATTCGAATAATATTCCCTACGCAGTATGTACAATAAAGTTGTTCAGTTCACTGTATTAAATTCGGTACTTACAATAAAATATCAATTTTAAATTTTTTGTCTGTCCGTTTGTCCCGGCTAATCTCTGAAACGGCTAAACCGATTTTCACGGGACTTTCACTGGCAGTAGCTGATGCTATAAGGTCTAACATAGGCTACTTTTAAATAATAGGGTTTCGTTTCCGTTAGTTCTATGCAAACGAAGTTGCGGGCATTTCTGCTGCTATGACGAGGTAAATAGTGCTCTCTTAAAAATGGTACATTGGTTTAATGTTAATAATTTACTTTTAAATTCAAATAAAACGAAATGTTTAAAGTTTAGACTCCCAAATGTTAGGCAGGCACAAACCAATATACTATTAAATGATGAGAAAATGAACTTAGTGGACACCACTGTATTTCTAGGAATAACACTAGATTGTAAATTACAGTGGGGTCCCCATATTGCAAATCTGGCAGATAAGCTCAGTTCTGCAGCATATGCAGTCAAAAAAATTAGAGAAATTACCGATGAGGATACAGCGCGGCTAGTTTATTTTAGTTATTTTCATAGTATAATGTCATATGGCATTCTTCTTTGGGGAAACGCTGCAATATTTGTGCTACAGAAGCGAGCTATACGTTCTATTTATAAGATGTCATGTTTTGAATCTCTGAGAGAAAAATTTAAAGAAATAGGTATTCTGACCGTTGCTTCTCAATACATTTTGGACAATGTGTTGTATGTCAGAAAGAATGTAACGAATTTTAAAAAGAAAAGTGACACACATTGTAGGAATACTAGAAATAGGAACAAGATAGAAATACCAGTGATCAGACTTAGTAAAGTAAGTAAATCTTTTAAAGGTCAATGTATACGCCTTTACAATAGAATCCCAGAAAATGTTCAAAATCTCAATTTAAAAAAGCTGTTAAAGAACGTTTGTGTGCTAAAGCTTATTATAAAGTCAGTGATTTCACTAACGATTGCACACCTTGGGAATAAGATGGCCCCATGCAAGGCTGCTTTTATGTACCTACTTAAGTATGTTCTATGTACTTATGACTAATGTTATATAGATTAAGTTACAACATTGTAAAATATTTTTTGAAAATAACAATTTTCCCATCTTTTTGCTAAAAGGTGGCCCCGTGCGAGTTTCTTACGCCGGTTCTTCTCGCCGGGCTAGTTTCCGAACCGGTGGTAGGCATCATGTAGGACAATTCTATAAGCGTTATATTATAACCTACATGGAAATAAAAAATTTGAGTTTTGAGTTTGAGTTTAATACAAAGATTTTCCGTCATAACAATTTATTGCTATTCAAAATCCATAGGCGCCTAACTTTCATATTAGAGACTTGGCTTCTTGAGATTCTACATAGGCATAGACTAAACTTATTTTGAACAAATTTCTAGAGCAATAAAATAAAACCACGGTAAAAATACACAAAATTTATTCACCACATAAATTTTTCTTAAATAATCTTGCTTACGCAAAATAACAGTTATAGATATTTTCTTTGAAGATCCCATACATCATACTTAGCAACATCCACGATCACAGGAAAGGTAAAATTTTGGAATAGAAAAGTTATATTAACCATTAGAACTTGACACGTCGATAACTTGGTGTTACTACAAATTAAAACCTATTTAAATACATTATGAGTATTAAGTACTATACAACGGTAGATAAACATACCAACCATACACGCCAATTTAGAATAAGTTCGCATAATGCATTACACAGATGCACGGGCGTAGCCAGGTTTTAGTTTCGGGGGGGGGTTCAAGGAAATAAAACGACTAAAAGTACATTACTTACGCGGGGGGGGGGGGGGGGGGGGTCAAGAAAATAAAATTAAAGACATTAAATACTAGTCTTTAACCTATTAGAAGCCATGGGCTCCTTAGAATAAAGGGCCCTCATTTTTCTTTCGTTTTTACCCCCTTCAGTTTTAAACCCTGAAAGACTGTAATGCGAAAAAATATAAATATCAATAGCCTAAAGCTGAACGTCGGTACTGAATTTTATAATATGTTATTAAGCCAAACTAATAACAACATTTCTAACTACTCCTCTGTATATGGGGCAGATCCCTGTATATCAGCCGGCCCATTTCGGGGGGGGTTTGAACCCCCTAAACCACCCCCCTGGCTACGCCCATGCACAGATGTAACATAATATTAAACACATTAATATAGGTAATAAAGTTTGCAGGCTTGACAAAATTAATTATATATTATGTTCTGAGGAATATGCAGGTATTTTATATATTATAAGATGATTATTGAAACTGATGTAATTTTTTTTACGGATGTAAGAAAATTATTACGGATTTAAAAATGGGAAAGTTAAAGAAACCAATTAAAGAGGTATAAACAGTATCCACGAAAAATTTTACTTACAAAACTTTTTGCCTTCTGTAACTCCCTACACCCAGTCAGTAGGTATATTTATCTCACTTAAGTAGAAAGGTAGGTACTATTAAAACATTATTGTGAGACTGCACTGATTGCAATCAGAGCTTGGAATGTTTAAAATGTCAAATAATAATAATTCACCTTTTGTTTAGTGACTTATTAACATTACTACTTTACATTGCAATTTGCATTACAACATTTTCAATTGTTCACAATTTCATACGAATTTTCTTACATGGGCTTAGTGTACATGATAAGAAATATAAAGTATATCTATAAATTTAATGTTATAATAAACGTAAAAAAACAATAATTGCAAACATATTAGTATTTTGTAATTTATAACTTTGGTGTTATTGTGCTTTTAATGCTCACATCATAGAAAAAAGAAGAATGCGAGAATCCTAGCAGCTACCTTTAATAATAACGATAAAACACGCTTATTGTGATAAGAGTTACATATTATGAAATGTACATACAAGCATTTATTTCATCAAAAAATTCACAAGACCCTTGACAGAGGTCCCTTAAGGCCTACAAGATCCCACGGAGGTATAAAAGTTTTTAACTGTATACTATCAGGGAATCTAATTCACAAGCAGGCAAACTGTTGTCATAATTTGTTCGTAGTTATTGTTTAATATCAAACTAATATGTCATAGACAATAATTGTATTGTAACTGGATGCAGTCACTATTCGCTGGGTGCGCGATCGCACCAACTAGCATTTACAATTACGGCGGACTCGAACATGTCAAATGGATGGCTGTTAATACGAAAATTATGTAAACAAACAATTAATTTATATGGAATATTGTCATTTACTTATTATATTCTATTTGATCATGTTAATCTTTAAAGTATATAATAACGTTGACCTTTTTTATTTCCCGTATAAAATTGCACAACCACAAAACAAACAAATGTAAGTACATCCGGACTTTCTTATGGCTGACTTCATGAGATGTAATCAATGTTATCATTTGCTGTATTTTCCTTTCTTGTTACTACGTTCCATGTATCGTTTGTATCTTGACATGGTTAAATTTGCATTAGGTAACCATTACAGAGGTGTATAGGAAGAAATATTCTTAGAACGTAACTATGACTGTCGTGTTCAACAGCTTGCTCACCCCGCTGTGAGCACTGTAATGATTTCAAAAGTAAGGATGGCCCATATCACTGTTTTTGCCATTGTTCTTATGTAGCAGGTATCGTAACGTGAGACATTATATTATATATTAAGTTTATTAGATCATAGTGACGAATTTCGCTAGTAAAAATTGACATTTTGTCTGCCTAAGGTTCCTTTTTTGCCACGGTGCGCGCTGAGATCGATTAGAGGTTTCCCCACCACCTACTTCGCACCCAGGGAATAATATAAATAAATTATGAGAACACTACTACCTGCTAATGAATTAGATTAATCCCTGAAAGTAACTATAATATTCCGTTATCTAAGATATTTTTAGAGAGTATTTTATGTTTCGATTTAAACACTGATCAAACACAGTCAACATTAAATATTTGGTATAAATTCTATAATATAACACTTAGAGGCAGAGGGTTAGACATTCTACTCATGTAACGACTAATAGGTAGATTCAAACATTGGATACATTCAAGTCACCTTCCAAAACTTAGTTATATTCTAGGGTTAAGGCTTATTTTAGGTTTCTCAATATAATATGGTTTATATACTTAAGTTATATTTTAGAAAAATTTAAAATTACCGGCGAACTACTTACACCTGAAATTCAACATAAGTCGTGAAAAATAAATGCATGCAAATACTCGTATATAGATGATTTCGTCATAGAAATTGGTTGATGAATTTGGCAACAACTTAAGACATTATATTCACAACGATATGACATTATTATATAATAATTATTTGTAAAATCATTTACAGAAAATTTCGCTTCGTAAAGACGTTCAGAAGTGTTTATGGAAAAAAAGTGAAAAATCTACTAATGAAACGAATCTTCATCTCTGAGGCCATTGGCCTTACACTATCAATTGGTTCGCCTAGCAGCTGATTTTGAAATGTTAGTTTCGACTTTTGAGTAGAAAAAAGGTTTGAAATCAGCTGTGAGGTGAATCAGCTGATATTGAGATCACTGGCCTCAGCGGATAAGATTAGTTTCGTTACTAAACGTGTTCTTAGATGATCTAGTTACTAGTAGATGACACGTATATTATATTTTTTTCGTTTTCCATTTTTTTGCCTAAACGTCCTACTAATCCTACTAATATTATAAATGTGAAAGCTTGTGAGGATGGATGTATGGATGTTTGCTACTATTTTGATAAAATTTGGTATGGTAGTTTGAGCTTTGGATTATCCCGCGAAAGTACAGTGTTCCCGTGGGATACTGTTTTTAAGCAAGCGGAGTGGCAGGCAAAAGCTAGTCTTTATAAAAGCAGTAAATCATGTGTCCAAATTTTCTCTAATTGATTTTACAAAAAGTTATATAAAGTACTATATATTATTACTGATCATAAGTAGTTGTTGATTTTCTAACTTTATGTGTTATAAGTCTTTGAGAACAACAGGAAAGTAAGGGTCAATTTACGACTGCGGAAAGTTTTATATGAGTCTAAAGAGCATTATACCATTCTCTACTCATATTTAGATACTTATATTTTTATCGTAGTTTTTAAAATTTTTTTATGCTACCTTATTAAAATTGTGTCGAAACTAGTCATGTAGAGTAACGTTTTCAAATGTTGGTAGTATAAGTATTTTATTGGCTGCTTACGATTTTTCGTTTAATTAAAAAAAAAAATGACATCATTTAAACATTCTACTGCAGGTAAGTACTTATGTAGGTATGTTTTATGAAAGCAACAAATTACATTAAATAGATTTCAGAGTTCAATAAAACATTATTTCTAACGATTTTATTACGACTTTAGTACCAAACAAATAACTTACACAGATAAATGAGAATACTTAGTCGCAAATGTCAAAACACGTTTGGGATAAACATTGTGCAGTACATACTTTGTTACATCATCGTAAGTTCCGTTCAGTTTATTGTTTACAATATGATTATGAAAAAAAAAAATCAACTTTATAATAATACATGAAGAATTACGATATCTGAATGTTGATTTAAGTATTGATGTCGAACAGGCATTTGATAAAATATAATGTCTCCGAAAATCAATAACGGATACTTCGGTCACACGATCCATTGCTTATGTAAAGATGTTTAGACAAAAAAATAGTTGTCATACTCAAAGTAAAAAATCATCTCATGTATGAAAACTCACCCATATATATTTTTTTTCTAACATGACAATTAATTCTCTCTCTTAAATCATTTATGTGTAAAATATCCGTAATTGATTTTACCGAACCTTATATAATAAGTACCTAGTTACTTACATTTTTTTTACAAAACTCTAGAACATACATCGCACACGTCGGATGAACTAATATACTCGTACATTTACAAACTATGATAGTCTTAATAATATTATAAATCACAGAGGTCCACGCAAAAAGTATTACTGAAGTGATGACTTTAGAAGTAGCTACAACAATGGAGGCACAAAGGGTTGTGATAAAATTTTAAAGCTTTCTTATACAGTTAAAAATGTCACTGTTACGCAAAAATATTTGGAACGCACTCCTTCTGGTTTTTTGCGACTCAATAATTGCAATATTAAAAATTAATATTGTGTTTATGATATGTCCATCTTCGAAATGTGAACCCTACATATATCTATGTAAATAAATAGTACTTAAATTCAGAAATACAAGTACTTAAATTGGTGCTCTCTGTAGTCCTTATAATAATCGTCCGTACCAAATTCACCATAAGATATAACTTTTCAACATTTTATGCTGTGCTTCCAAATATTTTCACGCTCAAGAAATATTGTAATAACATCCAACATTTAATATATAAATAGTATTAGATTGGGATAGAAGACGTAGTCTATTGGGAGAATTTCAAGTCTATAAGAGCAACAACATATATTTCTATTTTTATAATCGAGTTCTTATTTGAGATTCTCTACACATAAATATATTCTACATTTCCATTTGTAACATTTTCATTAAATACATTTGGTAATACGGGGATATTGCAACAATTATTTATACCTAAACATTTAGAATTCCACTATATGTTTCTTACAATAAATGCCATTACTCTTGATCAGTCACTTGTTAAATACCACTCGTAGGTTCAACCAAGGATAACTCTGGGGCCTAAATCTTAAATCGGTACTTAAAGATAGAAAGACATCAAAAGCCTAATTTGTATAGTGAGCAAAATGATTCCGCATTTAGTTAACTGTTAGGGCGGATAAATTTCAATTCATAAGGTTTATTGCATAAGAAAGAAACTTCCATAAAATAACTCCCCAGGCCCTCAACCCAGAATCAATTTCCGATAGAAACAAACGTGTTTCTCTGATCTACATCACATATAACACCCATTTCAGTATCAACCAGACATACGATATATATCATACTTGGTACCAAAAATATAGATGTTTACACTGAACATGCCTAGCTAGATGTAAAAATATATAGGTATCAATGAATAACAAGGAATAGGTATCCGAGAAGTGTACAAATATGTTTCTCGCACCTCTACTAAAGTACATCTATAACAATAATACTTAGAAGGCGTCAACGTACCACATCGAAGAGAACATAGTCCATCCGCTCTTCTTAATCTATCTAATACACTGATATTCCTCACAGCTCAACGTTTAAATGCCATAGTCGAAACTTTCAAATTCGGAGAACCTCGAGTCCTGTTTCTGCAGCCGCTGCTGGCACGCCTCGATGTAACTGTCCTGGATCCTGTACATCCCCGAGTTCGCTTGGTACATCAGTGTCTCGAGAATCCGTTCGTTCTTTATGGCCTTCGACGGAAGCACCACCTTTATTAGTTCCTGTGGCGAAATCCTGTACAATTTCAAATCTCTAGCTAGCCTCTCCATAATGCATTTAAATTCATTCTTGGCGTCAGTCTTATTAGCAGATTTAGATTTTATTTTATTCTTGGCCCAGCCGAGCATGGCTTCGAATTTTCTTACTTCTGGCACTTCTAGATTTCTACACATGATCATTTGCACCATCGATTCGGAAAGGTTGAGGAATTCCGGTGTCTGGAACAGGGCGTACGCCCGTTGTTCTATGAAGGCAAGAATCATGTTCACTAATTCGGAAGCGGACGTATACCTCCAGTAGTAATTTTCTAGCGATATGAGCATTGTGCACACCTGCAAAATATTATGATATTAGTGAGTGGGATCGATAATACAAAGAACTTCTTCACTTTTTTCGGTTTCGACTAAGTCATTTTCATGTGATAGGGATGAGGATGAATTTCCACCAAGAATCTACACTACAATCTATAACACATGGAATGGAAATAGTCATTAGTGTCATTTCGTAAATTAGATAATGAAAAAGAGATGCAAAAGAGATGTTTGATTTTGGGCCAGTTCTATGTACACTACATAGGTAAATAGGAAAAAAATTTGGGAATATCATAAAAATACGAAAAAAATAATTTGAAAAAGGGTACATGCGTACAAAAATGATTATTTGAAGAGTTTTTTATTGCGAGAACACTATTTTTAGGGCGGCCATGACAGTAGTTTTGACTTGACTTTTGACGTAGTAGACAGTTTTACGAAGAGACGTCGTCTTGAATGTCATACGTCTTTATTTGTCAAAAGTCATGTCATTGACTAAATGACATTCTTAAGTTATTTCTGATCTGAACCGCCATGTTTTATTTTACTTTGTGTTGCTCTCCTTGACAAAGTTAATTTAAATGTACATGGAAACGAAGTGAAATTAAACAAAATAAAGAATAGGAAACGGTTACTATATTATGTAGCTATATTTACATATACTGTACATAGGGCTGGCCCAGGCCTCATACATTTCTTGAACATCTCTTTTCATCTAAGTTCGTAGATTCCATCAACGTTTGCCCAAGGACATAGACAAATCGCCACAAAAGTAAATATTCTGAGCTTTCACTGGTTTGCTTACAAGTAACACCAAATCACGAAACGCTATTTGGTTTAATATATAATTAAGCTTACCACTTCAATCCGGAGACACTGCTTGGCGTGATGGAAGCAGGCCTGCAGCAGCTCGGGCAGGTCGTAGTGCTCGGCGGCGCAGATCAGCCCCGGTATGGACGCGCAGGTGAGGGGACAGCTGCCCGTGTGTAGGTAGTCGAGCAGTATCCGGAATGTCTCCGGGTCGAACTCTATTATCGAGAACTGTGGAAGACACAGGGTGTTTATTTTATGACTTAGACGTGTATAATTTGATGACCAGTTTTTTTTTTTTTTTTTATTTAGTTTAGTTATAATTTAATAACTTAATTAAAGTAAAAAGTTAGACGTGTATAATTTGATTACCAGTTATAATTTTATAACTAAATTAATGTAAACGAGACAGTATAATATGTATATTTTAAATTTCAGTAAACCTTTTACACGACTGTAAAAAGAGGACAAAGTGTTTCAAAAAATAATTATTTCTAAGAATTTTGTAACAATTTATAAATGACGTACACGTCATTATGTCGTGTATATGTCTATATAACGTGTATATACCTGTAAAAGTTAGGCACGTATCTTTATTTTAAATATTGATATTTTAGCATAGCTTTGAAGCGATTTATGGAAATCTAAACTATTTCATAAATCTCCTTTTAACCAAAGATTTCAACTCAAGATAGGCTATCACGTACATTTAGCAGAAAAAGATTTTATACAAGAAAAAGTTACGCCATCTTGGTTTTCACCATAACTCAAATGTCAGCCATCTTGTTTTCACCATACTTCGAATTTCAAAATGGCCCCAAAAATTTTAAAATTGGGGCCAATTTACTGGAGACACTTTTTGCCTCAACATGCCTCGTCTATAATATAAGTCTATGCTTTTAACGATTAAAAAAAACCTCTTAAAATAATGCAGCTCTCAAGAGCTAGGATTTGTTTATGATAAGAGGTTTTAAAACAATTGCAATTTCACTTGTTTGTGCATTAGCATTTTGGCGATTATCAAAATATTTTAATCGTATTCGATTAAAAGTATTTTGATAATCACCTTTTACAACTATAATTGCTATTGACTACAAAATATCCGATCTAACGGTTAGCCGTTAGAATCAATTAGAATCTAGTTTATACGAAAAATTTGCAATTGGATAAGACGTGTGTATTTTATTACTGTTGTTGAGAAAGATGTAAATCTTTGGAATTGAAATTTTTACACAATAAAAAAAATCATTTACTTTCGTTGTGTAATAATAACGTTGTGTAATAAAAATATCCGATCTAACGGTTAGCCGTTAGAATCAATTAGAATCTAGTTCACACGAAAAATTTGCAATTGGATAAGACGTGTGTAATTTTCTATTACCTCACTGTTGTTGAGAAAGATGTGAATCTTGGAATTTAATTTTTTACACAGTAAAAAAATCATTTACTTTCGTTGTGTAATACCTGACCATGATTTACACACCTTTATTCGGACTGTATTTTATTTATTATATTTGTATGTTTACTTCTTAGGGCTTCGTCCCTCAAAAGAAAATTATAAGATCACTTTATTGTCCGTCCGTCCGTCTGTCCGTCTGTCCGTTCGGGAACGCGTGAAAGTATCGAGTTAAAATTAGAAGGGTATAATATCATTACACAACCAAAGGGGCAACGGTCACATGGAGCTGTACCACTAGTAGAGGATACGAACTAAGGTCGACCTTCACTGATGTGTTTACCAGATGAAAGTGATATTTTATCAAATAAAATAAGTTTCTGAACATATTTAAATTAGGCAACCCCTTAAAAAATGGTCAAGACTATAATTAATTCAAAGTCAATTTTTTTTAAAAGTAAATATAACATGTGACATATAAGGTATATCCATCCGAAACCCATGAAACTGAACAACTTTCTTCGAGGAACACAGGTCGAAATATGAAAAAAAAAAATAATTTGGTTCTCCCATACTAATTTGATTAACTGACCATGCGGTTTATATGGGAGGTCCAAATTTTTTTTTTTCATATTTCGACCTATGTTCCTTGGGAAAAGTTGTTCAGTTTCATGGGTTCACTGGGTTTCGGATGGATATACCTTATATGTCACACGTAATATTTACTTTTAAAAAAAATTGACTTTGAATTAATTATAGTCTTGACCATTTTTTAAGGGGTTGCCTAATTTAAATATGTTCAGAAACTTATTTTATTTGATAAAATATCACTTTCATCTGGTAAACACATCAGTGAAGGTCGACCTTAGTTCGTATCTTAGACCACACAGAATACATAATAGTACAAGTGGTTGTACAAAATCAGACAAAACAAAGACACTAACAAGGAAATCAAAATGAATAGGGGAAGTACTTCCCGTTGAGCTAGAACTATGCAATTTGGCAAGTAACATCGTTATATACTACTAGCTTATGAAATAATCTGAAAACTGCACATTTGTAACCAAGTAAAAAAAAATCGGCCAAGTGCGAGTTGGACTCGCGCAACTAGGGTTCCGTGCAAACCATGTTCCGTCTACGCGTTCATGAGGAAAGGGGTATTAAGTTTAAAATTATTAAAAATATTTTTATAATATGATGCAACTAAAAATTTACGGTTTTTGCAATTTTCCCTTTATCTGTGCTATAAGACTTTGCTTCGTACCAAATTTTTACCAAAGATTATGAGTTCATAGTACCCCGTAGGTTTTGATTCCCTTGCGAGTGTCGAAAATTTACGGAATTTGCGGCATAAACGGCTGTATCTTTTAATTGCGTTGGCTTAGAAGTTTGATTTTTTTTACAGCTCCAAGGGAGAGTAGACAAATACTCAGAGTATTTGATATAAATTCCAGTTTGATACCTCTACGCGTTCCTGTGAAAAAGGGTCTTGACAGACAGACGGATAGACAACAAAGTGATCCTATAAGGGTTCCGTTTTTACTTTCGAGGTACGGAACCCTAAAAAGTGGTGAGCCAGTCCGACTCGCTCTTGTTCGGAGTTTAGTACCTCAGTCTGCGCGAGCTTGGCCCGGTCCACCTTCTGCGCGTCCGCACACACGGACAGCCGCGGCACCGCGAGCGCCGCGTTTTTGTCTTTGTCTTTATCCTTGTTTTCTTTATCTGAAAGTTACAAAAAAAATCTATGGATCTGCGCTAAGCAACATTAGCCTAACATACAATTTCACCATTACAACTCCTATGTTTGATCAGTGTTACCAGATAAAAAAGATATACTACCGTGTTTAGCAGTTACAAATACGGTGTTTCGGACTCAAATTACCGTAGAAATATTTAAAAAATACCGTTAAATTACCGTGGAGAATGCAAATGAAACAACCTTGAATTTTCAATATTTTAGGTTTACATAATAAGGGTAATAATATTAAGGGCGATAATCGGTTTTTGTTGGTGAAAAATAGAACATACTGATTGCAATAGAGCAACGCACATGTCATACAAAAAGTCGGTCACTAAATCGGTCATATTCTTATGGTGGAAAAATCTGCGGAAAGATCGGTAGAAAAATCGGCCTACAAAAAAATATGACGTGGGTCTGGCTGATTGACTGACTGAACTAAAAATCTCGTGAGCGATTGATTCAACATTATTATACAATTAATTTTCATTTAGTTTGGACAAATAGAAAGATTACTAGCAGGAATACTCTTATATTTAGTCGAGTTAAAGGTCATCTTACACCTATGAACGGGAATTCCCCCCGAACTCCTGCACAAAAAGGACCGGCGTGCCAGGTGTTGCCAACTGCAGCTTTTTGCACATATCTACATAAAACTGCGCTTTGTTTTATGTAGATATGTATAACGCGTTTCAAATGAGAATAGGAACGTCAATGACCTTTTTCTGTCAAATATCACTTGAAAAGTGCGATTTTCAGAAAAACTTATGTGGATATAAATATTATTAGTCTTGCATCGAATTTAAATGTAAACGTTAAATAGTAATCAATTATCTAAACATAAATTTAACTATCATAACAGTCTAAATTCGAAACAATATGGCGCCGATTCGATCCTATTCTCATTTGAATCGCACTATACTTCGAGATCTTCTATTTCAAACTTTTATTGTGCTAATTACTGCACGGTAGTTAATATCCAAAAATACCGTGGAAAAAACACGGTAGTGGGTCACTACCGTAGACCGTGTAGGTATTGGCAAAAAAAAACGTGCTTCTACGGTAATTACCGTGTATCTGGTAACACGCGTTTGATACATATCGGCAGATCCTAAACTCAGGTATGATAGTAAGACCCACTTGCGCAGATTTGGGTTAAAGTTAACCTTGGGTCAAAATATCATGCCTTTTCTTCCAGAAATACGAAGAACGAGAGAGATGACATGTTTACTTTAACCCAGATCTGCGACAGTGGGCCTTAGAGATCTCTATAGCATCTGCTAATCTCTAATGCGGAAGATTGAAGCCAGGAAATGAGTAACAACACCATTCTACGAGCCACAACATACCCGCTGAGACGCAATAAATTTGTCATCAGGCTCTTCCAGAACATTCCTTTTGGGTCTCAATTTTTCAGTACTCACTTGAGCAATCCTGTGAGCTGGCCCACTTCTTCTTGTCGTCGGCGTTGAGTTGCGAGTGCTGCTTCCTGATGGACCTCCCCCAGCCCGCAGTGATGGTCCCCAGGCGGGAGAAAGCGCGTTTCACCATAGGCGAGCTGGGCACGCTTTTGGGTCTGTAAAATAATATTTTCAGCTTTTAAATAATTCAATACAAGAATTAAGCTTCGTTTGTTTTATTATACACGAGTATTATATAAATTCTAGATTTGGATCTTTTCCAGTATTTAGTTAAGACTTCTAATATACATTACACAATACTGTAATCTTTTGTAAATCACGTACTGGAAATTAGAATGGACGCAATGTCTACTATAATTTTTCTGCTAATGACGTCTAAAAGTATTTATTTTTTAGGCTCTCTAAAGATTAGTCCCTATCTTTCATCTATTGGGAAATTATTTATGGAACTCAAAAATGTCTACCTAGGCGACTCAATATCAGGAACTTGGAGGAAGTTGCTGCTCTTCTGCCTTGCCGGCGTGGGGGACAGGAGCGTCGGCGCCGGCCTCGCTAGCAACTCTGCTACCGGCACTTGGGGTGAGCCGAAACCTGTCTGGATACCATACAGCATCTCTTGGAACACCCTGTATATAAGTTGGTGTAAAGTAAGGCAATTCTGCTAAATAAAATCTGCATTAATACAATTACAATCAAGTCCGGATACGCTAAAACTCTCAAACTGTGTTTTTATAAACGTCAAAAAATATGTAAATATGTCACCGTAAAATTGTAAAAACCGTTAGATTGTAATATAACTAGTGAAATTGTAAAATGTTTATAGACTTCCGACACGAATATTCTGCCTATAATTTAACACATTATTTTCGTTAGATTATAAATATATAGTTTTGAATCTTTCGACATATTTTTATAATCTCGTTAGTTATTTTACAATCTAACGGTTTTTACAATTTTACGGTGACATATACGTTATAAACCTTAAAACAACGTGAAACGCGCTCTGATTGATCGAAAAGTCATGAAATCCGTTCAAGGTCTTCACGTTCAATCCAATCAAAGTAAAATGAAAGTCTACTTTAAATACGTGAATTGAGGTTCAGGAATAAATTCACAATCACACATAAACACAAAATATGTCGTTTTCGAATGCATGTTGTTATTGTATTTATGTTTCTGGATTTTGCAACGTCATGTCGCCTACGAGCTACGGTTTCTAATGTACGAGTATGTTACTATGAAATGCTTATAGGGTAAAAAAAAACTAATTATTGGCCCCCTGCCCAAATTATTGTCTACCCCCTTATCATATAAAATACGGGTTGCGTATTAGTTTTTTTTTTATACTCCTAGATACTTAATTATGCTTTTTATTATTTGTGTATCAATGAAGGTTGACCAACACAGGATATGTATTTTAAATCTTGAGAGCCAATAAATAGGAGGATGCCAACAACAAGTCATCTTCCCCGATCAACTTTAATTGTCTTATTTATATAAAAAAAAAATCAAAAAAACAAAATACATTTTTCTTACCTACTCCTTACTCCAAGTATAGCTCTGACGCCGATAAACTTAGTTTTCTGTTTCGATTGTCCAACGAGAAATACTACATCGAACAGTTGAGCATTCTGTGCAATATTCAGCTCATTGTTTAGGAACACACGGGTGAAGTCTCTTGCCAGACCTTCCATGTCTTCAAACTGATCCCTGACCGAGTCCAGCAGAGGTGATGATGGTCGCATATGACCAATGGGTCGCCAGGAGCCTGGAATTGGAAAAATAGTCCGTTATTGTATTTGATTCCAATTAATGAGTCTAAAAATATCTTGTATCTGAATGGTTAATATCACAATATTAAATTTATTTCAAATAGTACTTCGATGAAACAAAGGAACTATAAATAAACTCTTCTTAAATGGAGATCTATAGGTGTAGGTTCTCTTTTTACGTTAACTTGACTTTTATACTTATGTATCTAGGCACCTAGATTTACACCCTAACTATATTGTTTAAAAATATTTTTTTTGGTACTTAACCTCTTCGGTAAGGTTTTGGGATCTGTCCAGTTTCTGCATGGTTCTGTAAGTTTGCAACGATATCTTCCAGCATCTGACTTCGGGTTCGCTCCTGCATTCTCGCGAATTTCGGCGCTGAATATGATGCCCTCTCGCCATTGACAATCTTCGTCAGCAACCATTCTCTGTAAAATATTGTTGGTATTTAAAATTTTATGATTGATAATTGATATTATTTTTTCATCAGAGATTTTTATGGTGTTAAGTAATAGCATTTTATCAAAGAGCTTAAGATGATTTATAGCAATGTATGCCCACATCATTCCCCTATTTATAACAGCTGTCCTAAGTGTATGTTGTAAACAGTCCAATGAAATACATCTTCAGCATCATTTGTTTTATATAATTATTTTTCTAATAAGAATAATATCAAATTATCAAAGTAACAACGATATTTGTAGAAATCTATGGTCATCGACGTACCACCGCGTCACTTCACAACATATCACAAGTATTACCTGAACATAGGTCCCTTGTCGAACACGCTCTGCTCCCACAGGTAGGGCTTGTACGCGCCGACCTCGTCGCGTGTCACCACCGACACTTCGTACCGGGTTGGTCGTCGACGGATCTTTGCTGACACTCGCACTGAAATTAACATGATTATTTGTCACATAGTTTCACATAAATTTTGGCCGGTTTTTACTAATTCTCAACTAATTTATAAAACGAATAATAATAACGATTTGCGATGGTGAAAACGAGGTCTTAAACGTTATCTAAATATACAAGAATCCTCCAAGATTTAAGAGAAATAATTTGCAAATTATTTAAGACAGATAAATTGAAAAGAAAGTATCAAAGAATTCAGTTTAATGACCTCTGTAATGAGGATCCCAAACCGTTAAGGTGTTATCTAGGAAACCCAAAAACATTTAAGTGGGTTTAAAATGGAAATAACGTTTGGCATTTTAATGGAATTATACATTTTAATATGAGTAAGAAATCGTCTAAATGTTTAAATAAATATAAAGGAAGGCGGAACAAAAATAAAAGACTCGTGCCCTAAATCTATATTATTCATTAAATTGAAGTGTCTGTTTGTAACTTTAAATTAACAGCTTTTTACTTAAATACATATTATGAAAGTACAATAGAAAATCGATTTTAAAATTTTTGTTTGTCCGTCTGTCTGTTTGTTCCGGCTAATCTCTGAAACGGCTAGACCGATTTTAAAGGAACTTTCACTGGCAGATAACATAGGCTACTTTATCTTAGGGTTCCGTTTTCGTAAGTTCTATTAGAGATAGCAAATGATTTGCGAGCACCAGCTAGTAATGGAATAAAAACTACACTAAGTATCGGATTTGCATTGTAAAGCCTTAATTGTATTGTGAAGGCATATGTTGCGATGCGATGTTCGTTTCAAATCTGTACCTACAAAAATCATAAAAATAGAACTTACCTAAAATAAAAGTATGAAGAAAATGACTCTTGATGCAGGCAGGCGAGAACGATGTATTGTCCGCTTCTAAGAACACGACGCATACAATATCGTTCCCTATGTGCCTCTTTCTTTGTAGCTTCTGTGAGTCGTGTCTCTCGTACGGCAGGAGCGTTGATACGTGGAACATTATTTCAATACCCCGCCAGTTCGTGTAGACCGAGTATAGACCTGTCAGGTCGTGTACTGTGTCCAGACCACCTTTGTATCTGTCGAAGCCTAGAAAGTGGCAGAGATGAAACGCAATTATAGATAATATATTTGGAAATAAAGGATGATTTGATTTGACGATTAATAAATTTAAAAAAGTTGTTAAAGAACGTTTGGGTGCTAAAGTTTATTATAAGGTCAATGATTTCATTAACGATTGCACACCTTGGGAATAAGATGGATCCCTGCAAGGCTGCTTCCATGTAATTAAGTATCTTGACTTTTGTTATATAGATTAAGTTAATATTTTTTCGAAATTTTTCCATCTTTTTGCTATTAGAAACTAGCTCGTTGAGAAGAACCAGCGTAATAAACTCGTAGCCCCTTGCGAGTTTATTACGCCGGTTCTTCTCAACGAGCTAGTTTCCGAACTGATGGTAGGTATCATGTAGGACAGTTCTATAAGTGTTTTATAATAACCTACATGGAAATAAAAAAAATGAGTTTGAATTTGCACAAAAGAGGGTAAGAACGAAATTTATAATTTCGGTTAAGAGATGAAAGTCATTGATGACGAGGATTTTCAGAAACCAGCGTCTAGTTAAATTGGATCAAGTTACAAACTTCCAATCTTTAGCGATTTGAAATAACAAGATTAAGATTTAGAACCGCGTTCATCCAAACAAAAATAAATTTATTTTAAGAAAGCTTAACAAGTTATAAATTTGTTAAAATTGCTTTAAATATGTCTTAAAATAACTAATCATATTCAAAAAATATCTAATATTATATAATACCTACATAATTCAAATAATACTCATACTTCTAAGTATTACTCGTAGTTAAACTTGAATTATTATTAAGTGACTTTCTGTTACAAACGAAATACGACAGAGAAATATATTTGTAAATTATATTAATTATGAAATCGAAAAAAGTTTGAAACAAGAAAAGTTTGGTGAAAACTTCTTAGTTCTTATGTAGACGAAGTCAAATCAGTGACCAAGCCTTGGATTTAAATATTTGATATTGTGTGTATTGTGACTCCAATGATGACAATTGACCAACTGCATCAGAATAAGGGTTATGTTTTTCGCGTGCATGTATGTATGTACTATGTATATCTCTTGGCACGCTCTAGAGACTAAACGGCTTGTCACATTTGAGCTCGAAACCATTAGATTCGTCGTCGTGGGAGTGACACTGGTCACTGGGTATATCAAAATTATTTTGAACAGTCGATAAACGGATTATTTGTTTTTAACGTTGCTTGTGAAAATAAACTTCTGAAAATTAAGTATATCGTTAAATAACAATATTTAATTTTCAGAAGCATTTTGTTTGCAAGAGTCCCAATATAACTTTGTAACTTATGACTTGATAATAATAGCTTTACCGTTTTTTGAAACAGCTGTAAAGGAATAGAAAAGTCTCAGGGGCGTCGCGTCGTCTGGACTGGGCATATCATCAAAGAATTCCTTTTTATTTCCTTTGAAGGAAATAAAAAGTCACGTATCGGACAAAAGATCAACGTCATAAATATAATTACATACCTTTCAGCCGGACCTTTTCACCCATGACCTGCAGAAATTCGTCAAAAAGCGGCGAATTCTCGTTATTGTCTAAAATCTCCTCTTCTGAATATTGATTTTCCTTCACGTAAATCACTCCGACTTTTAGCTCCGATTTTATGAACACCTGAAAGGAAAGAAGATTTTACAATTGATGAGTTAATGTAAAATAAAATAATTGCATGATTTTATATTTTGATACATAAATAAATAACTACTTAAGTACCTAATATTAAGGCCAGACTGTTAAGGCAATTACAGAGCATGTATTTCTTATAGTTATTTTGATCTAAAATATATATCATCAAAAGACCTAAAAAGAAAGCAAAATGAAGCGACAAAGCATATAAAATATCGACTTTATAAATCAACCCATTTTATACACCCCAAAATTTTTCTAGGTGGAATAAAATATGGGTACTTATGAAAATAATCTTAACGTTTTTATTTCTCGTCCACATAAATCTACTTTTAAAAGCCTATTTATCTCACCCAAGGGCACACTCATAATTTAATGTGATTTAATTTGTCGCAAGAGGAGAATAATAATTGTTATTAATATCAATGTCTTCCTCATTAGTCCCAACCATTTATTAGTGGATTATAGCTTACGGGGCAATTTGTTTCGCTATGACGGCTTTGATCTACGTTAGTGTATCTATAGCGACACTAGTCTCCGTATTGTACAACAATTATTATGTACTTGAATTTAGATAATTACAACAATCGCTATTATTTAAGTACTAGTCTACACATTAAGTCAAATTATTACAATGGACCTACAATTGTTATATTTATTTATAAATTTTGAATCCATAAATTAAAACATTCAATGGTTTATATGAATACTTAAATTACTGGATCATCCACAATTTTCAAACATTATAATATAGAATTTCTATTTACAAAGACAGCGACCTCATTTGTACCCATTAAATTCAGCCCAGGCCAAACTTGTACGAGGTTTACGCCAAGTGATTAAACAGTAATTTATATTTATGGATGTTAATTAAAATGTTCAGTCTATATAATCTGTGCTACAATCCCAGAAGTAAATAACGACAATCCGCTAACAATAGCTATAAAAGGGACTTGCAGCTTACAAGATCTTCTAAGTGTTTAAAATTAGCAATGTATAAAATCATATAAAATAATAAATTGTACTTATAAAAAAAATATAGGTTTTAAGGAACCGTAGAAGATTTTAAAGCAATACAAGTCAATCCTCGCTATCCAAGCGGAAAAGCAAGTACTTTTCAATGCCTTGGGGGAATTAAATAGAAACCTAGTGGAACACATGGTTTCACTGAAGCTTATTCATCCAAGTACTCTAAAAAACCTTAAGATTTTTGTCTTCAAAAATAATGTAAATAATTTAAACATACGTATACATACTAGATATATTTTATGAACGAAGCAAACTTATAAACGAAAACCCTAGTACAATTTTGGCAGACACTTTGAAATAAATATACAAAGATTTAAGATATTATATTCTGACAAGGCATTTCAGAAGTTAACACAAAGTTTGTCTCTCTGTAACATAAATCATTTTGATTGATCTCGTTGCCAATGCTATATGCCAATAAAATGGGAATGAAATTAAGCTCAAAGTATTTGGCCTGGATAGACTCATCGAATATTCTGGAAATATTCAGTCTATATCCAACTATCCTTTGAGTCTTATAACATATTTATGAAGAAATTCTCGAGACAAAAGGAATATAATAATTTCTTCCGTATAAGAAGTGTAACATAACTTACTCTCAGCATTATCTAATATATCATAATCCCTACATATATCTATATGTAGGGATAATTTCAAATGTTGAGGTTAATAACTAACCAAATATTAATTTGAACTCCTACCATTAATCAAATATCTATTACATTCGCCAGTTTTACAAACACTATGAAGGGAATAGGGCCAAGAACTGAACCCTGTGGCACTCCATTAAGTGGGTAGCAGGTGATCACCGTTCACCGTTAAAGTTCGGTTTAACTAGTGTAACTTACTGAAGTTTGGAACTAGTGATAGTTTTCAATCAATTTGTATGTGTACCCAAACTCGTACCTATAGAGAATATTCAATGTTGATATTGGAAGAGAGATTAGCAAAGTTAAAATTCGTAGTATGTAATATATTAAAATGACTAGCTGGTGCCCGCAACTTCATTTGCTTAGAAATAACGGAAACGGAACCCTAATTTTTAAACGGTACCCTAAGATAAAAGTAAGTTACACCTTATATTATCCTCAGCTATCTGCCAGTGAAAGTCCTAAAGGTGAAAGAAAATCGGTCTAGCCGTTTCAAAGATAAGCCGAAACAAACAGACAGACAGACAGAGATTAAAAAAAAAACAGAGATTGAAAGTACCATAATATATACTTGCACATGTATTTACTGTGTATTTAAAAATTCCATTTTATTTATTTCTATACATGTATAGATGAAAAAGTTCGAGTTAGTATTTTCTTAAGAAATTATTTAAATTGATCAATCTATAAAAAGTAATAGACGTTTAAATTCTGATGAGACATTATGGATGTTTTATTGTCGAAAATTATTGCTGAATCAGGAAGGATTATAACTATAGTTAACATTGTAAGATAGACATTATGGGACATTGGAGTTGAGACAAAACATTAGGAAGGACTATTATTCCTATCATGTACCAAACATTAAGCAAATTGTTTGTTCACAGATCATTACGCCACGGGATGGCTCCTACAGATTGATACAGTAGATCACAAACAGATGAGTAGATACTAATTCTGAAGGCTTTGTTTTCTTATTTCCATTCTCATTTAACGATGAGTGACTAAAATAGCTATCGTGGCAGCAGAAAAATGTATATATCAGATTTAAGTAGTGCTGAGTGTAAAATTAAAACTTAAAAAAGCAAGTGGACAATTCAGAAAAGACGAAAGGAGTACAGAAATGCCTCAAGGACTATGAAACCTTTCCAGTTCAAAGTTAAATATAAACAATCAAACTTCAATTAACGCAGTTATTGATCTTCTGTTCCCACTTTCGACTAAAACCAGGCGTTTGATTAAACTTGTATCAAGTCAACCTTAAATTGCAAACTACCTATGCTACTTTACTGATCTTTTTAGATAGAAGTTGTAGGTTATTTTGTCAAAATTCTCGTGTCACATAACTCACGGCTTGAACCGATTTTTATGAAATTTTGTTGTAATATATTTTTCTTACCCCTAAGTGATAAGTAATAACAACCCCACAATTTTACTTTATTTTTTTTATAATTTGGCATTATATATTTTTTTTAATAATGTATTATTTTCTGTATTAATTTTCAACTTTCAGCGGTCGATAACTATATCACACATCACCACAAACACAAGGTAGAAGTTGTGGATTGTAGATGTAGGTAGTTGGTGTAGGTGCAGGTTGTAGGTGTAGATAGTAAGTATAGTGTAGGCAGTAGGTTTAAGTGTAGATTGTAGGTGTCGTTTGTTAGTGTAGTTATTGGTGTAGAAAGTAGAAATTGTAGGTGTATGTAGGTAGTTATTTATTTATTCATCATAGTTAAGGCAGAGCAACGTCTCTTTTGTACAGCTAGCTTACTAAAGATTTTTGCAAAATCAGAAACATTCCTGTTATTTTAAATTCTGCTATGGCGTTATTACTTCAACTAAACAACAAAAGTGTTAAACCAAGATAAGCTGTATTGAAACAAAGAATCGCTCCATTTTGGAAATTTATTATTCAACGGTCCGCTATATTCGATCACAGCGGAGCGAATTAGATATGTACAGACGAACGACCCGGCGCAACTTCCGACTTCGTTACCTCTGACTGCTCTTAATGAAAACTGGCAGTTCAGTGGAATGAGTAGACAATGGTGTAGCGAAAAGCAATCTTATTATGTTACATATGGGTTCGTTTTTAAACGTCCGCGCTTATTAGCTTAATATTTCAAATGGATGAACATTTTCGGAAATGATATAAAGCAGTGGAAGTTATCCTGGGTGTACCTATAAATGTTGTTTCTATAGTTATATAATTGTCTTCTCAATAATGCTAGTTTGTGTATTATTGGTTTTAGGGTCCCATTGGAACCTGGTTGTCCCATTGTACAACAAGGAACTCTTATACTTTCCCTCTTTCAGTCCGTCTTTCTGTCTGTCTGTCTGTCCGATCGTCTGTATATCTTCGGCCTTCTTACTTTTGTAATTATGAATATAAATTGATGAAAAGGATAAAATTTACTATAGTTTTGAAGACAAAAGTCACGTAGACTTTTAACAAAGTCAAATTTTTGAGTAATTGGCCTCCACAGTGGTTTTAAGTAGTTTTTTTTTAATTCCTGGTATTTCTAAACTATAAGAGATAGAATCTTGTGAATTTCTACGCTGATAGATCATAATATTTTGAGGAAAATCGGACAATTACTTTTTCAGTAATTTAAAACCTATTGCGCGTTGGTAGTTACGGAACCCTCCGTAGATATTTCCTGACATACTCTTGGTTATTATATGGTCAAGTTTAAAGTGTTAATATTTTTTATAAAGCAGCAGACAAGCAACGATTGCATCAATATTATTTTAATTCAAAGTTACTAATATGACTAAAAGGTTGAAACTTCAGCTAATTACGTGGTAAATTAACGTAAATTAACGTGGTAGAGCCATGCTTCGGCACGAATGGGCCGGCTCGACCGGAGAAATACCACGGGCTCACAGAAAACCGGCGTGAAACAGCGTTTGCGCTGTGTTTCGCCGAGTGAGTGAGTTTACCGGAGGCCCAATCCCCTACCCTATTCCCTTCCCTACCCTCCCCTATTACCCTATTCCCTCTTAAAAGGCCGGCAACGCACTTGCAGCTCTTCTGATGCTGCGAGTGTCCATGGGCGACGGAAGTTGCTTTCCATCAGGTGACCCGTTTGCTCGTTTGCCCCCATATTTCATAAAAAAAAAAAAAAAAAAAAAAAAAAAATAATTAAAGTTAATTTTCCAGTATAGGAACGTTATTAAGTAATGCGTTCCAAAACTACACGGTCGTATAATAAAGTTAATATAAAGTTTAAGACTGTATTAAGACTTCATATAAAGTGGATACATGTCGAGCGAAGTTTGCCGAGTTGTCATTAGTTCATTGCCGTGATTACTTACAAGTTTCGAGTGGAGGGAGATACAGTCCGTAGTTCATCATTATTTCAGAACGCCAGAATTGGTAAGTGGGGTAATTCTCTTCAACGAGGAGTTTTTAATTCAATTGAATTATTATTGACCTGAAACACTTCTACTTCGCTTGCTATTTATTCTTTATTCTAAGAGCCAATCTATTGTGCAATAAGAAGAAGATACAAGCTATGACTATTATGAAATAAGAACAAAATATTTTGTCGATTCATAAATTATTTACATTCCTATAATATTGTGGGCTGGTAGATAAAATTTACTATCTATATGCTATATATTCAGTTACTTGTTCCGGTCGTCAAATAATTTACTCATACCTACTTAACACAACATTTTATCATCATTTCACTACTTTATTAGTTCCATAATCTCCAGCACAAACAATATTAGATGAGAGACATTTTCTCCCCTTCCGATTTCACGGTTTGGCTGCCTATTATATGACATTTAAATCGGGTTGGCATTATATTGTGATGTAAATATGCATGCCACGCCTAATGTTAATTTCCTAGATGTTTCCACATTCAAAAGTACAATCTGAACCTCAGTTCTCGTAGTTAAAGTAGACTTCATTTTACTTTGTTTGGATTGAAAGTGAAGCGACATGTTATCATGAACGGATTATTAGATGTTTTGACCAATCAGAGCGCGTTTCACGTTGGCTTAACGTACATAAAAACACCGTTTAAGAGTTCTACCGTGTCGGGACTTGATTGTAATTGTATTCATGCAGGTTTTATTTTCCAGAATAGGCCCTCAAATATATACCTAAGCAGTTCCTTCAGTATTTTGCGAATCCGCACAGACAAATGTTTCTTGGATTTGCTGAATTATTTTTAGCACTGATTGCGCGATTTTCTGTCACTTAAAGATGGTTGCAAAAATTCTATTCGAAAGCTTCCACCAGCGCTGAATGCTGTTGCTAAAACTAGTGTTATTTAAAAGTACATAACGTGAAAAGTACGTATGGTAGTGTTGTATTATTGATCGAAGATGGTAGTAAAGATATAATTAACAGCATAGATCACATACTGAAATATTCATGATAAAGCGTTTTATAACTAGGGGCTGGTTTATAGATTTTATATGTAGCAATATAATTTTATCGCATGGCAATACTAGTCAATATCAGGTGAGTTGTGAGGGTATAATTTAGCCTCGATATAGGCCAAACTCAAAGGTATTAATAGCGTTCATATGAGCGTTGTATCAACCCTTGTTATTTGATACCTACTACATTGTACACGTGTTTATCGCCTAATATTATATCATCTACCTCAATTTTAGCGTTAGCAAGTGGATAGGCAAACTTAAATTTAAAACTTCAAATGAAACATAAATTTGTTGATTGTTTCTATTTTATGTCTTTTGACTACAAAGCTTAAAACATTTAATAATTTATCATTTTTTCATATTTTTTTCAAAAATTCCTACAGCTAAATCGTTTACAGGATAACATTATGTCACAGAATACAGAACATCCAGAATGAGTGTTCGATCACATTTGTACGCAGCGCACTGAAACCAAAACCATGGCGAAACACCGCCCCGCCCGCTCTTTACTCTTTACACTTACAAAACAAATCACGATATTATGTTACGACAATAAAAATTAATGGACAAAAAGTTGGGTAAACTATTCCGTTATTCTGTGGCAACATATTTTGTGTGGATAGCCACTATGTGTGGATAGCCACTCCAATTTGGAGTAGTCATGACTGCTTCACATTCAAGTGCGTTGACGGTTTCTGGATAATTTCTGTATTAAGTGCATTATGTGTAAGTTTTTAAATAAGGTCATATAAAAGAGGTAGAGAAAATTTAGTGTCGTACTCACCTGATCAAGCTTTAGCAGCTCTTCCGGTGTGTCGGGCAGTTGCCCCAGCATCAGGGGCGGGTTTATGTTCACCTCCTTGCCCAGGGACCGCACCACCTCCTCCCGGTTGTACCGGTCCGCGAACACGCATGACGCCGGGATAAGACCGTGCACTGTGTAGCTGATGGCTCGTACTAGTATTCTGGGAATGGAATTGTCATTAGCTATTATACCGTCATCATTTTTATTATTATAGTAAATCAAAATATTTCTACTACCAACTTTGGTATTATAACTATCATCTATGTATATAAAAGGAGATCATCTCGCTCGTAAAGCCGTAAGTGCTAATGGTAGGAAAGTGAAGTGTGGACAGTTAAACTTACAACGAAGAGTTTTTAGACTCACTAGACGGGGTTGAATCTTTAAATGTACACCGATTTTGTTGAAAATTCAGATTCATGCTGTTAAATATATTTAATTAAATTCGTGTTTCAGGCTTTATAAGAATTCACCCTCTGAGTGAGTAAAAAGAGATGTTCAAGAAATGTATGAGGCCTGGGCCAGCCCTATGTACAGTATATGTAAATATAGTTACATAATATAGTAACCTTTTCCTGTTCTTTATTTTGTTTAATTTCACTTCGTTTCCATGTACATTTAAATTAACTTCTTCAAGGAGAAAACACAAAGTAAAATAAAACATGGCGGATCAAATCAGAATTAACTAAAGAATGTCATTTTGTCAATGACATGACTTTTGACAAAGAAAGACGTATGATATTCAAGACGACGTCTCTTCGTAAAACTGTCTACTACGTCAAAAGTCAAGCCAAAACAACTGTCATGGCCGCCCTAAAAATAGTGTTCTCGCAGTAAAAAACTCTTCAAATACTCATTTTTGTACGCAAGTACCCTTCTTCAAATTATTTTTTTCGTATTTTTATGATAATCCCATATTTTTTTCCTATTTACCTATGTAGTGTACATAGAACTGGCCTAAAATCAAACATCTCTTTTGGGTCGCAAGTCTGAATGAAAAATATTTTAAAACTGCTATTTCCACTTATATTTTAATATCTGAGCTAATAATTATAGCTCATTGAGAACGTATTTTACAGTTTTTAAATTGTAAATGGTGAAGTGGGGGTCCAAAGTTTGTTTAGTGAAATATTAAGAACTGGACGCATTACTTTGAATTTTTTCACGTAGATAGTTACTATGATGCAGACGTAGACATCCGTTATTTAAAAGGATTTTTCGAAATTTATCCTTCACGGGGGTACAATGGAAAATAATAATATTTATACTGACATAAGACATTTACAAATTGTCTCTACTCAGGCTTATAAGTTATTAAAAAGCCTCGTGTATTTATAATATAACTACTTAATTATAAATAATAGATGGATATAATTAATCGTTGTTATTATAGATCGGACAAAAAAAGAAATAAACAAGAGAAAATTGCGTATTACGAGTATTTTATTATAAAAGAAAAAAAATACATCGCTTAATTACTTAGAATGTAACAAAGGCGATAAGACGAATGATTTCTTTTCTGAACTCTAATCAATCAACATTAAAATCTTTAATTCTTTAGTCTAAGACGTATAGAAGTAAATACAAGTGAAAACCGTAAGTAATAAAATGTCTGCGTAAGACTTCTAAAGCATTATATTAAAAATTAAATTGAAAAGCTGTCGACATTTGCTGCAGTAATCTAGCGGATTATGGACTAAAACGATCTTTAATAAAACATTAGCCTGAAATGTTTGCAAAGCAAAAATAGTTTGGGTAGTAACCATTAGGAATTATTATTTTCTTGAAGTGGAATGATGATAATTATTATTTTGAACAAATATTATTCAAATTATTTAATTAAATGGTAAGTATTTTACTTGTGTTATGATTGTACATTTAATACAAAACAAATTGAATGATTTGAATCATAATGATGGAAACCAATTAAGAAAATTCACAGATAGAAGGTTGGATTGGCACTTGTGATTTCAAAGTTAAGATAGAGCAGTAGATGAAAAATAGATGAAAATCGATTGTTTAAAATATTCAACTCCAGCGGTCCGTCTACGATTTGACCTTTCGCTAACTATTTTAAAATAGAAACAACCGACCAACCTCAACGCGAGCCATCGGCCATGAATATTACAAAATAATTGAAATTACTTTCAAGTGGAGGTAAAATTTTAATGATGTACAGATTAATACTTTAAATAAGTACATGGGTAAATGACGAGTTATTCATTCATTCATTCATATAATCACGCCTCTTTCCCAGAGGGGTAGGCAGAGACCGCCTCTTTCCCGTAGGGATAGGCAGAGACCACTTCTTTCCACTTGCTACGCTCCTTACATACTTGTTTCGCTTCGTCCACTTTCATTCATACCATCCATTCTTCCTCTTACATTCAACGTAGCGAAGAAAAAATGACGAGTTATAATATTATCAATAAGTTATTTTGATAATAGGTAACATAACTGTCTATTTGACAGTGCAATAGTAAATTAAGTATAAAATTAATGAAGAAAAAATAAAATAAAAAAAAACTGATTGACTATAGTCTAAATTTTATAGAAGTCCTACATGATATATGCGCTATCGTTACTAAAAATAAAAAAAAAAGTAAGTTATTTTGATAATAGGTAACAAGTAACTGTCTATCTGACAGTACAATAGTAAAATAAATATAAAATTACTGGAAAAAATTAAAAAAAAAAAAACACTGATTTACTATAGTCAAAATTTTATAGAAGTCCTACATGAAATATGCGCTATCGTTTCAAAAAAAAAGTAGGCACTGTAAATACTACGACGTCCATCTATTCCATTATTTTATATCATTGTAAATTTGTAGAAATGTAATATTACATAATATGAGCTCTATTTTTTCTAAAAATAATAAAGAGTGTTTTGTATTACTTTAAAGCCATACATCAGTTTGGACTTTAGATGGCTAAATCCATTTCGCTCATAGTTCGTCGAATTGCACTGTACTTGCGATCAATCATAGTTTATTTCTATATTTATATCCATTTATTTTGTAAATAGTTTTCTATTTTTACTTAGGTATTTTTTGTGTTAGTATTTATGTGTATACTTAATTAAACACTCAAATACTAATAATAACAAAATAACCAAGTAATAGTCAATATAATACTAATCTAGGTTAAATAAAAGGTATCGTCGTTTTGCTTTTCGAGGAAGAAGAATAACAGGCAACAGTAATTATTAATTTTATCTTGAATTATACAATAATTTATGTTAATAGACAGCTCTATACTTACATAATATATTTTTTCTTTTGTACTTTGTCAGTCACAAATGAATCTATACCTACATAATATTATAAATGCGAAAGTGAGTCTGTCTGCCTGTCTGTCTTTTACCTCTTCACACTTTAACCGCTAAACCGATTTTTATGAAATTTATAGTATAGACATACTTTGGGCCCCGGGAAAGGACATAGGATATTTTTTATCCCGAATAAGTAGTGTTCCCGCGAGATAATGTATTTACGCGGGCGGAGCCGCGGGCAAAAGCTAGTATTATAATAATGTTACAATCTTTTATATTGTCTGTAGATTTTTTTCCGACTTTTCGTTTTATTACTGTCGAAACTTAAACCAAGAACATGTAATAAGTTGATAAAGAGAAACAAGGCGTGTTTTTAATTAAATTTCGCTATTTTCTTGTCCCGCTTCAGTTTTCCTATGACAAAGAGTAATGAAAATGCCACGCGGTGTTCGCCATGGGCATGCCTGGTATCTCGCCGACAGTAGGGCTGCCAAAGACGATTGTTAAATGCAAAAAGCCTAGTGGTCAGAGCTTGGCCCTCGACTTGGAGGTCGTGGGTTTGATTCCCGCATTGGAATAAAAAAATGTTGTTTCCAAGTTTGGTTAGGACGATGCAGGCTGATCCTGATTGTCTGACAAGAAAGATGATCCATGCGTCGGATGGGCATGTAAAAAGTCGGCCTGATCTCTCACCAGTCGTGTCGGTTATCCGTCCCACTGGATTATGAGAAAAAACGAAGAGAGAGTGCTTTTGTGTATTGCACACACACTTGGGCACTATAAAATTACTCCTGCGTAAATGGCCTGGGTTCATTGAAACCGGCCACCGTCACTGAAATCGGTGTGGGGAGTTCAGGCACCGTTATGATAATATCAGAGTTTTGGACGTCACAGCGCTGTCCATTCTAGCTTAAGAAGATTCAGTGGTGTGAATGTGCAGTTTACCAATTATTGTCGAATTTAAAATCGTTGCTTTTGGACAACCGCAAAATCAGGTCATTTTCAAGAAATTTCCTCCCGGGCTACGGGGCTTTTGAAAAGCAAATTTCTTAGGCGTTTTTAGAAGTTTGAAGGTTCTTATCACTCCGGAACTTATAAAATTATACATACCATTATTTGCTGAATAACTTTTCCAATATTGTATTGTCTGAATTAAAACTTTGTCCGCACTTTCCTCTTCACTGTGTTTTGTCAGCCCTAGCTACGAATAATTTCTGCGTAAAAGGAGACATTTTTTGTGGCGTGTCTCAATTTTATATGACGTTATATTTTTATTTTTTGTGACTTCTTGTTATTCCGTTTTATGTAGAGTATGATGAGGTCAGATAAGGAATGGAGCTTTTAAAATAATATTACTTCAGGATCCTTAAGTAGTTATATTAGGTTTATAGAAATGGATTCGGTAAATTTCGGTGTACCTACGGTAAGGGTCAATTCACACCGAAATGATACGCCTACGCTACATGGCGCTGCACTTTTAGGGTTCCGTAGACCGTACCTCGAAAGGAAAAAATAAACCTTATAGGATCACACTGTTGTCCGTCTGTCTGTCAAGACCCCTTTTCTCAGGAACGCGTGGAGGTATCAAGCTGGAATTTATATCAAATACTTAGGTCTACTGTACCTTGGAGATGTGAAAAAATCAAACTTCTAAGCAAACGCAATCAAAAGATACAGCCGTTTATGCCACAAATTTTTGACACTCGCAAGGTAAAAAACCTACAAGGTACTTCCCGTGAACTCAGAATCTTGAAATTTGGTACGTAGCAACGTTTTATAGCACAGGTAAAGGAAAAATTGCGAAAACCGTAAAATTTTAGTTACATCATACAATAAAAATATTTTTGATAATTTTAAACTTACTAACCCTACTTTGACTCGATTGTCGTGATGGGTGAACTTTTACTTATATACCTACAGGCTTGTACGGAATCCTTGGTGCGCGAGTCTTACTCGCACTTGGCCGGTTTTTTAGACTGCTATTCAAAATTTAACTTTGTTTACTACACAAAAATATATACGATTCATTGTAAGAGTTCGAATGTCAGGTTGCATCGCGCACAGTGTATGACTGATGTCATATGAAACAAGTATTTAGTTAATAAAGTTCAAATTTGAATAGCTACGTGGTAGAGCCATGCTTCGGCACGAATGGGCCGGCTCGACCGGAGAAATACCACGGGCTCACAGAAAACCGGCCTGAAACAGCGTTTGCGCTGTGTTTCGCCGAGTGAGTGAGTTTACCGGAGGCCCAATCCCCTACCCTATTCCCTTCCCTACCCTCCCCTATTACCCTATTCCCTCTTAAAAGGCCGGCAACGCACTTGCAGCTCTTCTGATGCTGCGAGTGTCCATGGGCGACGGAAGTTGCTTTCCATCAGGTGACCCGTTTGCTCGTTTGCCCCCATATTTCATAAAAAAAAAGCTATCTTTCGCGTATCGTCGCGGTGTGAACTGACCCTTATCGCAAGTAGAAGGTGTATCAAATTATTAAGATGTAACATACTAGATGTTGCCCGCGACTTCGTGCGCGCGAAAGTTAATTTCGCATAAACCGTACATTTTTCCGCGATTAAAAGTAGCCTATGTCCTTCCCCGTGGTCTACTCTACATCTGTGCCAAATTTCATCAAAATCAGTCCTGTAGTTTCGGAGCCTATCCAATGCAAACAAACAAACAAACTTTTCCTCTTTATTATTAGTATAGATATAGATTAATTATGTAAGTACAATTGTAGTTTGAGACTTCGTTACGCATAAGAAAAGGTGAAATAATATTCTTGGTTGGTAGATTTCTTATTATCAAGTCTAAAATAAATTTAATGATCATTACATGAAACTAATAGGTTCAAAAATAAATTTCCTGCAAATTTAAACAGTCAATTTCACCCCTTCTCTTTAGGGAATTAAGAATAATCTTTTATAAATGAAGAAAACTCCTCTCCATTCTTCGTACACCGTTACTTCATCAAGGCGCCTTTGTTTTAAATTTTCATTTCTATGATCATTGTTAATGTTACTCTTCTATTTCTTATAATCTTCGTTGAAATCTATCCCTATTCTTTCTATTATTTCCGTAAAATCTATCGTTTTATTTTATTCTACCGCATTTTTCCATGTTTCCACCTTTTTGTTTACTCTTGTAATAATCGTTGAAGTTGATTTAAATTAATAATTAGGATTTAGGAAAAGCTGCTTTAGATTAGGTCAAAAATAATGTGCCGACCGGGCTAGAAAAATTAGTGCATTTTACGGGATAGGGGACAGACCGTTACCCACGATATAAAAAAAAACTTAGGCCTTTACATCCGTTAATGGATGATTTATACAGTAGGTATTCTCCGAGCGAAGTAACCACTCTTGAAATACTGTAATGCCTGGGACAGTTGGTTTTTAAATGTCGTATGGTTGCCCGAGCACATACGGCATTCTCACAACATAGTCAGCCTAGTCCAGAGGAATGAACTAGTCAATACGTCTGGGGCCAACTATGTGCGGGTTTCCTCACGATGTTTTCCTTCACCGTTAGAGCGTCCGTATGATGTACTTGAGATCTGAAAAAGTCTCATTGGTACACGCCACAACCTGGGATTCGAACCTGCACTCTCTCGAGTGCGAACTAAACGGTCTACCCACTAGGCCACGGAGCTCACGATATCAGATTCTCATATAATAGAGTATATAAGGTTTGGTAAAATGAATTACGGATACCTACTTCAGGCATAGGATCTGCTGCTTATGTAAATACATTTTAGAAGAAAAATAATAATTGTCATACTCAAAAAAAAAAATGTCTTTATATGGGCGAGTTTGCGTTTTGCAGAGAGTCGCCCATAAATTAGATGATTTTTTGAGTTTGAGTATGATAATTATTTTTCATACCACCTGCTCGACAATGTTCGATTATATATCACTCAATCTCAACGTAAAGCATGTCATTGACTCCCAAGGGAGATAATGTTGTATGAAACTCCCAAGGGATTAAAGTGATTTGAATTTGGAACGTTTAAATTCGTATGAAAACTCCTAATAGATATACGTACTTATCTATTATAGAGTTTTTCTCACGTGTCAAAATCGTCAGTCACAAGTTCCTGAATCTTTAAGTACTGCTCAAATAAACTCCACCACAATTTCCAAAAATGTTCCTAATAAAAATATTACTCTGTCCCTCCATAACTGGACAAATGTGTACAATATCAATATATTAATTGTTAACAAAATAAATGTTTTATTTTTGTAGCCCTGGGTTTTTATTGTCTCGCAGTAGGTATGAAAAGTAGAGTATGCACCTCTGGGATATAGCCTGTCTTCGTCTTAGGCAGCTTGAACCCCTCGCTTCACTCAGGACTCTATTGAATAACTCTAGAGTCCCTCGTTACGCTCAGGGTCCAATATGCTGCCCGTGACGTAAGACACTGCTTTATCCCCTTGGTGCATAATCTACTATTTTTGCATAAACGTCTTTATTTAAGCAGTGGATCACGTGCCTGAAGTATCCGTAATTGATTTTTGGAGACCTTATAAAATAGAAGGTGTTGGACAAACACACCTGATGGTAAGCAACTGCTCTCGCCAATGAACACCCGCAGCACCAGAGGAGCACATGTGCGTTGCTAACGCAACTGCCGCTTCAAGTTGTTTTGAATTACTGTATAATTTTTGATGCCTTCCTATTCCTACAAAATTGCATAACATAATTGGCTTTTCAAACGCACGAAGGTTCAAAATGATGGAAATCACAATGATAACATCAGACCTTAAAATTTTACGAGCGAAGCATAACGTCGTAATTGAATTTGGGAATTTACGGCGGGAAGTGGGAATTACGGGCTCAGGTAATTAACGGGAACTTCTGCACGATGTGGCCCGGCACGGGCGTGTTATCGTAATGAGATGCTGAGATTACAGCTGTACAAGTCGCAAGGGTCACACTAAATACTAGATGTCGCCCGCAACTTTGTGCGCACAAAAGGAAAACCCACAGCGATAAAAGTAGCATGTGTCCTTTCCCGTGGTCTAGTCTATATTTATGCTAAATGACATCGAAAAAGGTCCGGTAGTTTCTCAACCCTTTGAATGCAAAGAAACAAACAAATCTTTCTGTTTTATAATATTAGTATAGACTATAGATCGTTCGCATGAGCAAGCGATAAATACACGGTCAGTTCACGGAGAAGCAATGCAGCACAGCATTCGAAATTTAAACTCTTGCAATGAAACGTGTTACATCTTCTTGTGTGGTGAATAAAGTGCAATTATTTTGAATCGCTATCTTTTAAATGGCGCGTCGTGTGACTCGGTATGAACTGACGCAAATGAAGTAGATATTTATAGGGTGTATTCCGCGGAAAAAAGCGCTTGTTAGCATTTGCTAGCGCTGAAAAAATATACAGATTATTATTGGCCAGGACACGTTTACTAACGTGTCACGTGTAAGGACACGTTTTAAAATAGCGTGTATAAAAAACACGTGTAAAATAGCGCTAACAAAAAAACGTAAGCAAAATGGCGATCGATGGCGTTAAATAACCAAAATTGCGAATTATGTTAGCGTTATTGAAGTCCTGGCCGATAATAATCTGTTTTTTTTCTTTAGCGCTAGACAGCGCTTTTTTTCGCTTAACACAGCAGCCATTGTTTAATTGTCTACAACTGGGCTCGCTACGTTTGGATCAAGGATAAAAACTAAAAAGAAACGTAACAAAACTTCAATACTTCGTCGTAAACTTGGAAACCAATATGAATGACAATGGGGTAATGACTAAGAACCATCTCGACCGCATCAAATTTCAAGTCAAGAAAACCGCAGCTAAATCTGGCTAGCAAACTACGATGTACCAGACAGACACACATACCTAAAACTCCGAACACTCCTTACTTACACCGGAGCTTAAAAAGTACAAAAAAAATTGCAAAGTAAAATCAGATTAGAGTGGAAAATTTAATATCTTTATCTTTACAATGAAGATTGTGATAAGCTTCGTTAAGCCTTGGAGATTTTACAATTCTATTATTGGATTATGTAACAATTTTGTTTTTATCAAGTAAGTAATAACTTTTTGAATATTGTATGAACCTCAGAGAAAATGAAAATGCAAAAAAAAAAATGATATCTACTTACATTTTATATTACGATGGAGTTCATTCTATTTGTAGTTTCGTTGCCTCATACTTATTGAAAATCTATATACTTCTAATATTTACCTACCACCAGTCAAAAAACTTTATTGAAAAGAGATGTTAAAGAAATGTATGAGGCCTGGGCCAGCCCTACGTACCTACAGTATATGTAAATATAGCTAAATAATATAGTAACCGTTTCCTTTTATTTATTTTGTTTAATTTCACTTCGTTTCCATGTACATTTATATTAACTTCGTCAAGGAGAGCAACACAAAGTAAAATATAACATGGCGAATCAGATCAGAAATATCTAAAGAATGTCATTTTGTCAATGACATGACTTTTGACAAAGAAAGACGTATGGCGTTCAAGACGACGTCTCTTCGTAAAACTGTCTACTACGTCAAAAGTCAAGTCAAAACAACTGTCATGGCCGCCCTAAAAATAGTGTTCTCGCAATAAAAAACTATTCAAATAGTCATATTTGTACGCATGTACCCTTCTTCAAATTATTTTTTTCGTATTTTTATGACATTCCCATATTTTTTTCCTATTTACCTATGTAGTGTACATAGAACTGGCCCAAAATCAAACATCTCTTTTGTATATAAACAATTCCAGATACGACATAGATAGATAGAAAATTGGAGATCAGTTTGTCAACCATTTTTGAAATAAAAAAAGGTTTTGTATAGAATAGTCTAAGTTGGCACCAAAAAACATCGGCACGAGACGCAGTGCTTACTTTAGAATAGCGGTACAAAAACTTTATTATTTTCTACGCACAAGGCGTTATGTTTCATTACCTACAAGAATTTCAAATTGCGCGCGGTGCGGCGCTTGTATTATTATTACAGCATCTTCAAACATCGTCGCGTCAGGGCCTGGCCACACGGTGCGGTACGGCTGCGGCGCGGCGCCTGAGCGGTATCGCAACAGGTCTTTTTCATATAAAAAGGCATGGTATGCCACACGGCGCGTCCGGCGCCGCTCCGTCGCCGCACCGCAGGCACACCGGACAGCGGCGCGAGGCAGATGAGGCGGGGAGGGGTGCAAGCTGTGCGGTGCCGCGGCGACACCGCTCAGTTGTATGTACGGCGTAGGGAGAAGTGTACGCTCGTTAGAATCAACGTATAATTACGTGATGCTGATACATATTATACAAAAAAACCCATTGTTTATTGTAGACTGTCGTCAACAGGGCAAGCCATTAGCCAAGTCAACCCTGTTCGGTGCCGCAGCGGCGCCGTAAGAACATTGCGGTGCCGCAGCGACGCCGTAAGAACATTGCGACGCCGCATTGCTCGTGTGGCCGCCAGTGCGGTGCGGAGTATTGCGGTGCGGTGCGGCGCCGCGCCGTGTGGCCCGGCTGTCACGTCTTCGTGTAAACCGACCCTTAGGGTAGATATATACGCACCGGAAACCGGAAGGCCGTAGAGAATTATGATCATTGGAAATAGAAATCTATGCTAATGCAATAGAGTTGAAAATCGAACACATGAGTGTCGAGTTAAACGTCAATGTCATATATGACAGCTCGACACCTGACACTTCAATTTTCAACTCTATTCTATTAGCGCCGAGTTCTATTTTCAATGCTCAGAATTCTCTACGGCCTTCTCGGATTCTGGTGCATATAGTCCCAGCCTTAGAACCCTACGACAGTGTTTGGATAATCCAGTGCGTTGGACGTGAGCCAATAAGTCAATTGATTTCAGTAGGATAAGCCCTAGTCAAGCGGGCTTAACTGGCCAAGATTAACCTTTACAATATCCACCTGCGCCTACAAAGCCAATTTATAAATGCAAATATTATTGACGACCTCTGTGGCTCAATGGTTGAGCGTGTTGGTGCTCAAACCGGGGGTCGAGGGTTCGAATCCCGCCGAAGGAACAAGATATTTTTCCGTGTTCCTGGGTCATGGATGTGTATTAAATATGTGTATAATATTATAAAAGTAAAGATGTTCTTCGAGAACTTACCTACCATGGGAACAGATTGACGTGGTGTAAAGCGTCCATAGATATTATATTATTATCATTATCACAAAATTTATTACAAAAAACATTATTACAAAAAACAATTTATTTAAAATGCCCGTGACTTCGTGCGCGCAAACGCGATGAAAAGTAGCATATGGTCCTTGCCCGTGGTTAACTCTATATCTGTGCCAAATTTCATTAAAGTCTAGTAGTTGTGGAGCCTATGTAATGCAAACAAACAAATCTTTCTTCTTTATAATATTAGTATGGACGGCACGAAAAAGTAAAAAGCCGTCTTGATTATTGACTCTTGGCGAAGATGCGACCGCGTTCTCAGATTTTAGAGGTTTTGTTCCAACCCGTTTGCGCTTTAAAAATATGTATAGGTACCTACTGTAACTATAAACTGTACACAGACGTGTCAAAATCTTAGGCAAACAATATTATAATGATATTATAAACCAGTGTATAATATGTGCGTACTAATAAAAACCTTTGTTACTAGTTGTTTGTAACTGAAAGCTTGTTATTTTTTAATTCAAATGACATGGTCTGTGCTCCGCAAAGAAAAACTTTTACCACCGCCGGGATTGAAATCGATCGCAGCTATTTCGGTCCGGTTCTAAATGATACCTGCTTGTTTTTTCTGTATGGTAATGTGCCTCGAATGTACTGATCACTTATAGACTAACGCTCGAATACTCAAAAGCTGTTTAAATTAAGAGGTACTCAATTCATATTCTGTTCTTATCATTCTGCCAAGAAGAGACAGAGATAGCATTTATTAAAAAGCGTAAATAGTAGGTATTCTGGGATTTGGCATTTTCAGTGTAATTTGAAACTTGACACTTTACAGTTACAATGTTACAAGAATGTGACGTCATGACAACTCATTATAGCGTTTTCGCGCCTATAATATTAATTTAAACTTTTAGGCTAATTTGCAAGGAAAAGAAAGAAATTCACAAAATTTGTTATTTAATAATGGTTCAAACTGCTAATGTATTTTGGTATTAGGAACAATTTGACATACTTTTCAAAAACTTGGAAAATACCCTATTATTATATATATAAAAAATTGCTATAGCTAAGCAAAATGGCGGTTGTGTTAGCGCTATTGAAGTTAGCAAACGTGTCATGGCTGACAACCAATTTGTTCTTGCCAAACTCAGCCAGATAATATGAAAAAAAAAAAAAAAAAAAAAAAAAACTAACCTGAACTGATCCCTCGCATTCAGCGTCTCCTGTTTGATAGACAGTATAACCGGCCCTAAGTCTTCGTCATTGGTAAAATAATTCCAATGTTCTGTGCCGTAGAAGTACTTTTCGTATGTCTCCTGCTCTACTGAGGTCAGCTCGAAACCGCCTGATCTCTCCCATTGCTCCTCTATGGCAGTCTTCTTCTTCGGCGTGCTGCCGCCGTTGTCGCTGCTGTCTTCTGCTGCCTCGTCTAGCGAGCCTGATCTTCTGCGACGATCTGTAGACATGTGGGTATGGTAAATAATAATAAAAATATAAAGATATCCTTATACTATCAGGGAATCTAATTCGTAAGCAGGTACAGTAGCTTTCATAATTTAGTTGTATTATAATGATGGCGTGCTGTCATAAAACAATTGTCAATGATATGTCATATTAATAACTTAATACGGAATAATTATAACAACAGTCAATCTGCTTATGAATTAGATTCCCTGAAAGTACAAAAATTATCCTACTTTTTATAGTTTGGAATATTTTTGTTGCATGGTACTTCGCAGTAACCCTATCTACTCTACCTACCTCAGGATTTCCTGAATAAGATAAGCGTAATTACATCTGGATTACAATGATATAATCCGCATATCTGTGGGATGTGGGGTTAATAAGAAAATGATAATTAAAGATTAATGATTTCATATAGTTAAAAATGACTTCCGAAAATGATATTATGTGGATGAAATTAGTACAAGTTAAAAATATTTTGCTTTCATAAAGCGGGTCAAAAATGCAGTGTCTATTAATAATAAGAAACTGTGCGATGCACATTTTTGTAATTTACCAAAGCAGTCTAAACAAAACAATGATCAGATACACAGTCACTGCCAAAACTTGTACACGTGAAACATTTTCCCGCCGCTATATAGTAAGTGAAAGTGTTCTGGAGTGGAACGCAACTCTCGGGGGTGTTCTAAGCAATGTAATCATTCTTTCTATTAAGTAGTTTTCCCAATGATTGATTGTAGCGTTGGCAAATAATGGTATACTGAGAGTTGGATATAAAAGAGAGGGGTAATGCAGATATACGATAGTATATTGATATTGTATGTATTTGGGTTTGCAGATTTATTATGGGATGGGAAATAAATTATTAACCGTTTGATTCGCACTCGAGAGAGTATAGGTTCGATTTCCAGGTTGTGGCTGGTATCAATGAGACTTTTTCAGTTCTTAAGTACATTATATGGACAATTTAACGTATTGACTAGCCGTTTCACTGAACTAGACTTTGTTGTGAGAATGCTGTATGTGCTTGGGCAACCATGCGACATTAAAATACCAACTGTACCAGGCACTACAGTAAGTAGTACTTCAAGAGAAGTTACTTCGCTCGAACAATCCTACTACTATTATAAACGTGAACGTATTCGAGGATCCATTTGATGGATGGATGTTCCTTACTCTTTCACTCAAAACTACTGAATATATATTGAAAAAATTTGTTAGTAGTTGAAGGTCTGGAATAACACAAAGGCTACTAGGCTACTTTTAATTTCGAAATAGTACAGTGTTTCCTGGTACACTTTACTCGCGGGGGCAGAGCCGCGGGTAAAAGTAGTCCTATTAATCCTAGTACTAATAATATTATAAACTAGCTGATGCCCGCAACTTCGTTTGCGCAGAAGTAATGGAAGCGGAACCCTATTTTTTTAAACGGAACCCTAAAATAAAAGTAGCCTATGTTAGACCTTACAACATCAGCTATCTGCTAGTGAAAGTCCCGTGAAAATAGGTCCAGCCGTTTCAGAGATTAGCCGGAACAAACAGACAGACAGACCGACAGACAGACAGACAGACGGACAGACAAAAATTTTAAAAATTGGTATTTTATTGTAAGTACCGAATATACTTTCAGATTCATTATGTGAAAAGCTGTTAATTTGAAGTTACAAACAGACACTTCAATTTTATTTATCTGTATAGATGTATATATATATATATATATATATATATATATATATGTGAAAGTTTGTGAGGATGTATATTGGCTGTTTGTTACTCCTTCACGCAAAAACTAGCCAACGGATTTTGATGAAATTTGGTATGGTAGTAGTTTAGGCTCTGGATTAAAACATAGAGTACTTTTTATCCCGAAGAAATACAGTGTTCCCGAGAGACACTATATTTATGCGAGCGGAGCCGCGGGAAATAGCTAGTACTGTATAGATCATCCATTATCGGTTGAAAAGGCCTAAGTAGTTATATTTGCGTTATGCGCGCACCCATTGGCGTAGCTAGGAATTTCGTCTAGGGGGGGGGGGGGGGGGCAACCGTCCGTGTCGGGGGGGGGGGGGGGTATTTAAGTTAGTTATTCATTAATACTGTCTAGGGTCTAGGGTGGGCAAAGAAGTTGCCGCCCCTAGCTACGCCTATGCGCGCACCAGTGGCGAAGGCTGCTTCTCCTTCATAGGGAAGCCGGAGCCTATATGATAGGTAGGGATTTCTATGAAGGCTTGCAAAAGGTAAGTGACAAGGGAAGCCGATAGGAATGGAGTGATACAAACCCTGTGCCACTGGCGCGCACAATAGAAAGCTCATGGTGTTCATAAATACGTACTGAACACTACGATCTCGTTGAAACTATAATGTTATACACATTATAGCTTTAATTGAGAAACAATATTCGGCTAAGGTAGAGGATTACTATTGACTTTGATATCATAGTGTAAAGTCCGTAAGCCAATGTGTTACGTGTTATCATGGAGCTGACACATGGCCGGCCGAGCCCCGGCTTAACCTGTCTCAGCCCAGTCTCATATGAGACGATAAATTTAATTGAAACGAATAGAAATTCACTGCAAAATCCAATTTCATATAAATCACAGTGTAGTTTGCATTTAGTCTGTGGCGTGCAATTTGAGTGTCTCGTTTTCTCGAGATGGGAGAAATCATCTATTTTGTTTCAGTGACGTACGTACAATTAAAAATTAACCGTGTCGCATGTCGTTCTGACATGGTTGGTAAAGTTTAGTAGAACTTTCCTTAGACATGTCCATGTCTAAGGAGGGTTCCGAAACTATCAACGCGTTATAGGTTCTTTTTTCAAATTACTTAAAAAATTACTGTCCGATTTCTTTGAAAATAATTTTACTGAAGTATTGAGCATGGTGCATCAGCATGGAAAATTGCAAGTTTCTAAGTCTCATAGTTTAGAAATGCCAAGAGAGGGACCAACTTGTAAACAGCTTTGGAGGTCGATTACTCGAAAATGATTTACTTGTTAAAAATAATGTATGAAACCTTCTTTTCTGTTCGACAATAGATACCCCACATGGTGGGATAGAACGACAAGAAAATATAAAATTATTATCATTTAATGATGCCAAAACTGACATCTACTTAGGTATATTATGCATATTTATAGAAGTTAAAAGAGCCGACAGACAGACGGATGGACAGCGCGAAACTAAAAGGGTTCCTTGAGTACCTACTACTGAACCCTAAAAACTACAATTTGCTTGTTAACTTCTGCTTTAGATAGCATATTATAGCCGGCGCCGCGTCGTCGGTGAAACAAAACCATACAATTATTTAATTAATGCTTTTTCTAATCACAACATACAACATTATACGTAAATCTCGAGTCCGTTCGGACACAACTGACCCCGTTTTTGTACAGTCACCGACACACCAGGACAAACTACATTTCGACCTTATCGGTATGACAAAAAGGTTCAAAAGTAGTACACAGGGTTTGTAGGCAACGTACAATACGCACTCATCAGCAAAAACGGTAGCGGTAGGGTTGACATACTTTCCCTATGTACAAATTTATTGTTCTCCTATTTACATGTACACCATTGAAACGTAAACAGAACAATTCAAGCGTACATCCCATGTTATACGTCGGCTCTACATAGAGAATAGAAATACAGTGTCAATGTGTAGTATCGAATTTATGCAAGTTGAAAAACATTTTTATTAGGTAGCAGTTTTTTGTGTTAACTGATTACATATTTCACTATTTATGAATACCTACACCACGAGTTACGACAAATATTATGTAAACAATCATAATCATTCAATTAAAATATTTCACTGATTCACTTTGTATTTGTTTTCAATTCAATTTAATTCATTTATTTACATGAATGCAGTTACAAAAGATCTTAAAGATAATAACACTGTTTCTGAACATTCTCCCATTCGAGTGGCGTGCAAAGTCATATTTATAATATTATGGTCTCCTTACTAAATTCATAAATACATATAAGTTAATAAATTAAAATTACAAATGTTTTTACAGGATATTATATGTCAATAAAAAATATTTTAAAAAATATAGAAACCGACTTCCAAAGTAAAAGCAATAACATTCTTAAAATCACTAAAAAGTATAAAATAATTCTTATTGTCGAAATAGTTCCCTTTCAAATTCTACTAAAATGTTACTATTTTTCTACTCAATCTTCTTATTTTTGAGGTCGGTACCAGCCAATTAGACGGCCATTCTCCAATTAGCAAATTTACGTGTCCGGGCTTGTTTATTCCGTAATATTATCATATTCAATCATGCATTATTTTTTATATGTTAGATAACATCTGTATCTATCTGCAAACAAAAACATTGGCTTCTGTTTTAAGTTATTATGACTAAATTAATTTAACTTATGTTCAAAAAACCTCTATTCTCTAATTACCGTGGCGTGTCCGCACACCAACTTAATCTTTAAACTTGCTTGTAATTTTTATAACGTACAGATTTACTTTGATCCATTTAACTTTTTAAACGATATTAAGTAACATGTATCGCATAACAAAATATCGACTCAATAGAACCAGTCTATAATTAATTATCATTAAGTAATCGCATGTCCAATCGAAAGTTATAATTGCCGTAACATTTGCTGTTCTCGGGTGCACATCCCTAAATAAAGGTATTTGGCACATCACTACCATAGGAGTCACGTCTCCTCCGTGTGTACCGAGGCCCAGCAGCAGTTGCACGTCTCTAACGTTAGTGTACCGCCAATGAAGCACGTGAGTATATAATTACCGTAGCCTGGGTTAAAAACTTTTCTAATTACCGTTGTTCTTATTTTAATACTTGATTTTTTAAGATAGACCCAAGTTGATCATGTAAATGGAGACAGTACTTTGGCCTCCGTACATTGTAATAAGCTAGTATTTGCATACTGTGTCGGTTTTCAAAATTTTTAAGAAAATCTGTCGTTTTCTCATTACCGTATACTAATTAGCATATGTTTATAATTACCGTTGTATGAAAAATTAATACTTGTTTATTAACTGAAGCCGCGATTTCTTACCAATGGAAAGTTTTCCCGCGGTTTTCGTAGATTATTATTATTATTGTCCATAAATATGTCTATATTATATGCTGACCATTCATTAAATTATTTAATTTATAGGATGGGAAATCCCAAAAAGACCAAATAGGAAGTTAAAGAAAAGAGAAGGCTTGCCGCTCGACAACGCCGAGTATGAATTAAATATTGTCATTCAAACTAAAAAAACTAAGTGTGTACAAAATTTCAGCTCAATCGGTTGAAGATATCTGCTTCAAAATTGAGTAGCAAGATTCCACCCGAACTAACATACATTGCAAGTTAAATAAAATATTGTGCTTTTAAAATAACCCTGTTTTGTATCAGAAACCAAAAGAAATGTCAAAAAAGTGTCAAATTTTTATTTAATTACAGCAATGATAAAGTGTCTGTTTTTATTATTGGTAGGTCATAGTTATGAGAGGCATTGTTAATTCTATCGCTTCAATTATAATTATATGTGTACAAAATATTAATGTGTGCTATTATCATTTCATTATATCATATTTTACATAGACTTGATGATATTTTCTAATTACCGTTACATTAAATATTATTTTTTTCTAATTACCATAGTCATAAAATTTTTAAGTTTCATTATCTAGAAAACAACAATTAATTTTTACATGCCTCATTAATGATTGAATTCGTATCTTTGATTTGCTTCATATTTTAATGTGTTTAAGTCAAATCAGTGAAAAATAAAAAAGGTTACGGTAATTAGGCAAAGAACGCCGAATCGGAGAATGACCGTAGAACATGAGTTCTTTAAAATATTATTTGTATATATAAGGACGTAGTTGTGTTAAAATTAATATTTTTTATTGAAAGGATTTATACAATTATTTGGGCTGGTACCGACTTCAAAAATAAGCAGATTGAGTAGAAAAATAGTAACATTTTAGTATAATTTGAAATGGAACTATTTCGACAATAAGAATTATTTCATACTCTTTAGTGATTTTAAGAATGTTATTGCTTTTACTTTGGAAGTCGGTTTCTATATTTTTTTAAATATTTTTTATTTTTTTCTTTTCAGTGGTATTATAATATTATTAACTAGTACCTGGGATACCGAGCTTTGTTCGGAGTTGTTATAGGACGATAAAATATTCAAAAATAAATAAAAATAGAGAAAGGAAATAAAAATAATCACAAAAATCTTTATCTGACCGGGCTTCGAACCCGAGACCAATTCGTTAACAACGTACAAATTACCATTCTACCATGCTGAAGCTACATTTTATCGCGGCAAAATGTACGGTTTCAGCGAGATATCCTTTTGCGCGCACGAAGTTGCGATTAACGTCTACTATAGTTTAATTATGTGTTTTCAATGTAGATTTTAAGCACTTATGCATAAAACACCTCCATGAAGTTAGTTGGAGCAAGAGGTCCTACACTCACGATTTCAAAAATGAAATCTACTCAAAATGCCTAATATTGAATCGGCCGGCGCAGCGCCGTGTCTCAGATTAGTTCTTAGTAAGCTTTGAGTATCCAACTATATTAGTAAGTGATCATCTTCTGTATAAAAAAATCCCCTTTTCTCTCTGTTATAAATTTCATAAACTGCTACACCAATTTTAATTTATATTTTTTGTGGTGTTGTGTTGACAGAAAAAGTTGCGGGGAAATTAAAAAATTGTAAGAAAACGATCATCAACTTTTTTATTAAGAGTTTCCTCTATTCCTCATGGATCCCATTATCATCGTTGTTAGGATATATACACTTGGAACAAAATATCACTTTTGAGTAGCTCTGAATGTTCAAAGAAATCGATGTCGGTGTAAAATACTATGAGAAATACCTATAACAACATAATATCATGATGTATAGTGTGATGATGATGGTGGTGGTGATGATTATTATTATTGAATAGTGACATAATATGCTTGCAGTTCTTAAAGCAATGTTGAAATTTTCAAATGTGTATATTTAAAGACTGAGAAGTTCTATTCAGTCCTTTTGGATCCAGGGTATACCTTGGCACAACTTTTACTTTTTGGTAGCTGTCAATGTTCAAAGAAATCGATATCGGTGTAAAAAACTATGAGAAACACCTAGATATCAACTAAATATCAAAGTTATTCATTGCATAAACTGCTACACCAATTTTAATTTATATTTTTTGTGGTGTTGTGTTGACAGAAAAAGTTGCGGGGAAATTAAAAAAATGTAAGAAAACGATCATCAACTTTTTTATTAAGAGTTTCCTCTATTCCTCATGGATCCCATTATCATCGTTGTTAGGATATATACACTTGGAACAAAATATCACTTTTGAGTAGCTCTGAATGTTCAAAGAAATCGATGTCGGTGTAAAATACTATGAGAAATACCTATAACAACATAATATCATGATGTATAGTGTGATGATGATGGTGGTGGTGATGATAATTATTATTATTGAATAGTGACATAATATGCTTGCAGTTCTTAAAGCAATGTTTAAATTTCCAAATGTGTATATTTAAAGACTGAGAAGTTCTATTCAGTCCTTTTGGATCCAGGGTATACCTTGGCACAACTTTTACTTTTTGGTAGCTGTCAATGTTCAAAGAAATCGATATCGGTGTAAAAAACTTTGAGAAACACCTAGATATCAACTAAATATCAAGGTGTATGGTGTGATAATGGTGGTGGTGATGATGATTACTTAAAAGTGACATTTGCTTGCAGTTTTATAAACAATACTTGAATTTTCAAACGTGTATATTTAAAGACTGAGGAGTGCTGTTCAGCCCTTTTGGATCCAGGGTATACCTTGGCACAACATTTCACTTTTTGGTAGCTGTGAATGTTCAAAGAAATCGATATCGGTGTAAAATACCTATATCAGCATAATTTATCATGATGTATAGTGTGATGATGATGGTGGTGGTGATGATTATTATTATTGAATAGTGACATAATATGCTTGCAGTTCTTAAAGCAATGTTGAAATTTTCAAATGTGTATATTTAAAGACTGAGAAGTTCTATTCAGTCCTTTTGGATCCAGGGTATACCTTGGCACAACTTTTACTTTTTGGTAGCTGTCAATGTTCAAAGAAATCGATATCGGTGTAAAAAACTATGAGAAACACCTAGATATCAACTAAATATCAAAGTTATTCATTGCATAAACTGCTACACCAATTTTAATTTATATTTTTTGTGGTGTTGTGTTGACAGAAAAAGTTGCGGGGAAATTAAAAAAATGTAAGAAAACGATCATCAACTTTTTTATTAAGAGTTTCCTCTATTCCTCATGGATCCCATTATCATCGTTGTTAGGATATATACACTTGGAACAAAATATCACTTTTGAGTAGCTCTGAATGTTCAAAGAAATCGATGTCGGTGTAAAATACTATGAGAAATACCTATAACAACATAATATCATGATGTATAGTGTGATGATGATGGTGGTGGTGATGATAATTATTATTATTGAATAGTGACATAATATGCTTGCAGTTCTTAAAGCAATGTTTAAATTTCCAAATGTGTATATTTAAAGACTGAGAAGTTCTATTCAGTCCTTTTGGATCCAGGGTATACCTTGGCACAACTTTTACTTTTTGGTAGCTGTCAATGTTCAAAGAAATCGATATCGGTGTAAAAAACTTTGAGAAACACCTAGATATCAACTAAATATCAAGGTGTATGGTGTGATAATGGTGGTGGTGATGATGATTACTTAAAAGTGACATTTGCTTGCAGTTTTATAAACAATACTTGAATTTTCAAACGTGTATATTTAAAGACTGAGGAGTGCTGTTCAGCCCTTTTGGATCCAGGGTATACCTTGGCACAACATTTCACTTTTTGGTAGCTGTGAATGTTCAAAGAAATCGATATCGGTGTAAAATACCTATATCAGCATAATTTATCATGATGTATGGTGTGATTATGATGGTGGTGGTGATGATGATTATTATTTAATACGGACATTTGCTTGTAGTTTTATAAACAATGCTGAAATTTTTAAACGTATATCTTCAAAGACTGAGAAATGCCGTTCAGTGCTTTTGGATCCAGGGTATACCTTGGCACAACATTTCACTTTTTGGTAGCATTTGCTCGAGTTACTTTAAAAAAAGTCAAAATCACTATCGGTGTTCCTATAAATTTTGAGGACTTCTCTCAATTCCTCATGGATCCCATCACCAGATCTACCATTTGATGACAATGGGACCAATCCAGGAGTAAATCATTTACAACAAAAAAAATATTTTGATAATCGGTCCACAAACGGCGGAGTAATCGTGTATGTTACACACAAAAAAAAAAAAAAAACAAGAAAAAACATACACACGAATTGTAAACCTCCTCCTGTGTTTTGGAAGTCGGTTGATAAAGAATAATAAAAAATGTAGGTAAACAGTTAATTATGCACGAAAGAGATCGTCGACACTGTATAAGCATTTTTCTATTAGATATTATTTTAACTCAATTTTAAAATTTTGAATGCTGTATATTTCTTTAAGTTTTATTTGTCTACATTATAATTTGAAAATAATCTACACAAAAAATTCTAAAAAGGAAAGATAAGTTTGTTTTTATATTGTCTGTTACACTGAATAATATGCTCCGAAACTACAGGACCGACTTTGATGAAATTTGACACAGACATAGAGTAGAGATCACGGGCAAAGAATATTACTAACGCTAAGGGGAAGAACAATGGATATAGGCTACTTTTTACCACGAGAAATGTACGGATCGGTAAGGTGTGTTTTTACGCGTACAAAGGTCGCCGGTAACATTTATCCTACTGATATTGTAAATGTGAAAGTTTGAGAGGATGGAAGTGTGTTTGTTACTTTTTCACGCAAAAATTCTAAACTGATTTTGATGAAATTTAGTATGGTAGTAGTTTAGGCTCCGTATTAAAACATAGGCTACTCTTTATCCCGGAAAAGTACAGTGTTCGCGAGGGATACTCGATAGTATATTTACGCGGTCGGAGCTTCGGGAAACAGCTAAACTACTTAGGCCTTAACATCCGTTTATGGATGATTTATACAGTATTCTCCGAACGAAGTACTGAACTCTTGAAATACCTACTGTAGTGCCTGGGACAGTTGCTTTTTAAATGTCGTATGGTTGCCCAAGCACATACGGCATTCTGACAACATAGTCAGCCTAGTCGAGAGGAATGAACTGGTCAATACGTCTGGGGTCAACTATGTGCGGGTTTCCTCACGAAGTTTTCCTTCACCGTTAGAGCGTCTGCATAATGTACTTGAGATCTGAAAAAGTCTCATTGGTACACGCCACAACCTGGGATTTGAACCTGCACTCTCTCGAGTGCGGACCAAACGGTCTACCCACTAGGACACGGAGCTCTCGAGAAACAGCTAGTTAAATAATATTCTTATGTCCTTACGGAATATTCGTACATTCAACAAATTTGAAATTGAGTTACAAGAGTGACTTCAGCGTGGCCGTGTGACTAATCGGTGCCTTATTTCGTGGCGTTTTTTCTCCGCGCGTCGGTAATGTCGTTTCTAAAGCAGGATAAGACAATTTGAATATCATGAAATCCTTTTACAGGGTATGTATTATTAATGGTGAGAGTGTCACAAGAAAAATAAGTTCCCACCTCAGGCTCCCTTTCAGAAATGAGACATGAATATTCCATGTCGCGAGATTGTTTGTGGAATATACGAAATATAAGTACGAACATGTAAACACTTCTGAAATGTAAATAAAAAAATATTTTTAAACGTACAACGTATGCGAGAATTTATTTCTCTTTTCGCGTAAAAGGCAGTTAACTGAAATTTTAAATTTTAATATCTTCACTCTCACGTTTTACGCTTCTTGAGATGTTCAATTTTTTAATGTTACGGAATGTCTAAATTATGAACAATGCATCTTTGATTCATGTTGCTTTTCCGAATGCAGCATAACGTCCAGCGTGAATTCCTCAAGAGCTTTGTTTCATTTTGCATGTAAAGTATGTCTAGCAAGAAAGGATTCTAAGGAATATCCTTATTCATTTCGCATACCAATCGCAAACGACCTCTCCGGCTCAGTGGTTTAGCGCATCTACACTAATATTATAAAGAGGAAAACTTTGTTTGTATGTTTGTTTGTTTGTTTGTTTGTTTGTTTGTTTGTTTGTAATGAATAGGCTCAAAAAGTAATGGACCGATTTCAAAAATTCTTTCACCATTCGAAAGCTACATTATCCACGAGTAACATAGGCTAAATTTTATTTTGGAAAAAAATAGGGTTCCGTAAGATATTTGGGGGTTTCGGACACAAGGTGTAAAAAATCAACCAGAAAAGTTACTTATTTTGCGTACGCTGCCTAAACTATAAGAGATAGAACCATAAAATGTTCTAATTAATTGTAGATCTTATAAATATCTACAAAAAAGTCCGCGACACACTATACCTATCTATGTCGAGTGAGGCACAACAACCATTTTTTTATTTAGAAATCTTGAATTTTTTTTGGACTATATTTAAACGCGTTTATTTTACTCATGCTATTAATCCTTATCAAAATAAATTATTTCATCACTAAGAACAGTTTATGTAGATAATATTTCGTCTTTGAATGATTAAAATTGGACGTTTGGTTTTGAAGTTATGGCGAAATTAATATATTACGATTTCTGCTCCACGGCCCGTTGCGAAGTGGGTGTCACCAAGGCGGGTGCGGGGTAAATTTTTTTTGTTTTGTGTTCGTTGTAACTATGGCAAAGAATATATATTACTAACTTAACTATGGTGGATAGATACTTGAATACCTATTTATTTAGTGTTTGTTGTATTGTTAGTCTTGAAGAGTATAGGTATTTCATACGATAAAAGTATACCACCTACTTATTTCATTGAGTTTTAGTAGGTACCTATATTAATTTGTTTCTGTTTGTTTTGAACTTTTGACTAAATTTCGCCCGTTTGGTAGAGGTTTAAAGACATTCTGTAGTATTAGTATCAGTACCTACTGTACCCGTGCGAAGCCGGGGCGGGTCGCTAGTGTAGAAATAAAGTTCATTTTTGCGCTGAGAAAAGTGTCATGGCGCGCCGCATATCTATGTGAATAGGCAAGCGGACTGATTTTTTTTTATTGCATAAATGAATAGTACTCTTAAATATGAGTAACTTCTCAGAAGAAACCGTATATCGAAAGTCAATATTTTCAAAGGTACAGCGATTTGTATACAAAATTTCGCGAGTCTATACCAAAAAAAAAATTTTTTTTTTGCGAAATTGGTAAACAAAACCTACATCATTAGTTTACTCACATCATATACAAAAACATTCATTATGGTAAGTATGAACTTACCATAATGAATCATACTACTTCATATACAAGTGACGTCATTTTTAGGTCGACTTTAGTATGGAGCGTTTTTAGGAGGCTCGCGAAATTTTTTATACAAATCGCTGTACCTTTGAAAATATTGACTTTTGATATACGATTTCTTCTGAGAAGTTACTCATATTTAAGAGTACTATTCATTTATGCAATAAAAAAAAATTGTCCGATTGCCTATTGTGAATTGACGTCAATAGTTCGTCTAATATCGTACTAGCTGTTGCCTGCGGCTCCGCCCGCGTACTTAAATACAGTATTCCAAAAAAAAAACACTTTTCGGGGTAAAAAGTAGCCAATGTTTTAATCCAGAGCCTAAACTACTACTACCAAATTTCATCGAAATCCGTTCATCCATCCTCGCAAACTTTGACATTTATGATATAAGTAGGACTATTCTTAAAAACATTCTTTATATTATAGCGTATCCCCCTTACTAATAAACGCTGTATAAGCTTTGAATAGTTATACAGTGTTTTGTTCACATCACACAAGTGACATGTTTAATTCGATAGAAGGAGACAAAACAGTGTAACTATTCAAAGCTTATACAGCGATTATTAGTAAGGGGATTAATGTATATTAATATACATCATGTTTCATTTACTTAATGAATACACTTTTCGGACATTTTAAGGGTTTCTAGAAAACTCTGATAAGGAATCTACTTATATTAAGCAAAGCCTAAAAAGCACCAAATAACCGATGATTAGAATCCAGCTAAATCCTGCTAGGTAAAAACAGTAATGGAACTCGAAACTAATGATCGTGGCTTACTCGCGCATTTGCAGGAATTCCGCCCCAATTTCCCGTTACATAAAGCATGGTATCCCGTGACGTGCCCGGGAATTTGAAATGCATGCCTTTGACAGATGTATTATAACCCGGTGATATTCACGATGATGGCCAAGCGAATATGAGCTTATGCATAATGGATTAAGGTCGGAATTGATTTGACTGAGTCGAATTAATGCAGGCAATTCGCGCGTTTATGATATTATCGACTATCCATTGTATATTCTGGAATACAGGATAGGTTTTTTTTTGCGAAATAGTTGTTCTATGCGGTCGCGGAGCACGTAGAATTCCGTACATTGACTCATCGCTATTCCTTGGTTTTCGATTTGGTTTAATAGGTTTTGGTTTGGTTTTAGTTGGTTTTTAAATTTTTCTCAGTATCAACTTCCTTACTACAGAACGCGTATAATAATATAGTTGTCGCTTAAGCACTTATATTATATATTAAATCTAATAATCTAATCATTCCTGGAATTCCGATCAACATTGAAACAACTAAACAATTAATCAAAATTAGCTAAATAAATATTAATTAGCTAAATAAATATTAATTAGCTAACTAATTAACTATGGAAGACTGGGAGTTGGGACTATAATATGATCCGGAATCCCACGGGCACGGGAAAATTCAGAGCACTGAAAACAGAATTCTGCGACGATAGAGTTGGAAATCGAACACACGAGTGTCGAGTCAAATGTCAATGTCATGTATGACAGCTCGACACTCGACACTTCGATTTTCAGCTCTATTGTATTAGCGCAGAGTTCTATTTTCAGTGCTCTGAATTTTCCCGGGCTCGCCAGATTCCGGATCATAAAGCGTAATTTAGCGTAAAGGAAAATAAGGCTGAGAATTGAGCTAGAACCACAGACACCTATCGACTAGACCACGCAAATGTATGTACTTCGCGTGTAACTTCGCGTGTAAAAGAGGAGTAAAAATTACTTCCTTCAGCGCCATTTCCTCCCGAATATTCTCGGTGCCAAACGTCAAACGAAAACTAAAAAACGCGACAGGGCTACGTTAGTAATATATATTCTTTGACAGGGCAGCGCGCGGCTACGGCCTTTGAATCGTTTACTCGGGAACGAGGAGTCGATCCATAAAATAGCTCTTGTGATGTCACAGTAGGTAGAAAAATAATGGTATTAACGCGGGCGGAGCCGCGGGCAAATACTATCGGTGCTAAAGACAGGGGTCAAAGGTATTAAGTCCGCCAAAGAAATGGAACCCATTTCTGGGTTATGATGTGATGTGCATTAAAAATATGTAAACTTACGTACCAACTGTAGGAAACGAGCTGCGGTGGAACATACTTTCATGCAATATAGATTGCCAAAATCGTTGAATAAAAAATATTAAATGTGCTTCCCGTTGTCTGGTGCTTGTAACACAAGTTCTTCAAGTACTTAGCACTGGGCCTGACTGACGTGGTGTTAAGCATCCATAGATATAAAAAAATGCTTGCCAAAAAATGTCGAATGTGAATAATTTTCGAAAGATCTCAGCTGCCCGCAGCCAACATTGACATTTGGCAAGAGCACTTCGTCGGGGATAGATTTGGAGATAGAAGTCATCAAGTTACTTTTGCAGCAGTCTGATATAAAATAAATAAAATAAATAACCTAACCAAGAGCATGTCAGGACATGTCTAAGGAGGGTTCCGTAACTATAAACGCGTAATATGCTTTTTTTTTAATTACTCCAAAAGTTACTGTCCGATTTGGTTCATAATAGTTTTCCTAAAGAGTTTTTAGCATGATCTATCAGCATGGAAATTTGCAAGTTTCTATCTCCTTTAGTTTAAAAATGCTAGGGGGGGGGACCAACTTACAAACTACTTTGGAGGCCGATTACTCGAAAATGGTCAACTTTATAAAAAAGTAACGTATGAAACCTTGCCTTTATTTTAAAAGACCTATTCTACGATACCCCACACGATGGGGTAGAGTGAAAAAATATTTTTCATCCCCACTTCACATGTATGGAGAGCCACCCTTAAAATATAAAATTTTTATTTTTTTATGATCCCGAAACCGTGATCTATACACAATCTATAACTGCACCAAATTTCATCAGTTTATATTCATAATTACAGGAGCTAGAGGCGCGGACAGACAGACAGACAGACAGACAGACAGATAGACAGACAGACAGACAGACGGACAGAGCGAAACTATAAGGGTTCCTTAAGTATTACGGAACCCTAAAAAGGGGGGGGACCAACTTACAAATCACTTTGGAGGCCGATTACTTGAAAATGGTTGACTTTGTAAAAAAGTCATGTGGGAAACGTTGCCTTTATTTTATAAGACCTATTCAACGATGGGAGATGAGAATGAAAACAAATCATTCCCACTTCACATGAATGGAGAGTCACCTCTAAAATGTAAAATTATTATTATTTTATGATGCCAAAACTGAGATTTATAAACAGTCCTTATATATTCCAAATTTTATCAATTTATATTCATAATTACAGAAACTAGAGGCGCGGGCAGACAGACAGATGGACAGAGCGAAACAATAAAGGTTCCATGAGTATAACGGAATCCTGAAAACAACAAAGAATATAGAACAAACATTTGGGCAGGTACACAGTGCAATGTCCAAAATCCGAAATGGAAACCACCAGGTGTTACACCACGGCACGCCGCGGTACCTGATCTTCCATGGCCTCCAACCGAATTTACTTATTTACTTAATTACAGTAAGCAGATAAAGCTACAACAGAAGTGTAATCTACGAGACACAGCTCCACAGACCAAATAATTTAAAGAACAAAATACCCTCTTGAAAGTTCTCGAAGAATCTCAGCAAACGCACTTAGTAAGATAGGAGATGGAACAGATAAGGCGGCGCTTTGTCTGGCGCCAGTACTGCCACTGTAAATGGGTTACGTGTGTGGAATACTTACTACTGAAGGATTTTGATGAAATTTACTATTGTAATAGTTGAGACAATACTTTTCATCGCATCAAAATGCACGGTAATTGGGGATTTATTTTTGCGCGCACAAAGTTGCGAACAACATCTAGTAGACTATAGAGGAGGGGTATCAAAATTTCACGGTTTCACGGGTCGTAAAACATTATCATGGGTCTTCTTAGTTCGACCTGGAGTGACTTTCGCCATGTTGATAGTTCTTACTCTTGGTCTTGAGAAAACCTACTCTTGGAACTAATAATTATTATTATCATTACTATACTTACTAACATTATAAACGCAGAACTTAGTATGTATTTTCTTTTACGCAATAAGTACTTAACAGATTTTGATGAAATTTGGTATGAGTATTAGTATCATATTAGTTTAGACAATGGATTAGCACACACCTGTGCTAATCCAATGTTCTGTCGCAGCAAAATTTACGGTTATCGCAAGGATTTTTGCTGACGATAACTATTACGAGTAAATACCAGAAGTAAAGCTCATTAAAGACTCATTTTACGGGGAGAAATTAAATAGAAACAATCCTAAAAATTGGTATACGAATTCATACCTAATAATAATTATATACATATTTTTTTATAAAAATCTAGTAAGGTTAGTTAGGGCAAGTGTGGCAAACATTCTTTATATCGTAGGCTATCTTGCCCCAACTGATATTAATTGAATGTACCTACTGCATAAAATATTCCAAAGTAATTTCAATTATAACAATGTACCTAACTATGGGACTAAATTTACGTTGTAAAATATTTTGTCTAACATAGGATATACTCGTAATATTGTTAAAATAATAATTAATAATCCTCTTAGCATAATTAAGGAGATTTGAAGCGAATAATGAATAAATTGCACGCGTTTCGGGTTTGAATAGATTTATTGCGCGAGAAATGATTAATGCACTTTTGATAAAGATTAAAAAGAAACATTATTTTATAAAAATTGTTTACTTTGGCCTGTTTTGTTATTAATCTATACTAATATTATAAAGCTGAAGAGTTTGTTTGTTTGTTTGTTTCAACGCGCTAATCTCAGGAACTACTGGTTCGAATTGAAAAATTATTTTTGTGTTGGATATTTTTTTTATGTCTTTATCGAGGAAGACTTAAGGCTATATAATATCACGCTGCGACCCATAGGAGCGAAGAATCAGGGGAAAAAGTGGAAAAAACGGGGGAAATTATTCATCTTAGACTTCCGCTGTTTGTTTGAACGCGCTTTTCTCAGGAACTGCTAGATAAAATTGAAAAAATATTTTTGTGTTGGATAGTCCATTTGTCGAGGAAAGCTTTAAGCTATATAACATTACGCTGCGACCAATAGGAGCGAGGCATCAGTGTAAAAGTTTCCAAAAATGAGGAACATTATTTATATGAAAATTAAAAAATGTTTATTTTTATATTTGAGGGCTTCGTTGCGTACGCTGCGTAAACGGTTCAAGTTACCCAAAAAAGTGTATGAAAGAATCTTCCTCTTTCAATGATCTAAAAAAATGTCCGGGACAGTATAATATGTCTATCTTTTAGGATTGACTCACTATAATTTTTTTTATGGTAATCAAATTTGGTCGAAATTAATGCATTATTGCGCCATCAGTTGACGCGGACGAAGTCGCGGGCAACAGCTAGTTAATAATAGAAAAAATATATCCAAAATATGTAATTAACACAAATTTAAGTATATAAAAACATAAATATGGTTTTTATAGAAATTTTAAAACTAAAAATTGGAAAAAAAAAATCAATTATTTTGTGTTGTCATCAAGATTACTTTTTCGTTTAGGTTTTTTTTATTCTAGTTACTATATAGGACATGTAATGGTTTTAGAATTAATTTATAATTAAAATCTTGAAAAAAATAAAACGCGGCTTTAAATTTAACGACACGGTATAGTTCCAACATTGTTGCGATGCGACGGTTATTTTAATTTTGACATTCTAACGCTCGAGCGGATGATTAGAAATATAAATAATAATAGTAAGGGGGATACTGTTTTATTATTAAGTAATGTATAAATATTATTAAAGCATCTACACTATTAAGCATTTAACTATGGGAGAGCCACCCGTCGGCATGAATGGGCCGGCTCGACCGGATAATTACCACGACCTCACAGAAAACCGGCGTGAAATAACGCTTGCGTTGTGTTTCGCCGAGTGAGTGAGGTTACCGGAGGCCCATGGGGGGGATTGGGGATTTTAAGGAACAGGAACGCAAGTCGCAACACCGTGTGAGTGTCCATGGGCGGCGGTAATGGCTTACCATCAGGCGATCCGTCTGCTCGTTTCCTGGTTCATTACATAAAAAAAAAACACTTTATACCTTAAATTATTGTCAGTTCACATCGACAGGAGAAAATACGCGATGCGGCGCTGCATTTTTTAGGATGGAAAATAGATTTATATTCATTACACAAGATAAGATACTCGGTTAATTGCAAGAGATCGAATGTTGAACTAGACCGCTCTACATAGTTCGGGGCTCCTTCAATGAAACGCGTATCTTCATGTGTACTGACTGACTAAAGTTCAATTTGGAATCACTATTTAAAAATGCACGCTGCATCGCGTATCATCTCGTTCCGATGTGAGCTAAGCCTAATGGAACCCGAACCAAACTTCGGTAGGTTGGTTCGGGTAATCTTATAATGCTAGAAATCTAAACAGATTTGTCGATAAGTGGACGTAAAATATTTTTTAAGCTACCAAATCTCCCCGACGAAAATACAAATTGCAACTTGAATAAGGTACGAGCCTTCGTAATTTTTCTTGTACCTACCTGCTTTATGTACTGTTTTATGAGCCCAATAAATTATCACAAAATCAATATTCATATCCCGTAGAAACGGAACGGAAGAAAAATGAAACGGCCTCTCAAGTTACACTAATGTTGGATGGAATAAAATATGGGAAAGTTTTACTGTAAGTGCTTTTGGGGTATCATTACGTACGCATAATTTTTAAGCTATGCCAAATTTTTATAACGATTATAAAAAAAAAAAAACAAATTATGTACATAATTCTATCCGCAGTATTCATACTAGTTGAGCGAAATGTGTGCAAATATTTTTTTTTTTAATTTTCTTCTGAATTTAGCTAGACGTGAAAAACATTTTTCGCAAAACATTGTCAGGGATACAAAACATTTTTTCAATTACTTGGCGCCAAACATTTTGCATGATAGCGGTATTGACGGATCACGTCGGCGCCTATCTATCATTTCCGGTGACATGTTTCATCTCCTCAGGAAACCCTAGACGTTCGATTCAAATATTTGACAATAGTGCGTGAAATTTCCGACCGCTATTTTGGGAAATATTACGGGTCTTAGACAAAATTCTATTACTATAATATATACACTAGCTATGCTCACACGGGAACACTGAAATTTTTAGGGATAAAAAGGTAGCCTATCTGTTAAATTCAGAGCTTGAACTACTACCATACCAAATTTCATCAAATCAAATCGTTTAATAGCTTTTGCGTAAAAGAGTAACGAACATCTATTCATCCATCCATGCTCACAACCTTTCGTATTTATAATACGATATTACAGGATAGTAGGATATTTTAACAGAATATTATTATTGTAACTAATGTACCGTACTTTTCTAGAAGGCAAATCTATCCCCACTTAAATGGCCCCACTTTTGGGGTTTTGAGGCCATTTTGACATTTGAGGAAATCAATATGGCGTAACTTTTCTTGTATGAAGATTTGTTCTGTGAAATATGTACGTCATAGGTTTCATTGCACATTTTTTTTAATCATTGGCTGTGTTTCGCGGAAACTAACCTAACATAAAACGTAAGCAAAATGGCGACCGCTATGCTTTATATAAGCAAAATGGTGGATTGTTAGCGGTATTGAAGTTAGTAAACGTGTCCTGGCCGATAATAATCTGTTTTTTAGCGCTAGCAAGCACTAACAAGCGTTTTTTCCGCGGAACACAGAGATTGTTGTACATTTAATTATTGAATTTTTTGTACCTATACGTCTACTGCGTGGAAGCGATTATGTTTCGCATAAAATCTCGTTAATATTTTTAGTAAGTAATCGAAAAACCTAATTATTAATAAATAAAGAAACCTAATAAGTTTCTTTAAATGTTGAATAAGTTATGTTCCAATTTCGAGTTTCGATTTTGAAACAGTAAAATTAATCCTCAATTAGACCAATTAATACACAATTTATCATTCAATAAAGAATTGAAATCTAAAGGAAAGTAAAAATATTTTAGAACGCGTACCCATTCGCTTATTGCAGCTGTCGGAGAACTTTACTTAGGGGTCGTCCATTAATCACGTGATGCCTAAAGGGGGAGGGGAGTCCGAAAAAAAATCACCAAGTATCACAAGGGGAGGAGGAAGTTTAAGGAGCCATCACGTGTACTAATTTTTGAATCTAGTCTATGCATATCGAAATGTTTATCGGTTGTATATTTGTAATGTTGTTTAAATACTTAAATTATTCGATTAAATAGTTTTTTAAGTTTTTCTTCAAACATGACCTGCTTAAGTACAAAAAAACACACATCACCTTAGGTGGGGAAGGGGGGGAGTAGTATAAAACCTCACCACGTATCACCAGGAGGAGGGGAGGGGTCTAAAAAGTTGTTAAAAATATCACGTGATTAATAGACGGCCCCTTAGGTATGGTTGCACACTTCACCGGCTAATAAAGTAGCTAGAACCTTTTCGCATTGTAAAATAGATTCGATTCTGCGATTGTGATGTGATGTGTTCGTTTTGTGTTCGCTGATTTTACGGTGCATTTTCAGTGATAAATGAAACTTAAGGTTTTATCCGTAGATATGTTATTTACACTATTTACGTATATTGTTTCCCCTAGAATATAAGCTTGATCCTTAATATAAATATTTGCCAATTTTGTATAAAAATGTTTAATTCATGAGTCATCAACATCTTATATAAAAGTTTATATTTATTTAAAAATTTCGTCTAGTCCTAATGCCCTCCACCGTTTGTCCACTACTGGTAGCCATTGGGGAGAAAAGGGTCAATTTGTTATTAAATAGGTACTTTTTTCCCGATATCCGCTAGAAGTGGACAAATATTAGGGCACATTGGCAATAGGCAAAAAATTTGACCCAATTTTTTTTTAAATCTATGCTAAGACTCGAGAGTCGAGACTACATTTTCTATACATATGTAGTTTGTTTGTTTAAATTGTAGAAGGTACCGAAACTAATAGACAATTTTTTTATGACATTTTGCACATACATAGAGTAGACCACGGGGAAGGACATAGGCTGCTTTTATAGCGGCAATATGTACGGTTTCTGCGGTATTTCCTTTTGCGTACACGAAGTCACGGGTAACATCTAGTCTTAAATAAGTTAACTGTAAAGTATTTCTTATTGTTAACCATTTGATAGTCCTTAAAATGAACAAGGCTCCTTCAACAATAGTCCTTGTCCTTTTCGGAATATTCTTCACGTATTCATAAAATGAATAATGGTAGCGGAAGGTTTGAATGGGTAAGTTATGAAAATAACATTTGCGTGACTACAAATCGGATTTGTGTGAAATGTTCAAATCGTACCATTAACTTTTATTTTTGGCATGGTTCTATGTTAAAATGATTTAAGAATCATGCTGTGTGATAAAATATTTAAACCACCGTTGAAGTTCTGTAAATAACGGATGCGAAAATACGATTTCTTGCGGAATTTCCGCAGTTGCGCAAGGCAAAAGCGAAGTTCCGTGACAATGCTTATTATAAAAACCTAAAAACCTAAACTGAAAACTTATTTTACACATTTGAAAGGTTGTGTAAACACTTTCAGGGTCTGTTTTACAATAGCGCCCGCTACACGTACAGTTCTGACCGCGGGAAATAGCATGCGTCGTTCCGACCCGCGTTCCGAACCAAACGTGTGTGTATGTCGGTGACAGTGCATTTTCCTCAGTTTGAACTGCGCGCTATGTGACGCAGTTTGACGTATTAAATATGACATTTCAAACCGTGACACATTTTTGAAAATGCACAAAAGAAAAACTTACACTTAGCACTCAGATCCTTCCGCGGTTTGAATCACATTCCGAAACACGGTCCGAACATTACGTGCAGGGCGCTATTCTTCTATATAATAGTATCGGATAACTTTAAATTCGGTTAAAAGTTTTATCGCTGCTTTCCTACTTGATATCGAGCAATAGAAAAAACATGCAAATATACATATTATGATAAGTAGATTTTGAAACAATACATACATACATATAATCACGCCTCTTTCCCGTAGGGGTAGGCAGATACCACTTCTTTCCACTTGCTACGATCCTTACATACTTGTTTCGCTTCATCCACTTTCATTCTTACTATCCATTCCTTCTCTTACATTCAACGTAGCGAAGCGGCTCTCCATGGGCCACTTTTCGCCTCCGCGAGAACGAGACGTGATGGGTGGCGAACCACATCGCCGCCATTTTGGATAATTAAATTATTTTTATAATTATCCATTGCGTTCCCACGGGATACTCATCCACGGGATACACGGGATTTGTGGAGAGGATAGGAAAAGGGAAGGATAGGTGGTGTGGAAAGGAAGATTGGTAAGTTAGAGTGGGAAATAGGAAATGTAGGATATTACCGCCCAGGAGGGCAAAGGATAGGACAGTAATAGCTAGGGAATCCGGGGTCGCATACCCGTATAGTATACCACAACTACCGGACAGGTAAGTTGGGATGAGTATCCCATGACATTATTTTGAAACAAGCCCTTAAAATAAGATTTCTAATGACAAGCCCCAAAATATACGTAGACATATTTTCTTATTCTGCTTTTTGCGAAGCTTAAAATATACTCAAGCTTCGATGTTTAATGTTTAAGCACAGAAGTGCAGTGACTTTAATATTTTAAGTGGAGTTTGGCAGTGACAGGTAAAAGCAACGATTCGAGAAAATAGCTCTTTGTGGTTATTTGGAAACTTCGGGGCTTCAATTTAATGAGCTTAAATAATTTCAAAGCTGTATTGATTTTTAATATTGCACTTTGTGCTTTATTAGCTTTATGTACTCTATTAATATTTTTGCGAGAATAATTTTATGTTCAATTAGAGAGAATTATCTATCACTTTCTTCTTAATTATTAACGTTCATCATATAGGTACTAATATTATAAAGAGAAACAGTATGTTTGTGTGTTTGCATTAAATATGCTCCGACTAACTACTGGGCTAACTGGGCCGATTTTGATACAATTTGACACAGATATAAATTAGACCACGGGCTGGACCGATTTTGATGAAATTTGACACAAATATAGAATAGATCACGAGGAAGGATAGAGGCTATTTTTATTGCGGTATAATATACGGTTCCCGCTAATTTTCTTTTACGCGCACGAAGTCGCGGGAAACACCTATAATATGATAACTTTTATATTTTTATTTGAATAATAGTTTTAATTATGCATGACTTTTTAAAATAAAGTAGCCATAAGACATTAAAGTAACATAAAGGAGGATACTTTATGTTACCTTCATGTCTTATGGCTACTTTTTTTTAAAAAGAAGGCCTTAGGAGGATGCCTCTTACCCCATCTACCCTAAATAAATATGTAATAATATGAGTTATATGATAGCAGGTACTCGATACTTTACATCAACCATAGTAGGCCCCGAGATAAACCTTGATAAAATGTGATTATAAAACTTCCGCTCATATAACGTCTTGAGGTTAGATGGGGTAAAAGGAGCATACTTTATTTATTCTCTAAAAAAAGTTTAAAAGGAAATTACTAATTGGATAACACTGGTCATGTTTACCTATAGACCATCTGCCCCCATCTGACAATCTATATTAATATAATAATAAGTTTGTTTGTTTGTTTGCATTGAATAGGCTCTGAAACTACAAGACATTTTTTAATGAAATTTGGCACGAATGTAGAATAGACCACGGGAAAGGACATACCCTACTTTGTATTGCGAAAATATGTACGGTTTCTGCGAAATTAACTTTTGCGCGCACGAAGTCGCGGGCACATTTAGTAACTAATAATTATTATACATACCTTGATCATCTCTATCCGGACCGCTATCGTGTTCCGACTCGGACTCGTCCCATATGGTGTCTGTGGCGATCTTCTGTCGGGAACACTCGATCCAGTAGCCTGGCGTGGGGATCAGGCTGTGCGGGTACTCCTCGCAAAACTCATCTAGAAAGAAGATAATGGTCCATTAACTGCCTTATTTATAAAAACTATCGTCTACTCCTGGCCTTACATAAAACTTGCACTTGAGTAGCTATAGCTCTACCAGAATCTGATGGCATTTTAAAAAAAATAAAAAATGTGATTTTCATATGGCAATGTCAAGTATGACCCGTCAAATCAAAGTACGTGATCTGTCAACAGCTGTTAAAATTTTGTGATTATGTTCTTGGAATTTGTTGTTTTTGTGAAAATATCCAAAAAGGCAATTCGATCTCAAGCGAGAAATATTGTTTTCTATGTCTATAGTAAAATACAGAAAGAAGAAGGTGTAAATCGAACTCAATCTTATAATTTAAAGCTTGTGGTAGAGTTGACCGGTAAGTTAGAGTGAGCTGTTTTGATACTTTTAGTTTTTTTATATTTTCTTAGGTAATTATTGTGACTTCTTTAAATGTGTTTCCAGTACTACTATAAGGTGAATCGTAGCTGATGGCACATCGAATGATGGTTTGTTTTCCATGCCTGGTAAAAGGAGGAGAGGAGGAAAAAAGAAAATCAATATAAGACAGTTTCGATTTATAGTTGATTAAGAATTAAGTAAACGAGTTCTATACAGTTCGGAAGGAAATTACAACATTAAATAAACTGTTGCTAATTTAATTGTATGTTATTCGTAATAAATAAGTATATAAAGTAATTCACGATTGATTTATTTTTCATGAAATATCATTATCATTACATAGTATAAAACAAAGTCCCTTTTTTGTCTGTCCCCTATGTATGCTTAAATCTTTAAAACTAAGCAACAGATTTTGATGCCATTTTTTTAACAGATAGAGTGATTTAACGGGAAGGTTTTTAGGTATGTAACATGCATAACATAGTAGAGGTACACAAATAATTTTAGAGGTTTCTGAAGTCCTAAAAAATCACATATTTTGCGCTTACATTGAAAATGCTGGCTGAACACTACGAGATAGATCAAAATTATGTACTACAGTTGTATTCATCTTTAAAAAGCCTACAAAAAAGTCCGCAATGGCATATGTCTATCTCTTAGGGATAACCCACAATAACCATTTTTTTATCCTTTACTTTGATTTTAATTAAATAGCTTATTTACAAAGCGATTTTAAGCAATACAGTATTAATCCTTATCCAATTAAGTACCTTAAATACATTGTGCATTTAAGATAGATCAATACTGCCCTTTACGGCATGTAATTTAAATGAATATTTTCGAAGATATTACAGATTTAAAATGCAGGGATATAGTGTTGATGCGCGGCGCGGGCGCTCGCGTTTCTACATCGCGCTATCGAAAACGCGGGAGTCGGGACGTATACAGTATAAAGAGGTTCACGAATATTTTGAACTGCAGCACAGAATACATAATAGTAACTGTAATTCTTAATTCTTATGGAATATCCAGAGATGGTTTGTCAGTTTTGTTGGAATGTCAAATAACTTTACTTACTACATAGTACATAGTATTTATACTATATACTATGTAGTAAGTAAAGTTTGTTTTAACAAGTCGCTTTATCTGTCTGTCCCTATGTAGGTATAGTATATTGTATGCTTAATCTTGTATGCTTAGATCTTTAAATCTACGCAAATCTTTAAGTATTTAGTCTTTAAGATTATGGTAAAATTTATATTCAAGTGCCATAAATATAATATTATGTAAGTATATTATCAAGTGGTCGCGCATGTCGTGTCGAGGTGATAGGGTCCCATTTTTAACAATTTGCATTGGGCAAACCTAAAAACATGTTCAATATTGTATCAGTAGTATATTGCTGTAAGTAGGTAGAGAATTATTCGCCGAAGTAGTTTTTTCTCCAAGAACACTATTCCACGCGGGCGAAGCCGCGGGCAAAAGCTAGTTTTCTATATTATACACCGAACATTCTTCACACAGTCTTATTATAATTCATGTTCAATAATACTAAAGACATAATCAAAAATTAACCAGTATCAAGATCGTTTAATCCTGTTTCCCCAGTATTGCACACTACAAAATTTTATTTCCCTATTTGCCATGAGATTCTGGTACACCTTTAATACCACATTAGACAGGAAGTAACATAGCTAATGTACACTAATATTCTAAAGAGGAAAACTTTGTTTGTACGTTTGTTTGTTTGTAATGAATAGGCTCAAAAAGTACTGGACCGATTTCAAAAATTCTTTCACCATTCGAAAGCTACATTATCCACGAGTAACATAGGCTAAATTTTATTTTGAAAAGAAATAGGGTTCTGTAAGATATTTGGGTTTTTCGGACACAAGGTGTAAAAATCAACCAGAAAAGTTACTTATTTTGCGTACGCTGCCTAAACTATAAAATATAGAACGATATAATGTTCTAATTAATTGTAGATCTTATAAATATCTACAAAAAAGTCCGCGACACACTATACCTATCTAGTATCTATGTCGAGTGAGGCACAACAACCATTTTTTTATTTAGAAATCTTGATTTTTTTTGGACTACAATTAAACGCGTTTATTTTACTCATGCTATTAATCCTTATCAAAATAAATTATTTCATCACTAAGTACAGTTTATGTAAATAATATTTGGTCTGTGAATGATTAAAATTGGACGTTTGGTTTTGAAGTTATGGCGAAATTAAAATATTACGATTTCTGCTACACGGCCCGTTGCGAAGTGGGTGACATTCTGTAGTATTAGTATCAGTATTGTACCCGTGCGAAGCCGGGGCGGGTCGCTAGTGTTTTTAATAAACTCGATACGTAAGCTCCGATTTACGAAGCATTTTGTGCGTGTTGAGTAGCGTTTGTGCGATGGCAATACAAAAAGAAGGAACATTTTGAATTAATCTAACGACATATTTTGATAGCGAAAAGCAAAATTTAATATCAATTTTGACTTTTGTGAAGGTATTGTTTTATTGAATTTGTTATAATCCGAAGTTTCTTCCAGTAAAGATGTGCCGTTTTTGTTATTACAGTAAACTGGCCCGTAAAGTTACTCTACGAAGGCGATTACATTACGAATACAATTTGCTACGAAACTACTTTATGGTGTATATTGTTTCTACGATTAGTACCTATACCGGATACGTGCGATATAGTTCATCCATACTTAATATTATAAATGGGAAAGTGGGTGTGTCCGTCTGTTTGTCCATCTTTCACGCCAAAACAACTGAACCGAATTAAATGAAATTTGGTTCACAGATAGTTTAGAGCCTGAGAAAGAACAAAGTCTACTTTTTATTGCGGTGAAATGTACGGTTCCCGTGGGATACTTTATTTACAGTTTCATGACAAAACTACTAAACCGATTATCATGAAATTTGGCACAGGTATAAAGTAGACCATGGGGATGGACATAGGCTACTTTTTATCGCGGGACATATAAGATTCCCGTGGGTACTTTCGCGGGCGGAGCCGCGGGCATCAGCTAGTATTATATATAAGTGCGTTTTTATAACTAAATGCTAGACAAAATATTCATTAGTGGTATCCAATGTCTTCTAAAATCTATTAACTCTTCTATAAGCTAGCGTTAATAAGGTCGAGTAAAATATAGCTTGAATATTTATTACCTTACGCTGTCAAGCTATATGAAAACTTGTTTTATAAGCTTCTTGGATTCAAGAATACGTAGGTAATGAAGAGTAATTTTAAGAGGAAAAACTGAATAGAGCCAACTTACTAATTCATCTACAGGACTAATCTGCAAGTAACTGAGTGCCCATGAGTAGGGTACTACTAAATAGGGTATATTTTGGATTTGAATAATAAATAAAATAACGTTCCTTTGTCGGGATTAATGTTGTTTAAAGGTAGATTATATGGACGAGTTCTTGATACTTTAAAACAGCATACAAATAAACAAGAATAAAATTATTTGATCGATAGAAAAATCTAATACATCCTAAAACCAAATACATCCACAAATTATAACACACTGTTTCAAATTATAACTGGCTTTGTTATCTGCAATAATTTTATTCAGCATCAAAATTAAAAACCAAATGTAAAAGAGATTAGATTTCAAACAAATTAAATTTTCCCTGAAACAATCCCTTTGAAAACGTTTAGAAAACATTTGATAAATCTGACACCGACTCCATTACCGGTTTGCTCTGAAATCCAAATAAAATATTTACACAGCGAGCAACAGCTTCGGAAATACGAAGTTACCACATTCACTGATGCAACATATTTTGCAGGTTGAATACTCTACCCGTGAAATACTTTGAATACTAGCGAGGAAGCGGTACATTTACAATTCAATTGTTGTCGATATGGAACTAATACATTCTCTTATTCATTATTACAGACGCGAATATTTAAGGGCGTGTTTCACAATCTACTAATAAGCGTATATATTATAGAGGAGGCATGTCGAGGCCAAAACTGTCCGCATTTAAATAGCCCCACTGGGTTGTTTGAATCGTTTGAGATGTGTGTACAGGTTCAAATCCCAGGTTGTAGCGTGTACCAATGAGACTTTTTCAGATCTCAAGTAATGATACGGACGCTCTAACGGTGAAGGAAAACATAGTGAGGAAACCCGCACATATTGACCAGTTGGCTCCAGACGTATTGACCAGTTCATTCCTCTGGACTAGGCTGACTATGTTGTGAGAATGCCGTATGTGCTTGGGCAACCATACGACATTTAAAAACCAACTGTCCCAGGCACTACAATATTATTCAAGAGTGGTTACTTCGCTCGGAGAATACTGTATAAATCATCCACGGGTGTAAATAATGCCTAAGTATTTTTTTGGGTTGTTTGGGGCCATTTTGACATTTATGTATGGCGTAATCAAGATGACGTAACTTTTTCTTGTAGGAAGATTTGTTCTGTCAAATGTACGTCATAGCCAATTCTTAGTTTTTTAATAATTGCTGATAAGTGTCAGTTAACTTATTTGCATGTTTTGTCTCTGTCGCTCAAAATAAAGTAAGCAGCGACGAAACTTACGAATAAGCTATCCGAATAGATTATGAAACAGACTTAGATTTGCATAATATTACTCGTATTACGCAATAATAAATATATGCAGGACTGATATTAATTAAACTCACTACATATATTATTTAATAGATAATTTTAACCTAGAATTAACGAAAATTTGAGTAAAACTCGAAAATATTACCTACAGGATTTTCTAGTTACAGACTAGAAAATCTTGTAGGTAATATTTTTATATTAATTGTTGTTTTGATTATGACATATTTATTTATACTAATATACATTGTTCTGCATAATATTATTGATATAAACTAAGAACCGCTGTTGTACCTACTATGTATGTTACATTGGGTTTCCAGCTATGTTCATTACATTTTCTTCATATTTTTCTTGTGTTCTTGAGTCTTGTTATTGGTCTTTCATCTTATTGTGTTCCAGTTGTTCTCAATCTCTCAGTTCACTGTAAGGTAGAACACCAAACTTTAAGCAATATGCTTGGCGTTCATACTTAGAGTGAGCCGAAAGTTTGAATGTTTATCTTCATCCTTGTGTCTTCGTCTAACGACTTTAGAATAGAACATTGTCAATATTATTTCAATTTGCACTTGCATTTACAAAATACAATGATACTACAATATTATCTTTAAATACTACAATCGAAGTAACAAATCACAAATTTTAAAAATATCAATAAAATTATGTTAATGTAATAATAAATATAGCATATTTACATATAGTATATTGCAGGCAGTAGGTAATTTGTTTTACAGAAGAAGAGGGACCTGATCCTGTGGGAGACTTGGCACACTTAATTTACAGATCATGTATGCGCAATACAAGTTTTAAAGTAGCTATGTCCATAGTATAGGATACCAGCTAACTTTTTAGATTAGAAAAGTCAGATCTGGCACTTTTTAAAATATTTGATTTAATTACAATGTATATAATAATATGATTGTTCGGTTCAGATATTGCAATTTAGTTTTGAAGCAGATATCTTCAACTGATTGAGCTGAAAATTTGTAAACACGTTCAGATTAGAAGACAGTGCATGATTATCTATGTAACCGAACGTCATTCTAAATCTAACATGGGAGTAGGTCACAATTTACATTATTATTATTAATGGTATGATATATATTTGTGGTATGGGAAATAATCTGCTAAAAATAAATATTTGAGTTAAAAAACGTAAAAAGATAAATCAAATACTGTAAATCGATCCCGAACCTCCTGAGTGAGAGCCAGGTATGCTAGCTACTAGATCATATTGGTTATTAGTAAAATTGCGACATTTTTCTTCATAAAGTGTCTTTCGAACTGTCACAAAATATAAAATCTTACGCTTTTTTTAACGTTACGGACGTTTTTTGCCGACTAGGGTACTCCTCCGCAACGCCCCTTAAGGAACTTTCGTTCCAAAATTTGAAAAAACCTGTTGTGCGTTGATAGTAACGGAATCCTTTTTAGATATTACCTGACATGCTCTTGGTTAGATTAATTCAATACAAATAATCTTGCAATACTCCCATAGTAACAAGAGACCTTGCAGTACCTAAGTGAATAGAATGAAAAACATTTGTGACCTATATACTCAGCCAGTTGAAGGGTTTACAAAGGAAATATTAATTTCCGTCTGCGGACAAGCTCTTTGGAGTATTGTGTTTGGGTCCAATGGGAAAATAGCTCAAATGCTGGCGAGAAACCTGTCATGTTTCAAATGGGAAATTATTTGGGTAGGTTTTCTTTGTGCTAAAAAGTCAATATAAAAATTATTACTATTTAGAGTAGTTTAGAAAAAAATAACTTAAATATGAAAATGTTAAGTTTTCTTAAATATTTTTTTGTTATAACAATTTTAAGCAAACATAATCCCTATACAAATTTAATGATGGTTATCACTTATCATTAAACTTATATTAGCTATCATTTCTAAAACACCATTATAGAACTCTCTAAAACAAACAAAACATTTAATTTCGAACTCACATATTCAAACTCTTTTGAACGAGGCACCGATAAAAAGTAATTAATGGTTGTGCCTTCATGATATTTTATCTGTGGATGTTTTTTTTATTATTTGCACGGCATGATGCGGCAAAAGGTTTTCACGGGAGTTTTCATAAAGTTCGTGCTTTATCATTCCATTTTAAGGTTTTAATTAATATCCTGTATGTTCTGGCGGATTTAAGGACGTTACCTAAAAATTGATATTGAATTACTAGGGGAATAATATTATATTACCTACATTTTATTTGCTTTCTATTTAAGTTAGTTTATAATTTTCTTTTTAAATTATAAACTTACTATAGATGTTGTTCGCGTCCAAAAGGAAATCCCACGGGAGCCGTACATTTTGCCGTGATTTAAAACCCATGCCCTAACCCCGTCGTGGTCTATTCAATATCGGTGTAAAATTTTATCAAAATCGGTTCAATAGTTTCGGGGCGCCTATTTAATACAAACAAACAAAGATTTTTCTCTTTAATAAAGAAGATAAGGTAACTAAGTTTAAAAAATCACAAGTTGGAGAAGAAATAATATAAACAAAGTAGGTATTCAATTTCAAGACATTTCGGACACTTCCTTATCTTGAAATATGAAAAGGCTTTACCGAATTATAACTTTAACCGAGTTCGATTATAAATGTTGGGCCTAATCCTGTAATTTTAAAAGGATTTGTAACTGTATAAGAGGAAACTTACTCTAGTGACGGACTTTGAGTTTAAGAAATTAAAAAGTTTAATACAATTAATTGTAAGAATTTTAAATATAATTTGAGGTTGGTATAATGAAATAATAATAATAATATCTATGGACGCTTAACACCGCGTCAGTCTGGTCCCGTGCTAAGTATTCGAAGAACTTGTGTTACGGGGACCAGACAACGGGAAGTACATAATAATAACATAATACATGATATAATAATATTTAAAAGTTTTATCTATACTAGATAATATTATAAAGCTGAAAAGTTTATTTGTTTAAACGCGCTAATCTCAGGAACTACTGGTGCGAATCGAAAAATTATTTTTGTGTTGGATAGTCCATTTATCGAGGAAGGCTTTAGGCTATATAACATTACGCTGCGATCAATAGGAGCTAAGAATCAGTGGAAAATGTGGAAAAAACGGGGAAAATTTTTCTTCATCTTTGAGGGCTTCCGTTGTTTGTTTGACCGCGCTGATCTCAGGAACTGCTAGATCGAATTGAAAAATTATTTTTGTGTTTTTATAAGAAGTAATTTTGGCTACTTTTATCTAAGGGTTCCATGAGGGTTCCGCTTAAAAAAGTAGGGATCCGTTTCTGTCGGTTCTACGCAAACGAAGTTGCGAGGACCAGCTATAGGTATTAAATAGGCATCCATGACCCAGGAACACAGAAAAACTTTTGTTTTGATTAGAACCCACGGTTGAAGATAATTATAGTGAAACAATAATAGCACAAACATTATTTATTATATAAAACCTGCCTTTCTTATGTATTATTCAATAGGCGATAACAAATCGTTTGGAAAAACTCTCTTATAATGTTTTAAATTTCGAAGGAACGATTTTAATATTTTGTTATTTATATTTGCATGATCTAGTTTTTAATACATTGACATTTGACATGACATTTAGCTTAGATAAAAAAAAAAACTATGTGCATTAAACTACTTTGTGTAACAAGACTGAAGATAGTAACTATTCTTTATAGCGTTTTGCTAGGAATGCGCTTTATAGGCACTATAAACTAAGATTGTAGGACAAAAGAATTATAGTGGGCTTACACATGAAAAGTGAAATTATCTGCAGACTATGTTCATTATTTACTTAATAAATCTTATAATACTATCTTATACTTAAAATTATAATAAACTATTACTTATTCTTTGAACAAAATAATCTTGTTTGAACAAAATAATCTTGTTTGTATATAATCACTTTCTCCAAAAGGCTGCAAGTATTACCATGAAATTTATTATGCAGAGAGTTTTGGGGGAGGAGAGTAGATCTAGCTAGGTTTTATCCCTGAGAAACTGCACATTTTAAGGCGAATATATGTTTTTCTTATATTGTGAACAATATAATATTATGTTTTATTTCAACTCTGTTATGTCAGTACAAATGGCAGTAGCCATGCGTATGCATATGTTTCGGACATAGTTTCCCGAATTTCCAGCAGCCTTAGCATGCGATCCCTAGAAGCACCGAAGAATAGAAAATATGACAGATTGAAGAAACATTAATACCATTTGGAGCAAAATAGTTCTTATTGTAAGGTAGCAAGGTCGGTGTATCGTCGTTATGAGAAACAACTTTCTTTTCTTCCCGAGCATGAGCTCACAAAATGGCCTCTGTTGACAGTTAAAGTAGAAACGTTTTCTTAATTTAACGTCAAAAAGTCTAACAATAATGTCAACTACTCCACATCATGGCGGTCCAAGAGAAATAATTTCTTTACGCTCAGTCATTTACTTGAAATTTTGATCATTTTTGACAGAAGATTTCCCGGCAGCCATTTTAAAAATATAGCAATATTTAGAAATGTTGACTTCTATTAACGACCATGTTACCATGGATTATGAACTATTTTGCAACGAACCATTTTGGATAGAATATTTCTTCTTTAAAATTATTTACCTTAAAGCGTGTTCTTATTTTTACACGTGAACTGCTATATCGAGGAATATTTTTAATTTTATACCACTAATAGTTTGGTCGGGTAAAAGAACGAGAGTAGTGAAACTAGTGGCAAATGTAGACTATAACCATTGTGCTTTTAGCGGCCAGAAATGTTATTAGTGTGACACAGGGCATAGAGGCGAATTCACGTATCGATTCTGAAGTTCCAATATCACCTTATACCTGAAAATTAAATCGTGGCTCGGTGGCTCCACTATTTTAAGACGGTAAGGTTCAAGAAGTTAAAGCCTAAAAATTTAAGTTGAAATTGTCACAGATGATAAATCTCTGTTGTCACTAATAAGAACAAAAACTAAATGCAGAATAAAATTAAAATTTAAAGGGGGGGGGGGCTCCCATACAACAAACGTGATTTTCTTGCCGTTTTGTACGGAGCCTTACTTAACGTACTTGCCAAAGATCGACTGGCACTTGGCCGGTTTTATTATTACCAAAATACAGAAATAAAAATATTGATCCCTAAGTAAAAAGCGCTAGAGTAGAGGCAGTATCTAAAGACTCGTGAATATTCGATGAAAAAAAGAAAAAAAAAACTTTTTTAAATCCCATTCGAAGCGAGATATACGTTTTACGTAGGTACCCATTTACTTAACGGCAATTAATCGAATGTTTTGCCCAAGGCACGGACGTGCCCGGTTCGTTTGAGAGAAGCGTGGGGTGCTCACAACAAAAAAAAAGTTCAAATACGAGTACTATTTTGAATACTCAAAATCTCTACATAAGTACTTTTAAAATTTTGATTGTTTGTACGATTTTGATTCTATTTAGTAGTAAAACATACCAAAAAAGTAATGTGAGACTGACTAAAGGTTATTTTAAATATATTTGGGAAGGCTGATCAAATTGAAAATTCACCACCCTTGCAAATGGCTTCTCAAACGAAAGGCTCAATTTCGGTTATTTTTAGGGATTCAATGTCAAAACTAAAAAGGTAATTTTACGCTCGACGAATCCATCAGATATCATTTCGCCTTCATGTGACATGGATCTTGAATGAATTTGATTGATCAATACCGAATTGTTTAGCTTTTTTCTTCTTTTTAAAAGGCAAACGAGCAGATGGATCTGCGGATGGTAAGCAATTACAACCATGGACAGCTAGAGAACAATGTTGTTTGATACATCTTGGATCAATTAGAATTGCAAAATGCAAAATGAACCACTTTACGATTTCACGGTGCATTTGACAAAACGGGTCAAACGTTTTTTCTACAACTACTCGTATATTAGAAGCAGTAATTTTTATCCATATCCATACTTCTATAGACTATACGAATAATATTATAAAGAGGAAATAATTGTTTGCTTGTTTGCATTGAATACGATCCGAAATTACTGGGAAATTACATGTCGCTTGCGATGCGTTATGTCAAATCCCATACCTACATTTTGTTTTCGAACTTCGCCATCGAAATTATCGAATGCATCTCGACTAGAGGCCTTGGTCATGGTATAACTGTGATTGTCGACTTTTGACATATAAGTGTTAATATCTTTACCTAATATGCCGGCTCTTCACGTTGGCTATCTAGATCTCTATAGGAGTAATAGTGTTCTGTGATCTAGATGGCCACAAGATTCTAAGCAGGGGAGGGGGAAGTTCGCCAACAGATTGTGTAGGCATCCACACGTTGGAAGGTCGTTCAGTATGCTTCACTCTTCAGTTCGGGCCAAGGTTCGGACGTATTTATGAAAATGGATGTTGAGTTACTAAGGGTACTTTTTATAGCGATAATGTATGGTTCATGTGGGATATTGTATTTTTACGCTTTTACGTAAAAACTACTCAACCGATCATCATAAAATTTGGCACAGATCTATATTCCCTAGGCTAATTTTTATCGCAGGAAAATGCACCGACGAAATTTTTGACATTCGAAAAATTATATGTATGTACACAGGCCACAGCGCATGCGCAAAATTTTTTTTTCCAAAAAACGCACCCAATAGTTTTTTGTGATTTTGATTTTTCAGATTTTCTGTTTGATATAATTCTATAAATTTGAACGTTTCCACGTTCATCATTGTTAACATAGATTAATTATTAGTTACTACGTAATTGTTAAAGTAAACATTTTTATTACTAAATATTAAATTACGTAAGTTTCGACGATGAAAACAAAAAAAAGTAAGCGTGCGCTCACAGTCGGAGCTCGTGATGAACTAAGTATGTGCCAACGTGTGGACTGTGGACGGAAAGCCATAACTGTGGCCACAACCCTTTGATCTTTCATCGAAAAACCGACACCGCACGGATCTTGGCCAAGTAGCGTCACAGTTGTGGCCCATCATTCCAACACTGTGCCAACCCCTAATCCACACGATGTCACAGTTATGGCACACACCGTTATGGTCATCTAGATAGCCAACGTGTAGAGCCTAAAATAGATGATTGAATTTGCAGACCACGGGTCAGTAGTAAAGAAATAGCATTTGTTATTAAGGTCATGCTATTACTGTGAAAAATATAAGAAGCGATTATTTGAATGTAAACATTCGGAACGAGAGCTCAGTAATAAATTATGAATTCCAGCAAAGCCGTAACGACGTTCGCATCGCAATGAATATTTATCATAACTGGTAACGGGTGTAGGAAAAAATAATCTGGTTTCCTCTATTGATGCTCGTTGGGGATATTGATTCAACGTAAGGTTCTATAGAGAGGTACTTAATTAAATCTTTATATTTATTAGTGACCGACTAATACACAAGTGGTGATACAGGCATACACCTATGTGGTCTCCATTTCGGTTTTAGTCATTACACTCCTGCTAATCTCCCCAAATTTTTTGGTATTCTTAGTTGTTGTTTGTTTTTCTTTTTTCCTATTGTTTTTGTTCTGTGGTGCCACTGTTTTACTGTTCTGTAATGTCTAAAATGTTCCAAATAAAGTTTTATTTATTTATTTACTAACGAATTAGACCATGGTTATAGACGTTTACTTAGAGGATATCTTCAAAACAAAAATAGATATTCAAGGAGCGTACAATCAGAGGGTCAATTCTGTTACATGAAACCTGCATTAATATAATAGGGGATCGGACAACATCTGAAATATTTAGTTTCATTAATATATTCAGAAATATTGAGGCATTACTAGCTGGTAAATGTAAAAAAAATATATTATTTTATGTTTAGTTTACTAATTAAATACATTTAAAAAGTACAAAAATATACTATAATTGCATGCATGCATGCAAAAATATATATATTTTTTGGGTAATTGGTAAACAATACCTACATCATTAGTTTACTTACATCATGTACAAAAACATTGATTATTATAAGTATGGACTTAAACGCACAAAAAAAACACTTAAACTCGGAGATATTTACAAATAATATGTTTCTTTATACCTACTTCATACACTTTAATCCAAGAGTGACGTCATATTTTGTATGTAGATTTTAGTATGGAGCGTTTTTACGAGACATGCGAAATTTAATATACAAATCGCTGTACCTTTGAAAATATTGACTTTTGATATATGGTTTCTTCTGAGAAGTTACTCATATTTAAGAGTACTATTCATTCATGCAATAAAAAAAATCAGTCCGCTTGCCTATTACAATACGGTCAATAAGAATTTTCGATTCTTTTCTGTCACCAGGCGGCACTTGGTATTTCGTGAATTTTAATTAATTTAAATTCGTGACATTTGACATTCTATTCTATTCTAAAATAATGTCAGTAGAATTGATAACACCTTTATTGCAATCAGATTGTTAAATAAAAGTTATTATAACGGTCGTCAAACTAGTTTAACATTTAAGATAAAACAATTTTATGGTCATAGGGTTATTATATCCCTTTTTAATAGAAGGGATTAAATTCAATAAAATTATAATAATTATATCAAGGGATCGTACTCACAGTACGTGGCCATTTTTTACCCATTTTACTCCCCTTCCTCACGGTAACCATTCGACGGTATATGCCATAAACCCCCCCTCTTTTTCACGTAGTACTAACTAAAGAGATTATCCTAGGCGTTCCTAGTTCTATACTATTATACTTCATCTTTATAAGATGAAGAATTTGTTTGTTTGTATGTTTGTTTGTTTGCATCGAATAGGCTTCAAAAGTAAGACTGATTTATAAGAAAAGATGTTGTCCGGGACTTCGTGCGCGCAAAAGTTAATTTCGCAGAAACCGTACGTTTTTACGCGATAATAAGTAACCTCATATCCTTCCCCGTAGTCTACTCTACATCTATGCCAAATTTTATCAAAATCCAGTCCAGTCCAGGTCCAGTTGTTTCGGAGCCTATTAAATGCAAACAAACAAACTTTTCCTCTTTATTATATAAGTATAGATAGATTTGGCACATAATATAATATGGAGTAGACTACGAGGAAGGCTACTTTTTATCTCGGGAAAATGTACGGTTCATAATTTTGTTTTCAGGTACGAAGTCACGGGAAACATTAATAACAAGTAATTAATAAATTAAATGATGCCAGAAAGATAATATTGAACTAGCAATATTGGTGTGTGTGTGGTTATCAATTTAATGTGGTCCCTCATACATTCATTTTATTTGATCTATTGCGTATACAATTTGGTATTTGTCTGATATCACATCTGATATCACATGATTTCGGTCACATAAACTGAATATACCAAACTATATTTCTGCTTAAATCTATTTTGCCGTAAAATATCAATTTCTACTTATTTTGAACTAGTGTACCTAATTTAAAATGAATAACTGATTTTCCTGGCATAATTTTTCTATGTACTATTGAAAATATTGTTGCTCGACCAGGCTTGAGATGACAATCGCTTAACAGAGCGTTTCCGTGCGTACGCACACAATCACTTTTAAATACGTAGTTCAACCACGTTTGCAGTGTTGCGGTCATTACTTTTGTATTTAAATATTTTGAGGCATCCCAGTAGAAAGAAAAATGTTACTAGGCGAGCAGGATTTTTGTTGGCTGTGTTCCGCGGAATAAAGCGCTTGTAAGCAAATTGGCGATTGCTAAGCGGTAAGCGCTGTCAATGCTAAATACTATTTTTCTCTAGGACACATTATTCGCTTACAGAATGCGAATTTTAAGACCAACGTTGCCAAACTTTTAACTTGTTCCGGGTGAATTTGTCATTCCAATGTAAATTGTTACATGACACTCGGTCCGAAGTTTTTACGTCGTTTCTTTATTACTTTGAAAAAGTAGATACACAATGGGCCGCGACACCTGCCTAAATTGATTACTGTCCCTCACGGCATAAATAACTACGACTTGTGTTAGTCATTTTGTTTCATTAATAGGTAGTATAGCTTGTAATATTATCATTCACATTATGTTTTAGGTGAAATTGTGGCTAGCAGCCTAATTTAAGAGTTAGAAATAATAATGAAATAGGTATAATTAAATAGTATTTGTAGTATGTTCAATAGTTTGTGGACACTAAACAAAAATAATTTTGTACACGGTCTTTGCCTTGTGGAGAACGTATGCGTAAAGATTAAAAATGGTTTACGATGATGCCGGCGTTTAATGCCACGATGCGAGCGGGCCCCTGCGTCTGTCCACGGCACTCCAGCCCAGCTGCTACTGTGGGGCTGCTGCGTGAAGTCGCAGCAGGTCGATGACACTATGCGAGCGAGACATACCTGAGCACGCCTGCGGCGGCAGCGGGAATATGAGCGTGGTGGAGGACTTGCGGCGCGCGACCGCGCAGCCCAGCGATTGCGGCTTGAAGCTGCTGCGTGAAGTTGCTGCAGGTCGATGCCGCTATGTGAGCGAGACAAACCTGAGCACGCTTGCGGCGGCAGCGGGAATATGAGCGTGGTGGAGGACTTGCGGCGCGCGACCGCGCAGCCCAGCGACTGCGGCTTGAAGCTGCGGAGCTGCTGCATGAAGTCGCTGCACTCCATCAGCGCCACGTCCGCGAAGTGCAGGTCGCACAGGATCTGGTTCTTGAACCGCCGCGCCCGTTTCTGTGGAAAAAATACAATAATAATGCGATCATAATATACACTAATATTAAAAACAGAAAATATATTTTGTATGTTTGTTTGCATTGAATAAGCTATGAAACTGCTGGACCGATTTTGTTGAAATTTAGTACAGATATAGGGTAGACCCAGAGAACAGACAGAACCGTATATTTTGCTGCGATAAAAAGTATTTCATGTTATTTCTCATGGTCTTTGCTGTATCTGTGCCAAATTTCATCAAAATCAGACTAGTAGTTTCGGAGCCTTGCCATTCACAGCAAACAGAGAAACAAATCTGTCTTCATTATAATTTGAGTGTAAATGAAAAAAAGATCATTTACATGGTGGGTACAGAGTAAATGTAAAATATTTTTGACGTGGGTATCACACAGCAATCAGGTAAAAACAAATATTTGTATGGAACGAGGCGTCTAATCGACCTGAAACACAATATCGTTAGATTTTAGTGTGAGGGACCAATGTTCCCGCGTCGACCCTCGTCTAAGGGAGGAGCAAAACAAATATATCAAATGGATATTTTAATACAACTTGTGCAACTTGAGTTTCATTACCTAAAAACATGGGCCCTTGTTTAATTTGTCCCATTTGTGGATTAAGTTTGTGTTTGTTATGCAGGTCTCTGGGTCAAGTTAGTAACAGAATAATAATATTGTGTAATGTAGTTACTAGTTACAAACAATGATTTCAAAGCGATGAGCTATGAGGTGTGGTGTGGTATGGGTGTTCAGCATTGAACATGTGAACTAGATCGCGTAGAAGCACAATCATCACGTTGGGCTAGGGCTGTAGGGCGCTAGGGCAGTAGGGGTTAAAACTCTTAGTGTTAGGATACAGCTCTCCCCCATAGTTTAAAGTAGAATCCGATCCTGGATTTTACAATGGGTACATTTGACAGAAACAATATTCATACAAGAAAAACTTTCGCCACCTCGATTTCAGAAGATTTTGTCAATTATAATATGCGGACTGACTGAGGGACTGACTACACTCATATATAAATCATTATCATATTCATCATTACATACATAGTATAAAACAAAGTCCCTTTTTTGTCTGCCCCTATGTATGCTTAAAGCTTTAAAACTACGCAATGGATTTTGATGCTATTTTTTAAATAGATAGAGTGATTCAACAGGAAGGTTTTTATGTATATGACATACATAACATAGTAGAGAAACAGATAATTTGAGAGGTTTCTAATATCCTAAATAAACATATTTTTTGTGCGCTTACCATCCTCGTGGTCTGATCTATATCATCAAAATTGGTCCAGTAGTTTCGGAGCCTATTCAATGCAAACAAACAAACCTCTCCTCTTTATAATATTAGTATAGATATTATATTCATCCTTTTAATCTACACTAATATTATAAAGAGGAAAACTTTGTTTGTATGTTTGTTTGTTTGTTTGTAATGAATAGGCTCAAAAACTACTGGACCGATTTCAAAAATTCTTTCACCATTCGAAAGCTACATTATCCACGAGTAACATAGGCTAAATTTTATTTTGGAAAAAAATAGGGTTCCGTAAGATATTTGGGTTTTTCGGACACAAGGTGTAAAAAATCAACCAGAAAAGTTACTTATTTTGCGTACGCTGGCTAAACTATAAAAGATAGAACCATAAAATGTTCTAATTAATTGTAGATCTTATAAATATCTACAAAAAAGTCCGCGACACACTATACCTATCTATGTCGAGTGAGGCACAACAACCATTTTTTTATTTAGAAATCTTGAATTTTTTTTGGACTATATTGAAACGCGTTTATTTTACTCATGCTATTAATCCTTATCAAAATAAATTATTTCATCACTAAGTACACTTTATGTAGATAATATTTGGTCTTTGAATGATTAAAATTGGATGTTTGGTTTTGAAGTTATGGCGAAATTAAAATATTACTATCTCTGCTGCACGGCCCGTTGCGATTGCGACGCGAAGTGGGCGCCGCGAGGGTGCGCGTGCGGGAGGAGAATTTAGATTATTGGTTACATTTTTTGGTTTTGTGTTCGTTGTAACTATGATGGATAGTTACTTGAATACTTATTTATTTAGTGTTTGTTGTATTGTAAGTCCTGAAGAGTATAGGTATTTCTTACGATAAAAGTATACCCACCTACTTATTTCATTGAGTTTTATTAGGTACCTATATTAATTTGTTTCTGTTTGTTTTGAATTTTTGACAAAATTTCGCCCGTTTGGTAGAGGTTTAAAGACATTCTGTAGTATTAGTATCAGTATTGTACCCGTGCGAAGCCGGGGCGGGTCGCTAGTATAATAATATATCAAGCGGTCTCGTCACGTCATGTGACGCGTCTGTATGATAGGGTCCTGTTTTTACTTATTGGGTACGAAACCCTCAAATAATTTTCAATATTATATACAGAAGTATATAGCAGTGAGTACCGAAAGCTATTTGCTGAAGAAGTTTTTTCTCCAAGAACACTATTTCACGCGGACGAAGCCGTGGGCAAAAGCTAGTAAACTAAAAACTTGTACTAAACAGTCTAAACAGGTATAATTTTATGGTCAAAATTATTCGCATCCCCATTAGGTATTAATAAAAGTAAAAAGTAAAAAAAAATCGTGTCTATCGTGCGTAAAATTCTTTGTTAAATTATAAAACCTATCTGTCGATTTTGCACTAGCATCATTCCCTGCAGTTTAGTTTGGACAGAAATTCATTTTACAGTCAGGCAAAAGCCGGTATAAACACAAATCCCCGTATCGGCATTTCATGTAGCTCGTAAAGCCAAAGCTCACCAATCAATATCATTTAAAACTTAACGCCATCATGAAAAAGCAAAGCTCTGAAAAGCCCCGCGGGACACATCGAAATATTAATCTCAAAGGAAATTTTTTGACATGAGCCGTTAATAAAGCACTCACAGACATGAAATACAAAGCAATGTTGTGTAATAAATCTGACAGAGGTGCATATCGTTTGCACTGGGGCTTTCTGAAAAAGCTTTTCAATTTTCACATGATATTTCACAAAGCATTCTTTTTTTGCATCACTGTGCTTGTCCTATTTTTTGTGTATTAATGAATATTATGTTCGAAAATAATATTATGTGATACCTGTGACTCTTTAAATATTGTAACAATCAAGAGCATATCAACACGTAATAGGTTTTTTTTAAATTACTTTAAAACTTATTGTCCGATTTCGTTCAAAATAGTTTAAGTAGAAATAAGTATGTAGCAAGACCCAAGCATTATGGAAAGTTTCTACCCCTTATAGTTTAGAAACCTAAACCAAGTGGTTAAGAAGTTGGTTGGTTGGGAAGCCGAGTACTTAAAAATTACACTGTCACAAATCAGAAATTAAACCTGACTTTCATTTTAAAATACCTTCTCGACAATACTCCATACGGTGGTGTAAAAATATGTATGGACCATGGAGAGCCCGTTGGGCACTTTTTGGTAGGGGAAAATTTTATGATAACATAATTATCTTTCATATAATATATCTACTGATTCCTTTTTATTTTGAAGCCCTATTAACTTGATATTTTCATTTTAAATAATGTTCTCACGGACGTGAGCCAACATTTGTTCACAATTATCTACGATACAGTTGTTTGTTTGTATGGTTAGGTGATACGTAATGTGCAAACTTATCGAGCTCCCAATATTTCACGTTTCATAAAACACTGTCCACACTTGGCCGTGTTGGTTTCATTTATGCATGGTTTGAAGTCAAACGTACTATTGACTATTATAGATAAGTAATGGTTTTCCTTCAAATTCCATCATGATTTTTTTTTCAAATTTTTCAGCCACACGTTTAGCTTTTAGAGGGGAAGGGACACCCTATTTTACGCGTGTCAGACGAGAGAAAAAATCTTCACTTTACGTGTAGGGTACCAAAAAATTATTTCGTGATTTTATTTTACTACTTTGTCGACGTGGTAAATACACTTAACCATGCAAAGTTTCATCTTTCAAGCACTAACCGTTTGGACGGTAAGCCAAAGAAGGACGGACATGACAACCATTTAAATAGTTTCGAAACGTGATCTACAAAACCCTAACAAACGTCCGTTCACCACGTCTTATGGTCGTTATTATGACGGCAACGCTATTCTAGGAAACCAGAGCTTAGGCCATGGTACAACCGGCGTATTAATGGCTGTGTTCTGCGGAAAATAGCGCTATCAAAAAAACAAAATGGCAACCGCTGGCAAAATAGCGGATTATGTTAGCAGTATTGAAGTTAGCAAACGTGTCCTGGCCGATAATCTGTTTTCTTTTGCTTTACGCTAACAAGCGCTTTTTCCACGGAACACAGCCAATGTCACTTAAACTGATATTTTTACCAACTATTATGTTCTATTTTTAACACAAAAATCTATACTATTTGAGCTATTCACTGCTAACTATAATTGCCCTATCACTTTTCCCTTTATTTCTTTTCTCCTGCTTTCTCTTTCTCTCCAAAGATATAGTGTGTTTAATTAACTAGATTCTGCGCTGAAACCGTACAGTCCGCTATGAAGTTAAGTATTTTTCCTCTTTACTCATGAATATGATCGTCGATTCGTTTTATTTTAATTTCTGCCTCGGCCTCTCAGGTTAATTAAACTTGTATTGGATGGGTATTGCTTTGGCACTACCTTCTAGTTAGCTCAAAGTTCTACTAATATTATAAATGTGAAAGTTTGTGAGGATGTATGGATAGATGTTTGTTACTCTTTTACGCAGAAACTACTAAACGTAACTGATGAAATTTGGCATGATAGTAGTTAAGCTCTGGATTAAAACATAGGCTACTTTTTATCCCGGAAATTTTCCTGCGGGATACCCGATAGTATATTTTCGCGGGTGAAGCCGGGGGTAACAGCTAGTACTTTTATAAAATACTATTTCACATTAATGCTTTTAAAATTATATCAACAAGTCAACTTCAAATGGTAAAAATTAAAAATGCTTTTAATATATAAACCAAAAAAATTTATAAGAAAGATTTTACGTAATATGATTAGAATTATGTGGGACAATCTGTGAGAGCCTTTTCTACTCGGAGCACTCGGAGCTAAAAATTAATTCAAAGCCTGACACAACCACTATAAGTTTTAATATAAAACAAATATTAGGTAAGCATACGTTAGATAGGTACGTTACTTCTTTACCAAACTTTGTAATTAATAACATAGTTCGCTCTAATATTATTGTTGCGAGTGGCTAAGTTGAACTATCTATCTTATTTCGTGACTTGGGTTGTATCTTATAAGTCATAATTTATTGAAAACACTCCAGGGACAACAGCCTACTGTCGTAAAACAGAAATGGAGCTATCATTACGACAAAATATCTTAGGGTTCCCCATCTAGAAACTATAATAAACTTATTTTATTGGTCTAACACGCATGGAAGGCAAATTTAGATGTGTTCAACTGTAGACTCACAGATAAAAAAAAGAACTGATAAACAGCTACGTAGTAAGCTTTCGATTTGATTGCATTACTACAAGCATACGATGAATATATGCGTGATGGGAATTTTGTGAAAACTTCCATCGGATAAGCGGCAATAGTGGAAAAATACATTAGAGATTGTATCCCGTCAAAGGGACATAATATCTACGTTTTTAATTTCGTGTTAGTTTTTTTTATATCATGTGAGATTGAGAATAGTTGTAATGTGTACTATAACCTCCTTACTTATAAACGCTGTATAAGCTTTGCATAGTTACACAGTGTTTTGTCTCTTTCTATCGAATAAAACATGTAACTTGTGTGATGTGAACAAAACACTGTATAACTATTCAAAGCATATACAGCGTTTATTATTAAGGGGGTATCTCAGATCAAATATGCCATGCGCTATCTTGGTTTTTTATTTGATCTGAGGGGGGTATGTGATTAGTGTTGGTTATCATGACGACAAATAACAAATTTTAGATAGTTGTTTAGTCACACGCATGCAGGTTCGATGCTGGGTTGTGGTGTGTACCAATTAAAGTTTCCCAATAATCGTATACTGACGATAGACTTATTTACCCTTCATCTTCTGTGACGACCCTGATTAAATTTGGATCGTTATATTTCCTCTGTACTGTATATATTTAGACTGTGATAGCCGAAGGCACTTCTTATGCCTTAGTTTTGAAAAGTAGTTAGCGAAGGAGGTAAATAAGTTAAATTCAGATACTAACCTTACCCTAAGTTGGTCTGGTAAGGGAAAAGGGTCAGTTACATATAAAAAGTACGTTCCTTTTAAACCATCTGACTTTTTTATTTCCTGCCTCATTAAAACATTAGTCAATTGATAAAGAAACTGTGTTCTAAATGTCAATGAGTCTTTCGACTAATTAGATTGTGGCAAGTTAGGAAGCTTTCTAAATTCCACGTCTTAATTGGTCCAAATCAATTACAATGTTCCAAGTTCTTAGCCGACTTGAAAAAAAAAGAGGTTTACAATTCAACTATATGTTTTTACTCGACTACGGCGAAGCAAAAAGGAAGGGTAGTGATTTTGGAAGTCTATATACTATGTATGTATGTTTTTTCTACCGTTGTGTCTAAACTACTGAATCTTTGTGAATCTATCTAACTATAGTGTTAACTAACGTCACTAACTATAATGACGTGTCAAAAGATTTGCTTATAATTTGCATAGTCAAGCTATAGTTAATTTTTGATTATTTTTGTATGTTACACGATTATTCCGCCGCTTATAGTCCAATTTTCGAAATTATTTTCTTATTTTAAAAGTTTTACTTCTAAATTGGTCCCATTATACCCAAGACCTGGTGATGGGATCCATGAGAAATCGTCGGAACTCCTTAAAAATTATTACACCAAAAGTAAAAAAAAAGTTGAAATTTCTATAAACTTCTAATGCTTGGGTTAGATTTTCAACTTTTTAAAAATCTAACCCAAGCATATTATGCTGCCAAAAAAATTACATTTAGTGTCTAAATATACCGCGCTGGATCCAAAAGCACTGAACAGAACACCTCAGTCATTAAAAATACACGTTTGAAATTTTCGGCATTATTTTAAGAACAGCAAGCATAATATGCCATTAATTTTGTATGTCATTACTAATCTTTATATTAATAGGTGACGCGAAAATTTCAAGTAGAGTTTTGCGAGAATTCTGCGTATGGATGAGAGTGAAATTTGGCACAATTAAAGTTTGTGCTGAGGAAGGCGTGCGAAAAGCTTAATTAAAAAAAATGGTTAGAAATTACATTTAATTGATAATAATAATATAATAAAAATCTTAAATATGTGTAAAATATAAAAGTATGAAATATATTTCCGTTGTCTGGTATCCGTAACACAGGTTATTCGAGAACTTACCACGGGATCAGATTGACGTGGTGTGAAGCGTTTATAGATATTATTATTATGTTAGTGTAATGTATTTCTTGCTTACGGGCAATTAAATCCCGGACCTTTGGAAGGCATGCGTGGGGCCGAAGCCAACACGCAGAGGCTCTATTAAACAATTTTAATCTAAATGTAATGTGACACTAGCCGGCGACTCTCGCTGCACGCACCACGAGTGGTGAGATGCTAGTGGACTGGTTACCTATGGAAGGACTATAGCATCTGCCGATATGATATGGTAAGGGGCCGTCCATTAATCACGTGATGTTTCTTACAACTTTTTAGACCCCTCCCCTCCCCCTGGTGATACGTGGTGAGATTTTATACTACCCCCCTCCCCCACCTAAGATCACGTGTATTTTTTTTTACATAGTAAGCAAGTCATGTTTGAAGAAAATCTTTAGCTTAAAAAACAATTTAATCGAATAATTTAAGCAATTAAAAACTATACGAGTCATTTGTCTTGTAAGTATCTAAACAACACTACGAATCTACAACCGATAATAATTTTGGTATGCATAGACTAGATTCGAAAATTAAAACACGTGATGTCTTCTTATACCTAATATATTCTATACCCTCCTACCCTTCGTGATACTTGGTGATTTTTTTTCGGACCCCCCTCCCCCTTTAGGCATCACGTGATTAATGGACGACCCCTAACATGTATCATAAAGTTGGCAGATGGTGGATGGCCAACTCATTGAAATGGGCCCCTTAAAATGGCCGCACGTACGGTTCACCAAGGCGGTAACATTTACAGAGCGGCTTGAGGCAGGAGAGTGTCGCTGAACTTTAAACGATGATCATTTGCACCCTCAGAGGATCCCATCACTTCGCCCACTCGCCACTTATGCTTCACATCCTCCCTCCGAGCCGAAGTTCTCACGACTCCAGTCTTCACTCTCATCAGCCGGTTAAGGCAAGTCAGAGGTAGGGGCTGTTCTCCGTCGGCCGGCCGGTGAAGGCAAGCCGGAGATGGAGAATAGGGGCTCCCTTTGGAGCACTGGGGTGCGTGGGGTCGCTACTTTCTAACAGATCGCCTCAAGCTGCCCTGCGGGCTTATTATTATTATTATATTTTGATTTAAAATAACTATCTTTTGCCCGCGAGTTCGTCCGCGTAGAGTTCGGTTTCCATACAAAATTTTAACTCCTATTTCACCCCTTTAGAGGCCGAATTTTCAAAAAATTTCTTAACGGATTCCTACATCATTACAACTATCTGTATGCCTAATTTCAGCAAAATCCGTTCGGTAGATTCGGCTGTGCGTTGATAGATGAGTCAGTCAGGTTTGCCTTTTATATATTTAGATTAATGTGTACTTAGGTCTCTTAGAAAAACCAATGTAAAACTGATTAGTATAAATTTACTCGAGGCCGGTATAACCGTGACCCGGTTGTATATATGCGGATGATCCGGGTAGGCGGAGAGCTAAAAGCGAGAACACATTCTCCGCTATTTATGCGATCCCTGTCTCCTTGACTACTTCCATCCGGTTACATGCAAAGTGTGTTTGTTTATTACGTGGAAAGGATTCTATGAAAACATATTTTACTTATTAATCTTATTATAAGTTTAGGAGTCACATTTATACTGACTTTGTACATTTTATTGTATTGAATTTATTTATTATAATATTGGCGGTAATTGTAATATTTTTATTTCTTTTTATATTTTATTCTCACTATCAAAAATATTTTTTTTACCTAGTAAATGCTAGCTTTTTCCCGCGGTCCCGTACTTTTCGGGATAAAATTAGCAAGTGTTAATCAAGAGCTTAAACTACTACAATAGTAAATTTCTTTATAATCCGTTTAGTTGTTTTTGCGTGAAATAGTGTTTGTTAAAACATGCATTACATCCATCCATAAATCTATCTACCCATCCTCACAAACTTTAACATTTATAATAGTATAGTAGGATTTTTAACGTAACCCTTTAGTTTGGTCCAATCCATTTAAGTAGCTAGAAATTTACGTACAGATAAGAAACTTCGCCGCTATATCTAATACTGACTTTCGAATAAAACTTTGGTACAGCATAATATTAGGTCTTTACCTATGAAATTGCCGTTTTGTATGAAAAAATTTAAACGATTTTTCATGTATTTTCTTATTTGTATTAATCGAAGTTATCACCCATGCAATCAATGCATCTTTGCCAACGCAGTGGCAGTTTATTGATGCCCTTCTTAAAGAAATCAGCTGGACGGGAGGCAACAAATTCTTCAAAGATTCTTCATTTTGTACTGCCTCTCGTAAACGTTCAGTGGTCAGCCCCGTGAACGATAGTCCTGGCTTGAAAAAACTTAGGTACGCCTCGCATGTCGCGCGCACCTAGGACTTGTCTAGACACTCACACATAGCTGCGATTTGTCAATCGTGTAATTCTATTGAATGTCGGTTCTCTACGTTAGTAATGTGTTATATTTTTTGCTAAAGTAAAGTTTATTATTTTTTAGTCGACATCCTAGTAATTTTCCATCATGACGAGAGATTCAACTTCAAATTATTACCTGTCTATTGTTTCGCTGTAATATGAAACTGAACACTCCCTACATAATATCGTCGTCTCGTATCTCACTACGTCTAATACACGTCTATCAATTCCATTATGGTCGGGATCTATTTCGACTGAATGCCGTATATATAGTGACATTTTGATTCCATTAAAGGTATATTGTACCGGTGATTGCAATCTTGGAAATTCAATACCTTATGTAGTACCTAGCTCTGGGTAATGTATTGTCTGTACTTTAGATTTGTAACTTAGTTCATTATTATAATACGTGAAGAAAAAACTATCAGCACAGTTTTATGAAAATTGTGTAACCGGATGACTATGAAATTTAGCCGGGAAATTCATGTGTATGTGGAAAAAGGTGGCTGTGGTGTGGTGGTGGAAGAAAGGAAGATTTAAAAAAAAAATCAAAATTCCTCCATTTTGCCTTCGCTCAGTAAAAACTTCCACTGTATAAGTAAAATATGGACAAAAGACAACACAATATAACATTTATTGGCAATCAAAGTATAAAATGCCTGTCTAAATGAAGTGTAAACCAATAAAGGTGGAGTTGTGTTAGTCACTGTTTGTACATCTAGCACAGGGTGATGTTTTACACTGACGTAATGGGATTTTACAACCCGATAGAGACTACAAGGCTTTTATCTTTCAAAGTCAATATTTTGTGGCTTTTGTACACGTATTTTCGTTTAACTAATATTCGGAAAGCTATACAAAATGCAATATTTTACATGTCACTAACCACACACTATCCACCGTCTCTAGGGCTTAGTCCTCTCCTCAGTGATCGGAGTTACGGTATAGTCTACTACATTAGCCTACTGCAGTTTGACAAATGACATTTACTAGCCCTCTTTTGTAAAAAAATATTTTTATCATATTACTTTAAACGAGCAATTCTTCTATATACTTAATGTTAGAATTTCGGAAACGGCTGCAAGATTTCCATGAAAGCAAGGGGCTTAGTATGCAGGCAAGCCAGGACAGTTTAGTAGAGAACTAGCTTATTATCTCAGCTTGAAAAATTTGCTTCATGTATCCCGGGTAGTCCCGGACTTTTGTTAGACATTCTGGTTTCTTGACCATTTTTCCGACACCGTACTAGTAAACACTGTGGCATTTATTCATTCATTCTAACTTAAGAGCTTCGACGCTCTTGTCGGTGAAGCTTTCTCTATTCCTCTCTGCACTCCGCCCTTCTCTTGACCTCCTGATACGACACGACCATCACTTTTTCCTTCACCTGGTCCATAAACGTTCTTCTCGGCCTTCCACATTTTCTTCTACCTTCAACCTTCCCTTCAATTATTCCTCTAATAAAGTTGTCGTGCTGTATCAAGTGTCCTAACATCTTTCCCATTCTGTTCTCAATGGTTTTTAATATCTCTCTCTTCTCATTAACTAATTCCAAAACTTACTTTGGCATTAAATATTATATATTCAAGTGCAAAATAAATTCCTAAGAGCATCCTTTGTGTCCTTCCTATATTGCACATAAACAAGCCGAGTGTATTTCTTTATACTCTCAGGTAAAATGAGAAAGATCTTCCTATATAAGACCATAAACTGTGACCAAATAGGTATTTTTCCGGAGAGTGAGAACATCCATAATAATTTGAATCTCAAATTAGAAGATAATATTTAACGAGTAATCTTTACACATACTTACTATCATGGACATGTGGATTAGCAAGCTTATAATAGCTTATTATGTTAAGAATGAGTAACATAAGTTACACGGTAATAAGTAATTCCTAAGTACCTTAGGCTCAGAACTTTTTAACCGCCCCTCGTACCATTATTGTGTGTGTATCGATATAATTAAAAACACGGAACAAATACTAGCGCCGTTTTAACAGAATTGGGAGATTTTAAATTCTTGTAAAAAGTAAATATTATGACGAATAAACTTTTTGTACAAGTTTTTATTAATATATTAAACATTCTTAAACCGCTAGGGTTGATTATTTTAATAAAAGAGATCTTTAAAGATGACCACGTTAAATCGTTAGCAATTATTATGATAATGCTAACGAGTTTTGAGAATGAGTAATTAGATTTATGCAATTTTCTTTTTTTATTAACAAACTATAGTAAAGGGTTATTTAAACACTAATAATGTATGAAGCGGTCGGAAAGTGACTTGAAATTGGTGTTTCAGGAACTGCAGCCGTTATATTTGCTCAGTTTCAAGGTATGCTTTAAATGTTACGGGGTGCACACAATTTGATTGTCTACTCTATCTTTTAGGACTATTTTTCATTACCTTATTGCTTGTGATGAATATAAAAAAATAACAATTGAGAACGAAGATGTTCGGATTTCAATAAAGTGACGAATTCTAAGGGGGTTATGCAATTTTGTAGAGTCTCGATATCTTATTTTTTTTTTGTAATACAATATTTTTTTTAGTTTAAATAACGCAAATCAAATAAGATATTATTAAATCATAATTATTAAAGATCAAACGAAAAATTCAAAAATTGAACTCTGATCCCGACCTGGCTCATAATAATCATGCAATAGAGAAAAACTCACATTCAGATGCTCACAACAGCTATTGTTTTCCAATATATTATGATGTTTCATAGTAAAATTCACATTATGTGACCATTTTAAGCCTGCTGCACTGCACTAATCGAGTGACGTTTGCTCGAGTTCGAGCTTGGATCGTGAAATACTGAAAATTTAAAAATTCGAATTTCGAATTTTTAAATTTTCTCTATTGCATGAGGATCGTGGCTCGGAGCTTTTTATTATAGTGATGTAGAAATAAAATATGAAAGTAGCAATTAGAAGTAACGCACCTGGTTGGGTCCACTGAGGTTCAGCCCGCAGGAGTTGCAGCGGAGACATTCCTCGTGGTAGTGGTTGTTGTCGTATAGCGGGGACGGCTCTGTTAGAAAAAAAAAAACATTAATATTGTGATAAACAAGCTCTACAAGTTCTTAAAAAGACGGAGACCATACGGGGATAATAAATAGAGGTATACTAGAGGTCACCCAGGGGTCGAAATTTGACCAGTTTCAACTTTTTTAGGCTTTTTAGATGCGCAATAAAAATATGTAAATGTTGTTAATGGATTGTGAAAGAAATATTGATACTCATTGACAATTGTGTCAAACCTACTGTAATATACACAAAAATGCTAGTATGAGTGAGGTAGTGTGTGTTGTTGCTATTTTTATAAAATCTTTAAGCGTTATTTTTAAATTTTAAATTTACTTAAAATTTAAATTTGCCAAATTTCACACTGATCCGTATGCACAATTCTCGTAAAAATTTAAATATTTGCTTCACTTATTAATATAATAAATAGATACAAGGTATTAAATACATTAATTTCACCAACGGCTAGGTACGAGTTTTAAATTCTAAAAAGATAATATGTAAACGTTAAAAAAATCCTCAAAATAATACTAAATTTTAGCACAGCTTGATCGTGAAGATACGAACACAGTTTAATCAAGGATCGTATAGATAATTTTGTTATGAAGAACGACTTAAACGCATTATAGGGTGATAAGAGCAAAATAACGATCATAGTAAAATTTTATGTCTCATATGCTTCGTTACCGTTTAAGATTATATTTTCACATCACATTGTTGATATTAGACATTATTACAAAGTATTGTAGATGAGAATAATAGTAAGTATTATTCTATTATTATTAATCGGAAAACATATTTAATAGAAACGTGATGTCTACATAGTAAACGTGGCAGAAGCGTGTTCATCATAATTGTGAATCAAATTCATCATACAAAACAAAAAAAAAATACTCTCATCGTGCCTAAGGTGGTCACTTCAAAAAAATAAAAGAAAACTTCCAATTTATACACCAACCCCCTTACTAATAAACGCCGTATAAGCTTTAAATAGTTACACAGTGTTTTGTCTCCTTCTATCGAATTAAAAATGTCACTTGTGTGACGTGAACAAAACACTGTATAACTATTCAAAGCTTATACAGCGTTTATTAGTAAGGGGGTTAGTGTATCCTATGTGTTAAAACGTACTTTAGAATGTAAAATTATTATATTAGAAGTAGAGGAAATTACAATAAAAAAAAAAATACAACAAGATTTTAAACAATTAACTTGTTCACAATTGATCTAATGTAATATGTAAGAAAATATTTTTGGCTCTAAACATGTGCATGATATCTAAGCCCACACTTGCGAAAGAACTAGGTTAATGTGATGTAATTATTCATTAATAAGTAGTCCAGAAGGGTAGGAGCAGCGTATCATCTCCGCCTTATCTCCCATCGATCAGTCATAATCTGCCCATTTACCAAGAAACACCCAAGAAACTACACCACTATAAATAAAAGCCAAAAAAATATTTTCAGAAGAAAGACTTAATTTTTCGGCATGTTTGTTGTTAGGTGCTGTTATTTCGGTAAGTAACACTGGTTAACAGCATTATTTTTTCTGTAATCTTGTGACTTTCATCTTGAAAGTTTTTACTAACTCGAAGTCGCTAGTTACATATCTGTACCTACTCAGTTTTTTCGTAACAGCTTCAGTTTTTGTGCTGTGACAAGTACTAAGTACAAAGGGCAATATGGTATGAACTATGATTCCCCGGCGGCTATTTTGGCTATAAATTTCATAGACGTTAGGCACAAGCTTAAAATCTATGAAAAGAGATGTTTGATTTTGGGCCAGTTCTATGTACACTACATAGGTAAATAGGAAAAAAAATTGGGAATATCATAAAAATACGAAAAAAATAATTTGAAGAACGGTACATGCGTACAAAAATGATTATTTGAAGATTTTTTTATTGCGAGAACACTATTTTTAGGGCGGCCATGACAGTTGTTTTGACTTGACTTTTGACGTAGTAGACAGTTTTATGAAGAGACGTCGTCTTGAATGTCATACGTCTTTCTTTGTCAAAAGTCATGTCATTGACAAAATTACATTCTTTAGTTAATTTTGATCTGATACGCCATGTTTTATTTAACTTTATTTGCTCTCCTTGACGAAGTTAATTTAAATGTACATGGAAACGAAGTGAAATTAAACAAAATAAAGAATAGGAAACGGTTACTATATTATGTAGCTATATTTACATATACTGTACATAGGGCTGGCCCAGGCCTCATACATTTCTTGAACATCTCTTTTATAGCCAAAATAAAATACTTAACAATTTCAAACACAATCTGATAGAGACCTAGAAAAAATCAAGATATTCAGGCTGAATGCAGGCAGGCTGAGAACGAGCTGTACCAGGGTTAAAATTACAATTTTTGATAACTCCAAAACTAGAACTGCTAGTAAGAAACTGAGCACTTATTTGAAATCAGCATAATATGCAAATTAGTATAAACAGTTTAACTTCGTTGATCAGTGTTATTTTATATACAAATTACGAAAATTCAAAGAATATTCCAAAAGACCCACATTCTAGATGACCACAACCGACCAACATCCATAGGAAATTCTTAGTGTTAATAGAAATTTTAAAATCGAATACCTAGTGCCGATAATTTTTTAAACAAAAAAATAATAGTAGGATGAAACTCATTGGAAGAAGGAAGAGAATAAAACAAAAATATCAGGAAAAATTATTTACGGGCGATTTGAGATCAGGAAGTGTAAGATTTTATTTTATCCTATACATACAAGTATTTTTTTCACGAAATTTGGCGAAAACTTCCCTTTTTATGTCCCAAATACACATTTTTTTTATTTATAAATATTTATTTTTGCGCCTTATTTTGACTTAATATCGAAAAAGCACATTCATTTTCAATGTGTATTTGGGACATAAAAAGGTAAGTTTTCACCAAAGTTCGTGAAAAAAAAAAATGTATAAGATTAAATTAAAAAACCAAAAACTTGGTTATTAGAAAATTTTCGCATAAATCTCGAGTTTATGTGAAAAAAGTGTACATATATAAGGTGTAGTAGATCTTTTTATTACCTACAACTTTGCCAATTGACTTTTTTCCATAGGACTTGTAGTTTTTCCGGAAATCGAGATAAACCGTTTTTTACCCTTAAAAACTTAAATTTCCCGTAAATTATTTTTCCTTTCATTTTTTTCTCTTCCTTTTCCAATGAGTTTCATCCTACTATAATTTTTTTTCACTTTTTACCATTTTTAAAGGCTTCACTACTCTATTTGCTTTTTTCGTCTTATACTTTTTGAAGTCAGAATTAATAATGAAAGCTCTTATATTTGAAGTTTTAATGATTTTTTCCCTGAGCATAGCGGTGAAGCTGGGCAGATTGGCTATTTCAAGGACTCTTTGGTTGGTGACTTTGTCTGACCATGAAATACCCAGAATATTGCGAAGGCTGCGCATATAGAAGCTGTTGAGCTGTCTTTCCTGTTTGGCATAAGAGGTCCATGTCTCAGCTCCGTACATGAGTATACTGAGGACGCACGTCTGATACACGAGAACTTTTGTCTTTACAGTTAAGTGTTTGTTGTCCCACACTCTAGTGCGGAGCCTTCCAAATACCGTTGCCGCCCTTCCGATCCGAGTATCGATCTCGGGGTCTAAAGAAAGATTGCTCGACAGGTTCGACCCCAAGTAACAGAATTTATCGACAACTTCCAAACGCGTGTCGCCCAGGTATATGTTGGGGGGTTCTGCGCAACCTTGTGCCAAAACTACAGTTTTTTTGGTGTTGATGCTTAATGAAAATTTCCGGCAGGCGTCGGCAAACCGGTTCAACATATCCTGGAGCTCGTATTGTGAATATGCCACAAAGGCTGCATCGTCTGCGTAGAGAAGGTTATTAATAAAGAGCTCTTCTCGATGGCGTTTGGATCTTAAGAGAGTATGATTGTATAGCTTCCCATCGAACCGTGTGTATAGGTGAATACCAGTTTGACGAACCTCGAAAGCTGTTCTGATAACAAGGGAGAAGAATATGCCAAAAAGAGTAGGAGCCAGCACGCATCCCTGTCTAACTCCGTGACAAATACAAAACGGATCCGACAAGTGGCCGCCGAAGACAATATTACCCTTCATATCATTGTGAAACGATTTTATGATACTGAGATGCTTAGGGGGACATCCAATGATTTCGAGCACGTCGTAAAGGCCCTGACGACTGACGGTATCAAAAGCCTTATTGAGGTCAACAAATGCGACGTATAGGGGAGATCTTTGCTCCCTACTCTTTTCCTGTAGTTGACGAAGCGAAAATATCAAATCAGCTGTGGATCTATCACTACGAAACCCGCATTGGCTCTCTGGATATACACGATCAGCCAAGTGTTGCAACTTAATTAGAACTACTCTGCCGAAAAGTTTACCGACAACGCTAAGAAGAGAAATGCCCCGGTAACTGTTGCAGTCACCGCGATCGCCTTTTCCCTTATACAGGGTCACAATATTTGCATCGCGCATATCCTGCGGTACAGTGCCGGCCTCCCAACATTTTGCAAGAAATTCGTACAACATCTGAGAGACACAGTCAAGCTTAGCTACTTCAGGGTAAATAGAATCAGCTCCCGGGCACTTTTTGGTTTTCATCTGAGTAACTCATGAACATAGATATCTGTGTAGAAGATTATGAGAAGTATATATATGTGATGTTGTATGGTGTGGTGATAAAGATGATGATTATTATAAAATTAAATCATTACTATGTCATATGTGGTATATGCATGCAGTTCCTAAAACAATACCGAAATTCCTAAACGTGTATTTTTAAAGACTGAGGAGTTCTATTCAGCGCTTTTGTATCCAGGGTATACCTTGGCACCAAACACATCACAAACGGCGAAGTAATCGTGTAATATAGGCACATAAAAACATACAGCCGAATTTTAAACTTCCTAATTTTTGAAAGTCGGTTAAAAAGTAAAAATGGAAACATATTTTATTATAATAAATTAATTTTATCATTGAAATTTTATTTAAAAAATAAATTGTAAAATTAAAATATCTAGTTAGCCTAAAACTAGGCTAACTAGATATTTTAATTTTACAGTTACTACAAACTTTAATGGAGTAACCGAAAAAACAAATTTTCATTTGGCCGTGTGCCACCAAAGGGCGTAATACCACATTTGGCTGAATTGCCAAAAACGTTTAGCCCTTTGCCATTCATTATAAAGTTCCTAAGATGAAAATTTTTTAATTGCGCTTTATTTTTACTGCTAAAATTTTGTTATGAATTATTATAGTAAGTATACTTTTATTTTTATGAAAATACTAGCTGTCTCGACACACGTTATTCTGTCTTAAATATGAACTGGAATGAATAAATAACTACACTTACAATGTAACCTACGTCCTAGTCCTACACCTTCTACAACCTACACCTTTTCCAGTATTTCTGACTGTTTAAGCCCTTGGGTACGGTATAAAATATATCCTATGTTCTTCTCCTGGTTCTAAGCTACCTCTCTACCAATTTACAGCCAAATCGATTCAACCGTACTTGAGTTATAAAAAGTGTAACTAACACGACTTTCTATTATACATAGACTAGCTGATGCCCGCGGCTCCACCTACTAAGTACAGTAACCCACGGGAACCCATGGTTTACTTCATATCTGTGCCAAATTTCATGATAATTGGCTTAGTAGTTTTTACGTGAAACTGTAAATAAAGTATTCCACGAGAACCGTACATTTCCTCGCGATAAAAGTAGCATAATATGTGCTTTATCATGGGTTGCTCTATATCTGTGCCAAATTTCATGATGATTGGTTTACGAGTAGTAGGTTTTTACGTGAAAGCGTAAAGAAAGTCTCCCACGGGAACCGTACATTTCCCGACGATAAAAAGTAGCCTACATCTTTTCTCAGGATCTAGACTATCTGTGTACCAAATTTCATTTAAATCGGTTCAGCAGTTTTAGCGTAAACGCGAGACAGACAGAGCTACTTTCACATTAATTATATAATAATAATATTAGTATGGAGTGCTTCACATTTCTTGTATTAATTACGGTAATACTAATTTATATTTAACACAATATAACAAAAGCAATGCCTTTTTTCTGTTTATCTCCTCTGGTGTTGCGACTTGCGTTCCGGGTCCTGAAAATCCCCAATCCCCCCTTGGGCTACCGGTAACCTCACACACTCAGCGAAACAACGCAAGCGTTATTTCACGCCGGTTTTCCGTGAGGTCGTAGTATTTATCCGGTCAAGCCGGCCCATTCGTGCCGAAGCGTGTCTCAGGACAATACTTTCAATTACATAACTAAAATGAATCGTCTTGATATCAATAAACTGACTTTTGGAGTTTGGCACAATCAGAACGCGTTTGACGTTGGTTTAACGTTTATACGAATAACATTTTATTGTTTTATCATATGATAAATATCTGCATATGCAGAGACAGCATCGAAACTGTATTATTGCAGAATTGGCAGAATTGACATACTGGAATAAGTATTTCAACATAGCCTATGTAGGCTGTTTTATTATTATTAAGCTCCTTTATTCTGCAATGGTTATTATTTTGATATTTTTTTCTTTTATAAGATATCTCTCAATTCAGTGTGCCTTTTGGCAAATGCCTCCTCTAGCTCCTTCCATTGGATTCTATCTCTGGCCACTCTCCTCCAATAAGGACCTGCTGTTAATCTTAGCTCAGCCTCCCATCTTTTTGGATGTTTTCCATTCTTTGGATACCAGTCTGGTATGGTCTTACTACACTTTTCCATTTTGTCCCTTATCATGTGGCCGGCTTATCTCCATTTTTGCTGGTCGATTATAGTAAGTATACTAAAAGCGGACCATGGAGAGACGCTTGGCTACGTTGAATGTAAGAGGAGGAATGGATGGTAAGAATGAAAGTGGACGAAGCGAAAGAAGTACTTAAGGATCGTAGCAAGTGGAAAGAAGTGGTCTCTGCCTACCCCTACGGGAAAGAGGCGGTCCTGCCTACCCCTACGGGAAAAAGGCGTGATTATATTATGTATGTGTGTATGTAAAATCGACCAGCAAAAATTTTACTCTTGTTTTTGATCTTATTATTCTGTTACATATTCGTTCCATTTTTAACCCCCGACGCAAAAAGAGGGGTGTTATAAGTTTGACTTGTCTGTCTGTGTGTGTGTCTGTCTGTCTGTCTGTCTGTGTGTCTGTCTGTCTGTCTGTCTGTGGCATCATAGCTCCCGAACGGATAAAGCGATTTCAATTTAGTTTCTTTTGTATTAAAGGTAACTTACATACGAGTGTTCTTAGACATGTTTGATGAAAATCGGTTGAGCCGTTTAAAAGTTGTGGGGGGTGAAAGCGGGGAAGAATAACCGAATGTGCAAATATACTCGACTGGGGTCTCAAATGAAAGCGCACTGAAAGAGAATATTGATGACTTAATCGAGTGTTCGTAGCTTCGTTTGATGAGAAAATTGGTGGTGGGAAGATCAGACGTTTGAAGATGATCAGCTCTTTTCTAGTTGATGAGGGGATCTGACTAATTTTCTTATGTCCGATCGATTCAAAATTTGGTACCGTGTTACTTCGACGATATTTAAAGAACATGGTAAGATAACCATGACCTGATTAGCCGTTTGAAGATTATCTTTTCTTTATTAGTTGATGAGGGGATCTGACTATCGTCCACATGTCCTATCGATTCGAAATTTGGTACCATGTTACTTCAATGATGTTGAAAGTATGTATATGGTAAGGTTACCATTATTTATACCTACTTTAAAAAGGAAAAATAAAAGTAAAATTAAAAATTTTAAAAACCCCCCGACACAAAAAATAAAGTCTAAAAAATAATAAATAATATTTTAAACCTATTATAATTATACTATCACATAGTAAATAATATTATGTAAGTTGAAATAATTTTATTTTCCAATCGTCGTCTCGTCGGGGGACCGCTATGTGAGAAAAACAGGTGTAGTCGCAGAATGAACAAAAGAATTTACTCCGAAAAAAATTCGCTCATACCTAAATGTAATTCGTAATAATTAATTAGGTAGCTGTTGTTGTAAAAATACTTCATAAACTTTAGCGGTCCCCCGACGAGGCGACGATTGGAAAATAAAAATATTTCAACTTACATAATGTTATATGTGATAGTATAATTATAATAGGTTTAAAATATTATTTATTATTTTTTAGACTTTATTTTTTGTGTCGGGGGTTTTTAAAATTTTTCATATTCCTGACATGCTTCTTTCCATTGCTCTTTGGCAGTATTGTAGTTTGTTTTTATGTTATTCTAGGCTGTTTTATACTGACAACGAAATAAGTCAAGAGCCTTTGGGTATTTTGTCTCTGTCGCACGATAAAGTGAGCAACGACAAAACTCCCGTATAAGCTATCCGACACTTATTAGGTGATTGTGAAACAGGCTCCGAAGTCTTACGAAAACTCTTACAAATTGAAGCTATTTCGACATTCTAATCTTCCACAAGCAGTTCCTCTGTAAGTGAAACTCAATTATTCAGTATCGGCGATCTAATGGGCTGAACGAGAAGTTATGACGTGCATTCGTCGGTAATTGTTTAAGCGTCGCTCTAAGTGACTTCTAACTTCTTTAGAAGCTTCCGAAGGCTTCCAGAAGAAGGTTAGGTACTCAATTGTTTTGAATAAAGAAAAAGTTGTAAGTTTTGGAAATATTATTATAATTATCACGGGAAGAGTACGCACTGGCGTATTGTGTTTTTATACAAAAAAAAAAACAGTGCCTTAAGCCAAGTTGCTATCGCTAATTAAATCGACGAAGTTCAAAAATGTGTGGGATTTGATATAAGAATCGTTATGTACAATATTGATATGTATTGCTATGTATATATATTTTTCATTTTTGAACTTCTTCAGTGTAATTAGTGATGGCAACTTTGCTAAAGGCTCTGTACATTCTTAGACAAGTACAAAGTTAAGTTTTATAACATAACTACATTTTATCACGATATGGTTCAGACACAGGCATGGTTGCTGACTACATTTAGTATAATTTTTACATTCATCATTCGATCTGGGAGCACGCTAGTGCCCCTGCCAAGATGAGCTAAGCGAAGCGCAAGGGCACTACCAGACTACCTTTTCTCGAAGCGTTTCGTAGATTTTTTGAACCTTCATAACTTGGGTTCGGATTATACCAGATAAACGAAATTTTCAGGATATATTTCTAGTAGCAGACTAATTAAACATTTAAAGTTTTGATTGCATAGGACATAATTATACTTTAGATTTTATTGATATCTAAAAACCCCTGATTTCGTCGCTGAATCACTGACGACCAAAAAAATTATAGGGTACTTCCGAATGTCCTAGAAAGCTGAAATTTGGCACGTTAGCTAGTTTTAGCACATTAAAAACATAAAAACTTGGAACTTTTTTAAAAATTTTGTCAAAGAATAATAAAATATATACCTACGCAAATTTTCAATCTAGACGTCTGAAAATTATTGTAGGCATCCTTGATAAAAATAGTAACAATAAAATAAAAAAGGAAATAAAAATATTTACATAACAACTTTCAAAAAGAAGTGAAATCCAACCAAAAAACATTTTCATCTAAAGTATACCAAGATGATACTATATGACTCGCACTGTCAAAAAGCTATCAGATCTCATGTAAAACCAAGCTTTTGACTCTACACGCCTTATCTGTACAAACCTAACTTCACAAGCTCTACACCTTAGTCAAGTTATGTGGCTAAGCCGAATCGGTCCTACAAGAATAGTATAACAGAAAAACAGTCTGCAATTTTTACCTTACGCCCAAGCGAATGTAGCGAAATGGTCAGGCCACATAACTTGACTAAAGTGTAGAGTTTGTAAAGTAAGGCTTGTAGAGTTAAGGCGTGTAGAGTAGGAAGCTTGGTTTTACATGAGATCTGATAGCTTTTTGACAGTGCGAGTCATATAGTATCTTGGCATCACTACGTGAAAATGATTTTTGTGGGATATATATTTGATGAACGATGATTAATAGGAGCGAAAGAAATGTGTAAGAATTGCACTAACATGGTTGCCTGTTTCTTTATTATAGGGCAGGAGTAACAGAACAGAGCCTTAAGCGATGCTTATGTCAAATCCCATTTTGTTTTCTAACTCGTCGTCGTCATGAGCGATGGTAACTGGCTAAGGGCTTAGTACCTATCGGGGATGCCGGCATGAGTATTAAATTAGTATAATATTATAGGCAATAATGGGAGCTATATGCTTACAATGAGATAATGAACTTCCAACGTCCATTATATTTTTAACCTCAGAAAAGTGATAACAATAAAAACAGTCAGGCATAAAGTCTTATCGAAATATTGAGTTGTAAAAACGAAAAAAATGAGCCATAATTAGTGCGTTCAGTGGTAGTAAAGAATTGAATAGGTATTTTACGCCGAAGGCAATACTGATGTTATTTTATCGTTTAGTAGGAGAATGTTTATATCTTTACGGCAATCTTTAAGGTTGTGTCTGCGGCCTTATTAAAGTAAATTCTCTCGAGTTTATTTCCCCCACGTGCCATAAGAAGTAATTCGTTTTTTATGAACCGTTCTATCCATAAAAGTTTAAGAATCTTCGTACATATTAACAGTAAAGTTTTTTCAACGGATAATAAGTAGAATAACTATTACATTCACGGAAAAAATAAATCAAATAATGAAAAAATTGAGAAAAAATCCACTGGACAATTTAGTGAACTATAATAATTTGATCCTAAAACAAAGACCATCGGATTAAAGGTTTGCTCTGTAATCTTTTGCGACAGTATTTTTTCGAATTCCATAGATTAATTTCCAATGTGCTCGATAGTCGTGTGAGGCACGAAATCTGTGAATTTTGAATATTATTATCATTAATATTTTATTAATTACATAATGGTAAAATGAAAAATATTCTGAATAAAACTTGAATTTAATTGTAAAGAAACTTGAAATTAATACATGAACGTCAATACATAAGCAGTAGATTCTATGCCCAAAATATCCGTACTTAATTAATTTTACCAAACCATATTATATAATAATCCGATACATGTGTTAGTTTTAATGTAATACTTTCCCACCTCATTCAGAAAAAAGTCAAAGAATTATAATTGATTTAGGAAACGACAAAAACACTATTCCTACCAAGAAAGAAAATTAGTATTACATAAAAATACAAATAAAGGTTTTAGTTTTAATGTAATTTCCTTCACACCTCATCCCGATTTAATTAAAAGCTTAAAACGCTTTTGTCCCTCGGGCCACGGGTCTTCTTATTAATTCCTGTCCGTAACAAAACATTGATCGTTACCCGATATGTACACGGTTTGATAGAAGATTTTTTTTATAAATGTTTTGGTTTAGGATTAAAATATTTAAGGATAAATTAGTAAAAATAAATTCTATCCATCTCATATAATATACTATCAATATCGACCTTTGTCTGACTAACTAAATATGCAAACGAAATATGTTAAGAATAATGTGATTAAAATAATAATCATACCACACTATGTTTTTACAAAGATTTCAAAACTAAAGATAGGCTATGATGTACATTTGATAGAATAAATCTTCATACAAGAAAATACCATCTTTGTTTTCACCATACCTCAAATGTCAACCACTTGATTTCAGCATACTTGACATGTCAAAATGGCCCCAAAAACTCAAAAAGTGGGGCCATTTAAGTGGAGACAGTTTTGCCTCAACATGCCTTTTTTATAATATATAATACGACTATGGTTTTTTTACATTAAAATAATTTATTAAAAAAATTTGAACTGCTATGAAGTACGCTACGATAAATGGCTACGAAATGCCGCTACGAAACCGTAGCATCATGCGTAGCAAGATCTACAACACAAAGATAGCGACTTTACAATAATTATTATATTATTATTGTTTTAAAAAAAATTTATAGTTTATAGTAATTATTTTCTATCACTCAAAATAATTAATATTATTATACCCACTTCTAAGAATATTTTTAAGAAAATTTACTTTTTGATTTATGTAGATGTTAAAAACGCTTTACTACAAAATCTAAGTTATTTTATAGAATTACTAGCTGTTACCCGCGGCTCCGCCTGCGTAAATATAGTATCCCTCGGGAACACTGTACTTTTTCAGGATAAAAAGTAGCCTAGGTAGTTTGGGCCCTGGATTAAATCCAGGGCCCAAACTACTACCATACCAAATTTCATCAAAATCCGTTCAGTAGTTTTTGCATAAAAGAGGAACAAACATCCATCCATACATCCTCATAAATTTTCACATTTATAATATTAAGTAAGATTAGTAGGACTACGAAAGGGAAATAATCTTACATTGAAACTCAAATAGTTCATTGAAACTTTGAAAGTAAAGCATCTTACAAGGAAGGCACTGATAGACTTTTTAGTTTAAAAGAAACTGAATCGAGATAAAGAAAGGGCGAGACGAGTGTTTGAGAAAATAATTATGTCACTTGATTAGTTTGTTGCAAAGGCTTTGTTTTTCATTGGAAGGGAGTTGAAAAATTGGAAGGGTTTCTATTGAGAACTAGGCGTATTGTACTATTTATTTATAACTTAGAGTAAATACCACAGGACCACGAGGGTAAAGGAAGAGAGTATACTCTTGTGTATTGTGCACTCACTTGGGTACTTTAACTAAATGACTCCAGTGTAGTAGTCTGGCCCATCACCGAAATTGGTGAGGGGTGATACTATTCATGTAAAGTAGTTAGGTTATAAATAAATATGACCTTAATACAAGCGATTCAGTTAGGAGTTGTATGGATGAGTAGATTTTGGCGGCAGTGGCTAGTTTGGTTAAAACCAGTCCGCGCACAGTTATTTTATAGTGCCCAAGTGTGTGCAATATACAAGAGCACCCTCTCTCTCTTATAATAAACCAGTGGGACGGATGACCGACACGACTGGCGAGAGATCAGGCACAGGATCGTCCTTTTAAATATCTATCCGAAGCATAGATTATTATGTCAGGTGGTCAGCCTGCATTGTCCTAACCAGACTTGAAAAACACATTATTGTTGTTCCTAAGTGAGGATCGAAACCTCCAAAGTCGAAAACCAAGGTCTTAACCACTGGCCAACCGAAGCGTATGTGTTTGGGATATAAATACGAGATTTGGATATAAATAATGAGTTTGAAGAGATGTTTACTTTGCACAAGTAAGGAACTGACTAAAACTTAAAATATGAATTACTACTCGTACCACAGACTAAAGAAAGAGGAACAGATAAACAGCTACATAGTGAGCTTTCGATTTGATTGCACTACTACAAGCATATGATGTGTTTAGATTGTGTGGAAAAATTGTGGGCCGTTCTAGGGACGTCATTTTCAAATTTGGAACGATTTGGTTCGTTCTATGAAAGCTGTTTCTCTGTACGTGAGTATATCGTGCTCGTACATAACGATACTTCGTTACGTTCAAGTTTCATTATTCAAAATTTTAATATCAAGCGGGTTTTTTTAAATTATTTTTTAGTTTTACGCCAAGCTTTTTTATAAATGTAGACTATAAAAATATATTAAGTTTTTTTAATTTAGAAACTTGTACTTTATAATTTTTGTTTTAGACTAATTGTCATGTAAAAAAATATTCTCTTTTTATGACTCTTACTTATTCAGCAAAGGTTCAGTTATATTGCATTTCAAAACTAGTCTTTAAATAACCCTCCTTCTAGTGCAGTCGGGTATAAAGCATGTTTATTTAAATTCACTACAAAATTAAGAACAAAACTTAACGTCTACTATAATAACAGTTCCACTTACCATAGTGTATAATTTATCAGATTATATTTTTCTATTTAATACAAAAATTGGTGTCGTATTGGCAAATAAAGTACTACAAATAGTATTTTTGTATAATTTCACTTTCGTTTACACGCACATTGGTTATCAAAAACGTCTTTATTTAGGCTGGAATCGTCCGCTCAATTCGATAGACTTTATTCGATGTACAGTCTTTGACCGATATTGGTCCACTATTTATATTTTTTTAAGTTGTCAATGCGATGAGGTTATTCGTTGTGTACGGTACGTCACTTTCGCTTTAGTAAACATGGCAGACGGAACAGATGACGGGCGCGGGCAACCGAGCCTGCGCCTCGCGTCATCTCATCTCTAGCTCCACTTCAGTGTGGCTCGCTCCCCGGCCGGCCGGCCCTTATACGGGGGCGCCACTGTCAAATACAACGGTAAAAACGTTTTGGGAACACGAGGCGATTCTAACGATAAAACAGCACACACTCCGCGGAAAAGAGATACAGGAACATGGAATGAATCGATTGGCTAAATAATGTGGGCGGGGTGCGAGCACGTGGCGGTGTCTTTTGCAGAATAGTAGTTATATTCACGTTCCTATTCTCTATGAAACTGAAAGTTTTTTTGTCGAGGTCTTTTCTACATATTTTTTTAATCCTATTAATTTGTATTATTTAATTCTTCAAATTTCGGTTTATGTTCCTAGATTTTTAACGCCATTTTTACCATAGTTAAAAAAATAGATACGAATGAAAAATTTATCTTAAATTGGTCTTCATATCAAATTCATTATATATTTTTTTGCCCGACTATACTATATCAATCATGCCAAAAAATATATTTTTAGACCTAATAATAAAAGAAAATATTTAAAAAGAAACTAACCTGTTTGTGTACTGGAATCGAAGAAGGTGCTCGTAGTCTCCACAGTCATGGTACCGATAGTGCCATCTAGTATTTGTGTCGAGGAATCCCGTCGCCCACGAGCTCGCATACACGCATCATCACTTTGAGAACTCTGCCTTCTGAAGTTTCGACATCTTATCATTTCCTCCGTCGTCGACTGCCTCCGAAATCCTCGCGCTATGAGTATTTCTTCTGTTGTCGACTGACGCCTAAACATCGTCCGTTCTGGTGGTCGTGCGCAAGGGCTTGGGTCACGACTTGAGCATGAACTGGATTCAGGGCTTCGAGCCCTTCCTACTCGAGCACAAGATGCCTGTCTTCTCAATCGGCTTCGTCGACGTGCTGCCGATGGGCTTAATTCGCCTCCTCCGGCACGATCCGGACTCAATTGATTTCTCTCTCGACGTGGCCGTGCTGCTGAATCTGGACTTAAAGAATCTCGCCTCGCCCGACCCGCATCGTCTGGCTCCAACGAGGGGCCTGAATCCCTTCGCCTCGTACCGGGTGGACCGATGGGATCATCGAATGCAGTCGCTTGTCTTTGTAATCTACCCAGTCTACGCTCAGGACTCGCTGTGGCTCTGGAATCCCTTCGAGCTCTACCGCATTGTGTAGTTGAATCTCGACGTCCACCTAAGCTCGGTGGCGTCCTTCCACTAGGAGACACTAATACCTGTGTGCCTTGCGCCTGTACGGCCTGGGAAGCTTGTGTTGACTGCGAAGTATTTGCGGTCGGTATCGTCGGGGAGGTCGGTGATGGTGTCACCGCCGATGTGATAATCGTTGGCATAGTCATCGGAGGACATTCACCATCAGATCGGCTGGGCTCGTGTACAGCCACGATTGTCACTGAAGGTGGTTGAGGCGTTGACGGCCCCGGATCTGAGGAGGCATCAACAATTGTTGGTGGGTTAATCGGTGGCGACGCTCGTCTCTTCTTGTGAGTTGCCACAATACGTGGCGTGGGTGCCGCCAGAGAATCCCGACGATGGCGGATACCTTCAATTGAATCTCGTCTTTCTTTATCATGTGAACTTCTTCTCTTAATTCGGCGCTCTCGAGTGTGAGCCATCGAGTCTTTTCGCTCCAGATGTGGTGGGAAATCAGTTTTGAAGTCCTGCGGTGCTTTTGAATCACGTCGTTTGGACGCCATTGATTTGATGCCAGAATCGGCAGAGGAGTCGCGCCGCCGTCTCGGTGGGGGCTCGTGTCTGGTCCAGGGTAGTGATCTGGCGAGATCGGCCAGGGTCTCCCGGCGTGAGAGCGGCGCGCGTTGGCGTCGGGGTGCACTGCCACCTCCGCCCCACTCGCGTAGGATGTCTGTCAGCTGCGCCAATGACGAGCGGCGACGACGAGGTCCACCTATAACAAATTTACAATAAAGTAAAGAAATTGGTTTTTCGGCACGATAAAAAAGTTACTGTATGAAATACTAATATACTGACAAAGCGAAGTGACGGTAATCATTGAAAAATTACTTTATCAAAATAACACTTTACCAGTAACTTAGCAACTACGTATAAACATGTTTGTTGCAGTTTGCCATTATTTAAATTAAATATTGTTTTAAAATTCATTAATCTATTCATTTATGAACAAACCTCGTGGCTGGTCCACGTCGGGTTCTGGCGGTGACAGACAGGACACCTGAGCCGCGGAGTCCCGCCTGCTGCCCAGCCGCTGCCGGAGGGTTGACTCCTCCAGGGTAGACCGGGTCAGCTCGTCCCAGCCGTTCCCGCCCGCCCACACCAGGCCCACTTGGTGGGACAATATCGGCAGGTTGCACACGAAACATATTGCCGTCATAGTCCTGTTGATAAGAGTAAAGTTCAAATGTTTGTAATGTAAAGCGTTTTTACGATTGTATCAGATGCTTTATCGCATGTTATAATCGCAGACAAGTAATATATTAATTCAAATACAAAAAATTCGTGCTATTTATTCGTACCATCTCATACTACAAATTGAAATCTAGAAAATAATTTTACATCGCGATTTCCACTTTTTCTTCGAAACTAAGTAACTTAAAGCTCTTTCCCATCATACAATTTAAAGCACCTAACTCAAATTATTTTGAAACTATCAAATTTTTATTGTGATTATTTGATATTGTTTTGTCTAAAACTTACGCCTTGTTACGGAAGCGCGTGTAGTACATGTCTGTAACGTTATCACTGTTCTCGCGCCAGTACACCATCTGATAAGCGCCGCTCCCATGCGTAACGATATATTGCTCAATAAACATCGGAATGAATTTTCTATACTGTTCAATACATCATCATCATGAACATTAACTTATTGAGCTAAGTTTTCTACTTTATTAATTTCACTTACAATGTGTTTAAATAAAACTAGTATGTTATGTTACATAAGAATATTGCACTTTTTGGAAATTACATTTAAAAAAAATACTACGAATATAAAGTTAGATGACTACGCGTATGCCACATTTTTTTAATTACACATTTGACATTTTAAACAACCGTCGTTATCTCGTGTTAAACATTTTTTTCAATAAAGAATTATTTATAACATTACTAATTGAATTTCAACGCGATAAAAGAAAAGTTATTGCACAATAATCAGCCTTTTAGCATTCAAGTGGATGCTTTATTTTTCGAGTGTTGCATGTACCTAATATGTAGGTACCGCCGACAAAGTTCTTGCTTGTCTAGATTCATAACTTTGTCTTTGCACTAGGACGTTTTAAAATAATTAAATACAAAGTGACCGCGCCGACTGCAGACGTGGTTGAAATGTACTAATACTTAGTTGTATCTCTCGATGTATTTTCTCAACAAGGTTTAATATAATTGTCTGTTGTTTACAATTAGATATTGGATTTTTTTATAAAAGCACATTATTTTATCAGATTTCATCTAGACTTGGGCACAGATTAACAAATAATTACTACGTCACTTGGAGTCAGTTCACACCGGGATGATACGCGAATCGATGCGGCGCTGCATTTTAAGATAGCCATTCAAAATTGAACTTCATTCTCTACACAATAAGAAACACTTGCATATGACATCAGTCACATGACACATACTGCACATGCAATTTGCAACGCGATGTAACTTGACATTCAAGCTTTTACAATGAGACGTGTACCTTGTTGTGTAAAAAATTTAGTGTTGCCCAAATCAGTCTTGGTCTTGGTCTTGCAGCAAGAGTCTCGCAAGTCTCGCAATTACCTATTAGCCTATTGCTATTTATTAAACGTTATTTTAGATCTCAGAACAACGTTATAGAGTAGGTATTACGTTACGTTGTTATATTAAGTTGTTCTAATATCTAAAATAACGTTTAATAAATAGCAATAGGCTAATAGGTAATTGCGAGACTTGCGAGACTCTTGCGAGACTCTTGCTGCAAGACCAAGACCAAGACTGATTTGGGCAACACTAGTAAAAATGCAGAGCTGTGTCGCGTATCGTCACAGATTAATAAATAGTTGTATCGTTTTGGTGTGAATTGACCCTGAGGTGTTAACGAAAAATATTCATCTTTAAAAATATTATTGATTGAAACTGGCAACACAAACTTAATACAGACCTACTCTTCGTAAAGCTGGTAAGTTTTCATAATTCTATCTACTAATATAATCTATACTAATATTATAAATGCGAAAGTGTGTCTGTCTGTCTATCTGTCTGTTACCTTCTCACACTTTAACCGCTGAACCGATTTTTATGAAATTTGGTGTAGACATACTTTGGGGCCCGGGAAAGGACAGGATATTTTTATCCCGAAAAAGTAGTGTTCCCGCGGGATAATGTATTTACGCAGGCGGAGTCGCGCGCAAAAGCTAGTGTTATATTATAAAGCCTCAACATGGCTTTGACAATCATAACTAGGGGCTAAGATGACATTATGAAGATCTATTATTTGTTGAGATGGAAACTCAATGTGTTCAATCGTTTGAATTTTCGTGCCCAATGGGTTTGAATCGAATACAACGCAATCATAAGTTTGGTATCAGTAATCAGTGCTATTGTGTTCTAATTTCGAAGTAGTTTGTGGCAGTTTTTTTGGAATTCCGAGAAATTACTTGACGTGACGTAGGTACTAAAATGAAAGTTGACTTCATCATGATATTAATATCACCTTAATACAATACTAGCTGTGGCCCGCAACTACGTCCGCGTAAATCCAGTCACAATGGAACACTGTACTTTTTCGGGATGAAAAGGTAGACTATGTTTTATTCCAGAGCCTAAACTACTACCATACCAAATTTCATCGAAATCCGTTCAGTAGTTTTCGTGAAAGAGTTACAAATATCCATCCATCCATCCCCACAAACTTTTACATTTATAATTTTAGTAGGATACATATTATATTTACTAATATACTAATACTAATATATATTAATCCTACTAATATTATAAATGCGAAAGTGTGTCTGTCTGTCTGTTACCTCTTCACGTTTTAACCGCTGAACCAATTTTGATGAAATTTGGTACAGACATACTTTGAGTAGGAAAGGACATAGGATACTTTTTATCGCGAATAAGTACAGTGTTCCCGAGGGATACTGTATTTACGCGGGTGGAGCCGCAGGCAACAGCTAGTGTATAATATACAAACAAATATTAGATACTTTTATAATAATATCTAAATAGCACGAGTTTTATGTTACAATAATAATACTTATGAATTAGGCTTAAATATTAAACCTAAAGGTCAGTTCACACCGCTATAATACGCGATGCAGCGCTGTATTTTTAAGATACCTATTAAAAATTAAACTTTATTTACTACACAATGTTACACGTTTCATATTATGCAGCGCGTTACAACTTGACATTTGAACTTTTACAATAATTAAACGTGTATCTTCTCTTGTGTAAAAATAAAGTTCAATCTTGAATAGGTATAAGATACCTTAAAAATTTAGTGCTGAGTCGCGTATCGTTTCGTTTCGGCGTGAATTGACCCTAGAGATCGCACTCACGAGAGCTTCTGTGGTCGCGACAGGGACACAGTAAAATATAGATATCTGCGCTAGTAAAGTAGAGCTGAAAATCGAAATGTCAAGTGTCAAATGTCAGATTTGATAACTCTAGAAGATTCTCAGCTGTATTGTATTCGCACCATAGATATATAATATTAAAAACAGGTAGATATGTTATTAAACACGTAAAAATGAAGACTCGAATTGGCCCGAGTCGGGCCAATTTTGGTTAGTGTGCTCCGCGAGTAATAGCGTGTTTTGTGTTACTATGCGACGTTGACACATTGACACGCGTCCCATGTCAATGTGTGTCGTGGCACAGAAATATTGTCAGTTTTGTAAGGATATAACGTATATCTATGTAATAATTAATTAAAGATTAGCACACAGTTCTGTTTACAGTGTAGAATTTTCTGCCGCAACCACAAAGAAATGCTCGTGAGAACGTAGCCTTAGTGGTAATTACTAAAATATGTGAAAGAAATATAATTTCTATGTTAAACAGTGCGGGCACACTAGTAATTTTCGGCTGTAGCAATCATCATTCAGGTGTTGATACACCTTTATAAGCTCAAAAATTTCTAGTGTAAAGTCTACTTTATAATTTACACTAAATACTTTGATTTCTCGTGTATTTGGCGAGATTTATGTGATTCTAATGTATAAATGTTGTGATTATGTATGAAATATATAAATGTATAGTTATAGAAAGAGCTCGTTATAAAATAAATAATTGAAATAAATATTTGGAACTCTCTATAAAGCAAATATAAATATAATTTTTGGAAGGTATAATATTATCATTACAGAATTCCAAGAAGGTCCAATATTGGCAAATAGCTATCCATTATGCTAATAAACTCTGAATCTTAAGAAAATAATTCGACAATATTTCTGTAATGAATAATATTAACTTTTTAATAGCACACGTAAAAAGTTTATATTCGGTGAACAGAATATGAATGGCATTGAAACTAAAATAGATAACATAGGATAGTCTGAGAGTTAGCATGACATGCAAGGGTTGATGATGTTCTAACAGAATAAGTAAAAAATAATAATTTTAAAAGCATTTGATCAATGTATAAAAAAATAAAAACAAAATAAATTGATTTGTTTTTTTTACCAAAACATAAAAATTACGTAATAAATATAATTAAACATTATTTAACCAAATTTTGGGCACAATTTTTTATGAATCTTAAATAGGAAAATAAAAGAGAAAAATTAAATTTAAACAAATTGACGAAAATGAATAGTGATAATAATATTTATTTGACTATATAGATGAACTATACATTTATGCAGTGCTTTTCACTACAATAATACCTCAAGAAGGCTGCGTGAGATGATAGCTGCTAGTCTAAGCGTTCGCATATATTTTTGTATACGCTTTATAACACGCGTATTTTTTCTGCGTGCAGAATTAACAAGTTGTTCATAATACCCGGGCTACACTATGGTTTTGCCACCATTACATTCAGTTTTAAGGGTTACAAATTTTCGATAAGTTTACCAATGTAAAGACAATTCAACGATGGTGTTGTACAATATTATCGCCGTTTTGTCATGGTGTCAACGTAAGTGTAGCCCAGGGTCTTGTTCTATGGGATTATACATGCTAGGATACTTTTCGGGGACCTGTAATGACGAAGTCGAGGTGAAGGGGATTGCATGTCGAAAGCTGGGGCATTGGGGGCAGGGGTAACGCGGGGAAGTTCCAACACAGAATATCACATCAAACACTTTGTAAATCTGAAACAACAAATAAAAATTAGTATCGATATTTGTGTATTGTGTTTTGTGTTCTGACATTTTCTTATATACCTACTTAATATACTAAATATTATACATATAATATTATAAAGTGGAAATATATTTTGTTTGTTCGTTTGTTTGTTGCTTTGAATAGGCTAAAAAACTACTGCACTGATTTGGATGAAATTTGGTATGGAGTAGTAGACTACGAAGACAGGACATATTAATATTATGTTGTACCGGCGGGGATTCCCTTTTGCACGTACGAAGTCGCAGCAATATCTAGTATAGTAAAAAAAACAGTATCACACTTTTACAACTTTTTGTAGTAAAATTTTTACTTATATATTGTTGACAAAACTATCCATAAGTTTAAATGGAATGATACCAAAAACTAATTAACATATTATTTATAAAAATGTTAAGCTGTATTTAATTTGATATATAAATCTATGCATTTTATTTAATAGTTAACGTTATGTGATGATGATTATATATGATCATCATCACATCATCATGTCATGTGATGATAATGATTTTATAATAGTAAACCGTTACGTGTGTTATTAAAGCAGTCTAATGGCCTATAACAGTTTACCCAGTAAAAAAACTTTACCCGTAGCGACACTCGAAAATACTTTTTAGAGGTTCACCAGCAGCCATTTTAGTTTTAGAATATTCCGTCAGATGGCGGTGCAGAAGGAAAATTCCTTCACCATACTTTTTAGGACCAAGTATAGATGGCGCTTTAGCTTTTTTTTAAATTAATTGCTGCTCGATATTGGAGTTTAATACTAAAACATTATTTCTTTTTATTCATTCAAGAGTGTAAATTGAAAATTCTTTTTTAAAATATTCTAATTGCTGGGATTTTACAACTCTTGATTAAAATAATTCTGTTTAAGTACAAGTAGGTAGTTAGGTACTAGGTAGTAAAAATTAAAATATTTTTGTAGTATTTTGGTTTAATTAGGTTAACGTTTTATAATTACTTTTTAAAGATAATCCATTCAATATTTACAATTTTGTTTTCAAAACATAAAGAATTTCATGTTTTCTATTAATGATGGCCTCTCGATTTCATTCAACTTTTCCCCCAATTACCAATTTAAATAAATGTTCGAACATCAAAAAGCCGCCTGGTGGGTTATTCAAGAGCAGACGATTTTAAATTATTTATACAAAGAAGGATGGGCATTATGGTCTACCTACTCAATACACACGAGGTAGAAGCAAGCTATAGACTACGTCATTAGAAAGGCCTCGTTTTGTACTTTATTTCTTTGTATGGACAAAAAAGTATTATTGGGATTTTTGTATACACGCTAGAAACAAAAAAAAACTTTTGTTTTTTAATACAGTCATTACTTACTCAGATAATTTTGACTGGGGAGCATGGAAAAGTAGAAAAATAGAAAAGCATGCTTCGATGCGATTCTAACAAGGACAGCTCCCAGTTAAAAATAATAAGGCCTCATAAAAAAACAGCGTGATAGAACCAACTAATTTTGAAAAAAGAAACAAATTCTGGAAAGTAATACAATATGGCAAACTTAAGAATAACGTTTTATTCTAATAAAATGCTTCATATTTTAAATAATTAAATAGAGAATTAAATAGTTACATGCAGAATTTCTCTTAGCTGACAAAAATTTGGATCTTGGTGTCATAGTCCGATCAATAATACCTATCCAACAATGTATCTCACGTAATTCTATAGGAAACTTCTATATTCATGTTAAGCTTCTAGTATAATAGTTTATAATATAGGGCGAATATAGATATTCGAATTAGTAATATATTGGATACACAGGGTGCATTTGCGTTTACCACATTCTTTATAGCCTTTATTATCCTCTCCTCGGCGTATCCCAACCTAAAAGTATATAGTAGACTTTTTCATTCTTGTCTTTGACATAGGTACATATACAAAAACCCTATTATTAACACATAATTAATGAAGTTTGTGGTACAGAAATAAAATAACGTACAAAAGACGCCCTCTCCAATGACATATTATGACTTGTTCGTATTGAGTAGGTAGACCAGTGTTCATACATTTTTGCCCATTATCCTTGCACTTTCCACTTTTTCCTTTGAATTAAAACAAAACCTAATATTTTATTAACACACTCCCCATACTGCGTTGTAAATAATTTACAATCAAAGCAAATATGTTCAGCCGATGATAGAATTAATTTTATTTTCAAAGTCAAACTTAAAATTGAGCGCGGAAATGAAATATTGTCCAATTTAGATTGAGTTTTTGATTGATGGGCTCGAGTGGGTTCAAACGAGCTTGCTTCGATTGTTTTTACTGGACTTAACGTTTTATAACATTTTGTTACAATGAAAATATTTTAAAATATTTATTGAGTATAATTATTTATCTTTAATTATAGGTATGCTAACCACCAGTGCGTTAATACAACATAGTAAGGACGTTCCTTTATAAATAAAAATGTGTTCAACTGATATTATTTCAAGACTATTTACCCATAATCCATGGGTAATGGGTATCTATTCAACGTGCCTCAGTAGGCAAGAGCAGATATGATAATCTATACTAATATAATAATGAGGAAAAGTTTGTTTGTTTGTTTGCATTGAATAGGCTCCATAACTATTGAACCGATTTTGAGGAAATTTGGCACAGATGTCTCTACATCTGTGCCAAATTTCCGACAACGGGGAAAGACATATAAGGCTACATTTTGTCGTGGAAAAATGTACGGTTTCTGCGAAATTATAAAGATGATCATTTTATAAAAAATTGTAATGAGGATTTTGAGTTTTTATCCCGACACCACTAGCTATCCCGATACACACGCTGTACTGTTTTGACTATAGCAAGAATAAATATATAACCAGACAGGTAAAACTGAATGCACCAAATATTTGACAGTCAAGTGACAAATTGAACAGTGAACAGTTAGTGCCTATTATGGTGTCTACAGACACACGAATTTGGTACGGAGCGTACAGCGGATCTGGTACGCTCCGTACCAGATCCGAGCGTGTGTAGGGCAGTCCGGCGAACATAAGAAGAAGGCGAAGTGTTCGCTGTTGTCCGCATCGGATCTGGTCCGCTCCGTAGCAAATTCGTACGTGTGTAGAGCAGTCCGGCGGTTAGGCCGTACAACGGTATCAGTGTTGCCAACTTAGGGATGTACCCCCCAAAATTAGGGAAAATATCTACGGGGGTTTACTAGGGGACAGGATGTTTAGAGTTTTCTCCTTATGAATCAATTTGTATGTAATAATAAAAATTATTTTAATGTGTGTATATAGCCAGGTATATGAAAATGTATTGGGAGTGAAATCAGATTAAGACAAGTTAGTTTTATGTTATTCACGCGTAAGTCTTTATGTTAAACACATAACCTTTCTTTCTACCTTATTATCTCTTAGACCTGTCAATGGTATCCCACCAAAAACATTCTGTAAAAAACTAGCCAAGTCTCGATGGAGCTGCTTGTTTATCTCTAAAAAGTAATGAAATCTAGACAAAGTCGTGCCAAGTCTAAGGATCCTTACTGCGATTTATTTATTATTATAGTTAATGTTGTGTGACTTGGCCGTTGAAAATTCTTTATACGTTAGTGGGTACAAGTCAATTTTGTTTACACGTAATGTTATATCAGATTCTGTTGTAACTACCTATGTTTGTTAAGCGAGATAATAGCCCATACTGGTATTGGTAATTGGACGCTAGTGTCTTATTTTAGGCGTTGTTGATTGTATAACACATGTATTGGAGCAATGGTGTCATGGAGCCCCTTTTGTACCCTTGTGTACTCTTCAACGGCCAAGTCACACAACATTAACTATAATAATAAATAAATCGCAGTAAGGATCCTTAGACTTGGCACGACTTTGTCTAGATTTCATTACTTTTTAGAGATAAACAAGCAGCTCCATCGAGACTTGGCTAGTTTTTTACAGAATGTTTTTGGTGGGATTTCACTTCTTTTTGTAGAAACGTAGGAATATTGATTTATTTTACTAGATTTTAGTGTAATTTGTTTATTTAATTTGTGTAATGTTCGAGTAGAATAAAGTTAATTGTTCGACTATTTCTTCTTGTAAACTTGTAAGTATAAGTATAAAAGCCAGTCCAGTCTTAACCAGAGTTTTCCTTTAATTTCATTTATATGCGTATTAAAAGCAGAAGGGGAGGCATTCGCCCAGCAGTGGGACGCTAGGGCTAGATTAAATTAGAAGATGTGTCCTACTTCACTGAATTTTTGCAATGACAGTCGATTTTTTTATGTACCAATAGTAGAAGGGGGCATTACCATATCTCTAATCAGCTGAGACCAGCTGAGGGTTCTTCATCAGATACTTCAGACCTTCGATTTTTGACATCAAATGAAGTGGCCCACCAAGTTGAATATTTTTTGTAAAGGCAGTATGTCGATCTCTAATAGTTTGGTTGGGCTCTTGTGTTTTCTAATAAGGGTCACCAGGTACTCCAGATCTTCGATTATCCTAGTTTTTACAGTTTTCCCTTTATGTGGCCATTAAACCTTACCTCTGTACCAAATTTCAGCTCTCTGAGTTTATGGGAAGTACTAGTTCTATTCTGATGATCATGAGTGAGTGACTGGGTGAGTGTCATAAATGCGAAACTTTGCTGTCGTTTAACTTCGGAACTAAATGACCTACAGACTTAAAATTTTGGATTTTAAGTATGTGATTATACTTTACTGGATGACGAAAATTTCTGCGTTCTGGTCTTATCCAGAGGTTCTCAAATAGGGGCCTGAAAATGCGGCGAAATGGTTCCAGTAAATAATGGTACGGCAGTGTTTGCTTCGCGCTCGACTTGGCGGGGGCACTGCCGTGCCCCCAGATCGACGTTCTGGTCTTATCCAGAGGTTCTCAAATAGAGGCCTGAAAATGCGGCGAAATGGTTCCCGTAAATAATGGTACGGCAGTGTTTGCTTCGCGCTTGACTTGGCGGGGGCACTGCCGTGCCCCCAGATCGATTATCCTAGTTTTTATAGTTTTCCCTTTATGTGGCCATTAAACCCTAACTCTGTACCAAATTTCAGCTCTCTGTGTTTATGGGAAGTACTAGTTCTATTTTGATGATCATGAGTGAGTGAGTGAGTGAGTGAGTGAGTGTCGTAAATGCGAAACTTTGCTTTCGCTTAACTTCGGAACTAAATGACCTACAGACTTGAAATTTTGGATTTTAAGTATGTGATTATAGCTTACTGGATGACGAAAATTTCTGCGTTCTGGTCTTATCCAGAGGTTCTTAAATAGGGGCCTGAAAATGCGGCGAAATGGTTCCAGTAAAGGATGGTACGGCAGTGTTTGCTTCGCGCTCGACTTTGGCGGGTGCACTGCCGTGCCCCCAGATATGTAATCAGGGGTAAAATTTGGGGAGAAATATTTTTTAAAGTGTTGGTATCACTACCCGTTATCAATGAATTGCGGGAATCATCGTCGTCGTTTAAAAACAGCACTATAAATAGAACTCTGTGCTAATGAAATTGAACACACGAGTGTCGAGCTTTACGGTCCACTGCACCGTACTAAATCCGTGTGTATGTAGCGACACCGAATTTGGTCTCCGGATATGGTCCGCTGTACGCTCCGTACCAAATTCGTGTGTCTGTAGATAGCATTAGTCTGATTCACAAAATCCCTATGTCAGTGAATTTCTGACCAAGGGCACCGAATTATGATCCCGGATTGATCCTGGGCTCATTCGAGTTAGAATTACCTATAGAAACTTTTTTGAAAAATTTCAAGAAGAGCTCGAAAAAATTGCAATAGTTATAAACAATTTAGTAAAAAAAGGGGTATGGTTTTTTGAAATTATCTCGGAAACTATTAAAGATATCCGAATTTTGAAAAAAAAAAAAAGATATCCGAATTTTGAACGTAAACGAGCGCGGTTAGTTTCCAAAACATTTCAAAAAACCATAGCCGCTTTTTGGTTTTTACTAAATTGTTTATAACTTTTGCAATTATTTCGAGCCCCTTTTGAAATTTTTCAAAAACTTTCCGAATCCGAATCGAATCGAATAAGCCCTAGATCATTTTCGGTGCCCTTGGACAGAAATTTACTGAAATGGATCTTGTGACTCTTGTGAAAATTCAATCGTCGTTTCCAGAATTTTCTCCTGAGTTGTTCCGACATTTCTCACCGTTTAAACCTTCCCTGAACGACCACAATTATTTCGGAGCTAAAATTAGCCAAATCGGACCAGCCGTTCTCCAGTTTTAGCGAGACACTGGAATTGCAATCCATTTTTAAATATAAAGAAGAAGTTTGTACCTACTTACAAGTTGCAAGTAATAAGTAATTATACAAAAACAACAATGTCTAATATGTAGCGTTCAGCAATTTTTAAAATAAAAACATGGACATAGAAGTCAATAGGCAAGCGGACTCATTTTTTTTATTGCATAAATGAATAGTACTCTTAAATATGAGTAATAAAAATATAATGTTATAATATAAATAGACATAAAATACTAATATAAATATAAGACACTGTTAAAATTAAAAGCTTGGTAGAAAAGGATTAAATTTTTAACGAAATCCACTCGTTAGCTTACTAAATACAATATAATGAATCGACTTTGCAATAAATTATGCGAAGGTTATTTAAGTCAATTCTAATGAATTTAAATGAAGTACTTAGTCCAGACCCTTCTTCAATTATAAGACCATAATTTACAATTGTATATATTTACTAACGAAGTCTTAATTACGGCACCGCTCAGATTCAAATTACCTAGTTTTCGTTTACTTTGCGAGTCTGGGGGCGTTTTGTTGCTCTAGCGTTTACGTTCAAGATCGCCTCTGAGTAACTTTATGTAAATTTGTATTAATTATTGTATAATTTGTATAGACGTATATTATTATAGACGAGGGAAAACTCTCCAGTTAAATGTCTCCACTTTTGAGATTTTTGGGGCCATTTGACATTTAAAATATGGTGAAAATAAGATATCTGATATTTGAAGTATGGTGAAAACCGTAAAAGGTATGGCGTAAATTTTTATTTTTATATTTATTCTGTCAAATGTACGTCATAGCCTATCTTGAGTTTTAAAATCTTTCATATTTTGTCTAAAAATCATGATTCTATGATTGGTATTTTAGTGTAATTTGATGAACATACTTAGGATGTCATAGATATATCGGGTGTCCGGTAATTAATGGATAACCTTAAAATGTCTTGTAGTAGAACTTATGGCCGTTCAAAAAAAATACAAAAAAAATCTATCATAATTAATACCTAAGATAAGTTATTTTTAGAGAAAAGTAAATTTTTTACCTTATTTTTTAGTTTTTTGAACACTATGACCAGAAATGAATGAATTACATCGGTCTTTTAATGTTTTCATATTGTAGTATAACTATGCTGATAGATAGAAAATAAATTGTATTGCACCTTTTTTTTTAAATGTATGCAAGTTGATTTATTTTAAAAAAAATTGCATAATTTATTTTATCATCGAAATTTAAACATTATGGGTATAAAAAAAATGTATGAAGGCATGAGTGACCAATAATTTTTAAATAATGCTGGTTTTAAGTAGATTTTATAATGGTACAATTCATCATTGTATCTACCATAAATAGTGAATTATTGCTGTTAATGTAAAAAAGGAGAAAAATGTACTAAAGAAAGAAAGTAGGTAATTGGGGAAATTTAAGAAAATTAATTGTACCTGACCATTGGGGGTTAATAAAAACATCGTTTAACATTAAGAATAGGTACTTAATTTTACACGTATTTACAATAAATGTTCAAATTGTTGGCCTTCCACTCTTATGCAGTCCCTACATCTACAGATACATGGTCTTCTGAGCAATCTTGTATATCGTCAACGTAACAACCTCCGTGGTCTAGTGGTTAGAGCATTGGCTCTCGACTCGGAGGTCGTGGGTTCGATTCCCGCATTGGAAAACAAAAAGTGTTTTTTTCAAGTCTGGTTAGGACAATGCAGGCTGATCACCTGATTGTCTGACAAGAAAGATAATAATCTATGCGTCGGATGGGCATGTAAAATGTCGGACCTGCGCCTCATCTCTCATCAGTCGTGTCGGTTATCCATCCCACTGGATTACGAGAGTAAAGGAAGAGAGAGAGTGCTCTTGTGTACTGCGCACATACTTGGGCACTATAAAATTACTCCTGCGCGAATCGCGCGTAATTACCGAAATCGGTGGGGAGTTATTATTATATCACATTTTTGATGCGGCTGCTCTAACACGGCCACGTAGTTCTTCCAAAGACTTACGGTATAGGCTTTCCGTATAGGCTTACGGTACACCTCTTCTTTGAGGCAGCCCCAATAAAAAAATCAAATGGATTTAGATCCGGTGAACGCGGAGGCTACAAAATTGGCCCTAGACGCCCGATCCATCTGTTTAGGTACGTATTATTGAAATATGCACGAACGGGTGCAGCATAGTGTCACAGAATAGATATTAGTGCGCAGGATAGCCCTCATTTTGTAACCAATAAGAGTCCCTCAGCTCCTCACGCACTTCTTTAATAAATTGGGGAGGGATAAATCTTTTCTTCTCACGCTTAAAAGTAACAGTTTTAAACATATTGCATTAGTATTACATTAAACATTTCTTTAGTAATTTTTTCTACTTTTCTACATTAATAGCAATAATTCACTATCTATGGTAGATACAATGATGAATTGTACCATTATAAAATCTACTTGAAACCAGCATTATTGAAAATTTATTGGTCACTCATACCTTCATACATTTTTTTTATACCCATAATGTTTAAAATTCGATGAAAAAATAAATTATGCAATTTTTTCTAAAATAAATCAACTTGCATACATTTAAAAAAAAGTGCAATAGCTAGTGATAAAATTTATTTTCTATCTATCAGCATAGTTATACTATAATATGAAAACATTACAAAACCGATATTATTCATTCATTTCTGGTCATAGTGTTCAAAAAACTAAAAAATAAGCTAAAAAATAGACTTTTCTCTAAAAATTACTTAATTTAGGTACTAATTATTATGATAGATTTTTTTTGGATTTTTTTTTGAACGTCCATAAGTTCTACTATAAGACATTTCAAGGTTATCCATTAATTACCGGACACGCTGTATAATATAAAAAAGAGGTTATCACTGTAGGATGTCGATCAAACTTATCTTCCTACTTACTATTATAAATGTAAATGTTTGTGTGGGTGGATGGATGGATGTTTGTTACTCTTGCACTCAAAATTGGTATGGTAGTTGTTCAGGCTCTAGATTAAAAAATAGGCTACTTTTTATCCCGAAAAAGTACAGTATTTTCGGGGGATACCATAATATGTACGCGAGCGGAGCCGCGGGAAAAACTAGTCTCATTATATTATATAAATGGATTGCAAATCAAATGTTCCGCTAAAACTTGAGAATGGCTGGACCGATTTGGCTAATTTCGGTCTTAAAATAATCGTATCTGTTCAGGGAAGGTTTATAAATGGTGAGAAATTTTAGAAAATTGCGATAAAAGGTGTAGCTGTAGAAAGTAGATGTAGATGTAGGTCTACGTTGTAGTTGAAGGTGTAGGTGTAGTTATTTGTTTATAGTTCATAGTTAAGACAGAACAACGTCTATCGGGCTAGCTATATAATAAAAGTTTTTTTTTTAATCACAAGCTGTAGTTTTCCCACTACTAATTAAAAGTGTGTGAAACGACTGAAATAGGTGATACATAACACATCAAAACGGGTATTCTACTCATATTATAAATGTGAAAGTTTGTTAGGATATATGGATGGATGTTTGTTCCTCTTTCACGCAAAAACTACTGAACGGATTCCTATGCAATTTGGTATGGTAGTAGTTTAGGCCCTAGATTAAAACATAGGCTTTTTATCTCGAAAAAGTACAGTGTTCCCGAGGGATACTATATTTACGCGGAGCCGCGGGCTAGTCATATTGTATAAGTAACATCTTTCAAAACATACTCGTAATATATACCCAGGACTCGGAACAAAATGAATATTATAATGTTTTTGTGCTCGAGATTGAAACCACGCAACCGGCAAAACGTAAATTTACAACAGAAAAATATATAACATTGAATACAAAAAGTTGCTTCGCATTTATAATGTACCCAACCTAATCCAGTACTAAACCTTATTATAAAACCAAATTATTATATTACTAGATGTTGCCCGTTACTTCGTGCACGCAAAAGGGAATCTTGAGGGAACTTTACATTTCGCCGCGATGAAGTAGCCCATGGTCCTTTCCCGTGGTCTACTCTATATCTGTGCCAAATTTCATCAAAATCAGTCCAGTAGTTTTAGAGTCTATTCAATGCAAACAAACAAACATTTCCTCTTTACTATATTAGTATAGATAGTATAGATTAAATTAAATTATTATAAATTAAAAAGTATTATCTATTGCATTGTTAATGGAACCTTTGTTTCATGTTTATAACTATTATTTTGATATTAGTTTAAATTTTCATCAACAAAATTAAAGTGAAACCAGAAAAATATACATTAAAATTGTAAATTAAATATTAATTGTAGTGTCATGATTTGTAACTGTAGATAAGTGCATATAGTAAATAAAACTTACTGTAACATTGGGAAGAAATATCGTATTTTTAAGAGCAACACACGTGCAAGCAATTTAGTGAATAACCACAGAACTTAGTGAGGAATTAAAAAATGTGGTAATCCAAAATGTGGTAAAAAGCAAAGTGTCAGATAGCTTATTTGCACGTTTCTCTCTCTCTCTCTCTGTCGCTCAATAAGGAGCGATAAAACTTCCGAATAAGTTATCCGATACTCACTAGAATACTGTAAAACAGCTTATATAGCAAAGACATGAGTTATCAAATGACATGAAGTAACACGAAATTGACTTGAATGCGAATGGATAGAATTAGATGTAAGTTGCGTTACTTCATTTGCAATTTAGCTGCATTCATCTTCATACATTCTAAAGAATGCTAAGTTTGCTTATATTAGTGCTTATTACATGGAATATATGATTATATTGGTTTATTAGAGTTTATTTGTTTTAATCTTTTCTTTGCGTGTTACTTCTACATCTATGTTAATACTTATTTAAAGTTAACATAGGATTATAGGCACAAATTAAAGAAAAAGATAAACGTGTCCACGATTGTATGGAAAAAATTTCAAATTTAGATCGATTTGGATAGTTCTATGTACGAGTATATTATATATTTTTTACTCTGTGTTATAGGTTATGTTGTTTTAGATAATTTTAAGAGATTTTTTAAGCTTTAATTATTTAGTATACTATGTAATAATATGTATCACAACTTACAACTAATTTAAGGATGCTGATTTATTATTCACTAGATGTTGCCCGCGTCTTCGGGCACGCAAAAGTTAATTTTGCAGAAACCGTACATTTTTCCGCGATAAAAAGTAGCCTAGGTTCTTTGCTATTACTATAAATCTATGCCAAATTTTATTAAAATCCGTCCAGTAGTTTCGGAGCCTAATCAATGCAAACAAATAAACAAATACTGTTCATCTTTATTATATTTTATAGTATGGATTAACTAATTCTCAAGTTACTGTTAATCTCGCAAGTACTTATGAATAAATAAAAAAGAGCGCTAGAAAATCGTTTCATAATGGAGCTTTTATGAAAATACTTACATTTTTCATAAAAAATATCACCGAATCTTTCTCCAAGAGTATTGTCTGAACCAGCATCTGTAACAAAGGAAAGGAAAAAATGAATTCTCGTATCTATGCCGCGACCCAAAACAGATTGCAATCTTCTCTGTTACATTCTGTTATAATTACTGAAATAGCTTATACCCTTTATTTTGATTTATTATTTGGTTAAATGGATTTTGGTTCGAGATCAACTTAAGGCTGACATTTTAAACATTTTGTACAAAAAGTACAATATATGCCAGTGTACAAAAGTATAATATTATTTTAAGCTAGTGTACGAAAAGTTTAATGTCTGCCAGTGTATAATAAGTATAATGCTAGTGAAAGTTTAATATGTGCTAGTGTACAATAAGTATAATGCTAGTGATAAAAGTTTAATATGTGCAAAATATGTACAAAAAGTATGTTCCTTTTGTACCAGCAAGAAAAGTAAAGTATGCTTACCCCAACCTAACCTTATCAAAATGAAACTTAAATTATTTTCCAAGTCAATTTCAAAGCTATTGAAAAGTTATAAGTAAAAGAATTGTTTCAAAGAAAATAGAAATATATGAAAGAAATAGCCTTCAGTAAATACTGACTGTACAAGATAAATGTTTTTGTCGTGAAACCGTAATATTTCTCCAACTTAATATTGCCAGTAGATTTGAAGTAAACATTTTCTTTTTAATAAGGTTGTCTCTTTAACTTTGTCGAGGCGAGCTATGAGTGACATTATTAAGGTTTCGTGTTCTTCTTTTAAGTACGAGGACATAAAAAACTTGCCTTTATTGTTTACGCGAGGCGGCCGCAACTTTTTTAATACATATAAAGTAAAGGATGAAATAAGACCTAAGTAAAGAACATCATCGCCCGATTACTTTTAGTCTTTTTGTGTTGAACTTCTTGTTTAAGAAAATTGGTCTCATGTGGTTAAAACAGTGGAGGACATTAATCACACATACATAATATTGTTATACTAGCTGTTGCTCGTGTAAATACAGTATCCCAGTCACACTATTTATTTATATCTATTTATATTTATTTATATCAATTTTTTATTTATATCTATACTCTATAGCATCCCATAATATAATTTATTTTTCTCACATTTATTTACTTATGCAAATGCTGTTGCTGAGTGTTAATCTGTCCTTCAAATGACAATACTGATGGGACCACATAATACCAGGCACTGTGGTGCTTTCACCGTGGTGATAAGCCTGAGTGGTCTCCTTTTCGGCAATAGGACATTACGCTACCTACCTTTCCATCCGTCAGATTTTGTATTATTATTTGTTTTTCTCTGTTATTGTGTTTTCTGTTCTTGTTTATTGTTTAATATCTATGTTTTGTTTTATTTTATTTCTTTCTCTTCTGTTTTATGTTAATTTTTATTACGTCATTGTATTTCCATAGTGTAAATCTATTGTATGTAATGTAATGTCTTTGTCGAATAAATGTCTTATTATTATTATTATTATCCCTCGGGAACACTGTATTTTTTTCGGGATTAAAAGTAGCCTATATTTTAATCCAGGGTCTAAACTACTAAGATATCAAATCTCATTAAAATCCGCTGAGTAGTTTTTGCGTGAAAGAGTAACAAACATCCATCCATCCATACATCCTCATAAACTTTCACAAATATTCAGATATTTGATAGTAATAGTAGAATAATATGTTATTTGTTGATGCAGTATTCAAATATATTGCTACAAATGTGTAGGCGCTAAAAATGCTAAAAATCAAGCTCGTAGCGTTTGCTACGAGAAACGTAGCAGCGTAGAACCTAAATAACACTACACTTGTAGAAGTGTATTGTTTTTTTCTATTTGATAGTAGTCCAAAGATTTCAAAACTCTATAAATACGTCTATATATACCGTCTATGTAGTAGTTAGGATTAGGATGCAGTCTACTGCAAGCTCTGGTTTTATGAGCTTATTATGAATTATTTTCCAACAGACTTGACAAAATATTATTTTCGTGATTGCAGGTTGTAGTTACACTTTGAAATCGAAGAACATAACTAAGTTTAATAACGTAAGCTCAAAGTCTAGTTTAAAAGTGGTTAAATTACCAGGTATTCATGGCAGCTGGGAGTTGGATCGTTAAGTAATGTTGTTCCCAACTAAACTAATTGCGACTAAGCAACGTCGTTATGCTACATCCGTAACTGTTTTGGATTTTACTTCAACTATTTAGTCGAACATTATCATCATCATCATATGACTTAACCAAACATAATATGATAATATCTATGGATGCTTTCATATCACGTTAATCTGAACCTATGGTAAGTTCTCAGAGAACTTGTATCAGGAATACCTGCAGACAACGGAAATATATTTTTTACTTTTGTACTATATTACACATATTTAAGATTTTTGTTATATAATACACATCCATGACCCAGAAACATAGATATTTTTTTGTATTTACGGGATACGAACCTGCCACCTCCGGCTTGAGCGCCAAGACTCTAACCACTGAGACTCAGAGATCATCAAATGTTGTACAATAAGAGGTTATTGTATTCATTCATTAAACTAAAAGCTAAATTTTACCGTGGAAGAGTCGTCACTCGGCACGAAAAGGATGGTTCCTAGAACTACGACCTCACAGAAAACTGGCGTTAATATTTAGCGCTTGAGTTGTGTGACAGTGTGACTTAGAATTCCGGAGGTAGAGCGGGTAACTTATCAGGCAAATTACCTGCTCTTTTGCCAGTTAAATTCCGTAGAGAAACTAACACATAACTAGTAAATAAAAAGTATTTTAGGCAACATCGCTATCCCAAAATAAAGACAAAATACCTTGGATTAAGCAATAAGGATGTTTTCGGAGTTCTTTATAAGCCCGTCTGATAATCGCAAAAGCAGATAAAGAACGTTAATCTTGGATTACTCCAATCCGGTGTGTTTGGGAATACGCACGAACATTCTTCACATACAATATCTTATACTCGTACCTATGATATTTATGTACAAAGCGCAAAAAATATTCACCAAGAATATATATTTTTGAAGTCTTTAGCTGGAATGATTTTAAAATTTTTATGACTACTTTAAATACAGTGATTAGACATTTTTAGTCATTTGATTAAATATATATTTTTTGCGTGAAATAAAAGAAATTGTCTGCCTTAGAAAAAAAAAAAGAAATTGTAAACTGTTTATATTATATTTATAAATTTTAGAGAAATACTTAGTAATAGGGCCGCCTTTGTCTGACTTTTGTAATGTTTTTGTCTATGTATTTTATCTTTGATATTTGTTATGTGCATAAGAAAGCATATTTGATTGATTTGATATAAATTTAAAATATACAAATATTTCCTACAACCGCTATAGGCGAGTTTCACCGCGTATTATTATATTAATACGTGAAAACTTTCAGTACATCTTTACGAGATACATGCAAATGGAGGAGTATGATATTTGTCACATTTGATGAGAATATAATAGCTTGCATAATTAGGTCTAAATTTGGATTTAAGTTAGTTTATGTCAACTCAAAACAAACATTAAATTAAATACAAGCTTAACTAGCTGGCTGTGAGATCATGTTTCGCAGCTTCAACTTTTCAGGGTCCGATTTACCAATAAACATTTTAGAAGCTCAATATATTGCTTTCTCGAGCTTTTAAGACATTCAAATTCTTTTAGGTAGACAACTATAATCCAACTGGCAGTAAGAAAACAGGTTGGACTTCAGATTAACCCACTTCATTGAGAATAAGACCCAGTAGAAGAGACGTCAGGAGATGATGATACCAACCAGAAGAAAACTAACCATAAATATTAAGGTTTTATTGAACGTTCCGTCTAATCCGGGATAGATATAAATTTCGCGGCACGATATGTTTTGCCTAGAGAGTCGATGTGTGCGAGGCGCGGGCAACGTGACTTAAATGTAGATCGGGCGATTTACTTTCTATGTAACTATTTCTTCAATTTTATGGACGCTAAGCTGTTTGCGAATATATTAGCACTTATATCATATACTTTCGAGAGTCAACAACGAAGTTTTGAATAAATTGGCAAAATTTTACTTCTAGAGGGCTCCACTTACTTTAAACATATTTCAAAATAAATGTAAAAATAAAGGTGAAATAGAACCAAATTTCAATTACTATGATCTATAAATCAGTTACATAAAAAACGGGACACAAATATAATTCAACTAACGTTTAACACAAAATCAATAAACAAGCCGATAATAATTACGGAATCTACAAAACGATCTCTTTCACAATTACAGTTTCTGTCAAAGTAATTGAGCCGAAACCGACTAGAGCCCCTACAATTTAGCTACCACCGAACCAATAAAATCACAGTTAACGCGTCTTAAAAGATCTTTATTACTGTTTTGTGTAGTAAAAAATTGGTATTTGATACTAACGCATTATATATGAAGCCACCTTTGAGGAAAATAAACCATTTATGTACATGTATATTTAATTGCCGCATCTGTGGCTCAGTGGTTAACGCGTTGATACTCAAGCCGAAGATCGCGGGTTCAAACTCCGCCGAAGAAAATAAAAGTTTTAAATGTTCATGGGTCATGGATACTTCCCGTTGTCTGGTCCCCGTAAGTTTGACATATTGTGAAGCGTCCATAGATATTATTATATAATTATTATTATTTATTTAACAATAAGTAAGTCCTATAACGTTTAATCATTTATTAAACGTTTAATTTATTTCCTTTTACCCGTGCCGTGCAATTGATTCTGTGAAGGAGACGCCTGTGGGTCTGAAAATAACAACCAGTACTATATTTTCAGAAACAGTCATTCTCTTCTAAACAAAATGAGTTTATATAACTCTAAAATATACATACACTTGCACGATCAAATTCTATTCGTTTGATGTTAATTATAACGTGGTTCACTTTGTATTTGGTTTTGCTACTGATTTGACTCAAATCGTTTATGAAGGTACAGTCAAAATATATCTACATTAATGTATATTCAAAGTAATTAACGTATTGCAATAATATAATAAACATGGTTGACAGTTCAAATTATTTTGGAGCTATTTTATTATAACATGAATCAATGATTTTAAAACTGAGGCTAGGCTATGCCTATGATGTTAATTTAAGAGAAAAAATCTCCATACAAGAAAAAGTTACACCATCTTCATTTCAGATGATTATTTCAATTAAATGCGGACGCCAAAAGTGGGTCAGTTTAAGTGTGGATACTTTTTGCCTCGACATGCCTCTTCTAATAAAATATATAGGTCTATGTTATTAATAGACCATCACGTCTCGTTTCTCGCGGAGGTGAAAAGCGGACCATGGAGAGCCGCTTCGCTACGTTGAATGTAAGAGGAGGAATGGATGGTAAGAATGAAAGTGAACGAAGCGAAACGAGTATGTAAGGATCGTAGCAAGTGGCAAAAAGTGGTCTCTGCCTACCCCTTTACGGGAAAAAGGCGTGATTATATGTATGTATGTATGTATGTATGTTATTAATACTAAACCAAGTTTTCATACAACATATTGTGTGTGACTACTTACTTTTTATTTTTCGTAAAATTGGTACTGTAATATTATTATGCTACAGCTGTAACAAATATGGTAAATGAAATGGAATATTAGCGACTGTCTTTCTTTGGGGGAGGCATAATGTTAAATAGTGAACGTCCATAGGCTACAATGAAACTTTTTAAAATAATATTTAAAATAAGTTCATTGTAACATTATAAAATAGTTAAATAATATATAAAATAGTTTCATTGTATCATTGTTAAATAGTTAAATAATATTTAAAATAGTTTCATTCGTATGCAGCGCTATGTCGTGTATCGTTTAATTTCGGTGTGAATTAACCCTTATTGTATAATCATCAGTCATTCTAAAATAATAGATCAATATTATACAATCATAATAATATAAAAAACTCCCACACCGATCTCGGTGACGGTGTGTGCGCAGTACACAAGAGCACTCTCTCTTCCTTTTACTCTCGTAACCCAGTGAGACGGATGACCGACACGACTGGCGAGAGATCAGGCGCAGGACCGACTTTTTACATGCCCATCCGACGCATGGATCATCTTTCTTGTCAGACAATCAGGTGATCAGCCTGCATTGTCCTAACCAAATTTGGAAACAACATTTTTTGTTGTTCCCTTGTGGGAATCGAACCCACGACCTCCGAGTCGAGAGCCAATGCTTGAACCACTAGACCACGGAGGCAGTGTATATAATAATATCTAATCCTTGCAAAGCTTTTAACTTCTAAGACAAAGGGAGTATTAAGTTATCTCACCGTTTCTAGTTCCGCTTATTATGAGATTATCAACAAAGAATTAACTTAATGAAAAGAACAATGAAAAGGCAATCAGGTACTTTCGAAGTGAAATAGGTGAAACAAAGTAAGCTCAGAAAAGCTCTAAACGGTTTCACTGTTGAGACTTACATTTATTACCTTTTTAGGGTTCCGTAGTACTCCGTGTTCTAGTGGTTAGAGCATTGGCTCTCGACTCAGAGGTCGTGGGTTCGATTCCCGCATTGGAAGTACAAAAAATATTGTTTCCAAGTTTGGTTAGGACAATGCAGGCTGATCACCTGATTTTCTGACAAAAAAGATGATACATGCGTCGGATGGGCATCTAGAAAGTCGGACCTGCGCCTGTTCTCTCGTCAGTCGTGTCGGTTATCCGTCCCACTAGATTATGAAAGTAAAGGAAGATAGAGTGTTCTTGTGTAATGCGCACACACTTGGACACTATAAAATTACTCCTGCGTAACTGACCTGGTTTCAGTGAAACCGGCCACGGTCACCGAGATCGATGTAGGGAGTTATATATTAGTACTTAAGGAACCTTTAAAGTTTCCCTCTGTCCGTTCGTCTGTCTGCCCACCCTTCTAGCTTCTGTAATTTTTAATATAAATGGAGGAAAATTGGTATACTTATAGATTGTGTATACTCGTAGATTTGAAATTTGGTATCATAAAATAATTGTATTTATTTATTCTAGGGTTGGCTCTCCATACATAATATAATTTGATGACGAAAAATATTTGGTCATTCTTCCCCATCGTGTATCCCACACGATGGGGAAGAATGACCAAATATTTTATAGGCACTTTTGAATAAAATCAAGGTTTCATACATGACTTTTTTTAAATCAACCATATCCGAAAAATCAGCCTCCAGAGTAGTTTATAAGTTGGTCTACCCGCTGAAATTTCTAAACTTTAAGAGATAAAAACTTGTAAAATTCCATGCCGATACTAAATTCAATTCCATACTAAAAATCTTTCGGAAATTATTAAGAGCGAAACCAAACAATAACTTTTGAAGTAATCTAAAGAATTTTTACTTTGATAGTTACAGAACCCTCCTAAGAATGTCCTGACATGCTCTTGGTTAGGTTTTAATAATAAAAATTAATTGCAAGTGTATAGCTTTTATTGTTGAACTTAAACATCAAAGCTATAAAGGTAAAGCTATGCTTTTATTAAGCCTTCGTAGCTTTTATTTAAACAATAACATTTTTCACTGGTCTGTATTTGCAGTTCGCGTAAAGTAGAGATTTAAAATTGTGTTCATGGATTAAACTAAAATTACTATTTAACTAAACATTTTGTAGTGAATTATATATTATATAATGTAAAAAAGGTACATAAATATACACAGTTGAAGAGTCTGTTTGTAATTTTAAACTTACAGTTTTTCACTAAATGCATATTAAATTATATATTTGGTACCTACTTACAATATAAAATCAATTTAAATTATTTATGTCTGTCCATCTGACTGTTACGATTTTCACGGCACTTTCACTGACAGATAGCTGATGTTATAAGGAGTCTGGCTACTTTATCTTAGGCTTCCATTTCAAATAAATAGGTTTCCGTTTCCATTACTTCCACGTAAACGAAATAGTTGGTTAAAAACTTTATATATGACTTTTTGTTTCATGCTACAAACTATAATAGACAATGTAACAAAAGCTGAATTTCTTCAATTCGTGTGTCGTAAACACACATGATCAAAGCGAGTGTAACTGCAAATGAAGAGCTTTTGTTTAAAATACGTTAGTCTAAGCCGAAAGCTCAAGGTAAATCTCAAAAGCACGTACGAATTTAATTAACCAACTACACTGTTGTAACTGTAATAAGAGCAATTTCGTGATTCCATCACAGTTCAAAGAAACTAATTAGGAAGAATACATACGAGTGCGAGGTATAATATTAATTTATGCTGTTCTGGTTTTGGTTACGTTTATTTTTATGTAATCGCTGTCGTTTGCTTGTCTGATTGTATGTATAACAAGTATAATAAATACAATAGTAAAAAAATTATAGAAAACAATAAAAAGGAAAATAATGCTCATTTCCAAAGGACACTGGGAATTTTGTATGAAGCAATTTGCTACGGCCACCAAAGATAAAATTACATGAGGATTACAATGATATAGGTCGCATATCTGTAGGATGTGGGGTTAATGAGAAAATGATAAATGAGATTAATGATTTCATACAACATTTACTTGCAATTTATGCTCACTTTTTGTCAATAACGCCTGGACCGATTTGAATTTCGAATCGGTCCAGTTCGAAATTCAAAGTTGTGTTTGAAGTAAGAGTGTTGTGTGTCACCGTAAAATTGTGAAAACCGTTACATTGTAATAATACTAGAGATATTATAAAATATCGACAGATTGTCAAATAAAAATTTCTTCTTACAATTTTACACGTTATCTTTCGTTATAATTATCATTAATTGCTCTATACTGGCAGTTTATTAGTTTTACAACAGCATTATTATTTTTTCGAAAACATCTATTTTCAAATTGATGTGTATGCTTGCCTGGGTAAAGGGTATACATTTACACTTGTATAATGATGGTCTAAATATCACAACATAATCATTACCCGAACTTGAGACTGGAGTAAGATTACAACACCGCGATTAAATTCTTGGAAATATGACGTCATAATTCTTTACTTGGCAAGTAAATATCCTAAAAAGATAAGGGCGTTTCACCCGCTTTTTGAAAAGTCCCGACTAAAAACCAAAATACTATTAAATTGGATGATTTAAATCCACATTCATTTTGAACTAGCTGTTGCCCGTGGCACCGCTCGCGTAAAATATAGTATCCCTCGAAAACACTGTACTTTTTCGGGATAAAAAGTAGCCTACGTTTTAATCCAGGTCCTAAACTACTACCATACCAAATTTCATCAAAACCCGTTCAGTAGTTTTTGCGTGAAAGAGTAACAAACATCCATTCATCATCACAAACTTTCACATTTATAATATTAGTAGGATAATAAATTTAATTCTATATAGGAGATATTCAATAAATTATATTTTATGTGTTCAATACATAAGAATGACTTAAAATATTATGTACCTACAATATAACATTATTTTTACCGCTGCTATAACACCCACACTATTACAACTAGAAGTCAATTCATTATCGTTGTCCATCATGAGATATATGTAACTGATTGAGTGTACAGGTCGCGCAACGGTTTATGAGCGCCCAGCGAAGTGGAGGGGATCGTTCGCGCATGTGACCAATAGCAAAGAATATATATATTACTAACGTACCAATAGCGTGTCGGCAGCCACGTTCGGCATGCGTTCGGCGTATCCACACCTCCCCGCCCGAGCCCGCTACCGCCCAACACACCAAAAAACTGACTTCTGCGCATACCCCCTCTACTTTTGTCGAAAGATCTTAATTCGTTACGCGACCTATACTGTTGGTTCTTGGTGGAAATTTATGTTCATAAAAATATCACACAACTTTTTTATGCACACTTTTCCATTTTATTTAGATTTTTACAATAATTTATGAACACCACCGGTTTCGAATAACTCATCATCAGGTACCTGAGGAAAAAAGTTGTGTGATATTATTGTTAGATAATAATTATAGATTGATTATGACGATGTTGATGCTGATGATGATAATGGTGATAGTCTGTAGCGTGGTGGCGTAATATGATAAAAGCTCAGCAAAGCTAAAACCATAGAGCAAATATACCTAGCTCTATATTTACTCCATAGCCGCAACTCTTAACCGCGTACGAGTATTTCTATCAAATCACTATGTTTGCCCTACGAATAAAAACATACAGCAAACTTACATTAATTTATAACAATAGGCAATCGGACTAATTTTTTTTATTCCTTAAACTTTTAAATATGAGTAACTTCTCAGAAGAAACCGTATATCAAAAGTCAATATTTTCAAAATTTTGCGAGCCGCCTAAAAACGCTCCATACTAAAATCGACCTACAAATGACGTCATTTGTAGGTTACAGTATATGAAGTATATGGCTGCCGGAATATATTTGTAAATATCTCCCATATTTGTGCGTTTAAGTTCATACTTACTATAATGAATTTTTTGTATACGATGTGAGTAAACTAATGATGTAGGTTTTGTTTGCCAATTTCGCAAAAAAAAAATTTTTTTTTGGTACTTTTTAAATGTAATTTATTAGTAAACTACACATAAAATAATATATTTTTTTACATTTACCAAGTAGTAATGCCTCAATATTTCTGAATATATTAATGAAACCAAATATTTCAGATGTAGTCCGATCCCCTATAATAAAAATAAATAAATGTATCGTACTCGTAAATATATTCCGCGAAGCTATGCACATTGAAATATGTCTGAGCTAAACTATTAAGTGCAGTTCTCAGCACAAGCAGAGTTACAAGTTATCAGTAACATTTTAACTTTATATTTTAGCATCCTGCAACGTCCACTGTTTATTTTACTGTTGAACATTCGGAATCTAAATATCATCATAGTTAACTTCAGAGTTCAGGGCCCCTAGTCAAGATGCATTCGATAATTACCACGGCGAAATTCGAAAACAAAATGTATGGGATTTGACATAAGGCATCGCAAGCGACATGTCACTTATCGATGACTTATGTCAAATCCCATACACTTTTGATTTCGAAGTTCGCCGTCGAAATTATCGAATGCATCTTGACTAGAGGCCCTGATAAGCCTAAATTCTGTTACGCTATATTGTTAAGGGACAGTTTTGTCACGTGACGCGATGCAACGCGGCGCACATTTTTTATTGCGCGCGCGTTGTGAATTGGCCCTAAGAGGCTCACAAGTCACGTGTTTTCATAGTCATTTTAACTGAACTTTAAGGTGCCCTACACCTAAACTACACCTACATTGTAACTCCTCTGGTGTTGTGCACTAGCGTTTCCAGTCCTTTAAGAGTGCGCTAGTCAACAGCTTGAACTCATAGCGGCGCGCGGAGAAAATGCTTGTTATAATATCACCTAACATCGGGGAAAACAGGATATACCCATACAATAGTAATCGAAACTTATAAGATAAGCGTTGTTTCACGCCAGTTATCTGTGAGGCCATGGTATTTATTCGATCAAGCCGAGCCGAGAAAAGAGCATTTGAAATACATTGTTAACCTACATTTTGACAATATAATACAAGTCATTCAAACCAATGTTCCTATATAATATCACAAAAAGCCTTCAATGCAACGGCCGTATTATTAATTTTTTTACTACATTACCATAATACTTTATTAATAATTATTATTCACTAGTATTGAATAAAATGTTTTTGTATCGATATCGTACCGTACATAACTAAACAAAAACTTCACGTTAAACGAAAAATATTTGATTTTCAGTAAAACTTGTATGAAAGCGTTCGTATATGTTAATTAAAAGCATGTCGATACACGATAAATATTAAAAATATTTCCAATAATAATATTTAATTAATGAATTGAAAATGCTGGCACATTTTAACGTTTCGAGCGTTCGTTGAAGCTATAGGTATGCATGTACTTTTGTATGACCTGAACACGAATACTATTTACTTTGTGTCTGAGTCAAAGATTTCAAAATTCAATATAGGCTAATAATAATAAAAAGTTATCCCATATTGGTTTTCGCCATACTTCAAAATATGTTAACCATCTTGTTTTCACCATACCTACATCAAATGTCAAAATGGCTCCAAAAATCTCAAAATTGGCCATTTAAATGGAGACTAATTTGTCTCAATATGTTTCGTCTATAATATATACGTCTATGGTCCGAACAACAATCTTGAAACTTTTTGTAGCTATAGGTAGATAGTGCTCTACTTAAATGTTTATCACATCAGGCTTGAAAATAACTAATCAAACCAGATTTTTTTCTTCTTGCTGTCGGATATCTCATTCGGAAGTATTGTTTCTGCGTGCTTTATATCGAGCAATAGAGACAAAACATACAAATATGCTATCTGGCACGTATCTATATAATAATAACAAATAATAATAATAATAATAATCGCTAATAATAATAATAATTACTAATAATCGCTGTATAAGCTTTGAATAGTTATACAGTGTTTTGTTTTCTTCAATCGAATTAAACATGTCACTTGTGTGACGGGAACAAAACACTGTATAACTATTCAAATCTTATACAGCGTTTATTAGTAAGGGGGTTAGTAGATTGTGAAACAGGTCCTAATCTATACTAATATTATATAAAAATGTGAAAGTGTGTTTTTCTGTCTGTCTGTTACCTCTTCACGCTTTAACCGCTGAACCAATTTTTATGAAATTTGGTATAAACATATTTTGGGTAAGGACATAGGATATTTTTTTTATCCCGCAAAAGTAGTGTTCCCGCGGGATAATGTATTTACGCGGGTGGAGCCTCGGGCAACAGCTAGTATTGTAAATGTTGTAATAATCCCTTTGATTACTTTTATTATTATTTACAGTAAGAGCTAGCGCTCACGAGATATGACAATCTTAAGATAGTCTATTGCAATACAAAATATATGAAGATGAAACAAAACGTCTCATAGACGAAACTGTCTAGGAGCGACAACTGTCTGAAAACTGTAGGTGTTTTAGTGTATATAATGGGAAAAAAATGTCTGAAGACTGTCCCAATCAGTGAGCAGTCACCCTAACAATATTATTAACTAGCTGTTTCCCGCGGCTCCGCCCGTGTAAATATACTATCGAGTATCCCGCGGGAACACTATATTTTTCGGGGATAAAAAGTAGGCTATGTTTTAATCCAGAGCCTAAATTACTATCAGAATACCTAATTTCATCAAATTCCGTTCAGTAGTTTTGCATAGAAGAGGAACAAACATCCATCCATCCATACATCCTCACAAACTTTCACATTTATAATATTACTAGCTGTTTCCCGCGGCTCCGCTCGCGTAAATGTACTATCGAGTGTCCCGCAGGAACACTGTACTTTTCCGGGATAAAAAGTAGCTTATGTTTTAATAAAGAGCCTAAACTACTACTATACCAAAATTCATCAAAATCTGTTCAGTAGTTTTTGCGTTAACCCTTAGCATGCCTGGTGGGCAAAATTGCCTGGTGGGTCTGTCAGACCCAGATTTTCAAATAGATTTTTTTTATGTAAATTGTATTATGTAAAGTGATTTAAGGCATTAAAACGTATGCTTAAAAGAAAAATAAACGATAATAAATCAAATCATATTAGGAATTAACCAACTTTATATATATTTTTTAAATCAAACAACAATCATATTTTGAAACAAAATTTAGACATTATAATTTTGGTAACATAATAATTAGTATTAAAAATAAAGAGATCTTTATCAGACTTCCATTAAGTGTAAGGCACTTATTTATACTTAAACGTAGCAAACAAAATATTAGTCTGCATCACTTGTAGAGACTAGAGCTTCTAGAGCTTTAGTTTGATAACACTTTGTATATTGAAAAATTGAATGGTCAAGATAAATATGGCTAGTACAAGTTTCACAAATGTACTGGGTTTTGCGATCTTATCATTATATTCCATCTCAGAATCAGATTTTTCATCATTTTCCAGAGCAATGTAAAACTCTATCCACTTCGAGTTACATACAATTTCATCTACCTCATTCAACTCTTAGAGTAAAAATCTGGCTATGTCCTCGTCTTTCAAATGTTTATTCATGTTGAATCTGAAATATGTAAAAACTACAACCTTTTAACACACAAATACCAATTATCGTACGAAAAAAAAATCAATACTAACATAATAATGTCACGTCGTATGCCTGGTAGGGTCTATGGGTCACGCGCGTGCTTTACGCACGTTTTTCTACGCTCCTAGCTAGCTGCGAACTGGGGAAGTGGGCGGATAACATTCCGCGGTTAGTAACAGTAAGCTACTGAGAACGGTGAGGTGCGCAATTAAAATTTGAAGGAACTACAACGGACCACGCGTTGGTGTGGGTCTGACAGACCCTACCAGGCATGCCAAGGGTTAAAGAGGAACAAACATCTATCCATCCATACATCCTCACAAACTTCACATTTATATAATTAGTAGGATTAGTAGGAAGTTCTAATTCAAAATTCGGTTTTTACTTATTTTAGATAATTATACTTTTCAGTAGTCACGAATTTGCAAAGAATTATCATACAATTTTCAATCAAGCAATTTGCTTACATATTTCGATTTGTCGTTTACTATTATAGGTGAGTTTGGCATGTGTCACTCCTCACTACCACATCGTTCGGTATCAGGTGTAGTGTATAAATCAAGGAGCTCATCGCGCCTCGACAGCAATTTGTAACTCGCACCTGCGAATAACAAATGGTAGTGGTTTTTCAGACGCAGTGTACATTAGTGTTTTATTTACCAAATCCCCACTCACCGTTATTAATTTTAGTGATTAATGTTTCTATGTCATTAGTGATTTTTTACATTATACACATTTATTTTTGGTTAGCTATGACCATTCCTTGCACTTAGCGATTGATTATTTTTGTTTGATTCCAAGATTTTGTTCCCAGTTTCGATTATTAGTTTGCACATCTACAAAGTCTTTGTTTGCATATTTTGGTTAATACCAAGACATTAACGGCTGGTTAAAAACGTTACTTTTGGTAGGTATAATTTGCAGGATTTTTGCGTTTCAAACGATTATCTACTTATTTGAAAAACAAAATAGGTATAATAATATTATTTTGCCAAAAATCAGTAATTAATCTATATCTATACTAATATAGTAAAGAGGAAAGTTTGTTTGTTTGCATCGAATATGCTCCGAAACTACTGGACCGATTTTGATAAAATTAGGCACAGATATAGAATAGACTACCAGGAAGGACATAAGCTACTTTTTATTGCAGCAAAATTTACGGTTCCCTCGAGATTTTCTTTTGCGCGTACGAAGTCGCGCGCAACATCTAGTAGGAAAATAAAATAGAAAGTGGCATTTACATATTATCGATGATGTTTTTCAGTGATGAAGTAGGGTAAGAGTACCAATTATCAGCACTTTAAAAAAATAGTCCAATTACAACCTCGATTATTACAGAGGAAAATACTTCATAGTTTAAAGTATGGTGTCGCTAATAGTAGATTCCAGAAACATTAAAGTTTTGTTTTTATTAAGTGGAAACAAAAATTAATTACAGAGAAGCTTATAATTCTACTATTTGTTCGGGGTGCTGATAATTAGGTACAGTGCTAGAAATTGGGCATGTCACCCTACTACTGGTCGAAAGATATCGTTTTTCCAGGTGTTCGGTATGCTTTGTAAATCAGAGCTTTGACCATATTTATAAAAATATTGGCCATCCGATGTTACTTCTCGGATAATTTGGCCACTCTCTCTCACACTCAATTAGCCACTCCAGTGTATGTGTAAGGCCTAGAGCAGTAAGTTTTTATTAAGAGCATTAACGCATAGCGCGTGAAGTCAACTTTGGTGAAAAATACGCACACAGCTGCAGCCTGCAGCGAGCGTCTTTGTGTGCGTGAATAGCTCGACGACTGTAAGCCAACTAACCCACATTGATACTTGCCTTACTTTAATTACTTTACGATAATAATAATAACGATAATAATTATTATTGAATTTTGATTCTGGTATACATAATATCATAATAATAATTATATTCTGTCATATTACTTAATATATAATTTATCTTCTACACAAAACATACAATATCAGTAGGTAATGTAATACTAACATAATATTATGGAAAATAAAAATACCTTGAAATAATACTTTTATACTATTTTAATTAATATAATTTAGTTATACAGGTGAAATGTGTTTATTTAAATCTCTTTGATTTTTACCCGACTGTCAAGACGTTATGCTTTTCGCGCGTATCTTGCATGTATAAATGTATGCATGTATGCAATATGCATACATTACATTACATAGATTCTGGAACACAAAATAAACATTTTATATTTTAAACAAGACAATTTTACATACTTTTTTATATTTGTTATTTTTTATGACTAATAATTGTTTCTCTATAATTTTTAATTATTTTCACTACTAAAATTCCGGACAAAGCTCAGTCTCCCAGGTACTTTAACATCTTATATCAAGATGTCAAAATATTTGTGTTTTAAAAATTAAATATGAAATTACCAATTTAGGTGCTATTTTAAAGAAGAAAAGTATTAGTTACTAATACGTATCTAGATGTACTTATCATTTATATATATGTCACCGTAAAATTGTAAAAACCGTTAGATTGTAAAAAAACTAGTGAAATTGTAAAATGTTACTATTAACATAATCCGAAGTCTATACTTCGGACGTGAATATGCTGCCTATAATTTAAAACATTATTTATAGTTAGATAATAAATACCTATATAGTTATGAATCTTTCGACATATTTTTACAATCTCGTTAGTTTTTTTACAATTTAACGGTTTTTACAATTTTACGGTGACATATTATATAAGTTGTTTCTTTTCGAGGCAAAATGATTTGGAAACAATTTTGTTTCTAAATCATAAGCTCGAAATCCAGACTACCGTTTGCCGCATATATGTACCTAGATAAAACTTGGTAATTAAGTAGTTAGTAGTTTTTACTTTGTAACTTTGTACATACATACATAAATATAATCACGCCTTTTTCCCGTAGGGGCAGGCAGGTAACACTATTCTTTCCACTTGCTACGATCCTTACATACTTGTTTCGCTTCGCCCACTTTAATTATTCCCTTCATACATGTTCATCAACATTCATATTAGTTTCCATGGAAGGTGCCGGATGTTGTACCTGCACTTCCTCTCTTTATAAAAAAACTTTCAAAATACTCTTTACATTTCTTTAACACACGTTCTTCTCCTTTTATAATGCTCCCATCTTGGCTCCTGATTGTACGCAGCTCCGAGTTAGAAGTTTAAGAAGTTTACTTTGTACATACAAATTAAGAATCTACTGCTATCTGAGGGGATTATATGGATTATTAAATACGTACCTCTTCATTTCGAAGTTCTACTTCTTCTGTTTTACTTTACTTGAGTGTTTTGCACATTGTCTGAAGTTAAACCACAAAACCGTAAACACAAGAATTTTGTTATTTGAAAGCAGATGCATATTAACAACAAAATGAACATGCAAAGTAGTATATTCTTATTATGGCTGCGCTAGTCGGTTTTGTCTCCATGCAAACGTTATTGGTGATTTACTTTAAAGTCAAACATTATAGACCCAAAGTTTATGTAATATCGATTTTTATTACACTTATCTTGGTCGGTATGTGCTTATATTTCTAAAATTCAAATAGGGGATCGGACTACATCTGAAATATTTAGTTTCATTAATATATTCAGAAATATTGAGGCATTACTACTTGGTAAATGTAAAAAAATATATTATTTTATGTGTAGTTTATTAATTAAATACATTTAAAAAGTACCAAAAAAATTTTTTTTTGCTAAATTGGTAAACACAACCTACATCAATAGTTTACTCACATCATATACAAAAACATTAATTATGGTAAGTATGAACTTAAACGCACAAATATGGGAGATTTTTACAAATATATTCCGGCGGCCATATACTTCATATACTACTTCATACACCTTAACCTACAAGTGACGTCATTTGTAGGTCAACTTTAGGAGGCTCGCGAAAATTTTATATAAATCGCTGTACCTTTGAAAATATTGGCTTTTGATATACAGTTTCTTCTGAGAAGTTACTCATATTTAAGAGTACTATTCATTCATGTAATAAAAAAATTTAGGCCGATTGCCTATTAGTTAAGAAAATAATAGCCTCCAAACATCGGATGTTTAGCGCAACTTTGGCCGTAAATATAAAACAAATCAAGAATGAAAATAAAAAAGCAAGTACATACCGACACAGTTTTATTGTTCAGCAACTGAGATGACTTAAATTCGGACAAAAATATTATATAGATTTTTCATAAAACACGAACAGCCGATTTGGGTAATTTGAGGATACCTTTTCTAAAATACTTTACAAAACAGTATAAATGTGTGCACTATAGTTTCTCATATAAGTATAGATAACTATTTTATGGGTATAAGTATCCTTTTTTCCCAGATATTAGGTGAAATAACAAGCATTTTCCCCTCGCGCCGCACTGAGTTCCAGCCGTTGACTAGCGCTAGAATAAATAAATGTAGACTAACAACAGCGCCATCTACTGGGTCTAATTATGTTAAAATGTACTAAACTTTTAGCAGCTCTTGCCTTTGCCAAGTTTTCAAAATGTGTATGTTTTCTTTTTCGTGCGAACTTATTTTTATCTCCTATTATAAATTATCTATTATATATGTAAAATAATTTGTTATTACAATAAAAAAAAATAACTTAAATAACAATATTTATTATTAAGTAAATTAAAAAATATATTTTCCAAATATCAAAATCTTTTTATCGGGGTGGATCTCGTACGCACTACAAAGGTCAACAGAGTTCATTGCAGAGCTCGGACCGATACGTCCACCCTCTGGAAAGGCTCACGGCCGTCTGATTTGTAAACGCTAGTGCGCCTGGATTTATACACTAGTTTTAAAAATTCATATAAAATTCGTCAAGCTAATTTACTTAAAAATTTAAATGGCATATTAAAGATAAAACGTTGTTCTTTTAGATTATGTAAGTAAGAAAGAGAAAGAGCAAGTGAAATACATAAATATTATCATTTTAAATAACTATAATTCCTGATAATTTCGCATTCTTTAAATTTTATTTTTATGAGATAGAAACGTATATAAAAATAATCTGACAAAGAGATAATCTACAAGAGGATCCAACAAGTTTGTAAAGATTTTTTGTTTTTAAAAAATGTAAGTGGTTTTAGCTATTATATGTTTTGAAAATGCCCCTGAACCTAAAGTTGTCAAAACGTCTGGTTAGTTTTGTCAGTTTTATTCAAAAGTTTGAAATTATTTTAAAATAAATGATAAGGGAAAAATTAGAATACAATATTTTCTAGTGTTTTTTTACATGTAAAAATCAGAATAACCAGTTTTTGTTAGATATTTTTGCTTTTGAAAAGTAGCGTTTTTGTGAAATCTGAGTCGCGCGCCGTTAACGCTCTTAAGAAGGCAGAATGCTTACTGATAAAGTTATAAAGTACACAACTGTGTATTGTAAACGCCTCAATTGTGGTTAAAGTTTGACTTAATTCTGTTTATTGGTATACACTATACTGGCTGAGAGGGAAACTTGAGGGGTAAGTAAAAGTAACAAAATATTATGTATGTTTTGTAATTTGCTTGAAATCGCGTCGTTATCTATACTACTATACTAATAATAATAGACATGAAAAGTTTGTTTGTATCTTGGTTTGCATTGAATAGGCTCCGAAACTACGAGTCCGATTTTGATGAAATTTGGCACAAACAGAACAAAGCACGGGAAAGTCATGGCTATTTTTTACTGCAGCGAAATGTATGATTCCCTCAGATTTTCTTTTGCACGCGTGAAGTAGCATACCAGATACTGTGGTATCAGTACATAATATTATTAACATAGGCAAATAAAAATAAATAAGTATTTAAATTTTTCTATTTCGATCTAGAAAATAAAACATTTTGATAACAGACAAGTTTCATAAAATATTGGAAAAGAATTAGATCAGGCTTAACCAATAACCTTCTGTTCAAGAATGACTTGCGTCGACTAAAACTATAGGAAGTGTTTATCAAAGTGTAAAAATGGAAGTGTTATTTTCTGCTTTGTGCCTTCGGAATAAAAGTCCCGTGGCGTGACAATGCTATTTGAAAACTGCTTTCTAACGTTTTCTAAATTTTCTTATTATAGTTGAACGGTCGCTCCTTAGGTTCAAGATATTAATATATATAGTGATCGTATTTTAACGGTGACTCTTGAAAATTCTAAATGGGTCAGAAAAACAAGATTATTAATCCTCATTTAATATTTTTAATGTAAAAGTACCTCTGACTGTTATGGAGTCATGCCTAAATCACAAAACGAATTTAGATAAAATTTGGTACAAAAATAGATTAGACATTGGGGATGGATAGGTATAGGCTACTTTTGCAGCGGAAAAGTCTACGATTTCCTCGCAAATATTATAGGCTTCTGCCCAAATGAACTTTATATGGCAGCTTGGAGGTGAATTCCCTGTAAGAATCAATATTCATTAATATTATAATAGTAATCCTGAAAATCTTTAAAGTTACTACCAAAAACTAAATTTAATAATCTATATCTATATTTATATAAAAGAAAGTCGTGTTAGTTATACTATTTATAACTCAAGAATGGCTTATTTTGGTCTTGAAATAATTTTAGGAGTTCAGGAAAGGTTTAAACGGAAAATATTGGAAAAGGTGTAGGTTGTAGGAGTAGGTGTAGTTTTATTCATTCCAGTTCATATTTAGGACAGAACAACGTGTGTCGGGACAGCAAGTGATGTACTATCAGCAAAGTTTCCGCTCGACCAGCCATAAGGCTATATTTGCTTAGCAGCCATCAATCATGACAGATGAGTCGTGTACACGCACACATACTCACGTTTAAAAACTGACTTAAAACTTCAAAAACGTTTGCAATCGATGCGATGATAATTTTATTTTATGTTTTAATTACCTCGTTCATTCGTATTTGATTTGTGTAAGTATCGTCATAAAATATTTTTTACATTGTGTCTGGATGTAATTTATTGATCGAGGAATGTAATATTTTTAGACGTGGCTGGTCAAGGCTTCTTATGCAAAAAAATTTACGCGGGAGACTCATGCTTCGGCACGAATGGGCTGGATCGACTGGATAAATATAGTGGCGTCACAGAAAACCAGCCTCATTCACCGAGTGAGTGAGGTAACCGAAGGCGGAAGAAGGGGTTGGGGAATTTATGGAACGCACTAACTACTTTCGTGTTGGGTGCCCATGAGCGCCGGTAATCGCTTGCCGTGAGGCGATGCGTCTGCTTGTTTCATGGTCCATCCTACTAATATTATAAATGTGAAAGTTTGTGAGGATGAATGGATAGATTTATAGATGGATGGATGAATGTTTGTTACTCTTTCACGCAAAAACTACTGAACATTTTTTTTTATTAAATTTGGTATGGTAAACTTTTTATCCCGGAAAATTAGATACGGTATTCCCGAAGGATACTCAATAGTATATTAAAAATACTGTCTTCCGCGGCTCCGCCCGCGGAAGACAGTATTTTCATAAAAATATATTTTTCTAGGTGGGAGTCAAATCCACGACACATCTGCGTTGTAGAAAATGGCGATATGACCACTTAACCACTACACCAGTCGTGCTACATGCAACACTTTATGAAATGAAGGATAGGATTTTAACGCAAAAGGAGCCGTGGGAAAAAAAGTATTTTGAGAATGAATAAAAAACGTTGATTTCGGATATAATAAGTTTCATTTATTATTAATTTTATTAGTTAACAAGTATTACATTTTTATAACAAATAAACTACTGTTGACAAAAAACTTTTGCGAATAATTCAGTATTTTTTAATATTTATTTGAAAACTAACAAGTAAAACCTATTTTAGTGATAAAAATCGAAAAGTTCTTAAAATACACCTTATAATAATAATAATCATTCTTTTATCGTTGTTAATCAGAATATTCTTGATAAACGAACATTAATAGTTGAAAAGTTCAGTATCATCTACCATCTATCGTATACTTTAAACGAGACAATCTTGTACTTATATGTCACCGTAAGTCACATGACTTCCTCCAGCAAGCCGGCATACCCTCCCGTTAATATAACATATTAAACACTCCTGAGCTATTAGCACTCATCTAGCCCCACACATATTCACGACTATCCAACCAGATTCGTTGTTAGCTTTTACATTTTGGGCTCATATCGTGTATTATTCACACGCTATAGATTCTGACGTCCCTCTTGATTTCTCATCGTAAAATATAGCTTGGGAAAAGTCGAAATCCCGGAACTCGCGGGCAGAACGCACTCTAGCTTCTTTTTGTGCCTGTCCTAATACTCAAAGAGAATATAATCACTAGCTAATACTATTTTTTGGCCGGACTTGGTTACTTGTCGATTTATAAACAAATTTCAAATTTGTTTACAAGTTGCCAGGTAACCTTTGTTATTAAATATTACCAAGATTCGGTGATTCCACAGCGCATGCGCCAAAAAGTATACCGACGAACACAACCTTACTACTAATCATTTTTACGGTCAAGCACACGACGATGTGTGCGTTAACCAATCACGCTGTTATTTTCTATGTGCTTAAGAATTTTTGAGTACAAGGGAAAATTTTCAAAAGTGATCGACCAGGAACTTTGCTTATGGTACCTACTTGGATGTAAGCACAGCGGGTGTGTAACAAAGGATTGGTGTTCTTAATATGAATAATGTTTCTTCTAGGATAAGAAGATACCTACTCCGGAGACTAGAGGATTTAACTATTAACTTAGAATTTAGATAATAAGGTATCTATTTAATCGTAGTGGTAAAATGATTTCTCTAATTATATTAACGAATTTATTACAAGTAACGAATGAAACAATATATATTTTAACTTAACGAATTTATACTATTTATTGATAACTATAACATGACTGACACACTCCATTTACTAACTACATTCTAAATACAGCGCTGGTTATATGCGGTGAAAACTCTTATTTGAAAGCCTACCTCCAATGTTTCATAACAGAGTTCATAACGAAATGAAATGAAAATAGTTTTAAAGATAAAGCCTTTTGATGACAAAAGGTTTTGAATGAAAATTCTTTTACCAGCGAATGGAACTAGGATTTACGAGTATTTTTGGTTCGGACAATTTCATTACATTGTTTGTTCTTTTCAGAAAAATATCAATTATCCTTTGTTTATTTTTAGGGCCGTATTGCTTTAGTTACGGTCGGAAACTATTTTAATGTTTTTCTAAATCGTTTAATATCTATTATAATTATTGAGGAATGGTAATGATGTGTAGCAAAAGCAACCTCCAAACGGTATAGTTTGGACGGGTTCGATTGTCGTGATGGGTTAACTTTTACTTATATTATACATATAGGAACGTACGGAACCCTTGGTGCGCGAGTCCAACTCGCACTTGGTCGGTTTTTTTTTCATAGTAATTGTATTTGTATTTTGTTCATTTTTCATATGTTCCTTGGGGAAAGTCATTCAGTTTCATGAGTATTATCACTAGGTTTCGGATTGGTGCCTTATATATAGGTTGGGGAAAAAGTTTCTTCGCATTTTATATAAAAATTCAAAAGGTTTTTTTATAAAGTTTATTTACAAGTGACTAAAGTATTTAGGTGCCATTTTATTCGATAACTTTTTGCCATCTTGTTGGTAGGTACATGATCCCATTGCTATAAAATTTTTGGGGCTTCTGATGAAAAAACTGCGACAAGTGGTTTTGGCAGTCCTCTTGTGATGTCAACCTGACACTGCCTAAGGAATTCTGCAGCGACCGAAACAGGTGGAAATCTGAAGGTGCAAGGTCAGGACTATACGGTGGATGCATTAACACCTCCCAGCCAAACTCCCGTATTTTTTTCTGAGTGGCTAAAGATGTGTGAGGTCTAGCGTTATCATGGTGAAAAACCACACCCCTTCTGTTGATTAATTCCGGCCGCTTTCTCTCAACTTCTTGCTTTAATCTCATCAGTTGTTCGCAGTACAGTTCAGAATTGATGGTCCTGCCTGGCGGTAACAGCTCATAATGAATAATGCCCTTCCAATCCCACCACACACACAGCATCACCTTGTTGCGACTTAACCCGGGTTTCGCCACAGTCTGTGAAGCCTGACCGGCCTTTGACCACGATCTTTTTCGCACGTTCTTGTCGTACGTGATCCACTTTTCATCACCAGTTATCAGCTTCTTCAAAAATGGTTCGGTTTCATTACGTCGTAATAAAGAATCACAAATGAGTACACGGTTCATTAGGTTTCTTTCAGTGAGCTCATGAGGCACCCAAATATCGAGCTTTTTTGTGTACCCAGCTTTTTTCAAATGCGCCAAAACCGTTTTGTGGTCAATCCCCAGTTCTTCAGCTACATTGTAACTACTAATATGCCGATCTTGCTCCACTTTTTCAAAAATGGCAACAGTTTTGTCCGTAACAGGGCGACCAGAGCGACGTGCATCTTTGATATCAAAATTTCCGGATTGAAAACGCTTAAACCAAATTTGCGCTACTCTCACAGATACTGCATTAGGTCCATAAACATCACAAATTTTTTTCGCGGCTTGTGTTGCATTTTTACCTTTTTTGTAATAAAATTTTAAAATGTATCGAAATTCTTCATAAGAATCACTCATTTTAACAATAAGAAAAACAAATGAAAATCTCAAATTTACCTAATTTGAATTTGGAATTGTTTTCTGTAAAATTAAAACTTTTTAATGATACCAAAATCAGCCAGATACAATTGGTATAGCCCAAGATATTTTATGACTAGTTCATACATACTATAATGCGAAAAGACTTTTTCCCCAACCTATTATTACACGTTGTATAGATAAGATATACATCCTAATTTGTATGAACAATAATTTCAATGATTAGATTCGAAAATTCATTCAATTTCCAACGTTGTCACTTTATTGAAACTTGATAGCAGCTGTAAATCAATAGGTGTATTGCAAACTATTGGTTTGGTCATTGAGCTATTAAGCTTTGTACTGCTTTGAACCATTTCTGTGGCATTCACTCTAGTTAATTAGTTACCATAGCTGCACAAAGGATTATGTATCATACGTCATATGGATTACGATTCATATTAGTGCAATTAAAATGGTTTTACCGCTAACGACATCATTAACGCATTCAGACAAGTTTATTTCATTCGTTCATATGCGTATCTTTGTTCGCTCATATTGTTTGTTCGGGTAAACTAGGTCCATTTATTTTATAACCTTTTTCGATCAAAAAATATTTTTTAAACAGTAAATATACATCGAGTAAAATGTTTGCGCCAACATAATATCATTGATGTATATCTACTTGATCATCTTGATCAAAATTAAACTTCTAAACAACCTACTATTTTCGTTAAATAGTCAAATCAAATAAAAATCTGTATTTTTAATACTTAGCTACAACATTTTTATAACAATATCAAATAACTAAAAAAACTATTTTAAATCTTCAAAGCGTTAGTAAATTTAAAACTACAAGACAAAATAAAATAAACAATATAATTTCAATAGATACTGATTTCAGATATTTATCATTATTTATCAAATCATATTTATGATTTGATAAATATGTTTTAAAACACAATCAATATTACAAGCTTTTAAAGTTCTCGATAATCTTTTTACATTACGAGATTATTGGCTTTTATATTAATCTGATTAGGTACTCTTTTCTAGGCTAAGAGATGGATTTACTTTTTAATTGTTTGTATTGTTATCAATAAAGTACTGTTAATCAAGCATTGTTTTATTTTATTTTTTAATAATTATCATTGTAGCTTAATGTAAATTTGCTTAAAAATAAAAGTAATAAATTTGTGGGTATGCTGGTATGCCTAGTACAAAAGCCTCTTAAATAAAATAAAGATTATGAAACCATTCGCTGATTTAGGATTCTATAGTACTATCCTTGCTCTAAAATTTTCAACATATTCATAAGATAATACTGATGCATGAAAATCAAAGTGACTTCACATAAATATGCAAAACAGATATTAAAAACGAAATCATTTGGAAGAGAAGGCAAAATAAAAGCAACATAAAATCTTCATTTACATTATAAAGAACACATAGGGTTGGGTCCGCGTACAAATGACTCTGCATAATCGAACCATTTACGGGATTTTACGGGGATTGAATCATAGTTTACCCGAGGGTAAAAAAATGGGAAACTTGTAGGTTTGTTTTAGTGATAAGGTTACTTTACCCAAGATATATTGTAATATTCGTAACCTCGAGCAAGCTCCAGCTATATAGGGTGCTGGAAACAAAAACAAAAAAAAATACAGATCATGTGATTTTACAGGTTTGCAGGCCAAACCTTTATTAACCCTCAAATGGGCCGCGCGGCCCCCACGTTTGACGTTTTCTTGGTTTTCTAATAAAATAAGTATCCCGAGCAGCCGCCATTCTCATAACGTCGCTATTCGGAGCGGGTGCCGAACGTTCGGTGCTGTATCACTTACTGGGACCCAGGTATGCACGTGTTAGGGGCTGCGCGATCCCCACGATACCAGTTACGTAAGTTTTTTTGCACAGCAATTTTTATGTTTGTTATTTTTTTTTCAAGATGTTGCAGCCTTTGAGTGATAAAATAATAGAAGTACTCTTACAGGAAGATTCTGATTCCGAATCAGTAATTAGTAGTGGGCCAGAAGAAGAATGTTGTAGTGATAGTGAAGTTATAAGTAATTGTGAAGATCCAGTAACACTTGATTTGTTAAACGATACTCAGGACGTGGATTCCGATACGGAAGCGTCTTTCTACCATTTGCAAAGTTCATAGTAGCACAAAAACAACATGTGATAATTGTCTAGACTGAACAAAGTTTCATACTAGTATTTTTGAGCCTTAAGATTAGAAGTGTTTTATTTCATGATTTTTGTGAAATTTTGATTAGAGATTATAAAACATTGTTTGTTTTTTAGTTTACGTATCACAGATTAAGTAAAATAATGTTATTTCTGATTTTAACCCTTTAAACTATAATTTTCATTGATATTTGTGACGTAGAAAAAATATTACCAAACTGTTGATACTATTTTGTGATCTCTTCTAGTATTGAAGTAAAAAGATTTATTTTAATAAAAATTATTTGATTAAATAAAACAAGCCTATTACATATTATTTCTGAGCATTTATTCAAGTACATACTTAAAACATACTTGCTAGAAGCAAATAATTATACTATGGGGGCCGCACGGCCCCCACGATACCGGTTACTTGTGTCAAATTTACGATACCAGTTAAGGGTTAAGTACATATACTTACTTATGATTTTACGACGACTTATATATTTTCATTTCATTTTATTTCATTTTGATGATAATGAATGAGTATACTATTTCAAAGCGGTAAAAGTGTTTTCTTTTTTAATTGTGTGTGATATAAGAGGACAGATAATAATAGATATAAATAATAAAAGTCTGTGATTTTTTATCCTTTAAAATATCTTTTTTTGTTTAGATTCAGAAATTTCTTATTTTACGAGATAGCTCAAAGCACTAAAATGAAAAAATAGTGCACACCTTGAACATAAGTAAGTATGAGGTATGAGTAACCCCCATACTACAAAATATAAGTAAGTACATTTTGTAGTATTTTTAGTATGAGGATGTAATTTTTTATAGTGTATTTACGCTTGTTTTGTCTTCAAAAATAAGCTTAGGTACACTATAATAATAGAACTACAATTTCGTTTTTTTTTCAATAAAGGCTTAACGAGTAAGGCAGGCGCACTGACCTGTCTGAGCGATTTCACGGTGTACTGCGACCCGAGTAACGCACGGACTTCAAAGGACGTGAAAATTCATTGTTACACCTTTTACTGTAAAGATATAATGTAAATACATAATACGAAGTCAGAGGAATTTGGTTACTTTCATACATATTTATTGTAGTTTATTTTATTTCTAGTTTTCAATGTGAAGTATACGTGTGCTTGTGTTTGCTTCACTTATCTTCGGAAGATATTAATTTACAATGTATTGAAAATATAAAATTCTGTTCTAGGATGCTTAGTACCTAATGGATGCCACATTTTTAGGCTTAATCACAACAGTCCATTTGGTGTAAAAGTTTAACTTAATGTATATGCCACCATTGCCACCGTAAAATTGTAAAAACCGTTAGATTGTAATATTACTAGAGATATTATTAAATGTCGACAGATCGTCAAATAAAAATTACTCCTTACAATTAGCACGCATTATTTTTCGTTATATTGTAATATTTATCGTGCCGATTGGTTAAACGGCAAGTGCCCTGCGCCGCCATATTTGTTTGTTTTTAGGGTTCCGTAATACTTAAGGAACCCTTATAGTTTCGCTCTGTCCGTCTGTCTGTCTGTCTGTCTGTCTGTCCGCGCCTCTAGCTCCTGTAATGATGAAATTTGGTGCAGTTATATATTGTATATAGATCACGGTTTCGGGATCATAAAAAATAATAATTTTATATTTTTGGGGTGGCTCTCCATACATGTGAAGTGGGGATGAAAAATGTTTTTTCGCCCTACCCCATCGTGTGGGGTATCGTAGAATAGGTCTTTTAAAATAAAGGCAAGGTTTCATACGTTACTTTTTTATAAAGGTGACCATTTTCGAGTAATCGGCCTCCAAAGTAGTTTGTAAGTTGGTCCCCCCCCCTAGCATTTTTAAACAATAGGAGATAGAAACTTGCAAATTTCCATACTGATAGATCATGCTAAAAACTCTTTAGGAAAATTATTGTGAACCAAATCGGACAGTAACTTCGGAGTTATTAAAAAAAAGCATATTACGCGTTTATAGTTACGGAACCCTCCTTAGACATGTCCTGACATGTTCTTGGTTAGGTTATTTTATAATAATATTAATTATAACGAAAAATAATGTACAATTGTAAGGAGAAGTTTTTATTTTACAATCTGTCGACATAATATTATAATATCTCTAGTTATATTACAATCTAACGGTTTTTACAATTTTACGGTGACCTATACTCGTATATTGTTTAACTTAATGCTTTTATTTTATTTCGATTATATATCTTGGCCTACAAACTTTTTATAAAAGCTGCAGTAAATTCAAAATTGTATTTAAAATTAAAACTGGAATGCGTTTGTTACTCGTGGTTAGCCAGCTGATAAACTATGCTGCGGGAAAAATATTCTACCGTACTAGGCTTTGAGAAACTATGACTTTATTTCAACTATAATATCATAATTTGTAATGCCATGTTGAGGCAAAAACCGTCTCCAGTAAAATGGCCCCATTTTTTGAGATTTTTGGGGCCATTTTGATATTTGAAATATGGTGAAAACAAGATGGATGACATTTGAGGTATGGTGAAAACACGAAGCATAGATACCAGGAGTCCGAACGTAATGTTAAAATAATGGTCTCAATTTAGGGGACAGGATTTTGCCGGTAGAGCGCGTCCTAGTCCCAGTAGCACTCGTTTGAAATTACGCGGGAAGTTATGTTGTTATATTGACAGCTCTGGTAATTTTTTTTATGAGAAACGTGGATGGATTGTCATGGGATACTCATCCCAACTTACCTGTCCGGTAGTTGTGGTATAGTATACGGGTACGCGCCCCCGGCTTCCCTAGCTATTACTGTCCTATCCCTTCCCTTCCTGGGCGGTAATATCCTACATTTCCTATTTCCCACTCTAACTTACCAATGTTCCTTTTCACACCACCTATCCTTCCCTTTCCCTATTCCTACCCTCTCCTCCAATCCGTGGGAACGCAATGGATAATCATAAAAATAATTCATTATCCAAAAAGGCGGCGATGTGGTTCGCCACCCATCACGTCTCGTTCTCGCGGAGGCGAAAAGTGGCCCATGGAGAGCTTCGCTACGTTGAATGTAATAGGAGGAATGGATGGTAAGAATGAAAGTGGACGAAGCGAAACAAGTGTGTAAGGATCGTAGCAAGTGGAAGGACGTGGTCTCTGCCTACCCCTATGGGAAAGAGGCGTGATTATATGTATGTATGTATGTAGAAACGTGGATTTAAATCTAATTAGATAAAAGTTTTAGGAAATTCTTAGAAACTGTTTACGAAGTATAGATACCGTAGAATACGGTAATTGCCTAACGGTAATTTAAAAATAATTGTAATAAATAATAGTATTAATACTCGGTATAATACTCGGTTATAATAGTATTGGCAACACTCGGTACGTAACAAATTCTCGCACAGCTAGTGGTAGAAAAGAGAACTAAGATCTGGTCCTATTATTGTGTAGGTACATAATAGGCAATCGGACAATTTTTTTTATTGCATAAATGAATAGTACTCTTAAATATGAGTAACTTCTCAGAAGAAACCGTATATCAAAAGTCAATATTTTCAAAGGTACAGCGATTTGTATAAAAAAATTCGCGAGCCTCCTAAAAACGCTCCATACTAAAGTCGACCTACAAATGACGTCACTTGTAGGTTATAGATATGAAGTATATGGCCGCCGGAATATATTTGTAAATATCTCCCATATTTGTGCGTTTAAGTTTATACTTACCGTAATGAATGTTTTCGTATATGATGTGAGTAAACTAATGATGTAGGTTTTGTTTACCAATTTCGCAAAAAAAAAAAAGTTTTTTTGGTACTTTTTAAATGTATTTAATTAGTAAACTACATATAAAATAATATATTTTTTACATTTACCAAGTAGTAATGCCTCAATATTTCTGAATATATTAACGAAACTACATATTTCAGATGTAGTCCGATCCCCTATTACTATGGAAAAGCCTATACCGTTCGGACTCCTGGAGGGCTAGACAAGATGCATTAAATAATATCGACGGCGAACTTCGTGAATAAAAAATGTATGGGATTGACATAAGCGTGCGCTAAATGACATATTCAGTCGTATCGTTAAAAAAATTGGTAGCCAAGCAGCCACTTTGAACGAATACGCTAACGATGCACCCATATAACGAATTGCTCTAACGCGTTTCTCCATACAATGCCTAGACAAGCGGCCGTAAGTGACATTTAGCAGATCGTGATCTTTATCTTTATCGACCTAACGATAAAGATACCCAGATAGCTACCTTTATCGCCTCAACGAACAATATGGCGGATTTTTATTGATCAGCTGTTATTTGTAAATAATAATGATTTGCCTAAAGTTGCCTAAACGGTCTATAAAACACCTTCTGCTAGTAGTCTATATTGCAAAAAGTCAAAAGAATTCAATCTAAAGTATTCAATAAATCACAATTATTGTCAATACCTAATATGTAATTCATTGTATTCAAGTATAATTCAACACTTTGTTAAAATATAAATTTCTTAATTTGTAGCTTACTTGCAGTTTGTAATCTTTACACGCTACTATATCAGCTGAAAGCAATCTTTAGGTGTATAGTAGGTACCTAAATTACTACTATAATTTAGGTACCAAATGGAGTTCATAATTAAGCAAGTTTCTCTGAAACTTCCTTAGAAATAAAGATTTGTATTTAGTAATTAAAATTTATAAGTTTTTCAATGTAATGATATTTTATTGTCATCGATGCTCAACACCTTCGCCTTATAAATGGGTTAGAAGGACACAAACACCTCATAAAAGTTTTGAAATATTTGCTATTATACTTTGATTAATTATTACAAATTTAATATTATATATCTATGCTATTATACACCTATTATAAACAGTCAAGTAGTGTTAACCAATTAAATACTTAATATTTAATCTCTATAGTATATTTGTGACTAAATAATTCGTGCCGTATCAAGTGTCCGTATTAGGATTGATTAAATAATAACAATACAAGAGTATCTACATTTTATTTTACTTTTTTAAGTAAGTTTTACATGATTTTAGTAAGAAAATAAACTTAAAATGTAAAAATACTTTTATTTCTTGCAAAGGAATTACATAATGCAGATATTTCTTTAAATAATTAGTTTTATCTCAAGTCACATAACCAATAATAACATTATACAATTTAAAAATCAACACAGCTAATAATTATTATTATTTACACGCACTAGTTAGAGCCTGTCACAGAATGAATACAAATTAACTTAGGTTGGTAGCGGTTTTGATACATTAATAATTACATTATGATTTATATCACTTCTCACTATCAGTGGCGAAGGCTGCTTCTTCAAAGGGAAGCCGGAACCTGTATCATATGTAGGGATTTCTATGAAGGTTTGCAAAAGGTATGTGACAAGGGAAGCCGATAGGAATGGAGTTATAGGAACCCTATGCCACTGCTCACTACAAAAAACACTTCCTACAAATTATCCTCCTGGGTGTCAGGCGCCGGGTGCCGCCTTTGAGAGCTAGGGCAAGAAGCGTCAGGGGCCGGGTGCCGCCTTTACGGGTAGTAGTTATATTTTTTTCTTTCATTTAAAACCCTACAATTTTTACAATTTTTTTGCCACACCACGCTGGACATAAATAAAAAAGAAGGAGATATTGGGCATTTGCGTATAGATTTAATAAAAATTTTAGAGGGAATTTTAAAAATTTCTGCGACATACCGTCGTGCCGGCACCCGGCACGCGACACTGAGTACCTGACAGCTTTCGGTTAGTATGAAAAAAATTTCAAATTTCAATAATTTCAAATAGGAATGTAAATTGAACACTTTATTAGAAATAGTATGTATTCTAGTGCCTAGGAATGTCATTAATTAATGATAGAATTAAGTACATTAGTTACAATGATTGTTTTTGTAAGACAGTCCCGTCAAAAAAGCCTTTTTTCCGAGGGTTTTTATTCCCTCATTGTGAATTGAAAACAAACAAAAGTGGCACAAAATTGATTTAAAATATATCGAACTATTTAAAAATACAAAAACATGTGAATAAATATGTTCCAGCTACAATTTCTAAAGTATCCACCTATGTAAATAAAGCAAATTTTACAATATTAACACATAAATATGACATTATTTGGGGTCTGAAATAAATAAGTTTGAAAAAAAAAGAACTCGTGTATTTTTTGCATCAAGATTCCTTTTATTTAGTTAGTTATTTTAAAATTATAATTCCGTCATCACGTAGGCAATTTAATCTAGTTTCTAAATATGTATAATATATATAGGTTTAAGTTACAATTTATTAATATAATCTTGAAAAACTACAAGGCGGGAGTCGCGCCCGTGATTCGCCAAATTGGCCCGCGATGGCCCGACGCCAGCTCATTTCGGCCATTTTTCGGCCCGACGGTCTAAAGATTTAAAACGCATTTTACTTATATATAAGGTAATGATAATATTTAAGTAGTCAAAAATCCTACTAATATTATAAATTTAAAAGTATGTGAGTATGTTTCTTCTTTTTTTCTTCTCTCCACCAGTATGAAGCCTTGAAGCCAACTTTTATGTATAACGATACAGAATCGGCCAGCAGATCTCAAGTACATTATACGGACGCTCTACCGGTGAAGGAAAACATCGTGAGGAAACCCGCACATAGTTGGCCCCAGACGTATTGACTAGTCATTCCTCTGGACTAGGGTGGCTATGTTGTGAGAATGCCGTATGCGCTTGGGCAATCATACGATATTTAAAAAACAACTGTCCCAGGCACTACAGTATTTCAAGAGTGGTTACTTCGCTCGGAAAATACTGTATAAATCATCCATCATCGGATGTAAAGGCCTAAGTTAGGTAAATTGTTATTTTGATAACAAAGTACAAACAAAAATAATTGTACTTCATATTCTTCTTCTTCTTCTTCTGGCCAGTTTTTTTTTTACCAGGACATGGATATAGTCCTAAGGATAGAAGACTCCGTATTTTGTAATTGCTAAAAAGAACTGTATTGCCTTGGTAATAGAGTGTATTTCACAATGCACGTATCATAGAGGCAAATCCGAGCCGAGCGAGATAGCCATAAGGGAGGCCGTGTGTCTCGTTCTTGCATGTTGCCAACCAGAAAAATGTTGGTATTTTTAAAAAGTAACTTGAAAAATCTTAGATAAAACGAGTGTACTTTATTATTATTTTAACAAATGTTTATAACTATATCATATTCTAATTAAAAAAGTTAGAAATAGTCATTTAATACTAAATAAAAATGCAGTTTACATTAAAACCTTTTCCTTCTTTTTTATTAGATGGTATCATTCGCAAGACAATAGATACGCCATTACAGTCGGACAAGGATCTTTTGGCACTTGGATGGGGGCGTGAGTGTCGCAAATAAGAACAATACTTATTACTAAAAGTGAAATTTTACAAGACGGCGATGTTATTACTGATTTTATCCACGTGCCAAAAGGTAAATGTCGCAACTACAAAACAATACAATTTAATACTAAAAGTGACATTTTACAAGACGGCGATGTTAGTTCTGATTTTGTCCACGTGCCAAAAGATCCTTGTCAGACTGTACACATATTTTATGCTGAACACCGGATAATATTAAAATTCACTATAGTACCGGTGCTGGATTTGCTGGACGCACCGTGAGTATGGCCTTTAGTGTAATCTCTTAAAATCTGTTTATAATGTGTGTCCTATGACCATTTGGCAAAAAATCTGTATAAAATCTGTATTATCAATGAAAACTAGAAGATAATTAATTAAATAATGTATTATATAATTATATAATTATTCAAAATAGAACTCTGGAGTCATACAATAGATAAACAGTTACCCAATTGTGTGTCTAATTTATAATCCTCTGAATTTTTCCCGGTGTTTCGGATTTCGGTGCATATTGAAGTTCCAGCCCACGAAGTATAGTTAACAAGGAGTCCGAACGTAATGTTAAAATAATGGTCTCAATTACTGGGACAGATTTTTGCCGGTAGAGCGCGCGACGGTTCGACATGCACTCGTTTGAAATTACGCGGGAAGTTTAAAGTTGCTATTGACAGCTCTGGAAAGATTGAAATCTTATTATATAAAAGTTTTAGGAAATTCTTAGAAACTGTTCTCGAAAAATAGATACCGTAGAACACGGTAATTGCCTAACGGTAATTTAAAAATAATTGTAATAAATAATAGTATTGGCAACACTCGGTATAATAATATTGGCAACACTTGGTACTCGTTGGTCTCGCACGCCTAGCGGCAGAAAAGAGAACTAAGATCTGGTCCTATTATTGTGTACATAATTATTATTAAAAAGCCTATACCGTTCGGACTCCTGGTATCTATGCTTCATGTTCCAGCCTTACAACCGTAATAATCGGCCTTGTTAAATAAGTACCTACTTTATTCTTATTGTAAATATCTACACTTGAAATTTGATTCCATTTTATACAAAACACTCTAGGAACTTTCAATAAAACTTCTAGGTACCGTTTTACTGAATCGACTGACTTGCACTGACTATTTGTATCAAAATTTGTATTTTGAACTTTGACTAGACATTAGACTTGAAAATAATACGGTGTTGAAATCATATAGGTACCTACATTAAATCTAGTTGTCTGCCTTTTTAACTTGACACTGACAAATAGTTTTATGCCGTAACGCCATCAATAATTAAAAAAAAAATATATGACATTTGACAACTTCACAACTGACGGCTAAATTCTTGAAATCATAAACAACTAACGTTTGAGCAATTCGTTGTTGCGATTCGAACAACAGTGTGCGTTTGTCTAGGGACATTTTGTCGTGATCTCAAAAGAGAAGTCGATACGACAGATCTTTCCGAATTTTAACGAAGGTAATTTGTCTAGGCGCCCTGGTATAGACTATACTTCGTGGGTGAAAACATGATGGATGACATTTGAGGTATGGTGAAAACCAAGATGGCGTAACTTTTTCTTGTATGAAAATTTGTTCTGTCAAATGTATATCGAAGCCTATCTTGAGTTTTGAAATAATTATTTGTGATTATTTTTAAACAAAAAATTAAACCGACTTCCTAAGTATGAATACACAAAGAAGTATGATCCATCTATACTACTATACTATAATAGGTATTATTAAGAGTAAAAGTTTTTTTGTTTGCATTGAATAGGCTCCAAAACTACTGCACCGATTCTAATGACATTTGGCACAGAAGTAGACATAGGCTACTTTTAGGATATAGGCTACTTTTTATCGCGGAAAAATGTACGGTTTCTGTGAAATAAACTTTAAACTAAAAACATTTTTTTAATATTTATTAATAATTATCTTTCTATTTAGCAGTTAGCTACACTATCTGTACACTCTGTTAAGACTTGTAATGTAAAAAACGTAAAAAAAAAGAAACACTGTTTCTCAATATACTCAAAGGTTTCTCATAACGACGATGCATCGACCTCCATACAATAAGACCTACTTTGCTCCGAATTGTATTAATGTTTCTTCAATCTGTCAATCAATTTTGTCTATTCTTCGGTGTTTTTAGGATGCGCATGCTAAGCCTGCAGTAGTAGTTTATTTTCACCGATGGCCTGTTTCACAATTATTGACAATCTACGTATAAGTGTCACTGTTGAGTCTCTGTCGCCCGTTATAAAATAAGCAGCAACAATACTTTCAAATAAACTATACGTAATACTTCTTTTTTTGGACTATGTCTTTGAAGTTCTTTAAAATCTGAATAAATACAGGTTTTACAATTTAATAAGGTACCAGAAAGGGCACCATTCCAAAAAGTTTATCAAGTAATTTAATAATCATTAGAAACATAATATTCTATCCACTAGTTTTTGTCATTGCTCTTAGTCCATAAATCTAGCAACACCTATAGCGCGATCCAGCTAACCGTCAGCGCCATCTCTTAGCGGACAGTTAAATTAATGCGGAAAACAGCTGAAACTATGTTGTAGAAGTGTAGAGTATATATTATGGACCTACGTGTAGTCGGTTAGGGTGGAGGAATTTGGCCAAATTTTTTTTTTAAATTTTATCCTCCTGTATTGTGAGCAGTTGGCCGTATGTAAAAACTTTATTCATGCCAAAAATCAAACTCTACGGCTTTGTTTTACGATGTCACACTAAGAGGGTAATTTGTAATAACAGTAAATTGTAACCTCTAACGTGTATGCCCAATATTTCTGTGAATTAAACGTAACTGAACGTAAGTTCTATAAATTAAAAAAAAAACATATTTTTTCAATATTTATTATTAATTATCTTTCTATTTAGCAGTTAGCTGTACGCCTCTCTGTACACTCTGTTAAGACTTGTAATTCCTGTAAGTAGTCAAATTAAATTACTTGGTAGAGTACTAAGTAGGTAATAAAAAAAAACCTTATCAGTAAATTAAGGTCTGCTTAATGCCTCAAAGAGTATTAGTTGCTAGTTATTTTATGAACCAGGAAACGAGCAGACGAATCGCCAGATGATAAGCGATGTTGTGAATTGCGTTCCCAGTTTTTAAAGTCCCGAACCCCCCTTGGGCCTCCAGTAATCTCACTCACTCGGCGATACACAACGAAAGCGTTATTTCATGACGGTTTTCTGTTAGGCCGTGTTATTTACCCGGTCAAGCCCATTCATGTACAGTAGCTCAATCACGATCAAACAGAATAAAGTTTAGATAACAGAACAAGTAAATAAAAATAAAGCTATCTAAATAATTAAACACCAAAAACTAAACACTCCAACTCTCCAACCTGTAGAAAAGAACATAAATCAGTATGAAAATGTCGTAAAATATAATCAGTACCGACAAATCTACAAGTGGGTCTTTACGACCGCGTTATAAACAGTTACGCACGTTATAACCCTCAAACGGTCCCATTATACGAGATGTCCCATTGTTGCGGCGATGTATCCATTTTAATTAAAACTACCCTTATTTATCACGATACAAATTAGTACCCATTAACTGGTTAATCGTTATAAAAATGGTTAGTGCTTACTAGCAATTCATTTTAATTAGGTAACGTTGCTATAGTACCTAATTATTATTATCGGACGGAAAATAAAATGACTTTTAAAGACAATATACTACAGGTTCGGAACTCTAACCCGGCAGGAAGAATCCGGCGAAAGAAAATCGCTCGTCTGCCAACTTTTACCCAAAATTGTTCTTTTGAAATTTAACTGGTTAATCGTTATAAAAATGGTTAGTGCTTACTAGCAATTCATTTTAATTAGGTAACGTTGCTATAGTACCTAATTATTATTATCGGACGGAAAATAAAATGACTTTTAAAGACAATATACTACAGGTTCGGAACTCTAACCCGGCAGGAAGAATCCGGCGAAAGAAAATCGCTCGTCTGCTAACTTTTACCCAAAATTGTTCTTTTGAAATAAATAATTATGTACAACTATGTACTACAATCTATATTATATAATATAGAAGACAAAACTGATTAACTAATGGTTGAACGTACAGGCCAAACCCATAAGGATAGAAATTTGAAATTTTGGACACGTATTTCCCAAGGAAGGATTTTTCAAAATTCAATCCCCAAGGGGGTAAACTAGGTGATAAAAGATTGTATGTATCTTTTTATTTATTAAACATATTTACATGATATTTCGTATGAATTGAGTAACAAAAGTATTGCTAAAATAGAGTTATTACTTCAGCGTTTTCTAAAATTCATTCATTGTCCATCAGATAAAAGGAGCAATGGGGTAAATATATTTATTAGTTACAATTACAGAAGTACATTGTCAAGATAATATTACATTAAAAGTGCCTGACACAGCCATTCCTAGGGTGTGCTGTTTGTCCTCAATGATAATATTTATTATGTGTTTGTTGAAAAAAAAAATATTTTCTGCAACTCTAGAGATAACTTTTGGTTATTCCTAGTGTATTTTATGTTGTGTTTATTACATTTTTCGTTGATCATAAAGGAAAAATGTATGTTAACATTATTAACTAGTATTTTTGAGCCTTAAGATTAGAAGTGTTTTATTTCATGATTTTTGTGAAATTTTGATTAGAGATTATAAAACATTGTTTGTTTTTTAGTTTACGTATCACAGATTAAGTAAAATAATGTTATTTCTGATTTTAACCCTTTATACTATAATTTTCATTGATATTTGTGACGTAGAAAAAATATTACCAAACTGTTGATACTATTTTGTGATCTCTTCTAGTATTGAAGTAAAAAGATTTATTTTAATAAAAATTATTTGATTACATAAAACAAGCCTATTACATATTATTTCTGAGCATTTATTCAAGTACATACTTAAAACATACTTGCTAGAAGCAAATATTTATACTATGGGGGCCGCACGGCCCCCACGATACCGGTTACGTGTGTCAAATTTACGATACCAGTTAAGGGTTAAGTACATATACTTACTTATGATTTTACGACGACTTGTATAATATTTTCATTTCATTTTATTTCATTTTGATGATAATGAATGAGTATACTATTTCAAAGCGGTAAAAGTGTTTTCTTTTTTAATTGTGTGTGATATAAGAGGACAGATAATAATAGATATAAATAATAAAAGTCTGTGATTTTTTATCCTTTAAAATATCTTTTTTTGTTTAGATTCAGAAATTTCTTATTTTACGAGATAGCTCAAAGCACTAAAATGAAAAAATAGTGCACACCTTGAACATAAGTAAGTATGAGGTATGAGTAACCCCCATACTACAAAATATAAGTAAGTACATTTTGTAGTATTTTTAGTATGAGGATGTAATTTTTTATAGTGTATTTACGCTTGTTTTGTCTTCAAAAATAAGCTTAGGTACACTATAATAATAGAACTACAATTTCGTTTTTTTTTTCAATAAAGGCTTAACGAGTAAGGCAGGCGCACTGACCTGTCTGAGCGATTTCACGGTGTACTGCGACCCGAGTAACGCACGGACTTCAAAGGACGTGAAAATTCATTGTTACACCTTTTACTGTAAAGATATAATGTAAATACATAATACGAAGTCAGAGGAATTTGGTTACTTTCATACATATTTATTGTAGTTTATTTTATTTCTAGTTTTCAATGTGAAGTATACGTGTGCTTGTGTTTGCTTCACTTATCTTCGGAAGATATTAATTTACAATGTATTGAAAATATAAAATTCTGTTCTAGGATGCTTAGTACTTAATGGATGCCACATTTTTAGGCTTAATCACAACAGTCCATTTGGTGTAAAAGTTTAACTTAATGTATATGCCACCATTGCCACCGTAAAATTGTAAAAACCGTTAGATTGTAATATTACTAGATATTATTAAATGTCGACAGATCGTCAAATAAAAATTACTCCTTACAATTAGCACGCATTATTTTTCGTTATATTGTAATATTTATCGTGCCGATTGGTTAAACGGCAAGTGCCCTGCGCCGCCATATTTGTTTGTTTTTAGGGTTCCGTAATACTTAAGGAACCCTTATAGTTTCGCTCTGTCCGTCTGTCTGTCTGTCCGCGCCTCTAGCTCCTGTAATGATGAAATTTGGTGCAGTTATATATTGTATATAGATCACGGTTTCGGGATCATAAAAAAATAATAATTTTATATTTTTGGGGTGGCTCTCCATACATGTGAAGTGGGGTTGAAAAATGTTTTTTCACTCTACCCCATCGTGTGGGGTATCGTAGAATAGGTCTTTTAAAATAAAGGCAAGGTTTCATACGTTACTTTTTTATAAAGTTGACCATTTTCGAGTAATCGGCCTCCAAAGTAGTTTGTAAGTTGGTCCCCCCCCCCTAGCATTTTTAAACAATAGGAGATAGAAACTTGCAAATTTCCATACTGATAGATCATGCTAAAAACTCTTTAGGAAAATTATTGTGAACCAAATCGGACAGTAACTTCGGAGTTATTAAAAAAAAGCATATTACGCGTTTATAGTTACGGAACCCTCCTTAGACATGTCCTGACATGTTCTTGGTTAGGTTATTTTATAATAATATTAATTATAACGAAAAATAATGTACAATTGTAAGGAGAAGTTTTTATTTTACAATCTGTCGACATAATATTATAATATCTCTAGTTATATTACAATCTAACGGTTTTTACAATTTTACGGTGACCTATACTCGTATATTGTTTAACTTAATGTTTTTATTTTATTTCGATTATATATCTTGGCCTACAAACTTTTTAAAAAAGCTGCAGTAAATTTAAAATTGTATTTAAAATTAAAACTGGAATGCGTTTGTTACTCGTGGTTAGCCAGCTGATAAGCTATGCTGCGGGAAAAATATTCTACCGTACTAGGCTTTGAGAAACTATGACTTTATTTCAACTATAATATCATAATTTGTAATGCCATGTTGAGGCAAAAACCGTCTCCAGTAAAATGGCCCCATTTTTTGAGATTTTTGGGGCCATTTTGATATTTGAAATATGGTGAAAACAAGATGGATGACATTTGAGGTATGGTGAAAACACGAAGCATAGATACCAGGAGTCCGAACGTAATGTTAAAATAATGGTCTCAATTTAGGGGACAGGTTTTTGCCGGTAGAGCGCGTCCTAGTCCCAGTAGCACTCGTTTGAAATTACGCGGGAAGTTATGTTGTTATATTGACAGCTCTGGTAATTTTTTTTATGAGAAACGTGGATGGATTGTCATGGGATACTCATCCCAACTTACCTGTCCGGTAGTTGTGGTATAGTATACGGGTACGCGCCCCCGGCTTCCCTTGCTATTACTGTCCTATCCCTTCCCTTCCTGGGCGGTAATATCCTACATTTCCTATTTCCCACTCTAACTTACCAATGTTCCTTTCCACACCACCTATCCTTCCCTTTCCCTATTCCTACCCTCTCCTCCAATCCGTGGGAACGCAATGGATAATCATAAAAATAATTCATTATCCAAAAAGGCGGCGATGTGGTTCGCCACCCATCACGTCTCGTTCTCGCGGAGGCGAAAAGTGGCCCATGGAGAGCTTCGCTACGTTGAATGTAAGAGGAGGAATGGATGGTAAGAATGAAAGTGGACGAAGCGAAACAAGTGTGTAAGGATCGTAGAAAGTGGAAGGACGTGGTCTCTGCCTACCCCTATGGGAAAGAGGCGGTATCTGCCTACCCCTATGGGAAAGAGGAGTGATTATATGTATGTATGTATGTAGAAACGTGGATTTAAATCTAATTAGATAAAAGTTTTAGGAAATTCTTAGAAACTGTTTACGAAGTATAGATACCGTAGAATACGGTAATTGCCTAACGGTAATTTAAAAATAATTGTAATAAATAATAGTATTAATACTCGGTATAATACTCGGTTATAATAGTATTGGCAACACTCGGTACGTAACAAATTCTCGCACAGCTAGTGGTAGAAAAGAGAACTAAGATCTGGTCCTATTATTGTGTAGGTGAGCATTTCTCAAATTTTTTGACCATCATTTTAATAATCTTCTTAAAATACAATAAGTATATTTTGGACATATTATGTTAAATACAGCTAGCTAAAACTAGACAGATTCTGAATTTATGGTTGTTTTTTTGTTTTAATAGAGTTTTTATACAAAAAACCTGTAAATTATTAGTTAAGGGCGAAATAAAAGTTCTTATTTTGTTACTTGGAAATTAATGAAAACCATAAAGAAACATGCAGACTGTATTATAAATTTATGTTTTTCTATGTAGATCATAAATTAAACAACATCTGATAAAAGTAAAAATTGTGAAAAAAATTATTTAAATTGTTTTTAGCAGTATTTTAGTATTTTTTGTTACCTTTTTTAAACTTTCTAATCAAAATGTTTAGTTTTCCTCTAAAATAGAATAAGGCATGTTATATTTACTATTTATAATTATAATAATATTTATCATAAAATTGTTTTAAATTATTGATTATAGCATTTCAATTTAAAGAAAAAGAAATATCTACCATTATTATCAGAAAAAATTTGGGACAGTATCAAAACAAGAAACTTGGGTAACAAAATCGGAAATGTAAGGCTAAGCATACACACACTTGACACTCCATTATAAAATGAAAACAAAATAAGTGAAAATGAAAATTATTTAGTTTTATCCTGTGTTATAATCTTCAAATTTAGTAATATATACATAACAAAAGATATATATAACATTATGGGGATTAAACGAATATAGATACCTACCTACCAGTAAGGCAATTTTACGAAATGTGTACTTAGCTTTAAAAACTCCTTTTTTGTTACCCCTCGTTCTGGTTATACGTTACCACGCGAAAGTAACAAAAACAGAAGTAACGAAATGACGGGTACAGATTTTGAATAAAATACATATTCTTTAAAACTCAATACTTAAAACAGTATTTTACATCAAATTGTAGCCCATTAAAAGAACTATTTATCAATTTCAACAAGAGTATTAAGTATCTTGAACTTACCTTCACACAGTATAACAAAATCCAGATCGAATTAGTCGCAGTGCAGAGCACTACGTTAAGCCGCGGCTGTTGTCGACACCGAAATGACATCACAACAAAATAGCAATGTGAAATGTCGTCAATAGTGTTGCCAAAGGAAAAAAAATCAATTAACTTTGTAGTTTAAAAAATCTTTCGACACAAAAATCGGTAACAAAATCTGAATTCCGTTTTGGAATTTTTTTATGGGACAATATTATTTTCCTGAAACTGATTAACTTACGACGTATTTCACTATTATACTACATAAAATATGTATTCAAATACTCTAAGTAGTGTTTTAAGACTATAACATAATATATTCCGTTTCTTAGAATTTAATGAAATAAATGAGTTCAAAATCACCGCGGTCGCAATGGGACAACCTATTTTCCATACTACGAAAATTTTGGTATTTTAGATTATTGATTATTTATTGTAGTGAGAGTGTTTTATTTATAGCTTTGATATTTTCTCTGATAATTAAATAATATCAACGAAGTTACGACAGTCATGTATGTTATTTATGTTATCGTAGTAAAAAAATAATCAAAGACCAAAACATGGGACATCGACGTTGCGGCTATGGTCAAAAAATTTGAGAAATGCTCAGGTACATAATAGGCAATCGGACAATTTTTTTTATTGCATAAATGAATAGTACTCTTAAATATGAGTAACTTCTCAGAAGAAACCGTATATCAAAAGTCAATATTTTCAAAGGTACAGCGATTTGTATAAAAAAATTCGCGAGCCTCCTAAAAATGCTCCATACTAAAGTCGACCTACAAATGACGTCACTTGTAGGTTATAGATATGAAGTATATGGCCGCCGGAATATATTTGTAAATATCTCCCATATTTGTGCGTTTAAGTTTATACTTACCATAATGAATGTTTTCGTATATGATGTGAGTAAACTAATGATGTAGGTTTTGTTTACCAATTTCGCAAAAAAAAAGTTTTTTTTGGTACTTTTTAAATGTATTTAATTAGTAAACTACATATAAAATAATATATTTTTTACATTTACCAAGTAGTAATGCCTCAATATTTCTGAATATATTAACGAAACTACATATTTCAGATGTAGTCCGATCCCTTATTACTATGGAAAAGCCTATACCGTTCGGACTCCTGGTATAGACTATACTTCGTGGGTGAAAACATGATGGATGACATTTGAGGTATGGTGAAAACCAAGATGGCGTAACTTTTTCTTGTATGAAAATTTGTTCTGTCAAATGTATATCGAAGCCTATCTTGAGTTTTGAAATAATTGTTTGTGATTATTTTTAAACAAAAAATTAAACCGACTTCCTAAGTATGAATACACAAAGAAGTATGATCCATCTATACTACTATACTATAATAGGTATTTTTAAGAGTAAAAGTTTTTTTGTTTGCATTGAATAGGCTCCAAAACTACTGCACCGATTCTAATGACATTTGGCACAGAAGTAGACATAGGCTACTTTTAGGATATAGGCTACTTTTTATCGCGGAAAAATGTACGGTTTCTGTGAAATAAACTTTAAACTAAAAACATTTTTTTAATATTTATTAATAATTATCTTTCTATTTAGCAGTTAGCTACACTATCTGTACACTCTGTTAAGACTTGTAATGTAAAAAACGTAAAAAAAAAGAAACACTGTTTCTCAATATACTCAAAGGTTTCTCATAACGACGATGCATCGACCTCCATACAATAAGACCTACTTTGCTCCGAATTGTATTAATGTTTCTTCAATCTGTCAATCAATTTTGTCTATTCTTCGGTGTTTTTAGGATGCGCATGCTAAGCCTGCAGTAGTAGTTTATTTTCACCGATGGCCTGTTTCACAATTATTGACAATCTACGTATAAGTGTCACTGTTGAGTCTCTGTCGCCCGTTATAAAATAAGCAGCAACAATACTTTCAAATAAACTATACGTAATACTTCTTTTTTTGGACTATGTCATTGAAGTTCTTTAAAATCTGAATAAATACGGGTTTTACAATTTAATAAGGTACCAGAAAGGGCACCATTCCAAAAAGTTTATTATCAAGTAAATTAATAACCATTAGAAACATTCTCTATCCACTAGTTTCTGTCATTGCTCTTAGTCCATAAATCTAGCAACACCTATAGCGCGATCCAGCCAACCGTCAGCGCCATCTCTTAGCGTCCGCTAAGAGTTAAATTAATGCGGAAAACAGCTGAAACTCTATGCTGTAGAAGTGTAGAGTATATATGGACCTACGTGTAGTCGGTTAGGGTGGAGGAATTTGGCCAAATTTTTTTTTTTAATTTTATCCTCCTGTATTGTGAGCAGTTGGCCGTATGTAAAAACTTTATTCATGCCAAAAATCAAACTCTACGGCTTTGTTTTACGATGTCACACTAAGAGGGTAATTTGTAATAACAGTAAATTGTAACCTCTAACGTGTATGCCCAATATTTCTGTGAATTAAACGTAACTGAACGTAAGTTCTATAAATTAAAAAAAACATATTTTTTCAATATTTATTATTAATTATCTTTCTATTTAGCAGTTAGCTGTACGCCTCTCTGTACACTCTGTTAAGACTTGTAATTCCTGTAAGTAGTCATATTAATTGGTAAAGTGTTTGGTATGTCCCGTTTCTAAGCGACTTTTCGTCAAACTCTTACTCGCCTATAAATAACAAAGAATATACACGGTAAGAACCTGCGGGCTTAGCATGGCGATCCGAAGAAATAAATTCAAAGAAGAAATATTCTATCCAAATAGTTCGTTGCAAAATAGTTCTTAATCCATGGTAATAAGGTCGTCAATAGAAGTCAACATTTCTAAACAGCCATATAATTAAAATGTCTGCCGGAAAATCTACTGTCAAAAACGAATAATTATTCAAGTAGATGACTGAATATAAAGAAACTATTTGTTTAGGAGCAATATGATGTGGAGTAGTTGACATTATTGTAAGACTATTTGACATCGAAATAGGAAAATGTTTCTACTTTAGCTGTCAAAAGGCCTCTTTTGTGAGCTCATTCTCGGTAAGAAAAGAAACGCTGTTTCTCATAACGACGATGCATCGACCTCCATACAATAAGACCTATTTTGCTCCGAATGGTATTAATCTGTCATTTTGTCTATTTTTCGGTGTTTCTAGGATGCGCATGCTAAGCCTGCAGTAGTACTTTACTTTCACCAATGGCCTGTTTCACAATTATTGACAATCTACGGATAAGTGTCACACAGCACATTTTCATGTTTACTGTTTAGTTTTTGTCACTCGATATAAAATACCTAAGCAGTAACAATACTACTCCACCAAACTAAGTTTGCACCTCGCCAACTGACGTATATGTGCGATCTGCAAAAAAGGACGAAAACTCGTATGACGCGTGTCGGCGACAAATATGCTAACCGTAGTTACCGTACTGACGCGACAGGGCGATCGCGGGAAGGTGAGCGGGGAAGCAAATTTTTGTAAAATTATTATCCCAGCGAGGTGCAAACTTAGCTTGGTTGGCTTGGTGGAGTAGTACTTTCAAATAAACTATACGTCATACATACTTCTCTATTTGGATTATGTCAATCAAGATATTTGAAATCCGTATTTACTATTTAATAAGGTACCAGAAAGGGCACCTTTCCAAAAAGTTTACCAATTTTTTAGAAACTTTTCCTAATAACACTAATTTCTGTCAATGGCGTTTAGTCCATAAATCTAGCAACAACTATAGCGCGATCCAGCCAACCGTTAGCGCCATCTCTTGGCGGACAGTTAAATTAATGCGGAAAACAGTTGGAACTCTATGCTGTAGAGCAGTGTTTTTCAACCTTTTTCATGATGCGACCCCCCTTGTATGAAAAAATATTTCGCGACCCCCCGACCCTTCGCTTTCTCATCATGTATGTATGTGTATGTTACAGTGATACAAATATTCATTCCATACGACGTTTTTATGCGTCTCCATAATAAGGATTCGAACCTCCGGCGACCCCCCTACAGGAGCTTCGCGACCCCCCAGGTCGCGACCCACAGGTTGAAAAACACTGCTGTAGAGTGTAGGACCTAGGTGTAGTCGGTTAGGTCGGAGGAATTTGACCAGGAATTTTATCCTCCTGTATTGTGAGCAGCTGTTGGCCGTATGTAAAAGCTTTATTCATGCCAAAAATCAAAACTCTACGACTTTGTTTTACGAGGGCACACTCAAAGGGTAATTTGTAAAAACAATACCTAAATTGTAACCTCTTTCTCACGTGTATGCCCAAGATATTGTGTTATAGTGTAATTATATGACATAAAAATTATATATTCCGACTCAGTATGGGGTTTTATCTTGATTTATTTATTTATTTACACTTAATGCACTAAAACAAGTACATAGGCGGACTTAATGCCATATGGCATTCTCTTCCAGTCAACCTTTAGGCGTACAAAAGCAAAATTGTGCAGGTGCTAATAAGTAATAGTGTTATAAAAGTTAATATGAATTAAAAAGAATAAGTCAATAATCTAACTCTAAATAAAATAATAAGACATAGCTAAAACACATACATAAGGTTGTATATATAATATTATACATACACAAAATACATGAATATACTTAACTAATAAATATAATAATATGTCATGTAATTCTATAAATATAAATACCATACTATAAAATAATTAAATATTAGTTAATAATAATATAATATACTACGATTCTGCCAATTGTGTCGCATAAAACTCACGGACTCTGCGCTTAAACGTGTCTCTGGTTTTGGACATCCTAATTTCTGGAGGAAGAGCATTCCAGAGAAGAATAGCCTGTATATTGAAAGAAGAGTGAACGATACCGGATCTATGGGAGGGGCAAAGAAGAAGAGCGTTGTTAGAGGATCGGAGGATCTTGTCGTGGCTGCTGCAAAGATACTGGAATAAGGGAGTTAAATATTTGGGGGTATTTGGATGGTGTAATAGTGAGTACAGCATACACAAGGCACGTACAGAGCGGCGCTGCCTTATTGGTAACCAGTGCAGCTTACAACGATAGGCGGAAACATGATCAAACTTTCGCAAATTGAAAATAAATCTTATACAAGAATTGAGAAGGCGATCAAGTTTATTAAGTTTGTCGGCGTTGAGATCGAAACAGCACACATCACCATAATCAATGATGGGAAAAATAAGTGACTGGACGAGCATTGTCTTGACCGGGAGAGGGAGGAAATTTTTAATGCGATAGAGGGACCGCAAGGTGTTAGTGACCTTACAAGAAACACTTGTTATATGAGTTTGCCAAGTAAGAGTCGAATCGATGTGTAAACCAAGATCTTTGACACTTGAACTAAAAGGAATTACAGAGCCGTTGTAGATAACGGGTGGGAGGGCACCGAGGTCCACTTTGCTCAAGTGCCTAGGACTACCCAATAAAATGGCCTGACACTTAGCGGGATTCACGGTTAGTCCAAAGTTATTACCCCAATCTTTGATAGCATTAAGATCATGATTTACAACGTCGATGGCCGTTGATAGGTATTCTAGCTCTGCCTGGCTATAGAGTTGTAGGTCATCAGCATACAGATGATACGCACTGTGAAGTATTTTAGTAACAAGATTTATGAAAATTGAGAAGAGAAGAGGAGAGAGAATACCGCCTTGGGGGACGCCAGAGTCGAGATATTGCCAATTAGAGGACGACTTATCTGAACGTACAGACTGCTGACGCCCCCTTAGATAGGAAGAAATCCAATTTAATGCTTCAGACGAGATTGAAAGACACGAGATAGCTGCCAGAAGGATGTCATGATTTACATGATTAAATGCATTCGAGAAATCTACCAACACCAGGACTGTAATCTTAGAGTTCTCGAAACCTGTTCGTATATCACCTGTCACTTTTAACAGTGCTGAGGTTGTGCTATGTCCAGGTCTGAAACCGGATTGAAGTGGAGAAAGTAAATCATTTTGGTAGACAAACCTGGACAACTGTCTGTGGACGCAGGCTTCAAGAACCTTGGATAGGTAGGGAAGGATGGATATAGGGCGAAAATGTGTAGGATGACTGGGGTTAGGGATTTTCGGAAGTGGAAGCACAAAAGCTTTGCGCCACAAGGATGGGAATTCAGATGAATTGAGGGAAGAATTAATGATGTGGGTGATAGCAGGCAAAAGTTGAACTTGGATGGAAGTAATCATACGACGACTAATGTCATCACATCCTGTGGCTTTAGAAACAATAGAATTGATTGTCTTGTCAATTTCGTCTGAAGTAACAGGAGAAAACTGAAGTGGCACTATATTAGGACGAGGTAAGCTGTTTAAATACCTGATGGACTGTACTTTAGTATGACCATCTAGTGCTATCGTGGTAGAGAAATGGAGATTAATATCGTCAAGACTAATGGTACTAGGTAGTTCAATATCGCGTGGCTTGCCTACACCAATGGTTTCAAGGAACTTCCAGATATTAGAAGGGGGTGAAGAAGCTACAATCTCAAGAATATGGCGGCGTTTTGCATTACGTATCATCTGGTTGCACCGATTCCTAGCAACTTTAAATGCTTCCCAATTAGTCACGCATCGGTCTCTTTTAAATTTAGTAAAGGTACGATCCCTGCGCCTCATCGCCACCCGAATTTCTTCAGACAGCCAGGGAGCTGGTTGGTGTTTTAATTTGATTTTCTTTATCGGTGCATGAGTGTTGTACAATTTGTTTAAGGTCTCATTAAAGATGTTGATTTTATCATTAACAGTTAATGCACTAAGAAATGGTTCCCAATTAATAGTTGCTGCGTCGTTTCTTAGCCGTTCCATATCGATCCTATTGAAACAACGTTTATATATAATTCTAGGACGAGGTTTAGGGGGTTTTAAGATGTAGGAAATGAATATGAGGTCATGATGAGAAAAGCCAGGAGCAGGGAGTTGACCATGGGATTGGACCAGAGAGGGATTAGAGGTAAGTATTAAATCAAGCCAGGTATCATCACCGTTGATGTTATGGTGTGTAGCAGAAAGCGGTAAAAGATGAAAACTGGCTGATTCAACTATATGGGATAGTTTTAGTGAACGAGAGGAAGACGGGTCTAAGAGATCTGTATTGAAGTCACCCATTACGACGCTGTGTGCATACTTCGAACCGAACGCCTCCAAAACGGACTCTAGCTCGGAGAAGTAGTCGACAGAAGGAGGGCAGTAGACCACTCCAAGGGCTAATTTAGTACCTTTGATGCAGATCTCAAGAAAAAGGTATTCTGCAGCAGCAAAAGCATCGGAAGGGGATGAGGCTATTATTTTATAGGGAAAATCGCTACGGAGATAAATGGCTACACCACCACCACGCCGATCGATTCGATCATTGCGGATCAGAACGTAGCCTGGCAAAGCATAAGATGTGGAGAGAAGATGAGACTTTAACCAACTCTCAGAAATCAGGATGGCATGTAGGTTTTTACCAGTGAACGCTTCGATCAAATCACTAAAGTGGCTTGGAACACTTTGCGCATTAATATGACAAATGTTTATGACACGGTTATTTAGGAAACTAAAGTTATGAGATAATGTTTCACCTAATGTATAAAAATTACTGTCGTCAGTGGATAAAATACTTGAATCATTGGCAGAATAAAATGAATCACTATCAGACATAGCTAGATACAATTAAATAAAATAATATAAATGAGATAATAAAATGCAATATAATATATATAATTATATAAGTACTATTAATTCCTACTCCTATGTTAAGCAGGATTTACTTTAATATAGCGAAAAAAAAAATGCAAATTTTGCAAACCTGTACCACCCGCCAACTGACAAAATATAACAATAAAAGTTAACAAAGCAGTCTTAAGAAAACATGAATAGAAAAACAAATAATATTATAGCTTAAGGAAAACAATTTCGATATAACACAAGAAAGTACAGTCATAAAAATTAACAGTGCAGTTATCCGAACACGATGTTGTAAAGTGTCAAAGCGACATTTGACGCAACAAGTGTCAACTTGACACTTGTCAACTGTCAATCCATTAATTTTACCAAAACAAATTGGGTTTAGTAATTAATAGTTATTAACATTTATTCGCTACCGACACAAAATACCCTTCAACAACATAAAACAAAAGGAAATAAACAATGGATAGTGCACAACTACACAGAGAAACGAAAGAGTACAAGAGATAACAACAAGTATAGACAGTGAAAAAGTAAACAAGAATACAATACACTGATGACTAGTCTTTAGTTGTAGAGGATTTTCCTGAAGATGCTTTAGGGTATTTCAACATGAGGGGCTGCAGCTCATCTATGCACAGCACCTTATGACGCTTCCCATCAGCAGTCTTGATGACAACTATACCTTCTTGTGTCCAGCATGCCCTTAAACCAAAATGCAGCCTCGCCTTGCTAAACACTGCCTGCCGCGCCTTTGTCAAGAACTCCTTAACTGAAGTGGAAGTGCCTTTCAGCTTCGTTTTGGCTCTCCAAACTGCAGACTTATTGTCGAAGGAAGCAAACTTGACAAGTATGGGCCGTGTTTTATTTGGCTCATTACTACCCAGGCGATGACAAGCCTTGAATGAATAAGTTGTAATGTCCTGTAGGCCCAGCTTACTGTGGATAATATCAAGTAAAATGGTTGTGCAATTTTCACCATCTTGTTCAGGAACTCCGGAGAAAATAAGGGTCTTCCTGCGTGACCTGCACTCCATGGCATCAACAGCCCTAGAGCATTCAGATATCTGCTTTCGGAGAAGACTGAGCATAGAGTAGGTTAACTCCCGAAATGTGCGGAACTCTTCAGCCACCTTAGCGACGGTGTCCTTGGCTGAACCACTCTGTAGCTGGGCCTGAAGCTCATCCATCTTCTTCAGCACTAGTTCCTCAAGACTTTGTTGTGCCTAAGTGATTTCAGTAAATTGTGACATTATAAATTAAAAAAAAATAGATTTACTTGAATGCAAGATGAAACAGCTGGCAGGTGGTGTCTTGAATAAGTAATAGTGCTTCACATAGGGTTCCACAAATGTTTATTGGTCAAAAAACCGTATGTATTAAACTCAATAATACTATAATATTTTCAATATTTTTGGCTAAACTATTTAAATAATATAATTAGTTTCCAAGAGCGTCTGTATACTTTTTTTGCACCTACCCGAAAAAAAAAAGTTTGTGTTTAGTTAAAAAAAGTGATTTACGTTATATTCTAAAAATAACTCGTCAATAAGTACTAAGTTCGAGTGTAACAAAATGGAATTGGTGTTAATTTTGCGTCTGTAAATTTCCCAAAACAAGAAAATACCTGCAGTGGTGACTAGTTAAGCAATCCAATAAAACTAAGTTGCAATGTGTTACCAAAGTATTGTGATAGTATAAATTGTTATGCTGGAACTAAATAATAACAAAGACCATACTATGGAAGACCTGTGTGAATTAATCGCAACTAACATATAAGAAAAAATAACTGGAATAGCGTCGATTCCCACTAAAAGTTATCAAAAAATCATTGCAATATTGATTTTATATTATATAAAAAAAACAGTGATTTTGTTACAGATAAAAGGTATTTTAGACTATAATATATATATATATATATATATATATATATATATATATATATATATATATATATATATATATATATATATATATATATATATATATATATATATATATATATTATAGTCTATACCTAGGTAACACTGAACATGTTTAGAAAATGAAAACCGGCTTAATGTAGAAAGTTGCCAATACTTTTATTGTTTTTCGAAGTAATCTCCGTTCCTCTCTACACATCCTCGCATTCGATGGAACCACTGAGAAAAGCAGTGGCCCTATTCTTCCTTATTCCTCTTGTATGGCATTTTCGTACGCTTTCACCGCATCTTCAGGGCTCGTAAAGCGAATATCTCGAATTTTATCTTTAGTTCTTGGGAATAAATGAAAGTCGCAGGGCGTCAGGTCAGGACTGTATGGCGGATGACTCATTATCTTGACACCTGCCATAGTCGGACGGACTATTGAATATTTTTCAACAGTCCGTTTTGCGGAGTGCGCTGAAGCATTGTCGTGGTGAAGGAGGATCCTGCTTCTAGGGCTCTGCTGTCGATTTTTTTCTAAGACAACAGGCAAACAGCGATTGACATACTAGTCTGCAGTAACTGTCCTTCCATTTCTAGCACAACTGTCGCGAAATGACCTTTCCAACCAAAGAATGAGACAATCATTTTTTTTCCTTGACTTCTTCCTTTCTTTACCTTAGTTGGCCGATCCTCGAAAGAAAACACCCACTGAGCTGATTGTCTTTTGGTTTCGGGTTCGTAGCAATATAGCCAGCTTTCATCACCTGTGATGATGTCAAAGACAGCATTTGAGTCACCGCCGTTGAACTTATCTAACATTTGGCGACACCATGCGAAGGTGTTTCTGGTCGTCGGTTAAAGTATGGGGAATCCATCTGGTACAAAGCTTCCTGATGCCTAAATGTTCGTGTAATATTTTTTGAACTTGACTTATACCAATTCCTAGGCTTGCCCGTATCTGCGGATAGGTCTCTTATCTTTCTCTATCATGCGTCGCACAGCACTGATGTTTCTTCAGTAGTCGCTGTTAAAGGACGTCTCTCACGTAGATCATCATTGAGATTGCTACGTCCACGCTTAAACTCATTAAACCAATTGTAAATAGTGGCACGAGATGGGGCTTCATTAAGAAATGCTAATCGCAGCCTATCATAGCTTTGTTGTTGAGTAAGCCCACAACGAATGTCATAATAAATCATCGATCGAAAATTTTCTCGCGTTAGGTTCATTTTCATGCGTAACAAGTTTTAGATTTGCCGCCAATTCATGAAAACAAATGACAAATGAATGCAATTTATACTACACTAGGTTACCAAAGAGTTCTAAAATTGAAATTAAAAAAAGTTTTCATTTGCAATGTTTCTAACTGGCCGGTTCTAAACATTTTCAGTGTTACCCACGTATAGGTATTATAGATATGAATTTCAATTTGATATCTAATTTGAACGCGTCCATGAGGAAAGGGGTAGTAAGTTTAAAATTATTAAAATTATTTTTATTATAAGATGTAATTAAAAATTTACGATTTTCGTAATTTTATTTTTATCTGTGCTATAAGACGTTGCTTCGTGCCAAATTTCAAGATTCTGAGTTACGGGAGTAGCCTGTAGGTTTTGAGTTTACGAGTGTGGAAATAATCGGAAAATTTGCGGCATAAACGACTGTATCTTTTGATTGCGTTGCACAGTGTTCTATTTCACTCAAAAAATTTCCCTATGCTGTTTATCGCCTGAATCGATGAAGAAATGCATTTTAAATGCAAGATTAAAACACCCACGTGTCTATTGAAAATACTTTTTTTTATAAAAAATAATTTATGTTTCGTGACCTCGACGTAAAAAAAAGACTGTAAGCGTGTCTGATCAATATATATTTTTTGATTAATATGGTTTGATGAAGGATGTTTAGGCGCACATTTTCCATGTTTTATTTTTTGAAGATCACTTCTGGTTACCGAGTTATTAATTTTTATTCAGTTTTTTGTTTTTATTTTTTTTCTCCCACAAATCTCAAAAGTGCGACTTGTGACTGGCACTGAAAGATTGACCTATAATGCGTCTATCATTGATAAAAAAATCAAGTTGCACTATGGAAGCGTTTACAAGTAATCGAATTTCAAAATATTGTGTTAGGGGTGTCATTCATCTTGACCTTTCATTTTTGCTCAAATTAATGAAATTTTTTCTTTAATTACAAAATTGTATATGATTTACAGTTATGATTATAGTAATGAAACTTTCGACATATTTTTTACAACCTCGTGAGTTATTTTACAATTTTACGGTGACATAATATACAAATCGCTGTACCTTTGAAAATATTGATTTTTGATATACTATTTCTTTTGAGAAATTACTCATATTTAAGAGTACTATACGTTTATACAATAAAAATAAAAAGTCCGATCGCCTATTGTTTGACCTTAGTGATAACCCTAAAATGTACCATTTGACCTTTATTCTAACTCCCAAACGCTTCCATAGTGCAACTTGATTTTTTATCAGTGATAGACACATTTAAGATGAATCTTTCAGTGTCAGTCACAAGTCGCACTTTTGAGTTTTTTGGGGAAAAAAAATAAAAACAAAAAACTGAATAAAAATTAATAACTCGGTAACCAGAAGTGATCTTCAAAAAATAAAACATGGAAAATGTGCGCCTAAAAGTCCTTCATCAAACCATATTAATCAAAAAAATATATATTGATCAGACACGCTTACAGAATTTATTAAGTCTTTTTTTTACGTCGAGGTCACGAAACATAAATTATTTTTTATAAAAAAAAGTATTTGAAATAGACACGTGGGTGTTTTAATCTTGCATTTAAAATGCATTTCTTCATCGATTTATGTGATAAACAGCATAGGGAAATTTTTTGAGCGAAATAGAACACTGTGCGTTGGTTAGAAGTTTGATTTTTTCACAGCTCCAAGGCCCCGTAGACCTTAGTATTTAAAATAAATTCCAGTTTGATACCTCCACGAGTTCCTGAGAAAAAGGGTCTTAACAGACATTCGGAGGGACAACAGTGATCCTATAAGGGTTTCGTTTCTTCCTTTCGAGGTACGGAACCCGAAAAAGACTACAATTTACAAAATATAGGCTTAGCCATCGTTTAGCAATATTTTTTAACCTGTGAATATCGTTTAAAATATTCGAGCCCATAAATTTGGAAGTCGATTAAAAAAGAATTTTATGAAAATATCCCGTAACGCTATTCCCATTGAGAATTTCGTTTACCTTTTGGCAAACAAAAGCTTTTGTTGGTGTTCCTAAAGTAAATGGAATTTTCGTGTCTGTAACGTGCGCTTATTGGGTGAGAAGCCATCGGGGTGTAAAGTAATAAATAACATAAATATTTTAACCCTTATGCCTTTATTTCAAATATCTTTAGGGGGTTTTTGCGATAAATTATGATCGATGTCACGCAGCTTAAATATTGAAAACAACCTATTAGAAACAGGCAAAAGATGAAAGGATGAGCTAAAATTCATTCATTCATATTCACTGAAGGAGAGAGGCCAGAGATTAAATCTAATGGAAAGAACTAGAGCAAGCCTTTGCGAAAGGGCACACTGAATTAAGATATATTCTACAAAAGTCACTAAAATCAAAACATTCCATGTTCAGGCATAATAATAATAATAATTAATATTGAAGTGATTCAGACAGTGACTTTACCAAAGGACTTTACCGTGATAAGCGCGAAAGAGTTGAGAAGATAACAAGATGTGATAATACTATACCTATAACTGATAACCTTCTTAACTATCTTAAGGCTCATCCCACTGATAATACTATACTTGGTAGAGTGCTAAGTAGGTAATTGAAAAAAAAAACCTTATCAGTAAAAGGCCTCTTTAATGCCTCAAAGAGTATTTGTTGATAGTTATTTTATGAACAAGGAAACGAGCAGACGAATTGCCAGATGGTAAGCGATGTTGCGACTTACGTTCCCAGTTTTTAAAGTCCCCAACCCCCCTTGGGCCTCCAGTAATCTCACTCACTCGGCGATACACAACGAAAGCGTTATTTCATGACGGTTTTCTGTTAGGCCGTGTTATTTACCCGGACAAGCCCATTCATGTACAGTAGCTCAATCACGATCAAACAGAATAAAGTTTAGATAACAGAACAAGTAAATAAAAATAAAGCTATCTAAATAATTAAACACCAAAAACTAAACATTCCAACTCTCCAACCTGTAGAAAAGAACATAAATCAGTATGAAAATGTCGTAAAACATAATCAGTACCGACAAATCTACAAGTGGGTCTTTACGACCGCGTTATAAACAGTTACGCACGTTATAACCCTCAAACGGTCCCATTATACGAGATGTCCCATTGTTGCGGCGATGTATCCATTTTAATTAAAACTACCCTTATTTATCACGATACAAATTAGTACCCATTAACTGGTTAATCGTTATAAAAATGGTTAGTGCTTACTAGCAATTCATTTTAATTAGGTAACGTTGCTATAGTACCTAATTATTATTATCGGACGGAAAATAAAATGACTTTTAAAGACAATATACTACAGGTTCGGAACTCTAACCCGGCAGGAAGAATCCGGCGAAAGAAAATCGCTCGTCTGCCATCTTTTACCCAAAATTGTTCTTTTGAAATAAATAATTATGTACAACTATGTACTACAATCTATATTATATAATATAGAAGACAAAACTGATTAACTAATGGTTGAACGTACAGGCCAAACCCATAAGGATAGAAATTTGAAATTTTGGACACGTATTTCCCAAGGAAGGATTTTTCAAAATTCAATCCCCAAGGGGGTAAATTAGGTGATAAAAGATTGTATGTATCTTTTTATTTATTAAACATATTTACATGATATTTCGTATGAATTGAGTAACAAAAGTATTGATAAAATAGAGTTATTACTTCAGCGTTTTCTAAAATTCATTCATTGTCCATCAGATAAAAGGAGCAATGGGGTAAATATATTTATTAGTTACAATTACAGAAGTACATTGTCAAGATAATATTACATTAAAAGTGCCTGACACAGCCATTCCCAGGGTGTGCTGTTTGTCCTCAATGATAATATTTATTATGTGTTTGTTGAAAAAAAAAAAAAAATTCTGCAACTCTAGAGATAACTTTTGGTTATTCCTAGTATATTTTATGTTGTGTTTATTACATTTTTCGTTGATCATAAAGGAAAAATGTATGTTAACATTATTAAAAAATTACTGTACTTGAGATATAAAAAAGTCTACCAGACAACATACTAATAAAATACTGTTACACTATACGTATACTTTATACACATCCAAGACCCAGGTACACAGAAAAACTTTTTGTCCTTTCGGGGGGATTCGAACACGTGACCTCCGGCTTAAGCGCTGTCGCGCTAACCACTGTGACACAGAGGTCGTCAAAGATAATATAATATCTTTGTCTATTCAAATTTGTTCATTCAAATGTTACATTTTACTTTCAGAGCAATATAACATTGTATAATTGAATATATCTGAAAGCAAAATGTAACATTTTATAATTGATTGTAACTTTATAATTGTGAACAAATTCCTAGAGTTTGCACTTTGTATCCAATGAGATAGAGAAAGTTCCGCACTTTGAGCGAATAGTTCCCAACAATGCTTTGCATGTGTCACACCTGTGGAGTTCCAAGTGTGCTGAAGTTTGTTACAAACTCCTGCAGCTCTGAGAGGACTCAATTGAATATCAGCACTCAGTAACATGAAACGTATTCTGTATTTTAAAATATATTTGCTTTCATGTTTGAGAAATTATTTCTGATTATACCTAGATGCAAGATAAGTCACGAAAGTACTAGGTATACTTGAGTAAAAAGTTAACTAATCTATACTATTTATACTAATATATATTTAATATTATAAATGCGAAAGTGTGTCTATCTGTCTGTTACCTCTTCACGCTTTAACCGCTGAACCAATTTTGATGAAATTTGGTACAGACATACTTTGGAGTCCTGGGAAAGGATATAGAATAATTTTTATTCCAAAAAGTACAGTTTTCCTGTATGGGATACTGTATTTACGCAGGTGGAGCCGCGGGCAACAGCTAGTATTATAATAACTGCATGATATGACCGCGGGCGATACAAGATCACAAATTGGATCGTACCTAAGAATAGGCCCACAGCACAACCTAGCGGGTATGCATACGTTCACTATACATACAAATACATACTAATTAGACAACTAAAAATACATAAATAAGTAGGTATTACACACAGTATTTAACAGCCTAGCCACTAGACCACGTAGTGGTTCGAGCATTGGCTCTCGACTCGGTGGTCGTGGGTTCGATTCCCGCATTGGAACAACAAAACACGTTGTTTCCAAGTTTGGTTAGGACAATGCAGGCTGATCACCTGATTGTCTGACAAGAAAGATGATCCATGCGTCGGATGGGTATGTAAAAAGTCGGACCTGCGCCTGATCTCTCGTCAGTCGTCTCGGTTATCCGTCCCACTGGATTATGAGAGTAAAGGAAGAGAGTGCTCTTGTGTACTGCGCACACACTTGGGCACTATAAAATTACTCCTGCGTAACTAGGCTGGTTTCAATGAAACCGGCCACCGTCACTTAAATCGGTGGGGAGTAATTATTTATTATTTATTTATTACACACATTTATCCGTAAGAATTTAAATAAAATCAGGCGGCCCTCGGATCTCAGTCTAAATGGACTGTCGACCGGAGTCATGCCACGGGCTACAATCAACAAGTTACTACGTCGCTGCCACGTTTCGTCACAAAAAATAAAATGTGAAACAAATGATGGTTTCGTCGGATGGTCTGTGATGTGGGTGATCGAACGACGGCGAAGCTCGCAAGTGTACATATTAATTAATTGTATCGTATATCTATATCTGTATATCATTGCAAAATAGTGGTTTTATAATATGCCATGTCGTCAAAACTGCAGGCTTGTGGTTAGTGTACCTAATGCTAGCTGTATACGAAAGGGTGTTTGATAGGTTTGCTTACACAGTTGAGTTGTATAAATAGACACAAGTGGTAGAGCCATGCTTCGGCACGAATTGGGCCGGCTCGACCGGAGAAATACCACGGGCTCACAGAAAACCGGCGTGAAACAGCGTTTGTGCTGTGTTTCGCCGAGTGATTGAGTTTACCGGAGGCCCAATCCCCTACCCTATTCCCTTCCCTACCCTCCCCCATTACCCTATTCCCTCTTAAGAGGCCGGCAACGCACTTGCAGCTCTTCTGATGCTGCGAGTGTCCATGGGCGACGGAAGTTGCTTTCCATCAGGTGACCCGTTTGCTCGTTTGCCCCCTTATTTCATAAAAAAAAAAAAAAAAATAGACGTATAAATTTAAGACGAGGCATGTTGAGTGCAACAAAAAGTATCTCCAGTAAAATCCCCACTTTTGAGATTTTTGGCGCCATTTTGACATTTAAAGTGTGGTGGTAAAAACAAGATGGCTGACATTTGAAGTATAGTGAAAACCAAGATGGCGTGACTCAATAGAATGGCTATATAGAGTTTTGAAATCTTTGGTTGTTTATGTAAACACACACACACTGAAGCACACACACGTACACTCGTCTTAAAATATCAAGAGGCAAATAAGTTCATTCCAATTTTGAAATAATTACCTACCTCGATTTCCATTGAAATTATAATTTTTATTTCGCTGCCATAATGCTGATATAGCAACGAGAAAATGATATTATGTACAAAGAGGCGGCTTGACATGGTGACCTACTTGCGTATGTTATAGTCGGAGAGACAACCGCGGAAAGTTGTTTCGATTAAAAAATAACATTCAGAGAATTCGTACCTATGCTAAATTATTGTATGAAAAAATGTGCAGAAAAATCTAAAAATAGTGAAGTAAAAAGGATAACTTGTTGCATAAAATATTATAATGTAGACATTAGTACTTTTAAGCTTTAGGGTCAGTTCACACCGCAACAATAGGGTTCCGTACCTCGAAAGGAAAGAACGAGACCCTTATAGGATCACTTAGTTTATCTGTCAGAATGTCAAGACCCTTTTACTCAGGAAGGTGGAGGTGTATCAAACTGGAATTTATATCAAATACTAATTTCTACGTATCCCGTATTAACTGAGAATCTTCGAATCTGGCATGAAGCAACGTCGTATAGCTCAGATAAAGGAATAATTACGAAAACCGTAAATTTTTAGGTACATCATATTATAATCAAAATATTTTTAATAATTTTAAACTATAAATATATAAATCATATTATAATCAAAATATTTTTAATAATTTTAAACCCCTTTCCTCATGAACGCGTAGAGGTATTAAATCGAAATTCATATCAAATACTCAAGTCTACGAGTATAATACTTTTAAGCTGTAACAAAATCTCTTCAGGTTTGTACGGAACCCTCGGTGCACGAGTTCGACTCGCATTTGGCCGGTTTTTTCTATCTAAGAAATAAAAACAAATAAAAGTTCAAACTAAAAAAAATATATAATTTTCATGGGTGAATTTCGACAACATGGTGATCTGTAGTATTTTTTACAGCCACATTACAGCCCAAAGCTTTTTCTAAGGTAATTCGAGAGTTCACTGACTTGACACTGCTTAATATTCTACTTGGCTGCAACTTACAATGGTAGCAAATTCACTGAATTTCGTTGAATGTGGACTTGTTTCACAAAATTTATTTAACAGTTGACTCAGAATGGGATTTAAATATCTTTCTTCGCCGTCAAGAAGTTCGTTGACGTTGGCGTATGTCTCATAAGTTTTATCAAAATGGATTGCAATTTTAATGTCTCGCTTAAACTCCAGAACGGTTGGACTTATTTGGCTGAAATGATTGTGGTTGAATAATAATAATAATATCAGCCATGGATGCTTCGAATGTCAAGCTGCACCGCGCTTGACATTCGAAGCCCTACATTCGAACCCTTACATTGGCTGGGTTCCGCGGAAAATAGCGCTTTTAAGCGCTTGCTAGCGTTAAAAAAATACAGATTATCGGCCAGGACACATTTGCTAACTTCAATACTGCTAACACAATCCGCCATTTTGCTTACGTTTTTTTGTTGGCGCTATTTTACGCCGAACATAGCCAATGAAACATGTACCTATGTTCTTGTTCCGTTGTTTCCGTTTGGCATCAGATGATTTTCTACTCTGCGACTGAAATAAAAACTAAACTTCATATCAGCTTATACTGACAATAGATACGTACATTTTATTATCCTTTTTGATATGGGCTTCATATTTCACAAAAGATTTCAATTTCGACACGCCTTTTTACGGTACGAGTGACCCATTGACTTTATTTCAGGTCGGATTCACTGGGATCCTATTCAGAGCAGGTTATTGTTAGGAGTCAATACACAGGCCGTTTAGGGCTCGTGACGTCACAGGAAATTAACGCGGGATCCGGAATATATCGACATAGTCGCCGACATACCCGGTGGGACAATTTTCGATGTTATTACTATGGCAATAAGGTCCAAAAGTGGTACATCTGGTGTCCGGCGACTAGTCACTGACAGTTCCGGTGTGCCAACTTCTGATTTGTAATTATTTTGTAACGTATTGCTAAGTAATAAGATAGAAAGTGGTATAGCTGAGATGTCAGAGAAGGTACACCTGACAAAGGTAGAATGGTAAAATACTTTAAATTGGGAAATAAGCGTGTGAGCTTAAAAATTAACCGACTGGAAATATCAGAAAAATGAGCGCCTTGTTTATTGTTACCCGACTGCCAAAGACGGGGAAGTTGTATTTTTTTGAGCGTATATTGCATATTTACATGGCCTCCAGTTCGAAGGCTTATTTTTTGCTTGAGAGGTGTAATTAGATGCATTTCCCAGTTGCCGTTTTCAATATTAAGAATTTCAAGTATCTTATTAAAATATATTTATAGAATAAATTTATTGTTTTTCAGCACATGTTCTACTCTGAATTCAAACCTTGTAAAGTTGTAATATCTGTACGAAGCTAGCGTTGAAACGAATTTAATTAATTAGTACTGTAATGTATGTACATGTCTTCAATTAGTACTGGGATTAATCAACCCGTTTGTTCATCGCACAATAGCGAGTACTTCGTTATCAGATAGCAGCATAACAGTCATATAAGGGTCATTTCATACTGCGACGACACGTGACGCTGAAATAAAGCGATACGCGATATGGAGCTGCATTTTTAAATAAAACAGCCATTCAAAATTGAAATTTATTCATTACACCACAAGATACACGTTTCGGTAATTGTTCACAAGTGGGGCTCCACCTTGAAACGACTGCATTTTTTTTTATTGCATATTTTCATTATAAAACAGTCTGTTGCATATTAAGGTGGCGGAAGACCAAAAAAAAAAAAACGTTTAACGTGATAAAAAAGTTCTAACCTAACCTAACCCAAAACTACACACAGGTTATTTCACGCCAGGTTTTTGTGAGGCCGTGTTACTGTTGCGAAGACGTTTTTAACGTGATAAAAACGTTCTAACCTAACTAACTACATAAACGTTATTTCACGCCAGGTTTTTGTGAGGCCGTGTTACCACTCCGAAGACGTTTTGAATAAGATAAAAAAGTTCTAACCTAACTAACCTAACTCAAAACTACACAAACATTATTTTACGCTGGGTGTTTTTGAGGTTGACATGTTTTTTATATATCTTTTTTAAATTTTTTTTTGTCTTCCGCCACCTTAATATTGCAAAACAGACTGTTTTATAATGAAAATATGCAATAAAAAAATTTTTGGAGTCGTTTTAAGGTAGAGCCCCACTTGTGAACAATTACCCACGTTTCTTTGTAAGAATGTCGGGTTGCACCGCGTTGCGTTGCGAATAAAGTTCAATTTTCAATAGCTGTTTTCAGAATGCAGCGCCACGTATATTATTTGTTGTTAGCAAACCGGTGTGCCGGGTATGATTATTTTTTTAGGGTTCCGTACCTCGAAAGGAAAAAACGGAACCCTTATAGGATCACTTTGTTTTCCGTCCGCCTGTCTGTCAAGGACTTTTTCTCACAGACGCGTAGAGGTATCAAGCTGGAATTTATATCAAATAAGTACTCTACTGTCCCTTGAGCTGTGAAAAAAATCAAACTTCTAAGCCAACGCAATCAAAAGATACCGCCGTTAATGCCGCAAATTTTCGACACTCGCCAACTCAAAACCTACAGGGTACTTCCCGTGAACTCAGAATCTTGAAATTTGGTACGAAGCAATAACATTGCTGCACAGATAAAGAAAAAATTCGAAAACCGTAAATTTTTAATTACATCACATAATAAGAATATTTTTAATAATTTTAAACTTACTACCCCTTTGCTCGTGAATGCGTAGAGGTATTAAATTGAAATTCATATTAAATATTCAGGTCCATAATACCTTTGAGCTGTAACAAAATCACTACAGATTTGTACGGAACCCTCAGTGCGCGAGTACGACTCGCACTTGGCCGGTTTTTAATATTTTAAACCTCTTAGAACTCCGAGCAAAGCTACTCCACTATCCAGTCACTATTAGTAAATTACCTATAGGGCCAATTTTATTTTTTCAAGAAAAGATTTAAAAACTCAAGATAGGTCTGCGTACATTTGACAGAACAAATCTTCACACAAGAAAAAGTTACGCCATCTTGGTTTTTGACTTTTTACCATATCTCAAATGTCAACCATCTTGTTTTCACCATACTTCAAATATCAAAATGGAGCCAAAAGTCTTAAAAGTGAGGCCAATTAACTGGAGACACTTTTTGCCTCAATATGTCTCGTCTTAAATATATACGTCTATTGTTTCAAGTAACAAATGCCTATGTCTAGCCTAACTTAACTTGTTCTATCAAGCCCCACCTGCCGCGTTATATTTCTCTTTTGATCATCATACAAAGGAATTTTTCGAAACTACCCGTCAAACTTTGACAAGGGTCTAGAGTTCCTTTGAAAATCATTTGATTTAGTCTTACTTTTAGTGTTGGAGACATTCGATACGGCTTTTATAAGGAAAAAAAAATCCCGCGAAGACTATTTTCCTTTCAATTTTTCTGGTATTAGAAGATATAAACACTGTTCTTTTTCGGGATAAAAAGTAGCCTATATATTAATCCAGGTACTACTAATAAACTACTACCATACCAAAATTCATCACAAGCCATTCAGTAGTTTTTGCGTTAAAGAGTCACATTCATCTCGCCATCCTCACAAACTTTGACATTTATAATTATAGTAATAGGACATACGATTTGAAGATTGATTGCAGGGGGTTCGCTGCACATTTCAACTGACGCTAACAACATTTTTCACACTTTTTCATGATATTGACGAGCAGACGGACCGCCCCGCCTTATGGTAAGCAATTAACTTTGACACCCAATACCAGAGGAGTTAAAAATGCGTTCCTAGGTTTTATTACCCCCAACGCCCCCTTGGGCCTCCGGTCACTTACTCGACGTCTAGACTAAAAACAATGCAAGCGTTATGTTTTTGATGCATTCGGGGTATTTCTTCGGTCAAGCTGGCCTATTCGTGCTGAAGCTTCAAAGTTATGTTCTATTAACTTTTGCTCGCGTCTCCTGAATATAGTGCCCCACGAGAACACAGTACTAGTGATAAATAGTAGCCTATATTCTAATCAAGAACGTAACTTAATACCAATTACCATGCCAAAGATCGTCAAAATCCGTTCAGTAGTTTTTGTATGAAAGATTAACAAATATCCATCCATATCTAGATACCCTCACATCCTATTCAATATATTATTATGAATGTGAAAGTTTGTGAGGATGGATGGATGGATGTATAGATATATGTCTTCTTTTACGCAAAAACTAATGGACGGATTTCGATCGAACTTGGTATGCTTAGGCTCTGGATTAAACCATAGGCTACTTTTTATCCCGAAAAATCACAGTATCCCTTAAACTAGCTTTTTCACCGGAAAGGAACACGAAGGAAACAGCATAATAATAATATTTATGTTAAAACTACTACATGGGTCGCTATCTGTTCATTTTCCTCTACAATGCCGTTGATATCAATACAATCCTTCCATTTCAGTCTTACTCCGACGTAACGCCTTTTTTATCCCAACCATAAGGCTGGATTTACACATTTGGGATGGGGGATGCAAACGTTAATAAATCTGTTTATCATCATGATCAATTTCTCAATAAGTAGAAAAAATAAACCGTTTGTTCAAAACTTAGATGATGTTTAAAAGAAGTAAAGTTTAAGACGGCGAGAAATTATTAGATTGTTCGCCTTGGTCTGTAATCAATACGACGGAATTTTGGTATAATTACTGTGTCGCGACAGTTATGGCAGTAATTTATATACAGTTATATATAGAGGTATGTGTCCCTATATTTTATTTTGCCGCTAAAACTGCACGTTGCAGAATTATAGTGTTTATATGTCGCAATTTTAAAAAATTTCGGCAATAGGTACAAGGCTAGAAAGCTAAAAAGAAGATTAAATAATATTAAAAATAGGTACAAGCTTCTAGAAAATTTTAGAATGCTCTTATGATACCACGGTTCTGAACAATCAAGAATGTTCTAGGAATTTCTAGATCGATTTTGATTTTAAGTGATAGATTATTATTAACATTATCAAATAACTATATAATTAAAAATGAACCAGCGAAGCGGATATTCACAGCTAGTATAATTATATTATCGTTCTAAAAGCAATAATGCAATAGGAAAATAATATAAGTACTTGTTTAAAACATTTACGATTATTCTCCCCTTTTGGTATACAAGTAAAACAAACCGAAAATATCGAAGCCTGAAGCATAATACTATGAGCCCATAATCTAATGCCCGTACCTGATACCTGATACACGCACGACTTAAGATGATATACAAAATTAGATTCGGGAACCGAAATGCCCGAAAAGTGCGGTAAAACATGTAGGTACAGTCTCGTGCACTAATATGGATATGTCACCGTAAAATTGTAAAAACCGTTAGATTGTTATATTATTAGAGATATTATAAAATGTCGACAGATTGTCAAATAAAAAATTCTTCTTACAATTTTACACGTTATTTTTCGTTATACTCCTATTGTAATATTTACTGTGCCGATTGGTTAAACGGCAAGCGCATATTTATAATTGTATATTTGTTTGCTTTTTCAAAATAATGCGTACAATTGTATAGAGAAATTTTTATTTGACAATCTGTCGACATATTATAATATCTCTAGTAATATTACAATCTAACGGTTTTTACAATTTTACGGTGACAGATATATATTGACGAAGTTGAAATAATATGTTAACGTATCATATTTCAAAAATATGTACCTCATGTTGTATTCACAATGATGTAACACATAAAGTGTTTCAAAATTATGAATATTTTTTGACAATAAACAACAGTTGTCAGTGAATAGTAAACACCCTCAAAGCTACAATAGTACGAGTAGGTGCTAAAATAGACACGCGTGTTTCAAACGAATGTACCTACCTACTTTAGAATTATTTAGTAATTATTAATAATCATTAATAAATAATAATATTATGTTGACAAAAGACAAAATATTACGCTTCAAAATTGTGACTTATCTAAATATATAGTAAGAAATATACGTTAAAACAGAAAATTTACTTAAAACGTAATTTTAAAATGATAATAGCATTGTCAAAGGACTAGCAAATAATCTGTTGAAAATGAAGCCCCGATAAAAACGGTCAAAATTTTAATATATCTGTTTCTAGCAAAATGAAATTTAGTATGAACTGTAGTGTATATTATTATTAATGACAGACGGACAAGTTCACATTCTTTTAATGTACTTCGCATTATCGAAGTGTATTGTCAGCTCATTTGATTGCATCAATATGTATGTATATGTATTATGTATGTACAAGGAAAGACCACAGTTCTGTCTCAATAAAGTATGAAGTTGTAATAAGTATTACATATACCTTAGACCTTAGAATGAAAGTCGTGTAATGACTATAACGTCACTTTACACATCGGAACTCTCTGTCGAAATAATTATTTTAAACGTCAATATCTTTGTTATTTTAAATGATATCCAAAAACTGTTTTACTACACGCTTTATCAACCAATACCGAATCGAACCGATAGATCTATTAACGCAAAGCTGATTGACTAATTTATCAACGCACAGGCCAAACTCTTAAAGGAAATTTTGCATACGTATTCCTCATATTGTGACGTAGGTTTCTACTAAGGATAATTTTTTCTAAATTCAACCCCCAAGGGGATAAAATCGGGGATGAAAGTTTAAAACAGAATTTCATGTGGGCGGAGCTGCGGGCAATTAATGCTAGTTAAAATTAAGGGTTCATTGTAGGAGCCCTAAAAATCGTGCTGATTCAAAATATGTGTGGGCTTACCCACAGCATACTGTGTCGGTTCAGGGAACGCTAGTAGAACCCAGTGTACAGAAACATATTATTAAAATTCAAGATTTAAATGATTTTTTAATGATTAAACACATCTTAAGCTTCTTACTCGATAGTCAATAATACTGAATCACAAGTGATTATTCAGAGGAGACTCCAAATTGTATTTTCACGTTAGTAAATATTTAACCATCCTAAAGGAATTTCGCAAAAATTTGTTTATTTATTTCGTGCAAAATATTACGAATAAAATGCTAGACTAAACATTATTTATTTTAAACTTGAACTTGTCCGTGACTTTGTTTATTCTATACGAAAATAAGTTTATAATATTATTTGGGAAAATGATTTACTATAGATTATCCCATACACAAACTTATTAAATTCAATACGAAAATGAAATTCAAATGAATTATATTATTTTTATGATTTTATTTGTCTACATACCTAAGTCCACGGCATCAAATAAAATCTCGTAATCGAGTAGTATCTATCATAAATATATTATATTATATCAGTAGTTTAAGCGCTACGGTGGAACAAATATACATACGTAAAATACTAGCTTTTGTCCGCGGCTCCGCCCGCGTAAATACAGTATCCCTCGGGAACACTGTATGTTTTCGGGATAAAAATTAGCCTATGTTTTTACCCAGAACATTTAAACTACTACCATACCAAATTTCATCAAAATCCGTTTAGTAGCTTTTGCGTGAAGGAGTAACAAACATCCATCCATACATCCTCACAAATTTTCACATGTATAATATTAGTAGGATAGGAATTATCCTATCCTACTAATATTATACATGTGAAAATACATACATAAACGGCGAAAACAAACAAACAAACATACATACATAAACAGCGAAAATCATTACCCTTTTAGTTTGGCCGTAGTCGGGAAAAATACTACACGTTCAACTTTTCTTCTATTATGCCATTGAGAAATACTTCGGTTTCATCAATTTCCCCCGCAAAGGTATAACATAAACAAACCCGTTATCGATTGCCGCGGTGGGATGCAGGTACTAAGTCAATTTCCTCTAATTACGGCAACGTACGTGCACTAACTAACTCGTTTAGACCACCTCGGTCCTTGACCTAGTGCTCATGACACTAATGTATCGTTTATCGACCGCAATTGAGTGTACACCAAGGACATCGTCTAGGCGCATAATAATATTACGGCGAGCTTTTGCAGATAAAATGGTTGTTTATTTATACAATGAATTGATACTTTACTTATATATGTACGCATGAGAAGAAACATATATTATTATTCTTCTTTATTCTCTGTTTCATAGAGCACACTTTTTCCGCCGAGAAAATGCGTTTAAGCATCCCACGGAGGGATGGGGATCCTAGCCGTAAACTTATGTGAGGCTCTGCTGCGCCCGAAAAGATGTTGCACGGCGTAGACCTTACTCACTAAAAACTCGGCGGTACTCCACTCGGTACACACTCAATACGGAGTCGCGTGAGCCTGCACCGCGACTCCGCCGGCGGGCACCTGCTACTTACAGGTCCTTCTGGTTGGGGGCATTAATGGCCCCCCAGGCCCGACAGAGGCCCCATCGGGGCTTGCATGGGCGATTCCTCTTTGGTGTTCATAGAGCACCAAGCAATATTATCTTAAGCTAGCTCTACACTACTCGCGAAGTACTCCGAGGTAATCCGAATACGTTGTGGACATGCACTTCGCTTCGCTTCGTGTCACGATTTTCGTACTTTGGGTTACTTCGTGGAGCACTTCCTCGGCGAGCCCCGGCGGTAGTGTTGGTGGTTTTAAATACAATTTGTCAGTCATATTCATAATAGTACTCGTATAAAATTTACATAGTGTGTATAAATATAGACGAGGCATGTTGAGGCAAAGTGTCTCCAGTTAAATGGCGCCACATTTTAGATTTTAAGGGCTATTTTAAAATTTAAAGTACTAGCTGATACCCGCGGCTCCGCCCGCGCAAGCACACCCACGGGAACCGTACATTTATCCACTATAAAAATTAGCCTATGTCCTTTCTCAGGCTCTAGACTATCTGCGTACCAAATTTTATTTAATTCGGTTCAGTAGTTTTGGCGTGAAAAACGGACAAACATACAGACTGACACAAACACTTTCCCATTTATAATATTAGTATAGCTGGTGAAAACCAAGATAGCGTAACTTTTTACCGTAGGTATGAAGATTTGTTCTATCAAATATCATATAATATATGCATATATATCATAGCCTATCTAAGGTTTCAAAATCTTTGGTATGTAGTAATGATTTATATATTAATATTGACGCGCTAGTAAATGTATGTTTACAGTACCCAAGGGATCACGCAGAATTCACAACTTCAGTAACGGTCCAAACTACAACGCATTTTGAAGGTAGATTAGGACCTTTGACAAATTAATAGACTAGATCCTTGCGGTCGAAATTTACCCATAATAATTCATAAAATTTTTCAGTTTACACTTTATAATGGTAGCCTATCTATACTAATGTAACAAAGAGGAAAAGTTTGTTTAATTGTTTGTTTGTTTGCAATGAATAGGCTCCGAAACAACTGGACCGATTTTGATGAAATTTGGCACAGATGTAGAGTAGACCACGGGGAAGGACATAGGATACTTTTTATTGCGGAAAAACGTACAGTTTCTGTGAAAATAGCTTTTGCGTGCTCGAAATCGCGGGCAAAATCAAGTTATATATATAAAAATATTAAATCTTTTGACAGATTGACACACGTCAACAAAATTGTATCGTAGCGTGTGTTAAAAATCTGAGGTAGTATGTGTTTATGTTATTTTTATTAAGTTTATATCTTTCTAAGCAATATATTATATAAAATGCCTTTCTACACACCAATATTTAAATCACCGGGCAAATTCCATACTCCTTCGGTTTTTGCTTCACGTATTTAATATAATAATGTATTAAATTGGTCATAGTTAAAAAATGATTATCTAGATGAAAATATATGATATTTACTATCTTTAGTGAAATCTATGAGTGTAATATCATTGGACAAAATGAAAAGAAAGCAGTGATAACTATAATATAATACATCTATGAAAGAAAGCGAATAAAAACATGCTTAGTGCAGAATTCATTTTACTCATAATATTCTAAAAACAAAGTATGCAAGTTACTTCACTTTGTGTAAACGTGTCTCCTCTACAATATAAAATCATGCTTGTCTTGTGAACGAGGTTTTCTGCTTTGCTAGGTTTGTCTACTTTTTAATATGGTTTTATAACTCAAGTTACTTAAGGCCCCCACAGACGAGAGGCCGATCGTTTCAGCTGGAACTGACGTCAGTTCGGCCTGAACGGATTCGAGCACACACACGGAAAAAATCGCATCCAATCCAATTTACGTCAGTTCGGCCTGATCTGATTCGTGCCCACACACGGAACAGTCGCATCAGTCCATTCTGGTTTGCCGCGCGCTACGGTCGTGTTTATCAATTTTGTATTTAAACACCGCGAAAACTCATACAACGCTTGTACAAGATACACGCCCGCACGGCAGCGGGTCGGGCAAGAACTGAAGCGATTTGTCCACACACGGTCAGGACAGGCCGCGCGTTCAGGCCGATCGGTCAGGCCAGAATTAATGTTGCCAACTTAGTTATTTTACAAAATTTTACAAAATTGAGTATTTTATTCCCTCCTTGGTAGAAATTTAGTTCTTAGTAGTGTTTAAGTAGGAAAGAGCCAGACAGTAATGATATGCAAAATAGCTACTAAATACGTAATATTTCCTGGTATATTTTAATTTAATGGTAAAATTTATAATCAAATTCAATTAATGAAAAAAATTTAATATAATAAAACCTAAAATGCAGTGGTTTTTGGGGGGCTTCAGGAATTCTTAAGTTAAGTAGCCTCTTTAGTAGTTTTTTAGTAGTTTTAGTAGAAATCGATACGAGTTTAGTAGTTTCACAAAAAAAGAGCTGGCAACACTGGAACGAATCGCTTCAGTCCGTACGGCCGCCTGATGCGATCTCGAAATTGCACACACACGATACGATTTTGCATCCGTTCAGGCCGAACTGAAGGTAGACCGGACCATGTATGGGGCCCCTTAGAGTTTAGATAACCAACGTTGGTCTATCTTTATTTTTCTATACATAAAAATCAAAGCTGATTCACTGATGTATCTACGCACAGGCCAAACTTTTAAGGCTAGAAATTTGAAATTTTGCACAATATGTATTCCTCATATGAGGAATCGTTTCCTCCTAGTGGATGCGTTTGCGATTTTCAAAACTCAACCCCCAAGGGGTTAAAATAGGGGATTAAAGTTCAAAATCTAATTTCACGCCGGTGAAGCTGTGGGTAATGAATGCTAGTAAAATATAAAATTATAGCGTAAGTTATGAACGAATAAAACTTTGAGTTGTTATAAATAAGTCAAAGTTAATATATTTAAAAAAAGTTAAAACTAAAAGTTGCCAGCGACTTCGTGCATGCAAAAAGAAATCTAGCAGGAACCTGCTAGCTTTACTGCGATAAAAAGTAGCTTATGTCCTTCCACGTAGTCAACTCTATGTATGTTCCAAATTTCAGAAAAATCTTTCAAGTACCTTGTTTTGGTTTCTATACACATTTTCTATAAACGTTTGTTTGTTTATAGAAATATACATATTTCTATAAACAAACAAACATATCTTTCATTTTTATTAGATTAGTGTACTCCCTACAAGATACTATGTTGGTGTTAATAAGCACATCAAGATGATAATAATCTGCTTTTCTAGCACTTTATGGCCTTAAAAGATTTATCTAAACTTAGAGGCAACGAAATATTAAGTAAAATTCCGCAAAAAAATAAAGGGTATATTTCACAAAGACACAAATCTACACTAAAGCGATTCTTAATCTACCCAAGAGCCGGGCCCGGATATCTGGCAATTTGAATAAGTTCTCAGAAACGGACAAGGGATATATGCCAACGGATATGTACCTAATCTCGACCGTTTACCCGAAAGAATTTACTCTAATAACTCATACATATTTGTATTTGTACCGGAATACAATGGACCTACCTATCCTACTATATTATAAATGTGAAAGTTTGTGAGGATGTATGGATGGATGTTTGTTCCTCTTTTACACAAAGAATACTGAACGGATTTTGATGAAATTTGGTATGTTAGTAGTTTAGGCTCTGGATTGAAACATATGCTACTTCTTATCCCGAAAAAGTACAGTGTTCCCGTGGGATACTCGATAGTATATTTACGCGGGTGGAGCCGCGGGAAACAGCTAGTATTATATTATAAATGCAAAAGTGTGTCTTTCTGTCTGTCTGTCACCTCTTCACACTTTAACCGCTAAACCGATTTTTGTGAAATTTGGTATAGACATAGGTACTTTGGGTCCCGGGAAAGTACTTACATAGGATATTTTTATCCCGAAAAAGTAATGTTCCCGCGGTATAATGTATTTACGCGTGCGGAGCCGTGCACAAAAGCTAGTATGCCATACAATCATGAATTGTTCAATCATAATTCATTGAAAATATTAAATAATAATCAGCATATTCATGCGAATTCGTGCGTGCAAAAGTTAATTTCGCAGAAACCGTACATTTTTTCGCGATGAAAAGTAGCCTACGTCCTTTCCTGTGGTCTACTCTACATCTGTGCCAAATTTCATCAAAATCAGTGTAGTAGTTTCGGAGCCTTTTCGATGCAAACAAACAAACAAACTTTTCCTCTTTATTATATTACTATAGATAAACAGCTATGATTTTGCCGCATCTGAAAATTACAAAACACCTTTCGGTGTCAGTTTCCGCATTTGGCGGAAAAATGTCCGTCGTCAGGAAATGGAACTCCTCCCGTTGTGATAACGCCGTCATACGCCCAGATGAGACTTGCTCCTTTCACGCGATTTGGTAAAAGGTTTGGCTGATTGATAGTATTGCTTTGATGGCTTCCGATTCGTCAGCTATAGTTTTTCCTTAGGGAACAAAGGAAAATCTTAAAATTGCTTTTTCTTAGATATACGAGAAAGATAAAAATATAATTTTTCATCACATCTATGGCTCGGTGGTTAGAGCATAGCACTCAAGTTGGAGGTCGCGGGTTCGAATCCCGCCGAGGGCAACAAAAGGTTTAAGCTGCGCGTCCACTGCATCGGAATCGGAGCGGACGGAGCGGACGGATTTGTTGCTTTGTATGGATTTCTATGGTACTGCGTCCACTGGATCGGCATTTCTGCGCCCGCGACCGGTATTTTTGCCGATGACGTCATCGGCAGTGAACCCGTCATTCGGATTCCGAACGTTTCAAGTTCTGACGTGTTTGCGACGACGCGACGGCTATACATAAATACTTATTCACGACGAATGACGATATTTTAATTACTTTAGTGGAAAAATATGATGAACTTTACAATCTAAAACATCAACATTATCTTAACCAACTGAGGAGAGACGATATATGGGATGAAATTGGGCAAATAATAAATAAAAATTGTAGAATATAGTGAAGTTCAAAAAACTTTTTTCGAGTCATATGAATGTACCCAAAAAATCTATTTTCATCTTCTAATAAATCAGAATATAATGTATGAAATTCTCCAAAAATTATTCTTTTTGAATTTATATTATGATTTATGAACCCATATATTTCGTTTCCTCTTGTTTCTCTTTTCCCCTTCTGATAAAATAAGCTAATTACAACCTATTCGGTCTGAGATTACAATATATCTCGTCACTATCCTCCATAATGCAAGTGCACGTTCAGGCTGACGGATTAAAAATAACTAAATTGCCGATGCTGAATCCGGATGCAGTGGACGCACCCCATCGGCATTTTGTAAATGCCGACGCTCCGTCCGCTCCGTCCGCTCCGATTCCGATGCAGTGGACGCGCAGCTTTAAATGTTCTCAGTCATGGATGCATATTAAATATGTGTATAATAAATATAATAAAAATGTTAATTATATGTATAGTATGTAACTACGTATGTAACGCTAGTCCATATTGCTGTTTTTTTTTTTCAGAGACATTAGCGTATCCGCGGTGTAAATATTTTTATTAATAAGGAAGTAGATGTATTAGGTAAATATACTCTTCCCGTGTGGACCATGGAGAGCTGCTTCGCTACGTTGAATGTAAGAGGAGGAATGGATGGTAAGAATGAAAGTGAACGAAGCGAAACAAGTATGTAAGGATCATAGCAAGTGTAAAGAAGTGTTCTTTGCCTACCCCTACGGGAAAAGGCGTGATTATGTTTGTGTACTCTTCCCGTTGTCTGGTGCCAGTAGCACAAGTTCTTCGGATTGGTTCATAGCATGGGGCCAGATTGACGTGGTGTGAAGCGTCCATAGATATTATTACTAAAATTTGTACCAATTGTAAAAACTGGTGTAAAAATATTTATTTAGTATTTATAATATACTTTTCTGAGGTTACAAGATAGTTATATCTTAAAATTCCTACCCTAGGATAACATTTAGATAATTATTAAAAATAATTATGAATACACGCTCGACATTTCCGGACTTTAATAATTATAAGTTTCACAAAAAAATATTTAGCATTAATAGCGAAATCAAAAAGAACACCTTTCAAACTAGCACTTTAAAATTGTAGTCAGCAATTCAGAAAAGCTTTAATCATAGGAGGCATGTTATAAACTGAATTTCAGTACCCCTGATGATACAGCTTATTTGAGAAATACCAGCATACCATATACCAAGCAAGCAGCGTAAAGCAGAATATTCTGCAAATTTGATTCATAATCATCGACTATTATCGTTAGTTAAAATATATTTATTTATATTATAATCTTATGGAGGAACTAATTTGTATAAGATGCAGGTCTCGTACGGCAATTTCCCGTAACTGTTGAAGCCTCGTGTTTAGATATATAATGCAAATAAAATACATTTATAAGTAATTTTAAAATAAAATAAGCAGTAATATACCACACAGTTACTTTTCTAAATTATAGATAGATAGATAACCTGTAAATTTAGTTTCTTAAAAATATTACTTTATGCAAGCCGAGACAAAATAAAGATTACTTTACAGGTAGATGCATTAACGGCTCCATGAATGCTAATGGTTTTTTGTATCTCAACACTTAAAGCAATTCCAAGAATCCAGTTATGATTTTATTTCGCCCCTAATTGCGTTAAAATACTCAACAGCCGGAAAACTGGAGCAGTTGATTCTGTTAGGATTTTAAACTGTTTGCGAGATGGAAAATATTCTATTTAATTATGAAGTGACTACTACGTTAAAATAATTATATCTATAGACGCTTCACGCCACGTCAATCTGGCGACGACCTGCTAAGTATCCGAATAACTTTTATCGTAGTTAGCAGAAAATATAATTAATAACACTCGTTAGAATAAAAACGGGCACCAAAGCAAATTAATAATTACCGTGATTCTCTCATTTTTTTAATAATTTTAGAACTTTGTAATTTTTTGGTATTGGTTAACCTTTTTGGTACCCACCCCAGGTGTACTTACACAAAAAAGATGATTTAACATTGACGGGATTAGAACGCGCGACTTCCAATTCAAGAACATCATCCACAAACGTCGCCATTATATTTCATTACTAGCTTTTGCCCGCGGCTCCACCCACGTAAATTTAGTACCCCACGTGAATACTATTCTCCTTCCGGATAAAAAGTAGCCTATGTGTTAATCCAGAGCTTAAACTTAAAAAAAAAAAACCATAGAAAATTTCAACAAAATCCGTTCAGTAGTTTCGGCGTGAAATAATAACAAATATGCATACAAACTTTCACGTTTTTGTAGTAGAAGGATTTTTTTACTACCAAACGTTTAAAACCAATGCAATTACTGACTCAATTCCTGTGACGTCATCACACATCCTCCATGCTGCGCCAAGCATACGGCTATTACAGTGCGGTTTCTAGTTACGGAGTAAGCTGGTATTATGTAATTCTGAGCGCTTGATTATTCTACGTTCTACGTAATACATACGATATCATAATTGTTTCCACTAGTTCTATTGTAGATATTATGTTTAGAGCTTTAGACTATGTCCAGAAAGTGCGTAAGCCTGCGTAAACCTACGCACGTAGAGATTCTTATCTTATCACAACAAAATTTCTGCCGGTCTATCTGTGATGCCAACTTGGGACTTTTTCCCTAAATTTAGGGAGAAAAGTATCTGAAGGGGCTAAGAATCTTATGCTTGTGTTATTTAAATATGCAATTAAACTGCTTGTCGATAAGTAATATACAGCACACTATTTTTTTAACCGACTTCCAAAAAAAGAGGCGGCTATACGTTCGGCAACATATATATATATTTTTTTATTTTTGTTTGTATGTTATACCATAATCCCACCGTCTCTGGACCGATTTTCAAAATTCTTTTTTTGATGTAAAGGGTATAATTTCAAGTTGGTCCCGTTTTGAAAAAAGCGGTGACATGATGATAGGATCAATGTGGAATCGAGGGACTCCTCGAAATTTATATGGACACATATAATGATTTAGACTTTTCCTGAAGTAACATAAGCATATGCTACTAAAAATAAGATTTTGCACCAATGTATATCCTGAATTCAAAAGCACTGAACAGAACTCCTCAGTCTTAAAAGATACGCGTTTCGAAATTTCGGCATTGTTCAAAGAACTACAAGCATATGCAACTAACTTACAATAATCATCATCATCATCTTATTTACAATACTTAATGGAATCTTAGCGCGTATTCAATAATTATACATTCGATAGTTTATTTTAAAGGTTTTAAGATAATATATTAATAATAATTTAACAAAATATATCACTACAAAGGGCGAAATTATTATTTTTAAATAGAAAATTAAATCGACTTCCAAAGTAAAAATACCCAAAAAAGTATGAAATAAAACTTATTTTCTAAATAATTCCCCCTTTTTATTCGACTAAAATTTTAACAATTTTTCTACTCAATCTTCTTAATTTTGAAGTCGGTACCAACAAATTTGAATGTGAGTTCTATAAAATATATGGGATATTGTTTGGGCTGGTATCGACTTCAAAATTAAGAAGATTGAGTAGAGAAATCGTTAAAATTTAAGTCGAATTTAAAAGGGGACTTATTTAGAAAATAAAGAATATTTAAAAAAAAAGGTCCAGCCCGCGCCCATTACGCCCGCGTAAGTACAGTAATCCACGGATATGTATTTCGCGATAAAAAGTTGCCTATGTCCTTCGGCCTTCCCCATGGTCTAGTTTATATCTGTGCCAAATTTCATGGTAATCGGTTTAGTAATTTTTACGTGAAAGCGGTTCCTGTAGGATACAGGAACCGTACATTTCCCCGCGATTAAAAGTAGCCTACCTCCTTTCCCATGGTCTAATCTATATCTGTGCCAAATTTCATAATGATAGTTTTAATGTAAAAGTGTTAAGGTTTATTTTTTCTTTTACTATAACTTATTAAATTCGTAATATCTATTGAATGGAATAGCCGATTCGAAAAATTTAAAAAGTAATCTGCATGAATTGAAACAGTCTTGATAACAATATGATTTAATTGGATAATGATCTCAACAGAAGTATGAATAACATGGTCGAATTTTGGTCGGTATTTCTATCAACTTTTAAAATGTAAAAAGTGTTTATTGTGACATAACAATAACACTAGTTTACAAAAAAAATATTTTTTTTTGTTCATGAAATGAAACATATATTATTTGGGTAGGCTATGGACGGTAATTAAAATTTTTATTTTTTATTTTTCGTAGCACGTCGCAATTCTGAAATATAGAGGTCTTTAGTTTTTATCCACCCGCACTTGTTTTAATACGTTTATCGTTGTATTTTGTAAACAATTGTGTGATTCAAATGTCTTATTTTTATATAAATATGTCATCTAGAGTGTGTAAACTACATCCAAATTGATTTTGTTATGTTTATGGGAAAATGTTCAGTTAAATCGTGGTTTTTCTATAACAAAACCTATTTACATTGTTTTGGATTTCCGGTGTCAAATCAAAATAAAAATTGGGTTCCTCATGTGACTTGCACTAATTGCAGATTGGTTCTCAGCTCAGCAGGTAAAAATAGATCACTGAAATTTGGTAAACCAATGATATGGAGAGACCCAACTAACCACGTGACCGATTGTTACTTTTGTTTAACAAATACTTTAGGTTTTAACTAAAAAAATAACATAACATAAAATATGCAGACGTTCCATCAGTGACTAAGCTGGTCCTTCATTCAGAGGATTTACCAGTTTCCACACCACCCAGCAGAAGTGACCAAACTCACATAGATACAACTAGTAGCATTACAATGCACGAGCACAGTGACAGTGAATATTCAAGTTCAGATTTTTTCGATGATGAGGACAGTCCATATTTGATAACCCAATCTGAACTTAACGATCTTATAAGGGATTTGCAATTGTCTAAGTCAAAAGCGGAATTACTTGGCTCCAGGCTGCAACAGTGGAAATTGCTTGATCCTAGAACCAAAATTAGTATTTACCGCTCTAGAAGTATGGCGTTGATTAGGAGTATTATTGATTGTTGAAAATCTATTGCAAAACTATGAGCGTATGAGTGTAAATATGTCACTAAAATTTCATTTTTTGCAGTCTCATTAAGATTTTTTTCCAGAAAATCTTGGTAGTATGAGCAATGAACACGGTGAGCGATTTCACCAAGATTTGAAATCATTTGAGCATTTATCAAGGTTTTTGGGACCAAAATATGCTAGGTGACTATTGTTGGTCTGTTGTGAGAGATACAGATGAAAATATTTATAAAAAAAGAGCAATAATTACCAATTTTTAACTGTCTATTGTTTATTTAGATGTAGTTTTTTGTAAAAATCTTCTTAATAAATATTTAAAAAAACTGACGTGCTGGATTTTTCTAAATATTTTTTCTGAGATGTAGATACCCAAAGTAACGTAACCGTATATATTCCATTTCATGAACAAAAGTCATGTAAACTAGTGTAATAGTTGGACATATTATAATAGTATCGCGAAGTTTTTTGTTGTTATTGATATGTCTTTAATATTGTAGAACATACTTTTAATCTATCATCAATAGTTTCCGCAGCGCATGGTACGAAATATGTTTTATTGCATTTTTTTACACCTTGGGTTACGTTACTAAAGTTTTAGTAAGGATCCCTAATCTTTTCTATCAATAAATATAGCCTATGTTACTCACAGGATGAATGTAGCTTTATAATAATGGTGAAATAATTTTTGAAATCGGCACAGTAGTTTTTGAGTTTATTCATTTACAAACATATAAAAATACAAATCTTTCCTCATCATAATATTAGTGTAGATGTATAAACTTAGTATTGCTATTGACTTCCGAATTATATTAGTAACGTGGTTTTACTTTACAAAGTAAAACCACGTTAATATGCAAGTTTTTCTAATTAAGTAATACCTATTTGGTATAAATAATTTTTTTTTGGGTTTTTTAAAATATTTGACATATAATGTCACTTTATGAAGTTTCGAGATGGCATAAGTACTTTAATAATTATATTTGAGAGTCTTCGCATGCTAGGTAAAATCCACGGGAACCGTACTATTTGTTTTAGGGAGAAATATTTTTTGAAACTTGGCAACTCGATCTTACTACGCTTTCATTGCACTCCAAAATACAGGGGATGACACTTTTGACTATTTCAAATCGATATCAATTGTGTGTTGAAGGTTTTAATATAAAGTGTCTTCAGAAATAATTGGTTTTGACAAAACATTGACAGCACAAAATTTCGGAACACTCTGTAAAGTAAAATGCCAACAGTGTCAACCGATCTGAATGCTGTGTAACGAATGAACTGAATACTTCTGTCTCACTTTGAATCATACAATCGGAGCGAGAAAAACATTTTTCTTTCACTTTGTGTCTCGCGCGTACTCGAGGTAGCTGCGTAATTGCTGCATCTATTGAGTCAGGGGCGGAGCACCTATACGTGTGGTATGGGCATACCCACAACCCCAACAGCCTTGTGAGTGCATACTTTCAAGGTCTATTAATTTATAATCAAAATAGGTTCAGTGGGTAGTAGTATTGGTATTGTTAGCCTTTTGAGTCTTACCTGGTGCTTTTTACCTGCTGGTCATACTTATATTATTTTTAAAATACATATTTATAGTAGTGGATTTAGTGTTAAGCGGACCTTTAGTCAGGTAGATTGAAGAAAACGCAAAATTTGTCACCTCTCCATAAATTTTCGGCCCTTTTTTATTTACTAACCAACAGATTTAAGAAAAAATAATACTTTGTTTGAACCGATAGGAATTACTCCTGCCGATGTTATATAATCTATAATTTGTGTATGTTTCTTTACTATATATGCATATATTTTTTATTTAATTAATTTATAATCTTAGTTGATGTTAATTTGTTTAAGGTACCTATATTGAAAGCTTATTTTTTTACCAAACATAAAATATTTTTTTTGCTAAATAAGCGAAAAACTTTCTCACTCACTCCGCGCGTTAGCTTTTAATTAACATAATATTATAAAGAAAATAATAAAATTCTTTTTTTATATTCTAATAACCATGTTATGAAGGAAATAATATAATCAAAATTTTCGGGCCACATCTTCGTTTGAGAGCTGGATCCGTGCCTGAATCAACCAAAGCGGTTTAATAGGTCAATTTTGTACGATACGCGCATAGCTAAAATAATACGCACGTAGCTTCTGGACGCAATGTATGGGGCCCTAGTACCTCGACTACGTGCGTAGACCTTGCGTGCGTAAGAATACGCAGTTTCTGGACATAGTCTTAGACCTTGTCCAGAAAGGCGACATACGTGCGTAAGCCGCGTGTGTAGAGCTTTGAGAAAAAAAACCGACCAAGTGTGAGTCGGACTCGCCCACTGAGGGTTCCGTACAAACCTGTAGTGGTTTTGTTACAGCTAAAAGGTATAGGTATATAAATTATAGACCTGAGTATTTGATACAAATTTCAATTTAATACGCGTTCATGAGGAAAGGGTTTAAAAGTTTAAAATTATTAAAAATATTTTATTATATGATGTAACTAAAAACGTACCTACGCTTTTCGTAATTTTTCCTTTATCTGTGCCAAATTTTAAGATTCTGAGTTCACGGGAAGTACCTTGTAGGTTTTGAGTTTGCGAGTGTCAAAAATTTGCGGAAATTTGCGGCATAAGTGGCTGTATCTTTTGATATCGTTAGCTTAGAAGTTTGATTTTTTCAGAAGAACCGTAGACCAAGTATTTGAAATAAATTCCAGCTTGATACCTCCACGCGTTCCTGAGAAACCTTGTATTGACAGACATTTGGATGGACAACAAATTGATCCTATAATGATTTCGTTTTTTCCTTTCAAGGTACGGAACCCTAAAAAACGTCAAAATTGCTGCTTTTTTAATAAGAATAATATCACGGGGGAATATGAATGTATCCTACTACTATTATAAATGTGGAATTTTTCCATCTGAGCTAAAAGGTTTGCTAGTGCGAGTTTCTTACGCCGGGCTGTTTTTCGAACCGGTAGCAGGCATCATGTAGACCGACGTTTAGAAAATGCATACTTAAATACCAATTATGAATAAACATTTTTGACTTGACTATAATAATACACAACAAAAATAAAACTTTATAATTTTCGTTTCCAACAATAATAATAATATGTTTGTGAATAAGCTGGAATTACAATGTGACGTCATGCAAATCAGTATACGAAAACAGCGGCTGTTGATATGGTGGAGTTAATTGTTATGTGATGTACTTCGGAGGTACTTCGGCCTAATAATATTAGGAGTCGTGGAGTTCGAATGTTTAATTTTGATAAATATTTAGAAATTTATAAAATGTACGACAATATTATATATACGTATAATGTCCAAATTGTATGAATAAATGTTTTATTATTATTACTATACGCGTTAGTAATTATTAGAAATGTCTTAGAAATTAATAAAGCATATTTTGTTAAAAATATGTATGCTTTTTATTATGCTATATATACATATGCCGCTTTTTATTTTTTTATGTTCAGAATCCATTGTCACACACATACACACACACATACACAACGTGCTGACTCATTCGCATACGCATCAAATCGTGCATTGTAGGTCATATAATATTTAAAAACTAAATCATAAATTTCTGCAAAATTTATATAAATAACCCATATACAATAAGGTAACTATTGCAATCCGTTATATATTATAGTTTCCGTTATATGTACTTTCTTTAATATATAAATAGTAAGAAGGTTCTAACTAGCTCTATGGTTATAACTAATGCATAATTTTAGAATAAGTAAATAAGTATTAAGAGTTTTCTTTTCAATTGTTTTAGTGATTAAAACAGTTCTTTTTTGTGGTTACAATAAAACTTTTATATCTGAAACTGGCTCAAACCAAAAATAAGCTAGTAGGTATTATAAAGCAGACATAGTTGTTGATACAGAAACATTATATTCGTATTCTCTTGAATAACGTATCTCCGTAATTAAATAATTAGAATTGAACACACGATCCTCCGGTTTAATTGAATGTAAATTAATTATTTATTAGATACTCAGTTAATTATAAACGATACGGGGTAAGAACTTTAATTATTCTTGTTATAAGTTAAATAAGATTTAATATTATATTAACGGTTGTAATCATAAGTTAAGTTATCTTTACACCGAAACGAGGTCGATACGCGACCGTACGCTTCATTTGTTTCTTCTTCTATAATGAATAAAGTTCAATTTTGAATATTTCAGTGTGATCTGAACCTGAATTTTCCCAGGCCATTTGTAAATGAGGTATATTATATTAAAGTTATAATATATAAACATTATAATATTAATACGTAGTTCACAAATGATCTAAATCCATGTTTTCATTAAATAATTATATTATTCATCGTATGAAATTTTCAAAAGCAAATTTGGCCAAAAATCACCTATAAAAATTTAACAAAATGTAAGTGAAAATTTGTCCTTTAAAATTTCAGTATAATTTTAGGTTATTTAAATTTAAGCACTTTGAAATGCTCCGGATCATAAAACATTATTCTCTGAAAACCACGGGATGCAACTAATCTAGTAAATAAAATATAATCTTGTCCTTTTTAGAGTCTATTATTATTGATAACTTGATTTTGCCCGCGGCTCCGCCTAAGTACAGTTATCCCACAGGAACACTATTTTTTTTGCGATAAAAACTAGCCTGTATGTTAATTGAGACCTCAAACTACTATCGTAACAAATTCAGTAGGTTTTGGGTGAAAGAGTAACAAATCTATCCATCAATTATTATACATCCATCCATCCTCACAAACTTAATAATAGTAGTAGGATTATTATTATGTATAGGGTTTGGTCCAAACGACCTTCTCTAATGTTTGTAATAGTTTGTAATTAATTACTAGTTTATAGTTAGTAGTTACTGTCAGACGTGTTGTGGCTGGTGACAGTCTGGTTATATTATTAAAATAATATATTATATAAGTTATAATAATATTAATCAAAAATAAGAGTATCTATATATAAGAGTATATTATATAAGAGTCGAGAATAAGAGTATTACTTACTAGAGTAAATTAGACTTACTAATTAATTATTAATTAGACAATAGGGAATATGCACGTATTTTTTATATTTTTTTATATAGATCTATCTTGTTTGGTAAACCGTTTTTTGATATCATTAAAAATAACAAAGATATGAACGTTTAAAGTTGTCCATTAGACAGAGAGATCCGATGTGTATCGTGACGTCACATAACATGTCTTTCATAGAAACTTCATAAGTAATTTCGTTTTGCTAGAAAAAGGTAGATTAAAAACTTTAACCGCTCATATCTTACTCATTTATCAACAGATATTGAAAATTTTCTCGACATTTCCTTTATTTTTCAGTCTAGTATCATATTATTATGTTTTAAGTTATTTTTACGTTTTATGCATATTCCCTATTGACAGTCAGTTTATTGTTTACAGGTAGGTGCTTTAACTTAAATCTAAAAAAAGGGAAATTGTAAAGTTTACGTGTCTGAATTGAAACTGTAATAATATATTATAATATTTTTGTCTAAGGCTAATGTTTAGACAAAAATATTATTAACTAAAGCTATTCATTAAAATATCATGTACTTGTCTTTTATTTTTTATACTATGAAAACTTAGTTATCTAATAATGTTTCATGTTTTACTGAATTATCAACAAGGGTCGAAGTAACCTAGGGCCTTAGCCTTCGACATGACTTATCATGTTACTTATTACATTAAAGAATATAACATGCTACAATTTTGGTGTCTAGTATTATTAGACGTATATTTCAACAATTTTATCTTTATTTTATCAACGCATGAAATTTAGATAAACATTGTTGAAATATTTTTAAGCATTTGTATCTAACAAAATATTGGGATCATAAATTTTTATAAATCACTATCTGTGTGTCTGTGTGTGTATCCAACACACTTGTTCTGTTTTAACTATGAACTGGAAAAAATAAATAACTACCAACATATCCACCTACAGTTTGTATACCAATAACCACACCTACAGCCTACATGACTTACTCCTACTTGCTACACTTACAAACTAGATATACTGCTTATATCTACAATTACCTACACCAACCTACACCTACTACCTAACTCTACAATCTACAGGTGATATGAAAGAGGAGTGAAGATTGAAAATACTACAGTACTAATATCCCTATTAAACAATGGGGTTTAATGTAAGAAAGGTGAAAATTGTTAGATGTGTGCATTTTTAATTTCAAATCCTAAAACAATAAAAGTTACTAAATAAATATTGCCATCCTTAAACATAGTTATGAAGCTTACAACCTATTCTCATACATACCGAATACCATTACCTGCAAAATTTCTTGATAGCTGGTTTTAAAGTTTTGGACCGATCTAAACGTTACACGTTAATTTGACGTTTATGAGAATATAATTTTGCTGTTTTATTTAACATGTAGCTTGTGGTAAGCGTGTTGGCGCTGAAGCTTGAGTTCGCGGGTTTGAATCCCACCGAGGAAATAATTAGTTTTTAATATTCCTGGGTCATTAATGTGTTTTATTATTGTTTATAATATAGTATAAATATAAATTCTTATATATATGTTTATACTAACATAATAAAGAGGAAAAGTTTGTTCGAATATTTGTTTGTTTGGATTGAATGGGCTCTGGACTGATTTTGATGAAATTTGGGATATAGAGTTGACTACGGGGAAGGACAAAGGCTACTTTCTATCGCGAAAAATATACGGTTGCCGTGTGATCAACTTTTGCGCGCACGAAGTTGCGGGAAACATCTAGTATAGTATAAAAGTATTAAATATACTTCCCGTTGTCTGGTTCCCGTAACACAAGTTCTTCGGATACTTGGCACGTTGTTAGATTGACGTGGAGTAAAGCATCCATAGATATTTTAAGTTACTGTCTGATCCGGCAAACGTTGTTTTTCCATAATTTACTATTCTATGACCTACCTAATATGAAAAAAAAAATTCATAAGAATCGGTCAAGCCGTTTCGGAGGAGTGTGTCCCCGAACACTATGACACGAGAATTTTATAATATGTTAGACTATGTAACATATTGAGACTGCATTGAAACTGCATTATCGTAAGATTAGCTGTTGCCCGCGGCTGTGCCCGCGTAAATACAGTATCCCTCGGGAACATTACCTTTTCGGGATAAAAAGTAGCCCATGTTTTAATCCAGGGCCTTAACTACTACCGTACCAAATTTCATCGAAATTCGTTCAGTAGTTTTTGCGTGAAAGAGGAACAAACATCCATCCTGACAAACTTTCACATTTATTATAATATTAGTAGGACATTAGGATTTAATTAGCAGAATCAACCTACAGGTTACAAACACGTTACCGGCCTATAAAATGCGCAATTTGTATTAAATTATGAATCAATATTAAGATATTTAGCGGTATAAACTATACTGGAAATTTTCCGAATTTATATGCTCATGACATTCAGAATCCAAGGATATTTACGTTTTTTCTTTTGTTGTAAATGATTAAAATCAAATCATGAAAGCCGAATTCTTACAAAGGGAACGCAATCAGTTTTAATGATAAAGTCAGAGATTAATCAAGGTACCGGCTACGGAAAAATCGTTCTTGAATACGTAAGTAATGTTTTTATGCACCAATTTTTGGTATAATATCAGAAAATTACTTTTTTTAATAATGCAATACAATATTATTAATAAACGAACAATATTTTATTACTAATCTGCACACTAAAAATAAAGAATTCTAACAAAAAATCGTTTATCTAATCCTAAACAAAGCGATTTGAGCCAATTTGATCAAATTACTTGAACGTGAGTAGCGGTCATAATGGTCGTCTTTACGTCCTAGAACATTATTGTAGGTAGCGGTTCATTCAGTAGCAACTTGTAGCGGTTCGTAGCACGGGTTACGCTTAGTAGCAATCTGTAGCGTTTCGTAGCAGGGGCTACGTCTCGTAGCAATTCGTAGCGTACGATCTATACGCCGCGTAGCAACAAGCTACGACGACGCGTGAAGGCGGCGCGCCGCGGACGAAAAACTTGTTGCGCCTACAATCTTGGCACTCACTTTGAACTATTTTCCTTTTGCTAACTTTTCTACGATACGTGGTTTTAAAAATTAAACACTACTATAATTTATTCTTCATTTTTTAATATACATATTCATCTATATCAACTATTAAAAAGAAGACGTTTTCTACAAATATTTGATGCAACTTACTAAGCTTAGAATATTGGGTATATATTTTCAAAGTCAGTAATCATCGTTGAATGTACAGTGTACACGTCGAATATTTGAATACTCGCTTGATTGGACGCCGACAAATTTGTTTTGAATGAAGTTTAAATCTGATATATTTTCTGAGCTTTATTATTTTCCTGAATACCTTAATATGGCTTATACAATATAGCAACAAATAATTTTTTATCCGTTGATTTCTACTGCTATTACGAGTATAAATCTGATCCAAGCATCCATCCATCCATACAAACAGTAAGGATACGATGTTTGTTACTTTTTAACCCAAAAAAAATACTGGACGGATTTTGATGAAGTTTGGTATGGTAGTAGTTTAGGCTCTGGATTAAAACACTGGTTACTTTTTATCTCGAAAAAAAAAATTGTTCCCAAATATTTTTATTACGCGGACGGAGCCCCGGGCAAAAGCTAGTGCACAAATATTTTTCATCAAAATCGCCAAGAACATTCATTTAATTTGATTATTATTAAAAAATCTTATAATAGTACTTACCAAAAAATATCTTTCAATATAGTAAAAGTCCGTCTGAACACCTGTAAAAAATTGAAAATAAATTTAATAATATTGTATAACAATAATAATAATATCTTTCACACCAAGATGATCTGGCCCCATGCTAAGCTCTCGAAGAACTTGTGTTACAGGTAAAAACTTGTGCCAACCTTGGCTAACAGAATTATTTTATTTAATATTTTGTACTAAAGATTTTACTATGTAACTAGCTGATGCCCACAACTTCGTTTGCATAGAATAGGCTACACGACTACGTCTAAAATATTAAGTTTCATTAATGTACTGAGAAATTTTGAGGCATTACTACTTCGTAAATGTAAAAAATTATAATGTTTTATGTATAGTTTAGTAATTAGATACATTTAAAAAGTACAAAAAAAAAATATTTTTTTGCTTAATTAGTAAACAAAACCTACATCATTAGTTTACTTACATCATATACAAAAACATTTATTATGGTATGTATGAACTTAAACGCATAAATATCGGAGATATTTACAAGTATGTTCCTGCGGCCGTATATTTCATACACTTTAACATGGACGTGACGTCATAGCTACGTACGACTTAAGTATGGAGCGTTTTCACGGGACTTGCGAAATTTTGCAAACAAATCGCTGTACCTTTAATAATATTGACTTTTGATGTACCGTTTCTTCTGAGAAGTTACTCATAATATTTAAGAGTACTATTCATTTATGCAATAAAAAAAATCAGTCGTCTAGCCTATTCACTGTAACGGAACCCTAGAATGAATTTAGGCTATGTTAGACCTTATATCATTAGCTAACTGCCTGTGAAAGTCGCTTGGAAATCGGTCCATCTGTATCTGAGATAAGCTGGAACAAACAGACAGACAGACAGACGGAAATACCAAAATTTTAAAAATTGATTTTTTACTGTCGGTACCGTTTATACTTTCATATGCATAGTGCATATGAAAGAATAAAGTGAAAAAAAGTGAAAAGCTGTTAATTTATAATTACAAACAGACACTTCAATTTTATTTATCTGTATGTATAGATACAAATCCATGGACTAGGTACTAGGACTAGAAAACTTTTTGTTTCCTCTGCGGGATTCGAACCTACGATTTCAAGTTTGAGCGCCGACTCGCTAACAATTAAGCTACAGAGGTCGTCACGGATAATACACGGTAAACAAGGAAGGAGCATTTAATTTATGAATTAATTAAAAATTTGAAGGACGGTGTTAGACCAGAACGCAGCAATAATATTTAGCCTCGCCAATAAATGCTTTTGACACTCCCTTCGAGAGTATAGTGATGCTATTATCGTTACGATTAAAAAATGTTTCTTCATTGGTCGATAGAAAACAAATGCGGGCAGAATAAAACAAAACAAACATAATAATATAATGGTCTTAGGCTTAACCTTTAAGGTTGTGTTGTAATTTTGAGTGAGTCGAAATTCTCTGATACACCGCTAAAATAAAATAATTTTGAAAAATACTTTAACACAAACTTTAAAACAAAGAAAAAAGCAAAACCTATTTTTTAAGTCACTGATGATGTACGCATCAAAACTAAGGGGACAAATTCATAAAATTCTCGTTAAGCGGTTCACTCTATGAATTCATTGCAAAACTCTTCTAATTAAAGTTGTTTATGAAAAAGTCGATGGAATGGATCATAAGTACTCTCATTTGGACATACCATTGTTAACGCGTACAAAAGAGCCCGTCGATCTTTTGACCGCTTTTGTTAAGCAGATCTCGCAAAATATTTTGTTTACCGCGAAATATGGATGTAAAATGTGTATTTATAATAAATTATATTATTTTAAATTCGTAATCTGAAGGTCGGGATTAATTTATTGGTTTTTTAACTGCCCTTATTGTTTGATACGAAGATTTATATCATGTGCTCTTATAATTTGATTGAAATAATTTTCTCAGAAATGAACTCATTTTGGACACCAAATGCAGTAAATTTATTTCATTATAAAACATAATATTACAAGAATAAAGGGATAGCTTAATACGTTTTACTATACACTGGTTGCATTTGAGAGAATTAGACTTCGTAACCTAATTTATGTTTGTAAAGATTTTATTAAGACCAGCTCTTAATGATGTATGTCCAAAATAAAATTGTTGTTTCATTTACTGTGCGCTGATGCAAAAGTCAATAGCTAAAGGCATTGCCATACAAAGTGCATATTCTTCTTGATCTTGAAAAAAGTCTACTCCTCTTACCCACACTGATCAAAAGTATTGCCAGTAATAAGCACCTGATTGCGTGTTGGAGTTGTTTATGAGACATCCTTTTTAGGGTTTATATATTATTGTCTTTATTTAATAAAGCAAACGACCTTAGTTACACAAAATTGCGGTTAGCAACTAGCTTAAACACGGCATAATTTAGTTGTAAAAGTATTAGACAAAATTCAAACACTTCACAAGCAAACACAAGAGCCTCCAGTCATAAAAGTTGTGTGTAATAATTTACCCAGCCCACTCACTCACGGAATATTAAATTGCTTTTAAAAAGACTTTCCTAACTCTTTAATGCGGAAATGTACTTATGCCTAAGGAAAGTTCTCTTGGAGTTTGTTATTAAATACTATCTTGGTTACTTTATGTATTTAGGATTCTAAGATTAGCCGACGAAGAGTTCTTTAATCGAATTATAAAGGTAACGATAGCTAATAGCCGATGTTCGAACATTTGAACGTTTTGTAATTTGATCGAATTGGTTTGAACCTTTTTAACAAATCAGCATGAACATGGGTCGAAAATAAGTTGTGAGATAGCACAGAATTATAACGTTTAATATTACGTTTACTATTACGAAGTATAGCAGTCAGAAATAGTCAGAATTCTATTAAGAGATATCGATTGGAACTGACAAAGGTTAGACAAAGAATAATGAAAATCTTTTTACTGTGAGTCTTCCGGTCCAAACTGAAGTGGATGCGAAGCTCGGTGTCAAGTGGCCACTTCCCTTTGTCAGTCGATAACAACGTAGGTACTAATTAAACGAAAATATCAAAAATACAAAATTACAGGCATCTCCCGTAACTTAATTGGTGTAAAATTGCGCCACGAGTATGTTTTTAAATTTTATCTTTTAAATTACACTAAGATTTGGATTAACACTTTAGTTTTATAGTTTTCTAAGAAAAACATTTAAATATGAGATTTTTAAAAAACATTTAAATATGAGATTTTTAAAATGTGAAAAATATTGTTAACGTTCCTTTTGTCAATCACAAATAATCAAAAGTTAGAAACTATAACCCTACTATGCAAATTATGTAGCGCCTTTGATACTCGGGTCATTATTACAAATCTTTTGACACATCATTCAGTAAAATCGGATTTTAGGCACAAATATAGGTACATACATACTACATAGACTACAAAATTTCTTTTGGCTCCGCCATAGTCGGGTAAAAACTATCTATCTAACTATCTCTTGGGCTTTAAACAATAAATGAGTTGTTCATAAACTACGTAATTATTTTTTAACTAAATGAATTATCATATTTTACAAAACCAATTATCGAATGAATGCTTTAAATCACGAAAAATATCCGATAACTAATATTAATGATAACAAAAAAAAAACTAATATTTCTCACAAATTGGGTTCGTTAATAAATAAAAATATTTTACAAATCAAATTGAATTTGTAACGAAATCTCTGCAGGGCCTTTCATGAAAAATAAATCCATTGGAATAAAATATTTGACGATAGATCTAAATTTCCCTTTAGATAAAAGATAAATTGAAAAGAATTAGCATAGGCACGTGATTAGAAAGACAAGTACTTACTTGTACTGAGCTTACTAGTCGGGGGAAACTTAAATATCTATTTTTAATACTAAAATTTAATAGTAAAATTTTCTAAAACTAACAACGAATAAGCACCTTCGGGCACATGATTTATTTATTATGTTCGTTTATACTTTAGACTGAAAAATAAATGTCATGTTCAACATTTGAAAAAATCATCTTAAGTACCATACACGGTCAGTTTCAACTCACCAAATTGGTAGCTTCATACCGATTGGATATATGGTGTGTGGATAGGCTACTGTTATATTATTTTATGTGGGTTTATATTACGTCGGTGTACTCTAACGATTCTTTGTGCGTGAAAATTGACGTAGCCAGGTTAATTACCGTTATCACTACCAATTACAAGTGTTTTCTCAATTACAGCTCAGATGGCTTTGTCAACATGCCATCGTTAATGACAACGAAGATCTTAGAAACTCTACTATACTAATAAAATATGTGAAAGTTTGTAAGGATAGATATAAGAACAATATACGGCTGGATGCTTGTTCTCTTTCACGCAAAAACTACTGAACGGATTTTGATGACATATTTTGGTATGGTAGTAGCTCAGTCTATGAATTAACGTATAGTGTTCCCGTGGAATGTTGTATTTTCTCAGATAGAGCCGCGAGCAATAGCTAGTTAATATATATGGGATTGACATAACGTTCGCTAAATGACATCGCGCGTGATAATGACATCTTGGTTAGACTGCCTCTCCTCAATGTGAAGACGAAGCTAGCCTTGTGACTAATCCCTATTATTAAAATATTATTATTTTTTCATCCTACTCCCATTCGAGATATCCCACTATTAATTCACTCCTTTATTTCGGCGTGACAAACTTTCCCCATAAATCGCTGATGGATTAACACAAAATACGGACGATTTTAATGGACAATAAAAGTTGTCAGCCCAGATGTACGCCGCGGTCGACGAATAAATCACAACAGCCATTCCAACTTAATGCTTTTGTAGTTATATTATTTTTACTCAAGTGAATAAAAGTTGTACTAAGTAGTAAATAATAGAGTATTTCAACTATTTTGTTCGAAAATTTTGGAGGTGTAGTTAGTTTTATCCTATTATTATTTATGTTATACTCCTAAGATTATAGACAGCAAAATGAAAGGGATCAGGAATATGTATGTCACGGCCTATCCCTGCGGTCGGCTAGCTGAGTCTAAATATACATCAATATGCATTTATATTGGAAACAAAGGCGTAAGCCGCTTTCAGCCAAACATCTGCAACGTTTATAATACAAAATATCGAACGTGTATTCAATATTGTTTGAACACGGTTCAGCTACAGTTAAATCGGAGTGTGGACGTTTTAGTTAAGAAGCAAAAGGCGGCAATCAACAACTTAGAGTTTTAGGAGATTTGTGCGAACAGAGGAATATAAAATTTGGCACAGTTAATGTGGAAAAAGTTGTGCAAAAGGTTAATATATTTAAATAATGCTTAGAAACACATAAAAATAATAGTTATTGTCAATATTTCTTACAAATTCCATAGACCAGATTTATATATTTTTATTGCGCATCTACGGCGCAAAACAACCCTTAGATGAAACGTAAAATTTTAATATTAACTAAGGTTGTAGGAGGGATACAACCTCTAGTTTGAATTGAATTGTATTTTAAAATAGGAAAAGCAAATAATACAAAACACAACTGCGGAGTGGCGCTTCATGTCATTTCAATATATTAAAGAAAATTGAAACCTATCGCCCTGCATGGTGCAGAAGCAAGATGCGTTTTGCCTTAATATCCTAATCTATCGGCACCATTTAAACAGCATCTTAAATGCAAGTTGGCTTCGGCTTGACCAAGCATACCATCTCGCTCGGTCGAACATCTCCCTTTGGGGCTTTCCATTGTGCCCACAGCCCGACTAAAATTTTATTCTTATTCTTAAAAAAACATCATACTGTACGGTATGTCCTGTTTGGATTAAAGACATATTACTCTGTGGTTAACTAATAAAGATAGATACAAATCGTTTAATCTACAGGTGATTCGTGCAAAATGAAGTCGACCTTTAAAATAAATCATAGAAGTTATTCGCTTTTGCGATTGCGATAAAGTCATAACTTTATTTTACTGGAAAAGTAATTGAAATATTACATTTTTATTAGATTCTCTCTGCACAAAGGTCAAATATATTTAAAACTAGCTATTGCCCACGGCTCCAGTGCGTATTTACGTAAATACTAATATAAGTATTTACTAATCTAAAATCCTAGTACAGCGAAATCGCGGCAGCACCGCAGCGGTGGCGCGTGTGTAAGGGAACTTACGCTTGGTGTATTGAATAGCTTATTAAAATCTTTAATCTAAACTAATCCTAGACTAACATACAATAGCGCATTAGGTATAATGCAACCAAATTTTTGCAATAAAGAAAATATGCATACATATAAAATATAAATTCGACCAAATTTATTAATAAATTTGCTTTAGGCAAATAAACTGAAGGCTGAAATTTGAAATTGTGCACACGTATTTTTCATATGGCGTAAGCATCCACTAAGAAAGGATTTTTCAAAATTCAACCCCAAGGGGGTAAAGTAGAGGACAAAAGTTTTATGAAACTTTTTATTCCTTGGATATATTTGCATGATATTTCTTATGATCTGAGTACGGAAAAAATAATAAGTTACGTATTTCAAAATCAGCGTTTTCTCAAATTCAGCTCCTAGGTGGGTAAAAAGAGGATGAAAGTTTAAAACCTAATTTCACGCGGGTAAAGACACGATCAATTAATGCTAGTGTTAGTGTATAATACAAGGTATTTTTATGAGTATCTTTTCTACTTAGCCGTTTAATTAATTTAATTAAGTGATCAAATAAATTGTTCCTTATTAAATTTCATACCATAAAACATCGTTTACAATAACTATCAAAGATAACAGAACAAAGGACTAATTAATTATATTGAATGGCTGACACAGATAAGCCATAGTGTTATTTGTTGTTGCACTGAATAGAGCTTTGTCCATTCACTGTGGCGTGATGAGTTGCTATCTGATGCGTATTTGTTTTCAAGATATTGAACTAAATACAGTCTTCCATTTCAGAAGAAAATACTGTCGTATGCTAAGCTTACTTCAGTTCTTATTCAAAACAAGTTTATTCTTATTCAAATATATATTCTTATTCAAAATTCGTAATTAGTTTGTCAGTAACAGAAAATCTCAGTCAATTATAATAATATAATATTATATAAGTACGTAATTAAATGCTATCGCTAATATTTAATGCTGCACCAAACTATTTCATTTTTTTCTAAAAAAAGAAATTATTTACCTATTACTGTAGGTATTATAAGTCTTTTTTAGGGTTCCGTAATACTCAAGGAACGCTTATAGTTTCGTTCTATCCGTTCGTCTATCTGTTTGTCCGCCCTTCTAGCTTCTGTAATTTTTATATAATAATTAATAAATAAAAAATAAAACCGACTTCCAAAGAAAAAAATCACAAAAAGTATGAAATAAAACTTTCGTTTTAAATTTGGATAAAATTTTAACTAGTTCTCTACTCAATCTTCTTAATTTTGAAGTCGATACCAGCCCAAACGACATCCTGTAATATTTTATAATATTATTATTATTATAGAACTCACGTTCATATTAGCTGGTACCGACTTCAAAATTAAGAAGATTGAGTAGAGAAATACATAGTTCAAATTTTAGCCAAATTTAAAAGGGGAATTATTTAGAAAATAAGTTTTATTTGATACTTTTTTCTGAATTTTTAATTTGGAAGTCGTTTTATTTTATGTTTAAAAATAATAATTTCACCCTTTTTAGTGATATATTTTGTTCAGTTATTATTAATACATCTTAAGAACGTCTAAAATAAACGGTCGAGTGTATAATTGAATACGCGCCAAGCTTACATTAGGTATTGTTAAGAAGATCATGATGATTACTGTAAGTTACAAAGTGGCATATGCTTGCAGTTATTTAAACAATGGCAAAATTTCCAAACGCATACCTACCTTTAAAGACTGAGGAGTTCTGATCAGTGCTTTTGGATCCAGGGTATACCTTGGTACAACATCTTATTTTTTGGTAGCATATGCTTGTGTTACTCCAATAAGAGGCAAAATCACTATATGTGTCGATATAAATATCGAGGAGTGCCCTCGATTCCTCATGGATTCGGATCATCAGGTTACCACTTTAGTGACTAAAGGAATAATTTAGAATTATATCCTGTACAACAACAAAATAATTTTGCAAATAGGTCCATAAATAGCAGAGTAATGTTCAAAGATATCCATATCGGTGTAAAATACTATGAGAAGTACCTTTTATACCGCCATAATGTGATGATGTATGGTGTGATGATGATGGTGATGATGATGATGATTACTCTTAGTGACATAGTAGCATATGCTTGCAGTTGTTTAAACAACGCCGAAATTCCCTAACATGTCACGAGTCAGGAGTTCTGTTATGTACTTTTGGTTACAGGGTATACCTTGGAGCAAAATCTTACTTTTTGGTAACATATGCTTGGATTACTTTAGAAAAACTCAAAATATTCAAATCAACTCACACAAACACATATGGTGAATATGTGTCGATATAAAGTTTGAGGAGTTCCCTCGATTCCTCATGGATCCCATCATCAGGTCACCACTTTTTTGAAAATGAGACCAACCTCGGATGATAACCTTTACATCAAAAAAGAATTTTGAAAATCGGTTCACAGACGGCGAAGTAATCGGCGAACATACAAAAAAAAAACACATACAGCCGAACGTATAACCGCCTCCATTTTGGAAGTTGGTTAAAAGTGAATATAAACTTGTAAGTTTCCATGCTGATAGATTTTTTTTTTTATGAAATATGGGGGCAAACGAGCAAACGGGTCACCTGATGGAAAGCAACTTCCATCGCCCATGGACACTCGCAGCATCAGAAGAGCTGCAAGTGCGTTGCTTGCCTTTTAAGAGGGAATAGGGTAATAGGGGAGGGTAGGGAAGGGAATAGGGTAGGGGATTGGGCCTCCGGTAAACTCACTCACTCGGCGAAACACAGCGCAAACGCTGTTTCACGCCGGTTTTCTGTGAGTCCGTGGTATTTCTCCGGTCGAGCCGGCCCATTCGTGCCGAAGCATGGCTCTACCACGTAGTCGCGACGACTCATTCGATACTGTCGAAAAGTAGCGTACTTTTTTGCTTCTGTGTGCGTGAGCGCGTGTGTAAAATTGAAGTAGCGTAGTTTTTTAGGCTTCACTTCAAACAAACGCCATTTGTTTTTTATTTTATCTGAGCACTAAACAAAATTGGCCAATTTGAGTCTTCACTTTTTACGCGCAATGTCATATCTACCTCTATTTCATAGATCAGTGTATATTGCATCGAATTATATACTGTCTCTTGAAATGTTCATGTCAATAAATTTTATTTTTCTAGACACGAGACATAAAACATCTGCGCAGTGCACGCTATAATTATATTAACGGCTGATTACTTTCTTATCTTATCTTATATCTCTCGTCAAAGGTCTATGTATGATAAATATCAGCATGTCATTTCAACTTGAAGATAAATATCATGACAAATAACAAGAATAGATTGTTTTTTATTTGAACCGCTGCAGTTTTACGTCTAAAGTAGTAATATAAGGTCTCTTGAAAATCAATTACGGATACTTCAGGCAAATGATCAACTGCTTATGTATAGACATTTGGGCAGAAAAATAATTGTCATACTCAAACTAAAAAAATCATCTCATGTATGGGTGACTCTCCGCAAAACGCAAACTCGCCTATATAAAGAAAAAATTTTTTTACGAGTATGACAATCATTTTTCTGCCCTAACGTCTTTACATAAGCAGCCGCTCATTATTATATCCGAAATATCCGTAATTGATTTTATCGAACCTTATATATTAAAATTTAAAAATGCAAAGTATTCAATAAAGTACTTTTAATATAAAATTGCAACAACTCAGAACCGTTTTACGACAAGAATCAATGTTGATTAACATGAAATTATATTTCGTTGAAATTGAAATAACATTGAGACAGAAAAATGAAAAGATAATACGAGTACACGTACCTATTTCAAACAACGCCAACGAACGTATTCGCAAGTCCGACAATTAAATTCTAACACTTTGTTCCAAAGAAATATCTGGTGAATGTTAAAAATGACGTTTCAAAACGGAAATTTCGAAGCATTAATATATATTATAATGTTTCTTTATGTTTTTGAATATTATATAAAATACTGTTGTATACATACAACAGTATTTTATATATTCAAAAATAATGTATATAATATGTATATAATATACATAATTGTAATCCAGTGTTTTAAATTCTTCAACAACTCAGTTTTTATAGACTTAAAAATCTGGTTGAATTATATTGTACTAGCTGATGCTCGCGGCTCCGTCCGCGTAAGTACAGTAATCCACGGGAACCATATATGTTCCGCAATAAAAATTTGCCGATGTTCTTTCCCGTGGTCTACTTTATATCTGTGCCAAATTTCATGATAATCGGTTAAGTAGTTTTAACGTGAAAACTGTAAATAAACTATCCCACGGGGACCGTACATTTCCCGCGATAAAAAGTAGCATATGTCCTTTCTCAGATTCTAGACTATCTGTGTACCAAATTTCATTTAAATCGGTTTAGTAGTTTTGGCGTGAAAGAAGGACAAACATACACACTTTCCTATATTAGTATGGATTAATTACATTTTAGTTCATTATGCATTCATGGTTTTTAACGTATCTCAAAGGTAAAATATAAATTGTTTTAAACAACAAAATATTTACTTTGTCTATAAAGTAAAATCGTATCTAATCATTTAGAAAAGAAAAACGTTGAGTAAATTGAGCAGAGTAACAGGCAAGAAAAGCGGAGTAGGCAAGATAGAACGAACCACAGACTATCAATAAAAGAGATAGACCTTAATGTTAAGTATTTGTTTATATTTTTTGTAGGTCTAGGTTTTATATACCCTCTGAAATTGTAAATTCAACTTTTTACTAATTAAGATAGTTTAAATAAGATTAAAAGTAAAAATACTTGACTTTTTATTTAAAATCGATACTAATATAATAAAAGAGGAAAAGTTTGTTTGCATTGAATATACTCTGAAACCACTAGACCGATTTTAATTAAATTTGGCACAGATGTAGAGTAGACTACGGGGAAGGACATAGGCTACTTTTTATCGTGGACAAATGTACAGTTTCTGCGAAATCAACTTTTGTGCGCACGCATTCGCGAGCAACATCTAGTATTATATAATAATTTAAATCATAATAATATTCTGTGGACATTAAATATTATAGTAAATAGTAAGTAATAATTAAGCGCAATCTAAGTTTATTTTTTTTTGTAAGTTGTAGCTATCAATTGTTAAACTTAGGTTTTACTTATAATATACAAGTGTCACTATATTTTTGCCCTATCTATTATATTTCGTAGGTCTACGGGCAAATCGTCGTTAATGCGATTGTCGTGGTGTCTTTGAGGTATAGCTCGAGCCTTCTAATAATCCTCATCAAATACCCCCTGAAGAAACACACTGCATTTCAAATGTATTGTGCATTATAAGGCTTATGCTCCCTTTGTAAAACTCTAAGCTTGAGATGCATAATTTCATCTCAAACTCAAAGCTGTTGGCTCAGTTGGTTGAGCGTGTTGGTGCTCAAGCGGGGTCGCGGGTTCAAATCCCGCCGAAAAATCAAAAAGTTTTTCTGTGTTCCTGGGTCATGGATGTGTATTAAATATATCTATACTAATATTATAAAGAGGAAAACTTTGTTTGTATGTTTGTTTGTTTGTTTGTTTGTTTGTTTGTTTGTTTGTTTGTAATGAATAGGCTCAAAAAGTACTGGACCGATTTCAAAAATTCTTTCACCATTCGAAAGCTACATTATCCACGAGTAACATAGGCTATATTTTATTTTGGAAAAAAATAGGGTTCCGTAAAATATTTGGGTTTTTCGGACACAAGGTGTAAAAAATCAACCAGAAAAGTTACTTATTTTGCGTACACTGCCTAAACTATAAAAGATAGAACCATAAAATGTTCTAATTAATTGTAGATCTTATAAATATCTACAAAAAAGTCCGCGACACACTATACCTATCTATGTCGAGTGAGGCACAACAACCATTTTTTTATTTAGAAATCTTGAATTTTTTTTGGACTACATTTAAACGCGTTTATTTTACTCATGCTATTAATCCTTATCAAAATAAATTATTTCATCACTAAGTACAGTTTATGTAGATAATATTTGGTCTTTGAATGATTGAAATTGGACGTGTGGTTTTGAAGTTATGGCGAAATTAAAATATTACGATTTCTGCTGCACGGCCCGTTGCGAAGTGGGCATCACCAAGGCGGGGGTGCGCGTACGGGGGGAGTTTAGATCTATGGTATTTCATACGAAAAAAGTATACCCACCTACTTATTTCATTGAGTTTTAGTAGGTACCTATATTAATTTGTTTCTGTTTGTTTTGACTAGATTTCGCCCATTTTGTTAAAGTTTTAAAGACATTCTGTAGTATTAGTATCAGTATTGTACCCGTGCGAAGCTGGGGCGGGTCGCTAGTGTATAATATAATAAAAATCTTAAATATGTGTATAGTATAAAAGTATTAAATATATTTCCGTTGTCTGGTACCCGTAACACAAGTTCTACGAGAACTTACTACGGGATCAGATTGACGTGGTGTTAAGCGTCCATAGTCTAAACTGACGTAAATGTCTGCTTTAATATTCATCTTATATTTTATATGAGATAATCGTGTATATAATATATAATCGTTATCTCAGAAAAGGCTGCATTTACATAAAATGTAGTTAGCAGGGAGTTCTGGGGGCGAAAAATCGATCTAGCTACGTCCTACTAATATCATAAATGTGAAAGTTTGTGAGGATGTATGGATGTTTGTTTCTCTTTCACGCAAAAACTACTAAATGGATTTCGATGAAATTTGGTATGGTAGTAGTTTAGGCCCTGGATTAAAACATAGGCTACTTTTTATCCCGAAAAACTACAGTGTTCCGAAGGGATACTATATTAACGCAGGCGGAGGCACGGACAACAGATAGTTTTATATATACGAGTACCTATGCTTTTTTCTTTCGTTATGCAACAATATAATATCAATAATTTTAACTCTAATAATATCAGTCCGATTAACAGCTTGGTTAATTTTTGCAATTGAATTACCACAATAATTTCAAGGTCAAAATTAGCCAAATTGGTCCTGTCGTTCTCGAGTTTCTACGAGACATGCTATCCATTTTTGTTCAGAAGATTGTTTGTAAGAAAAATATGGAATTGCAATCCATTTTTATTTATACAATGATATGAAGAAGATTTCACATAAAATAGAATATTACTTTTTTATTTGACATTCAAAATGCTTGCTTTGAAAACGTATTGGTTTTAAAAAGAACTAAAAAGTGATAAAAAAATTAATTTGCATGTAACATTCATATCAAACGAAACGCAACATTTAACTATCAAAACATATTTCCAAACATTTGAAACGTAATCCCTGTTATATTTTATGTATAGGTCGTGTAACAGGGTATCTGATATTCTCGTTGGAGGTACATTCGGACCCTAACGTAATCGGCTTACGGTACCTCGTAATCCCCGTTGTCATAATTTCGTTAAAGGTAAGTGCGATCAATAGAACGCTACTTCAAATTGTTACAAAATTCTTAATATTCCAGATATTTGCTATGAATATACCCATAGGTATCGAGGTAGGTTTTATAAATTTAACATTTTAAGGTCGCTCAAATTTATACATATTAGCGATTGTAATTAAACAATAATAATTATTATGTTCCACATTAATGAGTTGAGATAAGTTTGAATTTTATTTACACACTAGATGTTGCCCGCGACTTCGTGCGCGCAAAAGCTAATTTCGCAGAAACCGTACATTTTTTCGCGATAAAAATTAGCCTATGTCTTTTCCTATGATCTACTCTGCGTCTGTGCCAAATTTCATCAAAATTGGTTCAGTAGTTTCGGAGCCTATTCAATGCAAACAAACAAACTTTTCCTCTGTATTATATTAGTAATATAAATAATATGTGTATTTCTATCGCTACGAAGCGTAGAGGGCCTACGACCCCCCGATGGTTGCACGCCTTGTCGTGGCGGTGGGGCTTAGTAACCGTGGACTGGTCACCCACGGTGAAGCTAAGAGGCAACCGGGGCCGGCCTGTTTGCCGCCGGCTGGCCCGAGGAGGGCGCTCCCAGCGGGCTGAACATGCCCGCAGAGGACGCGCGTGGAGGTGGGACCGCAGAAGAAGAGGAGTGCCGGTATTACGGTGCGCCGTTCTCCCTATCTTCTGCGGCCGTGGAGGGATCGCAGGGGGAGAGGCGTGATGGTATTACGGTACGCCACTCTCCCTACCCCCTGCGAGCTGGCGGGGCCGTTCCGTCGAAACGGCGTTGGTGGGGCCGCAGAGGAAGAGGCATGTCGGTATTGCGGTGCGCCGCTTGCCCTATCCTCTGCGACCGAGGTGTGGTCGGTGGCAGAACCACAGACCTGATCTGCCACCGGGTACCAGTTTATCTGGTACCCATGGCCTCCTAGTAGCAGACTCAGGGGGAGTCTGCTACAGTACTGGTGGAGGCCGAGGAGGGAGGCGCACCTAATACCATCTGGTGCGCCCATCGTGGAGGGCCTTCGGGCTTTCGTGATGGAGCCGCTTGTAGGCGGCTGCCGCCGGCGGGGTCGCGGATGTGTGTATCGTTCCCGTGGCCCCGTCAGAGGGCGGCGAGGAGGAAGATGGGGGGGTTTTTAGTGGGTATACCATGCCGGTATGCGTAAAGCATTTTCCCCCCCGAAAAAAAAAAAAAAAAAAAAAAAAAAAAAAGAGGGCCTACGAATGTCTACGACAATTTTTACAGCAAAATTCTGCTTTAAACTAGAAATATGTACAACATTTTTCATCACCATTATTTAGCACAGTGAAAGAATTTAGTGGAAATTTCAACTAGACCAGACTTTAATTTGCGAAAGTTGCTAAGCCCAGCATTTTGCTGAAATTTCATAACGAGTTTTGGCGATGACTAAAAGATCTTAACAGGTCACCTAGTATTTCAAAATTTCAGCTTTATACATTTTAAATTATTCGCCATGAAATTTTTTAATTACCAAAATATCTGTTAATAAATGTTAACAGTGACGGGCGTCTAAAGTATTTTTAATTAAAACTCGTTTTGGGCATGGCCAGCAAAATAGAAATTGAATATTTAATAAACACAAACAGTAACGGGTAATGACTTGAAAAACAAACTTGGGCCCACCTTCGGACCTAATCGAGTATTGTTTGACCGATTACAAGGGGGAGAAGTTTATGAAATTGTGATTAGCGTTTACGTGATGGAGGCTTCAACAGCGGTTTTAAATGGCCATGAAACAAAGTACAAATTAATAACTTTTTATTAATAAATTAAAAATTAATAACTAAGGGTAATGATTTTGATAGTCTATGTATTTATGTATAAATGTTTTATTCATCGTAGCGCTTAAATTACTGATGAATGATTTGTCAATAGATTCGTAATAAAAATAGGCAACATAATTTACTTAATTGGGTTATAATTATTAACTTATGATTAATTAAATTTGGAGACCCAATTCATGTAACTATTTTATAAAAATCATTCGTGTGCAAGTGGGACATGTTTGGTCGATAGGACCACTGAACCGGTACTGAAACGTAAGCGTTTGTCCTGGAAGATATTGTTATTCGCGTCTTGTCGCTGCGATGATCTATGAGCTAACTTAGCGAATTGATGCTCCTTGCCTTATGAAATTTCGATTATATCTGTTACACTTCGATGGGCGCTATGAAATATTATATATTTTTCTAAATATTTCTTTCATAGACGCAAAAACTATGAAGCTTTAAGAGATTTGCATTTTTTAGCATAACAAAAAAAAAACGGGCGAAGAATTCTTATGATGCAATGTAGCACAAAAACTAATGTATACATTATGATAAGTGTATCTCTATATAATTCTTAGTTATCAACATGAAGTGTTAAAGGTTTGCCTTGTTTTCCTATAGCAAATTAATTCTCCCATTTTCGGCAGGTAAAAAGAAGCAAAGAAGTTATTCGATGTTGCGCATGGTGTGAGCTCGTTTTTCCGTAGTTTTGTATACCAACTACTCTTAAAGCCAGTGCGCTTACACCTTTACCACAGGGGCGACACTCTCTACAAATGACAGCTTGAGCACCAGTGAATTTCAGCCATGAAGCCTAAGGATGATATCAAAATATTTTTAAGCGTCACGTCAGACAAATCTGTCATAGATATTATGAAATTATAATGTCAATTATGTCAAAGCACAAAACGACCAGCTGCTAGCCCTGTAAGCCAAAGTCCAGGCTGGGAAAAAGTTCCTCCCCGCCCGTTTCCGCATTCGCCCAGCCACGCACACATAGCCGCGAGCTGTCATTCGTGTAAATCGGTGGAATGACGATCCTTTATGTTAGTCCTACTAATATTATAAATTTATGTGAAAGTTTGTGAGGATGTATGGATGAAAGTTTGTTACTCTTTCACGCGAAAACTACTGAATGGATTTTGATGAAATTTGGTATGGTAATAGTTTAGGCTCTGGATTAAAACATAGGCTTTTTATCCCGGAAAAGTACAGTATTCCCGCGGGATACTTGATAGTATTTTTACGCGGGCGGAGCCGCGGGAAACAGCTAGTATATATTGGCCTTAATGCCAAATCACGTTTAGGCGACCACGCGTATATTGTGTCAATTTGGCCTCCCGCTGACAGGCTCTTAAAAGGATTTGCGGGTCGAGTACGGCTGCCCGCGGGGTCACATTCGACAGAGTGCTCCATACCCCTACAATCTTAGTACTTATCCTTACTAATACCACAGAATAGAAATATAACATACACTTACGTACAGGGGAACAGCTTTCATAACGATCCAAAAGATATGTTTGATTTTGGGCCAGCTCTATGTACACTACATAGGTAAATAGGAAAAAATTATGGGAATTTCATAAAAATACAAAAAGAAAAATAATTTGAAGAAGGGTAAATGCGTACACAAATGATTATTTGAAGAGTTTTTATTGCGAGAACCCTATTTTTAGAGCGGCCATGACAGTTGTTTTGACTTGAATTTTGACGTAGTTGACAGTTTTAGGAAGGTCTGTCTTCTTGAATGTCATACATCTTTCCTTGTCAAAAGTCATGTCATTGTCAAAATGACATTCTTTGGATAATTCTGATCTGATCCGTCATGTTTTATTTTACGTTGTGTTGCTCTCCTTGACGAAGTTATTTTAAATGTACATTGAAACGAAGTGATATAAAATAAAATAAGGAATAGGAAACAGTTATTATATTTCGCGACTTCATTCTTAGCGATTTATGCTTACTTGTTGTATGGTGGCGCCCCCATGCGTCACCCTTGCACGTATTTTAGAGATGTTTAAAAAAAAAATACACGTCATCCGCTCTAAGTTGCCTGTCTTGACTTGTCAGGCACTTAGACGTGGGCTTTTTGGGTTTGGGTTTGGGTGGGTGGGTGGGTTCCAGATATTTGCTATGAATATACCCATAGGTATCGAGGTAGGTTTTATAAATTTAACATTTTAAGGTCGCTCAAATTTATACATATTAGCGATTGTAATTAAACAATAATAATTATTATGTTCCACATTAATGAGTTGAGATAAGTTTGAATTTTATTTACACACTAGATGTTGCCTGCGACTTCGTGCGCGCAAAAGCTAATTTCGCAGAAACCGTACATTTTTCCGCGATAAAAATTAGCCTATGTCTTTTCCTATGATCTACTCTGCGTCTGTGCCAAATTTCATCAAAATCGGTTCAGTTGTTTCGGAACCTATTCAATGCAAACAAACAAACTTTTCCTCTGTATTATATTAGTAATATAAATAATATGTGTATTTCTATCGCTACGAAGCGTAGAGGGCCTACGAATGTCTACGACAATTTTTACAGCAAAATTCTGCTTTACACTAGAAATATGTACAACATTTTTCATCACCATTATTTAGCACAGTGAAAGAATTTAGTGGAAATTTCAACTAGACCAGACTTTAATTTGCGAAAGTTGCTAAGCCCAGCATTTTGCTGAAATTTCATAACGAGTTTTGGCGATGACTAAAAGATCTTAACAGGTCACCTAGTATTTCAAAATTTCAGCTTTATACATTTTAAATTATTCGCCATGAAATTTTTTAATTACCAAAATATCTGTTAATAAATGTTAACAGTGACGGGCGTCTAAAGTATTTTTAATTAAAACTCGTTTTGGGCATGGCCAGCAAAATAGAAATTGAATATTTAATAAACACAAACAGTAACGGGTAATGACTTGAAAAACAAACTTGGGCCCACCTTCGGACCTAATCGAGTATTGTTTGACCGATTACAAGGGGGAGAAGTTTATGAAATTGTGATTAGCGTTTACGTGATGGAGGCTTCAACAGCGGTTTTAAATGGGCATGAAATTTGTTTCATGCCCATTTAAAACCGCTGTTGAAGCACAAATGAGGACACAAATGAAGCGCTGTTGAAGTACAAATTAATAACTTTTTATTAATAAATTAAAAATTAATAACTAAGGGTAATGATTTTGATAGTCTATGTATTTATGCATAAATGTTTTATTCATCGTAGCGCTTAAATTACTGATGAATGATTTGTCAATAGATTCGTAATAAAAATAGGCAACATAATTTACTTAATTGGGTTATAATTATTAACTTATGATTAATTGAAAGCTTTCATAACGATCCAAAAGATATGTTTGATTTTGGGCCAGCTCTATGTACACTACATAGGTAAATAGGAAAAAATTATGGGAATTTCATAAAAATACAAAAAGAAAAATAATTTGAAGAAGGGTAAATGCGTACACAAATGATTATTTGAAGAGTTTTTATTGCGAGAACCCTATTTTTAGAGCGGCCATGACAGTTGTTTTGACTTGAATTTTGACGTAGTTGACAGTTTTAGGAAGGTCTGTCTTCTTGAATGTCATACATCTTTCCTTGTCAAAAGTCATGTCATTGTCAAAATGACATTCTTTGGATAATTCTGATCTGATCCGTCATGTTTTATTTTACGTTGTGTTGCTCTCCTTGACGAAGTTATTTTAAATGTACATTGAAACGAAGTGATATAAAATAAAATAAGGAATAGGAAACAGTTATTATATTTCGCGACTTCATTCTTAGCGATTTATGCTTACTTGTTGTATGGTGGCGCCCCCATGCGTCACCCTTGCACGTATTTTAGAGATGTTTAAAAAAAAAATACACGTCATCCGCTCTAAGTTGCCTGTCTTGACTTGTCAGGCACTTAGACGTGGGCTTTTCATTACGTGTTTCCGTGCCGAACCCGTCGCACGTTTGCAACTTACCTACGGTGTGGTGTGCTCTCAACATGGGGAAGAAACGCAGGAGTCTGGATCAGGCAGAAAATATTCGAAGGAAGATAAGAAAATTGAAAAAACGAAGCACAAGGATTTCATCTTCGTCGAGTACTACAGAATGTAAGTTTAATATCGATGCGAATAGCTAACATAATAATTATTATTAATTTATATTATAATTATAAAAACCAGGACTATGTCCATCAATACCTATACATTATCGATTTATAAGCAGTCAAAACGTAACGGAAAACAATGGCCATGTACCGTCATGATTTTTTTCCATCTACCTACATAATTATAATGTTGATTACGAATGCGCAACTGCCAATATCAGGGCTTTTGCTGTTCGAAAATAAAATAAACGCAACTATCAGTACATAAGTAACAGGGTTTTTGACGAGAAACATTTCACAATGGTGACGTACCGTCATGATTTTTTTCCATCTACCTACATAATTATAATGTAGATTACGAATGCGCAACTGCCAATATCAGGGCTTTTGCTGTTCGAAAATAAAATAAACGCAACTACCAGTACATAAGTAGGTACCAGGGTTTTTGACGAGAAACATTTCACAATGGTGACCTACCGTCATGATTTTATTCCATCTACCTACATAATTATAATGTAGATTACGAATGCGCAACTGCCAATATCAGGGCTTTTGCTGTTCGAAAATAAAATTAAACATGGAACTACATGTAGATTACGAATGCGCAACTGCCAATATCAGGGCTTTTGCTGTTCGAAAATAAAATTAAACATGGAACTACATGTAGATTACGAATGCGCAACTGCCAATATCAGGGCTTTTGCTGTTCGAAAATAAGATAAACGCAAGTACCAGTACAGCAGGGATTTTGATAAAAAATTTTACCCTGGCGAAGTACAGTTATGATTTTTTCCATCTACCTACATAATTATAATGTAGTGTACGAATGCGCAACTGCCAATATCAGGGCTTTTGCTGTTCGAAAATAAAACTAAACACGTAACTACCAATACCAGGGTTTTTGCTGTTTAGAAATAAACCTATAATTAAAGTTATGGTTGACAGATCATCAGGATTCTGATCTAGAAGATGACCGCGTGCAAGCGAGGTCGCCGCAGCCTTTAGAAGCGTACGCGCCAGAGATCCCCGTCAGACCTGCGGTCACGGTCCCGTCGGAACCATCGCAGTCTGCGGAGCTTGACGTCGTTCAGACGCAGGAACCAGCGAATAATGGAATACCAGGTGAGGTACCTCATGCTAAACTTGATGAGGGGATATTGCAGCTTCTTGGCGAGGCTCCAGAGCCGCAAATAATAGTCGGCAAAGCAATGCACAAAGATATTGTGGATAGGTGGTACGAGGTTATTAAGAAAGGTTTAAAGGACACGAAAGAAAAATTGTTTAGCGAGTATCATGTGCCTGAGAATTGTAATTTATTAATACCGCCACTAATAAAACCCAGAAGTAAAAGCTGCAATATCGGATTGTCTCATTAAGCGTGACGCCGCAAGGGCTTCGCGACAAAAAACAAGTGTAGCCGCACTTACTGCAGTTAGATAATTACAAAGGATTTTAATGAATTCAAAGAATTTGTAAAGGCAAATATTTATTTGGGGAAAATTAATCCGAGAGATTAAAAGCAGCCAAATCTGACCAGAAATCTGGCCAATCACTCAAGCAATTTTCCCAGTAGCACTAATTCTGCTCCTTTTTTCCACAAGCGCGCGCGCCGCCACGAGCGACCACCGCTGCAGCCCGCAGGCCCGCGCCACCGCCGCCGCCAGCAGCGACGGCCCGAGCGCAGACGCGCAGGCCGGCCCGTCGTTAAAGGATATACTGTATGCAGACCGATTACTTAATTTTTATCACGAGTGGAAGGATATTACTTGTGATAAAAGTATATCATTAGGTATATTAGATTGCATAAGCGATTATAAAATAACATGTAAATCAAAACCTTTACAAGATGTGCCTCCGTCTTACACTATTTCAAAGGATTAAAAAACTTAATTAGATAATAATTGTATTAGTAGATTAATTACGATTAAAGCAATTGAAAAGTGTACTCCCCTTGCGGATCAATGTATTGTCTATATTTTTGATACCAAAACCAAATGGTCAAAATATTAATATTAAATTTAAAATCACTAATTAAGTTCGTTGCTACCAGACATTCTAAAATGGAGGATTATCGCACTGTCTCAAAACTATTAACATCAAACTATTATAATACGGTAACGATGGATTCAAAGGATGCATATTTTTAATACCTATTCATAAATAGAAAATATCTTCGTTTTTAATACGAAGACGTTTTGTTTGAATTTACATGTTTACTTTTCGGCGTACCGCTCCGTATATTTTTACAAATATTTTAAAAGCAATATATAAATTATTGTTCTTGTAAATTATTAGGTTAGGTTTTCTTATTAACGAACGCAAGAGTAGGTTGGTTTCCGATCTTAAATGTAGATATTTAGGATTTTTTTTTAACTCTGTTTCTCTGTTTCCCATTTATAAATAGGAAGAAATGTCATTTAAATAATTTTGCATAATTAAATGGATTGTTGGCATCGGCATTTCCAGCGTTAGAGTATTCCTGGCTAAAAGTTTACGAAACGCTCAAATTTTTATACTTACCTTTATAAGAATCCTAGTTATAATCAAACGCTTGTATTGTCAAAAGACGTTAAACAAAACATATTTAAGTTGGTGGTTAAAGACAGTAGACACAGGCTGTAGTAGAATAAAATCACTAAAATTTTCATTAGAAAGTTTTTCGGATGATCTCAAATTGGCTGGAAAGCATATTGTAATGGACAAAAATCTAATTTGAACCGGTGACGAGATAGACTTGCATAATAACGAATAAGAGTTAAAAGTAGCCCTTTTTGGTTTGATAAATTTTACCAAGGATCCTAGTAGCTGTTATATTTTGTTAAGAATTCATAACACGACTGCTATTTCGTTTCTATTTAAATTTCTATTTTCATATTTAAATTCAGTCGCTAGAGAGATATGGCAATGGTGTGAATTAACACTAAGGACAATGAACAAGCAGATAGTCTGTCGCGACAATTTTTTTTTGACACCGAGTAGGAACTAGCAGATTATGCGTTTGCAAAAGTAAGAAAAGGACTTTGACGAATTTGATGAAGATTTATTTACTAGCCGCGCCAACGCCAAGTGCCCCACGTATTTCACGTCACACGTGGCACAGAGATTATGGGGCAGTAGATGCATTTACCATCAACTGGAACAGTTATATACTTTTATGCCTTCCACCATTTTCCTTAATATTAAAACACATGAGGCAGGTGTTATTCTCGTACCTTACTGGCCAACACAGCCGTGGTTCCTCTTACTTAAAAGATTAACAAATAATTAATCATAACTTTATCGTTTTCGTACCTGGTACTTCGGGTACTTAGTACGCGGGACCAGACTTCTTTTCTGAGTTCCGCACCATCTCCATCTCACGTTACACCTAAATGTCGGAGGAATGTGTAGAGATCATGTAAAATTCGTTATCTGATAATACATATAATATAAACTGTATGATAGTGGAGTAAAATAATGGATAATGTATTGCAGAATGCAGAAGTTACAACTATGATTTTTAGGTTGTCTGTGAAAAGGGCAACTAATTTTGTTTAAATGATAAATTCAACAATATGGTACTGTAAATAATTTTAAATCTGCATTATCTTTATTGTGTATTGATTAAGAATATAGACTAAAGAGGTTTATGAAAGGAGTTTACAGAATGAGTAAACTTAAACCAAAGTGTTAAGGACAGCGGCCTCGCCTGTGTTTTAAAGTGAATTTAAAAACAATGAACACTTATCAGTGCTTTAAAACGTTTCTAAAAACTGTGAGTAAATAGTACATAAACTCTTAAGAGTGAAAATAGTGAATATAAGTGTTGTACATAAGTGTTAAATTCATTAGAATAGTGGTAAATAATTGTTTTAAAGTCACGAGTTTATTTTCTTTATAATTTCTTAACCGTAGCTTATTTCGCTTGGAAAATTAGTGTTGTACATAGGAAAAATTAGTGGCTAAAGTAAATAACATTTAGGTAAATAGAAATGTAAATGGTTTTAGAGAAAATTAGATTATAATGGTGAAAAATATATGGTTTTCTTATACTTGTAACTTTAACTTATGTGTTATTAAGTATCTATGTAAACTGTGTGATTATGTATTGTTTTATGGTAAATAAAGAATTTCACGTTATGCGTTTCACTTATCCTGGCTCAGGGGAAATAAAGGGAAATTAGGGAAAATTATGGAAAAATAGCCGTATAGAGAAATAAGAGAGAGATAGCTTATATGGAAATTAGAAGAGTACATTTGTGCTCCCTATACGGCATTGCCCTGAGCCAGGTAAGCTAACGGCTTATCGTGTAAAATGTTCTCCTCAAATCAGTGTTATTTTTTATACGCCCCAGCTCTGCCCGAATCGGTGTAACCTTGCTATCTTCGAGTCTGATCAGAGCCGGCGGTGAAAACCTAGTGGAAAAATACAGTCCCATACAGTAGTGCGTGGTCCTTGCGATCCGGATTGCAAGTTAGTGAGTTAGTCGCGTGTGATCCGAGATACAAGATTGAAGAAATTTTCGAAGTCCAATACCAGTTGAAAACAATCAAGACGACACTTAGAAGAATTTATTGATGACGGAACATAGAAAAATTTACTGAACATCGGACATAGAAAGATTTTACTGAGCCAAGGAGATAGAAAAATTTATTGAAGACCGGACTTAGAAAAATTTACTGAACACTGGACATAGAACAATTTCATCGAGCCAAGGACATAGAAAATTTTTTTGAAGAAAATTTATCAAGCCGAACATAGAATTTTGGAAGAAAGGAATTCAACACCGGGGATCGACGGACTCAGATTAGAAGATTGGACTCGAAGATACAAGACAACACCAAGGAAGAGGGAAGCAAGGATTCGCAGATTTTTCGCCTGAAAAACCTACCGAAGATTCTTGAAGAGTCGTGAAGACTCTGAAGATTTTTGGAGTTTGAAGACGAATATTTGAAGATTAATTTTTGATTTGAGGATTTAACTTAACGTAACATTTAACTTAAACTATGGTCATCACAAGGAGCCAGAGCGGGGCCGAGGAGAACCAACCACAACAACAACAACCGCGAAGATTTCCAGATCCGCCACGATCGCCGTCTGCTGCCGCCACGAGCCAGCCGCCGCCGACCGAGGGAAGGGCAGATCTGCTTCAAACAATTTTAAAACCGAGACCAGGTACTAGCAAGGCACCTGTAGCTCCGGAAGTGCAAACACTAGCCAGGAAGAAGGCTATTTCAATTAGGTCGCGTCGATCGACAGCGAGTGTCGTCGCACGCATACAATATGAGGCGGAAGAGAAGCTGGCCGCTCTCCGTAAAAAGGAACTGCAAATAGAAGCAGAACTTATCAAGAAGAAACTCGTCGCCGACGTCGCCGCTGCAGAGGATGGAAGCAGCCCCGATGACGACGAGCCGTCTGAACAGGTGGAACAACGTGTACGAGCCTGGCTAAGCGAACAAGGACCCGACCATGAAGAGGCTAGACAAGAGCCGGTCGTGTTAGAGGAGAGAGAGACGCCGAAGCCAGAAGACATGCCACCAACTGGAGGAGGACGCGAAGGCCAGAGGACGAGATTTGAGTGGCCGGAACAGCGCCGCCCACGCTCACCCACACCACCCACGTCTAGGGCCAACGGAGTGGAACATCTCGCTGAAACGTTAGACAAGCTGCTGAATCAACGCCAGACGCGCCACACAACGGAGCTGCCTACATTCTCAGGGGCTCCCACCGAATGGTTGTCCTTCAAAGCAGCCATGGAAGACACCACTGCATTCTACAAGCTGAAACCGATCGAGAATTTAGCTCGGCTGAGGAACTGCTTACGGGGAGAAGCCAGGGAAGCCGTGGCACCACTGCTGAGCGTCGCTACGCCGCCCGAACAAATCATGAAGACTCTAGAACAATGCTTCGGACGTCCAGAAGTTATGGTGGACCGCATGATGGAAGACCTGAAGAGGCTACCGAGGCTCGGAGGTTCGGCGGCGGAACTCAACCAGTTCGCCGTGAAGATTCAGAACATGGTGGCTATCCTGAAGAGGCTGAGGCACGGGTACCTTTTCAACCCGTTGCTCACGAGAGACATTCTAGAGAAACTCAGTCCCTACGAGAAAAGCAAGTGGTACGACTACGCAGAAGAGACGTCGCGCTTCAGGAACGAGCCCGATGTCGTCCTTCTCTCTGAATTCTTAATGAGGGAAGCGGACAGGGCACTGCGCTACGGATTCAGCACGACATCGAAGAGAGAAACACCGCGTCAACCTCCGAACAAGAGTGAAACCAGAGCAAGAAGGCCAGTCTTCGCGGTGACAGAGGAGGGCAGGGGTTCGCCGAGCCACAGCCAACCCAAGAAGGTACGCGAGGAAGCAATGAAGTGCCCGGTATGTGCCAATGATCACGCTCTGCCTCGCTGCGCCACCTTCAAGAAAATGAGCGTACCAAAGAGATGGGACACAGTCAAGAAAGAGGGGCTGTGTTTCCTGTGCATATCGAGTCGACACAGAAGATTCAACTGTAAGGCGAAACGGTGCGGCGCACAGGGTTGTAAGCGGCTGCACCACACGTTGCTGCACGAGGAGAGGTCCGGCGGCGCTCCACAGGCTGAGGACGCCGTTATTACCGCATCGGTCACGTCCGACCGCGCGGTAAAACTCAAGATGAGAAGGGTTCAAGTCGTAGGTCCACGGGGCGAAGCGGACATCTTCGCGCTGTTCGACGAGGGCTCGACAGTGACTCTGCTGGATGAAGACGTCGCGAAGGCTATCGGCGCAGACGGTCCGTCGAAAGTGCTGCGGATGCACGGGATCAATGCCGAGAGAAATGAGGAAAAAAGCCGACTCGTACAACTGGGCGTACGGGGTCACGACGGTACCAGGCACGACATCACTGCGAGAACGGTGGGCGGATTGAACTTGCTCACTCAATCCGTTCCGGAATCATTGCTGCAACTCGCTCACCTGCACGATCTCAGGGATGAAGAGATGTGTTATGAGAACGAGAAACCCCAACTTCTCATCGGTACGGACAACTGGCAGCTCATCGTGTCAAGAGAACTGAGAATCGGGAAAAGGAACCAGCCTGCGGCCTCAAAGACCAAACTCGGCTGGGTGATCCACGGCAGCATCCCGAGGCGCATCATAAGGCAGGATGATGAGAGTATCCTGCACATATCCATAATCGAGACCAGGGGCGAACGGCTCGAAGAAATGGTGAAGAAACACTTCGATATAGACGCATTGGGAATAGCGGCTAAGGCGAGGCTGGCAGACAGCAGCGGGCCATCGACCTCTTTGGCAGGACGGCCAAGAGAACGGAAGACGGTCGATTCGAAGTGGGACTTCTGTGGCGCAAGGACGGCGTCAAATTACCCCTCAGCTACAACAATGCGCTGAAGAGGCTTAAGAACTTAGAACACAAGCTCAGGAAAAACCCAGAAGACGAGGCGCAGTACCATGGGCAGATGAAAAATCTCATAAGCAAGGGATATGCGGAAAAATGCGACGGGACGGAGGCCGGAAGCGACCGTACATGGTACCTGCCGCACTTCCCGGTCAAAAACCCAAACAAACCGGGTAAGCTGCGACTGGTTTTCGACGCGGCGGCGAAGACAAGCGGCGTGAGCCTTAATGATCACTTGTTGGAGGGGCCTGACCTTCTGACGTCACTGCCAAGAATCCTGTTCCGGTTCAGGGAGGAAGCTGTGGCTGTGAAGGCCGATATACAGGAGATGTTCCTTCGTGTGAAAGTCAGACGAGAAGACCAGCCGGCCCAGATGTTCCTGTGGAGAGAGGACCCGAACGAGCCGCCGACCAGGTACAAGATGGTGGTGATGATTTTTGGAGCGTCGTGTTCGCCGTTCCTGGCACACTCAGCCCGGAATAGGAACGCGGAAGAATTCGCTGAGTCACACCCGGAAGCCCATCGCGCTATTTCCGAAGCCCATTACATGGATGACTACGTGGACAGCTATCCAGACCGGGAGAAGGCCAAGCAGGTTGTAGAGCAAGTGGACCAGGTGCACAGGAAAGGTGGCTTCCACTTAAGAGGCTGGACGAGCAACGACCGGAGGGTGCTAGAGGAGCTGCCTGAGGACCGCCTAGCTGAGAATACTACGCAGCACGTCACCAAGGACGAGCAGAAGACCCTGGGCATGCTGTGGGACTCCAAAGGTGACAAACTAAAATTCAACACGTCGCTATCTAGAGTTCCTGTGGAGGTCCGTGAGCTGCAGCGCGCGCCGACGAAAAGGGAGGCCCTTAGCACCGTAATGAGTATCTACGATCCGCTGGGGCTACTTAGCTGTTACACCATTACCGCCAAAGTCATCCTACAAGGCTTGTGGCGTCAGAAGCTGGACTGGGACGAGCCGCTGCCAGCTGAGTCAGCCGAGGACTTCACCCGCTGGCTGACAGACATGGAATACATCAGCCATCTCGAGCTGCCCCGGAGCTACAACGGGGGGAGCCCGACGAGGAGCCGGCAGCTGCACGTATTTTGTGATGCGAGCAAAGACGCATACGCCGCAGCCGTCTATTGGAGGATGGAACAGGAAAATGGAGATGTTCGAGTCGTGTTGGCCGCAGCCAAGGCCAAAGTAGCGCCGTTGAAGGCCCAAACCATACCGAGGCTGGAACTACAGGCCGCCCTGGTCGGAGCGAGGCTGGGAAACGCCGTCGTAGCAGAGCACAGGTGGAAAACAGATACCGTTTTCTACTGGATTGACGCACAGGTGGTGCTGTGTTGGATACAGAACGGCAGCCGGAAGTACACGCCGTATGTCGCGCACCGCCTGGGGGAAATCGCCGAACTGACATCTGTCCACCAGTGGAGGTGGGTGAGCACTAAGAACAACGTCGCGGACCTAGCCACGAGAACGGGCTATGTTCCGAGGAGCGACGAGGACCCATGGTTTAAAGGGCCAGACTTCCTGCGCAGGCCTATGAGCGAGTGGCCCGCGGAGAGTCCCGCCCAAGTCGAGGATAAAGAAGAACACGTCGCCTTTTACACCACAAGGGCGAGTGAGCTGGATTGTCTACCGGATGTGACGCGCTTTTCGAGTTACGAGCGCCTCATAAGATGCACAGCGATGGTTTTGTTATTCTTAGAAAAGTGCCGAGATCGTCGAGCCAACCTCGAGGTACGACACCTAGAGCGGGCCGAGACGTTGTGGTATCAGAGGTCACAACGGGACAGCTTCACGCAAGAAATTGAAAAGATCACAAGTGGCAAGACGGCGCCTAGGTGGAGCCCCTTGTACCGGCTCAGCCCAGTGTACAAAGACGGGCTGCTCGTACTAGACGGAAGAATCAAAGCAGCGCAGGTTCCAGCGGAGATGAAGAATCCAATCATCCTGGACGGTAGACACCCGTTTACGAAGTTACTGGTGGCACGGGAGCACGCCCGGGCAGGACACGGGAGCCGTGAGAGGGTCGTGAACGACCTCAGGCAAAGGTTTTGGATCCTGAAGCTGCGGCCGACGGTGCGCAGCATAACAAGTAAGTGTGCGTTTTGTCGGCTACGACGGGCGCACCCGAGAACACCACAAACTGGAGACTTGCCGGCGGAGCGCCTGGGGGCGTTCCAGAGACCATTTTCGTACTGTGGTCTCGACTGTTTCGGCCCGATGACGATCACCATCGGCCGACGTCACGAGAAGAGATGGGGAGCGCTCTTCACCTGTCTGACGACGCGGGCCGTGCACCTGGAGCTGGTGGCCTCGCTGTCGACAGACTCAGCAATAATGGCCATGAGAAGGATGGCTGCGCGGCGAGGATGGCCGTCAGTCATGTACAGCGACAACGGGACAAACTTCAGAGGCGCGGACGTCGAGCTGCGGCAGGCGTACGCCGAGTGGGCACCGGCTATGGCTCAGCTGGGCCTCACGCACCGCATGCAATGGAAATTCACCCCGCCGGGGGCGCCGAGTCAAGGAGGTGCCTGGGAACGGATGGTGAGGTCGGTGAAAACCGCCTTACTCGCTACGCTGAACGAGAAGTCGCCGAAAGAAGAGGTACTCCAGACCCTGATGGCCGAGGCGGAGTATTCCGTGAACGCACGACCGCTAGTTCACGTTTCCGTGGACCCCAGCGACCCGGAGGCAATCACACCGAACCATTTCCTCCTGGGGTCGTCCACCGGACTGCCGTACGTCGGACCGTGTGTGCCGGCGGACAAGAAGACTTGGAGAGTCGCGCAAGCCCTTGCCGACGAGTTCTGGAGGCGCTGGGTGAGGGAATACCTCCCCACGCTCACGCCACGCTACGGGGCGCCGCAGAGCAGCCGTGCCCTGGTTCCGGGCGACCTGGTCGTGGTCGTAGATCCGGCGCTGCCGCGTAATACGTGGCCGCGCGGGGTCGTGCACCGGGTCTACCCTGGCCCGGACGGACAGGTGCGTTGTGCGGACGTTCGCACGCGCAGTGGTGTGTTCCGCAGGCCCACATCAAAATTGGCAGTGCTGGAGGAGGCGCCGCAGTCGCAACCGCGACCGCTGGCGGAGCAGCCGGAGCCGGGGGCGGTGCCGGGCGCGGAACGGTCGCCGGGGCGAGCTACAGACAGCTCGCAGTCGCCTGAGCGAGCCACAGACAGCTCGCAGTCGCCTGAGCGAGCTACAGACAGCTCGCAGTCGCCTGAGCGAGCCACAGACAGCTCGCAGTCGCCTGAGCGAGCTACAGACAGCTCGCAGTCGCCTGAGCGAGCCACAGACAGCTCGCAGTCGCCTGAGCGAGTTACAGACAGCTCGCGGTCGCCGGGGCGAGCTACAGACAGCTCGCAGTCGCCTGAGCGAGCTACAGACAGCTCGCGGTCGCCGGGGCGAGCTACAGACAGCTCGCAGTCGCCTGAGCGAGCCACATTCGGCTCGCAGTCACCATCACGAGCTGTAGCGAGCACAGACAGCTCGCGGTCGCAGCCAGTTGCAGCGGGCACGGTCAGCCCGCAGTCACCGGAGCAGTTTGCGGCGGACACAGACAGCTGGCAGTCAGCGGAGCAGTCCACGGCGGGTCCAGCGAGCCCGCGGTCACCAGAGGAGGCTGCGTAGAACCTGGCTACTGCGCCGGGGGGAGGATGTTAAGGACAGCGGCCTCGCCTGTGTTTTAAAGTGAATTTAAAAACAATGAACACTTATCAGTGCTTTAAAACGTTTCTAAAAACTGTGAGTAAATAGTACATAAACTCTTAAGAGTGAAAATAGTGAATATAAGTGTTGTACATAAGTGTTAAATTCATTAGAATAGTGGTAAATAATTGTTTTAAAGTCACGAGTTTATTTTCTTTATAATTTCTTAACCGTAGCTTATTTCGCTTGGAAAATTAGTGTTGTACATAGGAAAAATTAGTGGCTAAAGTAAATAACATTTAGGTAAATAGAAATGTAAATGGTTTTAGAGAAAATTAGATTATAATGGTGAAAAATATATGGTTTTCTTATACTTGTAACTTTAACTTATGTGTTATTAAGTATCTATGTAAACTGTGTGATTATGTATTGTTTTATGGTAAATAAAGAATTTCACGTTATGCGTTTCACTTATCCTGGCTCAGGGGAAATAAAGGGAAATTAGGGAAAATTATGGAAAAATAGCCGTATAGAGAAATAAGAGAGAGATAGCTTATATGGAAATTAGAAGAGTACATTTGTGCTCCCTATACGGCATTGCCCTGAGCCAGGTAAGCTAACGGCTTATCGTGTAAAATGTTCTCCTCAAATCAGTGTTATTTTTTATACGCCCCAGCTCTGCCCGAATCGGTGTAACCTTGCTATCTTCGAGTCTGATCAGAGCCGGCGGTGAAAACCTAGTGGAAAAATACAGTCCCATACACAAAGTATAATGTAAGTTGGGATACCAATGTTGTCTTATCGTTTATATCTCTTCAGTGGCCCAACGAGGATTTCAGTCTAAAAAACTCTTTCTAAAAAGATTGAAACTTAGTTTGATCTTATTACAGCGCATAGAGTAAAGTAGAGCTCTAAGTTTAGTAAAGATATGTAATATTAATTTAACTAACAAGGATGAGATTTTAGTTTACATATGTACCAGATATTATTAAAACCTCAAAACCTAAGTTTTCAAACGGTACTTAAACTTCCTTATTATTTACAAAATTAAAAATATGCCCTGCATTAGGCCTTTTATAATATATAAGTAAAAATAAATTTATATTGTAAATTTGATCATCTTTTTATTAGCTTTATGCAACGAATCAAGGAAACTTTAGGTAAGAGTGACATTGATACCTCGATTTTTGAGGCCTATAGCTGCCCTCACACGCAGCTACAACGAAAGCTAACAAACTAGAAGTAAATATAGAGACAATTATAAAATCTGCAGGGTGGAGTTATACTTCTATTACAATTGCAAAATTTTATAATAATAAATTGTTTCTGCTGAGTTAGCTAAAACCTTGTTTGATTATTAATTCTCATAAGAAATATGATTGTTTATGAAACATATAAAATAAATATTATTAAAATTGTTAAATAAAGGTTTATAATATAAAATAGTAAGAAAGATATTCTTACAAGATTTAAAATAATTACGATAAGTAAATGTATGCTTTTTTGTATGGTAAAATATATAGTCTATGATTTAATCTTTTACGTTTTATATTTGTTCTACTCTGAACATCATACAACAAGTAAGCATAAATCGCTAAGAATGAAGTCGCGAAATATAATTGAAGATCAAACGAACTTACCTTAAGTGAAGTTCGATCACAATTATATGAGCGACTTCATTCTTAGCGATTTATAACCCACCCCGAATAGATGAGACTGGTAAGTCTCTCCCTTCCCAAGAAATTACAAATATAAAACGCACACCGTAGGTAAGTTTTTTGCTATAAACAAAATGAAAAGCCCACGTCTAAGTGCCTGACAAGTCAAGACAGGCAACTTAGAGCGGATGACGTGTATTTTTTTTTTAAACATCTCTAAAATACGTGCAAGGGTGACGCATGGGGGCGCCACCATACAACAAGTAAGCATAAATCGCTAAGAATGAAGTCGCTCATATAATTGTGATCGAACTTCACTTAAGGTAAGTTCGTTTGATCTTCAACTATATTATGTAGCTATATTTACATATAGTGTACATATTGCTGGCCCACGCCTCATACAATTCTAGACCATCTCTTCTTTTTAATCAACTTTTCCACACAAGACACGAGATGCTCGTAGTAGTGTTAGCTAACTATATAGCTTTAATACTACAGTAATAATTATAATAATATCTATGGACTCTTCATATCACGTCAATCTGGTTCCGTGCTTAGTATCCGAAGAACTTACGTTATGAGTACCAGACAACGGTAATGTATTTTATACTTTTATATTATACATATATTTAATATTTTTACTATATTAAACACATATTTAATATACATCCATGACCCAGGAATACAGAAAAACTTTTTGTTCCTTCGGCGGGATTAGAACCCGCGACCCCCGGCTTGAGCACCAACACGCTCAACCATTGAACTACAGAGGTCGTTATGGGGTTGGAGAGATGGTGTGGTAGTGATTGTAATAGAAAGTTAGTAATGATAACCACGGAATAAAGTCTGAAGTTTATATTCACGGTCACAATAGTTATTACACAATTCACACCACAAAAACCTATATTTAAATAGAAGGAGAGTGTGAGAGTTCACAGTAACAGAAAGTACATAATAACACTGTACTGCGGATCGCGATATCAAGGTCGCGACCTTAAAATTCGGCGCGCGAGCGTCACTAGTTTCACGTATCAAATCAGTAATCGAACTGGCGAGCGGCCGCGCGGCGCATAGCAATACCCCGCGTAGGCATTAGGTACTCGCCTATGATAGAAAACCGGTCGGCGCGCGAGCGTCCGATACAGTTTAGCGTAAACAACTATTTAACTGAAATATTTTAAATGAGCTGACCGGGCACCTGATGCCTTGTCAGAGTTATGTACTTTTTAATTGTAGAATAATCATGTAAGTACTAAGTATATTTATTGTTATAAATATAGTAAATATGTTTAATTTTTAAGTTTGTAAATAGGTGTATAAATAAAATTGTGTGTAAAATAATATGTGAATTAAATGTTAAAAATAAGATGTAGGAGATCCCTACATTACTCCCCCCCAGAGACCGAGTCTACGGGCGATAGTAGTCAGGGAATCTTACAACGCGTCCCGACCTAGTTTTTTTAATATTATAATCCTGGGTAGTATCAGGAACGGTACTAGAAATAGGCGCAGGATTAGGTATAGGAACAGGAGGTGGTATAGGGGTAGGAAGTAGATTAGGATTGGTATGTGCGTTAGGGATTGGTATAGGGGAGGGCTCGGACAATACATAGGCTGGCTTTAGGCGGTCTACAGATACTGTCATCGGCTTCCCTTTGACAAGAATTTTGAAGGTCTTGTCTTTACGGTAGAGGACCTCGTGGGGACCAGAGTAGGGAGGCTGTAAAGCGCCCCGTACAGTATCGTCCCTTAGAAATACGTGGCTCGAAGTATTTAAATCCCTAAAGATAAAGATTTTATCCTTAGTATGACGCGCTGCAGGTGATGGTTGCAACTTCGTGACGAAATGGCGTAAGCGAGTGGTAAAATCAGTGATGTCACTCGAGCCGGTAGTCGTCACGTGGAAAAATTCACCAGGTAGGCGTAGGGGTTCACCATAAACCAGTTCGGCTGACGAAGCCTGTAGGTCATCCTTGAAGGCACTTCGGATACCGAGAAGCACAAGGGGCAATGTGTCGACCCAGTTACAATCGGCATGACACATGATGGCCGCCTTCAACTGTCGGTGGAATCGTTCCACGAGACCGTTACACGCGGGGTGATACGCGGTCGTACGGCGATGTTTGAATCCGATCATTTTTCCAAGGTATTGGAAAAGTGTGGATTCAAACTGCCGACCACGATCAGTGACAATATCAGATGGACATCCAAATCTGGAGATCCACGATATTAATGCCTTGCCCACGGTTTCGGCGGTCATGTCGGCCATAGGGATGACTTCGGGCCAACGCGTGAAACGATCCACGATAGTTGTGCAGTATCGATAGCCTTGTGATGGAGGAAGGGGACCTACAATGTCCACATGGACAAATGCGAAACGGGCCCGAGGTAAGTTGAACGTGCCAAGAGGGGACGACACGTGACGACTTACCTTTGCACGTTGGCATGCTAGGCACTTTCGAGACCACTCTCGACAATCTTTGCGCACACCAGGCCATACGAAACGCTCGGCTACTAGCCTGGCAGTAGCGTTGGCACCTGGGTGGCTGAGGTTATGAAGACTGTCGAAGAGTCGCTTCCGCAACGGTTTCGTCACGAAAGGCCTGGGGGACGGGGTGCTGACGTCACAATAAATTTTGACGTTGGAATTGGGGACAGGCAACTTCTCGATGCGGAGCGATGAATCGCCGCGGAGTAGTTGTGCCAACTCCTCGTCCACATCCTGTGAGGAAGCCAATTGGTTGTAATCGATACCTATCGACAGTGCATCGACACGGGACAATGTGTCGGCAACGACATTATCTTTGCCGGAAATGTGTCTGATGTCAGTTGTGAACTGCGATATGTAATCGAGGTGGCGAAACTGTCGAGGCGAGCAGTTGGCTTTTCTCTCGTGAAAAGCGTAACTGATCGGCTTGTGATCAGTGTAAACCACGAAGTGTCTGGCCTCCAACATATGGCGAAAATACTTTATGCTCTCGTAAATGGCCAGCAGCTCGCGATCGTACGGCGAGTACTTTTGCTGTGAAGGGCTCAATTTACGAGAAAAGAAAGCAAGTGGTTGCCATTGGTCATCTTTCCACTGCTGCAGTACTGCTCCCAAGGCCAGATCAGACGCGTCTGTTACCAGAGCGAGCTTGGCTTCACTGTCGGGATGTGCAAGTAATGTAGCATTGGATAGACTTTCCTTACACTGCTCAAAAGCCGTCAGAGTATCGCCAGTCAGATTGACGGGATGTGACGCCTTCACGGAGCCTGTAAGAAGGGAATTCAAAGGTGCCTGGGTCTGTGCGGCATTAGGGAGAAAACGCCGGTAAAAATTTACCATGCCCAGGAACCTACGAAGCTGTCGAATATTTGTCGGCGCAGGGAAGTCCTTGATGGCCTGGACTTTGGACTCCAGGGGCTTGGTACCAGCTTCGGAGATGCTGTAGCCTAAAAAGGTTACCTGTCGGACTCCGAAGACACACTTGGAAGTGTTCACAAGGATGCCGTACTCCTTCATGCGGTTGAACAGCAGTTCCAGGTGGGTCTCGTGGTCTTCTGGGGTCTTGGAGAAAACTAGGAAGTCGTCAAGGTAGGCATAGCAAAAATCCAAGCCTCTGGTCATCTCGTCGACGAAACGTTGGAAGGTCTGGCCAGCGTTCCTCAACCCAAAGGTCATGAAAGGGAATTCATACAAACCGAAAGGTGTGGTAATGGCCGTCTTCTGGATGTCGTCTTCGAAGACCGGGATCTGGTTATACGCCTTCACTAGATCAATGGTCGAGAAAACCTTACAACCTGCGATGGAATGTGCAAAGTCGTGGATATGCCGTATAGGATAGCGGTCTGGGATAGTGCGGGCGTTAAGTAATCTGTAATCGCCGCAAGGACGCCAGCCGTTATCCTTTTTAGGCACAAGGTGTAAAGGTGAAGCCCAGGGACTGTCAGATGGACGAGTTGTCCCGCTATTAAGCATAAGCTGGAATTCCTGCTTTGCAATTTTAAGCTTATCCGGAGCTAATCTACGTGGATTACAAAAAATAGGTGGGCCAGGTGTAGTGCGAATATAGTGTACAGTGTTATGCTTTTGAGTGCGCAAAGTGCCTGAAGGGCGGGTGATTTCAGGATATCTAGCAAGAATAGCATGATACCTAGTGTCGCCCGTCGAAACCTTGATTGAATGAATAATACTATTCACAGAATTAGCAACACAAGCATTGGTACATAATGTAGTAGTACTATCTAAAAGTTTTTGATTTTTACAGTCTACAATTAAATTATAATTACTAAGGAAATCAACTCCTAAAATTGGCTTAGTTACATTAGCTACTGTAAAACGCCAAGGAAAACTACGCCTTAAGCCTAAATCTAAACTAAGATCTATAAAACCATAAGTTTCTATAACACTACCATTAGCTGCACTTAACTGAAAGTCCGTCTTGGTACGACGTTGGCGAAGCGCAGAACGGGGGTAAACGCAGAGGTCACTGCCGGTATCTACTAGAAATTGTAGTCTGGTGGTGCGGTCAGTGACGAAGAGACGACCTGAAGCAGCGCAGCAATCACCAGTCGTCATCAGTGACTGCTCGCGAGGTTTCCCGACTTCTTGTGGAAGTCGCACGGTTTGATGCAGCTTCGGGCCTGGGTTCCGTACTTCATGTGGTACCAGCAGAGGGGATGCCGGCGGTAGCTGGATTCGGATCTGGAGCGAGGGCGCGAAGATGAACGCCTCCTGGGTCTGGATCTGATGCTGGAACATTGAGCTGAGCGTGTGTGCCTTTCAAGCTCTAGCGTGAGCCGTTCCACCATTCTCTTCAGCTCGGCAATCTCACTCTTCTGCTGTGCCGCGTTCGATGGGAAAGAAACTCCTGCGACGTGGGGGATGGCGATCTCCTGGATCCTGTCGGCGAGATCAGCAAGCTGTTCCAGGGACTGGCCGGTCTGGGAGGCTAGCACTGTCTGCAGGTGATGAGGCAGACGGCTGGTCCAGATCGACTGAATTAAATCTTCCGGAACAGTAGGGCCGGCCAGGTCTTGAAGATGACGAAGGAATTGTGAAGGCTTCCTGTCGCCTAGCTGTTCGTGGGTCAGGAGCTGGCGAACCTTCGTCTCCTTCGACGCAGATAGTCGTTTGACGAGCTCCGCCTTTATTCGCTCATATTTATTAAACTCCGGAGGGTTTAGTACAATATCCTTCACTGCTTTTGAGTGGACAATGTCGAGGCTATTAATAACGCTCGTGTATCTTTTTGTATCACTCGTAATATTAAATACGTCGAACTGACCTTCAAGTAATGCAAACCATATTTCTGGTTCCTCTGGAGAAAACGGTTGCACCTTCAAAACGTTGTTGAGGGAAGGTGTCGCGGCCACGTGTTTTTTACGCCGCACGGTAACGCCGCCTTTCTGCGAGCACGCGGTCGCCGCTGAATCACTGCTATTCTCACTCATTTTGTGTTCCCGGGGTCACCACTTATGGGGTTGGTATTGATGGTGTGGTAGTGATTGTAATAGAAAGTTAGTAATGATAACCACGGAATAAAGTCTGAAGTTTATATTCACGGTCACAATAGTTATTACACAATTCACACCACAAAAACCTATATTTAAATAGAAGGAGAGTGTGAGAGTTCACAGTAACAGAAAGTACATAATAGAGCGGCCGCGCGGCGCATAGCAATACCCCGCGTAGGCATTAGGTACTCGCCTATGATAGAAAACCGGTCGGCGCGCGAGCGTCCGATACAGTTTAGCGTAAACAACTATTTAACTGAAATATTTTAAATGAGCTGACCGGGCACCTGATGCCTTGTCAGAGTTATGTACTTTTTAATTGTAGAATAATCATGTAAGTACTAAGTATATTTATTGTTATAAATATAGTAAATATGTTTAATTTTTAAGTTTGTAAATAGGTGTATAAATAAAATTGTGTGTAAAATAATATGTGAATTAAATGTTAAAAATAAGATGTAGGAGATCCCTACATCGTCAATCATACGGTGTGTCCACGGTTGTGTGAAAACATTGCATATGCTGTTGAAGGGGACGTCAACATTTTCAAACTTGGAACGATTCGGATCATTCTATGAAAGCTGTTTCTCAGACGTACGTAAGTATCCATACTAATATTATAAATGGGAAAGTTTGTGTGTCTGTTTGTCCGTCTTTTACGCCAAAACTACTGAACCGGTTTAAGTGAAATTTGGTACACAGTCTAAAGCCTGAGAAATGTATGGTTCCCCTGGGATACTTTATTTACAGTTTCACGTAAAAACTAATAAGCCATGTAGCCAAGTAGACCATGGGGAAGGACATAGGCTACTTTTTATCGTGGCACATATAAGGTTCCCGTGGGTTACTGTACTTACGCGGGCGGAGCCGCGGGCATCAGCTATAGTACGTAATATTTTCTACTCTAGGTATGGCTTTAGTGTGCATAAATTACTATCGATATGTATTTTAACCAAATAATTAAAATTCGATGCTGTAGTTAGTGTTAGCAGTTAGGGCTTGCGTGTGACGTACATTAAACTTTATTAATATTAAACTTTGTTGAAAATTAATTCTCAGGAACTATGTTACTATATAGCAAAACTAAATTAAAAGCTTGTTTTCAAATAGTAGAAGTAATAATAATAATAATAATCAAATGTTAAAAACCATAACCCGACTACGATTATATTATGACCTACTAGCTGTTCGCTACTAGCTGTTATTCGCAGCTACGCCCGCGTAAATTCATTATCCGACGGGAACACTACTTTTTCGAGATAAAATGTAGCCTATATTTTAATCCAGAGCACAAACTACAACCGTACCAAATTTCATCAAAATCTGTTCAGTAGTTTTTGCGTGAAAGAGTAACAAACATCCATTCATCTATCCGTCCATCCATCCATCCATCTATCCATCCATCCATCCATCCATCCATCCATCCTCACAAACTTTCACATTTATAATACTAGTAGGACGTTACTCACATCATTATTACGAATCTATTGGCACCTCATTCATTAAAATCGGATCACTACGTTAGGCACTTCGATGGAGTAAAAATCTAATTAAACCCAAGAGCTACTAGTTTCATCTATAATCATTATTATACTAAATTGCAGAAGCTAGAAGCGTGGACAGTCAGACATACAGAAAGGTACAGCTAAAGACATGTGTATCCCCGGATCCCGGTTTTGGCATCATAAAATTATAAAAAAAAATATTTTAAGGGTGGCTTGCACCTGGCTTTACATGTGAAGTGGGGATGAAAAATATTTTTCATTCCACCACATCATGTGGGGTATCATTGAATAGGTATTTTAAAATAAAGGCAAGTTCTCATGCATGACATTTTTACAAAGTAAATTTTAAAATATAAAACAATGAAAATAAAATTCCGTTTTCTGTCAAAATCAATATTAAATAATTTAATATATTATATTTTAATAATTATTTATCAGCGTGGCCAGCAGGTCTAAAAAGGCCGTTTTGGCAATTCATTTTCAATTCCTGTTATGAATTACTGTATGAAGGATGACAGCGATCGTAAAATGGCCACTTGAATTGCAATTCTTTGGATACAATTCATATGCAGAAATTGGCTGAAATGCATTCATTTGACAGATTTACAAGCAGAATTGCTGTAGTGTCAAATAGCAATATTGCGATGATATTGCCAAAACGGCCTTTTTAGACCTGCTGAAATGTTTCTGAAATAGATTTGGAATCTGTTGGTACAGTCTGCCCATACAGTTTTTTGCATGGTCCTTTGCTGGAAGTAATATTACCATTTAACAAACCATGCCTACATACCATATTTATCATACCAACCTTTTTTAAGAAACATTCAGCAAATGAAAAATTACCGCCTCCAGTATCTCTTCTTTGTCATCGTTATCCCCAAAATGGATGTCCCCGAATTCGTAACATTTTCAGCAGAAAATTGAACATATGCTTCTATTTCCATTTTCCAAATCAGCGAATACTTTACGTAATTACGTGTGGAACAAATTACAGACACTCGTTTCGCACTAAAAGCAATGTTGCAAAGAGAAAATAATAAAATATTATTCTTTTTTTTCCAATTAGATGTTGCTCGCGATTCCGTGCGTTAATTTCGCAGAAACCGTACATTTTTGGCTTGACCACACCAGCCAGTATTTTTTGCAGTAAATACTCCTTTAACGGCGCTGCGAACTTTTCTTGGGATGGGTAAAAACTGTTAAACTCGCGACTGGTCATGTGTCCTGATCAAAAATGCGTAAGATGCAACTTGCAATAGGGGATCGGACTACAGCTGAAATATTTGGTTTCATTAATATATTCAGAAATATTGAGGCATTACTACTTGGTAAATGTAAAAAAAAATATATTATTTTATGTGTAGTTTACTAATAAAATACATTTAAAAAGTACCAAAAAAAATTTTTAGTTTACTCACAACATATACAAAAACATTCATTATGGTAAGTATGAACTTAAACGCACAAATATGGGAGATATTTACAAATATATTCCGGCGGCCATATACTTCATATACTATAACCTACAAGTGACGTCATATTTTGTAGGTCGACTTTAGTATGAAGCGTTTTTAGGAGGCTCGCGAAATTTTTTATACAAATCGTACCTTTGAAAATATTGACTTTTGATATACGGTTTCTTCCGAGAAGTTACTCATATTTAAGAGTACTATTCATTTATGCAATAAAAAAAAATTGTCCGATTGCCTATTGTTTGCTGTCTTGGTTTACGCGAGTATGAATTCATTTTAGATCATATTGACATTTGACCCCAAACATCTCCATCACATTGACCTTTACCTCCGATCTCCCCCCCTATAATTATTATTATGAAAAAGCATACAAATATTAATTATCACTAGATATTATTATAACACTTGCCAATCGGCACGGTTAATATTACAATATAACTAAAAATAACGCGTACAATTGTAAGGAGATTTTTTTATTTGACAAATATACGACAGTCAGTCGACATTTTATAATAATATATATCTAGTGATAATACAATCTAACGGTTTTTACAATTTTACGGTGACATATACACTAGAGGTTGTGTCTACCAATTTTATAGTTATACTAGCTTTTGCCTGCGGCTTCGTCCGCGTGGAGTTCCGTTTTCATACAAAATTTTAACCTCTTTCACCCCTTTTGGGGGGCGAATTTTAAAAAATCCTTCCTTAGCGGATGTTTACGTCATTACAACTATCTGTATGCCAAATTTCAGAAAAATCCGTTTAGTAGTTTCAGCTGTGCGTTGATAGATGATATATGCGTTGTCAGTCAGGTTTGCCTTTTATATATTTAGAAGATTTTATAGTTTATTTCTAGATAGATATTCTAGAAGTTACTGTCATATTGCAAATAATATGATTTGATTTAAAATATCCCAAAAAATAAATATAAACTAACCTATGATGATAAAGAAAAATACATTTTAATTGAGACAGATTATAATCAGTAGAAATTCGTAAAACATTTTTAACAATTCTCTTAGGTTTTTACTCAATTACTTACAATTGTTTAGATTTCCCCTGAGGTTGGAAAACGGAGAACAATTGGGAATGTTCAAAGGCGAATCCATCTTAAATAAATAGCCTTGACGCTTGTTACTTGATGATGAAAAACATTATAATATAATTATAACAATAAATATTATAATGTTTAATGTTTTTATACTTTACACCAGTGTTTTTCAACCTGTGGGTCGCGACCCCCTGGGGGGTCGCGAAGCTTCTGTAGGGGGTCGCCGGAGGTCGAGAGAACTTTAGTAAGAAAACTTTTTTTTTTAATTTTTTATTTATTATTATTTATTGATTTATTAAGTAAGATAATTTTAACAAAAGGATATACTTATACGATAGGACTCATAAATCGATCATCGATATCATCGATGTATGTAATTGTAAAATAATGTGTTTGACGTACTATATTATTATGTACTTATATGCGAATAATAATTATGGAGACGCATAAAAACGTCGTATGGAATGAATATTTGTAACACTGTAACATACATACGTGATAAAAAAGCGAAGGGTCGGGGGGTCGCGAAATATTTTTTCATACAAGGGGGGTCGCATCATGAAAAAGGTTGAAAAACATTGCTTTACACAATCTATTTAAGATTTTAATCGCGGGTAAAAGTCCCTTTGGCGGGATTCAAACCCGCGAGCTCCTTAAGCGCCGATACGCAAACCACTAAGCCACAGAGGTGCATTTCACATGTAATAAAAATATACCTTCTATATAAAATTTTCACATAGGTATTCCTATAGAGGTGATATGGTTGTCTCATTCTACGTTGCTTTTTCGTTTGTAGAAATTTACAAATAAAATAATAGTGATAAAGAAGTTTTCACTTCAATAAAGACATCCCTTGTACGATATTGCATTTTCGATTAGTGAAAATCGATGTAACTTACAACCTTTGATCTTCGTTTTTTAGAAGAAAACTTTTGTTTTGAATATTTAATAATATTTTAATGAAATTCTTTGAACTTCGACGTCATCGCCAACATACAAACAAGGAGTGTTGAAATAAATAATTATTTTAAAGGCAATAAAACTGGAGATTATTTTCGTTATTAAAATGGCATCCTTTCTAATATATTTTGGTGGTTACCGAATAAAATTAAAGTTATTCTTGTGAATTAGGAGTTCATAAACTGATGTTCGTTGTTCACATAATTTTAACGGCAGATTATCAAATTCTACGCTACCACAGATTAAAGAGGAACAGATAAATAGCTTCATAGTTAGCTATCGATTTTACTTTGTGAGTCGCTACTTAAGACGGCACTGAAGTCATAAGAAACTTGGCATTCTGCCAAGCCGAGATGGTGACAACCTGTGATGGACCCCTAATTTTACTATGCTTATAGCTTTTAGTATATAGTTTAGTTGTATAGTTTACTCTGTTTTTGCCTAGTATAATATACGAAGTATTTTTTATATTTAACGTATTAACGAAGCGACTTCGGGTGCGCAAAAGGAAATTACGTGGGAACCGCACATTTTTCCGAAATAAAAAGTAGTCCATGCCCTTTCCCATAGTCTATTCTATATCCGTGCCAAATTTCAACAAAATCTGTCCAGTAGTTTCGGAGCATATCAAACAAACATACAAACAAACAAATATTTCCGTCATTAAATTAGTATAGAAGTATAGATAAAATAGTTTCAAGTTTGGCAAACTGTAAAGCGAAGAGAAGCGGGCTATGATAGCAACAAGTTTATCATTATGAAAATACCTTCAAAGTTACCACTAGGATTTAGTACGACCCAACAAACACTAAACTAACCGCTGTCCCTTTTCAAACAAAATAGTTCAGGGTTGTAAGGTCTGGTACATTGTTAGATAATTTTATATGCTTTGAAAGTACCTTTATTTTAACATAATATATTTGTTGGATGAAAACTTGAGAGTGAAATTAAACATTCAAGTAGATTAAAGTAGATTTATTCACCAAGTATACAAAATACATTCCTATCGAGCAGCCAGCCAAAGTAAGAGAGAGCCGCAAGCACAAGACAGATTCACAAGTGTCAAATCTGACGTTTAACCTTTTTTATTTTATTTCATTTTACGTTTAGATTGCGTTTATCAACATCCAATAACATCTTTAACAATATTTAATGTAAAAGCCCGTATTTAATATTTATATTCATGAAAAACAAAACTTGTCTTACAACATTGTCTGTGCTAGATCCCATTACAATGTTTGTATTTTAAATCCTGTAAATATTATAAATGTGAAAGTTTGTGAGGGTGGATGGATGGATGAACGGATGGATGGGTGTTTGTTACTCTTTCACGCAAAAACTACTGAACGGATTTTGATGAAACTTGGTACGGTAGTAGTTTAGGCCCTGGATTACAAAAGGCTAATTTTTATTCCGAAAACGTAAAGTATTTCCAAGGGATATATATAAATATCCCTTGATAAATATAAATTAACGCGTGCGGAGCCACGGGTAACAGCTAGTTATATTTAAAGTACCGACTTTATTATGTTATTTTAAAACATTTATATGTCGATTTTTTTAAATAAAAACTATAATCATTCTACGTATATAACATAGCCTATGTTACCCAGGCTATTATTAGGAATCTATTGACACTTAATTATAATCGTATTAGTAGTTTAGTCACTACGGGGGAACAAAGAAAATATATACATAGACTAGGTAAAGCCCTTCCTTTCGGCTTCGCCGTAGTCGGGTGGAAATGCACGATTCCCGATTGTAGTTTTTCACAAGTTCTACACGAACACGGAAAAAACTTAGAACCTTCTTAAGAAAATACTAGCTTTTTCCCGCGGCCGGCGTAAATACATATAGTATCCGGTATCCCACAAGAATACCTACTATACTTTTTTAGGGTAAAAATTATCCTTTGTTTTAATCCAGGTACTTAACTACCATGCCAAATTTCACCGAAATCCGTTCCTTATTTTTTGCATAAAAGAGTAACAAACATCTATCCATCTATACATGCATCCATCCACCCTCACAAACTTTCACATTAATAATAGTAGTAGGAAGTTGTGGGATGCAGTTACCTACCATGCATAAATGTAGAGCCCCAAATCAAAGTCTGAATTAAAAGTTAAAGTGAAACTCAACACACCTGCGTGCGGAACTTATCATTAAAATTTATCGCTATAGTTAGCAACCAATCATAAAAGCAATGAGCGGTCGCCACTGTCCTCCTGACTATGGTCATTATGTAGTGTACCTAAGTAATATGCAAAACAACCTCAAAATGGCAAACTTCTACTTCTCGCCATGCGCCCCGACCTGGTCGATGCGTCAGCGCTCAAGTCGGAGGTCGCGTTTTCAAATCCCTCCGAAGGAACAAAAAAGTTTTAAATATATTTTCGTTGTTTGGTACACGAAACGCTAATTCTTCGGATATTTATCATGTGGCTAGATTTAAGTGGTGTGAAGCGTATTATATTATAGGTATTAGCGACTATGTACGCTAATACCATAGGTATTAGCGTACATAGTCAGATCGATTTTTAGATATCTAGTTAAGTAATTGATTTCCTATAACATTAAACTATCCTCCGGTTTAATTAATAATAGTGTTTTTAAATCATCCAATCAGTGGAGTAAAAAAAACTAAAAGATAGGCTATGACGTACATTTTACATTTGACAGAACAAGTCTTCATGTTAAATAAAAAGTTACGCCATCTTGGTTTTCACCATACGTCAAAATACGCCATTGAATGGCCCTAAAAATATTAAAAGTGGGCTATTTAACTGACACTTTTAGCCTCAACGTGCCTCGTCTATAATATATACGTCTATGACTATATCTATTTCTCTTATCCTTGACGTTTTGCAAGTGGCGACCGCTATAACAGTAGTTTAGGCTATAGATTAAAACTAAGGACACTTTGTATCCGAATAAATTTACACTCAAATTTTGCAATCACTCCCGCGGGATACTATATTTTCGTAGGCGAAGCTGCGGGAAAAAGCTAGTACTTTTAATAACGACGCAACAACATATTAATTTATGAAAATAAAAACAAGTCGTGCAAATCAGAAAGAACTTTCTCGAATGAGGTAGGTACGGTTTGTCAAAACCACTCCACAACTCTGTTTGAAAATTCAGTTTGAATATTGAGTAACTTCTCTGTATTTTGCCAGTAACGGTTTATAACCGTTAAAGTGCTAAGTAGTTACCATGAAAGACTATACTATATAGTATCCCGCGGGAGTGATTGCAAAATTTGAGTGTAAATTTATTCGGACACAAAGTGTCCTTAGTTTTAATCTATAGCCTAAACTACTGTTATACCAAATTTCAACGAAATCCATTCCTACTTTTTGCGTGAAAAAGTAACAAATAATATCCACATCCATCCATCCATCCTCACAAACTTTCACATTTATAATAGTAGTGGACTTAAATCACTCTTTTTCCAATGTAATTCAATTTCTATAGACACTTAAGTTTCATAAATCTAGTATGGAATGGAAAATATTAATTTATATAATTTATAATTTATTTCCAATAATTTTACATTTATGTGATCAATCATAATAATACTATGACTATGATAAACGTTGTAACGTAACTCGCTGAAAAGTATCTTGTGTCGCGTCGTGTTATCTACATAGTAAAATTAACCAAACATTTTCTCACCCGAACAAGTACCCCAGATCCCACATTATATCGGTAACCTTAACTACTAAACTTACCTTACCTTACTATAAATACCTCTATTAAGGAACCCTAAGAAACTCAACACACCTGCGTGCGGAACTTATCATTAAAATTTATCCCTATAATTAGCAACCAATCATAAAGGCAATGAGCGGTCGCCACTTGCAAAACGTCGAGGATAAGAGAAATAGATATAGTCATAGACGTATATATTATAGACGAGGCACGCTGAGGCTAAAAGTGTCAGTTAAATAGCCCACTTTTAATATTTTTAGGGCCATTCAATGGTGTATTTTGACGTATGGAGAAAACCAAGATGGCGTAACTTTTTATTTAACATGAAGATTTGTTCTGTCAAATGTAAAATGTACGTCATAGCCTATATTTTAGTTTTTTTTACTCCACTGATTGGATGATTTAAAAACACTATTATTAATTAAACCGGAGGATAGTTTAATGTTATAGGAAATCAATTACATAAGTAGATATGTAAAAATCGATCTGACTATGTACGCTAATACCTATGGACGATTCACACCACTTAAATCTAGCCACATGATAAATATCCGAAGAATTTGCGTTTCGTGTACCAAACAACGAAAATATATTTAAAACTTTTTTGTTCCTTCGGAGGGATTTGAAAACGCGACCTCCGACTTGAGCGCTGATGCATGGACCAGGTCGGGACGCATGGCGAGAAGTAGAAGTTTGCCATTTTGAGGTTGTTTTGCATATTACTTAGGTACACTACATAATGACCATAGTCAGGAGGACCTCGCCATAGCCAAACTACAGACTAGTCGCTTTGGTTAACGGAAATTATGGTTACAAATCCCGGATGTTTAAGGGCCCATTACGGCAATCGAGGGTCGGGAATATAAGAGAATTATACAGAAAAAGATACTCCATAACCTTGAAAAAAATCACATGGCTTGTCAATGAATGTTACTAGCCGCTGAAACATTCGAATTTAAGATAATATTTATGGATAAGTGTAAAAAAAAATCTGAATATCACTGAAAACGTGTAAATCGCACTCCCGTATTATTATAACTGAGTCGTAATTATCAAGAATTATTAAACTATTTTTATCAAATAATTATGTTAAAACTATAAAGAAGTAGACGAAATTTTAACTTCTTAGTAAATATATTCTTATTTTGTGTTAAAGAAATCACAAACTTGCACAATTTTTTCACTCAAATTCTTCATACAAATTAACTATGAACTGGCGAGTTTCCACAAATACGTGTGCGAACTGCGAGCGCTCGCGGCGGTCAGTACGCCACGCAACTTCGAAGAGGGAGCACGTCACTTTACGCCGCATCCACAGATCGCGATCAAACCACAGTATAAATAAAAGTAGATACAAGACGTGTTCTGTTGAGCAAGTATATATCTTTTGGAACGAAGTTCCTTATCGCGCGTTGCGAAAGGGGGCTAGACGGAAAAAAATTAAGGCCAAAAGTTGTAACGACAGTTTTTGCTATAGTGTGGCGTGTTTCGCTGTCTCTCTCTCTCTCTTTCTCTCTCATCAAAAATCAACCAAACCCAACAACCCTCCACCCCAAAAACCACCCCCACCCCTATACAAAGTCACGCCCCTCCCCCTCTAAATTTTTTGACCCCGCCAATAGCCTTCCCACGAAACCTCCCCCCCCCCCCGCTCTCCCTCCCCCTCCCCCCTAAAATCCCCTCGAGGCATATCTCAGTCATCTGGACCCCCAGACCCCTCGAGTGAGGTATCATTGGAATTGGGAGAATGACCCCTATAAGTTGGCTCCATCAGATCCCCTGAATTCCCAACGGGACCCGGGATATACCTCAAAAACCCTCCCTCCCCCTCAAAAATTTTTGACCCCGCCAATAGCCTTCCCACGAAACCTCCCCCCCTCTCCCTCCCCTTCCCCTCTAAAATCCCCTCGAGGTATATCTCAGTCATCTGAACCCTGAGGTATCATTGGAATCGGGAGAACGAGCCCTATAAAATGGCTACATCAGATCCCCTGAATTCTCAACGGGACTCGGGATATACCTCAAAAACCTCAACAACCCCCCCTCCTCCGTCCAAAATTTTTGACTCCGCCAATAGCCTTCCCACAAAACCTCCCCCTCCCCCAAAATCCCCTCGAGGCATATCTGTCATCTGGACCCCTAGACCCTCGAGTGAGGTATCATTTGAATCGGAAGAACGAGACCTATAATTTGGCTCCATTAGATTCCCTAAATTCCTAACAGGACCCAAAATATACTTCAAAAACCTCAAGACCCCCTCTTCCCCCTCAAAAAGTTTTTTGACCCCTCCAATAGCCTTCTCACGAGACTCGCCATTTTGAAATTTGACGTATGGTGAAAACACTATACTGAAAAACGTGTCTTCAGTTAAATGGCCCCACTTTTGAGATTTTTGGAACCATTTTGAAATTTGACTCTCGAAGTCTTTGGGGTATTGGTGACGACTATTGGTGGGATCAAAAAATGTATGGTGTTGGGACACTTCGTCGATGGTACCTGTAGGTTTACCGGTTCTGCTAAGGAGCAGCAGGCTTAGCATGCGCATCGTGGAAACACCGAAGAGTCGACAAAATGAGAGATTGTAGAAACATTAATACCATTTGTAGCAAAATAGGCAGCAAGGTCGATTTATTTTCGTTGAGAAACAATCTTTCTTTTCTTCCCGAATTTTCTCTTTCTTTTCTCACAGAAGATTTCCCGACAGCCATTTTAAAAATACATATGTCTGTTAAGAAATGTTGATTTCTATTGACAACCTTGTCGCCATGGATTAAGAACTATTTCGCAACTCACTATTTGGATAGAATATTTCTTCCTTAAATTTATTTTTTCGGATCGCCATGCTAAGCCCACTGGCTGGTGTTCTTGAAAATTATTATACGAGATGTGTGAATTAGTGATGTGCCGGATATCCGTATCCGTATCCGTATCCGCGGATATCCGAGGCAGAAGAAAGATCCGTATCCGTGTCCGTATCCGTTACTATTTGACGGATCTTTTACGGATCTATTTACCTTATTAATATTAAAATTATAGACGAATTATTTAAATTAGTGATTACTGATTAAGGTAGCGACTAGCAATAAAAACTATTAAATTCAATACAGATAATATTCTTGAGAATGTTTTCTTTGTACTTAAATGATTTTTTAAAGAGTTGTGCTTTTAGCATTACGGGAACACTTTCCATCACAAATTTTACACTTTGCACATTCATCATTTACTAACACAAAATAATTCCAAATTACACTACTAAACTTTGTAGTCATTTTTTAAAACTCATGTACCAATACCAAACAAGCGTTATCTATGATGTCCAGTGTCACACAAAACTATAAACAAAACAAAAGAAAGAACCACCGTGCAATACAAGTCGAAAAATGTGTGAAGGTCGCGCTCACCGCCACCGACTGCGTAAGAAAGTTAAGATCCGTATCCGTATTCGTATCCGCGGATCTTGACACCAAATATCCGTATTCTGATCCGTATCCGCGGATATACATTTTTAACGATCCGGCACATCACTAGTGTGCATGCGTGCGGAATTGCGGATACCGAACGCGACACGTTTGTATGCAGATGGCTTACTGTGCCTTATACTGTGGCGCGAGGCTCGATCGTTGTGAGAGTAGCGCTAAAAACCTAAACTTCGCGCGGCGCGTCTCCGAATACGGGCCTTAACATTAAAGACTTGCAAAACACGAGGAAAGATAAAACCTGTGATAAAGTAGGCAATTATTATTGGAACACTTAACACAATTAGTCGAAGGTTCTCGAATGTTTACCGCCCTAATGTGATAAAGACGCGGCGGCGCGGCGCGCGGCGGTGCGATTTACCGTCCGAACGTAATCGGTCGGTCCGATATACGTGACTCACATATCGGACGATTCAATATAATGTACCTTTGGCCATTTGTGTAATGACGACTTATCGGACACCGATTTACACATTTGTTATAAATTGTTGGCTTTGATTACAAGATATATTTTATCACAAGCTGTCTAAGATTTGGATCCTTACTAATATCATTATCCAATTATTGATTAATAATAATAATTATATTATTATTATCAATCAATAATTGATAATAAGTTTTTTGTGACCATTTTGAAATTTGACGTAGGTACCTATGGTATAAACACTATGGAGAAAAAAAGTGTCTCCAGTTTAATGGCCCCACTTTTGAGATTTTTGGGGCCATTTTGAAATTTGACGTATGGTGAAAACACTATGGAGAAAAAAGTGTCTCCAGTTAAATGGCCCCACTTTTGAGATGTTTTACTTCTACAGGCACTCCCGGAGTGCAACCCGTTGTTTTTTCTATTTTATGAATCATTTTCGTTAACTATTTTAAGAGGGGATTCCTCTTTAACTAATTCATAACGTAATAATTATAGTACGAGTAATTTGTGTAATTATTGGAGTTTCGTCACTTTATTATGTTTTATATGTACATCCCTTAATCCAGAGTGTTGTAGGAACAAATCCGTATTTCAGACACGTTTTTATTAGTCCATCGCACTCTGCACGCAATCCAGTCATGTAAGACATTTCAAGGGTTCCGTACAATACAAATACCTGAGTTTCTTTTACTGCCACAGATATTTAAAAATTACCCTTGTACTTATACTAACCCCTAACAGAAATATTTACGTAATGGATATTCAATGTTTCTTGTCTTTGTCGTATATATGAGAAATTTGACTTGATAGACAAAGACAGAAACATTGTATTAGTCATGCGTTGTGTGAATATTTTTATTAGTAAGGGGGTAAATGCTTAGAATGGAGAACAATATTAGTATAAGGAAGTTGTATCCAAAGTTGTGTGTAACAATTTTTTTTTTAATATCTGCTAGGTACAATCGAACAAGTTGCCGCTGAACAGGCATAAGATCAAAATCACTTAACGGTGCCGATGGATCATGCGCAAGCACATAGTATAGTCACGAGAAAATATGAACTTCATCTGCAGTCGATACGGCCACTTCCTCTGTTTAAATATTTCGAGGCTTCCTAATGCAAGAAAAGAGTTTAGAAACTGGTCGAGCATGAACTTTGCCGACATTGTACCAATAAATATAATATTATAATAGTAAATAAAGAATTTATTTAAATAGAAAATATAAAAAGAGAAGAGACTATTTCGGTGTAATTTCAATACTTTTAGATGCAAATTTGCAAGCTTAAACAAATACGAAAATATCAGCGTCTATCTCTATAAGTAAGAATTTCATTCAAAATATTTATCCAAGCCTGCTTGCCTTTGATAATCCGCGCGGAAAATGTTAAGCCACATTGATTGCGTGCGAATATTATAATATAACCTTATTTAAGTGCAAAACATTATTAGCCTTATAAATTGCGAAAATACTCATATCAAATACTCAGGTCTACTCACTACTGTCCCTTGGAGCTGTGAAAAAATCAAACTTCTAAGACAATGCAATAAAAAGATACAGCCGTTTATGACGCAAATTTTCGACACTTGCAAGGGAATCAAAACCTACAGGGTTACTTCCCGTGAACTCAGAATATTGAAATTTGGTACGATAAAAGACACAAATAAAGGACAAGTTACGAAAACCGTAAATTTTTAGTTAAAACATTTATAATCAAAATATTTTTAATAATTTTTAACTTACAACCACGTACTTATAGCAGAATAAGGCGACGCTTAAAACTTAAAGGAGTTATTGTGTAGTTAAGTAGTGCGATTTTAACATTCCATGTGTTATGGATCACTTTATATGCCACAGGTGGTTAAGTCTAGTATCGTAATCCCTTTACTATTTATTGGAATAGGTTTCGTAAAGTTACATGGGTGACATATTTTGTGACACAATATTATTTTAGTTACCTTTTGCACTTCTATTCCATTTACCTTTTTCTTATCCCAAGATAGACTCAGCTTGACCATCGGGTATCCCAGAGATCATATTATTATCAAATAGATTTTTGGTTAGCTACCACGGTAAATCCTAGCTACACAAGAGTTGGTGGGACAGTGTTGTATGCCAATTACCTTTACACGATAAATAAATCGTTTTAGAAACTACACGGGTAGAAGTTTAACTACTGTGTTTCTTTGTTATAAAAAATTGTAACAAAAGATACGAAAAACATGTTACGTTGTTTGAATAAAAATCAAATAAATAGGTGAACTAACATCCTTACAGATTAGGATGTTTTTTTCGTAACAAAAGGAAAAAGCTAAATGTAGTCTCTAGGTTGACATGTCAAAAACAGACTTGAAGAGCCATCAAAGGCAAAGTAAAATGTATTTTTAAGACATAGGCATCATAAATAATTAAATATTAAAATAATCAGTTTCGGAGAAACACCCGATGTTTTACTTACTTTTTAAACAGGCAAAGCCACAGGCAATATCTAGTTTATCATAATATTGCATCGATAAAGTATAACTGAAAAAAATACTGAATAAAATTGATACATTGCGTTCTCTAAAGTGTTGAGGTCTTTAACCTCACAGAAACAGCCGATTTAAAGGGGAAGCAGACTTTAATAAACTAACATGAATAGTTAAGATTTCGTACCCAAATGGTAAAAACGGGACCCCTTCCTAATTTGAATTGAGCACACGCACGAGTATATGTGCGTGCGCTTAATTCAACTATTCAACGTGTAAATACGTCGTTCAAATTACGTCTGCAGTCGTAGCCGTCACTTCCTTTATGTTTAAATATATAAAGGTGTCCAAGAGCAAAGGAAAATGTTTGCAAAGTGGTCAAGTACGAACTTTGTCGATAATGTGTATCGTGTCCGCACCGAAGCAGATCTTGTTCGTATATTTGCCGTGATACCTTTAGCTGGCGTACGTGTTATTAGTATTCTAAGAAACACTTCGTAGTAAGCTTCGAACTTTAGCGATGCCAGTAACTCGTAAGTCGTAAATATTATTCTCTAGATCCTACAATTGTATTCCTTCAATGAATACGCAGTTATGTAGTTTTCAATGAAAGCAATTATACCGTCGCTCATGGACACCCGCAACACCAGAGGAGTAGAAAGTACGTTCATATTGATGGAGTGTCTCCGGAACGAAGTAGCTAGATGAGATATATCTTTTACCATCTAGATTTAAATATTACTGATGTAGGTGTATTTTTACCACATTTGTCCACCCTTCTATCTAATGAAGCAATTCCTTTGCATAAATTAGTTTTAAGAGGCTTAAATGTTAAATGTTAAATGGCACTCTACAAGAGTGACATGGTCTAGAGTCTAAACTGTAGCAAACTCTCAATAAAAAAAGAGTAAAAAAAAGTGCTTTAATGCCTGATAAGGAATAAAGGGCCATAGAGATAGAGATTTTAATCGAGATAAGACTGACAAACTTCTAGACAAATCTGTTAATTATTTAAATAGACACTCAAGCGCAGATCTTAAAGTTATATACGAGAACTTTAATTTGTATTTAAAAATACCTCGTAACACACACTGGCATGGAACACGACTGTAACTAATTGCATTTCAGTACTTAATACGAGTATATACAATTTATCCAACACGCGGGTGGTGCAGTGTCTTTTCGCCTGAGTAGCTTGGAGGATAAAACGTAAGAAAACGATGCATTGTATTTTTTAAATTAAAAGTTAAATTAAATTTCTTTTATTTCGGACGGCATAGATCCATATTATAAATACCTTACAGACTAACATACATAATAAATACTTAAAAACTACACTTTGTCACGTGTTGACGTTTCTTGCTTAAAAGCCTTCTTATCGATAAAACATTACAAAATAATTACAAGCTATAATCACCTATGACGGTTGATTTACAATTACATAATTTGTATATACCTGGTATATTTTTACGCGAGTAACTAGCACGGGTAAGGTACGAAGTATCGCTGCAAATTATATTAGCAAGGTCGACATTCATCCGTCCCACGAGACGGGCTTGTTTAGCGAAGATCTCTCAATAAGAGATAGAATTATTTATTTAGTGAGAACTGAGAATCGTGAACGAATAAACGTTTCGGTACTTACTTAACTAATTTCTAATATTGGCTGTTTATTGTTTAGAGAATGGCTAATGTGATTTGAATTAATTGCAATCGATATTAAAAATAATAATTATGGTTATAGTAGGTATATTATGGAATTCTAATGAAAGAATTCCACAGAAAATTTAATATTTTTGTATGTATTAGTCTACTTTTGTACTCATTAATGTTATTTGTTATTAACTTTGATTCCTATCAATAGGGGAAAAGCCGGATATTTGTGCCATTCATAAAAAGCCCCCGTGGTCAGTAAAATTGTGCTTATTGAGATTAATTTTTTTGCATTCAATAGGCTCCGAAACTTGTGGACCAATTTGGATGAAATTTGGCACAATTATAGATCACAGACCACGGGGAAAGCCATAGACTAGAGTATTTCCTTTTGCACGCACGAAGTCGCGGGCGACAGTTAAAATCTATAGTAAAATTGGCTTGCCAATTAATAAGATGAGGCGAGGCCCTTCAAGTATCACCACGGATGATTTTTAATCGTACACACTAAAGATTTTGGTGGAATTAATGTCTGCAGAGGGAGGGCACATCATAATCAAGCTCTCACGAAAAAACATACGTTATAATATAGTAAAGTGTAGAGACCAACGTATCTTACCAAGACAATTAATATCCAGCTTCTATCCAAAAAATTGGACCTACACAGTACTTATACACATGAAAATTAAGTTACTTTCAAATCAAACTTAAGAACTTCCAATGAAGAATAAAACGAAATGCCTTCCCATTTAACTGAAGAATGGGACAGATAAAAATTTATGAGTGTTTAAATTTTACAATCAAGATCCAATAACGACAACGATTGGAAATAGATTTAAATGCTTATAAAACTTTACTATAATTGATTCTAAAGAACTTTCAATTTTGATTTTTGAAAGCGAATTGTAATTGCTAAGTTTATGATAGTAATTTATGAATATATTCATGAAATAATTTTCGATCAATTTTAAGCTAAAACTAACTTTTGTTGTAACTTTTCTTTGTAACTCGTCTTATGAAAATGACCGAACGATGAAAACTTGTTGTATAAATAAATCGTAAGTACTGAAATTGAACAACATGTTTTTTGGGATTTCAATTTTGATAAAAGCTTTTATCTTCATATTACTTTTTAACTAAAATAAATTTCAATTTGTCTAGTAGGTATTTGTCAGCAAAGTGTCGACCCATTTCTAATCTTTTACAGCTAAAGTGATGTCTAAAAGCTAGATCTATCTCACCCACACTGTACCTGCTACAGATTGTTCTTAAAATGTTTGGCAGCTTGTCGATAAACTACGAAACAAGCTTTAACATTTAGAACAACTTCACTTCAATTATTTCAGAGTGAGATTTCCATTAAACTTAATTACTTTGAAATTTCTAGAATTTTTTACTATTCGAATACAAGAAAAGTGATAGTCAGATAAATAATTATATTATTTACTTTTTAACTATTTAGTTGGCCCGTAACATGTTATCCTATCTTAACTATGAGGTTTAGATTGTAGATGTAGGTGAATCTACAATCTAAACCTACATCTAAGCCTAATTGTGTCATTGAAATAGTTTTTTGTTTCTATTCTACTACAACCAATACCTACTACTACATATACAATACACATACACTTAAAAGAATATCTGAAATAGAACTGTTTTGCAGTACAACTAAACAGATAACTAGTTAACGTAATATTCATTATAATTAGAAAATTAATAATATGAAAGAGACAATATGTACACATTTTTTTAAACTTAAACATCGAATATCTAAGAAAGAGTGTATCTAAATAATTCGTCACCGTGACTATACTGTGGTGTACTAGAAAATATTATATATTATAGAAATATTTAATAAGCATCCATGACCCAGGAACATTGTAAATATTTTGTTCCCTCAGGATTTTAACGAAATGAAATAACAGGGTATTCGGTAGTAGATATTATCTTCTTTATTATAATGAAGATGATCATAATTCAGAATATTTGCGATTATTGAATGCATAATATGGTGATAAATTGGTAATACCCCAAATGTCAGATGAGACAATTTTACATAAGATTAAGAATTTAGATCGCAACAAGGGGGCAGGTCCAGATGAAATACCACCAATTTTTATAATATCGTGTGCTACCTCTCTGATTGTCCCTCTTAAATTGATATTTAACCATTCTCTCATAACCGGTGTTTTCCCTTGTGAATGGAAGAAAGCAAAAATAGTGCCCATACATAAATCTTTCGACAATAGTATTATTTCTAATTACCGCCCCATTTCTATTTTATCCGTGTTTGCTAAAGTATTTGAGTCATTGTTGTGTTCCCATTTTTAAAGTCATTTGCAGTTATACATCTCTAGTTGTCAACACGGTTTCGTTTCTGGTAGGTCAGTAATTACAAACTTGGCTACATTTACAGAATTTTTGAATAGTGCCGTGGATTCTGGTAAACAGTGTGATGTTATATACACAGACTTTTCAAAAGCGTTCGATAAAGTATCACATCAAAAGTTGGTTAGCAAATTATATGTATATGGAATTACAGACTCACTCCTACATTTAGTAACATCGTACTTAAAAAACCGGCCGTTTTTTGTCGTAGTTAATGGTTATCAATCCTCCTATAGCTATGCAACATCCGGCGTTCCCCAAGGATCTCATCTAGGACCTACCTTGTTTAATTTTTTTATTAATGATATTACAGAATGTTTTCATTCATCAGAAGTCTATATGTACGCTGACGATCTAAAATTTTGTAAAATTATTACGTGCACAAATGATTGTATTCTTTTACAAAATGACCTTAACAGACTTAATAATTGGTGTAACAATAATTTAATGTTCCTAAACATAAAAAAATGTTTTTCTGTTAACTATACAAGAAAATATAAAATAAGTGAATTTATTTACCATGTAGAAAGCCAACTAATACAGAATGTTGACAAAATCAAGGACTTGGGCATAATTTTTGATAGAAAATTGACATTTATTTCGCATATGGAATATGTTATTGCAAAGGCGTCAAGGTTAGTGGGCTTTGTGATAAGGACTTGTAAGGATTTTCATAACCCTAAAGTAAAAATTTTGCTTTATTATTCCTTAGTACGGAGCGTTCTTGAATACGGAATACAAATTTGGAGGCCGCACTATGCCACACATACACTTCGATTAGAGCGAGTCCAAAAGAGGTTTCTTTGGCACTTAGCTTTTTCTCTTGGCAAAAATAAGGAGCTTGATTCGTATAGCAGTAGATTAAAATACTTTTCACAATTTACTCGCTCTGGATTTGATCCGCTAATTCTTCGGGCAAAAATAATAGATGCAACTTTCTTATATAAAATATTAAAACATAAAATATCGTGCTCCGAATTACTGCAACGTATAGAGTATCGCGTTCTAGTTCGCCTTCCGCGGGCTCCTATAACACCTCTTTACTGCCGGCCGAAGAGAACAAATCTTGGCATGAACTCTCCTCTGACTCGAATGTCAAGATTAATTAACGAATGCTGTAATGTCTTGGACGTACACTTCGACTCTCCAACATCTTTTTTCCACCATTTAAGAGATCATCTCAAGTCATTTAATACTAACATTTGAAATGATAGTTCTCAAAAATATTTTTTTTTCCAGTATTTACTTATTATCTTGTTATTGCAATTGGGTTTCTTTTTTATCACTTTTTACTATATTTTATCAATTATTTTATTTGATTTTTACTATATTTTATCAATTATTTACAATGAACTTTGTAAAATTTACTACTTAATTTTATTAATTTGTTTTTTTTTTTTGCGAATTGTAACTCATGAATTGTTTATTTTAAGTAATTATATTGTGTTAATTATTTTTAATTATATTGTGTTTTCATTCATTATGCAGGTTGTGTTTGTCTTTAAGAAATTGATATACGTTTAATTGTGATTTAAATTTTATGTTTTTGTTGTATTACGTGTAATCAATTGTTGACAAACCTAATAAAATAAAATAAAAAATAAATTATAAAATGAATTGCTGAATGTGTTGCTAAGCGCAAATCTCGGGAACAGCTGAACCGATTTCGCTAATTCTTTTTTGAGAATATTCCTTGAAATACGAGGATTGCTCTTACGGAGAGAAAATTATAAAAATGGCCTGAAAAAGTCTAAAAACAACACTTTTCTCTACTCCCATACAAACGATTCGTAATAATACTTAAAAGTCAATTTGAATCTTAATACCATACCATAATGTTCAAAGTGTTAGCGGAGAGGTTCCGGAAAAGCAAAACAATTCAGTAACGTTAGTATCGAAAATATATTGATGTCAATATTTGTCATTGTGATTTTGTATTGACTATTTTTATTATAAAAAAGAAACTAAAAAAAAATAAGAATCGACTGTAAGGCGGTTCGCGGGGTCAGCTAGTAGTATATAAATTTCTCGTGTCATAGTGTACACACTCCTCCGATTTGGCCGATTCTTATAAAATATTTTTACATATTCGGTAGGTCTAAAAATCGGTCGTAATCTATTTTTGATCCCCTAAATGATGAAAATATATGACATGGCAAATCAGCTAGTCATGATATAATGGTATTGTTATCCTGCATTTATTCAGCCGAGGCAAATCTGCTATTCTCGTTCGTATTCATTACAAACAAAAATAAGGTTTTATGTAAACCGAGCGAATAAAATCACAACTTTAGATATCAGATAAATTGAAAATAACGGTCTCGATTACAAAGCACTACGATGTATTGATTCTATCTTATGCTAGCATTGCAAATGCGAATAGGTCATAATGCAAATAAGAATACAAACAGAGTACCTATGTTCTGATCCAATTGGATCTAAATATAAACAAAACAAATTAGTAGACGTGCGATAACGCTACCAATTCGAATACTAAGTCACTACAATAAGTGTGTAGTTAGAGGTCATGGGTTCGATTCTCGCATTACAACAACAAAAAGTGTTATTTTTGAATTTGGTTAGGACAATGCAGACATGCTTTATTTCTTTGACAAGAAAGATGATTTATGCGTTGGATGAACATGTAAAAAGTCGGTCCTGCGCCTGATCTCTCACCAGTCGTGTCGGTTATCCGTCCCACTGGGTTACGAGAGTAAAGGAGGAGAGAGTATTCTTGTGAACTGCGCACACACTTGGGTACTATAAAAAAACTCCTGCGTAGCCAGCTACGATTTTGGTGACGGTGGTCGGTTTCATTGAAATCAGTCCAGACTAGTTTCAATGAAACCGGCCACCGTCACCAAAATCGGCGTGGGGAGCTATTTTTGTCTTGTAATGACTGTCTTTCACGCTGAGACGACATTTTAATAAAAGTTTGATTTTTTAGGCCCTGGATTTTACTAACGTGCTATATAGGTAGTTAGGTATATAAGCTAAACGTACGGCAATATTATTCAGTCGAATATAAGTATGTTAATTGTAATACTTATGACGATTCTCTTTATTTAGTTTAATAAAATGTAAAGTAAATGCACCATGTATTTTGTAGTAATTTGTATATTAATTATAGAAACACATTTAAGGAAAACAAGTCTGTTTCCCAGACTAGTAGTGGAACAATATCAGTTCTTAGAAGCTATCGATAGTTTGATGTATTTTTAAGCACAGCCAACTTTGATTCGTCTTTATAATAATCACCTAGGTTAAGACTTCAAAGAGAGACACTGGTCGCGACTGGAATTGTCCTTGTCTATTTGAATCAAGTAATAGATATTAGATTTATGTATTTTGGTTTCTGGGGGCACGGCAGTGCCCGCGCCAGACGAGCCAAGCGAAGCGCTTCATCGATTTTTGAACCATCATAACATGTGTTTGGATTATACCAGATAAGCGAAATTTTCAATATAAACAATTTTCTGTTAATTATATACTCTATCTCAACCTAATTATTTCTACAATCATATATCGTACAACATTTTTTCTTTTTGTAAATTGTTTATAGAAAACTATAAACAAAATACAATATGTTAAATATAACACCCATTAAATTAATGGTACATTATTTAATAAAAATCACTAGCACAAAATGTTTTATCGGTGGACAAGACAGATCATCGTCATAAAGGTCCGAACACCCCTCACTACAGCGGTTTACGATCACTCGTTTGTCTTAACAAGCTTTAGACAGTATTATTTTTCAACCCCGAGGGATTTGCCCTATTATATTATTAAGGTAACTCAACAGTTATATAGTGTTATGGAATTTACCACGATAATATTTTACAACAGTGCGGTTTTCAAAAATTTTCATTACATTAGTTATCTATTTTATTTTATTTTTAACTAATATTAATAGATATTATAATAAAAGTTAATGTGAATATTATGATAATCCATATAAATTTTGATTTAGTTTGGAAAACTTACTGAAGAAATTAAAACCGATAAGATCAAGTAACTTTTACGATAAAGCACATGAGATTTGAAAAATAAACTTACGAAACACATTACGAAACTTATTACGTTCAAGACCGACAACGTTGACGTAAAACCAATCTATGCATATAAAGGCAAAGCTGATTGACTGATATATCAACGCACAGGCCATTAGGCCAAACACTTATGGCTAGAAATTCTAAATTTTACACACGTATTCTCATATGACGTAGGCGTCATAGGATTTTTCAAAAAATAGGGGATGTAAGTTTAAAACCTAATTTTACGCGGGCGAAGCCACAGTAAATTAATTTACTGCGGCTAGTCATATTATGTAGGCAAGTGCACCTTCTAATAAACCAATAGTGAATTACACACACTTACGTAGCGATTGTTGGTGTTATGAAGATTTAGTTTTGCGTAATCTACGTTAATTTTCATACAAAACATCGAACTTTTAATATTATGGTACTCCGAAATGCAAACCCCGGCAAACTGACAAGCAGGGAATCATGGAGGCTGGGAGTTTCGGGGAGCTCCACAAACCCAATAGGGTATTATCCTATGATGGAAATATACATCAGATTGTTGATATTTTATCGCTAAACATTAATTTAAACCAATTTAACCAACTTTTTACACAAAAATATGTATGATTTTTATAAAATATCAAAAATAATATTATGAATTTTTCACGTTTAACCACGTGACTAAAAACGCACGAGATTGGGATGTGACGTCAAATTCTTGTACACCTTCTTCTTTTTTTAATGGCCTCCCGATTTCCATAAAGAATATGAATAGCCAGCATCGGAATCATTATGTTACATAAAAAAAAAAAAGTTAGTTGTTAGATTGTTGTCAATGGTGGTTGTTGTTGCATAAAATCACCATAAAATAGTTGATAATAATAATTGAACTGTCGAAGTTTAGTGAAAGTTTTGTGCGAGACCTAGTTACATCTTTTTTATTCTTTATACTACTCTAGGTTCTTTACTTCCTCCCAGTAATAGAGACTCAACATACGATAGGTATATCGCCGACTAACCCAGTGTATTGCTTATCGACCTTATTACCAAGTAATAATGCTGACATATGGAGCACCGGGTTTGTCGGCGACCGTACCTCAACTGGTCGTATGTACAGAAGAAAAAAATATCTTATATAAGATAAGATGGACACCAACTTCGTCAAAGCAGATAGTGGAAGTGGTGGTCGGACTCTTTTTCAAAAACAATCTTAATTTTTACGCTGCCGAATTAAAGAACGTAAAAACAGCAATGTAAGTATTACAATGAACGTTACGAAATTAACTTTAAAGTGATTACTGATTATATAGATTAGAATATGCCTATAATATAAAAATTGTGGTGGTTTACAAACATACAGCATAAACATAAATAGTAGAGGAGACCGTGGGAGGTCGACCTTCACCGATCTGATAACCAGATGAGACATATTTTTTATCAAATATAATTTATAAACAATTATGCCTATAATTACTTGCCTATCTAAAAGTGCTCATGGCTATTTTTAATAAAATTAATTTTAGTCGATTTTTTTTCATCACTTTCATTCTTTTGATAACCAAATGAATTTTATTTCACTGTTAGTTTTTAACACACAGAATATGCCTCAGTAGGCTTGCCTACTCATTTCTGTGTATAGCTACCTGGCAAGCCGATGTGAACAGGTAAGTTAATATAGGTGACTCCATCGTTCTGCTAACTTAACGAAAGTTATATCAAATTTTAGATTATTTTATTACAAAATCATTCATATAGACTTGCCTGCAAAAAATCATACTTAAAGTACTGTTGCCTAGCTAAAAACTTTTAGAGTTTTAGCCATATGATAGGTGCGAGAGAGAAAGTAGAGCGTCCGAAGTCCGTGTGGTAGAACAGGACACAACATAGCAGCTGCAAGCTACCTATTAATTATTTTTTTCTAAATTTTTTTTTTTTTATTTTTTATACTAATATTTTAAAAGTAACACTTATTCTTTCCCGCTTTACGGCATTTATTTAATTTAAAATAATAAATAAATTATTCTCTATTTAATCCTAAATAAAAAATATAGATTTTTTAATTTTACAATTTAGCTTTAAAATTATAAAAAGTTTTGTTGAATTAGTTTTTTTTATTTATTTATCAATATATTAATATAATAATATTATATTAATATTTTAACTTATTTATTTTTGATTTTTGCATAGCTGTAAGTACGTATAGTGTGAAATAATATAAAAATTGTGATCGAAATTAGGTATAATAAATTGGAGTTCAAAATTAATGACAAGTGTAAATAAATGCTGTCTCTGTCACTCACATGTACACGAGCATGCGCACTCGGATACATTCAACGGTCAGGTAGCTTGCAGCTGCTATGTTGTGTCCTGTTCTACCACATGGACTTCGGACGCTCTACTTTCTCTCTCACACCTATCAGATGGCTAAAACTCTAAAAGTTTTTAGCTAGGCAACAACAGTACTTTAAGTATGATTTTTTGCAGGCAAGTCTATATGACTGATTTTGTAATAAAATAATCTAAAATTTGATATAACTTTCGTTAAGTTAGCAGAACGATGGAGTCACCTATATTGACTTACCTGTTCACATCGGCTTGCCAGGTAGCTATACACAAAAATGAGTAGGCAAGCCTACTGAGGCATATTCTGTGTGTTAAAAACTAACAGTGAAATAAAATTCATTTGGTTATCAAAAGAATGAAAGTGATGAAAAAAAATCGATTAAAATTAATTTAATTAAAAATAGTCATGAGCACTTTTAGATAGGCAAGTAATTATAGGCATATTTGTTTATAAATTATATTTGATAAAAAATATGTCTCATCTGGTTATCAGATCGGTGAAGGTCGACCTCCCACCGGCTCTTAGACTAAAAGGTTATGTTGACAAATTTGTCATGCGATTCAGTAAGTACCTTCTTTATTTCATTTTTATTAAGAAATAAAGAAGGTATTTGAATGTATATAAATTTTATTAACTAAATTAGCTTTTTGTGAACCAAACTATTTCATTACACTCACTTTAATTTTACCTAAGTATGTACATGTAACAAGCAAAACTACTATTATGATTTTTTTACAGATCCTCAAGGGAATCTTACGGAGATGATGCTGTTGAACACAGAGTAAGAGCTAAATGTTATTCTGCGACTGGTTGTAGATGAAAATAGTGGCCATATTGTAAGCTGCCAGTGTCATAATTTTGCAGCTGCAGCTGAAGGCTATAAGCATGCAGTGGCATTTTTGTTGTGGGTTCATAGGCACAGTGAAGAACCTTCTTGTGCTTCAACTGAGTGCTACTGGAAGAAGCCTTTGCTATCTCAAGTCGGCACGAGTTTGAAGTACATTACTGTGGACCAACTAGTTAAAAAAAAGTGTATTATGATAGTGACAATAGACTTTTCTCAGTTTCATCAAGAAGCAAAAAAAGGAAAATTGTGAATTGTGAACTTCTAAAATATAAACATGATTATGTATGAAACGTGGACAGTAGGTACATTTAAAAACTCACATATTTAATATCATATTCTACTACTATTACAATAACAAGATACATTATTGTGTCTCATCTTGTCATATTGTCTCATTATAATAATACAAAAATTAGGGTAGGTATTTGAAATAAATATTCGTTGTTTAATTTGTTGTTTTATTTTGCATTTATATTTTCTTACTTTGTTGGGGACAGTAATTTTCCATAGATTTTCTTGCGCTTATTCAACTCGAAACTGGAAAAAATAACTCAATGTTACATTATACATGACATTGAGTTATTTTTTACTTTTGCACATACATAATTAGTACAATATATAACAAAGAAATTACTTACTTATCACTTATAACAATATAACATTCACATTCATGTTATGGTACATCGAAAGCTGAAAACTATGAAAAAAAAATTTAGTCTATAATAAACTTGCAAGTTTATCATATAAAATAAATGCTCATAACTCATTTTATAAGGGAATTTTGTAAGTTTAATAAAGCAGCAGCTATAACAATACAATCATCAATTACTCCAACAATGTTAGTATTTATTACTGCATGTTGCTTTAACATGCTAAACTCTCTTATACGTCTCATAACTCTTTCTTTGGCACCTGCAGCTACACTAGGTGGTCTAAGTAATTTTATACCCTTTTCAGCTAGCATGTTTGAAACCTAAGCTAAAGTTTAAAACCTAGGCTAAGACAAATCTTCCAGGCTCTAAGTTTCTAAAAAGTTGCATATTTCTATAATAGTTACATCACTTGTTCAACCACCAAAACCAGGTGAAATATAGTTAATTAAAGTATTATTGTAGTCCGACCAAGTTAGGGATTTATGAAGAGCTTGTCGGAATGGAATAGGTAGAGTGTAAATATTTATTTAATTGTGCAAGGAATGGACATAATATACAGGCTATTTTAGGTACATTTTTGACAAATAATTTACTGCACTATGAATTATGATAGTGATAAAACTATCTTCTAATTTAGAAAAGGAACTGTTTAATCTGATTTTTTAAAACAAAGTAAGATAATATGTTCTATAGGTATACTTGTATGTTTATGTATTAACTGTATTATAAAATGAAATTTTTTAGGAATTTTTACATACATCATTGGTTTTTTGTTAATCAGATGCAAAATATTATTCAAACACTTCTTTTTATTAAAAAATCCTGTTTTAATCTGACCTGATGAGGAAGGAAATTTTTGATGGCATGTTTTAATTTTAAATGGATGTGTCATGGTCGATGTAGTGTGTAGTTTGTAAGGAGAAAAGGAAATATCTCGGGTAGTTGCTTTTGTCTGTACTCCTTTACTTCTAAAATTCACTTTTATTTTAGCTTGGACTTATTTTTCCACACAAACAACAGTATTAGCTTGGACTTCCTTTTCTGCGTTAATAGGTTCGGTTGACACTCCTTTCTCTGAATATGTTGGTAATGGTTCTGAAAAGACAAAACATTTATTAATTTTACACAATCAACTAACTCACTTAATAGTTATAATAGTCATATTACATACTTATGATCTCCACAGCAGTTTCAGGCATGTCATTATAATCTTTTAGTGTGCTGGTTCCGGGCATATCTGCTACAGCTTGAGTTTCTTCAGCAGTTTTTACACGTTTCTCATAGGCTGTTTGAGTTAAGGTAGTATCAGATAGCCTTTTCCTGCCATCTTCCTAGCAATAAAACTTAGATGGTATAGCTCCTTTGACCATGAGTATAGTCTGGCTGAATCCCATCTTATATTGTATACATATAGTTTGACATGTCTTGTTCAATCTGCAATCACATAGTTTAATACATTACAGATGTATTCTTTTAAATTCTCTAAATTGAAAAAAAAAACCCAAAGTATATAATAATAATACCTATTATTATTATTGTATTATAATTATATTATTATTGTATAGTAATTATGTATAAAAATATTATTCCATACAAAATGAACCACTATGTAAGTACCATATAAACAACAAACTAACCTCAATTAAGTATGATACAAGAATTTTATAATTACGTACATAGATGTATATTATATATTATATTAATATAATTAATCAAAGCTTACGTTAAAATGATCTTCACACATGAAAGCATGAGTACTTGCTGCTATATCTTGCGAATTTAAACCATTTGCTATTACCAGCGAGTAATAGCCACTTTTTGCGCATTTCAGTGTTCTTTGGTATGGTCATTGGCCACAAACATTTTCCGTGTTTTAATAGACGTAGTATTAGTGCATTTTGGCACTACGCACCATTTATTTAAAGGCATTTTTAACATTTATTTACAAAAGTAAACAGTAGGTATTCTGGGATTTGGCATTTTCAGTTTAATTTGACACTTGACACTTGTCAGTTACAATGTCACAAGAATATGACGTCATGACAACACACTATAGCGTTTTCGCGCCTATAATAATAATTTAAACTTTTAGGCTAATTTGCAAGGAAATGAAAGAAATTCACAAAGAATGGTTCAAACTGTTAACATATTTTGGTATTAGGAACAATTTGACATACTTTTCAAAAACTTGGAAAATACCTTATTATTTGATTGTTTCCTAGCGTGTATATCAAACATATGATAGGTACTGGATGTATTTAATACGTGATTTATATTATGAAATATCGATGGCCGATAACAATAATAATTAGTACTCGATAGGGTCTGGGTCGGTAATTTGCATATAAACGAACATCGGTTCGGGCTAACACGCTTGTGTAGAACCACAGACGTTTATGTTCAACCGCTAGGCGCTAAGGGTTATTAATTTAAGGCTCACATTATTATTATTAACTTTGATATAGTGGTTTGTTAAAATAGAGGATTTTTAGATTTTGAAATACGGTGTAGTGTTTTGTTGTAATGAAAATCATGGTGGGTTTGCCACCACGCTACAACAAATGTTTTTATGTAAAAGATAATTTTGATGTTTCATTTACGTTAGGCTATGCGTTAGGCCGTGATTTTTTTTTAAATGTTATCATTGTCTACTTGTGCAGGGACTAGGGTGAAATTAGAAATAGTGAGGCCTACAGGATATCTAGAATAATTTTTGTTTCCTTTACTTTTTAGTCATTGAGTTAATAAAGTAGAGCCAAAGCACAGTGGCGAAGCACTTAATACATTTTTACTCTGTGATTTACGTATCACAACTACGTACTTACACTGAAATAAACATTCTAGAAATATTAGTTCAAACATAGCTTCAGACAAATCTTTTATTATAAAACTAGCATTAATTGCCTGCGGCTTCGCCTGCGTAAATTCATCATGTAAGTCAAGATTCTTACGTTAGTATTACATAAATAATATACTAGCTTTGCCCGCGTAAATATAGTATCATGTTTCGCACGGGCATACCTACTGTACTTTTTCGGGATTAAAAGTAGCCTATGTTTTAATCCAGAGCGTAAACTACTACAATACCAAATTTCATCGAAATCCGTTCGGTAGTTTTTGCGTGAAAGAGGAACAAACATCCATCCATACATCCTCACAAACTTTCACATTTATAATGTTAGTAAGATAGTAGAATTCTTTGGCCAAAGTAATACATCACAGTTAATAGAAAATAGCCTATAAGTAGTTCATATAAAAATGACACGAAAACAAGATTACTTAAGTGGCACTATAAAAGCTCGAATAACCCTGACGCACCCATTATCGTAGCCGGGTAGATGTACCCCGAAAGAAGGGGAGGTTATACTCCAAAGGGAAGGAAGGGGGAGGTTATACCTCGAAGTATTCTGAAATAATACACCAAATTATGAAACGACCTTTATTTGTGTCACTTTTTACTTGTCACAAGTGAAAATCTTATTAGCTTTGGAAATACGAACGTCGGCTTTCTAGGGATTTTTACGCTAATGGTTTGTACGGGGAAACATAAAAAGGACGGGTATTGTTTTTAAGATAAATTTTCTAGGCTATAACCAGTTAACGTAAAGTTATTACAGTAAATCGCAAAATTAATAGATAAATTACACTTGAATTTTATATTTGTCATTAAATTTATTAATTAAAATATTGTGTCCACGGGAAATTAATTTTATTAAAATTATAAAATTCTTAATATAGGTTAATGAAGCCAAGATTTTTGGACACCAAAATAATTTTGTATCCCTCTCCACTTGGAATTTTATACACTTCGAACTATTAGCCAAATACCTATTAGGATATAATTAAACATTTAGCTTACGTTTAAATGGGATTTTTAGCATCTTTAAATAGTAAAATTAAAATATCCAATGTTTCAAAGACGTACACTAAATGCATAATTTTAATGTTCTAAAATATCGCGGTATTAGGTGCCTTTACCTAATAACCTTTATTGAATAACCAAATAAATTACTTTAGTAATTTATTTAGCCTTAAAAATTTATACCGATGATTATTATAATCTTGTTACTTCGTAGTTATCAAAGTAGTTAATGCAATATTTTCATTATATAGTAAACTATACTAAATTATTGCAAGACAGTTCAAACAGGTCATAAGTATCCGCAAAATGTATTTTCTTGGAAAAGAAAACTAAGTAAAACTGTAGGTTGATGATGATCGATGCTTTTAATGAAATTGTATCTGATCTGTATGTGAATAACGAGCACCATTCAAACACACTCGTTCAATAATATCTACGAGAACCGAGATACTTAACTTTATTAAAAACCAAAAGAGCATCCTGCCTTATTTATTTGAAATTTTACGCTTCAGAAATTACACTCTATCTCAAACCTACACAAATTGAATTACGATCTTAAAATATTTGAATAAGCCCCTTTGAATGGGGTCGAATTCGGGTCGAGAGTCCTCCGGGCAGATTTTCTGACCGCCCAAGCACACTAGCCATACATTTGCGTGTATCATGACAATGTGGACGTAACATACAGTAACAAACGTATACTAGGGCCAATGTATCTTGGCGAGTCTGAACTTCGGTTTGCGTAAGGTTGCGCAACAACTGTTTTTAAATGTTTTCGTATTTATTTTATGTGTAGTAATTGGTTACTGTATTAGGGAAATTGTAATGTTGTAATTAATAGGGTAATTTTAAATTTCACGAGCAGAGCCTATATTCAGACTGGCCAAGATACGTCGGCCATAGTATGCTCGCTTTTCTAAATCAACGTAGCAAATTTGGGTATCCAGATCAGACAAAATGTATAATTTAAAAACACCTGATGATGACTTTGTCGAAACCGGTCGTGTAATATATTAAAATTAATGTAAAATACTTATTATAGTGGAAATAGTGCAAGAAGTATTGTGTATTATTACTGTGAAATTTAAAAAGAAGCCAAGTGCGAGTCGGACTCATGCACGAAGGGTCCCATACAAAACGGCAAGAACGTTTGTTCATTGTTGTTTGGGAGCCCGCTTAAAATATATTTATTAATTCGATTTATAGTAATTAGTATTTTAGCGAAAATAGAAATACATCATATTCTGTGAAAATTTAAATTGTCTAGCTATCACGGTTCATGAGACACAAACAGACGGACAGTGGAGTCTCAGCAATTATATATAAACTCAAAAAGTTCTGCACCGATCGAGCTGAAATTTTAGCATGATATATAATCCGCATCAAGGTTTGTTTTTATCTATTTTTTGCATCAGTCACATATCCGCGACCGCGGAAAATCTATATTTACGCGGGCGGAGCCGCGGGCAACAGCTAGTATCATTTTATAAATATGATGTCTATTGCCTTCTCTTTCATAAATACGAGAAACCAGGGAGATAACATGATAACCCGGGGTTAAATTCAACCCAAATCTGTGCAAGTGGGCCTTACTATTATAAAAACAATGTAACTATAATGATAATATTTTTGTTGTTTTTTTTATCCGGCTATCTGCCGCCCATAGAATATTGAAGCCACGAGTTCCATTTGCATACAAAGTAGATTTTAAAGATTGTCTGAATCGGATATTGGATATATACTCGTAGTTTAATCTGTCGTTTTACTAAATATTGTGTCGTTATAATAAAACACCTTTTAACTATACTAATATTATTATAAATGGAAAAGGAACTCTGTCTGTCTGTCTGTCACGCTTTAACGCCAAAACTACTGAACCAATTTAAATTAAATTTGGTACACAGATAATGTAGAGCCTGAGAAAGGACATAGGTGACTTTTTATCACGGGAAAATGTGCGGTTCCCATGGGATACTTTATTTAGAGTTTCACGTAAAATTACCAAACCGATTATCATGAAATTTGGCACAGATATATAGAAGCCCATGAGGAAGGACATAGGCTACTTTTTATCGCCGGGAAATGTACGGTTCCCGTAAGATACTTTATTTGCGGTTTCACGTAAAAATTACTAAACGAATCATCATGAAATTTGTCACAGATTTAAAGTAGACCACGGAGAAGGACATAGGATACTTTTTATCTCGGGACATATACGGTTCCCGTGGGTTACTGTACTTATGCATACATTTAGCAGAAAAAATATTCTCAACACGATCTATAATTTTGCATGAAGAGGTTCTGGAAAATTGTTTTCGGCATACTAAAAATCATATTTTCTAATCGATTTTTAGATATAGTAGTAGGTACTATTTTGTGTCAATTGTTATTTTTTGTAGGTTTTGTTTTCATTTGGTCGTAAATCCAATTTATGTCAAATTTTAATAAAAAAAAAAAGCATGCAAAATTGTATGTAAACTTTATTAAGTTTGTACTACAACCTTTGAACCACATCCGCATGGCAAAGTATAGATCAACTGAGCGTATTTGATAGTTGGATATAAATTCTGGGAACTCAAAGTGTAGAAACAGGCAAGGAACCGTATAGAGCGCAGCAAACACATTCAAGGCTTAATCCAAAGGTAAAACCCGATTAATATTGAATTTAAAGGGAATAGAACCTTTCAGTAACGGTATTTCAATTCTGCGCAAAATTTACCTAACGAGGATTTTACATGTGATTTAAATCCTGACAGATCGCCATGGCATATCTATCCGATTTCAAAATTAAAAGTTTAGTTGTAGACATGGGAATACTTTATTTTTCATTTTGCACCATATAATAATTTATGCTAAATATTCTGCCTTTATTAGGTTTCATATTATTCAATTTATTGAATTTCCGAATAAATTGCTAACGCCTTAAGTATTTTTACCAATGATTATCCTCTCACTCTGCAATCGTCAAAGTAGTATAAAAATAATATTTTTACGACCTTTTAGCGCCCACAATCTATATAATATTTTTTACCGACCTTAAACCTAAGTTTGCCAGTGTTTTAGTTCCGAATGTATTAATGTAGGTGCTTATTCAATATAAAATAAAACAATTCTTATTTTAGCTCCATATCCATTTCAGAATAAACAAACAAATATTTTGAGGTTAATAAAATGTGAAAAGTAATACGAGTGTTTGTAAGTTTTCTCGTATCGTCTCCCCAAAAGTTTTAACGGTTATAAAAGTTTACGAATGAAAAGAGAGGCTCTTAAAAAATAATAACGTCCCATCGATTTTGGGCCTTTATTACGCGACACTCGTTTCGTTCTTAACCTCGAAGAACGACGAATACTCACTCTCAATGGTACTCAGGAATACTCTTTAAATCTCATGCCATACTAAATACGTTTCCTTTTTAGTGAAAAAATTTGATATTGATTTGATAAAAAGTTTAGAAAGTATTATAATAGTTTAAAATATTAAGAGCAGAATCTGGTGGGATACTAATTTTAAAATAACTTTCTTCAAAATAAATCATGCTATATTGGGATAGAATCTTTGCAAAATGTTTGTTACGTCACGTAAACTTTGCTTACAGTTGTTTTTTAAGATTTTCCATTTTAATCATACTTTCAAAGTTGTATTCACTCATGTTTTATGTTTTATTCTTTCATTTTATCGTAGTTGTTTATGTTAATTAAAGTATGAATTTTTAAAGTTTGACCTCGGTAACCGGATTACTCCTCTGCGGTCTGTCTGTGGTCGCATAATAATTTTACTTCACGGCGTTGTGGGTACAAAATCATATTGAATACTTTAAGTCTAATATTATTAAATATTCAAAGTAGATACGTTTGTGTATTTTGACTATAAAGGCACATTGGCTTGCGATGGATCGTTAAGATCAAACTGGAATAAACTGGTTTCGTCAAAAGCAAATCGTAAACGATTGGGCTATCAGGCGGGCCTGGGCTCTCAATCTATAAAATTATACTTTATAGATTGAGAGCCCTTAAAATAACTTCAGGATTGAAACCCTTTGACTTGTTTCGATCAAACTGAAATAAACAGGTTTCGTCGAGATCAAAAGCGTTTATGAGGATCGTAAGCCATGTTCTTGGTCGTATACGATATCGTAAAAGATCGGGCTATCAGGCGGGCCTGGGCTCTCAATCTATAAAATTATACTTTATAGATTGAGAGCCCTTAAAATAACTTCAGGATTGAAACCCTTTGACTTGTTTCGATCAAACTGAAATAAACAGGTTTCGTCGAGATCAAAAGCGTTTATGAGGATCGTAAACCATGTTCTTGGTCGTATACGATATCGTAAAAGATCTGAGCCTCTAGTCAAGATGAATTCGATAATTTCGACAGCGAACTTCGTAATCAAAAATGTATGGAATTCGACATAAGTCATCGCTAAGTGGGATGTCGCTTGCGATGCGTTATGTCAAATCCCATACATTTTGTTTTCGAACTTTGCCGTCGAAATTATCGAATGCATCTTGACTAGAGGCTCAGATCTTTTACGATATCGTATACGACCAAGAAAATCGTTTACGACCCTCGTAAACGATTTTGATCTCGACGAAACCTGTTTATTTCAGTTTGATCGAAACGAGTCAAAGGGTTTCAATCCTGAAGTTATTTTAAAGAATATTATACGCCATAAAGGTAAGTGACATAATATCCATACAATGATTTTTTAAATATTACATACATACATACATATAATCACGCCTCTTTCCCGCAGGGGTAGGCAGAGACCGCCTCTTTCCCATTGGGGTAGGCAGAGACCCCTTCTTTGCACTTGCTACGATCCTTACACACTTGTTTCGCTTCATCCACTTTCATTCTTACCATCCATTCCTCCAGTTACATTCAACGTAGCGAAGCGGCTCTCCATGGGCCACTTTTCGCCTCCGCGAGAACGAGACGTGATGGATGGCGAACCACATCGCCGCCATTTTGGATAATTAAATATTTAATATAATTAAATAATATAATTTAAATATTCATAAATTAAAATATATAATTTTATGCTGTTTTACTCGCATATCAATTAACATAATATGATAGTTCACGGGAGTGATTAGACCTTCAAGCTCCGCTATGCTATACCTAAGAATAAAATAATAATAATAATAATAATAATAATAATAATAAGACATTTATTCAAAGACAGTTTGGACATTACACTACACAACTACATAACATTAAGATTAGGTAGTAATTAATTACAGAGTTGCTAAGGCATAGATAGGTGGTGTAATGCTCAAACCAATGAAAAGGTGTCCACTCAGGTATATGACTGAGGAATGCCACAGTCCCTGATATTCTGTGGAACCTGTTGTCAGGCGTGAGACAGACCACTCAAGGCGACAGCGCAGTGATATACTTACATAACATTTTATAATACCTAAATAGCAATAATATAATATATTTTAATTGATGAAAATAAAATTATAACATGTGGTGCACCGCAAACATACAAGGTGCCGAGGTTGCCTACTGCAGTAGGCATCTAGTAAACAACGGGAGGTGTAGGGGGCAGGGGGCAAAGTGCGGACGCACCGGCACAGCGTCACGCACTCCGCGCCGCGCGTGGGATCTCCGCGCCCGCGCCGGCCGCTGCGCGCTTGTTATCACTGCGGCTAGCGCGGAGCACCACATTATGAAAATATGTATATATGTAAAAACTAAACGAGATAAATAATATACGATAAAACATGATATACTAACATTAAAAATATAGTTTGCTGTGAGATGGGAAAGATTATTCCGAATAATACAGGTGCGTGTTTATTAATATTATATACCTACTGTGTAATACTATATTATATAATTAAAAATTATGTTGATAATATATTTTAATATATTAAAAGAGTAAACCGTTAGTTTACGACGCATAAAAGGTGAAAATACTAATAAATACTTATACTTCTATGGTTTTAGTGTATTTTATACATACATATATATAAAATAGTTTCCTTTACAAAATTTAAAAACGTCCAAATGTCCAAAAATACTACTTACATGTTTTTCTTAGCAACACATAAATATTTTAGCAAACAATTCCACACGAGAATACAAATTATCTGTACGAGACGACACACAGCGGTCTTATAAAATGTATTATCATAATATTTTAAGCTTAAAATGTTTTAACCTGAGAATTCTGTAAAATATTGTAGAATTTTATACTGAAATGAAGAAATTCATCTCGTATCAGCTTACACACTTAAATTTTGAATGTGGTTGGATGTACATTCACAACAATTATGCTACGCCATTTTAAATTAATATTTCAATCAGTCCATACTTGCTTTCTCTTGTATTATTACAATAGCTTACCAAATAGAGTTTATAATGTAACTAGCTGTCCCGACACGTCACGTTGTTCTGTCCTAAAATTAATAACAACACCTACAATACCACCTACGTCCTAGTCTTAGGTACACCTTTTTCAAGGTCCAGCCGTTCTCGAGTTTTAGCGAGACATTGGAATTGCAATCCATTTTATATACATAATACCACGTTTTATATCACGTCCCCGTAATATTACATAATTAAGGTGCAGCTAACATAATAAAAAAATGAAAGTAGATACTTTATTAATAGGTAGCATAATCTTATCGATATAATATAACACTAATACATAATATTTCCGGTATAATACAATACTAATAATTACATCTTATCGATATAATACAACACTAATTACATAATATTTCCGATATAATACAACACTTATAATTGAATCTTATCGATATAATACAACTCACAAGCTCCTTTTGTTTTTCTTAATTACAACACGAAAAGGTTTTCAATATCGATAATTTCACTTGTATAGCTGCCTCGGGACTTTTGGGAGTTACAGCTGGCAAACTATCCCATGTATCCCAGAAGGCAAGCGGGAAATTGGACGTCCAGAATCAATTGGTTGTGTTTAGTTTCGATACATGCTTGTGTTTTATTCCATTTATTTCAGGTAAATTGAATACGGAATTGGGGATATTTTTATAATTTAAAAAAAAATAGTATATGCCTTAGCGCAAATTTTATTAATGTACTTTTGTGCATAGGAGAGGAAGTAAATACCAATTTTTCTGAGAGTTCTTTTTAATGTAAAATAATTGTAATAACAGCTAGTCTTAATAATATAAAAGTAACTTGCCCTATGAATTCCAAGCATTCTTCTATGGTAAGTGCGTAAAGCAATTTTCTCCATTAATTTAGACCAGCTAACATACCTACCTATCCCCAATGTGTCAATTTTCTGGTACCGACACCAAAAATAATGTACCGGGCGTTTCCATTTTCATCAGACCCCGCTGTCGTGTGTAGTTTATTAAATGTTGTCAAATTTACCGATGCCACACGAAAATTGATTAAAACTCGTACAAGCCGCGATATTGACATGTAAATTTTATACGCGGCGAGGTAATTATTATTTTCCCGATAATTTATGTTGCTAAAAATAATTAAAACCAAAGTCAATACAGAGAAAAACTTCTGAGGCTATATTACGTACTTAGAGGAATACTAGGTTTGTTTGATAAAACGGTAGTAAAATAAAAGTGCCAAACACTTTCGAAAATGGTTATTGTATTAATTTAATAATGGTACTCTATCGATATAGGTACCATAGTAGTTAATACTATCGACGACGTTAAGACATTCTAGAGAAACCCCCTTAATAATAAAAATATTTACAAATGTATAAGCTATCAGTACAAATTATTATAACATATTGAACATCATTACATCCATACTTAATAGGTTTGATAATTACATAAATATTTCTGAATGGACTTAAAGTATACTGATATCTAAAGAAAAGTCTAAAATAAAATAATATCATAGTATTTAAAAAATATATTCAATGTGAAAATTCAAGAAATTTTTTCTAAAAGAAAGAATTCGATATCTACCCACAGGACTTATGAATCGAATCATCTTCCTTTGTGGCTTGAAACGTACCGCGTTATTGGTTTACCTTCGTAATGAGATGGAACTGTTAAGTAAGACTTGCACGTCACAAGACGTAGTATAGTAAACAAAGTGAATTTATTACTCGATAATAATAATGACAAACAACAACTAATATAAAGACAAAACATTTGTTTGCTTTCATTGAATGGGCTCGTAAACTACTCGACCGATTTTAATAAATTTTGGCACACATAGAATTGACCACGGGGAAGAAAAACAAAGGCTTAATACTTTATAGCAGCGAAATACACGGTTCCTTCGCGATAGAAAGTCCTCTCTCTTCCTTTACTCTCATAATCCAGTGGGACGGATAACCGGCCGACACGACTGGTAAGAGATCAGGCGCAGGTCCGACTTTTAACATGACCATCCGACGCATGAATCATCTTCCTTGTCAGACAATCAGGTGATCAGCCTGCATTGTCCAAACCGAACTTGGAAACAACATTTCTTTGTTGTTCCAATGCGGAAATCGAACCCACGACCTCCGAGTCAAGAGCCAATGCTCTAACCACTAGACAACGAAGGCTGACACACGATATACACACTACGCAAACGAAGTTGCGGGGTATGTCTAGTATCAAAAGCCTAATGTCAAGATAATGTAATAAAATGTTATAATATTCATGATACGCCGAGTAGGGGGCCGTACATTAATTACGTGATGTTTTTAACAACTTTTTAGACCCCTCCCCTCCCCCTGGTGATACGTGGTGAGGTTTTATACTACCCCCCCCTCCCCCACCTAAGATCACGTGTATTTTTTTACATAGTAAGCAGGTCATGTTTGAAGAAAAACTTTAACTTAAAAAACAATTTAATCGAATAATTTAAGCAATTAAAAACTATACGAGTCATTTGTCTTGTAAGTATTTAAACAACACTACGAATCTACAACCGATAATAATTTCGGTATGAATAGACTAGATTCGAAAATTAATACACGTGATGTCTCCTTATACCCCCTCCTCCCCTTGGTGATACTTGGTGATTTTTTTTCGGACCCCCCTCCCCCTTTAGGCATCACGTGATTAATGGACGACCCCTAGGCCATTACTGAAAACCGATCTTCCAAACTGTCTGAAATTTCACAATTTTTTTTTCATAATAATAATATGCTGTATCTTCGATGCTATCTCTACTATATTTAGGACTAGCTGACCCATGCCCACTTCGTTGGACGTTATACATATTTTGATGATGATAATGAGGATAAAAAGTATCTTTAGCTACGCCTTAGAACATCAGCTACCTGCCAGTGAAAGTCCCGTGAAAATCGGTCCAGCCGTTCGAGAGACGATCCAAACAGATAAACAGATAGACATCCGTCTATTTGTCTGACAAAATTTAAAAAAAAATGTTTTATTGTTAGTGACGTTGGTAACTAATATCTATTCTGTGGTAACGTATACATATTTCGTTTACATTAGCTGAAGAGCTGTTAATTAGAAATTACAAACAGACACTTCAATTTTATTTATTTGTTTCTCAAAACTTTCAAGTTTTTGCAAATATTGCCTTCAAACTCGACATTGTCTCCTAACTCAAGCAATCACCTTTTTGATTACGGCTAAATGCTTAACATTTATACGTGGTATAATATCTATTAAATCCAATACTCTGAACAAAAGGAGCAAACAAAAGGTTTTCTCGGACCACACATTACTATAATATAATAGCTAGTTAACTGGGAACAAAGTGCTGTTGTTACGGTATTTATTTCGTCCGCTGTATTTAATCGTATTAATTTTTCAAACGCCTCTTCGCTGTTATATTGTGGTGAAACGAGTGCCTTTATTTTTAAAACATGATCGAAGCATTGGAGTATAAAATTTCTCTTCTCATACACGTTTCCTTCGTTTTACTCTTCTACTTTTGTTTATATTATTAAATATAAAAACCTTATTGGTAATTCATTTCATATTATTTTAAATACTCATATTCATGTGAATAACGAATAGAAAAATAACAAAACAAAAAATTTCTTAGAAATAAAACTGACATGGAAGTCTTTGCAAAATAAAAATACGTAATGTATGATCATATTTTGTGAAGAACAGAAGTTGTTTTTCGCCGAAAGAAACTGATCTTTTATCTAGGTACTTCGAAATTCTTTAACATAATCATACTTAGAAGAAAATATACTGCTCAATATTTCAATAAGGAAAAGATTTCTTCTATTATTAAAAGTCAAATTTGTATAATTACAACCAATGTTTCTTGTTTAAGCTATAATAAAAATATTTTAAGATCAATTAGACTTCGACTTCGCAAAATCCCGAAATCCCGCAGGAATCGTATATTTTGCCGTAATAGCTTTATTAGTTTATGTTATTTCCCGCGATTCAGTGTTATTCGTAGCCTATTTAATACAAACAAACAAACAATTTCTTGATAAACGGTCAAATTGTTTTGTTAGCTCACCACATTTACAGAGATATTAGCAAGATAAATCATGAAATATATACAATATCATACAGTATGAAAAAGTATAGTCCTGTATATTTTATACGAGTAAAATCGAAGTCTAGATTTTACTATTTTAGATGCTGAACCTTCAATTAAATGAATTATTGGTCAAGGTTTGCGTATTTTTAATGATATCTTATTTATTAAATTCTTATTTTACAGTATTTGCGGAAGGGCTGCTGTGAAACGGCTGAACCGATATTCACAGGAATTTTACTGGCAGGTAGCTAATGTTATAAGGAGTAACTAAGGCTACTTTCATCTTAGAGTTTCTCATTAAAAATTTCCGTTAGCTCTACGCAAAAGAAACTGCTGGCATCAGCTAGTATACTAATAAAAACCTCCATTGGTAAATGAAATAATGTAGTTATATAATTATTTTCCTCTGATGAAGCTTATTATAGCGACTAGCTTTTTCCCGCTAGTTGTTCGTTATTGTTAACGCCCACCACCACTTACGAGAACGCGGCTTATGCTGTAAGTTAATGGAAATATGTGGGCTATATGTTACGATACACTTCCAATATAATGCTTATTTGATTTATTCGGATGGAGAATCGAAATACAATACAAGATTATTTAATATAAGTGGAGGCACACACTTGAACAAAAAACGATAAAAGACGATATTATAATATAAGGGTTTTTTGTAAAACTGTAATAATAATATACACAAAAAAATAAGTGGACTAATGCCAAACCCTGCTAATTCTGTGAGGGCAACCGGTCAAGCATTGCATCTCGTCTCGATGTGAATTGACCTTGCCTTAACCAACTAATAGACATGATGACTGATTTTTTATTGCTTAAATGAATAGTACTCTTAAATATGAGTAATTTGTCAAAAGAAACAATATATTAAAAGTCAATATTTTCTAAGTTACAGCGATTTGAAATACAAAATTTCGCATGTCTCGTGAAAACGCTCCATACAAAGTCGTACCTAGTTGTGACGTCACGCCTAGGTTAATGTGTATGAAAAGTAGTTATATTTCTAAGAATATTAATGAAATTATATATTTTTTAATTTAGTCATCATCCCTATTTAATCAGATGAGGGGTAAACGTTGTTTAAAAATGAAAGCTTAAATATAAATTATATCATAGATACTAATAATAATAGCATCTAATTAGCCTTAGCATATTCCTTACTGTAGGGTTCTACAATATTAGATTACACTAGATTATATTTTCCGCGCTACTCGGCTCGTGTAAATAAAGTGTCCCATGGGGACGCTATATTATTTCGGGATAAAAGTATCCTATGTTCAAATCAGATCCTAAACTACTACCAATTTCATTAAAATCTATTCCGATGTTTTTGCGCTAAAGAGTAACAAACACCACATCTATCTATCCATACACACATCCTGACAAACTTTGTATTTGTAGTATAGGGATGGTAGTATGGTAGTTAAAGGTCTGAATAATAGAAATCTGTAATATATAAGCCACTTTTCCCGAGAAAAAACAGCGTTTTCTGTTTCTATGTATGTATGTTTGACTGTCTTTTGTCCAGCTTTTTAAATGAAAATTGATACACATGGGCTACTGTTTCCACCCAATCGAGCTGCTGACAATTAAGGCTAATAAAAAAATAATTAAAATTTGACACAAAAAAGTAAAAATTGCAAACTTCTCTCATTATGCGACAGACGGCAACTGGCGAGATTGTATTACTCTCCCGAGCGACAGAAATTGTAACGTTTTAGTTTTAAATTCAAAATACTAAAATGATTATTATTTTAAGTAAAAAAATTACTGTAGTGTATACTAGCTGGGAAAAAAGACAAAACAGGTAACAAACAAATAGCAGAGGGTTCAATCTGTAAATATACCTAATAATTATTGAAGACCTATTGAGGGGTAGTAACCCCTATTATGATTCGATTGTCGTGATGGGTGAACTTTTACTTATATATTGATTATTATTTTAAGTAAAAACATATCTGTAGTGTATGCTAGCTGGGAAAAAAATACAAAACAGTTAATAGATAAATAGCAGAGGGTTCAATCTGTAAATGCAAGGTGCATTATTAAAAACCTATTGAGGGGTAGTAACCCCTACTATGACTCGATTGTCGTGATGGGTGAACTTTTACTTATATATCTACAGTTTTGTACGGAACCCTCGGTGCACGATTTCAACTCGCACTTGGACCGTTTTTTCCTGTCACCCAGTAAAACAGAGGATCATACATTGTTTATGGCACTGGGACATGTAAAAATTCCATAGATCAGATGATCTGATATAAAAAATACCTTTGAACGCAAATTTTACTATATGAGCCTAAGGCTCTGGATTAAAACATATTATGCTATTTTTTATCCCGAAAAAGTACAGTGTTCCTTTGGGGTACTGTATTTATGCGGGTGGAGCCGCGAGCAATAGCTAGTAATTTGAAATATATAATATAACAAAACAATTTTAAGATTTAAAATATAATAGTACATGCAGCAGCGTCTAACAAACCAAAATATACCGTCTACGTCGTAGCGCTAGCTACGAACTGCTACGGGCTACGAAAAATGGGGTGGGCGTACCGTTAGTAATGTGAGAAATGTGAACGTTTACCTATTCTCAATTTGTCATTTAAACATAATATTGTATGTACATTTTATTAAACTATTTACAAAAAAAAATGCATGGTTATAATCATACCAGTTTGAAAGACGATAATCAAATTCAAAAAGTCAATTTTTTTTAATTCAGTTGATCTTTTACACTTTCTGAACGTCGGTGATGCCTACCACAGGTTCGGGAACTAGCCCGGCGAGAAAAACCGGCGTAAGAAACTCGTGCGGGGCCATCTTTTAACAAAAAAATGGAAAAATGTTCTTTTAGAATAAAACATTTATACAATAATGTTATAACTAAAACTACATAATAAGAGTACAATAGCTTAAATAAGCAGCTTTGCAGGTGGGCATCCTATTCCTAAGGTGTGCGATCGTTAATAAAATCATTGACCCTATAATAAGCTTTAGCACATAAACGTTCTTTTAACTACTTTTTCAATTTATTAATATACAGATTTTGAACGTTTTGTGGTATTCTATTGTATAGGCGTATGCATTGACCTTTACTAACTTTTAAGATTTATTTATATTTTTTCTAACATAACATTGTCCAAAATGTATTGAAAAGCGACGGTCACAATTCTTAATTCTTTAAACTTTTCTCTAAGATATTCAAAGCAGAACATTTTCGAAATCGAATTGATATTAATACAATATTTGTGCTCGCTTTTGCAGCACAAATATTGTATTAATATCGGCGGCATAAATAACTAAACTAAACTATACTGCATATGCTGCAGAACTGAGCCTATACGCAAGATTAGCAATATGTTTATTTCAATAAACAAATACATAACAATTTAATATTGTGATATAAACATTTTATGTTATTACATAAACGATTCACAGTATTTAATTTTAGTGCCTTAAGTTTACAATATTATTTTAAAAATAAACGTTTAAAAAACTATGTCTTTTGTGTTACCATTGTCGGTGATTTTTCCTAATAAGAGTATTTATTTTATATTTATTATCTAGTCGCCAGTTTAGAAACAAAAGCAAAACCCTCAAATATATGCTAATTAAAGTTAACCTTCTACAAGGCTTTTTGATAGGACCAAAGGGATTCGTACTACCTTCCCAACAGAATTCCACAAATATTAATAAAAGGGATGGTTTCTCATGACAAAGACGAATGAAGGTAGCACCAGAAAGGGTGACGTCCCTCAATTTAGAAGAAAAAGCAATATTGTAATAACAGTACGTATACTTTTGCGGATTACAATACGATGTAATGTATGTACATGTCACCGTAAAATTGTAAAAACCGTTAGATTTTAATATTACTAGAGATTAATATTAAGTCGACAGATTGTCAAATAAAAATTTCTCCTTACAATAGTACGAATTATTTTTCGTTATAATTATTATTATGGAAAAACAAACAAATATGGCGGCGCGGAGCACTTGCCGTATAACCAATAGGCATGGTAAGTAAATATTACAATAATATAACGAAAAATAATGCGTACAATTGTAAGGAGAAATTTTTATTTGACAATCTGTCGACATTTTATAATACTCTAGTAATATTACAAGCTAACGGTTTTGACAATTTTACGGTGACATACAAAATGTGTCTATTTATTTCAAATGTTTGAGATAAAATATATAATAAAATTTGCATTCAAAAGTCATTTTTATATCAGATCATCTGATCTTGTAATTTTTACATGTGCCAGATCCATAAACATAGTATGTTCCTCTTTTTTATTGGGTCACAGTAAAAAATCGAATATGCTCATCTTGTTCTATCCAATCTTTATAATAATTACGTTATGAAATTACTTAAATATTATTATGTACTGAGAAATAATGCAAGTCGTTAAAAAATCGACAATCTTCTGCTAACTATACTAATATTATAATGAGGAAAAGTTTATTTGCATCGAATAGGCTCCGAAACTACTGAACTGAACACTTTGGATAAAATTTAGCACAAATATAGAGTTGACTTCGGGGAAGGACATAGACTAATTTTTATTGCTGAAAAATGTACAGTTTCTGCGAGATCAACTTTTACACGCAAGAAGTCGCGGATAACGTCATGTTTTAATAGCTTAAGATAATGTATTATAATTCATATTTTTTTTAGGGGTCATCCACAAACTACGCTACAGGGAACCCAAAAAAAAATAGATGGGAGGGGTTCAAAAAGCCGAAATTTTGTGTGATGTAATTTATGGAGGGCCCCTTATACATACTTGAATATTAAAACTTCAATATTATGAAAGTTCTATATCAATATTGAATGGCCATTAACTTAACTAATCAAAATGGACTGTGGGGTGATTAAAATTCATAGCGTGTAAATAACATTCAATTTATTGGTCAAACTTTAGCCTTTAAAATATACATTGTAGTATGTTATACAAAACTAGCTTTTACCCGCGGCTCGCCCGCGTAAATATCTTATCTTACGGGAACTCTGTACTTTTTCGGGATAGAAAGTAGCCTATGTGTTAATCCACAGCTCAAACTATTACCATACCAAATTTCATCAAAATCCGATCGGTAGTTTTTGCATGACAGAGTAACAAACATTCATACATTCTCACAAACTTTCATTTACAATACAGTAGAAGGATATTAGGACGTTTCTCGCGATTTCGTGCCCAAAAAAGGGAACTGAACCGTGCTGTTAAAAAGTAGCCTTCATCCTTACTCCTCCTTTGATCTACTCTATATCTATGCGAAATTTCATTAAAATTGGTCTAGTAATTTTGGAGCCTATTCAAATTAAACAAATGCATAAATTTTCCCTCTTTTTAGTGTAGAAATGTAAAAAAGCGAACCTATAACTTTAAAATTTAAACCATTTAATGTTAGATCTAACTTTAATGTAAATTCTTCATCAAAATAATGTTATTATATTTTTAAAATTAAAAATCAAATAGTTAAATAAATAAAACGGTTACACAAATTTGCTAATTGGCTTACTCATATCGAGAACTTCTTATTTCAATTTCATATATAAATAAGTCATAGTAAAATTGTTTTATGTCAAAATAAAAGACAAAACTATGAACAAACGGCTAAGTATATGAGTTCAAAAGCATTAAGCCTAAGAGTAAATATTCAATATTATGAACTGTTGACTCGGTAGTCCGTACATATTTAATGGTTTAAGTGGTTTTTCGTGTAACAAAGTCGGGCTGAAATTGAAAATCTATTTTGGTAATATTTCCGTTTTGTTCGCCGTTGTGTTATTAATCGAAATATGTCTGTGCTTTTGATATTTTAGCAGCATTTAAATATCCAAATATCCAAAGAGATCTAGATATATAGTTTTTATCTATAACACTTTTTTATTTAAACAATAAGTTTATACATAATTTAGATAATTTAACTATTTAGTTTTAAATTTTTTTGCTATACTCATATAAGTTTCAGTTAATTACAGATATTTTGGGCATATAATCTACTGACTATGTTAGATAAGTAGTTTAGGCAGAAAAATAATTGTCATGCTGGAAAAATAAAATCTTCCTTTATATGGTTGTTTAATTGCTTTATTGCTTTGAGTATGACAATAATTTGATTCCTAAACGTCTTCATAATAAGCAGTAGATCATATACCCAAAATATCCGTAATTGATTTTACCAAACCTTTTTTATATAATAAAGAGGAAAAGTTTGTTTGTTTGGATTGAATACACTCCGAAAGTACTGGACTGAGTTTGATGAAATTTGACACCGATGTAGAATAGACTACGGGGAAGTACATAGGCTACTTTTATCACGAAAAAAACGTACAGTTTCAGCGAAATTAACCTTTGCGCATACGAAGTCACGGGCAACATATAGTTTTAATATACAGCTGTAACGTGAAAAAAATCGAAATATGGTCAGACCTATGTGAAGTAGGCAACCGAGTTAAAGATAATTGATTTTTATAACTATCATTCGATTGTACTAGGAGTGTACCCGATTGTACCGTATTGAAAATCGTTTGTACCTTATAGGGGTAAAAATTAAGGGGTGACAAAAATTTGCTCAGCAACCAACTTGAAGATACAGTGATTTCATTGATGCCATCTTAAAGGGCATCGTTTGTACCGGATTGTACCACGGCAAAAAACTTTTTATTTAATTTACTTTATTTGGAAAAAAAAATTAAAAAAAAAATTTCAACATGAAAAATTCAGCTTTGGGTACAACAGAAGGCCAAACAGTATACTAAACGGTATCAATGGGTAATAACTTATTTATATCGAGATACAAACGATTTGTATCGGGGTTCAAATGATAGAAAACCGATAGAGACTCGCCGAAAACTTCACAACATGCTTTAGGTTTTGGGGCAGAATTATACATGTTTAATCGGTTGTACCAATTTGAAACGATTAGAAATTAGATTTTACTACTACCTTCCTTATATAATTACTAAATATCAAGTCGGTTCAAACGACTTATATCGGGGTGCAAACGATAGAAAACCGACAGAGACTCGCCGAAAACTTTTACATCATGCTATAGATATTGGGGCAGAATTATACATGTTCAATCGTTTGTACCCATTTGAAACGATAAGTATATCGTTCTTACTACTATCTACTTTATTCCTACCAAATATCAAGGCGGTACAAACGATTTATAACGGAGTACATACGATAGAAAACCGACAGGAACTCGCCGAAAACTCTTACATCATACTATAGATATTGGGGCAGAATAATATATGTTCAGTCGTTTATACCCATTTGAAACGATAAATATATCGTTCTTACTACTATTTACTTTATTCCTACCAAGTATCAAGGCGGTTCAAACGACTTATATCGGGGTGCAAACGATAGAAAACCGACAGAGACTCGCCGAAAACTTTTACATCATGCTATAGATATTGGGGCAGAATTATACATGTTCAATCGTTTGTACCCATTTGAAACGATAAGTATATCGTTCTTACTACTATCTACTTTATTCCTACCAAATATCAAGGCGGTCCAAACGATTTATAACGGAGTACATACGATAAAAAACCGACAGAGACTCGCCGAAAACTTTTACATCATGCTATAGATATTGGGGCAGAATATTATATGTTCAATCGCTTGTACCCATTTGAAACGATAAGTATATCGTTCTTACTACTATCTTCTTTATTCCTACCAAATATCAAGGTGGTACAAACGATTTTTAACGGAGTACATACGATAGAAAACCGACAGGAACTCGCCGAAAACTCTTACATCATACTATAGATATTGGGGCAGAATAATATATGTTCAATCGTTTGTACCCATTTCAAACGATAAGTGTATCATTCTTACTACTATCTACTTTATTCCTACTAAATATCAAGGCGGTACAAACGATTTATAATGGAGTACATACGATAGAAAACCGACAGGAACTCGCCGAAAACTCTTACATCATGCTTTAGAATTTGGGGCAGAATAATATATGTTTAATCGTTTGTACCCATTTGAAACGATAAGTATATCATTTTCATTTCTATTTACCTTATATATACTAAATATCAAGTTGATACAAACGATTTTTATTGGGGTAAAATCGATAGAAAACCGACAGGAACTCGCCGAAAACTCTAACATCATACTATAGATATTGGGGCAGAATAATATATGTTCAGTCGTTTGTACCCATTTGAAACGATAAGTATATCGTTCTTATTACTATCTTCTTTATTCCTACCAAATATCAAGGCGGTACAAACGATTTATAACGGAGTACATACGATAAAAAACCGACAGAGACTCGCCGAAAACTCTTACATCATACTATAGATACTGGGGCAGAATAATATATGTTCAATCATTTGTACCCATTTGAAGTGACAAGTATATCGTTCTTACTACTACCTACTTTATTCCTACCAAATATCAAGGCGGTACAAACTATTTATAACGGAGTACATACGATAAAAAACCGACAGAGACTCGCCGAAAACTTTTACATCATGCTATAGATATTGGGGCAGAATAATATATGTTCAATCGCTTGTACCCATTTGAGACGATAAGTATATCGTTCTTACTACTATCTACTTTATTCCTACCAAGTATCAAGGCGGTACAAACGATTTATAACGGAGTACATACGATAGAAAACCGACAGGAACTCGCCGAAAACTCTTACATCATACTATAGATATTGGGGCAGAATAATATATGTTAAATCGTTTGTACCCATTTGAAACGATAAGTATATCGTTCTTACTACTATCTACTTTATTCCTACTAAATATCAAGGCGGTACAAACGATTTATAACGGAGTACATACGATAAAAAACCGACAGAGACTCGCCGAAAACTTTTACATCATGCTATAGATATTGGGGCAGAATATTATATGTTCAATCGTTTGTACCCATTTGAAACGATAAGTATATCGTTCTTACTACTATCTACTTTATTCCTACCAAATATCAAGGTGGTACAAACGATTTTTAACGGAGTACATACGATAGAAAACCGACAGGAACTCGCCGAAAACTCTTACATCATACTATAGATATTGGGGCAGAATAATATATGTTCAATCGTTTGTACCCATTTCAAACGATAAGTATATCATTCTTACTACTATCTACTTTATTCCTACTAAATATCAAGGCGGTACAAACGATTTATAATGGAGTACATACGATAGAAAACCGACAGGAACTCGCCGAAAACTCTTACATCATGCTTTAGTATTTGGGGCAGAATTATATATGTTCAGTCGTTTGTACCCATTTGAAACGATAAGTATATCATTTCTTCTTCTATTTACTTTATACATATTTAATATCAAGTTGGTACAAACGATTTTTATTGGGGTAAAATCGATAGAAAACCGACAAGGACTCGCCGAAAATTCCTACATCATGCTATAGATATTGGGGCAGAATAATATATGTTTAATCGTTTGTACCCATTTGAAACGATAAGGATATCGTTCTTACTACTATCTACTTTACAACTACCAAATATCAAGGCGGTACAAACGATTTATAACGGAGTACATACGATAAAAAACCGACAGAGACTCGACGAAAACTTTTACGTCATGCTATAGATATTGGGGAAGAATAATATATGTTCAATGGTTTGTACCCATTTGAAACGATAAGTATATCGTTCTTACTACTATCTACTTTATTCCTACTAAATATCAAGGCGGTACTAATGATTTATAACGGAGTACATACGATAGAAAACCGACAGGAACTCGCCGAAAACTCTTACATCATACTATAGATATTTGGGCAGAATAATATATGTTAAATCGTTTGTACCAATTTGAAACGATAAGTATATCGTTCTTACTACTATCTACTTTATTCCTACTAAATATCAAGGCGATACAAAGGATTTATAACGGAGTACATACGATAAAAAACCGACAGAGACTCGCCGAAAACTTTTACATCATGCTATAGATATTGGGGCAGAATATTATATGTTCAATCGTTTGTACCCATTTGAAACGATAAGTATATCGTTCTTACTACTATCTACTTTATTCCTACCAAATATCAAGGTGGTACAAACGATTTTTAACGGAGTACATACGATAGAAAACCGACAGGAACTCGCCGAAAACTCTTACATCATACTATAGATATTGGGGCAGAATAATATATGTTCAATCGTTTGTACCCATTTCGAACGATAAGTATATCGTTCTTACTACTATCTACTTTATTCCTAGCGTATATCAAGGCGGTAAATTCCTTTTCGGATAGTCCTTGTCGGTTTCTATCGATTTTACCCCAATAACAATCGTTTGTACCGACTTGATATTTAGTATGTATAAGGAAGATAGAAGTGGAAATGATATACTTATCGTTTCAAATGGGTACAAACGATTAAACATATATTATTCTGCCCCAATATCTATAGTATAATGTAAAAGTTTTCGGCGAGTCTCTGTCGGTTTTCTATCGATTTTACTACGATAAAAATCGTTTGTACCAACTTGATATTTAGTATGTATAAGGCAGATAAAAGTGGAAATGATATACTTATCGTTTCAAATAGGTACAAACGATAGAACATATATTATTCTGCCCCAATATCTATAGCATGATGTAGGAATTTTCGGCGAGTCTCTGTCGGTTTTCTATCGATTTTACACCAGTAAAAATCGTTTGTACCAGCTTGATATTTGGTAGGAATAAAGTAGATAGTAGTAAGAACGATAGACTTATCGCTTAAAATGGGTACAAACTATGAAACATATATAATTCTGCCCCAATATCTAAAGCATGATGTAAGAGTTTTCGGCGAGACTCTATCGGTTTTCTATCGATTTTACTTGATAAAAATCGTTTGTACCAACTTGTTATCTACACTAATATTATAAAGAGGTAAACTTTGTTTGTATGTTTGTTTGTTTGTTTGTTTGTTTGTTTGTAATGAATAGGCTCAACAAGTACTGGACCGATTTAAAAAATTCTTTCACCATTCGAAAGCTACATTATCCACGAGTAACATAGGCTAAATTTTATTTTGGAAAAAATAGGGTTCCGTAAGATATTTGGGTTTTTTGGACACAAGGTGTAAAAAATCAACCAGAAAAGTTACTTATTTTGCGTACGCTGCCTAAACTATAAAAGATAGAACCACAAAATGTTCTAATTAATTGTAGATCTTATAAATGTCTACAAAAAAGTCCGCGACACACTATACCTATCTATGTCGAGTGAGGCACAACAACCATTTTTTTTATTTAGAAATCTTGAATTTTTTTTTGGACTACATTTAAACGCGTTTATTTTACTCATGTTATTAATCCTTATCAAAATAAATTATTTCATCACTAAGTACAGTTTATGTAGATAATATTTGGTATTTGAATGATTAAAATTGGACGTTTGGTTTTGAAGTTATGGCGAAATTAAAATATTACGATTTCTGCTGCACGGCACGGCCCGTTGCGAAGTGGGCGTTACCAAGGCGCGGGTGCGCGTGCGGGGGGAGTTTCTATCTATGACTTCTATGAGTAAATTTTTTGTTTTGTGTTCGTTGTAGCTATGATGGATAGATACTTGAATACCTATTTATTTAGTGTTTGTTGTATTGTTAGTCCTGAAGAGTATAGGTATTTCATACGATAAAATTATACCCACCTACTTATTTCATTGAGTTTTAGTAGGTACCTATATTAATTTGTTTCTGTTTGTTTTGACTAAATTTCGCCCGTTTTGTTAGAGGTTTAAAGACATTCTGTAGTATCAGTATCAGTATTGTACCCGTGCGAAGCCGGGGCGGGTCGCTAGTTTAGTATATATAAGGTAGATAGAAGTGGAAACGACATACTTATCGTATCAAATGGGTACAAACGATTAAACATACATTATTCTGCCCCAATATCTATAGCATGATGTAGGAATTTTCGGATAGTCCTTGTCGGTTTCTATCGATTTTACCCCAATAAAAATCGTTTGTACCGACTTGATATTGAGTATGTATAAGGTGAATAGAAGTGGAAATGATATACTTATCGTTTCATATGGGTACAAACGATTGAACATGTAAAATTCTGGTCCAATATCTAAAGCATGATGTAAGTCGAGTCTCTGTCGGTTTTCTATTGATTTTACCCCAATAAAAATCGTTTGTACCAACTTGATATTTAGTATATATAAGGTAGATAGAAGTGCAAACGATATACTTATCGTTTCAAATGGGTACAAACGATTAAACATATATTATTCTGCCCCAATATCTATAGTATGATGTAAGAGTTTTCGGCGAGTCTCTGTCGGTTTTCTATCGATTTTACTACGATAAAAATCGTTTGTACCAACTTGATATTTAGCATATATAAGGTAGATAGAACTGAAAATGATATACTTATCGTTTCAAATAGGTACAAACGATAGAACATATATTATTCTGCCCCAATATCTATAGCATGATGTAGGAATTTTCGGCGAGTCTCTGTCGGTTTTCTATCGATTTTACCCCAATAAAAATCGTTTGTAACAACTTGATATTTAGTATATATAAGGTAGATAAAAGTGCAAACGATATACTTATCGTTTCAAATGGGTACAAACGATTAAACATATATTATTCTGCCCCAATATCTATAGTATGATGTAAGAGTTTTCGGCGAGTCTCTCTCGGTTTTCTATCGAATTTACTACGATAAAAATCGTTTGTACCAACTTGATATTTAGTATATGTAAGGTAGATAGAAGTGAAAATGATATACTTATCGTTTCAAATAGGTACAAACGATAGAACATATATTATTCTGCCCCAATATCTGTAGCATGATGCAGGAATTTTCGGCGAGTCTCTGTCGGATTTCTATCGATTTTACCCCAATAAAAATCGTTTGTACCAACTTGATATTTAGTATATATAAGTTAGATAGAAGTGCAAACGATATACTTATCGTCTCAAATGGGTACAAACGATTAAACATATATTATTCTGCCCCAATATCTATAGTATGATGTAAGAGTTTTCGGCGAGTCTCTGTCGGTTTTCTATCGATTTTACTACGATAAAAATCGTTTGTATCAACTTGTTATTTAGTATATATAAGGTAGATAGAAGTGGAAATGATATACTTATCGTTTCAAATGGGTACAAACGATAGAACATAATATATTATTCTGCCCCAATATCTATAGCATGATGTAGGAATTTTCGGCGAGTCTCTGTCGGTTTTCTATCGATTTTACCCCAGTAAAAATCGTTTGTACCAACTTGATATTTAGTCTATGTAAGGAAGATAGAAGTGGAAACGATATACTTATCGTTTGAAATGGGTACAAACGATTAAACATATTATATTATTCTGCCACAATATCTATAGTATGATGTAAGAGTTTTCGGCGAGTCTCTGTCGGTTTTCTATCGATTTTACTACGATAAAAATCGTTTGTACCAACTTGATATTTAGTATATATAAGGTAGATAAAAGTGGAAATTATATACTTATCGTTTCAAATAGGTACAAACGATAGAACATATATTATTCTGCCCCAATATCTATAGCATGATGTAGGAATTTTCGGCGAGTCTCTGTCGGTTTTCTATCGATTTTACCCCAGTAAAAATCGTTTGTACCAACTTGATATTTAGTATATGTAAGGAAGATAGAAGTGGAAACGATATACTTATCGTTTCAAATGGGTACAAACGATTAAACATATTATATTATTCTGCCACAATATCTATAGTATGATGTAAGAGTTTTCGGCGAGTCTCTGTCGGTTTTCTATCGATTTTACTACGATAAAAATCGTTTGTACCAACTTGATATTTAGTATATATAAGGTAGATAAAAGTGGAAATTATATACTTATCGTTTCAAATAGGTACAAACGATAGAACATATATTATTCTGCCCCAATATCTGTAGCATGATGCAGGAATTTTCGGCGAGTCTCTGTCGGTTTTCTATCGATTTTACCCCAATAAAAATCGTTTGTACCAACTTGATATTTAGTATATATAAGTTAGATAGAAGTGCAAACGATATACTTATCGTTTCAAATGGGTACAAACGATTAAACATATATTATTCTGCCCCAATATCTATAGTATGATGTAAGAGTTTTCGGCGAGTCTCTGTCGGTTTTCTATCGATTTTACTACAATAAAAATCGTTTGTACCAACTTGATATTTAGTATATATAAGGTAGATAAAAGTGGAAATTATATACTTATCGTTTCAAATAGGTACAAACGATAGAACATATATTATTCTGCCCCAATATCTATAGCATGATGTAGGAATTTTCGGCGAGTCTCTGTCGGTTTTCTATCGATTTTACCCCAATAAAAAAAGTTTGTACCAACTTGATATTTAGTATATATAAGGTAGATAGAAGTGGAAATGATATACTTATCGTTTCTAATGGGTACAAACGATAGAACATATATTATTCTGCCCCAATATCTATAGCATGATGTAGGAATTTTCGGCGAGTCTCTGTCGGTTTTCTATCGAATTTACTACGATAAAAATCGTTTGTACCAACTTGATATTTAGTATATATAAGGTAGATAGAAGTGGAAATGATATACTTATCGTTTCTAATGGGTACAAACGATAGAACATATATTATTCTGCCCCAATATCTATAGCATGATGTAGGAATTTTCGGCGAGTCTCTGTCGGTTTTCTATCGAATTTACTACGATAAAAATCGTTTGTACCAACTTGATATTTAGTATATATAAGGAAGATAGAAGTGGAAACGATAAACTTATCGTTTCAAATGGGTACAAACGATGAAATATATATAATTCTGCCCCAATATCTAAAGCATAATGTAAGAGTTTTCGGCGAGACTCTATCGGTTTTCTATCGATTTTACTGCGATAAAAATCGTTTGTACCAACTTGTTATTTAGTATATGTAAGGTAGATAGAAGTGGAAATGACATACTTATCGTTTCAAATGGGTACAAACGATTGAACATGTATAATTCTGCCCCAATATCTATAGCATGATGTAAGAGTTTTCGGCGAGTCTCTGTCGGTTTTCTATCGATTTTACCCCGATAAATAACGTTTGTACCAGCTTGATATTTGGTAGGAATAAAGTAGATAGTAGTAAAAACGATAGACTTATCGCTTTAAATGGGTACAAACGAAGGAACATATATTATTCTGCCCCAATATCTATAGTATGATGTAAGAGTTTTCGGCGAGTTCCTGTCGGTTTTTTATCGTATGTACTCTGTTATAAATCATTTGTACCAACTTGATATTTAGTATATATAAGGTAAATAGAAGTTAAAATGATATACTTATCGTTTCTCGTCGTTAATATCTATAGCATGATGTAAGAGTTTTCGGCGAGTTCCTGTCGGTTTTCTATCGTATGTACTCCGTTATAAATCGTTTGTACCGCCTTGGTATTTGGTAGGAATAAAGTAAATAGTAGTAAGAACGATATATTTATCGTTTCAAATGGGTATAAACGACTGAACATATATTATTCTGCCCCAATATCTATAGCATGATGTAAGAGTTTTCGGCGAGTTCCTGTCGGTTTTCTATCGTATGTACTCCGTTATAAATCGTTTGTACCGCCTTGATATTTGGTAGGAATAAAGTAAATAGTAGTAAGAACGATATATTTATCGTTTCAAATGGGTATAAACGACTGAACATATATTATTCTGCCCCAATATCTATAGTATGATGTAAGAGTTTTCGGCGAGTTCCTGTCGGTTTTCTATCGTATGTACTCCGTTATAAATCGTTTGTACCGCCTTGATATTTGGTAGGAATAAAGTAGATAGTAGTAAGAACGATATACTTATCGTTTCAAATGGGTACAAACGATTGAACATGTATAATTCTGCCCCAATATCTATAGCATGATGTAAAAGTTTTCGGCGAGTCTCTGTCGGTTTTCTATCGTTTGCACCCCGATATAAGTCGTTTGAACCGACTTGATATTTAGTATATATAAGGAAGGTAGTAGTAAAATCTAATTTCTAATCGTTTCAAATTGGTAAAACCGATTAAACATGTATAATTGCCCCAAAATCTAAAGCATGTTGTGAAGTTTTCGGCGAGTCTCTATCGGTTTTCTATCATTTGTACCCCGATACAAATCGTTTGTATCTCGATATAAATAATTTATTACCCATTTATACCGTTTAGTATACTGTTTGGCCTTCTGTTGAACCCTAAGCTGGATTTTTCATGTTGAAATTTTTTTTTTATTTTTTTTTTATTTTTCCAAATAAAGTAAATTAAATAAAAAGTTGTTTGCTGTGGTACAATCCGGTACAAACGATGCCCTTTAAGATGGCATCAATGAAATCACTGTATCTTCAAGTTGGTTGCTGAGCAAATTTTTGTCACCCCGTAATTTTTACCCCTATAAGGTACAAACGATTTTCAATACGGTACAATCGGGTACACTCCTAGTACAATCGAATGATGGTTATAAAAATCAATTATCTTTAACTCGGTTGCCTACTTCACATAGGTTATGGTCAGTATAGTATACACATATTTTTGTATAAAAATATACATGACAAAACAAGACTTTTCTGTATTTACACGTTTCATTAGTTTTTAATGGTGTTTTAAAGTATTTCAGTTTTCACACGTAGCAGAACCATACTTCGGCACGAATGAGCTGGATTAACCGGATAAATTCCACGGCCTAACAGAAAACCGGCGTGAAATAACGTTTGCGTTGTGTTTCGTCGACTTATTAACCATGGGCCCAAGAGGGGCAATTTCATAAAGTGTGTCATAAATAAAACGGGTGCTAGACAGTAGACGTCACTTACTTTCTGGTCATCTGCTTGAAAAAAGATGCAATAGACCGCAAAACTCATTGATAATAATAATCATGTGATATATTTAATGATAAAGTTCTTAACAAAAACAATGAATGGCTCCTATAAAACTGGCCTCAATTGTTTATTAATTTAATATGTTTCACTTATCAAAATGTGTAAGGCTAAATTTTCAAATATAGCCTACAATATCAATTACGTTACGTTTAGTATTAACAATATTTTTTAACCTTTAGTCATAACTAAAGGATAAAAAATATTAACGACAAAAATATATAATTAATCACGTTACACAATTGATGAAGCAGTAAAAATATATCGTATAATTTGAAACAGATTTAGATATATTTTGTAGTATGCAATTATGCAAGTTTAGGATATTTTAATCTATTTATTATGACATAAAAATTGCAGTAAATTCTCAATAAAACACATACAATTTTCGTCTCAATCCCAAATTTCGTAGCGTAATAACGAAATCCGCTCTTTAATACTTGACGAGGAAGTTTGTTTTTCTTCTTTGTTAATACATCTTAACCGAGATTTTGCGAAATCTTGTTGATTTAGAAAATTTCGCACGCATGTGTGTACTAAGTTGAGGCTTCGCTTTTATGAGAGATTTTATCAAGAAGTTTCATTAAATCACATTTATTTAAATATGTTATCTAATGTAAGTATCGTATTTTAAAAACGTTAGGTATTATGAGACAAACCGGTTGAACAGGGACGATAAAAAAGGAATATTTGGATGACTTAACATTATTCACAAACAACTCTGTGGCTGAGTAGTTGAGTGTATTGGTGCTCAAGCTCAAGGGGGATCGCGGGTTCGAATCCCGCCGAAGGAACAAAAAGTTTTCCGTGTTCCTGGGTCATGGATTGTATTTATTATATCTTTATATATATTTCTTTTATGTGTGTGTATGTCACTGAACTCCTAAACGGCTGGACCGAATTTAATGAAAATTTTGTGTTTGTTCAAGTGGATTCGAGAATGGTTTAGATTTGCAATAGGACCATGAATCAGACTGATGTGGTGTGAAGCGTCCACAGATATTGAAAAAACAACTTACTTTTTAGAAGCTCTGTAAAGGGGCCCATATATGGTCCGGTTTTGCTTCAGTTCAGCCCGAACGGATGCAAAATCGTATCGTCTGTGTGCAATTTCGAGATCGCATTAGTCCGTCGGATGGACTGAAGCGATTCTTTCCAGTGTTGCCAGCTCCGTTTTTGCGAAACTACTAAACTTACGTCGATTTCTACTAAAATAATACTGTTTTATGCTCCTGCCAGGACGTCTACGTTGAATCTCTTGGGGATTCTTCTTATGTTACAACGGAGATACAAATGATACAATTCATAGCATTACAACATGTTGGTTTATTCATACACGTACAACAGATACATCTAATATATAACACATACAACAAAGGAGAATACTAATACATGTCTATGCTGTACATAGCCTTTCGGCTAACTAAATAAACTATCACAGGCATCAAAGTGACAGTGAGAAGTTTGGTATTGACATACAACATATTCTTAATTAATTATAATGTTATGTAACAAATACATACTGAAAATTTTGAAAAAGCTAATAAGCTCAGAAATCCCTAAAGCCCTCAAAAACCACTGTATTTTAGGTGTTGTTATATTAACATTTTATTAATATTTATTGAATTTTACGATCAATTTTACCGTTAAATTAAAGCATACTAGTAAATATAGTATAGTATATAGTAATTATACGAGTAATTTTAAGCAAATTATAAACAAAAGTATTTGTCATTTTTTTGTGCTTTTTTTGTCCCTAAACTAAACCATTTTGCATACGATTACTGTCTGGTTCTTTCTTACTTTTTTTTTTTTTTATTGGTATCCAAGACATACAAGAAAATATATAATATTATTTTGTTCATAGTCATCATCAGAAGCCCTACAGGGGCTTATATGTTGATGACTTAACAATATTTTTTATACTTTTTAAACTCTTTATTAACACTAGTGACTTAACACTAAATTTTATAACTATTTTAATTAACACTGGTGACTTAACAGTAAATGTTGTACTTAACTATTTAAACACACTGAGAACAAAGTGGAGTAATATACATTATGCGTACATACAAATGCTGCATCCAATAGCATTTTATCACAATCTATTGAAGAGTGTGTTGACTGGTGTATATGTGGTGTGTGTGTATGTACTAAAACACTACTAACAACTAAATTCCTACTAAGAAAGGAATAAAATACTTAGTAGTAAATTTTGAAAATAACAAAGTTGGCAATATTAATTCTGGACTGAGCGAATGGACTAAACGGACCATGTGTGGACAAATCGCTTGACTTCACGCCCGTACATGTATCGTGTACAAGCGTAGTGACTTTTCGCGGTGTTTAATTATGACACAATTGATAAACACGACCGTAGCTCGCGGCAAACCAGAACGAACTGATATCACATCAGTTCGTTCTGGTTTTCCGCGAGCTACGGTGTTGTACGAGCTACGCGAGTTTCCGTGTGTGGGCTCGAATCCGTTCAGGCTTAAATGACGTCATTTGAGTCGGATGAGATGTTTTCCGTGTATATGCTCGAATCTGAACTGCCGAACTGACGTCAGTTTTAACTGAAATGATCAGCCTTTCTTCTGTGGGGACCTTAAAAAATTTCATATACACAGTTATAATTTTCATAGAGGCCATATTGCCTCGTAAAGGCGTTTAAAAAATTTGGCGTTGAAGTACTTAGGATTTTATAAAGTAAATAATACGTTAGACTGTTACAGGACACTTAATACTATGTTATACAATTCAAACGGGTTCTAAAATATGATCCAAATATAGGCCTTGATCTCTTGCACCAACGCGCGATGCCTAATATCCTAAGCCTAATATAGAAACGGAATAGAATAACAGATGTTGCTGGAAATAGCGGCAACGAAACCTGATCTAGCATATCCGATACATTTACAATTCTATTTCGTTTATTCGTATCTCTGAAATTGGTATATCCGTAAACATTTATTGCACACATCAACCCTTCTAGCAGAATTTTCTCAAATCTCACGCGCATCTTGCGCCAATAAGATACCTGTCAAACAAATCTGTGCCGGTTACAGCGCGTGGCCGATTTTTAGCTATGCAGTTTTGCATAAAATAGTCGTTTATGTTGCTACTAGCTGTTGCCCGCGGCTCCGCCCGCGTAAATAAATTATCCCTCGGGAACACTGTATTTTTAGGGATAAAAAGTAGCCTATGTTTTAATCCAGAGCCTAAACTACTAATATACCAATTTTTTTTTAAATCCGTTCAGTAGTTTTTCCATGAAATAGTAACAAACATCCATCCATCCATGCATACATCCTCACAAACTTTCAAATTTATAATATTAAGTAGGATTATTAATTTTTTTAATTCAACTAGACTTACTAATTCTTATGAATGAAGAATTAACCTCAATATTATAAAAATATTTGGGTAACATAACTTTCGTGTTGGGTTAGTTTAGTTAAATGGTAACCCTCCTTCAAATTCAATACCCTGAGTGCTTTCCATTGTAATCCTGGCTCACTAAAAAGGTTTATATTATAACCGACATAACTCATATGCCTTAGATGTTTCCAAATTCAAATATTTTAGGTTCGCCAGCCATTTGTTTTACAAGTGTCGTGAAAATTTGTGGTCGAAGGTAAGTTTGGGATCTCTGACTTTTTATATTATAATACAGGCCATGTATACGTACAGTTTGGCAAATATAAGTCCTGACGTTAAGTGGTGGCGTTGACAGAATTTTTTTTAACTGTATCATGTTACTATGACATTTATATATTACTGTCCTATCCCATGCCCTCCTGGGCGGTAACATTTCCTATTTCCCACTCTAATTTACCAATCTTCCTTTCCACACCACCTATCCTTCCCTTTCCCTACTCATATCCTCTTCGCCAATCCGTAGGAATGCAATGGATAATCATAAAATAATTTAATTATCTAAAATGGTGGCGATGTGGTTCGCCACCCATCACGTCTCGTTCTCGCGGAGGCGAAAAGTGGTCCAGGGAGAGCCGCTTCGCTACGTTGAATGTAAGAGGAAGAATGGATGGTAAGAATGAAAGTGGACGAAGCGAAACAAGTGTGTAAGGATCGTAATTCGTAGCAAGTGGAAAGAAGTGGTTTCTGCCTACCCCTACGGGAAAGAGGCAGTCTCTGCCTACCCCTTCGGGAAAGAGGCGTGATTATAATATGTATGTATGTACATACATACATACGTGGCTTTAAGATAATACATACATATGTATCATCTTAAAGCCACTATAAATTAGCGTGAAATGTATAGTACGTACCTACTTATAATATACATCCTATTTTAATATCATTCTAATCTACTATGCATAAAAGCTCTGATTTTTTTTTAGTTCCATCTGTCATCACAGTCAGGACTTTTTGCCAAACTGTGGTAGTAGATACTTGTATAATATAATATTAATATTATTACTGGCATATATACGTATATAAATAGATGTGGCATGTCGAGGCACAAATTGACCCCTTTTTTGAGGGTTGTTTGGGCCATTTTGACATTTGAGGTATGGTGAAATCAGGAAGGTGTAACTTAATCTTGTATGAAAATTTGTTCTGTCAAAAGTAAATCAAAACACATCCTTACTTTAAAAATCATTGGAGACTTCAGTGTCCTTGGAAGGTTATCATGATAACAAAGTTCTATCAAGTCTCAATAACTGGGTCCCGTTTTATCCTTTGAGTACGGAATCCTAAAAATATTTATACCCTTTTTTCGAACTCATGTTTTTTCTGCGGATTTATTTCACTGTTATGACTCTATAAGCCAATCCTAAGACATTATTGACCGCGTAAATATTGTGAGTGCACTCAACGGTTTATTGGCGGGGAAACTTTCCCTCCATACCGGCTACCGCCCAGGTATATTGAAAACTCTTGTAAGTATCCCGTGAAATATATTTTGTGGTAAAAGACGTGTTTTTTTAGAAAGAACCTAAAAAGTTTTTATAATATTTTATTTTATTGGATGAACATTAAATTTTTTATTATTATTGCAGTTTCAGAATTATTCGAAACATATTTTATTTTTTCTAACTTTTATTTTTACTTTAATTCAATTTTTTTTGGTCGTTAGTTTACCATATAACTAGAGTCACCAGAGCACTAACAGATAGGCACCATATTATTTATGTCTTTGCATAAATGTATATTCTTCATTGTTTAGTAGAAAATAGTAAAATTGACAATTCACACCGAAACGAAACGATACGCCATATGAAGCTCAATAGCTATTTAAATTTGAACTTTGTTTAGTACACAAGAAGAAATACATTTCATTGTTAGACTTCAAATATCAGGTTGTGCAGTATGTGCAGTATACGACTGATGTCATATGAAACGCGTATCTTTTTGGGTAGGTAATGAAGTTCAATTTTGAATGGCTATCTTAAAAATGCAGCTCTGCATACCATCGCGTATCGTCGCGGTGTGAACCGACCCTAAAAATATAGCTACTTATAGACGAAATAATATGTCAATCCCGTACATTTTTGAAGTGAAAACTTCTTCGCACGGTACGCATGTTTTTAGATGAGATAAAATCTCTGGACTCGCGATACCATTACGAGACGCAGTTTAACGGTGAAATTTAAATAACTTCGAATCAAAATTGTTTCTTTTCCTATTTTAGTTACCATGAATCTGTAGTTTCTATTCTAGATTGTAATAATTTTAATGATAATGAATATGATGATACAAGAGTTGTCGAAATTGGTAACGATGATTCTTAAAGGAATATTAAATGTATTTTAATGTTTCTCAATTCATAAATAAAATGCAATTCATAACCCAATAACCTAGTACCCATCTAAAAATGTCTAACGCGCCAAAATAAGTTTTTACTTCTGTCGGCACTCCCGGAGTGCAACCTGTTAAGATTTTTTCTAACTTCGTGATTGTAATTATTAAAGAAGTCAACTTGATCAGCCCCCAGGAAACAAACAGACGGTAATCACCTGATGGAAAACGATTACTGCATATGTATCAGCAACACACGAGGAGTTACAAGTGTGTTCCTCATGGGAAAGGCAGACTTTAGGCCTCCGGTGCCCAACCTTAGCGAAACACAACAAAGAATTGTTTGCAAAAAATGTTCTAATCGATAGTGATTAACGTAATTATTCAAGAAAAAATCAACTTCAATAAAAGCTATAGAGTTACTCCCCGTTGTTTGCTTAGACGAGAAAATGGGTAAACATTAAATAAAATAAGTAGATAAATAGAGTACAATTTTACCAGTGGAAAAGGTTTTAATTTATTTGTGATATTATTATAATACTGTAAATTCAGTATCCCACGGGAACATTGAATTTTTTCGGGATAAATACTTCTAAACATATCCTACGTTTTAATCCAGAGTAAAAATTATTACCAAACCAAGTTTTTGCGTGAAAGACATCCATCCATCCTCACAAACTTTCACAATTATAATATTAGTAGGAAAACTTCATAATACTAATATTATATTATAACTCAGGCTGTGAACACCCGCTTCGTTGGGTCATTTTTAATTGTTTAGTTCTTTGATTCTTTCATACAATCTATATCAATCTAGAAAATTTCTAGAATATGCTTGATCGTTTAAAACCGTGGTATCTATTTTAGACCTTTCGAAGTCATTCACATTTTTCGAAATTACATGTTTCAACCTCCGTATCATCTACACCCTTATAAGTATCAACTTGAAACCACCATAGAGTACGATGGGAGCCTCGTACCTATTGCTATTTATAAAGTACATTATACGACGTGCAGTTTTAGCTGTAAAGTGTAATGTAGCGACACTCGCCTCTATATTATTTTATAACTAAACAAATATGCAAAATTTAAGGTACTCATTTTTTTAATTAGAAACAACTCCGTGGATTTTTTACACATTTATGTTGTCAAGTCAAGGTAAAGATCAATAATAGATATAAACGAATAGCCTTCACAAATATTAATATGTGTTCATCCAGAAGGTACACGGTGTGTGCCCTCGAAAATATCCCGTTCTCACCCGAAAACGTATGAAAAGGGGACTACAAATAAAGAACAGCGGCTGTACCTGTGACAGGTACGAGTATGATATCGTATATTCGAATCAATATATCTGAGTGCTCTCGAGACAGGCGAGGAATCACGTAATTCTATTTGTGCTTGTTTTCCGACCCTCCCCAGATATAAATAGGGCCAATAATGAAACTAGATCGATGTTTCTCAACTGGAAAATGTATTGAAGATGATGTTCCTTCGTAAAATAATTGTAAGAGTCAGTTAACTCTGCTACGATTTGCGACGCTTTGCGGTCCTGCATTTTTAAGATAGCTATTTAAAATTGATATTTATTCACTAGATACACAAAACGATACACGTATCAAGTCATATTCTGCACATGCGCTGTGCGCATTACAACCTAACATTCGAATTCATACAATGAAACGTATGTCTTCTTGTGTACTGAATAAAGTTCAAATTTAAATAGCTATCTTAAAAATGCAGTGCTATATCGCGTATCGTTTCGTTTCGGTCTGAATTAACCCTTTATGGTCTAAGATACGAAATAAGGTCGACCTTCACTGATGTGTTAACCAGATGAAAGTGATATTTTATCAAATAAAATAAGTTTCTGAACATAATTTAATTAGGCAACCCCTTAAAAAATGGTCAAGACTATAATTAATTCAAAGTATTTTTTTTTTTTTGTAAATACAACGTGTGACATATAAGGTATATCCATCCGAAACCCATGAAACTGAACAACTTTCTCCGAGGAACACAGGTCGAAATATGAAAAAAAAAATTTGGTTCTCCCATACTAATTTGATTAGCTGACCATGCGGTTTATATGGGAGGTCCAAATTTTTTTTTCATATTTCGACCTATGTTCCTTGGGAAAAGTTGTTCAGTTTCATGGGTTCACTGGGTTTCGGATGGATATACCTTATATGTCACACGTTATATTTACTTTTTAAAAAATTAGACTTTGAATTAATTATAGTCTTGACTATTTTTTAAGGGGTTGCCTAATTTAAATATGTTCAGAAACTTATTTTATTTGATAAAATATCACTTTCATCTGGTTAACACATCAGTGAAGGTCGACCTTAGTTCGTATCCTGGTCAGCTCAGACAGTAACGCGATGCGGCGCTGTGCAATAATTGGATCTCCATGATCTCCATGATACGCATATGAATTTTTAAAATATCCGTTCAAAATTAAACATCAATGATGTTTTTACAAGAAAGTAATTAAGTCTACTTGATACCAACATACCAGAAAAAAACCTACAGCAATTCTGTCGTCCCAAAGAGACATTTATTAATATAACTCACGAAAACTTTTATAGTCTGCTTAAATACTAGACGTATATATATGTTTGAACTTATACAGTTTGAGTAAATATATTAAATTTTAAAAACAAATAATGTTACTTTCGTTTAATAACAGACGCTTTGTAAAATGCAAATTTTCGCAAACATGGGATCATGGATACGCATATGCATAATTAAATTTAAGCCAACACTTATTCGTACTGATATAAAATATTTTTAAAATAATTTAACAAGAAAATCTAGAATGTATATTTTATACTTATCATCATTATGAGTAAGCCTACAAACTTCGAAAGACTTTGGAATTTGTATTTGATTTGCCAAAAAAACAGCCTCCGTGGTCTAGTGGTTAGGTTATTGGCTCTCGACTCGCAGGTCGTGGGTTTGATTCCCGCATTGGAACAACAAAAAATGTTGTTTCTAAGTTTGGTTAGGGCAATGCAGGATGATCACCTGATTGTCTGACAAGAAAAAGTCGGTCCTGCACCTAATCTCTCGTCAGTCGTGTCGGTTATCCGTCCCACTGGATTATGAGAGTAAAGGAAGAGAGAGTACTCTTGTGTATTGCGCACACACTTGGGCTCTATAACATTACTCCCACGTAACTGATCTGGTTTCAATGAAACCGGCCACCGTCACCGAAAACATTATTAGAGTTAATTTGCCAACCGTACTAAAATTGATCTGAATTTTTATTATGCTTTTGTTTTCTTTTCATAAAGATATTTAAACGGTTGATTGTAAATCAATATCCTCATCACCTTGTGTAAATCATTTATATTACTTTTTATTTTTATTATACCATTTATATAATCAAATCCTAAAAAACTAACAATAGAGGAGAGACTACATCTAAAATATTTAGTTTCATTAACGTACTCAGAAATACTGAGCCATTTCTACTTCGTAAATGTAAAAAATATAATATTTTATGTGTAGTTAAGTAATAAGATACATATAATATGTAAAAAAGGTATTTTTTGCTACATTAGTAAACAAAACTTACATCATTAATTTACTTACATCATATTATACAAAAACATTAATTATGCTAATTATTAACTTAAACGCACAAGCAACAAATATCGTTATGTTCTAAAGAGACTTGCAAAATTTTGTAAACAAACCGCTGTACCTTTGGAAATATCGACTTTAGATATGATGTTACTGCTAAGAAAAAGCTATTTAGGTATATATGCAATAAAAAAAAACAATCATCTAATCTATTTTCACAAATAAAGTGTCTCTTTATGTAATATTGGTTTAGAAAATTTTTGGTATAGCAAAAACAATTTCTCAGAACCTCTTCGTCCAAAACTCAAAAAAGAGGTCTTGTTTCGAACTTATTATATTGATACAATTTGGTGAACTTTTCTCTATCGCATGAGAATCGTGCCATTGATTATATTATTATAAATGATAACAGGCGAAAGACGTTCCCACGTGAGATCTTTCCCAGTTCCTACTTAATTATTAATCCAATTACAATTTCATGGATGTGACTACTAACTCCAGCTGAATAATCAACAGTGTCAATATTCCAAGTAAATTAGTTATAGATTTGTTATTTACGGCTACATGTCTATAAAAAGTATCTTTTTACACATTTCGTGTATATGTAAAATTGTAAAAACCGTTAGATTGTAATATAACTAGTGAAATTGTAAAATGTTTATAGACTTCCGACGCGAATATTCTGCCCATAATTTAACACATTATTTGCAACTCCTCTGATGTTGCGGGTGTTCATGGGTACATGGGTATGGACGGTAATCACTTTCCATCAGGTGATCCGTTTGCTCGATTGCCCCCTAGTTTTATAAAAAAAATCTTAATTTTTTGTAGTATACTTAAAAAAAGTCCAAATCTCTATAAGTATATCTACATAAATTTCGAGGAGTTGCTCGATTTCTTATGAGATCCATCACCATGTCTACCATTTAGTGATAATGGGACCAACTTAGAAGTAAGCCCTTTACAACAAAATAAGGCTACTTTTTCTTTTAAAAAGTCTACTAGTTACTCTGTAAAAAGTTATGCGTGGCCACACATAAAAAAATATGCGCGTTGACTTGTGAATCTCGTCTGGTTTTTCGTCGGTTAGTTACAGAAATGATAGGCACATGATTAGCTGCGCAAAGACCTTGCGACCGAAAAATAGTCATGAAAGTAAAAAAAAAAAAAAAAATAAACAACATAAAATCACATTACACTCTTCGTCATTGATGTCACAGCTGATTTAATACGTGGTTATATTTTATTCAGTGATTTAGTACCTAGCAGAAAGATTTCAAAACTCAAGATAGGCTATGACATACATTTGACAGAACAAATCTTCATACAAGAGGAAATTACGCCATCTTGGTTTGCACCATACCTCAAATGTCAGCCATCTAGTTTTTTCAAAATGGCCCCAAATTTTTTAAAAGTGGGGCCATTTAACTGGAGACACTTTTTGCCTCAACATGCCTCATCTATAATATACGTCTATAACCTAGCCGTAGTCACAATTACCTTTTCCTATTTACACCATCTAAAACTAGACATTCTAGAACATTACACACTTGAAGAAAATGCCTAAATTGCACGTTCCAAAGGTACAATATATTAAAGATTCTCGAAAAATCTACGCAAAAAGCCAATTGAACGGTTTGTATTGCCTGTTTGACTAGCTCACAAATATGCGGTCAGAGGAGCCCAATAACCACCAAGATATTGGTTCGGATATTCTGCTTTGTTTCTTTGTATTTAACTTGGCCGAGATACGCTTTTGTTCTGTTTCCAGCTGATTTCTTTTTGTGTATTAAATGTTATTTTAACACACAATAAAAAATATAAGTTAGTTATTAATGATGTTTTTATATAACTAATACAGGAGTTGCTCGATTTCTTATGAGATCCATCACCATGTCTACCATTTAGTGATAATGGGACCAACTTAGAAGTAAACCCTTAACAACAAAAAAAGGCTACTTTTTCTTTTAAAAAGTCTACTACTCTGTGAAAAGTTATGCGTGGCCATACATAAAAAAAATATGCGCGTTGACTTGTGAATCTCGTATGTAAAGAAAATGTAATTTATTATGTAAAATACTGTTTTGTACTGTGTTTCAGTCATAAAATGTTAGTACTTTAAAACCATAAAATGGATATTTATTTTAGGCTCGTAACTACGAATAGGTATGATTATGATCAAAATAAATATCAGAGGCCAGTGTGATATTCACATGCTAATAAAATATTAGGTTGGGGAAAAAGTTTCTTCGCATTTTATATAAAAATTCAAAAGGTTTTTTATAAAGTTTATTTACAAGTGACTAAAGTATATAGGTGCCATTTTGTTCGATAACTTTTTGCCATCTTGTTGGTAGGTACATGATCCCATTGCTATTAAATTTTTGGGGCTTCTGATGAAAAAACTGCGACAAGTGGTTTTGGCAGTCCTCTTGTGATGTCAACCTGACACTGCCTAAGGAATTCTGGAGCGACCGAAACAGGTGGAAATCTGAAAGTGCAAGGTCAGGACTATACGGCGGATGCATTAACACCTCCCAGCCAAACTCCCGTAATTTTTTCTGAGTGGCTAAAGATGTGTGAGGTCTAGCGTTATCATGGTGAAAAACCACACCCCTTCTGTTGATTAATTCCGGTCGCTTTCTCTCAACTTCTTGCTTTAATCTCATCAGTTGTTCGCAGTACAGTTCAGAATTGATGGTCCTGCCTGGCGGTAACAGCTCATAATGAATAATGCCCTTCAATCCCACCACACACACAGCATCACCTTGTTGCGAGTTAACCCGGGTTTCACCACAGTCTGTGAAGCCTGACCGGCCTTTGACCACGATCTTTTTCGCACGTTCTTGTCGTACGTGATCCACTTTTCATCACCAGTTATCAGCTTCTTCAAAAATGGTTCGGTTTCATTACGTCGTAATAAAGAATCACAAATGAGTACACATTCATTAGGTTTCTTTCAGTGAGCTCATGAGGCACCCAAATATCGAGCTTTTTTGTGTACCCAGCTTTTTTCAAATGCGCCAAAACCGTTTTGTGGTCAATCCCCAGTTCTTCAGCTACATCGTAACTACTAATATGCCGATCTTGCTCCACTTTTTCAAAAATGGCAACAGTTTTGTCCGTAACAGGGCGACCAGAGCGACGTGCATCTTTGATATCAAAATATCCGGATTGAAAACGCTTAAACCAAATTTGCGCTACTCTCACAGATACTGCATTAGGTCCATAAACATCACAAATTTTTTTCGCGGCTTGTGTTGCATTTTTACCTTTTTTGTAATAAAATTTTAAAATGTATCGAAATTCTTCATAAGAATCACTCATTTTAACAATAAGAAAAACAAATGAAAATCTCAAATTTACCTAATTTGAATTTGGAATTGTCTTCTGTAAAATTAAAACTTTTTAATGATACCAAAATCAGCCAGATACAATTGGTATAGCCCAAGATATTTTATGACAAGTTCATACATACTATAATGCGAAAAGACTTTTTCCCCAACCTATTATAACCGGGTAGCGAGTGGGACTTGCCCACTAAGGGTTCGAAGAAACAACTTCATAAATAGTTCAGGAAACGAGTCTCACAGTTTTTGTCGAGCCCAAAAATAGGTAATGAAAGTTTGTATGCAGGAGCTTTTAATTTTTGGAATTTGTCATTTTATATTAAAAATTAGGCGTTTTAGTAAAAATTGTTTTGGAATGTTCACATCAAGCCCTTTCATATGCTACTCCATTTCTACTAGTAGCTTCAACTTGAAATTTTGACCTTTAGACCTCCTATTTTTATGATTTGATTACAAATGTGCAGTTTTGCAATTTTTTCTTAAATAAATAAATAATAATATCTATGAACGCTTCCACACCACGTCCACCTGGTCCAGTACTAAGTTCCGAAGAATTTGTATCACAATTCGTAGGTACCAGACAACTGAAATATACTTAATACTTTTATTATAGATTTTTTATACTAAAAATATATTTAATACACATTCTAGAACACAGAAAAATTTTTGTCCCTTCGGCGGGATTTTAACCCACGACCTCCGGCTTAATCACCGTCGCGCTAACCACTGAGCTACAGACGTCCTCGAAGTATAATCCTACTAATATTATAAATGTGAAAGTTTGTGAGGATGTATGGGTGGATGGATATATAAATGGATGTTTGTAACTCCTTTACGCAAAAACTACTGAACAGATTTTGATTAAATTTGATATGGTAGTAGTTTAGGCTCTGAATTAAAACATAGGCTACTTTATATCCCGAAAAATACAGTGTTCCCGAGGGATACTGTACTTACGCGGGCGAAGCCGCGGGCAACAGCTAGTATAATATTATAACAATATAAAACTATATATAAGATGTTACTTTATTTCATAATTCTAGGTCAATTGGAAGTACCTTATGAATTTTGATACCCTTGAGGGTGTCGAAATATGCTTTTTTGTGGCAACAAACGGCCGTATCTTTTTTCAAGTTAGTCTGATTTTTTACAGCTTCAAGGAAACTTTAGACTTGAGAACATACTGTTTTAATTTTAACTTGAGTCTACACGTTCCCGAATTAAGGAGTCTTGAAAGACAAACAGACGGACGTACCGACGAATAAAAAAGTGATCTTATAAAGGTAGGTACTGTCTTTTCTTTTTTAAAGTACGAAACCCAAAAAAGAACAAAACCATATTTAAAAAAGCAATCACTAAGTACAGAATGATCTTAAAATAAATCTAACCGACTCCATTAAAATTTCATGCAGGACTTAAAAGTTTAGAAAGCAAATTCTACTGAAAACACCTTAATCACAAGAGCAATAAACTATTCAACTCCTAAGTAGTTAATTGAGTCTCAGTCACTTGAATCACTTGGATAAAATAAAATTATTAAGATAATTAGATTTCCAGAGAAAACGGAGAAAAAATCACGAACAACTCCTGAGACACTTTCCAACGACAAGATTCTGCGAAAGTTGGTAATTACTTGGCTGAAGCAATTCGAAGATACTTTTTATGATTTAAGCTGAAAAGACGCGAGTTGATCATAGAATAGGGGTGCTCCAACAGTACGTAATTTTTGGTAAAAAAGAAAACTGTAAGTGCTTTATCTTTAAGCTAGATGTTTCCCGTGACTTCGTGCGCGCTAAAAGAAAACTCGGGGAAACCGTACATGATGGCGCGATAAAAGTAGTCTAGGTATGTCCTTCCCCGTGGTCTAATCTGTGTGTCAAATAGAAAATACATCAAAATCGGTCTTGTTGTTTCGGTGCCTATTCAATGAAAACAAACAAACCATGCCTCTTTATAATATTAGTATAGTTGATAGTGTTAAATGAAGTCACTTCCGTTGTCTATTCGCTCAGATATTTAGCTACTCAACGGATTTTAATGCAGTTTTCAGGAATACTATATCGTAATTCAAGAGGAAAACAAACTATTACCCGTGCAAAGCAGCCCCTCTTTGCACGGGTAATAGTTTGTTAGTGTTAGTGGGTTGCTAGTGTAACAATAAAATGTTAAAAGTATATCCTGTCAATTCAAATACATAAGTTATTCTAGTACTTAGTATTATAGTAGATAAAACATTGGCTATCGTTTACATCCTTCCTACTTATATTATAAATGTGAATGTTTGTGAGGATGTATGGATGGATGTTTGTTACTCTTTCACGCAAAAACGACTGAACGGATTTTGATGAAATTCGGTATGGTAGTAGTTTGGGCCCTGGATTAAAACATAGGTTACTTTTTATCCCAAAAAAGTACCTATAGTGTTTCCGAGGGATACTATATTTACGCGGGCGGAGCCACGGGCAACGGCTAGTCTTGTATAAAACCCACAGCATCCGCAAGAAGTTATCTTAAAGCAATAGCTCGACAGCACTCAACAAATTTTCGTACGTTCGAATTAAAAATGGAACACTGTGAAACATCGAGAAATACTAAACGAAAAATGAATAAATACGACATATTTTCCCGCCGTGGACGATTCGATTTCAAGCTAACGCGATGTTCATAGATAGACTGCTGCAAAAAACAGCTTGAAGCGTCCAACCAAAACACAACGAAAACATAAAAGTCGTTTATATATTATATGGATATTTTATAGATGTTTTATACATATATTTTGTACAGTTTTTTAGTGAAAAATAAAGTATAAAGTAAAAGCTAGCACGTGAACTAAAAATTACGGCTACAATACTTTAATGGTTATTTTTACGATGATCGAGTTTATTTTAACACTAGATGTTGCTCACGACAAAAAAATGCGTAAAAAAATTTCGTGGGAACATCCATACAATCTTTATACAAGCTGCTTATAATATTAGTATGGAATAAAGATTTCGCCTTTTTTTTTTTAAATTAATGCATAAAACCTTCTTTACCCGCACTTTGCAAGACCACCAAAGAAACACGTTTTGTCAACACAGGAATAGACATAGTAACAGATTGTATGGACAAAATGGCAGCTTTCCTTTATCTATCTGACATTTTGTCTATTCTTCCGTAGAAAGAAACCAGTACCTACAACGGTGGTTATGACTTATACCACGCGCGCTGGAGATGAAATTTGCGGCAGATTTTAGAACAAGCTGCATAATCTATACAAATATAATAAAGAAGAAAAGTTTGTTTGTTTGTATTCAATTCGACCGATCGATTTTGATGAAATTTGGCACAGATGTAGAGTAGACCACAGGGAAGGACATAAGCTACTTTTCATCGCGGAAAAATGAACGGTTTCTGCGAAATTAACTTTTGCGCTAACGAATTTCTAGTTATATATAAACTAGCTGTTGCCCGCGACTTCATCTGCGTCAACTGATGGCGCAATAATGCATTAATTTCGACCGAATTTGATTACCATAAAAAAGGTTTTAGTGAGTCAATCTTAGAAAATAGATATATACTGCCGCAGCCATTTTTTTAGATAATTTAAAGAGAAATAATTATTTTATACATACTCGTATTTTTGGGTAGCTTAAACCGCTTACGCAGCACACGCAACTGAAGCCCTCAAAGATTAATAATTTTCCCCGTTTTTTCCACATTTTCTACTGATTCTTCGCTCCTATTGGTCGCAGTGTGATGTTATATAGCCTAAAGCCTTCCTCGATAAATGAACTATCGAACAAATAAATAATTTTTCAATTCGAACCAATTCCTGAGATTACCGTGTTCAAATAAACAATAAAACAAACAAACTCTTCAGCTTTATGATATTACACAAAAAAACTACTCAATCAATGTATACAGATTGATTGAGTAGTTTTTTTGTGTAACTCGCTAAAAAATTTAATCTCACGAAAAAGCTACATATATTAATCATTCATACCAGACGTACCTATACATTATAGTCCAGGCATGTTGAGCCTACAACTGTCCCACTTAAATAGCCCCACTTTTGGGGTTATTTGGGATCATTTGGGGTATGGTGAAATCAAGATGTCTGACATTTGAGGTATGGTAAAAACAAGATGGCGTAGTTTTTTCTTGTATGAAGATTTGTTCAGTTAAATGTACGGCATAGCTTATCTTTAGTTTTGAAATCTTTGAGTCATACTTTAAATAAATACCACTTTATGATTCAGCATGATTTTCTAAATAAAACATATCCAATATACTTATTGGTAAATGCTAAATGTTATATATTGTATAAAATACTTTTTAAAGACATAATATTTAGCATTCTGTATAAAAAGCGCAAAGTGTGAAGCTTCAAAGGAATAAGACTTCATTAGCTAAACTCAATCTTTTTACATTTCACATCACATTTTATATTAAAACTTCTTTCAGAAAATGAATTTTATAACTTAGGTATAATATTATAAGCGAGCTTATTGTGGAGACATAATATTAATCGGCAAAAGCTGCCTTAAAATAATTAGAAGGCTCGGGGCGCGCTTAATTAAAACGTAATATTTCTTGCAGATTAAGCATGCAAATGCTATTATGTAGATGTTTGCCTAAATCTGATTAATATGGTTCGTTATTTATTCATTATCACTGAGATTAAGGAAATGATGTGTGGATAAATAAATTTACCTATAAACTACACTTTTCGCTGTAAAATAGTACCTTATTATACTTCAAACGAGACAATCTTGAATATATAATCGGATTCTCGATGACAGCTGCAAGTATTGACATGAAATTTTGTGTGCAAGGAGCTTTGGAGGAGAAAGATTGATCTAGCTAGGTCTTACCCCTGAGAAACTGAGCATTTTTAAGCTATGTATAATTTTAGGTCTTATCCCTGAGAAACTGAGCATTTCTAAGCTATGTATAATTTTTCTTTTGTCAATCTTTCGTCATGAATTCAAAATGGTCGTGAATTTATCAATAACTTCAACTCTACTATGTCATTCGATTGGCAGTTTGGTATGCGTATACGTATTTGGTTGATCGGAAAAGAGTTGTTTGATTTTGGGCTAGCTCTATGTACACTACATAGGTAAATAGGAAAAAATATAAGAATTTCATAAAAATACAAAAAAATAATAATTTGAGGAAGGGTATATGGTCATGTCATTGTCAAAATGACATTCTTTGGATAATTCTGATCTGATCCACCATGTTTTATTTTACGTTGTGTTGTTCTCCTTGACGAAGTTAATTTATATTTACATTGAAACGAAGTGAAATTAAACAAAATAAAGAATTGTAAACAGTTACTATATTATGTAGCTATATTTACATATAGTGTACATAGTGCTGGCCCACGCCTCATACATTTCTAGAACATCTCTTTTGAAATACGGTGGGTTCGAATCCCGGTCAGATAAATATTTTTGTGATTCTTTTTATTTTTTAATTTACTAGAACCCAGAGCTAGGCTCAGTTACCCAGGTACTAATAAATATACATAAATATGTACGACTGAACGTCACAATTCTAGCTTCATAAAATCTTGTCACCATCAAAAATATATAAATACTTTTAGTGACAATTTTTATTTATAAAAAGTACTTTCAACACATACAGTAATTCACGGGAATATTAAAAAAGTAAAAGAAAAAAATGTATGTAGAAAATGTAGAAAAGACATAGGTATAAAGGAAAATAAAAATGAAACGTTTAAATGGCATGAAACGTTTCAAGGTAAGCTTTCCTTGTTTTCCCTTACACGGCGACATTTGTCTGTGTTGGATGATAAATAATTTTGCTAATGGCCAGAAATATTGTCCCCGGCTAGGGTCGGTCGTTAGTAACCCAGAATATTTTGCATATTCACAGTAACATCAGCCGCTATCTCAGCTCATTTATGTGTTTGTTTTTACGCTCTACAATATATTCACGATAAAACTATTATAGTTATGCCCGCTACACTCCTAACGTTTTACCGTAACGATTTAACCGTGTAAGATGAACTGTGCAGACTTACGATAATTCGCTACGATTTGCCATCTTACTAATATTACAAATGTGAAAATTTGTGAGGATGGATGGATAGATGAATGTATGGATGAATATATGTTTGTTAAACACACGCAAAAAGTACTGAACGAATTTCACTGAAATTTAGTATGGTTGTAGTTAGGCTCTGGATTAAACCATAGGCTATTTTTATCCCGAAAAAGTACATTATTCCCGTTGGATATTATATTTACGTGGGCGGAGCCGCGGAAAAAAGCTAGTACATTAATATCTAGACTAATATTATAAAGCTGAAGAGTTTGTTTGTTTGAACGCGCTAGTCTCAGGAACTACTAGTTCGAATTGAAAAATTATTTTTTGTTAGATAGACCTTTTATCGAGGAAGGCTTTAGGCTATATAATATTACGCTGCGACCAATAGGAGCGAAGAATCAGTAGAAAATGTGAAAAAAAAACGGGGAAAATTATTATTATTGGACAGATTGTAATGAATTTTTTTGTGTGTGTTTAAGTGGATTCGAGAATGGATTAGATTTGCGATTGGACCCGGTAAGTGGCGCTGCTGTGAGTATGTTAGCAAATTTAATTCTAAGGCGGAACGAAATTCGCCGGGACAGCTAGTGATCGATAAAACTGCACAATTCAGCTTACACTGTTAAATCGTTGCGATAAAACGTTAGGGTCGGTCACACCAGGACAACACGCGATACTGCATTATTAAGATAGCTATTAAAGTGAAAATTGAACTTTATTCACTACAAAAAAGATACACGTTTCATATGACGTCAGTCACATACTGCACTTGCGCTGTTCAGCGCGGTGCAACGTTCGAACTCTTACAATGAAACGTATATCTTCTTGTGTAATGTCTAAAGTTCAATTTTGAATAGCTATCTTAATAATGCAGTGCTATGTCGCGTATCGTTTCGTTTCGGTGTGAATTGACCCTTACGATTAAACGTTAGGTGTGTAGCAGGCTTTAGTCGTTAGTTCTTATCTTATTTTATGATTAAAGTTAAAGTTAAACGTTTACGATTGGGATGACAGTGCGTTAATGTACACCAACAGGTAGTTAATTCTACCTACATGAGCAATAATAACGTGAATCACGACTCCGCTCGTCGCACTACGCCGCGACTTCGTATGTAGATATGATGTTTAAATAAAAAATATATGAATTATTATGGTTGAATGAGATAAATAGTCCATTGAAATGTTACATTTTTTAGGCCTTACCTTCCGTTTTTTAGAGGACGCAATTTAATTTTTTTGATGTGTACGGGGGGTCAGTGTAAAGCTAAAACCAAGTTTGTGGGGTCGCCACCCTTGTCCCACGGCCGCCATCTTGAAAATAGGGGTTGAAATGGTTTTTACGGTATATCTCTTAAACTATTTATTTGATAAAAAAAATTGGTAACATTTTTTGTTGCAAATTAAATTATCTACAACTTTGGTCCAGTAACTTTTTGTCGTAGAACTATAAATAAAAAAGTTATAAGCAAAAATCTTCAGAAATTCGATAATTTTTATTTTATTTTTTGATGTAACTTTTTATCATTTTACGAAAAAATGATATCTGACCATTTTTGTAGATCGTTTTTTGAGGAATAACTTTTATTTGCATCATTTTTTCATAAAGTCAATTGTTGTGGTCTCTAAACACACAAATCAGCTCGGAGGCCACATACACACACTTTTTCACAGTCCACGTTTGCAGTATCCAGCACGGCAGCTAGGCACTGTCCGGGGGCCACTATCTGGCCTAATACAGCACACCCTCCGTTCCAGGTGCGCCGTATATTACGTTCGTGGACCGCCTCGATAGCTCTGGGGAAATTTCGATTGAAACGACCATTACACGATTGAAACCCGTTCGTTTATTTTCCCCATACAATTTTCCCGTAGCACAGTATTCACTATTCACTATACTAGCACTACTTTCACTATTACTATTTCTTCCAGGGTTTCTTCGGGAGTCTTCTTCTTCCAGACTCGTGACTGCTTTTCCACACAGTGAAGAACCCGGAATCCGGCTCTATATTTATAGCCAGAATCAAAGAGGCCCCGCGGGGTTACGAGTTCGTGACCCCCCGCGCCGCGGATCATGCTATCCCTCACCGCGAGGTGCGTCTCTTTTCCGCGCACACATATTCGCCCGCGGTGATCGGATAGGCCCCTTTGATCCTTAACAGTACAAAAAAGTGACCTAGGACCTATCGACTCGATACAATGCAAATTATATACAATATTTACATGAAGTATCGAACTTAATCTGTCGATATTATGCAAAATAATTTACATACACTTATCCTTTTTTTTTTTTTTTTTGTTTCCGGGGGGGAAAATGCATTACGCATACCACCCAGGCGCAGGGGGCACCCGAGTGGTGATGTGGGACTCCCGTATAGGCTAATGAGACCCACGGTATACCCACTAAAAACCACCCCCCACCTTCCTCCTCGCCGCCTTGTGACGGGGCCACGGGAACGGTAAACACATCCGCGACCCCGCCGGCGGCAGCCGCACACATGCGGCTTCATCCACGGCCCGAAGGCCCCAGGCGCACCAGATGGTAGGGTGCGCCTCCCTCCTCGGCCTCCACCAGTACTGTAGCAGACTCCCCCTGAGTCTGCCACTAGGAGGCCACGGATACCAGCCACCATAACCGGTACCCGGTGGCAGATCTGAGCTATGGTTCTGCCACCGACCACACCTCGGCCGCAGAGGATAGGGCAAGCGGCGCACCGTAATACCAACTTGCCTCTTCCTCTGCGACCCCACCAATGCCGTTAACCGTACGGAACGGCCCCGCCAGCTCGCAGGAGGGTAGGGAGAGTGGCATAACACCACCACGCCTCTCCCCCTGCGATCCCTCCACGGCCGCAGAAGATAGGGAGTACGGCGCACCGTAATACCGGCACTCCTCTTCTTCTGCGGTCCCACCTCCTAGCGCGTCTTTTTCCCCAACCTAATACAATATTTACATGAAGTATCGAACTTAATCTGTCGATATTATGCAAAATAATTTACATACACTTATCCTAGCTTATTCTAATACATTTTAGTGATTCTTATCCTACTGAAAATGTACTATTTACAAAACAAATTATACAAATTAAGCCTATTTACATATAACTTAATTCTATCCACAACATCCTCCCCCCGGCGCAGCTTGCGTAGCCTCCTTCTTCACCAGGATCACGAGCTTGCTCACGGGCCTCTTGAAGGTTCCTGTTCGTGTCCGCACCTCCGCGATGCGAACTCCTCCGTCGGGACCGGCGAACGTCTTCTCGATGACTCCCAGCGGCCACAAGTTGCGGGGTAGCGTGTTGTCGACGACCAGCACGACGTCTCCAGGGGATACTGCCGTCGTGTCCCGCCGCGGCTCTCCTCGAGGTACCAGCGTAGGTAGGTACTCGCGGAGCCAGCGTCGCCAGAAGTGGTCGGCGAGCGCTTGGCTGGCGCGCCATGTGCGCCTGTCGTCTTCACTGCATGGACCCGTTGAGGGCAGGCCCATCGATGAACCCAACAGGAAGTGGTTGGGTGTCAGCGCCTCGGGATCTCGAGGATCAACGCTCACGTGTGTAAGTGGGCGAGCGTTGACGCTGTACTCCGCTTCTTGCAGCAGAGTCTGCAGAACTTCTTCCGTGGTGACCTTCTCTCGTAGCGTGGCGCTCAGTGCAGTTTTGATGGACCGCACGAGCCGCTCCCACGCTCCCCCCTGGTTTGGTGCTCCAGGAGGTATGAAGCGCCACTCCATGTTGTGGCGGAGACCCTCTTCTTGTAGGGCGGGTCCCCACTCCTTGTAGGCGTTGCGAAGCTCGTTGTCTGCTCCCCGGAAGTTGGTGGCGTTGTCCGAGTAGATTATCTTCGGCCATCCTCTTCTCGCCGCCATTCTTCTTAACGCCATAATCGCAGAGTCCGTCGATAGTGATGGCACCAGCTCGATGTGGACTGCTCTCGTCGTCAGGCACGTGAATAATGCACCCCATCTCTTCTCTCTTCGTCTTCCAATTTTGACGAGCATGGGCCCAAAGTAGTCCACCCCACAGTTGGAGAAGGGGCGGTGGTAGGGCTCCAGGCGAGCTCGAGGTAGGTCCCCGATGATGGGTCGGCGTGGCTGGCCCCAGCGCGCGCGACAGAACGTGCACTCACGCTCCGTTGCACGCACCGTAGGCCTCAGGTGCAGGATCCAGTACCGCTGCCGCAGGTCGTTGGTGACACGCTCCCGGTTGGCGTGTCCAGCCCTCCTGTGCTCGCGTGCCACGAGCAGCCTCACGACGTGGTGTCGCCCGTCCAAGATGACAGGCCGTTTCGCCTCCTCCGGTGCTGCCGCCGCCCCGATGCGCCCCCGCAGTCGCAGGATGCCGTCGTCCAGCATCGGGTCCAGCCTCCGGAGACGACTCGTCCTCGATAGCGGCTGCCCTCGGCGCAGGCGCCCCAGCTCGTCGGCGAAGCTCTCCGCTTGAGAGAGCCGCACAAGCAGGGCCTCAGCGCGCTCGAGGTGTGCCACGGTCATGCCCGAAGACCGTCGTCGTAGGCGATCTGTGAACACTAGAACATAGGCAATAGTGCGCACGAGTTTGTCAAAGTTCGAAAACCTAGCCGGGTCGGGCAACCAGTCGAAGTCACTTTCCTCTTCTCTGGTAACTGCCACGGTTTCTTCATCTTCCCGGTCTTCAAGTGCCCTTTCTTGGGGCCACGCCTCTTCGTCACGGCGTAAGAAGTCTGGACCACAGAACCATCGGTGGTCTTCCTTCAGTGGTTCCTCTCTGAACCTTGTTGCGTCGTCTGCAACATTTTCCTCCGTTGGCAGCCATCTCCATTCTTTGCTGTCGGTGAGTTCATTTATCTCGCCGAGCCGATGTGCCACGAACGGTGTGTATCTTCGTGCGTCGTTCTTGATCCAGTGGACCACTGTTGTCGAGTCTGACCAGAAGCACGTTCTTCTCAGGTGTAGACGATGTTCTTTCTTGACACTATCGGCTAACCTAGCTCCTAGTACAGCCGCTTGCAACTCAAGCCTCGGTATGGTTTGAGTGCGACGTGGTGCCACCTTCGCCTTAGCCGCTACCAGGACCACGTCCGTTTTGTCCCCGTACATGATCCGCCAGTAAACCACTGCAGCGTAGGCCTGTTCACTCGCATCACAGAAGACATGTTGTTCCACTTCGAAGTCCTTGCTGTCGAAGTAGCACCTTCTGATCTGTAAATTCTTTACAGTTTTCAGTTGTCCAATCCAGTTGTTGAACATGTTACTTTCCTCCTCGGGAATACATTCGTCCCAAGGAATCTGCAGCCTCCATAAACTCTGCAGAATTATTTTGGCCCTGATCGTGTAGTACGACAGGAGCCCCAATGGGTCAAAGACCGACATGACTGCACTGAGTGCCTGTCTTTTCGTAGGTGCGCAGCTTCCTGTAGCCACGTCCCTTGGTACTCGGCTCATCCTGGTGTTGAAACCTAGTACGTCCTTACCTGCATCCCAGTAGATTCCCAGGATCTTGTTTTCCGGCTGCTTGCCCCCTAAGCTCGAGCTTGCAGCTTCCCGTAGTTCCGCAGGCACGTCGCGTAGCACATATTCCTTGTTCGAGCTCCATCCCCGTAGTGTGAAGCCTGCTACAGCATGTACCTTGCGAATTTCCTCCACGGCCATTCTGGCTTCTTGTTCGTCTTCGTAGCTCATCACCAGGTCATCTACGTAGTGCCCCTTGGTGATTGCCTCCAGAGCTCTAGGGTACTCCTCCGCATGTTTTTCCGCGTTGTAGTCCCTTACGAAGTGTGCCATGAATGGTGAACTGGCCGCCCCGAAGATCATGCTTTTCATCTTGAACTTCTGAGGTGGTCGGTCCCGTGCTGTTCCTCTCCACAGGAACTGCTGTGCTGCCTGATCCTCCTTGATAATCTTTATCCTGAGGAACATTTCCTGTATGTCCGCTGTTACTGCCACCTGCTTCTCTCGGAACCTGAAAAGAATACCGAGCAGCGATACTAACCTGTCGGGTCCCTCCAGCAGACCGTCGTTCAGGCAGGTGCCCCCCGCTCTGGCTGCGGCGTCGAACACCAAGCGAAGCTTCCCCGGCTTGTTGGGATTCTCCACTGCGAAGTGTGGCAGGAACCAGCTCCTCCTGCTATGTTCTTCTGAACCGTCACATGGAACAGCATAGCCTTTTTCAAACAAGTTACTTACCTGTGCTGTGTAAGCCTCTGCAAATTTTGGATCTGCATCCATTTTTGCCTCCATCTTCCTGAGGCGTCTGCAAGCTGCCTCGTAGCTGCAGTGACCTGGAAACACAAGATTATCGTCTTTCCATGGTAGACCTACCTCGTATCTTCCATCGGTGGGTCTGATGGTAGCCGCCACGATGTCCACTGCACGTTGGTCCTCTGGCCTTACCCGTGCCTTGGCTGCTACTCCCAAAGACTCGATTGCGAAGTGCTCCTCCACCAGTTCGTGAAGTCCTTCGTCCGTCCTCGCATGGAACACCTTTTCTGCATTCCCTTGTCGAGGCATCGATCTGCGCGGTATCGTCCCATGGATGACCCATCCCAGTTGGGTCCTGGACGCTGCCGGCTCATTTCGTTTCCCAGTCCTTATTTCTTGACTGATGATGTACTGCCAGTGGTCGCTCCCCACCAGTAGCATCGGTTTTGCTGCTGTGTAGCAAATTTCTTCTTTCCGAAGACCCCTTAAGTGTTGACACGATGCGACGTTCAACGGTACTGCTTGCTGGTGCAAGTCCAAGTTTTTGACTGTCCGCGCTCGGAGTGCGAGCGGTTTTCCTGCGAACAATCCACGAATGTGAAGGTGAACCTCTCTGCTGGCATTGTCGCTCTTCTGCATGTTCACTCCACGTAACCTTAGCGGTTTTGCATCACCCTGTGCACCGACGGCTCGTGCCAACTCTTCATCGATGAGTGTGACGGTAGCTCCTTCGTCCAGGAATGCATGTGTGGTGTACTCCCCCCGTGGTCCGGACACGATCACCGGGCACATCTTTAGGAGTACCTTCTCAGCTGAAGCTGTTTGTGTCGACATCGCAACCTCCTCTTGCGATTGTCGCTGCCACTGCTGCTGCGGTTGCTGCTGTGGCTCCGTTGGCTGCTGCTGCTGTTGCTGCTCCCCCCGTTCCACATGAAGCGACGGATGATGAGCCCTGTTGCAGCCGTTCACGTTGCAGCCCTTTGCCTTGCATTTGTCTTTGCGGTGCTTCTCATCGATGCACTTGAAGCAAAGCTTTTGCTTTTTTACTAGCTCCCACCTGGCACTTACGCTCATGCTTTTGTACTTCTGGCAGGTGCTCAATTTGTGTGGTCCCTTCTTACAGCACGGACAGGTATTTGCGGCCAACAAATAAACAATTTTGATTCTAAGTTATTTAAATTTCACCATACGTCAAACTGCGTCTCGTAACGGTGTCGCGAGTCCAGAGATTTTATCTCATCTAAAAATATGCGTACCGCGCTAAAAGAAGTTTTCACTTCAAAAATCTATAAAATCTGTCTTTGGACTTCTGGTTTTCAATTTGCACATAGCAAAGCGTCAACAGTGGCAGGCGTTAAAATGCTTGTTTATTTTAATTGTTTCAAATGGAATTTAATAAACATTCAAAACGTCTTTGATGTGCCCCTCGCATCAGATACACATTGCGAGGATATTTATTTTGATTAGAATTTGCAATTTGAGTCAGATTTGACGTAATTAATTCTAATCTAGATGGCTGTTGCTAGTCTTCCAATTATTAATATTAGTCCATTGAAAAGTTACATTTGGGGTTGCGTTTTTTAGAGGATGGTAGACTCGGAAAGTATGAAAGCGAGCTGTGTCTTGTGTTGGAGGAAGTGAAGATAAGTTAAATGTACTTTTTGTCACTGCCTTGGCGAATTGTTTGTATCTAAGGCTGTCAAGCGAATTATCATCTTTATTACCACCGTATACAGAGATAAAAAAACGTTCACCAATTACAGTGAGCAAAGCAGGGTCAACTCTCTTGTTGAGAAACAAAGCCGTTCCAGTTGCAAACTCTAAATGTTTCTCCAGGGTTTTCACAAATTTCATTTTACCGATATTGTAAGGAGCTGAAGTTATAAGAGCTGAGAAATAGTACTAATTTCGGAGCGCTGTAAAACTATTGATGTTGTGGATAAAATTAAGTTATATGTAAATAGGCTTAATTTGTATAATTTGTTTTGTAAATAGTACATTTTCAGTAGGATAAGAATCACTAAAATGTATTAGAATAAGCTAGGATAAGTGTATGTAAATTATTTTGCATAATATCGACAGATTAAGTTCGATACTTCATGTAAATATTGTATTAGGTTGGGGAAAAAGTTTCTTCGCATTTTATATAAAAATCCAAAAGGTTTTTTTATAAAGTTTATTTACAAGTGACTAAAGTATATAGGTGCCATTTTGTTCGATAACTTTTTGCCATCTTGTTGGTAGGTACATGATCCCATTGCTATAAAATTTTTGGGGCTTCTGATGAAAAAACTGCGACAAGTGGTTTTGGCAGTCCTCTTGTGATGTCAACCTGACACTGCCTAAGGAATTCTGCAGCGACCGAAACAGGTGGAAATCTGAAGGTGCAAGGTCAGGACTATACGGCGGATGCATTAACACCTCCCAGCCAAACTCCCGTAATTTTTTCTGAGTGGCTAAAGATGTGTGAGGTCTAGCGTTATCATGGTGAAAAACCACACCCCTTCTGTTGATTAATTCCGGCCGCTTTCTCTCAACTTCTTGCTTTAATCTCATCAGTTGTTCGCAGTACAGTTCAGAATTGATAGTCCTGCCTGGCGGTAACAGCTCATAATGAATAATGCCCTTCCAATCCCACCACACACACAGCATCACCTTGTTGCGAGTTAACCCGGGTTTCGCCACAGTCTGTGAAGCCTGACCGGCCTTTGACCACGATCTTTTTCGCACGTTCTTGTCGTACGTGATCCACTTTTCATCACCAGTTATCAGCTTCTTCAAAAATGGTTCGGTTTCATTACGTCGTAATAAAGAATCACAAATGAGTACACGGTTCATTAGGTTTCTTTCAGTGAGCTCATGAGGCACCCAAATATCGAGCTTTTTTGTGTACCCAGCTTTTTTCAAATGCGCCAAAACCGTTTTGTGGTCAATCCCCAGTTCTTCAGCTACATCGTAACTACTAATATGCCGATCTTGCTCCACTTTTTCAAAAATGGCAACAGTTTTGTCCGTAACAGGGCGACCAGAGCGACGTGCATCTTTGATATCAAAATTTCCGGATTGAAAACGCTTAAACCAAATTTGCGCTACTCTCACAGATACTGCATTAGGTCCATAAACATCACAATTTTTTTTCGCGGCTTGTGTTGCATTTTTAGGGTTCCGTAATACTTAAGGAACCCTTATAGTTTCGCTCTGTCCGTCTGTCTGTCTGTCTGTCTGTCTGTCTGTCTGTCTGTCTGTCTGTCTGTCTGTCTGTCTGTCTGTCTGTCCGCGCCTCTAGCTCCTGTAATTATGAATATTAATTGATGAAATTTGGTGCAGTTATAGATTGTGTATAGGTCACGGTTTCGGGATCATAAAAAAATAATAATTTTATATTTTAGGGGTGGCTCTCCATACATGTGAAGTGGGGATGAAAAATATTTTTTCACTCTATCCCATCGTGTGGGGTATCGTAGAATAGGTCTTTTAAAATAAAGGCAAGGTTTCATACGTTACTTTTTTATAAAGTTGACCATTTTCGAGTAATCGGCCTCCAAAGTAGTTTGTAAGTTGGTCCCCCCCCTAGCATTTTTAAACTATAGGAGATAGAAACTTGCAAATTTTCATGCTGATAGATCATGCTAAAAACTCTTTAGGAAAACTATTGTGAACCAAATCGGACAGTAACTTTTGGAGTAATTAAAAAAAAAGAATATTACGCGTTTATAGTTACGGAACCCTCCTTAGACATGTCCTGACATGCTCTTGGTTAGGTTATTACCTTTTTTGTAATAAAATTTTAAAATGTATCGAAATTCTTCACAAGAATCACTAATTTTAACAATAAGAAAAACAAATGAAAATCTCAAATTTACCTAATTTGAATTTGGAATTGTCTTCTGTAAAATTAAAACTTTTTAATGATACCAAAATCAGCCAGATACAATTGGTATAGCCCAAGATATTTTATGTATGAATACTATAATGCGAAAAGACTTTTTCCCCAACATATTATTTACATTTTTTTGTCAGTCATTAGTAAAAATAAGGGTCAATTTATATCAAAACGAAACGATACGTGAGGCGGAACTACATAAGATAGCTATTTCTAATTTAACTTTATTTATTACATTTTAAGAGAGAGCGTTGCCAGAGAATATTTTAAGAGAGTTTACAATTGTAAGAGTTCGAATGTCAAGTTGCACCGCATTGCACAGCGCATGTGCAGTGTATGACTGATGTCATTTGAAACGTGTATCTTGTTGTGTAGGGAATAAAGTTCAATTTTTAATAGCTCTCTTGAAAATGCAGTGGCGCTTAAAAATTACGCTGCTCTGAAAATAATTGTGTCGGTGTGAATTATCCCTAAAATATCACTTGAAACACTAAATAACTCGTACTATAATACCTATAGGTACGTATGCGTCTTGTGTAAAAGGACATCATCCATTTGTCCATCTTTCACGGCAAAACTACGGAACCGATTTAAGAGAAATTTGGTACACAGATAGTCTAGAGCCTGAAAAAGGACATAGGCTATACTTTTTATCACGGGGAAATGTATGGGATACTTTATTTGCAGTTTCACATAAAAACTACGGAACCGATTATCATGAAATTTGGTACAGATATAGAATAGACCATGGGAAAGGACATAGGCTACTTTTTATCGCGGAACATATAAGGTTCCCGTGGGTTACTGTACTTAGTTGTTCCATATTTACATACTACTCTTTACCAGGGTTATATTATGTCTTGATCATCGGAAAAATATATTATATTTCCAACCCGGTAGATGTATTTTTTTTTAGATTTCCGATTCCCGTTAGTGACCCTGTTTTCTAAAATATGATCCCCCACTGTTACGCATAATAAGCCGTTTGTGAAAAAAGGTCATTGGAGCGTGCACCGCTTGTCCCCAACCCACCCTCATGGGGCAGGTCAGCCACAAATACAGCCTATTATGTATTTAAATATGGCCGATATATATTAGCTGAGGCTTCCCTGAAATTCGGGCTTAATCAATACACATTATTATTATGCCATATTATTATATTAGTCTAGATATATAAAAGGCAAACCTGACTGACTCATCTATCAACGCACAGCCGAAATTACAGAACAGATTTTGCTAAAATTTGGCATACAGATAGTTGTAATGATGTAGGCATTCGCTAAGAAAGTATTTTTGAAAATTCGCCTCCTAAGGGGGTGAAAAGGGGGTTAAAATGTTATATTGAAACCGAACTCCACGCGGAAGAAGTCGCGGGCAAAAGCTAGTATAATAAAATCGTAACTGCTCGCTGTCTGTAAATGAAATATTGTAATATATACTTATAATAATTTAAACATACGTCATAGCTAATAAATCAATTTTAATTACATAAATAACTATGAACTGAGTGCTTATTACGCATAATTTCATCTACATCATACATTAGTATCTAGCTGTCCCGACACGTTGTTCTGTCTCAATGAATATGAACTGGAATTAATACTACTACCACTACTAACTAGTCCTATACCTACTCCTACAACCCACACTCTTCCAATATTTATCACTGTTTAAACCTTTCCTGAACTTACACAATTATTTCAAGATCGATATGAGCCAAATCAGTCCAGCCGTTCTCGAGTTTTGATTCCCTCAGGAACGGGATTAAAAGTATCCTATGTCCTTTTCCTGGTAGCTTAGAAAAGCTACCTTCCCACCAATTTTCAGCCAAATCGGTTCAGCCGTTCTTGAGTTATAAATAGTGTAACACGAATTTCTTTTACATATATGTATGGAAGATATATTAAATTATTTGTCATAGTTAAACGTTTCTACAAAACGTCAAGATAACATAATATTAAGAACAAAACTATGGTCTTTCTACTTTTTTGAAACATAAAAAACATGATTTATTTTAAAAGCTCAAAAGGTTTAATAAATTAGTAGTCGTTTTTTAGATATCGTTGAAAATATTGAGTAACTGTAAACAATAAAATGTTTTTCGTATCACAAAACATCTCTACCAATTAAGATATACATGACTGGATGTTGCCCGCGACTTCGTGTGCGTAAAAGTTGATTTTGCTTCTGCAAAATCAACTTATAGGATTTAGGACAAAATGTAGGATTTCTATCCTACATTTTCCGCGATAAAAAGTAGCCTATGTCCTTGCCCGTGGTCTATTCTACATCTGTGTCAAATTTCATTAAAATCGGTCCAGTAGTTTCGGAGCCTATTCAGTGCGAACAAAGAAACTTTTCCTCTTTATTATATTAGTATAGATTATACAGGTAACCAAAATACTGCTGTTATCCATCAAACTTACAATTAGAAAAGCTCAATTTTTCATCCTTTATAAGCCATCGCACGTATGCGAAAACATTTTTAGCGTTTATTGTGTAGTATTTTCAGCTCCGCTCCGGTAAAAAAGCCTTTCAGTCCACCCAAACTTTGTTCGAACGTAATAAAATTCTTTGAAGAATACCAAACGGCTGATATGGAGTAATTAAATTCTGACAGAATTCATTGGGGGATACCGTACAATGTACATGTACCGATACGTAATTAACTGGTTCAGGTAAAATATCACGGGGCTTTCGACATCGTCATGTAGGTATATTGTATACTAGATGTTGATCGCGACTTCGTGCGTGCAAAAGTTAATCTTGAGGAAACCGTACATTTTTCCGCAATAAAAAGTAGCCTGTGTATTTCCCCGTGTCTGCCAAATTTCATCAAAATCGGTCCAGTAGTTTCTTCACTTACTTTTCCTTTAAGTATATACAGTATTTGTGACTTGGGACCAGTATAATATATCTATGCTTGGGACGTAAGAATAAATTTTTAAGAATTTGGATTTGTTTTTTCCTATAATTACAGAAACTGGACTTGGAAAATTGCAACCAACCACTTATTAATGACTCTGTGAAACAAGATAAGTTTTCCATTAAACCAGTACGATTAAGTCCTTTGAATCTTATAAAAATAGCACACTCATTCTTGAAGACCTGAAAGTATTTAATATTGCGTAGTAATAATATGCTATATGACTATTTTTATTGCTTATATGAATAAAATGTGAGTAAGTTCTTAGAAGAAACAGTTATATTAAAAATCGATATTTTATACTTACTTATAATAGCGATTATTATATATTAGCGATTCGCTTAAAGAATTTTGTAAGTATTGTAAAAAGGCTCCTTATAAAAGTCACTCTAGATATGACGTCACGCTTTCCTAAAATACATGGGTCGCAGGAACATATTACAAAATAATATGTAATTGCTAATATCTCCGAAATTTGTGCGTTTATGTTCATACTTACTCTAGAATATGTTGATGTAAGATAACTAAAGATGTAGGTTTGTTACTTAGATAGCAAAAAATATTAAAACTTTTTTGTAATTTTACATACATCTCATTATAAAACGACATATAAATTTTGTATTGTATTACATTTATCAAGTGGTACTAACCTCAAGTAACTAGTGGGTTTAACATTTTTTATTACTTTAATGTATTTTTCAGCATTATTATAAAAATACAAGCGTAGATGAACTTATAAACTATAACTGTGCCAAATTTTATACTCCTCCGTTCGCATAATTTTCATAAAAAGGTGTACAACGTTTTCGCTATACTCGTACGTATTAATATCCAGAGTGAATGTTTCAAGTGGGCGTGGTATGTGATATCCAAAACTATATTAAGAGAATTATTAACAGCATTAACTGCCCGCGGCGGCGAAATTAGGTTTTTAACTTTCATCGCCTATTTCACCCCTTCGGGGTTGAATTTTGAAAAGTCCTTTCTTAGTGGATGCCTACGTCATATGAAAAATACGTATGTAAAATTTCAAATTTTACTGTTGACGCTTTGCTATGTGCAAATTGAAAACCAGAAGTCCAAAGACAGATTTTATAAATTTTTGAAGTGAAAACTTCTTTTAGCGCGGTACGCATATTTTTAGATGAGATAAAATCTCTGGACTCGCGACACCGTTACGAGACGCAGTTTGACGTATGGTGAAATTTAAATAACTTAGAATCAAAATTGTTTATTTCCTATTATAGATACCATGAACCTATAGTTTCTATTTTAGATTGTAATAATTTTAATGATAATGATGATGATACAAGAGTTGTCGAAATTGTTATCGATGATTCATAAAATAATATTAAATGTATTTCAAAGTTTATAATAATTAATAAAATCAATTCATAACCGAATAACCCTAGTACCCATCTAAATAATGTCTAACGCGCCAAAATAAGTTTTCACATCTGTCGGCACTCCCGGAGTGCATCTCGTAATTTGTTTTTTATTTTATTTTTGAAGTGAGTAACATCATTGTGGTTTTTGATGAGTCGAAACTAGATAAAACGAAAAGCTAAAGTTAAACGAGACATGAATGCAAATTTTGGAGGGTATTCATTTTAATTGTATGTCAACTTCTTGTATTTTAACTAGTTTGACTATTAATTAACATTTTAAAAATTAGGTTCGCAATTGTTAGGTAATTATGAGGCAAATTAAATAGACGATGAGAGTGACGTTAAAAATAATAATGGCTTAATCTAAAGGAAAAAAAGCATAAAAACTTTCTTAATTAACTTTTTTGAAGATAAATTAGACATAACTCGTAAAATAGTAGAAAAATAATTTTAATCAAGATAAAGTTCTAACATGGTAAATTGAGGTGATTTTGTTACTATAATACAAACTAGATGTTGCCCGCAACTTCGTGCACGCAAAAGGAAATCTCAAGGGAACTGAAAACTTTGCTTTGATAAAAAGTTGCCTATGTCCTTCCCTGTGGTCTATTCTTTATTTATGCAATTTTTTTTTCAAAACCAGTCCAGTAGTTTCGGAGCCTATTCAATGCTAACAAACTTTTCCTCTTTATTATATTAGTATACATAAATAAGAATAATAGCACTGACGACTAACGTCTTCACTGATAGCAGGTATGGCTACGCACCGCATTCCCGCAGCACCCAAGGCGCCACTGAACTATGATATGTGTGGATTTTAGGCCCCAGCGGCAGCGATGAAACGCCGCAGGACCCAAAATACGGTAGCGCCGTGGCTGCGACACGTGTGTAAAGGCAAATGGGGCTCAGAGCCTTTAGCCAAGTTGCCTTCGCTAATTAAGAGGACGAAGACATAAAATGCTTAGATGCATGTCACATTAGCAATGCTTAGGTCAATTAGCGATGCTCAAGTCAAATATCATACATTTTTGTTTTCGAACGTCTTCATAATCAGCGATGGCAACTTGGCTAAAGTCTCCCTGAGACTCAACTCGATGTTAGGCTGAGATAACAATAATATATAAGATTGATCTTAGTAATACAGCGAAAACATTTTCTAATGACACCTTTTATAGCGACGGGACGGATATTACAACGCGGATTTGATAACTGTCTGGGTACAGTATGAAAATTTTAATATCGGTTTTAACTATCCGCTATTACATCCATAAATCATCAGTCCCTTCAATGTCGCTATAACAGATTTTTACTGTAAGTAGGTACCTGCTATCTACCTTCTAATAATACGAAACAAAACGAAGAATAATTGTTATGAACCAATTCAAAAATATACAAATAAAACTGGTATTTCTCACAAAAGCCTGGAATAGAGTTACCAATTATAATTCGAAAATTCGGATATTCCCAACGTTTGACGGACAAAACATTTACAAAAGGCTTGGCCATCGTAACAAGAAAATTTCACGGTCTGTATATCAACCGTTGTCTGATTCGAATTGCAAACAAAAGTGAAGATCTCACAAATCTCGAATGTCCGTACAAATCATAATTTGTGGCGTCTCTATAACAACAATAATGTTCCAGAACCATCGCTGTTTTAATTTTAAAAAATATTTTCACCTTGAAAAATCAAAATTAATATTTTGACTAAAAATCTTAACTACTTATTCCACCAAGCATAAGTGGTCTCTTATAAGTTTACTATGATTCCCTAGGGAACTCTATTCTAATCTAAACCCTCCTGATTATTAATACCTAGACTATCTACCTAGGCTATCATTTATTTATATTCTAGACGCGGCCTTGTCTAACACAAATTTCATTTACGTTCTCATCCCTTCCAAGATAAAATATGATCGAAAGATCTTGGATAAAAGATAATAATGTTTATATAATTCCTTATAAACATTTTCTACATTGCATCGTACGTATCTACTAAAATATTGTTTTCGTGTGGTTTTCATAGACCTTTATATAGGCGTGGTATGTCGAGGAAAAAGTGTCCATATCTTCGTTCTATAATATATAGGTACAAGTTGATGCCCGTGGCTCGGCCCGCGTAAGTACAGTAACCCCGTAGGTTATATGTCCTTACCTTATATGTCCCGTGATAAAAAGTAGCCTATGTCCTTCCCCGTCGTCTACTTTATATCTATCTGTTCCAAATTTCATGACAATCGGTTTATACTGTTTTTACGTGAAACTAAATAAAGTATCCCACGGAAACTGGCAAGCTGGCACACCAAGGCATATTAACTACTCCATTTTTTATTTGGTCTGAACTTTGTAAGTATTACGTATACGGTATAACTTTACAAAATATTTGCTAAGTGACGTGCGTGGAAGAGTTAAGCTTAGATTTTCCTAAAAGCCCCTTCGATCCACATTAAACCCTGCCGGTAAGTGGAGGTGATCAATTGTGGGTTCCGTCGTCAATGGCAATGAATGACTCGGGTGGAACTGCTGAATAGTCTGACCAAAATCGTGACGTATTAATATACTTGTGTAGAAATGTAAGCGCTTACTAAATAAAACCATATTATATTTTGCTTTGTGAATAGAATGTATCCCTTTGTTATGACTATTTTACCCCTGACGCAAAAGGAGGCGTGTTATAAGTTTAACGTGTCTGTCTGTCTTTGTATATCCTGTTATCGTAGCTCCCAAACAGGAAATTTATTACGTGGTAGAGCCATGCTTCGGCACGAATGGGCCGGCTCGACCGGAGAAATACCACGGGTTCACAGAAAACCGGCGTGAAACAGCGTTTGCGCTGTGTTTCGCCGAGTGAGTGAGTTTACCGGAGGCCCAATCCCCTACCCTATTCCCTTCCCTACCCTCCCCTATTACCCTATTCCCTCTTAAAAGGCCGGCAACGCACTTGCAGCTCTTCTGATGCTGCGAGTGTCCATGGGCGACGGAAGTTGCTTTCCATCAGGTGACCCGTTTGCTCGTTTCGCCATATTTCATTAAAAAAAAAAAAAAAAAAGGAAACCCAATTTAGTTTTTTTTTTGGTTGGAAGTGTTTACTGATTGACAATTGGCGGGTTACATATATTATTTTAATTTCGTTTATGTAAAATGTATTCTTATTTTAAATTTGATAAAAATAAGACATAGTTTGTTTGGTTTGGGCCCTTTTCCTGCCATGCGGGTGGCCACACGCTTGCGGGTCTCGACCGCATGCGTATTGCCCGCATTCTATAATCCCATACATATTTTAGGTACCTGTCCCGCGGGCAGCACGCACGCGGACTGGAACATCCTATAACCGGCGTGCGGCCAAGTGCGGCCGATACCCGCACGCGCGTGGCAACCCGCGTGACATGAAAAGGGCCCTTAGGTTAGGTTAGTTATTCTTCTTCTTCTTGATTTAAAATCTTTGCTCTTGTCGGTGGAGCTTTCACGATTTCTCTTTGTCTTCTGTAAGGATCTTTAGCTCCCTATAATATTTACATTTTTTTGTCAGTCATTAGTAAAAATAAGGGTCAATTTATATCAAAACGAAACGATACGTGACGCGGCGCTACATAAGATAGCTATTTCTAATAGGCAATCGGATATTTTTTTTATTGCATAAATGAATAGTACTCTTAAATATGAGTAACTTCTCAGAAGAAACCGTATATCAAAAGTCAATATTTTCAAAGGTACAGCGATTTGTATAAAAAATTTCGCGAGCCTCCTAAAAACGCTCCATACTAAAGTCGACCTAAAAATGACGTCACTTGTATATGAAGTAGTATGAAGTAGTATATGAAGTATATGGCCGCAGGAATATATTTGTAAATATCTCCGATATTTGTGCGTTTAAGTTCATACTTACCATAATGAATGTTTTTGTATATGATGTGAGTAAACTAATGATGTAGGTTTTGTTTACCAATTTCGCAAAAAAAAAAATTTTTTTTGGTACTCCAGCGGAGCGAAATTTTGTATACAAATCGCTGTACCTTTGAAAATATTGACTTTTGATATACGGTTTCTTCTGAGAAGTTACTCATATTTAAGAGTACTATTCATTTATGCAATAAAAAAAATCAGTCCGCTTGCCTATTGTAAGAGTTCGAATGTCAAGTTGCACCGCATTGCACAGCGCATGTGCAGTGTATGACTGATGTCATTTGAAACGTGTATCTTGTTGTGTAGGGAATAGAGTTCAATTTTTAATAGCTCTCTTGAAAAAGCGATGCCACTTAAGATACCCGAAATTATGGGGCTCTGCTAATAATCGTTGCGGTGTGAATTATCCCTAAAATATCACTTGAAACACTAAATAACTCGTACTATAATACCTATAGGTACGTATGCGTCTTGTGTAAAAGGACATCATCCATTTGTCCATCTTTCACGGCAAAACTACGGAACCGATTTAAGAGAAATTTGGTACACAGATAGTCTAGAGCCTGAAAAAGGACATAGGCTATACTTTTTATCACGGGGAAATGTACGGTTCCCATGGGGTACTTTATTTACAGTTTCACGTAAAAACTACTAAGCCGATTATATTATCATGAAATTTGACACAGATATAAAGTAGACCACGGGAAAGGACATAGATTACTTTTTGTCGCGGGGAAATGTACGGTACCCGTGGGATACTTTATTTGCAGTTTCACATGAAAACTACTGAACCGATTATCATGAAATTTGGTACAGATATAAAATAGACCATGGGAAAGGACATAGGCTACTTTTTATCGCGGGACATATAAGGTTCCCTTGGGTTACTGTACTTACGTTGTTCCACATTTACATACTACTCTTTACCAGGGTTATATTATGTCTTTATCATCGGAAAAATATATTATATTTACAAGCCGTTAGATGTATATTTTTTTTAGATTTCCGATTCCCGTTAGTGACCCTGTTTTCTAAAATACGACCCTCTACTGTTACGCATAATAAGCCGTTTGTGAAAAAAGGTCATTGGAGCGTGCACCGTTTGTCCCCAACCCACCCTCATGGGGCAGGTCAGCCACAAATACAGCCTATTATGTATTTAAATATGGCCGATATATATTAGCTGAGGCTTCCCTGAAATTCGGGCTTAATCAATACATATTATTATTATGCCATATTATTATATTAGTCTAAATATATAAAAGGCAAACCTGACTGACTCATCTATCAACGCACAGCCGAAACTACAGAATAGATTTTGCTTAAATTTGGCATACAGATAGTTGTAATGATGTAGGCATTCGCTAAGAAATTATTTTTGAAAATTCGCCTCCTAAGGGGGTGAAAAGGGGGTTGAAATGTTATATTGAAACCGAACTCCACGCGGAAGAAGTCGCGGGCAAAAGCTAGTATAGTAAAATCGTAACTGCTCGCTGTCTGTAAATGAAATATTGTAATATATACTTATAATAATTTAAACATACGTCATAGCTAATAAATCAATTTTAATTACATAAATAACTATGAACTGAGTGCTTATTACGCATAATTTCATCTACATCATACATTAGTAACTAGCTGTCCCGACACGTTGTTCTGTGTTAATGAATATGAACTGGAATTAATACTACTACCACTACTAACTAGTCCTACACCTACTCCTACAACCCACACTCTTCCAATATTTATCACTGTTTAAACCTTTCCTGAACTTACACAATTATTTCAAGATATGAGCCAAATCAGTCCAGCCGTTCTCGAGTTTTGATTCCCTCAGGAACGGGATTAAAAGTATCCTATGTCCTTTTCCTGGTAGCTTAGAAAAGCTACCTTTCCACCAATTTTCAGCCAAATCGGTTCAGCCGTTCTTGAGTTATAAATAGTGTAACACGAATTTCTTTTACATATATGTATGGAAGATATATTAAATTATTTGTCATAGTTAAACGTTTCTACAAAACGTCAAGATAACATATTAAGAACAAAACTATGGTCTTTCTACTTTTTTGAAACATAAAAAACATGATTTATTTTAAAAGCTAAAAAGGTTTAATAAATTAGTAGTTGTTTTTTAGATATCGTTTAAAATATTGAGTAACTGTAAACAATAAAATGTTTTTCGTATCACAAAACATCTCTACCAATTAGATATACATTACTAGACGTTGCCCGCGACTTCGTGCGCGCAAAAGTTGATTTCGCAGAAATCGTACATTTTTCCGCGATAAAAAGTAGCCTATGTCCTTGTCCGTGGTCTACTCTACATCTGTGTCAAATTTCATCAAAATCGGTCTAGTACTTTCGGAGCTTATTTAATGCAAACAAAGAAACTTTTCCTCTTTATTAGTACTAGCTGACCCGGCAAACGTTGTTTTGCCTTATAAATTAGGTATGGAAAATAGATAGTAGCCGATTCTCAGACTTACTGAATACGCATATATAAAAATCGGTTAAGCTGTTTCGGAGGAGTACGGTAACTAACATTGTGACATGGAAATTTTATATAGTAGAAGATATATTATACAGGTAACCAAAATACTGTTATCAAACCTACAATTAGAAAAACTCGATTTTTCATCCTTTATAAACCATCGCACGTATGCGAAAACATTTTTAGCGTTTATTGTGTAGTATTTTCAGCTCCGCTCCGTAAAAAAAGCTTTTTCAGTCCACCCAAACTTTGTTCGAACGTAATAAAATTCTTTGAAGAATACCAAACGGCTGATATGGAGTAATTAAATTCTGACAGAATTCATTGGGGGATACCGTACAATGTACATGTACCGATACGTAATTAACTGGTTCAGGTAAAATATCACGGGGCTTTCGACATCGTCATGTAGGTATATTGTATACTAGATGTTGATCGCGACTTTGTGCGCGCAAAAGTTAATCTTGCGAAAACTGTACATTTTTAAGACAAAAAGTAGCATATATACTTTCTCGTGGTCTACTCTATATTTTTTTTTTTTTTTATGAAATATGGGGGCAAACGAGCAAACGGGTCACCTGATGGAAAGCAACTTCCGTCGCCCATGGACACTCGCAGCATCAGAAGAGCTGCAAGTGCGTTGCCGGCCTTTTAAGAGGGAATAGGGTAATAGGGGAGGATAGGGAAGGGAATAGGGTAGGGGATTGGGCCTCCGGTAAACTCACTCACTCGGCGAAACACAGCGCAAATGCTGTTTCACGCCGGTTTTCTGTGAGCCCGTGGTATTTCTCCGGTCGAGCCGGCCCATTCGTGCCGAAGCATGGCTCTACCACGTAATATTTATTATTGCCAAATTCCATAAAAATCGGTCTAGTAGTTTCGGAGCCTATTCAATACAAACAAACAAACAAACAAACTTTTTCTCTTTATTATATTAGTATAGACTAGATGTTGCCGGCTACTTCGTGCGCGCAAAAGTTAATCTTGCGGAAACCGTACATTTTTCCGCGATAAAAAATAGCCTTGTGTACTTCCCCGTAGTCTACTCTATATCTCTGTCAAATTTTATAAGAATCGGTCCAGTATTTTCGGAGCCTATTCAATGCAAACAAATAAATAAACATACAAGTAAACAAACCTTTCTTTCTTTATAATATTATTAGTATATATTTGTGACTATGTCATGTCATGGGGTACTCATCCCAACTTACCTGTCCGGTAGTTGTGGTAAAGTATACGGGTACGCGACCCCGGCTACCCTAGCTATTACTGTTCTATCCCTTGCCCTCCTGGGCGGTAATATCCTACATTTTCCTATTTCCCACTCTAACTTACCAATCTTCCTTTCCACACCACCTATCCTTCCCTTTCCCTATTCCTACCCTCTCTACCAATCTGTGGAAACGCAATGGATAATAATAAAAATAATTTAATTATCCAAAATGGCGGCGATGTGGTTCACCACCCATCACGTCTTGTTTCTCGCGGAGGTGAAAAGCGGACCATGGAGAGCCGCTTCGCTACGTTGAATGTAAGAGGAGGAATGGATGGTAAGAATGAAAGTGAACGAAGCGAAACGAGTATGTAAGGATCGTAGCAAGTGGCAAAAAGTGGTCTCTGCCTACCCCTTTACGGGAAAAAGGCGTGATTATATGTATGTATGTATGTACCTATGTATATTTGTGACTTGGGACGTGACGTTAATTTTTAAGAATTTAGATTTATTTTTTCTATAATTATTACAGAAAACTGGACTAAATTGCAACCACCTAGCAATCACTCTGTGAAACAAGATGAATTTTTGATTAAACCAGTAAGATTTAGTCCTTTGATACTTATAAAAATAGCACACTCATTCTTGAAGACCTGAAAGTATTTAATATTGCGTAGTAATAATATGCTAGATGACTATTTTTATTGCGTATATGAATAAAATATGAGTAAGTTCTTAGAAGAAACAGCATAATATTAAAAATCTATATTTTATACTTACTAGATAGCGATTTGCTTAAATAATTTTGCAAGTATCGTAAAAAGGCTCCATACAAAAGTTACCTTAGATATGACGTCACGCTTTCCCAAAGTCGTATGAAATACATGGGTCGCAGAAACATATTATAATTGCTAAATATATCTCCGAAATTTGTGCGTTTATGTATGAACATAACATAAAATAATTTAAGTAAGTATGAACTTACTCTAGAATATGTTGATGTAAGATAACTAATGATGTAGGTTTGTTACTTAGATAGCAAAAAAAAATATTTTTTTTTGTAACTTTACATAATATTATATCTCATTATAAAACGACATATAATTATATTTTGTATTTTATTACATTTATCAAGTGGTACTTACCTCAAGTTAGTAGTGGGTTTAGCATTTTTTTATTATTTTAATGTATTTTTTCAGCAGTATTATAAAAATACTAGCGCAGATGAATCCTCCTCCATATAAACTTTAACTGTGCCAAATTTCATACTCCTCCGTTCGCATAATAATTTTCATAAAAAGGTGTACAAAGTTTTTACTACTCGTATTTTTTATTATATTATTTATTATACTGAGTGAATGTTTCAAGTGGGCGTGGTGGGTGATATCCAAAAATATAACAAGAGACTAGCAACTGCCCGCGGCTTCGCTCGCATGAAATTAGGTTTAAAACTTTCATCGCCTATTTCATCCGCTTCGGGGTTGAATTTTGAAAAATCCTTTCTTAGAAGATGGATGCCTACGACATAATATGAAAAATACGTGTGCAAAATTTCAAATTTCTAGCCCGTGGGTTGATACATCATTCAATCGGCTTAGCCTTTTATATATTACTAGCTGTTGCCCGCGGCTCCGCCCTCGTAAATATAGTTTTTTCGCGAACGCGGATATGTGACTGATGCAAAAAATAGATAAAAACAATCAAAAATGATGCGTATTATATATCATGCTAAGAGTACACAAACCAACATAACATTTTTATATATATTAGACTATCTGATGCCGCAACGTTCGTTTGCGTTGAATTAACGGCAACGGAACCTTATTTTTTTAGACGGAACCCTAAAATAAAAGTAGCCTATGCTAGACCTTGTAACATCAGCTATCTTCCAGTGAAAGTCCCATGAATATCGGTCCAACCGTTCCAGAGATTAGCTGGAACAATCAGATAGACAGCCGGAGAGACAAAAATTTTAAAAATTGATATTTTACTGTAAATACCGAATACCGAATAAACTTTCATATGCATTAAGTGAAAAGCTGTTAATTTGGAATTACATTCATACAGACACTTTCATATATCTGTAAAAAATGTATAAAATAGATGTATAGAATACAGACATAGATAGATAGCGAAAAATGCTGAAAGGAGTTGCGAGCTCGATTTTGATAAAAACTTAAACTGCATCATTAGGTTTTTTGATAAATTCAAAATTCACCTGTATAATATGATACATCTGAATAAAGCTTGAGTCGTTTGGGCTAAAAGCCAATCCGTTTCTATCAAAATCAACAAAGTTTCTTAACATTAATTAATACGTTTCAACATAATATGTATTAATGGTGCCCAATCTACCCCGGAATAAGGAATATATTGTATGATTGTTGCTAAGATTATGACAAATTGCGTCGAGGGATTTTCAGACATTTTGTACATACTGTCGTGACTTACTGACCTCATTCGCATTTCAACGTTAATAGATTACATACAGAAGTAAAATACACCTACTAATTACGAAACGTTTGTGACGTTGTATAATTTTATTACCTACTAGATGTTGCCCGTGACTTCGTGCGCGCAAAAGGAAATCTCGAGGTAACTGTACATTTTGTTGTAATAAAAAGTAGCCAATATCCTTCCCCGTTGTTTACTCTATATCTGTGCCAAATTTCATCAAAATTGGTCCAGTAGTTTCGGAGCCTATTCGATGCAAATAAACAGACAAACCTTTCCTTTTTATTATGTTATACTATATGTTGCCGCAAAAGTTAATTTAGCAGAAACCGTGCATTTTTCCGCAATAAAAAGTAGCCTATATCCTTCCCCGTGGCCTACTCCATATCTGTGCCAAATTTCATCAAAATCGGTCCAGTAGTTTCGGAGCTTATTCGATGTAAACAAACAAACAAACAAACTTTTCCTCTTTATTATATTAGTATTAAATATATTCTGATATTAAAAATGTCCTTTAGATAGTGGTTTTAAAAGTTAAGTTTACAAAAGTAGAATATATTTCGTAGAAAAGTAGAAACCCTTTAGTTTTTTAAATAACTTTCGTGGAAACGCTGTCACAGCAAAATGGTCAAACATTAAACGGACTCTTTTAAATACTTGTATATTTCTCCACCATTTATATCTCGAGATAATTTCACAGCAGAAAGTTAGATACGACAAGCTCATTTCCTTCTATCAAAGAGAAAAAAGTATTTTGAATCAAAGTTGCAACTGGCTGTTTGAGTTGCGAAATGAAAAATATGTTTTAGATTCGCCGGTAATGATGTACACAGGCTAGGGAAGTTCTAATGAAACTTTTGCAGTACCTAACTTTGTAAGTTTTGTAATTTTACACATATTATTAACAAATTAAAAAGATATTTAGTTACAAACTATTTTATAAGTTGTCAAGCCTTACGTATACATACATCATAGAATGCCAAAATAATCACACTCCCTTTTGATTTTCGTAGTCGGGTAAAAATATGCTATACGCAAAATGCATACATGTGAAGTGTTGTGATGCCATTTTATTTGAGCTTGAACTTTTTTAACGTTAATCGTTAAAAAAAGATTTTAACTCTTATAAACGTCGTAACGTAAAATTCGAATTATTAATTTACTAAATATACCATTCTTTTGTCATGATCGCTGTATTACTCCAGAGTAAAATAAAGTGAAATCATTTTCTCTTCCTAGTAATAATAATTGTCCCTCCCAAATGAGACAAGAAATATTTTACAACCCAATTCGGAAACTGTAATTATTTTCTAATTATTCGGTAACTCTACAGGAATTCCAGTGTAATTCAAGGAGGCACGCCTTGTAAAAACAAATGAATTCAATTATATTACGGCCTCGGACACATTTAGCAATTAATTTTTTGATTTGATTCCCGCGTAAATCCATAGACGTGTAATTGAATAGGGGATTGGACTGATTTTTTTATTGCATAAATAAATAGTACTCTTAAATATTTAAATATCTTAAATCTTTCTCAGAAGAAACATTATATCAAATGTCAATATTTTCATTGATACAGCGATTTGTATACAAAATATCGCAAGTCTCGTAAAAAGCTCCCTACTAAAGTCGTACCCACGAGTGACGTCACACGTGGGTTAAAGTGTATGAAGTATACGGCTGCAGGGACATATTTGTAAATAACTTCAATATTTGTGTGTTTAAGTTCATCCTTACCATAGTAAATGTTTTGTATATTAGGTTTGGGAAAAAGTTTCTTCGCATTTTATATAAAAATTCAAAAGGTTTTTTTTATAAAGTTTATTTACAAGTGACTAAAGTATATAGGTGCCATTTTGTTCGATAACTTTTTGCCATCTTGTTGATAGGTACATGATCCCATTGCTATAAAATTTTTGGGGCTTCTGATGAAAAAAACTGCGACAAGTGGTTTTGGCAGTCCTCTTGTGATGTCAACCTGACATTGCCTAAGGAATTCTGCAGCGACCGAAACAGGTGGAAATCTGAAGGTGCAAGGTCAGGACTATACGGCGGATGCATTAACACCTCCCAGCCAAACTCCCGTAATTTTTTCTGAGTGGCTAAAGATGTGTGAGGTCTAGCGTTATCATGGTGAAAAACCACACCCCTTCTGTTGATTAATTCCGGCCGCTTTCTCTCAACTTCTTGCTTTAATCTCATCAGTTGTTCGCAGTACAGTTCAGAATTGATGGTCCTGCCTGGCGGTAACAGCTCATAATGAATAATGCCCTTCCAATCCCACCACACACACAGCATCACCTTGTTGCGAGTTAACCCGGGTTTCGCCACAGTCTGTGAAGCCTGACCGGCCTTTGACCACGATCTTTTTCGCACGTTCTTGTCGTACGTGATCCACTTTTCATCACCAGTTATCAGCTTCTTCAAAAATGGTTCGGTTTCATTACGTCGTAATAAAGAATCACAAATGAGTACACGGTTCATTAGGTTTCTTTCAGTGAGCTCATGAGGCACCCAAATATCGAGCTTTTTTGTGTACCCAGCTTTTTTCAAATGCGCCAAAACCGTTTTGTGGTCAATCCCCAGTTCTTCAGCTACATCGTAACTACTAATATGCCGATCTTGCTCCACTTTTTCAAAAATGGCAACAGTTTTGTCCGTAACAGGGCGACCAGAGCGACGTGCATCTTTGAAATCAAAATTTCCGGATTGAAAACGCTTAAACCAAATTTGCGCTACTCTCACAGATACTGCATTAGGTCCATAAACATCACAAATTTTTTTCGCGGCTTGTGTTGCATTTTTACCTTTTTGTAATAAAATTTTAAAATGTATCGAAATTCTTCATAAGAATCACTCATTTTAACAATAAGAAAAACAAATGAAAATCTCAAATTTACCTAATTTGAATTTGGAATTGTCTTCTGTAAAATTAAAACGTTTTAATGATACCAAAATCAGCCAGATACAATTGGTATAGCCCAAGATATTTTATAACAAGTTCATACATACTATAATGCGAAAAGACTTTTTCCCCAACCTATTATGATGTAAGTAAACTAATGATGCTTTGTTTACTAATTGAACAAAAAATTATTTTTTAGATGTATTTAATTAATAAACTACACATTAAATAATATTTTTTTTTACATTTACCAAGTAATAATGCCTCAATATTTCTGAGTATATTAATGAAACTAAATATTTTATATGTAGTCCGATCCCCTATTATTGTTCCATCAACGAAAAACATAACTATTTGAGCAAAGAAAAAAATGTATAAAATTTAATATTTTTCCAACCAATTAAATCAGTCTGGACTAAAATCATATTTATATTAGATACGATTTATTAATTATTATTATGGTCAAGTCAATACCCTCTACCTAGATAGAGTCGCGGAAAAATTATGCAAATCTTGATAAATTATTATAATATTATAAGTAATAGGTTTTAGGTTAGGTTAGGTTTGGTTTCAAATACTTAAATAGCTGTAATGTAATAAATGAAATAAATAAATAAAATACAAAATTAATAGACAAACTTTCAAGTGTAAAACAAATATAACATTGATTTTAGCCGGTCCAATGGTTTCAATTTCACGGGTTTCCACTCAAAAGATTTTCAAATTCCAGGCATTGTATAGATTTATTAATGTTTGTAAATTTATATTGAAACTTAATTAATTCCAATTGTTTTAAATACAAAGGTTCTCTTTGCTCCCGAATTTAAATCGGTCGTATTGTTGTAATGAAATTCAAAAATGTACTCAAAACTTCACAAAACATTCTAAATAAATATGGAATAAATAAATTTTATTGTTATGTGTAAGAGCGAAATGGAATAGCACTAAACTTTTAGCGTCAGCTTTTAAAGTAGTATTTATTTCATTTCATATTTAAAGAAAAGTATCTGGGTAACCAAGTTTTACTCGGAGCTCTAGTACATCAAAAAAAAAAAAAAGAGAAAAATATTTTACCGGCGCGGCGGTGTTCGAATTTTAAAAGTAAAGCAAAAATTATAAACTATAATTATACGCATACCAAACTGCCAAATGGATAGATGAAGGGATGGATGGATGTTTGTTACATGCAAAAATTACTGGACGGATTTCGATGAAATTTGTATGGTAGTAATTTTGGATCTGGATTGAAATTAAGGATACTTTTTATCCCGAAAAAGTAATATGTACAATTGGGATAATGTATAAATATGCAGATGAAGCCTACCTAGATCGTTTTTATCCTCCAAAACTCCCAGCATACTAAATTTTAAGATAACACTTGCAGCCGTTTTCAAGAAATCGAGTATATATACAAGTTTGTCTTTTTTAAAGTATAAGATTTCATTTTCATTTATTTAACCAATTAGAAGCTTCGGTTATTATTCATTTGGCATAACTTTTTTTGCATATTTTTTACGCATAATTACTAAAATCATAATAATTGTTAAGCATACTTAATGTAAAACATTTTTTACGCATAATATTTTTATGCATACTATTAGAAATCATAAATATAATATATTTGACGCATAATAATATTTAAGCATATTATGACATAAATTACCTATGATTTTATGCGAAACAATAGGGAACCATTATACTATGTAGATGCGAGTTTATTATAATTACAGCGTACATACATACATACGCCTTTTTCCCGTAGGGGTAGGCAGAGACCACTTCTTTCCACTTGCTACGATCCTTACATACTTGTTTTGCTTCATCCACTTTCATTATTCCCTTCATACATGCTCTTCGGTTTAGGGTACTCTTGACCTGGCCTTTTTTCAAGACGTCCCCGATTTGGTCTTGGAACGTCCGCCTAGGTCTCTCAACATGGCCAAACCATCTCAGCATACCTTTCTCAATTTTTGTCACTACATCTTCTTTTAGACCACAACGTTTCCTTATCTCACTATTTCTTATCCTGTCACCCAGTTTAACTCCTATCATGCTTCTTAATGCTCTCATCTCAACTGCATTTATTCTGCTTTCATGTTTCTTCTGCCATACCCAACTTTCACTTCCGTACATGCATGCGGGGGTGTTGGTTCCGACACCAACACCCCCGCATGCACAGCCAAACAAGCCTTGTTAGACACCTTCCGACTGTTCATAAAGGAGTGCAAAGCTCCATTCACCATGTTTCCTGCATTCACTCTTCTTTCAATATCACTCTCACACTTTCCATCTCTTGTAAACTTTGAACCCAGATACACAAAATCATTCACCTGTTCAATTTGTTCATCTCCAATCACGATATTGCAGTCTGTCACTGCCTCATCTCTTTCAAACACCATCACTTTCGTCTTCTTTACATTCATCTTCATTCCCTTTCTAGTTAGAGCTCCACTTATCGCAGTTACCATCTCCTGCAACTCCTCGGCCGAAGACGCAAGTAATACTTGGTCATCAGCATAGAGAAAACATTTGACGAGTAACTCATTCATTCTCAGCCCACTTTCACTCTCTTTTAAATCTGTCAAGCAATTGTCCATGAACAGATTGAACAGCCACGGTGACGCTACACATCCCTGTCTAACACCTTTTTCGATATTGAACCATTCAGTGTATGCCCCGTTTATCCTTACACAAGCACTAGAATCCCTATAAAGAGATTGTAATGCTCATATGAGGATACTGCTCACGCCGTTCACGGACAAAGCTGACCACAATTCATTCCTCACCACTCTATCATAGGCCTTTTCTAGATCCACGAACGCGCAGTCGACCTTCTTGTTTTTAGCCAAACACTTTTCGGCTATGCACCGCAAGGAAAAGACCTGATCCGTACATCCCATTCCCTTTCTGAATCCCGCTTGTGCATCCCATACTTTTTCATCTGTTTCATTCACAACTCTTTCAATCAACACTTTCGCATATAATTTACCGACGACGCTGAGAAGGCTTATACCGCGGTAATTTATGCAGTCCTGCCGCGACCCTTTTCCCTTATACAATGGCACGATTACGGCTTTACACCAGTCTCCTGGTACTTGCCCATTTCGCCAGCATAAATTAAAAAGGCGGTACAGCTGGCTAGCCGCTATGCCCTGTCCAGCCTTCAGCATCTCGACGGTAATCCTGTCATATCCTGCAGCCTTACCTAATCTCATACTTTTCACTGCTTTCACTATTTCATCCATGCTTATCTCACTTTCATCACCATTTACATTATTTTCTATGGAAGGTGCCGGATGTTGTACCTGCACTTCCTCTCTTTCAAACAAACTTTCAAAATACTCTTTCCATCTCTTTAACACACATTCTTCTCCTTTTATAATGCTTCCATCTTGACTCCTAATTGTACTCAGCTCCGAGGTAGAAGATTTTCCTCTGACTGTTTTAATGGATTTCCAGAAAAACTTGATGTTTGACTGGAAATTACAGCGTACCTAATATTTATTATAGTACCTTTGAAGGAGAACACTTTGCAATTTTATATTCAGCGGATTTGTAAGACAATAAGCATCAATGCATTATGCTAAGATACCATAATGTATATAATGTATAAAGATACCAGTATTGATGCTTATGGCATCGAACTTTTAGCTATTTAACTTATTACTTTAAGGAATAGGTAATCACCCGCAAAAACACATGTTTTGCTGCGTAAGCTTGTCAATTTCACATTCCAAACCATGGCCTGTACAGTTTGAACTGCGCATTAAACTTTCGTGCTAATAAAAATTAATATTAATGCTTCTACGGCTTAGACTGCCGACGGGTCTGAAATATTTAGGCGAACGTTCCGAACTGTACCTATACGTGTAAATATAATTTAAAAAGTTTGCAATTTGGACTGGCCCGTGTAACGTTAAAAATTTTATGCATTTTCACGTTCGTTTCGGAGCGAGGGTTGGAACTAGGAACGGCGCGAGGTATTTCCCGCATACCACTGTTTCATACATTTTACAGAAACAATATTCAGGGTCACCACATTTTACATTTTGGCATTTAATTAAGTAGTATTATATTTTAGTGATCAAAGATCCCAATAAAGAGTTGATAAGAGTTAGATAGGGAAGCGTTTCCGTGGCTCTGCGGTCTACAACGGATATGAAACCCTGCACAGACGCTCCTAACACAAAAGGAAAGATTATAAAGGAAAAAAGTGAGAAATTACAATATGAATTTAGCCTTATCTTTGAAAACTGATGTTTAAAATAAAAACAAATGGCAGGTAGTAAATGCTAAAAAACTGTTTTATGCAACATATGAAAATACTAGCTGTTGCCAGCGGCTCCACCTGCGAAAAATACAGTACCTATCCCATAGGAAACCTGTACTTTTTCGGGATAAAAAGCCTTTGTTTAAACTTCTACCATAGCAAATTCATCGAAATCTGTTCAGTGGTTTTTGCGTGAAAGAGTAACAAACCATCATCATCAACCATCCATCCATCCATCCTCACAAACTTTCACATTTATAATTAAAAAATAGTAGGATGTTAAAATAAGACGTTACTATTTCGTAAGAATATAAATTTTCTTTATTTATAACCTAACCAAGATAGTGACTATTTAAGGGCATATTATCTAAGCAGGGTTGCGTAACTATCATAAATTGCGTAACATGCTATAGTTTTATTTAAATTGCCTACTTCAAGAGTTATTTTTCGATTCACTCAAAATAATTTTGGTACAGAATTTTTAGCATGATCTATCAGCATGGAAACTTACAATCTCAAAACCGTCAAAATCTATACACAATCATATATATAAAATAGGTAAGTATATAAAATTTTTATCCCTTTAAATTCATAATTACAGAAGTTAGAAGGACGGACAAACAAACCGACAAACGGAAAGAGCGAAACTATAAGGGTTACTTGTAGTACTACAGAATCCAAAAAGAATGGTAGAAATTGACGTCTACCTAATTTCGCAAAAAAAAATTTACATAATTAATAAGATATGTAATTATATATATTATAAATAATTATATGTCTTATTATTATTATCTTGAGCTAAAGTAAATCTTGCTTTATTAAACTTTTGAGTCGCGGGCTTAAAATTAATTAATATGACATGTCGGTTAAGTTTTCAATTCTCCGCTTGATTAAATTTCCAATTTATTAAGTTACAGCTTAAAATGTCAGTATTATATGAAACTAACTTCAGCAATAAAATGTGAAGGTGGAAGCGAAATCGCGTTAAAAATCATGAAAATTGAAATTATTTTTATTATTAAGATTAATGGCTGTATTTGGCGGAAAAAAGCGCTTGACAAAAATTGCTAACGCTGAAATAAAAAAAACAGTTGTCGGCCAGGACACGTTTGCTAACATCAAAAGCGCTACCAAAATCCGCCATTTCGCTTATTACGAGCGCTTACAAGCGCTTTTTTCCGCCAAACTCAGTTATTAACTGACTGTTTTAGACATTACACAACACGTGTTTTAGACATTCATTTATGATTTTAGTTTCTGTTCTACACAAAACATATATTGCTGACATGGTCGGTCGGTCGGCGTTTCAAACATTTGCTTTACTCTCTTTATGGACGGTTCAATTTCATTTGAAAGGTTGAAACTGTACGTCTGACTAATGTAATTGAGGCTTTACCGACATGCGCGTGTGAAAGAAAATGTGAAGATCTTAGAAAAAGTCAAAGGGGAGGTCTTTTATTACTTTACGAAGTTGAAGTTTTTACACTTCCCCTGTGCGTGGAAATTTTCTTGGAGTTTGTTATTATATTTATTTTAATGAAGGTCCCGAATCTCCTCCGGGCACGAAGACCCGCCCTTATTAATATTTCTAGATTTTAATAAGGTCGAATGTACGAGTTTGGCCGTTTTATACAATTTTTATTAGGACAGAGTTCTAAATGGGGAGTGTGTGGGTTGTATGGCAGAAACTGATGTACGCGAATGAGTACAACGCTTATGTATTTTGAACGCTATGTAATAACTAACATATGTAGGTAGCAAGGTCAATTCCCACTAGGAATTAGTTATTTATAATTTGAATAAAAAGTTTCTCAAATTTCTTATATAATGGAACCGTGTCGATATTGATGTACGTAATAATTAAATATACCTACTCGATTATAATTATATAAATTTTATACGTACAATATAAAGGACACTGGTGAATCCTACCTGATTCTCCATCAAGTTTCGAATATAATGAGGTTTTGTAGTTAAAAAGTTATTATAATATTTTATGACTTGTGAATAAAAAGTGAATCTCCGAATATTAGAGAATTCATGTGCAAAATACGTACTTATCTATGGTAATCGTTGTCATCATATCTGTATTTTTTTTTAATTTTAATAAATGGCGTCGGCTTTTAACCATTTGCCAGGAAGATTTCCGACAAGAAAGATGATCCATGCGTCGGATGGGCATGTGGAAAATCGGTCCTGCGCCTGATATCTCGCTAGTCGTGTCAGATAGCGACTGCGCACACAATTGGGCACTTCAAAACAACTTAACACCGTCACCGAAATATGTCTGGGGAGCTATAATTATTAATACGATTCCCGTGAAATAAATTATTATTGCTACCCGAAAAAAGTCGCAGATTCCAAGCTTATCTAGTACAAAATTATTCGTGTAAAACCATTTCAAACGAGCTGATAAATGATGATAATAATCAAATTTCGCTGAGAATATTGACGGAGATCGCTCGGAGATAGGACTTCTGGGAGTACCCAGGTGGAAATTCGTACAACTGATTAAGCAGATACTTACTTCTTAATAAACCGGCGACGACCAGATTTGAGCTTTATGTACTTCGATATGTAGGAGTAAATACCCTATATTATATGGGGAAGATATTGTTGTTGGCATCCCCGCAACTATTGCCTTCAAATATTTAAATTACGCACTCTGTTTTGGTCATACTTTATTTATACACAAATAAATAGGAAAAAACTAGTAAATAAGTAATTAGGAGTATAAAAAAGATAAACAAAACGAATACGCAACCCATATGTTATTTTATATGATTATACAATATTATATGAATGTACAATTGGTGTAGGAGGAAAAAATGGCTGTTCGGGGCCAACAATTGGCAACAAAGGGTAACATAATCAAAAATCAAAAAAATCAAAACAAGATTTATTTTGATATGGAAAACGCTTATGGAAAAAGTGGATATTATTAGTGGGGGATAAGCTTAGGTCCTAGATTTATTTATTTAAAATAAATTTAAGGTAGCTAACTGTAACCTTTAACCATCATAAAAATATTTTCGTTTACCTACCTACTACATAATATTAAGATGTAAAATAACTGAAGACTACATCTTTTAATTTTAAATAATGCGTTAATCAAAGAAGGGTTTTAAGACAAAATATAATACATCAACTTGTCATCATATTAATGATAAGAAGATATAATTTTATTGAATTCCTCTCTTTATCTAAATGTATTATAGGTTCTGGCAACAGCGACATAATATTATCTTCTTCTTTTATATAAAGTAACAACGCCTGACTGATTCATCAACGCCGATCCAAAACTACTGAAGCTAGAAACGTAATATTTGGACCGTGGTTCCCTTTTGTAAAGTATAGGCGCACTAAGAAGGGATTTTGGGAAATTCACCCCCTAAAGGGTTAAAAAGGGGTATCAATATTTGTATGTAACTTTTTTGTTTGTGGTCAAATATGTTTGGAATTTCGTGATGTTGCTCCTTGGCGTGATTTACTAAAACTCTATTTCAATATTTTCTAAACTTCGATCTTGAACGAACGATTGATGAACGATCTTTCGAAACATGATTTTTCGATATTCAACTCCTAAAGGGATAAACGGGAGTATGAATGTCTTTCTTTTAGTCTAGACTCATGCTTGACCATTTTACTATAATATGTGATGTATATTTTTGGAATGTTCTCTTCGAGTTCTTTATTTTTATACCAACCCCTTCTGCAGTCAGGTAATATCGTAAATAACATACATAGACAGCCAAAATCAAAACCAAAAGGAAGGATAGTGACTCCTTCCTCCTTCGTTTTGGTTTTGACGTAGTCAGTTAAAAGGGTTCCGTTTCCATTTTCTATTTTCATACAAACGAAGTTGCGGGCACCAGCAGCTAGTATTCAATATAATATCACTACGCCGATGCTACGTCGTAGCGCGCTGTACTACGGCGTAGTATACTTGTAGCATGCTACGAGAACAATTTCTTTCTTAAATTTTCAGGGCTGGAACAATTTGCCAAGAATATGTAAAGAAACTTTGGTCTCAACACAGCAATGCACGCGAGACAGTAGTCAATATTATATCCTGTGTTTGTTTGGTAAGCCTTAATTTAGTAAGCCTTATTACAAAAGTTCTTATTAGTCTTGTGGTTTTTAATCTCGACCTTAGACGGACATTACATGTCGTATTAACACATTCAATGCCACCACATTTTCTAGTAGTTCCCAGCGATGCCGCCATATAAAAAACGCAAACATGCTAGGTATGCTCTCGGCACTGCAGGATGAAATTACGTAGCACGCTAGGCGTGTTCACTGGCACTGTAAAGAGGTAAAATCATAAAAATAAAATCATAAAAGTAAAAGCGTTATTTCGACTTCAACCGTGCTTATTCATTAGTCCTTCTTGAGTTACTGAAGAGATATTTTGTTTTTAAAAGTGTTTGTAGTTTTGAATGTTTAATTATGGCAGTAAATAGATTCCGAGGTAAGTATTTATCGTAATTTGATCAGTGAATGTCAACCTTTGGTTACTTATTTATGATTTTTTTAGAGAATAGAAAATATGAGCTGGAAACAGGGGAATATGATAATGATGCGACGCAAGCAGATAGTCCCCCATCAAATAAACGTCCAAAAGTAGTAGGTGAGCCGATAACTCATATTTTGGAGATACGCAAAAAAATTTTTGAATCAAAGTTGGTTCAAATCAAATCAAATCAAATTTTCGTATCTCCAAAAAATTTTGACATGCTTTACAAAAAGAAATAATTTGGTTTTTTACCTGAATATATAGGAAAAATATAAAAAATAGGGGGAAAAGTTTGGTATAAAAAAGATGGGAAATTTTGTCCTCTACAAAATAGATCTCTTCTGTTTTTAACGAAAAACTTACCGTTACGACTGAAACGTTCAACCAAACAAACTCTTCAGCTTTACAATATTACATATACATATATTATGTAGTATAGATACCGGGCAGTGTTTTGTCTTCTACAGATGAATTAAAGGTGAATGTTTTATGTAATTTATTTTATCTTTTTTGTTCAAATTATAAAAAAAACATTATATTTTATTATTCGTATTATAAATTTAGTAAATTGACCAAACAATATAAAAGGTTGAGAACGCGTGTAGATGAACACGCCTGGCATGTTCGCGGCATTACATAATAAGTTATTTTCGATAACATGAAAAAAATATTAGATCACGGTGGTTCCGTGATCTAATATTTTTTTCTTAAGAATTCATTAGCTTACGGCACAAAGTTTATGCTCTGAGCGTTTCGGTGAAAAACACTGTCTTATCTTTGAGATACTGATGAAAAACGGAGAGCACGCCTGGCGTACTCGCGGCATGGACATAAAGATTAGTGTGGACACGCTAGGCGTGTTAGTGGCACTGAATGTGTTAAGTAAAGTAAAACTATTAATTATTGTAGGTATTTATTCCCGTTACTTAATTGTTAAAATTTTGTTGTTAAATTATTTAAGTTAAACAAAATTAATGTTTTATTTTTATGCAATGGAGAAATCAATCAACCTGTTGCTTCGCACTTGCGTTCCTGGGCCTCTAGTTAAGATGCATTCGATATTTTCGACGGATTCGAACTTCGAAATCAAAAATGATCATAAGCATGGCATAAGTCATCGCTAAGTGACATGTCGCTTGCGAGGCGTTATGTCGAATCCCATACATTTTTGTATTCCAACTTCGCCGTCGAAAATATCGAATGCATCTTGACTAGAGGCCCTGATCCCTTCAGTAACCTTACTTACTTGGCAAAACAGTGGGTCTATTAGGAACATTTGACAACGGCGTAAAAGTCACGCTATCGCAAGTTACTTGACGTCACTTTTCTATCGGGTTGTGGTACTTATGGAGGCGGCCTATCGTACCGAAGCAAGACTCTCCCACTTTAAAAAAGAACCCATAAGGATACAACCCTACATAAAAAAACTAAAACTTAGGCCTTTACATCCGTTAATGGATGATTTATACAGTATCCTCCGAGCGAAGTAACCACTATTGAAATACTGTAGTTCCTGGGATAGTCTGTTTTTAAATGTTGTATGGTTGCCCAAGCACATACGGCATTCTCACAACATAGTCAGCCTAGTCCAGAGGAATGTCTGGTCAATACGTCTGGGGCCAACCATGTGCGGGTTTCCTCACAATGTTTTCCTTCACCGTTAGAGCATCCGTATAATGTACTTGAGATCTGAAAAAGTCTCATTGGTACACGCCATAACCTGGGATTTGAACCTGCACTCTCTCGAGTGCGAACTAATCGGTCTACCCACTAGGCCACGGAGCTCGTATACCCGAAATATATCATGGTTAAAACTCGCGATTTAATAATGTTCTACAAAATAAAAACCCCTGAAATATGTTTCCGCGGCTGACGTGCCGAATAATGATTTATGAAGCATTTGATAAGTACGGGCCTTGTGTACTCCGTGAAGGTTTTATTTTGTACATCAGCGGTTTATACATATATAATATATCATATTGTCGTCGCCTTCATTTAGAAGGTCGAATAGTTGATTGAATTTTGGGATTTTAAAACTTATCCCCAAACATTGACTGATGATGAGATTTTTTTAATGACACACAGGTTGTCGAGCAGACGGATCTCATGATGGAAAGTAGACTACTGTTGCCCACGATGAAAAACGATATTTTTTTCTAGTTCTCTGTGACTTACAAAAAATAAGGTTATGAAATAATAATATATTATCCATGGTAGTTAATTATAAAATGCAATTCATTTGTAGTGTATTTTATAATTTGATTATTATAATATTAGAAACAATTTTTATACAATAATTAAAATATGTGCTTCTAATTCAGAATAATAATTAGCTGTCCAAAACATAGTATAATTTAGTAAGAAATAGAAACTAAAGTGGACGTCTCCGTCAAAATCAAATTTTGCAAAGGAAACCTTTTTGAAACAAAAAGGTAAACCGGCCAAGTGCGAGTCCGACGCACGAAAGGTTCCGTGCCTAAAACGGTAAAAAAAATTAGGTTTGCTGTATAAGTTTCTTGTATAAGTTGTTAAGGGGCCTTAAATGTTTCTTTTATTTTTTAGTATTTGTTGTTACAGCTGCAACACAAATATATCTGTGAAACTTTCAACTGTTTTCTATAACGGTTTATAAGATACAGACTGTCACCAGACGGACGGACAGCGGAGTCTTAGTTAGTTAGGGTCCCATTTTATCCTTTCGGCACAAAACCCTAAAAACTACAACCACCCTCCTACCTAAAGCAAAACCGACATAAATTTAAAATGTTTTAGAATATTTTTCATTATTAAATTTTCATTTAAATGCTCCTGAAAAATAGAGAACATTAATTTTCACTTACCTCAGAACAGGAGCACTCGTTCAAACATTTTACAGCGGCGCTTTCAGTTATTTATAACGATTAAGTAATAGTCAACAGGTAACACAGATACGAGTATAACAACAGTCTAAATATTCAAAAATAACAACGGCGTCGTCCGTCACATCGAAAAAAACTGGAAGAGACATCACAGAGCTTGGGAATGACGTTAAGTTTGGGAGTACAACGTTCAGAAATCGCGTCGGACGACGTGGTTGGGACTCAACAAGTGGCAGCGCGCGTGGCGGCGTCGCGGGTCCGACTCGACCACGCGGCGGGAGCGCTAGCCCGCTAGTGGCCCAGTGTGCAGGCCCGGCCTCGTGTGTGTCCCGCCTCTGTGTGAGTGTGCGCGGCCTCTGAAGCCGTCTGTGTGCGTGGCGCGCCTACGGGTCTACAGGTAAGCCCGGGCGGCCCCCAGCCACAGCTTTTACAATGAAATGGCTGGATGCGTGCCCATACATTAGTGGGCGACTGGGCATCGCTTTGTCAGGTTTTCATAATTGCAAACTTGTGTGGAGGTCGACACAAGTGCTTCAAAAGTTTCCGCGCCAAGGCTGTACTGACTATTTGAGCATACCATGTTTAAACCGTTTACAAAACTTTCACAAACTACTTCATTTTTAAGCGCTTCTTGGGTAAAAATTCCTAAAATGTTTTTATTATCTACTGTTTTTTCCTACGTTCCTAATCTGAACATTGTAAACATTTTAAAATATCATTTATATAGCTATAACTTCTATGGTGTCAATTGTCCATGTGTCGTTGTACTTACGAACAGACAATAAAAAATTGGCCCACTGCACAAACTAGCGGGTCCGTTATATGATACGTTCATTGTACACATAATACTACAACATGACGACCCCTGTAGCTGCCGGGGGTTGCGGGTTTGAATCATGCCGAAGGTACAAAAAGTTTTTTCGTGCTCCTGGCCTCCTGGGTCATGGATGTTGTCTGATTCACAAGATCCATATGTCAGTGAATTTCTGTCCAAGGGCACCGAAAATTATGATCCACGGCTCACAAAAATTTCAAGAGGGCCTCGAAAAAATTACAAGTTATAAACAATTTAGTAAAAAAGGGGGTTTGGATTTTTGAAAATATCTCGGAAACTAAACACACCGGCATATTAAGCGGAACACAAAAAAAGGTCCATAATTAAAAAAATATAGTTTTATTTTATAATCTACTTACTACACTTCTTTTGTTATTTAAAGTTGCATTTGTTTTACTTAAAATGAGATCACATTAAGAACAGATTTTGCGAGTAAAGGCTATTTATGAAAAAATGTACATTTTTGAACTTTTCATGTAACCGAGAAAAGTGAAAATTAATATTAAAATAACAATTAATTAAATCAGAAAAATGGTGATTAATATCGCGTATTTCCTGCACGTGCTCTTATTAAAGTTTCTACCCGTCTAGGCATACTGAGAATGATGTTATCGATGGTCCCTGGGATAGTCTGCGCCATTCCTCAACTACGGCGATTCGCAGTTCACCCACGTTGGAATTCGAATCTGGACTTAACTTTTCTTTTCAGCAAGTCCTAAATGTGCTCTATTGGCTTCATATCCGGTGATCTCGCCGGCCACTCCATAACAGTGATATTCATATCATTAAGATAAGCTTGAGTTACCCGAACGGTATGCGGCCGAGCATTATCCTGCATAAAAACAAAATCGTCACCGATATATGGGGTAAACGGTACGACATTTTCTTCTAAAACTTCTCTGATATAGCGGTCTGCAGTCAGACTCCCTCTGTTAATCACTACCAAGTCTGTGCGAGCTCCCAAACAAATGCCCGCCCAAACCATTTTTAATCCCCCACCGTATGCAACTGTAGTTTCAAAATTTGTCTGAATGTATCGTTCTCCTTTGCGTCTGTATATTCTTTGCCCGCCGTCAATTTGATGTAAGAGAATTCTGCACTCATCACTAAACAATACCTTACTCCATTGGTCCGCGTTCCAAAGTCGATGTTCCTGAGCAAACCTGTTTCTACGATGATTTACCTCGAGCCTTGATCCGGTCTCCCTGAACCGTTGGATACTGCGATGGATCGTTGAAACTGGTCGACGAAGATCTCTGGATATCACTCTGTAGGTTTGACCATTTCTTCGCATTTCGAGTGCCCTGGCAATCTCCGTTGGGGCTTAATCAGGCATAATTCAGTCCTCAACTCCAAAAAGATACGCGATTAAAAAAAAACTAACAAAAAACAGTATTTCAATGAAATTTTAAATCAAACTCAGAAGGAAGAAATACTCGAAGTTCGCTCCAGATAAGGTGTATTTGAATAAAATTAAAACAATTGCATAAAATGTGATGTTCAGTTGTTTTCTCAATTTGAAAATATTTCTTTTTAAATTAAATGACGTATAAACTAGCCAGCAACCTTATATTATGATACTAATATCAAACCTTTATTTTATGTTCCGCTAAATATGCCGGTGTGTGTATTAAAGATATCCGAATGTTGAAAAAAAAAATCCTTAAAGAGGAGGAAATTTCACCAATTCTTATGTATAATAAAATTTTAGAGGTGAAAATAGTACTAAAAGCGGGTGATACGCGCCCCGCGCACGCTTACCGATAGAACGGACCCGCTTCTATTTTTGTGTGTTTTTGTTATTTAGTGCTACTATTTTCACCTCTTAATTAAAATAATAAATATTAGTGATAGAGTTCCGGGAGATGGGACTTTTTTTAGAATATTTCCTCCTCTTTAAGTTTTTTTTTTTTTTTCAAAATTCGGATATCTATAATATCGTTCATCGTTTCAGCCTGGCGACGTACACATAGGACATAGGCCTCCCCCATAAATTTCCAGTGCGACCGGTCGCTCGCGGCCTGTATCCACCGACTTCCTACGACTTTTCTCAGGTCATCTGTCCACCTGGTGGAAGGCCGTCTTACGCTTTGACGTCCAGTTCGTGGTCTCCACTCAAGAACCTTTCGGCCCCAGCGGGCATCGGTTCTGCGGGCTATATGTCCAGCCCATTGCCACTTTATCTTGCTAATGCGCTGGGCTATGCCGGTAACTTTGGTTCTGCTACGGATTTCCTCATTTCTGATTCTATAACGTAGAGAGACTCCACCATAGCCCTCTCCATAGCTCTTTGAGCAACACGAAGCTTTTGAATTAGACCCGTTGTGAATGACCACGTTTCGGCTCCATATGTCATCACCGGTAACACACACTGCTCGAAAACTTTTGTTTTCAGGCACTGAGGGATTTTTGACGAGAAGTTGTTTCTGAGTTTCCCGAACGCTGCCCAGCCGAGCTGGATTCGACGGTTGACCTCTTTTTCGATGTTAGATCTACCTAACTAGACTTTGTGCCCCAGGTATATATAGTCGTCAACAACTTCGAGCGTTTTCCAACGGTCACGTGGGTGGGTACAACATGGGCATTAAACATAATTTTTGTCTTATCCATGTTCCCACTAAGTCCCACCTGTTGTGAAACTCTACAGAGGTCTTCTAGCATAGTGTTAAGGTCTTCCAGAGTTTCTACCATAACCACGATGTCATCGGCAAATCGAAGGTGAGTGATGTAGTCGCCATTTATATTGATCCCATGCAAGGGCAAAGATGCGTTCAAACTTCTGGACTGGCAAGGGCCAGTCCAGAAGTTTGAACGCATCCTCCAATGCAGCGGAAAACAGTTTCGGAGATATGACGTCTCCCTGTCTGACACCGTGCTGCAGTGGGATCGCCTTTGTGCTATGCTCCTGTACTCGCACCGACATGGTGGCTTTACTATATAAACACTTCAACACTTCGATGTACCCGTAGTCGATCCGGCATCTCTGAAGAGACTGTAACACCGCCCCGGGTCTCAATCGAATCAAAGGCTTTCTCATAGTCCACAAACGCCAAGCACAGTGTGGCAGATTATACTCCTCGGTTTTCTGTATAACCTGCCGTGGCGTATGTATGTGGTCTATGGTACTAAAGCCTCTTCGGAAACAGGCTTGTTCGGGAGGCTGGAAGTCATCAAGCTTCCGTTCGAGACGATTCGTTATGACTCTTAAAAACAGCTTATAGACATGGCTCAGCAGCATAATGAGTCTGTAATTCTTTAGCAATGTCTATCTGCCAATGCCATGCCAAGACGAGCATAATAGTTTCCGAGATATTTTCAAAACAGCATACCCTTTTTTTTTTACTAAATTGTTTATATCTTATGTAATTTTTTTAGCCCCGCTTGAAATTTTTCAAAAAGTTTCTAGAGGTCATTCCGAATCGAATGAGCCCTAGATCATAATTTTCGGTGCCCTTGGACAGATATTCAGTGAAATGGATCTTGTGAATCAGACGTGTATTAAATATGTGTACAATATAATAAAAATCTTTAATATTATGTGTATTATATAAAAGTATTAAATATATATTTCCGTTGTCTGATACCCATAACACAAGTTCTTCGAGAACTTACCACGTGACCAGATTGACGTGGTGTGAAGCGTCTATAGATTATCATATTATATTTATTATATTTTATCAGTAAGAATATAAGGGTAGTTTGGCGGGCCTAGGATCTCAGTCTATTATGTAATAGGGAAAACTATAACATAGAAAATAAACAATCAAGGCTTGAATTTCAAACGTCAGTTGTAACTCATCTGTAACTTGTAACCCAAACTTAGTATTGTTAGTTTTAACATGCTCCGAACAGAACCGGAGGCCCGCAACTCTACACCGGCCCTTTGTTCAACATATCGATGACGTGAACATTGTGACGTCATTGTTACATTATCAATGTCATGTATGCATCTGACTACTTGACTAGTAAATAAATTGTATTGTACAATGATCTTATATAATAAAGATGGATAAAACCTCCGTATTGTTTTAAAAAAATATGACGTCAGCATTTCTTGGCTTATAAATAACTTTTTAATTGTAACGTTTTTGCCATAGGGCAAAAACGTTACAATTAAAAAGTTTTCGTCGTCATAAGTTCCTGTCATTGTAGCCTGGTGACGTCCACTGCAGGACATAGGCCTCCCTCATAATCTAACTCATAATTTCCAGTACGACCGGTTGCGACTGTCGACTCTCTATCCATTTTATATTTATATTTTTATTTTCTCAGACTTCAAATTATTTTTAATCTTTTAAGTTGAATGTAGGATTGATTTTAACTTTGATAAATTATAAATATTAGGTCATTACATAATATGAAATTGGCGTTTTGTAAAGAAGGAACATAAAGTCGATTTTTTTAAACATAATATATCTATTTAATCAAAGTATATAACCATTGCTATCTATCCACTTTTGTCATTTCATAGGTAGTTCGTTGATTCCTTTCCACAAAAGAACTATTCGGACAGGAATCAATAAAATCTTTGAAGGCGCTTTGGACTGCCCCATCTAGTTGGATACTCAAAGGCCCCATCGGAGTTGAATTTTTTCCCTTGCAAGAAGTTATCCAAATTTCGAAAAAAAAATGGTAATCTGTTGGAGCAAGGTCCGGAGAGTACGGTGGATGTCTTAAACATTCAAATTGAAGCTCCTTTAATTTGGTAGCCGTCTGTTGTGCAGTGTGTGATCTAGCGTTGTCCTGAAGCAGCAGTGGCCTAGAGCGAGTGACCAACCTCGGTTGTTTAGAAGCTAGCTGCTAAACAAGCGAGGTTTTCCATCATGATTTGAAATTGCTGGCAATAAACATCTGCCGTTATCGTCTGGCCAGATTTAAGAAAGCTGTAGTGAACGACACCGGCACTCTAGTCCACCAAACGCTCACAAGTAATTTTGTTGGAGTCAATTTTCGCTTGGGGCAGACTTTAGCTGGTTTGCCAGGGTTCAGCCATTGCGATGAGCGTTTCCGATTATCGTACAGGATCCATTTCTCATCACAGGTAATGATTTCATTCCCCCTTCATTATTGTGCCGGTTGAGTAATGTAACACAGCAGTCGACGTGCGTTTGTCGATTTGCTGCACTCAATTCATGAGGTCAACCTTTCAAGCTTTTTCACCTACTCAATTTGCTTCAAGTGGATTAAAACAGTTTTATCACTAACACCGCAGCCTACAGCTAACTCGGACGTGGTTTAATTCAAAATTCAAATTCAAAATTTATTTATTTCTCTCTCAACACACAGTACATTTTATATAACAATTAGTCTCTTATGAAATAATGTATTATTGTGATGAGAGACTGGTGTCTGTGCTAGGATGTACCTGTGTTACAGATCACCAGGCTCCCGTCCTCCTGGACTGGAATTATATTAATTTTATACAACTCAGTATGTAACAAGTTAAACGTGCAGAGAAAAACAATACAAATTTTTATAAATAAAATACAAGAAAATATGCAAGTTAACTTAAATTTTTAGCTTATAGATATTTTGGTAATGGTAGTGCTTTTATAAATGTATGTGTGCGTGTGTTGTGCATATGCGCGCGTGTGTGTATGTGTGTGTGTGTGTATGTGTGTGTATTGTGTGTATGTGTGTGTGGGTGGCACCCTAGCCCTACGACCGAAGTCTTGGGTTCAGTTGAGTTCTATACTGCTAGGCTATCACACAAGCATAGGCGAATTTAGCGGTATGTCCACTAAATAATATTATAACCGTCACTTATTCTAATTTGATTAAGATCTTCTCGGTGTTAGTGTAGTCAAGAGTCTTGAGCCAACTTTCAATTTTTTGCTTGCACTGCTTTTTGTTGAGGTGGTAAATAGATAGACGCTTGTTGATTTTGTTGTATAAAAATCCTCCCATAAAGCAGTAGAATTTTTGGGCAAAGCTAGTATTAAATCGATAAGTTGCGCAAACTTTATAATTTCTTCTGTGGGAATCGGATAAGTGACTAGTGTTGTTTTTACAGGAGTAATGCATTTTTAGGACGGTGTGTAAAATGTAAAGTTGACGTACTGTCAAGACGCGACAATCACTATATAGCTTAGTTGTAGAGTATAGAATATGTAGTTTCCATCCGACCTTTAGTATGCTTCTCTGAGTTCTCTCGAGATGAATTAATTTTGTTTTTGCACAGCCTCCCCAAACAGTGATGCAGTATGTTATGAGAGATTGTGCTAAGGCAAGATAAACTGTCCTAATGAGGCAATCGCCAGCGATGTTTCTTAAGCGGCTAAACAAAAATAAGAGTTTGCGGAGTTTTTTAGATAGCGATTCAAGGTGGTAGTTAAATGATAGCTTATTGTCGATATGAACTCCTAAGTATTTAATACAATCGGTACTAGACAGAAGCTCGCAGTTACAAATTTTAATGTTGGGATGTTGGCAGGTGTGGGCTGTTAAGGTATTAGGACCGTACTGTGAACGTGTTGGTTTTTTAATGAAGAACGGAATATATTTGGTTTTCTCAACATTAATTGTGAGTTGGTTGTTGTTAAGCCATTGTAAAACGCAGTTTAAACCCTTCTGAGCAGCACCGAATGTCCCTTCCCATGTGTCGGTTCTAAAAACAAGAGCCGTATCATCGGCGTAAGTAAATATTCTCCCGCGAGGTAGTTTCAGATTACATAAATCATTTAAGTAAATTAAGAACAGAGTGGGACCTAGAATACTACCCTGCGGGACACCATATTCAACGGGGAGCTCGTCACTAATTGTTTCACCGATCTTAACTCGTTGTCGTCTATTTGTCATGTAACTTTTGAATAGAGCAAGTTGTAACCCCCTAATGCCAATGGCTTCAAGTTTTGAAATGAGTATAGGGATGGAGACCGTGTCGAACGCTTTTGCAAGGTCTAGGAAAATGCCAAGAACTTTTAGTTTTCTATCCAATCCGCTTACAATGAAATCTGTCAGATCATGAACCGCATCAGACGTAGAGACGCCAGCTCTAAAGCCATACTGGGAATGAGAAAAAAATTCATATTTATTTAAGTAATTGGTAAGTCTGTTATTTATTAATCGCTCCAGTACTTTTGATAGTGTTGGGAGAATTGCTATTGGCCTATAGTTTTCGACACGGTCTCTAGCCCCACTTTTGTAAATCGGAGATACCTGGGCCAACTTAAAAGAGTCTGGGAAAATACCAGTAGATAGAGAAATATTAAAGATGTGTACCAACGGTGGAGTAAAGATATTCGAGATTTTTTTTAATATGAGACTGGAAATTCCATCATGCCCCTCAGCACAGTCTGTTCGTAGATTCGATAAAATATTTTTTATTTCATGTTCATAGGTAGGTAAGATGACGAATGAATTAGAAATTTGATGATGCCTTACAGTTTCTGTCTGATATGATAATTTGAATTTTTGAGCCAGCGAAGCCCCGACGTTTACAAAATATTTATTTATATCATTTATGTTATTACAATGTGTAAGTAATTCTTTTGGAACCCCTTTTTCTTTTTCGGTATAAGTGCATTTGCGTATAGTTTTCCATAGCAATCTACTATTATTACTTGCTTTTTGTATTTGTTCCCTGTCATAATTCATTTTGAGCTTTCTAAGTATGCGGTTGCAAAAGTTTCTGTATCTTTTATATGTAATTTTTATGGTTTCATTATTAGGGTCTCTTTTATGTTTTTTATGTAGATTATCTCTGGTTTTCATACAACGTATGAGTCCAGGAGTGATCCAAGGCTTTAGTATGTGCTTTCGATTTGAGGAACTTTTTAATGATGAGTTTGATACTATACACTTTTTAATTAAGTCTTCAAAAATATTCAAAGATTCGTTTACTTCGTGTGCTTCAAAAACCGGGGAAAAATCTATATTTTTTAAGTCGCTTTCTAAAGACTCAAAATTAGTCATCATTTTATTTCGACGTAGTGTAGGGGTTTGACTCGATTTTTGGATATAAAGAAAAACACTATCATGATCTGTAAGAGATGTGTCAGCAACAAAGCAGGCGGATTTACTTGTTGTTTTTAAAATTATGTGATCTAAGCAAGAGATACCGTTTCGTGTGGGCAGAGTATGGTTTGCGATGGATCCACTTCCACAATAGCCTTCAATTCTTCATTATCAACTATGGTCTTCGGCCGTTCACGGGGCTTGTTCTGCAGGTCAAAATTTCCAGAACGAAAACGTTGGAACCAAGAACGCACTGTTTTCTTTTGCGACACCGCCGCCATACACATAATTAATCCTTCGAGCCGTTTCTGCAGTACTGGTGCCACGGTGGAACTCGTACTCGAAAATAATACGCAAAGAAAAAGAAAACAGCAAAAGAGGAAAAAACACATTAATTACGGTTTTCGAAACACAAATGCATGAGTAAATTATCTTTTAGTTAGGAATTTCAAATTTATGCGGTATAAATTCCTAACTAAATAGATATTATATTTGAGATCAAAATATGACCCTGCCAGGCCAATCGCGCTATTTTCTAGCGTTTCAATTCAAGTCTGCTTTGGTTACGATTCAGTTTCGGTTCGTTTCTAGTGCGGCTGAACAAATTTCAGTATCGCGCTATCCTTCCAAAACTAACTCAACCTCAGACGAAACTCGAACGAAACGGAACGTAACCTTTCGGTAGACATTAGGGATGCGAATCTTGTATTTTTATCAATATCTGTGATTTAGCGTAATCGACATCTATTTTACTTGCGCGCTCGCACTAGTTGCTTTGAAATTTGTGGTTTATGGATGTTTGTCTTTGATCACCGACGACACCGCCATATTTAAAAGAAGAGTATAATTATTATTATACTTTTATCGCGGGGAAATATACGGTTCCCGTGAGATACTTTATTTACAGTTTCACGTAAAAACTACTATACCGATTATCATGAAATTTGGCACAGAAATAAAGTAGACCACGGGGAAGGACACTGGCTACATTTTATGCGAGGAAATGTACGGTTGCCGTGGGATATTTTATTTACGATTTTGCGTAAAAATTACTAAACCGATCATCATGAAATTTGGCACAGATAGGTATAGAGAAGACCATGGGGAAGGCAAACATAGGCTAATTTTTAATCGCGGGGAAAATACGGTTCCCGTTGGTTACTGTACTTACGCGGGCGGAGTCACGGGCATCAGCTAGTTAATATATAAAAGGCAAAGCTGATTGACTGATACAGTATCAACGCACAGCTAAACCCTTAGGACGCGTGTCGACGCTCCAGTTTCTTTCGCTCGGTTAGAAACCGTAGCGTCGACAGTCGACACGCGCCCTTATCAAAGAATATATCGATGGGTCCTACGTATAAGGGCCAAAATGAAAAATTACAACTTTACAGGAGAGGCGTTCAAAGTTTAAACTTGGTATAATTTTAGATTAATAAAACCGAAATTTATGAAACTTTGCTAGTTTACTAAGACAATTGTCCTCCTTATTTATACTACACTATTTTATATTTATATTGATTAGTTTTTTTTTTACTGCACATTGGCCCTTTTACGTTAGTTTTTGTTAAAATTATTAATATTAAAAAACAACATAAAAGGGCCAATGTGTCAAATTGGCCTAAAAACGTGGTTTATGCTTAGTTGCATATAATATATATTTTTATATATATTGGCTCATGAAATTTATCAGCAACTTAAGCAGTTGATTTTTAATGAATTGTTATAAAAGTCATTTGGATATATAGATAATTAAATCACATTGACACTTATACGTTTTACAATCTGTCAACTTACTAACGTGTTTACCCGCGTATAAATCTCAAATTACTATTTGGCCCTTGTACGTTTAAATTCATGCTACATATGCCGTTATACTGTAGTGAGAATTCGTATTTCCATGTAGAATTTAATTTGTTTTAATAGGTTACATGATTAATCATATCGATAGGATGCGTTTACAATAAAAAAGCCAAAATCGCCAAACTGTTAGTTTGGCCCATATACGTAGGACCCATCGATATATTACTAACGTACCTTGCACCGTTGCACACGTCCCGGTTGCCGGGTAGCCGGTGCCGACTGCCCGGTATCGGTCCGGGAGACATTTAGCTTTTACACGACCCGGTTTTGTGTCGTTTTGCATTCACAGTCGACGTTGGTACAGTCGCGTACTGAAACTACGCTTACATAACTCAATCTTCATTATTTATCAAAATGGAACGTGAACAATGAATTGCAATGTATTCTATACTAGCTGTTTCCCGCTGCTCCGCCCTCGTAAATATACTACGTACCGCATAGCCCACGAGAAATCTGTACTATTCTGGGATAAAAAGTAGCCTATGTCTTAATCCAGAGCCTAAACTACTACTATACCATATTTCATAACAATCCGTTCAGTAGTTTTTGCGTGAAAGAGTAAGAAACATCTATCCATCCATTAATCCATCCATGATCCATCTATCCTCACAAACTTTCACATTTATAAATTATAATATTATAATATTAGTAGGATAAATATACATATTCTGTGCAGCTTTTGACCCATAAAACTAGCCTTTCCTCCACCAAAGTTATTAACAGTTCAATAAATATTTCCTTTATTTACAATTATTACCATAAACTAAGTACTATACAATTTAGTACCTACAAGTTAAAGTAATATTATTACTAAGTGTAAACAAAACGACGTTCGCGGTTGTACTGGACGACTGACCGCCCGGTCGCTCGGTGCGTAATAAAGCGTGCTGCGTGTTCCATATACCACTGCGAGTCCGGCCGCCGCGCCGGTTAACCGATACCCGGCGCCAGACCGGCCGAATAATTATGCCGGTACGTGTGCAAGCTATCGTACATGGCCATACACTTCGCAACGGAATACCCGACACCGGCTGGCGGCTAGTGTGTGAAAGCTATCGTACCCATGTACGGCCATGCCATACACTTCGCGACTGACTACCCGGCAACTGAGACGTTCCGTAATCCGTTAGAGAAAACATAATTATTATACCTTTTTTTTTTGTTTCCGGAGGGGAAAATGCATTACGCATACCACCCAGGCGCAGGGGGCACCCGAGTGGTGATGTGGGACTCCCGTATAGGCTAATGAGACCCACGGTATACCCACTAAAAACCACCCCCCACCTTCCCACCTTCCTCCACGCCGCCCTGTGACGGGGCCACGGGAACGATAAACACATCCGCGACCCCGCCGGCGACAGCCAACAAGCGGCTCCATCCTAGGCCCGAAGGCCCCAGGCGCACCAGATGGTAGGCCTCGGCCTCCACCAGTACTGTAGCAGACTCCCCCCGAGTCTGCCACTAGGAGGCCACGGATACCAGCCACCATAACCGGTACCCGGTGGCAGATCTGAGCTATGGTTCTGCCACCGACCACACTTCGGCCGCAGAGGATAAGGCAAGCGGCGCACCGATTTACCAACTTGCCTCTTCCTCTGCGGCCCCACCAATGCCGTTAACCGTACGGAACGGCCCCGCCAGCTCGCAGGGGGGTAGGGAGAGTGGCACAACACCACCACGCCTCTCCCCCTGCGATCCCTCCACGGCCGCAGAAGATAGGGAGTACGGCGCACCGTAATACCGGCACTCCTCTTCTTCTGCGGTCCCACCTCCTAGCGCGTCCGCAGCGGACTCCTTCAGCCCGCTGGGAGCGCCCTCCTCGGGCCAGCCGGCGGCAAACAAGCCGGCCCTGGTTGCCTCTTCGCTTCACCGTGGGTGTCCAATCCACGGTTACTAAGCCCCACCGCCACAACAAGGCGTGCAACCATCGGGGGGATAATTATTATACCTATATTAGCTCTCATTGACTGCACTGATAATTATTTTGGACGAACTCTTAGAACCTGACTATTTAGGAAAAGCCGTGTTGATAACTATTACGAAAATTCATGCTACGAATCCGATAATTAAATTTCCCGCCTTTTAAACTTGCCACTAGTTACGATTTTGTGCTATACTGTCTTATTAAAAAAAAATGACAGCTCAAGTTGATGTTTGACGTTTCACAATTGTTGTCAATGTCAATTGTCATCAGTCATTCGCTCATTCGGCAGCGTCAGTGTTGTGACTTGTCTGTCGCTCATCAAAGTTTAGTTTACTCACGATTTATTGCACCAAAATAATTCTACACTGAAAGGACTTCAATATTAATTGGAATAATATATAAATTAGTAAAAGTATTAATTAGATAAAGTGTGCGTGTCTGAAATATCGTTGTTTGCAGTGCTAATAATGTGTATTCGGAAGTCGACGTGGTAAAATCGGACCGCCGAATGTTAAATAATTCTGACAATAAAATGCCTTTTGTTCCAATTAAAAAGCAATACTTAGCATTCGCGATGTTACTCTTCGTAGCGTTATTCCTGTTCAACAGTCGGCCAGCATTCCAATGTCAGTATACTACAGAAATGCCTGTGTCCTACCTACCAACAATCTATGGCATCACTCCGACTTACGCCAGACTTGCCCAAAAGGCCGATCTCACAAGGTAAGCATACATCGTGACGGCTTAGACCTCGAAAGCATTGCCAAAAGTATGTAGTGAGTTCCTTAAAATGTATAAGACGATGATACTAAATTCTAAACAAATCTTGATGGTCATTTAATACAGCAATCTAATAAGTATTTTACTAAAAAAAATATTTTGTACAAAATGTAAATATCCTTTAGTCATAAGATAAACTTTTAATTGTGTAGATAATTATGTCTCTTAGCAGTGTAGTGTAATAAAAGCGGAGATATTTGTGTTACAATGATTCTACTTTCATTAAGATAACATTCCAACAGCAGTAATTAAACTAAAAGGAAATTCCCATTTTGAAACTAAGTGTAATGTGTAGAAAACTGTTACAAATTGAATTGATTTTACAGATTGTCTCAAACTTTAATGCTGGTTAAAAACTTTCATTGGATTGTCATTGAAGATTCCGAGACAAAAACACCATTGGTTGCTAATCTATTAAAGGAGTCCACCCTCAAATACACCCACCTTAATGCTAAAACCCACAAGTCAAAGCAGTCCACTGTAAGTAAAGTTTCTGAGATTCTAATTATAAATATAATACTTAAGTAAGTATATACACTAGAATTGCTCTGTTAAAGTAGGTATAATATGTGACAACCTCGGGCTCAATAGCTCAGCACTTTGGGTTCTCAAGCCAGAGGTCACAGGTTCGAATCCTGCTGAAGGAACAAAAAGTGTTTCTGGGTCATGGATGTGTATTAAATATGTGTGTAATATAATAAAAATCTTAAATATATGCATAGTTTAACCTCTCGGGCGTCGGACTGTTAAAATTTCAAAAGCCAGGTGGTGTCAGCGGGTCCGGCGTCCGGCACTGAAGGCGTTCGCGCGGTTTCTCCGGTTCCGGTTTTTCAAGATTATATTAATCAATTGATTTTAAAACTATTGCATGTTATATACATTTAGAAAATAGAATAAATTTCTTATATGATGATGTAACTGGAATTTAAAAAAAACTTAACGAATAAAAGCAATCATGATGTGAACACAAAAGAATTGTTTTTTTTTTTATTCCCAATTCTTAGTTTTTAAACTCAATAAAAAACATATTTAATTTGATTTTGCGTTAATTACATTCTGTGGATATATTGTTCATATTATTTAATAACAAAACAGGCCAATGTAAAAAAAAAATCCATGACCCCCCTTGAGTGTTACGCGGTATTATACGCCAGAAGGCACCCGCGCTTGTTTTTTCGATTTTTATTATTGAGTTGTTAGTAAAACCTTGGCACATTATACATTTTTAGAAATTAGAAGAATCGTTGTACACAATGAAAAAAAAAATTAAAAGAAATATAAACTACATACTTAATTGCAAAATATCAAACATGATTTCACTGGAAATTAATTTTATAATGTTGGTTTTTGAAGCTAAATTATGGCGAAAATTTATATCACACGCATACGAAAGTTTTTATTTAATTAAATAAATACGTGTTCAAATAACGATATATATATATATATATATATATATATATATATATATATATATATATTTAAATCGACGAAGACTTCTTGCGTCCTTACAAACCACCACCCTGTAGCGTCCACTGTATGTGGCAAGATTTTACATGTTATTAATGCATATATGTGTAGTTTTGATCAGTATGATCTCAAGAGTCGACTTGGTATCGCGATAAATAATGAAATATTAATATTCAGCTTTGGAAATTTCCTGGTCTCTTAGTACTTCCGTTCACCACCAAAGCTATCCAGCACACAGTATATATCCGTATACTTCTATACACTGCATGGATGCTAGTACTTCCGTTCACCACCAAAGCTATCCAGCACACAGTATATATCCGTATACTTCTATACACTGCATGGATGCTAGTACTTCCGTTCACCACCAAAGCTATCCAGCACACAGTATATATCCGTATACTTCTATACACTGCATGGATGCTCTTACCTCCCATCAATTTGTTCAAATCAATTCCGTATAATGCCCTACATATATTACCAACATTATGCAGATAAAGCTACACCCTTCAATCTTTTATGAGATTGTGATTCCGAATTACTGTTTTTGTATTTTTGTAAGAAGGGTTATGTTTTTCGCGCGTTTCTTGTATGTATGTATGTATGTTAAATAGTCGTCTTTTTGATTTAAATCGACCAAGTGTGTGTTAGTTAAATTTAAAAAATCTAAATTAAATAACTAATTTAAAAAAATAAAAACAACCCGACTGACGACCGACTTCATAATTTTTTTGTGTATGATTACTTTGGAAGTCTGTTTAATTTTTGTTTAAAAATAATAATTTTACAATTTTTTGTGACGTTTGTAATTATCGAATACGCGCCAAGCTTCCATTAGGTATTATAAATTAGTGTCCGACCGAGTGTTCGGTTTCGGTTTCGGTCGAGTTTCAGCAAAAAAACGTGTTTCGGTTTAGTTTTGGTTTTGCCGAAACTACGACCGAAACCGAAATTGCATTCTGCATGTGCATGGAGTTCTCGGGCTGTGATCGGTAATTACTTGAGATGGGGTAAAAATAATAAAAGTAAATATTTGATTTTACACATTTACAGTTGGTATACATAAAAAAAAAACACTAACTCGCGCATTGTCTAAACGTCATTTTGAAATAGCTATTGTAGACCAATGCCGATAATTTTTGAAACAAAAAAAAAGTATAGTAGGATGTAACCCACTGGAAAAGGAAAAAAATATTACAAAAAATAAATTACGGGCGATTTGAGGTTGGGAAGTGTAAGAGGGTGAGTTACAAGGGGTAAAAAACGGCTTATCTCGATTTTCGGCAAAACTACGAGTCCTATAGAAAAAAGTAAACTAGAAAAGTTATAGGTGATAAAAAGATCTACAACGTTTGTACTTATTTACAGTTTTTTCACATAACTTCATAATTTATGTGAAAAATTCAACTAACCAAGTGTTTGTTCTTTTTTATATTTATGTTATTACAAAAAAAATCACGACATTTGGTGAAAAAGTACCCGTGTGTTTCAAATATATTGTAATTTTTTTTATTTAAAATATTTATTTTTTCACCTTGTTTTGACTTAATATCAAAAAATTAACCCTAATTTTCAGTCGAAAACTCTCACGTCAAAATATTTTTTTTTTTTATTTTAAAGTCGGTGGGCTTTTTATTCGTTGAAATCTCTATTTTCTGATAATGTAAAAAAAAATACCACAGTAAAAGTTCTCAAAAAATGCAAAGAAAAGAACAGGTAGTAAGGCCCAGACCCGCTTAGCCCGTTCCCCACTTCTCTCTGAAATACCTTTTGATGGGCTAAAATTATCCGTAGGTCACTCATGTATTTAAGCTATCTTAAAATAGCAATAAATAAGCATCTATGGATATAATTTAAAGACGATTGGACAACTTACACAAAATATTGTAGATGAAGACATCTACAATATTTTGTAGATATCTTCTACTAAAATATTTTGTGCCTAGCTTCAATAAGAATTGAGGCTAGGCGGGTCTAGGTTATGTGAAAAAAATATAAATATAAAGTTTGCACGCCTCACACGCGTTTTATACTATAATCAGGAAACCGTAAGATGAAAAATTATCGCTTAAACAATGACTGATGTACCACACCGTCAATATATATCCTTAAATAGAGGCAATAATATTTTATTACAGTAAATTATAAACAGTTTATTTGGAATATTGATATTTTTTTACATCCCTATCATTATCATCTAGTACAAAATAATTTATGTATGCATTACGAGTATGATACATCAGCATGTGACCCCTCTTGCCCCCATTAATACCGTATTTTGATGATTTTACAATAAAACAAGGTATGGTGACTACAATAAATATTTCTTAGTGTTTTGTCATTTTTTATATATTTATTTACGTTTTTTTTCTTGCATCCGTTGCACATAAAATATATAATATGCATTAAATGAACAATATTATGTAACAAATATGTAACAAACAATATAAAAAAATATCGGCAAGCGGTACTGAGAAATGGGAAAATAATAAAAGAGAACGGGGAACGAATAAAAATGGTTATTCTATCAAAAAATGTTAATTAATATATTTTTAACCATTTAGAATTTAATAACGCCAAGCAACAGGGCTCATCCTTAGGATAAACGGAAACGTTTAAAAAAAGATTCAACTCATTTCATTGCCCATATTTTTCTTAATTTATGGAACAAACAGACCTACGGACAGCTTTAGTTTTTTTATTATTATTTCATTTTATATTACATAAATTAAATTAAATAAGTAAAAAGCAAAACAGTCTACAGTCATGTTTGAAGTTCCTAGTTGTAAAAACATCAATTTTTCTATAAGTTTATTATTGAATTTCGGGTATTTCAACAGATTTATGTTGTGAACTTGTCACAACGCGGCCTTTCGAGAGTAGAGCACACCCGAGGCGTGCTTAAAGGTGTAGATATTTCTATTAGGTACCTACAAATTTGCCATTTGACTTTTTCCATAGGACTTGTAGTTTTGCCAGAAATCGAGATAAACCGTTTTCTATCCTTAAAAACTCACTTCCTTACACTTCCCGACCTCAAATTGCCCGTAAAATACTTTTTCCTTTTATTTTTGTTAAATTCGCTTCCTTTTCCAATGGGTTTCATCCTACTATAAGTTTTTTTTTTCACTTTTGACCATTTTCAAAGGTAAAAGCACTAGTCTATTAGGCTTACGAGGTGTTTGACTAGCTTGCATTGTTCCTAATTCGCTTAAGAACGACTTCAATTTAAGCCTGAAATTTTGTTCATAGATTAGAATGATGGAACGTTTGACCATATTTAACTGTCACACCGTTGACCGTACACGACAATGACACTTTTGCGATATTCTATTTTCTCATAATTATGAGAACGCCATGCTTAGTTAATAACGCTAACTCTCGTAACCTACTTCGCGATTTGATTTAGGTATAACGAGATAGTCGTTTCGTGAATTGGGCTAAGCTTAAAGTATTTAAGATCCGTTGTACATAATAATATAGCTGTTTTACAATAAACAATTGTAAATATTATAGTGCTTTTTCGTGTTTTGCTCGCAACACAGATTTGTATAAATAAACTACTAAGCGGCAGTAAATCAAAATCATGTTAGGACATGTCTAAGGAGGGTTCTGTAACTATCAACGCGCAATAGGCCTTCTTTGAATTACTGAAAAAGTTGTAGTCCGATTGCGCTCAAAATAAATTCTCTAAAAGGTTTTTAGCATGATCTATCAGCATACAAACTTTCCAGTTTCTATCTCCTATAGTTTAAAAATGCCAGTGGGGGACCAAATTATAAAACCACTTTGGAAGCCGATTACTCGAAAATGGTTCTTTGTAAAAAAGTTATGTATGAAACCACACCTTTATTTTAGATCTTTTTTTTTTTTAAATAAAATAAGGGGGCAAACGAGCAAACGGGTCACCTGATGGAAAGCAACTACCGTCGCCCATGGACACTCGCAACATCAGAAGAGCTGCAGGTGCGTTGCCGGCCTTTTAAGAGGGAATACGCTCTCTTCTTGAAGGTTTGTAGGTCGTATAGGTCCGGAAATACTGCTGGTGACAGTTCGTTCCAGAGTTTTACAGTGCGCGGCAGAAAATTACGCGAGAAACGCACTGTGGAAGACTGCCACTCGTCAAGGTGATGAGGATGGAATATTTTTCGCGTGGTTAGATGGCGAAAAGTTGCAGGTGGTATGATTCCGAACAATTCCTCAGAGCACTCCCCGTGATACAACCGATAGAGGATGCAGAGTGAAGCTACATCTCGGCGTAATTCCAAGGGGTCCAAGCTGTTTGAAACACAATGACAGTCAACAATTCGAGCGGCCCTTCGTTGGATACGATCCAGAGGGAGCAGTTGGTATTTTGGTGCTCCTGCCCAGAGATGAGAACAATATTCCATATGAGGCCGAACCTGCGCCTTGTAGAGTTGTAGGCGTTGGTCCGGACCAAAGTACTGTCTCGCTCTGTTGAGAACACCAAGCTTCTTCGAGGCTAACTTGGCCTTACCCTCTAGATGATATCGGAATTGGACTTCGCTCGATATGCTAACGCCAAGTATTTCAATGCTAGGGGAGATGGTTAAAGATGTGCCCTCAAAACGAGGATGTACGACCATAGGTGACTTTTTAGCGGTGAACGCGCAGACTTGTGTCTTGGCGGGGTTAAATTTGACTAAGTTACGTCTACCCCATTCAGAGACTTTCTCCAATGAATTCTCTATTCGACACACGATTCTCTACACGACTTCGAAGTTCGTTTCGACTCTCGATGACATTTAGCCGAGAAATATTAGGGGAGCCGGTATATACAGCATCACCTGTACTATCATCCGCATAGCAATGAATGCCGTTGGTCTGTAACATGTCATTGATATGCAGTATGAATAGGGTAGGCGATAGCACACAGCCCTGAGGGACACCAGCATCAACTGACTTGAGTTTCCGAGATGATACTGACTGAATGACTGATATCTCACACGATGGAGTAGAATGAAACAATATTTTTCATGCCTATTTCACATGTATGGAGGAGCCACCCCTCTAAAATATGAAATTATTATTATTTTATGATGTACAACACGGATCTATACACAATATATAACTTTACCAAATCTCTCCCATTTATGTTCAAAATTACAGTAGCTAGAGGGGCAGACAGAAAGAAAGACTAACTGACGAAGCAAAACTATAAGGGTTCCTTGAATACTATGGAACCCTAAAAAGACTGACTGATTAAACTAACGTTTCCTTTATTTTTCTCTCAAAACATGATCCTTGTACCTACGGAAGTTTCGGTTGCGGCCGAAACTGAGACCCTTGCCGAAATTCGTTTTCGGTTTCGGTCGTGAAAACCAGCTTCGGTCAGACACTATTTTAAAATAAGATGATGATGATGATTACTGTAACGTACATAGTGGCATATGCTTGCAGTTCTTAAAACAATAATGCCGAAATTTCCAAACGCGTATCTTTAAAGACTGAGGAGTTTTGTTCAGTTCTTTTGGATCCAGTAAATACCTTCTTATTATACAGGGTATAATCTTATTTTCTTGGTAGTATAATATGCTTAAGATACTTCAGGAAAAGTCTAAATCACTATATTATATGTCTATATAAATTTTGAGGAGTTCCCTCGATTCCTCACGGATCCCATCATCAAGTTTCCATGTTAATGACAACAACAAAATAATTTTACAAAATATAAGTCCATAGACGGTAGAGTAACGTTTAAAGATCACCGCGTTTGTGAAAAATACTAGGAGAAGTACCTTTTGTATCATCATAATGTAATGATGTATGGTGTAATGGTGGTGATGGTGGGTAAATCCCCAAACATGTATCTATAAGGAGTCAGGAGTTCTGTTCTGTACTTTTGGATCCAGGGTATACCTTGGTGCAAAATATTAATTTTTGGTAGCATAATATGCTTAGACTACTTCAGAAAAAGCCGAAATCGCCATAAGTATCCATATAAATTTTGATTCCTCATGGATCCCATCATCAGGTCACCACTTTTTTTAAAACGGGACTTTGGGGTTATACCCATTAGATCAAAAAAGAATTTTGAAAATCGGTCCATAGACGGCTGAATTATCGTCTAACATACAAAATAATAATAAAATATTATACAGCCGAATACATAACCGCCTCCTTTTTTGGAAGTCGGTTAACAAAATATGCGATGCGACCGCGCTGCTGGCGCTGACGACCGGCTCACTTCCCGCCCCCCGCACGCCTCACACCCGTGCACCCTAAAAGGCCCCAGTAGGATCTAGGCGGTGTACTGATGTAAGAAAAATTTTGGACGCAAGATGATGCTCGTATAGAACTGAAAAAAACTTTTAGTGTATACTCAGGGAGACGCAATATAATCGGTAAAGTAAACGCTCAATATACGGTACAAAATATACGCTTCTCAGTAGCGCCCTCGAAATTCCACGCGGCCGATGGCTGAACTACGAAATACGCTGAAAATCATTCTAGTGATGAAATTGAGTCCATGCCAATTTTTTGTCTATGCATTCTAATGATGAAAAGACACCCTTGGACGAAAAATGAGGGTCGGTTAATCTTGCGTCCGTATACCGGACGCAACAAGTCGGTCGGACGCGGCATCATTCGTAAAAATCGCCATGTAGGACGCAACATGATTCGCAAGATGTATATATATATATATATATATATATATATATATATATATATATATATATATATATATATATATATAAATATATATATATATAAATTCGTGATTTGTGCACAAAATTAACCAAACATCAATGATTAGTGGAGGAGTGAAATTGGTGTCAAATTTCTTTACTCTGAGACAAACAATTATTTATTTTATTATTGAGTACAACAGCAAAGACAAAAAACTATAACAGCTTTGTTTTATCCCTGTACTAAGTAAATAAATTTCAATCACAGATAAAAATCCAGATATTTACAAATGAGAATAAACAGAAAATATAGCAATAAAAATGGGCAAATGTGCCGGCCGACGCAAAACGGGGTGGTTTTTATTTGTATTTATGTGCCGCGCGACGCCCAGGCGGATAAAAGTATTAAATATACTTCCCGTTGTCTAGTACCTGTAACACAAGTTCTTCAGATACTTAGCATTTTTTGATTGACGTGGTGTGAAGCATCCATAGAGATTATTATATTAATGTTTTATAACATTATCAATAATTTTTATGATACAAAAAAGTGTGTGTAAATCAATACATTAATATTAGGTTTTCAAAAAATAAAAACTAGAACTATTGCAATGATCCACATTGTTTAAAAAAATATAAATTGATTGATTATAAGATCAAAAACTATCACAATGACATTGAGAATAATTAAGAACTAGTTTTATGCCATTTAAATTAGCTCACAAAACATGCATATTTTGTATATTCATATTTTTTTATTACCTCTATAATATGACACGGACATAGTATGTTACATTAAAATGGTGTATCTAGATAGTATTACATAGTTACATATCTTATGATTTTCAAAGATAAAAATACACAAGTCTGTCATAACCAAGAAAATAAACTGAACAGTGGTTTGACCAACTTTAATCAATTACTATAAATTGAAATGGCCAGCAAACTAGCTATTGTCCTCATTAAATTAATAGTTCATTGCCACAAATAAACACAACCTATTTCACCTCTATTGCCACCAATAAACATCATTTAACTCTTGGCAATCAGCTGAAGATTCATAGTGAGGATAGAGAAAGATGAAGAAAGTTCCAATAGCTTTCTTTATATCCTTGACAAAGACTGATATCTCGTATTTACATTTTTTCATTGACATTTTCTTGCAACTTGTTTAGTACAGTGGTGTATTCAGAATATTTACCTGTATAGTGCAATTCAAATGAGAATAGGATCGAGTCGGCGCCATATTGTTTCGAATTAAGACTGTTATGATAGTTAAATTTATGTTTAGATAATTTATTACTATTTAACGTTTTTATTTAAATTCGATGCAAGACTAAGTAGGTATTAATATTTATATTCACATAAGTTTTTCTGCAAATCCCACTTTTCAAGTGATATTTGACCGAAAAAGGTCATTGACGTTCCTATTCTCATTTGAAACACATTATACTGTTAAACATTTCTATACCTATCCAAAAGATGGACTAATAAACCAGGCAGGAATACAAAACTGCTACTTTATCATTAATATTCATTCCATTCATTCAAATGTTTGTGCTATTACAGGAAATGGATATCAATATTTGTGTATTTAAATTGGACTCATACTTCACCAGTTGGTATTGTGTATGTTGGTCATGTACATTTATCTGTGTGGTTTTCTCATTAATCTACTCATTGTGTTCTTTATGGGCGCGTTTACAAAATGTTTTGCTTAACAGCAGCCTAGTATGGACTGATATTTATTATGAAATGTTTTGTGAAATAATTCCAGACCAAATAAAATAAGCCACATTAATATTAATACATTATAGCAAACATGAAAATTTTGAGACTTTTTATACTTTTTAAAAGTAGACAATTTATGTCAAATTTGTAAACGCATCCATAACGGTTTATTTAATAAACATTTTCTCTAGCTGAGCCACTTAAAGGCAGCCTGGATATCAGCCTATTAAATATTTGTTTGGTTTCCTGATTGATTGAAAATATTAGCCATAATATATAAGCTATTAACTAGTATACACCGAGTATTCACTTACACCTGAAATTAATAATCAATCTTAAATTGGAAAACTAAGCAATTTGATAAAAATAAACTGATGTTATTTATTGATATTAAATTAAAAACAACATAACCTGCTAAAATAGTAATATTATTTGAAATTTAATGTGGGGAATTTCTTATTCATTTAGACTATGTTTTAGCTAAATGTAAAGATATAGCTGGCAAAAAAAAAATAACCCTTCCTTAATATTTAACTTGAATTTAATAGTGTTTTTGTAATAATCTTTAATCAAACTAACTCAGCATTAGAATAAGATAAAGGTGTTAAATTAATTCTTTTTATTTCAGGCTAGTGGTGTAGAGCAAAGGAATGAAGCATTGAATTGGCTTCGGAATCATTTATCCAGTGCCACTGACAAAAGAGGTGTTGTGTATTTTATGGATGACGACAACACCTACTCATTAAAAGTATTTGATGAGGTAAACAATCGGTTTGTTTATGAATTCTTTTAAAGTTTATCTATTTGAATATTTCCAAGTGCATAAATATTATTATTACTGGATTGACAAAGAATGGTTTGAATAAAACTTTTTAAACACTATTATTTAATGACGAGAAGGAAATAAAAAAAATTGAGACTTCATCTGTTTATGGGCTCCCACATAATGCAATGAGCGAGTGATATTTGCGATGCGATGCGAATTCGCAATGTGTGGGAGCCCATAACGATAATTTTAGTGTATGTACTAAGTATGACAGTTGTTTGTAATATCGCAATTCGCAATTAATCTATACTAATGTTATTATAATGAGGAAAGATTTATTTGTTTATTTGCACTGAACGGACTCCGAAACTATTGGACCGATTGTTATGAAATTTGGAACAAATATAGAGTAGACCATGGTGACTTTATAGTGGCAAAATGTACGGTTAGATTTGTTATTGCGCGTACGAAGTCGCGGGAAACATCTAGTAAAGATTTAGTATATTTTTTACTATTAGCTGCAAATGACTCATCAGTCAAGTAACAAAAATATGGTAGGTATCATAAGTTTTACTACAACTGTTTTAATTACAATTAGATCATACTCGACTATTTGCTACCTAACAGCTTAAAATATAATGTTAAAGTTAACAAACATGATGGTCTAAAAATACCTAATAAAAACTCTTTTGTACCAACATAAAACGAATGTAATAGACCTGATGGAATTTTTTTCATTCATATTATTTTTACATGTTGTCATCATCACTGGCTAGTGTACTAAGTACTAACTGCTGCTTGGGTCTCTTCTTAATGTCAGAAGGTTAGTCTGTAGTGCACCTATTCCATCTTGTGGGTTGACAGACTTGTGCAGCTTTTGAAAATCCTACTGTGTAAATGTAGTACATCTCATCTCATCTCTTTTACGCAAAAAGAACTGAACGGATTTCGATGAAATTTGGTATGGCAGTAGTTTAAGCTGTGCTTTAAGCTCTGGGTTAACACGTAAGCAACTTTTCATCCGGGAAAAGTACACTGTTCCCGTGGGATACTGTATTTAGGCGGGTGGAGCCGCAGGCAAAAGGTAGCTGTTAATATATTCTGGTACACAGGGTTTCTCGCAATTTATATACAACTCCCCACACTGATCTCGGTGACGGTGGCCGGTTTCATTGAAACCAGGCCAGTTACGCAGGAGTAATTTTATAGTGCCCAAATGTTGTGCAGTACACAAGATCACTCTCTCTTCCTTTACTCTCATAATCCAGTGGGATGGATTACCGACACGACTGACGAGAGATCAGGCGCAGATCCGACTTTTTACATGCCCATCCGACGCATGGATCATCTTTCTTGTCAGACAATCAGGTGATCAACCTGCATTGTCCTAACCAAACTTGGAAACAACATTTATTGTTGTTCCAATGCGGGAATCAAACCCACGACCTCCGAGTCGAGAGCCAATGCTCTAACCACTAGACCACGGAGGCTGTTACACAAATTTACTCTGTGCAAAAGTTACCAATATAGGTCGTTAGGTTTTTTAATATTCATAATTATAATTTTCAGATGCGCAAAATTAGGAATAAAGTCGGCGTATGGCCGGTGGGCATAGTCGGTGGGATGCGAGTCGAGATGCCGCTAGTGTCGGACGGCAAAGTATCCGGATACAATGCGGTGTGGAAACCCTTCCGGCCGTTCCCTATTGACATGGCGGGATTCGCGATCAACGCGACACTGTTCCTGGACCACCCCGAGGCGAAGTTCTCGAGGAAGGTGCAGTCTGGATTCCAGGTGGGCTGATTTTGATACTTTTGATAAGTGCGATCGTCGATAAATCTGATGTATCATGTTTCTTTGTTATTACTATGCCTAATCAGGTTCAAAATGTATTATTCGAAATATTTATTTTTTTATAAATATTTCTGGTATTATTCTGGTGATAGTGGATAGACCTATATATTATCACAAACATTTCACTTTTTTACGCTAATTGACTTAGCTTATCTAGTAAGTACTATTATGTGTTATTAGTATTTGTTATCTGCCTTATCTATGACATAAGGCTGCTACGTGTTGTAAAAAAAACCTAACCAAGAGCATGTCAGGACAGGTGGGTTGTTGGAGGGTTCCGTAACTATAAACGCGTAATATGCTTTTTTTTAATTACTCCAAAAGTTACGGTCCGATTTGGTTCACAATCATTTTCCTAAAGAGTTTTTAGCATGGTCTATCAGCATGAAAATTTGCAAGATTTTATCTCCTATAGTTTAAAAATGCTAGGGCCCCCCCCCTACTACCAACTTACAAACTACTTTGGAGGCCGATTACTCGAAAATGGTCAAATTTATAAAAAAGTAACGCATGAAACCTTGCCTTTATTTTAAAAGACCTATTCCACAGAATAGATATTAGTTACAACAGAAGCACCACTTCGAAGATTTATTAGAAGAAAAAGGGATTCTTACTACGATACCATTAAGTTCAATTCAGCTTGCGCAGCGCGTGATCGCCTACGATTATATTTACCTACAAGTTGCGTCTCTTTCTATCGCATAACTCTTATTCATATCGCATAATTGTGACGAAATCGGGGTTGTCTCCGTTTAGAAAATAATTTATTTAATTACAACTTTTTTCTAGTACCTACTACTGTACTTTAGTGAACAAATTACTTTCCAAATAAACCTAAGGTAGGTGTTAATAGTAGGTAAATATAAGTAGGTACTTATACCTAGGTCTAGGTAGGTACTTATTTGAAATGCGTTGGTTCGTCAAAAGTCTTCAGCCTAAATACCTAAATTTTGAATGTGTTGTAGGTATGTAGATAGCTTAAACAGTCTTTCAATTTATAGGTGTTACCTACAGAATTAATGAAATATTATTAGATATCTTTAACAACATAACTATAGCGTTAACTACTGTTAGTACATATGGCATAGTATATTATATTTTTTATCCATTATCGGTTTTATTCTAGCGAACAGAAAAACAAACAATGGGCAGGTAGGTTTTTAAAAGGAAACACATCGAAATTCCTTTAATTTAGGTAGATATTTGTGAAAGATTAATAATCACACCAACTTAGTATACCTGCCTACATTCCTACTTATTTTGGTAACCCAAAGAATGATAATTTCACATTAATAATAACAATGTTAAAATTATAGATTTTACCTCTCAGCGTCCATAGGGAGCTTGAAAAAACTCAAATTTGGATCACAATCCTTGTTTAAGCAGTTAAATACTGCACAGTATCTTTTTCCCGTTTTTTTTACCCATTTTTAAAATAGTACGTTAAGTAATAATAATTACGAACGAATCTTGCGCGTACGTCACTCACAGCTCGCGCGTAAGTCCCTACCGATTTCCCCGCTAGAGCGGGGTGCCGCACGTACTTGCATTTTCTATACCTACACGGGGAGTGAGACAGGCCTGCCTATTCTACGATACTCCACACGATGGGGTAGAGTGAAAAAATATTTTTCATCCCCACTTCACATGTATGGAGAGCCACCCCTAATATATATATATTTTTTATGATCCCGAAACCGTGATCTATACACAATCTATAACTGCACCAAATTGCATCAATTTATATTCATAATTATAGGAGCTAGAGGCGCGGACAGACAGACAGACAGACAGACAGACAGACAGACGGACAGAGCGAAACTATAAGGGTTAGGTTAGGTTAGGTTAGGACTCGGGTGACAGATTGGGGAATCCGTCGCCCATTGCACGAGTCCTCCCGGTAGCAGAGCGTCCAGTGCCTGGTCTGCTCTCCCGGAGTGATGGCAGAACAAACTGCCATGCGAAGGCTCTGCATTATAATGCAGATGCCGCTAGCTAGGCCGCTGCTGTTATCGCTTTAGTGGGTCCGGCGGTCTAGCACTACAGCGGGGAAGAAGGCACCATGGGGTTTTAGTGGCTAACCTCCGGGTGCGCTCCTCACCACGCACCCGGGTGAGTCCCACATACCTCGGCTGGCGTCCCCAGTCCTCCGGGGATGCATAAAGCATTTCCCCATGAAAAAAAAAAGGTTAGGTTAGGTTAAGTATTACGGACCCCCCAATGGTTGCACGCCTTGTCGTGGCGGTGGGGCTTAGTAACCGTGGACTGGACACCCACGGTGAAGCGAAGAGGCAACCAGGGCCGGCCTGTTTGCCGCCGGCTGGCCCGAGGAGGGCGCTCTCAGCGGGCTGGAGGAGTCCGCTGCGGACGCGCTTGGAGGTGGGACCGCAGAAGAAGAGGAGTGCCGGTATTACGGTGCGCCGTACTCCCTATCTTCTGCGGCCGTGGAAGGAAGGCAGGGGGAGAGGCGTGGTGGTGTTGTGCTACTTTCCCTACCCCCCTGCGAGCTGGCGGGGCTGTTCCGTGTGTTAACGGCATTGGTGGAGCCGCAGAGGAAGAGGCAAGTTGGTATTACGGTGCGCCGCTTGTCCTATCCTCTGCGGCCGAGGTGTGGTCGGTGGCAGAACCATAAACCAGATCTGCCACCGGGTACCGGTTGTGAAGGCTGGTATCCGTGGCCTCCTAGTAGCAGACTCGGGGGGAGTCTGCTCCAGTACTGGTGGAGGCCGAGGAGGCAGGCGCACCTTACCATCTGGTGCGCCTGGGGCTTTCGGGCCTAGGATGGAGCCGCTTGTGGGCGGCTGTCGCCGGCGGGGTCGCGGATGTGTTTATCGTTCCCGTGGCCCCGTCACAGGGCGGCGAGGAGGAAGGTGGGGGGTGGTTTTTAGTGGGTATACCGTGGGTCCCATTAGCCTATACGGGAGTCCCACATCACCACTCGGGTGCCCCCTGCGCCTGGGTGGTATGCGTAATGCATTTTCCCCCCCGGAAACAAAAAAAAAAAGGTTAAGTTTTACGGAACCCTAAAAAAAATGTATGCAAATTACTATTTATAAATGATTATGTATGTAAATTGTAAAAACTAATTTTTTCCCGGTAGTCTGACCTTACACCTCAAGGTTTTATTTAGATATCTTTATCTATTTACTAGATGTTGCCCGTGACTTCGTGCGCGCAAAAATTAATTTCACATAAACCGTTAATTTTTCCGCGATAAAATACAGTAGCCTATGTCCCCTTGGTCTACTCTACATATGTGCCAAATTTCATCAAAATCGGTCCAGTAGTTTCGGAGCCTATTCGATGGAAACAAACAAACATACTTTTCCTCCTTATATATGTGTATTAGTGTAGATTATTATTATTATTTTAAATTATTCTAGGTAAATGAATTAGATTTCTTTCAATCTTAATTATCATCAACACGAAGCAGCTTTAGTTCTCCTTGAGAATTACCTTTTTATCCATACTCAATATTACAATGCGAAAGGAACTCTGTATGTCTGTTACGCTATCAGTGAGAGCTTATCACGCCTATGGCTAGGACTATATGCTCCGGAAACTGGAAGGCGGTAGAAAATTCTGAGCATTGAAAATAGAACTATGCACTAATACAATAGAGTTGAAAATCAAACACATGAGTATCGAGTCAAATGTCAATGTCATTATATATGACAGCTCGACACTCGTAACTTTTATTTTCATCTCTATTGTATTAGCGCAGAGTTCTTTTTTCAGTGCTCTGAATTTTCACCGGCGTTCCGGATTCCGGAGCATAACATAGTCCCAGCCTAAAGCAGAGAACGGATTTAGATGAAATCTGGTACAGTGACAGGTTAGACCTTGGGGAAGGACATAAGTTACTTTAACGCGGGATTTCACACGATAATGGAGGGGGGTTTCCATAAATTACTGACTTTTTTCCTGCTATTTGCTGAAATTTGCAAACGTGATTGCGGTAACATCTAGTAATTCATAAGTAATAATAAATAATTTAAATATCTAATAGCTAACTACTTAAAAAATATTAAAACTAGAAAAACTTAAAAAGCTACAATAAAAAGAAATCTCCCAGGTCGTCCCCACCAGGCAGAGTACCTAGAAGGCTCAAAGAGTTTCCCCGCTGGATTGCGATACTCACTCTTTGGGCCAGATAGGTGCCGGCTCTGGGTTCTCGGGTGGCCTCAATTAGTTTTTTGGAAATCTCTCTGAAAAGTTTGTGCGCACCCGGACCCCATGAACCCAGGGTTTCAACCCCAAACGGTTTAAATATGAGATCCCCACTAAGGTTCTCATATTTGCGCCGCTTGAAGTTCTCCGCCTGATTGGCGGCCGCACCTGCAGTGCTCGAGGTGCCCTGGACATGGGACGGAGCAAGTGTATCGACGCAAGTAGCGTCCCATACAAGAGCCCGTCCCACTCTCCAAGGGACCAGGGTCATACCGTCTGGTCTCTTGCCATCGTCGCGCGCCAAACCAGAGGGTTCCAGCACAGCTGGTACTCCGGCGGTGACAAGAGCCCGACGAATGAGGTCGTTCAGGCAGTGATGTCGGGAGATGCGGCCCGCGCTTCGCTGACAGGACAGACCGTGGTGTCCGAGGCTGTCCACGTTTGCACCACAAACGCAGCGGTGGGGGACGACGTGGGGGGTGCCAAGACGCAGGGAAGTGGCTATTCGGAAAGCGGTTCGATCCAGCAATGTGCCCGTATTGGGTGACGGCAACGCTTGTAGCCAAAGGCCCGACTCCCACTTCTCCGCTGCTAAGAGGCGAGCCTGCTCCACAGGACTGGAGGACGTATTAAGGAGATTATTCCGTACCAGTCTGCAGAGTGGCTCGTCCCAGAGCCTTTGGGAAAAAACGTTGTCAGGCAATTCGCTACAAGCACTAGTTGCGCTCCAGACGTCCTTGGCCTCGTCCAGAAAGGGAACTATAATGGAGTAGGATTGGTGCTCTAGTATTTTGAAGATGAGTCTATGGTTGGCGTGGACTGAGGACAAGTAGGCCGGGAGTGATATGTCGGAAGGTTTTCGAACACCCAGGCCACCGAACCTTACTGGAAGCGTTGCCTGAGTCCATGAGCGGTCATCAAAATTTATGTTCAAAATCGTGGAGAGCGTATGTCTTATGGTATCATCCAACTGTTTGAGAAGTTGAGGGAACTTCCACAGTTGACAACACCGCAAGACATACGTAAATTTTGGTACGAAAACGCAATAACGGATTAGGGTGAAGGCCATGTGACAGTTAATTTGGAGGAGGCGGTCTAAAGTTTCACTAAAATTTTGTAGTTTATTATTTATGAATTCTGGGAGAGATAAAATAGGCGAGCCCAAAAGGAAGAGCGAATCTTTATCGATGACAGACAGTTGTGGAGCTATTTCTTTAAAGCTGGATATAATCGCGTTTCTATCCTCACAACTGTCTGGCACAAAAAGTTCGCACTTTCCTAGGTTTAGCTCCAGACCTATTTTTTGGAACTCGCGGATCAGAGTCTGGAAGTCGGATAGTAATAATATAATACCATAATTGTTATTTTGTCAAACAGATTGTGTTTTAAATTAATAAATATAATTTAAATATTATTTTCAAAGAGTAAAATCTGTTGGAATTTGGTATTTTTAATGCATTATCAGTACCTACCTACTGTGTAAAACTTTGCAAAGATAACAGTTCAATGGCCCTATGCATAGGTGATTGTTATTTGTTATGTATCTGATAATGTTATCGCGGTACTAGCTATGACATAACTAGTTACTCATTAGTCATTACGTTGTATTACAAACATTATGGTGTCTACAGACACACGAATTTGGTACGGAGCGTACAGCGGATCTGGTACGCTCCGTACCAGATCCGAGCGTGAGTAGGGCAGTCCGGCGAACATAAGAAGAAGGCGAAGAGTTCCCCGTTGTCCGCATCGGATCTGGTCCGCTCCGTACCAAATTCGTGCGTGTGTAGAGCAGTCCGGCAGTTAGGCCGTACAACGGTATCAGTGTTGCCAACTTAGGGATATACCCCCCGAAATTAGGGAAAATATCTACGGGGGTTTACTAAGGGACAGGATGTTTAGAGTTTACTCCTTATGAATCAATTTGTATGTAATAATAAAAATTATTTTAATGTGTGTATATAGCCAGGGATATGAAAATGTATTGGGAGTGAAATCAGATTAAGACAAGTTAGTTTTATGTTATTCACGCGTAAGTAATGTTAAACACATAACCTTTCTTTCTAGCTTATTTTCTCTTAGACCTGTCAATGGTATAAGTGATCAAGGGTAAAATTTGGGGAGAAATATTTTTTAATGTGTTGGTATCACTACCCGTTATCAATGAATTGCGGGAATCATCGTCGTCGTTTAAAAACAGCACTGTAAATAGAACTCTGTGCTAATGTAATAGAGCATAAAATCGAACACACGAGTGTCAAGATTTACGGTCCACTGCACCGTACCAAATCCGTGCGTGTGTAGCGACACCGGATTCGGTCTCCGGATATGGTCCGCTGTACGCTCCGTACCAAATTCGTGTGTCTGTAGACAGCATTACGTAGAACGAAGTAGGTATGTCAAAACTGCTAAACATTCATTTTCTACGAGTGTACCTATTTCTATGGACATTTAAGTTTGTGGAAAAAATCTAAGTCTAAGTCTTGATATAGGTACCTATTCCCTATGAAACCCTACTATTGTTATAAATGTGAAAGTTTGTGAAGATGGACGGACGGATGTTTGTGACTCTTTCACGCAAAAACTACTAAACGGATTTTAGTATGGTAGTAGTTTAGGATCAGAGGGGCAATTCTGCTTAATAAAACCTGCATTAATACAGTTACAATCATGTCCCGATACGCTTATACTCCCGATGTTTTTTATGAACGTTAAACCAACGTGAAACGCGCTCTGATTGGTCGAAACGTCTTAAAATCCGTTCACGGTAACATGTCACTACATTTACAAAACTAATGAAGTAATATGAGTCTACTTTAAATACGAGAATTGAGGTTCTTGTTTCACATAGGCTTCTTTTTATCCCGAAAAATACCTACATTGTTCTCGTGGGATATTGTTATTACGCGGATGGAGCCGTGGGAAAAAGCTTTTGCAACTTTAAAGAATAAAATAAATAAATTATTAAATAATGTGTAATCAAAGGTTACCTTATATAACGTCTCCGAAAATCAATTACGAATACTTCGGGCACATTATCTGTACTTGGGCGAATCAACTTTTACAAGGCCAATTTCCTTGTCCCCGATAGAAAAAAAAAATCTACTACATTTTAGTTTTTTTGTTTACCAGGATCGTTTTTGATGAATATGACTCGGTGAGTTATAATCGTATTAACTTTCTCCTGTTATAGATATTTAATGTTTAAGCCAAATCCTAACAAAAGAAGAAATATTCGAAAAATACGACTCCTTAAATTACTATAGAAACGCAGGGGACTTGCAAAGTCCAGTTATTATCGTAATAATGTGGATTTTGAGCTCCTTAATTGCGGAAAATATTTTATATATTTTCCGCAATTAAAATAGCATTCTGATATCGCTGTTGATATTAGAATAAATTAATTTAATCAATTATCCGTACGCCACTGTTATTAATAATCATTAATTTGACAAAATAATAATTTTGTAAAACTTTTTTGAAACCTCTTTCAAATTGGCCTCGTAAAAGTTGATTCGCCCACTTATGTAAAGACGTATAGGCAAAAAAATAATTGTCATACTCAAAGTAAAAAATCATCTCATGTATGGGTGACTCTCCGCAAAACGCAAACTCATATAAAGAAAATTTTTTTTTTTCTATGACAATTATTTTTCAGCTTAAACGTCTTTACTTAGGCAATCGATCATATGCCCAAAATATCCATAATTGATTTTACCGAACCTTATACTGTGTACCTATTTCTCTTTATTCTTGCTCTGACGAAAGTCGAAGGCCAGAACTAAAATAACTTTTTATGTAACTTCTAAAATACACAATGAATCTGGTTTCTGAACCTAATTATCTAACAATAATTCAGTTACAAATAAGTTATTAATAGATTGATAAGTTACTACGATAGTATTATCGCCATACTGCGTCCGCCCTTTGCCAGACATTTAATCGGCGACAAGATTTTTAAAACAAAAATTAACCTGCCGTCGAATAAGCTCTCTCGCACAAAATAAATGATACCATTCACGATCCATCCTCCTCCTCCTCCAAGCTTTAGACCCAAAACTGAAAGTGCCGACCAACAAAAAATTTAGTTATAAAATTGTCGGGAAAGGTAAGCTGATCATTCATATTATATTCTGCGTCATGTTGCATCTCTGCCAATTTTGCTAATACTAGCGATCGCCCTGTGGTCGGAATTCGTCCATAATAATTCATATATATTTTTTAATTGGAACTTTAGAGTCTTTTGCCTCTTAGATAAAAAAATGTACCTAAATGTTGTGACAAACGTTAACGTGTAACAAAATTGTATCCATCAAACGCACTACTAGTGTGTGTTGATAATCTGAGGTAATGTGTTGTTGTTTTTTTTTTTTTAACGATTTTCTAAGAATTGTTATACAAAAATTAGCTGTCTGCACACCTGCCGTCACATAACTCACCAGCCGAATTTAATATTCCGATTGCACAATTCTCGTAAAACGCAACCGAAAGTTTCTGTTTCACGTATTATTATAGTTAATGATGTAAATTTCGATGACGGTTTCGCTCTTTTATAAGATTTAGGGCAAAATGCAGCACACTGCAGTAGTGAGCTAGTGACATAACCGTTCACCGCCGCAGGCCGGGCATATATGACCGTTGACCCACTTATCGCAACTTAACCCTACTGCGGTCTACTTGTCCCGTATTCATTGTTGTTGCGTTTATGAGCTTTCAGTTACATAGGCACTGGTCACCCACTAGCTTATGTGGTTTTGTAAGAATGGTTGTACACGAAGTCGCGATGATTACCCGACTACGGCGAAGTCAAAAGGAAGGGTAATGATTTTGGCAGTATGCATGTTTGTTCCACCGTAGTGCCCAAACTACTGATCCGATTTTAATAAATGAGGTGTCAATAGATTCGTAATGATAGCCCGGGTTACATAGGCTATAATAGGGGATCGGACTGCATCTGAAATATTTAGTTTAATTAATATATTCAGAAATATTGAGGCAATTACTACTGGGTTAATGAAAAAAATATATATTATTTTATGTGTAGTTTACTAATTAAATACATTTAAAAAGTACCGAAAAAAAAAAATTGTTTGCGAAATTGGTAAACAAAACCTACATCATTAGTTTACTTACATCATATTATACAAAAACATTCATTATAGTAAGTATGAACTTAAACGCACAAATATCGGAGATATTTACAAATATATTCCTGCGGCCGTATGCTTCATACATTTTAACCTACAAGTCACTTGTAGGTTAATTAGTGTAGTATGAAGCGTTTTTACGGAGACTCGCAAAATTTTTTATACAAATCGCTGTACCTTTGAAAGTATTGACTTTTGATATACGGTTTCTTCTGAGAAGTTTGTAGGTATATAAGAGTACTATTCATTTATGCAATAAAAAAATCAGTCCGCTTGCCTATTTACGTAGTCTGGTTATAGTTTTTTTATATTTGAAAAAAATGTGGTAATTAATGCATGATCTTGAATTTCACTGTACCCAGAAAATAAGGTTCTGACCACGACAAAATTTATTTTGCTCTGAATTAACAGCGGCAGCGTCATCGAGAAAAATGCACTTTCGTGTAAATCGCGATATAGGTCACTACCTATATCGCGATTTACATTTAAGTGCATTTTCGAGTTCGAGTTGAACACGGAAAAAAAAGTCACTATTTTTTTCTTATTTTTCCGTGTTCAACTCGAACTTTTACAGGTATTGCTCTTTTCCAATGAAATTTTACAGTGTATTCCTAAACTGTTTTCAATTCGACGAGGTCATTTGTTTAAAAAAATAGAACCAGAGATATTTAAACTTATTGGTTGATGATGACGCATATTCAAATTGAAATGTTGAAATTTGAATTTATGACTGACGTCACTTGTACACGACTTTGGTATGGAGCGTTTTTGTCGAGACTTGCGAAATTTTGTATACAAATCGCTGTACCTTTGAAAATATTGACTTTTTCGTTGTCTTGACCTTTAATGTACCTAGTTATAGTTCGAAAAAAAATATTGTACCTTCCTATTGTGACTAAAGATGCCACGAATAGTGAATTGGCCGAATACCGAATATTCGGCAACGCTTTCGGCCGAAGCGCCGAATATTCGGCACGAAATACATACTTGTCGGGAGCGCGTTAGCTGGATTAAGACAAGTCGCAACCGGTTTTCCTCGTTGCGTTGGCGCGGCAGGCACAAGCGTGTAATAGTAAGAGGTTATTTTCTGAGGCTAGTAATATTAACGATGAAAAGCGTAATCGTTTGCTACCAAAAAATGCTGAAAAACTTGTTTTTATCCATCATAACTTACCGCTGATCAATTTTAATTACTTAATTGTTGTAATTTGGAAATAAATACATAATTTTGAGTAATATAACGAGTCTTTTTTACATGATTTGGTATTCGGTATTCGGCCGAATAGTACGTATTATTCGGCCGAATACCGAATAGCAAAAAAAGTGGCCGAATAGGCCGAATACCGAATAGTTGCCGAATATTCGTGACATCTCTAATTGTGACGACCTCTGTGACTCAGTGGTTAGCGTTGGCGCTCAAGCCGGAGGTCGTCGTTTCGAATCCCGCCAGGGAATAAGAAAGTTTTCTGTGTTCCTGGGTCATGGATGTGTATTTAAATTTAAATATGTGTATTATATAATTAAAATCCTAAATATAAGTAGGTATAGTATTAAATATATAATGTCTCCGAAAATCAATTACGGATACTTCGGGCACATAATCCACTGCTTATGTAAAGACGTTTAGGCAAAAAAATTATATGGGTGACTCTCCGCAAAACGAAAACAAAAAAATACAAAAAAAAAAAATCTAGTATGACAATTATTTTTCTGCTTAAACGTCTTTATATTATAAGCAATAGATCATAATATTATGTCCAAAATATTCGTAATTGATTTTACCGAACCTTATATTTCCGTTGTCTGGTACCCGTAACACAAGTTCTTCAAGAACTTACTAATGGACCAGATTGACGTGGTGTGAAAGCATCAGTATATAATAATATTATTATAATAGATATTATTATTATTTGCCTTCTGCAATGTTTTTATTAAAAATTTTCCATCTCAATTCCAGGAGAGTGAAATACTGAAGTACTTCGCCACCAAGGACGACCTGGAGCCGCTCGCCGAGAACTGCACCAAGGTGTACGTGTGGCACACGCGCACGCAGAAGCCCTCCATACTGGACCCCAAAAAACTGAAGCACCCACCGCTACCTGATGGTCATATTGAGGTGTAATTTTCTGTATATTCGATAGAGAGATCGATATCTAAATATGTAGGCCTAGACAAACAACATTAAAGCTATAGCGAAGTTCGAAAAGAATAAAATTATTCAAGATGCATTCGATAATTTCGACGGCGAAGTTCGAAATCAAATCATGCGATTCGACGTAAGTCATAGCTATTAAGTGACATGTCGCTTGCGATGACTATGTCAAATCCAAAACATTTTGTTTTCGAACTTCGCCGTCGAAATTATCGAATGCATCTTGACTAGAGTCCATGGGATAGACACATCTCGTCGCTAAACGAGGTTGCACTCAATCATTCAATTCTTTTTGAACGTTTACGATACGGCGTTATTTCGCCGTATTACGTTGACGACGTCGTGAAGTGAACACGTGGACAGGCCATAAAGCTTAGATAAACGGAATTTAGTGAAGACTATTTCCTACTTAATAGATAAATATTATGGACATTTTGATGTGATGTATAATTACTAACAACAATCAAAATAACTAAGCGTTTGATACGTTTTCTCTTTTCAAAAAATATGTTCATAGCATATTTAACAATTATTTTTGTTAAATATTTTTTTACCATTTTTAAGTTCCGTTTACCTAAGTCTCGTATGATATTAATAAAAATGAGGTCCTAAAATGAAGCCACAACGCACAATAATATTATATACCTACATTTAACACTACGTTTTGTCATATTAGCAAAAAATATAATACGGTTGCATTTTGCAACCACTGAACAAATAAATAAACAGTCTTATTGGTGTACTACGGGATACTACAACAATAAAAACTGTTTAATAAACACAAATGAAGAACAAAAATTTAACATTTTTTTAATTGATTGTTGACCCGACAGACGTTGTTCTATCTTGACTATCAATGGGAAAATGAATTATTTTCCTCGCAAATTTGTCAATATTTCTCACCGTTTAAAGCTTCCCAGGACTTCCACAATGATTTCAAGATCGTAATAAGCGTAATCGGTCCATTCGATCTCGACACATAGGAACTGCAGTTTATTTTATTAGATAGAATAGAATAATATATAAAAGATATATAGTATAAAAGATAAGTCAACATTGGTATGGCAATCAGCGGTTATAGAATTTTACGTTATTGTATTAGACGTCAGTTTTAATATTTAAAACATCACAAGTCTTTTTAACTGTATTCTAAGTTTATATATTCTTAAGTTTGATGTATTTTTACACAAAGAGAACAAAACTCGAATAAATAGCTCATACCTTGTGTACGGCTGTTAAGAACAATAATTATTGTCTTGTAGTAAAATAATAATTCTCATAATAATTGTAGTTATTCCTTTGAAAACACAATTTTAATTAATACTATCTTATTTTTTTATAACAAAGTTAAGTGACTTACTAAGATTTTTATCATATTAATATGAGGGCAATGTTTTTTATCAAAGAAATATTAAAACATAGAAGGTAAACTAAAATCTAAAAATAGGCAGCTATTTGTCTCACAAAACATCAAAGGCAAAAACCAATGAGTGAAAGAGAAAGCCATCTTCATGTCTTTTCGTTTTTTTCTAAGGTTGGCTGGACTCCAGTCCGGCTTTATTGCTATTGAGCAATAAAGTCGAAATTCCGGTGTCGCAAAACTGGACTCCAGCTGTCTCTCTCTTTCACTCATTGGTTTTTGTCTTTGATGTTTTGTGAGACAAATAGCTATCTACAGCTTCGATTTTAGTTTACCTTCTATTTTTTGGTTTTTATCATACTGTGATGAAATGTATCAACTTGTAATGTGTGTACTTCATAAATTCTTAGGCAACTTTATATAGCTGCTACATTTTGGTTAAACCCATGCATAATCCGTCAGTCGTCACACAATATTATAATTATTTTATTTTTAGTAGTACTTAGTATTAAATGCGCAAAAAAATAATTATATGATCTACGATGAATATTTTCATTGTTACCGAAAATATTTAACATAAAATTAAAAATTTATACTAACAGTGAAACATAATTCTTGTACGACTAAAAATCCGCTGTCAGTATTAAATTTCGCAATAAAAACAAAGCAATTAAAAATATTTATAAATTTGTTATGCATTTTCGAACCTTTTTACTACGTAACAAAGTATAGTTTCGCTAGTTTAGTTTTTAGTCTTCATTGAAATACTAGTCTATCAAAATAGCTACTTACTTATTTCGTATAAAGTTTATTTAAATAAATTCTTCTTAAAGTATTCTTGACAGAATTAAAATTAAATTATTTTAAATTCAATGTTTTATATCAAGTTACACATATCGAATTATTATTTATTAGTATAATTTTTACAGTTTAGGTAATCAACTTTATTTTTACTTTGTTTTTCAATCGCTATAAGCTCCTTAAATTAACGATAAAAGAATATTTGAATGATTGTATGAAATAATTAAACAACAATGAGAAAATAGATGTAAACACTATTAGCTGTTTTTTTTTTAAATGAAAAGAAGCTTATTTATAAAAAGTGATGTTACTTTTAATATTAAATACTAACACACAAATATAAAATATAGTTTGTTTACATTTATTTCTCGTTTTGTTGGGCCATAGATATTACTATAGGTATGGTTTATTTGGCAATGGAAAGCTCTAGAATATTATGTTTAAAATGGCTGCAAATACGAAAAGTGTAATGCGCCGCATTGTCTGGTTTTTTGTGACAATTTGTTTTTCGTTTTGACTGCCTCCTTAAAACGAACAAATGAATTATATTTAGTTGTAAGCTTATTTAGTCGAATTATTATTTAAAATATTTCTCTTGTATACATTCCTCTTGTAAGTATTTTATTTACTTTCAATAAATAGTAATTTTCATCACAATTATTGCAAAATAAATAATTATAATTTAACTGTTCAAGCACAACCAACAAATAATAATAATCATAGTTATTTTAGTATAATCTAAGTACGTTGCAATATTAATAAATAAATAATTTATGTATTTAGACATTGTATAGTAAAATTATAATAATATAATAATCAATTTTATAGAACGCTAAAATATTTTTGTTTGTAATATGGAGTTATGAGATATTGACTTTGCAGTTAGAAAGAGAGGTAAAAAAAAACATGTGACGTCATAAATTTGTATCGGTATTTGTAGAAACAGTTTCTGTTATTTATAAATATGATGCTACATTTTCCTCTTTACAGTATTTGATAATAATTGTCGTATTTGTCACTTTCTGAAGATTGTGAAATTGGACTATAGTTAAATTTATTTAAACAATAATATAGTGGTCCACTAAAATTAATGTTTTACTATTCGCTAGAAATTTTCTTCGAACCACTAAGGTTTTGTTGGTCTATAAACAGTAAACAGTCTTTATACATGAATCTATTCCTAATGGCTTAATCTAGCTTTAATTTATTTGTGAAAAGCTCAAAATGTGTCGGTCTAATTCAATGACTTCTAGATAAATATTAACTAGCTTTAAAGAAATGTACTTAGATAGTATTCATTTATATGTTAAAAATTGTTTTGGGTAATTATAACGGTGCGTTCACATTAGTATAATACGATTAATATAGAAGTGATTTGTACGTAATCCATGTTCGAGGAATATATTTTATGTATATAGTTCTGCACATTTGTGCGCGCGGTGCTATATTATGTGATTAATGTTAATTTTAAAAAAAAGACAACGGGTTGAACTCCGGGGTGCCGGCAAAAATGAAATTGGAAAAACCGCCATCTATGTTAAAAGATACGAACTAAAATATTTTCATGCTATGCTCGCGTAAGAGATCTAAAACAGCAAACGGTTGAATGTTGCATCTTACGAATTTTCGATCAGGTCACGTGTCCGAGTTTAACATTTCTACCCATCCCAAGAAAAGTGCACAACGCCGCAAAAGTTTTCACTTCAAAAATTACCCACGCATATTATGGTCGCGTCACTGTCAAAACGCTTACACACGCGCCGCAGCTCCTGTGGCACCACTCTTGGAAGAAGATTATGACATAGGAGTAGAGATGTGATAAACGGCTTAAAATTAAAAGTTAACTTATCCGTTATTAAATGTTCAATAGCAGCTATTTTTAACTGCTTAGTTGCTTAGTTCCTTATTTGATTATCTACTTATTGCCACTTATAAGTTATAATATTTTTTGCGCTTATGTTACGTTTTTCGATCGCTTAAACTGATTTAAATTAACTTTCCTTCGTACTTTGCAGGCTTAGGACTGTCTGAAATCTGAATAATTATTAATATAATAATATGAACTCATAAAAATGTTTTAACATGTTGATAATATGCATTAATCTTAAATGTTGCTTATCATTAGTAATAGTTGATTTATAGGATAACAAACATCGCCACTTTTTCCACCTCATTTCTTTCAAAGTAGTTCCATAAATTACTGTTCCAATTCACGTCGTTTATTCGTCATCTTACGACAAAAACTAAATAAACTTAATACTAAAACACTACACGAAAAGTTTATATTACGTCCATATGGACCATTATTATATTTATTATTTACATTAAAACTTCACGGTAAGCCACCAAAGCACCACTATTACGATTAAAATACGAATTATTGCGTAACGTAATATAACGTGTTTTCGTCAACCCGCAAAGCGCAACTAAGAAATAGTGAATAAACACGAAAAAGCTTAATAGTTATAAGTACAAAAAATAACCCGTTTAAATAAGTGATGAGCTACATTAAAGAATTTTCACTCTTATTGCGCTGTCATAAGAACTATTTTTCTTTGCTCATACCACACTTATGGCTTTATGACTATAAACGATATGAACGATAATTATAAGTGATAAACGCTTAAATTTTTAAACGACTTTACAACTTATTTATAAAAGCACGCTATTTTAAACGCTTTACGTTATAACGGCCATCTCTACATAGGAGTACTAAAATCGAAGTCCTTATTTATTAGATAATTGTTAGCATGTGGGACAAGGAAAGATGTTTCTTCTCTAACTAAATAACCGGGTCTCTCTGCTATAGTTATTACTCTGAGTTCCTGGTGCGAAATCGATACAAAATGCGACGGCGCTGATACACTATGATACACACACTAATAAATTATATATAATTCAAACATGGCGGCCCGCGCACAAATGAGTTGAACTATCTAGAAACAAATCGCTGCTTTTTTATACCAAATTGTGTTTAGACATTGACAAGAAAAACTTGCACTTTTTTCTCAAATAAAAGTAATTGACTTACCCCCTTACTAATAAAAATATTTACACAATTGATAAGCTATACAATGTTTTGTCCTTGTCTGTCAAGCGACTTTTCTAACGTATCAGACGAGGACAAAACATTGTATAGCTTATCTATTGTGTAAATATTTTTATTAGTAAGGGGGTACAATAAGAATACACTAAGATAAAAATTAAAAAAAAAAAAAAAAAAACAAATTGAGAATTTTTAAACAATTCAGCATGCTAAAAGAAAGTCGTCGAAACATCATACCATACTTTGCGGTCTAGCTTCCAAATCCAGCAGCAAGTCAATAGTATTAATTTTCCATCGATAGTGACAGTAATTTTGCCTACTAGCCCGCTTTAATTGGACACTGTTGATAGGCTGCTGGATTTGCAGGCTGGACGTCAGTATGGCGCTTAAATGTCATAACTCTGTTCACATAAAATTCATTGATGATGTTTTATACGTAACATGTGTGTTCGTGCCTTTATATTTTAGAAAATACTTAGTTTAATACCCTAAATAATAATATTATCTTTTCATGTAATCCTATAGTTTTAAATAGAAAATTGTCAGAGAATCTTTTAGTATTTAACTGAAATTAAATGAACACAATGTTTGGGTTCTAGATTTGCTTCTAAGATTAAGGTTTTGAGCTGTGGAAAGCATCAGTATCTGATGGATCTAAGCATGAAATATAATGAATTATTAAAAAAAAATACACTTGTGTTACTCTGAATCAACCCACGCGTAGCATAACCATGTTTTCTCTAATAATAGAAATGCAAATTGTAAAAACTAAATGACATTTCCTTTATCAGTATGTCATTTAATTTATTCTTGCCTTTCTATTTTCACAGTGGTTTTCTACATTAGTCATGTTACGCGTACAAGTACATATATATGGTGTGATATATGCAAAATATCCAGTAGTTACTTAGGTAAATACGTTGATGTGTACAATATTTCTCTTATATTTTATGCTTACATAATGTCCTCGAAATCAATTACGGATACTTCGGGCACATGATCCACAATTAAGTAAAGACGTTTAGGCAAAAAAAAATAAAAAATATTGTCATACTCAAAGTAAAAAATCATCTCATGTGACTCTCCGCTAAACGCAAACTCGCCCAAATAAAGAAAAAAAATTTTTTTTTCGAGTAAGTATTACAATTATTTTTCTGGTTAAACGTCTTTACATAAGCAGTAGATCATATTACCGAAGTATCCGTAATCGATTTTACCAAACCTTATAGATGTAACTGATACTTACTAAGTGACTATTTTCAAGTCTAAAGTGTGGAGCTTGAAGCTAGTGTGGTAGCTTGTATCGTAGACATAGAAAATAATACTGATTTAACCTCAGAATATTCTTTATTTCGGTCACTTGTTACTCATAGACGAAATATGCAGTTTTATTTTCTATGTCTGTGTCGATGAAATGGAAAGACTTCTTATCTATACTTACCTATGTGGTATTTAAAATTTTAAAGCGTAGCCCTGTTTATAATGTTTGTAAATATAATGTAATTCCAGTAAGTCATTATATTATTAGAAAGTATACGTTGTGTATTATTTGAATACAATATTTCGATTACTAGAACAATAGTTTAGAGGCTTTCAGCTTTTGCATAAGTTTCAAAGATTTCAAAACTATGGATAGGCTATGCTGTACAATTTGAAAGAGCAAATCTTCATACAAGAAAAAGTTACGCCATCTTGGTTTTTACCATGCCTACCATGGAGGTTAGAGAAAAGGAGATCGATCGCTACATGTTAAAACATTGCCCGCCTGTCCCTGAAAATTTGTAGAATTTATAATTAATTTTTCAGCCACCAGCCGCGCTGCCGTCGGTAAGTAGTATAATTTTCTTCGAGGCATTGGTGACCCGCTTTTATTGAGACAACTTAGCGATCGCAGCGCCTCACTTATTTTGTCCATGTTTCTGGGTCATTATTTTCTACTAGTCCAAGAAAATAGCCTCTGAAATACGAATGTTAGTTAAAACTTGAATTTTTGATTAAGTTACTTTGAAGAATTTAAAATGAACTGTGAAAGTTTTTTTTTAAGTCACCCCCGAGAAGGGGTGAAAAAACGAAGAAAGTTTTTATTTTTTATTTTGGGAAAACGGCAATTAAAATTTTACGCTCTACAACTTTTATTTAAAGATTTTTTTCTAACACTTGCCGTTTTCCCAAAATAAAAAAATAAAAACTTTCTTTATGTTTTTTCACCCCTTCTCGGGGGTGAATTTAAAAAAACTTTCAAAGTTCGTTTTTAAATTCTTCAAAGTAACTTACCTATATCAAAAATTCAAGTTTTAACTTAACATTTGTATTTCAGAGCTTATTTTCTTGGACTATACAGCGATCGGTATCCTTTTCTCTAACCTTCATGATACCTACCATAGAGGTTGGTTAGAGAAAAACCTCAATGATACCTACAATGCAGCCATATTAATTTCACCGTACCTACCTCAAAATGGCCCCCAAAAACTAAAAAAAAAATGGGGCCATTTAAGTGGAGACAGTTTTTACCTCCATGCCTCGTCTATAATAAGTTTCTAAACTATACAAATCGAATTTCTCAAGAAGTATATGTAGCTGAGTACAAATTATAACGTGAGTGAAGACGTAACAGAAAGACAGACAGACAGACACACTTTCGCGACAAAAATGCAAATGGCGTGATTAGGAAAAAATGGAAAAAATTATAGGCACTATACAAGTGACTATAAGTTATGGACAATTTCACTACAAATACAGAGAGACTTTAATAAAATAGATGTTACCTACCCTATATAAAAAAGAAAATTTAGCTAATTTCATACTGTAGCCTAAGACCTCCCTATATCATAGAATTGAAACTTCACACTTTTTCTTCTATTAATAATAATAATAATAAATAATTTATTGGTGCAAAAAAGCAGATTGTAGTTGGTACAAATTAGCTTATAGCTAGGCACAATTTTACATACAATCCAGTCACTGTGGGTGAAGTCCTGTTACCCTTGATAGGTTGATAATTTTCTTCTATTGCCCCCATGAATACTATATAATCACCCCATTTTACGGTATCATAAATATATAAAAGTTTATGAGGATGGATTGATGGACCAATGTATGGATCGATGTTTTTTTACTCTTTCATGAAAAAACTACTTAACGGATTTCGATAAAATTTTGTATGGTAGTAGTTTAAGCTCTGGATTAAAACTTAGGATTCTTTTTATACCGATAAAGTACAGTGTTATTGTGGTATACTGTAATTACGCCGGCGGAGCCGCGGGCAACAGCTAGTGTATTATAAATGTGAAAGTTTGTGAGGATGGATGGATGGTTTTTGTTACTCTGTCACGCAAAAACTATTGAACGGATTTTGATGAAATTTGGTATGGTAGTAGTTTAAGCTCTGGAATCTGGATTACATAGGCTACTTTTTATCTCGAAAATATAAGAGTGTCTCCGTGGGACACTCAACGCCACCGCGGAAAACTAGTTCACGTATTATAGTTACACAAGAACTACACTGATTGTCCCACGATTGAGAAAATACTTCAGCAGTTTGCGAGGGCCTTTAAAATCTACTACAGTAAGAATAATTAATTGCTATATTGCCAAATTAAAGGGAAACACCAAGTACCTAAATATAATCTAATTTCTTAAGCACGGCGGAAAGCCTCACGTGTTAAGTGTTTAATAATCTTGTTAGCGGTATCATCTTATATTCGCATTCGTCATTAAAACTTGCGAGACGAACTTAAGCCAAGTCGCAAACTTCATATTTCACAACTAAAGTAATTAGGACTCTAATAATAATTTAATCTATGTTCTTGATATAGAAGTTTGGTAACAATGTAACAGCTAACAGCTAATGTATATATTATTATTTTTCATAGTAACTTATCTAATGTTTTTACGCGTGTGTATTTTTTACTACCACTTAATTTGTAATGCTATTAGGTACCTACTTACAATGTTACATAATTTATTTCTACATTCTACAACGATAGATGCCGCTTTTTATGCAAAACATAATATTTATTATTATTCTGATAAACATAGGTACCTACATACTTACCTATTCTCATGAAAGAGCTTTCAGTGTATTTCAATTTAGTATCCGCTAGATGCGCTGGTTCGAACATTACAATTTTCAACTCTTAATATCTGGGGGCACGGTAGTGCCCCCATGCCAAGACGTCAAGCGAAGCGCAAGGGCACTACCAAACCACCTTTTCTCGAAGCGTTTCGTCGATTTTTTGAACCCTCATAACTTGCGTTTGGATTGTACCAGATAAATGAAACTTTCAGGATTTGTTCCCATCAGCGGTCTCATTAAACATGTAAAGTTTCGATTACCTACGTTTTATACTTTAGATTTTATTGATATCTAAAAACCCCTGATTCCGTCACTGACTCACTGATGATCAACAAAATTATATCGTACTTCCGGATGTTCTCAAAAGCTGAAATTTATTACGTAAGATTGTATTAGTACACAACCAACATAAAAATTCTCAAAATTGAAACTTTCATCTTCCAACCCTTTAAACAAGGGAGTTAAAGTTAATTATCTGTGAAAGCGCCATCTATCGTGTTATTATGAACTATATAAGTTATGTCGTCGTTCATCGCTAGGCTTGTAAACTAATTGACTAATATTGATTGAAATAATTATTTCCCGAATATTCTGAATTTGAATGGAAAATTTAACATAATATATGCAACATTCACTTAATTATTTTAAGAATTATTAAGGTAAGAAGTCTCATATAAACTTTTATCCTTCAACCCCTTAAACTACAGGATGGAAGTTTCTATAATATTACCACTTTAGCTAGAGGGGGTAAAACTCTCATACACAACTCATACATGTACAAAATACAAATTGACAGAGAACAGAGACATCTGAATACGACTATCCGGTACTAATAGTTTGAAAGTTTTCGGATAGCTACAACAGATGACACTAAGCTGCTTCTACATCACGCTATCGAAAACACGAGGCGTATGTATTAGAGGCTCGCGAACATTATACACTGCATTGACCATATTCCATAGATTATCCAGATATATACTAGCCAGTAGCCATATTCCATAATATAAACGGGAACATGGTAGTTCTGAATTTCTGATTGTTTGGGAGATGTCTATGACTTTCGGTAATAAGTTAGATAATTTCTGTCTCATATTTCGCGAACAGTTCCCGATCTGTGTTGCGTACGCTATCACCATCAGGGGTGGTCGACTCTGTATGAATGACCTTGGACCAAAAAGGGGGCAGTTCGGTGCGACAAGAATGGTTATATTTCAATATATCGCTCTCTGTCTTACATGGTTAATATTACATAAAAGTTACTTAAAAACCACAACAGATGACACTATCCCGCTTCTAGATCGCGCTATCGAAAACACTAGACGTATGTATATAAGGGCTCACGAACATTTTTGACGTAGTAGCTATGATTTGTGCGTGCAGGTGGTTGCTCGGTTTTGTTGGAATGTAAAATTTATCTCTAAAGAGAAATTTAACTTAAACTTTAATTACGTATCTTCAATTTCCCGCCATATTCATATAATCAAATATATAGTCCTCCTTTGTTGGAAGGCGGTTTAAAGTTTGAGGAGGCAGCTCACTAGAGGCGCTATTTGGTCCCAATTTTTTTGTATGAAGTCGACCTTCTTCTCCGCGAGTAATAGTGTTCTGTGATCACCATTCACGAAAGTCAAGGGCTAAGTTTGAATAATGCTCTTAATATTGGGTCATCTTCGTTCTCTTGTGGGCAAGCTATGTAATACTCACTCTAGAGGAGTGACCAATTTGCAAGGCCTTCACCTAATAAATATTGACTTCAACAGGCAGCTATAATAGTCGAATATAATCGACTAAGAGTCATCGTCCTGATCTGCTTCTTATTGTAAATGGTAACCCAACAAAGAAAAGGCAAAGATAGAAAGTGGGCAGAAAAGCGTTCTGCTGTGCAAGTAATACACCCTAAAAGAAGAAAACAATATTGTTATATAACAACTTACAAAAAGAAATGAAATCCCACCAAAAACATTTCCATGTAAAAAAATTATGCCAAGACGATACCATATGACTAGCAGTGTCAAAAAGTTATGAAATCTCATGTAAAACCAAGCTTCTTACCCTACATACCTTAACTCTACAAGCGTAACTTCACAAACTCTACACCTTAGTCATTATAATATGTGGCTTGGCCATTTCGTAGTAACGAAGAGAGTATAATAGAAAAACAGTCGGTTATAAATTTTTCTCCTTACGACCAAGTGAATGTAGCGAAATACTACCTTAATAGGTACTTAGGTAGGTGGTATCTTTAGTTTTCATTTTATCACTTCGCGTTGGCACTATGCCGTTATGAATTCAGTTTATTCGCGTTATGAATACAGTGAATGTCAATTTTTTAAGCCGTATTCACATTTAACCAATTAAAGTAAGCCATTTTGACATAATATGTACGATTGATGATGATGATCATGATTTACCGAGTTCTTTACGCGAATAGACTATAAGTAAGTACTTAAGTACCTACTGGCTGCGACTGCATCTAATTTTTAGCGACAGAAAGTACTTAGGCCAAGTCTTTTATAAAAATTTAAATATAGGTAGCCTACTTAAGACAAATGTAATTATGAATTGTTATTAAATATTAGCATTTAGATTGATTGGCACGAAATCTATTACCCGCGGCGAAGTCTATCGGAGTATGAATTTAAAATGCAGTCTAGAGACTTATTACCTACTCAATGGTAATATAAAAGTTGTAGTAACTGAACATTGCATTTAAGATAAGGGTTTTATTAGATAGGTATCTGCTTAAGAGAATGATTATAAAATTGGTAATATAAAAAGTTATAGTAACTGAACTTTGCATTTAAGATAAGGGTTTTATTAGATGGGTATCTGCATAAGAAAATTAATATAAAATTTTCGTCAATAGTTACATAGGCTGCACTAAAAGTATCGGGAATGTAATATTTCCACTGTTCCTGTCATATTAAAATCTTTTTAATTTAAAACTCCTTGGTATTAAAAATCGAATACCGTTTATTTATTTAAAAAAAGATTCTCGGTCTTGTCACAAGGTCTTGTCAAACTTGTTTAGTCGTTGAGAAAATGGAATTGACTCGAGAAAATTCTAGAGCGATGATTTATTATGACTTTCGAAATGGTGTGTTGACCGGATGATTTCTGCATTTGGTGATGAAGTCCCATCCAAAACCACAATTTATCGCTGGTTTGTTGAATTTCAACGTGGACGTGTCAAGCTCAGTGATGATCCCCGTCAAGGTCGTCCAAAAACTGCAGTCACCCAAGAAAACGTTGATGCTGTTCGTAAGCTGATTGAGGAAGATCGACATGTGACATACCGCGAAATTCAGGCAACTTTAGACATTGGCATGAGTCAAATACAAATAATCTTGCATGAACAATTAGGTGTTAAAAAGTTGTTTTCCCGATGGATACCGCATTTGCTCTGTGAAGAGCAAAAAGCGGCTCGCGTTACTTGGTGCATCAGAACTCTCGAAAGATTTCACGCAGGATCCTCAAATGCTGTATACAACATCGTATCAGGTGACGAATCCTGGATATACGCGTATGAACCCGAAACAAAAAACCAGTCACGAGTTTGGGTGTTCGAAAATGAGTTTAAGCCAACAAAAATTGTTTGTTCTCGGCATGTTCTCGGAGTGTTGCAAAAAAAATGGTGGCCACGTTTGTCTCCAAAACCGGCCATGTTGCGACTATTCCTCTTGAGGGACAAAGAACGGTTAATGCAACAAATAACTTAAGCATTTGAACAGTGATTTTCGTTTTGCGATCGAAGCAACAAAAATATCGTCGTTTTTATTTAATCCTGTAAATTTTTTATTTAGCACTAATTACTGTACCTACTTTTTGCATTTTTCGGTCCATAATTATTATGTTGCCTTTCGGAAAATATAAGAATTTTGCTGATTTAAAACACATGCATTTCTTCAATCATTCACAGCTTGGTCCAAAGCATTATTGAGCATTCATTGGACCAAGTCGTCAGCATTATTATTTTAACAAAAGCTGTGCAGTGTTCAAAATGTGGTATCATATTCCTTTCTGAAAATTTAAAGCCCTTATGAATCGCAATATTGCCTATTGGTATTCCGATGATGCAATCTGTCTGTAGGGGGCGCGTTCCACAATCACTGCTCTTGTCTACGAAATGATACAATTTGCTGCTAAGTGCTAGCACAATCGCATTTGATGATGATTGTAGGTTATTGTAGTTATAATTTTTTGTATTAGGGTTCTGTTAGTACTACAAGGAACCCTTATAATTTTGCTTTATCCGTCCGTCTGCCCGTCTGATCGCCCCTGCTAACTTTTGTAATTACATAAGTATGAATATAAATTGATGAAATTTATAGATTGCGTATAGATTTTGTTTTCAGCAGCATAAAATATGAAAAATATATTTTTGGGTGGCTAGTGGCTGCCCTAAAATATATTTTTATAATAATTGTGAAGTGGTGACATATCTTTTTCTCATTCTACTGTAACTGAAGATGGCATCAAGTAGATGACATCTTCCTGAAGAAGCTCCGGGTTCTGCATGGTGGTGTGGGGTTTTGCACGATTTTGTTAACAATGTTGCTTGTGTGGTGGTGGTGTTTACACGATCTTGTACCTGAGTGTACGCATAAGGAGTGTGGGAGGAGGGAGGTGCGTTACGCATGCTTATGCGTGCACTCACACATTTGCTTGCAGGTTGTGGATGTTTTTGCGCGGGAAATAGCTCAGTCTATACTAATATTATAAAGCTGAAGAGTTTGTTTGTTTGTTTATTTGTTTGAACGCTAATCTCAGGAACTACTAGTTCGAATTGAAAAAATATTTTTGTGTTGGATAGTCCATTTATCGAGGAAGGCTTTAGGCTATATAACATTATGCTAAGGTCAATACGAGCGGAGCACCAATCAAGAATGTTTCAAAATCGGGTCTTTTTTCCTTTTGCGAGCTTTCGCTGCGTACGCTGCGGAAACGATTTAGGTTTCGCTAAAATTATGTATGACAGAGTTGTTCCCCTTTAAAAGTTCTGAAAAAAAATCTGCGACTGTATATTATCTTTTAAGGTTGGCCACAATAACCTTTTTATTCTAACCAAATTTGTTCTAAAATTAAGCATTATTTGTGAGGATGTTTTCATAAAGATGATATTAATCCTTATCCAAATAAATACGTTATTCATTACAAGCATTTAATTTAGAAGAAATTTGCCGAAATTTGGGTAAATTTTAGCGATATCCCAAAGTAAATCATCCACGCAGACGAAGTCACGGGCAAAAGCTAGTAATTAAATATTATTTAAATTGAGAGTTTTTAGTGAATAACTAGATGATGCCCACGACTTCGTGAGCACAAAAGAAATTTCGCTGGAACCGTACATTTTGCCGCTATAAAATAATATACCTATCAGTGGCGAAGGCTGCTTCTCCTTCATAGGGAAGCCGGAGCCTATATAATAGGTAGGGATTTCTATGAAGGTTTGCAAAAGGTAAGTGACAAGGGAAGCCGATAGGAATGGAGTTATAAGAACCCTACGCCACTGATACCTATATGTCTTTAAGGTAATCGTCTATGTCTTTTCACGTGTTTTCATAAAAATTGGCCCAGTTACCGTTAGTTTTGGTGCCTATTCAATGCAAATCAAACAAACATAACTACAAACAAACAAATCTTTCCTCTTCATTATATTACCTAGTGTAAATTACCATAATCTGTTTATAAACAGAATAAATTCGTTTCATGTCGTTTGCATTTTGGGATAATTTTTTAAATAAATCCCACATTTCTGTCGGATTCAATAAAGCAATTTGTAAGGCAATCCTTGGTCATTATTTGACCTGAAGCGGTGTAATCGCTGCAATTATTATTTTAAATATACCGAAATGCACTCGTTGAAAACATTGAAAATTATTACAAGTATTAATTGTCGATACTTTTGGATCGGAGGGTGGTTTTAAGCGCCCTATACACTGGCAAAATTTAAAGATAATACTTAGTATATTATATTTTAACTTCTGCCATAATTTATATATAAGTTCGATCAAAATCATAGGCAATATACTATATTATTAATAATATGGTCATAGGTAGGCAATTAAAATATTTGATACGTCGTGAATAGTGATAAAAACAATGTAGGTATATCTACCAGTTACCTAAGTAGAAACGTAGTTAAGGATAACAAATAATATAGTTTTAAATTCGTAGTAAAAAGTAAGATACCTATAAATCTATTTAACTATTTAAATGATAGGCAAATCTGATTGACTAATGTATCAACGCACAGGCTTATGGCTAGAAAGAAGAAGGGGCAAACCGTCCCCACCATTGTAGCACTACATAACATACATTAAATGAAAGGGCTTAAAAAGCGTGTTATTTTATTGTATGACGAAAAATCTCTAAACCATGGGAGAAAAAAGTAATGAGGGTTAAAGGTTAAAAAAAAGTTTAAAAAATCATTCTGTATTATTACACCATTTCATAGTGCTGCTAATAAGGAACAACTTTTGGGAAATAATTATATACAACAAACTTCATAAAAGTGGTATATTTTGATAAACTGCCTCATATTTTGAAGAAATGTATAGAATTATAATAAAATGCTAAAAAAAAGCTGTTTCCTTAATTTTTTCGCACATAATTACTTTCTAGAAATTGTTTCTTGATTGCGACGCTATCGAATGGTGCAATAATATAGAATGTAATTTTTCCTAATTTGCGGGTTCGAGTCCTGGCCTGGAAAATTGGTTTATATAAAATCTAATGATGCAGATAAAACAATAACATTAAAATACATAATTATAATTAAATCAAAAATTATTTTAAAACGATTATGCACTGAAAAAAAAAGTAAAAAAATAAAAATATATCATGATGAACTATTCTTCTGGGCGTTGCAAAAGAAGTCTAAAACAAATAGCAATTTAGCCCTATGAAGTGTCGAGTCCGACTTGATGAAAACTTAAACTGCGTCATTAGATTTTTAATAACTCAATTTTCCTAGCCAGGATTCGAACCCATAGATTGTAAAAAAAAAATACATTCTGTATATTGCACCATTCGATAGTGTCGCAAGTAAGAAACAACTTCCATAAAGTAATTATGTACGAAAAAATTAAGGAAATAGGTTTTTTTAGCATTTTATTATGATTCCATACATTTCTTCAAAATATGAGGCAGATTATCAAAATATACCACTTTTATGAAGTTTGTTGTATATAATTATTTCCCAAAAATTGTTCCTTATTAGCAGCACTATGAAATGGTGTAATAATACAGAATGATTTTTTTAACTTTTTTTTAACCTTTAACCCTCATTAACTTTTTTCTCCCATGGTTTAGAGATTTTTCGTCATACAATAAAATAACACACTTTTTAAGCCCTTTCATTTGATGTATGTTATGTAGTGCTACAAGGGTGGGGACGGACTCCATACAAAAATGCCCCTTCTTCTTTGAAATTTTGCACACATATTTTTCATATGGCGCAGACTATGACATCCACTAAGGAAGAATTTTTCAAAATTCAACCCCAAAGGGGGTAAAATGGAGATGAAAGTTTAAAACCTAATTTCACGGGAATTAATGCTAGTTTCAGATAGTTAGTTCAATTAACCTACCTACAAGTTTATTTAAGTCATGCGATACAGCCAATGTGGGTAGAAAATAGTTGTAACTGTAAGGCAATAGGCAATCGGACTATTTTTTTTTATTGCATAAATGAATAGTACTCTTAAATATGAGTAACTTCTCAGAAGAAACCGTATATCAAAAGTCAATATTTTCAAAGGTACAGCGATTTGTATAAAAAATTTCGCGAGCCTCCTAAAAACGCTCCATACTAAAGTCGACCTACAAATGATGTCACTTGTAGGTTATAGTATATGAAGTAGTATATGAAGGATATGGCCGCCGGAATATATTTGTAAATATCTCCCATACTTGTGCGTTTAAGTTCATACTTAGCATAATGAATGTTTTTGTATATGATGTGAGTAAACTAATGATGAAGGTTTTGATTACCAATTTCGCAAAAAAAAATTTGGTACTTTTTAAATGTATTTAATTAGTAAACTACATATAAAATAATGTATTTTTTTACATTTACCAAGTAGTAATGCCTCATTATTTCTGAATATATTAACGAAACTACATATTTCAGATGTAGTCCGATCCCCTATTCAGGCATGATGAAATAAATATTGGAATCGCTATAATTGTATACCGACGTCTGCAAGTCAGATAAGTATATCGGACGCTTTATAGTCAACGAATTTCATTGAAAACCATTAATGAATATCATTATGTTAAATGGATATATGTAATTGAATGTAAGCTGGATTCAATTGCCCTTATATTTTACAATTTCTTTACAACCAATTCAGTCTTTATTCGATTCTTCGATGGTGATCGATTATTAAGGTATCCTACCCTCCTCTGATGGCTCACGCTCCTCGGGCCTAATGAAGATAAGGTGGTAGCCCAAAGTTCATTAACCCACTAGCTTTCTACGGTTTGGCAGTATGGCACGCTTCACGAATTCACGATACAGAAGATTGTCAGTTTATGCAAGTACAGAGCCTCGCTAATCCGGATGGGGAAAATACAGGAACCCTTCCGAAATCCGAATTATTATCGGTATTCCTGCTAAAGGCCTCCACAGACGAGAGGCCGATCGTTTCAGTTAGAACTGACGTCAGTTCGGCCTGAACGGATTCGGCCCCATACACGGAAAAATCGCATCAGTCCATTCTGGTTTGCCGCGCGCTACGGTCGTGTACTTATCAATTTTGTATTTAAACACCGCGAAAACTCATACAACGCTTGTACACGATACACGCCCGCACGGCCGCGGCTCGGTCAAGAACTTTTTCAACGGTTCAACGGTGAAAAGCGATTTGTCCACACACGGTCCGGACAGGCCGCGCGTTCAGGCCGCCCGGTCAGGCCAGAATTAATGTTGCCAACTTAGTTATTTTACAAAATTTTACTAAATTGAGTATTTTATTCCCTCCTTGGTAAAAATTTAGTTATTACATAGTAGTGTTTTAGTAGGAAAGAGCCAGACAGTAATCATATACAAAATGGCCTAGGTTAAGCACAAAAAAAACATCTTATCATAATAATACATTCGTCCGTAATTTTTTTAAAACTACCCGTTTAATTACTATATACGTTATTTTTGCTAGTATATTTAAATTTAATGGTAAAATTTATAGTAAAATTCAATGAATGAAAAAAAATTAATATAACAAAACCTAAAATGCAATGGTTTTTGGGGGGCTTCAGGAATTCCTAAGTAGCTTCTTTAGTAGTTTTTAGTACTTTTTAGTAGAATTCAATACGAGTTTAGTAGTTTCACAAAAACAGCGCTGGCAGCACTGGAACGAATCGTTTCAGTCCGTACGGCCGACTGATGCGATCTCGAAATTGCACACAGACGATACGATTTTGCATCCGTTCAGGCCGAACTGAAGGCAGACCGGATCATGTATGGGGCCCCTAATGGTATATATATTTTTTTGTGTTTTTACAATGTTAAATGTAAACGCGGCAGTGCTGTTTTGTCAGCGAACGAGCGCTAAATTAACTAGCATTGCAATAATTGGAATGGTGACACAGAATAAAGAAAGATAGACTATTTAATTGTATCTGGGAGCACGGTAGTGCCCCGCCAAGACGAGCTAAGCGAAGCGCAAGGGCACTACCAGACTACTTTTTCTCGAAGCGTTTCGTCGATATTTTGAACCCTCATAACTTGGGATTAGATTATACCAGATACACAAAATTTTCAGGATATGTTCCCAGTAGCGGACTAATGATACATGTAAAGTTTTGATTATAAAGGTCTAATAATTTAGGTTTTATTGATATCCAAAAACCCCTGATTTCGTCACTGACTCACTGATGATCAACAAAATTATAGGGTACTTCCGGATGTCATAGAAAGCTGAAATTTGGTATGTAAGCTAGTTTTAGCACATAACCAACATAAAAATTGACAAACTTGGAACTTTGTTTTAAACACTTACGGATTTTGTCGCGGTGCACTTTTCTTTTGCCCGACGTTTCGGCTACTTTCCAGCAGCCGTGGTCACGGGAGGACTGAGGTGTCAGTTGTCCTATTTGTTGAAGTTGTTCAAACTACCCGAAGATTCTTCAATTATTATTTGTGTTCCGATCCACGCAAAACGTACTCACAGTATCTTGAAGCCGCGGTGTTTTTGACCTGAATTTTATTTTATTTATCACTGGATCCCAACTAGATGGCAGCACCCAGCCATCTTCTCGGTTAAAATTAGGGTACTTTTTAATTTCTATAGCCTCGCGTATCATTCTAGGGCGATAACGTTGTTCCTTTGCCAGTACTTGTGGCTTATCAAATCTTATGTAATGGCGAGGTTGATCCAGTGTGTGTTCACAAATTGCAGATTTGTTGTTGCGGCGGTGTTTAACATCTGCGATATGTTCCTTAACGCGGGTTTTAATTGATCTTTTTGTTTGCCCTATATAGGATAGACCACAGTCACAGTCGAGCTTGTAGACTCCTGCATCTTGAAGAGGAATATTGCATTTCACTGGTGGTAAAAATTGACTTATCTTTTTGGGCGGCTTGAAATATGTTTTTATAGAAGCTTTCCTTAGAATATAGCCTACTTTATCAGTGACTCCTTTCATGTATGGCAGAACTGCAGGTATTCGTTCAACTCTACACGCCTTAACTCTACAAGCCTAACTCTACAAACTCTATACTTTAGTCAAATTATGTGGCTTGGCCATTTCGTTCGTACAAGAATAGTATAACAGAAAAACAGTCCGTAAATTTTTCACCTTACGGCTAAGCGAATGTATCGAAATGGCCAGGCCACATATTTTGACTAAGGTGTAGAGTTTGTGGAGTTAGGCTTGTAGAATTATGGCGTGTAGAGTTAGAAGTTTGGTAGAGTCAGAAGCTTGGTTTCACATGAGATCTAATATCTTTTTGACAGTGCGAGTTATATGGTATCGTCTTGGCATCACTTTACATGAAAATGTTTTTGGTGAGATAGTGTACTTCTACAAGCATACGGTGTGTCCACGAACGTGTGAAAAAATTGTGGGCCGTTGAACGGGACGTTAAAATTTTCAAATTTGGAGCGATCCAGATCATTCTATGAAAGCTGTTTCTCTGTACGTGTTTATATTATGTCACCGTAAAATTGTAAAATCCGTTAGATCGTAATATAACTAGTAAAATTGTAAAATGTTGATAGACTTCGGACGCGAATATGCTGCCTATAATTTAACACATTATTTTTCGTTAGATTAAAAATATATAGAACTTATTTTTACAATCCCGTTAATTATTTTACAATCCCGTTAATATAGAAACAAAAAATTTTTATTTCTATATTATTTTCCCTCCCATATAATGTAACTTTAATATTTTTGACCACATTTGGCAACCCCTGGCTGATACTGTCATTGAAGTTCAAAACTAGCCAAATCCTTTTATGAACTTACAAATTCAGCCATATCCAAAACGTGAACTTTCAAATCTGGTCAAATAATGACTTGAGAATCAAAATCAGACAAATCCAAATTTAAAACATAAACTTTGGTTCTTATTCATATAGGAACAAGGCTTTATTCCCTGTACATTTTATATTGATATCGCATTTGAATTACCCGCTTCAATCTTTGTTTGGTTGGAGGTGGCCATGTGAAAAATATTGAAATCTTGCTATTGTATAAAATGACCTAAAATGGACTGGCGCTTAGCAGATTTTTTTTCATCTACTTATATTCTTCAGTAATATAATATGGTTTTATTGTTTACACACTGTGATTTATATTTAATTACTCCTGAGTTCTGCGTAACTGGTTTCTGGTACCTGGTTTCAATGAAACCACATCCCCACATCGAAATCGGTGTGGGGAGTTATTATTAGGATAATAAAGAGTCCAAAAGTGTCCAAAAACACTGGACCGATTTTGATGTTTGGCACAGACATAGAGTAGATCACGGGGAAGGACATAGGCTACGTCTTTCTATCGCGACAAAATGAACGTAATTTATAACTTACTAAAAAAGCCATGACGCCTCCAGGGGGTTTTCAGTGTAGGTAGGTATAGGTAGTGATTAGTGGTACGGTCGCCACCACGTACCACGATTCGTCCTTATTACTATAGTAATAAGGTTCAAAAGTCTGCCTATAATTTAACACATTATTTTTCGTTAGATTAAAAATATATAGAACTTATTTTTACAATCCCGTTAATTATTTTACAATCCCGTTAATATAGAAACAAAAAATTTTTATTTCTATATTATTTTCCCTCCCATATAATGTAACTTTAATATTTTTGACCACATTTGGCAACCCCTGGCTGATACTGTCATTGAAGTTCAAAACTAGCCAAATCCTTTTATGAACTTACAAATTCAGCCATATCCAAAACGTGAACTTTCAAATCTGGTCAAATAATGACTTGAGAATCAAAATCAGACAAATCCAAATTTAAAACATAAACTTTGGTTCTTATTCATATAGGAACAAGGCTTTATTCCCTGTACATTTTATATTGATATCGCATTTGAATTACCCGCTTCAATCTTTGTTTGGTTGGAGGTGGCCATGTGAAAAATATTGAAATCTTGCTATTGTATAAAATGACCTAAAATGGACTGGCGCTTAGCAGATTTTTTTTCATCTACTTATATTCTTCAGTAATATAATATGGTTTTATTGTTTACACACTGTGATTTATATTTAATTACTCCTGAGTTCTGCGTAACTGGTTTCTGGTACCTGGTTTCAATAAAACCACATCCCCACATCGAAATCGGTGTGGGGAGTTATTATTAGGATAATAAAGAGTCCAAAAGTGTCCAAAAACACTGGACCGATTTTGATGTTTGGCACAGACATAGAGTAGATCACGGGAAAGGACATAGGCTACGTCTTTCTATCGCGACAAAATGAACGTAATTTATAACTTACTAAAAAAGCCATGACGCCTCCAGGGGGTTTTCAGTGTAGGTAGGTATAAGGTAGTGATTAGTGGTACGGTCGCCACCACGTACCACGATTCGTCCTTATTACTATAGTAATAAGGTTCAAAAGTGGCACACCGCGTCTGTAGGCGACATAATACATAATTTCTATAAAAATTAAAGTAGGTATATTCTTGTAAACAAAATTTGTAGTCCCTCGTAAATTGTCAGAATCTACATGTTTGCTCTGAGGATTTTCATAAAACTTTCTTTACCACAAGCTATTTACAACTAATTGTCCCGACACACGTTGTTTTGTCTTAACTATAAACCTCCAATATTTCTTACCGTTTAAACCTTCCCTGAACTTCCACAATTATTTCAAGACCAAAATTAGCTTAATCGGTCCAGGTGTTCCCGAGTTTTAGCGAGATATATTATAACTTGAGTGACGTCATGATTCTGAAATGTATAAAATACTTAAGACCAAATTGTACATTCGCTGGCAAATAAACTATTATTTATTTACTTATTTGAAAAAACCGTTTTATTCATATTCATAAAAATAAAACTGTAAACTGTCTGTTGTTATGCAGCTTGAGCTCCAGCACAATTTACGGGCTAAGGGGACAGCTAGGAGTGAGTAATTAGTGTCCTCGAGCCGAGCTGGGAATGATTTACAGTTCGCACTCCAACGTTTACAGTTTCATGATATTTTGCGGTTAATTTTCAACTTTTAAGTTAAGATTATGTACCGTATACCCGCATTAGCCGCATAGGTAAGGTAAATTTCAGGAATATCTGAAATATTTTAGACTAGCTTTTGCCCGCGGCTCCGCCCGCGAGAAATGGGTTTTTTTGGCCACTTACGACTGTACTCTAAGTTAAATCTGTATCTTCCTTATCTTACGTTCTCTCTTTAATTACTAATTGTTTGTCCGAAGCACCATCATACCATATTTCTTTTCAATGGTTTAAACACTTAAGCCATGAAAGACATTAAAAAAATATACACAATAGTACATTATCCCTCGGGAACAATATTATATATCTTTTTGGGATAAAAAGTAAAAATACACAAAAAAGTATGAAATAAAACTTAATCTCCAAATAATTCCCCTTTCAAATTCGGCTAAAATTTTTACTATTTCTCTACTCAATCTTATTAATTTTGAAATCGATACCAGCCCAAACAATATTCTACAATATTTTATAGAACTTACGTTCATATTTGCTGGTACCGACTTCAAAATTAATAAGATTGAGTGGAGAAATAGTAAAAATTTTAGCCGAATTTGAAAGGGGAATTATTTAGATATTAAGTTTTATTTTGTGTATTTTTACTTTATACTTATATATTTCTACAATATTTTATAGAACTTACGTTCATATTTGCTGGTACCGACTTCAAAATTAATAAGATTGAGTAGAGAAATAGTAAAAATTTTAGCCGAATTTGAAAGGGGAATTATTTAGATATTAAGTTTTATTTTGTGTATTTTTACTTTGGAAGTCGGTTTAATTTTTTGTTTAAAAATAATAATTTCACCCTTTTTAGAGATATATTTTCTTAAGTTATTATTAATACGTCTTAAGAACGTCTAAACTAAACGATCGAATGTATAATTGAATACGCGCCAAGCTTCCATAAAATATTGCTATTAAGATGATGATGATGATTACTGTAAGTTATAAAGTGGCATATGCTTGCAGTTCATTAAACAATACCGAAATTTCCAAACGCATATCTTTAAAGACTGAGGAGTTCTGTACAGTGCTTTTGGATCCAGGGTATACCTTGGTACAATATCTTATTTTTTGGTAGCATATGCTTGTGTTACTTCAGTAAAAGTCAAAATCACTATATGTGTGGATATAAATTTCGAGGAGTTCCCTCGATTCCTCATGGATCGCATCATCAGGTTCCCACTTTAGTGACTAAGGACCAATTTCGAACTAAACCCTTTACAACAACAAAAGAATTTTGCAAATAGGTCCATAAACGGCAGAGTAATGTTCAATGATCTCCGTGTTAGTGTAAAATACTATGAGAAATACCTTTTATATCATCATAATCTGATGATGTATGGTGTGATAGTGGTGATGATGATGATGATTACTCTAACTGACAGGGTGGCATATGCTTGCAGTTCTTTAAACAACGCCGAAATTCCCAAACATGTATCTATAAGGAGCCAGGAGTTCTGTTCTGTACTTTTAGATCCAGGGTATACCTTGGAGCAAAATCTTACTTTTTGGTAGCATATACTTGAACTACTTCAGAAAAAGTCAAAATCACCATATGTGTCCATATAAATTTCGAGGAGTTCCCTCGATTCCTCATGGATCCCATCATCAGGTCACCACTTTGATATCAAAAGGACCAATTTGGGATTACACCCTATACATCACAGAAAAAACTATGAAAATCGGTCCACAGGCGGCGGAGTAATCGTTGAACATACAAAAAAAAAATAACCGCCTCCTTTTTTGGGAAGTCGGTTAAAAAGTACACTGCGCGTTTGTCCAAAGCATAAACCACTGCCATACCAAATTTCATTCAAATCAATTCAACCGTTTAGCAGTAAAAGACAATCAAAGTACACATAATAATAATACATTATCCCACGGGAACACCGCAAATTTTTGGGACAAAAAGTATCCTATGTCCTTTCCCAGGACTCAAAGTATTTCTGTACCAAATTTCATCAAAATCGGTTCAGCGGTTAAAGCGTGAAGAGGTAACAGACAGACAGACAGACAGACAGACAGACAGACAGACACACTTTCGCATTTATAATATTAGTATGGATTCATTCAAATCAATTCAACCGTTTAGCAGTAAAAGACAATCAAAGTACACATAATAATAATACATTATCCCACGGGAACACCGCAAATTTTTGGGACAAAAAGTATCCTATGTCCTTTCCCAGGACTCAAAGTATTTCTGTACCAAATTTCATCAAAATCGGTTCAGCGGTTAAAGCGTGAAGAGGTAACAGACAGACAGACAGACAGACAGACAGACAGACACACTTTCGCATTTATAATATTAGTATGGATAATGTAAAATTACGTAAAATATTTGTCGCATCCGGTCATAAAGCGGAAACGAAACTACAAGTGTGCCCTCTATTAGAAACGTGTTTGGCGCGCTTTGACGGAGTCTAGTCTGAAGTTCGTACAAGCGACGTGGTGGGGATGTGGTCTTGGTGTGGTGTGCCTACCACGTTAAGAGAATGAGCTATCACATCTCGAGTAGTCGTTGTTCGGGCAACAAGCCTAGGAACTGTCCATAGTTTCGTTTTAGTACCAGTGTTTATAAAGGCATTGATTTTGTAAGGTGTACATTATAAAGAATTGTAATTCCGAATAAACAAGTGATATTGTAAGTCTATAATAATTCTCTTTGCACGATTTACCCATGCAAGCCCACAATAGCTATATCTCAATGGTATAGATCCAAAATCATGAGCCATCAGACGACATATTTAATTCTCATTAGAACAACAGAAAAATAGGCAGTTTTAGGTTCCTGACGGGAAAAGGAATTTACAATACTCACATGATACATCTAAGTATAGGTATTATATTAATCTATACTTCTATACTTAATGTAATAAAGAAGAAAAGTTTGTTTGTTTGCATTGATTAGGCTCCGAAACTAATGTACCGATTTTGTTGAAATTTGGCAAGATGTAGAGTAGACCACGGGAAAGGACATAGGATACTTTTTATTGCGGAAAAATGTACGGTTTCTATGAAATTAACTTGCGTGCACGAAGTTGCGGGTGATAAAGAGGAAAGATTTGTTGTTTGCATTGATTAGGTTCCTAAACTGCTGGACCGATTTTGATGAAATTTGGCACATACATAGAATAGGCAGGAAATGACATAGGCTACTTTTATCGCAGGAAAATGTACGGCTCCTGCGAGATTTTCTTTTGCGCGTACAAGTCGTGTGAAACATAATATGGTAATATTGACGTAATAAATAGTTAAGGTACGTTTTACCTACAAAAATGGTCGCTTGTTCCACAGAGGGTAGGGAGGGTAGAGGGGTAGGTGCAGGTCACAAGCACAACCTGTTAATATTTTAACCGACTTCTAACAAAGGAGGCGGTTATATATATTCGGCTGTCTTTCAATCATAATATGCAATCACATGATACATACATACATACATATAATCACGCCTTTTTCCCGTAGGGGTAGGCAGGACCGCCTCTTTCCCGTTGGGGTAGGCAGAGACCACGTTTCTTTCCACTTGCTACGATCCTTACATACTTCTTTCGCTTCGTCCACTTTCATTCTTATCATCCATTCCTCCTCTTACATTCAACGTAGCCAAGCGTCTCTAAATGGTCCGCTTTTCGCCTCCGCGAGAAACGAGACGTGATGGGTGGCGAACCACATCGCCGCCATTTTGGATAATTAAATTATTTTTGATTATCCATTGCGTTTCCACGGATTGGTGGAGAGGGTAGGAATAGGGAAAGGGAAGGATAGGTGGTGTGGAAAGGAAGATTGGTAAGTTAGAGTGGGAAATAGGGAATGTAGGATATTACCGCCCAGGAGGGCAAGGGATAGGATAGTAATAGCTAGGGAAGCCGGGGTCGCATACCCGTATACTTATACCACAACTACCGGACAGGTAAGTTGGGAAGAGTATCCCATGACATATCACATGATAGTCTTTTATTTTTATCACCTTGCTGTGTTAGTTACTTTCGCGTTCGCTGACAAATAAATGGCACCGTCGAGTATGTTTTCTAAGAGACGGTGTTCCAAGCTTGTTGCCAGCCTTATTGCCAAGCAATAAGATCGACAAAATATTGCATACTACATAATCTTCGTCTTGTTTTTTCCCTATCCGAGCGAGGCATAATATACAATATACATTGCAACTTCTCTAGTATTTCGGGTGTTTAATGTAAGTAGGGTTGCCATATCTTACATATGACTCCCCGGACAAGACGCGTGAAAACCCCGGATTTTGGAGTACGAAACCCGGACATAGAACAATTTTTACCCGACTACGGCACTGTCAAAAAGAAAGGAAGATTTATAATTGCTGCAAATCAAAAAAAAAACTTAGGCCTTCCTAATTCTGCCTACAAAACCCGGATAGCAAATAAAATCCGGCCCGGACGCTCCCCGGACGCCCTTTAAACTAGGACAAATCCGGGGAAACCCGGACGGATGGCAACCCTAAATGTAAGGGGCACCAGTAATTGCTTATCATCAGGCGATCTGCCTACTCATTTGTTTGCTTATACCTATCATAAAAAACCTGTGAAGTGCGAATCGGTTGCACGCATGAAGGGTTCCCTACAAAACGCCAAAAATACACATTTGTTATATGGGAGCACCGCTTAAATATTATTCTGTTTTAGTAAATTTTGTTATTAAAGGGACAACAGAAATACACCCTAATCAGTTAAAATTTAAACTGTGTAGCTATTACGGTTCATGAGATACAGCCTGGTGAGTGGTGACACCGGACATACGGACAGAAGGTCGGACAGCGAAGTTAAAGTGTAATAAGCCCCCCACACCGATTTCGGTGACGGTGACCATTTTCATTGAAACCAGGCCAGTTACGCAGGAGTTATTTTATAGTGCCCAAGTGTGTGCGCAGTACACAAGAGCGCTCTCTCTTTACTATCATAATCCAGTGGTACGTATTACCGACACGACTGACGAGAGATCAGGCGCAGTCTGACTTTTTAGATCCGACGCATGGATCATATTCTTTCTTGTCAATCAGCCTGCATTGTCCTAACCAAACTTGGAAACGACATTTTTTGTTGTTCCGATGCGGGAATCGAACTCACGGCCTCCGAGTATGGAACCCTAAAAATGGCATATGTATAATATATTTCAGTGCTCATAACAAGTACGTAACGTATGATCAACTACTCCATTAATATTAGTTTTATTACAGAATAGGGAGTAGGTAGTTATTGAGGATACGCAGGCACAGGGGCGACACTCTCTACAAATGACAGTTCGAGCACCGACAAATGTCAGTTATGTTGACTTAAGCCTAGGGTTGACATCGAATTAATTTAAAATATTTTTTTACGTCTGCGTAAATATAATATTTTTACGCGGGCGAAGCCGCAGGCAACAGCTAGATACTTAATATAGAAAGGGAAAACATACCTACCTACTTTAATCCACGTCTCAGCTATTTATTGTACCTACTGCGTGTGACGAAAACAAGGGTTAGTTTAGAAAAAATAAGTATTAATTATCGAGGTAGGTTAAGCGGAAGGAACTTTTGTCATAATTTTTTTCTTGGTTAATACGGCCGGCGACCATATACAAATACAATTATTAAGCCCACTCATTTTAATACCGATCAGGAAATTTCTAATATTTTAGGTACACGGTGCGTGCGATTTGAACTTTTGAACAATACTGATATTTACAACGAAAATTCAAAATAGTCTCCATGCAAACGTCTTATTGCCATATTTTTTTAATCAAAAATGTACTCAGCCATTGGGCCCATAAATTGGAAAAATATACCTTGTGTCCTTAGCAATTGGGTTTAATTTGCACTTAATTCTTAAGTAGTATAAAGACTATTTGAATTATATAAATGCAATTTTAAATTTTTATTACCACTCAATAAGTCTTGTAACACAACTAAAATCGTCGCACAATATCGATAGGTATCGACAGATTTAAATGCGATTAAGTACTACATGTAATATTTAATCTAAAATTTTATGCGGAAATCCTTACTAATATTTTACTACTATTATAAATATGAAAGTTTGTGAGGATGTATGGACGGATGAATCTTAAATGGCACACCACACGTTTGTTTCTCTTAATCGCAATAACTATTGAACGGGTTTTAATAAAAATTTGATATACGTTCGAGGTTAACCTTCTACAAACTTTATCCAACCCAAGCATATTTCGTTAAAAATATCGATAAAATCAAACTATTGCATGACTACATCACTAGTGAAACAAAAAACAAAATCTATTTTTATGAACGTCGCGTCAGCTAAATCTTTCTTATGAAATTACACTGTCGCGTCGGCGAAACTGCCAGCCCCGTGAACCATAGTCCAGGCTGGGAAAAAGTTACTCCCCACCCGCCCCCGCATTCGCCCAGACACGCACACATAGCTGCGAGCGGTGAGTCGTGTAAATCGGTGGAGTGACGGTTCTTTACGTTAGTAATATATATATTCTTTGACGCAGGTGAGCTTTAAGGAACCATTACTGGCAGCTGGCGCACTTAAGGCGCAAATAGCCCCTAAATCGCTCAGTTTGAGTCCTAACTACTCCGAAAAATGGGAATAAAAAAATTCAAAAAAATATACATTTCACACTTCAATCCTTCATCTTTAATATCATCGTTAATTTTTTTAATACGACGAAGATTAACATTAAATAAATTAAAATTAAGTAGCCCTGTTTTCAGATTTCTTTTTCTATCTACTTACTACCTACTACGGCTATAAAGATGGTTCTTTTACGAAAATGTGAAGAATATATTTATCTAACATTTCATCGTTGGGTTTTTCGAAATACCGTTTTGTTTTCAAAAAATACGTAAATAACTATTATTTTGTGAAAATATTCGTAAGCGGTGCGTGCGCGGGCGCGCGGGACAGTGAGCCGCTGACTTTCGTACGAGGAGGTTGTGTCACTCTCCGCGGTGCCGCTATTTCGCAATCGTTTATTTTACTCTTGAAATAATAGGGAACAACATGCCGTAAAAAATAAATTATGAAAACCTTAGCGAGCACTCTGCCTGCGATAGAATGAAAATGTTCGATCGTTGAATGTACTTTTTTGTTCCTTCAACTTCTTACTTGAAATTTTAATAATATATTAATATAATATTATATAGCGTATATTATAGTATAATATTTTATTGTATATGTACTTGTAAATTTCACAGAAAGTGTATAGTTCTATTTCTATGATGACCTCTGTGGCTCAGTTGGTTGAGCGTGTCGTTGCTCAAGCCGGGGGTCGCGGGTTCAAATCCCGCCGACGGAACAAAAAGTTTTCTGTGTTCCTGGGTCATGGATGTGTATTAAATATGTGTATAATATAATAGAAATTTTAATTATGTGTACCTATAGTATAAAAGTATTAAATATACTTCCGTTATCTGGTACCCGTAACACAAGTTCTTCGAGAACTTAGGGGTCATCCATAAATAACGTCACACCTTATGGGGGAGGGAGGGGGTCGACGAAGTGTGACATTGTGTGACAAGGGGGTGGGAGGGGTCCTAAATATTGTGACGTCACATTTCAAAATCTATTATAATAAATAAGTGTTAAAATACGAACTATAAACTTACTTTACGAAAACCTAAAAACATATATGTCTGTTATAAATAATTTAAAGGAGTGGGTTCAAAGTCCATGGATTGAAAATTATTGAGTTTGTATCTTTAATTTAAAGATAATTCTATTTATTTTTTTTTTGTTTTGTTAATTGTTTCATTTGATGTTAATTTTATTAAAAACAATTGAAATGGAAATAAAACTGCTTTCGGGACCAATATTTTTATTCAATAATTTCTAAATGTAAATTTGCAAAATATGTGACGTCACACTAGGGAGGGGGGGGGGTCTCACAAATGTGACCAACTGTGACAAGGAGGGGGGTAGGGGTAAAAAATCGTAAAATTCGTGTGACGTTATTTATGGATGACCCCTTACCACGGGATCAGATTGACGTGGTGTGAAGCGTCCACAGATGTATTATATTATTTCTGTTTTAATTGTCTATTTAGTATATCAACGCTTTGAGGTATATAGTATATGAGGTAAAAATGCCTAAGCGACATTTATTTATTTATGTATTTAACACACATACAACTACCATTACAGACAAAATCCAATTCGATAGCGTAGGAAAGCAAATTCATATTTTATAATATAATACATATTATGATATTTTCAGTTTAAATAATAATAATTGATAAAAAATAATAATTAAAGAAATAATAATTAAAGAAAGACACATATGACGCATAAATTTAGTAAACTTTATAGAAGAGTGATTTAAAGTTAAAATTTTTAGAAAAAAAAATCATTAAAAATCACAAAATAGTCGGATTTAGATGGTATTAACATACATCTATATATCAATAAAATACAACGTGTATCTTATTTTTATAGCAATTTTTGATATTAAAACGAGTCATATAGCTTTCGAATTACAGGCAGTTTATGTCGCTTAGGTAAAAAAGTCCTAGTTCGAAAAATAGGTAAAATTATCTAAGCTATCAACGAAAGTTATGTAATAGCAATTAAAATTGCCTAAATTTTATTTCAAAGGTTTTCAGCAACATGTAAAAATAGATAAGCTATAGATACATTTTCTGTAGTAACAGGTAGAAATAACTAATTCCAAACACTTTTAAAAAATTATAGGAGTATTCATCTAAATGGCCTAAGAGTTTATAAAATAAAACAAGATAAGTTACATAAATGTTGCTTACATTAAGAATTTTCTACGGCTGAAGTTATCTTAGTAAATTTATTATTCAATGACATTGTAAATTTTTGTTCCTAACTGACGATATTCTCCTTCTTCTTGTTTTTTATAAAAATTATTTTTTTATAAAAAACAAAAGGAAACTGCAATTAATTTTTATAATTAATTGCAGTTTCCTTGTCTGACTAAAACGAGCTAAAACGTTAGCTAATTTTGATCTTGAAATAATAAAAAATATAGAAGTAAAAACTCAAGGCCTAGGATTTCAGCCCATTGCTTTATACTTAAGCTGCGGCCCCATTCCTTGAGTTCTCTCTTGGTAGTGCTGGGAGATATTCCACATACTGATTCTGGGCATGACACCGTGACACAATTGGCCCAAAGCCTCCGTGGCTCAGTGGTGAGCGCAGTGGCGCTTTAGCCGGAGGTCGCGGGTTCGAATCCCGCCAGGGAACAAAAAAGTTTTCTGTGTTCCTGGGTCATGGATGTGTATTAAATATGTGTATAATATAATAAAAATCTTAAATATAAGTATAGTATAAAAAGTATTAAATATATTTCCGTTGTCTGGTACCCGTAACACAAGTTCTTCGGATACTTACCACGGGGCCAGACTGACGTGGTGTGAAGCGTCCATAAATATTAATAAATATTATATTATTAAAGCCTACCCAGCTCATCCGTGGTTTTGTTGCCGGAGATATTGCCGTTGCCTAGAACCCATACCAGACTGATGCTGTTATCTCGTCCTAGCATGTTTAGCGTTTGAACACAAGCCATAACTAATTTATATGAAAGAAGAAGGGGCAAATAGTCCCCATCCTTGTAGCACTATAAGACATATATCAAATGAAAGGACTTAAAAAAGGCGCCATTGTTTTGTATGACGAAAATCCTCTAAACCATGGGAGAAAAAAGTAAATGAGGGTTAAAGGTTAAAAAAGTTTAAAAAATCATTCTATATTATTGCACCGTTTCATAGTGTTGCTACTATGGAAAATTTTTTGGAAAGTAATGGTATACACTCAACTATAGAAAAGTGTTATATTTTGATAAACTGCCTCATATTTTGATGAAATGTATGGAATGATAACAAAATACTAAAAATAAGCTCTTTCCTCAATTTTTTCGCACATACCTAATTACTTTCTGGAAATTGTTTCTTACTTGCAACGCTATCGAATGGTGCAATAATACAAAATGTATTTTTTTCCTAATTTGCGGGTTCGAATCCTGGCCTGGAAAAGTGGTTTATGTAAAATCAAATAATTCAGATAAAACAATTACATTAAAATACATATAATTAAATAGCAAAAATAATTTTAAAACGATTAGGTACAGAAAAAAAGTAAAAAAGATATAGTACATGGTGAATTATTCTTCTGGGCGTTGAAAGAGAAGTCAAAAAAAAAATTAGCAATAGCAATTTAGCCCTACGGAATATCGAGTCCGACTTGATGAAAACTTAAACTGCATCATTTTTGATAACTCAATTTTCCTAGACAGGATTCGAATTCGACCCATAAATTATGAAAAAAAAAAATACATCCTGTGTACTGCACCTTTCAATAGTATCGCAAGTAAGAAACAATTTCCATAATGTAAGTATGTGACAAAATTGAGGAAAGAGCTTATATTAGCATTTTATTATCATTCCATACATTTCTTCAAAATACGGGGCAATTTATGAAAATATAACACTTTTCTGAAGCTTGCTGTATACCATTACTTCCCGAATATTGTTCCTTATTAGCAACACTATGAAATGGTGCAATAATACAGAATGATTTTTTAAACTTTTTTTCACCTATAACTCTCATTAACTTTTTTCTCCCATGATTTAGAGATTTTTCGTTATACAAAAAAATTACACGCTTTTTAAGTCCTTTGATATATGTATTGTAGTGCTACAGTAGTGGGGACGGGATCCATACAAAAATGCCCCTTCTTCTTTCTGCTGCTGTCAGTGCCATCAGCGCAGTGTGATTGTTCTGACAGACTGCGCTGAAAGCCTTGACAGTAGCAGAAATATCATCTAAATTATCCTAATCTTCTCTATAAGATTAGGATGTTTTATGGACAAGGACTATCTGTAGGCTCTGTAGTGAACAACTCATCACAGCCTCAAACATGGTTGTAAATTGTCCTAAACAAGTATATAGGCAAGCCTGTAGGTAGCATGCCCCCGTAGAAGGTCCGTCCACCCGGTTGTCTTTCCTGGATCCGTCCGTGTACCAGACTATGTCATTGGAGTGAACATTAATTCCTGTCCTCTGCTCTCCCTAGACGATAGGAAAACCTGGTGTTGCTTTGAGAAGCTATGCACCTTGATCATATCGTCTGATGGCATGGCCATGATAGGTGTCTTAAGAAGAGACTATTGCATCTGTGAAGGGTGGAAGTCCATTTGGCTTCCTGGCCCTGAAAAACGCTACTACCGCCATACATTTGTCATTAAAAATGTACGGTGATAGCAGCTTTTGATGTAACAAAAGAGATGAACAATATTTGTTATATTCTGATAATTTTTTTATGAACATCAACTTGGCAAAATCGCTTTTAAATTTTATCATAGTAACATATTTTGTCGGTAGCGTTAATTCGTTAATCGTTGAAGTTAATTCTTAACCCCAGTTATCGTAATTTTTCCAAGGAATCCACGGAAAACTTTTTATTCTCTTATGGATTCGAACCCGCGCCCTCTGGCTTGAGCACTAAAGCGCTAACCACTGAGCCACAGATATCTTCATCTAAACTGATTCAATTTAAGTCTCTATAACTCCTGAATTTCTGAAGTTTTTTGGACCGTTATAGTTTTCGTTCAAAGTTTATTACATGGACTACCATCATGAATTTTCCACATTTTTAGAGCCAGCCGTTTGGCTTTTAGAGGGGGGGAGCGCCATATTTTAACAAGAAATGCGCTTAAAAGTGGAATATCGCGCAAACGGATACGTACGTACATCAAAATATAATCTCAGAAACCTTTCAATGTTCTTAAAATGTCTATGTACCTAATTATATCTCCCCTTTTCGTGTAGGTGTAACCAAAAATTATCTTCATTTATTTTAGCACTATTTCGACGTGATAAATAAACTTATCCATTCAAAGTTTCATATTTCAAGCACCACCATTTGGATGGACAGACGGACGGGCGGACGGTCGGTCGAACGGAAGGACATGACGAAACTATAAGGATTCCGAGACATGAACTACGGAACCTTAAAAAAGGAATAATAATGAAACCACACCGATTTCAGTGACTGTTGCCAATTTAATTGAAAATAGACCAGCTATAGGAGCTATTTTATTATGACCAAGTATGTGCGCAAAGTTTACTCCCATAACCTAGTATATTGATATTTTCTACTACCGACAGGACTAACTAGCGAAACATTAGGCGCATAAATATAGAAATATATTTAGCAATGTTTGCGTTCATTTATGTTCCCACACACTAAATTTAATACTTTTAGTTACATTTTGTCAGTTTTATAAACACTCAGATCACTTAGCTGTTTATTCTTGTCTATAAATTCATATGTATTGGAATTTATTGATACTCAAAAACTATGCCAAATGAATACTATGCGAAACTACTATTAGGTCAAATGAAATTATGCCAAGTAAAATTATGACATATGATTTTATGCCAAAAAATAGGGAACCAAAAAAAATTTATCTAACCGACATACTTAAAAACAAAAGTTTTCAAGTAAAAATATCGGTAAATATCTTAAGATAAGTACCCCCCCTAGGGGGGAGGGGGAGGAGGGGGAGGGGTAGACCCCACCCCCAAGGTTGGTTTTTTTAGGAAACCCCCCTTTAGTCACAGTAAGGGGTCAAAGTATTTAGACTATGGTCAGTGTCTTTCTAATAATTTTGACGGTAAAAGGCATAAAATCGAGAGGTTTCGGGGTAGGCGGGAGGGGGGAGGGGGTAAACCTTTAGGAAACCCTCCTTTAGCCACATTAAGAGGTCAACTTTTTCGTGTATGTAGCCATGTTCTGTCAAGCAATCATATGCTTTCCAAAAATCAGTGTGGATGGTGGTGCCAATTTCCACATTCTTTAATATAAGTGGCACCAAAACCTCAGCAGAGCGAATATTGTCTGGACACACTTCCAACCTCAAATCTTCAGATCCATCCTCAATCATACCTAGAACCCAATGGCCCTCAATAACAACTGGCTTCAATTATGAGTCGACGGAGCCCCGCTACGCGGGGCTCCTACTTCTGGGTGGTTTACAAAGAAATAACCACGATGGCTAAGGCGGTCCTAACCTAACCCAATGAAGTCGTATTGGGCCAACTCGGAGTAATACATTGCTATTAATTACCTAAGAATTATATACTGTTCTCATACATTTCCTATATCACATTATATATAAAATATAATTACTTTTGGGGGGTTTAGGACTAACTCCCTTAAGCCCCCTACACCACCAATACTCTCAAATTCAGGCGACTCGTTATAAAATCCAACCCCGGGTTTTTATGAGGCCGTGTTACCGCCCCGAAGACGTTTTTAATGTGATAAAAAAGTTCTAACCTAACCTAACCCAAAACCACACACAGGTTATTTCACGCCGGGTTTTTGTGAGGCCGTGTTACCGCCTGAAGACGTTTTAACGTGATAAATATATTTGTACTAAGAAACCAGCATTATTATACACATTTTAGTAATGAAAACAGTTTAGGTACGTAAGTAACTTTTGTGAAAAACGTGAAAAAAATATTAAAATTTTTATCACTAAAATGGGTATAAAAAGTAAAACACTTATTTCCTTGCCTTAAAATTGGTAGCAAAATGATGGTGTGATGACCTTCCACAAAACCCAACCATCAAAATATATAAATTCAGGCTACCACGTTCCATTTGACTACTACATGTATTTTATTTCAAATGTAATTATCTAAATTTAGAAGCATTTCCTAAAAAAAATAATCATTGGGGGGGTCTAATTTAAGACTCACGAAGCCCCCTGCATCATTATTTAATTCAAATTAAAGGTACTTGTATTGAGACCCAACCCAAAATATCTACATAGCACGAATGTCAAATATGTAAAACTATCTTTACGCGAATATTGTTTTATTCACTATGGGTAAAATTCTACAAGTAGCACTTTCGTAAAATAATGGTATCAAATTAAATGCACTGTAAGGACAATTCACAAATAATTTGTATGGAGAAAATGTACAAAGTGTTCACGAAAAGATTTTTTTAAACAAGTAAAAATATCTTTGTGCAAACAAAAAAAAGTAATAACATGAAAAATAGACTAAGTAGGTTTTTAAAATTCTTCAAAATATCCAAGTGAATTTTTTATAAATCGCTTCTTTTTGTCGCTTAGTGAACATAACATTCATGATTTTGTATAAATTTCACTATATCTAAGCGACAAAAAAATCGTCGTAGGAAGACGACGATTAGACCAATCGACGCAGAAAAAAAACACAAACTCATTGATATTTAAACTCATTTTCGGTATTTTTGTCGCTTAGGCATTTTTACCTTTCAAGCGTCGATATGAAACTTCTTTTTTAGGAAAGCGAAAAAACACCTATCGGATATTTTAGTGATTCTGTCAATAGCACTAAGTAGGTATTGCATTTTGGTGGGCGTAGAGGTGGAAAATGAAATCAAAAGTGATAGGTTGGAAGCCGCATTGCCTACCAAATAATTTCTAGATTTCGGGAATAACCTCGACCGGCTTCTACAGAAGAAGGAGAAGCGGCTAATACATTCTACGTTTTTTCTTTGCTCATAGACCAGAAATAAATTAATATTTTCAAGTTGCATTTAAATCAATCCTAAAGTCGTATAAAAGGGCCGTTCCTTAGTTTATAATTTGAGTCGCGGCGCGGAGATCGCTAGCGCAGCGGGGTGTATGCGGGTGGCGCGGCGGGAAGTGTTAGGCCACGCCCGAATCTGTGACGTCATCTAGGTATATTTTCGCCTTAAAATAAACATAAACTAACTTAATCACAGCAAATGTGGGAAACGCCATTTGTTTCATCAATATGTTGTGAAAGTGTTTGCTATTTTTAACCGACTTCCAAAAAGGAGGCGGTTATACATTTGGCTGCATCAGTTTTTTATTTAATTGTTCTTTAATAATTTTAAACACAAAACTAAGAGAACAGTGATAAAGTGTACATAGGTGTGTTTATCTCTACAAGAGATCTCTGCCAGCAGACCTACGACAGGACTATTATACTTTTTTTTTTGTTTGTTTAACTATTACTCCGCCGTCTGTGGACCGAATTTCAAAACTCTCTTTTTGCTGTTAAGGGTATAATCTGAAATTGGTCCCGTTGTCACCAAAGTGGTGACCGGATGATGGGATTTATGAGGAATCGACGGAACTCCTCGAAATTTATATGGACATAATATTATAGTGATTTCGACTTTTTCTGAAGTAACCAAAGCATATGTTTTTTTCTGAAGTAACCCAAGCATATATTTAATTTTCTTAAGGGGCAAATAGCCCCTAAAGCTTAAAAATCGCTCAGTTTGAGTCCTAACTACTCCGAAAAATGGGAATAAAAAAATCAAAAAAATATACATTTCACACTTCAATCCTTCATCTTTAATATCATCGTTAATTTTTTTAATACGACGAAGATTAATATTAAATAAATTAAAATTAAGTAGCCCTGTTTTCAGATTTCTTTTTCTATCTACTTACTACCTACTACGGCTATAAAGATGGTTCTTTTACGAAAATGTGAAGAATATATTTATCTAACATTTCATCGTTGGGTTTTTCGAAATACCGTTTTGTTTTCAAAAAATACGTAAATAACTATTATTTTGTGAAAATATTCGTAAGCGGTGCGTGCGCGGGCGCGCGGGACAGTGAGCCGCTGACTTTCGTACGAGGAGGTTGTGTCACTCTCCGCGGTGCCGCTATTTCGCAATCGTTTATTTTACTCTTGAAATAATAGGGAACAACATGCCGTAAAAAAATAAATTATGAAAACCTTAGCGAGCACTCTGCCTGCGATAGAATGAAAATGTTCGATTGTTGAATATACTTTTTTATTCCTTCAACTTCTTACTTGAAAATATAATAATATATTAATATTATATTATATAGTATATATTATAGTATAATATTTTATTATATATATATGTACTTGTAAATTTCACAGAAAGTGTATAGTTCTATTTCTATGACGACCTCTGTGGCTCAGTTGGTTGAGCGTGTCGTTGCTCAAGCCGGGGGTCGCGGGTTCAAATCCCGCCGACGGAACAAAAAGTTTTCTGTGTTCCTGGGTCATGGATGTGTATTAAATATGTGTATAATATAATAAAAATCTTAATTATGTGTACCTATAGTATAAAAGTATTAAATATACTTCCGTTATCTGGTACCCGTAACACAAGTTCTTCGAGAACTTACCACGGGATCAGATTGACGTGGTGTGAAGCGTCCATACATATATTATTTCTGTTTTAATTGTCTATTTAGTATATAAACGCTTTGAGGTATATAGTATATGAGGTAAAAATGCCTAAGCGACATTTATTTATTTATTTAACACACCTACAACTATTATTACAGACAAAATCCAATTCGATAGCGTAGGAAAGCAAAGCAAATTCATATTTTATAATGTAATACATATTATGATATTTCCAGTTTAAATAATAATAATTGATAAAAAATAATAATTAAAGAAAGACACATATGACGCATAAATTTAGTAAACTTTATAGAAGAGTGATTTAAAGTTAAAATTTTTAGAAAAAAAAATCATTAAAAATCACAAAATAGTCGGATTTAGATGGTTTTATCTGTGTTGGTCTATGCAGTGAAAAAAATTTGAGAAATTTCCGATGAGGACACAGCGCGGCTAGTTTATTTTAGTTATTTTCATAGTATAATGTCATATGGCATTCTTCTATGGGGAAACGCTGCGGACATCAACACAATATTTGTGCTGCAGAAGCGAGCTATACGTTTTATTTTTAAGATGTCATGTTTTGAATCTCTGAGAGATAAGTTTAAAGAAATAGGTATTCTGACCGTCGCTTCTCAATACATTTTGGACAATGTGTTGTATGTCAGAAAGAATTTAAATAAGTTTAAAAAGAAAAGCGACAACCATTGTAAGAATACTAGAAATAAGAACAAGTTAGAAATACCGGTGATCAGACTTATCAAAGTAAGTAAATCGTTTAAAGGTTCATGTATACGCCTTTACAATAGAATCCCAGAAAACGTTCAAAATCTTACCATTAATAAATTTAAAAAAGCTGTTAAAGAACGTTTGTGTGCTAAAGCTTATTATAAAGTCAGTGATTTCATTAACGATTGCACACCTTGGGAATAAGATGGCCCCTGCAAGGCTGCTTTTATATACTTAAGTATACTCTATGTACTTATGACTAATGTTAAATAGATTAAGTTGACAACAACAACAACAACATACAACATTGTAATTTTTTTTTTGAAAATAACAATTTTCCCATCTTTTTGCTAAAAGGTGGCCCCGTGCGAGTTTCTTACGCCGGTTCTTCTCACCGGGCTAGTTTCCAAACCGGTGATAGGCATCATGTAGGACAATTCTATAAGCGTTATTTCATAACCTACATGGAAATAAAAATTTTGAGTTTGAGTTGTTAAATGTTAATACATCTATATATCAATAAAATACAACGTGTATCTTATTTTTACAGCAATTTTTGATATTAAAACGAGTCATATAGCTTTCGAATTACAGGCAGTTTATGTCGCTTAGGTAAAAAAGTCCTAATTCGAAAAATAGGTAAAATTATCTGAGCTATCAACGAAAGTTATGTAATAGCAAGTAAAATTGCCTAAATTTTATTTTAAAGGTTTTCAGCAACATGTAAAAATATATAAGCTATAGATACATTTTCTGTAGTAACAGGTAGAAATAACTAATTCCAAACACTTAAAAAAATATAGGTGTATTCATCTAAATGGCCTAAGAGTTTATAAAATAAAACAAGATAAGTTACATAAATGTTGCTTCCATTAAGAATTTTCTAGGGCTAAAGTTATCTTTGTAAATTTATTATTCAATGACATTGTAAATTTTTGCTCCTAACTGACAATATTTTCCTTCTTCTTGTTTATAAAAATTAATTGCAGTTACTAAAACGAGCTAATTCGGATCTTGAAATAATAAAAAGTATAGAAATATAAAAACTCAAGGCCTAGGATTGCAGCCCATTGCTTTATACTTAAGCTGCGGCCCCATTCCTTGAGTTCTCTCTTGGTAGTGCTGGGAAATATTCCAAATACCGATTCTGGGCATGACACCGTGACACAATTGGCCCAAAGCCTACCCAGCTCATCCGCGGTTTTGTTGACGGAGATGTTGCCGTTGCCTAGAACCCATACCAGACTGATGCTGTTGTCTCGTCCTAGCATGTTTAGCTTTTGAACACAAGCCATAACTTATTTAGATGAAAGAAGAAGGGGCAAAAAGTCCCCATCCTTGTAGCACTATAAGACATAATATATCAAATAAAAGGGCTTAAAAAAGTGTCATTTTATTTATGACGAAAATCCTCTAAACCATGGGAGAAAAAAGTTAATGAGGGTTAAAGGTTAAAAAAGTTAAAAAAAATCATTCTGTATTATTGCACCGTTTCATAGTGTTGCTACTATGGAACAATTTTTGGAAAGTAATGGTATACACTAAACTTTAGAAAATTTGTTATATTTTGATAAACTGCCTCATATTTTGATGAAATGTATGGAATGATAATAAAACAATTTCCATAATGTAATTATGTGCGACAAAATTGAGGAAAGAGCTTATTTTTATCATTTTATTACCATTCCATACATTTATCAAAATATTATAAACAGTGGCAATTTATCAAAATATTAAGTAACTTTTCTGAAGCTTGCTGTGTACCATTACTTCCCAAAAATTGTTCCTTATTAGCAACACTGAAATGGTGTAATAATACAGAATGATTTTTTAACTTTTTTTCACCTTTGGGTTAAAACTATTTTCTCCCATGGTTTAGAGATTTTTCGTCATACAAAAAAATTACACGCTTTTTAAGTCCTTTCATTTGATATATGTCTTGTAGTGCTACTGTAGTGGGTGCGGGATCCATACAAAAATGCCCCTTCTTCTTTCTGCTGCTGTCAGTGCCTTCAGCGCAGTGTGATTGTTTTGATAGACTGCGCTGAAAGCATTGACAGTAGCAGAAATATCATCTAAATTATCCTAATCTTCTCTATAAGATTGGGATGTTTTATGGACAAGGACAATCTGTAGGCTCTGTATCAGATATCTTCATCTAAACTGATTCAATTTAAGTCTCTATAACTCCTGATCTTATGAAGTTTTTTGGACCGTTATAGTTTTCATTCAAAGTTTATTACATGGATTACCATCATGAATTTTCCACATTTTTAGAGCCAGCCGTTTGGCTTTTAGAGGGGGGACGCCGTATTTTAACAAGAAATGCGCTTAAAAGTGGTATATCGCACAAACGGAATGTACGTACATCAAAATATAATCTCAGAAGCCTCTTAATGTTCTTAAAATGTCTATGTACCTAATTATATCTCCCCTTTTCGTGTAAGTGTACCCAAAAATTATCTTCATTTATTTTAGCATTGTGTTGACGTGATAAATAAACTTACCCATTCAAAGTTTTATATTTCAAGCACCACCGTTTGGATGGACAGACGGACGGGCGGACGGTCGGTCGAACGGAAGGACATGACGAAACTATAAGGATTCCGAGACATGAACTACGGAACCTTAAAAAAGGAATAATAATGAAACCACGCCGATTTCAGTGACTGTTGCCAGTTTAATTGAAAATAGACCAGCTATAGGAGCTATTTTATTATGTCCAAGTATGTGCGCAAAGTTTACTCCCATAACCTAGTATATTGATATTTACTACTACCGACAGGACTAACTAGCGAAACATTAGGCGCATAAATATAGAAATATATTTAGCAATGTTTGCGTTCATTTATGTTCCCACACAGTATTAATTTAATACTTTTAGTTACATTTTGTCAGTTTTATAAACACTCAGATCATTTAGCTATTTATTCCTGTCTATAAATTCATATGTATTGGAATTCATGTCATGCGACATTTTTGATTTCGTATTGTACCTTAGCGACGTTAGATAATATTTTGGGTACAGGAAAAAATTTCATTTTTTCATTCATTTCATTTCATTCTTAAACATTTCAAAGAAAAAAAAGGGATCCCCATTTTAGGGTTCCGTAATACTTAAGGAACCCTTATAGTTTCGCTCTGTACGTCTGTCTGTCTGTCCGTCTGTCTGTCTGTCTGTCCGCGCCTCTAGCTCCTGTAATTATGAATATAAATTGATCAAATTTCGTGCAGTTATAGATTGTGTATAGATAACGGTTTCGGGATCATAAAAAACTAATAATTTTATATTTTAGGGGTGGCTCTCCATATATATGAAGTGGGGATGAAAAATATTTTTTCACTCTACCCCATCGTGTGGGGTATCGTAGAATAGGTCTTTTAAAATAAAGGCAAGGTTTCATACTTTACTTTTTTATAAAGTTGACCATTTTCGAGTAATCGGCCTCCAAAGTAGTTTGTAAGTTGGTCCCCCCCCCTAGCATTTTTAAACTATAGGAGATAGAAACTTACAAATTTCCATGCTGATAGACCATGCTAAAAACTCTTAAGGAAAATTATTGTGAACCAAATCGGACAGTAACTTTTGGAGTATTAAAAAAAAACATATTACACGTTTATAGTTACGGAACCCTCCTTAGACATGTCCTGACATGCTCTTGGTTAGGTTATTTCGCATAATTTTATTTGCCATAATTTCATTTGGCATACCTCTCTTGACATAATTTTGTTACGCATACTATAACTTTGGCATACTTAATGGTTTCTTGGCATACTACATCATTAGGCATAAATATAATTTAGACTAATATTTTTTGTCCTAATTTAATGAGGCATAACTCGTAAGGCATAATTTTTCTTGTCATAATAATACTTTGGTATAATTGCTTTTTGGTATAAACTCGTTAGGCATATTTTTTTTGTCATAATAAAGTAATTCTGTCACAAGGTACAAATATGCATAAAATGGAAGGACATAATAAAACACGGGTTAGGTAATTAAACGCATATTTATATTTATGCTTTTTAATATTAAGCATAAAATATAATTATTCTTAATTAATATAATGCATAAAAAGTGTATGCCTTTTATTAAGTATGCCTAACAATTATTATGCTATTAGTAATTATGCGAAAAAAATTAAGCTAAGAAAATTATGCCAAGTGAATACTATGCGAAACTACTTTTAGGTCAAATGAAATTATGCCAAATAAAATTATGACATATGATTTTATGCGGAAAAAATAGGGAACCAAAAAATATATCTAACCGACATACTTAAAAACAAAAGTTTGAAATAAAAATATGTACATAGCACGAATAGTTATTGTGTCAAATATGTAAAACTATCTTTACGCCAATATTGTTTTATTTCACTATGGGTAAAATTCTACAAGTTGCACTTTCGTAAAATAATGGTATCAAATTAAATGCACTGTAAGGACAATTCACAAATAATTTGTATGAAGAAAATGTACAAAGTGTCCACGACAGTAATTTTTTAAACAAGTAAAAATATTTTTGTGCAAACAAAAAAAGTAAAAACATAAAAATAGACTACTTAAGTTGATTTTTAAAATTCTTCAAAATATCCAAGTGATTTTTTTTTATAAATCGCTTTTTGTTGTCGCTTAGTGAACATAACATTCATGATTTTGTATGAATTTCACTATATCTAAGCGACAAAAAAATCGTCGTAGGAAGACGACGATTAGACCAATCGACGCAAAAAAAAAAATACAAACTCATTGATATTTAAACTCATTTTCGGTATTTTTGTCGCTTAGGCATTTTTTACCTTTCAAGCGTCGATATGAAACTTCTTTTTTAGGAAAGCGAAAAACACCTAGCGGATATTTTAGTGATTGTGTCAATAGCACTAAGTATTGCATTTTGTTGGGCGTAGAGGTGGAAAATGAAATCAAATATGATGGGTTGGAAGCCGCATTGCCTACCAAATAATTTCTAGATTTCGGGAATAACCTCGACCGGCTTCTTCAGAAGAAGGAGAAGCGGCTAATACATTCTACGTTTTTTCTTTGCTCCCAGGCCAGAAATAAATTAATATTTTCAAATTGCATTTAAATCAATCCTAAAGTCGTATAAAAGGGCCGTTCCTCAGTTTATAATTTGAGTCGCGACGCGGCCGCGCGCGGAGATCGCGAGCGCTGCGGGGTGTATGCGGGTGGCGCGGCGGGAAGTGTTAGGCCACGCCCGAATCTGTGACGTCATCTACGTATATTTTCGCCTTAAGGGATACAGGGTACTTAAACGCTACTAAGTAAGGGTCTCCTAAATCGCACGCCGTTACTGTGTCTACTTGGCAGCACGACTCTCTTAAATTAAGCATCGCTTGAGTGTTTAGCTGTTCAGAACATAGACGTATACCTATTATAGACGAGGCATTTTAAGGCAAAAAGTATCTCCAGTTAAATGGCCCCAATTTTGAGAATTTGGAGCCATTTGACATTTAAAGTATGGTGAAAACAAGACGGCTGATATTTAAAGTATAGAGAATACCAAAGATGGCGTAACTTTTTAATGTATGAAGATTTTTTCTGTCAAATGTATCTACATCATAGCTTAGTTAGCTTGCGTTTTGAAATCTTTGGTGAAGAAGTAATAATTGCTCAAGTGACACAAAAGTCACAATAATTGAGAAAAAGGTGAGAAAAACTTTGAAAGATTTTCCAACTTTGCTAACACTCGTTTTTAACGAAGAAAACTTTTAAGTGTTATTTCAAATACCTATCGACGACGTCTAGAAATATTCTTTAACAAGAGTTTTAGTCAGTTCTTGCGATTCTGAAAACGTGATCCCACGGGCCACGTGGGGTCGCAGATTTGGCCACATACAGATTTTAACATTTTATGCATGTATACACGTATCGCTAAACCAGACAGAGAAAAGCAAGACCCCTTCTGATTCATCGATGCGTCCTGAATCCTGATTATAGTATGTACCTAATAATGAGGAGCGTCTGTTCAAAAGGTGCTATCTACGTATTGGATTGTTCATACGTTTTTTTTATGAATTTCACTTGTTATCCAAGATCTTATTATGCACTGTGTTTATTTTTGGTCAATAGTGCCTATTTCCTCTTCAAACTTCTACCTTATTTTACGGTTCTGGTCAAAAGGTGCTAATTGTAATAGGTTGGTAAACACTAATCACAATTCCAATTAAAAAGGGCTATATTTCATAGTAATTTCGCTGATTATTTTAGGTTTTGTTCAAAAAGAACTATTTACTCACTACTAAACAAACGAAGTGCTAGTTCTTTTGTTTCGGACGCGAATCCAGGCCAGAAAAAGAAGATATTTGAAGTGACTAGTGAGTTTCTAAACAAAAATCATAATATTTTTCAACGAAAATGACAGTGTCAAATTGACAATAATTTGACACTGACAAGTGACTTTTAGAAGTTACATTTACGCGCCTCTCGCCTCATTGTGTATATTTTGTCACTGATACTGCTTTATTAATAATTATTGTATATTAAATGAAAATTCATGATAAAATATTGAAATTGCTAATAAAATTAAAAATATGGATGTGGAGGCGTTGAATAGTGGAGTCAGAAAGAAAATTCGAAAAGATCGTTCAACTTATCGTAAAAAGTAAGTGTAAGAAGTAAAGTTGTTGTTTTATAGCAATCCTAATTTTGTTTAAGGATCTATTTTTCTGTTATGTGCTGGTAACCTTATTTAATTTTATTTTTCTTTTTCAGGACATATACAGACAAAAATCCGTTGTATGTGAATTTTCAACCTGGGGTGAGTTACCGGAGTTGTTATTCTTTAGGAACATTATTCTTGATGATCAAACAACAATAACCAGTGACAAGAATGAAGATCACCAACATGATGAATCTTGTGACTGTTTAGAACATGACATTGGTCAAATTAGAATAAAATATTTACTTTCTAACCTTTTCTTTTTCTTTCATTATTTTGTACTATACCAAACTTGTACACTGATCAAAAAGTGCTATTTACTCTTGGTACAGATCAGAAGGTGCTATTTGTTATCATTTCAGAACAAAAGTTGCTATTTTTACAATAACTGATTAAAAGGTGTTATTTAAATTATTTATTAGTTAATATTGTGGTCTTTGTTAAAGATACAAAAAAAATATTTTAGTCATAAAGTTAGTGGACTTCTCATGAATCACTCAATAAAAAAAATACACTTGCCTCATACTAATTTCAGAAAAAAAAAGTTTTTTTTAAATTATTTAAAATGTGGTTAGCATGTAAATAGCCCTTTTTGAACAGACACTCCTATGTTATTACATATAGCTCTACCAGAATCTGATGGCATTTAAAAAATAATAAAAAATGTGATTTTCATATGGCAATGTCAAGTATGACCCGTCAAATCAAAGTACGTGATCTGTCAACCGCTGCTAAAATTTTGTGATTATGTTCTTGGAATTTGTTGTTTTTGTGAAAATATCCAAAAAGGCAATTCGATCTCAAGCGAGAAATATTGTTTTCTATGTCTATAGTAAAATACAGAAAGAAGAAGGTGTAAATCGAACTCAATCTTATAATTTAAAGTTCGTGGACGAGTTGACCGGTAAGTTAGAGTGAGTTGTTTTGATACTTTTAGTTTTTTTTATATTTTCTTAGGTAATTATTGTGACTTCTTTAAATGTGTTTCCAGTACTACTATAAGGTGAATCGTAGCTGATGGCACATCGAATAATGGTTTGTTTTCCATGCCTGGTAAAAGGAGGAGAGGAGGAAAAAAGAAAATCAACATAAGACAGTTTCGATTTATAGTTGATTAGGAATAAAGTAAACGAGTTCTATACAGTTCGGAAGGAAATTCCAACATTAAATAAACTGTTGCCAATTTAATTGTATGTTATTCGTAATAAATAAGTATATAAAGTAATTCACGATTGATTTATTTTTCATGAAATATCATTATATTACATAGTATAAAACAAAGTCCCTTTTTTGTCTGTCCCTATGTATGCTTAAATCTTTAAAACTACGCAACGGATTTTGATGCGAGTTTTTAAAATAATAGTCTTTAAGTATTTAATAGTCTTTAAGATATATTATAAGATTATGGTAAAATTTATATTCAAGTACTTATTATGTAAGTATATTATCAAGTGGTCGCGCATGTCGTATCGAGGTGATAGGGTCCCATTTTTAACAATTTGCATTGGGCAAACCTAAAAACATGTTCAATATTGTATCAGTAGTATATTGCTGTAAGTAGGTAGAGAATTATTCGCCGAAGTAGTTTTTTCTCCAAGAACACTATTCCACGCGGGCGAAGCCGCGGGCAAAAGCTAGTTTTCTATATTATACACCGAACATTCTTCATACAGTCTTATTATAATTCATGTTCAATAATACTAAAGACATAATTAAATATTAACCAGTATCAAGATCGTTTAATCCAATTTCCCCAGTATTGGACACTACAATTTTTTTTTTCCCTATTTGCCATGAGATTCTGGTACACCTATACATACTATAATCAGAACGCATGTTTTTCTTCAAAATATAAAAACTTTTATTCCATAAAGCTTTTTTTACTCGTACGTAATTATATTAAAGAGAGGATTAATAGTTAATCAAATATTCTATTACAGTAGTGTTACAGTGTGCTAAGTGCGAGTTTTGTCACTACTCGCCGTGAGTGAGTGAAATAAGAATATTTTCATAAGAATAAAACTCAATTTATCTTTTATTGACAATTTGTTGGCATAATTTTCACGCGTTGGTCATGGACGTAGAAAAAAAGGCGGACGGAAGGTGAGCTAAGCATTGAGTGAAGTCCAGCAATGGCGGCGACTTACGTTTGTGTGAGATTACGGATAATTGCCATAATATATGCGAAGAATTACCCATAATTACTAAAATATATTTCAATTACTTTGTGTATTTTTTTTTCATATTTTGCCGTTTTGTGTATAATATCTAATCGTTTTTATTCTCACTTTTAATTTTAAACAAAATGCTAATACTGGAAAATAAATAAAATAACCTTTTTTATCAAATAATACAAATATTCGTAACTGTTTCATAGCAAGGCTCATTGAGACTATTCTCTTTTCATGTACAAGGGCAATAATCTAACATTGCTTATTACTTAATAAGCATACATCAAAACAACAGCAATCAAAATATTTAATTATAAGTTTAAATGACTTGATGACAATGAGATTAATAAAATAGTGCCAGCCAGTTTTAACTATTTCTCTACTCAGTCTTCTTAATTTTGAAATCAGTACCAGCCCAAACAATATCCTACAATATTTTATAGAACTCACGTTCATATTTACTGGTACCGACTTCAAAATATATAATAAAATTTAAAATTAAGTATAATTAATGACGCGCCAAGCTTCCATTAGTGTATTGTAAATAAGATTATAATGATGATTACTGTAAGTTACATAGTAGCATATGCTTGCAGTTCCTTAAACAATGCCGAAATTTCCAAACGCATATCTCTAAAGACTGTGGAGTTCTGTTCAGTGCTTTTGGATCCAGGGTATACCTTGGTACAAAATCAAATTTTCTGGTAGCATATGCTTGTATGTGTGTACTTCAGAAAAAGTCAAAATCACTATACATATGTGTCCATATAAATTTCAAGGAGTTCCCTCTATTTTTCAAGGATCCCATCATCAGGTTTCCACTTTAGTTACTAAAGGACCACTTTCGAATTATACCCCTTACAACAAAAGAATTTTGAAAATAGGTCTACAAACAGCAGAGTAATATTTAAAGATATCCGTGTCGGTGTAAAATACTATGAGAAGTACCTTTTATACCATAATGTGATAATGTATGGTGTGATGATGGTGGTGATGATGATGATTACCGTAATTGACGTAGTGGCATATGCTTGTAGTTCTTAAAACAACGCCGAAATCCCCAAACATGTATCTATAAGGAGTCGCGAGTTCTGTTCAGTACTTTTGGACGCAGAGTATATCTTGGTGTAAAATCTTACTTTTTGGTAGCATATGCTTCGACTACTTCAGAAAAAGTTGAAATCACCATATTATGTGTCCATATAAATTTCGAGTAGTTCCCTCGATTCCTCATGGATCCCATCATCAGGTCACCACTTTGATACCATAAGGACCAATTTCGAATTATATCCTATACATCACAGAAAAAAATTGAAAATCGGTCCACAAATGGCGGAGTAATCGTTGAACATACAGCCATAATATGGTATATTATAGCTGTATGTTCTATGTATAATATGTATACATATTCGTATTATGTAATATGTATACAGCCGAACGTATAACCGCCTCCTTTTTTGGAAGTCGGTTAAAAACCTGTATCTATCCAAATGAAGTCACGAACAAAAGCTTGTTAACAAATTATAAACAAAACTGAATACATAATCACGAATCATGTGTAATTTTTTTTAAGTATAAGAATATCCAAATTATTTTTACATGTGCATAATTTGAGTTTGTTTACAAGTTTTATTCAAATAGCTAACAGGTACATACATAACACATACTGAAATCTCCCACAATTTAGGGTAATTTCTATAAATGGCAACACCGGTGCATCAGAGAGATGTCAGCTGACATTTTTCTATCAAATTATTAATGATTTGCATTTGTTTGTTTACGTATTAGATACAAAATAATTTAGTGACTTACATATGGTAGGTTATCCTCTCATGTTTCTTAGTTATACCACTACCCCCTTACTAATAAACGCTGTATAAGCTTTGAATAGTTATACAGTGTTTTGTTCACATTACACAAGTGACATGTTTAATTCGATAGAAAGAGACAAAACACTGTGTAACTATTCAAAGCTTATACAGCGTTTATTAGTAAGGGGGCTATTGTTTCGGTACCATTTAATAACACAGGACGCCATTATTAGTTTTTTTGCGAAATACGTAGGTATCCGTGTGTCAAACTCAACACGCGGCAGCGTAATGGCAGCCGATCGTCTTACTTTGACTGTCAATGTGTGCGTGCGCGTGTCGCTACGATACGGCCGTCTCACTTTGACGGCTACACTATTCATGTTACTGAAGCGGTGTCCGCCTCTTTTTTTGGTTCATGGCGTTGGTACACTTTTTTCAGAAAACGCGTGTTAATACTAACACTGCTAGGTGAAAAGTAAAGGAAAGTCGAGTGACCGCAAATCATTGAATATTATTTCAATGTTGAGACCGGCAGCTATATTGCTTCCCCCGCTCGCGCTTACAATACGGCCGATGTATCTTGGCGAGTCTGAACTTCGCGCAGAAGGTTGCGCAATATCTGTTTTTATGTGTTTTCGTATTTATTTTATTTGTACTAATTGGTCAACTGTATTAGGGAAATTTTATTAATACATAGGTATATAAAAATAATACAATAACAGTTTTCTTCATGAGTTGTACATGCGCTAAAGTTCGCAGAGCCTATGTTCAGACCCGTCAAGATACAGCGGCCGTAGTGTACGTTCCCGCGCGATATTCTTGCCTGTCCGGATAACAGGGTGCAACAATGGAAGGTGCGGAAGCGGATTAGCGAGGCTCTAGTAGTAAACACACGTTGAAAATGCGTCCTTATTTTCTTGTATCTTCCCCCGCCATAAAAAGTCTGGGGCTCGGAAGTTTTTCTCCCATCCTCATCCCTAGGTTGGTGGAGTCCACGGTGCCGGTAAACAAGGCGCGTGAGGGAGTGGACCCACACACGTATCTCGGCCACCGGGTCGGGATCTCCACGTGTTGTTTGGAGCTGATCGCAGGTCCTGGTCATGCATTGGCGAATATTTTCTCCCTTTCGCTCGCCATGCATTTTCCTTGCGTTCTGCCGCGGGGGGTCTTCCCCAAAAATAGTCATTGTGTGTCTAGTATTCGTACTGGACGCGACTCCACATGTTTCCCCATGCAGAGGGGTTTCTGTCCCTGGACGTATATACGGGCCCCTTTCAAGGGCCCGGTGTGAGACGACGTAGGCGGTTATTTTCTTGTCATTACAGTATCTGTAAAATACGTCCGCGCGGTGAAGATTTTCGCTATTCTTACATAATATAATATTGGACTTTCGGAAAATACAGTGCAACGTATACGTAGAAATATTTTTCGGTTCCCAACAGAATTGAGCCATCAACAGTAAAATTAAAGTAATTTGTAACCGCGAGCGCGCATCTGTTCCGACGACGGCGCCGGTAACTCTTTGATATCTGAACCCAAAGATTTCTAAACTCAAGATAGGCTACGTACATTATACAATAATTTTTATGGCATCGAATTAACGCCCCTAACGACAAACAATGGTAACTAATGCGATTCCATACAAATTGTAGGTTAAAAAACTCGCACTTAGAACACTGTACACTACGGCCGCTGTATCTTGACGGGTCTGAACATAGGCTCTGCGAACTTTAGCGCATGTACAACTCGTGAAGAAAACTGTTATTGTATTATTTTTATATACCTATGTACTAATACAATTTCCCTAATACAGTTGACCAATTAGTACAAATAAAATAAATACGAAAACACTTAGAAACAGTTATTGCGCGACCTTCTGCGCGAAGTTCACACTCGCCAAGATACATCGGCCGTATTGTAACTCTACTGTAATAAATACGAGTCTTTGATAAACTATTAATCCTCTCTTTAATATAATTCATCTATGGTACGAGTAAATAAAGCTTTATGGAATAAACGATTTTATAGAAAAATATACTTAAAGAAGTTAGCTAGATTATATTTATAAATGTGAAAGTTTCTGAGGATGGACAGATGAATGGATGGATGTATTGAAAACAACTATACAGATCTCGATGAAATTTGGCCTACATTTATAACACATATATAGGCTATTTATCCCGAAAAAGTAGTGTTCCGGTGGGATATTAGTTTTTACGCGGGCGGGAAATAGTTCAGCCGGATATTTCCCACGGTCTCATAGAAAATCGTTGTGAACCCACCTGTAATGGGTTTGGGCTTTGGCCGAGTGATTGAGAATACCTAAGGGGAAGGCCCAAGGGGTGGATTGGGGCTTTAGTGACTCTATTTGGCTATTGAGTTGAGAAAGTCTGGGTTTTAGAATAATTTACACACAAATTTTTAATTTTAAAATCAGTTTTACACTATACTAAATTACTAGACAATATTTTTGCACCGTTTTACTGATATTAAAATACAACCAGTCACCAGATTAGGTTAAATGTGGGCAGCTTTATGACTTTTATGCTGTCATTTAAGCTCCAAAGGCCCAAAACTATATAAGTCATATTTTCATAAAAATATTAAACAGCCTCTTTATCATCCGCTGTTCGTGTGTCGTAAAGTCATTCATGCGCCCTTTTTATGAAGTAGATAAAAATATTAAGCCCTAAATTTACGACTGTAATAGCATATAAGTGTTATACAATTTCTCATAACATTCTATGGCTTACTTTGATATTTCCATCTTCACATTGTGACGTGGTTTTAATTTAAAATATTTTCAGTATATTATGATATTGCTATGGATATTACGGCTTGGGTTGTTATAAAATAGGCATACCTATTTCTTTTTCTTTTGTTTACTTTATAAATAATAATATGCACTGTGCTTTTCTTAAGTATGTTTATTATAATATCAAATACATAACATAATTCTTAACATCAAATACTTTGGCTATTAATATCACCTATGATATATTATGAATATACACAAAAAATAAAGATATCAATATTTAATAAAAAAAATATTGATAAAAAGAAATACATTAAACTCTACTAAAATCGATGGGTTTAATAAAATTTTAAAGCATTAAAAGGTTTTTTTTTAAATTTCGAAACCATTTAAATCTATAAAAATAAATTAATATAAAAGACAAAAATTATAACGTTAAAATAAATGTGAAATTTTATAAAATAATGTAGGTACAAAACTTAATTCTTAAACTATACAAAATATTTAACTTAAAGTTAATTCAAGCAGTTTTTAAACATGAACATGTATTTATATATCATAGCTGTAAGTAAATTATTGTATGATCTCAAAAATTTTAAACGAGAATGTAAAATTAAAAATCATCTTATATTTACTAAATCCAGAAATATAAAAAAAATGATGGAATATGCAAGTTTCAGAATTGCTTGCTAAGCTTTTCAACCTTTTTGTTCATTCATACAATCTTTTAGCTCTACATCAAAAGACCAAAAATAATTTAGAATTTTGTTTTTAACTAGGTATGTTCTGTCCTTTACGCTGTAGTTTAGCTCACACTAAGAGTATGTTCATTGTTTACACTATGTTAACACGCTTTTTAGTACTGCAGCTACGGGAGATAAATCTGTTACTACGACATTTTCCCTTTTACACCCCTTCTCGACAGTCGGGTAGTAAAAAAAAACATGCACAAATTGAGAACCTCCTCTAGTGTTTTGGAAGTCGGTTGAAAAGAAGTGAAAATGTCTCCGCGACAATTCTGTCTCCCATGTGCGCATAACCTTACAATGTGTAAACTGTGAACATGCCCTAATCCATTATGTACTAGCTACTAAGTTATATGACTTAACAGAGTAGCTAGACGGCAGAGTGTTTCCCAGTAATAACGCCGGTAGTTTTATTGTACTCGTATTCTTTATGGCCGTTGCTCGGTCGCTTTATGCTATCACCATCTTTTAGGAGTCCTTTTTTATCCCTGACAACAATTTAAACATCTTTGTTATGTTTTTAAATAAGATAAAAAAATAAAAAAAATATTGCTACAATAAATTATTAGTTACTTATGTAAAAATATTTTTTAAAGAAATCTTGGCATTTTACATCATACATAAATCTTAGAAGTAGTTAGTACGGAAATTGCTGGCATACTAAAATTATTTTCACTAATTAAACATTAAAATTTTGCGTTTTTTACTAATAGATAGAATATTTGGATATGGATTTCGTTAAACTTACCTCGAATTGACACTTTCGTCACCATCTTTTTTCTTAAAGCAGCAGTTTGCCAATATACCCTGTCGTCTCCAAGTCAATAGTAATAGGTCGAGCAGTACTAGACACACGAATACAACCACTATTGATAGACCGATCACACCACCAGCTGACAGCAATGGTTCCTCTTCACCTAAAAAATAGAATTTATGACTTACACAACTTTGCTCTACGACTACTGGTGAATCAAGGTGATCGAATAAAAATAATTCATGTCTAATCATAGGTCAGCCGCACACACACCATATTATTGACAATAATGCTTATATTGACAATAATATTACTTGAGTGCGGGCCATATTGCCGATTTTTTTTTTGTGTTGACTAAGTATTGACAAATTATTCTGTCAATAATATTGCACGTGCGCGGCTAGCCAATAACGGCCGGTTTTAATAACCTACCACATTTAACCAATAACTAATTGTTAGAAAAGTCACCTTTGGTGTTAGCGACCACTTCTCTGTCAGCGATCTCGGTGTCACAGGCAAATATTATCTAAGTTCATTTACAGCCCATTTCTATAATATATTTATCTAGAACTAACACTAAATACTATCTATCTATAACGTCATATTTTTTTTGCGATACAAATTTAACATTTGTAACGAATAGTAGGTAATTATTGAAACGGGCCGTTATTGAAACGCAAAAAAACGTTTGTAACAAATAGTTAATAGTTATAAATAAATATTACCAGCAGTAAATCAATTAAAATTGATATCTAACTAAAGTTAGTTGGGATGAGACTTGAGAGGGGCATAATCCGTATGAATATAATTAGTATTTTTCTTTAACTGGTACTTTTTTAACCGACTTCCAAAAAAAAGGAGGCGGTTTTATATGGCACCATCAATCTTAAACCTAAGAAACACTAAAGTTGTCAAAATTTAATAAGTTTTTGTACTTATGTCATAGTTTTGGTTGTAATGTTAATAAGACTGATACGATCATAATAATTGATATATTATTATATGATACGACGTACTAATTACGAATTTGTTACAATCCATTAAGTGACATAATATTGATATATGAAAGTAATTTGTCTACGGAAAGTATGATGCTCTAAGACCGGAAAGCTTCTATGATTATTTTTGGATGTGGATGGATTGAGTAATTATTAGTAGGTAGACATCTCTTTCTTCCCTATTGGCTAGCCGCACTCGTGCAATATTATTGACAGAATAAATTTGTCAATACTTACTAGTATAAAAAAAGTATACATCAAAAAAAAATGGCAATATGGCCCGCATACTAGGCATATTATTGCCAATAATATGGTGTGTGTGCGGCTAGCCATTAGCGTAAGGAGAATAATAAGGAACGTTTATTTACGAACGATACAATAAGTCATCTTCTTTAGCTAATAGCCGGGTATCTATGCTATTTTATCCGTAGATCATCTTGGCTTAGCTGACAGTTTATTTTTTAAATTCTGCCCCTACCTTGGTGGATTTGAAGTAATACATAAGTATTATTATAAGTCTCAACAAGAATAGAATATCATTTGCGAATCCTGTAACAATTTCTATTTTCTATTCAATCCCAATAAAATCGAACAATATTCAGTAGTGAATCATTGATCGTTAGTGCTATTTTGATGCAAATTTATAATGCAGACCTGTCAGGGAGGTAATCATGTACAGAGCAGACGAGTTCCCCAGTGAGTTGTGCGCGACTATTTCGAAATAGTAGGAGCAGTTCCCCGCCTCTGCGATCTCTGGGATGCGGTACTCTGTGGACGGCTGCACTATTTCAATGCACTCGTCGTCGTCGTCGATAGAGCCGTTGTAGGTCTGAAATAGAAATTAATATTTTTTTTTATAAAAACTACTCGTATAACCCGTATACGTAAATTATATAGCCCACTAGCTTTTGCCCGCGACTTTGTCCGCGTGGAGTTCGGTTTCCATACAAAATTTTAGCCCGCTTAGAAAATTCTGCTCCTAATGGGGTGAAAATCACCCCATTAGGAGCAGAATTTTCGAAAATCGTTTCTAAACGGATGCCTACGTCATTACAATTATCTGTGCGCAAATTTCAGCGAAATCTGTTCAGTAGTTTCGGCTGTGCTTTGATAGATGAGTCAGTCAGGTTTGCCTTTTATATGTATATTTAGATGTTACCCGGTAGACGGATCGCGCTAGGCGTATTCGAGGTGGTAAGTGGAAAAAAATCTAAAGTCGCTGAATTTATGTGTGTTGATAAAGTAGTCCCTGGGGAGCTTATCATTAAGTTTTGTGCTATTTGTGCCCACTGCGTTTTCAGCAATTCCATTATTTGTGGTTGATTTTTTTATATGGCTATAAAAGTGGCAATATTGATTGAAAGTTTAAAATATTAATGGTATCTTAACTGGGACAGCTTCCAGACTATGGAGACTTAATTTGCGTCGTTTTCGTCCAGTAAAAAATGACTTAGGGTCATTTTTTGAAAACAGTACCGGCAAAAATTCTAAAGTGTGATAAACGACTATTTTCTGTCTAAGACCACTAAAATAGGCCTAATTCCAAATTTTGTGCCACATTAAGCGACTGCGATTCGAGAAATTAAGTTTTTTAGTTTCCCTAAGCTAAAAACGCTCCAAAAACACTTATTAGTTAAATAAAGTTCACGTATTCAATATAATAATAGTCATAAAGAATCTTTATTCCAAGTTTGTGCCTTTTCATGGAGGGTTTAAATAATAAAATGCAAAAATAATATTATTATAATATGCGGTCGAAGTATTGTGGAATATTCGCACTACAACATACACATTACACATGTACGTAATGTGTGTGATAAAATGTCATTCATTCTACTACATTTCAAAAATTTTATATAAATTCGCATTTTACAGCGATTACAAAATTTAAACTTGCTTTTGCCCGCAACTTTGTTTGCGTAGCACAAATGACGAAGCTGAATGTGATTGTCGCCTGATTATATACAATACATAAATGCACAATAAAATTTGATATCCAATAGGCTTCCACATGAACTAACGGTTATCTAACACCAAAAAAAATACAATTTCAAATACCTAATTTTAGTTCTTGAAATTAGTGGTCCGAATAGTCTCTTCAGTTACATCATATTTATTGTAAATATAGTATTATTTAATAAAAAAATAATTAATTATTTCAACGCTTAAATTTTATACGTAGGTTGCTGAATACATGTTTCTAATACTCGTGGTTAACCTCTGGAGCGTCCCGTCACCATTGTATGGTTGTTCATTTTGCCCCCTTCAAGCGCCCGGCCACCGTTGTACGGTCGTTGAGTAGTAGGCACGAAAAACAGCAACATTAAGTGCGAAAACAATGTTTGTCCCTTTTTATCGTATAACATATTGAAGCTAATGAAAAGGACGACAAATCTATGCCCCACCCATATACAATCTTGACAAGTAACAAAACCAATAGCCACTTGAAATCAACTCAAGTGGTGTCGAATTTCATTATTTGTTTAGTTCACTTCAGTGCAGGATTACAGTGTGTTGTGAAGTGCAACTTTGTTAAGAATATTTTTGGTGAGTAGCTAATGTTATCTAAAATGAATATAACATAAATTTTCGTCATAGTTTTGCTTTTAGAATTTGTTTTTTATTATTTAGTTGCGTCCATAATGCGTCCATAAACCAACTCAAGAAAAAACCGTTACAAAAACGGTTTTTTTTCTTAATAAGCTATGAATATTTCTGTTATTATTTAACTTTCAATAATAGAAAATATTGTTAACTATCGTTTTACTATAACAAAAGAAGTAGTTAGTGCTTTAATAAAATTAGAAAATAAAAATAATAAAACAACGTTTGAAATCGACCGTTGTACGGTGGCCGGGCGCCCCGCATTTTAAAAACAAGATGGCGTCGAAAATACAAATTTTTAATGAACATGACTCGTGGAGTCACCTAAAATTTTTTTTTGTTTTATTTATTCACATTATAGACTAAATTATACATTCAATTATATATTAAAATTCGGTTACATTTACTTCGCTATTGTTTCATTTACTACATACAACTATTTTTTTTTTTCGTCAAAAAAAATATAAAAACTGTATGATAGATATAGCTATAAATAAATAAAATAAATGCTTTTATCTAAATCTATATACTAAGTGCTAATATTTTTATGTAAAATAGTCAATTAAGTTAATTTTTATGCCTTACAAAATATTTTAAAATATTAGAGGAAAGACGACTCCATATATTTTTTGTTCGTAAATTTCCACAAAACTGGGAAATTTAGTCAACTTTCCAAATTAATTTTAATAACTCTAGAAAAACTTAATAAATGTGTGTTCATTTATTTTGGTTCTATATTTAGTGTAGTTTTTGACAAAATAGCTCATATGTAAAAACACCAAACTCTTAAACTTTTATTAGCTTTTTAAGTAAGAGTGGTATTTTTGGCGTATTTTTTTTTGTTTTCTAAGATTTTTAATTATTGGACCCCTTAATATACATAATTTCTTTAAAAAGCAACTCTATATTAGAGAAGGTTTAATATGAGTCCACAATATATATATTTTTTTTGGATAATCAGGTCCAAAAAGGCTTTTGAACTCACACGTTTTGCAATGATTATTTTCGAAATAACGCATTCTCTTTAAATATTTTTTTTTTGTAATTTCCTGAAGCAGCGGATATTTTGACTAATTTATAATAATAAAGTAACTCGTTATTAATATCATTAGTCTCTTTAAAATGTTTCTAGCGTCTTAAATTGATTTTTAAATGCTTTTTTCGACAACAACAGGCGGAATTTTACATACTTGTGCGATTAGGACGTTCTAAATAATTACACTTGTTAATTTTTCAGTTTATATTATATATTTATTAAAGCAAATTTAATGAGGATTCTGAATATACTAATATAAGCTAGTGCATTCATACAAATTTCCGTCGAAATCGGCATTTTAGCGCTGACCGGCAGATTATTTTTGACGCGCGGGGGGGGGGTAGGGGCGCTAAAGTACTATTTAACATAATACGATTGGGACGCTCGAGAGGTTAAGGACTTATTTATTAGGTTATTAATTGATTGTAATAATTTATATAATTAAATACATTTTACAAACGAACAAAATAATATTTGTATATATTGTTATTCATCCCGTTGACAATTTTATATCTAGGGGCACGGCAGGGCCCCGCCAAGTCGAGTCTAGTGAAGCATCAGAGCACTACGTACGAATGCGGACCGATCCAAGGTAGGTACTGTTTTTCGATATATGTTTACTATGTTTAGCATTAATTTATAATAATGTTAGTCTTATAAAATAATTGATTTATAATACCTAACGTTAATCTTAATTTAATTTGTAATTTTATTATAATTTTTAATTAGTATTATAAAAAGCATTAATTTGTGAAACTGGAAATAAAAGGTTTTTATTCTGAATTTTTATTTATTTATTATTGCTTGTTAGTTTTATGTTAAAACTAGCTGGTGCCCGCAGCTCCGCCCGCGTAAGTACAGTAAGTAGTATTAGAAGCTATTATTTTTTTATCTTTAAGTTATTTTGTTTTTTGTATAACTAACCTTTGAATTACATCAATTTTAAACTTTGCTTGCCTTTTTGGGAACACTCCTTGACTTTTTATTTTTTTAAATTCTCACGTTACGCAGCCACGGAAATATTAACCACAAATAATCGAATTGCTGAAAATGCAGTAGACAGACATGGCACAAAACTTAATTATTAACTCCCTAGGGACTACTCTATCAACTATATATAGGTACAGAAAAAAATCAGCAACATTAGAATTTTTCCACTTCCCACTAAAAAAACAGCTAGCGCGATCCGTCTAATGAGTCAAAATGCATAGCTTGGCCGTTTCATTACTTCATGAGCTTTTGTATAAGGCACACCCCACACTAGCAATATTCGAGCGTCGTCGTTGTGCCAGAACATTGTGTTCTCTAACAGAAAAGATATGAACAGTGACTAAAATATTTTTTATCTTAAGCCTATTTTCTACTTTACGAGTTTTTAAATTCAAGTTTTATAGAGTTAGAGAACGTAGAGTGGAGTCAGAAGGTTCTAGACGAGATCTGAAGACATTTTGTTATTGGCGAGTCATAATATTATGGTCTCGTCTTGGCATCATTAAACATGAAATAAATTTAAAACTGAAATTATAAATTTCGCATTTAGAACATTATTACTTGTCAAGTTGTCATTTATTTTGTCGTATTATTAATACGAAACTTGGGCCCGTCCGTCCCCGCGTGGCGAGAGGCCCGTATTCGCCATTGGTACATGATAAAAGTTGGTTTTTTACATTCTAATAAAAATCCCGCGGATAAACACGGTTAAACTTATGGAAAGTGTTTTGTAACACCATAATCATCATATGAAGATATGAACTCTACTAACTAAAAGTTTCATTAGTAATTTTTATAGCGAGTTTGAGGAAAAAAAATGGAATATCTTTATACGAAATTGCCGAATGTGGCACAACTTTCTTACAGACTCATATATTAACACTCAGAACAGTTTTTTAAGATTTGTCAGACAATAGAATAGTTGTGGGTCTGGTGGGACCATGTTTTATATAGTAGCCGAATACCAGGAAACCCCTGGTTGGATACGACTCAAACTGCATATGTGCATCGGTTACCTACTCTTTCCTTAATATCGTGAAAGTAAAATTTTTAGCTATAATTTACTTTTGGGCCAATATCCATGAAAGACACAAAAACCTAAATTGCTACAAACGCAGCCATCCAAAATGGCACAAAATCAAATTTTAGACTTAGAAGAAGGTCCGGAAACTATATGCAAAAAATAAAAGACTTTAGAATTTTTGCACCCTCAAAACTTATCCAGACCCGTCTACGGGCTATTATTATGAATCTATTGACACCTAATTTATTAAAATCGGATCAGCAGTTCAAGCGCTATGGTGGAACAAACGAATATATAAACATACATAGTACATACATACATACATCTATAGACTGCCAAGTCATTACCTTTCCTTTTGGATTCGCCGTAGTTCCGTAAAAAACAAGTGAATCTTCATTCATAAAATACAAAAATACTTTCAACGTGATTCAACGTCACTTAAAAAAATACGGCCTAGAACAATTATTAAAATTTGTTTTTTGCCATCTGTGTTTTGAGCCGTACTTAAGAAAGCTAAGTTTGTTATGTATGAAGTATTAGTAGAGACCTTGAAATTTCGCTCTCAACGCTGCTAAAATTTCAATAACGTTTCCTTAACTAACTACAAAGCATTCGGGCACTTGATTCACAAGCAGTAAATATAAAGATGCTTAGGAAGAATAATTGTCATACTCGAGACACCTACCTCCTTATTAATAATCGCTGTATAAGCTTTGAATAGTTATACAGTGTTTTGTCTCCTTCTATGGAATTAAACATGTCACTTGTGTGATGTGAACAAAACCCTGTATAACTATTCAAAGCTTATACAGCGTTTATTAGTAAGGGGGTTTGAGTTATGAGTAGGTAAATTGCAGTTCTTCTAAATTTTCCCCCTTTTGATCTCCTTAACTCTTGCCTTGCCAACAAGCAGGACAACAGAAAGGACATTTGTCTCCAGTTTTCTGTTTTGACCTGAGATTACCATTCCCTGGCCAATTTATGTCGAAGCAAGGCTCTCTTAAGTTAAAGGGAAGAGAAAGGTTAAACTTAAAGGGAAGCCCAAACTTCTGCTATACAAAATTAGCTCATCATCAAAACTTACCAAGCACTGTCGTATTACATAATAGTCAATGGGTTCGCTTGTGTCCAAACTCTTCCACTTGAGCGTGCGGGACCTAGCCACGTCCTCCTTAGTAACGTCCCATACCGGCTCATCAGGAGGCGACGTTATTGGTTTCCTAAAAATGTTTTTTTTTTTTTACAAATCAATTACATATTATTATGTAGACGACTTCAGTATTATGTAATAAAAATATTATCAAAGTTGAAAAAAGTTTATACTATAAAAAGCAAAAAATGAGTTTAATATATTCCATAACAATTATAAATTTCCGAAACCCTGATGATAGAAATGTAAGTCACAAAATATTCAAATTCGTAAATCGTAATGTAGGAATGTAATGGCCATGTGTACATAATATTGTGAAGTAATATTCCGTATTCTAATCTATTATCTATACTAATATTATAAAGCAGAAAGGCTCCGTAACTAATTAGTTCAGTATACCGATTTTGGTGAAATTTGATACAGATATAGATTAGACCACGGGGAAGGACATAGGTCACTTTTCATCGCGGGAAAATGTACCCGCGTACTTTTGCACGTACGAAGTCGCGGGACGTATCTAGTGTTACATAAGAATGTTTGTGAAACATAATATTAAAAGAAATAGGGAATTAACTGGGTAATATAAAATACTATTACTCAGTTACTATGTAATACCAGTAACAAGACGAAGGATTTCATAATTAATGTGGAAAATTTATAAAAGTCTCGAAACGCGAAGTTGAATGGGACTTATCCTCGCAAGTTTTACGAGGAAACTCATGCTTTGAACAACTTACTGACTTTGATGTTCTTTGAGATAAGTATGGCTTATCAGACCAAAGGATTATAAAAGGAAATCCTTCGATCTTCCCGGTAATCATCTAAAATGTTAGCTTCAGAAACGAAGAGCTTTCCACAAAAAAATTGTGGTGTTTATAGACTTATACTGTTGTTGAAGAGGCCATAAAATGTTATGGAAAGTTTGTGGAATCGTCATACCTAAATTAAACATCACATATTGATCACACTCATCAACTTCGATAAGGTTTCCTAATTCAGTATTTTTCCCTACAACTCTGACGCGAGTGTCGCCCAACCCGCAGGCTTATTACGTATCTTGCAAAAGCCAAGCAATGGCAAAAACTGCGCAATTTTTGCGCAAAAATCGCAAATTCGTATTACGTATCTGCAAAAACCTAACAGAAGCAACCTAGCGACAGTACTGCCTCTACCGAACAATCGAGGAACTATTCATTGCAATCAATTATTCGATCTCTTCTCTGCTGTCTAATTTTTCGTATTACGTAAGACTTTTACAGCAAAGCTAAAACAATATGCGAGCGATTTGAACTGTCAGTTAGCAATAATAAGCGAAAATGAAGCAAAGTGCATTCAAACACAACAGCGAGTGATTAGCAATCGATCGCATAGGTACTACGATTTTATTTGACGTTCAGCAATCGATTGCGCGTCTATCGCACGATCACTGCAAGATTTTTGATAATCGCTACTATTTTTTACGTAATACGGCGGCCGGTGGTGTGGGGCCTTGCACGATCTTGCTGACAGTGTCGCTCAGTAAGAAAGGACAAACACCCGAACAAGCTATTCAACACTCATTAGGTTATGAAACAGGCCTTAGAGTGATTCCCTAAAAAACCCTATTCGTCTAAATAACCTTTTGTAAAGTAGTGACACTATGCGTCTACTAACATCTGAACCCCTTTGTAATTAACCTATACCTTCATTTTACTTTTATTGACTTATAATGAATCGTCTGAATATCGTAAACTGAACCTCAATTCTTGTACATAACGTCGAGTTTCATTTTACTTTGATTGTATTATAAGCGGAGCGACGACGTGTCATCATAATGACGCTGATTTAACGCTTACGAGAATACCGGTTTGACAGTTTTAACATATAGGGACTTGATTGTAATTGTATTATTGCAGGTTTTATTTGGCAGTTTTGACCCTCTGATTTTTGGAGTTTGGACCAATCAAAACGGGACTTATGTTGTTTTCATGTTTGTAATACGAGTATAATATGCTACTCTAAATATAAGCTTATCGAAATCAGAAAGAAAAACCACAAAATTACCTCTCCAAAGTAACAAAATCGACATAATCACTCCACACACCAGTCCCTACATCATTGATAGCGGCGAATTTGATCAGGTAACTCGTATTAGGCTTCAGTCTATCCACTTTAAAGGCCCTATCTACGGACCACGTCCTGTTTGTGTGTATGTCCGTCACGTTGTAGTTCTGTAACTCGTCGTACTCGGCCCGGTAGCCGATGATGGCTGGTCCGTTCACAATTTCCGGACTTTGGATCGAAAATGCCACGGATGTTGGCGCTATTTCCAGTATGGTCACCTGAAACAGTTATTAGTTGGTAGAGTGACAGTTTTAATGGTATATTTATTCTTAATATTATTGTCAGATGGTCGGAATAATCTAGAATATAATTACTCATTAGCTACATAAAAATAATAATAAAAATCCATAAGCGCACAAGCTTAGAAAAAAAAGAGAGAAGGTGGTAAAAAATTCTATTTTTTTATAAAAAATGAGATTTTAGGCTTTTAGACAAAAATCAATATGATTAATTTTGGATATGAGTTTTATTGTAGGAAATACTTATGGGTTTTATTGTAGAAAATATTGGAAATGGGAACTACAACACGTTAAAGGATCAACATCGACTTAACCTATAACCCTGTGTATGATACCTGAAAAAGGAATTTCATTGTCAGATGAGGTACCTAAGATAGTGTAAGGATGACGTAAGATGTCCAGTGCCATGATCTACAAAATTAGTTCCTCGCATCCGAGACACAAAAAATGTTAATCGTGCTTCATTTGGGCCTTGTCCCTAAACGTAAGTGCTAGCAAAAATAACAGTTTCAATAGATTAACATATTATTTATTCGTAATTTAGAAGCTTAATGATATCTAATATTACGAAGTTAAAATGGACGATAAAAGCAAAAGTCTAAGAAAGTTTATACTTAAGCATTCAATGAAGGTATCTTAATGGATGCTAAAATATTTAATGTCTGATTTGCTTTACAAAAAGAAATTTTAATTTTAATTTTGACATCAAATCGGTAGAAAATCGCTTTTTCGGGCGAGAGTTTTTAGGTACTTGTTAAAGGCCTATTAACTATGAAGTTACGAATGTTTAAATCTCTCGTATCACTTGAAGGGGAAAGTATTGTTTTTGAAAATACGGTGACGGTGGCCGGTTACATTGAAACCACGCCAGCTACACAGCAGTTATTTTATAGTGCCCAAGTGTGTGCGCAGTCCACAAGAGCACTTTCTCTTCCTTTACTCTCGTAGCTCAGTGGGATGGATGACCGACACGACTCGAGATCAGGCAAAGGACCTTCTTACATGTCCATCCAACGCATGGATCATCTCTCTTATCAGACAATCAGGTGATTAACCTGCACTGTCCTAACCAAACTTGGAAACAACTATTTTTGTTGTTCCAACGCGAGAATCGGACCCACGATCACCGAGTCGAGAGCCAAGCTCTAAACTACTAGTCCACGGAGGTTGTTTTTGATAGTACGATGGCTTAGAGCACACTTGTTCTAATTACAAAAAGTTGATTTTTCAGGAGAGCATTTTAAAGTTGAAGCATGAATTATGCAAAAACTGTATATGATATGGAATTCAAATTACGTTTATTCATAAGACTTATTCTTTGGTTCTACAAAAAAGTAAATTTCATAACGAAATTACGTCAAATTGATAACAAAATCAGCTGAATTCCTAGCTAACCCCCCTTACTTAGTACATTTGAACCCTCAAATTTAGTAATTTGAATGCACAAATGTACTAAGTGAACGGGGTTAGTATTCTAGTAGAGAAACAGGTACCTACATATCAAAATAAAAATATTAGATATATATATTTTATAAAATACCACAGAATACCGACTCAAGATATTTTTATACGGTTTGTTAAGTTTCCATATTTTCGCCAATTTATATTCTTACTAGTTCGATCATAATCTAAAGTTTTTTCAATCTTGGGCTAACTTACTTTCATTACTTATTTGTACCTTTTAGGTAGACATAAATTATAATTCGATAACATTTAAATTTATTCAATATTAATACTCACGAGCTCCTTAAACTATAAGAATCTGTTAACTTGAACAAAGGCGCCGGCCCTGATGACGTTCCACCAATATTTATTCAAAAATATGCCAAAAGCCTTGTCACGCCACTAAGTATACTTTTTAAACGCTCATTGAACGAAGGTTACGTATCAAACACTTGGAAAGCTGCTTTAATAACTCCAATACATAAAAATGGTGATAAAACTAATATTAAGAACTACAGGCCTATCTCTAAACTTAGCATTTTTGCCAAAATTTTTGAAAGAATTTTATATGTATAAGCAGGTCTATGCTACAATACAGTCTTGGTTTATCCCAGAGCAGCATGGTTTCTTGAAGGGACGTTCAACCACTTCGAATCTTCTCCTTGCGTATGACTTTGTACTGATTTCTGTGAAGCTTTTGATTGTATCGATCATTGCATTCTGCTTGAGAAGCTCCAACAAGCAGGAAAGGAAACCTGTTGCGGTTGTTCTCCTCCTATATAAATAACCGATCTCAGACAGTAGCTTTAAGCGGTATCATCCTGGATGTCAGACCCCTCTGGAGTTCCTCAAGGCTCGCTACTCGGGCCTCTTCTATTTGCCATATTTCTGAACGATGTATCATCTTGTTTTCATCATGCTTGTTTCTTATTATATGCCGATGACACTAAAATAATAAAACGTATGACTTCAAGTGATGATAGTAAACTAAGATGACCTTAATAGGTTTAGTGAATATTGCCGTAACAATAAACTGGATCTTAATGTATCAAAATGCTTTGTAGTGAAATTTACGCGTAAACTCCATGTAATTAAGTACAATTACACCCTTAACAATCAGGCCTTACTGCATAAAAATAAAATCAAAGACCTGGGTGTAATTGTTGATCACAAATTATTATTCGATAAGCACCTTGATTATGCAGTGAAAAAGGCCTCTAGGGCCCTGGGGTTTGTAATCAGGCACTGCAAAGACTTTAGAACGCTCAAACCTATAAAAGTGCTTTACTGTTCTTACTGTTCTGAAGTCTGGAACCCTGCCTACGATATTTACAAAAACAGGATTGAATCAATACAGAAAAGGTTTCTTAGATACTTACAATATAAATGTGGTGATAATCTAATTAGTAATAAAACTAGACGTAAAAAATATCATTTCCTTCCCTTAGAGCGCCGTCGTATCATCTCAGATTTGATCTACTCGAATTAAATTATTAAAAATGTCATAGACTCCCCCGGCGTACACAATAAAATTAAAATAAATATACCCCCTAGATTCTTTCGCACTTTTGTCCCACTTTACATCCCACCCTATAATACTAATTAACATCGCAATTCGTTTATATGTAGGTATACAGCACAATTTAACGATTTCTTACGCGATCACTGCTTGCTTTGCATTTGCTCACTTTGCATCACTGCATGCTTTCTTGATTGTGAATCTTCTTCTTCGGCTTGTAACTACAAAATATTTCTGTTAATTATTATCAATTAGGTATGTGTGATCAGTTCAGTGATCCAAAGGTTTGATTGAATTTTTCTCGATTATTTTTGTTTGTTATTATTTCATTCCCTTTTCTTTTTCATTTGTATAAAGCTAGCACTCACCTTAATGTTTGTTACATATCTGTAAAAACTTGTCAATGGCTATCTGTTTCAATTATGTTTAGCTGTAAGTTTTTCTATAGAAATAAAATAAAAATATAATAAAATACAAATAAACATGCACTAGTAAACTTGATCTGACACTAAGAAAACCTGTCGCTGTCGGCGCGCGGAGCTAGTCCAGTACTTTCTGCTGCCAATGGCAAGAATATCTATCTACCCTCGTACGTAATACGTATCTACCCTCCCCACGCTCGCCAACGGCCGCCAGAAACAACACAATCACCCCACTCACCCACACTCGCCAATTATTATTGGCTTCCACAACGGCTCTACCTATTACTCTGGCGCGTACAGAAATAACGCGCCAAAACGATTATTGAAGGCACACTTAACTTAAAATGACGTTAGTATACTTGAGCATTTAAAGAAACAAAACAAAAATTAATTAAGTATACACGTATTAGATATGTAATTTTCGATAATTTTGTAAAAATAGTTCTTTTTTGTATCATAGCGACTTAGCACATTTGTGCACGCATGAAAAAATAGGAGCATTATATTCGTTTTTGTATTAACTGCACTTACAACATTTGGATTGTCTGTAATATGTAAGATTACATGTCGTAAAGGTACTTAATATTTTTGTGCGTTAACTAGTACAGCGGGAGGGAATATTAAAATCACTTATGGACTTTTCGTAGCAAATTAGTAAAAATAAATGATTTTAATACTTTTGGACATAAACTGAGCTTACTTAATACAACCGTGACACTGGGTTTTTGATAGAAAGAGACGGAATATCGATACGTGGGTAAGTGCAAACGGTAGAGCACGTCAATTAATACAGTTTTCAGTCAAAAAGTAAAAATCGCAATTTTTGTAATTAGTACAAGTGTGCTCTAAGCCATCGAGTAGGTAGGTACAGTAATTAATTAATATTATGATTTAAAGCAATTTTCCGCAAAAGTTCGTTAGTGAGTAACATACTAATAAACTTTGTTCGCAGGTCCACTTCCTGAGGATGCTCCGGGTTCGAGGCGAAACGCGCGTCGAGTTTTGCAACCTGCATGGTGGTATGGGGCTTTGCACGATCTTGCTGACATTGTTGCTTGTGTGGTGGTGGTGTTTGCACGATCTTGCTTCTGAGTGCACGCATAAGCAGTGTGGGAGGAGGGAGGTGCGTTACGCATGCTTATGCGTGCATTCACACATTTGCTTTCAGGTTGTGGGTATTATTTGGCGGAAAATTGCTTTAAATCATAATATTAATTAATTGTATGCTATGGATTTCCATAAAGTAACGCCTGATTCTATTAACTAGTACAGTAATTAAAAAATAGACTTACATTATTTATAATTGGTGGTGCAAATCCTTCCTGTAAATTGATAATTTTGCTTGTTTCACCGATTTCGTTCTTAGCAATACATTCGTACATTCCATACAAATTTGTGTCATTTAACGTCAACCAAACATCGTGTTCCTTGGCAGCGATTAGTCTGTTTATGTCTACTTGGTCTTTTGGAGGAACTTCGTTAGCGTGATACCTGGAAATTTTGTGACTAGTACTAGGTTGGTGTAAAAATATTTTGCGAGGTTTGGTTTGAATTATTGCCAGGAATTGTGTTTTTTAATATCTAGGTATACACTAAAGTAGTACAAATCCAATGTCCTGGTAGGTAGAAAAGAAATTATACATTTTTATTATATACAAGCTGTTTTAAAAATAAAAATGTATTTTGATTTTGTATGTCGTACACCGGGTGCAATAACGTCACAATTGCGAAAAATTGTAAAATGACTTTTTGATCACAAATGGTGTCAAACATGCGTCTTAATCCGGTGCAACAATATCATAAAAGTAATCCCTAAAATGACTCAATGAGAGTGTAAATGTCGTTGTGGTTTTGCTGAGATTTTGTAGGCACTAGTGCAAGAACGTCTTAATTGGTCAGTTGCGCGCGTTTAAAAGTAATAATGACAAAATATATTGTATTGAATTTTGGTGCAATAACGACATAAGTACACAGTTCTGACCTAAGTTCTGACATCTATTTTTTATTATAATTAGACAGCTTTTCTGTCATTTATTACAATAATTTTATCTTTACTGTCCTAGAAATACACTACAGTAAACCGTTTTTTTTGTGGTTGATTATTGTAATAGAATTTTTTAATTTAGATGCATTTTTTTAATGTAATGCATTTTATTTTTAGTTTAAATAACATTATAGAAGGACGAGGTAAAACAATGGTGCGGTTGCTTCAATTAAACAAAGAAAGCTGTGTTTAAGATGGATATAGAAACACGCTTTTTAATAGCTTTTATTCATGTTAAAAAATATTTTGTGTAGAATTTTCAATGACGTGGGAAAAATTCTTAAAAAATCTGGTCAACAATATAGGTATTTTATTAAAAACTGAGACACAATATCTTGAAAAAAAAAAGTATTTTTACACACTGAAACGTGAAATTAACAATTAAATATGCCAGAATAACACAAATTAATAGTGTTGGTATGTTGTTTAGTTAAGCCTTTATGACGTTATAGCACAGAAAAGTTCTAGTTTCAATTTCATTTTCTGCGCTATAACGTCATAAATGTATTTAATGTGTTAAAAACCAATAAAATATGCAGCTTATTTAAGTTATTTTATTCTTAACCAACCTTTGTTTCAGAATAAAATAACTTAATACAATATTATAAACTACAGTATGATGACTGATTTATCAAAGGATAATAAGTACCTACATTTCATTTTAATAAGAAAGCAACTTTTAAATCGCTCTCCTGAAAAAAACGTCATTTGTTATTTATGTCGTTGTTGCACCAGGTGTGCGATGTGATTTTTTAATCCCGGCTAAAAAGGAGGTTGTTATAAGTTTGACGTGTCTGTGTATCTGTGTACCTATATGTCCGTGGTTTCGTAGCTCCCCAAACGGATAAACCCATTTTGATCTAGTGTTTTTGCTTGAAAGCTGACAATATGACCGAGAGTCGAGAAGGTTCTTAGTTAATTCATCATCATCAGGTCAATGACTGCTTGACAATTCGGGGGTTAGTCACATTTTTTAATTTGTTTTTTTTTTTCTTTTAGCGCGGTACACATATTTTTAGATGAGATAAAATCTCTGGACTCGCGACACCGTTACGAGACGCAGTTTGACGTATGGTGAAACAACGAAATATATAAGTTTAATTGATGCGGTATTCACGAGATATTTAAATAACTTCGAATCAAAATTGTTTATTTCCTATTTCAGTTACCATGAACCTATAGTTTCTATTTTAGATTGTAATAATTTTAATGATAATGATGATGATACAAGAGTTGTCGAAATTGTTAACGATGATTCATAAAAGAATAATAAATGTACTTTAAAGTTTCTGATAATTAATAAAATACAATTCATAAATAAAATGTAATTCATAACCCAATAACCCTAGTACCCATCTAAAAAATGTCTAATGCTCCAAAATAGTTTTCACTTCTGTCGGCACTCCCGGAAAAAAACAAATAAAAAAAAATACGGATTGCCCTTTACGGATTTTTTTTTTGTTTTTTTACTTTAAGTAAGGTATCTTCCCATTCATCTTTGCTATCAGAGATCTCCTGAATGAAAAACAAACATTTCCCACATTTTCTCTGAAACTCTTTAAACAGGTACATAATTATTTCGTATACCTCCAAGTAACCTGAGCGGGTGGGTTACTCAGATGCTCGCAGCTGAAGTTGGCGACCCGCCCGGGCCAGCTCCACGCGCTCTCCGCGGTCTCGGGGAAGAACGGCGGGAATAATACTGTCAGCGTCATCTCGTCCGTCGCGTAGTCCACTAGAGAATATCAATGAAAAATTAAATTAAATGTGTGTAATTTTTTTTTATTTAAGTAGTAATTGCTTACTTTTATTTTTGGACCGATATTTTTTTTTTTTGGGATTTCAAGACAATAACTGTCCCACCATTTATACTGGTCTAGCATGATTCTGTCATCCATATTAATGCATAATATGTATTCAAGAAAAAAATTCGTATAGAATAGGCTAGATTTTTTACTAGTTTACTAGTTTGTCGGTTTTTTTAGTAATATAATAACATAAAAAATCAAAATTTTTGCTATATTTAGATATATTAAAAAATTACATATAAAAATAAATATTCTAGAAATGTATGAGGAGTGGGCCAAAACTATGTACACTGTATGTAAATATAGCTACATAATATAGTAACTGTTTCCTATTCTTTATTTTATTTAATTTCACTTCGTTTCAATGTACATATAAAATAACTTCAACAAAATAAAACATGGCGGATCAGATCAGAATTATCTAAAGAATGTAATTTTGCTAATGACATGACTTTTGACAAAGAAAGACGTATGATATTCAAGAAGACGTATTTTTCTAAAACTGTCAACTACGTTAAAAGTCAAGCCAAAACATAATATGTCATGGCCGCCCTAAAATAGTGTTCTCGCAATAAAAAACTCTTCAAATAATCATTTTTGTATGCGGGTACTTGCATACAAAAATGATTATTTGAAGAGTTTTTTCTTCAAATTTTTTAAAAATATTTTTATGAAATTCCCATATTTCTTCCTATTTACCTATGTAGTGTACCTATAGCTGGCCCAAAATCAAACATCTCTTTTTATATTTTTAACAAATATAGTGTTTACCTTCATTGCTGGCGTTACAGACGTATGTGCCGGCGTGGGTCCAGTTCACTTTGAGGAAGGTCAGGTAGAACTCCACTTCGGTATCGCTTACGTTCTTCGTGTCCCATACGATACTGAAAATCACATTAACCTTAAACTTGTGGTTGGCATAATATATAATATACCTCCCTATGCCGATTTCAGTGACGGTGGCCGGTTTCATTGAAATCAGGCCAGTTACGCAGGAGTAATTTTATAGTGCCAAGAGTGTGCGCAGTACACAAGAGAACTCTCTCTCTCTTCCTTTACTCTCATAATCCATTGGGACGGAAAACTGACACAACTGACCAGATATCAAGCGCAGGTCTGACTTTTTACATGCCCATCCGACGCATGTATCATCTTTCTTGTCAGACAATCAGGCGATCAGCCTGCATTGTCCTAACCAAACTTGGAAACAACATTTTTTTTTCCAATGCGGGAATCGAACCACGACCTCCGAATCGAGAACCAATTATGCTCGAACTACTATACCACGGAGGCTGTTGGTTGGCATAATATGTGATATGGTACTTAACTAATGTGCATTAGAAACTTAACAGCCTCCGTGGTCTAGTGGTTAGAGCGTTGGCTCTTGACTCGGAGGTCGTGGGTTCGATTCCCGCATTGGAACAACAAAAGATGTTGTTTCCAAGTTTGGTTAGGACACTGCAGGCTGATCACCTGATTGTCTGACAAGAAAGATGATCCATGCGTCGGATGGGCATGTAAAAAGTCGGACCTGCGCCTGATCTCTCGTCAGTCGTGTCGGTTATCCGTCCCACTGGATTACGAGAGTAAAGGAAGAGAGAGTGCTCTTGTGTACTGCGCACACACTTGGGCACTATAAAATTACTCCTGCGTAACTGGCCTAGTTTCAATGAAACCGGCCACCGTCACCGAGATCGGTGGGGAGTTATTATTTATTAGAAACTCAATCTTTCAAATCTGCTAAGTAACAACCTACCTAGCCTTAAAAGAAAAATCCATAAGCTCTAGCTTATGGATTTTAGGTTTTAGTAAACCAGTTTGTGTAAGAAGACGAATAATACAATTTTAGATGACGCCTTGTCATGCTTAGTTGAGTGCCTAACTGCCTACATACAACCTAGTACTGCAGAAACTCATGCCTACGTATCATAATAATATCGGTAATGATGTTCATAATTATAATAATATGATAATATATCTACGGACGCTTTTCACACCACGACAATCTGATCCCTTGATGGGCAACAGAAATAAATAAATTAAAGCTTTTTTAAGTATAAATATATTTAAAATTTTATGATATCAAACACAAATGTATCTAGGTACATATTTAATGAAAATTCATGACTCAGAAACACAGAAAACTTTTTGTTCCTTCGGAAGGAATTGAAACCGCGACATCCGACATCAGCGTTGACGCGCTAACCACGAAGCCGTATAGGTCGGTCGTTTTTTTAGAATTAGAATCACATTGACTATTATAATACAAAATTTATATGTATGTTTAGCCTACTAGATGATTTATTACGCAACTGCGCCTTTAGTCAAGATCCATTCGATAATTTCGACGGCAAAGTTCGAAAACATGGAATTTGACATATAAGGCATCGCAAGCGACATGTCACTGAGCCCTGAACCAAAGAATATATATTACTAACGTCCTGAACCTCAATTCTCGTATTTAAAGTAGACGTTCATTTTACTTTGATTTTATTGAAAGTGAAGCGACACCAAGAATGGATTTTATGACGTTTCGATCAATCAGAGCGCGTTTCACGTTGTTTTAAAGTTTATAAAAACACAGTTTGAGAGTTTTAGCGTATCGGGACTTAATTGTAATTGTATTAATGCAGGTTTTATTTAGCAGACTTGCCCCTCTACTCTTACCTCTGATCATTAGGCTCCTCACCCACATACATCATGTTGATCTTGGGCGCGGGTTGGCCGCTCGCCTTACACACGATTTGCATGGTCGACCCCTCCACCGCCGTCACATTTTCGAACTGGGTGATTGTGGGGGGAATTAGTACCTGCAAACAAGATAATAAAGTCATATTGACTGAAATTAGAACAAATTTCTGCCGGAAGTTCACATTGGGCAAAGCTATCAACTAATATTTCCGACTTAAATATAAAATATATCATCTTGGTAATTCCACTGTGTAATATAAATGTTGTAGGATTTACGTGTCTACGTGTGAAATTCTTTGACTGTGAGTTGGGATTATAGAATCCGAAATAATTTCAATCATTAAAATTTTAGTCGACAATACACAAGGTATACGATTTTCATCTCAATTATTGTATTAGTACAGAGTTCTATTTTCAATGCTTATTCCGAACAGCATAGTCCCAGCTAAATCTATCGATGCGGTTTTTGAATTCATTCTAAAATGTAGAGAGGTTATCAATTGCTTCCCCTTTCAGTTCAGACTTTTGTGTCACTACAATTTTTGCTGTCTCCTGCTTTGCTTGGGGAGTGAAACTGGAATACTTCCTACTCCTCCTACAACCTTCTGATTAATTTCGTTGCGGGTCCCAAGACAGATTTAGCATGTCCCTCGGGCACCCCTGAGATCATATCAAAAGGTTTTTGTGGTTGGTTACCGCTGTCGGTCCTACCTCACAGGAGTTGCAGTGGGGATGTGCGGTGGACCAATACGCCAAAAAAATTTTTGTGTTTAGATTTTACGTGGCTAACTGTGTATGATTCTTAGGCTTGGACTTGGCTGATCCGGAATCCGGTGGGCCCGTGAAAGTTCAAGGAACTGAAAATCGAACTCTGCGCTATAGCTACTAGACACTTAAGGATCAACACCAATGTATGACTTGAAATTCGAAGTGTCTAGTATCAAACTATCATATTGACATTGATATTTGAATCTATACTTGTGTATTCGATTTTCAGCTGTATTGTATTAGCGCAGAGTTCTATTTTCAATGCTCTGAATTTCCCCTGGCCTCCCGTATTCCGGACAATATAGTCCCAGCCTTTATATAATGTGTCTATACTTTGATGCTGTTTTTGAGTTTATTCTAAAATCACTAGGTTTATCAATTCCCAATTATTAATACTAATAATAATCACCTGTATAGGTATACTCATAGTGTTGTTCCCCGCGGAGTTGGTCGCTATACACTCGTAAGTCCCGCGGTCCACGTCTACCACGGAGTCAAACACGATCCTGTTGCCCACTTGACGCCATGTTGTGTTGTCTTTCGCCTGTGAATAATCATCAGTTCTTCTTGATCATCGTAATTATTATTATCATAATTATCGTCATTATCATCATCATCAACAAATGCGAAACTGCGGGTCGAAATATTTTATATAGATATATGTCTTCATTTCTTAAAGTATTAGTAATGCTTTTAAATATAATGCGTTTCAAATGAGAATAGTTACATCAATGACCTTTTCTGAATTTTTCTGTGAAATATCACTTAAAAAGTGCGATTTTCAGAAAAAACTTATGTGCATATAAATATTAATAGTCCTTAATCGAATTTAAATAAAAAACGTTAAATAGAAAACAATTATCGAAACATAAATTTAACTATGATAACAGTCTAAATTCGAAACAATATGGCGCCGATTCGATCCTATTATCATTTGAATCGCACTATATATTATATAAGTATTTATTTAATATTTTTTTATCAATTTATTATTTACTGTAAACTTTCACAAACAGCAATTTCCCACAAAACTGATAATACCTTAGATACTTTACATATTTATTGATGTAATTACCAAACTTTTTTCATCATTCTACTCATTAAATGAATTAACATAGTGAATAACGAATGTAAAGGAAATAATAAATGGATGCGGCTACTAGCAAATGCATTTAAATACGTTTTTATCGGGAATCCTTTCATTTGCATTAGATACTTAACTAGGTCAGGCTGATTGAAACATTAGAACAAGGAATTAAATGTATTGATGAAGTAGAAACCTTTTTTTTTCCTGCAAATAATCTACTTCTTTGATGTATTTCAGTTTGAAATTTCCAGAATTGATCCAGTCGGTACTTGCAAATACGTTATCTCTTTTAAATTTCTGTATACTTAGGTACTTAATAATGTTTTACACAGTAATTTTAAGGTTTGATTTTTATATTCTTATTATTGGGAATTATTCATGTACTAGATGTTGCACGCGACTTCGTGCGCGCAAAAAGAAATCCTGCGGTAATCGTACATTTTGCCACGATAAAAAGTAGCCTATATCCTTCCCCGTGGTCTAATCTATATCTGTACAAAATTTCATCAAAATCGATCGAGTAGTATCGGAGCCTATTCAATGCAAACAAACAAACAAACTTTTATTATTTATTATTTTAGTATAAATTAATTTCCTTTTACTAAGGATTAGATTCTTAAAAAACAGACTTTAGTAAAGGTTCATAATCTGGAATGTTACTTACAGTGTCATTAATTTTTCTCCACGTATACTCTGGTTGTGGTACTCCACTAGCTAAACATTCAATGGCTAAACTCCCGCCAAAATGTACCTTACTGTTCGGTGTCGCAATCAACTCGGTTATTATTGGCATCGATATTACCTGAAAATGGAACGGATTGTAAAGTTTTTGGCACACCTTTCTGTCAACGAAACGTACAGTTTTATCGAATCCTTTGATTTATTTCTAGCAAACTTTTCTGATCTTTTCTAAGAAGTTTCTTTAGAACTATCCAATAATCTATGTATTTTATTTTAATGTATACTCTATGTTTATAAATTTTAGATATTATACTTTAAGCACAGTAGCCTTCTCCAGCAATTTAATTCTTTCTTTCAAAGGTTGCCTGGAAGAAATTGCTGTTTAGTAATAAGGCCGCCTTTGTGTACTTTCGTCTTGTTCTGTGTATAGTTTATATATTTTGCATATGTGTGTGTAACTGCTAATCAGCAGTATATTTTCATTTCATTTCATTTCAAATCTTTCTTGTTAGTTTAGAATAATTATGTGTTATTGTTGGTATATAATTAATATCTATCTGAATTATAAATATGAATCTCAATTATACTCAGAATTAAGATAGAGAATCAGAGATTAATTTTACATTGAACTGATTATTTATAGCGACAATTTAATTTGAAATTGGTCGTGCGGAACGGGCGGCCGGGAACTATTTTTATATTTGGCTCTAAAAGCTTTGTTGACTAACCAGTTAGTCTTTTAATACAAAGTTAACCTCTTTGTCGATCCTATTTTAAAATTAATTAAACAAAGAACATGTGCAATGCTTTAAAATTCCATAACTGCATTATTAATGTTCTAAAGATGGTATCTTGAAATATGGGCTCTAGCTAGGGCGTGTATGACACGCTAACACACTACTATTGCTAAGGCTGTACAGTGTACTTATAACTAATAAATGATTTTTCATTAACCCAGCAATTACTTTCATGCATGGAAAATAAACTAGCTACAAATTACAATGCACTGATTTTATCTTTAGCTAGTTGAACATTTGCTTTACTGGCCGTAAATAATGTATTTTAAAAAGGTAAAATAATCCTGGCTGGTATGTACGCGATGATTTAAAACTATTTCGAAATTTAAAAACAAAAAATTTTACATTCCAAATTTAAAATTCATTCATGTAAAGACATGGATCTCTTTTATGCACAATATTAGCATTTTACAGCATTTGGAGCTGTGTGGTATTTAGACTGAATGCAACAAGTGACTTGTTCTAAACTCCAAAAACTGTTTCAGATTTTTCCTTTCCCTTTTTGCTTGATAGAATTAACATAATAAATCAGTTATGCAGTATTTTATGAAATGCAGGATTTAAGAGTATGAATAAGCCACATATGCCTGGGACTTAATGACCAGGAAACCGACAGGCCCGGGAAAATTCGGAGCATAGAAAATAGAACTGGGCTACTACATTACGGCTGAAAATCGAACACACGAGTGTCAACTTGTCAAGACAAATGTCCATGTCAAACCTGATAACTCGACACTCATGTATTTGATTTTCAACAATATTGTACGTGTGTATAGTATAGTATACAGTCCGGAATCCGGAAATCTGGAGAAAGTTCAGAGCATTGAAAGTAAATTCTGTACTAATACAAAAGTGCTGAAAGTCGAACCTACATGTGTCAATGTCATATATTATGACAGCTCAACACTTCCATTTGCAACTCTATTGTATTAGCGTAGAGTTCTATTTACAGTTCTCTGAATGATTCCGGATCATATAGTCCCAGGCGTAGGAAGAGATAGAGAAAATAGAATGGACTTAGATGGAATGCGATTATGTTGCACGAAATGGGATAAAATGATATAACTCCCCACACCGATTTCGGTGACGGTGGCCGGTTTCATTGAAACCAGGCAAGTTACGCAGGAGTAATTTTATAGTGCCCAAGTGTGTGCGCAGTACACGCGATAACTCTCTCTCTTCCTTTACTCTCATAATCCAGTGGGATGGATAACCGACACGACTGGCGAGAGATCAGGCGCAGGTCCGACTTTTTATATGCCCATCGCATGGATCATCTTTCTTGTCAGACAATCAGGTTATCAGCCTGCATTGTCCTAACCAAACTTGGAAACAACATTTTTTGTTGTTCCAATGCGGGAATCGAACCCACGATCTCCGAGTCAAGACCCAATGCTCTAACCACTAGACCACGAAGGCTGTTTATACTATTTATATGTATAATATGAGAGATTAAATACTAACCTCTACGTTGATATCTTTGTCGATTCCTTCACCGGTTACTAAATCTGATGCGGTACACTTATAGATACCGCTGTCGTGCTTTGTAACGTCTCTTATGTGGAGACCTTTTGGTGATATTTCATGTTTCTCATCGTTTGTGATCTAAAATTTTAATTCATTTTAAGTTGGCTCTAGAGCTCGGGTGCGATCCTATCCTCCAAAGAAGAATTAAAAAAAATAGTGGTATCTAATGCTGTAAAACAATTAATAAGTTTTTGGTTTATTTAGTATTCATTGCAATATGGGTTTTTACAAAATTCTAACAAAATATATTTTCAAATATTCATATATTATTATAGTATCTATTACGTAATTTTAACATATTATATTATTATTTTAACATTTTGACGTGCTTTCCAGTATTGAGACTGTTACATGTTTCTCAGAATCCTTTCAGCTAATTTCCCACTACACTTATGTATAGGCAAATATCTCCGAAAGTGTCCAATATCTAAGTAATATCACGTCAATCTGGCCCCGTGCTAAGTACTCGAAGAACTTGTGTTATAGGCATCAGACAACGGGAAGTATATTTAATACTTTTATACTATACTTATAGACTAGACTTATTTTATTAAACACATATTCAAAACACATCCATGATCCAGGAACACAGAAAAACTTTTTGTTTCTCCGGCGGCTTTTGAACCCGCGATCTCCGATTTGATCACCAACGCGCTGAACCACTGAGCCACGGAGGTCGTCAAACTTAATTCCTACTTAGGTAAGAGGTTTTGATTAAGAACGTACCTCGATCGATCCCTCCTGGTCTTTGTACCAGGCGATCATGGGCTCCGTCTCTCCTCTGGCTTCGCACGTAATCAACGCGTCCCTCCCGCTCACCACGTACTGTGTACCCTCCGTGTTTACAAAGTAGGGGGGATCTTGAACATAGATACATGTAAATATTGTAGGGGGTGTCTACATGTAAACATTGTGGTGTTCCGGCAATCGATATGTCTAAGATTCAGTCGAGGTGATGCTTAGCAGATTGCGTCTGAAATTAGTCGTGTTTCTATTTCCCGACGGTAAACGATACGAAAGTTAATTTCCCCTGGTATTATAAAGGACATTTTCAATATTCCGAATAACCTACTAATATTATAAATGTAACAGTTTGTGAGGACGTATGGATGGATGGATGAATGGATGGATGTTTGTTATTCTTTTACAGGAAAAGTACTGAACGGATTTTGATGAATTTTGGATAGGCTCTGTATTAAAACATAGGCTACTTTTTATCCTGAAAAAATACAGTGTTCCCGAGGGATACTGTATTTACGTGGACGGAGTTGCGGGAAACAGCTAGTGTGAAATGAATATAAAGATTGATGTTGGGTCGCATTTATCGCTTAATACTTTTACCACAGATTAAAGAAAGGAGAACAGATAAACAGCTACATAGTTAGCTCTTAATTTAATTGCGCTACTATAAGCATAAAGTGTGTCCTCGATTGTGTGGAAAATATACTTACTACTCTATGCTTTAATTATATTTTTAAGTATTGACATATTAATAAACGATAATCAAGGCCGATTTACTTTATTCCTAGATCTCATTACTATCTATTTAGACAGAAAAACCAATTTTTGTTATTCATAAACAAAGTGTAAGGAATAAAATTAACCTAGGGTTGCCTAATGCGAGGAGTAAGCGTTAACCTGGGTGTTAAGTAAGGCCAGGAATATAGTGTTTTTAATAATAGCTAGCTGAACCGGAAAACTTTGTTTTAATCATAATTATTATAATTATAAAAATAGATTACGACCGATTCCCAGATCTACCGGATATCCAAAAAATATCATAAAAATCAGCTAAGCCGTTTCGGAAGTGTGTCCCCGAGCACTATTATACGAAAAATGTATATATTAGACTTGCATTTCCCCGCGACTTCGTCCGCGTGGAGTTCGGTTTACAAAACTTTAACCCCTTTATCACCCCCTTATGGGGAAAATTTCAAACATCATTTCTTAGCAGATACCTACGTTATGACGACTATCAGTATTACAAATTTCAGTGAAATCCGTTCAGTAGTTTCGGTTGTGCGATGATAGATGAGTCAGTCAGGTTTGACTTTTATATATTTAGAAGATCCCTTTATATCATTCAATTATATTATATGTGCTATATTTACAATATTTTTTGTAACATTATGCTGTAGAACTGTAAATTGAACTCTTCAGACTGTATAGTGTATTTTGATTTACTTAATATTTATAATAACTCCCCAAACCGATATCAGTGACGGTGGCCGGTTTCATTGAAACCAGGCAAGTTACGCAGGAGTAATTTTATAGTGCCAGAGTATGTGCGCAGTACACAAGAGCACTCTCTCTTCCTTTACTCTCATAATCCAGTGGAACGGATAACCGACACGACTGGTAAGAGATCAGGTGCAGATCCGACTTTTGACATGCCTATCCGACGCATGGAACATCTTTCTTGTCAGACAATCAGGTAATCAGCCTGCATTGTCCTAACCAAAATTGGAAACAACATTTTTGTTGTTCCAATGCGGGAATCGAACCCACGACCTCCGAGTTGATAGCCAATCCTCTAACCACAATACCACGGAGGTTGTAAGGCAGACTGTGTTATAATGTTATCTCATAACATTTATACATACCATAAGCCTCAACATTGTATGTCAGCGTGTACGGTTTCCCATTGTTGACAGTTATGCACTTGTAGGCGCCAGATATAGACTTGGTGATGTTCGCTATGTACACACTGTACGTATTCTTGTCCATCCACTCAGAATACACGTTCGATTTTGTACCTGGTCTTGTGAAAGTAATCGTTTATATTAGGTATGAAATAAATAGTAATAAAACAGCTACATTCAACTAATAATTTGTCTAAAAATAATTAGCTATATGTATACTTAGGTATACTGCATTGAGGCAACAATTATTAGATATAATGTCTCCGAAAATCAATTACGTACACTTCGTGTACATGATCCACTGCTTATGGAGAGACGTTTAGGCAAAAGAAAATTGTCATAAAAAATTATCTTATGTATGGGTGACTCCGCAAAACGCAAACTTGCCCATATAAAGAAAAAAGTTTCTAGTATGACAATTATTTTTCTGCTTATATACTTTTTTACATAAGCAATAGATCGTATACCCAAAATATCCGTAATTAATTTTACCGAACCTTATATAGCTTGACTACTTCGCTCTCTTTTAAATTACGACTTTTGCCGCGAGAGAGCAATGTAGCTATGACACGTCTATACGCAATTGTAATCGGGGATTTCCACTTGCTTGGAATAAGATATTTAAAAGGTATCTCTCCTGAAAAAGTAGATATAAATATTTTTACTTGAAATATTGTTTCACTCTCTTTACATAATTATAGTTTCAACTTCTAGTTATTTGCCTTTAAATAAGACATGCGACGAAGGATTCTCACTCTCGCTCTCTATTACATTTTAAACTACATATTGAGTGTATATGTTGGCAAACAATAACAGTATGTTATTATTGCTATGAGACACCCAAACGACGTTGTATATCTGCCTGCCGCAGACATAAGTCCACCGATCGACGTCAATATTAATGGTCGTATGTATTGTGTAATTTGTAAACATAACATCTAACTGTACTGTTATAGCAGGCCCGTAGAGACTTATAAAAGAAAAGTAGAAATAATATAATGTGTGTGCTTATGTGTAAATTATAAATATAGAACTTTAATAAAATGAAGAAAAATGGAATTACCAAAATTGGGCAAAATATTTTCAAATACGTACACGAAATGTGTACTTTTACGTGGTGTTTAGAGGTTTAAAGTATATAATGGTGTCATTTATATATTTAAGTGCACATGTAATATTTTAGCCTACTTCCAAAGACTACTTCTTAAACAATAAACTAATACCTATATACCATTAACTATAATATATACCTACTACTTCTTAAACTAATACCAATAGTAAAGATCCATTTAAAATTCTTTTTCCAAGCGGTATCTAATAAATTCAAAAACTCTATAAAAATAAATTTAAAAAAATAAATTACCCCAACGGCACGATTTCTTTTTCACGGCTGTCCAGCCATTTGAGATTTACCCCCGCACTCGGCTCGTCGCAGTTGCACTCCTGGTAGAAGGAGCTGCCAGTTTTTACTTTGGTATTCTCTATCTTGTTGTACGTGAAACAAGCTTCGGTGCCTGAAAAAAAAAGTCATATTAATGCTCTTGTACATGTTATTTTTTTTCAATTAATTCCAAAACAGGTCATGCTACTATTTCCTGAAGCCGACATGGTACACTCAATATCGTTATTAGTTTCTAGATGTCGCTCCCGACTTTGTGCGCGCAAAAGTTAATTTCGCAGAAACCGTACATTTTTCTGCGATAAAAAGTAGCCTATGACCTTCCCCATGGTCTACTCTATATCTGTGCCAAATTTCATTAAAATCGGTCCAGTAGTTTCGGAGCTTATTCAATGCAAACAAAGAAACAAATTTTTCCTCTTTATTATATTAGTATAGACAAGAATCTTTATACTAAAGTTATAAAAGCATTATCAATCAATTATTTCTCACCCTCCGAAATACTCTAATGCCTTATGACAAGTGGAAAAGGTGGAGTAAAATCTTCCGGGATCTTATTTAAGTTGTAAAAACTTTGCGGATTGTAATATTAAACTTTCCGGACTAATATCGTATTCAACTTTTGTAAAAGCAAAATCGGACTTCAAGTTTTTATTGATAGCTTAGTGAAGTTTTTTTTCTAAAATATATTATTTTATGGATGTTTATTTTCTTTATATCAAAAGTAAAACTTCATTATATTATGTATTTATTAAAAGTATTCATTTTGATTGTAAGATTTCGTTTCGTTTATCCTACTATCTATAGGGATAAATAAAATTAAAGTGTCTGTTTGTAATTTCATATGAACAGCTTTTCACTAAATGCATATGAAAGTACATTCTGTACTTAGTACTTACCTACAATGAAAAAGCAATTTTTAAATTTTTCGTCAGTCTGTCTGTCTGTCTGTCTGTCTGTTTGTTCAGTTCAGTTTTTGTACGTCTCAAAGTTGGTAGCTATTGACCTAATCAATACGACCTTGCAAACATTCTATAGCAAGATTAATTCTCGTTTAAATTTAATACAAACAAGGAACATGTGCATAAGCACTCGAAAAGCAATAAAAAATTAAATCACTCTGTAACCCAACACGCCAGTGATGTCAGAAATCTTTTCTAAGACTGTGACTATGAGTTATGACTACAAGAATTAGGATTAGGTTACTATGTTCCGTTTTGATCTCATGCTTTTTATGAATGAGTCATGAAGAAGTCTAAGTAACAGAAACTAAGCACAGCAATATACATAATATGTAGGTACCTATATAAAATGGATTGCAGTTTGTAGGTCTCGCTAAAACTCGAAAACGGTTGGATTTTGGCCTTGAAATAATTGTGGAAGTTCACGGAAGGTTTAAACGGTGAGAAATATTGGAAAAATTGCGGGGAAAATAACTGAAAACGTCGGTTGAATTTTCCCACACTAGCTTTCCCCCACTTTGACAGGTAGGAACACCTACCTGTCAAATTTAGTGACATACTTATTATAAATTATGTATTTCCAGTTTATAGAACTGGCAGAACGACGTCGAACTGGCAGAACGAACGACGGCTAATCTATACTAATATAATAAAGAGGAAAGGTTTGTCTGTTGCATTGAATAGGCTTCGAAACTACTGGACCGATTTTGGTTAAATATATACATTATGATACATATAGGTATAGACCAGACCACGGGGAAGGAAATAGGCTACTTTTTATCGCGGCAAAATGTACTGTTACCGCAGGATTTTCTTTTGCGCGTACGAAGTCGCGTGCAACATAAGCATACGTCTAATAGGTACGGATAATATATGTAGACACATATATACATCGTTTCGTTTCAATGTAATTAGTTTTCTATGCAAAGTGTTCACACATAAACTGCTTTTGGGGTTGTTTGTGGCAGGGTTTGACATATTTTGTCATCATTACTGTTTTAGTTTTGCTTTGCGCAGCCTATTAGGTATGTCCGCATTTATTTGACAAAATCTTCTGAAATCAAGAAGGCGTAACTTCTTCTTGTGTGATGATTTTTTTTTTGTCCAATGTATGTCATAGCATGTAGTCATAGCCTTAGTTTTGAAATCATTGTTTTGAAGAGCGATTATTATAGTCCTTACAGGCAATTTGAAAAAATCCAAATCAAACTTACATACAGTACAAAAGCAAATCTAAATATAAAAAAGGCAAACCTGACAACGCACAGCCGAATCTACTGAACGGATTTTGCTGAAATTTGGCATACAGATAGTCGTAATGACGTACCTAGGCATCCGCTAAGAAAGGATTTTTGAAAATTCGTCCCTAAGGGGGTGAGAAGGGGGTTGAAATTTTGTATGGAAACCGAACTCCACGTGAACGAAGTCGCGGGCAAAAGCTAGTTTTTAAAAATATATTGAGTTTCTGGGTACTCTTCGATGTAAATAAACAATCAGAGAAAAGTCATTATTAGATTAAAAATCATAAAATAACAGAACCAAGAAAAAAGTTATTTTTGTTGACCTCTGATATTATGGATAGTTTGCCTAACTTTATAAACAATTTCAGTTTTATCAAATCATCGTTCCGTTATACACATCGGTATTTCAATATTTTCATTCATGTCAACGGGTACAATACAATTTTTAATGAAAACGTTACAGTAACCCAATTGTTGGGACAACAAAAACATCGTGACTAACAACAAAAGCAATTAAACGTGTTGTTATTATTAGACTAATTAGTAATTGTCTCTCTGACTATACAATATACATTGTGATATGATATTATTCTCACTTGATGTTTAACAATTATATATGTCACCGTAAAATTGTAAAAACAGTTAGATTGTAAAATAACTAACGAGATTGTAAAAATATGTTAAAAGATTAAAAACTATATATTTATAATCTAACAAAAAATAATGTGTTAAATTAAAGGCAGCATATTCGCGTCGGAAGTCTATCAACATTTTACAATTTCACTAGTTTTCTTACAATCTCACGGTTTTATAATTTTACGGTGACATATATATCTATAGATTCTGATAAACCAATAAACAATATAAAACATATTATAAGGTTCAGGAAAATCAAATACGGATATTTTGGGCATAATATGATCTACTGCTTAAGTATCTATACTTTGTTGTACTCGAAAAAAAAACTTCCTTTACCTATAATAAAGGGCAAGTTTGCTTTGAGCGGATATTCACTCATTATGAGACGATTTTTAACTTTGATAATGTCAATTTTTTTTTTTGTATAAAACCTTTTTATAATATGAGAAGTGGAACAATGTGGTTATATACTCAAAGGGAACAATAACCACCGTGCTGCACAGCGCATGTGCAGTGTATGACTGATGTCATATGGAACGTATATCTTTTTGTGTAGTGAATAGAGTTCAATTATTTTGAAGAGCTACCTTAAAAATGCAGCATTGCGTATCGTCGCGGTGTGAACTGTCCCTTATTCCTACGGACATTGAGTAAAGAAAAGCTTTAATTTAGACTTAATCGTTTACCATGGTTCTTTATACAGATCATCTCTCTCTCTCTCTCTCTCTCTCTCTCTCTAATTTACGGGCAGGGCCCTTATCGGTAGAGCTTCCGCCACTTTTCTCTATCCTCCACTAGTACCTTCAGCTCTCTATAGGACTTGACATTTACATTATCTACAAGTAGACTAATATAGTTTTTCTTAGGCCTTCCCCCCTCTTTCCTTCTATCCTTCCTTCTAATATTGTCCTCACGAATGTGTCATGTCTTATAAGATGCCCAATCATCTTTCTTCTTCTGTTTTCTAGAGTTTTTAATATCATTATAAATAGATCATATGCTATTAAAATAAATGAGGCAAAATACTGAAAAAATACAGACCTCATTCTGTCAGTGTACAAGCTATGATGTATTTTGTTTACTAACATCAAAGAACACTTAAGGTACATCGCACATACCTCCCGGCTCCTGAACTATTTAGAATGAGACGTAAACATTTTTTTATGTCTTGTCTATACTTAGATTTCTAATCTCAGCCAGGAAAATGAAAGCCAAATCATGCTGTATCAATTAAATTTATAAAGAAAGTGATCAAAATTGGCTCAGCTCTTAGATTAAAACGCTCATTTTCCTTCTTTTCATAATAAATATATTATTATATTTTTACGTGCAGTAACTATGTTACTAATGGCCCTCGGCAATCTTCGTTTTTCCATGGCAATGACAGACGATGTTTGAAATACGACGATTGCCGAAACATATATTACTTTCTCAACAGTCAACAGTGAATAGAAGAGTTTAATAACTCTTATAATAAAATTCCCAACTGCAAATTCCAACAGCTGCTTTCATCTTCACAAAAATAATGGTTTGAAAAATAACTTGGAATTTAGATTTATCTAAAAAAATGTTTTCAACAATTTTTTTTTTGCTATTATATTTTAACCACATTTGGAAAGAAGAACTAACTGAAACGAGCTACTTTGCTTGTAAAAACTAGCAAAGTCGCTAGCAACAAAGTTGATGTTTTCAGCATTAAAGTTTGCAAATGTTTAAGCAAAATTGTCAAGGAAAAACATGTTGAGTCGACAACTGGAAATAGCTTTTGGAGTAAAATTGGGCGCATCCGCTCAGCCTAAATACCAACTTGACGCGGAGTTTACGTTATATTTTCATTTTAGCCTTTACATACGCGCCGCAGGCCGCAGCGTAGGACTTAGAGCGGAAGCACACGGTGCGTTGCGGCAACGCCATACAATTTTTGTAGTGGCCGACATCGGCAGGAGCAATTTACCGTGTGCTTCCGCCCTAAGTCCTACGCGCCGCAGGCCGCAGCGTAGGACTTAGGGCGGAAGCACACGGTTCGTTGCGGCAACGCCATACAATTTTTGTAGTGGCCGACATCGGCAGGAGCAATTTACCGTGTGCTTCCGCCCTTAGGTACGGCCTGTCCACAATATGTTTTTTGTCGCTGTATTCCATCTATGTAAATTGTATCTTTTTGGTTACCAATAAATAAATAAAAAATATAACCTAAATAAAATATGCGCTTTGGTCCCTAAGTGTTGTAGAACAATTAAGTGTCTGTTACCTACTAATATCATCTAATATAATATTGTCACAAAGTCCGAAGAACGAAGTTAATTTAACTCCACTTTAATATTAGAAGTATACGTATCCATACAACGATCTTATCAACTTGAAGATTGTTTATGGCCAGTTGAGAATTTTTGATTATTTTAATATTGTTTTAATATTATGCAAATTTCCAAAATAAAAATTCTTAAAGTATAATTTAATGAAGACATAAAATTTGGTCCGTAATTACTTACATGGAAATAATTATTCTTATACTAAGAATGAAGTTATGTATAATTTATGAAGACAAAAAACTACTTTTCTTGAATTGCATTGATACATTGCCGTTAAGGCCATAAAGAATGAATCGGTGGGGAACCAGTTATAGGGAACCAGGAGGGAACCACCCTTGCAATGTGCTAATTCCTGCACTTGGGAGAAATAACATTAAATTGCAGGCCCTCCACCTTTTCCGATGCTTTTCCACTAACGAGGAGATAATTCAAAACGGAGAAAAGACTATTGTATTTTTTTGTTTTATCGCAAATAACGTTGACATTATTAGACAAAGAAAAACAAAGAAAATATTTTTGTATTGTAGTAATTTAGTGTTAGTACTTAAATAATATATGTTGCCCGCGACATTGTGCGCGCAAAAGTTAATTTCGCAGAAACTGTACATTGTTCCAAGATAAAAAAGTAGCATATGTCCTTCCCCGTGGTCTACTCTACATCTGTGGTAAATTTCTTCAAAATTGGTCCAATAGTTTCGGAGCCTATTCAATGCAAACAAATAAACAAAATTTTCCTCTTTATTATATTAGTATAGATACATTCGTTAGTAAAATGACCACGAGCATGAGATCAGGGCTCAGGCGTAGATCCAACTATTTACATGCCCAGTCGATAATTTTTCGTGTCAGACAATTAGGTGATCATCCTGCATATTCCTAACCAAACCCACGACTACCAAGTCGAGAGTCAAACTCTAAACCACTGGACAACGGAGGCTAATAATAATATTACGTTATGTACCAAATATTTGGTATAATTGGACAAAAGTACCGCAGCGACCAAACTAATCAGCGTTCAACTGAATAGCACAAGAGTAACATCATAGTTATATACGTTAAAGCCATTATGGGCTAAATTAGTCGCGTGATTTTATTGTACTGTCAACATTATTATCATTGTTTTAGTGTCAGCTCATACCCAACGTCGCGACGTCAACGTTGGGTCAAGTCGCAACTCTATCAGCGGTGCTCAAAGTATTTCGCTAAAGGTTTTTTACACCTTAACTTTGTCAATACTGATACTATATGGGTATCATGTAATTCTTGCTACAACTAAAATTCATACTTACTATTATAAATGACAGAATGTATGGATGTTGTTACTCTTTTACGCAAGAACCAGGTACAAAGTCGATATTATACTTATAAACAACAGCTTCATGAAGCTGTAGTTCAGACAGATTTAATGTTTGGTAACTCTTTGGTGAAGCTGGCTGTCCCACGGTAAATCAAGTTTATCGAAATCTTATATTTAATTAATTAACGAAAATCACATCGGTGTAATTGATATTTAAATTACTCTGTAGTTACAAATAACAATAGCCGACCCAGGGCGCCTAGACAAATTACCTTCGTTAAAATTCGGAAAGATCTGTCGTATCGACTTCTCTTTTGAGATCACGACATTTTGTGCCTAGCCAAACGCACACTGTTGTTCGAATCGCAACAACGAATTGCTCAAACGTTAGTTGTTTATGATTTCAAGAATTTAGCCGTCAGTTGTGAAGTTGTCAAATGTCATATATATTTTTTTTAAATTATTGATGGCGTTACGGCATAAAACTATTTGTCAGTGTCAAGTTAAAAAGGCAGACAACTAGATTTAATGTAGGTACCTATATGATTTCAACACCGTATTATTTTCAAGTCTAATGTCTAGTCAAAGTTCAAAATACAAATAGTCAGTGCAAGTCAGTCGATTCAGTAAAACGGTACCTAGAAGTTTTATTGAAAATTCCTGGAGTGTTTTGTATAAAATGGAATCAAATTTCAAGTGTAGAAATTTACAAAAAGAATAAAGTAGGTACTTATTTAACAAGGCCGATTATTACGGTTGTAAGGCTGGAACATGAAGCATAGATACCAGGAGTCCGAACGGTATAGGCTTTTTAATAATAATTATGTACACAATAATAGGACCAGATCTTAGTTCTCTTTTCTGCCGCTAGGCGTGCGAGACCGACGAGTACCAAGTGTTGCCAATCCTATTATACCGAGTGTTGCCAATACTATTATTTATTACAATTATTTTTAAATTACCGTTAGGCAATTACCGTGTTCTACGGTATCTTTTTTTCGAGAACAGTTTCTAAGAATTTCCTAAAACTTTTATATAATAAGATTTCAATCTTTCCAGAGCTGTCAATAGCAACTTTAAACTTCCCGCGTAATTTCAAACGAGTGCATGTCGAACCGTCGCGCGCTCTACCGGCAAAAATCTGTCCCCGTAATTGAGACCATTATTTTAACATTACGTTCGGACTCCTTGTTATCTATACTTCGTGGGCTGGAACTTCAATATGCACCGAAATCCGAAACACCGGGAAAAATTCAGAGGATTATAAATTAGACACACAATTGGATAACTGTTTATCTATTGTATGACTCCAGAGTTCTATTTTGAATAATTATATTATATAATACATTATTTAATTAATTATCTTCTAGTTTTCATTGATAATACAGATTTTATACAGATTTCTTGCCAAATGGTCATAGGACACACATTATAAACAGATTTTAAGAGATTACACTAAAGGCCATACTCACGGTGCGTCCAGCAAATCCAGCACCGGTACTATTATGAATTTTAATATTATCCGGTGTTCAGCATAAAATATGTGTACAGTCTGACAAGGATCTTTTGGCACGTGGACAAAATCAGAACTAACATCGCCGTCTTGTAAAATGTCACTTTTAGTATTATATTGTATTGTTTTGTAGTTGCGACACTTACCTTTTGGCACGTGGATAAAATCAGTAATAACATCGCCGTCTTGTAAAATTTCACTTTTAGTAATAAGTATTGTTCTTATTTGCGACACTCACGCCCCCATCCAAGTGCCAAAAGATCCTTGTCCGACTGTAATGGCGTACTATTCTATTGTCTTGCGAATGATACCATCTAATAAAAAAGAAAGAAAAGGTTTTAATGTAAACTGCATTTTTATTTAGTATTAAATGACTATTACTAACTGTTTTAATTAGAATATGATATAGTTATAAACATTTGTTAAAATAATAATAAAGTACACTCGTTTTATCTAAGATTTTTCAAGTTACTTTTTAAAAATACCAACATTTTTCTGGTTGGCAACATGCAAGAACGAGACACACGGCCTCCCTTATGGCTATCTCGCTCGGCTCGGATTTGCCTCTATGATACGTGCATTGTGAAATACACTCTATTACCAAAGCAATACAGTTCTTTTTAGCAATTACAAAATACGGAGTCTTCTATCCTTAGGACTATATCCATGTCCTGGTAACACTTTAAACTGGCCAGAAGAAGAAGAAGAAGAAGATGAAGTACAATAATTTTTGTTTGTTAACAAAATAACAATTTACCTAACTTAGGCCTTTACATCCGATGATGGATGATTTATACAGTATTCTCCGAGCGAAGTAACCACTCTTGAAATACTGTAGTGCCTGGGACAGTTGGTTTTTAAATATCGTATGATTGCCCAAGCGCATACGGCATTCTCACAACATAGCCACCCTAGTCCAGAGGAATGACTAGTCAATACGTCTGGGGCAAACTATGTGCGGGTTTCCTCACGATGTTTTCCTTCACCGGTAGAGCGTCCGTATAATGTACTTGAGATCTGCTGGCCGATTCTGTATCTGTGCAGTGGCATAGGGTTCCTATAACTCCATTCCTATCGGCTTCCCTTGTCACATACCTTTTGCAAACCTTCATAGAAATCCCTACCTATGATACAGGTTCCGGCTTCCCTTTGAAGGAGAAGCAGCCTTCGCCACTGATAGTAAGAAGTGATATAAATCATAATGTAATTATTAATGTATCAAAACCGCTACAAACCTAAGTTAATTTGTATTCATTCTGTGACAGGCTCTAACTAGTTTGTATAAATAATAATTATTATTAGCTGTGTTGATTTTTAAATTGTATAATGTTATTATTGGTTATGTGACTTCAAGATTATTTAAAGAAATCTGCATTATGTAATTCCTTTGCAAGAAATTAAAATATTTTTACATTTTAAGTTTATTTTCTTACTAAAACCATGTAAAACTTACTTAAAAAAGTAAAATAAAATGTAGATACTCTTGTATTGTTATTATTTAATCAATCCTAATACGGACACTTGATACGGCACAGCAACTTTATTAGAGGAATAATTGAAGGGATGGTAGTAGAAAACATGGAAGGCCGAGAAGAACTTTTATGGACAGGTGTAGGCGAATGTGATGGTCGTGTCGTATCAGGAGGTCAAGAGAAGGGTGGAGTCTGACAAGAGCAAAGCTCTTAAATTAGAATGAATGAATAATTCTAGCAAGACAATGCTTATAACAAATTCAAAGTGCTATGGCTGCATTGTAATATTTTGTCTACAATATGTGGTAAGTGTTAGGTTTACTTATTTATTGCAATAGTACCCTGTACAGTCAAGGTACTTTAATAACACTTCCTTTAACGTTATAGTTCTGTAAAATTGTAAAGACTTTCAATTATTTAGTCACAAATATACTATAGAGATTAAATATTAAGTATTTAATTGGTTAACACTACTTGACTGTTTATAATAGGTGTAGGTATAATAGCATAGATATATAATATTAAATTTGTAATAATTAATCAAAGTATAATAGCAAATATTTCAAAACTTTTATGAGGTGTTTGTGTCCTTCTAACCCATTTATAAGACGAAGGTGTTGAGCATCGATGACAATAAAATATCATTACATTGAAAAACTTATAAATTTTAACTACTAAATACAAATCTTTATTTCTAAGGAAGTTTCAGAGAAACTTGCTTAATTATGAACTCCATTTGTTACCTACTATAATTTAGGTACCTACTATACACCTAAAGATTGCTTTCAGCTGATATAGTAGCGTGTAAAGATTAAAAACTGCAAGTAAGCTACAAATTAAGAAATTTATATTTTAACAAAGTGTTGAATTATACTTGAATACAATGAATTACATATTAGGTATTGACAATAATTGTGATTTATTGAATACTTTAGATTGAATTCTTTTGACTTTATGCAATATAGACTACTAGCAGAAGGTGTTGTATAGACCCTTTAGGCAACTTTAGGCAAATCATTATTATTTACAAATAACAGCTGATCAATAAAAATCCGCCATATTGTTCGTTGAGGCGATAAAGGTAGCCCCCTGGGTATCTTTATCGTTAGGTCGATAAAGATAAAGATCACGATCTACTAAATGTCACTTACGGCCGCTTGTCTAGGCATTGTATGGAGAAACACGTTAGAGCAATTCGTTATATGAGTGCATCGTTAGCGTATTCGTTCAAAGTGGCTGCTTGGCTACCAATTTTTTTAACGATACGACTGAATATGTCATTTAACGCACGCTTATGTCAATCCCATACATTTTTTATTCACGAAGTTCGCCGTCGATATTATTTAATGCATCTTGTCTAGCCCTCCTGTAGCCCAGTATTAATTCGCACGACTGGCATTAAAGCTTACAGCTTGCGCGAATCGCGGCATAAATAATTATTGTTCAGCTACCTGAGAAAGTTAAAGCTTATTCGTACATTCATTTAATATTTATTCAAATAATTTATTCGTATGTAGTAAATTAAAAATGTTTTTGGCTTATCTATACTAATATAATAAAGAGGAAAAGTTTGTTTGTTCTTTTGTTTGTTTGCATTGAATAGGCTCCGAAACTACAGGACCGATATTGATGAAATTAAGACAGATATAGAGTAGACCACGGGGAAGCAAGGCTACTTTTTATCGCGGAAAATTGTACGGTTTCTGCGAAATTGCGCGTACACTAGTAAGCAATAATGAACATTTTAGGATGATATACCTAATAGTAACGAGTTTCACATGAGTGTAGCTAAAGTGGGCCAGGCTGGGCCCTTAGCCTGGTTGTTATTTACAGCAAATTAGGACACATCGTACCAAACTACAAACTTAAATCATTAAACCAATCCTAAAGGCGCGTTTTCATGACAACACATCGCGATCGCCGCGCGACGGCGCTACCAGTGTTTTATTAAAATGTAAAAAAAATGTGTAGCAATAGGGGATCGGACAACATCTGAAATATTTAGTTTCATTAATATATTCAGAAATATTGAGGCATTACTAGCTGGTAAATGTAAAAAAATATATTATTTTATGTGTAGTTTACTAATTAAATACATTTAAAAAGTACAAAAAAAAAATTTTTTTTTGCGTAATTGGTAAACAAAACCTACATCATTAGTTTACTTACATCATATACAAAAACATTCATTATAATCAGTATGAACTGAAACGCACAAATATCGGAGATATTTACAAATATGTTCCTGCGGCCGTATACTTTATACCTACTTAATTACACTTTAATCCAATAGTGACGTCATTTGTATGGCGATTTTAGTATGGAGCGTTTTTACGAGACTTGCGAAATTTCGCAATTATATACAAATTATATACAACCTTTGAAAATATTGACTTTTGATATACGGTTTCTTCTGAGAAGTTACTCATATTTAAATATGATTACTATTCATTTATATAATAAAAAAAATTAGTCCGCTTGCCTATTAGCATGCGACAGCTACAGTCGCTCATTTGTGACTAGCTGAAAAGTTTTAAAGGTTAATAGTATCTCAAAAGGCTTTCTTGTCTTAGCCAAAATGCAAAGAATAGCATTTTTTATAATTATGTTTTTATCATTTTATTATGAACAAATAGAAACATCGCAAATATACCATTACGGGCTTAGGTTAATATAACAATACGCGCCGCGCGTAATACCCCTCACAGTACCCACAGGGCTTACGAAAGCCTTTCACGAAGGTAGGTATTAATATTATTAAATCATTAATGTACCCAGGCCAAAGGTTTGTGAGGATTTACATGTATAAATTCATTTTAAATTATTCAAAATAAGTTTCATATGTCCCCGTAAAGTTAGAATTTGCGATGAGTGATCATCATCGTTTTCTAACTCATTATAATGTTACGTTATTTATGTTTTGCTGGAAAAATGCAGAAGTTATTGCCAAATTCATATTTTATTCCAGTTATTTAAAGTTTATTAAATAGTAAACAATTTATAATTAATTACGAGAGATCTCAAATACCTATAAAATAATAAAAAGAGGAATTTTTAAGTCGTATAATTTTACTAGATATTACTTATTATAATATTGTGCTGCTGTCTAAATCTACTATAAATTATAATATTGTCGAATGTTGAGAGTTGCATGTTCTCACAACAGTGCGTTTTACTGAACTAGCGCGCGTCTCATGATCGCATCTTTAGAAACATTAGAATTTCTTTACATACATTTTAAAATCATTATCTGAACGCACCTTAATGAAAGCCCTAGAAACGCATCCCTATAAAAACATCAGAATCTGGCAAACGAAAGTGTAACCTGAGAAATAGTGGTAAAAAAATCTAAGCTTTGCAAGTTCGCAACATACTAATTCCTATCAAAAAATCCAGAGCCTAAACTACTACCATACCAAATTTCATCGAAAACTGTTTTGTAGTATTTGCGTGAAAGAGTAACAAACATCCATCTATCCTCACAAACTTTTACATTTATAATATTAAGTAGGATTAGTATAGAAGTATAGATTAGTATAGACTAGTAGGTACTAGCATGGTTATTAAAACGTAAAATAAATGTTTTTACTTTTTAGAGCAAACACTGAATTTTTGTAAAATTTTGGTTTGTCAAATTGACATCGAAAATTGTATAGGTAGAGTTGACTGAATTAAATCTATACTAATATAATAAAGAGGAAACGTTTGTTTGTTTGCATGGAATAGGCTCCGAAAGCACTGTTCCAATTTTGATGAACTTTGGCACAGATATAGAGTAGACCACGGGGAAGGACATGGGCTACTTTTTATAGCGGCAAAATGTACGGTTCACACTAGATTTTTCACTCAGTTTTATCTACATTAATACTAATATATTATAGTAAAGAGGAAAAGTTTGTTTGTTCGTTTGCATTGAATAGGCTCCGAAATATAATATGTAGATAGAGATAGAGATTCCACGGGGATAGGCTACCTTTTATCTCGGAAAAATGTACAGTTACTACGGGATTTCCTTTAGCGCGCACGAATTCGCGGGCAACATGTAGTTTTAATAAAATAATTCAACTTTCGTTTGCCAGACTCAATGAATTTAGAGAAGTATTAAAATCTCTACAATCATACGAACACGTAAGCTTTTCTTTGTCTCTGTCGTCTAAATAGGACATCCACCGTAGTTCCTCATCATTACCGTCAATCTCAGGAGTACTTTCAAAATATCCCGTCACAACATCTCGACTTCTTTTATTGCAGAGACGATACGAGAGGCGCCCACGCACATTTAACTGTCAAGCGGACAATGTCACAGGAAACGGCTAGTTTAGTCATTTTGTGATTTAATTTTTTAATATCACCGAAGAAACAGCACGGCCTCCAAAAAATCTCCGAGAATTCAAGACCTAGTATTAAACGAGACAAACTTGTATATGTCACCGTTAAATTGTAAAATAACTAACGAGATTGTAAAAATATGTCGAAAATTAAAAACTATATATTTATAATGTAACGAAAAATAATGTGTTAAATTATAGGCAGCATATTCGCGTCGGAAGTCTATCAACATTTTACAATTTCACTAGTTTTATTACAATCTAACGGTTTTTACAATTTTACAATTTTAAATATTATAATCAGTTTCTCGAAAACCAAAAAAATCTTCAACAATCTAATACCAACTTATAACGAGACAATCTTGTGTATATAATCGGTTTCTCGAAAACGGCTGCAAGTATTAACATGGAATTTAGTATGCATGGAGTTTTGGTAGAAAAAAATCGATCTAGCTAGAGTCTTATCTCGGCGAAACGCATTTTTATAACTTACTTTTCTCTTTCGTCGTGCAACAATAAGTATATCAATAATTTCGACTGTACTACCTTAGTCCGATTGGCAGTTTGGTATGCGTATGTAGGCATATTTTTGCTTTCATCGAAAATTCGGAATATGCCGGGTTCGAGTCCCGTTCAGATAGATATTTTAGTGATTCTTTTATTTTGTAAATTTAACAGAACTCCCAGCAAAACTCGATTAACCAGGTACTACATTTAAATTACCATCAAAAATAACATCCTACTATAAATCTTGAAGACATTACTGGAATGTTTCCACAACAAAAAACGTCTTAGGAAAATCTTTTCTCAGTAGTTTTAAGACCGTTACTGCAAATATTAAAACTTCCAGAGACTTTCCAACGTCGTTATAGTTTTCTTTCTGTGTTTAAAGAATAAGAGAATACATTTTCTCATGAAAAGGAGGGAAATAATAAATTAGATATGTAAATTGTTTGGACTATGAATATTTTTACTTGAAATTGAATTTTCTTAGTCATTATTCCACTTTATTGTAAGCGTCTTGCAATATTGAACTAAGGGTCAATTCAATACGCGACACGGCGCTGTATTTTTAATATAGTTATTTAAAAATAAACTTTATTGAATAAATAAGAAGATACACGTTTCATTGTTTGAGTAGTGAGTTGTACGAGCTGCAGTGTATGACTGATGTCATATTATATGGTTGCCAACCGTTTTTCCAGGACATATCCTAGTTTTTACAGTGTCCTGGGCTGTCCTGGATAGTTTCAAAGCAGCGTCCTGGGTTTTTAAAGCGTCCTGATGAAGTCATGTATTTTCAAATTCGCCCGCTACTTTTTTCTTTGTAATTTAATTATATTCAAATACTTCTATGAAAAAATATGATTATTAGCATTACATGTATTTCATATAACTTTAACTGTTGAAACTCTATTACTGTGTCCTGTTTCTAAACTGAATTGTCCTGGATTTTTCAACTTTAAATTCTGTTTTTTTTTTTTAATTTGGGGTTAGCAACGTTACCATATGATACGCGTATCTTTTTGTGTTGTGAATAAAGTTCGATTCTGAATTTCTATCTTAAAAATTCAGCGCCTCGTCTCGTATGGTCGCGGTGTGAACGACCCTTACGTACTATTTCTATAGTTTGATTGACTATTGACTTGATTAATTGACAAGGATCCATTACGTCTAGTTAGATTTCATAACTGAAGTTCTGATTTATAAACATAGTCCGACTTTCTATAATAGAAAGTCAAGTCTTCACTCAGTTATTTGTTATATATAATCATAAAGGAAAGCATTATTTTGAATATGCAATATTTTTCTAACATTTTTAGGGTTCCGTAGTAAATGTCTCGCAATTCTTAAGGCTTCGTCATGTCCATCCGTCCCGCGTCCGTCCGTCCGTCGTTTTCAGCTAAGTAATCATATATTTATATAATACATAATTCTTCTGCACGTGTATTGACAGTGAACTCCTCCTAAACGGCTGAACCGATTTGAATGATTTTTTTTGTGTGTGTTTAAGTGGATTCGAGGATAGTTTAGATTGCAATTGGACTCGGTAGGTGGCGCCGCTGTCAGCACGTCAACAAATTTAATTCTAAGGCTGTACGAAGTTTGCCCGGGCAGCTAGTCTAAATATAAAAGGCAAACCTGACTGACTCATCTATCAACGCACAGCCGAAACTACTCAACGGATTTTGCTGAAATTTGGCATACAGATATTTGTAATGACGTAGACATCCGCTAAGAAAGAATTTTTGAAAACTCGTCCCCTAAGGGGAAGAAAAAGGGGTTTAAATTTTGTATGGAAATCGAACTCCACGCGGACTAAGTCGCAGCCAAAAGCTAGTTATATTATAATTTTACATTAATAATGTTCAATAGGATAGTTGTTATACAGAAAAAGACTAAAAAAAGTTAAATACCTTAGCGGTAGGCTTACAGAAGTCGCAATTCTATTAACTCTGCTCTCAATTAGCACTCATGAGCTTTTATTATTTCGCCGTTATCTTCATCGCCCTAAATATTTTATTATAGTACATTGTCTTGTCTTCTGTGTACGAACTACATACTAGTTAAATGGTATATAGTCCATATTATGAACTTGAAGGAAAACAACGACTTAGATAATTTTGTTAGTTCAGGAGTTATAGAGGCGTAACTTGTAAAACTTCATACGAGCGTGTAAAATATTTTAAAATAAAAACATGAATCGGTGACTACAGCTGATAAACACTTTTATTAGAGAAGGAAGATTCGCAGTTCATAGGATGGTGCAGATTCCAAACCCGGTTGCTTAATATAGTTTGCGAATTGCATCATTTGTTATGAAAAAGTTTAACGTGTGTTCTACATGCACGTAAAGGGCATGGTCCAAAATTCATACAAAAAACCCAGTGTCGAAAGCAATGAAATATTTGATATTTTATGACACCAAAAAGGCAATCTCGAAGAACCGCAGGGCCCAGGTATAGAAGTTATGAGCAAGAATAAAATCCAAAATCATAGTAGGTGTAGATATTGACATTGACAACAATTTCATTGCTTTCGACTCTGGGTTAATTTCAGACCATCTCCTTTTACCAAACTAGTGTAGGCTAGGTGAAAAACTATAGCCTAATCTTACTTAATATTATAAATGTGAAAGTTTGTGAGGATGTATGGATGAATGTTTGGATGGATGTTTGTTCCTCTTTCACGCAAAAACTACTGAACGGATTGTGATGAAATTTGGTATGGTAGGTAGTAGTTTAGGCTCTGGATTAAATCATAGGCAACTTTTTATCCCGGAAAAGTACAGTGTTCCCGCGGGATACTCAATAGTATATTTACGAGGGCGAAGCCGCGGGAAACAGTTAGTCCACCATATAAAAGTTCCTAGCTGTAGTAGTTACATTGTGGCTGATAATGATCATAGTAAATCTCCCGTTTCATCTCCGCATAGTTTAATTCAACACCATGGCGCGACATATTTTAGAAATTGGTAGCGTCACTCCTTAATGAGCTCAACGAGCTGGTGACCGCCGCCATTTTGTTTCACTCCTTTTAATAACAACGGGAGCCGCTGGGAATATGGCCTTGAATATTAATATGCAGCTCATACTGACTATACTAGGTAAATTCCGGTCTAGTTTCTATTGCCTTAAGCCGCGTGTGTTTAAAATTAATGACCACCTACGTATCTCATGTCTAGATTTTAGTCGACCACGCTAGCTAAATTGCCTGACGAAATGTCTGTATAGTCTTTCCTCTGAAAAGTTTGTCTCTGAAAGTTTTTCATCTATGGGTCGCAAGAAGATCTACGCAATCCTTGATGCCTGAGGCTATGTTGGTAGGCTATTCTTTCTTTTTTCTTTATTAAAATAAAACATGACCCCATATTAGGCGTGTGCGTTTCTCGGGCGTTTGAGCGACGCTCACGCAATCCGCACGCCGCGTGCGCGCTGCGTGAGCGTCGCTTAAACACCCAAGAAACGCGCACGCCAAATGTTGGGAGAGGCCTAAGTACTTGAAATACTAAAAAAAGCTTTCTTGGACGGATTATTAAATAAATATTATTAATGATTATTTTAGTTTCTGAGGACTGAGCCTTTCCGAAAAAATAAATTAGTACCCGGGTAATCGAGCTTTGCTCGGAGTTTTGATAAATTTAAAATAAAATAAAAAGAATCACAAAGATATTTATCTTACCGGGATTCCAAACCCACACAACCGAATTTTAGAACAAAGCAAAATATGCATACGCATACCGAACTGCCAATCGGACTGACATAATAGAGTGGAAATTATTGATATATTATTGTTGCACGAATTTTTAGAATTTATTTATTTATTTTGACGAAAGAAAAAACACATACTTATACTTAATAGCTTAAAATGCGCAGTTTCCAAGCCATAAGACCTAGATCGATTTTTCTCTCCCCCTAAACTCCCTAAGATGTCGTAGATATTTTGTCCTGAAAAAAAGTGTAGTGGTAAACAAAGCGTGAAGAGTCACGTCACATTCATGAGTCACGTGACGAAGGGGACGAAAGCGATTAAAGGGTTATGACGTAACGCAAATGCAGGTGCAGGTGGCATACGGAAGAGGGAAGTGTAACACAAGAGATCTTTCACCTTCGTCACCCTTCACGGTAGGTAACCGCGGTCGATGAAGAAGTCTGTACACTACGTCTTGTGAACCTTATTTCCTCAGTAATAAGGTCGACAAGCAATATACCTGTACTGCAACCGTACTTACCGGGTTAAAGTAATACCTATACATAGAGATAATTATCACATTGCATCCGTGAAGGTCATTCGTAATGTAAAACATAATTTTAATAAATTTAAATAAATTATTGAGTACATTATTATCCACTCAAAATACATATTTTACTCATTTGCACATTTGTAAGTGAAAAACTGTGAATAAGAAAATTGTTTGCTGCGGCTTAGAGCGATTTCACATTTATCCGATCCGATATTGGACCGAGATTCGAGAGTGAAAAATACAGCTGTATATGTTTCAATTTAGAAAAACAAGCAGCTACGCACTATAGACTAAACACATTTATCTTTTTAAACTTCATTTTCGTTTCGATATCGGATATTGGACCGGAAAACGGTATGTCGTGCGTTTTCACATTTTCTGATCCACTTTCCGATATTTGGCCGATAATGACTAAGAAGAAAAGAGAAGGTGTATTTTTCATATTGTCCTCTTTTTTCCATGTCTTTATTATCGGGCCGATACTATAGATATCGGATTGGATAAAGATTTATTATTTAATATTTATTGAGTATTTATAAGAAAAATAAAGTAGCTCGCACAAATCTCTTTCTCGCATAAAGTCTTGGTTGTAAACAATCATAAAACTAATAACGGCGGACGTAAAAGTACGCTGAAGAAATTCCGCCCAATCTCTTATTGTATAACTGTAATAAAAGAACAACCCTAAAGTAGAGCACAATGTATTAAATAGAGCAAATTATATCAATTAGGTACTTAATTGTTTTTTTAGCAACAGTCAAAGTTGAAGCGCATTTTGGATTGTTTTTTGCCAAAATGCGCTTCAATTTTGACCTTTTGGAAAAAAAATATTTCGTAACGTAACGTACTAATTGAATTTAAGTATTTAACTTTTACTTATTTGTGAAAACATCACAGGAAAGATTTGTTTGTTTGTTTGCACATAGGCTCTAAAACTACTAGATCGATTATGATTAAAATTGGCAGTAATATTATAGAGTAGAGACTAGAGTAGTATTTTTATCGCCAGAAAATGTACAGTTCCTGTGGAATTTTCTTTTACGCGTACGTAATCGCGGTGTGTAGATACACACCTTTATAATAATTACCAAAAGTACTTAAAAATTAAAAAGAACAGGTACAAAACATAAAAATGTTCTCTTGTTTTCGATTTACACAATGATGATAAAAATATTATCTTAAATTGAGATCTTTTTCGTAGAGCAAAAAAATTATCAAGTGAAGAAAATAATAGCATTATTACTTTCAAAGAGGCCATAAAGGCCGCCTGATGTTTAAACTATTAAGAACGCAGGCTGTATTCGTGTCCTAGTATTTTTAATTGAATTAGCATTTCATCATCATCAATCAACAACCCACCGCATGCAATTAGTAAGCAGTCAGTTTGAATAAAAATATAAGAGATGCTATCAAAATAAAGTTTAAATGAATTAAAGAGAAGCTATGAAAATGTTTTAGAGTTTAGTTATTTTGAAAATGATATTAAAATGTAAGTTTAAAGGTGCTTAAATTAATTAAGAAAAATCCAAAATTAAAGTAAAGTAATTTAAAAAAAATGCTACGTACCATGTTGAAAAATTAAACATAAAAACAAAATCTGAACGAACTCCATTTTCAAAACTTCAAATAATAAACATGCACTTATTTCAAATCCCGCCTATTCCAAATTCGAAAAGCGTTCCGAAACACGCACTAATTGTTTCGTGCGGTGTCATGTATGCCGACCACAAGGCGTAGCAAGACTGACGAGCGTTCGGAAACTGAACGCATGCAACATCACGCTTATTTTTAGTGTTGTTTAATACGCTCCAATGGTATGTCAATCTTAATGACAAAAGATTTCAAAACAGAGCGTACTCGTTAAAATTCTCTTTATTTTATTGTCCGGGCCACTAGTTTTAATTGCATAAACTCTTCTGTTCTTATGCGAAACGCGAAATTTTGTGGCTTCTTTACGATTATGGTGTGAACAAAGTAATAAAGGTACGTTTACATTGGGTTGGAGCCTGAAAGTATTCCCAACCTGTATAACGGTGTAAGGTAAAATATGTAAAGGCGCCTTAATTAAAATAGTTTTGTAAACCTACATAGCAGTAATATATGGATAATTATGTAGTGGGAGTTAATTTTAAATGACATTGTCCCAGGCTTAATTTTATAACCTACTAGATGTGTACCGCGACGTCGTGCTCGCTAAAAGAAAGCTCGCGGAAACCGTACATATAGCCGCGATAAAAAATAACTTATGACCTTCATAGTAGTCTACTTTTAAATCTGTGCCAAATTTCATCAAGCTCGGTCCTATAGTTTTGGAGTCTATTCAATGCAAACAAACAAACAAACAAACACACAAGCAAACCTTTCCTCTTTATAATATTATATAGTACGTATAGAGTTATATATGTCACCGTAAAATTGTAAAAACCGTTAGATTGTAAAATAACTAACGAAAAATAATGTGTGAAATTATGGGCAGCATATTCGCGTCGGAAGTCTATCAACCATCAACATTTTACAATTTCACTAGTTTTATTACAATCTAACGGTTTTTACAATTTTACGGTGACATATACATATTAAATACATACAAGATACGATATTGTAATTGTTTTATAGGACTTTATTGTGAATTAAGTTTTAAACACACTAATGTTACTTAACAATGATAATATTTTACTTTACTTATTAAATGTAAACCTAAGTTTTACTACCCGGTGTTTTTAACTTTTTTATTAAGTTAACAATGGTTTAGTTTTGCAGTGGAACGCCAAGAATGTTTCGCATGGGTTTTTTATAAATTAACTATCCCACCGATTTTAACTGCAATGAATGTTTCTTTTGATAATGTGTCATTATTTTGTTATCTACTAAAATTTCTAACAGTATTGAGTTATTGACAAGTAATTATTAATGTAATGTAAAATGAATTAATTAGAATACAATATAATAATAATAATAATAATTTAAAATAATTAGAACTTAAATTAATGTAATAAAATATATTTGCATGCTATTTATATATAGCTAAAAAGTGCCAGAACTTATAAATTTTGTTACCAACTATTGTTACTTACCACTTTTAGAGCAAATAAATGAGTTGAATTATAAGGTGACTTTAAATGTGCACGTTTTGCAGTTCAATGAACTTTAATAATTCTTTGAATAATTCTAAAATATATTAGTTAGTATCATAATGAAATGTTTATTTTACCACATACTTAGGTACTTGTATAATAATAAAATTAATATATGTAAAAAACACCTAAGTATCAAAAGTAAATTGAGTATTTTAAACATTCTTTATTAATAACGCGTAAATAAAGTAACTCGTATTGCGTACACACCTACTGCGTATTAGGTATGAATGTGATAATTTAAGACTGAAACTGATACTTATTCCGGTTTGAACACGATGTTCACAGTAAATTAACAGTGACATTGTTTTGTATCATCATTTTCTTCTTCATCGTCAATGAATTTAAGGATGTCGTTACTTCTTAGTTACGTCTCACGTCCTAACTGCGCAATTCAGGTTTGACCCTTTGAGGACATCAAAATACTATATCATTTAAGGTGAACACATTTCAACCTTTTGTTTCTGTCGATTTTGGACCAACACCTATATATAATTATGTATTATAAGTGTTATTAACAATAAAAACAAAATAAAACAAATTGTCAGTAATTTCATAATTTCCGAAAATTTCGAAGAACACAGTTCCAAATTCAAAACCCTAGACGCCATCCCGCCATGACTGTTCTTGAATCTAGGGAAGAGGCGCGCACGCAATCGGGTTGCGCCGCCTTCATCTGGTAATCGATTTATCAATAGATATTATATAGAAGGAAAATTATGCAAAAAAAAATTATTATTGTCTAATAAGATAGTGAACCTATTGGGCAAATAATTATTAATTCATTGTTCACGACCTTGGGTTTTTTTGTATGGATTTTGGACCATGTCCTTTAAATAATAGAAGATGTTAGGTAGTTTTGGTAGTTAGCTCACGAATTTTAATTTGTTTGTCTATAATTAAATTCAAGGATGTCTAGCATTAAAATTGATGATGTAATTAAATTACTTTTCATTTGGTTTCATCTTCATGAAGGCCATGGTAAGAGCATAAAATACGAGTCTTTATGGCAACCTTGTGGCAGACAATGACATCAAAACAGCATTATGGAATAATTACTATAATAAAATGTATTACTAGCTGTTGCCCGCGGCTCCGCCCGCGTAAATACAGTATCCCACGGGAACATTGCATTTTTTCGGGATCAAAAGTATCCAATGTTTTAATCCAGACTTTAAACTACTACCATACCAAATTTCATCAGAATCCGTTCAGTAGTTTTTGCGTGAAAGAGTAACAAACATCCATCCATCCTCACAAACTTTCACATTTATAATATTAGTAGGATTATTATGAGCTTTATTATATAGTAAGGATATTCAGTTTCTACATGAAAAAACTTTGTTAACTAAAATAAATGATTAGGCAAATGACAGAAAACCAATGTTAGTATTAAATTTTCTTCATTTCCGGAAAGTTTACAAAACACTTGAAGGACAGGCCATTTGTCTAAATTTGTTTGCTAATTAGGCTCATATTTTGAACTCCGAAATAACAAAACTCAGCACACTATATCTTTTAACGACTTTTGTTATATTATGTTTTTACTAATACTTCTTTGTTTGTAAGGTAATAGGTAAGTAAACATTTTGACACATTTTGTGTTTCACAAACTGCCTTTCAGTGACGGTGGCTGGTTTCATTAAAATCAGGCCAGTTACGCTGGACTTATATTTATAGTGCTCTTTTTCTTTAGTCTGATTTAGCCCAGTGAGACGTATGACCGACAGGACTGACGAGAGATCAGGCGCAGGACCGACTATTTACATGACTGTCCGACGTATGGATCATCTTTCCTGTCAGACAACCAGGTGGTCGATCTGCACTTTCCTAACCGAACTTGGAAACAACATTTTTGTTATTCCAACGCAGGAATCGAACCCACGACCACCTCCGAGTCGAGAGTCAAGCTCTAAACCACTGGACCACTGTGGTTGTATTACTTATAAAATAATTTTCCAGCATTTTCATCTTAATAAAACAGGCATGGGGTTCGAAAAAAACAACTAATTTAGTTTAATGCAGCAATGAAACGAGTAATTTACTTTAATATTATGACCGTGTGTTACACAAAATGTATTTTTTTACCCTTAACCCATTGTTCTGTAAATGGGATGATTTTTTATACAATTTCTCTACCCTTTTGCGAGTCTTTTGTTAATCTTATTATGGGGGCAATGAACATGCAACGTCTTTTCTTCCCCCTACTTTAATAAATTGCTTCTTGTTCCTGAAAAGAAAAAGAAAAGGGGGAATGGATGAAAAAGTGTTTGCTTAGTCGTGATTAGTGAATAGATATTAATAATTATTATAAGATTGGTTACGCTTTTTAAAATCGTTAAGTGATGTGAAGCTTGAAAGAGGCTAGGCAATACTATTTTTGCCGTACGTTTGTGTACCTATTATTTATTTATTATTTATTATTACAAAAAAACCCCTTTGTAGGCAAAGTCGAGTGATGTGGCTAGCGACAAAAATTTCGGTAAATTGTTGATGGATTTAATAATTCTGGTAATAGAGATGGCTTAATATTTATATTATGAACCACAGATCGAAGAAACTAATAGAGAAGTATTTTAGATCGATGCCTTTTACAATTTTACAAAGTTTCAACCCCTATTTCACTCCTATAAGGGTATAATATTTCAAAATCACTACTCAATGTGCGTCTACATTGTAAATTTAAACTACTGTCAGAGTTTCACGTTTCTACCATTAGCGCGCGGTTACGGCTGCGCAAGCTTCTAATAATTATTATGTCAGTCAGGTAGTCAGTGAGGTCATCTCTATTTATATGAAAAGGTGATATAAATATTCTGTATATATTTGTCCAGTATTATATTAATATTTTGTCAAATGAAGAGCATCGTGGCCTAGTGAGTAGACCTTTGGTTTGCACTCGAGAGAGTGCAGGTTCGACGGTGAAGGAAAACATCGTGAGGAAACCCGCACATAGTTGGCCCCAGACGTATTGACCTGTCATTCCTCTGGACTAGACTGACTATGTTATGAGAATGCCGTATGTGCTTGGGCAACCATACGACATTTAAAAACTAACTGTCCCAGGCACTACAGTATTTCAAGAGTGGTTACTACGCTCGGAGAATACTGTATAAATCATCCATTAACGGATGAAAAGGCCTAAGTTTTTTTGTGAAATGTGTTATAAAATAGGTATTTTTCCAAATCCAGTAAGTACATAATATTATGTATCATTGGTCATAATATGAATTAAATAAACAAATTTCTAAAGGAGCATCAGCCGAAATTTTGCTTTATCTTTGTCTACCTACACATAAAAAATAACTACTCTCATGGACATTAAGACTAACGACCTAATGCAAGAAAATTATTATCAATTTTCGTTTTAATCACATAAAACGTAATAGAAAAAAACCGTACAATATTGACGATTAATTATCACCTGATTAACTTATATTACAACATTGTAAAAATATTATATTTTTTTGAAAAAAACATTTTCCATCTTTTTACTAACACGCCAGATTCTTACGTCACAGATTCTTCTCGTCGGGCTGGTTTACGAAACCGGTGGTAATGTAGGACAATTCTTTAAGTGCTATTTGATAACCTATATGGAAATAATAAAAAAATGAGTTTGAGTTTGACATATCTACGCAATTCATAGTCTGTGGTGTTTACACTATGGTGTCAATGATGATTGATGGCTTCCGACTAAACTGTCCCATTAGCTCGTAATAACTTCATCGCTCGATCAATTAGTTTCAATATGGACTGTTCTATCATTAATATTATCTGATATCATTGGATTTGTAATGATAAAGCTTAATATATGAATAAATTATCGCATGGGTCTCTCCTCAGTATGAGGTGAATAGGATTATAGTCAAAGATTTCGAAAGATAGCCCTCAATAATAATAACAGAGAAGATCCATATATACAAGTAAACACATTACCTATAACTTTGTCTTATCATGTAGCGTCCCGTACTCGAGTCCCGCAAACCGTAGATGATAAGTCGCATTGGACCTATCTGGGAGCACGGTAGTGCCCCGCCAAGACGAGCTAAGCGAAGCGCAAGGGCACTACCAGACTACTTTTTCTCGAAGCGTTTCGTCGATATTTTGAACCCTCATAACTTGGGATTAGATTATACCATATACACAAAATTTTCAGGATATATTCCCAGTAGCGGACTAATGAAACATGTAAAGTTTTGATTATAAAGGTCTAATAATTTAGGTTTTATTGATATCCAAAAACCCCTGATTTCGTCACTGACTCACTGATGATCAACAAAATTATAGGGTACTTCCGGATGTCATAGAAAGCTGAAATTTGGTATGTAAGCTAGTTTTAGCACATGACCAACATAAAAATTGACAAACTTGGAACATTTATCCTCCAACCCCTTAAACTAGGGGATGAAAATTTGTAAGAGACTTACCTATGTAAATGTTTACTCTAGAGGTCTAAAAATTGTCTTTCAAAAAGAAGTGAAATCTCACCAAAAACATTTTCATGTAAAGTGATGCCAAGACGATACCATATAACTCGCACTGTCAAAAAGATATTAGATCTCATGTGAAACCAAGCTTCTGACTCTACCAAACTTCTAACTCTACACGCCTTAACTCTACAAACTCTATACTTTAGTCAAATTATGTGGCTTGGCCATTTCGTTCATACAAGAATAGTATTACAGAAAAACAGTCCGTAAATTTTTCACCTTACGCCTAAGCGAATGTATCGAAATGGCCAGGCCACATATTTTGACTAAGGTGTAGAGTTTGTGGAGTTAGGCTAGTAGAATTATGGCGTGTAGAGTTAGAAGTTTCGTAGAGTCTCAAGCTTGGTTTCACATGAGATCTAATATCTTTTTGACAGTGCGAGTTATATGGTCTTGGCATCACTTTACATGAAAATGTTTTTGGTGAGATTGGTATTACGACAGTAATAGTAAATATACTAACGGCCCGTTTCAATAACCTATCTATCTATAACTATTTTTTAGAAACGTCAAATTTGTATCGCGAAAAACAAATGATTGAATGACGACGTTTTTAATAAACAGTTATAGATATATAGGTTATTGAAAGGGGCCGATAGTCGTCTAATGTTCCGTTTCAGCCTGGTGACGTCCACTGCAGGACATAGGCCTCCCCCATAGATTTCCAGTGCGACCGGTCGCTCGCGGCCTGTATCCACCGACTTCCTGCGACTTTTCTCAGGTCATCTGTCCACCTGGTGGAAGGCCGTCCTACGCTTCGGCGTCCAGTTCGTGGTCTCCACTCAAGAACCTTTCGGCCCCAGCGGGCATCGGTTCTACGGGCTAAATGTCCAGCCCATTGCCACTTTAACTTGCTAATGCGCTGGGCTATGTCGGTAACTTTAGTTCTGCTACGGATTTCCTCATTTCTGATTCTATCACGTAGAGAGACTCCAAGCATAGCCCTCTCCATAGCTCTTTGAGCGACACGAAGCTTTTGAATAAGTCCCGTTGTGAATGACCACGTTTCGGCTCCATCTAATGTAAAGTAGGTTAATAAAACTTATGTTAGAAATAAATTGATATTATAAGTATAAAGTATGGGGTATCTAAGTGCCATTATTACGAATCTTTTGACACCTCATATATTAAAATCGGATCAGTAGTTAAGGTGCTACGATGGAACAAACATACATACATAGACTGCCAAAATCTTCTTTCACAGGGAAGTCTTAGCCTGTAGGTACGATAGATAGGGAAATGGATGAGGATCTACAAAAGGTAAGTGGTAAGTGAAGCCGATAGGAATGGAGTTATAGGAACCGCACGCCACTGCTTCCTTTTGGCTTCGCCGTCATCGGGTAAAAATAGAGACCATAATTGCCATCTCGCCAATCAATACAGGTAATGTTTTATCAATATGCCAAAAGATTCCAAATATGTTACATACTTCTTGCTAATATTATAAATGTGAAAGTTTGTGAGGATGTATGGATGGATGTTTGTTACTCTTTTACGCAAAAACTACTGAACTGATTTTGATGAAATTTGGTGTGGTAGTAGCTTGAGCTCTGGATTAAAACATAGACTACTTTTTATCTCGAAAAAGGGAAGTGTTCTCGTGGTATATTGTATTTACACGGGCGTAGCCGCGGCACAGAATAAATAATAGTACCTAGAGGGCCGCGGGCAACAGCTAGTTCCTAATAATATGGGTTTCTAGAAACAAATTGGACGTCCTTTTCCCAGAAACCTAATTCAACTGGAATGAAAGTAAATATTAAATACGCACTGATTTATTTCTGAAAAGGACTAATAATAATATATTTATAAGAATATTTTAATAGGTACGTTCAATTGTACGTAAAATTTATGTTAGAAATATTTTACATTAGAATTTATTCAGCAATATTATTATGTATTACCACCTCCACAATATTACGAGTATAATATAATTTTAATAACAATACCTATGTAAATCGAAAATATTACGGTTTCATTTGAGAACCAGCTAAAAAATAGGCTAAGTATTTTTTAGGTTCTGTAAACTAAAGCTAGGTAGTATAATATTACTTCACTATTTTCTAAGCGATTCTGTTGTTGCTTAAAATTTAAAAAGTATACTGTCATTAACTGAAAGCATACTTAGGATGATATAAAAATTAATATTTCCTTCTAACGACGACATTAAGATACACCCTAGCGATTAAGTCTCCCTGCGCTGCCATTTTGAAGTCGTTTTACCTACATCTGTAGTGAGTAATCTCTGAGCATCTTGGAGATAATGGCTGTTATCCTTTAATGCAAAGTATGATTCCGTAGTATGTTTATGTAGCAATAACTGCCGACATGTAGATATAGTATTTATATACACTGTGCTATCGAAACATTGTGTATTATGTAGATAAGCTTCATTAGTTCACTATCAAATTATAATAGCGAAAACTTTTCAGCACCATGGAGCATTTTGTACTGTTAAAATATAATTGCTTGCTACTTAATTATGATTGCCATCTATACTACACTATTCAACGTCTGAAATTGTGACAAATTCAACAGCTTTGCCGTTGCGTATAAGGGTCATTTCACACCGACATAAAATGATACTACGCAACTTGGCGCTGCATTTAAAGATTCAAAATTGAACTTTATTCATTGCATAATAATATACAAGTTACACTGTAGGAGCTTGAATGTCAAGTTGCACCGCGCTGCACAGCGCATGTGCAGTGTATGACTGATCTTCTATACATCTATACAGATAAATAAAATTGAAGTGTCTGTTTGTAATTTAAAATTAACAGGTATTCACTGAATGCTTATAAAAATATATTCGGTACTTACAATCGGTACTTACGGTTCCGTTTAAATAATAGGGATCTGTTTCCGTCATTTCTATGCAAACAAAGTTGCGGGCATCAGCTAGCATCATAATATGAAATGTGTATCTTTTTGTGATAATGTTTAATTTTGAAAAGCTATCTTAAACAAGTAAACGCGTCGCGTATCGACGCGGTGTGAAATGACCTTTAGAAGAAAATTAATTTACTTTACAATAGACAAGCGGACTGATTTTTTTATTGCATAAATGAATAGTACTCTTAAATATGTGTAACTTCACAAAAGAAACAGTATATCAAAAGTCAATATTTTCAAAGTTACAGCGATTTGTATGTAAAATTTCGCAAGTCTCATAAAAACGCTCCATACTAAAGTCGGGCTACAAGTGACGTCACTCTTGAGTAAAAGTGTATGAAGTAGGTATGAAGTATACGGCCGCAGGAACAAATTTGTGAGTTTACGTTCAAAATTAACATAATGAATGTTTTTGTATATGATGTAAGCAAAAGTATAGGTTTTGTTTACTAATTTTACAAAAAAAAAAAAAACATTTTTTTATAATTTTTAGATGTATCTAATTACTAAGCTACACATTAAATAATATATTTTTTTACATTTAACAAGTAGTAATGCCTCAATATTTCTGAACATATTAATGAAACTAAATATTTCAGATGTAAGTAGTCCGATCCCTATTGTGGAGATAAGCTGATTCTTTAGAACATTACTCTAGGTGTATTATACAATTCCAAAATAATAAAAATATATAAAACTAAATAACTGTGGGAATTAATTCCCACATAATAATAATGAAATTTCCATTTAATAACTGAATAATTGACTCGCAAAGCCTATGTAATTTGTGTAAGTGATATCATTGTGTGCATTACAGTTAATTGATCTGAGCTTACTGAGTTATCTATATAATATACATTAGGTACGTGTAGATTAAATGCCAAACAGTGCATAAGCTTCTGGTTTGATGTAGAATTGAATATTGGCCTACGCACTGTTGACTAACGTAATATGTTAAGTCATATGCCACTTTCATCATAGAATTTAATTTAGATTAAACCAATAATTTAATATTATAATAATATATCAACTGAAATCTAAAGAGTTCAGGTTATAATTACAGTTTTAGACATTTTTAGGGTTCCGTACCTCGAAAGGAAAAAAACGGAACCCTTATAGGATCACTTTGTTGTCCGTCCGTTTGTCTGTCAAGACCCTTTTTCTCAGGAACGCGTCGATGTATTAAGCTGGAATTTATACCAAATACCTAAGGCTACTGCCCCTTGGAGCTGTGAAAAAATCAAACTTCTAATCCAACGCAATCAAAAGATACAAACGTTTATGCCGCAAATTTTCGACACTCGTAAAGTCAAAAACTACAGGGTACTCACTTCCCGTGAACTCAGAATTTTGAAATTTGATACGAAGCATCGTCTTATATAGCACAGATAAAGGAAAAAATGCGAAAATGTCCTCATGAACGAGTATAGGTATTAAATTGAAATTCAAATCAAATACTACGGTCTATAATACCTTTTAGCTGTAACAAAATTCTGCGTATATACAGGTTTGTACGGAACCCTCGGTGTACGAGTCCGACTCGTACTTGGCCGGTTTTTTTTTCGGTATCTTCTCCATTTTTAGAGTTTCTAGTAGATATTTATAGTCTCTGTAGCTCTAGAAAATATGAAGTTTTGGTTTGATTTGACACATATTAAAACTAATCGGTTTGGGTCTTAAATTTATCTTTTTAACCGACTTCCAAAAAAGGAGGCGGTTATACGTTCGGCTGTATATATATATATATTTTTTTTTTGTATGTTCGCGGATAACTCCGCCGTCTGTTGGCCGATTTTCAAAATTCTTTTTTTGATGTAAAAGGTATATTCCGAAGTTGGTCCCATTTTTAGAAAATTGGTGACCTGATGTTGGGAACCATGAGGAATTGAGCGAACTCCTCGAAATTTATATGGACACATATGGTGATTTCGACTTTTTCTGAAGTAGTCCAAGCATATGCTACCAAAAAGTAAGATTTTGCTCCAAGGTATACCCTGGATCCAAAAGTACAGAACAGAACTCCTGACTCATTATAGATACATGTTTGGGGATTTTGGCGTTGTTTAAAGAACTGCAAGCATATGCCACTTTGTCAATTAGAGTAATCATCATCATCACCACCACTATCACAGCATACATCATCACATTATGATGATAAAGAAGGTACTTCTCATAGTATTTTACACTAACACGGAGATCTTTGAACATTACTCTGCCGTTTATGGACCTATTTGCAAAATTATTTTGTTGTAAAGGGTTTAATTCGAAATTGGTCCTTTAGTCACTAAAGTGGAAACGTGATGATGCGATCCATGATAACTCCGCCGTCTGTTGGCCGATTTTCAAAATTCTTTTTTTGATGTAAAAGGTATATTCCGAAGTTGGTCCCATTTTTAGAAAATTGGTGACCTGATGTTGGGAACCATGAGGAATTGAGAGAACTCCTCGAAATTTATATCGACACATATAGTGATTTTGACTTTTACTGAAGTAACACAAGCATATGCTCCCAAAAAAATAAGATGCTGAAACCAAGGTTTACCCCAGATCCAAAAACACTGAACAGAACTCCTCAGTCTTTAAAGATACGCGTTTGGAAATTTCGGTATTGTTTAAAGAACTGCAAGCATATGCCACTTTGTAACTTACAGTAATCATCATCATCATCTTAATAACAATATCTAATAGAAGCTTGGCACGTATTCAGTTATACATTCGATCGTTTATTTTAGACGTTTTTAAGACGTATTAATAATAACTTAACAATATTATCACTAAAAATGGTGAAATTATTATTTTTAAACAAAAAATTAAACCGACTTCCAAAGTAAAAATACACAAAAAAGTATGAAATAAAACTTATTTTATAAATAATTCCCCTTTTAAATTTGGCTATTTCTCTACTTAATCTTCTTAATTTTGAAGTCGGTACCAGCAAATATGAACGTGAGTTCTATAAAATATTGTAGGATATCGTTTGGGCTGGTAGCGACTTCAGAATTAAGAAGATTAAGTAGAGAAATAGCCAAATTTAAAAGGGGAATTATTTATAAAATAAGTTTTATTTCATACTTTTTTGTGTATTTTTACTTTGGAAGTCGGTTTAATTTTTTGTTTAAAAATAATTAGTTTACTTGTTTAGTCAAGCCCCAAAGCAAATGGCGTTTAGCAGAGTGCAAAACAAAAAAAAATATATTTTTATCGAAAGTAACAAATAGAAAGGATTTTTTTCCCTGGGCAGGAAAACAACTTCCCCTATATAGGGGACCACGTAAACCACTTACGTGATCCCTTTTAATTGTACCTAATTGCCTGCAGGCGACACTAATGTTTGTGATGTACATTTTGTGACAACGAATATAATTCCAGACTAATACGTGAAATAATATTGTGACTTGCTTTTATTATGAAATGGACCAGGAAACGAGCAGACGAGTCGCCTGATGATAAGCGATTGCCACCGCCCTTGGACACTCACAAAATCATAGTAGTAACACTTGTTACTATTATGGTGTTGCGCGCTTGCGTTCCTGGTCCTTAAAAACCCCAACCTCAGAGCCGGTCCACACTGCTCGTTGCGTCAGCGTTGCGTCGACGCAGCGCTGTCGCTCCGTCGTTTTACATACTAAAAACTGTACCGTTCACACGGTGCGCTGCGTCGACGCAACACTGTGACGACGCACGAACAACGGACAGCATCCCCCGAGACGAAGCGGGAGGGGTTACTACGTTACGTTTACATCGCAACAACGCTGCGTTAACGCAGCACCCGTGTGGCTGGCATCGCGTTAACAGACCCGCCGCCGTATTAGGTAAAAATAGAGATTAGCAAAAATCTTGCAGTCATCGCGCGATAGACGCGCAATCGATTGCTGAACGTCAAATAAAATCGTATTACCTATGCGATCGATTGCTAATCGCTCGCTGTTGTGTTTGAATGCACTTTGCTTATTATTGCTAATTGACAGTTCAAATCGCTCGCTGATTGCTTTCGCTTTGCTGTAAAAGTCTTACGTAATAAAAAAAATTAGACAGCAGTGAAGAGATCGAACGATTGATTGCAATTTATAGTTCCTCGATTGTTCGGTAGAGGCAGTACTGTCGCTAGGTTGCTTCTGCTAGGTTTTTGCAGATACGTAATACGAATTTATTGCGCAATTTTTGCTATTGTTTGGCTATTGCAAGATTCGTAATAAGCCCGCGGCTCTCACTCAAAGCCGGTCCATACGGCGAACGGTACAGTTTTTAGTATGTAAAACGACCTTTGAGTATCCAACACGACGGAGCGACAGCTGCGCTGCGTCGGCACAACGCTGATGCAACGAGTCGTGTGGACCGACTCTCACTCGGCGAAACACAACGTTACTACAACCATAGACTAATCAAATTACTATAGACCGACAGATCCCATACAATAAAACGTACACGAAAAAAAGGTCCGGATTCTGGTTAGGTCTAGATGGCGTTAGTTCCTAGCACGAAAATCAATAAATTGCACAAATTAGCGAAGTAAATCAATTATGTTCTCTTTTAAACAAGAAAAAATATTTTTCAGTCTCTTTCCAGTGTGATTTTAAAGTTCAAAGGCTGATATTTGATAATTGTCTCTAAATCCTAAAAATTAAACTCAGTAGCTTGTTTTTAGACAATTATGGTAGATGGCGTAGTATTAGGGTACCAAATGTGATCACTAGATGGCGCGCAAAAGCATCTAATTACTCATAAAAGTAGGTACCTACTTATATAAACAGGTACAATACAATGTTGTTTAATGTAGATATTGATCATAATAATTATTGTAGCTAGGTGTTGTCCGCGACTTCGTTCGCGTGAATATGGGTTATCGCGGTTGGATAAAAAGACAACGTTAATTATTATGAAAACAAAACTAAATATGTACCTAGGTACCTACCTATCATAAAAAATAATACAACTCTTTAAAATACCAAGAAATCTTATTTTGCTTAAAATACCGACCTATTTAATAGAAAACTACACGAAATCAAAGTGTAACTTAATTAGAATATTGAATTAAACGATAAGTAACCGCAATAAAAATCAAAAATGTTTGAAATTACGGTTGACAAGTCATTTTGCAGTCGCGGACAGATCAGGTGAACTTTATTTTGAACCTTATTGCTAAGGTATAAGGTTGAAAATGATACACCGTATCTGTCCGTACGCTCTATGCTTTGGCATAAGAGCGTTTCAAATTTTTCTAAAGTTTTTCAACGTACTAGCAGGCTTAGCATGACGTGGCGACGGGAGCCGAAGAAATAAATTTAAAGAAGAAATATTCTATATATTATAAAGACTGAAACTAATTGTCTAGGAGCGCCATGATGTGGAGTAGTTGACATTATTGTAAGACTAGATGTTGCACGCGACTTCGTACGCGCAAAAGGAAATCTCGCGGTAACCGTACATTTTGCCGCGATAAAAATTAGCCTATGTCCTTCCCCGTGGTCATTATAATCTATATTTGCTCCAAATTTCATCAAAATCGGTCCAGTAGTTTCGGAGCCTATTCAATGCAAAGAAACAAACATACAAACAAACAAACAAACTTTTCCTCTTTATTATATTAGTATAGAGTATTTGACGTTAAATGAAGAAAAAGTTTCTACTTTAGCCGTCAAAAGAGGCCATTTTTTGAGCTCATGCTCGGAAAGAAAAGAAATATTTTTTCTCATAACGACGAAGCATCAACCTTACTGCCTTACAATAAGACCTATTCTGAATTCCGAATGGTATTAACGTTTCTGCGATCTCTCATTTTGTCGATTCTTCGGTATTTCTTGCAGGCTTAGCATACACATCCAATGTGCATGCTAAGCCTGCTAGTCTGTGTAACAAAAGAGTTGAAAAAGGATTTCATGTGTCATATTATATGACTAATGACACTGACATTTGACTCGATACTCATGTGTACGATTTTCAACTCTATTGTATTAGCACAGAGTTCTATTTTTAATTAATTAATTCTCTGAAACCGAAACATAGCAATTTCATTGCTTTTATTGCCACAATTGTGATATACGCACTTGGTAGATATGATCGCCGATGGGTGTTTGGTCGGCGGCGGCGCGCCGACTTTTTTGGGTCGGCGGCGGCGGCGTCGGCGGCGTGACCTTGAAAGGGTTGAAGTTTGTACTTGGTAGTAAAAAAAAGTGTAGTTTATTCATAACTGTAAAATACTTTTATTTATTGGGTTACATACAATTTCAATGTAATACAATTTATGACACTTTTTTTTAGTGATGAAAAAGACAACGTAATAGTACATATTCAAAGTAGGAACTACTTTGGAATTAGAGTTAACTGTGCTTTGATTCCAAAGAGCGTAATCACTGTAATCTTTTTCTATTTTCGTTTTATAAACGTCCACATTTTCAAGAACTGACGTCGAAGCCATTTATATAACTGAATGCGTACGCTCTCTAGTGAACAACCAATAATAGCAGAAATCTCAGCCTGAAACACGGTGCAAAATCTTTTAAACAAGCATGTCTGCCTGTAGGTGGCACGCCCCCGTAGTCCAGCGCCATCCCGGTTGTCTTTCCTAGATCTGTCCGTGAAATAAATTATGTCCTTAAGGTGAACATTAATTGGAACCGAGTCCTCCCTAGAAGTTATGAAAACTGGTATAGGGGCATTTTGACTTAAAAGTCCCCCGCGTGAAAATTAAGGGTTTTTATTACTGTTGCTTATTTGACTTGATAGAGGTTTCATCATATTTTTATATGTTTTTTGTACTAATAAATCTACTTTATTTTCGACAAATAGCTTAATTTGTATATAAAAACCAATTATTAAGTGGACAGTGCAGCAAAGTTATGGTCAGTTTGGTGACACTGAAAACGGCTATAATATTTAAAATAAAGACACTAGGCCATTATTTTTACCTTAGATTGGTCCGAAATATTCACATTTATCATAAAAAAATAAATTTTAATCTACAAAATTATTTCAGATTTCTTAAAATTGAGATTTAAGTTCGGTTTGGTGACAAGTGGTGACAGTGCGATCATTATTTTCTTTCTAGTTTTAAATTCACTAGCCTGATTTTTAATTTGTAAATTGTATATACAATATTAAACTATGCGAAACAATTTAATAAAAAAAGTAACTAAATAATGTTTAAAACAAAATTAATAAAAATTTTACAAACCACAAGCAAAATGGGACAGTCACCAAACTGACACATCTAAAATCCTTAGGGCGAGGCTAGATAATATACAAATTGGAAATAAAAGTCATATTTTTTATAAATACTAGAAACATTTATTAGTTATTTTTATTACGCTTAAGCGTTAGTACTTATATTATTATATTGATATATTTTTAATATTTTTTATACGAATTCCGAATACTATATAGAATACGAATGGTTGGTAGAAGAGGTAGTTAAAGGAATGTGATTCACATTCCTTTACCAATACACGCTGTACTTAACAATGGATTAATTTTCAATTGATTTATGCATTTTAATCAGAACTAACAATAATAAAAAATGGTGTGCTACGCCTGGCCTGGGGCATACAACAAATTTTAAGACGACTGCCTTCAATCCCATTTAAATTCAATATTTCAATTGACTCCATATTGAGACAAAAAGTTAATTGTTCGTTTTATTTGTTTCATAAAAAAGTTTTAAAGTTCATTGCAATTATTAAAATAGCGAATAATAATAATAAATTAATGCAAGTTTATAGTTACATAAATTACATTTTTTTTTTATTATTCTTACTTATTTAATTGCAAATATACGTTTAAAATCAATTAATAAGTTGATTAAAAATTATTTGACTAACGCCCAACTCTGATGTATACCCAGCCCTATGAGTCAGTTTGGTGACTTTGGTGGTCCGTCCTATATGTGACGGTATAAAACGTCACTGAACTGACGTCACATTTTCTAATTAAGGCGAGAGAAAAATTCATTCTCACCAAATAAAATGATATATTACTAAATTAATAGATTAAAACATTGCGCGAATAACACCAAAATCGATTGAAAATAGTTCCACATTATGATACAAGTATTTATTTAAGAAAAACCGTCACATACCTGACTTTAAAATTGTAACCATTCACTAACACCAACAAAATACCCTCTTGACTTCGCGAATTTAACAACCCGACGAATTTCAAAATAACAACAACGATCCTTTATGGATAGTGTTGCCATTTTTATAAAATAAAACAGTTTTAGTAGAAAAACTATTTTTATATTACCGTCACAGTGCTGACACGTCCGGTCGGTTCCAATTTTCGGTTTTTCACAAAAATGTATTTTACGCCTATAATATCAGGATTCAATTGCCAATTTTAATCACTGAGGTGGATGAAATAGTCCACTACATGAACAAAAACTTTTAAATGTTTTTGAGGGAAAATTATCCCTTTAGTTCAGTATGTTCGTAGCCGATAAGCGTTGTGACATGCTAAAAACAACTTCTTTTGGCATTTGAATTACTTCTATTTTAATTTATTAAGCTTATTTATACAACGATTGTTGATCAGAAACTAGTTTATTATACATGGAATCGATTTAATATTATAAAAAAAAATTACATATTCATGTCCACACACAATATAACTTTTAAAACGTGTGACAGCGTAAAAATGAGGGGGGAACTTTTTAGTGAAAATGCCCATAGCCTCTTGAAGCTATGCACCTTGATCAAGGCGTCAGATGTCATAGCCATGACAGGTCTCTCAAGAAGAGATTGTTGCAGTTGTTCAAGTAGGGTGGAGGCCCATCTCCGGGAGAGGATGGGAACTTCCCCGGCTTAGCTTGTTCCGGCGCCGAGGGGACGCTCCAGTTTGCCAGAGTGGCCCTTACTTGTGTTGGAAGTCCGGTCCCTAAAGAGATAGACTGGCCGGTCGCGGGAGGTGTCCTGTGCCAGACAGATCCGGGACACTCCCCTTATAGCGGCTGAGAGCAATCCGCAGGTTTAGTTTTAGTGGCTAAACCGAGGAGTCGCGTCGGGAACTCCACATACCCCCGGGTCTCCCAGCCCGGGAAGGGCGTAACAACCTTTCCCCTATGAGAACAAAAAAAAAAAGGATGGAGGCCCGTTTTATCCTACCTGCCATCATGGTCCTGAGAACAACCTTCTTAGCCTCCATAATATGAATAAGCAGATACCACACTGTGACAATCGCCTCACTATAGCTGTGTATAGCCTAGCGTAGTATTGCCTTCGACCGAAGGCTTCATTTAGAGCTAAGTCTTAGGCAGGACCACAGAGCACATCTAGCCTTTTTCATAATGTCATCGATGTGTTTATTCCTCATAATTACCATAATATCTAGGATCACTCCAAGATATTTGACCTCGCTTGCAAAACGTGGTAGTTTTCCCGAAGAGTGTTGGGGGTTTTAGTCCCTTCAACTTCCTCTTATTGGTGTTAGGTATCAAGACTGTCTATTAGCGGTGACTGTTAGCTTGACCATTTTTCACCAATTTTGCACCTAATTGCATTAGTCTAGCGACTACTGATGTACGTTGGCCCACCACTAGTATCAATAAGTCGGATTAGAGCTTGGCTCTCGACTACAAACATAAAAAGTTGTTTTCAAGTTTGGTTAGGACACTGCAGGCTAATCACCGGATTGTCTGACAAGAAAGGTGATCCATGCGTCGGATAGGCATGTAAAACCTCGGATCAGCGCCTGATCTCTCGCCAGTCGTGTCGGTTATCCGTCCCACTGGATTACGAGAGTAAAGGAAGAGAGAGTGCTCTTGTGTACTGCGCACATACTAGGGCACTACAATAACAACTGCTGGCCATTGACTAACACTAAAATCGGTATGGGGAGCTATTCTTAGTATTAGGTCGTCAGCGTATCCTTGAGCATATAACCTTCTATTGTTCAGTTCTATAAGCAGCCTATTCACTACAACCACTCCTGCGGCGACAGTACCCACACCTCCCTGTGGGCATCCTTAGGTCAACCTGCTCCTGAGTGTCAACCTCATGATAGTTCATCAACTACTCAACAACAGATTAGCGTCATCACGCTACTATGTTGTTTAGCGTAGCTTTGATCCACTCTATAGTAATTCTTGAAGCCAGACTGTTAGGGTAATAGATAAGGTTTAGTTTTTGCCGAACTACATTCAATATCTAGGAAGGCGCAAAACGCAAACTTCTTATCCTCAATGGCTTTATCAATGCGATCTAATAGCTCGATCTACTAGCTCCATCAATTCAGAAGATCCTTTCTAGTAAGCATTTTGTCTTTTATGCAGAACTCTTTCGATGAGATAGGTGTCACTTAGGTGGATGTTCTCCTCGTTTAAAGCATGAAATAATTAAGGCATGACTTAGGTAATATGAATGCTCAAATATTTATTATCATGGTATTTTGACATTCTTCTAACATAAAAATTAAGTTTTGACTAATGAATGATGATAATAATAATTTTTATGGTTAAAATATACCTATAAGTAATAATAAATTAATTGTGGACTAGTTAATATAAGTATTTGGACGTCGTTAATGCGACAAAATATGCGGTCTACTATAAAAATTGTAACACCTATTGTAACCATATTTTTACCAAATAAACATCATTTCATTTCATTTCATAGTCACTGACTGAAATTACACGTCATTATGACTATCCCTCTCGCTCACTCGCGCGCGCGCCGATTATTTTTCGCGGCGGCGGCGGCGCGGCAAAATCGGCGGCGGCGGCGGCTCGCCGGCGCGGCGCTCATATCTAGCACTTGGTATACATTTTCTCCAAGTTGTTTATGGAAAAAGCTTTCCGAATTTTTAAACAAATAGTCCGAATCGTAGGCACACAAAGTCTATAATACAAGCGCAGGTCAACAGGTCGGAGTCCAGGAGGCAAAATAGGTAGGTAGGTAGGTACAGGTAGTAGGCAGATTATCAGTTCCGGTGGGCAAGCGCAATATCGTATTTGAAAGAAATCTAAAAGCAATTGAGAAAAATACAACAACACAACGAGGAACGCAATCAAAACAATCCGAACTCCGAAGTACGCAGTAGCTGCTGACAGCTGTACGGAGTACGGACGGCGGACCGGCAGATCATAGTGTTGCCACTTTCCGTTTTAAAAGTTTAACAATTAACTTTATTTTGAAACCTACAATTTTCTTTTGTTCTGAGAATTTTTTATTTAAATTAAATTAAGACGTTATACACTTTAATTTAAAGTACAAAAATCGAGTTACAAGATTGTTGTTTAGGTTAAGGTATAAAGATAGAGGTGTTTCAAATTATTAAAACGCCGTTAATAAATATACTGGTTATTACAGAACCAAAATAATATCTTGTCAAATAATTGTACACTTTATATAAACACTAATAAACAAAGCATATTTGAATATAATTCCAGAATGTTGGGTATCTATTTTATATGCATGGCAACATTAATTCATCCTCACACGCGCACGTAGAGAAATTTACAAATTAAAGAAAATTGAAGAAATTTTGTAGGTATAGGTCAAAGGTATAGGTAGGTCTTTATTAGCGGCTCAACCATAACTTGTTTAGCGCCACCTATTGACGTTTTTTTAAATATAAGATAACTTATGACGTACTTCAAACATAGTCCTAGAGATGGCGTTTTTATTTTTAAATAAATGGCTAATTTTGTAATTTGATACACTCAACGTCATCTAACGGTCAACAAGAAAATTAAAAAATGTTGTACGTTTTAATGTATGGGATCTGTCAGTCTATAGTAATTTGATTTGTCTATGCTACAACTAATAATTTTGTGACATACTGACAAACGTCAACGTGTATCAAAATTGTATCTATGAAACGCACGGTAGTGTGTGTTAATAATCTGAGGAAGTGTGTGTTGTTGTTATTCTTATAACATTTTTAGTATTTATATTCTTCACACCTTCTTGCACATAAACTTTAACTTACCGGCTAAATTTCATACCCCTCCGCAATTCTCGTACTGAAAGTTTTTGCTTCATGTATTAAATATAATAATTCTTCGGTTCTCTATTGTTTAACAATATAAGACAGAGAATTTCAGTTAATCCGGTGTTTTACCTCGCAAACCTCTCATGAGAGGATAAGTACGGCTTTTGGCTTTTCTCTAGTAATTATCCTTTGTGAATCATTTTCCGGGAAAGTCTTTTAAGTGTAAGAGGACAGCTTATATATTATATTGTACTAGCTTTTCGGTGCGACCAATATTGCATCCCCGTGGGGGAAAATTTTCAAAAATCCTTAGAACTAACTGGTTTCTACGTCATAATTACTATCGGCATGCAAAAATTCAACACGTTCCGTCCACTTCTTGATCACTATACTATATAAACCACTATTTCATCCTTTAGAGGGTTTAGGTCAATAACCTTAACAGTGCCGTCAAGAGCGTAATGTATTTATATTTAGTGTATTTTTTTTCTAATTCTTAAATTATATTTAAGCCTTGACATAAACAGTAGATTATAATATAATATGCCCAAAATATTCGTAACTGATTTTGAACAACCTTATATTATACCAGCTTTTGCCCGCGAATTCGTCCGCGTGGAGTTCGGTTTCCATACAAAATTTTAACCCCTTATTCACCTCTTTAGGGGACGAATTTTCAAAAATCCTTTCTTAGTGGACGCCTACGTCATTACAACTATCTGTATGCCAAATTTCAGCAAAACCCGTTCAGTATTTTCGGCTGTGCGTTGATAGATGAGTCAGTCAGGTTTGCCTTTTATATATTTAGAATAATATAATAATATGTATTCTCTTCGATACGAAATTTTGATATCAACTGAATCTCTAAATTTAATATTTGTGCCTAAATCTAACCAGACACAACCAACTGACCAATTCCAAATGTCATTTCTATCGTAACTTTAGGGTTGGAACATGTCCGGGTCCATAATTTCAAGCATCTATAACTCTATAATAGTGAGTTCGAAGGGCAAAGGCTTTGGAGCAAATCTAACCGCCACAGATGCTGAAAATTGATTTTAATTTCGGTAACTCGGGATTAGGACTGATTTAATAACGAGCTGATCCCTTCGGGTTTCGTCCCTAAGCCGGAAATTTGTTTGTCCATATTTCCGTATGAAAAATCACTTATAATTTACTTAAATGTCCAATGGACTGGAAATATTGGGTTATGAATAAATATTAATTCATTATTATTTATTTTAAATGGTTATATTCATTGATCAAGGTACCTTAATTTTAATACAATTCAGTCGTTACTATATTTTTAAAAACCCTAATCTCTGTTCTAGAAAAAACCTTTGGTCATAAATGCAAAGTTAAGCGTTTTTCTTTCTCTTTCTACTTCGTGCCTGTAAAACCATTATTTTCAGTTATTTTCTTAAATCAATTACTAAAGCTCACTGCGCAATTATTATCTGCCACTTTGTACCTATCATATTACAACCAGCAGTTACCAAAAGTCATTGGCTAAAATAATATTATAAAACATTTAAAAATATGTTAGACGTTACAACTACTTTTTCGGCAGACATAAATTCTTAGAAAGTTCAAGTGCAGTGAAGTGGTGATTTTTCTCGAATTCATTCCCGGCGAACTTAGATCGTTAATTTCGAAGCACTTAAACGTTCTACAACTTCGAATTTAATAAACTTGGCGATTGACTTTCGTGTACGCAAAGTACTTATCTAAAAAAATGGAGTATACTGGCAAAACAGACAGATAGAGATGTTCTGATGGGCCATTATGGTTTTGTTTCACAAGCGGGTACTGGTAAAATATCCAATAAGAACTCCGTTGCCATAACATGCAGGGAATAATTTCGAGATATTTTTTTGTAAGACCTTGACATGTCTTCGGTTGCCGACCCATTTGAAGCGTGGCTTTCCCAAATAGTAGTGTGATATTATTATTTTACCATATCTAGATTAATAATTGTTTTAATGTGTACAGATGCTATCCTGGCAAGTGGATTTTCAACATATCGGCCAAACTTTCCATCAGACCTACTCAGAGAATTCTTCATAAACAGCTCCTATACTGCATTCTTATTTATTTCTCTACGAGAAAAAGTAATCAAGACGTAGCGTAACAGATTGCCAATTTCCAAGTAAAGAGCTAAATTTTAATATTTCCCCAGCGAAACTTACGCGATGCAGCAGGAAATCCATCTGCAATCTACACTACATAATAGATGTGGAAAATGTTTACAGCTTATCTCGGTAATCTAGACACAGCCACACAATATCCATTCTATTCAAATTCATATCAGTATCGTGAAGGTCTTTGTGTTGTTAGGTTGTTTAGCAAGAGGTAGTTATCCATATCTTTCCGTCTCTAAATAACTAACCTTACTTATTTGTGGGTTAATCGTGTATATTGTTTCAATTTATGATTATCTATTACTAGCTGTTGCCCGGGGCTCCGCCCGCGTAAATATAGTATCCCTCGGGAACACTGTACTCTTTTGGGATAAAAAGTAGCCTGTTTTAATCCAGAACCTAAACTACTACCACCAAATTTTATCGAAATCCGTTCCGCAGATTTGCGTGAAAGAGTAACTAACATCCATCCATCCATCCTTAGAAACTTTCGCGTTTATAATATTATTAGGAAGTAGGATAATATCGATATTTTAAACTCTATACAGTCTTCTCAACTTTTAAGCAAAGGCGAAAGCACAGAATAGAAAATAAATATAACTTACGTAAGGATAAAAAGCTTTCATAGACCGATCGATATCGTGGACACGTTTTTGTTTGTAACCTAGTAGTGCAATTAAATCGAGGCACGATCTTTAATCTGTGATGAAAGTCTATGGACTATGAGACGAAGACATTACAATGGTCGTTATTACAATAGCTTAACTAACATTTTGTCCTGACTTAATAATACCTGAACGTTACGTAATTACGAAAATATACTCCACATACTCAATATTGTAATTAATCCGTACGTAATTAGTAATTACAGATATTTCGCTTGAACAGACTGCGACGTGTAATCGATGGCGGAATTAATCGTACGCGTGCCTCAATTACAGATTGCCAATCTATCACTATTACATTAAAATTAGCACCGTGATGGCGACGTGATGGAAATTATGGGGGTAATTGTTGAATCCTTGATGTATGTTCCTGGGAAACTTTTGTAATTTCCCTATACCCTGTATTAATATCTATAAATAATAATCAGCTGTTATTAGGCACTAGGTATAGGAAAATTCCTAAAGTTATTGACACTATAATAGGGGATCGGACAACATCTGAAATATTTAGTTTCATTAATATATTCAGAAATATTGAGGCATTACTAGCTTGTAAATGTAAAAAAATATATTATTTTATGTGTAGTTTACTAATTAAATACATTTAAAAAGTACAAAAAAAAATTTTTTTTTACGAAATTGGTAAACAAAACATACATCATTAGTTTACTTACATCATATACAAAAACATTCATTATGGTAAGTATGAACTTAAACGCACAAACATCGGAGATATTTACAAATTTGTTCATGCGGCCATATACTTCATACACATTAACCTACAAGTGACGTCATTTGTATGTCGATTTTAGTATGGAGCGTTTTTACGAGACTTGCGAAATTTTATATACAAATCGCTGTACCTTTGAAAATATTGACTTTTGATATACGGTTTCTTCTGAGAAGTTACTCATATTTAAGAGTACTATTCATTCATGCAATAAAAAAAATTGTCCGCTTGCCTGATTATTATAAAGTAGCTGTTTCTCGCGCTCCGTCCGCGTTATACACTAACGAGTGTCGCGCGCAATACCGGAATACTATACGTTTCTGGGATAAAAAGTAGCCTATGTTTTAACGCAGAGCACAGAATATTTAAGAGTAGGCACCAAGAGTCGAAATAAATAAATTCTAAATTCTAAACTACTACCATACCAAATTTCATCGAAATCCGTTCAGTAGCTTTTGCATGAAAGAGTTACAAACATCCATCAATCCATACATCCTCACAAACTTTCACATTTATAATATTAGTAGGAAAAGTGAAGCATGAAGCTGTAGGAGGTAGGTTCTTAAGAGCATTGATCGGCGCGAGACTCAGATTTCACGAAAAACGCTACTTTTCAAATGCGTCTATATCTAACAAAAACTGGTTATTCTGATTTTTACATGTAAAAAAACACTAGAAAATATTGTATTCTAATTTTTCACTTATCATTTATTTTAAAATAATTTCAAACTTTTGAATAAAACTGACAAAACTAATCAGAAGTTTTTACAACTTTAGGTTCAGGGGCAATTTCAAAACATATAATAGCTAAAACCGCTTACATTTTTTAAAAACAAAAAATCTTTACAAACTTGTTGGATCCTCTTCTAGATTATCTATTTGTCAGATTATTTTTATATACGTTTCTATCTCATAAAAATAAAATTTAAAGAATGCGAAATTATCAGGAATTATAGTTATTTAAAATGATGATATTTATGTATTTTACTTGCTCCTTTTGTTTCTTACTTACATAATCTATGAGAAGAACCTTTTATCTTTAATATAGGTACTATTTAAATTTTTAACTAAATTAGTTTGACGAATTTTATATGAATTTTTAAAACTACTAAATAAATCGAGGCGCACGAGCGTTTACAAATACTGTTGTAACTATAATTCCTGATAATTTCGCATTCTTTAAATTTTATTTTTATGAGACAGAAACGTATATAAAAATAATCTGACAAATAGATAATCTAGAAGAGGATCCAACAAGTTTGTAAAGATTTTTTGTTTTTAAAAAATGTAAGCGGTTTTAGCTATTATATGTTTTGAAATTGCCCCTGAACCTAAAGTTGTAAAAACTTCTGGTTAGTTTTGTCAGTTTTATTCACAAGTTTGAAATTATTTTAAAATAAATGATAAGTGAAAAATTAGAATACAATATTTTCTAGTGTTTTTCTACATGTAAAAATCAGAACAACCAGTTTTTGTTAGATATAGACGCATTTGAAAAGTAGCGTTTTTCGTGAAATCTGAGTCGCGAGACGATCAACGCTCTTAAACTAATAAAAAAGATATTATATTTAACAGACGTAAGCGGTTAGCGAGTAGCGACAAATTTTAAGGACACCAAATGATCAAGTCATGATGATGATTATGAACTATTTAGAACCCGCAACAGCCTCCGGCACTGCTGTGATGAACGCACACACAAGTGTAAAGAGACTCGGTTTGCTTTTAATTTGAAAAGAAATAGGTCAATGTTTTATACCGGGTAGTGTGTATCAAAGCTTGGTGTAACGACTGACGACCTCCTTAGCTGTAAATTATATTTTATGTGGAACTTTACAGGATTAACAAAATAAACTTTCTACCATAGCTATGTGTTCACTTTGAGTCAGTATTTATTTAATTATTTTTACTTATTTTATTGATTCACCAACGGAACAACATTTGATACAACATAAAGATAATACAAACAATGTTTTTTAAAGATAAAATGAGTTCTAATGAGAAGTGAAATACATCTTGCGTCTGCTGCGACAATGAGATGAAATGAAGTAAAATATGAAATAACTGATGAAAATGGTAACAAAATATGACTGAAAAAAAGAGACAATTTTCTTCTGAAAAATTAAATATAATATAGTGATTAACAACAAAATATAAAAAATCATAATGATATTTAAGAATACAGTAAATTTTACAATACAAATATGACGATAGTATTTTTTATATCATATTTTTAGTAAAAAAACTATGAAACTTGCAATAGCGACGACGTGTATTTATTTATCTATACCTACTTCTATACTAATTAAATTATAAAGAGGAAAAGTTTGTTTGTTTACATTGAATAGCCTCTGAAACTATACGACCGATTTTGATGAAATTTGGCACAGATGTAGAGTAGACCACGGGCTATATATAGGCTACTTTGTATTGCGGCAAAATGTATGGTTCCCGAGGGATTTTATTTTACGCGCACGTAGTCACGGGCAACTTATAGAATACATATTGTAACACAATTCACACCGGATTCACATTTAATTAAGATACACTATGACAGAACCGTCTAAAACAAAAAGTCGAAACCAACAACATAGCCTTTAATAGATCACTACCTGTTGTTTTTCGAGATAAAAAGTAGCCTATGTCTTAATCTAGAGCCTTAATTACTATCATACCAAATTTCATCACAATCCGTTCAGTAGTTTTTGCGTGAAAGAGGAACAAACATCCATCCATACATTCATCCATACATCCTCACAAACTTTCACATTTATAATATCAGTAGGATGAAACTTGTACTTATTTACGGACACGACAGTATTTTTTGCGCGATGTACTAAATTTCTTAAAATCTATCTATTCTTAAGAGGTGTGTAAATATGTTCTGCAACTGATCTTACATTTTACTGAATTAGATACTTAAATCCAAGTATGTTAAAAAGAATTGTAAAAAGTGATTTTGGTAATTTTATGATCTGAACGTAAATGAATTTATTAATACTGCGAAGAGTTTTAGAGCTTAAAATATATTTAAAATCTTTGGTTCTGAATAAAAATTAAGTGGATGCATAATATTGAATATCATTGAATTATCATAAAATTATTTCTTAATAGGATTCTGTTGTTTAGATATCAGTGCTAAGTGTACTGTCATAATGATTGATCGGATAAAAATGAACTCATCTACATTTGGGTCTGTGACAACACAAAATCGCTTTTAGATTAAAGTCAGGGGGATCCCCGCAACAGACCAAGACCCGGGGGAATCTCCTGTACTGCGTCAAACCTCTCCTGGGTAATTACTGATGTGGGGTTTTGGATCCCGGTAACTAGATTTACATAAAAATATGGGGTACCCACATTTTCTTTTGAAAGTTCGTGATCAACAGAAAGTTTAATTTAGATGTTATTGTGTATTTCAGATAAAAAATCCAATCTTTGTACATAATTTTCAATACAAAAAAAAACATACACAGACGATAAAATATTATTATTAAGAAATTCATGTAGTAACTAGGTAGGTAAAAGTAAGTGCACCACCTTCTATTTTTTTTTTGTATTGAAAATCAGAAAGATACAGCCTTTGTAGGTAACAAAGGCTGTATCTTTTACCTGAAATACACAATAACCTCCAAATTTAACTTTCTGTTGATCCCTACGAAATGAAGGTGTAGGTACCTTATTTACTTTCAGCGAACTAAAATCTATAAGCGCATTTAATTTTTGTTAATGATAACTTAGAGTGTGATGATGATCATGTAGAATTTATAGAGATAACGGTTCAATCCAGTACCTATATTGATCGTGTTATGACGAGTACAAGTGTTGCCATATCTCCTCGGGGGAGAACGGGCACAGATGGTCTATTATTGCCAACTTCGCGGCTAAGAGCCGGCAAAGTGATAATCAATATCCCTAGATACGTGCCTCCATTTATTTAACGGATACTTTGTTTCTTTTAATCTTAAGATTAAACTTGTTCTTTTCTTTCGACTCTGTTTTCTTTTGGTTAGAAAAATATTATAACATTTTACTTTGTACCTAGCAGTATATGTCACCGTAAATTGTAAAAACCGTTAGATTGTAAAATAACTAACGAGATTGTAAAAGTATGTCGAAAGATTCAAAACTGTATATTTACATTCTAACGAAAAATAATGTGTTAAATTATAGGCAGAATATTCGCGTCGGAAGTCTATAAACATTTTAGAATTTCACTATTTATATTACAATCTAACGGTTTTTACAATTTTACGGTGACATATACCTCTTATAAATATTACATATTAGATGGCGCTAAGTGCAATAAAAATAAAATATTGTCATTCTTTATAATAGATATTACGGGACTTACTATGTCACGCTTCTCCACTGGTACCTAGTCCATGACTATTTGTCAAAATTTGCATTTGCAAGATGCGACAGAATATTTTCTTAATGTAACTTAAATTCTTAAAAACTGAAAACATAAATAACAATAAATGAATATCAAGTTTATTTTATCATCACACAACACACATTAAAATAAAATACAAGGGAGTAAACTAAAATTATGCACATAGTTAAGACTGATTTCACTCCTTCAATTGTCTACATTTATTCGCTTTCAAAGGAAATATCTTTTATAAATAAAATCACTTACAGCGTTCCTTCGTACATTTAAAACGTATTTTCAAGAAATTGAGACTTCGTGTTATTTCCTCTCCACTTCTATCGGAGATTTTTTATTCTATTTTCGATTGTTGCCACTTATCGTGTTTATCTTATTGAATAATTTATTTTGTTGCCACAGAAGAAGTATTTTTAGAGCATTTCTCTTCTTGTAGAAGATTCCTTATTTAGGTTGCAATTTACTAAGCCTAAACTTAGATCGCTAGTTTTAGGGGTTCCGTAATTCACGTCTCGGAGCTATTATGGCTTAATGATGTCCAATCGGTTAGTGCTAAAAAGATGAAACTTTGCATTTGTATTTACTACGTCGACAACTTTAAAACATCTCCATTATTAGCCAAGCCATTATTCAATCAAAATCTTATCTCTCCTTTATAATACAAATTGTGAACAAGAGGTCGTTAATAGTATTTAGACTCCGTAGCTGTAATCATAGACATATACTTTAGAGAACGGATCAAGCGTTCAGTGGAAAATTCTGTACCTAACACAGTGAATATAGATAATACATCTATGACCATAATTAATCACCCCATCAATAGACGTTTTATTACGTGCGGTTACTTATGGACTTTTTCTTATGTATCATAATTAGGTACTTGTGAAAATTCATAGTCCTTTTGTTCCATTTGGAGCTTTTAAACCATACAGAAAGTCTACGGTTTACGATTCAGTCGAGGATATCATTCTGTAAATTAAAATAAAATAAAATATCATTAAAATATTAAATAGTAAAAATTACTACAAGGAATTTTGCATTATATCGGTATTCGGTACTCTTAAGCAAGTAGTCAATAGGACATAATATAATAATATATTTGTTTTAAATCAGCAAAATTCGAATATTTTCCGAATGGCAACATAAATATGGACCGAAAAATGCAAAAATTACAGCAATCACTTCCTAACTTAAAAAGTTACAGGACTAAAAGGACTAAAATAAACGACTTTTTTTTGGAATGCTTGAAAAACGAAAATTACTGTTCAAATTAATGTTATTATCCTTATGATATTTCTTGTTAAAACAATGATATACGTAAACGTAGTATTTAATTAAATTAAATAAATTTTGTATTTATCTTTATACATATCCCCCCTTACTAATAAACGCTGTATAAGCTTTGAATAGTTATACAGTGTTTTGTTCCCGTTACACAAGTGACATTTTCAATTCGATTGAAGAAGACAAAACACTGTACAACTATTCAAATGTATGTCATGGGATACTCTTCCCAACTTACCTGTCCGGTAGTTGTGGTATAGTATACGGGTATGCGACCCCGGCTTCCCTAGCTATTACTGTCCTATCCCTTGCCCTCCTGGGCGGTAATATCCTACATTCCCTATTTCCTACTCTAACTTACCAATCTTCCTTTCCACACCACCTATCCTTCCCTTTCCCTATTCCTACCCTCTCTACCAATCCGTGGAAACGCAATGGATAATCCAAATAATTTAATTATCCAAAATGGCGGCGATGTGGTTCGCCACCCATCACGTCTCGTTTCTCGCGGAGGCGAAAAGCGGACCATGGAGAGACGCTAGGCTACGTTGAATGTAAGAGGAGGAATGGATGGTAAGAATGAAAGTGGGCGAAGCGAAAGAAGTATGTAAGGATCGTAGCAAGTGGAAAGAAGTGGTCTCTGCCTACCCCTACGGGAAAGAGGCGGTCCTGCCTACCCCTACGGGAGAAAGGCGTGATTATATGTATGTATGTATGTAACTATTCAAAGCTTAAACAGCGTTTATTCATGTATAATTTTTTGTATAGAGCGTTTTTGACGGTCTACAACGATCTCACTTTTGAAATGACTGTATTTCGTCAACGGTTGATCGTAGATATGCCATTGCAAAGACAATATTCCCCGGCTAGTTATGCACTTTTCGAAAAGCTAATAAAAAAAACTATGCGCATGCTCCCCGTTGTAAGTATTGCTTCGTTTACTCTCTATGCCTATGGCAGTAGTAATGCGAGGAGAATGGGGTGTAATATTGCAGCCTCATCACGGAACACAATCATAAATCTCACGACGGATTTAAACTATTTATCTTAACGCCGAAGATGGATTTCTGTAATGCAAAGTTTTACTATCCTGAGTATCCCGTTTATATTGTAAATGGAAAACTATACGGGGATATTTGTTACAGTTGACTATTTACTAATTGTAAATACAAGTTTGCAGACTATCAAGGTACTAATTGTAGATAAATACGAAAGTTTTTAAGGACGAATCTGAAAATCTGAGTATAAAATATTATGATCTTAAAGAGATATAAATATAAGACCATTATGTACTACATTCTAGCAATAAAGGAATTTGATTTGATTTGATTTGATAGTAACTAATAGATCATAAGTAAAAAAATCTGGATTATGTGCTACTATTTAGGTACTGCTACAAAATGTCAGATTTCCGTGGGAACTACAGCTATGGGCTTTTTACAAATGTGGGTAGATAAGGCCTACCTAATGGCTGGGAGCTTTTTTGAACGAATACTAAATAACTTAATAATAAAACATTGATTAACAGTACTGAAAGGCCACTTTCAACGACTTTGTTTCATCAAAACTTATTGAACCGAAAAGTCCAAGTTAGACAAATTAAATTTTTCTTTTCTTTGATCCAAAAAAGAATTTAATTCCTAAGACATCTTACAAAGGGACCGAATAGGGTGACATTTTACTATGTTCGAAACGTTGTTTAGAGTTTTTTACAAACCTCCTAATCCTGAAAGTATTTTAAAGGTCGATTACTCTCATTGGCGTTTCTTTGTTCAAACTGTTTATCACCAGCTCTGTAGCCTGGCTCAGTTGTATCTTAATTGTTTATTAATTTATATACGTGAAACAAAAGCTTTGAGTACCTACATTTTTACAAGAATTATGTGAATGGAGGAGTATAAATTTGGCACAGCTAAAGTTTATGTGCAGGAAGGCGTGCAATATTTGTTTTTTTTAATAACGCTTGAAAATACATAAAATAAATAAAGTTGCATACACTACCTCACTACACTATTTGTATAATCCCAACTAACATTTTGGCGCTAAGGGAAACTTTTTGACACTTAAAGTATTATAAACGACATATAAGAGCTCTGACAATAGCTTTGGACTCTACTGCGGCGTTAGGAATAAATAATTAAAGTTTCAAGAGGCATAATAGAAATAAAGGAAAAATATATAACTTAAGGTGCTAGCTTGGAGTTTGTCAGAACTTTTGTATAACTTACTCTTAAATCTTTAGGAAACGTAAAACACTAGAACCAACTGTAAGGCGTTTGCTAATTACTTACAAACGCTTAAAGTTCTTAAATATAGTTAGTCATATACCTTGTACCACCTAACGAGTTCTATGGAGCCCTAAGAGCTAAAAGAAAGTTATAGTAGTGAAACTATAGATATTATAGAGCTATAGAAGTTAAAGAAGTGATAACTATAGGTATTATAGAGCTAGATGCTGCAAGCGTCAGAAACCACCTTTAAATCATTACAGGTTGTATAATAGGATTTACTCCCACATTATAAAACTCCAAGTGGCATTAAAAAGCTAGCTTTAGTTTTTTAACACTCCGTTAGGAATAAAAGAGTTATCAGGAACCTTAGGTAATGTAGAATCAACGCCATTAAATAAACATAACCTATAAAATTTTAAAAGTAAATATAAGGTCAAAATATTATTTTCCGACTTATTGATTTACATTATTTACTCTTTTCAATTAAAATATACATAGACGTACTGAGAACTGTTATTTACAACCACAACTAAAATAAAAATAAATGCCGTGGCAGTGATTTATTTTACCTAATAACATGAAATGTTGTTTATTTTTGAGGCGCTTCAAAATTGAAATGAAAACTAGTATATATTATCACAGAATACTTATCACCGAGGGAGAATTCATAATTATGAAACCGATAATGTCTAAAATTATTAATTGATGTCGGCCATGATTGTCGGCCATGAATATGCGCACTGCTATTATATTTTTTATATTAAATTATATTATATTAAATTCAATTATAATCTTAAAATAAGAAAAACATTGTAATATTCCCACGCCTTAAAGGCAGAAATTGTGACCCATATTTTATAATACTTGTAACATCTATGTAATACCAATTTCTTGGAAATAAATAATTCTAATTCTAAAATAATTCTTATCATTTTTGACGGTAATAGAAACGTAAAGTAAAAAAAAAAAAAAACTTTGGGTGATGTTTATTACGACTTTATTATGCACAATATACAATCGAGCTATAAATAGTATCGTAGAAGCACTCATATGTTGTTAAAAAAGTTAATTGAGTGAATTTTATAAATTATTTATTACTAAAGGGTGCAGTTTTAACCTGTGTATAGCTTATAATACACCTAAAATGGTGTATACTACTTCAAAAGCACTATTGTAAATCTTTATTCCCACCTTTTTATCACTTTTCTATAACTATTATGTCACTTTAAGCTCTAAATTGTGGGCCCAATCCAGGGTTATAAGATAGTTATAGCGCGCTATACCACTAGTTGTTAGACCTTTTATAGACCCTTAGGTTTTTAAATTTCTCTTAAGTAGCTCTTTTTTCGCATAATTTTATTTGTCATAATTTCATTTGGCATACCTCACTTGGCATAATTTTATTACGCATAATATTACTTTGGCATAATGTTTTCTTAGCATACTATATCATTAGGCATAAATATCATTTAGACTTATATTTTTTGTCCTAATTTAATGAGGCATAACTCGTAAGGCATAATTTTTCTTGTCATAATAGTACTTTGGCATAATTGTTTTTGGCATAAACTCGTTAGGCATATTTTTTTGTCATAATAAATTCAAGGCATTCTGTCACAAGGCACAAATGTGCATAAAATGTAAGGACATATTAAAACACGGTTAAGGTAATTAAACGCATATTTATAAAACATTAAAAGCAGGTATTACACTCATTATACCTAGTGTAACATGTGTAACAGTAGGTTAAGTTGCGGCGGGGTGGCCCTTGTGCCACCCGTAAGCCGCTAATATGTTTAAAATAATTAATACAAAAGGTTATTTAATTCAAAAACAAAACTTAGTTTGTCCTTAAGTGCATTGGGCTTGTGTTTATGGCTCGGCATGTTCTTAGATAGCAGTTCGTGTTGTTTGTCCGAGTTTAATTTCGTAATCAGTCGAAAAGTAGTATTATAATTGTTATTTCATCTTAACTCGCACATCCGGTAGAATTTATAATTCATTAGTAAGTATGTGAAAAAAAATCCTACAAATACTTATTTGCGTAAATATAATAGTATGCTTAAATATCATTATGCGTAAATATATTTATGCTTTTTAATATTATGCTTAATTAATACTATGCGTAAGAAAATATATGCCTTAAAGTATGCCTAACAATTATTATGCTTTTAGTAATTATGCGTAAAAAAAATATGTTAAGAAAGTTATGCCAAATGAATATTATGCGAAACTACTATTAGGTCAAATGAAATTATGCCAAGTAAAATTATGACATATGATTTAATGCGAAAAAATAGGGAACCTACTTGGGATGCCATTCCATAGACATTTATTGCATATCTTACCTATATAGAAAAAATAACCCTAATAAAAATTAAACTTAAATATTTAGACCACAGATGACCTCTAGTTTTTACTAATTTACTAACATTATGGATTCTATAATTATCTGAAATAAATTCTTATTTATATAAATAAAATTTTCGATTTTTCATTTTTAGTAACGAAACTTTTATTACTTTTCAAAGTATCGAAACAGAAAACTCATTAACCAGTTGGCGGACTGAAAACTTGTTACTTTATACTATAAAGAGTTATTAATTTTTTAATTTTATATTTTTAATAACGTTTTACAGTCATTTTAAAATCACGAGTTTTCCTGTTTAAAAGCACATGAAAAACCTCAATAGAATTTGTAAGGCAAAGTTTTTAATGGCTTTGTTGAAGTTAATATATTAATTGACTATGGAGAATTGAACTAGGTACCAATATAAAATCAATTGAAACATTGTTACAGTAAAGCTATTTTAATATAATATAGAGATATATACTAGTTTTTTTACTTTGTTTTATTAAAAAATATTAAGTTTTTATGATTTTACTCGCGTTCAAAGTTTCGAATAATTTTCGAATCCTTATTTAAATAAGTGTGACATCACGCTACTAAAGATAAATTGTGATTTTTTGTATGTTTGTTTGTTTCCATTGAATATGCTCTGAAACTACTGAATCGATTTTGATAAAATTTGTCACAGTTATAGAGTAGACCACGGGAAAGGACATAGGCTACTTTTTATCGCGGGACATATACGGTTCCCGTGTGTTACTGTACTTACGCGCTCGGAGCCGCGGGCATCAGCTAGTAATACAATAAATACTCTGTATCAAGACATATTTATTACTACCTACATAGGTTATTTTTTTCGTTACTATCGGCTCTCGTTAGTTAGAGCCTTCAATTATAAGCAAAGTCACGGCCAAAGGCTAGCACATAATTGAACCAAAACAACAGAAACTTGATTCTGTGCTAAATCACGTAGCCAAATTCAGTATAAACCTAGAAGTGACGGAAGCTTCATCCTTTAACACTTTAATTACGGCTAGACTCCACAAAGCTCTGTGTGGACTGTAACTCGAAGCTACGGAACCTGAGACAATTAGGAATATTACGTATAGCTAGTCGTAGAGGGCGCCACCTAAATATAACGCAAACACTATTTTGTAGCGCGGAATAAAAAAAGTGATATTTTTAACATGCTTATATTAACTTCACCTGTATGTAAGCTTGTTTGCTTGCTTGTATGTAACTCTCTCTTGCGCGCCTGCTGCCTTCCTCGGCTCTGATAGCTTTAAAACACGCTTTTAAAGAATATCGAACTAAAAAGTTGAAAATAATTTTAAAATTTTTCAAAATAAACTTAAAACAGTAGTATATAAAAAATACTAGTATAATTGAGGGAAAAGCGTGGGGCGCTTTGTGCCATAATTTTCGTATATCGAGTTTTTTTAAACTATATTTATTAATTGAATATAATATATCTATGATTGTAACATTGATTTTATTTATCAGATGAATACTATTTCCTATTTTCTCTTTTTAGGGTTTCGTAATACTTAAGGAACCCTTATAGTTTCGCTCTGTCCGTCTGTCTGTCTGTCTGTCTGTCTGTCCGCGCCTCTAGCTCCTGTAATTATGAATATAAATTGATGAAATTTGGTGCAGTTATAGATTGTATATAGATCACGGTTTCGGGATCATAAAAAAATAATAATTTTATATTTTAGGGGTACTCTCCATACATGTGAAGTGGGGATGAAAAATATTTTTTCACTCTACCCCATCGAATAGCTCTTTGAAAATAAAGGCAAGGTTTCATACATTACATTTTTATAAAGTTGACCATTTTCGAGTAATCGGCCTCCAAAGTAGTTTGTAAGTTGGTCCCCCCCCCTAGCATTTTTAAACTATAGGAGATAGAAACTTGCAAATTTTCATGCCGATAGAGCATGCTAAAAACTCTTTAGGAAAATTATTGTGAACCAAATCGGACAGTAACTTTTGGAGTAATTAAAAAAAAGCATATTACGCGTTTATAGTTACGGAACCCTCCTTAGACATGTCCTGACATGCTCTTGGTTAGGTTATTTTATGTATATGTCACCGTAAAATTATAAAAACCGTTAGATTGTAAAATAACTAACGAGATTGTAAAATATACTTATCGAAAGATTCATAACTATATATGTATAATGTAACGAAAAATAATGTGTTAAATTATTGGCAGCATATTCGCGTCGGAGGTCTATCAACATTTTACAATTTTACTAGTTACATTACAAAGAAAATGGTTTTTACAATATTACGATGACATATTATATCCTCTCGAGCGTCCGGCCGCAAATATGCAATATGGCGCAAGCGTCCGGGATATGTCACGTGTCCCCGCGCGTGAGCGCGTGAAAGTGCCCGCCTTTTATTTTTTATGGATTAAGTATATTGATAAATTGTTGCTAAAACCTATGCATGTTATATATATTTAGAAACTAGAGTAAATTCCCTATAAGATCATGTAACTGAAATTAAAAAGAAACTGAAGGAATAAAAGCAGTCTCGATGTGAAAACAAAATACTTATATATAATTTACTAGCTTTTGCCCGCGGCTCCGCCCGCGAGAAATGGGGTTTTTTGGCCACTTACGACTGTACTCTAAGTTAAATCTGTATCTTCCTTATCTTACGTTCTCTCTTTAATTACTAATTGTTTATCCGAAGCACCATCATACCATATTTCATTTCAATGGTTTAAACACTTAAGACATGAAAGACATTAAAAAAATATACACAATAGTACATTATCCCTCGGGAACAATATTATATATCTTTTTGGGATAAAAAGTAAAAATACACAAAAAAGTATGAAATAAAACTTAATCTCTAAATAATTCCCCTTTCAAATTCGGCTAAAATTTTTACTATTTCTCTACTCAATCTTATTAATTTTGAAATCGATACCAGCCCAAACAATATTCTACAATATTTTATAGAACTTACGTTCATATTTGCTGGTACCGACTTCAAAATTAATAAGATTGAGTAGAGAAATAGTAAAAATTTTAGCCGAATTTGAAAGGGGAATTATTTAGAGATTAAGTTTTATTTCATACTTTTTTGTGTATTTTTACTTTGGAAGTCGGTTTAATTGTTTTTTTAAATAATAATTTCACCCTTTTTAGAGATATATTTTCTTAAGTTACTATTAATACGTCTTAAGAACGTCTAAACTAAACGATCGAATGTATAATTGAATACGCGCCAAGCTTCCATAAATATTGCTATTAAGATGATGATGATGATTACTGTAAGTTATAAAGTGGCATATGCTTGCAGTTCATTAAACAATACCGAAATTTCCAAACGCATATCTTTAAAGACTGAGGAGTTCTGTACAGTGCTTTTGGATCCAGGGTATACCTTGGTACAATATCTTATTTTTTGGTAGCATATGCTTGTGTTACTTCAGTAAAAGTCAAAATCACTATATGAGTGGATATAAATTTCGAGGAGTTCCCTCGATTCCTCATGGATCGCATCATCAGGTTCCCACTTTAGTGACTAAAGGACCAATTTCGAACTAAACCCTTTTCAACAACAAAAGAATTTTGCAAATAGGTCCATAAACGGCAGAGTAATGTTCAAAGATATCCGTGTTAGTGTAAAATACTATGAGAAATACCTTTTATATCATCATAATCTGATGATGTATGGTGTGATAGTGGTGATGATGATGATGATTACTCTAACTGACAGGGTGGCATATGCTTGCAGTTCTTTAAACAACGCCGAAATTCCCAAACATGTATCTATAAGGAGCCAGGAGTTTTGTTCTGTACTTTTGGATCCAGGGTATACCTTGGAGCAAAATCTTACTTTTTGGTAGCATATACTTGAACTACTTCAGAAAAAGTCAAAATCACCATATGTGTCCATATAAATTTCGAGGAGTTCCCTCGATTCCTCATGGATCCCATCATCAGGTCACCACTTTGATATCAAAAGGACCAATTTGGGATTACACCCTATACATCACAGAAAAAACTATGAAAATCGGTCCACAGGCGGCGGAGTAATCGTTGAACATACAAAAAAAAATAACCGCCTCCTTTTTTGGGAAGTCGGTTAAAAAGTACACTGCGCGTTTGTCCAAAGCATAAACCACTGCCATACCAAATTTCATTCAAATCAATTCAACCGTTTAGCAGTAAAAGACAATCAAAGTACACATAATAATAATACATTATCCCACGGGAACACCGCAAATTTTTGGGACAAAAAGTATCCTATGTCCTTTCCCAGGACTCAAAGTATATCTATACCAAATTTCATCAAAATCGGTTCAGCGGTTAAAGCGTGAAGAGGTAACAGACAGACAGACAGACAGACAGACAGACAGACAGACACACTTTCGCATTTATAATATTAAGTATGGATTCCATTTCTAAGTTTTAAATGTCAACTAAAACTTTATTTATGTTCATATGTACTTAAATTTGTGTTAAAAACATACTATGGATACATTTTTAATATTATTTAGTGACAAAACAGGCCAATGTAACGCGACGCTTGAGAGGATTGCAAATGATAACTAATTAGTCCTAGATTAGAAGCTATTTTTTTTAATTTTTTGAGTGTACAGCCCAAAAGTAAAAATACAGGAGCCAAGGCTTAAGTCAGTAGAAAATAAATTGCTGCCCGTTGGCACGCGACGCTTGAGAGAATTTAAAATAAACAAACGATAAAGTCACCCTAATTCGCGGGCGGTCACACCGCCTTGGACACTTGCGCGATAACTGTCAAGTCGGTCACACCACCCGGGACGCTCAAGAGGATAATATACAAAAAGTAACAAATCAAATATCAAAAGAGATGTTTGATTTTGAGCCATCTCTATGTACACTACATAGGTAAATAGGAAAAAAATATGGGAATATCATAAAAATACGAAATAATTAATTCGAAGAAGGGTACATGCGTACAAAAATAATTAATTTAAGAGTTTTTTATGGAGAAAATACAATTATTAGGGCGGCCATGACAGTTGTTTTGACTTGACTCTTGACGTAGTTGACAATTTTAGGAAGATACATCTTCTTGAATGTCATACGTCTTTCTTTGTCAAAAGTCATGTCATTGTCAAAATTACATTCTTTGGTTATTTCTGACCTGATCCGCCATGTTTTATTTTACTCTGTGTTGCTCTCCTTGACGAAGTTAATTTAAATATACATAGAAACGAAGTGAAATTAAATAAAATAAAGAATAGGAAACAGTTACTGTATTATGTAGCTATACTTACATATAGCTACATAACACTATGTACATATTATAGTGCTGGCCCAGGCCTCATACCTTTCTTGAACATCTCTTTTTACGTTATACTGCCTCTAGCTGAATTATTTGGAAGGTTTTTGCTCTGCTGTAGTTTCTCTGTGCGGTGCAGTTCTAATTAACATAACTTAATGGAGTTTGTAGATTTTTCAATGTGATGCGATGCATCTAATGCTGCCAGCATTCATATGACCACGTCAATGCCCAGGCATTGACGTGATGATGCGTCGCCTCGCCAGAGTACAAATCTTAATAAAGATTAAAAAAGTGGCGAGAGTACAAACTACCTTTATCTAACAAAATTACTACCCGAATCTGCAAAGCTCTGTGTGGACTGCAGTAGATCGTATTACGGAATCACTCTGTGCAGTGCAGTTCTAATTGTTATTGTAGAGATTCCGATGTGATACGTCTAATGCGTGTATTGATGTTGTGACGGCGATATAAAGCGTCGCTTCGCCAATACGCCAGCTTATGAAAAAGGTAGAGCCTCTTTAAGTAAAATATTAATACTAATAACTATTAGTTTTAATATTTTACTTAAACAGGCAGGTAGTTGAGATTATTAATCTTATGATTAAATGGAAAGGCCCGATATGAAACGTCTAATACTTGTATTGACGTAGTGACGGCGATATAAAGCGTCGCTACGCCAATTATGCCAGCTTGCAGTGGCGAAGGCTGCTTCTCCTTCATAGGGAAGCCGGAGCCTGTATATTAGGTAGGAATTTCTATGAAGGTTTGCAAAAGGTAAGTGACAAGGGAAGCCGATAGGAATGGAGTTATAGGAACCCTTCGCCACTGCCAGTTTGAAAAAAAAAAGTGTGTATTTCTAATTATTATTATAATTATTTTATTTAAACAGGCAGGCAGTTGAGACAAATGATATTATGATTAAATAGGAAGTTGTAGATATTCTGATGTAAAAATGATTTTGTTGTGATTAGATCCTCTTTTTAATAACATATTATATGGATTAGATATAGTAATATCTAAAACCTCGATTTGCAATAACAGTTATTATGTAGGTACGAATCGAAGTAGGTATGAGGAAGTCTCATCTTTGTATTTAATATGTCATCATCATTAAAAAGCATTTAACCTAAGCACAGATATAAAATTAAAAATGCATAGCGCATTTTTTACTAAGTGTAATACTAGAATAATAATAATAATTAATTCACAATTGCCTACCTCATAGAATGCTTATTTAGTAAAACCGGCCAAGAGCGAGTCGAGTCGCGCACGAACAAAACGGCTAAAAATTCACGTTTGTTATATCCCATATAACAAACGTGAATTTTTAGCCGTTTTCCCCCCCCCCCCCCTTTTTTAAGTCCATGGGGAGCCCTCAAAAATATTTATTTTTTTGTCGATATAAAAACTTAGGCCTTTGCATCCGTTAATGGATGATTTATATAGTATTGTCCGAGCGAAGTAACCACTCTTGAAATACTGTAGTGCCTGAGACAGTCGGTTTTTAAATGTCGTATGGTTGCCCTAAGCACATACGGCATTCTTACAACATAGCCTAGTCCAGAGGAATGAACTAGTCAATACGTCTGGGGCCAACTATGTGCGGGTTTCCTTACGATGTTTTCCTTCACCGTTAGAGCGTCCGTATAATGTACTTGAGATCTGAAAAAGTCTCATTAGTACACGCCACAAACTGGGATTCGAACCTGCACTCTCTAGAGTGCGAACCAAACGGTCTACCCACTAGGCCACGGAGCTCACTGTCGTTATAGCGGCAACAGAAATACATCATGTTGGAAATAGACAATGTAAATATAATTATGCTGGTAATACTTTTATTATTGTCTATGCGTTTTTCTTTTTACAAGATGTCTGTCTGTTTTCGTTTGGCCCGTTCGCTAAGTACTACTAATGGTGTGTAAAGTATGTATAACGTTTAATAAAACAAGTATAGAGGATTATTACTTTTTATTTATACAAAACTACAGGTTATGGGCCCAGACTCGTAAATAAATCTGAAATATAATAAAAGGTAAGAAGAATACTGCACGTGAAAATTACCGGCACCCGGCATTTTTTTTTTTGAGGTTAAGAAAATTGCAAACGTGCGGGAAGGAGTGATCAAAGTGCGGGAAGGAAAGCAAAAGGCGAGAGCAAATATGGATGGAAATCTTAGTATCATCAAGTTAGAGGGGCCGAAAAACTGGAACACCTGGAAGTTTCAAATAACAGTCGTATTAAGAGGCAAAGAGTTGTTAGATGTGGTCGAAGGAAAATTTAAAAAGACAGAGGAAAATACGCAGGCGTGGCAGACGAAAGATGCGAAAGCTCAAACTATAATAGTCACACGTATTAGTGAAGAAGTTATGATACATATAATATCATGCAGCACGGCTGCTGATATGTGGAATAAGTTGATCGCTGTTTATGAACAAAAAAGTGAAACTAATATACATATTGTACAACAACGCTTTTTCCAGTTTAAATATGAAGAGGGAATTCAGATGTCTCTTTTCCTATCTAAAATTAAGGAAATGCAAAATCAATTGCGGCAATTAGGAGAAGAAATATCAGATAAATTTGTTGTGACTAAAGTGCTAATGTCATTGCCTGATTGTTATAAACATTTTGTCTCAGCCTGGGAGTCGGCACCTGATGAAAAACAAACATACAACAACTTGGTGGCGAGATTATTGGTTGAGGAGGAACGTATGAAGGAGAAAGCTGATGAAATACCGCAAACTTCAGCCTTTGTTGCAAATAATACAGTGAACAAGAAAAGTGTAAAGTGCTTTAAATGTAATAGACTTGGCCATTATCAGTCGGAGTGTAGGAGTAAGGTGAAAGACAATAATAAGACTGATTTGGTGAACAGACCTAGTAATAAAAGGTGTTTTTACTGCAACAAGCTTGGACATTTTAAACATGAGTGTAGATATCGGCTCAACAAAGAGAGCAATGCATTTGTGGTGTCAGGGACATTTGATACATTTAATGAACGTTATTCGCATTCAAAGTGGGTGGTAGACACGGGTGCGAGTGAACATATGTGCCGTGAAAGACAATTGTTTACTTCATTTTCATCTCTTGAAAAGAAGTCTGTAATAGTAGGAAACGGAACGGCAATCAGTGCATTAGGTTGTGGCCAGGTGGCAGCACAGGTATTTAATGGACATGAGTGGATTGATACTAAATTCACAAACGTGTTGTTTGTACCGGACCTTGAGGCTAATTTACTATCTGAGAATCGTGTGACAGATAGAGGTTATATTATGAAGACTGATGGGCACAAATGCAACTTCTACAAAAAGGAAAAACATTGTGCAATCGCAAATCGTCACGGAAAAATGTATATAATGGATTTGCGCCTAAAATGTAGTGCTGCTAATGTAACTCAAGTGAAACCATCCCTAAGTGAGTGGCACGAAAAATTAGTGCACCAAAACATACAACATGTAAAGAAGGTGCTTGCAAACAATAATATTGATGCAACGGAGGATTTTATTGGTCATTGTAAAGGATGTTTAGAGGGCAAAGCTCATCGCTTGCCTTTCAATATAAGTCATACAACAACTTCAAGGACATGTGAATTGATTCATGCCGATGTGTGTGGCCCAATGGACGAGACTTCCATCGGAGGAGCCAAGTACTTTCTTCTTCTGAAAGATGATTTTTCATGTTATAGGACTGTCTATTTTTTGAAAGGGAAGTATGAAGTCAAAACCTTTGTTGAGAAATTTATAAAGATGAGTGAAAATATGACAGGTAATAAAATTATATACTTCCGGAGTGATAATGGCTTAGAATTCGTTAATAAGGGCATGAAAGAAATGTTTACCCACTGCGGAATTATACATCAGACAACAGTCACATACACTCCACAGCAGAATGGAAAAGCCGAACGGGAAAACAGGACATTAGTTGAAGCGGCTCAATCTCTACTGTATTCCAAAGGATTACCTAAGAAATTATGGGCAGAGGCTATAAATACTGCATGCTATGTGATAAACAGAACAGGATTTAGTACTGACAAAGTCAAAACTCCATATGAGGCTTGGACGGGCAAAAGTTTCAATATACAAAATTTGGAGATTTTTGGAACACCTGTATTCATACACATCCCAAATGAAAAGAGAACAAAATGGGACCCTAAAGGTGAAAATGGAATTATGGTTGGCTATGGAGAGGAAACAAAAGGATATAGAATATTTTTTGAGAAAAACAATACTGTTCAGATAAAGAGAGATGTTATATTTTTAAAGAACTCAAAGGAATTAAATCACTATATAATATTGGAAGATGAAGAAGAAGAGAGAGAAATGTCAAGCCAAAATGTGAATATAACATTGCCAGAAGAAGACTCAAGCGCTACAAGTTCTGAAGGTTCCGACATAGATAGTGTGTATGAACCATGTACAAGTGAAGAGTGCAGTGATGATGAAGCAATGGTCTCACAGCCACAGATGAGGGGGCGTAGTCAGCGTACGAGAAAGAAAACATCATTTTACAGATGCAACAATGCAGTATTGTTAGATGAGGATGAACCGAGAACATATCGGGAAGCTATGAGACATGAAAATGCATCAGAATGGGAGGAGGCAATTAGGACTGAGCTGAACACACTAGCAGAAAACAGGACATGGGAACACTGTGAGAAGCCAAATGATTGTAAGGTAATTACTAGTAAATGGGTATTCAAAATTAAGTATATTAATGGGGTAAAACAGTTTAAGGCCAGATTAGTAGCTAGAGGTTTTGAGCAAAATGACGATATTGATTATAATGATATTTATGCACCAGTAGCAAAGCTAACTACTTTTCGATTATTTGTATCTGTTGCAACTATGTTAAACTTACCAATCCATCAAATGGATGTCACAGGAGCATTTCTGTATGGGGAAATTAGTGATGATATATACTTGCAATTACCAGAAGGGGCATTTAGTGGAAATAAAAATATTGTTAAACTGCATAAGTCATTATATGGCTTAAAAATGTCTCCTAAACATTGGAATGATAAGTTTAACTCAATAATGTGTAGGGAAAACTTTATAAAGTCTAAAGCTGATTCGTGTCTTTATGTAAAGATCAATGGTATACATAAAATTTATGTGTTATTGTATGTAGACGATATATTGACTTTTGGAACAGAGGAAAACAGCGTAAATGAGTTTAAAGATATGTTGTGTAGAGAATTTAAAATGAAGACTTTAGGTTTTATATCAGACTTTATTGGTATTAATGTAAAACAAAATTTACAGACAGGTGTTACTGAATTATCACAAAAAGAATATTTAGAAAATGTTTTAAAACGATTTCATATGGAAAATTGTAAGCCTGTATCATCCCCTATTGATCAAAATTTTGTATTGAATCAGAACTGTAATGAAAAGCCAGATAAAGGTATTGAAAACTTGTGTAGACAAATAATAGGATGTCTTATGTATGCAGTGTGTGGTACAAGGCCTGATTTGTCTATATCTGTATCTATTTTAAGTAGGTACCAGAATAAAGCTAATAATATGTTATTGTCAGCGTTGAAGAGAGTGTTAAGATATATTAAACATACATTAGATTATAAACTTGTTTATAAATGTGATGATAAAAGAAAACTAATTGGATACTGTGATGCTAACTGGGGTGGAGATTTAGTTGATAGGAAATCTACCACAGGCTTTTGTTTCATGTTTAAAAATTGTCTGATTGCTTGGTGCTCTAAAAAACAATGTTCAGTTAGCCTCTCTTCAACAGAATCAGAATATATATCTATGAGTATGGCCGCTAGCGAGGCCTGTTGGATACTAAACATATTGAAAGATTTATTTCCAAATGAAAACATGTGTCCGGTTACTATGATGTGTGACAATCAATCTGCTATTAAAGTGGCTAGTACAGATTGTATAAAAAGACTTAAACATATAGATATACGCTACCACTATGTTAGAGAATTAATTAAGAAAGGAAAAATTGTTGTGAGCTATGTTAAAACTGAGGACCAGCTAGCAGATGCATTAACAAAACCTTTGAATGCTATATTGTTGTTAAAATTTGTTAATAAGTGTATGTGTAACTTAAAGGAGTAAAATTTATAATTAATATTACATTGAAAGGGGGTGTTGGAAATAGACAATGTAAATATAATTATGCTGGTAATACTTTTAATATTGTCTATGTGTTTTTCTTTTTACAAGATGTCTGTCTGTTTTCGTTTGGCCCGTTCGCTAATACTACTAATGGTGTGTAAAGTATGTATAACGTTTAATAAAACAAGTATAGAGGATTATTACTTTTTATTTATACAAAACTACACATCATCTATGAAAATTTCAACCGTCTACCTATGACGGTTTATGAGACACAGCCTGGTGATATACAAACAGATGGACGGTCAGCGGTCTTAGTAATAGAGTCCCGTTTTACCCTTTGGGTACGTAACCCTTAAAAAGGAAAGAAAACTAAAATATTCAATCAATAGCTCCAAAATTCGAACAATGAATGAACATGAACATATGCTCCTTTATTGTCCGAATTTTGGAGTCTCAGATTTCAAAACTACCCCTTAACATAAAATACTCGTTGAAGCAAATTAAAAGATCATAAATCACCGAGTGATATTTTTCCCATTAGTGATTATCACTGATCACCACCAGGAGGTCAGCGCGAGAGGCCATTAACGGTTGCTAGGCAACGGGAGACGCGACAGGTTATTAATGTGTCGCTAGGCAACGGGAGGAGGGGACGAGACGGCGACACAGCGGCGGGACAGCCCGGCGCGACGCGTGACTCATCTCACACCTAGTGGATGAAGCCTCTGGCTCCTAGACTATATCGGTATATCGAAATAAGTTACGTTAAAGTTGAGTCATAAGGCTGGGACTATATGACCCGGAATCCGGAGAGCCGGGGAAAATTCAGAGAATTGAAAATATAACTCTGTGCTATTATAATAGAGTTGAAAATTTAAGTATCGAGCTGTCATAATAATATGTCGATTTTCAGCGAATTAATATAATTCTGGAATAGAATTCTGGATTTTATCAGTCCAGAATTCTATTTTCAATGCTCTGATTTTTCTCCGATCTACCGGATTATATATTATTAAGAATTAATAAGTAGACGGGTTACCTGATAGTAAACCAGAAGAATCATTTTCTCTACGAATGTTGGTATCACCTGTTTCATGCCAGTTTTCAGTAAGACCACAGTGTAATAAAGAGATACAGTGGTCCAACGCGTTTGAAGTCGCGCGAAATGCCGCTTTTGTGTAGGTATTCGTCATTGCTGCAGGGTTGTCACAATAATGTGTTTTATTATAATCTGTTCTACATTTTGTGTAGGTATTCGTAGTATGTGTATGTAGAGTACTAGGAATAAAACAAAAAAAAAATATATAGAAGTATTAATGAAGAGTTTTATTATAAAAAATACAAATGCGTATACAAAAGCTCAGGGTTAGCATGATATATATCAATTGATATAGGTATATCGTATATATATCATGATATATATCAATTGATATTTATGCTTGATATATTATATCAAAATTGATATTGATATTTAAAAATGTAAAATAATGTTTTAAATGTAAAAAATCTTACATCAACACAGGTCTTATTTTCCGAGAGTTTCACAACCCTAGGTCATCAAAAACTTGCTATTTGACACGACATTAACTAATCATAGCCGCCGACGCGGCTTGTAACGGCTTATGACACCCACGTGACCCCCTGTTTTTCGGAAGAAAATTCCTTGTTTGTTATTATACTATTGTTATACCATTTATACCATGTGTAAAATTAATTCGACTGATAAAATTAATACACTTTTTTTTCTTCTGGTTATAAACAAAAGTCATTTTATGGTTTTATGGTTTATTTAAATTGATACTCAAAAGTATCTATCGTTGATTTTTAATTGATTTGAAAACTTTTAATATCAATAATAAATAAATGAGTTTAATTTTACTTCCCTATCTTCAAATTATCAGACATACAAATTATTTCGATTCAACTATTACGATGAGATTTGTATGTAATTTTGAAAATATCAAAAAATCAAAAATATCGGATATATTATATCAAAGATATCAGCTGATATTTTGATATTTATTATAAATATCGGATATTTACGAACCCTGCAAAAGCTACAAATGCGAAACTGAAAGGTATTATCGACATTTGGATTTACTAGTTTTTAGATTGCGATTGTTGAATTTGACGATGTAGTTAGTAAATTCTCATACGTAGATACAATTTTACTAAAAATTCTGACGGGAAACAGGCGCATGGTTATGTATTAAAATTAATCTTCTTTAGCTGTTCGTATAATTGACCATTGTAAATAAGTACCTACATACAACTCAAACGAAACACTGTCGCAAACCACTTAAAACAATCAAATTAAAAAGCGTCAACCCCGGCTGACGTGTCCCAAGCGAGTGTATGGCAGCTTGGGCTCGCTACCGCCCCTCTCTCACCCCGCACGCCCCGCACGATTGCTCTGTCTAGACGTGTCCGTTGGACGACTGTAGGTAATAGTTCTATAGGCTGTGGTAAGACCGTGGCATCCAAAGATTTCAAAACTGTGGCATCACTCTAATCCTGTCCTGTCTATCATCTATGCAATTTCGTCCCGAAGCGTGGCTCACGTCACGAGTTTTTACGCCTAGAAAAAAAAATATAATAAGTATGTTTTTTTTATTCATAATTAATAGTAATAATAATAATGTCTATGGACGCGGGAGTTTTGCCGGGAAAGTCAATCAGCAATGTTGTGTTTCTGTATTATTTTTCTAAATTCGTGTTAATTCGGTTTTTAATGTGTTATAGTGGTGGAATATTAACCATTAATTATTCGTTGAGGTGCATTAGTGTGGAAAAGTGATACATTCTACAAAATGCGTGCTAAATTGGGTTTCCCGCCAAAACTCCCTAGGAAGTTTCAGTAAAGCGTCTACCACTTTACTGAATCGACTGACTTGACTAATTGACTACCCTGACTACTTATTTCGACTTTGACTAGACTTTGGACTTGACGATTTAGAAATAAGACAAAGAAATACCTTAAACGACAGACGAGGCAGTATGGTCTAAGATCTTAGCCTGTTCCATTTCGGGACGAATTAAACAAAAAAAAAAAATGTCTATGGACGCATCACACCACGTCAAACTGGCCCCGTGCTAAGTATCCGAAGAACTTGTGTTATAGGCACCAGACAACGGGAAGTATATTTAATACTTTTATACTATACATATAGGTATATTTTGGATTTTTATCATATTATACACATCTATGACCTAGGAACACAGAAAAACTTCTGGTTCCTTCGGCGGGATTCGAACTCCCCGGCTTGAGCACCAACGCGCCGAACCACTGAGACACAGAGGTCGTCACACATTAAGCATTGATTAATTAATACTAATTAGAAAAATATGTTTCCATCTTTGTAATGGATCCGTTTCTATCATCCGAATAAAGTTTTATCGGAAAATCTGTTACGTTTCCCGAGGAAAACACGGCAACAATATACTTTTCATTTATTCCCGGCTGCCAGCTCGATCAACTAACACTATATCAAACATCACAGCAACAATGTAGCAATCATATTCTTTGACGTCATAGACTTATGTCTAAAAGATTATTCTTTTCAGTAAATATAACATTTTTATTTTTCATACTAATTAGTGTGGGGTCACCCAACACTCATCTGATAATGTTTTAAACGTTAATATTTGTTTAATCTAAATATATAAAAGGCAAACGACTGACTCGTCTATCAACGTACAGCCGAAACAACTGCACGGATTTTCCTGAAATATATACAGATAGTTGTAATGACGTAGGCATCCGTTAAGAAAGGATTTTTGAACAATCGTCCCCTAAGGGGTGAAAAAGGGGTTAAAATTTTGTATGGAAACAGAAATCCACGCGGACGAAGTCGTGGGCAAAAGCTAGTTTATAATAGTAATTATTGTAGTCACTAGTATATTAAAGTTGGTATTTTGTAGTTGATACTTACATTAAACTGCTATTGTAAAAATATTCTAGCTTAAAGAAACGATCGAAAATACATCTTCATCCCCGCGCGTCCTGACATAATAAATTTGATTTTAGAATTAATCTGCGTGGGTGATCCAACTCTCATCTAGGTATTATTATTCATTTGTATTAGTTATTGGCTGTGTTCCGCGGAAACTAGCGCTAACAAGAAAACGTAAGCAAATAAGCAAAATGGCGGAACGGATTATGTTAGCAGTATTGAAGTTAGCAAAATTGTCCTGGCCTATGATCCGTTTTTTCTTCTATAGCGCTAGCAAGCGCTAACAGCGCGCTTTTTTCCGCGGAACACAGCCATTATCACTAATTATTATAATATAATATCATGAAATTAGTACTCGGTAGTCGTTACCTACATTGAGCGCCTTAAGGGACAATTTAAATGTTTAATACAAAACGTCATGGGGTACTCATCCCAACTTACCTGTCCGGTAGTTGTGGTATAGTATACGGATACGCGACCCCGGCTTCCCTAGCTATTACTGTCCTATCCCTTGCCCTCCTGGGCGGTAATATCCTACATTTCCTATTTCCCACTCTAACCTACCAATCTTCCTTTCCACACCACCTATCCTTCCCTTTCCTTATTCCTACCCTCTCTACCAATCCGTGGAAACGCAATGGATAATAATAAAAATAATTTAATTATCCAAAATGGCGGCGATGAGGTTCACCACCCATCACGTCTCGTTTCTCGCGGAGGTGAAAAGCGGACCATGGAAAGCCGCTTCGCTACGTTGAATGTAAGAGGAGGAATGGATGGTAAGAATGAAAGTGAACGAAGCGAAACGAGTATGTAAGGATCGTAGCAAGTGGCAAAAAGTGGTCTCTGCCTACCACTTTACGGGAAAAGGCGTGATTATATGTATGTATGTATGTATGTAATCGTAGCAAGTGGCAAAAAGTGGTCTCTGCCTACCCCTTTACGGGAAAAAGGCGTGATTATATGTATGTATGTATGTATGTAATACAAAACGGATAAGAAACAGAATTTGTAAATGTAAATTTTATTCATAAAGAATATTATACAGACTAGATTATGTTTACTTGAGCGCTTTCATTTTAAGACAATATGCTATCACGCTAGGATCCAGAAGGCTGTGATGAAAAATGCAATAGTTAAACCGATTTATGGAACGTCGGCTGGTTTCATTTAAACCAGGCAGCTGTGACCAGACTAATTGTTTTTGAAATACAAGTACCTATACGTGCAGTGCACTTTTTATGAGCAAAAACTGAATCTACGACTTTAGATGCAATCAGGGCTCTGGGTGCCTAGCGGGATTAATTGACAGCTGCGTAAACTATGAAACTACTACTAATGGCTAAAATAGAAAAAAAAACATGGGACTTTCATAAAAATACAAAAAAAAAAAATTGAAGAAGGGAAAATGCGTACAAAAATTATTATTTCAAAAGTTTTTTAATGCGATATTACCCTATTTTAAGGTCAGCCATGGCAGTTGCTTTGACATGACTTTTGACATAGTTGATAATTTTAGGAAGAGACGTCTTCTTGAACGTCATACGTCTATCTTTGCCAAAAATCATGTCATTGTCAAAATTACATTCTTTGGATAGTTCTGATTTTATTTGACGTTGTGTTGCTCTCTTTAGCGAAGTTAATTTAAATGTAAATTGAAACGAAGTGAAATTAAATACAATAAAGAATCGAAAACGGTTACCATATTATGTAGCTATATTTACATGAAGTACATACATAGTGCTGCGTGGACTACGCTTCATACATTTCTAAAACATGTCCTTTATGACAGCGCCCATACAACTGACATTCGATAACATTACGGTTACACAACAGTCAATAGGCAATCGGACTAATTTTTTTTATTGCATAAATGAATAGTACTATTAAATATGAGTAACTTCTCAGAAGAAACCGTATATCAATAGTCAATATTTTCAAAGGTAGGTACATCGATTTGTATAAAAAAATTCGCGAGCCTCCTAAAACGCTCCATAGTAAAGTCGACCTACAAAATATGACGTCACTTGTAGGTTATAGTATATGAAGTAGTATATGAAGTATATGACCGCAGGAATATATTTGTAAATATCTCCCATATTTGTGCGTTTAAGTTCATACTTACCATAATGAATGTTTTTGTATAATATGATGTGAGTAAACTAATGATGTAGGTTTTGTTTACCAATTTCTCAAAAAAAAATTTTTTTTGGTACTTTTTAAATGTAAGTATTTAATTATTAAACTACATATAAAATAATATATTTTTTTACATTTACCAAGTAGTAATGCCTCAATATTTCTGAATATATGAACGAAACTACATATTTCAGATGTAGTCCGATCCCCTATTGTTCCTGCTTAGCCCCCAGGAGGTCTAACAGGAACATGGTGTAAACGTAATTGAGTGAACCTTATCGAATTAAATTTGTATGGACGCTGTCAGGATTTTGGCAGATTTTGTTACAATTCTCATTTGATATCTGTCAAATGCTAGGCCTTTAGGCCGACTGATAAGATACCATTACCTACTAACCACTCAACTACGTACGCATGTCTAAGGAGGGTTCCGTAACTATTACGGCGTTTTTTTTTTTTTTCAAATTACTTCAAAAGTCCGATTTGGTTAAAAATAATTTTCCTACATAGTTCTAAGCATGATCCATCAGCATAGAAAATTGCAAGTCTTATAGTTTAGAAATGCCAGGGAGGGACCAACTTATAAACCACTTTGGAGGCCAAATACACGAAAATGGTTGACTTTATAAAAAAGTTGTCTATGAAACCTTGCCTTTATTTTAAAAGACCTAAAAACGCGATACCCCACACGATGGGGTAGAAAGAAAAAAAAATATTCATCCCCACTTTACATGTATGGAGAGCCACCCCTAGAATATAAAATTATTATTATTTTATGATGCTAAATCCGTAAAATAAATGTCTAAATCTAAAAAAAAAAGCTAATTTAAGTAAGCGTTAAATGAGATTTAAACAACACCAAAAGGAAAGCAAGCAACAAAGCCGAATAATATTATGAATAAAACAAATCACGAAGAGCCGTAAACACGTGAAATATTTTTTTATGAAACGACAATTTCTAGATAACAATTTCTAAACTGAGTCAGCTTCGGGAAAATGGTGACAGGAATTACGTAGGAGGATTTTCCCAAGATTTTCCCCGAGTCAAATGTCTTTGTTGACAGATTATTTTGCCTTATTATGGTTATATTCTTTTGTATTCTAAAACGCCGACGTTCTGACGTTTCATATTTTTATTTGATGTATGACTTTTGTTTTCTCGCATTTGTTTCATTTGCAAATATTTTTATATTGTGTGATTGACGTTATTCTGAAATTAAATTACCTAAGGCTTAGCCTACATGGAATACTCATCCCAACTTACCTGTCCGGTAGTTGTGTTATAGTATACGGGTATGCGACCCCGGCTTCCCCAGCTATTACTGTCCTATCCCTTGCCCTCCTGGGCGGTAATATCCTACATTTCCTATTTCCCACTCTAACTTACCAATCTTCTTTTCCACACCACCTATCCTTCCCTTTCCCTATTCCTACCCTCTCCACCAATCCGTGAAAACGCAATGGATAATCATAAAATAATTTAATTATCCAAAATGGTGGCGATGTGGTTCACCACCCATCACGTCACGTTTCTCGCGGAGGTGAAAAGCGGACCATAGTGAGCCGCTTTGCTACGTTGAATGTAAGAGGAGGAATGGATGGTAAGAATGAAAGTGAGCGGAACGAAACGAGTATGTAAGGATCGTAGCAAGTGGCAAAAAGTGGTCTCTGCCTACCACTTTACGGGAAAAGGCGTGATTATATGTATGTATGTAGCCTACATTAAAATATTATAAAGCTAATCTTCAAGGATATTATATTATTATATTCATAAGAAATATCTGTTTCATGATAAATTATTAGGAAGTATGCCCTCTAAAAATCGAACAAGTAAATCATGTTAATATAATCGGAAATCTCGGAAACGCAAGTATTTTTATGAAATTTAGTATGAAGGGAATTTTTGGAGGAGGGAAATCGATCTAGTCTTTATTGCACGTACGCAAAAGTAATAGATATTTAAATTGATAGCATTAAATAGTTTACAGTGAAACCAAGTTGGTAATGTCCCTTGGCCATCATCGTTTTACTATGGAAATTATAGATGACGACAATTATTATTATCAAAAGACATTTAGATCGTTCATCGTAGTTGCAAGAAGTTAATATTAAATTGTATTCGAACAGTGTATACCTACATAGAAGTTGCTATAAATACGTTACAGTGCTATAACATTTTCAAAGATTCACGTGGCTAAACTTGACTCATGTAGTTATCTGTTCCTTTGACTTAGACTTTGACGTAACATAACTGTAGGAACTCAATTACGTTTGTTGATGTCCCTCCCAACTCCTAACTAACTCAAATATTTACGGGCGTGTGTCGCATACAATATGCAGATTCTCAATTTGATATAATTTAGGTAGTATTTTGGAACAATATTTTAGTTGAAAAGTGAAAACTCTTTGAAAATAGTAAATAGATAAGTAATAATATTATTTTCTATTATTTTCAAACAAAGGTTAGATAAAACGAAAAACTATTTTAAAATAGTATGGTTGTAGGGTTACTAAAAACATACCTATTTAGCCTCGAAAAATTTAACCTTAAAGTTTTTTGAAAACATTATCTTAATTCTAATAAATCTTGAAGTACCTAATATGATGTGACCTAATCTAAGAAACTTATGTCAAGTAAAACTAGTTATAGAAAAACTTGAGAGGTGTCAAGGGACACCCGGATGGAACGAAGTTCCGGATGAAAATATCTGGCTTGCTTTCTATAAGAGAGAGAGACACAGGTTACAATAGCTTACTATAGCAAAAAAAAAAAGACATACAGACAGACAATTGTACATATATATATATATATATATAAAATAAATAATAATACAATATCCGAACCGATATTATCCATACATACATTACATACATACATATATACATACATACATACATACATCAATATAATAAATGTATACGCGTAAATATTTAATTTTTATAAAAAAATAAAATTATCTTTTGTAATTAAAAAAGTGTCGTGACAACTTTTCGTAACAATTTTTTCCGTCTGGCCCCCTTTCACAACGCGCGATAAGGAAATTCGTTCCAATACTTCAATGATTTTTAGAAATTCTACTGATCTGACACTGTCTTACACGTGTATATAGATTTCCTGTTTCGCGCGAATGAAGTCACAGGCAATATGGAATAATAATATTACAGTAATTTGTAAAGTTATTCAGCAGTTAATATTATAATATCATATTGAAATGTTTGATGAGCAATATGCTGCACCTGCGCTAATTGGTATTGTTTACAGACTCAAGAATATATTACCTAGAAAGGTTTCCTAGAATCTATAGTTACGACTCACGACTTTTTGTGGTTGTCTTTCTTTCAGAGTCAGACTCATTCTTGACCATTTTACTATAGGTAGTAATATGTGTTGTATATTTTTGTAATGGTCTCTTCAAGATCTTATTTTCGCAGTCAGGTAATAACGTAATTATCCTACCTTTTTTCGGGTGTCGGGTATTTACTATTTCCAGGCAAAACGAAGTTGCGGGTACCACGCCGTGAAAGTTTCACGCCGGCGAAGCCGCGGGCAAATAACGCTAGTTACAGATGAAACATTGAAACATTTAATTGTACTTCTTTAACTTGTAAATTGTATAATGCGCGCGTCAAATTTTGCTGTAGGTATCGCACAAACCGTGAAGGTTTATGGTATACATAAAGTTGTATCGAAGGTTGTAATATATGTTGTTTAATAAATAATATAAAAAAAACTGTCTTTCTAATAACAACCTGATTTTTTTACATATACCTATAATAAGATCTCCAAAAATCAACATTTAGGCAGAAAAATATTTGTCATACTCAAACTAAAAAATCATCTCATGTCCCATATAGGACGACTCTCCGCAAAACGCTAACTCTCCAAAAATCAACGTTTAGACAGAAAAATATTTATCATACTCAAACTAAAAAATCATCTCATGTCCCATATAGGACGACTCTCCGCAAAGCGCTAACTCGCCCATATAAAGAAAATACATTTTTTTCGAGTCTGACAATTATTTTTATAATTATTTTTATATCATATGTCCGAAGTGTCCTTAATTGATTTTACCAAACCTTATACATACATATTGTATGCTAGCGATTGTGCCTACCTACTCTTGCAATTAGCTAAGGCCAAAACACCAATTTTATGATCCTTAGACATAAAAAAACAATAATGACATTACGAGCTGTAAATACATTAATGATTTGGTCTGCGCGAGATAAAAGGGGTCCACACGCGGCGAGAATAGGTAATCCGCGTCTGAGCTGAATACAAAGTACTTTAATTAAATCGCCAACTTGCAGCCAATTTGTTATTGATTTGAATTCGTTTCTCGAAGAAAAATTGCTAAAGAAAATGTTAATATAACACTTTAAAGTTCAATCTTAGTGGTCTTGTTTTATTTTCTTCTATTTGAAATGAAATAAACACAACATTTTTGAAATATATATACTTATATATCACTGTAAAATTGTAAAAGCCGTTAGATTGTTATAAAACTAGTGAAGTTGTTTTATGTTGATAGACTTCCGACGCGAATATGTTGCCTATAATTTAACACATTATTTTTCGTTGGATTATAATATGGTGACATATATATACTGTAACACACGATTTTTTTATATAACACAATAACGGCTGAACGGATTTGGCTGAAAATTGGTGGAGAGGTATTTAAAACCAGGAGTATAAAATAGGATACTTTTTAGCCCATTACCGAGGGACTCAAAACTCGACAACAGCTGGACCAATTTGGTTAATTTTGATCTTGACATACAAACTTCCAGTTCAGGGATCAGGGAAGGTTTAAACAGTGAGAAATATTGGAAAAGGTGTAGGAGTAGGTGTAGGACTGGGATATAGGTTGCATTGTAGGTGTAGTCGTTTATTATTCCAAGTCGTTTATTATTGACAGCAATAACGTGTGTCAGGACAGTCAGTAAATATTAAAAATGGCGCTAACATTATTTTGACAGAGTTTAATACAATTCTCATTCGATAACATTACGTTTGCGCCGCCATCAAATGTCCAACGTAGGCCTAAAAGCCCAAACCGTTTACGTAGCCCTAGATGCCGAAAAAACAATACACTTTATTCCTATAGTCTTTATTTGCGAAATCAATATTGGCTTGGGGGACGGGGGGGACAAGGGGTACGTGGGGGACAATGGGCACGTTGGGGACAATGGGGCACTTTTATTTTCCTGTCCTCTTCGTTTATTGCCTCATCAGCGGCGTTATGGATGGACAAACAGCAATTTACGCACGTACGAGTGCTGCACTGTTTGCCGAACATGTATGAGGCGTAATGGACTCAGCTGACATAAAGAAAATATTTACCTGTCACCTTCATAGGTAGATAATATCTACCTATGTAGGTGGCAAGTAAATATTTTAACCTAATAATTTATACATACCTACCTACCTCTTCAGAGAAATTTCGAAGAAACTCATAGAGGCCTAGAGACCCCAGAGCCGGCACCTATCTGGCTCAAAAAGGTAGCATTGCTATCCAGCGAGGAAACTCTTTTAGCTTTCTAGGTACTCTGCCTAGTGGTTTTCTTTGTTTTTTTGTAGCTTTAGTGATTTTTTCGAGTATTAATTTTATTTTTAGTACTTTTATAATTTGTATATATTTTAGATAATGAGGTATAATAGTTATGTTTAAATATTATTATTATATTTTGCACTAATTATGTATGAAATATATTTAATATCCCTACCTAGGTATCTTATATTTCTTAATAATACATAAATTGTGTAGTTCGTATGTGAGGTGCCTAGTTATTAATTGGCACACTTTAAATAATACAGATTAGCTTTTGCCCGCGGCTTCGCCCGCGTAAATACCCTCACGGAAACCCTGTACTTTTTCGGGATAAAAAGTAGCCTGTTTTTTAATCCAGAGCCCAAGCTACTGCCATTCCAAATTCCTTCAAATCCGTTCAGTAGCTTTTGCGTGAAAGAGTAACAAACATACATCCATCCATCCATACATCCATCGATCCTCACAAACTTTCACATTAATAATATTAGTAGGATATACTACACTGCTAGCCTACCCCAAGATCTCGTCATGTTCAATCATAACTAGGCAGGTATGTCAAGAAAATTAACTTTACTTTTTAGTTCGTATGTTTTTCACTACACGTAATAAAGTTGTGCAGGACGACACCGAAACATAACATGTAAATATAGTTTAATATCGATATAAGATTCATATTTAGTGATAGGAATGTAAATATTTGTTTAAATACTTACTTATATAAAATACTTAGTCATTCCAATAAGATTTGATAACATAAATTCATATTAGAATCATAGAAAAGTTAGTTTACATAAGTTTTTACTAAACAACTTGTTTAGCCCCCATAGGTTGTACCCCAACCGAGGTTACCTTATAGCTTGTTGTCCCGCTCTTATTGCATATGTGTGACAGAGATGCAATATGTATGGGAACTTTAAAAGTCTTATTAGAATATGTTATTGTTATTTTTTGTAATTGTAAACGTGTTATTTAGCTTCTACTCTATTTTAAGTTTGATAATTAATAATAATCTTTTTACATTATGTAGTAATTTTATAAGAAATTTTGATGTTAAGATTTTGTATTATTAGACAAGATAGGCAATATGTTAGAGTAAGAGGTAGATAGGAACGCTCTTATTGGTGAATTGTAAGTTCATTCTGATTGGTGTATATTTTTGGACCAATAAGAGCTTAGATAATTCTGTGGCCGGATCCATATAAATATTGGATCGATTTTGGCATTCGGCACTTCAGTATTCGGCTACATACTAGTGTAATGAAGAAATAGTAAGAAGAATAAAGGAAGATTTCTGAAAGGAAAATTACTGCCGCTGTTTTCTTCTCTCAATCCCAGCAACAAATGTGCCATAGCGCACATTTATGGTCCTTCGGTCGCCGGATTATAGAGAAGAAATCGCTGCCCGTCGTATAGAAGAAATCGCTGCTCGTCGTATAGTGTGAAATCCCTGCTCGTCGTATAGTGTGAAATCTATGCGTGTCAAGACAACTGCCTGTCCACGTATAGTGTCCGTATCGAGTATCCAGTAAACATGCCGGTCACCCGTAAGGCACAACAGTCTATGGGGGCGCAACAGTCTGCGTCGGAGACTGAGCATACATCTGGTGATACAGCCACCTCAGGCACCAGTACTACCACACTAACTACCAGTACCGACACAACGAAATCAAACGTCACCGAGATGACTGGTAGACCGGATACTGAGTCAAATGAAGAGCCGCGCCCCTCGACTACTGCCAGTCGGGACGCACCGCCGATAGTGCGCAAAGTAACTGCCACTATTGCTTGCCTACCTGAAGCCAGCAAGCATGAAGAAAGGAAACGAGCCGCATCCGTCAAGTCAAGAAAGGCTTACAAAATAGCAAAGGCAAAGGAAGAGTTAGCGCGCCTTCAAGTCGAGCTAGCCGCTGCTCGCCTCGCCATATTAGAAGCGGACTCGGATGAAGAAGAAGATGATGTCTCCGTGTGCTCGAAGATGGAAACCACCACACGGGTCGACACATGGCTGCAGGCTCAAGCAGAGCCACCAGTACTAGCCATCAGCCATGTACCTCATCAACCTGCCACCACAGAAGAAAGGATATTGGGGCAGCCAATCAACACAGAAGACAGAAGTCTCAGAGAACCTGTCATCGTGTCTGAAGAAAGAAGACCGGGGCCACCGAATACAACTGAAGAAAGGAAATCGGTGCCAGCTGTCTTCATAGAAGAAAAATGTAAAGCGAAGCATCCTCAGTCAGAGCTCTCTCAGCTGACTGAAGCCATCACTCTCGCTGTCAAGTCCGCGCGTCCAAGGCTCATGGAACTACCCGTCTTCAATGGAGCTCACCAAGACTGGCTTCACTTCAAAGCCGGTTACGAAGAAACAGAAAACCTCTACTCGAAGACGGAGAACATCAACAGACTTCGAAGAAATCTGAAAGGAAAAGCCAAAGAAGCCGTCGATGGTCTACTTATCACAAACGCCGACCCAGCTGACATTATGAAGACTCTGGAATCAAGATTTGGAAGACCAGAATCAATCGCCATGATGGAAATAGACACACTGCGCACACTGCCGCGCCTCTCCGAGTCACCGAGGGACATCTGCATCTTCTCAACTAGGGTGACCAACGCCGTGTCTACACTACAAGCATTGAACTGCGTCTACTATCTGTACAATCCAGAAGTCGCAAGGGCCATGGTGGATAAGCTAACACCGACACTTAGATACAGATACTTCGACTACTCTGCAACACTACCAAAGGAAGAGCCTGCACTTCTGAAGTTCGACAAGTTCATGAAAAGAGAAGCCGAACTATGCGGACCATTCGCACAACCGGAGCAAGTGGGTTCACAGCCGCAGCCCGCTGCACCAAGACGTCATCAGCGAGTGAACCATGTCACAGAAAAACAGCCAACAGTCAAATGCCCTGTATGCGAGGCCACAGGACACTCAACAAAGGACTGCGAGAAGTTCAAGAAAGAAGATGTTCACAAAAGGTGGGACATCGCCAAGAGTAATCGACTATGCTTCAGATGCCTACGCTACAGGAGCAAGAACCACACGTGTCGTCAACAGACATGCGGCATCGAGAACTGTAAATATTATCATAATCGGATGCTGCATGTCACGAAGAACATTGAAAGGAAAGAAGACGACCAGAAAACAACTGAAGCAATCAATTCCGCCTGGACTTCAGCTACAAGACAATCTTACCTGAAGATCGTCCCAGTCACAGCGTCGGGACCAGCAGGAGCAGTTAACACATACGCTCTGCTGGATGATGGGTCAACAGTAACACTCGTTGACGAGAACCTGGCTCACCGCATCGGAGCAAGAGGACCCATCGACCCACTTCGCATAGAAGCTATCAACGAGTTAAAGACATCCGAAAATAAATCAAGAAGAGTAAACATCAAACTGAAGGGAGTAAATGAACACGAAGAAGACATACAAGCAAGAACAGTTAAGAATCTTCATGTGGCCACTCAAAGGGTTCCGAAAGAAAAGATTGAAGAATGTCAACATCTTCAAGACATCAGCGAGTTCATCACATACACACACGCGAAGCCAGAAATATTAGTAGGACAAGACAACTGGCATCTTCTTCTCACGTCGACGGTGAAGAAAGGAAACAAAGAGCAACCAGTGGCATCACTCACACCACTCGGATGGGTGCTCCATGGAAGCCACACAAGAAGCTCTAGCATCAACTATATCCACCACCTGAGAGAAGATCCAGCTGAAGATTCCTTAGAAGAACTGATGAAGCAATACTTCGCGATGGACTCCCTATGCATCAACCCTAAGAAGCCAAAGACGGATCCAGAAGAGCAAGCCTTACGAATCCTTGAAAAGAATACAGTCCAAACGAAGACAGGAACATATGAAACGGCGCTCTTGTGGAAGACAGAAGACATCAACCTCCCTGACAACTATGAAAACTCGTTGAAAAGGCTTCACAATATAGAAAAGAAGCTTGACAGGGATCCAAAGCTGAAGCAGAAATATACAGAACAAATGGAGGCTCTCATCACGAAAGGATATGCCGAGCCAGCTCCGAAGACGAAGACACCAAACAAGACATGGTACTTACCACACTTCGGAGTAGTCAACCCAATGAAGCCGGACAAACTCAGAGTGGTCCATGATGCAGCAGCCAAGACAAGAGGAACATCGCTCAACGACCAACTCCTCAAAGGCCCAGACCTTCTGCAATCACTACCAGGAGTCGTCATGAGGTTCAGACAGCACACCGTCGCTGTGACTGCGGACATCAAGGAGATGTTCATGCAAGTGAAGCTTCGAGAAGAAGATAGAGACGCCTTGCGGTACTTATGGCGAAAGGACAGAAGAGATGACCAGCCACCGGATGAATATCGGATGACATCGCTCATCTTCGGCGCGTCAAGCTCTCCAGCAACAGCAATCTTTGTGAAGAATATAAACGCAAAGAAATACGAAGAAACGTATCCCGAAGCCGCAAGAGCCATAGTAAAGAAGCACTACGTAGACGACTACTTGGACAGCTTCAGAAGTCTAGAAGAAGCAATACGCATCACCACAGAAGTCCGAAGCATTCATAAAGAAGCCAACTTCGAGCTGAAGCAATGGAAGTCTAACTCAATGAAGCTCCTAGAAGCCATAGGGGAATCAGATGGCCAAGAAGACATCGAGCTCTACAAGTCTGAAGACAGAATCGAGAGGGTACTAGGACTCATCTGGAAGCCAGAACGAGACGAATTCACCTTCAATCTCGACATGACACGAATACCGTCATCACTGTCCGAGGGAAAGAAGCCAACCAAGAGAGAAGCACTAAGGGTCGTCATGTCTCTATTTGACCCACTTGGCTTCGCCTCACCAGTTACCATCAAGGCCAAGCAAATATTACAAGAAGTATGGCGACGTGGAACATCCTGGGACAACGAGATTGACAAGGACCTCTCGAAAGATTGGCAGACCTGGCTACTCCACCTGAAGAACCTCTCGAATGTAGCCATACCAAGATGCTACCTAGGCTACAGCAACGCCGTGTCTCTTCAGCTACATGTCTTCACAGATGCAAGCGAGTCTGCTTACTCAACAGTACTATTCTGGCGAACGGTAGCTCCAAATGGCGAAATCAACGTGTCACTCGTCATGGCCAAAGCAAAGGTATCACCGTTGAAAGTAACCTCAATACCAAGACTAGAACTACAAGCCGCTGTCATGGGAGCACGACTCGCAGAAGCAGCCATCGATGAACACGAAAGGAAGCCAGACTCGAAGACCTTCTGGACGGACAGCAGAACTGTACTCACCTGGATCAAGACTGGATCCCGCTCATACAAGCCATACGTTGCGCACCGACTAGCCGCTATTGAAGAATGCTCCACAGTAAATGAATGGAGATGGGTTCCGACTAAGCTCAACGTCGCTGACGACGCCACAAGGGATGTACCACCCAACTTCGACAGGAACCATAGATGGTACAAAGGTCCAGAGTTTCTCTACGAGCCCGAAGACTCATGGCCAATGGAACAACCTACCAGTGTGGAGGCAGAAGAAACAGGAGAAGAAAGGATTCATCACATCTCAGTCGACGATACTCCGAAGCTAGCAGAAGCCCTACCCGAGGTCTCACGCTTCTCCAACTGGGACAGACTACGCTACACTACAGCAAGAGTACTCCAATTTCTTCTACTCTGCCGGCCAACAGAACAAGTTCACTACAAAAGGAACTCAAGAAACTCCGAAGCTGACCCGAGTTGGAAAAATACGCGTAACAGAGCAGAAAGAGTACAGCCACGACAGGAAAAGAAGAAAGAAGAAATAAAATTTATTCCAGTTCCTGCAGAACTCCTAATCAAGGCAGAAGAACTTCTCATGCGGTCTTCTCAACAAGAAGCCTTCACACAAGAACTTCAAGACATAAGAAGAGGGAAACCCATCTGTAAAGAAAGCCGACTACATCAGCTGAGTATAGAATACCTGAACGGGGCCCTCAAGCTAAGAAGCCGCATATCAGCCGTACAAGAAGTCTCTGAAGCCCAAAGAAGTCCTATGATCATAGACGGAAATCATCCCACGGTCAAGCTATGGATCAAGAACATTCACTGCAAGCTACATCACGCCGGGGTAGAAACCACAGTAAACGAGTGTCGCCAACAATACTGGGTTCTCCGTCTACGCCCTATAACTCGCACGATCATACGACAATGCCTACACTGCAGAATGAAGACACAAGCGCCACCCTTTCCAAGAACTGGGGACCTGCCACCGTGTCGACTGGCTCATCATCAACGCCCGTTCACCTTCACAGGAGTGGACTATTTTGGACCCCTCTCAGTCACCGTAGGACGCTCGCACCAGAAGAGATACGTCGCCATCTTCACTTGTCTGACCACGAGAGCGATACATCTGGAAATAGCCGGCTCACTCAGTAGCAGCTCAGCAGTCATGGCCCTAAGAAGAATGATGGCCAGAAGAGGCTGTCCAACGGAGATCTGGTCAGACAATGGGACCAACTTAAAAGCAGCAGACAAGGAACTGCGCCGAGCGATCGACGAGTCAACGGCTGAAGAAGCAGCGAGACGACAAATCCACTGGCGGTTCATCCCTCCTGGAGCGCCATTCATGGGCGGCGCCTGGGAACGAATGGTGAGATCAGTAAAGACATGCCTGACGTCGACACTCCACGAGCAACATCCAACTGAAGAGGTACTCTCAACGCTACTGGCAGAGGCTGAATACACCGTCAACAGTCGACCTCTAACACACGTATCAGTCGACCCAGAAGATCCAGAAGCTCTAACTCCCAACCACTTCCTATTGGGAGGACCAGGAAGAGTACCAGCGTTCGGGCACTACTCAGAAAAGAACACCATCTCGAAGTCCAGCTGGCAAGCCGCGCAGAAGTTAGCAGACACCTTCTGGGAGCGCTGGCTTCGCGAGTATCTCCCCGAACTCCAAAACCGGCGGGAGCCCCACGGCCGAGGCCCCCCGATTCAAGTCGGAGATCTCGTTCTGCTAGTCGACCCGAACTCACCGCGCAACGTATGGCTCAAGGGGAAAGTCGTCGCAACGTTTCCTGGACCGGACAACGTCGTAAGAACAGTCGACATCCGGACCAGAGGCGGAGTACTTCGGCGCCCGGTTCGGAAGCTGGTGATCCTGCCCGTCAAAGACAGCGTCGTCGCAGCACCGGAAGAAGGTGTGACGGAGCCACACGGCGGGAGGAATGTGCAGGACGACACCGAAACATAACATGTAAATATAGTTTAATATCGATATAAGATTCATATTTAGTGATAGGAATGTAAATATTTGTTTAAATACTTACTTATATAAAATACTTAGTCATTCCAATAAGATTTGATAACATAAATTCATATTAGAATCATAGAAAAGTTAGTTTACATAAGTTTTTACTAAACAACTTGTTTAGCCCCCATAGGTTGTACCCCAACCGAGGTTACCTTATAGCTTGTTGTCCCGCTCTTATTGCATATGTGTGACAGAGATGCAATATGTATGGGAACTTTAAAAGTCTTATTAGAATATGTTATTGTTATTTTTTGTAATTGTAAACGTGTTATTTAGCTTCTACTCTATTTTAAGTTTGATAATTAATAATAATCTTTTTACATTATGTAGTAATTTTATAAGAAATTTTGATGTTAAGATTTTGTATTATTAGACAAGATAGGCAATATGTTAGAGTAAGAGGTAGATAGGAACGCTCTTATTGGTGAATTGTAAGTTCATTCTGATTGGTGTATATTTTTGGACCAATAAGAGCTTAGATAATTCTGTGGCCGGATCCATATAAATATTGGATCGATTTTGGCATTCGGCACTTCAGTATTCGGCTACATACTAGTGTAATGAAGAAATAGTAAGAAGAATAAAGGAAGATTTCTGAAAGGAAAATTACTGCCGCTGTTTTCTTCTCTCAATCCCAGCAACAAATGTGCCATAGCGCACAAAAGTATTTTGTCAAGAACGAATCCATCTCTTTCGAGGGCACTAAAGAGCATCATTAGGTTTACCACCGACACCGACTTACAAAGACGTAGATGAATCGCTCCTATTATAAGTGAAAAAGTGTCAGTAGGCGAAATAGGCCGTCCCATTTTCTACATAATAAGTAAAAGGGCGGTTATGTTTCTGTACGAATAGAGTTGCCAGATGTTAGGGAAAAGCTGGACAGTCCGAATTTTTCCTTGCATGTCCGTCTAGTTTAATTTTGGATGTCAATCGGACTTTAAAATTGCCTCATTTAAGCAAATCAAACCAATGATGGATGGCAAAATTTTGAGGACACAATTTGCTGCAAATGCAACAAACTATTGTCTACATACTCGTATAACGCAATTCAATAGGGTAATTGAATATTTAGGTTTCATTTTCATGTTCTGAAATATTGAGATGCTATTTACTTGATCAAAGTATTCAATTTTATAATTATAATTTGATGCATTTCAAAATAACAAAAAAGGTTGGTATATTTTTTTACATAGAAATTAGTGTAAGAACCTACATTATCAGTTTACTTACATTGAATACAAAACATTTACTCAAGTAATTATAAACTTAAACGTAATAATTTCGGAGATATTAGCAAATTATATTTGTTCTTGCGACATTTAAAATATTTCATAGAACTTCAGAAACGCGTGACGTGCGATTATGCATTACAAATCGCTGTATATTTGAAAATATTAATTTTTCATCCGAGAACTTACTCATAATATGTAAGAGTACTATTCATATGCAATAAAAAATTCAGTCAACTAGCCTATTACGATTTGCAATGATTTATTTGATCCTTTATCTAGTATCAAATAATCCATTGTCCAAAGCTAGGACTAGCGCTAATTCCTGAAGTAATTGTTTCCTCCACCCTCCGTATCCGTATCACTCGGCTTTTCAAATTTCAGTTTTTCCCAATCTTCCTGTTATTAGCTGGTCTTTCCAGATTTATACTACGACCTGTTGACCCTAGTACAAACGTGCCCGCATCACACTAGTTCTGTGTCAAGCCCAAGTAAAGAATGACACACTAAGCCCAGCAATTTGTTTTTGTGATAAAGAAAACTAGGACCTCGCAACTTCGAATAAGGTCTGGCCTGTCCACATGTCCACGGGATGACGTCATCAATATAAAATGGAGTCGTTCGCTTGTTTGTCCCACAAAGTTTCGTCCTACTGGGACGAAAAGGCGAATTTAATTTTTTGTAATTTTTTCATTCGTCAGTTCGTTCCATTTTTATTTTCTATTGTTTTCTAATTAAAAATGCAATTGGTAATATCAGCAAAAATATAATCAGTTGTATTTTGTAGTTCAGTAATAGGCTACTTGACTCACATTTAATTTCAGATATTAATGGAGTATTTTCTTTAGTACTGGTGCGGCGTCGCGGCATGGTGCCACGTTGACATAACGTGCAAAATCACGTCGCCGTATTCCGTAAAAATGCATGACACGATGCCGGATTGTTGAATTGCTGTGCCATGTAAAATTCCGATGCGTCGTTCTGCGGAGACGTTGCCATCCCGAGAAACATCACAACGCGGCAACGCACCGTGTCACGTCGCCTCGACACCGCGACGTTTCACGTTGATGACGCGACGTCATGACGTGGACGTAATTATTGTGGACAGGCCCATAGAAGGTTAGAAATTACGGTGACCAATATGTTTTGTAGAAGTTACTTTTTAATCGTCTTGTGTGTTAGAAGCAGAAAGGGTTTTGAGACAAATGAAGTTTACTCACAATACATCAATGCATTCTGTAGATGTTTTCCTGATTACGGTGGAGGCTAAAGTAAGGGTAATGATTTTAGCACTCTGTGTGTTTGTTTGTTTATTCATGTTTGGTCCAACGTTGCGCCTAAACTACTGATCCAATTTTTATGAATGAGGTGTCAATTGATTCGTATTAATATATTTATTAATACGAATACGAAAATATATAATTATTTTACGTAGTCGGGTTATGCTTTTTTATTGTAGTTATATACCTACCTACTGTCTTACATGATATAACACCCTCCGTGGTCTAGTGGTTAGAGCATTGGCTCTCGACTTGGAGGTCGTGGGTTCGATTCCCGCATTGAAACAACAAAAAATGTTGTTTCCAAGTTTGGTTAGGACAATGCAGGCTGATCACCTGATTGTCTGACAAGAAAGACGATCCATGCGTCGGATGGGCATGTAAAAATTCGGACCTGCGCCTGGTCTCTCGTGAGTCGTGTCGATTATCCGTCCCACTGGATTATGAGAGTAAAGGAAGAGAGAGTGCTCTTGTGTATTGCGCACACACATGGCCACTATAAAAATTACTCCTGCGTCCGTACAGTCACCGATATCGGTGTGGGAGTTTATTATTATAATATAATCTGTTAAAAATATTTTTGTTTTTATTTAGTTAGTTCTTATCACAATTTCTAGGTAATAATGATATCTAGGTACAGGCTACGGAGTAATTCCCAATCACCTTCACCACAAGTCGAGAACACTGAAGACGACGTCGTACGGTGAGAGGCGCTACGTGCCTGCGTGCCGATTCCCACCTATTGTCGGCTCGGCACATTCAGCACTTTACCTGCCGAGAGTAGTTAGGCTATTGAAGTTTAAATTGTTGAGTAATTTTTAAATAAGTTTTCGATCTATAAAATTATGCACTTAATGTGCATTTTGTACATTTTGTGCACTCAATAATGTGCAATTTTACGAACAGATTTTGCAACGAACAAATAACGAACCTGACATAAATTGGCAGTTTTTTAGTACATTTTGCGGCCAAATGAAACTAAATCCTACAAAAGTAACAATTGTCACAAAATAGAGTATTTCTTTGTCTAAAAATTGGTTAAAAAATGGTCACAACTGTCACAAATAGAGTAATTTCTTTGTCAAAACATTGGTTAAAATTAAAAAAAAAAAAAAAAAATCTGTACAATTAAAACCATCTTCCAGAACCTCTTCACCTAAAATTAACAAAAAGAGGTCATGTTTAGAATCCTATTTTTCTGTTGTTATGTAGCTTATTTTGTTTATTTAAAAGTACCCAAAGATTTACCCAAAAGGAATTTCAAGGTAATTTAAAATTGACTAAAAATCATCTTACAACATTGATATATAATATTAATCACTGTCTTACAATGTTAAACATTTGAAAAAGCATACGTCTCCTCAAAAAATTTCACGTGTTTTGTCGGTATACATGAATCTTAATGCGTCCCAATAAAGTTTATTTTATTTGGTTACTGTCTGGATTTGTTACACAAAACATTTCCATACCGGAAACCTGTCAAATTACTTTTCGTATTACGCGTCCTTAAATATGAATTTGACACGCATTAGAAGTAAAACATTCAAAAACATTGTTTTTATCCCATTTTCGTGATAGTGTAGATGTACGAGAATAGGCTGCCTCTTGGTTTTCTGTTTTTTTTTAAACACCTACGGACGTTTCATACCACGTCAGTCTGGTCCTGTGGTAAGTTTTCGAAGAACTTGTGTTACGGATACCAGACAACGGAAACATATTTAATACTTTTATATTATACACATATTAAAGATTTTTATTACATTATACACAATATATGTAATACACATACATGACCCAGGAACACTGAAAAACTTTTTGTTCCTTTGGCGGGATTCGAAACCGCGACCTCCGGCTTGAGCAACACGCTCAACCACTGAGCTACAGAGGTCATCCACAGAGGAATTTCAGAATTTCAAATTCAAATCAGAACGATGTTGTCAAAGATATTATAGCAAAAAGATTTGTAATAATAAAACACAAGTGACCTCATTTTTAACCCCACCACTAATCAGAAACCAAACCTCTGCAGGCTACACCTAATGAAGGTGATTCATGAATCGAGATAAAGTAATGAGGCATTTACACGGGACTGCTTTCGCCGTGCGGCGAGCCGTCTGACAAATCGCCTCACCTCGCCGAATCGCAAGCCCATTTACACGGGTGACTAAAGCAGCATGCGGCTTGGTTATTTCCTTCGAAAATGTTGAGCAGAATGGGTGTTCGTGCCGGAATTGAAATTGTTAAGTACTTATGCAATTATTCAAGAACTGCTTGAATAATTGCATATATATTAGTGATTAATATTATATATCTATGATATATATATAATAAATAAATAAATCAATCAATCAATAAATCCATAAGCATGGATGCCTTTCATAGCATTCCAAAAACTCGATGGTGTTATTTTTATTCATGGTAGTTAAACAATATGACCTCAATCACGATGTGAATTACGTACGCAAAATTTTCTTGTGTCATGTGAGATTGAGAATTGTGATGTGTACATGCAACTGATTAATGTTGGTTGTCATGACGACAAATAACATTTTTTTTAATATTCAATCAAAATCAAATCAAAATCAAAAATTCTTTATTTTCTTTACAATATATTACATATATATTATATACAATATATTGCCTAGCGGCGGCATGGGTCCTGATCGGCTCCGTGATGCTTCACCTCCGCTCCTTCGGGTTGTATGTATAACCACAGGTTAGTTATTGCCTAACTAGAGTGGACCCCTTCCCGGGCTCACAAAACCTTTCATCGGAGTTTATGAATTTTTTATTTTCGTAAAATCTATGGTACCTATATGAAACTTTGCTCTTAAAAATGCTCTTAAAAGGCTAATTAAAAATAAAAGAATGCTTATTTCTCCCATTCCTAGTTTGATTGGCAATAGAAAAAAATCCTGAATAAAGAAACTATGACAAAGTATGGTTTAGTATAAAAAATAATTGCGGAAACAACTTAGTATCGAAGAAAAAAAATAAAGTTTGAAAAGTGAAAAAAAATTAAATATCTCTCAAAGGACTCAAGTGGTAGAAACGTAATAAAGTATAATAAATGCGCATCTAACTGGTGTATCGAACAAAGTATATAACAAGTTTACAACGCCTCGCAATTGACGTAATAAATTAATTTTATGAATCGATGACTTGAAAAAATGACCATCTTCCAAATTATTTATCTCAAAAACTAAGTAGAATTGGTACACGGGTGTTCTACTTTTAAGTTTGGAATACAAGACGGCATCGACCTATGGGCTTAGTTTAGAAATGTCCGATTTTGAGGATTTCTAAAACACTTTTTATCTTACGTTAGATTCTTTTTATCCAATTTTAAGGTCAATAAATCCGCTGTTATTGGGTATATTTAAACAAAAATAATAATATCTATCGACGCTCCACACCACGTCAATCTGGCCCCGTGCTAAGTATCCGAAGAACTTGTGCCACAGGTACCAGACAACGGGAAGTATATTTAATAATTTTATACTTACATATAAGTATTTAAGATTTTTATTATATTATACACATATTTTATTAAATACACATCCATGACCCAGGAACACAGAAATACTTTTGTTCCTTCGGCAGGATTCGAACCTGCGACCTCCGGTTTGAGCACCAAAGCGCTGAACCACTGAGCCACAGAGTAAGCCACCAAATAAGACCAGAAAAATTATTCTAAACATGACCTCTTTTTGTATCTGAGTATAATAAGTGCTTTATTAAACTATCGGCCCTAAAAATCATATATTTTTATATGATTTAAAATTTGCAAATGGCATGTGTATGAAAAAATAAAAGAAAACCCGACTGCGTAAAAACGAAAAGTAAAAGTCAGTCCAGTAGTCGGGACTTTTGGCCTAAATATATATTGAATACTTAACAATGAAATAGTTTCTAGTATAAAAAATATAAATATATAGAAAGTATACGGTAGTTAGTAAAGAAATGAGCCTACGCGTTTGGTCTAAATAGTTGCCAAAGGTACAATCCACACACATATTATGTAGGTATATACATTCGAAGGCTAATAAGCACATTACTACTCCTTTGCGTCGCGCAGTCGGGTAACATTAAAATAATATTTAAAATGTCTCATATTATAATATATAAAAAATAATAGGCTTGCTTTATTATAATTATTACAGTATAGTGAATAGACCCCTTGAGTCACACACGTGCTGGTGCTAGTTCGATGCTGGGTTGTGGTGTGTATAAAACTTTCTCAATAACTCTGTAGTCTGTACTAACGCTAGACTTTAATTTACCCTAATCTTCTATGACATACCTTACAAATGTAATTAATATTAGGTAATTTTAATAAATTGTGTGTAATGAAACGAGTTAATTTTATTTTAATATAATAATTGTATGGCTTAATTTATATTCATGTAATAATATAATATTTGCATGTCAGTAATTATGACGAAACATTTGTGACTAAAATAAATATGTAACAATATTTATTCCTACAATGTTTTAAGCAATAAGAATTTATTTATTTATAAAATTTGTATCGATTTAGAAGTTTCTATGAAAGCTGTTCCTCTGTACGTATCCTGTACGTTCCTATATACGTTCCTAATTCCTATACATATATTTTTTACTCTTTGCCCACCGCGTTCCGCCGAGCTGAGCGCCGTGCTGCAAAAGTCGAATGATACCCAACTTTGGGGCTTGCTGCTTTAGTCACTCGCGGCTTCGCCGAATTGGAATTTTCACGGTCGATTTTCACCGTGCTGCGGAAATCGTGCGGCTAGTCACCCGTGTAAACGCTACAAAAGTTGGGGCTTGCTGCTTTAGTCACTTGCGGCCTCGCCGAATTGGCATTTACACGGTCGATTTTCGCCGTGCGGCTGAAATCGTGCGGCTTTAGTCACCCATGTAAATCCCCCATAAGATAGACAAATGAAATAAGAGAAATCAACACGCTATGATTCATAGTTAGTGCCCCCTAAATCTGGCTGTAGGGGCTAGGGGAACCCCCTCGTAAATACAGATTGGCCGAGATGACCAAATTTACTTAGACGCGAACGCTACAAGTGAAATTTTTGTGCACAAAATACAGTCGTGCACAAAATTGACTTAACATTTTGAAGGAATAGCACTTAATGCATTCTGAGAGAATCATATTCAAATAGAATAGATTTATTATTATGTTAATTAATACAGACAACATTATAATATATAGCTTGAGCTTTTCCGTCAATTTGTGAAAAAGAAAACGTTTACCAGGAATTTTTAATTTTTAATTTCAGATTTTTTATTATGGTGCAGTTATAAAATAGTCACATTTCACTGCCTGAACTACAAAATCTAGCCGACTAAGTCGGTATTATATTCGGTATAGTAGTTAGGTAAATTTTGATACAGTCAAATTGTCCATTGAAACCAAGCCAGCTACGCAGGAGTTGTTTTATAGTTCCCAAGTGTGTGGGCATCGTAACCTAGTGGAACGGATGACCGACACGACTGGCGAGAGATCAGGTGCAGGTCAGACTTTTTATATTCGCATCCGATGCATGGATGATCCATCCATTTCTTGTAAGATAATCAGGTGATCAGCCTACATTGTCCTAACCAAACTGTCTTGGAAACAAGTAATAACATTTTTGTTGTTCCAACGCGGGAATCGAACTCACGACTTCCGAATCGAGAGTTAATCTCTAAACTACTGTGCCACAGAGGCTGTTACTCACAATTCTGTTCTTGCAGAAATATTAATTGATGAAATTTAGACTTGATTATAACAGTTATATACAATAAGGCGTTACTTTACGGGAATACAATTATACAATAACATACAAGTAAATTAATATTATTACATATAGCAATATCACGCGACGAACTTGTTTGATTATAACACTTATGCTTGTGACTGTACCGCACTTGGGGGAGTCGGGCGGTTCAGATGAATCATAAAAGCGTCGATAGTTTACGAGAGCAGGATTTTACGGCCAGCACTTTTGTTCTTATGATTGCCAATCAAGACGCCTCTCAAACTAGCTGTTAAACGTATTTTATACCGAGAAAGTGTGCCAAACAATTTTAGGACGAAAATACTAACGCTGAAATGATTGCTCTATCGGAAAATTGGCCCACCACTGCAACTCTAGCCAGGATTGACAGCGGTAATACTTAAAACCTCTGGATAATCAATGATTTCAAAACTAAAGATGAGACCATAGATGAATAATTGGTCTCGCTGGGCGCTCAACCGATCATTATTCTATGGATGGGATATGGCGTACATTTAACTGAAAAATAAATAGATACAAGAAAAAGTTACGCCATCTTAATTTCAGAAGATTCTGTCAACTAAATTCGGACTGATTTTACTGCGGAAGCAAATATCAAAATGTCAAGATGACGTAATAATGTCAAACCTCGACTGCCCCAAACAACCAGTAGGGCACTTTTTGCCTCGACATTCGGCGTCTATATTAATAGGTGTATGTTGATAATATGATCTCAGGGATGTCTGAAGTGCTTCGTCGTTCGTCGAAATCATAAACACGAGGTTCTGTGAATGCTTTGGGTTAGTTTCTATTTTCAACATTATAAAAAAACGGGCAAGCGTGAATTGGACTCGAGCACGAAATTTTCCGTACAAAACGGCAAAAAATAACGTTTATTGTATGGGAACTTCACTTAAATATATTATTAAATTCTGCTCTATTGTTATGACGTAGTATTATAGTATTCTGATATTCTTAAAAAATTTCATCTGTCTAGCTATCACGGTTCATGAGATAGGTACAGCGTGATGGCAGACAGATGGACGGACGGTGGAGTCTTAGTAATATTTACCCTTTGGGTACAAAACCCTAAAAACGCGTTAACTTTTTAGTTAAACGGGCCTGCCTTTTGAATAGAAATATTAACTGATCAGATTTAACCAAAAAGAGATAATTTCTGGAAAGATCTAGAGGGTTCATAAACATTGTGCTTAATTTGTTGCTCGTAATCTGAAGGAAATTCAAAATAATACAGGATCATTCCATAATTGGGTGTTTCCTGGAATACTTCGTCAAATCCGGGCGGTGATCCCCGGTAATTCCAGCGGAATGTCGAAACAAAAGGGTTGGATAGCTTAATTCCAATAAAACTGAAAACGTGGAAGGAATAACCCGAAGTGCGAACGTAATCCGTCTTACAAAGGGGACATAAATTTCGGTGCAGCAAAATTCAAGAAAATATTTTAGCGCCATATTTTCGAGCGAAATTTTTCATTAAAAATGTTTTGTATCACGGATTTTTTTTAAATAAAGGATATTCCGCTGAAGTGTGAAAAATATGAAAGTCAAGTTTTGTAAGCTTCAACGGATGGTGCAATCTTATTAATTTTATTGTTGATTTAATTTTCTTTTGTATTAAATTGTTATAATTTTCAGTACAGTTTTACGAGAATTGTGCAACCAGAGGAGTATGAAAGGCCGGTAAATTAAAGTTTATGTACAGAAAGCTTATATTTTTTTAAATAATGCTTAGAAATTACATAAAACTTATTAAATATACATACAACAGATAATTAACACACACTACCGTGCGTTTGATAGATACAGCTTTGTTACATGTTGACGTTTGTCAATATTTCACAATATTTACAATAATTTTTAGCTAAGAGGTAAAATAGCCCTTAAGGCCCTCCCCCGAGCAAAAGACCTTGAGGCGGTCAGCCGCATAACTCAGTTCAAAATTTTTCACATAACATAGTTCAAAATTGACCAAAAAAAATGTAAACGGCGAATATCTAGCTTACGAAATTGCCTATCTATTGGTGTGTGTCCCAAATAAAATTAACTTGTAAATACTATGGAGACGCTGAAACTATAATTCAATGTTACATTCAATTTGCCGGTTTTTTTTTTAAGTTTGAACTTTAACCCTTTGACGACCACGGGGAAACATGCTTCCCTAACAAATAATTAGAAAAATATCAAAAGTTATAAGGCCAATGCCTAAATACTTTTCATTTATTAGTGGTTGAATGTTACCTTTATTATTTCTTTAATGTCAAAATAACATAGGCATTGCAGTATACTTTTTATAGAAATTGGAAAATAACAGTTTGCTTAGCACCTTTTCAGAATTTTTTATAAACGTTTTTAGTGAAGTTAAAGCGTTTATATTGTTTTTTATTGAGCTAAAATTATTCCCTGGTAAGTAATTTTATATTTAAGATATTCTTCAAAACAATTATTTATGATTTATATTGAAATAAATCGTCATAAACGAAAAGGGAAATCAGCTTCCCTATGGTCGGTAACGGATACTAATTCCTCCATATATTACTCTATTGTATGCACAATTTATATGAAATTATTTCTATATTCTTGTATTGAATTGAAATTACGCTGGATATTTTATCGATATTGCAGCGAAATATTATATTCCGTAAAGGATTTGAGATATATAACCTCAAGAATTATGAAATTCTACTGATCTTGGTCGATGGTAGTAGTGAGTAGTGATGAATAAAACGATTTGCAACTCAAAAAAGCCGTAGTAATTTTGATGCATGGTAATGATCAAGAAGGTATTGAAATTGAAAGTGAATTTCAAGAACACGTTCCTCCTTCACCAACACCATCTACAGTTGTCTGCGGGTCACCCATGAAGCAAATTATAATTGCTCTATGGTGTCACCGGATTCGCTCGGTTATCAAGTAAATAAATAGTTTTTCTATGGAAGTCTCTACTTCTAATTTATAGATTTTAGGTTGTTTCATTTTGAGATTTGGTCTACATAACCTTATATGTATAGAAGTACAATTTATGACCAACATTATGACATATATTCGATTTGAACAGATACACTAAAATCTACATTTCTTTAGTAGGTAATGCAGAAGTTAGTGATGCAAAAAGAGTTATGACATAGATTATCGTAATGATAGCTACAGTATCGACTGCAGCTAATGGTAAAATCCCCTATGCAAAGTACAAGACTAAGAGGAATTTTGTTCTATGTAAAGTCTTCTTTGTTATGCTAATTAAATACACTGTTTGGTTAGGTACTATGTAATATCTAGTTTTTATATTATACTTATATTTAAATGAATACTTTTCCTACAGCATTAATAAAGTTAAATAAAAAAATACTTCAAATATTGATAAAATATCGAATACGTAAAGTAGCTGTTGTAAGGCTAATATGTTACCGTTATGGACCATAGGGAAAATTGCTTCCCAACAATTTCCAAAAAACCTATAAATATTTTTTTGATTTTTATTAAAGATTATGTTTATTATGTGCATAATTAACTATTATGTACAACTTTCATATTTATATACCCTCCACTTTCCTTATGGTCCTGAAAGGGTTAAAGTTCAAACTTAAAAAAAACCGGCCAAGTGCTAGCCGGACTCGCGCACCTAGGGTTCCGTACAAATGGCACCCTCGGTACGCGAGTCCGACTCTTCTTAGATAAAAAAATGTAAACGTTGTGAAACTTTTACTTAAATACCCACAGGTTTGTACCGGTAGGTATATAAGTAAAAGTTCACCAATCACGACAATCGAGTCATAGTAGAGGTACGTTAGTAATTTATATATTCTTTGGTAGGGGTAGTAAGTTTAAAATGATTAAAAGTATTTTTATTATATGATGTAACTAAAAATTTACGGTTTTCACCAATTTTCCTTTATCTGTGCTATAAAAGTTTGCTTCGCACCAAATTTAGAGATTCTGAGGGCGGTATTCTTGGTCGATTCTTATTTCTAAGTTCGCCTTATAGACATTTTCGATTCACAGTCGTAACTTAAGCATTGTCTTGAGTATTATTTCATACAAATAAGGCGGACTTATTCGAAAATTCTTAAGTCTTCTCTTAAATAACGACCAAGAATACCGCCCTGAGTTTATGGGAAGTACCCTGTAGGTTTTGATGCGAGTGTCGAAACTTTGCGGCATAAACGGCTGTATCTTTTGATTGCGGTGTTTGATTTTTTCACAGCTCCAAGGGACAGTAGACTTTAGTATTTGATATAAATTCCTCAGAAAAAAGGTCCTGACAGACAAACAGACGGATGAACAACAAAGTGATCCTATAAGGGTTCCGTTTTTTCTTTTCGAGGTACGGAACCCTAATTATGTTAATTATTATGGACGAATTTCGAGCGCAGGACCACCTATAGTTACTATAGTTGTATCTACGAAATATTATGTACTTCTAATTATCGTCTAAGATTTGGTTGTCTACATTTCCAATTGCCAAATTATGTAGAGTCAAGAGAACCGCCAATTTCCACATATCAAATGGCACAAAGCACCAAATCAGACCATGAGACAACATTAATCTAAAGCCTATACCGTTCTATACTAAGAGAAATTGCAGATTAGTTTAAACTTCTCAATTTCATACTCTATGACTTTTGGAACAGAGTTGAAAATTATTGAATACCAATTCCTATTCATATGTTACCTACATGATATGCAAATATCTAACTTGTTTCAAAATCTAAATCGAGTTTTCATGAAAACAAATTACTGAAAGGAAAAAGTGTTTTCGAACCTCACGTAATTTTATTTTCAGTGGTAGAGCCGCTCGCGATAGAAGAAAAAACCAGCCCAGCCATCAGCATAAAAGATTTATTGTAGGTATTGAATTGCGACAGTATCTACGATCATTACAATACCTTTACCCCCTAACTAATAAAAATATTTACACAATGAATAAGATATACAATGTTTTATCCTGGGCCTCTAGTCAAGATGCATTCGATAATTTCGATGACGAAGTTCGACAATGAAATGTATGGGATTTGACATAACGCATCGCAAGCGACATGACACTTAACGATGACGTATGTCAAATTCCATACATTTTTGATTTCAAAGTTCGCCGTCGAAATTATCTTTTTTTTTTTTTTTTTTTATGTAATGAACCAGGAAACGAGCAGACGGATCGCCTGATGGTAAGCGATTTCCGCCGCCCATGGACACTCGCAACACCAGAGGAGTTACACTTGTAACTCCTCTGGTGTGGCGACTTGCGTTCCTGGTCCTTGAAATCCCCAATCCCCCCCTTGGGCCTCCGGTAACCTCACTCACTCAGCGAAACACAACGCAAGCGTTATTTCACGCCGGTTTTCTGTGAGGTCGTGGTATTTACCCGGTCGAGCCGGCCCATACATGCCGAAGCGTGGCTCTCCCACAGTTCGAATATCGAATGCATCTTGACTAGAGGCCCTTGTCTGATATAAAACATATCAGACAAGGATAAAAAATGTATAGCTTATCCGTTGTGTAATTTTTTTTTTATTAGTAAGGAGGTTATAATAGAAGATTATAATACTCCTAATACTGACTAAAAAAATTTCATTAAAAGTTCATGAAAGTTGTGCATTGACGCGTTTGTATGCATTATGTAAAATGGCTGCGATATTACTATAAACCGTGCTATGTATTCCACGACAGACTCTCATACTCCATATTTTCCTATAAATAGTGGTTATAAAAATATCTGTGTGAAACTAAAATTTTATAGTATCCCCTCTGCCTGTCTGGTTTCTAATGAAATGCCGCCAACGCCGACACCACGCTACAAGAATACTGATCAGTTGCGAATACGAAAACGCCTCTGAGGGTTACTCCGATATAAGTAGGCGACAAAAAATATAACAATTCCTTTATTCGATGCTGAAAGGAAACAAGAATTTATCAAGCGAGCGCAATCTCGTAAAAGAATATTTCGGATTTGTACTTTTCAAGCATTGTTTTAACTTTTTAAAAATATGTTTTTGTTTCGAGAGCGTTCCACATTTGTAATTTAATTTTTCCGAGAAATCACATTTTACTTAGCGTCATTACATTAATATTTCGCGTTTTCTGTTACGCAAGTGTTTTAATTGAATGTTATATTTATATCGTCTTTTTTATATTTATTTTACTTTTCTATGGCATTCTCTATCTTTATCCATCAGACTAAAAAGTACATGTACCTACTATTATAGCAATATTCAAGCCGTTACGAAGCAGCTAACATTTTATCAATTTGCAAAAAATGTTATAAAACAAATTATTTTAAATTATTATCCTGACAAAAGGAACAATATTTTAATGACTGACACAGAGATAGAATTAATTACAACTCAACAGCTTTCAAATCCAATTTAAACATTTGGAATCGCTTAAGAATAACTTTTATAAGCAATTATGAATTTTATAACATCTGAAATTAATTAGAACAGTATGAATTGTACAGCTCGACTAAATTGAATTGAAATTGAAATTTCGGGAATAGTCCCTGATCGAATTAAAGATATAGGAAGGTATTGCCAAATAATTTATCGAAATTGGCGATATCGGAGAAAGGGTTAACTTAGTATTTAACCTTACAGGTAGGTATTTTGGTAAATAAACCTGTGTATAAAATACTAAACTCTAGAAAAGTATTGGAAGGAAAAATATACCAGATAGGAACGAAGATCCTTATTATAAAATATAAATTTCAAGTTCTATTTGAGGTATAAAGAAAATGTAGACGTAGGACTAGGACGTAGGTTACACTGTAGGTGTAGTTATTTATTCATTCCAGTTCGTATTTAAGACAGAACAACGTGTGTCGGGGCCGCTAGCTTATTATACAAGATTATATAAGCTACCTACTATCAGTCGAATACTTTATTTAAGTTAATTCGAGGCTCTCAAATTAAAAGCGTTTGAAAATTCAAACGTCATTCTAACTGATATTAACAAAGCATTGTTCATTGTTTTGACAAAACAAGTAATGTCCATCACGTAGCTTTGGGTTTACAGTAATACGCATTGTGGCTGAGAATGTCTATGGACAGTGGAACACTATTATCCGAATATCCAGGGACCTGGCGGTGTTATCCGAATATCCAGGGACAGGACACAGTTATCTCGTCACAGTAACAGGTGCTGCGGCTTTTGTCCATCCTATGCAGCTACTGGCTTATCTATTAATATTCTATTCTGTGCATTTTGGACCAAGCTTAAAGTGCATAAAATATAATTTAACAATACACAGACCTCCCTATTAATGAAAATAGTTTCACCACAGATACGCTAATCAATGTTGATCTCTTTGTCCAATACGTTGGAAGTCACTTGACAAAGAAATGCGTTTGCGTTGCGTGAATATTTTTAACTTCTCGCTAAGAAAATCTAAGATTTTCAAAAATCGGAAAGTTATTGGTTTTACCCCTTTTTGCAAAAATCGAATTCTCATCAGATCGCGACGTTCTGAGGTCACAGGAAGCTTCACCGACTACCTCCGCGAGGGTGTCACTATGTCTGTATATGTGTGTGTGTGTAAGTATGTACCATTTATAACATATATTTTGAACAGTTTGACCGATTTTATTACGGCTAGCGCCATTCGAAAGAGCTTCGCCAAACTTAGATTTTGAATATAATTTGGACCGATTCGGACAGATAGATTTCAAGAAATCGCAAAAATACTGTAAAAAACGGTGTTTGTGTTTTTTTTTAATAACTTTTAAACGGCTTTATCGATCAACTCCTAAAACTACTCTGACTTTTAAGCTCAGAGAGCTATTAACTCACACTACCGTGCGTTTGATAGGTAGATACAAAAGAGATGGTCTAAAAATGTATGAAGCGTGGGCCAGCACACTATACTATATGTAAATATAGCTACATAATATAGGAACCGTTTTCTTTTCTTTATTTTGTTTAAGTTCTCTTCTTTTCAATGTACATTTAAATTAACTTCGTCAAGGAGAGCACCACAATGTAAAATAATTATCAAAATAATGTCATTTTGACAATAACATGGCTTTTGTCGTATGACATTCAAGAAGACGTCTCTTCCTAAAACTGTCTCGAAAGTCACGTCCAAACAATTGTCATGGCCGTTCTAAAAATAGGGTTATCGCATTTTAAAAACTTTTCAAATAATCATTTTAGTAAGCATGTACCCTTATTCAAAATATCTTTTTGGTATTTACCTATGTGGTGTACATAGAGCTAGCCCAAAATCAAACATCTCTTTTGATACACGTATATTTAATACTTTCGCATTTTTATTTTTTGTCAATCTGTCACATTTTTTTCTATTTAAGAGTCAAGAGAACCCTTACGAAGATCAAGCTTAAAATTATATTAATTTTATTGGGCGAATTTTGACCACAGTGCGACCACAGCCTATAGAACTATTACCTACAGTCGTCCAACGGACACGTCTAGACAGAGCAATCGTGCGGGGCGTGCGGGGTGAGAGAGGGGCGGTAGCGAGCCCAAGCTGCCATACACTCGCTTGGGACACGTCAGCCGGGGTTGACGCTTTTTAATTTGATTGTTTTAAGTGGTTTGCGACAATGTTTCGTTTGAGTTGTATGTAGGTACTTATTTACAATGGTCAATTATATGAACAGCTAAAAAAGATTAATTTTAATACAAAACCATGCGCCTGTTTCCCGTCAGAATTTTTAATAAAATTGTATCTACGTATGAGAATTTACTAACTACATCGTCAAATTCAACAATCGCAATCTAAAAACTAGTAAATCCAAATGTCGAAAATACCTTTCAGTTTCGCATTTGTAGCTTTTGCAGGGTTCGTAAATATCCGATATTTATAATAAATATCAAAATATCAGATATCTTTGATTATATATATCCGATATTTTTTATTTTTTGATGTTTTCAAAATTACATACAAATCTCATAGGTACTCTGATATGTTTTTTCGTAATAGTTGAATCGAAATAATTTGTATGTCTGATAATTTGAAGATAGGGAAGTAAAATTAAACTCATTTATTTATTATTGATATTAAAAGTTTTCAAATCAATTAAAAATCAACGATAGATACTTTTGAGTATCAATTTAAATAAACCATAAAATGACTTTTGTTTATAACCAGAAGAAAAAAAAGTGTATTAATTTTATCAGTCGAATTAATTTGACACATGGTATAAATGGTATAACAATAGTATAATAACAAACAAGGAATTTTCTTCCGAAAAACAGGGGTCACGTGGGTGTCATATGCCGTAACCGTTACAAGCCGCGTCGACGGCTATGATTAGTTAATGTCGTGTCAAACAGCAAGTTTTTGATGACCTAGGCTTGTGAAACTCTCGGAAAATAAGACCTGTGTTGATGTAAGATTTTTTACATTTAAAACATTCTTTTACATTTTTAAATATAAATATCAATTTAGATATAATATATCAAGCATAAATATCAATTGATATATATCATGCTAACCCTGAGCTTTTGTATACGCATTTGTATTTTTTATAATAAAACTCTACTATATATATATATATATATATATATATATATATATATATATATATATATATATATATATATATATATATATATATATATATGCATCTTGCGAATCATGTTGCGTCCTACATGGCGATTTTTACGAATGATGCCGCGTCCGACCGACTTGTTGCGTCCGGTATACGGACGCAAGATTAACCGACCCTCATTTTTCGTCCAAGGGTGTCTTTTCATCATTAGAATGCATAGGCAAAAAATTGGCATGGACTCAATTTCATCACTAGAATGATTTTCAGCGTATTTCGTAGTTCAGCCATCAGCCGCGCGGAATTTCGAGGGCGCTACTGAGAAGCGTATATTTTGTACCGTATATTGAGCGTTTAGTTTACCGATTATATTGCGTCTCCCTGAATATACACAAAAAGTTTTTTTCAGTTCTCCACGAGCATCATCCTGCGTCCAGAAATTTTCTTATATCAGGACACCGCCTAGATCCTACTGGGGCCTTTTAGGGTGCACGGGTGTGGGGCGCGCGGGGGGCGGGAAGCGAGCCAGGCGCCAGCGCGAGCAGCGCAGTCGCATCGCATGTTTTGTTAACCGACTTTCAAAAAAGGAGGCGGTTATGTATTCGGCTGCATAATATTTTATTATTATTTTGTGTGTTAGACGATAATTCCGCCGTCTATGGACCGATTTCCAAAATTCTTTTTTTGATCTAAAGGGTATAATCCCAAGGTCCCATTTTAAATAAAGTGGTGACCTGATGATGGGACACATGAGGAATCAAAATTTATATGGATACTTATGGTGATTTCGGATTTTTCTGAAGTAGTCTAAGCATATTATGCTACCAAAAATTAAGATGTTGCGCCAAGGTAAAGGCAATACCCTGGATCCAAAAGTACAGAACAGAACTCCTGACTCCTTATAGATACATGTTTGGGGATTTCAGCGTTGTTTAAAGAACTGCAATCATATGCCTCCATGTCAAGTGATCATCATTATCACCACCACCATTACACCATACATCATCACATTATGATGATGTAAAAGGCACTTCTCCTAGTATTTTTCACCAACACGGAGATCTTTAAACGTTACTCTACTCTCTATGGACTTATTTGTAAAATTATTTTGTTGTTGTAAAGGGTCTTTTAGTCATTAACGTGGAAACTTGATGATGGGATCCGTGACTAATCGAGGGAACTCCTCGAAATTTATATAGACATATAATATAGTGATTTAGACTTTTCCTGAAGTAACTTAAGCATATTATGCTACCAAAAAAATAAGATTATACCCTGTATAATAAGAAGGTATTCCCTGGATCTAAAAGCAATGAACAGAACTCCTCAGTCTTTAAAGATACTCGTTTGGAAATTTCGGCATTATTGTTTTAAGAACTGCAAGCATATGCCACTATGTAAGTTACAGTAATCATTATCATCATCTTATTTTAAAATAGTGTCTGAACGAAACTGGTTTTTACAACCGAAACCGAAAACGAATTTCGGCAACGGTCTCAGTTTCGGCCGCAACAGAAACTTCCGTACAAGGATCATGTTTTGAGAGAAAAATAAAGGAAACGTTAGTTTAATCAGTCAGTCTTTTTAGGGTTCCATAGTATTCAAGGAACCCTTACAGTTTTGCTTCGTCAGTCAGTCTGTCTGTCTGTCCGCCACTCTAGCTACTGTAATTATGAACATAAATGGGTGAGATTTGGTATAGTTATATATTGTGTATAGATCTCGGTTCTAGCATCATAAAATAATAATAATTTCATATTTTAGAGGGGTGGCTCCTCCATACATGTGAAGTGAGCATGAAAAATATTGTTTCATTCTACTCCATCGTGTGAAATATCGTCGAAAAGATCTTTTAAAATAAAGGCGTGGTTTCATACATGACTTTTTTTTACAAAAAACCATTTTCGAGTAATCGGCTTCCAAAGTAGTTTAAAATTTGGTCCCCCGCTGGCATTTCTAAACTATAGGAGATAGAAACTGGAATGTTTTTATGCTGATAGATCATGCTAAAAAGTCTTGAGGGAATGTATTTTGAGCGCAATCGGACTACAACTTTTTAAGTAATTCAGAGAAGGCCTATTGCGTGTTGATAGTTACAGAACCCTCCTTAGACATGACCTAACATGCTTTTGATTTACTACCGCTTAGTAGTTTATATACAAATCTGTGTTGCGAGCAAAACAAAAAAAAGCACTATAATATTTACAATTGTTTATTGTAAAACAGCAATACCTTTAAGCTTTACGAAACGAAACGAAACGACTCTCTCGTTATACCTAAATCAAATCGCGAAGTAGGTAACGAGAGTTAGCCTTATTAACTAAGCATGGCTTTCCCACAATTATGAGAAAATAGAATATATTATAATAATTGTCGTGTACGGTCAACGGTGTGACAGTTAATTAATATGGTCAAACGTTCCATCATTCTAATCTATGAACAAAATTTCAGGCATACAGTGAAGTAGTTCTTAAGCGAATTAGGCACAATGCAAGCTAGTCAAACACCTCGTAAGCCCAATAGACTAGTGCTTTTACCTTTGAAAATGGTCAAAAGTGAAAAAAAAAATCTTATAGTAGGATGAAACCCATTGGAAAAGGAAGAGAATTAAACAAAAATAAAAGAAAAAATATTTTACGGGCAATCTGAGGTCGGCAAGTGTAAGGGGGTGAGTTACAAGAGGTAAAAAACGGTTTATCTCGATTTTTTGCAAAACTACGAGTCCTATGGAAAAAAGTCAAATGGCAAAGTCTTATACAAAAAAATTCACGACATTTGGTGAAAACGTATCTTTGCGTTTCAAATATATTGTATTTATTTTTTATTTAAAATATTTATTTTTTCACCTTAATTTGACTTAATATCGAAAAATTAACCCTAATTTTCAATCGAAAACTCTCACGTCAAAATATCAGTTTTATAAAGTCGGTGGGCTTTTTATTCATTGAAATCTCTCCTTTCTGATAATGTAAAAAAAATATATTACCACAGTAAAAGTTCTCACAAAATGCAAAGAAAAGAATAAGTAGTGAGCAGTACAGCTAAACCAACATTTATTACACCACTGAGACAGGAGTTTCTCGACATTACAGTATGTACGGGGCCCATACGGCACCGAACCAATAACTGGCACGTATCGGACAACAACTCCATGTCCGATCATTGTTACATCAGGTTTGACGTACACAACAGTATACCTGGGCAAAAATTTCATATAGGAATCCCAAAGCCACCAACTGGAAAGCATTTAGGGAGGATCTGTAGTCAAACCTCACAACAAAAAAAAATAACACAACAAAGGACCGTGGAACACTTAGAGCAAACGGTAGGAGAGCTAGAGTTAAGTCTAAACGAGGCTTGTCTCAAAAACTGTCCTCTTAAAAAATCAACAAGTAAGCGCAACGTACCACTCCACCAAGGTTGGTGGAGTGGTACTCTGGCGCGTCTCAGAAAGGAAACCCGAACTCTATTCAATAGAGCTAAACGAGACGGGAATTGGGACGCGTACAGAACCGCCCTTACGACGTTCAATAAGGAGTTAAGGAAAACCAAAAGACGCTCTTGGAGCAGGTTCTGCGAAGAAGTGAACAACACCTCGCAAACCTCTAAACTATATAAAATAGTATCCAAAGCCCCTTGCTCCCATCCTAGCACTCTGAGGAGACCAGATGGCACCTACACAAAGACGGTGGAGGACACACTAAGGCTACTTGCCGAGGTGCACTTCCCCAACAGTGTTCATCTGGACGTGAGTGAAGCCTTCTCCCACAGATCCCTTAAAACCAAACCAACTTTGGACGACTGGAGAAGAGCTTCTATGATTTTTAAACCTGACCGAGTCAAATGGGTAATTGACAGCTTTAAGCCATATAAGACTGGTGGCGAGGATAACATATTGCCGGCCCTTATCCAACAGGGCAAGGACATTATCCTCTCGGCGCTACTAAAGGTATTTAGAGCGAGTTTTGCGTGGGGCTACATTCCTCTGGCTTGGACAAAGGTAAAGGTCTCATATATACCCAAAGGTGGAGATAGGGACAAAGCTTTACCCAAGTCATATAGACCCATAAGCCTCACTTCTTTCATGCTCAAAACGATGGAGAAGGTGGTCAACCTTCATAATATAAGAGACACCTATCTCATTGAAAGGCCTTTGCAAGAAAGACAACATGCCTACCAGAAAGGCAGATCTACTGAAACGGCGTTGATGGAATTAGTAGATCGCATTGAAAGAGCTATTGAGGATAAGGAGTTTGCACTATGCGACTTCCTAGATATTGAAGGCGCGTTTGACAACACCTCAACATGCTCTATTACGGATAGCCTGGCTTCAAGGAATATAGAACCAACCACTATAGAATGGATCAAAGCCACGCTCAACAACAGAGTAGCATCATCTACTATCATGGGCTCGACGCTCAGGAGCAGGCTGACCCAGGGATGCCCCCAAGGAGGGGTGCTGTCACCGCTGGAGTGGTCCCTGGTAGTGGATGAGCTCCTAAAAGAACTGAGTGATAAAAGGTTCTACGCTCAAGGATACGCTGATGACCTAGCGATACTAGTGGTAGGCAAGTGCGCACCAGTGGTCGCTGGGCTAATGCAATCGGCACTGGGAGTCGTCGAAAATTGGTGCATGAGGGTCAAGCTAACAGTCAACGCTGATAAGACAGTCTTGATACCCTTCACCAAAAAGAGGAAGTTGGATGGACTAAAACCCCCAACACTCTTTGGGAAAACTATCACGTTTGCAAGCGAGGTCAAATATCTAGGAGTCATCCTAGATAAGGGATTCACTTGGAATAAGCATATCGAGCACATTACGAAAAAGGCTAGATGTGCTCTGGGATCCTGTTGGAGACTTGTCAACTCTAAATGGGGCCTTCGGCCGAAAGCAATGCTGTGGCTATATACAGCAGTAGTGAGGCCGATGGCCACATACGGCTGCGTAGTATGGCACAAAAAGGCTCTACAGGTGAACTGCATCGCAACGTTAAATATTGTACAGAGACTGGCGTGTCTGATAATTACGGGTGCGCTTTCGTCGGCACCCACCGCCTCACTAGAAGCCCTGATTGACCTGATTCCTCTTCCGCTGCTTGTACAGATGGAGGCTAAGAGGGCAGCTCTTAGGGCCAGGACGGCGGGCAAGACGAAATGGACTTCCACCCTACTAGGACAGTTGCAGCAGTCTTTTATTGAGACACCGGTCATGGCCATGCCATCGGATGCCATGACCAAGGTGTACAGCTTCTCGAAGCTATATCAGGTTTACATACCTCATAGGGAGGACTGGGAGGGAAACGTCCCAATTAATGTTCACCCCAATGACATTGTTTGGTTCACAGATGGATCTAGAAAGGACAACCGGGCGGGCGCTGGATTCTACGGGGGCATGCCACCAACCGGCAAATATGCTTGTTTGGGAGAATTTGCAACCGTGTTCCAGGCTGAGATCTTTGCCATTATTGGTTGTTCACTAGAGAGCCTAGAGATGGCCTTAGTCCATAGAAACATTCTAATTTTCTCTGACAGTCAGGCTGCGCTGAAAGCATTGACTGCAGCTGAAATTTCATCCAAATTAGTTCTGAACTGTGTTGAGACGCTGAACATGCTAGGCCGTGACAACAATATCCGTCTGGTATGGGTTCCTGGCCACAGCAATATCCCCGGCAACGAAACTGCGGATGAGCTGGCCAGGCTAGGAGCCGAAAGTCTCATTCACGGACCAGAACCAGTCTGCGGAATATCTTCCAGCACTACTAAAGGAGCACTCAAGGAATGGGGCTGCAGCTTAAGCATAAAGCAATGGGCTGCAATCCCGGGCCTTGTGCACTCCAAGGCGCTAATCCCGGCCTTTAACAGAAAGCATGCGGAACTAGCGCTGTCAATGAGTAGGAATCAACTAAGAATCCTTACCAGAACCCTAACTGGGTACTGCAAGCTCCACAAACACCTCAACAAAATAGGAGTTGGTGACACAACGACTTGCAGATTCTGCAAGGAGAAGGATGAAACTCCCATTCACCTTCTCCTTGACTGTCCGGCACTCCACCAGAACAGAAACAGGTACCTTGGGCAGCACGAATACTCCACCACAGACGAAATTCGTGGCACCAACCCCAACCATATCGTTCAGTTTATGAGCAGCATAGGCCTGGGGCAGGTACTATAACGCGAAGGAGTCACAATAGATCCACTTGGGTCGCAGTGACATCAGGCTCGATCTTGACCTGCCTTCGGAAGGATAAAAAAAAAAACAGGTAGTGAGGCCCAGACCCGCTTAGCCCGTTCCCTACTTCTCTTTGAAATACCTTTTGATGGGCTAAAATTATCCGTAGGTCACTCATGTATATAACCTATCTTAAAATAGTAATAAATAGGCATCAATGAATATAATTTAATCGCCCGTAATTTATTTTTCCCTCATGTTTTGCTATATTCTTTTCCTTTTCCATTCGGTTTCATCCTACTATACTTTTTTTGTTTAAAAAATTATCGGCATTGGTCTACAATAGCTATTTCAAAATGACGTTTAGACAATGCGCGAGTTAGTGGTTTTTTTAATTATGTACCAACCGTAAATGTGTAAAATCTAATACCTACTATTACTATTTTTACCCCATCTCAAGTAAATGCAACTGAGTTAAATAAATCATGTCCTGTAACAAAACTTTATAGAATGTCATCGTCGCGTCGCGCGTCGCTTAGTTGGAATTTAAAAATGCGTCGAACATTACCGATCACAGCCCGAGAACTCCATGCACATGCAGAATGCAGTTTCGGTTTCGGTCGTAGTTTCGGCAGGTTCTTCACCGAAACCAAAACTAAACCGAAACACGTTTTTTGCCGAAACTCGACCGAAACCGAACACTCGGTCGGACACTAATTTACAATACCTAATGGAAGCTTGGCGCGTATTCGATAATTATACATTCGATCGTTTATTTTAAACCTTCTTACAATATTTTAATAATAATTTAACAAACGTCACTGAAAATTGTAAAATTATTGTTTTTAAACAAAAATTAAATGTCGGTCGTCAGTCGCGTTGTTTTTTTTTTTAATTATTATTTTATTTTAGATTTTTTAGTTTAACCAACACACACTTAGGCGATTTAAATCAAAAAGACGACTATTTAAATGCTTTGATTACAAATACATATATTCAAATGATTTTATTAAAATGGTTGTAATTATTCCTGATTAAATTTAAATACATGACATATGTATATTTTTGAAATCTTTTAATTTCCTTTTTTGAACTACTTACAATTTGGCGCGAAAATTCGCCATTTTGTGTTTTTTTTTTTAACTACATAATACCTAAAGACACTTGGGTTATTTAGACAAATCAAACGATACTTTAATTGTCGAAATCCATCCAGCCGTTTGGAAGATACGTGGGAATAAAGGAGTTTACATACATACATACAGACATACAAGATGCGCGCGAAAAACATAATCCTTCTTACAAAAATATAAAAACAGAAGTTCGGAATCACAATCTCTTATAAGATCAGGGTGTAGTTTTATCTGCATAATGTTGGTAAGTAATTCGGAATCATAATGTCTTATAAGATTGAAGGGTGTAGCTTTATCTGCATAATGTTGGTAATATATGTAGGGCATTATACGGAATTGATTTGAACAAATTGATGGGAGGTAAGAGCATCCATGCAGTGTATAGAAGTATACGGATATATACTGTGTGCTGGATAGCTTTGGTGGTGAACGGAAGTACTAGCATCCATGCAGTGTATAGAAGTATACGGATATATACTGTGTGCTGGATAGCTTTGGCGGTGAACGGAAGTACTAAATGACCTGGAAATTTCCAAAACTGAATATTTATATTTCATTATATAACGCGATACCAAGTCGACTCTTGAGATCATACTGATAAAAACTACACATATACGCATTAATAACAAGTAAAATCTTGCCACATACAGTGGACGCTACAGGGTGGCATTTTGTAAGGACGCAAGAAGTCTTCGTCGATTTAAATATATATATATATATATATATATATATATATATATATATATATATATATATATATATATATATATATATATGTATATATATATATATATATATATATATATATATATATATATATATATATATATATATATATATATATATATATATATATATATTTTGTTTTATTCCTAGTACTCTACATACACATACTACGAATACCTACACAAAATGTAGAACAGATTATAATAAAACACATTATTGTGACAACCCTGCAGCAATGACGAATACCTACACAAAAGCGGCATTTCGCGCGACTTCAAACGCGTTGGACCACTGTATCTCTTTATTACACTGTGGTGCGACCGTCAAGCTACGAGAAAACGTTCTTTCTTCTTGTAATTCAATTTTTCAGAAACCGCCTATTATTTCTTCCTCAATATTTTACATTAATGCAATTTTACAAACTGTAAAACCATAAAATACATGTCGTTCTTTGTAGACCGTCTTGAAGATTTGTCGACGGTTATAAAACACAATAAAATGCTCATGGAATATTTATTGATTTACTGATGTAGACTTTTATAGTGTGTGTGATTTAGAGGCGAAGGTTTAGGGGATGCAATGTCCGCCATTTCCGATTTTACGCTCCGCTTCACAACAGTTTGAAAATATCCTTTTTACTTGAAAATAATGTTTGTACCTTTCTACTGTACGATACGGATTATCGAGCTTGGAGACAATTTGCTCGTGTTTATTTATTACGGGTAAAATTCTGAATGTTGTTTTCTTGTGAGTAAATACATAAGAATAAAATGTTTGAGGTTGATATATTCCAAAATAAAGATATAGTGGTTTGCCTCAAGCGCACAGTGTGTAATATTGCCGAAGATGCGGCCATCCATGTTTTATGATTTCAATCGTTAGATATTACTATGATGTAAAACATTGGGGAAGTAACTATTAGTTGTTTTTGCTTAGTTTTGAAAAAAAAATGGATTTTATGATTTTATAAAAAATCAGTCTTTGAAGCATATTTTCTAAAATTATAACATAAAGTAAATTTTTTGTAAATAAGTCAACCTAACACAATAACGTCTACCTTTATGCAAAAATAAATGGTTATTGCTGCAGTAATTTAAGAATTATTGATTAATTTATGATTTTCAGAAATAATTCGTTTTCTCCATTGTCCTAGCGTTTTGGCAGTATTTCTTACTTTACATTGATGCATTATATAATTATCTTCAATATCTTAAAATATTACTTGCCTATCTCATGGGACTTCGGAGATATTTTATTTCTATTAGTTTTGAAAATTTCTATGAAAATAGGGTTGTCATCTCAATATACATCATAATTAACAAATAATGCAAATGACAACTGGTGACATTTGTCATCAGACTATAGACTAAGTCGCGCCTAAGGAAGTTTTACTTCAAAAATTAAAAAAATATATTTTTACTTATAATCGAATTGTGTGCATAATGCAGCGACGCCATTTAACGAGAGAGGAAATGTTAAGTTGTTCGTCCGAACGCAGGAACTACAAATGACGGCAACACGGTACGCACTGCACTATCAGATTTGCACCGAGAAACTTTTGCAGATATTTTAGGCATAGAAAGATGGTTTGTTGACGATCTACACACTTTATTGGTGGTGCTCTCAAGTTCTCTAGAAATCGATGTAGAAAAGTTTCATACTTTTTGCATAAATGTTGCCACAAAATATGTAGATAAGTACAGGTGGTGCTACATGTCCGTCACTTTGCACAAAATATTAATGCATGGGAGTCAAATTATCAAAGCTAGTCCTTTGCCAGTTGGTATGCTATCAGATCAAGCCAGTGAGTCCCGGAACAAATATTGACGATACGACAGAGAACACCACACACGAAAATATAATAGAAAAACTACAGTGTTGGACCTGTTTCACCGCGCTTTGGAGTCCTCTGATCTATACATTACTCTAAATAGTTGCAAAAAAATAAACAAGCGAAAGGTTCTTCCCAAGATAGTTCTTAGCCTTTTGAAAATTTCTATACATAATGTAATCATCCAGACTGAACCCGCACAAAGCGCCACAAATGATCAAAAAAATCTTGTGTTAAAACTTACACGAATACTAATTTTCATTTGCTGTAATTACTTTTTATATTATTGTCTATCATTATCTTGTACGATTTTATTTTTTCGACAACGTTATAGAAAGTACAAAAATTCTCAAGTGACAACCCTAGCCTGAAAATTTTTATTTCAATATCTCCGAAGTCCTACATTGTTTTTGCTTGAAATTTTTAAAACGAATAAGTAATATATAAACAAGATTTTTGGACTTTAAAATGATTGCCAATAATCTACTCTTTTTTAAGAAAAAAAATATTTTCATAATAAGGTATAAAAGGCAATTACTGGTTTTTAATTATATTTTTCTAATCTCATGGACACTTTTAACCACCAGGAAACTGACTATTACAAGTTGATGTCTACAATAGTATCTAAAAAAAGGTTTTTAGGTATAATTTTGTGTTTCTATGGTAACTATGGAATTTTCTCGAGTTTTTTAATATCACAAAAACCAAGCAACAGAAACCTATGGTTACTTCTACATTGTTGTATTTCTCAATTAGAGCTATCCAATGAGCTCATAAAACATGGATGGCCGCATCTAAGGCAATATTACACACTGTGAAGCGTAACTTCGAATATAAACCTCCTGATTACTTCTAAATAACTGCTGTATGCTGTTTGGCTAGCCGTACCCACATCATATTATTGGTAATAATGCTCATATCTATACTTCAATATCTATACTAATATTATAAATGCGAAAGTGTGTCTGTCTGTCTGTTAGCTCTTCACGTTTTAACCTCTGAACCAATTTGGTAAAGTATGTCTTTTTTATCCCGAAAAAGTAGTGTTCCCGCGGGATAATGTATATACGCGGGCGGAGCCGCGCGCAAAAGATAGTTGACAATAATATTCCTTGTGTGCGTGCCGTTTTTTTGTATGTACAACTACAAGTAACTAATTTGATGCCATACAATTTGTGTAAACTACAATTTGAATGGCATTGAAATAGTTCAATTATAACTTATTCACGGTATATTGTTTTTAGTAGGTACAATTAAAGATAACAAATAAATAATTTAAAAAATTAAAAACCCGACTGAAAAAAAGACAGATAACTAAGCAACGCACTAAAAGACCGAAACAAGATTAAGAAAACAGATTACACTATGAGCTGAATGCCTAAGAGAAATAATTGACGTTATGTTTGGTAGCAGCCGGAACCCATTTGCGAATTTTAAATTGTACAAAAACTGCTCATAGTGTAGTCTGTTTTCTCAATCTTGTTTCGGTATTTTTAGTGCGTTGCTTAGCTATCTGTCTTTTTTTGCAGTTGGGTTTTTTATTTTTTAATTATTTATTTTATTTTAGATTTTTTAGTTTATCCAACACACACTTGGTCGATTTTAAGCAAAATTACGACTATTTTGAATGCATTGATTACAAAATTATTCGAATGATTAAAATGGTTGTAATTATTCCTGGTTGAATTGAAACACATGACATACATATTATATTTTTGAAATCTGCTTTTAATTTTCTTTATTATTATGATATCCTACTTGATAGGTTTGGTTAAAAAAAAATGTTTGCACTATATACAATTTGGCGCCAAAATCCGCCATTTTGTATATTTTCATTGATCTACCTATCTATGGACACTTGGGTTTTTAAGACAAATCTAATGATACCTTAATTTTCGAAATCCATTCAGCCGTTTGGAAGATAAGTGGGAATAAAGTAATTTACATACATACACAAAAACATAACCCTTCTTGACAGTCGGGTAAAAAGTTGTTTTTCCTTTGTAGCGTATTTATAATTACAAGTAATTAAAAACTAATTCTATTTTTCTATAACAGCTGAAAAATTTCAGTAAAAACCTTTTGACTTTCGAAACTCTATCTCCATTATTTATAACTTTAATTAGCCTGTAAGTTATTCTATGCGTCAAATAGATATCAATATATCAATTTATTAGTTACAGTAAAGTTTCCTATCTAACACTATCTAATAACTATAAAAGGTTTATGATAATTTAGTTTTAAATTGAGACGTAAAAAGTTGATCCCATTCTGAATTCTTTATGGCAGTAACCCCCGCGCGTACTTTCTGCGCTTACCCGATAGACGGGTCGCGCTAGGCGTATTCGAGGTGGTAAGTGGAAAAAATTCTAAAGTCGCTGAATTTTTGTGTGTTGATAAAGTAGTCCATAGGGAGCTTATGATTAAGTTTTGTGCCATTTCTGCCCACTGCGTTTTCAGCAATTCCATTATTTGTGGTTGATTTATTTATATGGCGATAAAATTGGCAATATTGATTTAAAGTTTAAAGTATTAATGGTATCTAACTGGGACAGCTTCCAGAGTATGGAGACTTAATTTGCGTCGTTTTCGTCCAGTAAAAAATGACTTAGGGTAATTTTTTGAAAACAGTACCGGCAAAAATTCTAAAGTGTGATAAACGACTATTTTCTGTTTAAGACCACTAAAATAGGCGTAATTCCAAATTTTGTGCCACATTAAGCGACTGCGATTCGAGAAATTAAGTTTTTTAGTTTCCCTAAGCTAAAAGCGCTCCAAAAACACATAATCGTTAAATAAAGTTCACGTATTCAATATTATTAAGTCATAAAGAATCTATATTCCAAGTTTGTGCCTTTTTCATGGAGGGTTTAAATAATAAAATGCAAAAATAATATCATTATAATATGCGGTCGAAGTATTGTGGAATATTCGCACTACAACATACACATTACACATATACGTAAATGTGTGTGATAAAATGTCATTCATTCGACTACATTTCAAAATTTTTATATATTTCGCATAATTTTACAGCGATTACAAAATTTAAACTTGCTTTTGCCCACAACTTTGTTTGCGTAGCACGAATGACGAAGCTGAATGTAATTGTCGCCTGATTTTATACAATACATAAATGCACAATAAAATTTGATATCCGATAGGCTTCCACATGAAACTTCGGTTATCTAACACCAAAAAAATTACAATTTCAAATACCTAATTTTAGTTCTTGAAATTAGTCGTTTAACCGAATAGTCTCTTCAGCTACATCATATTTATTGTATATATAGTATTATTTAATAAAAAATAAATAAATTATTTCAACGCTTGAATTTTATACGTAGGTTGCTGAATACATGTGTAATACTCGTGGTTAAGGACTCATTTATTAGGTTATTAATTGATTGTAATAATTTATATAATTAAATACATTTTACAAACCAACAAAATAATATTTGTATATATTGTTATTCATCCCGTTGACAATTTTATATCTAGGGGCACGGCAGGGCCCCGCCAAGTCGAGCCTAGTGAAACATCAGAGCACTACGTACGAATGTGGACCGATCCTTGTACTGCTTTTCGATATGTTTACTATGTTTAGCATTAATTTATAATAATGTTAGTCTTATAAAATAATTGATTTATAATACCTAACGTTAGTCTTAATTTAATTTGTAATTTTATTATAATTTTTAATTAGTATTATAAAAATCATTAATTTGTGAAACTGGAAATAAAAGGTTTTTTATTTTTGAATTTTTATTTATTTATTATTGCTTGTTAGTTTTATGTTAAAACTAGCTGGTGCCCGCAGCTCCGCCCGCGTAGGTACAGTAAGTAGTATTAGAAGCTATGTTTTTTTTATCTTTAAGTTATTTTGTTTTTTGTGTAACTGACCTTTGAATTACATCAATTTTAAACTTTGCTTGCCTTTTTAGGAACACTCCTTGACTTTTTATTTTTTTAAAGTCTCACGTTACGCAGCCACGGAAAAATTAACTACAAATAATCGAATTGCTGAAAAGGCAATAGGCAGACATGGCACAAAACTTAATTATTAACTCCCTAGGGACTACTCTATCAACTACATATAGGTACAGAAAAAATTCAGCAACATTAGAATTTTTCCACTTCCCACTAAAAATCCGCGCGCGCTAAAAAGCGCGATTCGTCTAATGAGTCAAAATGCATAGCTTGAGCGTTTCATTACTTCATGAGCATTTGTATAAGGCACACCCCACACTAGCAATATTTGAGCGTCGTCGTTGTGCCAGAACATTGTGTTCTCTAACAGAAAAGCTATGAACAGTGACTAAAATATTTTTTATCTTAAGCCTATTTTCTACTTTACGAGTTTGTAAATTCAAGCTTTATAGAGTTAGAGAACGTAGAGTGGAGTCAGAAGGTTCTAGACGAGATCTGAAGACATTTTTTATTGGCGAGTCATAATATTATGGTCTCGTCTTGGCATCATTAAACATGAAATAAATTTAAAATTGAAATTATAAATTTCGCATGTTTAGAACATTATTACTTGTCAAGTTGTCACATAAATTGTCATTTCATTTTGTCGTATTAAATATGAAACTTGGGCCCCTCCCCGCGTGGCGAGAGGCCCGCACCATTTCGCCATTGATACATGATAAAAGTTGGTTTTTTACATTCTTATAAAAAATCCCGCGGATAAACATAATTAAACTTATAGAAAGTGTTTTGTAACACCATAATCATCATATAGATATGAACTCTACTAACTAAAAGTTCATTAGTAGTTTTTATAGCGAGTTTGAGGAAAAAAAATGGAATATCTTTATACGAAATTGCCGAATGTGGCACAACTTTCTCACAGACTCAGATGTTAACACTCTGAACAGTTTTTTAAGATTTGTCAGACATTAGAATAGTTGTGGGCCTGGTGGGACCATGTTTTATATAGTAGCCGAATACCAGGAAACCCCTGGTTGGATACGACTCAAACTGCATATGTGCATCGGTTACTCTTTCCTGAATATCGTGAAAGTAAAATTTTTAGCTATAATTTACTTTTGGGCCAATATCCATGAAAGACACAAAAACCTAAATTGCTACAAACGCAGCCATCCAAAATGGCACAAAATCAAATTTTAGACTAAGAAGAAGGTCCGGAAACTATATGCAAAAAATAAAAGACTTTAGAATTTTTGCACCCTCAAAACTTATCCAGACCCGTCTACGAGCAATCTTTTAAGATTGTCGGTAACGGCCATTTGAAATTCACAAGGCACACCGAGTAAATACACTTTTATTATCTCCGTTGAAACTGTTGACGTTTTACTAAGAGATATCTATAAATCTTACTTACTGGATTAAATGTAGAATATGTCTTTTAATATTTTAAAGAGGAAAGTTTGTTTGCTTGTTTGCATTGAATAGGCTCCGAAACTACTGGACCGATTTTGATGAAATTTGGCAGAGATATAGAGTAGACTACAGGGAAGAAAAAAAGGTACTATTAATCGCGGAAAAATGTACGGATTCTGCAAGATTTACTTTTGCGTGCACGAAGTCTCAGGCAACATCTAGTCTGTTATATTACGGAATATACTTTGTTATTTAATAACTCAACATTTAAACGGAGTCTGACGCTAACTTAGTGTAAAGTTCCATGGCCTAGTAGTACATCGCTTGACTAGGACTCGAGAGGTGACTCGAGAGATGTTTGATATCGGTTTCTGTGAGGATTGAGGTAATAAACATTTTCTTATTGGATTAAATACACTGATATGTGTCGTCATTCAAACAATGAAGGAATTCATGAGTGGAGAAGAAAGTGGAGTCTGCAGCCTAACGGCTAACCCTCCACCACAGAATACAGAACATCCAGAAACCGTCAACGTGCTTGAAAGTGAAGCCGTTACGACTACTCCAAATTGGAGTGGCTATCCACACATCATATGTTGCCACAGAATAAGGGAATATTTTACCAAACTTTTTTTCAATAAATTTTTATTAAATACCTAATTGTCGTAACATAATAACGCGATTGTTTTATGTATTGAAAGTGTAAAGAGTAATCCCACCAAAAACATTTTCATGTAAAGTGATGCCAAAACGATACCATATAACTCGCACTGTCAAAAAGCTATTAGATCTCATGTGAAACCAAGCTTCTGACTCTACCAAACTTCTAACTCTACACGCCTTAACTCTACAAGCCTAACTCCACAAACTCTACACCTTAGTCAAAATATGTGGCCTGGCCATTTCTGAGATCTAATAGCTTTTTGACAGTGCGAGTTATATGGTATCGTCTTGGCATCACTTTACATGAAAATGTTTTTGGTGGGATTTCACTTCTTTTTGAAAGACAATTTTTAGACCTCTAGAGTAAACATTTACATAGGTAAGTCTCTTACAAATTTTCATCCCCTAGTTTAAGGGGTTGGAGGATAAAAGTTCCAAGTTTGTTAATTTTTATGTTGGTTATGTGCTAAAACTAGCTTACATACCAAATTTCAGCTTTCTATGACTTCCGGAAGTACCCTATAATTTTGTTGATCATCAGTGAGTCAGTGACGAAATCAGGGGTTTTTAGATATCAATAAAATCTGAATTATTACACTGATATTATCAAAACTTTACATGTTTCATTAGTCCGCTACTGGGAACATATCCTGAAAATTTTGTGCATCTGGTATAATCCAAACCCAAGTTATGAGGGTTCAAAATATCGACGAAACGCTTCGAGAAAAGGTAGTCTGGTAGTGCCCTTGCGCTTCGCTTAGCTCGTCTTGGCGGGGCACTACCGTGCTCCCAGATAAAGTAAAGACCGGGCGGGGCGGTGTTTCGCCATGGTTTTGGACACAGTGCGCTGCGTACAAATGTGATCGAACACTCATTCTGGATGTTCTGTTATCTGTATTCTGTGCTATCCACACATAAAGAGAAATTCAAACCCGCTGCCAAAGCAATACAATCGTTAGTATTTGGTGATAATGATGGTGATCATATCCACAGAAAAGTTTTTTTCGATAAGCTAGTGATACTACTCTCATACCCTGCTCTAGTTTAACAAAAACATTGTGCTTCCAAAATTTTCCCGTACAAGGTACAATGGTAGTACAGTCTATTCCAAAAATATATGCTAAAAGGAAACCGGTTTATTTACAGGAAATTTGTTTCGTGCTAGCATTTCACGGGTTTTTCAGTTACGAACAATTTTTCGTATTTCATATTTGAGGCGCATATCAAGCGATTTGAATAGTGTAGGATTTTTGTATCAATATTTTTTGCTTTTTAGTCCTTTAGTTTTTCAGTACATGGATTTTGTGTGAAAACTACCTTCGATTGTATTAAGTTCAATACAGTTTATCTATTTTCTTTCTTTAGATAGAGATGTAACTTGGTATTGGATTATAAATTCATATTATGTTGATCAATTTAATTTCCTTTGCTTATTTCCCTTTTTTGCCAGTTCTAGGAATATAATTTATATTTTTATAAAAAATATTCTAATATCCACGACGGTGTCAAATAGTTTTGATGTACCCACTACCCAGTGCCATTCTCACGACTAAAAATACATGTATATACATACACTCGAAAAACATAACTCTCCTTTTCTCCATCGGGAAAAAATATAGGTACAGCTACTCATACCTTGAAACACTTTAGATAGTGAAAGTACTAGTACTTTAAGTACATATAGAAAACGAATACATTCTTGTATTTGGCAGATGTTATTTTTTGCAATGGAAAGCCTTGGCTTTATGGCATCTAATGCTTTTGATGGGATCACACATTTACATTTGAATGCAAGTGATAACTGTAAACCTCACCTGCCAATAGGGGTGTCAAAAAACCGTCACGTTTTTTGTTTCGGTGTGTTGGTACATCAATAAAATATAATATTTATTTCAGGCTGCATAGATCGTAGGTAAAGTTGGCAGTATTGTATTATGTCAGTTGTGGTTCCCTATTTTTTCGCATAAAATCATATGTCATAATTTTACTTGGCATAATTTCATTTGACCTATTAGTAGTTTCGCATAGTATTCATTTGTCATAACTTTCTTAGCATAATTTTTTTTCGCATAATTACTAAAAGCATAATAATTGTTAAGCATACTTATTGTAAGGCATATATTTTTTTACGCATAATATTCATTAAGAATAATATTTTTATGCATAATATTAAAAAGCATAAATATATTTACGCATAATGATATTTAAGCATACTATTATGTTTACGCATACATCTTTGTAGCATTTTTTTTCACATACTAATGAATGATAAATTCTACTGGGTATGCGAGTTAAGACGAAATAACAATTATAATTGACTCTCGATCTGATTACGAAATAAAACTCGGATAAAAAGACACGAACTGCTATCTAAGAACATGCCGAGCTAATTATTTTAAACATGTTAGCGGCTTACGGGTGGCCCAAGGGCCACCCCGCCGCAACTTAACCTACTGTTACACATGTTACACTAGGTATATGAGTGTAATACCTGCTTTTAATGTTTCATAAATATGCGTTTAATTACCTTAACCGTGTTTTCATTATGTCGTTCCATTTTATGCATATTTCTGCCTTGAATTTACAGAATTTTTACAGAATGCCTTGAATTTATTATGACAAAAAAATAAGCCTAACGAGTTTATGCCGAAAAACAATTATGCCAAAGTATTATTATGACAAGAAAAATTATGCCTTACGATTTATGCCTCATTAAATTAGGACAAACAATATTAGTCTAAATGATATTTATGCCTAATGATGTAGTATGCCAAGAAACCATTATGCCAAAGTATTATTATGCGTAGGAAAATTATGCCAAGTGCGGTATGCCAAATGAAATTATGACAAATAAAATTATGCGAAAGAAGAGGATCCCGTCAGTTGTGTGTCAGTATTGTATTATGTTGTGTCAAAGACATGTCAGAAAAGTATGATGTAATTTGTAACACAATATAATAATTTGTAACTACAGAGGAACTGTTTAGCCTTCAAAAAAGTGCTGAATAGCATAATCGGAAGTTTTGTCGCTTCCAATTAATATTATAAATGTGAAAGTTTGTGAGGATGTATGGATGGATGGATGTATGGATGGATGTTTGTTACTCTTTCACGCAAAAACTACAGAACGGATTTCGATGAAATTTGGAATCTTTATAGTTTAGGCTCTGAATTAAAACATAGGCTACTTTTTATCCCGAAAAAATACAGCGTTCCCGAGGTATACCGTATTTACGCGGGCGGAGCAAGAGCTAGTAATTTATATCGAGCGACAGAGACAAAACATGCCAATAAGCTATCTAACACCAATAAGCTATCTAACACCAATAAGCTATCTAACACAAATAAGCTATCTAACACCAATAAGCTATCTAACACCAATAAGCTATCTAACACCAATAAGCTATCTAACACCAATAAGCTATCTAACACCAATAAGCTATCTAACACCAATAAGCTATCTAACACCAATAAGCTATCCTAACAGTAGATTGTGAAACAGATCCTAAGGATTGTTTTTAGGGTTTCGTACCTGAAAGGAAAAAACGGAACCCTTATAGGATCACTTTGTTGTCCGTCCCTCTGTCTATCAAGACCCTTTTTCTCAGGAACGCTTTTCTTAGAGGTATCAAGCTGGAATTTATATCACTGTCCCTTGGAGCTGTGAAAAAATCAAACTTCTAAGCCAACGCAATGGAATTAAAACCTACAGGGTACCTACTTCCCGTGAACTTCGGTACGATGCAAAGTCTTAAAGTAGCACACATAAATTGCAAAAAACGTAAAATTTTAGTTACATCTTATAATAAAAATATTTTTAATGATTTTTAACTTAAGTACTGTCCTTTTCCTCATGAACGCGTAGAGGTATTAAATTGAAATTCATATCAAATACTCAGGTCTATAACACCTTTGTACGGAACCCTCGGTGCACGAGTCCGACTCGCACTTGGTCTGTTTTTTTAACCTTTCTTTGCTTTTGTCAGTTTGCCACTGCCAGGCGATACAACTTGTATCTTTCGGCTGTTCTCAAATATCTGGCAGCGTATTTTTCGCAACCCTACCTGCATCCCCACTGTTTGGGCAACGTATAAAAGAAACATGGTTAGTTGCGAACATCAGCTGATGTCCCGCGGGGCAAGGGTCGTTCACCTTGGTTACAGCTTGTATTAAGCTTTATTGGGGACAGTCAAGTGCAGGGGTCGCCAACTTGTTTCGTGGTGCACATTTTCGTGCAGACAGTTTTCTATTCATTTTCGAGAGAAATTCCATAAAATAGGTATTTCAATTGTTAGCAATAGTTTAATTGAAACCAGGCCAGTTATGCAGAAGTAATTTTATAGTTCCGAAGTGTGTGTGCAGTACACAAGAGCACTCTCTCTTCCTTTACTCTCATAATACAGTGGGACGGATAACCGACACGTCTGACTAGAGATCAGGCGTAAGACCGACTTTTTACATACCGATCCGAGGCATAGATCATCTTTCTTGTCAAATAATCAGGTGATCAGCCTGCATTGTCCTAACCAAACTTGGAAACAACATTTTTTGTTGTTCCAATGCGGGAATCGAACCCACGACCTCCGAGTCGAGAGCCAATGCTCTAACCACTAGACCACGGAGGCTGTTGAATATTATACTACTCTTAGGGCGTTTGTCCACCGCCACTGTCACCATCACGTCACCGAGAACGACATGACGGCGCCGAAGTAGCGATACATACATTTACTATAGCCGTGTGTCCACCGCACGCCTGTCACGTCAACCTAATCTCGGCCAGTAATAATCTCGTTATTGGTGACGTTCCGGTGACGTTGTCGGTGGACAAACGGCCTTAGTTTCGTTACACACGTTCCGGTTGCCGGGTAGCCGGTGCCGGGTAGTCGGTCGCGAAGTGTATGGCCATGTATGTACTATAGCCATAGATGAATAATTGGTCTCGCTGGGCGGTCGAGCGCCCAATGTAAAATACTACAGTGATTTTCTTTGACTATAGTTTTCACACGTGCCGGTGTACATCGCCATACACTTCACGATCGACAAACCGGCACCGGCTACCCGGTAACCGGAACGTGTGCAACGGCATTTACAGTACCTATATTTTTTATATCTACCTACTGTTTGCTGAGCAAAACACCATTAGGTACCTACTTAATAATTCCGTTTTTCAGTACCAAACCTTGGTCACTTTTATTGGCCAATAGCCATTACTTGAGATGAGATGGTATAGCTTTGTCTTCTACATTTTTTCCAATAAATAAATTAACTATTACCATGTTTTGAGGCGGAAATGTTAGTGACCCCTGGCATAGGGGATGTTTCTTTTATATGTGGATTTGCGAAAACAATGCGATAGTGATCTATTAGAACAATGATTAAGAAAAAATCGATACAATCTTTTGTTTTATTGTTTTTATACACTTTTATTGTATCTTATACTAGCTGCCCCGGCACACGCTGTTCTGTCTCAACTATGATCTGGATTATGTAAATAACGAAAGGCGGTCGCGGCTAACATAGAATTTCGTACATTGACTTATCGTTACTTGTCTCTTTCACAGCCTCCGTGGTCTAGTGGTTAGAGCAATCATTAACGATTGCACACCTTGGGAATAAGATGGCCCCATGCGAGGCTGCTTTTATGTACTTAAGTATGTTTTATGTACTTATAACTAATGTTATATAGATTAAGTTACAACATTGTAAAAATATTTTTTGAAAAGAACAATTTTCCCATCTTTTTGCTAAAAGGTGGCCCCGTGCGAGTTTCTTACGCCGGTTCTTCTCGCCGGGCTAGTTTCCGAACCGGTGGTAGGCATCATGTAGGACAATTCTATAAGCGTTATATTATAACCTACATGGAAATAAAAATTTTGAGTTTGAGTTTGAGCAGAGCAGCAAAGCAATGGCTCTTGACTCGGAGGTTGTGGGTTCAATTCCCGCATTGGAACAACAAAAAAATGTTGTTTCCAAGTTTGATTAGGACAAGGTAGGCTGATCACCTGATTGTCTGACAAGAGAGACGATCCATGCGTCGTAACTCGGATGGACATAAAGTCGGACCTGCGCCTGATCTCTCGCCAGGCGTGTCGATTATCCGTCCACTGTATTATGATTTATGAGAGTAAAGGAAGAGAGAGTGTTTCAGCTATTTCTATATACCAGTGTGTATTTGTAAATCCAGCTAGTTCTATTACCCGTGTGTATTTGTAATTCCGGCTAGTTATATATAATAGTGTACATTTGTAATTCCGGCTAAACTGTTTCTTCAATACATCTAAACTAATTATCTAATTTAACAAAATCCACGTCATTAATCTTCAGCTAATCTCGCCGGTAGAGAGCAGACGGTAGGTTACTCTGATGGATACACTTGACATGCGATCCCCAGGGAGTAGACAGCTCTTCGTGATGAATAATTACGATTGGCAATTGTCTGTGTATGTGAAACGATTTGTTTGTTATTGTACTACCAGAGCATCAAATTCATAAGCAGATAGAGTATTCTCGTAATTTGTCTGAGACGACGACAATACAAATTGTCAATGGCTGTGTTTGGTGGAAAATTAGCGCTGAAAAAAAAAATACGTTTTTTCTGCAAAATACAACCAATGATAATAATACTATTTCGGATTAATATAATTTTATTGCAATAACAACAAATTATGACAACTGTCAACGTGTTTAAAGCTTATGTATTAGATTCCGTAATAAGACAAAAGTCCAAGTAAAACAAAATCTGTTATAAAGTCCAATCCAGATGATGTTAATTTTTGTTACCAAATAAAAAATATACTTGAAACGTATATCTTCTTGTGTAACGAATAAAGTTAAATTTTGAATAGCTATCTTAAAAAATGCAGCGCTATGTCGCGTATCGTTTCAGTGTGATTTGACCCTAATTCATTCCAAGTATCACTTTTGAAACTATCTAATAAGGTATCTATAGAATTTCCCCCAAAGCTTACCTCAAAAATTATTATTTACAGACATTTAGGGGGCGCAAATGCACAAAACCAAACCAATCAGGACAAGTCACCGCACAATACGGTGTCCACGCGCCGTGACCTTCCCTCAGGGCCGGGGGTCCCAGGTCCTCACGCCTCACCCTATGTCAATATTCTATACCAGTGTTTTTCAACCATTTTCATGACACGACCCCTTTACTATGAAAAATTATATATGTTACCGTAAGATTGTAACATAACCAATGAAATTGTAAAGTGTTTATAGACTTTCGACGCGAATATCCTGCCTATAATTTAACACATTATTTTTCGTTAGATTACAAATATATAGTAATGAATCTTTCAACATATTTTTACATTCTCGTTAGTTATTTTACAATATAACGGTTTTTACAATTTTACGGTGACAAATATCTCGCGACCGTTACTTTTTTTCATGTATTTTATTTTGTGACAAATATTCAATCCAACATTTTTATTCATTTTCATAATTACGGTTCGGGTAAATACATAATTAAGTATAGGTACGTAAAACACATTTTTTACATCGAATGCTTCGCCAATAGATACCACAATTAACACGCATACATACGACCACGGCCGATGCCGGCCAAGCTTTTCCAACCTTTTACAACTCCCCTATAGAAGCTTCGCTCCCCCTCAAGGAGGCTTCGCGACCCCCCAGGGGTTTGCGACCCACACGTTGAAAAACACTGCTCTATACCTGCGTGTTGACCTTTTTGGGCTGAATTGAAATTGTTTTGTATAGATATTATTTCAATATTCATAAACATTACAATCCTACTTACTATTATAAATGTGAAGGTTTGTGGGGATGGAAGGATGTATGTTATTCTTTCACGCAAAAACTACTAAACGGATTTTGATGAAATTTAGTACGGTAGAAGTTTGAGCTCTGGATTAACTCATAGGCTACTTTTTATCCCGAAAAAGTAACTGTACTTTTTCGGGATAAAAAGTAGCCTATCCCGCATTAACACTGGTTAATGCGGGATACTGTATTTAGCCATACTGGATCTAGTATGTGATAATGTAGGGTCACTGTGTTATTTAAGTTAAATTGAAAACATTTTGCAATGATATTAAACGCGATTTCCTTGAATCTGCTAATTAAAGTATATATGGACATTTATATATACAGAGCCTTTACAGTTCCGTTCTGCGAGAAGTTCTATGAGCTTTTCTTTCAAAACTTGTGGTTAATGAGTTTTCTCCGCACTCACTGAAATCTTACAAACTATACTTATTACTTAGTGCTGAAAGCTTACACTAAGCATATAATATTTTAGTCGTAATAGTTAGAACTTAGAGCCTAATTCTCAGTTCACTATACGACACATACACTACACATGCCATAGATATATAATATTAAAAAGAGGTAGATATGTTATAAACGCGTAAAAATGAAGACTCGAATTGGCCCGAGTCGGGCCAATTTTGGTTAGTGTGCTCCGCGAGTAATAGCGTGTTTTGTGTTACTGTGCGACGTTGACACATTGACACGCGTCCCATGTCAGTGTGTGTCGTGGCACAGAAATATTGTCAGTTTTGTAAGGATATAACGTATCTATGTAATAATTAATCAAAGACACATGCGCTGTGCAGCTCGGTGCAACTTGACATACGAACTCTTACAATGAAACGAGTATCTTTTTGTGCAATGAATAAAGTTCAATTTTGAATAGCTATCGCAAAAAGCGGCGCCAATTCGCGTATTGTTTCGTTTTGTTATGATTTAATAACTTGTCAATCCATCCACATCCCACTTTTGTTGAAGTTATACGACATATTTTATACTCGATCAATCTGAAATGTCACTTACATTGTAGTAAAGTAAAATAAAGTACAAAAACCTATAGACTTAATAGTGTTCCTTCCACATGCTTCCATGTATCATTTTTCTTCCAAGAATTACTGTCATTCTAAATCAGCAAATAGCTTTCAATACACTTCTATCTACCAATAACTATTTATTAGAAACGTCTTGTATCGCGAAAAACCGGTAAATGATTGAATGACGACGTTTTTAACAAATAGTTCTAGATAGATAGGTTATGAAAACGGGCCGTTAATAGAGTTCCTTCTATTTATAATTTTTCTTCCAAGAATTACTATCATTCTAAAACAGCAAAATAGCTGTCAATACACCTTGCGTACGTCCACTGTCCACTATTATACGTCACTCTCCATTATACACCTAATGAGTTTCAGAAATCCTATCGGCTATAATTAATTAATTGACAACAATGGGGCACACCTTGAGGGTTAGGGGTCATTTTGGCATTGATAGCGTTAGTTTGTTTTATGTGTGGACCGGGGGTTATATTAAGCCGGGTGTTCATTAGCTAGGCGTAATTTTGAGTCATCGTGTACACTCTTTTCATCAGAGAACAATAGAGATTTTGAATAATTTCTCTATACTAATACTATAAAGAATAATAGTTCAATAATTAATATATTATACTAATATTGTAATTTACAGAGGAAATATTTGTTTGTTTGCATTGAAAAGGACCGATTTTAAAGAAATTTGGCACAGATAAAGAGTAGATCCCGGGGAAGGCCAAAGGCCAAAGGAATATATTATAGTACCAAAATTAGCCGTCCAGCCGTTACCGAGTTTCAGCGAGACATTGAAACTGCAATCGATTTTTCTTAGGGTTCCGTAATACTTAAGGAACCCTTATAGTTTCGCTCTGTCCGTCTGTCTGTCTGTCTGTCTGTCTATCTGTCTGTCTGTCTGTCTGTCTGTCTGTCTGTCCGCGCCTCTAGCTCCTGTAATTATGAATATAAATTGATGAAATTTGGTACAGTTATAGATTGTGTATAGATCACGGTTTCGGGATTATAAAAAAATAATAATTTTATATTTTAGGGGTGGCTCTCCATACATGTGAAGTGGGGATGAAAAATATTTTTTCACTCTACCCCATCGTGTGGGGTATCGTAGAATAGGTCTTTTAAAATAAAGGCAAGGTTTCATACGTTACTTTTTTATAAAGTTGACCATTTTCGAGTAATCGGCCTCCAAAGTAGTTTGTAAGTTGGTCCCCCCCCCCAAGCATTTTTAAACTATAGTAGATAGAAACTTGCAAATTTCCATGCTGAAAGATCATGCTAAAAACTCTTTAGGAAAACTATTGTGAACCGAATCGGACAGTAACTTTTGGAGTAATTAAAAAAAAGCATATTACGCGTTTATAGTTACGGAACCCTCCTTAGACATGTCCTGACATGCTCTTGGTTAGGTTATATACAAAGAAGAAGATATATCCACGAACGTATAGTAGCATAAACATAATATACGAATTACGAAAGAAGCAATACAATTTTTATATTTTTTAAAATACCTATTTGGCAAGGAGGCACCTATATTATAAGATAACAGATTGTATGTAGCTATACTCGTATGTCAAAGTTTCTACACTATTTTATAGAAGCTTGCACAAACATAAAAGATGGGAGAAATATTTTTTTTTTCACTGCTCCCGAGGTTTTACCATAACTTAATCCTGGCAACCCCTCATGGTGATATAAATTTCTATAGAAACTTGTAAGGTTGACCGCACTCCAAAAATTGGTACCGTACAAATGAGAGCGCAAATCGTATAAAGGTAAGCCGGAGCCAAAAATATGTTTTGACTTGTAACTTACTAGATGTTGCCCGCGACTTCATGCGCGCAAAAGGAAATCCCACGGTAACCGTACATTTTGCCGTAATAAAAATTAGCCTATGTCCTTTCCCGTGGTTTAAACTATGTCTGTACCAAATTTAATCAAAATTGGGCCTGGAGTTTCGGAACCTATTCAATGCAAACAAACAATCAAACTTTTCCTCTTTATTATTAGTATAGAACAATAGATATAGATAAAGTTATATTTTGATATATATTATATTAAATCTACTTACAGAATCTTACTGAATTAGTTTTACATCCCTCCCCTCCCAAGTGGAAGGTAAAGTAAATATTTAATACAGCTTAAAGCAAATATATTTTTACCTTTTATACAAATTGAATAATTGACATTGTTTCTTCAAATGATTATTACAAAAAGGAGTAGAAAGTAAAAAAATCCTGGTTTAATATTAGGGAAAAACATATCAAATAAAATAAAAAGTATCTAACGCAGTTAATTGCATTTACTAAAACGTTTCTTTAAACAATAGTATATTAACATCCACAACTTTTTATGAAACATAGTAATCGAAAATAATAATAATAGAATCACAATACATATTATTATATTTCACAAAAACAGATAATATTATTTTCTTTTTATTTTCATGGTCCAATCCTAAATGTAGAGAAACCAAATGCGAATAAAGGATAATCTCTTGTTATATGGAGTGTTTTGTCTATATTCCTTTGTGAAATATAGAGTATCTATCCTACTTTTGACTGGCTCTATTCTCCAATTCCAAAGTATACATTCTGATAATGTCAAGAATTGAGTTCTCATTAAACTCAGAGCTCTGAAGGGTCACATTTTCTTTAAAGTCTTCCTTCGCAGTGTTTTCCAAATGTTGAACACAAATGCGAGCAAGCTCGGGAATGTATAAATGGTGGTAGCTTAGCAGGAAAGTCTTTACAGAGTTGGACAACTGTCGTAGTTGCAAGCTTTTACAATTATTTATCATACACCGTCGAGACGTGTTAGCTACTCTAGTTAGCTCATTAACGGTCACCGATGCTCCAACAGCAGCTAGTGTTGGGGTGGCTGGACGCTCTTGTTTCTTGATTTTGTAATCGATTTTGTGCCAGCATGCGTGACATATCGATCTGGTGCCATTGAACGGAACCTGTAGAAAACAGGACTATTTAAAATATATCAATCCGAAACCCAGTGATAATACTCATGAAACTGAACAACTTTCCCCAAGGAACATAGGTCGAAATATGAAGAAAAAAAATTGGAACTCCCATACATATCACACGGTCAGCAAGGTTGATATACCTTATTTGTTACACGTTGTATGCTATCGAAGTCGAAATCTCTTTAAAAACTAGTTATGACAAACTGGTAAATAAAACATTACCTACCTCTCGAGGTGGTTCTATATTGCGAACAATGTGCACTATAAAAGAATTTCGAGTTTGTACAAAATGTTGGGACAGAACATGCCTTCGACGCCGCCGGAGTGGGCGTTCACAAACAACACAAACATCTGCCATATCACAGAAAGTACAATTAAAGTATAAATAAAATATGTTTTCCAGTTTGTTAAATATAAAACTGGAGAAAAGAGCGCACAGTACACAACACAACGAATGTCAATGAAGAACTGCGCAGTGTACACGAGATCACTTCATGCATGCCCTTGAGCGTCATGGCGTCACTATCTGTCTCGTTTACTCACGCTTTCTGATCATATCATCTATCTCGTTTTTCCTTGCGTCACTATCTTTCTCGTTCACTTACATACCACTGTCTCTGTCCAATATCCGGATTTATATTATTAAAATGAGGAGGTATATCATTTTAATAATACAAGAAAAAATTATATTTTAAGGAATTGACCTATAATAATTCAGTAGAAGTCTAAGCCGAAGATGACAGTTAATAAATAAATAAAATAGATACTAATTTAATCTAAAATCTGAGATATAAAACTCTTGCGGCCGCGTCTGGCCTGGGGTTTTTTTACCATTCTCCATTTAAAACCGGTCCTGCCTACTTTTGTTTACATATCGTATAAATAAAAAATATATATATGCACTATATTGTGTCCAACGCATAGCTACCAAAGACCCTTACTTGGCCCAAAACTTTATAAAGTAAAAAGGAAAAGCTCACGTAGTACATCCAACATACAACATTATAAAAGTTAATATCGTACCCTCCATGAACTCAGAACATTATGCAAAGTTCTATAATCTTCCCCAAGAAAGGCCATAAATAAACTTAATAAAACGCCCGTTACCAAATGAAATAAAAACGCATACAAAAGATGAATTTTCTCAACGTTTCATAGGCGTAGATCTGTCCTTATAACAAATACTATTGTCCTTCGAAACCCCTCAGCTTTTCCACTCCATAAAATTAAATATTGCGCTATGAAAAGAATAATTTTATTGCAGCCGTTTCGTTTACACTTTACAGTTTCAAACTTTTTCTATCGTGATTTTTGTAAGCGTTGAAATATTTTTCAATGTAGGTTAAATTTGAACAATATAATATTTTTACCCTTCTCTTGCATTACATGTCAATCTTATTGAAAATTAATACTTATAATATCTAATAATTTTATTATTTCTAATTACCTACATAAATAGTACCTACTACCTACTGTATTTACTTAATATTATGATTTTTAGCACATAGAAAGTTTCGCGCTTGATAATTAAAACTTGAAGATCGATTCTGCCAATTAAATTATTACAAAAATACAGTTTCAATGCAGTCTCGATATGTTAAAATAGCAAAATAGTATTTTCATAAACCTTAAAAATATACCGCGATGCGAACATTTTAAGATCGAAAATTAATTATATGTTGATCGAACCACTTATTCATAATAATTAATCTCTGAAAATCAATTACGGATACTTCGAGCACATGATCCACTGCTTATGTAAAGACGTTTAAGCAGAAAAATAATTGTCACACTCAAAGTAAAAAATCATCTTATGTATGGAAGACTCTCCGAAAATTTTTTTCGAGTAGGTATGGCAATTATTTTTCTGCTTAAACGTCTTTACATAAGCAGGAGACCATATACCCGAAGTATTCGTAATTGATTTTACCAAACCTTATATAGGTATTATGCTAATAACACCTCACAGTCTTCTTCTCTTATAAGTTATAAGTACTATAAGTTTATAATTATTGTCCTCTTTTTAAGCGACATTTCGTCAACCTCCCGCTTGCCTAATGCAAAATTATGTCTGTTGATCAATTTATACAAAATGACAGGACTAACGATTTGACCGTAATGTGAATTTGATTTTAAATATCAAAAAGGAGAATAATATGGTATTTTGGTTGATTTAAAATCAGCTTATGATATCGAGACGATTCATAAAAAACATACATTTTATTAATTGTACACCCCATAAACCATTAAGGTTTGTCCGGAGTGTAAACATAATATGCAAGGCAGCTTATAAGCAATTGCAAATACGAGAATTGGGGTTCTGATTTTCTTTTGATTGACGTTCTGTCAAGCTTTATAAAACCTACAAATGAACCATAACTTTGTTTTAATAACACCTAATGCAAAAAACCTTCAAACCTCTAGGGCACTACTAATTGAACACGATAGCGACAAACTTCCAAAACAATTATCCGTAACGCCTGAAGTTCGCATCTGCGCAACGTTACATGTAAGTTTGCATGTCATTTCCATTAGGCGACCGCTTAACACGCGCTCGCCCGGCCGCTATCTTCATAATATATTGTGTCAAAACTTTCAGCTTCCTGTTCCACAATGTTCGGAGTGAATCCAGTAGTTTGCCGTGCAGATGCCGTAAACAACTTTATTATAGTTATTATTATTAGGTAAGCACTCTCTAAAATGTAGGTACAAGTAATAGATTTAATAGGTACGTCTTTGTATCCCACCCCCCACGCTGGTGTGACCGTTGCAATATTATTGGCAATAATGCTCATATTGACAATAATATTTTTTGTGTGCGAATTGCCGTTTTTTTGTACCTATTTGTTGACTAGTATTGACTTTATTCTGTCAATAATATTTACGTGTGTGGCTTGCCAATGGCTTTGGACTTTGGAGCTTACCGCCAAAGTAAATTATATACCTAAAACATTTTAACTCAATAAAAAAGCATAATATTATGCCCTTCCCCGTGGTCTACTTTCATGCCAAATTTCATAAAAAACGAGAAATTCCGCGTAAACCGTACATTTTGCCATTATAAAAAGTAGCCTGTGTCCTATCTCGTAATTTACTCTATATCTGTGCCAAATTTCATGACAATCGGTCCAGTAGTTTCAGAGCCTATTCAAATACGCAAACAACCAAACAAACAAATCTTTCCTCTTGGTAATATAAGTAAAGAATAAAGATATATTTTTAATATATTTAAAATTTTAAACTCACTGATAGATTCGCCTACATTATTATCTAATAGGTATATCATTTAAAGCTTACGTCTTCCTGTGCGCCTTTCTCGAAATATGCCACTTTTTGTTCCTTCAACACTTTGTAAAACTTTCCACTAACAATTATAACAGAGACTTAACTGATATAGTCGTAGATATTTTCAATAACTCTCTAAATAGTCTAATATCAGAATTAAAAAGTAGATTTAATATTGTTTGAGATATTTACTGACTTTAGGTTCATTCTTTGTTATTATTATTATTTTTTGTGTTGTTTGTTTGTAGCTCTTGTGTCTTTACTTATTGCACCAAGATTAATATAGGTTAATATACTTACATAAGCTACGCGTCTTCCAAAATAAGACTTAAAATCTGTTATTGTTTCTGTACTTTTTTTCGGCACTGAATGTTTATTGTAAAAAAATAATATTTATTGTACCTACTATAACTACATATGACTGTTTGTTGTCAGAGTGAAATAAAATAAAAATAAACAAATAAATAAGTAAAAGTTGGATTTCAACAATTATGGCAAGTATTTTCCCTAATTTTCGTAACACATGTTAGCCAGCTTATGCACCTGTAACCCCTGTTTTCGCAGACAAAACCTCCGGCTAAAACCTAGCTGTAAAATGATACCATAAAGTATACCCAGACACACACCCCAGCCCCATCTGCGTAGTCCGGCTAAAGGCTTTCAGGGAACCACTTAGTTCCTGCATAATCTGCACTTTGCCATATTTATGGGGAAAAGTAATTGGAAAGGGTAATCGAAGTGTGACAACACTTGTGACAAAGTTTTTTACTTTAATCGAGACAGACTTGTTACAATTAATCGGTTTCTCGAAAATGGCTTCAAGAATTACCATGAAATTTAGTATGCAGGAAGTTTTGGGGGAACAATTCGGTCTACCTAGGTTTTATCCCTGGAAACTGCGCATTTTTAAGTTTTTTCTTTCGTTGTGTAAATATAAATCAATAATTTAGACTTCTATAACGTCAGTCGGATAAGGAGTTTGAATGTGGTGGGATCGCACTACAGTAAAATATTTTTGTGATTATTTTAATATATTTTTTAAATCTACTAGAGCTCCGTTCAAAGCTCGGTTATCCAGCTTCTATACTTTAAACGAGACAATCTTGAAAATTTAATCGATTTCTCTAAAACGGATGCAAGTATATTATTATAAGTCTAGCTAGTTGTTATCCCAGTGATAACAACTAGCTAGATAGATTAGGGTTGTAGCCCGTTGTACGACCTCCGGAGTCGAGAACCATACCTCCAAACTACTGGAGCGCAGAGGCAAAACATATAACTGGCATAAACATATAGCCGCACACACACCATATTATTGACAATAATGCTCATGTTGTCAATAATATTGCCATATTGCCTTTTTTTGTATGTGTTGACTAGTATTGACAAATTTATTCTGTCAATAATATTGCACGTGTGCTAGCCAGGCTAGCTATTAAATTTTAACACAAAATAAAATTATGTATAAATTTTAAAAGCTTCAGCTTCTTGCAAGACGCTGACATTGCATTGAACCTCACAGCATTTTTGCTTAACACGAAAAATTAACTAACTTCCAAAGTATCTTCCGGAAAAGCCTGAGTATAATTTGTGGCAACTTTAGATAGACGGTGCCAAAAAGTTTAACTTCTCAGTGAAAATTTGGATCGTTTTCAAGAAAATCTATTGTAAAATAACTTTGGCTATTCGCTAAGCATTCGTAAGCGCGATGCTAGCATCTTATCCGGTTCAAGTAATATAATTTGTTGCAGGCGAAATGAAATGATATTATTCCGCATAGAAACCGCGATTTTTAGTGGAGCAATGTAAGGTTAGGCTGTTTTTTGGGAATCTTTAGCTATCAGTTTAGGTATTTAAAAAGTTCGTATATTTCCTATACAACTTCATACTAGACTCGTCCAAACATGTGTGCGTGCACCAATTTAAAACTAATGCCCGCTACACACCACAACTAAAAAACTGCACAGTTCGGTCACAATAGACGTATACAGTAATGCATTTCTCACCAAAAATATTTTCATGTAAAGTAATGCCAAGACGATACCATATAACTCGCATTGTCAAAAAGATATTAGATCTCATGTGAAACCAAGCTTCTGACTCTACCAAACTTCTAACTCTACACGCCATAATTCTACAAGCGTAACTCCACAAACTCTACACCTTAGTCAAAATATGTGGCCTGGCCATTTCGATACATTCGCTTAGGCGTAAGGTGAAAAATTTACGGACTGTACTAACTGACTTATACTATTCTTGTACGAACGAAATGGCCAAGCCACATAATTTGACTAAAGTATAGAGTTTGTAGAGTTAGGCTTGTAGAGTTAAGGCGTGTAGAGTTAGAAGTTTGGTAGAGTCAGAAGCTTGGTTTCACATCAGATCTAATATCTTTTTGACAATGCGAGTTATATGGTATCGTCTTGGCATCACTTTACATGAAAATGTTTTTGGTGAGATTTCACTTCTTTTTGAAAGACATTTTTCAGATCTCTAGAGTAAAAATTTACATAGGTAAGTCTGTTACAAATTTTCATGCCCTAGTTTAAGGGGAGGATAAAAGTTCCAAGTTTGTCAATTTTTATGTTGGTTATGTGCTAAAACTAGCTTACATACCAAATTTCAGCTTTCTATGACATCCGGAAGTACCCTATAATTTTGTTGATCATCAGTGAGTCAGTGACGAAATCAGGGGTTTTTGGATATCAATAAAACCTAAATTATTAGACCTTTATAATTAAAACTTTACATGTTTCATTAGTCCGCTACTGGGAACATATCCTGAAAATTTTGTGCATCTGGTATAATCTAATCCCAAGTTATGAGGGTTCAAAATATCGACGAAACGCTTCGAGAAAAAGTAGTCTGGTAGTGCCCTTGCGCTTCGCTTAGCTCGTCTTGGCGTGGCACTACCGTGCTCCCAGATTTATACTAGACTATATATACGAATCGGCACTCGCACACATCTACACAAATTTAATAAAGAAGAAAGATTTGTTTATTTGTAATTTTGTTTGTATATTAAATAGGCTCCGAAACTACTGAAGCTATGATGAAATTTGGCACAGGTATAAAATATACCACGGGAAAGGACATGGGGTACTTTTCATTGCGGCAAAATGCAATATTTCCGCAGGATTTCCTACTGCACGCACGAATTCGCGGGGATCATGTAGTACTATATATGTCTACTGAGATCGAACTGTGAAGTTTTATCCTCCGGAATCCGTGAGGCCAGGGAAAATTCAAAGCACAGAAAATAGAACTCTGCCCTAAGGCCGCGACTATACGGCACCGGAATCCGGAAGGCCGTGAAAAATTCTGATCTATTTCAACGCTCAGAATTTTTCACGGCCTTCCGGATTCCGGTGCCGTATAGTCCGGGCCTAATACAATAGAGTTTAAAATCGAAGTGTCAAATGTCGAGCTGTCATTTATGACATTGACATTTGGCTCGACACTTGTATGTTCGATTTTCAGCTCTATTGTATTAGGTTATATTTACAATGCTCCAGTGGCGAGGGGTTCTTATAACTCCATTCCTATCGGCTTCCCTTACCGCTTACCTTTTGACGACCCTCATCCAAATCTCTACCTATTAATAATAAAGTAATTTGCTGTTATGTTGTTTTCTTAATAAATAACTAAAAAAACTTAGGCCTTTGCATCCGTTAATGGATGATTTATACAGTATTCTCCGAGCGAAGTAACCACTCTTGAAATACTGTAGTGCCTGGGACAGTTGGTTTTTAAATGTCGTATGGTTGCCCAAGCACATACGGCATTCTCACAACATAGTCAGCCTAGTCCAGAGGAATGAACTAGTCAATACGTCTGGGGCCAACTATGTGCGGGTTTCCTCACGATGTTTTCCTTCACCGTTAGAGCGTCCGTATAATGTACTTGAGATCTGAAAAAGTCTCATTGGTACACGCCACAACCTGGGATTCGAACCTGCATTCTCTCGAGTGCGAACCAAACGGTCTACCCACTAGGCTACGGAGCTCACTCTACCCACTAGGCTACGGAGCTCACAATAAATAACTAATAAATAACTAATAAATAACTAATAAATAACTAATAAATATTAAATATTATGCAGGCTACGGCTTCCCTATGAAGGATAACCAGCCTTCGCCACTGCAATGCTCTGAATTTTCTCCGATGTTCCTGATTCCGGATCATATAGCCTAACGCCCGAAAATAATCAATCTTAATCTCATTTTAGCTATCTAAGATCAAGATTTCAATACATTTCAACGATCCTAGGATTCACGTCAACATTCGTCAATTTTTGTATGAGAATGTAAGATTGACTTCAAATCTAAGATTTTAGATAAGGCTTAAAGTCCTTCGAGTATTGATACCTACCCTGTCATTTTGTGTAACCTCGATAATGTGCTGAAGATTTTTACCAAAAGTCTAATAATCATTATTTACTGATAACAATAAGTATTATACTTATTGTGATAATAATATTTTCGTAACTTAAATAACCTTACTTCGAATCACAAGAAAACTTGCAAGATCACTTACAAACCCACATTACTTATGTACAATGTGTAAGTCCCTAACAGGATTTGCAAATTTATTTCGATTTGGATTACTCTACATAATGTACCCTTGAGTACATTTCCCTAATCCCTTCGCGAACTATTTCAGTATTGCCAACTTTAAAATTACCTCTCCCTAGACTTACACTATAAAAAACAGCAACAATTACTTGAAAATCCCCCTAGATTTTTTTTATGATAAATAATAGGTACTACGAATACAATATAAATTACTGACATTCTTAATAATAATATTTATGATAAAACAATAAACATTATTATCCTGTCATTCGTACATAATGTAATACCAACTTCCAAAAGTGATTTCTTCAGGTTCACTTTTCGTCAATCGCTTGTCGATTCGGCACTTAAACTACAGAGAAGAAAATACATATTATATAGATACTAACGTACAAGAAACAGCTTACATAGAACGATCCCAATCGATCCAAATTTAAAAATGTTGACGTCCCATTCAACAGCCCACAATTTTTCCACACAATCTTGGACACGTCGTAAGCTTGGAGTAGTGCAATCAAATCCAAAGCTAACTATGTAGCTGTTTATCTGTTCGTATTTCTTTAATCTGTGCTTAAATCACAAGGTAAAAATATATTAACCGTTAAAAAGTGAAATAAAACAAAAACAAGTAAATAAAAACCTGAGAAAACCCTTCTTTTCGGTTATCCGTAGAAATAACAATGAAATATCGTTCAGGAAAATCTGTTATATCATATTGTCCATACAATCTGTCTGTTCTTGTGTAGAGTGTAGACAAAACGCGTTTCTACGATGTCTACGCGTGCAGAATGTTATAGAACTTTTAGGGCCTGATTGAAAATCGCCTAGGGCCTATTATGTGACGGATAGCTTATCCAGAAGTTTTGTCGCTTACGGCCCGTTTCAATAACCTAAGATATCTATAACTAGTTGTTAAAAACGTTAAATTTGTATCGCGAAAAACCATCAAATGATTAAAAGACGGCGTTTTTAACAAATAGTTAAAGATAGATAGGTTATTGAAACGGTCCGTTTGTCGATATCTAAAACAGACCTTTATTTTCACTTACCTAATTTAGGGGCAAAACCGCCAAGTTGGCATCACTGAACATTTCTCAAAGGGTTAGGGTCAGGTGACGTTTGCCCTTAAACTATTTGGATTTAGTGCAATTGGACCAGAATAACAATATCGTTAATCTCCATAATCACGTTCCAACTAAAGCCTTTTTAGTTTATTGGTCTTATCTTCGCTATTTATTGTGAAAACTAAGATAGTTCTTACAATGTTAAGACAAAGGATAATAAAAGTTAATCTAAAGTTAACTATCCACAAACTAGAAGTTAAATAATATAAAAGCTGTTTTTATGTTTTATATGTACCTATGTATGTAAGTGTGTATATTTGGGTGTCTTTCTATAATAACTAGATGCTACCCGATACTTCGTGCTCACTAAAGGAAATATCGTGGGAACCGTACAACCGTAAGTGGCTCCTTCCTCGTGGTCTACTCTATTTCTGTCCCAAATTTCATCAAAATCGGTCCAGTAGTTTCAGAGTCTATTTGATGCAAACAAACAAACAAATAAAGTTTTCCTCTCTATAATATTAATAATATAATAGATAGTGAAACCACTGAAACGATTTTGTTAAAAGGCACTAATGTAGGAAAAAGCTTTATTGCAGCAAAATGTCCATACATTTTGCTTAAAGCTTTACACTTATATTGGGCGGGAACCATTTCCCGCCCGATATAAGTGTATGTGTATAATGTATAATATATAAGTGTATAATGCGATTGAAATTGCGGGCAATCTAAAAATAACCCACCAATCAAAAACACGTAATGCCTAAAATGAACTGAAAAAAGCATTTGAAGCGGCCAAAAAAACAACTGCTCCATAGCCTGCACTTAATTACATTTGGAGTAAATTGTAAAAAACATTCAACGCTTTTCCATTAAAAATAAAGATCAAAAATATATTTGTGTTTGTCAGAGTCGAGCGGGGAAACCTCACAGGAACAAAGATAACAGCGCCGAGGGGTGTTATAATTAAATTATAAACTTTTGTATCATAGAGCTAGGAAAATAGATTTGTATTATGGGTCTTTTGTCTGTTTTATGGGTATTTTTTATTGGGACATTAAAATTATGTATATTTTTATGACACATTCTGAAAAGAAAAACAAATTCTGAAAAATAGTTGGGTTACTGATTGCCACAGTATTTTATTAGATGTACAAAATATATAAACATAAAAATTTATTTATTCATACACATTCATACACAAAAACAGGTATCTATTAGTATCTAATATCTTATTAGATAATATATCTTAGGGCGGTATTCTTGGTCGATTCTTATTACTAAGTTCGCCTTATAGACATTTCGATTCACAGTCGCATTGTCTTAAGTATTATTTCATACAAATAAGGCGGACTTATTCGAAAATTCTTAAGTCTTTTATTAAGCAACCACCAAGAATACCGCCCTTAGTATCTTTTTTTTATGTAATGAACCAGGAAACGAGCAAACGGATCGCCTGATGGTAAGCCATTACCGCCACCCATGGACACTCGCAACACCAGAGGAGTTCTACTTGTAATTCTTTTGTGCTGCGACTTGCGTTCCTGGTCCTTAAAATCCCCAATCCCCTCCATGGGCCTCCGGTAATCTCACTCACTCGGCGAAACACAACGCAACGTAGGCGTACAAAAGCAAATTAATATAAATTTTGTTAAAATAAATATTTGTTAAAAATGAAAAATCAATTCTTGGACCCTTACCTTCGATAAAATAATAGTTATTGAGACTAATTTATAAGGTGGTACCAATGAAAATTCTAAAATAGTCATACCTACATCGATATTTATTCATACAATCTATACTAATATTATAAATGCGAATGTGTGTCTGTCTGTCTGTTACCTCTTCACGCTTTAACCGCTGAACCGATTTTTATGAAATTTGGGTCCCGGGAAATGACAGGATATTTTTTACATCAAAAAGTAGTGTTCCCGTGGGATAATGTATTTACGCGGGTGGATTGGTATGGTTGTGTATGTTATCATGTGTTAAAACTTTTTTGAATTTTCTGTTACAATTTGTAAGAGACATTTATCCTCCGTCCCTATCTTCCATATTGCTATATCTTTAGCGTATCTAGCAGAAGGGTCAAGTCGTAAGTAAATGTCATAATCGTAAAAGTTTATTACCTGTTAAATAAAAGGGTGTATACGTTTGATTATAAAAATTATGTTTCGCGATTAATTGCTCAGAAGAATTATTGCTGCGATTACAGAGCAAAACCTTTCTCTTTGTTTTATGGAAAATTTCGTATCTTTGATTTAAATATTGGGTATATTTAAATATAAGGTACATAATTTTCCTTGATAGGACGATCAAGATAATTGTATATTCAAATATTATTAAGCTAATTTTTACTGAACCCTCAAAAGCTATCTACATTCTACCTACATGGTATCAATTTGTGTGTACTTCAGTTTATAGGAAAACATTCTGTAGGATTGCATTCCTCTCTCTATTAAAACCTTATTTGTGCTTGCAGATAACTTCGTACAAATAAATTTTGAAGTCCCGAGAAATAGAGAACAAAATTTTAGATTGCATCGATATACCGAACTATGCTATCGCCTATAATTGTACGTTTCAGGAATATTTTGAAAGGAAATACTACATGTGAAATATATCTCATATACGACAAAATATAATACAAAATAGCTTACTACATACCTAATAAAGAATGTGATACATTGTAAGGCATTCAAGAGAGGAATAACTGTGACTTATCACGTAAAGATCCGTTCTGCACAAAAGAGCAAATGTTCAGTCAAAAAGTAATATAATTCTATTTCCTAAGCCCTCCACTAAATACTGAAAAAGTTTCCGTACGTGACCCCATCACAGTTTGGGCCTCACTTTACCGGTAGCCACGAAGTCCGGCGGTACAGAATTATTCCTTAAACATTTTTTATGCAAAAACGAGCTTTTTAGAAATTCAATAGAAAAAGCTACCAGCGGTTCAACCCTAAACCGTCGAGAAGAACCGGCACGGCGGGGTGGGGCGGGGCGCAGCACGCGGTGTAAGAAACTCGCACGAGGCCATATTTTAGCAAAAAAATGGAAAATTGTTCTTATAAAGAAATATAATTTTACACTGTAAAGATAATATTATTCTATGTTAGATATAAAAAAAGGCAGTACACAAGTACATAAGGGACAGCCTTGCAGCCTATTCCCAAAGTGTGCAATCTTTAACAAAATCATTTACTTTATAATACGCTTTAGGACACAAATGTTATTTCACTACTTTGCAATAAAGACATAAATCTGTCTGAGAACTTTGATATAGACTGAAAGAAAGTGTATTTGGAGTTTATGCAGTTTTCTACTTTGATCTCATTAATGAGTCTAGTTCTTGTAATGAAATAGTTGTAGAAGTAAATGCGATGTTTGAGTTCTGTATGTCGCTGTATCTTTTGACGTGACTCACCTCCCTTACCGCCGCCGCAGACAGACAAGTTCGTGGCCACGTTAACATGAATTCCTAGAGGAGCTCACGGATTTTATTGCGAGTATTATTCAAAGGAAACGTGTGTTTCCTCGGACTTTACAACAAATCTGCTACTCATTTTTCTTTGCGTTTTGTAAAATCGAGCGTATTATGGTGTATAGCAAAGTTTTGAAACATGTATTCAGTTTCTTAAAGATATTATGTTGAGAACATAATATAATACTATTCAACGCTACAATTATCAAATTAACAAATAATAATGAAATAAAAAAATAACTTAAAATCAAGTGCATAATATAGGTACCTAGCGTAAAATTTAATTTCGAGTCTACCTAATTTGGTAACAAAGGTCACAATTCTCTCTATCAAAGCATATTTGTCAGAAGCTCGATTATTCGATATCCATGATAGCTATTAAGTACTGTGTGACCAGTGCAAAGATCGGAACTTGTCCGGCCTTTGTTAATTAGTATTGCTATTTGTGCTTTGATGCACTTGTAATGTGTGCAGATTAGCTTTACATAAATGTAACCGACTGATGATTGTCTATGTAAGTTATTAATGAAAACCAGAGGGGCAATTCTGCTAAATGAAACCTGCATTAATACAATAACAATCAAGGCCTGATACGCACACACACACACCAGCCGTAGCCACTAACAGCAGAAGTATAAAATTTGGACAGTAGTTTTAATATCAAATACTGGACGAATTTTACTAAAAATTTGGAAAGCACATAGTTATTATGATGTAGTGGTGTAGTAAATTCATTCTACATAGGGGTATAATGTCCACAGATTGCGAAAAAGTTTAAATATAAATGTGTAGAAATCCTTACCAGATTTATAAGCGTAACTAACAAGCGTTTCCAAATCCATCAAAATAAACTTTCAATGGTCAGTAAGCCGAAATCGATTTCTGCTCCAATTTGCCGAGTTCGATCAAACATGTGTTTGACAATCGCGGGTTTACCCTACTGACCATCTGCGTGGGGTAAACTATTGATAAATGGTCATGCTCATTACTTAAACTTTTAGAACTGAGCATAAACGTTAGTATAATTAATACTATTTGACGTGTAATATTTATGGTTTAAGTGGCGTCCTCTTGCTAGTTTGCTTGCGTTATGTTTTTTTGTTTAAATAACTAAAAAAAAAAAGATTAGGTACCTTACTACTAAAGAAAAAATTTGAAGAGTATTGAAATAGGCAGAAGATTTTGTTTTTTTCTATAGAGTTTCTAGTCTAAGGCCGCTGCTTCGTAAATAACTGCCTAACGCGGAATGTGATCATAAAAATGAATCATTATTAATTTTCACTGAATAAATTCTACAATTTTTTTGCCAGCCAACTTAATTGACTCAGCAGAATATTGAATTAATTCGTCAATTAATCTACATCATGTTAGTTCAAGTAATGAAGCCGGTAGATAAATACAGGGTGGATTATAACAGAACGTAATTGTTACAGAACGTAGTCGGCAACACTGTGCGTGCGGATGCATTCTCATTGCGGATTTTCGCGGATTTAGTTAATCCCGGTTTAACTCGTGTGCAAAACCAATACTTTTCAGCATTCGTTAATTATATATTTATACACGTTTTGATAAAATTTTGTTGTGACAATTTTAAAGAAATGATGGGACCTTGGGCAAAGAATTTCATATCATAGTTTACACGAATGACAGCTCGCGGCTATGCGTGTGTGACTGGGTGCGGAGGCGGGCGGGGCGTTAGATTTTCCAGACAGGAATTTCGTACACGGGCTGGCCGCTAGTCGTTTCGTGCTTTGACATAATTGACAGTAGTATTTCAGAATATTTATGATAGATTTGTCTGACGCGACTTGGACGCGACGTTTTATATCGGTGTTAACCTTAAGCAGCCAGTACACCAGTGGCGAAGGGTTCCTATAACTCCATTCCTATCGGCTTCCCTTGTCACTTACCTTTTGCAAACCTTCATAGAAATCCCTACCTAATATACAGGCTCCGGCTTCCCTATGAAATAGAAGCAGCCTGCGCCACTGCAGTACACATTAGCCCATGTTGGGCCATGCTTTACAATGCACAAAATATGTACGACACGATCACTTGGTGTTCACACAATGGCGCAAAATCCGTAAAAATCTTAAATATAATATGTGGTGTAAACGTATTATAAATTTTTCCGTTGTCTGATACTTGTAATACAAGTTCTTCGAGAACTTAGCAAGGGATCAGATTCACGTGGTGTATATGCGTCCACAGTTAATATTATTATTTCTTTTTACTATTTAAAACAATTTTGGCAAAAACATTTTTTACGGCAAGCAATCCAATAAGTCTGGCTTATTAAATTACAGAAGCCTGGCAAGTTTCAGATGCTGGGGAAGTGAAATTTCGTTGATTGATGAGTGCAATACATCAGTCTGGGGTGCGAGAGTGGACGTGGCAAAATAGGGACAGATATCAAGATCAAAATTGATAGTGTTGCACGACACTATAATAATACAGTAGCAACGATATAAGGTTAGGCGCACACGACAAGCGACCGTGACGCGACCTGACGTGACCGTGACGCGACCGTGACGCGACCTGCTGACACGCTGACGTAACGGAGAACGTTCTGTGTGCTGTGTCATGACGTGTGCACCTGTGTACGAGTTTATCTCACTACTCGCCGTGAATAAGTTAACTACAATTTGTATGGCATCGATTGGTTTACCATTGTTTGTCACTAGGGGCGTGGGCGTTGTTCCGATGCCATACAAATTGTAGTTACCTACTTCTTCACGGTGACTAGTGACAAAGACTCACACTCCGCACATAGATCAATTTTAAACTAAACGTACACAAAGAAAGAATATTATTATAATGCAACTTTACCGTGCAATAATGAAATATAATACAGAATTACACTATATACACACAATAATGTACAATGCACCTTAATTTGGTCGTAACATAAATTTAATAATTTTGTTTAAGTTTAAATTCAATTGTAATGAATCTTACACAATATACATTACAATATACATTCGTTTGTACACGTGTAGTTGATCGCGGCAAATTAAAATGTATAACAATTGCTTAGCGTGGGAGGTCGGAGTCGCTTGTGGCCCGTCTGTACCATCCCTTAAGGCGTATGGAGTAAGCTAATACACATACATCAAGGCATCGAACTTGCCTGCGGGCACTAAAGTTTGTCTTGTATCTGTTAGTGTAGACGAGCACTTCAGAGATCAGACCATAACAGTAATTCAACATCTACAGTAAGGTGGTTTAATATTTAAGTCGAAAACTGCATATTAATTGGTAGGTAAATAGTCCCTGATGTAGATGTCGCTACAGGACGTACCACCGACAAAGTTCCCGCTCAACCAGTTTCTAAACATTCAGGACTCCCCAAAATATTTAAACGCAAAAGAAGTAACCGCAACGACTGCAGATTACGTATTTACACGTGAGTATTTTTGCGAGCCCATTATGTAATGGTGCGGTTGAGCGATTTTCATCTTATGCCTGGTCGAGCGGGAACTTGTTCAGTAGTACCATTTAAAATTAAGCCATTTTTATCTACATTATTGCTCCTTTCAGCTGTTTCCTTTTTGTTCTTGAATAGGCTTAGTATAAGTTCTTGGAAGAAACAGTAGTTATATTAAAAATCAACACTTTCGAAGTTACAGCAATTTGTTTACGATTCTCGTGACAACTTTGCATACAAAAGTCGTACCTAACTGTGACGTCACGATTAGGTAAGTTTGGTAAAAGTGTATGAATTATAAGTCCGCAGGTAAATAACTAAATTTATAAATAACTCCGAAATTTGTGCATTTAAGTTCATACAAACTTACTATAATCAATGATTTTGTATATTATGATGTAAGTAATCTAATAAATGTAATAGGTTTTCTTTTTCTAATTTAGCAAATTTAAAATTCTGGTGTACCTTTTAGGTGTACCTAGGTATCTCATTACTTAATAAACATTTTATCAAGTAGTATAATATCTCAATGTCTCTGAGTAAATTATAATTAAACTAAATATTTTAGATAATATAGGTCTCCCCTAAAATAAAAAGTGCAAAACCACTAAAAATATATAATACCAATTTTTTTTCAAGCTTTATATGTCTACACCTTTATTTGAGTCCGAGTCATTGAATGCTTACTTAAGGACCTACTTAGTACAGACTTTGACATAAAGTTCATATGGTTTGTGTTGAAATGTGTACTAAGTAGCTCCTTAAGTAAGCATTAAATGTCTCTGAGTGCGACCGTTAGTAAGCTATTGATTTTTAATCACAAACCATTATTGTCGCTTGCGGCTTCTTACGGGCATTAAAAATATCCTCACAGCGTCCTAGCTAGCTCGGAGCTTATGTCAATTTGCGATAACTGAAGCCAGAACCTCAATTCTCGTATTTAAAGTAAACAATTTAAACAGTCAACTTCACTTTGTTTGGATTGAAAGTGTAGCGTCATGTTACCGTGAACGGATTTTATGCCGTTTCGACCAATCAGAGCGCGTTTCACGTTGGTTTAACGTTCATAAAAACACCTTTTGAGAGTGTAAGCATGTCGGGACTTGATTGTAATTGTATTAATGCAGGTTTTATTTAGCAGAATTGCCCCCCAGGTCGCAGGTAAATTGACGTTTTTTAAAACCACCACTTCATAGCTTCCTTTTTCTTCATTCTTGCCAAGCGATTTGTAGGTTGTTACATAAATATAATGGTTTATTTGTACCAAATATTGGTATGATGTTTAGCAACTCTAACGGAAGAATACTTCCACAATACACATGCTTGGAATTTACAAAAATATAATACTACTTTTATAAATGTGAAAGTTTGTGAAGATGGATGGATGTTGTAGCTAGATCATTCATGCAAAACTATTGAACGGATGTCGATGTTAGGCATGGTTTAGTTTAGTTTAGTTTAGTTCTAATTATGGTATGGAGTGTTTAGTAGTTACTTAATACTAATTTAATATTTTTATTTCGTTTCTAATGAAAGCAGGAACATTATTAACTTGTTTACCCTCAGATCAAATTCATAGGTAACTGGTAAGATTTCCCAGAGGGTCGTGTATTTATTGCATTTCTGCTCTTCCATCAACTTATCTTTGCAATATACCTAGCAAAATAGGAAACTATGCGGAAAAGTTAAAAATAGCAAATCGCTTATACTCTGGCCGAAAACGTTTGTATTGCCAAATCATGAATAGGTCAAATCGTCATTCGAATTGAAATTCAACCAATAAGCTCATATTTCACAGAGGTAGCCCAGAGATACGTAATAGGGGAGCATGTTCATTGTTAAAACTAATAATAGAAAACTATTATCAAAATTCTCTCTGAAATCTGTTCAAAATTAAGACAAAGGTGTGTGTGTAGTGTGTACATACATTATATGTATTAAATAATGATACCTATTCATAAATAACTACCTACATTATTCAGAGATAAAAAAGCTAACAGCACTAGTTGTTACTTGTTAAAGTTTTTATTATACAAATTAAATAATTTGTATAAAAGAAAACTTTTCAGACAATATAATTTGTCTATAATATTATGTGAATTTTTCCATTCATTGATTTAAGATCCCTTGGAGCAACTGAATTTATCAACGACCACATGAATTACAAAAACTAAGTTAAACTTTATTATTATCCTACTACTACGATAAATGTGAAAATTTGTGAGGATGGATGGATGGATGTTTGTTACTTTTTGACGCTTAAACTACTGAAAGGATTTTAATGAAATATGGGGTATGGTGGTAAGCTTTGTGTTACCTAATACATAGGTTTCTATTTATCCCGAATAAGTACATAAAACGCGGATAAAAGCTAGTCTACGATATTTAAGAAATTGAAGCGTGTTTGTATTTTGTAGATAAGAATAACAACCTTATTGCATAATGTTAATAAAACCAGGCGAAGAAGTCACACCCCAAGGGCGAGTTGATTGATGGTGCTGGTCGTCAATAACGAACGGTATTGATAGAACACGTCACGCTGCTGCGGGTAGACAAACGGAATTACATATTGTATTAAAGTTTCTTTACGGTAAAAGAGGGTGGAACGCCTCTGAGGTTCAGCGGCTTAGAGCTACCCACACCGATTTCGGTGACGGTGGCCGGTTTCATTGAAACCAAGCCAGCTATGCAGGGGTTATTTTATAGTGCCTAAGTGTGTGCGCAATACACAAGAGCACTCACTTCCTTTACTTTCGTAACCCAGTGGGACGGATGACCGACACGATGGGCGAGAAATCAGGCGCAGGATCGACTTTCTACATGCCCATCCGACGCATGGATCATCTTTCTTATCAGACAATCAGAAGAGTGAAAAGTGGGTTGCTAGTCCTTAAAACCTCCATCCGCCTTAAGACGTAATATGGTACCCTCATCGACACAAAACAAAAGCGTTAGCGCACGCTGGTTTCAATTATCCCATGTTATTACTTCGGTTGAACCAGAACATTCGTGCCGTTTTTTTACCCGACGATTAAGGCTGGGACTATATTGTCCGGAATCCGGTAGACCGGGAAAAATTCAGAACATTGAAAATAGAACTTTGAACTAATACGAGCACAATAGAGTTGAAAATCGAACACAAGAATGTCGAATCAAGTCTTAATCTTCTAAATATATAAAAGGCAAACCTGACTGACTCATCTATCAACGCACAGCTGAAACTACTGAGCGGATTTTGCTGGAATTTGGCATACAGATAGTTGTAATGACGTAGGCATTCGCTAAGAAAGGATTTTTGAAAATTCGCCCACTATGGGCACATATGGCAAAAGGGCATATGGCAAAAGGGGTTAAAATTTTGTATGGAAACCGTACTTCACGCGGACGAAGTCGCGGGAAAAATCTAGTCTCATATATGACAGCTCTACATACGACACTTCGATATTCAAGTCTATTAAATTACCGCAGATTTATTTTTTCAGTGCTCTGAATTTTCTCCGGCCCCTAGCCTAAGAGGTTTTCCTAGATGTCTCTCAGAATCGGAGTGCCTACGTTCTACATACGTCGCTTTCTCTACCTATAAAAGTTTGACACAGGTGAACAAATAAATAAAAACATTGTACTTTTCCTAATATCGACTATTTATTGACTTTGCACCCATTTGTTTGCCCACTTCTAGGCTCGATAGGGTAACACACCCTGTCAATGCCATTCCTATACTTATTAGCACTTCACACCAAACCTTTATTTTATTGAAGTAGGATACTCATAAGTAATATCGTTATACCTCGTCCAGACTAATCCCGAAGTAGACCGAGGTTGGCCAAATAAGACAGTATGGGCACGCACTTCGCTTCGCCTTTTCATACTTCGTACTTCGGGTTACTTCGCGAAGCACTTCCTCGGCCTACTTCGCGAGCAGTCTGGACGGGGCATTAGATGATAAGCTTTTTTGCATGTTTGTCTCTGTCGCTCAATATAAAGAGAAAGCAGCGACAATACTTCCAAATAATATACATATAAGAGGTCCCCTGTGATCAACAACTTTATAGACGTTCTTTAGCCTCTTCTGTGCCTCTTATATAGAAAAATTTAATTATATGTGGAATAAATTGACAAACGTCAACGTGTATCAAAATTGTATCTATCAAACGCACGCGCACGGTTGCACGGAAGAAGTGTGTTGTTGTTTTATTTTATTAATTTTATGTAGCTCCAAGCATTCTTTTAAAAAATATTACTTTCTCCACAATTTACTCCACATAAATTTTAACTGTGCTAAATATAATCCTTCGTACGCACAATCGTAAAACTGTAATGAAAGTTTTTGCTTACTGCGTATTTAATTATTTGTGACATAAAGTTAAACAGCAGGTACTCCCCTCGTGTTTTAATTATAAGTATCACTTCTAATTCCTTTTTTATCTGTATCAGTGACATCAAAAGTAAAGGATTAGCGAACTATAGATGCCACTTTTTACCCATACAGCTTTATCCAAGCGGCCCATATTCACTGAATCAGGGGCGTATTCATTCCTAATCCCTGTCATCTGCTACCGAAATAATTATTTAAAAGGGCGGTTATAAGCCCCAGCGCGTGGCGAGCCCTAATTGTTGGGCCGATAACCAATAAGGGCTTAAGGTAGGGCGCTTAGGGCGAAATTAGTTTTGCGATATTGATATTTTCGTAGGACAATATTGAGTGTCGATATTAATTAACTGATGTTCTTAGATACGATGTGATTTAAGGGTCCAATATGTCATTTATTTTTATATAAGTATTCTTCTTGATGGGTTTTGGGTAAAAACCAAATTAAATTCAATATGACGACATATTCTGTGGCTCAGTAGTTAGCGCGTCGGCTGCAGGTCGCGGGTTCGAATCCCGCGAAAGGGACAAAAAGTTATTGTGTTCCTGGGTCTTGGATGTGTATTAAATGTATGTATACCATAATAAAAATCTTAAGTATATATGTATAGTAAGCCGTGTTAAGTACAAGTTCTTCGGATACTTAGTACCTACGTGCCCTGGACCATATTGACGTGGTATGGAAACGTCCATGGATATTATAAATTTTTACTTTAGAAGTTGTTACTTATTGATGTACTATCAGAGAATCTAATTCATAAGTAGATTGACTGCAGGTTGACTGTTGTCAAAATGTATTTGTATATTACTCTGATATCAAAAAGCTGTCAGATGACACGAATTTAAAACCCATTATGATTGCATATCATAAAACAAATAAGAACACTACCTGCTTATGAATTAGATTGTACAATTTTATTATAAGGTATTGACTTCTATTTTTACCTAATGCTTATTATTGTAGGTATACATGCACCATACTGCCGTGCTAAGCGCAAAAGCGGTATCTCAAAAACGTTTTTTTATGTTATGTTTAGCTAAAAAAATACGCATTCAATGAACTAAGCCACATAATATCATATCTTATTTAAAACATTTAAAAAAACCCTAAAAAAAGGTTTCACTAAGAATAAATTGCTAAGAGAATTAAAGAATATTAGGTATTTTACAAAACTTCTGCAATTTTCTCAAAACTCTCTTTTTTGAGATACCGCTTTTGCGCTTAGCATATTATTTTTTAACAATAATAAAAGATTTTAGTATGTTATGAGATCCTCTTTCCGTTAAATTTTGTTGAACTTTTTCTATTTCTATTTGTCCGTCGATATCAGTACATCAACATGTCTATAATTTCTTCCGCACGACAACTACTGTTATAGGGCTTCATAATTCACGAAGCCCACGAGATACGGCACGTAAGCTCCCCCTGTATAGTAAAGCCCAATACATAAATTATATACAGGGTGTGTCATTGTCCAAAACGAATTTAACCGCAGCTTGAGTCTTGACTGCGCCCCTGATAGTGATGTACGCAAAACATCGACAATTGTTTTTGAACGGAAAATATATTGCGAATTGAGTTACACAAAATAAATTTTATTACATGCTTTTTGTTATATTTCTGTGAATAGGTACGTCAATATTGAATTTATAGATAAAGGTAAACTGTAAATTCGTTTGCTTTTCCAACTGTATAACAATGCGTTTGTTTTAAGCTTAACAACTGTACAATATTGCCAATACATGTGTTTTATTGTATAATAATTATTTGTATGTTAAAAGCAAAAGGCTTTGTAATTGAAAATGCATTTTTTTGTGTTATACGGAAAATGTTTTTAAATTACTATCATGATTTTTAATCACAAATCATTATTGTCGCTAGCGGCTTCTTGCGGGCATTAATATTATCATCGCGGTTTCCTTGCTGCGAACTCGGAGCTTATGTCATAATATGAAAAGAAATTATGTTTTAAGATGACTAACAGCTTAATTATACGGTTTATTAGGGTTCTGTAGTAAGGAACCTTTATAGTTTCGCTCTGTCCGTCTGTCCATCCATCTAACTGTCTGTCTTATTTCTGGAATTATGAATAAATTATAATGTCATGTACTTATGAAAATTATATATTATCCCTCATACTAACAAAAATATTTAAACAGTGGATAAGCAATACAATGTTTTGTCTTTATCTGATACGTGGGAAATGTCGCTTGACAGACAAGGACAAAACATTGTATTGCTTATCCGTTGCGTAAATATTTTATATTAGTAAGGGGGTATGTACCTATATAGATCTAGGGTAGACATAATAATCATTCTACCCAATCATGTGGGGTTTCGACGATATTTTTAAATTAAGGCTAGGATTTGTACGTGACTTTTTACAATGCCATTTTTTACATTTTCATGTAATCGGCCTCCAAAGAGGTTTTCAAGTTGTCCCCACTCTCTGTCATTTCTAAACTATAACGGATAGAAACTTATAAGTTTTCATGCTGATATGTTATCATGATTTTAATTAAAAACTCTTTAAGAAAATTATTTTGAGTGTAATCGGACTTTAGCAGTAAGTTAAAGAAATTAGTATAGACCTATTCTGTGAAATAATCTGATTAGTACATTGCGTACTATTATTATACTTACCTAAGCGAATTGTCGACGCTTTAATAATATTTTTATCGATAAGTCACATCACTACCGAATAAATTCTTAGTGTTGTGTAACATTTGGGATACAGTTATAAGGGGTGTGCTCACGCGCAGCCCCACACAAAAGCTTACATCGCGATTAAAAAGCTCGCCTCAATACATTTCGCCTTTTTGTTCTGTTAACAAGGATAAATAGCGTTTTTATTGTGTTCCACCTTAACAGGCTAAAATCATTTATAATGATAATTTGATTCGAGTCATAACAAGTAAAATTTGAATGTCATTGCAATGTGTGAAATTTATTAACGCTTAACTTAACTTTTGATTTGTTAAGGTAACACTTAATATTGTGTAAATTTAGTAGCAATTTCTTGCACACACTAAGGCTACGTTCCCACGAGCGTTTATTATGTGGCCGTAACAGAAAAAAATAGCACGGTAAATAGAAATGTGCGATAAATATAATAGAGCTGAAAATCGTGTAAAGTCAAATCTGACACTACGATTTTCAGATATATTGTTCTAGCGTAAATTTCTTTTTACAGTATAGTTTTACCGTCGCGAGTTCGCGACCACAAAAAAAACTCTCGTGGAAACGTAGTTTAAGATATGTATTCACCATTTAAAAACGTCATTATTATTTAGTACTCATAGTTGTAGGATGAAAATGAAAGAATTTGTTTAAATAAGACATTTATTTTTGATAAAAAAATGCGCATTCGTCACAGTTTCTCCGTCAGACATACCCATACATAAAAATACATTTATGCACAAATCTTAAGCTTCAATATAGGTACTTAAAAACTATTACTTTTAAAGCATACTTAGTTATGATAACAAATATCTTTGTTTTCTTTAATACAAACCACTAACATCATTACTACGAAACCAGTATATAATAATTATAATAATATAATTGTTATGTATTCTAAAAAGCTTATAAATTGTAAATATTTGATTCGGTAAGAATTGACAACATTTCAAATATTTTTTGTACTTGTTTTATGACGAAATATAAAAGTAGGGGTTAAATTGGGACCCATATTTTTTTATTTTTGAAAATGTGGTCATTATAAAACTTTTTGATTCTTTTTTAATTCTGATCATTCTAAAATGACTTAAGCGCCAAATGACGTCATTGGTACGGTTGAACAACAAAATACCTTTGCACGTCATATCTGATTTCTCATTTCTTAAAAAAAACTGTCAGTACTGTCACTGACTTTGTGGTACTTTACTTTGAGGTTATTGAATTTGTTATTGTGTTTAGATCTGCATTATTTTCGAGCGAGCAAAGGTGTGTATCGTATTCTGCCGTACCAATGACGTCACAAGTGGATTTTTCGTTTTTTTTTTCGGAAATTAATGATTAAAAAAATCTCTATTTTTTTTTAGGACTTCGGAAATAAAAACAAAGAAATGATATTTTTTATTTTTGATGATTAATTAAATGAAATGTTGTCAATTGTTTGTAAAAGGTAAAAGTTTGCATTGCAAAGACTTTACTCGTACAGAAATCTTCATAAGTATAAAAGGTGAAACGTTTATAATAATTGATAACTTACTCTAGAGTTAAAATAAGTTTTAATTACATTTTCAACATAGTACTTACACATTGATACAAAAGATCAGGACCCAGTGAAAATTTTTCAAAAAACCTTCATCTTTATAGTGCGGTATCTATTGATAGTAAGGGGGTTACCCTTACTAATAAAAATATTTATCCCATAGATAAGCAACACAATGTTTTGTCCTTGTCTGTCAAGCGACTTTTCCAACGCATAAGATAAGAACAAAACATTGTATTGCTTATCTATGGGATAAATATTTTTATTAGTAAGGAGGATAAAATATTGGCCGTTGGCCTTAAATACATTTCTCTGTCATGCTATGTGTTACTTATTCGGTGGTCACAAAATAGCAGTTAGTGCAATACTATACATCTTTTAAAACACCATCTGATGCTCGCTTGCGTAGAACTAATGGAAACGAAACTCTTTTTTTATATAGAACCCTAAGATACAAGTAGGCTTATTTACTCCTTATAACATCAGCTGTCTGCCAGTACTATATTATATTCTATAGCCGAAACAAACAGACAGACATACGGGTAGACAAATTTAAAGAAACGAGTTTTTATTGTTAGTACAATTCATACTTTCTTATTAGGCATTTAGTGAAAAGCTATTCATTGAAAGTTACAAACAGACGCTTCAATTTTATAAACTTGTATAGATGTCGCCAAAAACAAAGTCAAAATAATAGTATAATATTTGTAAGCTATGCTAGGCGACTGTGGTATACAGGTTGTCATAAAAATACTAAACTAAATCGATATGATACTGTCTCAAGTAAATTGAGTACGTATTTTTGTTATTTTGATCCCATAAAGCGATATTAGATTCTTATTTTTAATGTGATGAATCTTCTTCTCTCTCTCTCTCTCTCTCTCTAGTCTATTAATCTTGTCATGTGTGTTTTAATCATGATGTTGGCAAATTAACTCAAATAACATAATGATGCACTATGAAGTGGAATAATAATATATATGTGCTCTCAAACATCGATACATTCATACATTGCTACAGTATAACTAAATGCAGTATTTCGATTAAAATAAAAATATATTTACACATTTATAATTAATTTATTTACAATTGGTGCTTACATAAACGGAACTTTCGTAATAAATTAAATAACTAACATTTGACACAATATAGATCTACTCCAAACGTAAAATAATATTTAATTCTTACTAAAACTAAGAAGAAATATTCTAAGTAGAAATAATAAAAAATGAGATTACCTGTGATCTGATAAAATAAAATATTTGTGACTTTAATATATAATATAATATTATGAATATATTTACAATTTGTTCTAAGTTAAAAATACCCTCTGTAATGGTACACCTTATCCTAGAAGGCACAGTTTGTACCTTATGAAGCGACGTGGTTGAGCCTTTAAGTTTTCGTGCTGAGAAATGTCAAATGTGTAATATTGTGTTCTATTTTTTAATAGGTCTGAGAATTGAATAGGAATAGGCAATCGGACAATTTTTTTTTATTGCATAAATGAATAGTACTCCTTAATATGAGTAACTTCTCAGAAGAAACCGTATATCAAAAGTCAATATTTTCAAAGGTACAGCGATTTGTATAAAAAATTTCGCGAGCCTCCTAAAAACGCTCCATACTAAAGTCGACCTACAAATGACGTCACTTGTATATGAAGTAGTACGAAGTAGTATATATGAAGTATATGGCCGCAGGAATATATTTGTAAATATCTCCGATATTTGTGCGTTTAAGTTCATACTTACCATAATGAATGTTTTTGTATATGATGTGAGTAAACTAATGATGTAGGTTTTGTTTACCAATTTCGCAAAAAAAAATTTTTTTGGTGTAGACTCGCAAAATTTTGTATACAAATCGCTGTACCTTTGAAAATATTGACTTTTGATATACGGTTTCTTCTGAGAAGATACTCATATTTAAGAGTACTATTCATTAATGCAATAAAAAAAATCAGTCCGCTTGCCTATGGAAGTTTAAAATTAAAAGTAGATAAACATAGTATCAATATAAGTAGATATAAACTCTGCCAGTGCTTAAAGTGTAACCCGCGCTACTACTAATAAACGCTGTATAAGCTTTGAATAGTTATACAGTGTTTTGTTCCCGTCACACAAGTGACATTTTTAATCCGATAGAAGAAGACAAAACACTGTATAACTATTCAAAGCTTATACAGCGTTTATTAGTAAGGGGGTATGACTTATACATAAGACAATGACGTCAGTCTGGCACAGTAAAGCCGCAGTAAGCCGATTACATACTTAAGTTTACGTTTGGCAGTTACGAATACTGGTCGCAGTCACAAACACAACAAGCATACATAAAATTCGCTCGTTCACCAGGGGACCAATTCACGTAACTATTTCCCAAATAATATCCTTCGGGTTGACGCTATCGCACGCGCACGAAGGCCGAAGGGTTCCGTACGAAACGGCAGAAAAATCACATTTGATATAATTATGGGAGCAACCATAAATATTTATTTTGTTCTGTTTTTACTATTTGTTGTTATAGCGGCAACAGCTCTTTATCATTATCTGCAAAAATTTCAGCTGTCTAGCTATCACGGTCCATGAGAAGTCTCCTTAATAGGGTCCTGTTTTACCCTATGTGTATGGGAACCCTAAAATAGTTACTTGAATTGGGCTTCAGAATCTCAGTATGTCTACACAGCAGAATTTTTGCCAATAATAGGTCCTCCACTAGTCGCGTACACTCGACGTCCATCGAATTCCACCGAAGAGTTCCTTTTCAGAGCGTCTTCTCCAGTATCCTTCAAAGGTTCTTTCTCGTCTCTGAAATAAACGCCAAGTATTACTTTTGTGTATAAATATATTTACCGCTATGTACAACAAGTAACACCCTCTATAACCTTCGTTTACTATTATAATACAAAATACTGTAAGTGCAAAATATACGATGCTTTGCAGAAAATTAAATAAGCTTTAAGAATGTTCGATGAAGTCAAATTGTATTTTGTCGAAAATGTAATATGATATAAAGTTTATAAACATAATATTAATATTTATAATTGATACTAAAATAATGATTATTCATTTTATACGTAGGTTGGTGGATGGATTTAATAAAAAAATGGTGTATTTAAGAATATAAAAAATCTGATAAAGCATCGAACAATCTAATTTTTAAAAGCAAAATGAGATACGAAATAAGATATGTATCAATATACTATAGAAATACTTAATAGTATTAGGCATACTAGCTGTGTATTTATAAGTGTTTTTTATAAGATAAATTTATAAGATACTGAATAATAAATAACTATAAAATAGAAATAAATAAATTCGGATGAATTCAGTATAACGGTGTCTATAAGATATACTAGGAATCTTATTTCATATCTATATCAGTGTAAAATAAATAAAAAATACTACAAAATTTTGAAACATCATGTATAAAGTTACTATGATATCTTACACAGGTGTTGTTGGGACATAGCTAAGTGACCGGTGGTGAGCAGCGTGGAAAGACAAGTTTGTTATTAGTAATGAATTACAATACAGGGTGTGTTGAAAAGATGTATAATATATTGAAATACAAACTTGATGACAGTCGTAAGAGATGTTCCAGATATCAACTCTTTCAACAAAACTACTCTTTACCTTTCCACCCATGTCGACTTATTGGTAAAGCACAAAACTACTAAAATAAATCAGTTGTAACTAATCTAAATCCACGTACGAAATCGCCATATTTACAAAGGCTATCGCAAGCCGCGTTATTTTATTTACAAAAGGGCCCAGTGAAGAGAATTGTTAATTTTGTGTACATCCGAAAACAACTGCAAGATGTAAAAATGTATTTCATTATTCAATAATCGAATCACACCAAACAGCTAAAAACAAAAATATCATTTTAAAGCTACTCATACTAATTTTTCGGAACCACGGCGCCTTAATATAAGTGATATCTTTCAATAGACGTAGTTTTAGCTAACAGAAAAGATAAATTGAAAGGAATATTAAATTATCTTACAAAAGGCATTAATAAAATATAATTATCAGCAAGCAATTACTCTGCACTAATTATTTATCCATCAATCAATGTCTCCATTACGACTTAACGCAACGGTAATATGTCAATAACAAGATAGAAGCAATTAGCAACTGCAATTAATTTGTTAATGACCAATTCTGATTTAGCTGCTGTTTAGTAAGACCAATTCAATACAGAATAAAGCCATGTCTTTATTTAAAATTCAAAGTGATCACAAGAATTTGCTTTCTACTTCAAAGGTTTACGCACTGCATATTTTAAGCTATTACAAAAAGTACATTTTCAACATCTTGCTCGGTCCCTTCTACCTCTAGGGGCCTTATCAACCGCACAAACAAAGCATGCAGGCTGTTGTGTTGCCTTACGTCGGAGTCGGCACGAGCTTGACGGGCGGAGGCAGGGGCGCGGGGGACGGCGGCGCGCGCGGCTTCGTGCTGCAATAAGGGAGCGGGAAGCGCCAACCGTACAGACTAGCGGGCAGAAACATCTCTCATCGACACTAAGTACTAAGGATCGTGGAGGAGGAAGGTAAAACGGACGTAGAATATACTAATAATAATGAACATTCACTTGCATTTAATAATGTCGATGATATGAAAAATGTTATATTAAAAATGTTATTATAAGATAAAGGAGTTAACAATGAATATTACCTTCCAAGTTTGGCTTCGTCGTCGTTATGCTTTTTGGCTCGTTTGCCACATATTGTTGCAATCACACCTTGTCGCCTAAAGCATAACAGGAGAAGGTCGACAATTATGAGGCAGATGAATACTCCAGTTAGAGCTAATCCAATAATGGCTCCACTTGATAACACTTGGGGAGGCGCAAATCCAGATCGCTCCACACCTGCGGAAATGTACAAAATTAGTATAGCGAAGATATCTTTCGTGAGCAATAAATGTTATTTCATTGCGTGAACAAACGTGTATTAGCTATTGAAAATGTAATATTTACTGCTCAATAAAGTTATTTTATGCATCATAAGATATAAGCACAAAGATGTTAAGTGATATGAAACGATTGTAATAAATGTCTGTTTTATTCAAATTATCTATAAAAAATATTATTGCAGCTAGCGGCGCAGAAATAAAGACACTTGTTACAATCGATCGTTGTGAAGAGGGAGTGCTTTCTGAATATTCAACGTACACCCAATCACCGATACTTATTCATTTCCATATAATATCATATAAAATAAATTTGTAATACGAAAGCCCTCTTTTAAAATGAAATGGGGTTTGAAAGGAAATGAAATGACAACGAACGATGAGAACAAAACAAATGATGCATAAAGGAATCCTAAAATGAAAAGTAGATAAAAAAGTTGTCAAGATGCAAACATTCCAAATTATTCGAATGAACGCAACATAAATGTTCAAACCCCATGACAAAAATACACTTAAATAAAAGCATAAATTTGGACTATTAAATATATAACTAATCGCTATTCATCATATATATTCTAATAACCGTCACCCAGTTTAAAATTGCGTAGCATTTGTAGTTTGAATTTGAAATCAGGTCTTAAAACCTACTTGGTTATAAGAAATCTAAATGTTTTACGATTAAAATGAAGTACCTACGATTCAAACTACAAACCAAGTTCCGCTAAAGGAAATCAGAATTTTCTCATAAAGGGTTTTATAGTTACACATCAATAATAAACGGAAAATTTTATCATGCTATCGTAAATCTATGGTAGGGCCAGTAAGTATATGGATCTAAACATTTGATATGATTTCATCTATTTCTATGGGTTAATGCAGACGCAACATGCGAACTTTCGTTTTCTTGAGGAAGGGTGTACACAGAGCATATTTAAAAGTCGTTTCATGCAGTGAAATTAGTTCATTCCGAAGGTAGTAGCAATGTGTCTAGAACATTATTAATATAAAATATAATTACCCATTATTCATTAAGGGTGTCACAAACACACTGTCATGGTCAACATTCAAGGGGATTAAAACTCTCCTGATAAGCATCTTGACAGCTTTTCTTTACAAGGACTAATGGCATCGGTAAGGTTTGGGATCTTTATAAAAATGAATGAAGACTAGAACTTCTTAAACATTAAGGGCGTTATCAAGAACTTATGTTATAGGTATGCAACTGTTATTAAAAAAAAAGTACCATAAAAAGTTGGAAATAGTCTTAATTCATTTAAATTAACTTAAGTTATATTATTGTTGGTTCTATTATTCAAATAACACTTTATGCATTTTTAATCATTTATTTTTTCACATTGGTCAACGTCCATTTCGATGAAATCACAATTTCCTTGACACATTTATTCCCTACCTAACTTACACATGTAATACATTTAAGAATGTCGTTTTAAAAACTTGGACGATCATCAACTTCTTTCATAATAAATTTATCAATCGTCGAGAAACATTTTAATACAGTATCTAGAAATTGAATTATAGTATAATCCTCAAAAATTCGTACACATTTAAAATGTAGGTATATTATCAACATGTTTTGGCAGTGAATACTCAGCCAATACCCTATTTACTAGTATTCAAATTGCAACATTGATAAAACAATATCCTAATGAAATAGACACAACAGCCTAAACATTAGAAACTTTATTACCTACAAGGTTATGTTTGTAAATTCTTATTGTGATGTTATCCTGTATGTATAGGACAAAGACTACGATAGCTATTTACAGTAATAAATTTATCACAAAAGTGCCTAAAGTAACAGTCATCTTTGGACTTAACTTAGGATTATTATACATTAACTTATTTACATATATGTATTACAAATATTGCGATAACTATTTCCTTTATTGTTGAAGCCCAATTAAATATTCCTGGACTTCCACTTGGGTTACCTAGAAAATATTATATGCATAAATACATATATATTTTAAATAATAGCAATACAAAAATTCATTTAGTATGAAAATAATATCAAACAAATTATAAGCAATTAAACTTACCATTGTAATAATTAAAAATAACTTGAACGTAAATTCTAAAACTCTTATTTCTAATAATGCTGAATCTAAATAAGAAATTAAACGTAAGGAAAAATCATGCATACAAGTTAATTTTTTTTTTAATTATTATGGTCGTGTTAATAATGACGAATTTGTACTTTTGATAGACCCTGTAGCGTAAATTCTCACTTGGCACCTTGTGTTAAAATATTGGAATGATCTAGTAAAGCCACTTGAAGAAATTTCGCTACAGAGTTTAAAGGAGTGTAATTCCAATGATTGAACATCACGATACAAACTTAAGATATACATCAAATTATAGCAAGGGCTAGTTTGCCGAAGTGATAATGAAGTATAATGATAAAATTATAATAGTCCTCTAAAAGCATTAAAGATGTGAGCTAAAACAACATAAAATAAGATATATTACAAGAAGCATTTGAGAAAAAAAAACAATGATCACAAAAATACAGACACTAACGAGAATAAAATTAAAACGCAAATACATTTGGTGGCGTACGCTGAGGATGTGTTTGGTTCGGGTGCAGTGTAAACATCGTAGAAACCAGCACGTAGCGGTATTTCATTACGCTCTTGGTTGTACTCACCCAGGGCAGTTTGGACGTAGAGTTGAGCTGGCAAAGAGTAGCCGAGTACATTGTGGGCACGAACGTGCATACGGTATCGAGTATCGGGACGTAAACCACGCACTTCGTAACTTATTGCTTCGTAGGATTTAAGCTCATCTACCATACATTCTGATTCTTCGACTACTCTCCATTCGCCGCTTACTTTAAGTACCTAGGGCAGAGAGAAAATACTTTAATTGAGCAACTGTTACTTTACTGATGCCTAAATATTTATGGTAATAATACACAATACTTCTTGCACAATTTCCACTTTAATAAGTATTTTACATTAATTTTAATATATTACACGACCGGTTTCGACAACGTCATCATCAGGTGTTCGCTTGTCGAAACCGGTCGTGTAATATATTAAAATTAATGTAAAATACTTATTAAAGTGGAAATAGTGCAAGAAGTATTGTGTATTATTACTGTGAAACATGAATTTCCACCAAGAACCTACAGTACAATCAATTACATATCTAAATATTTATGCCAGTAAATCATATGATACTTACAGGGCAATAACTGACTTCATACATGTCGATAGGTTCGCCATTATGGGCTGGTACCTTCCATTGCAACTCGTATCTATCAGCAAATTTTCCGTGGATAAGAGACTCTGAGCTGATTGATTCACGCCATTTAGGTTGTTCTGGGGGTGATCTAAACAAAAAATATATTTAAAATACCTCTTAACATAAAAAGTTAAGTGTCAGTCATTTTTGTGGTGCTTACCTTTTAGGCATAATAACTGTAAGAGGAGCACCCCAAGTACCAACACCAACTTGGTTCACCGCGGCAAATCTAAAGTCATACGTGTACATTGGTTTCAAATTTTCTACGATATATGGTGAATTGACAGACCATGTTCTATTCATCGCAAGATTCCAATCAAAGTTAGCGTTTTCTTTGTATTGTGTGGTGTAAGCTAAGATAGGCGGTCCCATTTCCTCAGCAGGCCCAACAATATTGAAGGAAACTGAAGTTGCCGTAGTTGTTTCTTGTCTAGCCTGCAAAACGTAAATATGTTTAATGTTTATATTGGGTATTTGAAGATAATATTTTTAAGGTTTTAATTTTTCATTAATTATATATCAGATATTTGACGTACCTGTACAACAGGTCCTGGAGCAAAAGCTTCTCTCAATTGGATAGTATGCTCAGCTTCACCAAGTGTGTTGGTTGCTATGCATTTGTAAACTCCATACAAGCTACGTTCTACTGGAATAACCGTTACGTAACTTATAGGTCCCGAACCATAGATCCTAACATGTGGTGACTCTACTAAATCATATTCATGGAATCTGGAACATTATCAATAAATGTTTAAAAACTATATATTTTAATCTTCTGTCCTGAATGACTAGTCAGTCATTCAGCGGATCAACACACAGCCTAAAGCGCTAATCGTAGAGACCTGCAACTTGAACGGTATGCTCTTTGTATGACGTAGGCATCCAATAAGAACGGATTTTCCGAAATTCAACTCCTAAGGGCGTGAAAAAGGGAAAAAAAATTGTATGGGAAAAACGTGATTCCTTGGTCTATTCTACTTCAAATTTTGCATAAACATTTTTAACAGAATTAATGGAATACATGTATCATATTTTACATTTTCATAAAAATTGTTAGTATTTTTTTACTTACTTCCATTTGATCGTAGCGTTCGGAATACTTTCGGCCACGCAACTAATATTAACTGGTTGAGCGTTCCAGCTCCATATTGGCACATTAGTCATATGTTCAAATGTTGGTTTGAATTGAACAGTCAAATGTCCATTCTTTCTCGCTTCACCACCTAGTCAAAAATCAAAATATTAACAATTTCATGTTTAAAGTGCTACAGTTATTGTACAAGTACCCCCTTTATGTTGTCTGAAAATAAAGGTTACCTTCATTTTCGGCTACACATTCATAAAGTCCATCATCAGTCCTGTTTAGTTTGGATATTGATAAAATTCCAGAAGACTGCATTTGATCACCAGTTTGACGACTGCTAGTTTCAACCGTAATTCTAAAAGCGAATAAAATAATTATGTACAAAAGTTCGAATGTAACATATTTTTATATTCTGCATTCAGTAAATTATTAAAACATTGTTTGATTAGTAATTAACTTCTTTTTATTATTTATACCTTTGATCATCATTAGGTCCATTCAGGAATCGATTTTGACTGCTCAGTTTTCTAAAGCTAATTCGTGGAGCGGGCCGTCCAGTCGCTTTACATTCCAACCTGCCTTCAATATTTTCGGCTGCAGTAACGTTGAACAACTCAAATATTTTAGGTTTGACTAACACTTCAACTTCTATCTCAGTTTCATTGTGTCCGGCTTGGTTTACAGCGCTACATATGTATTTTCCATAATCGCCCGCCTCCACTCTATCGAAAGTTAGCAACCCAGTAATTTCGTTTACGCTGAACCGTGATGTAGTTCCTAAATTCTGTAGATGGAAAACGAAATTTAATAATGATGCTACTGACTGCGTAAAACAGTTTATAAAACAATAGAGCAAAGAGAAAAATCCCAATAAAAAAGATTACAATCCAATAGGCTTTTGCTAAAATAAATATTTCAAAATCGAATATCCTGTATAAATCCCAATTTTATTAAAGCAATAAACGTTTGATATAATACCAGGCTACAAAGATAAAACGAATTAAGCTTGTAACATTTCCTAATAAAATATATTTTATAATACCTCCCGAGTTGAAGCTTTAATCCAAGAATATGTAGGTGGCGGCTTTCCCCTAGCTTTACAAGTAATTGCGGCGGTTTCCCCTTCTTTTATTTCAACTCTGGTTTCCCGTTCCTCCATCTCTGGTGCGGTGTATACCTACAAAACAAAGATAACGATAAATAAAACGAAAGTGGGAATTATTCATACAATTCGTAGTGTGTGCTAGAATAAATTCAATTTCGAATGGTTTGTAATGCTATCTACAGACACACGAATTTGGTACGGAGCGTACAGCGGACCATATCCGCAGACCAAATCCGGTGTCGCTACACACGAACGGATTTGGTACGGTGCAGTGGACCGTAAAGCTCGACACTCGTGTGTTCGATTTTATGCTCTATTACATTAGCACATTAGTTCTATTTACAGTGCTGTTTTTAAACGACGACGATGATTCCCGCAATTCATTGATAACGGGCAGTGATACCAACTCTCAAAAATATTTCTCCCCAAATTTTACCCCTGATTACTTATACCATTGACAGGTCTAAGAGATAATAAGCTAGAAAGAAAGGTTATGTGTTTAACATAAAGACTTACGCATGAATAATATAAAACTAACTTGTCTTAATCTGATTTCACTCCCAAAACATTTTCATATCCCTGGCTATATACACACATTAAAATAATTTTTATTATTACATACAAATTGATTCCTAAGGAGTAAACTCGTAAACTAGTAAACCCCCGTAGATATTTTCCCTAATTTTGGGGGGTACATCCCTAAGTTGGCAACACTTATAACGTTGTACGGCCTAACCGCCGGACTGCTCTACACACGCACGAATTTGGTACGGAGCAGACCAGATCCGATGCGGACAACGGCGAACTCTTCGCCTTCTTCTTATGTTCGCCGGACCGCCCTACACACACTCGGATCTGGTACGAAGCGTACCAGATCCGCTGTACGCTCCGTAACAAATTCGTGTGTCTGTAGACACCATAAGGACGCGTTTACGAAATTAGTTTCCGAGTGTGGAATGACATATCTTTAGAAATGTTTTGTGCAATAAATCCAAACAGTGACCAATTAAAATAAACCTTATTGCCACGTATAAAGATTCATGCTTTTAGCGAAACACGTGAAAAGTTGAGGAAACTTTTATGTTTTCCCAAATATTAATTCGATAATTTAGAACCAATTTTAATGTGATTATATTATCCGCTAGATTAGGATTTTTTTTCTTTTTAATAAAAAAATAAGCTACGTAAGAGCAGAAGAATGATCCTAAACACAACCTCATAATGTATGGGTGAAGAGGTTCTGTAAAATAATAATAATATAATAATATCTATGGACGCTTCACACCACGTCAATCTGATCCCGTGCTAAGTTCTCGAACTTGTGTTACGGGTACCAGACAACGGAAAATTTAATATTTTTTTTACTATACACATATTTAAGATTTTTATTATATTATACACATATTTAATACACTTCCATGACCCAGGAACACAGAAAACTTTTTGGTCCTTCGGCGGGATTTGAACCCGCGACCCCCGGCTTGAACACCAACACGCTCAACCAAGTGAGCCACAGAGGTCGTCTGTTTTAGCTTTACGAAAAATCATATTAAAAAAAAATACATTTTGCAAATAAATATGTATATGTACCTACTTCATTTGTGTTTTTTTTTTTTTTTTTAGGCGCAGAATCAATCGAAAAATAGACATAATATTATCTCGAGATTCAAAACTTTGAATATTTTTTAATTACACAGAATAATATTGTACTCTTAGGGAATTTGATCCTTTAGAAAATAGAGCGTTCTCATAATTTGTTCGTATAATATAATTAACGATATAGTCACGATATGTAAGTTTGTCATTTACATGCTAAAGATAAATATAAAATCTTTATAATACGTACAAATTATGAGTACGATCGACTTTTTACAAATTCAAATTCGCTAATAGTACTTGAAAATCATGAATTAATGTTACCTCAAGTTTGATGTTCCTCTCCGCGAGTTCACCGGTCTGTATGACCACGGCGCGGCATGTGTACGTCCCGTCGTCACTTTCCTGGACGTTTTTAATGAGGAGACCGTTCGCGTGGATCACGTATCGATCGTTTGTTACAATCTGAATTTAAAAAGTTTCATTAAAAACAAAATCATCACCATCAACCACTTCCTTCTAGTCCTCAATGTAAAAAGGATTAGGCTGTCAATTACGATGAGGCTTAGAAAGCTCAAAAACATGTAATTTTGTAATTGTTAGAGAATCACTTCTTTTTCATTCAGATTATCCTAGTGTTTGTATTCAATACTCCAAAAAAAACAGCCCTTCCGTTCACAAACGGTAAAACTTTAATATTTTATTTCAGCAATGTAGTCAGAAATAGTATTAAAGCTACACCTGAAATACCAACTAGTTATAGAAACAAATATAATTATATCAACTACAGCCGTTTTAATTGAAACAGAATTTTAACCATAACAATTTGAACTTCAAGCTTTCTTTATGCAAATGAAATTGCTACTTACAGGAGAACCCTCCTTGAACCAATCCACAGATGGTGCGGGCTCGGCAGTCACTTCGCACATTACTTTAAAGTCCTTTCCCTTGGTTGCGTACTGGTTCTCATTCGCGTTCGTCCAGGTAATTGCCACTAAAAATATAATAAGATTAGAATGCTATACAAAAGTGTAGTTACCAAGTCTTGGCAAAATTTAATACCTTAACACTAGTTCAAACAAAATTTTATGAAAATCTATATTTTTAAATTTAGAGTTCGATTAGACTCAATTTTTTATTCAGAATCACAATCTCTCGGATGCTCGGATAAAACGACGTACGATCCCCGATATGATATTTTATGTATGAGGTAGTTACCAAAAGTGTCCAAAACGACCCTAGCAGTGAGCGGCATGTTGGTGTAAGTAGCTTCACACGTGTAGTTGCCCGCCATGGCCGGAGTTATGGACGAGATGTACAGTAACTGCAGCTGCTTCGCAGGCATCGGCTCCGTGTAGATCTCAGGTCGTGTCCCGGCACTGTAAATAAGCAGCATTTAGTAGTCGAGACACCTCCGTAGCCTAGTGGGTAGACCGTTTGGTTCGCACTCGAAAGAGTGCAGGTTCGAATCCCAGGTTGTGGCGTGTACCAATGAGACTTTTTCAGATCTCAAGTACATTATACGGACGCTCTAACGGTGAAGGAAAACATCGTGAGGAAACCCGCACATGGTTGGCCCCAGACATACTTGACTAGTCATTCCTCTGGGCTAGGCTGACTGTGTTGTGAGAATGCCGTATGTGATTGGGCAACCATACGACATTTAAAAACCAACTGTCTCAGGCACTACAGTATTTCAAGAGTGGTTACTTCGCTCGGAAAATACTATATATAAATCACCCATTAATATAACGGACAAAAAGGCCTAAGTTTTTTTAGTAGTCGAATAATTTTGTAGAAAGATTCATATTTCGCAATCGAAAATTGTTTTTGAATTTGAAATTTTAAACGATCTACAAATGTTTCATCAACAGGCGAAGAATATTTCGGGTAAGCCCAAAAATAACAGCTTGCATAATTAAATAAGTGAGAGCCGAGCTGTTTTTACTTTTTGTACAGTATCAAGCTTAAACGAATAGGTACCTATATGAAGTACATGTGGCAAAAAACTTGTGTCATTTATTTGTTCACATTAGTATTTCGCCATTATTTTATAACATTTCACTACCTTCACTGTAACATTATCATAAAACATTTCGCTACCGTCACTACAGTACTCCCCACACAATTTCTTACACACAACCAATAAATAGGTAAGCCTGCTAGGATTACGCAACTTTGTTTATAATGAGTCCCTTGGGGTCGCGCCAGCGCATAGGTCTACCTGGTTAACACCACTGACTTGCCCACTGGCACCGCCTGCTTCTATATTACTAAATATTCACGCAGCTTCGTATATAATGAGTCCCTTGGGGTTGAACCATTGCGGTTGCGCCACCAGTTCGTCGGTCTACTTGGTTATTACAACTGACTTGCCCACTGGCACCCTCTGCTTCTATATTACTAGATACTCACGCAGCTTCATTTATAATAAGTCCCTTGGGGTCGCGCCATTGTGGTTGGGATACCAGCGCTGGATCGGGCGCATCGGCTTGACAGGTCAGCACCACGGACTTGCCGACTGGCACCGTCTGCTGCTTCTGCACGGGATAGATGCGCAGGTTCTGGGCTGAACAACCTACAACAAGATAAAAATGTTAAATATTACATATTTACGGCAACTTTTGTAAAGCACGTTGCTGTTAATTATACCATACCATACTTATTTATACCATACTTTATACTATTATAACATACTTATTTGCTACCGACTGTAATTTAATCAAAAATATCACATCTAGTTCTCCCAGCTGTAACAATAGTAGTTGAAAAAATATCAAATATTATTATCATTACATTTCATTAGGCCTGTACCTACTAAAGTAACAAGTATCATTCACAAAAGTGAAGATACAATTATACCTACTTCTTCGCTTACTCGTAAAAAAGTAAATATTAATAAACAAATAAAGCGTACTGAATATTCTACTTTGTTTAATTGCAGACTCACAGAAGGCTGGCTCCGCACTACAAAAACTAGGTCTCATTATGTGGCGTGGTAAAGTTCCCTCTCCCACGGGAATTGCTAATCCAACGGTGTTTATATTTCTGAGATTTTATCTTAGCTTTAGGGCTAGATAGATTTTGAATAAATTTCTAGCAAACAAATTTAATAGATAAAAATATATAATAATCTATACTAATATGATAAAGAGGAAAAGTTTGTTTGTTTGCATAGAATAGGCTCCGAAACTACTGGACCGATTTTGATGAAATTTGGCAAAGATATAAAGTAGATCACAGGGAAGGACATAGGCTACTTTTTATCGCAGAAAAAATATACAAATTCTGGGAAATTAATTTTTGCGCGCACGAAATCACGGGCAATATCTAGTAGTCATTTGAAACTAGTAATTATTGTTTTTATATTTTCATAGTGCTATAAAACTTCTAGTTAATCTCTTCAAACTCTAAAATAAACCCTCATAATTTACGCTTGTCGAGAATTTTGTTTCAATTACAGAATAAGTGAAGGATTTAATTTTTAAGACAAAATGTGTAGTTCAATCCTTATAATTTGCTGACAATACATTGCATAATACACTTTAGTTTGTAATAATTTATTTAATTTAAAACACTTCTCCGCGGTAAGCAGGTCTCGCAAAACTTTTTAATTAAGCTGAACACAATTTTATTCCCCGTGAGTTCTTTTTATATCTGTTATTCTTGTAAGTGCATAATAGGCAAGCGGACTGATTTTTTTTTATTACATAGATGAATAGTACTCTTAAATATGAGTAACTTCTCAGAAGAAACCGTATATCAAAAGTCAATATTTTCAAAGGTACAGCGATTTGTATACAAAATTTCTTCGAGTCTTTATACCAAAAAAAAATTTTTTTTTTTTGCGAAATTGGTAAACAAAACCTACATCATTAGTTTACTCACATCATATACAAAAACATTCATTATGGTAAGTATGAACTTAAACGCACAAATATCGGAGATATTTACAAATATATTCCTGCGGCCATATACTTCATATACTACTTCATACTACTTCATATTCAAGTGACGTCATGTGTATATCGATTTTAGTATGGAGCGTTTTTAGGAGGCTCGCGAAATTTTTTATACAAATCGCTGTACCTTTGAAAATATTGACTTTTGATATACGGTTTCTTCTGAGAAGTTACTCATATTTAAGAGTACTATTCATTTATGCAATAAAAAAAAATTTGTCCGATTGCCTATTCAGTTTGCCTAGTCTAGACATTTAAATATCATTATCAAATAAATGTTTCATTGCATTTATTTTGCTTTATTTCGTTGGACTACAACTTTCGTGCTTAAGTATTATATTTTAGGTGTTGAATACGAGTATAATATAAACAATAAATATCTATTTCTACTTTCATATTTTAAATGACTCCAATAGCTAATAAGGTATTGATGCTACTATTGTTATTATAATAGTTTTGTTATGGTATCAAAAAGTTTCTTAGTATTACCTGTTTCTCCAATATAATTTCTTCCACGTCTAATAAAGCTTGATATGTAGATATCTTTTAAATATATAAAATGGCAAACAATTTGTATTTTCCAGCCTACGCCAAAGGTCATGAATTCCATAGAATCGTTTATCTAAATATCAAGAAAAACTTATTTACTTTATACTCCTTTGAAATCTGTACTGAAGAATTTCTTTAGTAATATTTTTCTTGGTAACCGTTTTCCTTTTTATTCGTGGTCTTTGATGAAACGTTTTATTTACGATGTCCTCAATATGAAATCAAATTAAAATATCGTGCTCATTGAAGCCGATTCAATTGAAATGTAAGACCTGAACTAAAAAAATGTTTACTCAATAGCTGCTGAATTACCTCTCCAGTAACGCTATTGAAAAAGAACATGTTCTGGAATCTTTTTTTTTAACATTAATAATAATAATTAATTATGGTCGTCCCTTTATCTTTCATTCCTAATAAGTTTCTAATAATAGATTAAGTAATGTAAGGATGATCAATAAGTTGTTAATGTATAAAGTCTTTATTTCTTAGCGCCTAATAACGATAATAATAATTTAACCCGAAAATATCTAGGTGATTTTCTTACAGTATATAAACCTAAGTTGCATTTAATAGCTAAAACAAAAACATTGCTCTCGTTCTACTTTTAATGTACCACGTTTTTGTATTATTCAAGTTGCTCCGATTTATATTAAGATTTTGTAGAACGATGGATTTTTAGCTTTATTTCTTGGTGGATAGAGTTTATTCAATCCCTCCTAGGTTGCAATTTACAGGAGAAGCGCATGGAATTTTAAGGTCCTTTTAGGTATTCCGTCCATGCAACGGGACCCTTCTTATTTCTTAACTTTTCCGAATTTATTCGGACATTCTGCATTTCATAAGCGTACGCCTGGTGGGACGGACAGATGACAACAATAGAGTTGGTTATGAAAGGATAAAAACAAAAGATCATTCAAAATGTATACAGCGAGCTTTGAGTAATTATTGTTTACTGAATAAAAAAGTGCGAGTATACAGGTGTAATTTACAAACAAAATAGTTTAATCTATGTTACATAAATAGATACGTATAATACAGTGTAGTCACGAATAGGTCATTTTTATTCAATATTATGAGATATTGACAAAACAAAAAAATATATCAAAAATAAATAAAGTCCTCAATATTTTTATATTTGCCTTTTAAATGTAACAAAAGTGAAGGTAGCGAAAGGTTAACCAAATCCAAAATGCGTCACCGGTATTCAGCGGAGTCCATTGAGAAACCAAAATTACATCATAAAGGGGGAAGACGCGGCGATAGACAATTCCAACGGCGGGTACAAGTGAAATGAACGAGTCCACCAACGGGGGTACAAGTGAAATAAGCGACGGGGGTACAAAATACCCGGCGGTGGATTAAAGGGTTGGCGGTGAATTTGTAAGGCTCATAAAAGACTGGGGTCCCGGGTCTTGTATTACCAATTACGTTTATTTTTGGCCTTAACGAGGTGGTTTATTCGTAACATGTCATTAAAGACGCATTCTCTTCATTTGGTCGTACATCATATTTAGAATTAATTTGAAAATGGCAGTGAACAAATGTTTAGCATTATGGCAGGATTGGATGAAAGAATGCAAGGCCGATAATAAGATAATAAGCAAGCCATTGCAAAAGAATTTCAATATTATGAATGTTTCGATTGAAGCGATAGGAGAATAACTTTGTAAACTTATATTTTAAAACGAAATTAGTCAAAAGAATTAAAACTTGTACAATAAAAGCCTAACATAAAAAACAAACTTTTTTCTTGCCTACATAACAAAATTAACAACAAGATAAGAACGCCTAATAATGTGGAAGAAGAATTCGAAAAAGTATTTAGTGATTAATTGCTTTCAGCATTACTTTATAATTAAACAAAACCTTCCCCCATCTGATATACAGCCTCAGGGGAGTTTTCAGATCCGTCCCTCTGTCTTCCGTTTCGGAAATCTCCAGAATTAACGCTTAAGCGAATATCAACGCACAAAGGTAATGCAGGTTTAGAATTAATAAGTCCCATATCAAAGCTAATCTGTGTGAGGGAAATGCGAACTGGCAATATGCTGCTAATGCTGCATGATCGAAATGTGCCGAATATACATTATACAGCTTCCATTTGCGTATTGCTTGCATATACCATTTAGATAAATTGTAGAATGTACAAATATTTTTTTTTATTTTTTCGGGTGTTCTGTGAAACTAAGAGAATCCTTTAAAATTTTAAACATTCTAATTTCTGAAATGGACAAAGCAGTAAATAACAAATAACAGCCTGTAATTTACATTCAATGGTAATGTTACGCTTGACCATAAAGCCTCGTTAATACTAATAAAAGATTAAAACACCCATAAACACAACCCAAAACCCATTCCTCTAAATCAGGTGTTAAGCATTTGGGATGTAACGGGCTATTACGTTGAAAAACCATCGGATGCTGCAATAAATCGTAACACCTCGCCCTCGTAATCAGGTACGAAGGGCTCTCGAAAAAAATAACAGACCAGGGGTACTGAAACAAAAGCTGAGCACCGTCAGCATCCTCAATGAGAGACCACTTAATATGTGCTGAATTCAAAGAACTCGCGGCTTAGAACGTTCCAGAATGTTCCTTTTTAAATTTATGTCCTCCCGAGGGAGCAGTATGTGAAATATCTACAAAACAATTCACCACTTCCCCCACGATATGTTAATATTTATTTCCTGGTATGTGCTGCTCCAAAGGTTAATAGACATGAACTTCTAAATTTAATTTTGACGTTAGTGTTTCACACCTCGTAAGCCTTTGTTGGTTTTATTTGGAATATTAAATTTTTACTTTTCTACTTTCTTTCAAATTGTTATTACTTTACTTCTATTGGCTACTAACATTCAAAACTTTCGTCATACTTTAACGATCCGCAACGTCTTCAGTGGCTTCTAATACTTTCGAACTCAGCTCTTCTTCATTGAACAATTTCAAACTTTAGAGCCTGAAATCTATGAGCGATGTCAAAGCTATAAATTACTAGCTCTTCAGAGTTCAATCCAAATGGCATTCTATTTATTGTTTTAGCGATTTGGCACAGAGTAAACAATGGCTGTGTTCCATGGAAAAAGGCGCAAGTAAGCGCTTGTAAGCAAAATGGCGATTGCTAAGCAGTAAGCGCTGTCAATGATAAATGCTATTTTCCTCTAGGAAACGTTATCCTCTAAAAACACTACTGATTTCAAAATAAATAAGCAAAATGGCGGATTATGTCAACGCTACTGAAATTAGTTAACGTGTCCTAGCCGACAACTGTCATTTTCTTTTTAGCGCTAGTAAGCGCTAACAAGTGCCATTTTCCGCGGAACAACCATTATGTACTTACGTCTGGATCTTGAAAGAAGAATGAATTATTATTCTTTCATACATGGAAGGAACACTAAAGTTGTCAAAATTTTACAAGTTTTTGTAATTTTGTTGTAATATTAATACGTCGTACGAATTACGTCTTTATTATAATGAAGTAACTGACTAGTTAATATTATACATCTATGTAACTGACATATTATATTTATAACAATAACAATATAAATGTCATTTGTCTACGGAAAGCCTAAACTAAAGCTATGGAATATTTTTGGCTTGTTTTTTCCCATTACCATAATTATTATCATAAGGAGAATAAGGACCGATATATTATGACATCTTCCCCTGCTAATAGCCGGGTATCTATGCTATATAATATTTATAGCTATTAATATGTAGGCCTGAGTATCTTTGTATATTTTTATAAATTTATTTGTTGTTACAAAAACATCATTTAGGTACATTTCAGTTAGATAAATATAGGGGCCATTATAACTTCCGTAGAGAAAAACGTATATTGTTACCAACTGCAATATATTTTTGACCATTATTGTTGATCCCTTTATTATTTTCAATATAATTTTACCATCCTATGGTAGTACTGAATTACACCCAAAATGAATAAGCGTTTTCTTAAGTAAACGTGGAAGTTGTAAATTTTCTGTTCCATTAATTAGTTATTTAATCCTTTCAAGTGGAGAATAAATTGCGAATTGATCCAATTTCACCCTTCCCCTCCCAAAAACATTAATTGCCTGATATTGGTATGTTGTGCCTTCCTCCGTTACCAAAAACAAACTCGATATTAGGCTCCTTAAAAGTTTTAAAATATATTTTGTTAGCTTTATGAGTATATATTTTTTATATACTATCTATTGTTGTTTTAGTAAGAGGAAACATTTGTTTGCATTGAAAAATTTGGTATAGATAACGCAGAGGAAGTCAACATCCAACATCTAGTATTATATTTTAACTTCAGGCACAGCTTAACTAGTCTTTACAAGGGTATTAAGAGTACGTGTTATAAAGCGTGACACGCATAGATGTATAAGTAATAACATTAAAAAGAGGGACACGTAAATTTTTTAATGAAATTGGATTAAAGTATATTTTAGGAAACATCTCAATGAAAAAAAGAGTTGTATTGAATTTTATGTTTATTTTGCTAATGCAATGATACGTTATATTTAATTGTAAAACATAGTAATATTATACTGGTACAATTATTTAAAAATCAGTCAACAACAATAATAATATTATCATCATATACATAATTAATTGCAGGTAAATTTTATTAATTAGTGAAAGCTTTAATTAAGCTAAACCAACAACCGCAAATTCAAATGAATCTCATAAAATTTTCCCATTTGAATACAATAAATGCATCACAGTTTAAATCTAACTTGTTTGGACGACGGTAACGAATTACTGAGACGAGATTTATTCAAATTTCCGAGCTTCATGTAAAAGCTCTATGTAAAAGATTTAAGCTCTCTGTTAAATTAAATTGCAGTGAAAATTGTAGATAAGCTCCGACTCTTGTGGACACCTTAAATAAAACTTAAAAGTTACGACAAAAGCCTTCCTATTTTTATTATGTCGCTTTGAATGACGCCGGATTTTAGCCTTTAGGTTTAAAGAAAGAAGGTGAATATGGTTAAAGGATATGGGCCAAAAATCCATAGGAAAAACACAGTTCATAGCAATGTTTGCCAATGGGTTCGCTTTAAATCATATTTGATGTCATCAAAGGGAGAACCTCAAAATACGCCAGAAAAAGAAGTTATGAGTAAGAACGAAATCCAGTCTACAACCCTCAGTTCAGTGGTCGATACCTATTTTGCAAATTATATTTCGGTTGTAAGGGTAGATGTAGGTATAGGTGAAGAAACTAAGTAGATATATGAAGTTACATATTATATTATGCATAGTTAACACAGAACAACGTTCTTGAGTACAGTACAGTACAGTACAGCTGGTCTCATAAAATTTAAAATAAAGTTTTTCAATAATCCAGGCCATTTTTTTTCACTTTTTTAATAGCAAAATACAGGATGTTACCTTCTCAATTCTTGTCACGTGAAATTGGATATATATATATATATATATATATATATATATATATATATATATATATATATATATATATATATCGATTTTCATAAATTTGAGTTAGTACAATGATCACGACACCAGAATTTGTATTCGTCGCGCACCCGGACCCGTCTGCCGGATTAATTATCACCCGACCCCTCATGTTTGCAAATCACTGCCTTCGCATAAATCTCACAACAATCTCACCAATCTCACGGGCCAATTTATAAACTTTTATACACACGCCTAATCAAAAGTTTCGAAATCAGATTTTGCAACAAAGTTTATTTAGATTACGATTTACAACTTTGTGTTTAGGAAGTTCAAAATAAAGTTTGGAATATTTGCAAGAATTATCGCAAATTGCTAATTTAAAATTAAAAACGTTGAGGTAATATTCATGAAGATTTTAATAAACAAAATGCCCCGTTAAGTACAAAGCAGTTTTTTTGAAAGTAGAGTATTAAAAGCAACCACAGTATTTAGGGTAACCTGTGGTACTTAGCACAAGGAGCTTACACTCGCTAACAACACGCTGACTTGCTAAATTTTCTGTTTGAAAACATTTTCCGTTTGAGAAATAACGTTGAAAGAGCATATTGTGAATGTATTGTTAAAAGCCTTTCCCGCTGAATTCTCAAATGGAAAACTGACATAGATAAGAATAGTGGCACAATAAGGTTTTTGTAGCTCTCAGAATGCTTCTACGGCGAGGAAGATATATTGAAATATGCAAAGCTAATGGTTTGCTTCACTTTTATGTTTTCTTTATTTATTTGCCCTATATGTTGTTAGCTACCGATTTTGATAACACAATTGTCCATCAGCATTTTTTTCTTGAAGAAATTATTATGCCAAGAAAATAAGAAAATAAAGAAAGGCTTCCCTTTGCATAGTTGTTTATCCACTTTTTCGTGCAAAACGCATTATAAAATTCACACATTGTAAAATTCAATACAATTATTTTAAAATAAATAAACCAAATGAAAGCTATAACCGAAATAAGCACTGTTACGGAATAATACAGCTGAAATTCGTTATGCTGAATAACAAAATAACATTTTTTTTTACTTTTCAAAAATCTGTCAATATTTAAATACGCATTACAATTTACAGTTGCAAATAATATTTCGCCAATATTTTAACGTGATTCAGTTGTTTTACACTAATAAGTAAGTATGCTTGTTTGCATTGAATAGTCGAGTTCACGAGGCAAACAAAAAAAACATTAACTTATACACGTGACAGAAATGAAACCTTATTCATCATTTAAAATCCAAAAATACTCTCACCGTGCTTAAAGTACATTACTTCAAAAATAATAGAAAAAAATTTGTACACTAGGCGCTAGGCTATCTGTGTATAGAGCCGTACTTTAGAAAATCAAGATGCTTAAAAGTATCAGTAGCTTCCGACAGATGGTGTTACATCGATGGCAATATATCCAAAATCATTTCGTAATGCGTGTCGTGACACGACCTTAAAATTCCACTCTGAATGCTGCTAAACAATTTTTTTAGGTTCGCAATCTCTGGAAAAAGCTACTCGTGTATATAAAACATAAATATTTCAATGGAATATTAAAATGATCTACTTCAAACCCTTGTACCTATAAGTACAATCTATATCAGTTTGATGGAAAAATGACTTGCTCAAGGCGTCCGCGTAATGCTTTAATGCGCAGGGTAACTAGAAAGTGGCGAACCCGAATAATTTTCCAATTATATTTCCCTTCCAATTTTCCGAGGTGTCGCTCCCGGCGCTGTCAAACGCAGCCCTGCGACGTGCGCCCTAATGACACAGAAATACGCGATAATATGCCCCTGAAGCGAAACTAGGAAATGGAATCAGTGGAGTGTTTATACTCGGTCCGGCAAGGCTACGAAATTATGCGTTTGGACAGTAGGAGTATTTGGCAAATAGTAAAATTGCCCAATATCATTATAAGCATCCTATCTACAGCGATTGGTAAACTACAAATGCACATACATTTTTTTATTTCTTGGGTATTTTTAATAAGTAGATTATCCCATGAATGTAATTTACGCACCTCTATGTGCGTCGTGTACGAAACAAAACCCACTTCAGTTATTGAAATAGGTACTAAGGTACCTATTACAATAACTTGTTACTAAAAAAATTGTGTTTTTGTAATACCTATTACAAAAACACATTTTTTTTGCTAATTTAAGTGTTTTCCGAAAACCTTTCTTAAACTTAAACTTAGGCTAATTTTATTTTCATCAACAATATAATGTAGGTACAGTATTGTACCTTGCTTAGTTTTTTCTAACATGAAAAGAAAATTACAATTTCCGTTATCGTAGCTTTTAGCTTAAGTGCGGAACCTTCTCGAATCGAATCATCAGAAGTACAAAGTCAATAGCCATTTAATAAGGGATAATAACAGACATTTGTAAGCTTCCGTAATAATTGGCCTCTCTAATAATACAGAACGCTAATACCTATAATTGTCCAAATAAATATGAATTGATTTGAAACAAAAATTATTGTAATGATGGCTTCTTAATGATACAGTTGCAAATATTGTCTAAATAAATTGATTGTATGGAACGAAAAACATTTTGAATATTGAGGGTGATTTTAAAAGTGATTTTTAATTGTTATGCAAACTAGCCTCCCCTATTTTCAATCTAAAAGACGATCGTATTCAAAATTCTATCGATAGTACCTACGTTAGAACCTAAAGAAAACCATTCAGTTGTGTGTGTGTGTTTTTTTTTTTACCAGGAAACGAGCAGACGGATCGCCTGATGGTAAGCGATTACCGCCGCCCATGGACACTCGCAGCAATAGAGGAGTTACACTTGTAACTCCTCTGGTGCTACGACTTGCGTTCCTGGTCCTTAAAATCCCCAATCCCCCATGGGCCGCCGGTAACCTCACTCACTCGGCGAAACACAACGCAAGCGTTATTTCACGCCGGTTTTCTGTGAGGTCGTGGTATTTAACCGGTCGAGCCGGCCCATTCATGCCGAAGCGTGGCTCTCCCACAGTTAGTTGTGTTGGTAAGATCTTTGAATTTTAAACCCAAACTTAATAATAATAATAATAATAATAATAATAATAATATCTATGGACGCTTCACACCACGTCAGTCTGATCCCGTGGTAAGTTCTCGAAGAACTTGTGTTACGGGTACCAGATAACGGAAATATATTTAATACATTTTTATACTATACAAATATTTAAGATTTTTATTATATTATACACATATTTAATACACATCCATGACCCAGGAACACAGAAAAACTTTTTGTTCCTTCGGCGGGATTTGAACCCGCGACCCCCGGCTTGAGCATCAACACGCTCAACCAACTGAGCCACAGAGGTCGTCAAACCTCTGTGGCTCAGTTGAGCTTGAGTGGAACTTGAATGGTCTTCGTTTTAAATCTTATTACTGTATGTACCAATAATCTACAACTACCATTTTTCAAAAATAATAATTTATTTTTCAAAAACGCTTTTCGTACGTCACGTTCTTTTTTTTTAACACTTTAAGTTCTACATTAAGCTTGCGCTGCCATTTTCTACTACTCAGATCTTAATGAATTCCTTTCGAATTTGCGAATTGAATCTAAGAGGCGATCGTCGAACAATGGAATAAAACACTCATTAGTACGCTCCGGGCTTCTTCTAATAAAGTTAATCGTGAATAGGCGATATCTTTGTACTTTTTTCTCCCCATCTCCCCTATTGTAAAGTTGTCGATTGTATTGTTTTTCAATTTGCCTTTTAGGGTTCCTTTTATTCGTGTGCTTGTCTTTTACTTGTAACTTTTATTTTAATTGATTAATCAATATGTAGTTTCGTAGATGTAAGTGTAAACACTACGTTTGTACTACTAGACTAGTGCTTTTACCTACCTCTAATGGTCAAAAATAAAATAAATTTATAGTAGGATTAAATCCTTTGGAAAAAAAGAGAATGAAAAAAAAATAAAAGGAAAAATAATTTACGGGCGATTTGAGGCCGAGAAGTGAGGGAGGTGAGTTTTTAAGGGTAGAAAACGGTTTATCTCAATTTCCGGCAAAACTACAAGTCCTATGGAAAAAAGTCAAATGGCTCTTCCTTTTCCAATGGGTTTCATCCTACTATAAATTTATTTTGTTTCAAAACCTATCGGCACTGGTCTATACGCTGAAATACAGACTTTGGATATTTACTAATATGATCATACTTTTCGTCCTATCACTGACATGCTCTGTCAAAAAATAAAATACTTCTAAAATAATTAGAAAAGAATAAAATCTAAAATCCGTCGTTCTAAAAATATGAATGCGAAATGCAATTCCAAACGGTATGATAGGTAAAAACTACAGTAAATAGAACTGAACATCCGATATGCAAAGCGCAATATTGAGATAAAATTGTATTTCACAAAGAATTCCTATCTCACATGATGTGAATGGCTTCGGAAATACAAAGCTGGAGTTACAAAGCGGCCAAACAATACTGGTTCTACCTTCGGTTGCTTGGTTTTGAAATCATCACCTTCCAACTTTCAGCTCCTTATTTATATAAACAAAAAAATTGAAGAATCTATTTGAAACTTTAAATTAACAGCTTTGGTCTAAATATACAATCCTATTAATATTATAAATGTAAAAGTTTGTGAGGATGTATAGATGGATGGATGGATGGATGTATGGATGGATGGATGGATGGAAGTTTTTCACGCAAAAACTACTGAACGGATTTTGGTGAAATTTGGTATCTACAATTGAATCAATTCTTAAAATTTTTGTCTACTTGTCCGTTTGTCTGTTTTGTTCCGGCTGATTTCTAAACGACTGGATCGATTTTGATCGGACTTTCACTGGGAGATAGCTAATGTTACAGGGAGTAACACTACTTCTATCTTAGGTTTCCGTTTAAAGAATAGTTATACGCAAACGAAGTTGTGGACACCAGCTAGTTACAAAATAAAAACAAAAGGCCATCCTATTATTACAATTCTCTAGCTGCTAGCACAATTCGATGCTCTAAGCCACAGTCAAGGTGTCAAAAAGCGACTAACTGCAAGGAAAATGTTTTAACATCTATCTGTACTAAAAATAAAATATTTGTCTCGAAAATCCAAAAGTGATATTTGATACATTAGTAAAAAGAATGAATGCGAATTTTTACTAAAAATTCAAATCCATTTCAAATAACCATTTTTTATTTGTAAAGATTAAAAAAAATGATTTTACAAAAATATTCATACAGATTGGAAAGAAATTGGTTTGATGAAACGGTATGCACAAAAGTTAATGCGATGCAAATAAAGTGAGAATGATGTTTTCATCATTGAGTTTGTTTCATTTCAGAAAAATAAATAGGAATCTACGAATAAAAATAGTATTGTTATTCGTAGATAGGAATCGATACGCAATTCTGTTACGTTACTGGTAGAAGTAGGTACCTAGTTACCTAGTAAAGTAGCTAATAAGGTGATGGATGACTGGAATCCCAATTTTCCTAATTAACTTATACTTTAATTTTACTTTTATCTAAATATTATATAGAAGTCAAACTGACTCATCTATCAACGCACAGCTGAAACTACTTAACGGATTTTACTGAAATTTGGCAAACATATAGTTGTAATGACATATACGCATCCGCTAAGAAAGGATTTTTGAAAATTCGCCCACTAAGGGGGTGAAAAAGGGATTAACATTTTGTATGGAAACCGAACTCCACGCGGACGAAGTCGCGGGCCAAAGCTAATTGGATAATCCAAATCAAAATGAATCATTTTGTTATTATCATAAGCTGATTTTTGAAGTTTGGACCAACCGAATCGGGCTTGACGTTGGTTTGACTTTTATGAGAATACCATTTTGCAGTTTTATCATACTGGGACTGGACCGTAACTGTATTATTGCAGGATTTAATTAGTAGAAGCGACCTTCTTAAGTGATTAATTATTACATTATGTTAAGTAAAAGTTGCAATGTTTTGTCCTCCTCTTATTAAAGGAGGAGTAGCAAGTAGTTTTTTTTGCGTAGACACTACGTACCTACACTGACTACGTTAAAACTGAGTCACAAAACAAACACAAACAAAATTGCTTGTGCCTATCACGCCCACATAGGCACGTGAACGGCACGAGCAATTTAAACGTTTATTTTCTTTGTCATAATCCCTGCCACTGTTTGTGTGGTTTGTTGTTGGGATTAACCCGAATTCGCGACCTGTCCGTCTGTACGCCAGCTCGATGCGATCGCGGCCGCATACTTTGGACCTTATCCCTATAAATATAAGGTCGAAGAGATGGCACCGTGTTTATCAGCGACTGTGCTTTGTGCGCGGTGGCGCGGACAATTCAATTCGTTAACAAAATCATAACTCTATTTACCTTCCAGATAGCTTTTAGGCCGTGAACCATTTTTTTAGATTAATTTGTGTGAGTTATATCTTGTACTAGCTTTTGCCCGCGACTTCATCCGTGTGGAGTTCCGGTTTCCGTACAAAATTTTAACGCCTTTTTCACCCACTTAGGGAGCGAATTTTCAAAAATCGTTTCTTAGAGGATGCTTACGTCATTACAACTATCTGTATGCCAAATTTTAGCAAAATCCGTTCAATATTTTCGGCTGTGCGTTGATAGATGAGTCAGTCTGGCTTGCCTTTTATATATTTAAGTAGTTGTTACGGTTAGTACGAAGTACATAAAATTCACTAAAGAGAATGTAAACTGAATAAGATCTCTTGTATCTTTTTCCATTTCTTTCTTGACTACTACAATATATTAATTACAATATTTATAATAAGGCTTTTCAGTATTCTATTATTCTAATTTTCAATAAAGACAATTTAAAAGTACTCAACTAATGGGCCCCACTTACATGCAATCGGTGATCATCTTAAGACTGAGACCTCTGGTCCGCCTGAGTCTCTTACATTCATATTGATAAAATAAATTATATACAATAATTAATTATAGTATTAATGTATACAATGAATATAATATGTGTTACCGTAAAATTGTAAAAACCATAAGATTGTAATATAGGTAACTAACGAGATTGTAAAGATATGTTGAAAGATTATTTACTGTATATTTATAATTCAATGAAAAATAATGTGTTGAATTATAAGCGGAATATTCGAGTCTGCAGTCTATCGACATTTTACAATTTTACTAGTTATATTACAATCTAATGGTTTTTAGAATTTTACGGTGATATATTATGCATAAAACCTGCTAGTTTGAACGGTAGGCCAATTCTTAGGATATAGGCGCTAAAAGTACGAAAAGGTACCACTAATCCCTTCCAAGTTCCATGTCATGTGAGTCGTTTTTACTGCTACACATAATGTATACGTAGAAAATGTAGAACACAATAATTTATTTTACATTCTTTAATAACCAGATGCTCTAAAAATAATTATCATTTCTCGCAAAACGTCTCAAGCTCCTATACTATTGATTTCTGAAATGACAAACCGATACGATCAGTCGCATGTGAGTGGGACCCTTTAAATATGAATTTAGATTAATGTAGTTTAAAATGAAGTACGTATTTTCCAACTACTCGTACTAATCCTCCATTAGGCACACGTCAGAGGAGCAGTTTGTGGGAGCCCACAAGTCATATGTCTGTCCCCAGGCTCGGGCCTTATTTGTCACTCAAACAACCCTTCCGAACCTTTCCATGTATCACGCCGTAATCCTTACATATTTTGAACCTCAGCGTCAGCTTTTCAAGTTTAAATCTAGAAATTAATCGATATACTATGTTACGCCTCTACATATTATTTCTTCCATAGACATCTAACTTAACTAAAAAAATGTAGAGTTTTATATTATTTCGTTATAAAAAATTTAAGAATACAACCCACAGTAAAGATAATATTAAGCAATGAAATCCTACTACTGTTATATGAATGAATGTGAATGTTTGTGAGGATCGATGGATGTTTGTTACTCTTTCGTGCAAAACTACCTCAAGAATTTCGATGAAATTTGGTATAGTAGTAATTTAAGCTCTGGATAAAAACATAGCATAGGATACTTTTTTATATAGAAAAAGTACAGTATACCCGTGGTATTCTAGTACGCGGGCGGAGCAAAGCTAGATATAAATAAAACTATACAAATAAAAAAACGCTGTTTAATACATGAAATTACTACGTATACGTAGTCATTATGCACGTGACAGGTTGTGGCGAACGTTACACATTCCGCAGTTTTTGCCGCGGTAGGATGCGGTAGGAACTGCACGAATAATCTCACGGTGACTGTTTCTCATCATTTTTTGTTCAGCCTTCTTCCGTAGCCGCGCGCTTCGGGGCTATTCCGTAAGTGTACTATATAGCGACGGGTTTCTATTCGACAAATATTACAAACTAAAATATTAACTTGAATCTTTTTTTGAAGTAGGTAAAACTTTGTAGGCGCGACAAGGGACTCAGATTTTTTTTCTGACGTAAGTAACGCTATTCTATAGTGATTACAAATGCCACCAGGGCCTCTAGTCAAGAATGCATTCGATATTTTCGACGGCGAACTTCGAAATCAAAAATGTATGGGATTTGGCATAAGTCATCGTTATGTGACATATTGATTTCTTATGTTTAGTTCTAGTTTCCAAATATATAGTTTTACTTCATTCGCGCGTAAATATTACACGCACACACTTTTTTGTATTTTAACGTCTTCTTTTTTCTATATTTCATACTAATAACAAAAGCGATGTTCAAGAAATGTATGAGGCCTGGGCCAGCCCTACGTACAGTATATGTAAATATAGCTACATAATATAGTAACTGTTTCCTATTCTTTATTTTGTTTAATTTCACTTCGTTTCCATGTACATTTAAATTACCTTCGTCAAGGAGAGCAACATAAAGTAAAATAAAACATGGCGGATCAGATCAAAATTAACTAAAGAATGTCATTTTGTCAATAACATGACTTTTGACAAAGAAAGACGTATGACATTCAAGACGACGTCTCTTCGTAAGACTGTCTACTACGTCAAAAGTCAAGACAAAACAACTGTCATGGCCGCCCTAAAAATAGTGTTCTCGCAATAAAAAACTCTTCAAATAATCATTTTTGTACGCATGTACCCTTCTTCAAATTAATTTTTTCGTATTTTTATAATATTCCCATATTTTTTCCTATTTACCTATGAATATTATATTACATAGAACTGGCCCAAAATCAAACATCTCTTTTTAAATAGGTTGATTAACACATTTTTTATTACATTCTTACCGATATTTTTTTTATTATTTTATCTTTAAGTGTATTTTAATCTATTCTAAGAAACATTCTAACAAAAGTATGTCAATTTTATTGATCAAGAGCGAAACTCTTACACAAAAATTATTTTATTTCAGTGCTTTAAAGCCTTTGTATTTCCTTTCAAGTATAATTTTATTATTACTTTGGACTACGACAATCCCGAATATCAAGTCAATCTCTAATTTAGATATCATATTTTTTAATAAAACACAAGAAGGTTAACAAAGAAGATAGGAACCGGTTGCTATTGCTACGTAATAGCCCGCCAGCTGCACCGTACGCGTTCCGTCATATCGCACGCCGCTGACATCGGAAACGTATTTCAACAAGGTGGCGACTGACGAATGGCGATCGGTTTTTGTACATAATAATGTATTGTGTGGCATGGATGCACTTGTGAACGTACAAGTGCTGGCTCCACAACAATACACAGCCTTATAAAATAATATATTATGAAAATATTTAAATAATACATATGTTTTGAAATCTACTCCTGCTATTCTTCTGATTAATTTCGTTGCGGGTCACAAGGCAAATTTAGCAAACTGGAATGTATTAATTCCAGTTCATATTTAAGACAGAACAACGTGTGTCGGGACAGATTACGTATTTATAAATGTATGTCAGATTTGAAATAACATAAGTAGTTTTCATTTCTTTAATTTTCTTCTATGTCCCAAAAACAAAACGGTATTCCATATTTGGTATAATCACTAAAACATATTTTTAGTTCTAATACCTACTGAGACCAATGCAACATCATCTATTTTGTATTTTATCTACGAGAACAATGTTTGAGACAGTGCGTAGCTAGACGTGGTGTGAGTCACATCTTGTGTGATTCATACCACGTCTAGCCAGTCTCGTGGTAAATATTGCGGAAACTTGTATAGGAAACAGTGTTAGCGTAGATTAGCTCCTGCAACAAGCTCTTACTTTATCAACTAAGTTTAAATTGACTAGTTGCACGCTGTTCCGATCGCTTTAATATAATTCAAAACAAACTAAGTTTGTTTTTTTTTTTAAATTGAGCCTTTTAGATATATATTTTTTTTTGTATTTAAATGTAAAATACAAATACAACAATACAAATACAAATTCGTTTTTTGCCAGTATAACAAAAACATTAGAAACAACCGTCCCCCATACTAGGCGCTGCCTGTACTATGGGGGAAGTAAAACTACAGACATATGCACTAAAATGCACTAAACTATAGAAAATATATAATGTCTCCGAAAATTAATTACGGATACTTCGGACACATGAAGACGTTTATGCAAAAAAATAATTGTCATACTTAAAATAAAAAAATCATCTCATGTATGGGTGACTCTCCGCAAAACGCAAACTCGCGCATATAAAGATTTTTTTTTTCTAGTATGACAATTATTTTTCTGCTTAAACGTCACACCCACGAAGTATAGATAACAAGGAGTCCGAACGTAATGTTAAAATAATGGTCTCAATTACGGGGACAGATTTTTGCCGGTAGAGCGCGCGACGGTCCGACATGCACTCGTTTGAAATTACGCGGGAAGTTTAAAGTTGCTATTGACAGCTCTGGAAAGATTGAAATCTTATTATATAAAAGTTTTAGGAAATTCTTAGAAACTGTTCTCGAAAAATAGATACCGTAGAACACGGTAATTGCCTAACGGTAATTTAAAAATAATTGTAATAAATAATAGTATTGGCAACACTCGGTATAATAGTATTGGCAACACGCGGTACTCGTCGGTCTCGCACGCCTAGCGGCAGAAAAGAGAACTAAGATCTGGTCCTATTATTGTGTACATAATTATTATTAAAAAGCCTATACCGTTCGGACTCCTGGTATCTATGCTTCATGGTCACACCATACCTATCTATGTCGAGTGAGGCACAATAACCATTTTTTTATTTAGAAATCTTGAATTTTTTTTGGACTATATTTAAACGCGTTTATTTTACTCATGCTATTAATCCTTATCAAAATAAATTATTTCATCACTAAGTACAGTTTATGTAGATAATATTTGATCTTAGAATGATTAAAATTGGATGTTTGGTTTTGAAGTTATGGCGAAATTAAAATATTACGATTTCTGCTGCACAGCCCGTTGCGAAGTGGGTGTCACCAAGGCGGGAGTGCGCGTGCGGAGTTTAGATTATTGGGTAATTTTTTTTTGTTTTGCGTTCGTTGTAACTATGATGGATAGTTACTTGAATACCTATTTATTTAGTGTTTGTTGTATTGTTAGTCCTGAAGAGTATAGGTATTTCGTACGATAAAAGTATACCCACCTACTTAATTCATTGAGTTTTAGTAGGTACCTATATTAATTTGTTTCTGTTTGTTTTGAACTTTTGAATTTCGCCCGTTTTGTCAGAGGTTTAAAGACATTTTGTAGTATTAGTATCAGTATTGTACCCGTGCGAAGCCGGGGCGGGTCGTATACATTAAATTCATACTAAATTATAGTAAGGGTCAGCTCACACAGAGCGAGATGCGACGTGACGCGGCGCTATATTTACACTCTTGCAATGAAGTATTTTCTTGTGTAGTGAATAAAGTTGAATTTTGATTTGCATTCTTATAAATGCAGTTACGCGTCGCGTCGCGTCTCATTTCGATGTGAATCAACGTTAAGGGTCAAAGGGTAAAATCACACCGAAACGAAATTATTGATACGCGACATGGAGCCGCTTTTTAACCGACTTCCAAAGGAAGGCGGTTATACGTTCCACAGTAATAATACACAATACTTCTTGCACTATTTCCATCGGTTATACGTTCGGCGTAGATATGAGCGCCGCGCCGGCGCGCCGCCGCCGCCGCCGATTTTGCCACGCCGCCGCCGCCGCGAAAATACATCGGCGCGCCGAGTGAGCGAGAGGGATAGTCGTTATGTGTAATTTCAGTCAGTAACTATGAGCATTAATATTACCCAAGTCATATATACCCATATAAGCCATACTTCTTTCATGCTTTAAACGAGGAGAACATCCACATAAGTCACACCTATCTCATCGAAAGAGTTCTGCATAAAAGACAACATACTTACTAGAAAGGCAGATCTACTGAATCGATGTAGCTAGTAGATGGAGCTAGTAGATTGCATTGATAAAGCCATTGAGGATAAGAAGTTTGCGCTAAGCGCCTTCCTAGATATCGGCAAACACTCAAAATGATCTATTAACCTGATAACCTGGCTTCATGAATTACTGTAGAGTGGATCAAAGCTACGCTAAATAACAAAGTAGCGTCATCAACTATCATGGGCTTGCCGCTCAGGAGCAGGTTGACCTATGGATGCCCACAAGGAAGGGTGGGGTACTGTCGCCACTGGAACGGTCCCTGGTAGTGAATAGGCTGCTAAAAGAGCTGGACAATAAAAGGTTCTATGCTCGAGGATACGCTGACGACGTAATAATAGCTCCCCATACCGATTTCGGTGACGGTGGCCGGTTTCTTTGAAATCACGCCAACAGTTATTATTATAGTGCCCTAGTATGTACACAGTACACAGAGCACTCTTTCTTTACTCTCGTAATCCAGTGAGACGGATAACCGACACGACTGGCGAGAGATCAGGCGCTGGTCCGACTTTTTACATGCCCATCCGACGCATGGATCACCTTTCTTGTCAGACGATCAGCCTGCATTGCCATAACCAAACTTGAAAACAACTTTTTTTTTGTTCCAATGCGGTAATCGAACCCACGACCTCCGATTCGTGAGCCAAGCTCTAATCTGACCTAGCGATACTAGTGGTGAGCTAATGCGCATGAGTAGTCGCTGGACTAATGCAATCAGGTGCAAAATTGGTGCAAAAGGGTCAAGCTAACAGTCAACGCTAATAAGACAGTCTCGATACCTAACACCAATAAGAGGAAGTTGAAGCGACTAAAACCCCCGACACTCTTTGGGAAAACTACCGCGAGGTCAAATATTAGGTCATTACTCAAAAAATTGGCGTTTTGTAAAGTAGGAACATAAAGTCATTTTTTTTTAAACGTAATATATTTATTTAATTAAAGTATATACCATTGCTATCTATGTACTATTGCCATCACATAGGTAGGAATTCATAATTCGGACAGAAATCGGAATCGGACAGGATCGGAGTAAAATTTTTTTCTTGCAAAAAGCTATCCAAATTTCGAAAAAAATGGAAATCTGTTGGATCAAGGTCCGGGGAGTACGTTGGATGTCTTAGAGACATTCCAATTGAAGCTCCTCTAATTTGGTAGCCGCTGTTGTGTGATCTAGCGTTGTCCTGAAGCAGCAGTGGCCTAGAGCTAATGACCAACCTCGGTTGTTTAGCAACTAGCTTTTCTATCATGATTTGCAGTTGCTGACAATAGACATCTGCCGCAATTGTCTGGCCAGATTTAAGAAAGCTATAGTGAAGAACACCGGCACTAGTCCACCAAAAGCTCACAAGTAACTTTTTTTGAGTAAATTTTCGCTTGGGGCAGGCTTTGGCTGGTTCGCCAGGGCTTCCCATTTTGCTTCAAGTCAATTAAAATAGTTTTAACACTAACATCGCAGCCTGCAGCTAACTCGAACGTGGTTTGTGATGGATCCGCTTCCACAATAGCCTTCAGTTCTTCATTATCAACTTTGGTCTCCGGCCGTCCATGGCTTGTTTTACAGGCCGAAATTTCCAGAACGAAAACATTGGAATCAAAAACGCATTGTTTTTTCTTTTGCGACACCGCCGCCATACACATTATTAATCTTTTGAGCCGTTTCTGCAGCACTGGTGCCACGGTGGAACTCGTACTCGAAAATAATACGATATTTCAAGTTTTCCATTTTGTAAACAGAGTGACGCAAAGAAAAAACCAAAGGAGGAAGAAACAAATGAATTACGGTTTTCGAAACACAAATGCGTGAGTAAATAGCGGTATAAATTTTAAATTGTAATTTCTAACCAAAGAAGAGATTTGAGATCAGTAACCAGTACGACAAAACACCAATTTCATATGTAAGGATCTTGGACTGATCCTTGATATTATGGGACTTACTTGGAATAAGCACATCGAGGACATTATGAAAAATGCTAGACGTGCTCTGTGGTCCTGCCCAAGACTAGTATAGTGAGGCGATTGTCACTTAAGCGTAGTGTGGTATGCCATACTACGCACAAAAAAGCTGTATAGGTAAACTGCATCAAAACATTAAATAGTGTACAGGGGCTGGCCTGTCTGATAATCATAGGTGCGTCTTCGGCACCCACCGCTTCACTTGAAGCCCTGATTCACCTGACGCCACTTCCTCTGCTTGTTCATATTATGGAGGCTAAGAAGGTTGTTCTCAGGGCCATGATGGCAGGTAGGATGAACCGTGCCTCCACCCTACTTGGACAACTGCAGCAGTCTCTTATCGAGAGACCTGTTATGGCCTAGCCATCTGAAGCCATAATCAAGGTGCATAGCTTCTAGAAGCTATACGCAGTTTTCATAACTTCTAAGGAGGACTGGGTCCTAATTAATGTTCACGTTAAGGACATAATTTGGTTCACGGACAGATCTAAGAAAGACAACCGGGATGGCGCTGGACTACGGGGGCGTGCAAACTGCCACCTACAGGCAGATATGTTTGTTTGGGAGATTTTGCACCGTGTTTCACGCTGAGTTCTCCGCTATTATTGGTCATTCAATACCTACGCAGTCAGTTATAATAAATGGCTTCGACGTCAGTTCTTTACTACCAAGTGCAAACTTTAACCCTTTCAAGGTCACGCCGCCGACGCCGCCGCCGCCGACCCAAAAAAGCCGGCGCGCCGCCGCCGACCTACCACCCATCGGCGCTCATATCTAGTTCGTCGGCGGTATATATTTTTAAATAGCTATTCAAAATTGAACGTAGCGTCGCGTAGCATCTGTAAATTAGTACTACACTCTACATACATACACACATACATACCTACTAAACGTGTTATAAGCCTGTTATAAAAATGACATATTACATCACAAAATTGATAACAAACAGTGGATATAATATTTACATTTTAACGCAAATAGAAATATGGGCATATTCAATATTAAAGCTTTTATTAATTTAAAACAAATAGGTTTTTTTGTATGAAACGTAATCCGTATAATCCGTAACACAAAGGCAATCACTCCGTCCTTTTGTGAATTGCAAATGTCATAATTGAATGAATTCGGGATAAAAAGTAGCCTATGTTTTGATCCAGAGGATAAACTACTACCATACCAAATATCATCGAAATCCGTTCAGTAGTTTTTGCGTGAAAGAGTAACAACCATACATCCATCCATCTTCACAAACTTTTAAATTTATAAAATGTTATAATAATGATTAGTAGGATTAGTAGGATTAGTAGGATTCTAATCCGCGTAAAAAAAGTATCCCACGGGAACACTATAATTTTCTGGATAAAATTAAGTATCCTATGTTTCAATCCAGAGCTTCAACTACTACCATACCAAAAACAAAATCCTTTTAGTAGTTTTTGCGTGAGAGAGTAACAAACATCCATCCATCCATTTATCCATCCATCCATCCATCTTCACAAACTTTCACATTTATAATATTAGTATGATACTAAGTTGGCGGCATACAGTGTGGTGGGTCTTTTCAACTGTAATTCTAGTATTCCATTACCTGCAACAAAATATATATTTATTATTTTAAAATAAATTTTCAATTCTAATAAATTATACCTATGTCTTTACTATCCTAAATCGTATATAACTTTTTTTCATTTAAATTGTAGGGCTGATAACCAATCTTTTAATGAGTGTCGGATAGCTTATTCGGTAGTTTTAACTCTGCTTACTTTATATTGAGCGACAAAGACAAGAAATGAAAATAATTTATCGGACACTTATCAGTAGACTAGCTTTTTATATAGCATCGGATCCTACGGGAATACCTTTTCGGGATAAAAAGTAGCCTGTTTTAATCCAGAGCATACTACCATACCAAAATTCATCGAAATTTGTGAATTTTAATTGAATCTTTGCGTGAAAGAGTAACAAACATCCATCCATCCATCCTCAGAAACTTTCACATTCAATTTAATGTAATTGTATCAATTTATCTTGTTACAGGTGTAGGTACTGTGTGTACGGTAGATGAAATAAGAGGTAAGTAAATAGTGATTTGTCAGTACAAACTAGGTGGTTAGTGGTTAGATCGTGCGACGCTGAGAAATGGCGAATATGTGTCTACTATCTACCGCACTGAATCTACGTTCTGACCACAGACATCTATTGAGTAGACCACGCAAGTATATGAACTTCGCGTGTAAAAAGGAGTAAAAATCCTTCAGCGCTATTTCCTCTCGAATATTCTCGGTGCCAAACGTCAAACGAAAACTAAAAAACGTGATTTTGAACCGTTTACTCGAGGACGGGGAGTTATCATCACAAAATCGCTCATGTGACGTCACAATAGGTAGAAAAATAATGGCACGCTTGGTTTCTATGACAGATGATAAGACTTGCGTTCTAGTCAATAGATGTATGTGATTCTGACATAATGATAGTAGATACTAATTATTATTATAAAGAGATCTATATAGATAATTCTTAACAACTAAAAACTTGTACCCCCTTACTAATAAACGTTGTATAAGCTTTGAATAGTTACACAGTGTTTTGTCTCTTTCTATCGAATTAAACATATCACTTGTGTGATGTGAACAAAACACTGTATAACTATTCAAAGCTTATACAACGTTTATTAGTAAGGGGGGTAAAGTTTCAATTAGAATCAAAATTATTCATTTTCATTTTTATGCGTCTTTCTAAACCTTTAGTAACAGTCATACCGTATGAAATATAGATAGAATTCATGAAATTATTTCAAAATACAATTCAGAAAATCAAAATTGAAGACTCAAATGCTGGAGAAGCTTAATTGAAAGCCAAATCATTATATTGTTTGAATTGAACAGTGTTTGATAATAAACAGAGCTTTAGTGTTACTACACAATAGAATCGAAATGAGCAAAACGGTAAAGTTAAACATTGAGGGTTTGAACACTCAGGCAAGCAATATTCACCATTTATTACAAATACCCTAAGATTAACATTACCCTTTCTTAGTTTTGTACGGTTTACAGAGTAGCTGCGTATGCTAATCTTAAAGTTTCATTAATACCTTAAGCTCATTCTAAGGCTATTTGTTTAGGCAGTCAAAATTATAACTTACAACCCCCCACACCGATTTTGGTGACGGTGGCCGGTTTTATTGAAATCAGGCCAGTTACGCAGGAGTAATTTTAGAGTGCCCGCGTGTGTGCGCAGTGCATAAAAGCACTCTCTCTTCCTTTACTCTCGTAATCCAGTGGGACGGATAACCGACTTAACTGACGAGATATCAGGCGCAGGTCCGACATTTTACATGCCCATTAGACGCATGGATCATCTTTCTTGTCAGACAATCAGGTGATCGGCCTACATTGTTCTAACCAAACTTGGAAGCAACATTGTTTTGTTGTTCCAATGCGGGATTCGAACCCACTACCTCCGAGTTGAGAGCCAAGCTCTAACCACTAGACCACAGAGACTGTTTAAATTATATTTGTTACATACTTAAGTACTTATGTAACAATATTTTTCGTAATTAATTAGGTACACAAGTAAGCACAACAAGTGTTGTGATTACTTGATTTTGTTTTGTAAATTATATTATAAAATAATCTCCAGTTAGAAAAAGTTCTAAGTTGAGTTCAAACACTTGAAATAAAATATAGGTAATTAAAATACTTTCTAAATTTCTTACTTAAAAGATTATAACATAAATAATGTACGTATCTACTAAATTAAGGCAAAAAACAATTAAGCAATAGTCCAACCGTTAATATTAATACAATTATGGTAAAAAAGTAAAAGCACCAAGTATTTTGTATTTTTGTTCGGGGGAAAATGAAGTTTTTAACAAAAAAAGGTTAAAATAATGAAAGAGAATAAAGTGAATTCTAATGAAGTTAATTAAGCTGTCTGACATTATCTGAGAAAAGATGGTGAAAAGCGGGAAAGTGACTTAGCTCACTTTGTAAAGTCTGTATTTCCGAAACTCATTTAATTAGATTTTTATCTAATGAAATTCCAAAACGGAAACACAATATTGGTAGATAACAAAACTCAGAAAAGTATTTTTCTAATAAAAATACTATGTTTGCTTATTTCAGTTAGATTCCGTATAAGTACAATAAATAATTAAATTTATCAGTTTTATACGCCATCAGACGCGTTTATTAAAATGAAGACATGAAATAAAATTTATATCTCAAAAGCCGCAAATTAATTAGTTCATTAAATTCTGCTGACGCACACGAAACCTGATGGAGTAAAGCTCTTATTTACTCGCCTTTATTAACTTTACATTAGTTCTAAAATTTAATCTATAATGTCATGAGAATATAATATTTGACTTTATTCTATAGGGCTTTTGTGATAAATTCTTTAAGGTTTTTTAAATAAAAGAAGAAAAAGGACAAAAGAAATAGGCCACGGTTCAGTTCAAGCGAAATAAAATCTTACTAAGAAAATAGCAATTCTGCAGCAATTACAACAGACCGAATACATCTTCAGTGAAAACGCTTTTTCGTAGACAATATTCATTAAAAACATCTGCGTTTAGACAAGTGAGCACAGAGGGTAAGTTAATCTGCCCTTAATGATAACGTTTGCACCTGCGCGTAATGCCCTCCCAAAGTTACGGCCAAAATAAGGAAAGGTGGCCAAATTAAAAAGGGTCGCATTTTGGCGGACTTGTATCTTTAGGACGGTACTGTTGATATTTTCATTCCAACAAACATACAAAATACGACCCCTATTAGGCTGTTTTAAAAAGTAAGGTCAAATTACTGACATTGTATTACGAGTATAGCCTTGTAGATAATATTATGTCGTCAATTAAAAAGATGTAACAGCCACAAATCGTGTCTCAATTTACCGGCTTGTGGTATAAAATATCACACTTGCATTGCTGATATAATAATAGAAACGAAGTGAAAATGTTACTTGGTTAATACAAAATATATAAGATACTAGCTTTGGCCCGCGACTTCGTCCGCGTGGAACAATACTTTGGGATATCGCTGAAATTTACCCGCGACTTTATTTATGACTAACGAAAGCGGAATCCTATTTTTTTAAACGGAACCCTAAAATAAAAGTAGCCTATGTTAGACCCTATAACATCAGCTATCTGCTAGTGAAAGTCCCGTGATAATCGGTCCAGCCGTTTCAGAGATTAGTCGGAACAAACAGACAGACAGACGGACAGACAAAAATTAAAAAAAAATGTATTTTATTGTAAGTACCGAATATACTTTCAGATTCATTATGTAAAAAGCTGTTAATTTGAAGTTACAAACAGACACTTAAATTGTATTTAACTGTATAGATGTATAGATATTAGAATGTATTATATTTTAAGATATTATCAATTTGATGTTTATAAAATAACTAAACTATTTAACTAAACTAAACTAAACATTAACCCGCACGCGCACCCCGCCTTGGTGACGCCCACTTCGCAACGGGCCGTGAAGCAGAAATCGTAATATTTTAATTTCGCCATAACTTCAAAACCAAACGTCCAATTTTAATCATTCAAAGACCAAATATTATCTACATATACTGTACTTAGTGATGAAATAATTTATTTTGATAAGGATTAATAACATGAGTAAAATAAACGCGTTTAAATGTAGTCCAAAAAAAATTTAAGATTTCTAAATAAAAAAATGGTTGTTGTGCCTCACTCGACATAGATAGGTATAGTGTGTCGCGGACTTTTTTGTAGATATTTATAAGATCTACAATTAATTAGAACATTTTATGGTTCTATCTTTTATAGTTTATGCAGCGTACGCAAAATAAGTAACTTTTCTGGTTGATTTTTTACACCTTGTGTCCGAAAAACCCAAATATCTTACGGAACCCTATTTTTTTCTAAATAAAGTTTAGCCTATGTTACTCGTGGATAATGTAGCTTTCGAATGGTGAAAGAATTTTTGAAATCGGTCCAGTACTTTTTGAGCCTATTCATTACAAACAAACAAACAAACAAACAAACAAACAAACAAACAAACATACAAACAAACTTTTCCTCTTTATAATATTAGTGTAGATATATACTTAAACTTACATTAATTGCCCGCGGCTACGCCCGCGTGAAATTAGGTTTTAAACTTTCATCCCCTATTTTACCCACATAGGTAGTGGCTGAATTTTATAAAACGATGAAAAACGTACCCAATTCATTATTTTTTCCGTACTCAAATAATATTTCCAAGGAAAAAAAAATCATATTAACTTTTATCACCTAAAATAGGTGATAAAAGTTAATATGATTTTTTTAGGATTTTTCAAAAATTTTGAAAAATCCTTCCTTAGTGGATGCCTACATAATAATATGATAAATACGCGTGCAAATTTTCAAATTTTTAGCCTTAAGGGTTTAGCCTGTGCGTTGATACATCAGTCAATCAGCTTTGCCTTTTATAAATACATATAACTCAAATAACTAAATTTTCTCCTTTTTTTAACCTCCATGATCTATGTCTGTCTTACACAAAGTTGACGGAGAAAAAAAGACATTAGGTAATTAATTAATAATTATTTTTATGTTATATCATTCGTTCCGATCTTTTAATATAAGCAGTTTTCAAAAATTTGGAATGAGTAATGTGTATTATGAAAGTTGAAAATCTCAGTTTTTTCAAATAGTAAGACAACTTTTTCATATTTTAAAATCAATTACCTATGTTGCTCCCACAAAATAAAGTCCTGATTACCGGTCTCACAAAATTATTAACCGCATAAAATGTTACTTTGAGCAAAATAAACAAGTTAAAGCGCGGAAACGATGCAAATACATTTCATATATTTACACATAAATTGCTTCGCGCTTGCAAACTTATTTATCGGCAGACATCTTGGAAAACTTAATTTAGAACGGATTTTAAATGTATCTGGCAGATTTTGTTTGTCCATGCATTTTAAAAGTACGCGACGTGATGGGTTGTAGAAATTGCATTTATAGTTTGGATATAATAAAAAAAAAAAAACGTAGGCCTTTACATCCATTAATGGATGATTTATACAGTATTCTCCGAGCGAAGGTAACCACTCTTGAAATACTGTAGTGCCTGGGACAGTTGGGTTTTTAAATGTCGTATGGTTGCCCAAGCACATACGGCATTCTCACAACATAGTCAGCCTAGTCCAGAGGATTGAACTAGTCAATACGTCTGGAGCCAACCATGTGCGGGTTTCCTCACGATGTTTTCCTTCACCGTTAGAGCGTCCGTATAATGTACTTGAGATCTGAAAAAGTCTCATTGGTACACGCCACAACCTGGGATTTGAACCTGCACTCTTTCAAGTGCGAACTAAACGGTCTACCCACTAGGCCACGGAGCTCTTTTTATATAATATTATGTGCTATAATAGCTGTTGCCCGCGACTTCGTCCGCATCAACTGATGGCGCAATAATGCATTAATTTCGACCATTACCATAAAAAAGGTTATAATGAGTCAATCTTAAAATATAGACATAAACTGTCGCAGACATTTTTTTAGACATTTAAAGAAGAATAATTCTTTCATACATATATTTGGGTAACTTGAACCGTTTACGCAATGCACGCAACAGAAGCCCTTAAATATAAATAATTTTCCCCGTTTTTGCAACATCTTTCACTGATTCTTCGCACCTATTTGTCGCAGCGTAATGTTATAATATAGCTTAAAGCCTTCCTCGACAAATGGACTATCCAATACAAAAACAATTTTGCAACTCGATTAAGCAGTTCCTGAGATCAACGCGTTCAAACAAACAACCGAAGCCCTCGAAGATGAATAATTTTCTTCGCTCCTACTGGTCGTAGCGTCATTTTATAGCTTATTAGATAGAGATAGCTTAAAGCCTTTCTCGATAAATGGACTATCCAACACATAAATAATTTTTCAATTCGAACCAGTAGTTCCTGAGATTAGCGCGTTCAAACAAACAAACTCTTCAGCTTTTTAATTTTTTTTATTTTTATTAATATAGATTTATATTTGGCTTCAGAAATGATATTATCCTCGACCCGTTAGGCAAAAGTAAACAAGAATACAAAAGTAAAAACTAAAATTTATTGTCAATTACTAAATTCCAATTTTCCCTCAGAAACTGTAAATTTTACTGGTATATAAATAACTCTCTTATAACATGCTAATCCAAGCTATAAAATAAAGTAGTCATCGAACTTGTAATAGCGTACACATTCGACTAGTTCTAAATACATAGTTTATCTACTACATAGTAGTAATAGTACATTATATCAAAATATCAGCGATTTTACGTAACAAACATCCTCAGTGAGGATTCCTTACAAACTTTCGCATTTACTGGCATAACAAGACTGTCATATTGCTCACACTGCGACAAGTTAACTCTAATCCCGACCTCTGACTCTACGTGAGTCAATTACCACAGTTTTTAATTGCTATTAGCGTGTCCACCTACGTTCTTGTGGAACATTCTCAGAACATTATTCTGGAACATTCTCCGAACGTGAGAGCTAATCCAGAATCCTATTACGGCTGAAATAAAAGTTTCCTGGGTAACTTCCTTGTATATTTCCTTTACTGTATGTTCTCTACAATCTAGAGGCAGTATGGGTTACATGCAAATATTTTTTATTTATTTTGATGACAAGATGTACCAGCAACATACTGCTATAATATTAATATCTTAAATCTAGAACAGTTTCATTTAATACTAGTTGGTGCCCGCAACTTCGTTTGCAATGTTTGCATATGACTATTACGGGAACGGAACACTAAGAAATAGTATATGCTGCTGTTATAAATGCTGATATTATAGTTACACCTTATAAAATCAGCATTCTGCCAGAAAGTAGCGTGAAAATCGGTCTAGCCGTTTCAGAGATCAGCCAGAACAAAGAGACAGATAGATAGACAGACGGACAGGCAAACATTTTTTTTTTAAACATTTTTAATTGTAGGTAAGTACCGTACATAATTTCATATAAAAGTAGCCAATGTGATCTATTACTTTACATCTGTTAAATTTCATCAAAATCTGTCCAGTAGTTTCGGTGCTTATTCCATGCAAACAAACAAACAAACTTTTCCTCTTTATTATATTAATAATAAATAAGTATATAGACTAATACAATAGTGAATTAGGTACGCAATGAATTTCATTATCATTGCTGTCGCATTTTTTATAGAAGTCTATCAATTATGTAGGTTCTACTATTTTAATTAGAATTCGTTTTGTCATTGTCATTCAATTTTATTATCTTATTAAACAAAACGAAATTATATTTTTGCACAAAAAGGATTTGAATTAATTTTAGCAAACATTGTTTTTATCTAGTCTAAATCTTAAACGACCGCAATATCGTAAATACTAGTATATATCTGTATAATCTATGATTGTAAACGTAGGAGGAATATTTAGCATAATATTCGTATTATGCCATAGACGTATATTATAGACGAGGCATGTTGAGGCAAAAAGTGTCTCCAAAAAAATGGCCCCAATTTTTAAATTTTGGGGCCATTTTGACAGTTGAGGTTTGGCACTTGTGATCTTACCATTTCTACATTTGCTATATATGCAGTTTATCCAGTCCGCATATAATTCATAAAATGCCGAGTAGTTGCGTAATTAAAGGCTGTAAAAACTATGACAAACGTGTAAAAAAGATAGACGGGATATCTTATCACAGGTAATTATCACAATATTTTTTGTTACAATTAAAATACTTATGGAATTTTAAATAAATATTCAAAAAATGGCGGCCAACTATGAAATATAACACTGGTTATTGTATGCGCAACAGTGAAAAGGTAACTTTGTAGGGACGTCATTTTTATTATTGTAAATTACAGAAATAAGAGATTCATTTTTTTTTATTTCAGTACCTAACCAAACCTAACCTTACCCGTCAGTATTCACATTTTTGATTAATTTAAATAAAATGAAACTAAGGCTTACTATTTATTTGATTTTAACATATTATATTTAAAAATATTATTTACTATCTGGCCTGACAGACGTTGTTCTGTGAATTATGAAATTGAATAAAAAATGCTCGGGAGAATTTTCTTTCTACGGGAGAACTACACTTGAAGGTTGTAAGCGTAGGTTGCTACACCCATAAGTCATACCCTACACCTACAACCTACATCTAGACCTACTACATACCTATAGTTGGTAGGTGATAGGTTGGTAGGTAAACAGTAGTTACCCCACTAAAAACCTACAAGCTACATCTACTAGATGTAATGTAGATCACCTATAACCTGCACCTACTGTCTATTCTACTTCTAAACAACCACCTACAATGTTCAGGGGCCAGCCGATTTAACATTATGCACTTTTGGAGAAAAAAAAGTAATATTTCTGAAATATAACTATGTTACTGGAAGCACCTTTATACCGAGTGATTTTTTAATCCGTTTCAAGAGAAACAGTGTATAATAGTTACACAAAATAGAGTACTTTGGCATACTTAGTTTATTATTTTTTTCTTTTGTCTAATTTAGTGAACATTTGTTGTAAACATCGCAGAAATTTATAGTATTTAAATTACAGATTTCCCAATAATCCAGAGCGCAAAGAGATTTGGACTCGCCTTATTCGAGAACAACGAAATGAGCCTAACAAAAAAGTTACTCATAGATCTAAACTCCCCTCCCGCTCGCGCCTTGGTGACACCCACTTCGCAACGGGCCGTGCAGCAGAAATCGTAATATTTTAATTTCGCCATAACTTCAAAACCAAACATCCAATTTGAATAATTCAAAGACCAAATATTATCTACATAAACTGTACTTAGTGATGAAATTTATTTTGATAAGGATTAATAGCATGAGTAAAATAAATGCTTTTAAATATAGTCCAAAAAAAATTCAAGATTTCTAAATAAAATAATGGTTGTTATGCCTCACTTGACATAGATAGGTATAGTGTCTCACGGACTTTTTTTGTAGATATTTATAAGATCTACAATTAATTAGAACATTTTATGGTTCTATCTTTTATAGTATAGGCAGCGTACGCAAAATAAGTAACTTTTCTGGTTGATTTTTACACCTTGTGTCCGAAAAACCCAAATATCTTACGGAACCCTATTTTTTCCAAAATAAAATTTAGCCTATGTTCCTCGTGGATAATGTAGCTTTCGAAAGGTGAAAAAATTTTTGAAATCGGTCCAGTACTTTTTGAGCCTATTCATTACAAACAAACAAACATACAAACAAAGTTTTCCTCTTTATAATATTAGTGTAGATGTAGATTATTACTTTCAAACTGAATTAGATTATGTATAAGTTTTTATAAATTATAATTCAATATTCTTTTTATGGTACTTAATATAATTAGTTTTGTTTTTAATGAGTCTTGTTTTATTTATCTAGGTAATAAAGGAATATTAAGTGCTGTTGCGCTAGGATTTGTATGTAATTTTTGCTGCAGCGCTGGCTGTGAAACGTCACAGCTCCTACGGCTCCGCCCATTCTGTGGCGCCGCTGGAGCTACGGCACATGTGTAAAAACAAATTTGTTGTCTGGTCTAGGTTCATACGCCGTATAGAAGAAAAAAATTGGTTTTCTTGTAAAATCCTTTAAAATATCTTGCTTAGGTTAAAATATCTAGTATCCATACACCATAATAGCCATTGCACTAATCTATTACACCGATATAATACCTGTATAATATTCTAGTATGTAATTATCGTCATCTATGGGTACTAATCACCAGAGGAGTTAAAAGTGCGTTCCTGATCTTTGGCATACATTTGACAAATAATGTAGGTATAAGAAAAAGTTACGCCATCTTGATTTCAGAAGATTTATTCAAATAAATGTGGACTGAAAAATCTGCGGAAAGCAAATGTCGAAATGTCAAGATGACAAAATATGAAACCCCGACTGCCCCAAAAAACCCCAAAAGTGGGGCAGTTTAAGTGTGGACACTTTTTGCCTCAACACGCCTCGTCTATGCTTTATGATAATGAGAGTAATGTAATAAGAAATATGAAATATTTAAATTACATTACGTACCTGTAAAATTTATATTTGTTTGTAAGCCTTATTGATTTATTGTTGCTAATATTTTAGTAATTCCAGTATTAATGCGAGCTAAACTTATATTAAATATGCCGGACAATTTTATTAACATTTCTTTAGTCAAGATATGTATTTAAAAAAAATGTATGCGTTGTACGCCCTTACAAAGTTATATCATACGACTAGCGACTGTTCCATCGGAATGGTAAAATCGTAAAATCAAAGGAACATCGAAGTTCCGTTGATTTTACATAGATGGCGTAATTTTTTCTTGTATGAAAATTTTTTCGGCTAAATGTACGTGATAGCCTATCTTGAGTTGAAATCTTTGTATTATGCTACATTTGACCATGCGGAACATATTACAGTATGTACGTATGTACATATTAAAATTTACTGTTAGAACATGCATGAAAACATGCTACATCTGTTTTGACCGAGTTTACAATGGCGATGAAAATTCATGCATTGTAAAAGCTTTGATAAAAAATTGCCTTCTGACTGCAATGCTCTGATGTTACATTTGATGCACTCTGTATTATTAAATTATTATTTAACTATATTATGTTGACCAATGATATTGTAAATAATAATGCAATTACTACTGAGAAGCTTAACAAAAAAGTCCTATCGTTACATATCCCAAATCGATGCCTAAAGAATATATAATAGATGCCTAAGTATAAAGTACTTAGGTTATTTATAAATATCATTTACTCTATCCTGTAACTGAACATTTTGTTTTTTTTTTGGTTCGAGATCCTGAAAATCGTTAGAAAGATGGTGAAATTGTAGGCATCTCAGAATGAAATGATAATGCTAGACCTGAGACGTATAAGGTCGAATGTCGAGATGTACCCCAAGCAAGAACGTGTACGTAAACGAGAATTATGAGGAATTTTATATGAACATTTTGTTACTTTTACATCCGCTGGTGGCGCTTTCATAGTTTTCATACAATATTTCTCACTAACGTACACGTAACGATACCGCAAAATGTTTCTGCTTGGGATACTGATCTCGACATTCGACCTTATGCTTCTCAGGTCGAGTATGAAGGATTATTGCAAAGATCATAATTTTCCAATTATTCTTGTTGTTCCTGGGTAACCACTAACCGAGCTTTGCTCTGAGCAAAAAAAAAAAACAATCACAAAAATACATTTACCGAGGTTCGAACCCACAATCTTCAGAATTTAATTCAACGCAAAAATTAACCAACTGCCAATCGAGTCGAAATTATTGATTTATTGTTGCACGACGAAAGAAAAAATATTTATAATTTAAAAATGCGCAAAAATTTATCTAGGTATAAAACCTAGCTAGATCGAATTTTGAATTTGGAGAGCCCAAAACTCTCTACATACAAAATTTAATGTAAATACTTGAACCCGTTGCCGAGGTTACGATTATATATACAAGATTGTCTCGTTTAAAGTATAAGATAACTTCGACATCAGCCTCGTGTTCCAAAAAACATGAACCTTCGGAAATATCCGAGAACATTTAATTAAAAGTTGATAATTAGTCCAGGATAAAAGTTCCCCGTGGTCTTCCCTAATCAAACGTGATCCAGTTAAAACTTTCCCAATAAACTTCCCCCGTTACGCATTCTTACTTCAATATCTGCTCCGTGGAGCATACACTGATATCTTCATAATCATAATCAGTTTATATCCAATGTTAATTATGGATGGATATAGACGTGGGAGCGCATCGCGTGTTGTTTGTTTTTAAAACGTAAATGTTAAGGAATTAAGTTATCAAGATTGGCACAATAAAGTTTATATACTACTAGATGTTGCGCGCGACTTCGTGCGCGACAAAAGGAAATCCCGTGGAACCGTACATTTTACCGCGATATAAAGTATTAGGCTACTTATATTTACTTATATGTCCTTCCCCGTGGTCTACTCTACATCTGTTCCAAATTTCATCAAAATCGGTCCAGTAGTTTCGGAGTCTATTCAATGCAAACAAACAAGCAAACTTTTCCTCTTTATTATATTAGTATAGATGAACCCCAATTTTTAAGTAAAGAAAAAACAAAAGAAAAGTAATATTTTGTAACAGCTTAAAAGACTAATTTTTACATCAACATACGATGCTCATTTGTTTAACAGAGACGAATTTTTAAACCAAAAATAAAACTGGATAATAAATAAAGGAGCATTTAAAAATGGTTGTAATTTTTCATGTCGGAAAATTTCTCATCGAAAGTTTTGAATGTTTACAAGATCCAACCCCCGGCTGCCTCGGGCGGACGATTAAACTAATAGGATGGAACTTGGGCGATTTTTACCCCATGGAGTAATCTTTCAATCTTATAATGACAGAGGCCAACCCAGAACAATTATCGCCGCAATTCGCCGAATGTAAGGGGACGTTGAATGGTTTTATAAGATTAAGAAAGCTGTAATCACATCAATAAAACAAAAGTTTTATTTCTTTGTTTCAATACAGTTATAGCTAATTATGTATCTAAAAGAATAGAAAAGGCGTTAAAATAAAACACTTACCTACATTTTACCACAGATTACTAAATTGTTACTTCGTGATTAGGTACCTACTTGTGTAGTTGGAACGATTTTGTCTTTTATTGTTAAAAGTAGTGCCTATTAGATATAGCTTACTTTCATAGCAAAAACAATCACTCCTCCCTCTTTATTTTTAATAGCATAACCATCAAGAGATCGTTAACAAGAGCGTTTCAAACGATCTGGGAGTAATCAATCAAAAATTAGTTCAGATCTCCGCGTCCGGGAAACGGGACGGAATTGCGAAATCTTTTGAATTTTAATGCGCTAGATACATCGAGGCTATACATATATTATGCCTCAAAATATTGCTCAAGAGAGCATTTCGCGGCAGTATAAATTGCATTTTGATGAAACATTCATCTTCTTTCAAATATTTGTACTATATGGGTCTAAGATACCGACGTACGTTATTTATTTAACCCCTTAGTTTATAGACAAATAAATAAAAGAAGATGACATTCTTTTGAATCGATTCTTCAAAGAGTACCTAGGTACCTTTTTCATCCTGACTAGTGTTTCAGGAGTCAAAATAACTGCATTCATGATATGGACGCTTCCCTATGGTCTATTAAACGATCTGTTCAAATATATTTGGCATTGAGTAACTTTACAAACAGAAATGAAATCGATGACGACTCGACATATTGATATAACTCGACAGCATCGAGGAGCCTAATTAATATTTTCTCGATATCGGAACTCGAAATTCAGGGCACAATTTAAAGTTGTTTCTTTCGTTTTTAACTGTATTTTTCCAACATTTTATATTAATTAGCATGGACCAAGATGTACTTTTACCCTAGGGAGTTAAAGTATACATAAACAATACACTCATCAACAGACAGACAGACAGACACACCGACAGAAAATTTAGCAACTTGGCTTAACCTTGCTCTAATCATTTTGGCGACAAGACGAATTATTATAACATTGAAACTACATATTTCTTGAACTTTCAAAAAGACAGTAACTGCTTTTATATTTTACTTCAATCATTAACTTTAGCAATAAGTTGATTGCTAAGATTTACTACAGAGGGGGACACAAGCCATTTGACAAAAAGCTCTGTGAGTCCGTTACGCTCACAATTTGCGTTAGTCACCGTCTGGGGGACGATGGGGGGACGTAGCTCTACAAGTCATAGTAAATGACGCACAGCAATGCAATATATTAAATTAAGTGAAATCTATTAAATCTCCGTTTACTTCACTAGAGTATTCGCAGTCTCGTATTTACGACTTTTTGTGACTAAAAGACTAAGGACGAGCACAACACTGCGTCTCGGTGTTGCAACGCAAAAATCGACGACGCATTGCAATACAATTTACAAGAATTGTTCGACGTCGTTTGTGCGATGCGTCGTCGCAACGTAGTGATGAGTGAGCAATTTCCAGGTTGCGTCACGTCAGTACGACACGATTTGTGTTTTGGATATAACGCCATCAGTCGAAAGCTGTTTATACTTCTTACATACAACTTAGCTTTCTAAAGCACGGCTCAGTACCCAAATGGCGCTAGATTTACTTTTTCTATTTTTTAAATTGATGTTTATAAGCACGATGAGAGTATTTTTGGAATTTAAATTACGAATAAAGTTTCATTTCTACCACGTGTACTCTGTATACTTTTTTTTCATTAGTGCCCTGAATAATAGCTACTTTACCGCAAAATAAGAGCGAAACGTCAACGCCAATATCCACAACAATACCGACAGTGTAGATTTATTCAGTCCTTTCAATCATTTTAATAAAACAATTGGCAGTTCCGGCCCTGCGCGATGCATCATGTTGTGACGTGGAGTGCGCCCCTACGTTATCGGTTTCAATACATTTTGTCTGCATTTGTAAGGCCTCTGCCTGATTCGTCGAGCGAAAGAGTCGAGGAGTCAAAGCCCGTTTTCAAAGTCAAAGCTTAGTAGCCCTTCGAGTACAGTTGTTGTTACTTTCTTATGCCAGGATTTTGAAGATTTTACATAAACTCACAGAATACAGAACATCCAGAATGAGTGTTCGATCATATTTGTAGGCAGTGCACTGTAACCAAAACCATGGCGAAACGCCGCCCCGCCCGCTCTTTACTTTACTTTACTCTTTAAACTTACAAAAAAAATCGCGTTATTATGTTACGACAATTAGGTATTCAATAATAGTACATTACGATACGCGTGACCTAAGTTGCCTATTACTGCACGGCGTGAAGTTAGCGCCCGAGCGGAGCGAGGGTGCTAAACGCCGTGCAGTAATAGATAACTTAGGCCACAAGTATCCTATACTATTTTATAGCAAGTGTGACTTAGGTCACACCGTGCTATAAAAATGAATTGAAAAAAGTTGGGTAAAATATTCCGTTATTCTGTGGCAACGTATTATGTGTTGATACTGGATAGCCACTCCAATTTGGAGTAGTCGAGACGGCTTCACTTTCAAGCGCGTTGACGGTTTCTGGATGATTTCTGTATTATGTACATAAACTCTACATATACTAAATTTAACCAGCACAGATTTCCTTCGTTCCTCTTCTCTTTAATATAAGGGCAGGGCCCTTGTCGATGGAGCTTTCTACACTTTTCTCTATCCTCCACTAGTAACTTCAGCTCTCTATAGGACATGACATTTACATTCTCTACACGTGTATTGAGTACATAATATATTATCCACAAATTAAAATTGAAGTATCCATAATATTAGATAACATAAGGGATACAAAGGGATACCTACAATCGTTAGGTTCATGGTTAAGATACAAGTAGGTGCATGGGCATACCTAGGTAATAGGCTTATCTATATTCAAATTAATTTTATTAAACTTACTAACATAAATACTTGTAAAATGAATCACCTAAACTAAAGTGAGCGATCTTCTCTGATTGAAATTTACTCATCGCAGAAATGAATAATAGATGAATTGCTAGATTAATTAAATTCTTAAATCCAAATCAAAGGAATATCATATTATAAAATCACAAAGCTATAATATAAGAGTGCTTTGGGGAGAACACGGGAATATGAACTCAATAATGAAGATTTTCATTTGTATGCCGTGGGCTAGGATACTTTATACGAGGGAATGACTCGCAAATGAACTTTTCTACATTATTTGTTTTATAATTGAAGTGTTTAAAATGTGATCCTTCTTTTAAAACATTTTTTAACTTAATCTAAATTAGATTTAAGTACACTAGTGGTAACTCACTAAGCATACCTTTTTCGGACACACAGATTTCTATAAGCATTAACATGTTTAAAAATAGGCTTTCATGACTAGTATTAAACAAAATTTTACATTCATATTTTACTTTTATATTACGCATCGTTAAAATAATATTATTAAAAAGTCAAAAGCAATTCAAATCGAATTCGCAGCGGTCGTAACTCGTATCACATGCGCCAAACGATAATTTAAATCATATTCCGGGTTGAACTTTAAAAATGATATTTTCATGTAAAAAACGAGAATATCAACGATATTTTATTCATTCGGTGTGTAATTAAATTATTTCGAGCAGAGCCGGCATACAGGCTTGTTATGTGTGTGGCTGACAGAGATGATGCCTTTGACCGTAATTCTTATATGCCAGCGGCTGGCACACTCATCAGCGAGTTGCTGGCATTATTAATAATGGAAAACTATTGGCATTATCACTGTATTTCTTGAAAATGATTTATGATAAAATAATACCTCGGTAACCGAGCTTTGCTTCGAGTTCTGATAAAATAATAAAATAAATAATATAAAAAGATTCACAAAAATAATTTTCTGACTGGGCTTTACCCGTCAGATTCCAAATTTCCAAGCAAAGTAAATTTTTTGCATACATATACCAAGCTGAAAATCGGACTGACATAATCTAACTAATATTATAAATGTGAAAGTTTGTGAGGATGTATGGATGGATATTTGTTCCTCTTTCACGCAAAAACTACTGAACGGATTTTGATGAGATTCGGTATGGTAGTAGGCCCTGGGTTAAAACATAGACTACTTTTTATCTCGAAAAAGTACAGTGTTCCCGAGGGATACTATATTTACGCGGGTGGAGCCGCGGGCAACAGCTAATCGATTATATATATACAAGATTGTCTCATTTGAAGTAAATATCCTAAAGAATATAATATCCTAACATATGATAAAACGTAGCAAATTTTATGCAGTTTAGACTGTAGTTCAAATACACTCCATACCACAATAACATAATTTTTGTAACATATTGGAAATTTTAACATTTACTTAGTTCTATATTTAGTAACTCGCCAATATTTTCGTTCAACCATTAAAGCAAAGTATATAATTTTATGTTCCAAAATAAATTTTAGTTATGTTTGATGTCGTAACAAAGTCACATGAGAAGTATTTCGCGTATCAATAACAATGTATATGTACGTATTTGTTCAAGCGAACATTATATTCGATATTTTCTTTTACCGATCTATTTTCCAGTGATTCATTTGACATTGTCTCAGACTTTGGAAAACAAAACAATTATATAGCATTCATCATAGACATCTATATAGACAAGGTATATCGAGGCAAAAGTTAAATGGCCCCACTTTTGAGATTTTCGGGGCCATTTTGACATTTGATATATGGTGAAAACAAAGTGGCTGATATTTGAAGTATGGTGGAAACAAAGATGGCGTAACTTTTTATGTATGATTTATGAAGTTTTGTTCTGTCAAATGTACATCATAGCCTATCTTGAGTTTCGAAATCTTTAGCATTCATATATCCGCAGGTACTTATATATTATAATTATTAATAATATTGACGGGTAACTATTAAGTAGTATTTTAATATATTATTCTATTTTAACCCTCGACGAAAAGAGAGGGTTGTTATAAGATTAAAGTGTGTGTCTGTCCTTCGTATCGTAGCTCCCAAACAGATGAATTAATTTTGATCTAGATTTTTGGTTTGAAAGCTGACATGATCGAGCTGATGATTATGAATGTTTGACTTTTTGGGATTAATTTAAAAAAAATGTTCTTAGTAAGTGGATTTTGTTTTTAGAAATTGAAATAAATTAGACACTAACATACCCCTTTTATTTAACATCTAAAGTCCAAAGAAAGAAACATTTACAAAAATATTTAACAAAACGACCATCCCATCTATAGCTTGAAATATCGGCCCACTGATTGCTCCACTGGATGGCCCATTAGCGGCAAATCGCGGATTAGCCAGATTAATCGGAAAATGAAAGGTGACTGACATTAGAGCGATCGCCGCGTGCGAGATATGCGCAGTCATTTGTCGGGATGTGTCATGTGAGTTGTGAGTGTCACGTCTCTTTTTAATCCGTCTGTAGCCACAAAATGTTTCCATTAGTTTCAATATAATTCTTTAACATTATACTTGATATTACGCGCGAAAGTTAATTTTTCGGAAACCGTAGATTTTTCAGCGATAAAAAGAAGCATAATATGTACTTCCCCGTGGTCTACTTTACATTTGTGCCAAATATCATCAAAATAGGTCCAGTAGTTTTGGAGCCTATTCAATGCAAACAAACAAACTTTTCCTCTTTATTATATTAGTATAGAAGTATACATGAATAATTATTATAGGTGCATATTACAGGTGTGTATGTACTATGTTATTATTTTTTACCTCTGAGGCGTGTTCCTACTTTCTATATTAGTGGTTAGGTTAGTGTATCCTATTGTACTAACATACTGACCTAAATATTGGAGCTATGCGAGATTATAAAATATTCCTGGCAAAGTTAAAAAATAATAATTTGGACCTTATTTCGACGGTAAAATATTTAATAACATATTATTACGAAACACAATGAATTTAAATTACAACGAAAAACGCGACGTGGTTTTGACAAGGACGATGTTGTAGCTTTGTTGTAAGAAATTCTGGGAAATATACATTTTTGTCGCACAAGTCCCAGAATTAATGAAATTTTGTAAATAATACTGTTTTTCAAAGAAATCACAATTGATAATATTACATACAATATATAGATTCATAATAACTAGATCATGAAAAAGATAAGTATAACTTGTATTAAAAGCAAAAGTGTTTAAATTATAAACATACTTTATAGACTTTTGCTTTTAATACAAGTTATACTTCCTGGAAAACTCCAGGAATAAACAAGCGACAAAAAACGAAAATCTAAAATCTAAATATAAAGAGTTAGACAAATCCAGCGCTTTACCGCATTCGGAACAAGCGCGGGAAATGTGCAAAAACGCAAACAGCTGGGAATAACAAACAAACTCACTTTAACTAGCAGACGGGTAAACACGGAGGTTTATAAACATACACGATCCGCGATCAGCAAAAGAACATTGCAAATGTGTTTACAATTTTACAGTTTTCAAGCTCGGTTACTGAACCGAGCTAGAAAACTGTAAAATTGTAAACTTTACATTTGTAACTTTAAATACGAGAATTGAGGTTCTGGTTACCAGAACCTCAATTCTAGAATTTAAAGTAGACTTTCATTTTACTTTGATTGGATTGTAATTGAAGCGACATATTACCATGAACGGATTTTATGACGTTTCGACCCATCAGAACGCGTTTCACGGTTTGACGTTCATAAAAACACTGTTTAAGAGTTTTAGCGTATCGGGACTTGATTGTAATTGCATTGATGCAAGTTTTATTTAGCAGAATAAAAGAGGGGGCATTGCAGAGGGGCACTCTGTTAGCTATGAGAACTGTGGTGTGTGCTTATATGTTTAAAATACAATTCTTTCTTTATAATATATAAGAGCTTTATGTGACATCGAAGTTTGTTAGATACACAGGATTCCTAATTATGTATGCTTTGAGTGTATTAATGCGTAAAAATAGCTGCAACTAAATTTAATACGTTAACTTGGCTAAGCTCACAAATTATTTTATGTCGGTAGTTTTTAAACTACTCAATTGCGATTTTTACGCGTTTCCAATAAAAAGTGCTATTGAATTGATAAACTACCGATAAAAAAGCTCAGAAAAGTCTGATACTTTATTTTGGGTGCAGACAACGTTGGGTGACTGTCGACGGACGCTAAATCCAATTTTAATTAAACAACCTTAGATAAATTGGCAAATCAATTTTCCGAAATTGACAAATTCCAGATTGTATTCATAACAAACGGGAGCCGATTCGATTGAGATTGGAATTATGATGGCGGACGTAATCAAATTAGGAGGGGATTTGTTCCGGAAGCGTTTATGTAATTCCGTAATTAATTCCGAAAAACGAAATTAAAATGTTTCGCCTTGTGACTTCATTATTGGAGCGTGCATCATTCGATTTTGTCAATACCTTTATTTAATTAAACAATTAAAAATCGTTTAAATAACAACCTTTTTTTAATCCAACAAAGAAATAGATAATGAAATGAAGAATATTCCATGAAGTAGAAACAACTTAATCAAACTGTGAGGTTTGCCATTTACTGTAAACTTCACCCAAGATACAAACAAATGTAAATGTAAAGCAATGTTGCCTTTCACCTCTTTTATGTAAACTTGGACAAAGCTTAGGATATCATGACTAAATGTTGTTTTGTAAACATAGACCAGTGTGGGTTAAGCAGATAATATTAATGCAAGTATTGTTTTTGTTTTTTCCCTTTTCTGTTTCATATTGTTACGCCCCCACCTAGTGGAGGCTTCTTTGAAGTTGTCCGATCCCAAGAATATTTCGTAGGGCTAGATGGGGACGCACTAATTATTTTGAGGGATAATTGTTAGTTTGCCATTTACTGTAAACTTCACCCAAGATACAAACAAATGTAAATGTAAAGCAATGTTGCCTTTTACCTCTTTTTTGTAAACTTGGACAAATCTGAATTGTGTCTTATGCCACCTGCGGGACAGGCTCTGCCTAGTGCAGGGGCATAGCATAAACTTCTCTGTGTGTAACTTTTTGGAAATAAAAATTTCATTTCATTTCATTTCATTTCATTTATAGAGGTGTAAACGAAAAAATCGTATTCGTTACTTTTTAATTAGTACCCGTTACTATAGGTAGTATCGTTACGTTACCTACTTCTGATGAAATAAATAACTGGTGGAAAAGTAAGTGTAAGGCTCTAGTCATATGCGTCCGCACGACCGAACGGCTTGGCCGCTTCACCGTGAAATTAGAAGCAACTGTATACAACGATGCTCCGCTATTCAAATAAATCGTAATAAATAAATAAATAAATACAGTTGCTTGTAATTTCGCGGTGTAGCAGCCAAGCCGCTCGGTCGCGCGGATGCATATAACTACAGCCTTATAGGTTATCTATAGGTTACACTGTATGTTATGTATGGCTTCATATTGATGACGTCACGCGAGCAGCGCTCTGACCTGGAGAATATATTAACAGTCGGTGTTGGTAAAACATACGATCAGCAAATGTTTCAATACATGCATCAACGCTAGGTACTTGTGTGAACTGAAATAGTGTAGGTGGTATGGTATACTACGAAAATGCGAGTAACGAAACGTATTCGTGTGTAACGTTTCGTTACTCGGTACTAGATGGCGCACCCTCTACTGAGTACCGAATACATCCGGTTTGCTACAGCTCTAGTTATTTAAATTAATTCATTCCTTATAAGACGAGGATTGAGTTCGCTTATGTCAACACATTCACATTTTCTCTTTAAGCTTACATATTCTGTTTAAATTATTGTAAATGATTAGAAAATAGAAATAAAATATAATTCACGAATGCTGGAGTAAATATTAAATCCAGATTAACTATAAAATGAAGGCGAAAATGTGGATTTGGAACGTATAAAAGAAGCGAGCAAAACAGGACTATTATTCTGGTATAAAAAACGGCAAAATATCTCAATGAATAGGCACGTACGAAACTCTCAAAAAAAATCTCAAAAGGTCCTTATTAAAAAACTGAAGGCGACATTATGAGCACAATGGGCTTTACAAAGGCACTCGATACCTGATTCTAATATGAACCGGATGTTCGGTAGGAAGTACTCACCGCAAATCCACTGCACGATTGTCGATCGATTTTGTAAAAAAGCCCTTTTTAGCTTGTTCGAAGCGTTGTTAAAGTATTGATTGATTTTATGACGAAATTTTTATATCCAACTGGCTTTTGCACGCGGCTCCGCCCGCGTAAATACATTATTCCGCGGTAACACTACTTTTTCGGGATAAAAAATATCCTATGTCCTTTACCGGAACCCAAAGTATGCCTATAGCAAATTACATAAAAATCGGTTCAGCGGTTAAGCGTGAAGAGGTAACAGACAGACAGATAGACATACAGACAAACATGCAAACACACTTCCGCATATATAATATTAGTATAGATATAGTATAAGTATATAGTATAGATACTACTGAGAAATCATTGTATTGCGATTTGCGACAGTGCCAAACGGTGTAATAACAGTTGTTTTATAGTAGATATCAGTGTCTTTCGCAAAAATCTAACAAAAATATATTTAAGTAGCTTTTGCCCACGGCTCCACCCGTGTAAATACCGTATCCCGCAGGAACAATGCACTTTTGCAGGATAAAACATATTATCTTATATTTTATTCCAGAGCATAAACTACCTACTACCAGACTAAATTTCATTGAAAGCTGTTCTATAGTTTTCTAACGTGAAAGAGTAACAAACATCCGTCCATCTATCCTCACAAACTTTCATACTCATAATAGAAGTAGGATTAAATTAGAATCGAAGCCCACCAGGTCCACTTAAAACGCACTCTTTATTCCTTGTTATATTATTGACGACCTCTGTGGCTCAGTTGGTTGAGCGTGTTGATGCTCAAGCCGGGGGTCGCGGGTTCAAATCCCGCCGAAGGTATAATAAGTTTTTCTGTGTTCCTGGGTCATGGATGTATATTAAATATGTGTATAATATAGTAAACATCTAAAATATGTGTATAGTATAAAAGTATTAAATATATTTCCGTTGTCTGGTACCCGTAACACAAGTTCTTCGAGAACTTACCACGGGATCAGATTGGCGTGGTGTGAAGCGTCCAGAGATATTATCATAGATATTATTATTATATGTACATACTATATACTCAATAACTCTAGATAATAATAATTTAAGTTTTAGAAGTACATGTAGTAAAATAGCTAATATTTAGTAATTATTTTTCATTTTTACGTGTGGCTATGAACTTCATTCCGTATGCACTGGCACCAGTAACAACTGACAATTAGTTTATATTCTGCACCAAACATGTGCAATACACTATGGGATGTGTACTTTACACTATACGGCATACATACTATGGGGTTAATTGCACTCTTAACTGACTGCAGAGTTACGCAACAGAATTTACTGCGTATAACTGTCTGGAACATTCCTATAGCTAACCTTTCTGACTCTGTGATTTATGTTTTAAAAAATTACCTATACTTGATTACGAAAAGGAAGTATGCAACAAAATACTTACCAAGGTACAGGATAATGCTTATGATGCAAGGCATATATAATGCGATTCAAATGAGAATAGGATCGAGTCGGCGCCATATTGTTTCGAATTAAGACTGTTATGATAGTTAAATTTATGTTTAGATAATTGATTACTATTTAACGTTTTTATTTAAATTCGATGCAAGACTATTATTATTTATTTGCACATAAGTTTTTTCTGAAAATCGCACATTTGAAACGCGTTATACTTATAATATTTTCTATACTAAGTATGCAACAAAATAGTTACCAAGTTACAGTATAATGCTTACGATGCAAAGCATATACTTATAATATTTTCTCTCTCTCACAAAGTGCAAATTTGTGAAAACCTAAAAATAAATCAATACAATGTTCCGAAGATAAGTCGATATAGCGAACAATAAGGAGTCCCGATAGAAAATAACTTGACATTTCAATGGGTACAGGCCCTTGGGCCAGCATTTGCAATTCAAAGCAACCTCAATATAACGTATGGAAATAAGTGTGTATTTTGAGAGAATTTGATTTTTGTGGAGATACGACTGAAATGATGTATTTCAATGAGAATATAACAAAATATACGAGAATTATTGTGTTGTCACAAGCCGGTAAAGCTTTCTGTCAGTAACCACTGACCAGAGGCACTGGGATCCTTCAAAGCATGATAATGTACTATTTTATTCCACGCGAATGGTTCTTACAGCTAAAATGTAGGTATTGATTTATTGCAGATAGAGTTTGAGAGTTGACTGAAAACATTGATTAAACACTGAATAAGTTTTGAATAGTTATACAATGTTTTGTTCACGTCACACAAATGACATTTTTAATTCGATTGAAAAAGACAAAACACAGTGTAACTATTCAAAGCTTATATACTGCGTTTATTAGTAATGAGTTGAGTGTTTATAATAAAGCGAAAATGGCAAATAGCCACTTTAAAATTCAAGTAATTTATTTATTTAAATTGCACATATTGTATTTTAGATAACAATCCTACTCCATTCTAAATATATAAAAGGCAAACCTGACTGGCTCATCTATCAACGCACAGCCGAAACTATTAAACGGATTTTTCTGAAATTTGGCATACAGATAGTTGTAATGACGTAGACATCTGCTAAGAAAAGATTTTTGAAAATTTGCCCCCTAAAGGGGTGAAAAAGAGGTTAAATTTTCGTAAAGAAACCGAACTCCACGCGGATGAAGTTGCGGACAGAAGCTAGTAGTACTATTAGAAATGTAAGAGTTTGTGAAGATAATTGGATGTTTGTTACTGGATGCACTGGATTTTGATGAAATTTCGTATGGTAGTAGTTTAGGCTCTGGATAAGAACATAGGCTACTTTTTTCTGAAAAGTTACAGTGTTCCCGTGAGATACTGTATCTACGCAGACGAAGCCGCGGGCAAAAGCATTCTTTATATTATATTATTGACTAAACTGAATTTTGAACCACCCTCTCGCCAATTTCGATTCATCTACGATGTAAAAATATTCAAAGTATTTTTGTGTAAATGAAAACACTTTTTCATTTTCTCTTAATACAATTTCTATTATTTTTCTGTTATATAATAAGAGTTTTAAGATTCGCCAAACTCTATCCTCTAACAGCAAAGACGTTTCGCGGGATAGTGAAATATTAAGTGAAGGCGCTATTTTGTATAATATACTGTTTTTGTAGTCCCATTATCGCCGTAGGGCAGAGTGGAACTCGCAAAGTGCATTAACACCGGGAGAGCCCTAATAAATGTGGCCCTACGGTGATAAAACCCTTAGAGTTTTGTTGCGAACAGAGAAAATGTATTTAATTGTTTGTTTTTACTTTATTCTTATGTTAAACAAAGTAAATCAAAGTAAATAGTGGAGTGCAAGAGGATAACTACAAGTGTGTCGCATTTTGAGAGTTAAAAATGTTTTCATAATAGGTAACATGCATTTGTTGTAAATTAGTAAATTATTATATTTTTCGTAATGCAAAAAGTACTTACAGTAACAAGTTGCTTACTTAAAAAGTTGCAGAACTAAAAAAACGACATTAGTTTTGCTGTGATTAAAAAACGAATATTACTGTTCAAATCCTTATTGTTATTTGTCATATTTTTGTTACAACAATGATATACATAAATGCATTATTTATGTTAGTAAAATCAATTTTGTATTTTTCATATTTTTTGTATCTAAGAGCGTTTTTAACCCTCTTCAAAAGCTCTCGAACAATCTCACTTTTTATGTACCTATTTTGTCAACGGTTGATCGTAGATATGAGCAAAGACAATATTTCCTACTTTATTATGTACTTTTCGAAAAGCCGATTAAAAAAATAATATCTATGTTACTCATTCGTGTTTATTTTGAAAGCACATTACGTAGCTTAAAACAAGTTTCTTTTAGATTAAAGTATATGACCAAAATTGACTCATCCGACTGACTTTGACGAAGGAATAAAGCCAAAAACTTTCTAATACAAGGTTAAAAAGGTATTAAGAGATAATTTTCTATTTATTCGATATACGTGAAATCTGTCAGTCTGTCATGCGTTAATATTATTGAACTTTTGATCTTACTGGTATAAAAAGCGTGATGTATATTTTTATAAATACCTTTTAATTATTTTGTACTCGAACTTAAAAAGCAGTATCCAATGACGAGTGCTTTGAGCCATGACGATAATTATTATGGTTTTTTATGAATTGCAGCAAAAATATTGCTATGTATGATTTCTTTTTTCAAAATCTACTAATCATTGTCCAAATTGTATTAGTAGATAATTTTATAATATTTTATTAACAATCTTGGTTAAAATTCAAATACATCAGAAATGTAACAACGCTGTTTGTTTTCTTCAGTGTTATTATAACTTTGGTATAGGTCGCGCAACGAATTAAGATCTTTTAACAAAAGTAGAGGGGGTATGCGCAGAAGTCAGTTTTTGGGTGTGTTTGGCGGTAGCGGGCTCGGGCGGGGAGATGTGGATGCGCCGAACGCATGCCGAACGTGGCTGCCGACACGCTATTGGTACGTTAGTAATATATATTCTTTGCTATTGGTCACATGCGCGAACGATCCCCTCCACTTTCACTGAGCGCTCATAAACCGTTGCGCGACCTGTAGTTTAATCCTATCTGAAGTGACGTGGTTGACTTTTTACATTTGTACTGAAAGGGAATATACTTTTCATTATAAACATTTTCAAGACTAGTGTCACCGAGACGCTGTGCGGTGCTGCATATTTAGATAGCGATTCAAAATTGAACCTTATTTACTTCACAAGAAGATAGATAGATTGGTTGCTCCGTTGGAGCTCCGTTGTGCGCACCCCAATGAAACGTTCACCTTTTGAGTAGTGGATTCAATTTTGAATCTCTATCTTAATAACCTAACCAAGAGCATGTCAGGACATGTCTAAGGAGGGTTCCGTAACTATAAACGCGTAATATGCTTTTTTTTTAATTACTCCAAAAGTTACTGTCCGATTTGGTTCACAATAATTTTCCTAAAGAGTTTTTAGTATGATCTATCAGCATGGAAATTTGCAAGATTCTATCTCCTATAGTTTAAAAATGCTAGGGGGGGGGGGGACCAACTTACAAACTACTTTGGAGGCCGATTACTCGAAAATGGTCAACTTTATAAAAAAGTAACGTATGAAACCTTGCCTTTATTTTAAAAGACCTATTCTACGATACCCCACACGATGGGGTAGAGTGAAAAAATATTTTTCATCCCCACTTCACATGTATGGAGAGCCACCCCTAAAATATAAAATTATTATTTTTTTATGATCCCGAAACCGTGATCTATACACAATCTATAACTGCACCATTTTATATTCATAATTACAGGAGCTAGAGGCGCGGACAGACAGACAGACAGACAGACAGACGGACAGAGCGAAACTATAAGGGTTCCTTAAGTATTACGGAACCCTAAAAATGCAGCTCCATATCGCATCGCGTCTCTGTTTAATCTGACGCTTAAGTCTTTTTTTAATTCGTATAAAAAACGAATTATTATAACCTAATAAGCCCACACAAGTAAAGCAATATCCCATAACATAAATCTCGTCTGTTCATCCAAAGCGATGACAGTTGGAATTACTGTCACATGGTAAAAATTAAAAAGTCTGTTACAATGTTACATTTCCTTTTACTGACAGTCCTTATGACGTCAAAAGGGTGACTAATAATAATTGTAAGTTGTAACTTGTTAGTCAATTTTTACTTTAGCTCGCTACTGATAGTGATACCTAACCGGCTCATCAAAAGGAAAAATATTACCTATCTTGGTACTTTATGTACAATTATTAATAAACTACACGTTAAATAATATATTTTTTACATTTACCAAGTAATAATGCCTCAATATTTCTGAGTATATTTATGAAAGTAAATAGTTTAGATGTAGTTGTTACTTAGCAATTTATTGTACTTTTTTCAATGGAATAATATACTAGAATTATTGACAGAATGGTTAGTAATAGCAAAGAATATATATTACTAACGTAGTAATAGCAAAAAACACTATAAAATGAGATTTGATGATATTGCTCCTCAAGTATTCGCTGGCATAAAAGAAAAGAAGTAAATAAAAAAAACATTAAAACATCAAAGACGTAACAACATAATGACAGACTATTAATTTAATTACATATTGACATTCCCACGTCTGCCAAAAACAAAAGAACGGACCTAAATAGATGTTTTTTATACTTTTGTTGTCTTGCGTAATACACATGTGGAAATGGGTCAAACATATGTTAAATTGAAATTTTAGTTCCTTACACGTTAGGTTTTTATAGCACAATATTAACATCTGCTCTGAAACAATAAAGTTATGGTGATATTGTATGGTATCGATTTTATGACTAAGAGCATTTCTTTGTTGTCTGATTGTATTTTCGGGGTTTCGTCATTTAATTTATGGTCTAAACATGTATGTTTTATTACAGGTGATGATCTTATACGATGCTTCGAAAACATAGCAAAGTTATCACTTTTTTAAGTAGAGTTGTAGAATTAATTGGACATTTTGGACCTTTTGAATCGATTTAAATACTTTTTTGACAAGCTCTATTGCTCAGTGGCGCGTTAGCACCCAAGCCGAAGATCGCGAGTTCGAATCCCGCCAGGGAACAAAAAGTTTCTGTGTTCCTGGGTCATGGATGTGTATTAAATATGTGTATTATATAATAATAAAAATCTTAAATATATTAATGGTATAAAAGTATTAAATATATTTCCGTTGTCTGATACCCGTAACACAAGTTCTTCGAGAACATACCACGGGACCAGATTGACGTGATGTAAGAGCGTCCATAGAAATTATAATTGGTATATATATAGGTAACTACCATACACCTACAGTTAGGGGTTAAGCTCTGAACAGTACATATTATTTTTATCTCAAAATAAACTATTCCGAAGATCATAAAAATAATTCTTCAATACATAATGACGTACATGTACCAAGTTCCATAAAAGGCTCACGTGCATGAAATTTCCACTAAAAGCTAGTAAATCAATATAAATATCAACGTTCCGAATTTCAAACGGTTTGTTCGGTGACGTATTAGAACAGGCCTCAAAAATAGAATTCTTTGTTCCCTGAAAAAAGGACTATTTTAAACAAAGAACTCTCTAACATAATGGCCGTTAATTTTGGGGGCTACCAAATTACTTATTGGCTTTGTTCGTTATTCGATTTTTGAAATTGAGTATTCGACATGTGTGTTAGTTTTTATTTGACGTTTTATTTGAATTCTTGCTTGAAGCTGCCAATTATATAAAAGGAGGTTATGATAGTTCATTATTATGTTTTTATTGGTATTGTCAAAACTTTAATATGTATTGTGTTAAATAGTACCTACTGGCAACACCCTTTAGTAGGATACCCTATAATAGACCTACTCATATTTACTTTTATGATTTATTAGATTATTTAATTGAGATATATAAGTATTTAATTGATTTATTATTATTAATGATTAATATGTGATTTGTATATCTACTACAAAATATAATAAAACATTTTTGTTGGATTACATGGATAGTGATAATAGTTAATAATAATTTACATTAAGTTTTAACGATTTATTTATGTACTAGAAATATATAAAATTATTATTTATTAGCATGTTTATTCAGTGAATTGTATTTTGGATATTATTTATAAATAATTAGTTTCGTTGTTGACGGTAGTTTATGGCGGGTAAAAATGTACATTCAATATAAAAGGCGCAACGCCAATATTGTGAGATTATTCTAAAAATACACTTGTTGTCGTCATGCTGTTTGACTGAGTTTTTTTCCGAATCCCAGGGTTAAAATCTGTTTTGTGAACAATACGGCTCTCATTTATATCATTTAAATTGGTAAAATTTGAAGTTTATGACCTCTTGATTCTAAGTCTTACCTACTTTTAGATGCTTTAATAAAAATTGAATTAACATCAGTAAAATTTCCTTACTATCTTACAGATTAAAGAAAGAGGGACAGTTTGAAGTTTATGACCTCTTGATTCTAAGTCTTACCTACTTTTAGATGCTTTAATAAAAATTGAATTAACATCAGTAAAAATCCCTTACTATCTTACAGATTAAAGAAAGAGGGACAGATAAACAGCTACACAGTTAGCTTTCGATTCGATTACATTACTACAAGCATACCGTGTGTCCACAATTGTGTGGAAAAATTTGAAGGGGACGTTAAAATTTTCAAATTTAGATCGATTCGATCGTTCTATGAGAGCTGTTTCTCTGTAAGTATATATTTTCTACTCTGTCACCAGCACCCAAGGAATTTGTAAGTATTATATACAACTGGAAAGAGCTCTCGGCATCAAATCTGTGCCGAGAGGGAGATACAATACAAACCGCTCCGTCTCTTTTTAACAAGGGTGACAACAATATTTTTAATTTGAGGACAAATTAGTTGAAGTTTTGGAAACATTTATGGTGATTTCAACTTTTTCTAAAGAAGTCCAAGCACATGCTACCAAAAAGTAAGATTTTGCTCCAAGTTATACTCTGGATCCAAAAGTGCAGAACAGAACTCCTGACTCCTTATAGATACATGTTTGGGGATTCTGGCGTTGTTTAAATAACTGCAAGCATATGCTACCACGTCAATTAGAGTAATCATCATCATCACCACCACCATCACACCATACATCATCACATTATGGTAAAAGGTACTTCTCATAGTATTTTACACTAACACGGAGATCTTTGAACATTACTTTGCCGTTTATGGACCTATTTGCAAAATTATTTTGTTATTGTAAAGGGTTTAATTCGAAATTGGTCCTTTAGTCACTAAAGTGGAAACCTGATGATGCGATTCATGACGAATTAAGGGAACTCCTCGAAATTTATATCGACACATTTAGTGATTTTGACTTTTACTGAAGTAATACAAGCATATGCTATGCTACCAAAAAATAAGATTTTGTACCAATGTGTACCCTGGATCCAAAAGCACCGAACAGAACTCCTCAGTCTTTAAAGATATGCTTTTGTAAATTCGGCATTGTTTAAAGAACTGCAAGCATATGCCACTTTGTAACTTACAGTAATCATCATCATCATCATCATCTTAATGACGATACTTAATGGAATCTGGGCGCGTATTCATTCGATCTTAAGACGTAAATAACTAAACAAAATATATCCAAGGAATTTGTAAGTAAACAACTGGAATGAGCTCTCGACATCAAATCTGTGCCGAGAGGGAGATACAGTACAAATAAATAAATAAATAAATAAAATAAAATGTTTTTATTTCGGTCAACAGGCCATAAGTGTAAGTAAACATTTTTACTTAGAAGCTATGTTAGTATATTGAAACTTGGTTTTTAAAATCTAGTTGTATGAGTGACACCAATATCACGTACAATATAAGTATTATACGTGATATTGGTATCCTTGGTGAGGTGGATGTGAGTCCAGTGCTGTATGATAGCACTGTCCACGTCCAGCCTTCCCGCTACTGTCTTCAGGAGACTGTTGGCGCTGCCACGCACCCGCTGTATCAGAGATGCTACACATTTCCTAATGATAGCTGAGAAGCTATCAACTTCAGCTGAAGCTAGCATCCCTAAAGCACTACAGTGACGAGGCAGCCCCAGCAATGCCCTGAAGGCATTATTATATTGGGTTCGCAGGGCCTTGTAAGTTGTTTGAGTGTAATTCACCCAGAGGCTGCACGTATACAGAGAGTGACAATACGCTTTGAAAAGTGTTATCTTCACTGCTCTGGAAGAACGTGCAAACCTACGGGATAGCATATTAGCTCTAACACACAGAGCCCTTCGCTCCCATTACATGTCCTCGTCATCTTTGAGCGTTTCACCGATCCAGTGCCCCAGGTATTTAAAACGTTTTACTTGCGCAACCGCAGCACCATTTAGCATCACAGGAGGAACCTTATAGCTCTTGTTACCAGCTTTAAAAACCAGCAACTCACTTTTGGCCATGGGCCGCAGCGAATCGCTCACAAAAACCGCTCCGTCTCTTTCTAACAAGGGTGATAACAATATTTTAAAATTTGGGAATAAATTAGTCGAAATTTGCTAATCGATCTTTTACAACATGAGCCCCCATTTTAAGTCATAAATGATAATACAAGTTGCTGAAAGGTATATTATAGGGTGCTTTTAATAAGTGTAAAACACTTTACCGCGTGATAATGCTCATGATAACAAACAACTTACCCAAATAAACTTTTTAGAGCATTTTTATAAGTGAAAATTCCTTTAACGGCGCTGTGCACTTGGATGGGTAAAAACTGTTAAACTCGAGCAGGACACATGACCCTGATCGAAAAGTCATAAGATGCAACTTACAATTATTGTTTGCTGTCTTGGTTTACGCGAGCATGAAACTATTTTAGTTCGTATTGACTTTTGACCCCAACCATTGACCTTTGGCCTTGACCTTGACCCCCAATCATCCCCATCACATTTACCCTTACATTGACCTTTACCTCCAATTGTCCCCCCACGAAAAGTGTCTCCAGTTAAATGGCTCGACTTTTGAGATTTTTGAGGCCATTTTGAAATTTGACGTACAGTGAAATCACGATAGAGAAAAGAAGTGTCTCCAGTTAAATGGCCCCACATTTGAGATTTTTTACTTCTACCGGCACTCGCGGACGTTAGTAATATATATTCTTTGCTCCCGGAGTGCAACCCATTGTTTTTTTTTATTATTTAATTCGCTACCTAATGTTAAGTTGAGGTTGATTAAATAAAAAGTAACTCTAAAAAAACTCTAAAGAAAGTTTGTAATCATGAGCACTACCACGTGGTAAAGTATATTTTACACTAATTAAAAGTTTGATGACCTCTTTGGCTTAGTGGTTGAGTATGTTGGTGATCAAGCCCGACCGGCTTGGATCGAATCCCACCGAAGGAACCAAAAGTTTTACCATGTTCCGTGTCATGGATGTGTATAAGTATTAAATATGTACTATTTACTCTACTCAGTAAGGACCTCAAAAAACCCCAACACACTATACCACTGATATCCACTTGATATCCATATTGAACGAGTGCATTAAAAATAACTTGTCAGCCACCTTGGATGTTCCGCCATGTTGGATTTTCGAGTTATTCTCAGCAAGCCCTTTCATTTGATACCCATATTGTAGGAATGCATTAAAATGACTTGTCGGCCATCTTGGATGTTCTTTCATGTTGGATTTTCGAGTTATTCTCAGCAAGCCCTTTCATTTGATACCCATATTGTAGGAATGCATAAAAATGACTTGTCGGCCATCTTGGATGTTCCTTCATGTTGGATTTTCGAGTTATTCCCAGCAAGCCCTTTCATTTGATACCCATATTGTAGGAGTGCATTAAAAATGACTTGTCGGCCATTTTGGATGTTCCGTCATGTTGGATTTTCGAGTTATTCTCAGCAAGCCCTTTCATTTGATACCCATATTGTAGGAATGCATTAAAATGACTTGTCAGCTATCTTGGATGTTTTTTCATGTTGGATTTTCGAGTTATTCTCAGCAAGCCCTTTCATTTGATACCCATATTGTAGGAGTGCATTAAAAATAACTTGTCGGCCATCTTGGATGTTCCATCATGTTGGATTTTCGAGTTATTCTCAGCAAGCCCTTTCATTTGATACCCATATTGTAGGAATGCATTAAAAATGACTTGTCGGCCATCTTGGATGTTCCGTCATGTTGGATTTTTGAGTTATTCTCAGCAAGCCCTTTCATTTGATACCCATATTGTAGGAGTGCTTTAAAAATGACTTGTCGGCCATCTTGGATGTTCCATCATGTTGGATTTTTGAGTTATTCTCAGCAAGCCCTTTCATTTGATACCCATATTGTAGGAATGCATTAAAAATGACTTGGCGGCCATCTTGGATGTTCCGTCATGCTGGATTTTCGAGTTATTCTCAGCAAGCCCTTTCATTTGATTGCATATTCACGCCAACCAAGATAGTCGTCAAGACGAATCATACGAGCCCAAACTCGATGGGATTGCGTCGTTTAATTACAGAGTTCCTATGGCCACCTTCCAGCTCCATCATCAGACCCTGGTTACCATATAGTATCAAAGTACTTGTAAAGACGAACTAAACGAGCCCAAATTCGATGGGACTATGTGGTTTTATTTCGGAATTCCTGTGGCCACCTTCCAGCTCCATCATCAGATCAGCTCCACGTCATCATAATATTGCATTGTCATGCGGTTTAGATATTCGTGCAAAATTTCAACTCAATCGGAAACCGGAAAGTGGATCAAATTTAACTTGCAAGAATCCATTACAGACCGACAACGGGACAGGTGAAACTAAATAAGAGCTTATAAAATTAAACACAAGTTCTTCGAGAACTTACCACGGGACAAGATTGATGTGGTGTGAAGTGTCCATAAATATTATTATTATATTATAAGTCATCCTATATAGATAAACCTACCTACTAATATTATAACTCTGTCTGTCTGATGTCGCCCGCCCGCCCGCGAGGTTCTCACCGCTCACGTAACTATGCGCACATAATAAGCACTCGGGGATTAAGAATTTTTCTACCAGTGAAAGAATTTTTCAAATCTGTTAGGTTTCAGAAATTATCAATAACATACAAACATACAATGGTTTCCTCTTCACAATATCATGAAGGTAGGTAAAATAATATAAATGTCCTATATTCCCTATTAAATCATATTGTCACCCGAACATCTAGAATGTTCCAAGGGAAATACACGGCGTTTTGTGTTGCAACTATTCTATTTTAATTTCTTCCATTTTACTCTACCAAAATGCAAATAATCCAAAAATAAATAACAAATTCCTAATTATCAGTTAGTAGGTAGGTTCTAAATAACTAGTGAATTTTATTTTACATTTCTCTCTCAAATTATGAATAAGATAATATTTAACCGATTTTATTAGTATTTCTTTCTTATACACCATATCGCACATAAAATCTACCAAACCTGAAATTTAAGGAAAGATATAAACTGGCTACACTAGGTTACTTGTTAGAACGAGACACAGGGATAACTTATAGCTATCTCACCGGGACCGGTTTTTTTATTGCGCACGTGATAAGCTTTAAGTCTGAGTAGTAAAGATCATTTTTGATTGAATTAAAAGAAAATAAAGTTTGAAGTACTCTTTCCTGTTGTATATAATACTTACAAATTCCTTGCCAGCACCACACTTCAGACTAAGTAGGTACTGAGAACAGCCAATTATGACGCATCACGCAACTACTTCCTGCACTTTAATTACTTGTAATGACATTTTTATGACTTTTTATGACTGGTTTATTATAATAAGGGTTATAGTTTAGTCCCGTCTCGCGCTGGGACGTCATTTTTAAATTATGGCGTTAACTTAATGAAACGAGAGTTTTATTACTAGCTTTAGACCGCGCCATTGCTTCACTTGGTTTTATTGGATAGCCTGTAACTATTGTAATTGCAAGACTTGAATAATGATAATCACATAAATTATCCTACTAATATTATAAATGTGAAAGTTTGTGAGGATGTATGGATGGATATTAATACCTATTTCACGCAAAAACTACTAAACGGATTTTGATGAAATTTGGTAGGTATGGTAGTAGTTTAGGCTCTGGATTAAAACATTTTTATCCCGGAAAAATACAGTGTTCCCGCGGGATACTCGATATTATATTTACGCGGGCGGAGCCGCGGGAAACATCAAACAGCTAGTAACCAATAAAATCATTAATTAATTGAAAAGTACTAAAATAATATTATTATTAATATTATTATTACCAAATGATTTCTTCTAATATTATATACCTACATAATATGCAATTCTGTGCTCGTGAGTGTCTGAACTCTTAAATAAATAGGTACCTGAAACAAAACAAAAAACATTAATTAGTTAATACATACATACATACATATAATCACGCCTTTTTCCCGTAGGGGTAGGCAGGACCGCCTTTTTCCCGTAGGTGTAGGCAGAGACCACTTCTTTCCACTTGCTACGATCCTTACATACTTCTTTCGCTTCCTCCACTTTCATTCTTACCATCCATTCCTCCTCTTACATTCAACGTAGCCAAACGTCTCTCCATGGTCCGCTTTTCGCCTCCGCGAGAAACGAGACGTGATGGGTGGCGAACCACATCGCCGCCATTTTGGATAATTTAATTATTTTTGATTATCCATTGCGTTTCCACGGATTGGTGGAGAGGGTAGGAATAGGGAAAGGGAAGGATAGGTGGTGAGGAAAGGAAGATTGGTAAGTTAGAGTGGGAAATAGGGAATGTAGGATATTACCGCCCAGGAGGGCAAGGGATAGGACAGTAATAGCTAGGGAAGCCGGGGTCGCGTACCCGTATACTATACCACAACTACCGGACAGGTAAGTTGGGAAGAGTACCCCATGACATACATTTAGTTAATATACTAATATAATATTACGTTAGGTATAACACTATTAATCATTACGTTTAATTAAATATAGTTTTAAAGAAGATTTTAAAATGTTTGTTGTAAAACGGACATTAACAGACACATTGCACATAAGAAGTGTAAATAGTGTAACCTCGGTATAAAATTTTATTAATTAGATCGCTTTTTAATATAAAATCCAAAGTACCAAATAAAATTTAATAAATGATAACTAAGTGGATGAAAATCTACCAAGATACAAACTCAGGGTTCGCAAACTTTGTATCGTGAGTCATGTCCATAAATTCGATGAAATGATTTCAGTTTCGCATCTCGATAGCGTAGCAGAGTTTTATTGCGATCGCCTCAGCCGATAGACTCCCCTACATGCCCTGTCCAATTACTTACGCTGAGAGGAATGTAATCTCAATCTAAAGAAGTCCCATCCCTAGTCCCAGATAGTATCGACAATAACTATTTCACTGTCATATAATATTGATAGGCGCTATTAAGCGAATCTGATATTGAATCAGGAAAGATAACAGCAAAATATTCCTGCGGACGTGTGGAAACTGGAAACGTTTGAATTCTTTAAATTTATCTTGTTAAAAGTTCATTCCTTAACTTGTACGTATCTAACGCAGAAGAACAAAATAAACAACAGTGAGTACAGTAAAAGATGCAACAGTAAAGAAAAATATAAAGATTTATACAGTAGGTCAAGTTAAATGTTTAAAACAAAAGATGTGACAATATTCTATAGTCCGTAAAGTAAAATATAAAACAGATGGGAAACTAATAGCTATAATATTATGGGGTTGAATCGAAAATCAATCTAACCCCAAAATGATTTATAATATAATTGAATCTCAATCCGGTTAGTTCAATCGGTTTTAAAGAACACAAAGGGACCCGGGAATTCATTATGAAAAGGAAAAACATAGGAAGTTAATCAAAGCTAAGCCAAGAAACAGGTACGGCGCCAGGATTTCAATTTTCCACTTGATTTCGTCGGGATGATTTAGATAAGGGGAATAAGTGTGGGCCGTGATAAATGAATACCATTGTTTATTTACCGCGTTAATGGCTTTCCCAAAATACTCGAAATCCAATCTAATCATTATACGATTAGATTCGATCTTGTTTAATAAATTACTAGCTAGCCTGTTTCTCGTAAAATTTTGATCAAATACGAAAGTTTCATCAATTCCATAAAACCTAATAAACTTTTTACTTGTAAAATCCTTGAAAAACAACAATTCACATTCTTTGATACTCAGTACAAATTCAAAAGAAAACATTTTTCTCATTTAAATCTGAAGGTATAACAAATTATGTTGTATCATTAAGTCAGACAAATTACACCAATTATTGTCATACGAATGTTTTTCTCGGAACCTAAAACATTTTATGTGAATGTAACAAAAGCGGTGTCGAGTGTATTCGGTTACGGGGACGAATCATGTGGAAAATGTACGGAGATTCGGAAATCCAATTAGGCTTTACATCTACATCAGTAACTCTACACTGGAGTGTAAGGTTCCACCTAACAGGTCATAAATTCATTTCTTAATTTTACAAGTTTTTGGAAATAACACCGAATTTGTTATAATAGGGGATCGGACAACATCTGAAATATTTAGTTTCATTAATATATTCAGAAATATTAAGGCATTACTAGCTGGTAAATGTAAAAAAAATATATTATTTTATGTGTAGTTTACTAATTAAATACATTTAAAAAGTATATATTTTTTTTATGTAATTGGTAACCAAAACCTACATCATTAGTTTACTTACATCATAAATACAAAAACATTCATTATTATAAGTATGAACTTAAATGCACAAATATCGGAGATATTTACAAATATGTTCCTGCGGCCGTATACTTTATACCTACTTAATACACTTTAATCCAATAGTGACGTCATTTGTATGTCGATTTTAGTATGGAGCGTTTTTACGAGACTTGCGAAATTTTATATACAATTCGCTGTACCTTTGAAAATATTGATTTTGATATACAGTTTCTTCTGAGAAGTTACTCATATTTAAGAGAACTATTTATTTATGCAATAAAAAAAATCAGTCCGCTTGCCTATTGGTATTTTCGAATATTACATTACAACGCTATTTGTATTTTGGTCTCAGATTTCTTAAATTATTATTAACTAGCCGTTGCCCGCGGCTCCACCCGCGTAAATACAGTATCCCACGGGCACACTATATTTTTTCGGGATAAAAAGTAGCATATGTTATAAATTATAATCCAGAGCCTAAACTACTAAGATACTAAATTTCATCAAAATCCGTTCAGTAGTTTTTCCGTGAAAGAGTAACAAACATCCATCCACCCATACATCCTCACAAATTTCCAAATTATAATATTAGTAGGATAGGTTCTACTTTTTCATCTTTACAATTAACTGCTAACAATTTTGGTTTTAAGAATTTATATTTCATTTTGCCAATAGGGAATATGCATAAAATATAAAAATAGCTTAAAATGTAATAATATGATACTAGACTGAAAAATAAAGGAAATGGCGAAAAAAAATTCAATATCTGTTGATAAATGAGCAAGATATGAGCGGTCAAAGTTTGTAATCTATCTCTTTCTAGCAAAACGAAATTTAGTATGAACTTTCTATGAAGGTCGTGTTATGTGACGTCACGATACACGTCCGATCTCTCTGTCTAATAGACTACTTTAAACGTTCATATCTTCGTTATTTTTAATGATATCAAAAAACTGATTTTACCATACGATTTACCAAACAAGATAGATCTATATAAAAAAATACGTGCATATTCCCTATTATTTAGTGTACCAAAATAATGGAAACGGGTCAATTATCAACACGAACACGTACGAGACACTGCAGATATTTCACATATCAACAATTATATTTCTGGGTCGAGATTGCACAGAGCTTTATTTCAAACGAGATTTTTCCTTAATTGTGTTTTTTTATAATGGTGTTTTTATTTTTCGTTAATCTATATACATAAAAATGTTATGTTGGTTTGTGTACGCTTCAAAAACTCAAAAAGTTCTGCAACGATCGAGCTGAAATTTTAGCATGATATATAATCCGCATCAAGGATTGTTTTTATCTATTTTTTGCATCAGTCACATATTCGCGACCCGGAAAAAACTATATTTACGTGGGCGGAACCGCGGGCAACAGCTAGTAACTTCATAAAAATATATAGTTCAAGGAAAGACAAAATTGAAGGAAAATATTTCGCAGACCGCCTCAAACGTTTGGGACAATACGTCTAATTGAATACCACGAATTAACTTGAAATGGGCCCCCTAAGTTGGGGGTGGAACGTCAAAGTGAATGTGACTTGGAGAATCCGTATAGACTTTCACATAAAATATAGACAATTTCACTCTTTTCCATTAGTCTCAGCTTTCACCTATTGTGATCGATGTTAAAATTACGAACATTATCGGAGGGTTTAATCAAGGAAATAATTATGTTTCAAATGGAGTTACACTTTCATCGAGATTTTAGATTAGTGTAAGTTCAAAGAATGACCTTCACCGTAATAGACTTTCGAACAATCTATTTTTGCTTTGTAGTTTCTTCTATAATTATAAATTACTAGTGTACGGGCTTTGTGTTTGAAAGCGATTGCTATCATTTATTTTGAATTGAAAGATTGAATTTTATGACAAGACCAGACTGCTTCAGTAAAATGTTAAAAACGTCTGTGGTTGTTAAAATATTTACTTCTTAACTTTAACTTAAATCCAGATATAACCTGTATTTTCACGTAGCGCAACTTCCATAAGTCTTATTTTAAACTAAAAAGAAACATTTATCAAATTTACAAGCTGGAACACGAAATTGCATCCTACCGACTGCGCCAAATAAATTTTGATGTAATATCACTATTTCGCCAGCTTACTTCCTCGCTCCCGGGAAATATAATAAGCGGGTTATAACATTTGCATATAGATCACAGCCGTCGTATGTCGACCCCCGTGTTTATGAATTCACTAAAGTCCTTATGAGCTGTAAATAATGCTGAAATGTACCTTTGTTTGTGTTGTTTCGTACATGAGTTTTTAATTGAATAATTGAAGATTAAATAAACTCTTTTTGAAAAAACTTGCCTCTAAAGTAGAGTAATTTAAGTTCTTACGGTAATGACTTTCAACTGAAAACACTTAAACTGGCATATGAATTATGATATCAGTACCACAGCCCTTCAAACAACATTATAACTACGCATTTACATTAAGTTATTACAGGCCTCATGTAGATTTCGCTGTGCGTATAAAATAATCTGAATGAATTATTCATTTTATAGTAACACGTGAAAATTAATTAAGCAAGTTAAAATATAAACTTGGCTATATTTATCATTTGGGAAGCCCCATAAATCGCTATTAACATGAATTAATTATTTATTGGAGCTTTACTTTATCACATTGCATACAATGATTTTGCTTCAAATATATTATGAAATACTTGTTCCGAGTATCTTTGAAGTTTAAAGATTACACTTTTTATTATTATTGTAATGAAAACTGTAATCTTTATTTTAATTTGTGCAGAAAAAGTGTTAAAAAGCGCAATTTATATTTGCTCATATATTTTAAAGACTTTAATGTTAGTTTTTTTTAACTAAATTAAAAAAAAAAAACAAAGTGCAGTAAGCTAGCATAGTGGAGATGTTGTTGGGTTGGCAACGACGATGACGATGACAATATTTTATTAATTTTAGAAATTCACAACCTAACGATCAAATTATTATTGGAAACAATATTATTTGCCCGCGGCTTCGCCAGTGTGAAATTAGGTTTTAAACTTTCATCCTCTATTTTACCCCCTTGGGGGTAGAATTTTAAAAATCCTTCCTTAGTAAGTCATAGGCCTAAGTTATAGGAGAAATACGTGTACACATTTCAAATTAAGTGCCTGTGCTTTGATACATTAGTCAATCAGCTTTGCCTTTTATTTATGGATAGATAGTGAGAAACTATTCGTGTATCCACCGAAATGAACGTTAACGAGAAATGTTCAATTATTAATAAAATGGCAGGAGATTGGCATTATTTAATTTTCCAGCATAAACACCGCGGTTGGAAGATTAATACATTTGATAGGTAATATATTCTCCCAGCTCGCGGGTTAGAATCGTTTCTAAATTGAGTTTACGATGATACTTACTATAAATTTTAGAAAGTAAAATATCTCTTGTTGTAATAATATCTAAGCTATTTAGACTTAAAATAATGAAGTTCGAAGGGAAATCTATGAACGTAGACTCGCTGGTTTACGCGTAAAATAAATCTTGTAAAACATAATAAACTTGACAAATTAGCGAAGATATTGCGACACGGCGCTCTGAATATATTACGATGATCCACATATCCAGTATTTGTCCCTCATTGACATTCCGAGTACCGCCTGAGGGTGCTGTCAGTAGGGGACCCGCCGGAAGACTTGTTATGGAAAGCCGTTCCGCATTCATTGACAGTCTGATACCACCCGCGGAGGGCGAGTTTTCTTTTGAATTACGTACTTGTCAATAACATTTGCGACATCGAATATAATGATCGAGGCGACGAATAATGATTCAGGAGATGTGGAGGCAAATCAAATGGAGCGTGAGTAAAATCAAAATTTGAAACTGAAATTACTTAAGTTGAAAATAATTATAGTGAAGGCTTTGGAAGAGACAGTCTGGAACACTTTTGACGAACTTTGAATAAAAAAAATATATTTTAGGAAGTTTCCAATGAACTTCGAAAACATAAGTACATTACACACCCAAAAAATATGTTACGAGCGCATTTTACAAAGTTATCCATTCAAATAAAATCTAATCTAACACTGTCCAACTTTAAGTGACTCTCTAGGATTCCAGAGCAAAACCAAACTTTTTCCAACCATCGTATTAGGGGTACACAGACAAATGCCAAATAAATAAACACGACGCCAACGCCGAAAGTTTTCAGACCTGACTGCTTTTGACAAGTGATCTGCTTTCAAAACTGTTCAGTGTTATCCCGAAGTGTTTTCCAGAATAGGTAGGATATTTGTGGATTTACATTTGTGCATGCTGGCTCTTAATAATAACCAGCATTCGCCAAATCTTACTTTTCGTGGACTCGTTTATAAATAGGTCAAAACAAAAAAGCAGATTCTACTAAGCTTAAGAATTTTTTGTTGCAACTTATTAATTAGTCTTGGAAGTATTTAAAATGTTTTTGTAAACATGGAAGTAGTTACTTAATAGTTTTTCTGCAAGCTTCAAATTACCGGCGAGCAAGTGTAAACGTGGAACTAAGTAGCTTGCGCTGGCTTAAGTGTGATTCAGCTCTCGAGATGGCAAAAAGTGAAGGAATCCAAGCACCTGAGCTCTGTAAAGTAACAGTGATCGCGTAGTAGCCGGTCCCAAATAGGATTTCGGGGATGCAATTTCCTCCAACTCAACAAAGGCCAGCCTTTGTGATGTGTGCAGTTACACGAATCACGTTTTCTCTACTATTTTGACAGAATAAACGAGCGCCGAACGGATTTTCCGCACCGAAATCCGCTCCGTGTTAAGTCACTTTAATGAAGTTTGTAACAAACAAAAGTGCACTCCGCCTAAATGAACGGCAGTGCTTATCGTTTGAAGTAAATGAATTATTCAATCGGAGTATATTTTAAACTGTCTGTTTAACGAGTTTTATATTTAAACAGCTTTTCCTAAAATGTATTTTCATATGTCAGAGTTATAATTTTAATTGTTAAACTAGGGAATTCAATCTGAATTTGCACATCAAATTAATAACATAATGAAATAGTGTCGAATGCACAGAAATAGTTGATTTAATTTTCACACCGCATAACTTTTCAGATAAATCCCTCGCGAACTTAAATGTGTGTAGTTAATGCCACACAAATAGACCAACGCTTCCATATCTGTTGCTCATTAAGATAATCAAGTTATGTATGTCCAAATTAATATATTCATTCATTATATTACTCAACGTGTTTCAATATTAATGCCCACTGCATTTAGCAAGATATACTCATATACTCTATTGTGTATATGCAATTATATACACCACTGGGTTCTATTTTAATTAACGTGCACACAGAATTTTGGTCAAGGAATTATTTTTTTCAAATTTACTTATTTGACGTCACCCGTAACAGAAATAATCTAGTTTTAGAATTATTGAACTTCTATTTGGACGATTTTCTATTTAGATTCGATTTTCTGTCACGAAAAAGCGTATTACAGCCAATGTAGAGTCTAAATTTGGCTTTTCTTTCGTCGTGTAATACAAATAAGATATGAGTAATTTCGAATACTAATTTCAAAGTAGGCACTTGTATTTTGGATTATTGACCAATTGGTCTCGAGTTCGAATCTCGACGATGACGAAATATTTTTATTTATTTTATTTCTTTTTCTTTTATAATTTTTATTTTTCACTTCTATCGGCAGTCCCTATAACCGCCAATTTACTTTTTCCGTATAGAATTGTATTAAACATTCAATAATTATGTAGAAAACAAACTACTTACATTATTTTAAAGTACTAATTCTAAACTAAAACTCTTAAAACTCAGTTTCTTTCTTATGTCTATTTTGCTTTTATTTTTCTATAAAATATAACAACTAAAGCATTACAGTTTTAATTTCTTTTATAGCGATATCACTCTATCATTGATCGCTGATAAGAATTCTAAGATCGTTAGAAATTTCGCTGAACAAGACAAATCTGAATTGCTTTTAAGATTCTTATACCGTGATCCCCTTTCACGTCTTAAGTTATTAATACCTTTAACATGATCAATCTTTGTCAAAGAAACAAACTTTCAAACTTAATCTTCGATTTTACTCGGGAACCTTTCAAACAATTTCCGTAACAAAAGCTTGTGTAAGTTGATTATGAAGAAAAGATCGATGAAAGATTACCTACACAAATAGAACATAACTCCATTCATTAGCTGTATATAAAGAATTATAGTTGAGATCATAATAAAATATCATCAACAAATTTCGATGATGTTGTGGATTCATTTTCAAGAAAATGGATATTCCTGGATGTTATGAGTAGCATTTCAAAACAAATTTAATTAACATCCCTGGAATTATGGAGTAATAAAAAGCAAGTCCTGATTGAAAGAATCCTTATAAAAGATTGATTTCACAAAGGCTTACTGGTAAGGCTTCTCAGACACGATTCCAATCAGTACACCATTCTACGTCCAATTTTATATAGAATCGTCTGCAATTTACAGTTTTGTATTTTATTATACAGTTTAAACTTTCGTTTGAAAGAAACATAGATTTTAAAATTCTCAGTTGAATAACCTGTGTTCAGAATAATTATTAAAGCCCCAAAATATATTGTTGTAAAGAATCCCAGTATTTTCTAAACATCAATCTTTATGGAAGTATATTGTCGTATAACATAAACAAAAGCAGAATTTCAATTTCAAAATCAAAAACCCCCGCTTGTTTTCTTTACTTGTCTCCAGAGCACAAAGTTTTGATTTATGTGCATATTGATCACTGTTTTATTGACCATATTCTACACATAGCTACTGTTTTCTAAACTTTGATGTATTGTTTTCTTATGTTTTTGTACCGCGACACTAAAAGTTTTTTTCTTTGATTGAAAATGTTGCGGTATTTCAGTTCTACTTATATAGAGGTACTATAAATACTGAATCATGTACCTTCACGTACAGGTTTCATCATTTCAAATGTAAAACAGATGTTAGTGTCGGAAGAATTTTCGAAACTACCCAACCGAATTAAATATTCATTTCAAACGTAGTTTCAGTGTCTGCGTGGGCACGAGCTAAATTAAATCGGATTTCCGCTAGTTTTTGGATATAGGATTGGAATTTGCTTTACACAGTTCGTCTAAAACCAGTATTAGTAGTGTAATTCTTCAGTAGATTCCACAAAAGTTGTTATTTGCCATCACTACTTTTATGTTATTTGATCAAAAATAACTAGGTATTATCATCACTTGCAGCTATTGATTAGAATAAGTTTTATTTTAACTATAGCAGCCTCCGTGGTCCAGTGGTTTATAGGTTGGCTCTCGACTCGGACGTCGTGGGTTCGATTCCCGCGTTGGAACAACAAAAATGTTGTTTCCAACTTTAGTTAGGACAATGCCAGGTGCATTGTCAAAGAAAGATGATCCATGCGTCGGATGGGCATGGAAAAAGTCGGTCCTGCGCCTGATCTCTCGCCAGTCGTGTCGGTCATCTGACACACTAGGCTACGAGAGTAAAGGAAGAGAGAGTGCTCTTGTATACTGCGCACACACTTGATCACTATAAAATAACTGCTGCGTAGCTGGCTTGGTTTCAACCGACCTCCGTCACCGAAATCGGTGTGGGGAGCTACTATTATACGGATATTTTAACTATTGTATTGGTAGATGACAATGACCTTCAGTAGAGTTATTAAAATTAGTCTATTTATATTATAACTTCATTTGTTTGGACAAATATACATTCAAATAACCCGCAACTGTTTTCTGTCTGAGAGAAAAATCTATTTTATTTACGTATCGTTCCTGTGTAATTACTTAGGAAAAGCTACTCGTTCTCCTGAGTAGCATAGATAGTTCGTTTTAATTTCCATTAATTAACTCAAATACTTAAGTCGAAGAAGAGATAAAAACCGGCCAAGTACGAGTCAGACTCGCGCACCGAGGGTTCCGTACAAACCTGTACTGATTTTGTTACAGCTTAAAGGTATTATAGATCTGAGTATTTGATATGAATTTCAATTTAATATACTCGTTCATGTGTAATTCATTACTAGTTCATAACTACGCGTTCATGAGGAAAGGGGTAGTAAGTTTAAAATTATAAGGAATATTTTTATAATATGATGTAACTAAAAATACACAGTTTTCGCAATTTTCCCTTTGTCTGTGCCATATAACGTTGCTTCGTATCAAATTTCAAGATTATTAGTTCACGGGAAGTACCTTGTAGGTTTTAAGTTTGCGAGTATCGAAAATTTGCTGTATCTTTTAATTGCGTTGGCTTAGAAGCTTTTTTTTTTAGTCGACATGAACGAGAGTGTTCTTAGCTATAATTCATTTTAATCGCGCTGATACTGCTTGATTTTTATTTTGTATTCATTTTGCTTAACAAATACTTTCCCTCATCTATTGTCACAAGTATTTGATCCATTTTTCCATTGTTAACGTTTCCTTAAAGAAATAACATGAATTGAATAAAGAACTTCTAAAAATATATAGAAGAATAACCTTACATTACAAAAGTTCGAAAGTGTTTAATGTTATGGTCCTTCCTTTAACAAATGTATTATAACAAATCTGGTGAACGATAAGAAAATATTTTTAAATACATTCCACCACTCGCCGTAAAAACTTTAATTTCCATGCGGAAAATATCTAGGCTGAAATAAGCCACAAAGATTAAAACAATATTAAAGTTGCGCATAGTAATAAACTTTATCGTACAGATAATCGCAGAAAAAAATTAATTTTAATTTTCCATGCGGTAGCTGTGCAAACATTCACGACGACTTACTTTGAAAATTTTAAAATCTCACACAGACTCGAGTTTAAAAAGCTTATAAATGCAAAGTACTCTTGTAATAAAGACGTGCTTTCGAAGCGAAACTGAAGCACAATAAAAATCTTTGTTCTCGCAGCCAAAACAGCATTGTTTGGCATTTGTTTAATAATAGCTCATGCCGTGGAAGTGATCGTAACACTCATTCAGTCGTGCCCAATCGAGGTCTGGATTGAGAGTTCCCGAGAACTGTACTCACCTGGACGTTTATGTGATTTGGTTTACGATACACTAAACATGGTCTTATTCCGATTTTTATTGGGTTTTGTTACAGTTTTTTTTTTGTCTCAGTCGCTCGATATACAGCAAGCAGCGACAAAACTTTCGAATAAGCCATCTGACACTTATTACAATATTATGTAAAAGGCCTATTGAAAAAAATTATTACCTAATAAATAAAATGGTGTTAACATATCGAGCGAGGTCCAGTTCCGATATCATCTGGAGGGCAAGGCCAAGCTAGCCTCCAAGAAGCTTGGTGTTCTGAACAGGTCAAAGCAGTATTTCAGTCCGGTCCGACGCCTACAACTCTATAAGGCGCAGGTTCGGCCTCACATGGAATACTGTTCTCATCTCTGGGCAGGGGCGCCAAAGTACCAGCTTCTCCCTCTGGATCGTATCCAACGTAGGGCCGCTCGAATTGTCGACTGCCATAGTGTTTCAAGCAGGCTTGACTCCTTAGAGCTACGTAGAGATGTAGCATCGCTCTGCATCCTCTATCGGTTATATTACGGGGAGTGCTCCGAGGAATTGTTCGGACTTATACCTGCTGCAACTTTTCGCCACCGTTCCATGCGACAAAATATTTATCATCCTCATCACCTTGATGAGTGGCAGTTCTACACCGTGCGCTTTACCCGAAGCTTTCTGCCGCGCACTGTAAAACTCTGGAATGAACTGTCGCCAGCGGTATTTCCGGACCACTACGACCTGCAAACCTTCAAGAAGGGAGCGTATTCCCTCCTAAAAGGCCGGCAACGCACTTGCAACTTCTCTGATGTTGCGGGTGTCCGTGGGCGACGGTAATCGCTTTCCATCAGGTGATCCGTTTGCTCGTTTGCCCCCTAGTTTTATATAAAAAAAAACTGCCAATGATAATAATAGCATAAATTATCAACGCTGTTGCCCCGTCCAGACTGCTCGCGAAGTAGGTCGAATAACCGTTCCCACGGGAACACGTACTTTTTGGGGATATAAAGCAGTCTATATTTTAATCAAGAGCCTAAGCTACTTCCATATTACATTTCATCAAACCTGTACAATAGTTTTTCGTTATAAACACCTATCCATCCATATATCCATCCTTACAAACTTTCATATTAATAATAGTAGTAGGAATAGAATCATACAAAATAGTTAGATTTGTCTTCGCTTGCTAAGTACAAGACGGTTTCAGTAAAGTACATAAAAGGCCTTGCTTCTACAGATCTCTTTGCTTCCTCAGATTCATTTCAAGTTTATCCGTGGTTAAGTAAGACGTCCTTGCGGTTTTGAACTACTATTATTATCACTTATACAGCTGGCTGGCGTTTTGTTATGATTCGTTATTGTAAATGCAGATAGCGACTTCTTTATTAAAAATAGAGTTATATGAAAAGTGAGATAGTTTATTTATGATTAGTTGACAAGGTGCTTATTTCAATAATAGCTTAGCTAAAAATAATTAAATAGAGTAAGTGATTACGAACCAGTTTAAGGAGCATCTACCTGTGTCAGAATTAAACGTTAAACCGATACCATGGGTCACCGAGCTTTGGTCGGAGTTCTCATAAATAAAAATAATAAAAAAAGAATCACAAAAATATTTTTCTCCCATGATATTCAGAAATTTCGAAGAAAGCAAAAACTATTACATACGGATATCAAACTGCCAATTGGACTGCAGGCATAATAGAGTCAAAATTATTGATAATATTATACTGTTACACGACGGTAGAAAAAACATATTGTGTAGCTTAAAAATGCGCAGTTTCTTATCCCCGGATAAGAGCTAGATCGATTTTTGTCTCTCAAAATATGTCATCAAATCTTGCTTGTCCATAATTAAAATGCAGGAGGCTGCATACTAAATTTCATGGTAAAACTTGCAGCCGTTTTCGAGAAACCAACTATACTTATACAAGATTGTCTCGTTTAAAGTAAAGATAATTTTGTAGTATAATCAAAAAAGCATCTTATGATTAATAATTATTACTTGTTTTTTTTTTTTTACTGGAAGAAGGCTCTTCCTAAGAATATTCCTAAGAATAATATTTACTTTACTTGAAAATATAAATTTGAATAGCGTCAAATTTCAAAGGTAATATTCAGGAGCCTGGAGCGTAGGTACATACAAATTGTTGTCTTGCTTTCACATTGCTATTACTGTTTGTACTTTGTCCCGTTTTACAAAGGAATGCAAGTGCGAGATTTTAGTATGTAAAACTATTGTAGCAAGTAAAATTACGCTGTACTTTAGTACAAATTATTACTGAAATAAATATTACCTTTGCTTAGGTACATAGGAACATAAAAGTCAGAAAAGGTATGGTTTACGAATGTAGGTATGTAGTTAAATTTAAAAGCTCTGTAGGAAATAGGAATGATAAGTAGAATTATTAGTAGAGTACCTCCTAAATTCTCACCTCAAAAAAAGTTCTTCTCTTCATCTTCAGTATCTATAGTGATGATGAAGAGGAGAACTTTTATTTTATTTTATGTATTTCTGTTTTCTAAGCATTATTCAAAAAATATTACCTAGCTGTGTACACACCTTCTTCTACATAAACTTTAACTGTGCTTATCATCATCCTCCGTTCCTTCCGTTAGCTTCTCTTCTCTAATATTGGTCACAGAATTATTCTTTTTTTCTAGAAAACTTTATTCCTCGCTGTAAAATATTGTTTCCAGTCCCGAATGGATGATTTATTCTGAAATATTAGTATTTCGAGCGTGTTAGTAATATGGTGCAATCGGGTGTGTCGGTTATATATTATTATTGATGCAGGCGTCCTAACGATCGTTTCATGGCGCTTATTACAATATACGTATGGGAGTACTGCTAGCAAAAAAGACATAAAAAATATTCACACACTTTAGTCACGGGTATTCCAATCATTAAAATACTTAAACTAATGTTAAGTTTCATTTATTTTTATATTGAAAGTATGTTAAGCTGTTAGCTTTTAAATAATGTATTTTGATAGAGCTACAAGCAGTTAACTTCGAGTTATATGTAATTATAATGTATATAATTGGCTAAAAGTAAGTCTCAAATGGTGCTTAATGGTGCTAGTCACCCATGTAAATCCCCCTTTTTCTTATAATTGTAGATTTAATTTCAGTGTCTTGAAGCCTTTTATAATATTTGAAACAAAGACGTGAATGTGTTTAATAAATAATCTATCTTCTTCTTCTTGTATTCTTCTCTTATATATAAAAATTAATTGCTGTTCGTTAGTCTCGCTCAAAGTCGAGAACAGCTGAATTGATTTGGCTAATTTTGATCTTTAAATAATCGTATCAGTTTTGGGAAGGTTTAAACGGTGAGAAATTACAGTTCATATTTAAGGCAGAACGTTTTTCGGGACAGCTAGTTTGCAATAAAAAATATGGAAGGTACGGATAAAACCTCAATTTTATCGGCATTCAAACTGCATAAAAGTTTGATATGTAGTTGATTTCTCTGCTGTCGGTGCCAGCTGTAAGGGTTGAACGCTCTAACAATTTATTTAGGAATTGATACGTTAAGTGAAACTGTACGTTTGTTGACACTTTGGTGCAAGTTGATTACGAAAGGGGTCTGCATAGTTTTAGTTTACGATCAAATAGTTTACGGCCGAAATTTGAAGCCACTTTATAAGCTAGCTTTGGCCCGTAAATACATAAAGCAGCCTATATTTTAATCCAGAGCCCAACTATCAGTGGCGTAGGGTTCCTATAACTCCATTCCTATCGGCTTCCCTTGTCACTTACCTTTTGTAAACCTTCATAGAAATCCCTACCTATTATACAGGCTCCGACTTCCCTATGAAGGAGAAGCAGCCTTCGCCACTGCCAACTATTATACCAAATTTCATTAAATCCGTCTAGTAGTTTTTGCGACAAATGATAACAAACATTCAGCTAGTAGCTAGTAGTTAGTAGCTTAATATTACATTGCTAAAGTCTAAACTCTTGCTCTGTTATAAAGTGCTCCTTATACAAATAATCATTATTAAAAGCTGTTTATGATAATAAATGTTCATATTATTGTCATTAATTTCTGAAATTAAGCGCGCCAAAATAATTAATATTTTGCAACAAAAGAAGTAAAACAACACTAAAACGAAGTAGCAATTTTGTTGTTCTTGAACACAAAACAACATGTCATGTTTTAAAGGTAACGAACAATTTTAAACGTTGAATTTTTTAACGGTTTAAGTCATTTTATTAGCCCGCGTCCGCACTCGTATCAGGTAACGTTCGCAAAAACTGCGCGCCATGTGGCAGCAATTCTACTGGCAAATTGGTCGGTTACGTTACTGTATATAGTTTTAGGGATTCGTCGCTTGAAAGATAAACCTTATAAAGTTTTCCTTAAGTTAGTTCTGAAGCCGAATCACAATTAATTTTACAGAATATAAGAATAAAACCTTAATTTTATTGTATTTCATAATATAACTTACAGTATTTTATTGTATTTCATAATATACTAACAAACTTTTCTGTACCTTGTTCATTGATAAAAAATGCTATTTCAGTTATTATAATTTCTTTCAAACGCTGTATTTAAAGTAGCTCATCAATAATGGGCACTTACTAGTAATACGAGTATTGAACGGAACCCTACGAACTAAAATGTAACTCAAATCACACTTGACCGGTATTTTATCATGGCCACACAAGCTGACTTAATTAAATAACTCCATCAACTTGTAGGTTTTTGAGTTCACCTGGGGAAAAGATATCGTTATAGTACCAGGTGTTTAAATTTCAACCATCTGCGAAATATTACATACTTCTTCAATTTTAACCGTTTTTATTATACCTAACTACGAAATCTATTATATTCTATTAAGAGAGAGAAATTAAAATAATCATTATTTTTAACTCAAAAACGTATTTTGGATATTTTTAAGTACATTAGGATTTTGTTTACAACCATCAAGATGTTGGCCATTTAAACAGCTAACATAAATTTAATCCTACTATTATTAAAATCTGAAAGTTTATGAGGATGGATGGATGAATAGATGTTTGTTTCTCTTTCACGCAAAAGCTACTAAACGGATTTTGATGAAATTTGGGACAGTAGTAGTTTAAGCTCTGGATTAACATATAGGATACTTTTTATCCCGAAAAAGTAAAGTGTTCTCGTGGTATATTGTGTTTACGTGGACGGAGACCCAGGGCAAAAGCTAGTATTTTATAAACCCATGACCTCATTTCTAGCATAGATTAAAAATGTAATATGCGTTGAAGGAACGTGTAATATGTCTAACGACGTAACCAGCGGGCGGCGACGTCGAGTCGTTACTTGACAGACGCCGAGTGGGTGGTCTAAGGACATTATCACACAGAAGGGAACGAATAATTTTGAAATTAGATAATGTTATGGTTTTCCAACAAATATTATACACCTACCATAGATAAATGATTAGGCTCTGGGCTCCTAGTCAAGCTGCATTCGATAATTTCGACGGCGAACTTCGAAATCAAAAATGTATGGAATTTGACATAAGTCATCGTTAAGAGACATGTCGCTTGCGATGCCTTACGTCAAATCCCATACATTTTGTTTTCCAAGTTCGCCGCCGTAAAAATATAGTCGAATGCATCTTGACTAGAGGCCTGAGACTAGATACCGCTGCACTGGCATACTTGAAAAATGCCGCAGCAAACAGTACGCCGCAGTCGGCGTGCCCGAGCCCGTCACATTGAAATCTTCGTGCCAGATTTACGTACCGAATTCACGCACACCAGTTGTTTTACACACAATGATAATATTATAAACCCACACTACAATAGTGAGTTGCTGTTGTTAGATAGCACTGTATCAACTCGAGCGCCGAGACCAATCATTTATCTATGACATCTACCTAAATTATTGCTGGTGTTATTTTTCTGATTTGACGGCCTCTGTGGCTCAGTGATTCAGCGCGTTGGTGCTCAAGCTGGGGGTCGCGGGTTCAAATCCCACCGAAGAAACAAAGAGTTTTTCTGTGTTCCTGGGGCATGGATGTATATTAAATATGTGTATAATATAATAAACATCTTAAATATATGTATAGTATAAAACTATTAAATATACTTCCCGTTTAACTGGTACCTACCTGTAACACAAGTTCTTCGGATACTTAGCACGCGGCCAGATTGACATGGTGTGAAGCGTCCATAGATATTATTATATTATAATAAGTATTTGGTTCATACTTGTTAATAAGTCTATGGTAGGTATAGTACCATGTATGTAAAAAAATCACAATAAAAACGTTTAAAATATTTTACACACTAGACGGTAATTTCAACTGAAAGATTTTTTGCGAAAATGTACAATAAAATGAAATCTACCCGCAGTATGATTGTACCTCAACTTGAAACCTGTAATTTAGCTGTTTAAAACAGTGGCAAGTGTCTTCATTCCCGCTATCGTAGACTTTATAAAACATTTACATAGACCCGACCAATCATAGGCCAATAATAGACCTATCTGTCCAATTATATCTAATTCCTTTATACGTACAGAAACTTCAGGCAATTACAGAAACTAAGTTGTTAACTGTACCCGACTTTGTTTGATAAGAAAGAACGACTATCCAATTAGCTAGATATATTATCGGATCAAATTTATATTTAAGCCAATATATCGATAGGTATGTGTGCAAAATTCCATTTTAATCTGTTTAAACACAGAATAATTGACAAGGTTATTTATGGGCCTTAAATAACCAAGAAGCTATTTTACATATACTAAAATAATATTTCTCATAAATAATCTAATATTTAACTCTGATTTTATTTTTTGACGACGACTTTGCTCGGTGTTTAGCACGTTGGCGCGCAAGCCGGAGGTCACGGGTTTCCCCTTATTTTTAATTCTTTTTCTGCCTAAACCTCTTGCATGGGCAGTAGATTATATGCTCAAAATATCCGTTTTTTAATTTGAACAACAATACATTATTACTTTCAATAACCGAATCGGTATATCACAACAAACAGTCAGCAGAAGCAGTACAAAGTTTCCAATACTTCGGCAAACTTAACGTTTAAGCTTCGCAAAGAAAGGTCAGTGGCCAAAACATTAGTAACAAGACGCCGACTCTAGCCAATAAATTGTAACTTCCCCTTCGCGGCCGCTGCCAAAATAGTTTCGATACTGTACCGTTATTTTCACAACTTCTTTATAGGTTTACTTTGAAACTTCATTGACTTCGACTTTCCAATAGAGAAATAATTTATTTTCCTGGTTTTAGTTTTCCTTTGGAACGATTGAACGGATTTTAGAGAGCTCCTTTGGTATTTGTTTCCTTAAGCGTCAGTTCACACCGAAAACGAGACGATACGTGATGCGTCGCTGCATTTTTAAGATATCGATTCAAAATTGAACTTAATTAACTATTACAGAAGATAGTTTATTTCTTAGAAAACTACATCAATTTAACAACATTTCGAGTTTGTAGAAAAAGTTTAAATGAATCATATATTTTTTGGTAAATTAATAATACTTACCTTCTAAATCTGCTTTCATTAACATTAATACTAAATCACTATATTTATCAAACAATCTACACGAATACAAATGTTTAATAACAATTAACAAAAAATTACAATAGACCCTTTCGTTATAAATCTTTTAATTAAATCATGTAATATACAAAACTCTAATTAACCTAACGAAGTTAATGTGTAGGTAAGCTGATACGCAACCTAAATTGTTTTTAATGATGGGACTAGCGCAAATTCGATATAATTAAACGAAACTCCATTATAAAATTAGGACGAAGGTAACTTGGCGTGGTAACATTAATTAGTGAAATATAGAGTATATTTAGATTTACACAGAAGTTTATTGTAAGAGAATGTTAGGTTAATGTGTCTTGGATGAATGAATTTTATAATTATTAAAAATGATATTTTATGTAATTTTAACTACGTAGCTGTTAATATGTTCCTCTTTCATTTATTCGTGGCCTTGTGTTACAAGGGGCCAGTTACCAGTGGCGAAGGCTGCTTCTCCTTCATAGGGCCTTCATAGCCGGAGCCTGTATAATAGGTAGGGATTTCTATGAAGGTTTGCAAAAGGTAAGTGACAAGGGAAGCCGATAGGAATGGAGTTATAGGAACCCTTCGCCACTGCTAGTTACAAGACTACAGATTAAAGAAAGTTGTACTTGCACTACTACAAGCATATATATACAAGTATATATTATATATTTTCTATTTTGTTTTTTTATGTTAAATTAAACGTAACGTGGAATTCATACAAGCAAGTGTACAATTTATATATATTTTAAATGGCACATTGTACAGTGATATGATATTTCAACACTCACTATAATCCATTGCTAAGTTTATTAAATTTAGCAACCGTTGCAGCAATTTTAATCACAATAGAAACAATTGCCTACAGTGAATTTCACAGAACATAGCCATCGAGTTGCATTTTAACGTAAAAGTTTGTAAACTGTTATGTGCAAGATGCCCACAGATTTTCTGATACGCTTCGCGTGCATTGTTTTAAACTACAGTTTACTGACGTGAAATTTTAAAGTTTTAAATGGGATGAGACAGCAAAATAATGTTGCAAAAATATTTTTTATTTGTAGTTCTAAAGAGGACAGACAGACATGACGAATCCTTATGGGTTATTTTTTGCCATTTGGCTACGAAACCCTAAAATATTAGAAACCTCAATATCATTTTTTAAAGACCTGTCCATATATGGGACACACGTATTGGTTTGATGAAAAAGAAAAATTTGAGTTTCAGTTCTAAGTATGGGGTACCCCCAAAATTTATTGTTTTATTTTTTCTGTTTCATGTGAAAATGCTAATGCGGTTCACAGAATACATTTATTGGACTTGCGAAGAACACGATAAGTAACAGTATTTTTAACTCTAAATGTGATACAAACAGATCTTGGCTAATCGTACCAATTAAAAAAAACCTCTTGAAATGCACGTACAAATACTGCATGCCAAGCACTCCAGACCCAAAACGTTTGAGTGATCCATAAATGTTTATTTTGGAGTCAGTTATCTGTCGAAACTTCTGTTCAGGAAACTGAACCCTACTTCAATATTGCCACTGATACGTCTGGTCTTTGTCAATTTTTTTACCAGTATTTCGGATGGCTTACAGTTGGATAAATTATTTGTTGAGCAAAGCTAAGATTATTAATATTATTGGATATGAATATTGCAAAATTTAAAGTAAAAAAAAGTAGTGTAGAAGTAATTATTTTCGTTCTTTTTTTAAACAACAATTAAAACTTTTAATAATATAGGTACCTACCTATCCTTAACTCTATTGTGTTGCAAAGCTTTTAAACCAAATTGTTAAATAATGCTATGTATTAGAGTAATTATACTACTAGCTGTTGCCCGCGGCTCCGCCCGCGTAAATACAGTATCCCACTGGAACAATGTACTTTTCCGGGATAAAAAGAAGCCTATGTTTTAATCCAGAACTTAAACTACTACCGTACCAAATTTCATCGAATCATCGAAAGCCGTTCAGGAGGTTTTACGTGAAAGAGTAACAAACATATAAGATATTAGTAGGAAGTAGGATTACTTATATAGTGGTAGTAGGTAGTAGTAACGAATAGCATAACAACAAATATTATAAAATCACCTGAAGTATTACAATATCTATATTAACTAGATGTAAATTAAAATTTAACTATCGAAATTATTCACTTAATATACAAACGGAATCAATTCGTATTCAAATATGATTATGGAGATATAAACTCAGTTAAACTGCAAATTCCTCTCAAATTAGTTGCAGCGAGTTACATGCACTAGACTTGGGAGGATCTCACAAATTCTCAAGTTATATCCAAGTTTAAACTGCATCAGTGACAACTGACAACTAATTCACTCTGTTGAAGGATATGTGAGCTTTTATGAGCTTTTAATTAATACAACGAATGAGATGAATATTAAATTTGAATACAGTTTCATAACAGATAACTAAAAATGTAGAGGCCTGACAATACTCATCTTATCTATATCTTTTCCTCTATTATAAAGAGGAAAAGTTTATTTGTTTGTTTGTTTTCATTAAATAGGCTCCGAAACTACTGAACCGATTTTGATGAAATTTGCACAGACATAGAGTAGGCCACGGGGACTATAGGATACTTTTTATTGTGGCAAAATGTACGATTCCCGCGAATGTTTATTTTAGCGCGCACGAAGTTGCGGGCATCATCTAGTATGTCAATAAATATGGAGTACAAAATACTTGACCTCTACAAAGTAACAAGTAAATAAAGTGAGATGAAGTAAATAAAAATTATATTAAAAAATTAAATTACTGTGACGTACTAATAGTACCTAAACGCCTTCATCGTAACGTAAAAACACAACTGTAAAGTCGAATATTTATACATTAAAGACAAATGGCTACAAATGTATAAATACAATGACGAATAGGTTTCTCGGCTCAAAGTAACAAATACAAAACGAAAGCTACAAAAGGAAAGTATCATAAACCAATGTTTGCACATAATCCATCTTCAAAGGCCTTCGGTTGAGCCAATGAAACATCCATTAGGGCAGAACAAAAACCTATCTCAAGTATCCAAAGCCTGTTAGTGCCATTACAGACCGTCACAGACGCAGGTAATGATTTATGGAAGTAACGTTATAGTCCGTTCAGGGTTTTACTTCGATGTATCTTTTATATTGACCCTTATGTCGTTCGTATAAAGGTCCCGTCAGGGGTAATATAACTAAGAACAGACTGTAGTAGATATCAAAATGGGGGTATCCCAGGGGCCAGCCTTTGTACCTTTGTTAGCTCAGAAATAAATAGTCGCGAATCGAATGCGTTTTGAGGGTGAAATATTGTTGAGAATTAATGATGTGGTCACTTGAATTGGATTAGGGTGTAAAAGCCTGGGCGTGTGGCTTTGTAACATAAATTGGGATGAAACAACCCTCACCGTTTGAAGTATTTGCATCTTAGAAGGTAGGTGCATATAAAGTGAGCTATAAATTTTCAAAAGGCCCTTTTTGGTTTTTTACGATTATTTTTTACAAGCTTTTTCCCGCGGCTCCGCCCTATATATATCCCACGGGAACACTGTACTTTTTTGAGATAAAATGTGGCCTATGTTTGAATCCAAAGCCTAATCTACTACCATACTAATTTCATCAGTAGCTTTTGCGCGAAAAATCCATCCATCCATCTTTTTTTACTTACTCAGGTTTGACTGTATACGCCAATTTTAAATAAATACATTGGTTTAGCTAACCAGCTAAACTCTACAGCCCAGCAAAAACTCTAAAGTCCAATCATATATCTTTTTACAATATAAATTATTATACTTGCAATAAAATATACTTTATGCCATCGTAGACTCTATGTCGATTAAAATATATCGCAACAAAGAAAAAGAAATGCCATTTTCCGGTTCACATTTCCGTATCATATTCTAACAATATTTATTACTGTTGGCGGTTGTTAAAGAAATAAAAGTTTCACATTTAATAATACGTTTGTTGCATCGAAAATATTTCCCTAAAGTGCTTTAAATTCTCACAAAGCAAACGAATTTTAACGTTCTTTTACATACTTACGTTTAGTTAAATTATACCCATTAGATGGTATTTTATTTATAGTTCTAGTGTGCAACAATTAATTAAAAACGTTGTTTCAATTATGACTCCTCATATATTTTTTAATTTTACATTTTTGGAGTTTCATGATGCAACAATAGAGTTATCCTATTACTATGTATTAATAAATGTGAGAGTTTGTGAGGAGGGATGGATAAATGAATGGAAGTTTACTCTTTCATGCAAAAATCACTGAACTGATTTCGATGAAACTTGGTATGGTAGTACCTAGACTCTGGAAAAAACATAGACTACTTTTTATCCCGAAAAAGTACAGTTATCCCGTGGGATACTGTAATTATGCGGGTGGAGCCGCGGGTAGAAATTAGTTTTTAACATTAAAATAATTTTTATGGAGTCAAAATAAAGATGATCCCTCAGGTCGTTGACCTCAATCCAGAAGACAATAATGCGTTTAATGTTCTTCCATAATTCATGGCGGGTCAGCTAGGCGCCTGTGATAAAAATTCCGCCCATGCCTTAGTCCGGGAATATACTGGACAGTGGTCACGGCTATTAATATTAATAGTAATATTAAAGAAAAAAAGATGGCTGCCATAAATACTGAACATGAAATCTTCGTGGTAAAAATTTGGGCTTTGCGGAAAAGTTATTTTAAGAGTAATTTATAATTATACATCTATTGTGTTAGTTACAAAATAGTACATAATATACTTTTGAACACCATTTAATATTAGTGATATTAATATATTAGTGATACCTATATCATATATAATATATTTAAACATCATAATATATGGCACTAACCTTTCCTCTATCCATTCTCATAACCGTTCATTATGTTCATAACATACATATAATACAAGCAAAACATCAATTAAAGTGCTTCAGTATTCATAGCTAATTCGAGAATTAAGCGATAATCCTACGATTTAGCCGATCAAAGAAGTGCGAATCAACTAATTTTGCGGTCCCTCGAGCCCAAGGAAATTTAAGGCTGAAGGGCTACCCCAGGCACGGGTCATTAAATTCGTCCACGAAGTGAGTAACGCTGTTAGGAAATAGGGAATTTCCTCCGCACATACTCGGTAAGTTTATAGCAGCTATATATTTTGTTGTATTGTTGTTAGTGTTAGAGAATTAAGTCGTATTGTTGAAAACACGTCTCGATAAAAGAAGTTGAGATTAGGAAGTTGTAACTTTGCACTTTATAGTATTATCTCGACTGCTAAAGGGCAAAAAGTAATATACAATGAGGTAATCCGTTGTGACTTGTGACGACGCGACACAAGTCACAACACAGTGCACTAATGCCCGCTACACACCGCAACGATAATTTCACAAGTCGGTCACAGTAAACGTATATAGTACTATAACGCGTTTCAAATGAGAATAGGAACGTCAATGACTTTTTTCTGTCAAAATTCAATTGAAAATTGCGATTTAAAAAAAACTTATGTGCATATAAATATTAATAGGCTTGCATCGAATTTAAATAAAAACGTTAAATAATAATGAATTACCTAAACATAAATTTAACTTTCAATAGGCAAGTTGCCGAAAAAATTTTTTTTCGTCTATTCGATGTTAGACAACATGTTAATAAACAATCCAGAACCCATTTTTGTATATATCTGAAAAAATAACGTAGATACAAACCATTGAAATTTACAATATGAAAGAGAGCGATATATCGGCCTGTGACGTCACAACCCGCTGCCGCCATACATTTGTCATTACAAAATGTATGGCGGTAGCAGGTTGTGACGTCACGAATCGTTTTGCGAGAAAGGGATGGACAATATTTTTTATTTGCTTATATTTTTAATCCCGTCACTCTAAATACCTATTTCTTTCAGAGTTATGTATCTTTAATCAACAATTTTAAAATTTAATTTGTAAAACTGTGATATTCCACACCAGGCAACATCCCTATTATGATATTATAGAATTTTGCCCTTTAGCAGTAAACTATTAAGTGTAAATTCAAAACAATATGGCGCCAACTCGATCCTATTCTCAGTTGAATCGCACTATACATCTTTATACTAGACCGCCCGAATCTGCGCACGCACACATACTCAGTATGTCTACTGTGACCAAACTGTGCAGTTTTAACATTGTGGTCTGTAGCAGGAATAATGGATCCTTAGTCTTAAAGGCTGGGACTATATTATTTACAGGAATCCGGCGGGCCCCGGAAATTTTAGAGCATTGAATAAGATATCTGTGCTTAAACAATAAAGTTGAAAATTGAAATGACGAGTGTCTAGTTGTCATAATATTTGACATCGACATTTGACTTGACACTCGTTTGTTCGATTGTCCGCTCTATTGTATTATCGCCGAGTTCTATTTTCAGCGCTCTGAGTTTTCACCTCCCGAATTCCGGATCATATAGTGGGACTACTTGCCTTACTTGCACAATACACTTGTGCAAACCCTTGGGAGCATTTAATAACTTACCAACAATTACAACTTCACCCGGTCTTTCCCGCCTTTAGCTAAACTGAGCTTACCTGAAACAAAATTAATACCAAAATTATTCCACGTTGCTAATAATTGATCGCTTTGTTTGGTCTGGAAATTGGACGTCAAAAGCAAGAACGGGATTTCGAAGCGAAACGTGCGCTGGTCATTGTGTTGTAGTGGATTTTAATATTCAATACCTGAAAGTTTTAATTTAACCATATTTTCATTTCATCTGTGCGAAATAAATAAAATTTAAGTGTTTGTTTGTAACTTAAAATTAACAGCTTATCACTTAATGCATAACGTTACGTTAAATAACGTTTTTTTTTTTTTAATTTTGTCTGTTTGTTCCGGTTAATCTCTGAAATGACCGGATCGATTTTGAACCGACTGTCACTAGTATAGTTGATATTATAAGGAGTAACTTTAGTTACTTTTAGCTTAGGGTTCCGTTTTTATTCATATTTCTACGTAAATGAAGTTTGGGGGCACGCTGATTACTCAATATAAACTGCAAAAGAGCGTAAAAACCAATTGATTAGGAGTCCTTACTTTCAAAATACAACGCAAGTACCTATTATTTCCAGTCAATTTTCTGTAAGACCGCGGTAATCGATTTGAAATTATTTAAGTATTATTATAAATTAGTTATAACATCTGGCTATACGAAAATACAAACTTAATCGTATTAAAGTTTATTATTTCCTTCTCATAAGCGGTATTAGAGGTGTTTTCTATTGACATAAGCTGATTAGAGCAAGTGCATGGTCTAATCCTATTATTAGATGGGGAAGGTCTTGGTAGGTTCGCGCTAGAGAAATATGTGCGAGAAAGATGGAAGCTTTGGAAAAAATGATTTCTCTTTCTAAATTGGCTACTGAAAATTGACTGAAAATGTATTTGACAGTGCATCACGTCATGTCTCTATTGTTACTTGTTGTTGTGTGTACTCGATTGTTTATGTAAGTTACATGTAATGCGGGATTTGCACTTCTAAAATGGCCATTCTAGGTCGTTAGACAATTTTGCCAACAAAAATGACAAGGCGATTTGTCAATCTACTCGCCGCATGGTGAAAATAGACTCATATCTATTCCGTATTACATGCACCATAAAAGCTTGATTTTATTCCACTTGCTATTTTCCTGCTAGACTGACTGTTAAAATGGAGACCAAAAGTTTTTGTAACTAAGACCTTCGCCTATAGGATAAAACACAAAAGCATATTTTTGAATATTTTGCTTCAATCGCGTGTGATTAACTTGTGTGGTTCTCCCATCTAGCCATTACAATTTTAATGTCATCTGTAATGACTATTAAGTCCATAAAGATATAAATAGATGAGGGCAATAATTATGTTCCCGTATCCCGGTCACTGTTCGAGTGGTATCATCGGGCACTCAGGCACGAGACGTCTTCAAATAGTCGAGTACTCTCCATTAAGGAAATAACCGCCATGTCAGATGCAGACATTGAAATTATGTACAGTCGTCATAATAAGTGACGTACACTCACAGAATAAAGGATATAAAAGTTTATGAGTACAATACGGCCGATGTATATTGGCGAGTCTGAACTTCGCGCAGAAGGTTGCGCAATAACTGTTTTTAAGTGTTTTCGTATTTATTTTATTTGTACTAATTGGTCAACTGTATTAGGGAAATTTTATTAGTACATAGGTATATAAAAATAATACAATAACAGTTTTATTTACGAGTTGTACATGCGCTAAAGTTTGCAGAGCCTATGTTCAGACCCGTCAAGATACAGCGGCCGTAGTGTACCGACTATGATAATAATAATAATAGCTCCCACACCGATTTCGGTGACCGTGGCCAGTTTCATTAAAACCAGGGCCTCTAGTCAAGATGCATTCGATAATTTCGGTACGGCGAAGTTCGAAAACAAAATGTATGGTATTTCACATATTTTATCGTAAGCAACATGTCACTTAACGATGACTTCAAATCCCATACATATTTGATTAATTTCAAAGTTCGCCGTCAAAATTATCGAATGCATCTTGACTAGAGGCCCTGGTTTCAACGCAGGAATTATTTTATAGCGCCCGAGTGTGTGCACAGTACCTACACAAGAGCACTCTCTCCTCCTTTACTCTCGAAACCCAGTGGAACGGAGAAACTGACACGACTGGCGAGAGATCAGGCGCAGGTCCCACTTTTTACTTTCTTGTCAAGTTGTCAGACAATCAGATCGGAATGCATTGTCTTAACCAAACTTGGAAACAACATTCTTTGTTGTTCCAACGCGGGAATCCAACTCACGTCCTCTGAGTTGAGAGCCAAAGTACCGACTACAGGTTACAGTAGGTACAGCATTGCAATTATCATGATACTAATAAATGAAACACAAAATACTTAATTGATATGCACTTGGCTTTGGTGCGTAACTACTATCAAACAAGAGGCCGCTCGACCAGGCTTAGATGAAAATCGCTTAACCTTTGAATCCTGCGCACGCACACATATTCACGTGTAAATACCTATGAAGCTCAACCATGTCTGCAGTCGTTGCGGTCACTTCCTATGTGTTTAAATATTTCAAGGCTTCCTAGTATAAAGGAAAATGTTAAGAAACTGGTCGAGCAGGAACTTTGTCGATATTGTAACTATATATTTATGTACAGTCGCCGACAACCTCGATATACCGCTTTTGAACCTAACCTGGGAATAATACGATTCAAATGAGAATAGGATCGAGTCGGCGCCATATTGTTTTGAATTTAGACTGTTATGATAATTAAATTTATGTTTAGATTATTGATTACTTTAGCTATATATTTTAACGTTTGTATTTAAATTCGATGCAAGAAACATGTACGGTTTATGGGAAATTAACTAATGCGCGCACAAAGTCACGGGAAACATCTAGTATCTCATACAATTTAATAAAAGTAAGTAATTATTTTAATTCAAACCCGTGGAGAAGTAGAGATAATCAATAAATTGTTAGTCATTTTTCATGTGAATATTCGTTAGAATTAGTTAACATATTATCACAAGATTTTAAATATTTACACCTACGGCTTACGTCTGATTATTCTGACCTTATTTTATCTTTGGTTGTTGTGGTTAATTGTAATTTAATAAAATTCCCCATGTCCTTACTTTTTCACAACAGTATCAATACTATTTTTACATCTGTCTTAACGAACCTCGTAAAATGTCTGTAAAAACTTTAACTTGAATTAATAGGATTAATCATAGCGCCGTGGGTGGCTTGGACAATTGTCTCAAACTACATTTTAATATGGCGTGATGTTTTTTTAATGTTGACCCATTATTTCACTTTTAATGTCATTCTTGACGTTGTGAAGCTGAAGATATCTAATGGGTATTCATTCTACATGAAAGTATTTAGTTCCAAGTCATTTGTTCTTCTATTGTTTATTTATTTGTTATGGTTGTTAGATACAAAATTGAAGTAACCCGCGAAACTATTCCTACTAATGAGCCTTACCTTTATGAGCATGGATGGATGTTTATTACTCCTTCACGCAAAAACCACCAAACGGTGGTGGTTTTTACGTGGTAGAGCCATGCTTCGGCACGAATGGGCCGGCTCGACCGGAGAAATACCACGGGCTCACAGAAAACCGGCGTGAAACAGCGTTTGCGCTGTGTTTCGCCGAGTGAGTGAGTTTACCGGAGGCCCAATCCCCTACCCTATTCCCTTCCCTACCCTCCCCTATTACCCTATTCCCTCTTAAAAGGCCGGCAACGCACTTGCAGCTCTTCTGATGCAGCGAGTGTCCATGGGCGACGGAAGTTGCTTTCCATCAGGTGACCCGTTTGCTCGTTTGCCCCCATATTTCATAAAAAAAAAAAAAAAAAAAAAAACGGATTTCGATTGATGAAATTTGGTGTAGTAGTAGATTAGGCTCTGGATTAAAACACAAGCTACTTTTTATCCCGGAAAAGTAAAAGTGTTCCCGAGGGATACTGTATATACGTGAAAGGAGTCGCGGGCAACTGCTAGTCTTTGATAAAGCTTCTTTCAATCGGAACATGACATCCTAAGTTTGGCATTAAACACCTTACACCGATGTTAATTAACAAGTCATGAGACGACATGCGAATTGATGCGGTGTTGCATTTTAATATCAGCATAACCCCCTTACTAATAAACGCTGTATAAGCTTTGAATAGTTACACAGTGTTTTGTCTCCTTCTATCGAATTAAACACTTGTGTGACGTGAACAAAACACTGTATAACTATTCAAAGCTTATACAGCGTTTATTAGTAAGGGGGTATATGTATAAAATTGAACATTATTCACTACACAAAAAGATATACGTTTAATATTATACCCAATAATAAATATTATACTCCGCGAGTAATAGTGTTCTGTGATTATACCAATCATACAGTGCACATGCGCTCATCCAGCGAGGTGCAATTTGACATTCGAATTTCGAACTCTAACAATGAAATATGTGTCTTCTTGTGTAGGTAATGAATAGGGTTCAATAGGCAATCGGACTAATTTTTTTTATTGCATAAATGAATACTGCCGTGCTAAGCGCAAAAGCGGTATCTCAATAAAGGGAGCTTTGAGAAAATTGTATAAGTTTTGTAAAATATCTAGTATTCTTTAATTCTCTTAGTTACTTATTCTTAGTGAAACTTTCTTAGGGATTTTTTTAATGTTTTAAATAAGATATTGCTATGGGGCTTAGTTCATTGAATGCGAATTTTTTTTAGCTAAACATAACATTAAAAAAAAAGTTTTTTGAGATACCGCTTTTGCGCTTCGCACGGCAGAATAGTAATCTTAAATATGAGTAACTTCTCAGAAGAAACCGTATATCAAGTCAATATTTTCAAAGGTACAGCGATTTGTATAAAAATTTTCGCGAGCCTCCTAAAAACGCTCCATACTAAAGTCGACCTACAAATGACGTCACTTGTAGGTTATAGTATATGAAGTAGTATATGAAATATATGGCCGCCGGAATATATTTGTAAATATCTCCCATATTTGTGCGTTTAAGTTCATACTTACCATAATTAATGTTTTTGTATATGATGTGAATAAACTAATGACGTAGGTTTTGTTTACCAATTTCGCGAAAAAAAAATTTTTTTTGGTACTTTTTAAATGTATTTTATTAGTAAACTACACATAAAATAATATATTTTTTTATATTTACCAGCTAGTAATGCCTCAATATTTCTGAATATATTAATGAAACCAAATATTTCAGATGTAGTCCGATCCCCTATTTTGAATAGCTATCTTAAAATGCAGCGCCGCATCGGGGTATCGTTTCGTTATGACGTGCATGGACCCTATAGACGGGTCGCGCTAGGCGTATTCGAGGTGGTAAGTGGAAAAAATTCTAAAGTCGCTGAATTTTTGTGTGTTGATAAAGTAGTCCCTGGGGAGCTTATCATTAAGTTTTGTGCCATTTCTGCCCACTGCGTTTTCAGCAATTCCATTATTTGTGGTTGATTTTTTTATATGGCTATAAAAGTGGCAATATTGATTTAAAGTTTAAAATATTAATGGTATCTTAACTGGGACAGCTTCCAGAGTATGGAGACTTAATTTGCGTCGTTTTCGTCCAGTAAAAAATGACTTAGGGTCATTTTTTGAAAACAGTACCGGCAAAAATTCCAAAGTGTGATAAACGACTATTTTCTGTTTAAGACCACTAAAATAGGCCTAATTCCAAATTTTGTGCCACATTAAGCGACTGCGATTCGAGAAATTAAGTTTTTTAGTTTCCCTAAGCTAAAAGCGTTCCAAAAACACATAATCGTTAAATAAAGTTCACGTATTCAATATTATTAAGTCATAAAGAATCTATATTCCAAGTTTGTGCCTTTTTCATTGAGGGTTTAAATAATAAAATGCAAAAATAATATTATTATAATATGCGGTCGAAGTATTGTGGAATATTCGCACTACAACATACACATTACACATATACGTAAATGTGTGTGATAAAATGTCATTCATTCGACTACATTTCAAAATTTTTATATTTCACATTTTACAGCGATTACAAAATTTTAACTTGCTTTTGCCCGCAACTTTGTTTGCGTAGCACGAATGACGAAGCTGAATGTAATTGTAGCCTGATTTTATACAATACATAAATGCACAGTAAAATTTGATATCCGATAGGCTTCCACATGAAACTTCGGTTATCTAACACCAAAAAAATTACAATTTCAAATACCTAATTTTAGTTCTTGAAATTAGTCGTTTAACCGAATAGTCTCTTCAGCTACATCATATTTATTGTATATATAGTATTATTTAATAAAAAATAAATAAATTATTTCAACGCTTGAATTTTATACGTAGGTTGCTGAATACATGTTTCTAATACTCGTGGTTAAGGACTTATTTATTAGGCTATTAATTGATTGTAATAATTTATATAATTATATACATTTTACAAACCAACAAAATAATATTTGTATATATTGTTATTCATCCCGTTGACAATTTTATATCTAGGGGCACGGCAGGGCCCCGCCAAGTCGAGCCTAGTGAAACATCAGAGTACTACGTACGAATGTACTACGTACTTTTCGATATAATATATATGTTTACTATGTTTAGCATTAATTTATAATAATGTTAGTCTTATAAAATAATTGATTTATAATACCTAACGTTAGTCTTAATTTAATTTGTAATTTTATTATAATTTTTAATTAGTATTATAAAAAGCATTAATTTGTGAAACTGGAAATAAAATGTTTTTTTTTTTATTTATTGCTTGTTAGTTTTATGTTAAAACTAGCTGGTGCCCGCAGCTCCGCCCGCGTAGGTACAGTAAGTAGTATTAGAAGCTATGATTTTTTTATCTTTAAGTTATTTTGTTTTTTGTATAACTTACCTTTGAATTACATCAATTTTAAACTTTGCTTGCCATTTTGGGAACACTCCTTGACTTTTTATTTTTTTAAAGTCTCACGTTACGCAGCCACGGAAAAATTAACCACAAATAATCGAATTGCTGAAAAGGCAATAGGCAGACATGGCACAAAACTTAATTATTAAATCCCTAGGGACTACTCTATCAACTACATATAGGTACAGAAAAAATTCAGCAACATTAGAATTTTTCCACTTCCCACTAAAAAACAGCTAGCGCGATCCGTCTAATGAGTCAAAATGCATAGCTTGAGCGTTTCATTACTTCATGAGCTTTTGTATAAGGCACACCCCACACTAGCAATATTCGAGCGTCGTCGTTGTGCCAGAACATTGTATTCTCTAACATAAAAGCTATGAACAGTGACTAAAATATTTTTTATCTTAAGCCTATTTTCTACTTTACGAGTTAGTAAATTCAAGCTTTATAGAGTTAGAGAACGTAGAGTGGAGTCAGAAGGTTCTAGACGAGATCTGAAGACATTTTTTATTGGCGAGTCATAATATTATGGTCTCGTCTTGGCATCATTAAACATGAAATAAATTTAAAATTGAAATTATAAATTTCGCATTTAGAACATTATTACTTGTCAAGTTGTCACATAAATTGTCATTTCATTTTGTCGTATTAATATGAAACTTGGGCCCCTCCCCGCGTGGCGAGAGGCCCGCACCCCGTATTCGCCATTGATACATGATAAAAGTTAGTTTTTTACATTCTAATAAAAAATCCCGCGGATAAACATGATTAAACTTATAGAAAGTGTTTTGTAACACCATAATCATCATATAGATATGAACTCTACTAACTAAAAGTTTCATTAGTAATTTTTATAGCGAGTTTGAGGAAAAAAAATGGAATATCTTTATACGAAATTGCCGAATGTGGCACAACTTTCTTACAGACTCAGATATTAACACTCTGAACAATTTTTTAAGATTTGTCAGACATTAGAATAGTTGTGGGCCTGGTGGGACCATGTTTTATATAGTAGCCGAATATCAGAAAACCCCTGGTTGGATACGACTCAAACTGCATATGTGCATCGGTTACTCTTTCCTTAATATCGTGAAAGTAAAATTTTTAGCTATAATTTACTTTTGGGCCAATATCCATGAAAGACACAAAAACCTAAATTGCTACAAACGCAGCCATCCAAAATGGCACAAAATCAAATTTTAGACTAAGAAGAAGGTCCGGAAACTATATGCAAAAAATAAAAGACTTTAGAATTTTTGCACCCTCAAAACTTATCCAGACCGGTCTACTAGGCTTACATAAAGAATGCAGTGAAGACTAGACAAGGCGAAGCGGTTATAGTCGGTGGTTCACGAATCATCTATACAGATTACAGATAAATAAAATTGAAGTGTCTGTTTGTAATTTTAAATTAACAGCTTTTCACTTAATGCATATGAAAGTATATTTGGTGCTTACAATGAAATATCAATTTTTAAAATTTTTGTCTGTCCGTCTGTCTGTCTGTCGGTCTGTCTGTCTGTTTGTTCCGGCTAATCTCCGAAACGGCTGGACCGATTTTCGCGGGACTTTCACTGGCAGATAGCTTATGTTATAAGGTCTAACATAGGCTACTTTTATTTAAGGGTTCCGTTTAAAAAAATAGAGTTCCGTTTCAGTTAGTTCTATGCAAACGAAGTTGCGGGAATCAGCTAGTATTATAATAAAGATGACATAAAAATATTGATCATCATCATCATCAGCCAATCGCCGTCTACTAAACGTGGCATATGTATAGCAGACGGCGATTGGGTGATCCTCCAATGAACGCCAACCGTCCCGATCTTCGGCAGCCCTCATCCATCCTGTGTGGTCTCGGGCTTAAGAATAGGACCACCCCATCTCTTTCCCATGGGTGTCGTAGAAGACGACAAAAGGTATTAAAGGTATTACGCTCCCCCCCCCCCCCCCCCCATGCAGCATAAAAATATTATACCACGTATACGGATTCTGAGCTAGATTACATGATGTTACGATAGTGAAAACAAACAGAATCGGTTACCAGCGGAAAATCGATTACGCGTGAATCACGTTCGAAAGTCGAGTGGAAACGATTATTGACATCGATTTGCCAATTACAACGATTATTAAAATCGTTTCAATCGGAACTGATGACTCAGGGTTTTAAACCAAAGACGCCGTTACTTAGAAAGTAATTAATTTTTTTTCATTTGATTGTGATTTGTGAATGACGACGTTAATCGAATTTGGTGATAAAGAGTAATAAATTAAGATGAACCTAACAATAGATATATAGGTTACTAGCTGTTGCCCGCGACTTCGTCCGCGTAATTTCGACCAAATTTGATTACCATAAAAAAGGTTACAGTAAGTCAATCTTAAAAGATTTTTTTAGATCATTTAAAGAGGAATAATTCTTTCATGCATATTTTTTGGGTAACTTGAGCCGTTTACGCAGTGCACTCAACGTAAGCCCTCAAATAAAGCTCAAATATGAATATTTTACCCCGTTTTTTCAACATTTTCACTGATGCTTCGCTCCTGTTAGTCGCAGCGTAATGTTATTATAGCTTCAAGCCTTCCTCGACAAATGGACTATCCAACACAAAAATAATTTTTCAATTCGATTTAGCAGTTCCTGAGATCAGCGCGTTCAAACAACAACGTAAGCCCTCAAAGATGAATAATTTTCTCCGTTTTTTCCACATTTTCCACTGTTTCTTCGCTCCTTTTGGTCACAGCGTGATGCTATATAGCATAATTCCTTCCTCTATAAATGGACTATCCAACACAAAAATACTTTTTCAATTCAAACCAGTAGTTCCTGAGATTAGCGCGGTTAAGCAAAAAAAACTCTTCAGCTTTATAATATTAGTATAGATAGCTGATGCCCGCGGCTCCGCCCGCATAAGTACAGTAACCCACGGGAACCGTATAATATGTCCCGCGATAAAAAGTAGCTTAAAGTTGTAGACCACGAGGAAAAACACTTTCTCGTGGTCTACTTTATATCTGTGCCAAATTTCATGATGATAGGTTTAGTAATTTTTACGTGAATGTGTAAATAAAGTTTTCCACGGGAACCGTATATTTCTCCGCGATAAAAAGTAGCCTATGTCCATTCTCGTGGTCTACTTTATATCTGTGCTAAATTTCATGATAGTCGGTTTTGCAGTTTTTACGTGAAACTGTAAATAAAGTATCCCACAGGAACCGTACATTTCCCTGCGATAAAAAGTAGCCTAAGTATATCCTTTCTCAGGCTTTACTCTCTGTATCACAGGTACCAAATTTCGTTACAATCGGTTCAGTAGTTTTGGCGTGGAAGACTGACAAACAGACACACACTTTCCCATTTATAATATTAGTATGGATGTATTATGAAGATAATATATGTATTAAATGCAGCATTCGCAAATATTAAGGTGCCTACTTTTCAAGATTTTCATCAAATTTAACTTTTTAATTCTTGTCAGATTTATTTTTCAATATGATGACAATATATTATGTCAAAATAAAAATAAAGCTCCCCACTCACGGGCTATCGATTGCTTCGCTCAAATTGGAAATTAATTCTCATTTGAAAGTAAATTGCTAACGACAAACTATTACACAAAATGATTAGTGTAAGACCTACCAGCTAGTTTTTGCGGTGGGCGTCAAAAGTGGGAACAAAATTTACGCGTATATATACGAGTTTCATATAAAAGTATAGTAAGGTGGTCCTAGGATCTCAGACTATATTTAATTTTTATCTAAACCGATTTACTTGCAACTACGAATCCAGTAAATGTTTAAATTGTAAATACTAAATCGATCGATCGCTTGTGAGTGGGAGCTTTAAATCAAAAGCACTAAGGAGTATTTATATCAACTTTAAAGCAAATCGCTCCCAAACAACTTTCTTTCCCTTTTTATTCCCGCTAGGGGACGAATTTCAATAAACTATGATACACGAATTCCATCAATTGTGTTACATAATGTTTGTGCAAAATATGAAGTAGATTGGATCAAGGAATCACGTTGCCCCATACAAACTGTTTTCCCCCTTTTCACCCCCTTAGGAGTCGAATTTCGAAAAATCCCTTCTTATCGGATCCCTACGCATTACAAAGAGCAAGCCCTGCAAGTTTCGGGTCTCTACGATCAGCGGTTTAGGCTGTGCGTTGATCCGTCAGTCATTCAGGACAAAGGATTTTATATGTATAGATGATTGGTCGTTTTATAAAACGATAATTACTTTTTTTATGACATGAACCAGAAAACGAGCAGACGGATCGTCTTATAGTAAGTGATTACCGCCGCCCATGGACACACGCAAGACCAGACACGCTTGTAACTCCTCTGGTGTTGCGACTTGCGTTCCTGGTCCTTAAAATCCCCAATCCCCCCATGGGCTTTCGGTAACCTCACTCACTCGGCGAAACAAGACGCAAGCGTTATTTCACGTCGGTTTTCTGTGAGGTCGTGGTATTTACCCGGTCGAGCCGGCCCATTCATGCCGAAGCGTGGCTCTCCCACAGTAAAACTTTACTCGGCGAAACACAACACAAGCGCAATGCTTAAATAAAAATCTACGAATGCTGACTTAGAAATCAAGTTTTAATTACCACCACTATTTTTAACAGTTTCATGATACGATCATAATGACGGTAGAAATATATAGGTAAGTAGGGAAAATGCTACGTCACGTCTGTGGATTCAGATCAGAAACTTGAAAATCATAAAAAGTGACTTTCAAGTTTCAAGTGCAAGCAGCCGCTACTTTGAAGTGATCCAGTTTTAGATTTTGGTACCTCTGTGTGTATAGGGAGGTTATTTATTTAAAATTGCTGAGTAATAAATTATTTATCGCAGGATTTTTTTATAGATATAATATATTATGATAGTAAGCGTTTATCGCGTCCCATGGGCACTCGGCACAGATAAGTTACACTTGTAACTTATCAGTATTGCGCTCTTTCGTTCCTGGTCCTTAAAACCCCCCCCCCCCCCCCCCCCCTTGGTCTTTCGGTAACCTCTCACTCACACGGTGAAATACAACACAAACCTTATTTCACTCTGGTTTTTTGTGAGGCCGTGGTATTTGAAATTCAAATTTGTATGTCGTTCTGACATCTAAAGGTAGGATATTTTACGAAATAAACTACGTTATACAATACCCACATAGTTTCTAGTCTCATTTTTGAGCAAGAAAGATAATACATGCATTTGTTTTAAATCAGCAAAATTCCGAAACACATACAGACCGAAAATAAAAAGTATTTACAAAAGTTGCTGTGATTGAAGAACGAAAATTACTGTTAAAATTCGTATGATATTTGTGATATTTTTTGTTAAAAAAAAAACAATTTTGTATTTATCTTCATATATTTTCAACTGCTGTGACGTCAGTCGTGTATCATTTTATATTCCTATAGAGAGCGTTTTTAATGCTCTCCAATGATCTCACTTTTGTTATGACTGTATTCGTCACCGGCTAATCGTAGATATGTCATTGCAAAGACACTATTTCCTTTCTTAACAAGTACTCTTCGAAAAGCCAATAAAAAACTATACACATTTCTATTAAAGACGCACCTAAAAACTTCAACTTAACATGTATCTTATGTAAACTTCGTACAGTGAATGTTAAGATGGAGTAATACAGCGAAACACTGATGCGAACAAATTGGCTGGATGACTCACTCTTGAGCTCTCATTACTGCCTTCCGCATTGCAGCATTGGATACTTAAGGTAAAGGCCGATGAACTATCCCGTCTGGTCAATAATGTTGGGATGTTTGTTACTTTATCGTCCTAAACATTTAGCTTAGATACTACTTACGGTGTTTACATTTGACATTTCCCTCTACAAAGAAGTTAGAAGTTCGTAGTCTGGACTCAGAACCACAATTATCGTATTTAAAGTGAAAGATATCATTTTACTTTGATTTTATTATAAGTTAGGGTTGCCATCCGTCCGGGTTTCCCCGGATTTGTCCTAGTTTAAAGGGCGTCCGGGGAGCGTCCGGGCCGGATTTTATTTGCTATCCGGGTTTTTGTAGGCAGAATTAGGAAGGCCTAAGTTTTTTTTTTGATTTTCAGCAATTATAAATCTTCCTTTCTTTTTGACATTGCCGTAGTCGGGTAAAAATTGTTCTATGTCAGGGTTTCGTACTACAAAATCCGGGGTTTTCACGCGTCTTGTCCGGGGAGTCATATGTAAGATATGGCAACCCTATTATAAGTGAAGTGACATGTTATCATAAACTGATTTTGTGAAGTTTGGACCAATCAGAGCGCGTTTCGCGTTGATTTAACGTTTACGAGAATACCGTTTGACAGGTTTAGCGTATCGGGCCCTGATTGTAATTGTATTAATGCAGGTTTTATTTAACAGAATTGATCCTCTGGTATATGTATATACTCACTGTCCCGATAATTAAGTTTTCTGTGAGACATAAGGGTCAGTTCACACATAGACGATACGCGATGCTACGTGGCGCTACATTTTAAGAGAGCTATTCAAAATTAAACTTTATTCGCTACACAACAAGATACACGTTTCAATCAATAAATTTTAAAAAATAGTCAAAAAACGTTTGTGTGGTAAAGCTTATTATAAACTTAATGATTTCATGAATGATACCACACCTTGGGAATGAGGTGGCCCCCTGCACGGCTACTTTATACTATTGTACTCTTGTTATGTAGTTTTAGTTATAACATTGTTATATATTTTTTTATTTTAAAAGAACAATTTTCCATATTTTTGGTAAAAGGTGGCCCCGTGCGAGTTTCTTACGCCGGTTCTTCTCGCCGGGCTAGTTTCCGAACCGGTGGTAGGCATCATGTAGGACAATTCTATAAGTGTTATATTATAACCTACATGGAAATAAAAAATTTGAGTTTGAGTTGAGTTGAGTTTTTCATATGACATCAGTCATACACTGCACTTGCGCTGTGCAGTACGGTGCAACATGACACTGTGTAATGACTAATGAATAAAGTTCAATTTTGAATAGCTCTCTTAAAAATGCAACGCTACGGCGCGTATCGTTTCGTTTCGATGTGAATTGACCCTAAGTGGTATTCATCTTGTAGGATCAGCATATTCGTGCTGAAGCTGACTTTGGCGTGGTTAACGCGTGAAGCTATGAGAGAAAAAAATGATGTACCAAAATAGAAGTAGATAGTAGTTTGGACAATAGAACTCAGTCATTAGACAACCAAGTAAACTCAATAACTGTCACAGAATAAGCCAAGCTTATTTTAGAGAAGTTTAAATTCAATTTTCGACTCTAAGCTGCAAACGCTTTCAGGCGTTTCTTTTGAATTGAACGAGACTTAACAATTTTCATAAATCCTTTCAGGGGATTGCTTTTTAAAAGACAGCAGGCGACGTGGACAATTTAATATTAGAAGCTCGCCTCTGCGGGGACAACCGACGTCTCATGCCAATATAGAATTTGCTATAATACTAGTTTCGTTATTCCGTAGTTTGACCGCAAAAAGTTATATTTAAGGCTAGAGCATCCAGTCTTAGAATAAGTCCCTTTGTGTAACAATGCTACACAGAATTCAATGGAATTTGGCACTCTCATAGTATGTAGCCCATAGATGTATTACATTAAAAGGTAGATATGCTATAGCGCGTAAAAAGTGAAGACTGAAATTGGCCCGCAGTCGGGCCAATTTTGGTTAGTGTGTTCCGCGAGTAATAGCACAGAATAAATAATAGTTGTTAATAGTGTGTTAGTCGAGGTGGTCGACGAGTAGCACGTATTACGCGTCCCATGTCAATGTGTGTCGCGGCCACTCGCGGCACAGAAATATTGTCAGTTTTGTAAGGGTATAACGTATCTATGTAATAATTAATCAAAGATGTAGCCAAAATTAATATTTAAGCTACTTTTCATCGTTTGAAATATACAGCTCCCGTGGGCCAGATATATTCACGGCCTATGTCGAGCCGCTAGGATTAGCTAATAATGATCTATTACAGTTTGAAATTTGAATGTAATATTATAGCTTAAATATAATTAATTTGTAATTTTGTACATTCTAACAATTTAACCTACTAATATAATAAATGTGTAAGTTTGTGTATGTATGGTTGGATGGATGTTTGTTCCTCTTTCACGGAAATACTACTAAACGGATTTTGATGAAATTTGGTATCTTAGTAGTTTAGGCTCTGGATTAAAACATAGGCTACTTTTATCCCGAAAAAATACAGTGTTCCCGAGGGATACTGTAGTTACGCGAGTGGAGCCGCGGGCAACAGCTAGTAAATAAATAGTTTTATGGCTTCGCCCGCGTGAAATTAGATTTAAAACTTTCATCCCCTATTTTACTCCCTTGGGGATTGAATTTTGAAAAATCCTTCCTTAGTGGATGCCTACGTCCTATAAGAAATACGTGTGCAAAATTTCAAATTTCTAGTCTTAAGGGTTTGGCTTGTGCGTTGATACATAAGTCAATCAGCTTTGTCTTATATAATATAGATATTTATATAGATTACCATTGAACTGAGAGTAGATTTAACTATAGGGACTATTGATAATTTTTGAAATTAATTGTTCTTTCTACTTACCTACAAGCCTGTATGAGCCGCCTGAATCCAGCGACCACATAACCTAGGTTACGTGGTTACTATAGATTACGTGGTAGCTGCCGGAACCCCAATTCTAGTAATTAACTTACACTTTCATTTTACTTTTATTGAATTATAAATTAATTATCTTGATATCATAAACTGATTTTTCGAGTTGGGACCAATTTTGTCTTTGGCTTGACGTTTATGAGAATACCATTTAGTAATTTTAAGTTTTTAACATATCAGGATTCAAGACTCGATCGCAACTGTATTATTGCCAGATTTAATTTGCAGATTTTATTGGCCATATTAATAATCGTTAAATGCTTAGTGTTATTATTATTATTATTTGATGAATTACGCTTTTGGTATAGTAATAAAGAAAAAAATACTTAACACGTTACATACCACCCAACGAAGAAAGCAAGTATAAAATTATTCTCAAGTAACTCATAATAAACTCATTGATACAAAAAGTGTAATGAATGAACTATAACGACTCATTGTCGGCTCCCAACGTTGCGTCTCATTATGTATCAGGTTACAACCATACTGCAACCCGATCTCTGATACATCCCTCGTTAATCGTATCTGTTCTGTGTAATTATGATTATTTAATCCGAGTATCATTGGTCAGTGGTTAATGGTTTGCAGTTAAACGAGAGTAGTTTATTTTTACTTCATTTTGTACTACCATCGTGAAGAAACACCTTTTGAGAGTTTTGGCGCGTCGGGACTTGATTGTAATAGGCTACACGACTGAATTATTTTTATTGCATAAATGAATAGTACTCTTAAATATGAGTAACTTCTCAGAAGAAACCGTATGTCAAAAGTCAATATTTTTAAAGGTACAGCGATTTGTTTACAACATTTCGCAAGTCCCGTGAAAACGCTCCATACTAAAGTCGTACGTAGGTATGACGTCACGTCCATGTAAAATCGTATGAAGTATACGGCCGCAGGAACATATTTGTAAATATCTCCGATATTTGTGCGTTTAAGTTCATACATACTATAATGAAAGTTTTTGTATATGATGTAAGTAAACTAATGATGTAGGTTTTGTTTACTAATTTAGCAAAAAAATAATATTTTTTTTTGTACTTTTTAGATGTCTCTAATTACTAAACTATAAATAAAATATTATTATTTTTTACATTTACGAAGTAGTAATGCCTCAAATTTTCTGAGTACATTAATGAAACTAAATATTTTATATGTAGTCGTGTAGCCTATTGTATTAATGCAGGTTTTATTTAGCAGAAATATTGACCCTCTAAGAATTCGAAAAGGCTAATATTCAAATTCATTTTAAGCAGAAAAACGTATATTTTCATTTCTATTTCTGTACTGAAAATACACAAGAACAATATCTCAAAAGTCAATGTGTAAGTTATGAAAACATCAATTTTTTTAGAACAATAATATTAACATTTTAAATATTTTATTCATACGTTTGAAACGACTGAATATGGAGTGAGTTGAAAAAACAGAGGGCTATGAGTTTTAATGCACATAACTCACTGCTTTCGGCGAAGTCATTTATACTGTACCGACAGCAATGAAATTGCAGGAGTTTTTTTAATGCGTTGAAAGCAACATAATGTTTTTTGAGTATTAATACGCGCTATATTTTATACATAAGTCTATATAGTCATAAGTGTAAGGTAATATTATAATGTTTAAACAGGAAAATAATGAAGATTTTTTTTTAATTAGTATCTATTCTTTTGTATAATACTTTAAAGTGTGAGAGGGAAAAAGATTTTCATTTTAAACAAGATGTTTCCTGCGACTTCTTACGCGCTTATAGAAATACCGCGGGGACATACAGATAATATTTGTCTAATCAAAATATATAAAAGGCAAACCTGACTGACTCATCTATCAATGCGCCGAAGCTACTGAACGGATTCACAGGCAAAAGCTAGTAATTGCGTATTTGACAACATATAAAAAATTAGTTTTTTATTATACTATTCCTTTTTTAAACTGTCTTACAGCTTTTCAGAGCACTATTAATTTATGCAATAAAAAATACAGTCAAATAACGTATTCAAAAAATTCTAGAAATTATTGTTTTGGGTACTTTTTCGTTCATAAGTCTTTATAATAGTTTTACTTATATACTAGTCAAAAGAAAATAAGGGCCACTTGATAATTTTGAAGTCTGACCAAATTTATTAATTTTTAAGCAACCCTAAATGGCTAAACGTTTTTGTGGTAATTCCCTAAGTGTTAACAAACTAATAGGAGCATACCACTTGCGTATTTTTTGAAGTGGGTAGATTTTTTTTCAACCACTTTATTTTACCCCATTTTTACACTAACATTTAACTCATTCCATTTGTGAATTTCTTAGTGATGGGTTAAATTTTGTTGATTTGAAGCGTGAATAAACATTTTAAAAACACAATGCCGAGGATACGAAGATATATGGACGTACAGACCACAACTACAGCCATAACATTGATTCAGGAGGGTTGATCGCAACGTTCTGTAGCTTTGCAATTGGGTTTTTCACGGCGGGCGATCCAAAACGCTTGGAATCGGTTTCAAGAGACTGGGAGTGCCACCAGGAGATGAGGCTCAGGCAGGAATCGAGCAACCACATCACAGGAAGATCGCTACATACGCCTGACTGCGCGCAGGGAGCGATTTGTCACCGCTTCTTCCTTGCAAAACCGCTTGCGGCAGGCGACAGGTACGAGCGTTAGTGACGAGACGATTAGAAATCGGTTGCATGAAGATCAACAATTCTCTAGGAGACGTGTAGTACGGATTCCATTGACAGGTGCTCATCGTGCAAACCGATTAACATTCGCAAGGCAGTACGAGGACTGGGACGCGAGTAACTGGAGCAGCGTTTTGTTCATGGATGAGTCCAAAGTAAAAATTTTCAGTGATGATCGTCGTATTAGAGTATGGAGACGCGAAGATGAGCGATTTTCGGATGCGTGTATACACCAAAGTGACAGATTTGGGGGTCCCAATGTTATGGTGTGGGAGGAATTTCTCTATTAGGTAGAACTGAGCTGGTAATCCTCAACGAAGGCACGGTAACTGCTCAACGATATATCGAACAGGTCATAGGACCCCATGTGGTGCCATATGCACACATTATTGGTGCAGGTTTCAAGTTGATGCACGACAATGCCCGTGCTCATACAGCTAGAGCCACTAGACAAGCTCTACAAGAAGCTGGTATAGAGGTGTTGCCGTGGCCCGCTAACAGTCCGGACCTCAATCCGATTGAGCATATGTGGGATTTGTTAAAAAGAAGTGTTCGCAACACAAATCTACCCGTGCACAACGAAGCACAACTCATAAATGAGCTTAAAAGAAGCTGATAACAAATCCCTCAAGAGACAGTACGACACCGGGTAGAAAGTATGCCTACCAGACTTCAAAAATGCACACAAAAGAGGGGAGGCCATACACCATACTAATAAAAATAAAAAAATCCTAAAAATGTTTAATATTTTTTTAAGAAATCACTTTTACTTTTATTTTACTTTTAAGAATAAATGCTTATTTTATTAAAAACAAAATTACTGGCGTTTGTTTGTTATTTCAATCATTTCTTTTACCTATTTACATTAAAAAATAATCAATTTATTAAATCCAATCATTTTTTAACCCTGAAACCTCATAACATTTTTAAAATACCAAAAAAACGCAGTGGCCCTTATTTTGTTTTGACTAGTATATATTATGGACAGCGACCAGTTACGATTTTATTATATAACTAGCTGTTATCCGCGGCTCCGCCCGCGTAAATATAGTGTCCCTCGGGAACACTGTATTTTTTCGAGATAAAAAGTAGCCTATGTTTTAACTACAGTGCCTAAACTACTACCATACCAAATTTCATCAAAATCCGTTCAGTAGTTTTTGCGTGAAGGAGTAACAAACATCCATCCATCCTCACAAACTTTCACATAATATAATTTATAGGAAGGATTTAGTAGGATATGTATTGATGATGATGATTGATATTGACTGGTCTCAGTACGGTGGCTATGGATTTTTGCTGACCCTACAGCGACGTAGTTACTCAAGTCTATGGGGTCGTGTTATTCGCGCCCAATAACTCAAATGCCCGAAAGTTTATTGTTTTGAGTCAAAAAACTCGTTTTGAGATTATTGGTTGGAAGTTTTACATTTTTTTCTGAAAACTGGCAACTAAAGCAAAGAAGGCGGTCAAAATTCTTTCGAGGGTAAAAGTTTGAACATAGGTTAGTTTTAACTTTAGTCTGTTGTAAAGAGTATTTTCATTCCTTGTTCAATGACATTGACAAGTTATTTTCAAACATTGTAGATATTATATGAGTACATAATAATATAAATATTATATTCTTGTATATACAAGTACTTAGTACACCTGATTCTTATTTACATATACCAAACTACTGAAGCGAACAAACTAAAGCTGTGGCACGCGTACGTATCTACGTACTTACCTACCGCTTAGATGTGAGGGCAAAGTAAGGTAACAAAGCATGAGAATCCATACTATCTATACTAATATAATAAAGAGGAAAAGTTTATTTGTTTTTTTTTTGTTTTTTTTTTTGTTTGCATTGAATAGGCTCCGAAACTACTGGACTGATTTTGGTGAAATTTGGCACAGATATAGTGTAGACCACGGGGAAGGACATCTAAGGCTACTTTTAAGGACATATAAGGTTCCCGTGGGTTACTGTACTTAAGTGGGCGGAGCCGCGGGCATCAGCTAGTAAGATAATAAAGCATATTTAATTGATAATGTTTATGATCTGACTACACAAGATTTAACACTGACGCGGACGATAACTGACCCGTATTTCGTATATTTACTACCTACTACATACTATAATTTATAATCTGACCCATAAGCTCTAGTAACATCAGTAAACTACATTTTAATGATAATCCACATTACACTTTAAGGCTTCATTAGAGGACTTCCTGCGGTTCTAATTGCTGGCCCCCATTCGATGTAACTCGATACACCGATGCTTCCCATCCGGGAACACACAGGCATCCGCCTTTGTGTCAACAGGCCAAAGTTTAGATGACTCACGTTGACTCATATAAGATGACCGAATATTCGGTAATTAAACACAGTATGAATCCAACTGCTTCCTACTTTCTATTTGACGTTCACTGTGGCTCAGTGGTTAGCTTGTCGGCGCTTAAGCCGGCGGTCGCGATTTCGAATAACGCCGAAGAGACAAAAAAGTTTTTTCGTATTCCTGGGTCTTGGACGTGTATTAAATTTATGTATAGCATAGTAAAAATCTTAAATGTGTATATAGTATAAAAGTATTAATTAATTATATTAACGTTCTTCGGACACTATAATTATGTAGAGTCATAAAAATATATTATAACCACATATCGATACCTATTCAAAGAAATGCATTTATTTAAAATATATATCTGCTATTCTAAACACTTTTCTATATTTTAGTAAAAAAATGTGTCACAGTTTTTATTAACTGCAAGTTTGAATATACAATCAGGGAAAATTAATGTTTTCTGTTCTGACCACGATTACACAAAGACACATAATATTATGTTTTTAATCAGCTTCTTATAACAGTCACAATCAAATAAAAATAAAAATAAAACTTGCAGTGACGACATTTGTCTCGTTAATTTCAAAATGTAAAACCTCAGTTAAAAACCAGTAAAGTTTTATGTTGAGTGAACAATGGCGGCTGTCGAGTTTTTTGGTCGACACGCATTCGACGTGCTCCAGTTACTCTCGACGCATTTCAAGAGCGATTTACCACGGTTTTATATTCAGATGTTAAGTTATGTAAGAAGTAACTAATACGAAGTTATATCACTGAAAAACTTAGGGTTTAATTACAATTAAGGACCGAAAAAAGGGAATTTCCCTAACTAAAACTTTAATGGAAAAATTATTTGCGGAAATCTCCGAATAATTTTCTCACTAAAATACAGTTTTTTTCTGCATTTAAATAAGATTATAGGCGTAACTTATACCTCTCAAGTTCTGAAAGCTTATAGCCCCACTGATAGTTCAGATAACCTTAGTGCCTACTTCTACCTTTTATATTTACTTTCCTATTTAAAGTATTTTAATGTATGCTACATTAAAAATAGTACATCTGTTACTTTTATGAATAAAAATTGGATATTTCAAAGCCAAAAATACCGTTTCCCAAACCAGAATAACATTTGTTAAAAACAAAAATTTACCAACTCCGTCCAGCTCTAAAAGTTCCAATTACATTAGAAAGTTGGGACATTTGGAATTGTACTTTTCCCACAAACGCCACGATTAGTTCTATTGACACTTCACTCTGGTTACGTAATTGTAACGACAAAAGTGTTTTTATTTTTTAACGCTGAGCGAGAACCAAAAATTCTAAATTTATAACATTTTGTCAGTACAAAATGTTATAAATTTAGAATTTTTGGTTATTGATAAGAAAAGCTAGGTGATGATATTGTTTAATCCAGGTATACCTGTTATGAAATTCTTATTCAATTATTTTTAAACCTCTAGCTAGTTAACCATCAGATACGCTTTATAATAACTTAACAAGAGCATGTCAGGAGGGTTCCGTAAGGCGCAATAGGATGTCTTTGAATTACTTCAAAAGTTACTGTCCGATTTCCTTCAAAATAATTTTCCTAAAGAGTTTTTTGCATGATCTATCAGCAAAAAGAGGAAACTTTCAAGTCTCTATCTTCTATAGTTAAGAAATGCCAGGGCAACGTATAGGCAACGTAGGGCACTTTGGGGGACGATTACTCGACTTTTTTTACAGTCGGTTGAAACTTTGCGTTTATTTAAAAGACCGATATTTCAACGATATTCAACACGATGGGTTAGAATGAAAAAATATTTTTCTTCGCTACTTTACAATTTACATATAATAATGTTGTATTTTAGAACCAGCCCTAAATTACATTATTATTATTAATAATTAATAATTTCCAAAACCGAGATTTTTAACTATACCAAATTTCATTTAATTCATAATTACAGAAGTTATCGTAGAAGCGCGGACAGATAATATACAATTTTCTCCTTTCGCACGATTCTCGTAAAATTATACTCACAGTTTTTGCTTCACGTACTAATATATAATTTATTTGTACAGCTTTTTATAAGCTTTATTTATTGAATGTAATCTACCAGTCAAAAATTCTGATAGGACAAGATGCCTTACTTAAACTTACACTCCAAACGTATTCTAATGTTACGATCGGCGGAAACTACAACTACACTACAAATTATTTAAATCTCAGGTATTAAATACCCGCCACGTAAACAGTCTCGTTAAAACCCCGTAAACTTTAACGTGCCGTTAACACACTTGACAACGTTAAATTTTACGCGCGCCGCCCGCCCTGATAACGTACGGCTTAGTTCAAATTAGGTCTAAAGGTTCAATTACACTTATTCAATTTTCAGCAAAAATATTTTACATAAATTAGGAAAACATACACTATCAAAAGCTTACTTTAAACGAGTGCTTCGCGAAAGAGGGTTTTTAAATTCTTGGCAGTTTTTTGACACGACAAGGACCGTCGTGCTACCAAGCGCCGCCTGGTTTTGTCTTGACCATCTTTGACGCTTTGTGTGCGTGGGGTCTGCTCCCTAGTGGCAGAAAAAATATCAAACAACGTCATTAAAATAAATTACTGGAAACAAAAATAAAATTACCCATCTTAAATTATGATTGACCTCGATTGCCAGTTTTAATTTGCCGTATGTGCAATGTGCAGTTTATTGTTTGATTACAATTAAAATGATGAGTGCAGACTTTTCCTGTCTCGTCGCAAATAACGTTGATTAAGAGCTCCGACGAGTACGCATACCATGCCTGATACCGGCACTGCATTAATTTTAAATTCGTAATAAACAATATTTTTTTACTCTTGGACAGTCGCAGGATTTTTCATTTAAAATATAAAATATTTATTTCACTGGTCCTTTAATTAGTGAAAAATAAAAACATATTGAATAAATTGAGTATAATACATTAATTTCAGTAAACCTGTATTTTTTCAGTAAAACATATTCAATTATGTAAAATGTGACTTGTAAGGGTTTTATTTTGTTTACTAGCTGACCCAAGCCCACTTCGTTAATCGTTAAACATTTTTTGATGATGATGATAAGGATAAAAAGTATCCTAAGTTACGCCTTAGAACATCAGCTGTCTGCCAATGAAAGTCCTGTGAAAATCGATCCAGCCGTTTCAGACATTAGCCGGAACAAGCAGACAGACAGACGGACAGACAAAAATTTTAAAAATTGATTATTTACTGTTAATACCGTATATACTTTTATATGCATTAAGTGAAAAACTTTTAATTTGAAATTACAGACACTTCAATTTTATTTATTTGTATTGATTACTTAATATTATAGTATTGTATTTCTCTATAGTGTATTGTGACTAAAGGGTCTCAACTCTCAATATTCAGAAACGGATATTACAATACAGCGTTTAATATAACAAAACAGCTAATCATTCACAAGCCCACATACTAATTGGGATTTGGGACAAAAACTAAGCCCATTTATCCTAATAACAGTCAAACGTAAGTGGGCTTCATTATTGTTTATGAAACTTTGACAGCCCTATGCAACAATGAGTAACCCTATCCATATTTTTGCTGTTCACAGCACCTCTGTGCATTCTACACCAATAGCAATAAAGTTCAATTTTAATTGGGAGTAATGAAATTGCAGCGCTCATATTTAGTAGACGTATCGAAAGCAGTGAAAGATGCAGAAATGTGAGGTCGTTACCCGTTCAGGTTGAAGTGGTTATCAGTTGGCCGGCGGCCAGGGCGGCTTGATCGACGAGGTCATAGGGATCTCGACGAGTGGCTATGAAGTTGGACGGCAGCGGTGGCGGTGGCAGCAGCGAACACCGCTGCGATTACTATCAGCAAGCGCGGTGTCGCTCTTTTCACAGTGCTTTAGTTTTTAATGGCATCCTTTCATTTATTTTATTATTTTCAGGGCGCATTTACGAATTAAAAGATCTTGTAACTTGGATCTCGATTCGATTATCACGCTGATTTTAATTGGCATAGGCATATTCAAATTATGCGCGCGCGAGCGAGACAGACTGTCAACTGAACCGAGTTCGAGGTACGAGAATTGGGGCCTTCAGACAGAATGAAAAAGTGTGCGACACGCGAGTATTTACTGCACGCATTCAAATTGGGACCATATTACCGGTTTATTATTTTAAATTTAATAAAAAAATTGTATGAATGTTGTCATATGCCGTCCATTTTAGGTTTTATTGTCGTGCCTAAGTTGTGGCTTTACACCGACATTCAATGTCTAAAATTGCGGCATCAATGAACAGAGTTTCCACTTTTTGTGGCCACAAGTTTTTGTGCAAATTGCGACCTAATAATGCTATTTTAGACGCAGTCGGTGCTGCCCATGGCCCGAGTTCGTGGCCCCAATCACGGGAAGCCAGGAGTTGTGGCTAATTATTGTTTGCGGAAACCTTGATTTATATATTTAAAGTATTAACTAGGGAGGGGGACACTATTTAATTAAAATGTTTAAGGTGAACTTACTTACCTGACGTAGAATAGGCAGGTACAGCGCCCATAAACATAGTTTACTTCATTACGAACACATTACTTTGATGTTTTCTGATATGTAGTATGACTCTGAACTTACCTGTAATAAAATAAATAACAATATTAGTCCATACATTATATCGTTCAGAAATAAAATAAAATACTTGTTTATTAGCAGCGCAAGTGCTTGTAGATATATTTTAGACGTGTCAATATTGGTATTAGTTGTGTAATTGTAACAGTCATGTCTCTAATTCTAACGCATTTCTGACATGTCTAATCTAGTCGATATTCCTTCGCATTCTATTCCTGTCATAATCCACAAATGATACAATATTGATACTTTAACTAGCTACTACAGTTTACACTGAAATAGAAATAACCAAACATTTTGTGTTTGAAGTTACCTACGTTTTCTTTGATACAAAAACTTCATGTTGTTTCCTATTACTAATGACTGTTATAAAAAGTTTTTCGCTTACATTTTTATTCTATTCGTAGCTTTAAATTTTTATTTAGCTAGAGAGAAACTTTTATTTTGTTATCATACTAGATGTTGGCCGCGTCTTCGTGCGCGCAAAATTTAATCTTGCGGAGACCGTACATTTTTCCGCGATAAAAAGTAGCGCTATATAATTCCCCATAGTAAACTCTATATCTGGCAAATTTAATCTAAATCAGTCCAGTAGTTTCGAAGCCTATTCAATGAAAATTAACAAAAAAACACTCCTCCTTATAATATTAGTATAGATATAATGTCCATTTTCTGCCGGAATAAAAAAATAATAAAAACTTACGAACAATCAGTTTGCCAAATCTAATCAGCTGCAAACACTTTTTCGATTATGTCAAAAAACTCTTTTAAAGCAGCTGAAGTTTTTTGACAGAGTGTCAAAAAACCTTTACAAAATATAGAGCTTACTCTGGCTTACTCTAAACTTACTCACAAGTTTTGCCTTGTGCTTGTCCTTCGCTATCCAAATTTGTCCGTCAAAAATAAAAAAAATATATAGAAGGATGAAACCCATTGGAAAAGGAAGAGAATATGACAAAAATAAAAGGAAAAATAATTTACGGGCGATTTGAGGTCGGGAAGTTTTAAGAAAATTAGGGTTAATTTTTCGATATTAAGACAAAATAAGGTGAAAAAATACATATTTTAAATCAAAAAAATTACAGTATATTGAGGACATAAAAGGGTAAGTTTTCACCAAATTTCGTGTAATTTTTTTTTGTACAAGTTAAAAATAAAAAATCAGAAACTTGGTTATTTGAATTTTTCACATAAATTTACCCTTAAAAACTCACCCTCTTCACTTCCCGACCTCAAATCGACCGTAAATTATGTTTCCTTTTATTTTTGTTAAATTCTATTTATTTTCCAATGGGTTTCATCCTACTATAAATTTATTTTGTTTCAAAACCTATTGGCACTGGTCTAAACTGTATAGTTTTAGTTTACTAGCCTCAAGAATCCCTATACATTAGTTGTTAGATGTATAACTGTCTGTAAACAACTAAACACTAGCCCTAATCTATCCAAACTTTTGAGTAAATCTCACGCTACGCGATTCCCAACGTTTGAATCCGGATTACGCGTGGATCGCGCAGCAAGCCCGGATAACCGGCAGTTTGAACACAAACAACGCAAATTGAAAGCTACAGTTTATGCAGAAAATAACGCCACTGAAAACATATCTACGGCTTGAGCACAAAACAACGCAACAGAAATCAAACCTAGCGCTAGAGTACAAAATCTAATACTTTAAACGAGAAATTCTTGCATACACTCATATCAGAATCTCGAAAATGGCTTCAGATATTTCTATGAAATTTAATGAGTATGCAAGGATTTTTTTTTATATGATATAAAAAAAGTAGATTCTTATTTAGTATTATGTCTGACTTACAGTTATACCTATTTTTAGTTGGTACCCATTGGATTCCTTTTTTGACTAAGTAAAGGAGTAAACTTTGTATGTATTTAGGACAATAGAATATATTACAATATTGTGATAGGCATTTCGTTATTTCCCTCTCATATTTTAAAATGTAAATGTGATAGATAATATTTTTCAGCCATAAAATTGGTTAACAAACAGCAAGTAACAAGTAACAAGGTTAACAACAGGTATGTATTTCACCTTATCAAATTCAGACGACCTAAATGATTCAGGAACTAAATTCAGTCAAGTTAAATAGCGTTTAGGAATTGCCTATTTTTAGTTGGTACCCATTGGGTTCCTTTTTTAGGGTTCCGTAATACTTAAGGAACCCTTATAGTTTCGCTCTGTCCGTCTGTCTGTCTGTCTGTCTGTCTGTCTGTCTGTCTGTCCGCGCCTCTAGCTCCTGTAATTATGAATATAAATTTATGAAATTTGGTGCAGTTATAGATTGTGTATAGATCACGGTTTCGAGATCATAAAAAAATAATAATTTTATATTTTAGGAGTAGCTCTCCATACATGTGAAGTGGGGATGAAAAATATTTTTTCACTCTACCCCATCGTGTGGGGTATCGTAGAATAGGTCTTTTAAAATAAAGGCATGGTTTGATACGTTACTTTTTTATAAAGTTGACCATTTTCGAGTAATCGGCCTCCAAAGTAGTTTGTAAATTGGTCCCCCCTCTAGCATTTTTAAACTATAGGAGATAGAAACTTGCAAATTTCCATGCTGATAGATCATGCTAAAAACTCTTTAGGAAAACTATTTTGAACGAAATCGCATCATAATTTCTATTTCTAGAGCAATTATAGAAAAACAAATTAACATATTAAGGCAAATCAGAATAATTATACATCATGTGAAACTATCATTTAAAATAATGTTTCAAAACTGGTTGCAAAATTAAAAAAAAAACTGAAATTAACAATTAATAAAAATAACTTAAATTAATAAATAAACAAAACATGCTGTCGGGTTTGAACCTACATCCAAAGACAAACACTATGATTAACTGAACTACAGTAATTATAGTGATTATTGCGAATTTACGTTTCTTTACCAGAATTAGAGCTAAGTTTTGAAACACGTAAAATTTTAATTAATAATTAATTTTACGAATATGTGCCTCTTTTACCAATTATTACAATAATTTAATAACACTAAAAACACATGAATATAATTATGTCATCAATTACCATAATATTATTGTTTTTTATTATAATTTAATACCTACCTTTAATATTAAAAGCTTCAATTTGCTAGTAACTTTACGAAAACTAGGTATAACATATATGGCGCTAGTCTCCTGTTTAAATCGTGGATTGTTTTTGAAAAATAATACTAGATGTCGCTGTGTTATTGGATTTAAATTCTGTATCACGCTATCGAAAACCTCGCTGATATGTATAACCTCTCAGGTGTCGCGCTTTAAAATTTTTATAAGTATCTGGTTGTATTCTTCGTACCTACTTTGAGGTCTCGCTAGAGTGCGCTAGAGTAAATATTTTCTTTGATTGTGATAGGCGATATCGTAATAGACTAAAATAATATGCTCAAATGTTATGTGATTAGCGAAATGCGAATATTAAATAGAAATCGAATAAAACTTATTCTTAAAGAACATCTGGTTACTATTCACTTATATATATTTTGATTATTAATCAACATTCAACATTTACGGAATCCTCCTTAGACATGTCCTGACATGCTCTTGGTTAGGTTATTTTAGTAGTTACTTCTTTAATATACAAGAACTCAAAGAGTGAAATCTGCTAAATAAAACCTACATTAATACAATTACAATCAAGTCCCGTCCCGATAAAACTGCCAAACTGGTATTCTCGTAAACGTTAAAGCAGCGTTAAACTAGCTTTGATTGGTCGAAACTTCATAAAATTAGTATAAGATAATCCGTCGCTTCATTTATAATGCGATCAAAGTAAAATGAAAATCTTCTTTAAATACGAGAATTGAGGTTCAAATCAAAGCTCGGTCTCTCAGGTACACACAAATATAAATAAAAACAGACCTACGGCTTCCGTCAAAAATAACGCAACTGAAAAAAGACCTACGATTTGAATACCAAATGGCACAAACAGACCTACACTCTGAGCACAAAATAACGCAACGGAAAGCTACAGTTTATACTGAAAATAACGCAACTGAAAAAAGACCTACGATTTGAATTACCAAATGGCCTAAAGTCTAAACAGACCTACACTCTGAGCACAAAATGACGCAACGGAAAGCTACAGTTTATGCTGAAAATAACGCAACTGAAAACATGGAACTATTTACGGTAAGCACATTGCTTCCTGAACTTGAGTTAATGTTCAGACTCAATTAAATGTTCTTTGGTTTGGTGGTTTCCTTTATCGGACCACTCGAACCGAAATAGCCCTCACTAATGACTCATTAATATAGATAAAGACAAGAGGGATGGATGCTTTGATTGGATGGATGAATATGATGTGTGATCAGGCTTAAAAATAATTCTTTATAATGATTATGATCACCAAAACACAAACGCCAATATTGACCTAAAATTAAATATTGTGCACTAGTTGTTCCGACATATATTGTTCTGTATACTACATCTACCAACCTTGAACCTACTGGGCCGGTCGTTTTTTTTTTTTTTTTTTAATAAACCAAATAGGCGAAGTGAATGGCGATATTCCGCGGGAAATAGCGCTTGCTAGCGCTAAAGAGATAAAACAGATTTTCGTCCAGGACACGTTTGATAACTTCAATATTATACTCATTTTGCTTATTTAACGCCAGCGGTCGCTATTTTGCTTACGTTATTTGTGAGCGCTATTTTCCGCGGAACACAGCCAATAATATACAATATACATGTCACAAATAAGTAAATGAACAAAGAAGTTAATGTTTAAAAAACTATCATACTCTGCGATTATCTTCTGTTAGACTGTTACTAAATTTGACTAAGGAGTAAACTTTGCATGTATTTAGGACAATAAAATATATTAGAAAATTGTGATACACATTTTGTTATTTCCCTCTCATATTTTAAAATGTAAATGTGATAGATAATATTTTGCAGCCATAAAATTGGTTAACAGTATTAAATATATATTCCACCTCATCAAATTTAGACGACCTAAATGATTCAGTAACTAAATTCAGTCAAGTTTTAGGAAGCAATAGGTTTTAGGAAGTTTGAGACCTAATTAAGATCCTAAATCTGAAGAAGTGTGGCATTATGTTTTAGGCAGCTCTATTGTTTTAGCGCAGAGTTCTATTTTCAATACTCAAATTTTTCCATGGCCTTCGGGATTCCGGATCATATAGTCCCAGGCTAAATTCTAATAAGCTTTCTTTTTAGGCTCCTAATTAGGACGTCTGAATTTAGTGAGGTGATATACATTAAGTGGAAATGTGAAAGCATATGGCACATATCTATTCCTAGCTATCCTAATAAGAGTAACTAGTGCGAAAGACCAATATAATCCTCTCGGCCTAATTGGCAGACGTTCGTATTGTTGCAGCTCGCTAATACAGTGGTTATTCAATTTATTATCATTCATTATTCACACATTTCATACATTAATAGCTGGTGTATGTTAAGTAATGTGGTATGGACTAGTTGAGGACGGGTAACCGGCGTTTGTAATGTTTTTGGTCAAAACTGATACCTAATACTTTACTTGAGATACTTTTTAAGAACCGCAACCCTGCGGCTGGGTCTATAAAATTTATGATCCGGCGGGCCTGAGAAACACGTTGGATCGTTAGTTCGGACTTCGGACCATAATATATACCCAGCCTAAAGGAGAAAAATATATGTATTGCTGGCCTTATAGTACCCAATACCCACCTCCGTATCCGGTCCCCAGTACCTTAGAGCCACACACGTTTCACAACCATTGTTTCAGAATCTACTGATTAGTGTTATATGAGAGCTTATTTAAATGTTTTGTCTCTGTCGCTCGATATAAAGCTGAGACAAAATTTCCGAATGAGCTATCCGACACTTACTAGAAAACTAGCTTTTGCCCGCAGCTCCGCCCGCATAAATACGTTATCCCGCGGGGACACTGTACTTTTTCGGTCCTTTCCCGGGACTCAAAGTATGTATAAACCAAATTTCATACAAATCGGTTCAGCGGTTAAAGCGTGAAGAGGTAACAGACAGACACACATTCGCATGTATAATATTAGTATAGATTGTGAAACGGATCCAAGGTCCCATTGTTTACTTAGGTTCTAGATTATACCTAAATATAGTTTTAACAATGACCGTAGGTGCAGCAAAAATGTAGAACCTTTTGAAATTGCTAGTAAACCTAGAAACAATAGTGAGAAATACGAGAACGAAATTCATGGCTCCGTGGCGTGGGAAGAACTCTTCTGCTTATTGTTCCCCTGATATCTTACTTTTATCTTCGTGCAATTAATTTCATTTATCTATGTTGCATTGTGATTATGGCATATCTGTATGATTTATTAATATTCAATATCAATGATCTAAATCATTTACGTTTTTTAGTCAATTTACTTTCAAAAGATGTGAAACTTTTACGTGTAATGTGAACGGTCGCGTTATTGCGTGGATTCTTTTTATTCCATAAAAAGAATCAGACTTATTGCCCATATAGCCTTTTTATCCACATATTACAATTATCATGCTCAGAACATTTATAAATTTCCTGCAATTATTTTATGACTAGCTTTTGCCTACGCTCCGCCCGCGTAAATACATTATCCCGCGGGAACACTACCCTTTCGGGATAAAAAATGTCCTATGTCCTTTCCCGGAGCCCAAAGTATGTATATACCAAATTTCATAAAAATCGGTCCAGCGGTTAAAGCGTGAAGAGGTAACAGACAGACAGACAGACACACCTTCTCATTTATAATATTAGCATAGAAGAATAGAAGTACAGATACCATTACGATTTTGGAAAGGGATTTTGGTAAAATCATGGTCGCTGGTCACCTTCGTAGTCTCGCCCTTTTAATAAAGTTATTTTTAATATTATTTTTTGCCCATCTCGTATGGACACTCGATATGGTCAAATACTTCTTTGACTGACGCTTTCATGTTCGCCTAATGATCTTGGCAATGGCGTCCTCAAAGCAGTTGGTTTAGTTAACACAGTTGTTGGTTTGTTGCGAGAGTACTATAACCGCGTGAGGTATGCTAATTTGAATGCTCATTCTATCGTTCCTAGTCAGTAAAATAATATCACCATCTCAAAAGGAAGCCCTTGAGATTCATGAATGGTCAATACGCGGGAGTTTGAACCAGTCCCGTATCCCTGGCTAGAAAGAAAGCGTGGCGAAGTTATGCGACGCAATCTTCTCTTTCACATCTACGTAAGTCGCAACGTCTCGTTTGTTTTTTCAATTTACAAAGTCCTCGAATTTTTCCATTTCACGTACGCTTGTTAGAAGTGCCTACTCGTACCTTCGTTCTATGAATGTGCAAAAAAGCGTTGAAATACCTCCTCGTATCTTGCCCGGTATTGTTCTGCAGTAGACAGGCTATACGGCAGGCTATACGCAATAAAATCGCCTCTCCATAAACGTCGGAATAAACCATCTCACATAAAGCTGGCCATGTTTCGCAGGCGTTCACCAACTCGGCGCGAAATTGGGCACACACAATGCATTTTTGTATCTCCGTCAAGTATTATAAATTTTTACCAACGTTTTCTACGCACTAACGGCTACGTCCCACTGGAGCCATACGTATGTAGTCCGCATAAAAATAGACTGTGTTCAATTGATTCATAAAATGCATAGAGTGTACCTATAATATATAATATATATAAAATAAATTTGTAAATAAATAATCACAGATTATTTATTTACAAAAGTTTTTTTTTTTTAATAATCTAATAATCTGTTTACGCTGTACAGCATGTTACCGCTGTATTAAATATAACGTTGTTTAAAATCAATAACGGATATGTTAACACCGCCGAAAAGATCACGTTACTATTTACTATAATTTTTTTTCGAAATGTTTAATTATTTTTTGTCATTGTCTCTACACAAGCAAAAGATATTAATGCCCAAAATATCCATAATTGATTTAGGACAACGTTATATTCTGGGAATGAACGCTCATTAAAAGAACAAAGAACATTTTAAACCGTAAAGTAAAAAGGTTATCTGTGTAACCTTTTTAAGGGGTGAAAGGTGGCGAACGGGGTTGAAACATGGCAATTTTTCAAAGACCATTCATCAAGAGATGGCGACAGCGACACATTTATACACTTCATACGGACATTTCGTTGAAATGTAATGAATTTCATTTAATTTTTGCCACTGTGCTCGGAAAAGGTTCGGTTTAAACGTAGTAATTTCACAAAATAAATAGCGAGTAGGAAAGAGAACATGTTTAATGTTTATGGTAATAGAGAACGGTGAAAAAGTATGTTTAAACTGTAAATGACAAAATCCCAACAAAAGTCAACACTGATAAAATAGTAAATACTATATTTAGTTATATACTGAAGAAGGTAATATTCAAATTATTAATTTCAATGATTTCTTTTACTAACATTACTCTTATTAACCAACTAAGTAAAAAAATTTAATCATCATAATTATTATACGTGAAACAAAAACTTTTAGTACAGTTTTACGAGAACTATGCGAACAGAGGAGTATGATATTAGGCGCAGTTAAAGTTTATGTAGTGTAAGGTGTGCAGAGAGCTTATATTTTTTAAATGGTGCTAAGAAATACATAATATTAAAAACAACAACACATACTACCTCAGATTAATAATTAACACATACCTACCTACTACTATGCGTTTGGTTGATACAATTATGTTACACGTTGACGTTTGTCAGTCTGTCACAATTTTTACTTTTTTAGGGTTCCGTACCTTGAAAGGAAAAACGGAACCCTTATAGGATCACCTTGTTGTCCGTCCGTCTGTCTGTCAAGACCCTTTTTCTCAGAAACGCGTGGAGGTATCAAGCTGGAATTTATATCAAATACTCAGGTCTACGGTCCCTTGGAGCTGTGAAAAAACCAAACTTCTAAGCCAACGCAATCGAAATATAATATACAGCCGTTTATGCCGCAAATTTTCGACACTCGCAAGCTCAAAACCTACAGGGTACTTCCCGTGAACTCAGAATCTTGAAATTTGGTACGAAGCAACGTCTTATAGCGCAGATAAATAAAAATTGCGGAAATCGTAAATTTTTAGTTAGATCATATTATAATAAAAATATTTTTAATAATTTTAAACTTACTATTCCCTTCTTCATGAACGCGTAGAGGCATTAAATTGAAATTCATATCAAATATTTGTATGCAGTACCTTGAAGCTGTAACAAAATCATTACAGGTTTGTACGGAACCCTTGGTGCGCGAGTCCGACTCGCACTTGGCCGGTTTTTTTTAAGAATAGAATAGAAATATTATTATTTGGTAAAAAATTAACACAACAAACAAAAAAATATCAACAAAACTAGTTTCTATTTTACCGAATTGGTCTCTATCTTAATTCTTAAGTCAAATCTATCTTATAAGACAAAAGAAGTTCAAATGCGGCGGAGAAATTCGATTATTTCGACCACACGGCGACCCCTAGTAAGTTATCAATATCTCAGTAGAATGCATGGTATTTATTATGCACTAGAACCCGTTGCTCGTCAAGGCTCGCAGGTCGGTCTGGTCACCGACACACTCTGTTTCCTAAGTGGTCGACTGGACCCGTTGTGTGAAACTCACAATAACCAGCACAAAGACCTCTCGGTCCATAGTAGTTGAATTCCAAGAGAGGTCAAGTTATAGCGGCATTCCTACTAACACTACTTGGCCAGTGTTAAGACCTCTCTTTTCTTTGCATTTCTATTTGAATAGAGGGCAGATTGCACTGGGCTATTTTGTGCCACCATCCGTATAAAGGAAATCATTATAACACGTTTTTTTTACTTCCCGGCAATATTGTAATTAAGGTGCACATAATTGCATTTTCTTATGTAAAACTTTTGAAAGGATACGCCTGTCAAAAACATATAACAATTTTTAGAAAGCTTGAATTAAATATTTTTGGTAAATTTTTAAATATGCACCAAGAATAACAAGTTGTAGGTACTTTCAAATTGTAGTCGTAATAATTACGTAAAACTACCTTGTTCCTGCAGTCCTTATGTACTTATTCATTAAAGGAAATTGTTCCAAATTGACATCATCAGAAGCAAAAACTCGATAATTAAACGTTTAAAAATTATAAAGCTATTATCCGAACCCAAATAATAAAGCCTATGCTACCCGGGATATTACTATGAATATATTGACACCTCGTTTATTAAAATCAGACGAGTAGTGGAACCAAGGAATTTGTAAGTATTTTTACTTACAAATTCCTTGTGTGGAACACATACATAGACTGCCAAAATCCCTTCCTTTTGGCTTCGCCGTTGGCGGATAAAAAAATGCAAGTCTAGACTGGGCGTCTATACAAAGTAACGTATCATTACCTTTGATTTTTTTCCCATAGTCTAATATGCAAAAGAAAGTGAACCCTAATTCACAAAGAGCTACCTGCTCGTCACACTACACTGCCCGCGTCAAAGGGAAGCCATTCTAGCGTAAAAACATCTGTCTTGCCATCAACAAAAATGGCGATTCGCAACGCTATTGCGGTTACGACTTTGCGCCTTTACGCTCAATATAACAAAATATTTATCTATTGTTCGAGTTCAAAAGTGAGAAAAAGGTTTGTGACTTCTGATGACTGTATTTAAAGTAATTATAGGGTAATTGGTCTGTGAACGCCTCCGCAGGGATTTTTTTTATTTTTTTATTCCTTTAGAGCTTTGTGTCGTTAATGTAGAGTTACTAATATGTTGCAATAAAAATGGGTAGGTACGACATATTTGAATGAAGATTTAGGGTCTGTTTCTAAATCGCCTAATAAGTGTTGAATAGCTTATCCGCAATTTTTGTCGTTGTTTACTTTATATCGAGCGACAAAGACAAAACATGCAACTAAGCTATCGACATTTTTTTTACATTTTCCATAATATAAATCATATGGAATGGGATATAAATCGTGCAAACGGACCGACGCGACGGCTTTGGCATGGTAAGTTGTATCCAATTTCAGTGCTATGGACACCCCCTACACGCAACACACGATGATTCACAAGAGCACATTCTTCACATATCTTAGGTCAGACATAAAACTAAATAATTTCTTAAATAATACTTCTTAATAATTATTAATACCAATACAAAGCCTCAACGTACAATATAAGTCACATCGTGCATCGCTGTGTCAAGTCGTTAATAGCGGCTTGACAATATAGGCTTGCAGAGGTGTAAAAGTAACGAAAAAAGCGTACCCGTATATAATCGTTACTATAAAATTAGTACTTGTTACTATAGTATTGTTACGTTAGTCGTTACTTCTGATACCTCATAACATGCTATGTTATGTTAGAGCAACGAATCAAGTCGAATTGCGTACGCGTATAGTATGATGTCGCGGAATGTAATTTGTAGAAAACATACTTATACATTACATACCAAGCTGCGTAAGGTGCATTTTTTCACTTTTCCTTATTTTGAACCACTTTAACTCGATACTACGAAAAATGCGAGTAACGAAATATATTCGTGTGTAACATTTCGTTACACGGTACTACATGGCGTACCCGTTACTCAATAGTCAGTACCGAAAAAATACGGTTTGCACAGCACTATAGGCTTGGCGCTCGAGTAGCATGCAGCGGTAGGTCCAACGGACTTGGTATGCGGGCCGCACAATAAATTGAGCTAATACTGGGAATAGAGCGACAATCGGGAATGATAATATTATATAGATCTATAAATAAACAATTTCATGTTGTGTGACATTCATTTAATACTTTTTTTAAAAGATCTTCTTATCAAAAAGATCTAGAGATCTATCTCAGAAATAATTTCCACAAAGAAATCGTCGACTTAATAAAAACAGTCGGGAAAGGAATGACAAAATTTGTTGACAGAGGAATGTCCTGTTGGACATTTTTGCCGTCTGTCGTCTACTAGAGTTGTTACTCTAAGGGTCAGCTTACACCGCAACGTATTTTCTTGTGTAATTAATAAATGTTGATAGCGAACCGCGGAACGTCGCTTATCGTATCGGTGTGACCTCAACCTAAAGAAATGTTTTCTGTTTCAGATAAAGGTCACAAAAACTTGGGTCCGACAAAAAGAGCTTAAGACAAGGTAAAGCTAAAAGATCCACTCTCTTAAATTGTTTTTGTTTTCGTTTGTTATTCGTTTGAGTCACAAACGATTCATCGATCAATCAATCAGATGGCGTTCCCTTTTAAGCCTCAACTTTCCTGTGTCCTAAAGGCTGTTTAATTATTCTCAACCGGCAAAAAGTTGTCTGGGTGGCTGCAGTGAAATTCTACATCCCGTCCCTCAAACTGGTTCGGCTGTTAAGAAGTAATTATATACAACTATGTAGACGACAGACGGCAAAAACGGCGGATACCAATAAACGTACTTCAATAACAAAAAAACTTGGTTTAGTAAATTATTTACTTTGGTTTCTTTTGCTGGTGGAGTATATTTTTCTCGGAGCAGAATCTGGTGCTCCGAGGAACTGTTCGGACTTATATCTGCTGCAGCTTTTCGCCACCGTTCCACGCGACCAAACTTCCATCCTCATCATATTGATGAGTGGCAGGACTGCCACTCCTACTCTTCTGAAGTACTCCTTTCCTGAAGTTTTCTGCCGCGCAAAATAAAACTCTAGAATGAACTGTCACCTAGTGTTTACTGTACACTACGACATTGGCTGTGTTTGGCAGAAAATAGCGCTAACAAAAACACATTAAATAAGCAAAATAGCGGATTATGTTAGCAGTATGAAGTTAGCAAACGTGTCCTGGCCGATAATCTGTTTTTTATTTCTTTAGCGCTAGCAACTGCTAACTAGCGCTATTTTCCGCACACATAACATAACAGAGCCATTCAATCTTTCAAGAAAAGAGCGTTTCTTTTTAAAAATCTGGCATCTCACTAGCGGCTTCTCTGATGTTGCTGGTGTCCATGGGCGATGGTAACCGCTTTCCATCAGGTAATCCGTCTGGTCGTATGCCCCCTATTTCATTTTTTTAAAGATTCATATGCGCCCGGAGTTTGATACATAAAATATGATTAACTCGGGAAACGGTTTCTCCTAGTTTATTAGCAATAAAACATGCACGCGAGCGATCGCTCGCCGCTCAGAAACGTGGTCGGAAAATAAACGCAGCTGAGGATTTTATAGGAAATATGATTTAAAAGCAACTTTATAGTTCGCCCATGTTTTTGAACAAATCGCTTTAGTATTACATTTCAAAAATGTGTTGCAGCTTGTCTACAATACTTAATATTACAAAGAGAAAAAGTTCGTATTTTTTTTTTGTTTGCATAGAATAGGCTTTGAAACTACTGGACCAATTTTGATGAAATTTGGCTGAGATATAGAGTAGACTTCGGGGAAGGACATAGGCTATGGCATAGGCATTTTAATCGCTAGAAAAAATACGGTTTCCGCAAGATTACATTTTGCACGCATGAAGTCGCGGGCAACATCTGTGGTCGAAATTCACCCCGAAATAATTCACATTATAATTTTCAAATCTGAACATTATAAAACAGGGCCTACACACGCACGGATAATATTGTGATAAATTGAGAAACGTCAACGTATGACAAAATTGTATCGGTGGTTGTACGTCCTCCACATAAACTTTAACTGTACCAAACAGTGGCGTGGGGTTCCTTTAAATCCATTCCTGTCGGCTTCACTCACCATCTATCTTTTGATGACCCTCATCCAAATCCCTACCTTATTATACAGTCTAGGTCTCTAGGGCTTCCCTATAAAGGAGAACCAGCCTTCGCCACTGGCATCAAATATCATACTTCTCTGTTCACAGAATTTTCGTAAAACTGTACTGAAAGTTTTTGCTTCACGTATTCACATAAATGATGATGATGATGATGATCGACGTAATAAGAGCACCTACTGAATATCTTAAATTGATAAAGATACTGACAAAGACGAAGATAATAATGGTGCGGTAGTGATTATGATGATAAATATGAGCACATTTGAAAATTGTCATCAAATAATTAATCCGAAATTGAGCTTAAAAGGAAACAATTAAATGTAATAAAAAATAAATTAATCTATCCATTACAAGAAACGGTAATTCATTTTTAATTCGACGGCATCATTGCATATTTTATGTTGATTCAACCGGTTAAATAATAATATCCTAGTGGAGGATGCAAGATACAACAAAAAAGTCCCAATTTTACCTACGCTTGTGAGTGTTAATCGTTTGTCTCAACATCATGCCTTCACTTTCATTAATATGAAAAAAGAGAGAAATAACTTGATATTTAAAAAACTGGCAACTTTAACATACATTGGTGAAATTAGCATTAAGCCTCATGCCTCATCAAAAGGAGGCGGTTATATATTTTTAAAATAAAAATCTGTTTTGTTTTTAAGAGAATAATCAAAAGATGGTCCCGTTGTCACTAACGCATTGAACAGAACTCTTCAGTCTTTAAAAATACACGTTTTGAAATTTCGGCATTGTTTAAAAAAAACTGCAAGCATATGCAATTATGCCACTTACAGTAATCATCATCATCATCTAGTAATATCAAGTATATTTTGGAAACGCTCAGTGACATCGTCTTGTTCCAGAAGAAAGAACCCTTAATCTTTAAATAGACTGACCTAGTAGCCATCTGTGTAAACATAGAAGTAGAACAGGTTAGGCGTGCGATAAAGTTACGGGGTTCACCTGCTTTTGTTGATAGCTTATCAGTTATCACCTTATCAGTATTAGCGGCACGTCACTAATGCAACGTCGTTCCATTGATTTTTTGTTTTGCATTTCTTATTTCTTCAAAAGTTTAATTTACGAGTAGAGGTTTTTATTGAACATTAATTTTGCTTTATCGCTTTTATTACTCTCCCAGTCTTTATTGTCTTGATAAATGCTATAATAAACTTTATATACAACATTTCTAGTTTTAAAATGCAGCTGTCGTCAGTACCTCGATTAGAGTGGTTACATTTTTATACTCACGTAAATGGTTGTCGCAGCTGTACCGTAGTGCCCGTAGTTAGGTACGTGATCTACGTCCACTCATGATTCACCGTAATAACGCGTCATCTGATAACCTAACCTTAAACGTGACACGAAGTTTACGTTTCTTCTCACCATTACTAAAACTGTTACTTGTTCCTAACACACTTTTAAATTCTTTGATCATATCTTATTTTCGAGAAGATATTTTTTTATTTACTACATCATACAATTAATTTAAAATGTTATATTATTATTTTAAAGTGTGTTAATGTCTGTAAGGAATTGTATGACTCACTTTAGATATCATGTTGTTCCATATCCCACTTTCATTTGGACATTGGCGTTTTTTCTCCGCTGTTTAAAAAAGTGGCGAACACAAACCATTATACTATTAGATTGTACAATTATCATTCTCATTTCAGTTCCTGTAATTATTTTAATTAATTGGAATAATCAATAAATTGTTAACCATATTTTTTATATTCATGTTCGCTGAAATTAGTTAAATTATCGCACTATTTATTCCACCTCCTACTATGCTACCTATATCATTGTAATCCAGATACTTCTAACCTAATTTTATCTTTGGTTCCGTTGAAAATTGTTCCATAGTAAAAATCCCGATGTCCTTTATTCGTCGACAGGGTCTGTCCTAATAATGTGATTACCAGATATTAAGGTCGGTGAGACATCAATTTGCAAGAAGTCAGGATATGAAACGTTTCCTCTTGGTGACATTCGCCATTATTTGTATTTACTAAATTGGATATTGCTTTCATTACTATCATGTCTCCAGAATTCATTTTACAATTTCGTGAGGATTTTATACTAAGTGCCAATAACACTGACGCCCTGTTTAATTTTAACAGTTACTATAGTAATTTATACGGTTGATCATAGAAGGTAGGATACCTTGAAAAAGAGCACCTGGTGGACAAATGATAAAATGGATGGATAATGTGATGGAATGGATTGAATATTGGAAAAATTTAAGAAATTGGCTTAGTATCGCAAAACATTCAGCATACTGACCGCCCGACATCAGTATGAAGATGGCAGTCAATAATTTAACAGTTAACGTTAACCGTTGATTAAATATTATCACGTTATCTTCCTCGTTCTTCATATTAACAAGAGAGAAGGCATGATATTTAAACAAAGGATTAACACTAACAGGCGTTTGTGAAATTAAGACTTAAGAAAAGAAACGTACAGTCGTGATAGAAAAGTTGATTAACATGTATGAATAGTAAGGCATATCTATGGCACTGTAAAACGCTTAAAACCGTATCAATAGCAGTTGTCAACTCCTATAAATCATGGAGAACAATACCACAATGGAAAACCATTGTAAAACTAATTGTCATTTTTTTCGCACATTTCGCACAAAGCCGAAATTTTCTCTCGGGTGAAAGCGGTTAATGTTCGGCTTTAACATTCCATACAGATTTTGCATAGATGAAATACTATGACGCGCTTTTTACGAACATTACACAACACTTTTTGCTGTGATCTGATTGATCTACTTCGAGTTTTTATTACATTTTTACATCTTGAGATATCACAAAAGAAAGAATAACATTCCATTGATATTAGTCAAAATATTGCTATTGCGCGTATTCCACCTCACCATTCAGACGTCCTTAAATTCGATCCTAAAAAGAAAGCTTATTAGAATTCAAAATTAGCTTATTAGTCAATCAGAAGCCACACTTCTTCTGATAGATTTAGGATGCTTGTTAGAATCCTAACTTCCTAGCTGTTTCACTTGAGTTAATTGAGTTACTAAATAATTTAGGACGTCTGAATTTAAATAGAGAGGTGGAAGAGGCTGAAGCTTAAAAATTGTAATACTTTAGAAGCAATTCATAATTGTGAACTCTAGAGGAACAATCAGGTAGGCCATGACATCACGCTTGGTTGACACTTGACACTAAATAAAATTAGACTTGGATCGTCAACATGAGATATGTCTGTCGTCAAAGTGATAAAATCATCACGTCCCTTTAATAGACCTGTCCTAGGAAGAGCGGATGTAGAGGAATTCTGAACCCGTTATAAGTGGCAATATAGGTACGATGAAATGTGGTTCCAAGAGTCCAATGATAACCTATATTTCAATAGACTGAGATTTGAAAGTAACAGCTACAGAAGACAATTGTGTAACAGTGGTAACTTATATCTATTCTGTGGTAACAGTAAAACATTTCCAAAAGAATTAACTTTTTTACTGTAGATACAGAACAGAGGGCTTACCAAATATACAATTAATGTAATGACGAAATTGAAAATATATGGGATTTTGTTATAAACGTCGTCATTCAATCATTTGCCGGTTTTCAAAATGCAAATTTGACGTTTCTGATAAAAAGATAATGGTAGATAGGTTATTGAAACGGACCACAAGTGACATAGCGCGCGATACGTTAGTACCGTACATTTTTTATTTCTAACTTCGTCATCGTAATTAGCGATGGTATCTTGTCTAAAGTACCACGAAATTTAAAAGCCTACAAGAAATCTAAATCATTAATCATCATATTATCGTCATTAGCATCATAATTATTATATTAATACGTGAAGATGATACACAGTTTGATGAGTACAGTTTTATGAGAATTGTGCAACTGGAGGACTGAGGAGTATGAAATGTGGCCGGTAAATTAAAGTTTTTGTGGAGGAAGGAATTCTAACATTTTTTAATAGAGAAATTTTATAAAAATAACAACCACACACATTTAATCAACACAAACTAACGTGCGATCAAAATATACCAACAATTTGTTACTCTTCTTTTTTTTTTTTTATTAATGGCCAACCATCGCTTTTTGCAACATTTTGCCAATAATTAGTTACTCTCTTTGACAATAGTAAAGTACCGTTGTCAGTTTATCAGTCTGTCAAATTATTCACTTTTAAGCAACCTTAAAAATATTATATCGTAAATTATGGCAGAATTTCGAACACAGGGCGACGTCCAGTATATTATATTAGAAGAAAATAAAAAGGTAGCTGACACCGTATAGAACTCATCAAACCTATGATTTTAATATAGCTGACTACGATATCATTTAACCGTTCAGTACACTTGCTAATATTACATGAGCACTTGTGTGTATTTCCGTCCAGAACGGAAGGAGATAGAATTACCTATTGATAATACCCGGGAGAGTAATCTAGGGATTGATGTTACACGTCGTCTTATGTGTTACAGTATACACTATACAGACTGGGTGAGATTCGTTATGCATGACGACAGGGTTAGCTGAGGCGAATTGTCGTGTGTACATGTCACCGTAAAATTGTAAAAACCGTTAGATTGTAATATTACTAGAGATATTATAATATGCTGACAGATTGTCCAATACAAATTTCTCCATACAATTGTACGCATTATTTTTCGTTATATTGTTAATATTTACCGTGCCGATTGGTTAAACGGTATGTGCCCCGCGCGGCCATATTTGTTTGCTTTTTCATAATAATTATTGTAACGAAAATGATGCGTACAATTGTATGGAGAAATTCGTATTTGACAATATGTCAGCATATTCTAATATCTCTAGTAATATTACAATCTAACGGTTTTTATAATTTTACGGTGACATACATATTGTGTGCTTACGATGAAAATTTGGTATTATTTCAAAGAATATAGGCCGAGAGTCGATACATGTAAAATTGTAATTCATTTTTATTTATTGGAAGTAAGATATATAGTATAACAGTTTTTACGTAAATGTATTTATTCTCTTGTCATAATAAAAAGATAGTAACCAAAAAACACCTCAACATTATTTCACTTTTCTTAGCGTTAAATGCCAATGCCATCTTCTATATAATTAGCCGCTTACTTCCTATTAACGTTCATAAAATATTAACATTAAAATATTCTCACGTTACTATAATAGTCCGAGAACCGTTAAAGTTATTTAATTCCGTAGTTCTCATGACCTCATTTACACTTTCGTACAAACATCATAACACTAATTAACAGTTCTTTCTTACGAGTTTCATACTAGCTTGGGCTAATTAGAACTATAATTGACGACTGACAATTTGCAAATGCTCCAGACATTGGGATAACGACATTTTTAACGTCTGATTCATGTCTAGCGCCAAATTAATTGGGTATTGAACTTAATGTTCATTTAGCACATAATATATCTATGTGTTTAATGAGCTCCGTGGCCTAGTGGGTAGACCGTTTGGTTCGCGCGAGTGTAGGTTCGAATCCCAGGTTGCGGCGTGTACCAATGAAACTTTTTCAGATCTCAAATACATTATACGGACGTTCTTACGGTGAAGGAAAACATCGTGAGGAAACCCGCACATGGTTAGCCCCAGACGTATTGACCAGTCATTCCTCTGGACTATGCTGACTGTGTTGTGAGAATGCCGTATGCACTTCGGCAACCATACGACATTTAACCAACTGTCCCAGGCACTACAGTATTTCAAGAGTGAGTGGTTACTTCGCTCGGAGAATACTGTATAAATTATCCATTAACGGATGAAAAGGCCTAAGTTTTTTTTTTTTGTAAGAACTTGTGTCAAAGTATCAGATAGCTTTTTTGTATGTTTTATCTCTGTCGCTCGATATAAAAATATAAGCAATGACAAAACCTCCGAATAAAGTAGCCGATACTTATTAGAAGAATATAAAACAGGCTTTAAGGGTCTACTTCACAACCTCCAATCAAATAAATATATAGGCAAAGACGGATGTACCAATGCACAAACGAAACCCTTAAGGCTAGAAATTTGAAATTTTGCACACGTATTTCTTATATGACGTAGGCATCCACTAAGGTAGGATTTTTTTTTAAATTCAACCCCGAAAGCGGTAAAATAAGGGATGAAAGTTTGAAACCTTATTTCACACGGGTAAGGCCGCGGGCTGTCTTATAAGTGTCGAACAGCTTATCTGGTAGGTTTGTCGCTGCTTACTTTATCTTCTTTATATCTTTAAACAGGCTCTAACAATACTAACATACTAACAGAATTTATAAGTTCACGCCTCAGGCCATAAAAATGGTACCATAAAATTTATCATGTTGTGATGAATATCTCGTAACATTCCTCTTAAGAGCATTGATCGGCGCGCGACTCAGATTTCACGAAAAACGCTACTTTTCAAATGCGTCTATATCTAACAAAAACTGGTTATTCTGATTTTTACATGTAGAAAAACATACATACATACATATAATCACGCCTTTTTCCCGTAAAGGGGTAGGCAGAGACCACTTTTTGCCACTTGCTACGATCCTTACATACTCGTTTCGCTTCGTTCACTTTCATTCTTACCATCCATTCATCCTCTTACATTCAACGTAGCGAAGCGGCTCTCCATGGTCCGCTTTTCACCTCCGCAAGAAACGAGACGTGATGGGTGGTGAACCACATCGCCGCCATTTTGGATAATTGAATTATTTTTATGATTATCCGTTGCGTTTCCACGGATTAGTGGGGAGGGTAGGAATAGGGAAAGGGAAGGATAGGTGGTGTGGAAGGGAAGATTGGTAAGTTAGAGTGGGAAATAGGAAATGTAGGATATTACCGCCCAGGAGGGTAAGGGATAGGACAGTAATAGCTAGGGAAGCCGGGGTCGCATACCCGTATACTATACCACAACTACCGGACAGGTAAGGTGGGATGAGTATCCCATGACATTGGTCATACACTGATTTTGTGACGTTAGGACCAATCAGGAGGCGTTAGACGCTGCTTTAACATTTACAAAAATTCTAGTTTGACATTTTTGGCGTATCGGGACTTCAATGTAATTGTATTATAATTGCAGGTTTTATTTAGCAGAATTGGCCCTCAGGTTGCACCGCACTGCACAGCGGATGTACACACTGCACTGACTGATGTCATATGAAACGTGTGTCTTTTTTTTTTTTTATATATGAAATAAGGGGGCAAACGAGCAAACGGGTCACCTGATGGAAAGCAACTTCCGTCGCCCATAGACACTCGCAGCATCAGAAGAGCTGCAAGTGCGTTGCCGGCCTTTTAAGAGGGAATAGGGTAATAGGGTAGGGTAGGGAAGGGAATAGGGTAGGGGATTGGGCCTCCGGTAAACTCACTCACTCGGCGAAACACAGCGCAAACGCTGTTTCACGCCGGTTTTCTGTGAGCCCGTGGTATTTCTCCGGTTGAGCCGGCCCATTCGTGCCGAAGCATGGCTCTACCATGTAGTAACTAAAGTTAAATTTTGAATAACTATCTTTAAAACGCAGCGCCGCGTATCGTCGCATTGTGAACTGACCCTGGGACACAATTCCCAAATGGTGCAAGAGATAAGCCAAATTAATATTACATTCGTATAGGTCATAAGAAGATCATGAGCTGTTCTGTCGTCATCCCTAAATTTAGTCATTTGCAGCAACTAGATGTAATCATGAATGATCGTGACCGAGAACATTAGATGTTAACACGCTCAAACGGCGAGGGTAATGACACAGCAGATGGTAAGTGTAAATTGTGTGGAATGTATGTAAATGGATGTATATGGGATATTAACAAGATCATCCAGGACACACAGGATGCTGTTCCCTTTGCGATACTGTTGACGTAATCAACGATGTCTACATAAATCAGATTGTTTGAGGAACCCAAGACTGTTGGTTTGGTTTAGGATTATTTATAAGGAAATTTAACTTATTTTAGAAGCTATGTAAGATGTCAATTGAAAGTGCTACGTGGCTAGTATATTCAGTGCAAGATTGCGATATTATTCAATTCAATTCAATTCATCAAATACAATTTACTATAATATATTATAATACCCTGATTATGAAATGATTTCTTAACTTGTCTGGTTCTGTGACCTGTCCAAACTATTTAACAAAGTATTTAAAATTTTATTACTCATGTTACCAAGATAATTTAAGGTAAATAGCATTACATTACACTGTATACCAATTATAACTATACAATATACATAACAGTAATTTTACGTTACACAATATTATTTTACATTGTTATGTAGTAGATTAGAGTCTCGTCCGCATCTATTACTGCATCAATGTGGTTCTACTCTAGAAGCTACTACAGGTCTACCTTGGCCACTATGAAAAGTTTTAAGAGATCATAATATATGGAAAAATACTCATACTACGTCCTGTTTTGTTTTTTATTTTTTTTTCATTCATTTATAATCACGCCTCTTTCCCGTAGGGGTAGGCAGAGACCACTTCTTTCCACTTGCTCTTACATACTTGTTTCGCTTCGTCCACTTTCATTCCTACCATCCATTCCCCCTCTTACATTCAACGTAGCGAAGCGGCTCTCCATGGGCCACTTTTGCCCTTCGCGAGAACGAGACGTGACGGTTGGTGAATCACATCGCCGCCATTTTGGATAATTGAATTATTTTTATGATTATCCATTGCATTCCCACGGATTGGCGGAGAGGGTGGGAATAGGAAAAGGGAAGGATAGGTGGTGTGGAAAGGAAGATTGGTAAGTTACAGTGGAAAATAGGAAATATTACCGCCCAGAAGGGCAAGGGATAGGACAGTAATAGCTAGGGAAGCCGGGATCGCATACCCGTATACTATACCACAACTACCGGACAGTTAAGTTGGGATAAGTATCCCATGACTTAACGTCCTGTTTATGGGGTCAAAATGCTACGATTAGTCACCGCGTGAAGGTGGATTTTAGGTTTTCGCCAAGTAGTCAAAATCATTCAGGAAAATCTCGCGCGATGGCCCATTAGTACAATGTGAAAAGTCTCGGCATATACTACGGATTATCACCGTGGGAGGACGGGATTTAAATGCGTGAAAAGTAGTCACGTAACTAGTATAGGTACATTCCCTGTGATAAAAAGAACCTATTAAATCTTAAAAAATTTACACTTTCATATAAATCGACAATCGATTCCAAAAAAAATTGTTTTAGTAACTTCCTTTAAGTTACTAGAATGGTTTTTTTTTTAATTTAAAATGTAATAGAAATACAGTTTTAATTGGTCAATAGGACCCTTGTATATTATAATTCTATTAATATGCAAAATTATAACATTTGGATAGCATACGTGATCAAGGTTGTTTGAGAGACAAATCCAAGGTTGTTACGAAAAATATATTCCTTCTTGGCGCCACATGGTAATTTGTAGAACATGTTATGGAATATCTAATATTATTATATAATTTCACTGTATATTTCCTAAAATTTCCTAAAAATTCTGTGACACATTCGCTTCGTTCGTCGTCTGCAAGTAAAACTACAGACGTAAGTACATTTTTGACTATAGCAGGTATTATAATAATATGTACATTGTACATACCTGTAAATACTGAGTATGCTTTTTAAGATTTCTCGTAACGTGTTAAAATTTTATTGTAATCCAATATTTACAACCATATGGTTTGAATGTGTAAAGTACAAGTTCTGTTAAACCTCCATGAGTACAAGCAAGCAAAGGCGTAATAATAAGTGCGTAATTTCTGGCTAATATATAGATCGCTTTTATGATATTTTTAGATATTTATATTTCTTTAGTCGCAGTATCCAATATCATACTTACTATCGGGGAATCCTGAACCTCAATTCTCGTATATAAAGTAGACCATTTAAAGAGTCAATTTTACTTTGTTTGGATTGAAAGTGTAGCGACATGTTTCCGTGAACGGATTTTATGACGTTTCAACCAATCAGAGCGCGTTTCACGTTGGTTTAACATTCACAAAAACACTGTTTGAGAGTGTAAGCGTATCGGGACTTGATTGTAATTGTATTAATGCAGGATTTATTTAGCAGAATTGCCCCCCTGACCATCCAGCCAGTAAATCCAGCAGCCTGTCAATAGTGTCAAATTGAAGCGGGCCAGTACACAGAACAAGGACTAGTAGGCAAAATTTAACAATGGTTTTGTTCAGCGGAAAAGAGCTCTTGTTAACGCTTGCTAGCGCTTAAGAAAAAAGACATTATCAACCAGGACACGCTTGCTAACTTCAATACCGCTAACATAATCCGCCATTTTGCTTACGCTTTTTTGTTAGCGCTATTTTCCGCGGAACAGCGGTAGTGAAGTTAGCAAAAGTGTCCTGGCCGATATCACCGGTCAACAAAAAAAATTTTTTTTTTTGCGCATGGGTTTTACTTGATTTATTCTGAATATATAAGCAAATATTTATAAAAAAGTGCGATTACAAATCGAAAATATTTGCTTTTTAAGAAGTTATAGCGATTTGACCATTTATGATTATTGCTTCCAGTTAAAGTCGGTCTTTGCGCTCTATTCCTGGCGAAAGAGAGGTATGGTATGGGGGTTGTCTTTCTTACATCCCTCCTTGTGTACGACGGTATGACCTCGCATATTATAAAGAAATAACGTGTTTAATATTTTTTTCGCTGTATTATCTTTTACGAAATGGCTTCGAGAAGTTTAAAAGGAGACGGTGACTCGTTTTGCTATATTTGTGGTGGATTTAATAAAGTGAGAGAGAAAAAGTGTTATTAAACTACAGATTTAAAGATTTGCGAGGCATAACAAGCTTACTTCCATCTACCTGTTACAAATCAAGACCAAAAATGGGCTTTTGAAATAAATGTATGAATAAAATAACGAGATGATTAAGATTTTTCTCATCTTCGGCTATAGGTGTCTCTAAAGAGGCAAATGTTCCATTCTCATTTTGATAAGTTTAAAGATAATATGGGAGCTTATTCGGAAGAACAAGGGGAAGGATTCCATCGAGATATAGTTAAATTTGAGAGACGTTCCCAAGGCCAGTATACATACTGAAAGCATGTTGAGGATTGAGGGACTATATTTGGTGGTTAATAAGATAACTTCTACTGAACATGACAGGAAAAGCAAAACTGTGAATTTTTAGACATTTTAACACTATTTTAAAACTTATTTTGTAAGATTATATCATAAAATTGATGCTCAGTATCTTTTAATAAATAACCTCTATGTAAATTTTTCATGTATTTTCATTGATTTGAATTTTTTTATTTTTTACACTTAAAAGCAAATACAGAACTTTTTTTTGTTCTTATTATTATTTCTAGGTATAGAAGCAATAAAAATAATGTATGTATAACCCGTGCGCAAAAATGCTCTTGACTATTGTAATCTGTTTCTTTTCTTTAGCGCTAGCAAGCGCTAACAAGCGCTCTTTTCCGCGGAACAAAATATGATTCAATACGATTGACACTAATGATGGCCACAAGTACTGGCGCTGGATTTGCAGTCGGGGCGGTCATTATGACGATGACGTTTTAATTTAATATTTTGACTGCCTCGTAAAAATGGCACGGCGTTGTGTCTTGTTTGTATGTCAAATGACGTTTTAATTTAATATTTCTGCCTCGTAAATATAGCCTCGTAAAATGTCATGGGGTACTCATCCCAACTTACCTGTCCGGTAGTTGTGGTATAGTATACGGGTACGCGACCCCGGCTTCCCTAGCTATTACTGTCCTATCCCTTGCCCTCCTGGGCGGTAATATCCTACATTTCCTATTTCCCACTCCAACTTACCAATCTTCCTTTCCACACCACCTATCCTTCCCTTTCCCTATTCCTACCCTCTCTACCAATCCGTGGAAATGCAATGGATAATAATAAAAATAATTTAATTATCCAAAATGGCGGCGATGTGGTTCACCACCCATCACGTCTCGTTTCTCGCGGAGGTGAAAAGTGGACCATAGAGAGCCGCTTCGCTATGTTGAATGTAAGAGGAGGAATGGATGGTAAGAATGAAAGTGAACGAAGCGAAACGAGTATGTGAGGATCGTAGCAAGTGGCAAAAGTGGTCTCTGCCTACCCCTTTACGGGAAAAAGGCGTGATTATATGTATGTATGTATGTATGTATGTATGTAAATATAGCACGGCATTGTGTCTTGTTTAAGTATGTATGTCAACAGAACCTCAATTCTCGTATTTAAAGTAGACAATTTAAAGAGTCAATTTTACTTTGTTTGGAATAAAAGTGTAGGGATATGTTACCGTGGACGGATTTTATGACGTTTCGACCAATCAAAGCGCGTTTCGCGTTGGTTTAACGTTCATAAAAACACCGTTTGGAAGTATAAGCGTATCGGGACTTGATTGTAATTGTATTAATGCAGGTTTTATTTAGCAGATTGCCCCTCTGGTGTCCAAAGTCATATTCTTCTTCTTATATATAAAATAGTTTAAAAAAAAAATGTGTCTCGCTAAAACTCGAGAGCATTTGGACCGATTAGTCTAATTTTGATCTCAAAACGATTGAGGAAGTGAACTTCCTCAATCGTTCAGGGAAGGTTTAAACGTTGAGATTTTGAGAAGTATTACAAAAATAAAAAAAAATCGAAGAAAATCCTAAAAATGACGATTGAAATGAGCTAACACAAAGCACCGTGTGCCAGAACTCGGAAGAAATAATAATCTCTTAGCTAGTTCTTTAGAAGTAATGATCGATTTAGTTTATTTCCGCTAGATCGATCTGTACCAGTTGATCGGCCTGTATTAAATTAACAGATCTATTGAAGCAAGAAGTAGATTATTTTCGCAAACGGACTGTAAAGAAAAGTTTCCATTTCTCTATGCTACGCTCGTTTTAGGCCATTGCCCGTTCGCTTGTTTATTTTTAGTACTAGAATGTACCTTAACCTACGTACGATCAAGTATTACGTAGTATCAAGATTTTTATTAAAATCTGATTTTGATTCGTTCAACTTTGGTCATCATCACATCATCATCTAGATATATTGCGAGTACTGCCAACCGTTATGAAAAACCGAATCCGAACCGAACCGAAATATTCACCGTTTATAGATTCAATACTTACATTAAGTGCATAATAATTATTAGTACATACTATAATTGAAGAAACTTATTGTACCTAATAAAAAAAAATATTGTTAAAGAAGAAAGGAAACCAAGAGATTTGAAAGTAAATGCAAACGGAAGTGTTAAAAGGAAATACTATAATATTTTTATTTCATGAAGCTAGTTAAGATTTATTATTTTTCTCCGGATGCAATAATAATTACGATTGTTGTTATTCTTTTTTTTTTGTGCTACTGTATACTTAGTTGGAAAAAAATAAACATGATATTACATAATATTATTTATTTTTTTATTATATTTATTTTACTTTTGATGTAGTTGTTCTTATTTTACTAATTTTAATTGCTATAATAAACTTTGCAACAGTAAAATTGGAATCGACAATAAAATTGTTTATTGTAGAGTTTCTAATACGATTCTAGACCAGTATTGAATAATTACTAATAAATGTGCCAGTATTCTTAATATTTAGTAGAGCAACTGAGCTAAATCAATTGCACTTTTCAATCGATTGTTTGATTAGTTCAAAGAAAACAACGCATCAGTGCGCTCCGACAATGTAGAGTTATTTATTGTTTCAAACAGTTTTCTTCACCTGTATTAACGGACTTAACGGTGTCTTTAACAGAAAACAAAACGTTACGCTAAAATGAAGCGTGATACTTTACTTCGCGCTACTGTTTTAAATATAGAGTAGCAATTCCCTAATGTAGAGTAGGCGGTTTAGATTTTATATAAAATGTACCTATTTTGTATTTTCGATCATAATAAATTATTCTTACTATCAAGTAAAATTATGTACTTGTCACACTACTGGAGCAAGTTTTAAATTGCCGGTAGTACTTATATTTTTAGGCAGGGTGCCGGATTTCAAAGCATGATTAAAAATGATTATTAAAATTTTAATACTCAAATGATTGTTTTGTAATATAATATTACTTGTTGATTCTTTTTTAAATATAACAAAAAGAGAATTAGCTTTCGTGTGGTATTTGTGGAGGTGCGCGTGTATTCCTTAATTTTTAGAAACCTTTTTTTTTTAGTACAGCAATTCATTGTTTCTCATCCTTTCTCAAAGTTACGGAAGCAGTTTGAGTTTCTCATTGATTTTAGTATTAATAAAGGTCGATGATTCTGACAGAACAATGACTTTTTAATTGATGACTCTGAATTTCTTAAGACAATAACTCATTCAGATTTCAGACATACAATTTGAATAAATTCGTTTAAATCATTGATATGGGAAAATGCGAAATCTCACTATATAACAATACCTAATTAATCGTTTAAATTCTAAACATGTAGTAGACTTTAAACAGGTGTAGTACATAAGGAAAAATTTTTATCTTTAACAAAATAATTGATATAATTAAAACAAATAGAAAATAATAATAAAAAATGCGTGTGAAAATAATTTAAACATCACGATATTCTTAACAATAAATGCTAATAAATATTATGATATTATGGCAAATTTAATTTAACTGAATAATAATAATTACGGTTTTTTAATCACTCGCCTGCTGATGATGATGATTAGTATCCTTATCGTCTGTCACAGCTATTGATAATAATCTGATGTTTTATTTTACAAACATCTACCTTGTTATTATGAATCATTCATTCTCACGGCTATCGAGTAGATTCTAACCTATAACGTACTCTATATGACTTTACGTTGCCTTTTCAAACTCTACCATAACTTATTTTTAGTAAATCAACTTAAAATTTAATGTATTTGAAGCTTAATAAAATATTATAAAGCCTTTGTTTTAATAGAATTTAAACAGTAACAAAGTTCTGTTGAAACTTTTAAACTAAATTACCTGTTACAACGAACAAAACCGCCAGAGCCGTCACACCTGTCGCACCCGCTCGGTAGAGCCTCATTTTGTCTCTTTTCAACGCGTCACAACAGTTTAATAAAAAAAACCAAAACAAATTCAAGTCTAGTTATTGTTCAATATTCTTATTTCCAAACAATTAGCACTGTTTCTCACACTATCACTAAATTCAAGATAAGTTTGTTAACACAAATTGCACACGAAGTGACTCAAACTTTTAGCAATGTGCAAAAAAAGTTTTCATATTGCCAATATGAATAGAGGTCTTCATGGTCCATGCAAATACTATGATAGTATAAAAGAATGTGATCGAAAAACTTGTTTCGTTAGGTCGTTTGGGGCGCCGCGAGAAATGACGCACGTCTGCTCGGCTCGACCGCGGTAGAGCACTGAGGCGACGCGTGCGACACGCCGCGGTAACGGCGATTTGTGGAACTAGCGCCGCTTGGTAGAGTACATTGCCTCTACATTGGTGATTGGAGTAAACCGGTTCTAGGGATTGCGATTTGGGATTAGATGGATGATTTTTGTTATGTAATGAAAGTGTTTTAAAATATAGGTTGTAAAGAATTACTTACTGATAAATAGAGGACGTGTTAAAAATATAAAAAATCGACTCTCCTTCTGCTTATTGTGTAAGCGGAAATAAGCACAAAAATGAAGTCTTTCGTCACTTTTTCACTGATTACTAATATAACAACTCTTTAAAAAAAATGATTTTCGACTTATCCAGTAATTTTAAAAATCTAAGTACCTATCTTTAAAAAAAGGATTTCAGACTTATGTAGGTAGTCATTTTAAAAACCTCAGTATCTTTAAAAAAGATTTCAGACTTATCTAGTAATTTTAATAATTACGAATATATTATAAGGAAATATTATTTTATCAATAGAATTTGCCCGTAATTCCCTATCCAAGTTGTCACAGTAGGTGGTGGCGCCAGCGCCAATTTAGTTGTCATCGACATAACTGAAGTCGCCTACTTTGCGTCGCATTGCAATTAGAATAGCATTTTATAATGCCTATCATCTTCTTCTTATATATTACTAGCTGTTGCCCGCGGTTCCATTCGCGTAAATATAGAGTCTCATTGGAACACTGTACTTTTTCGGGATAAACAGTAGCATATTATGTTTTAATATATAGCCTCAACTACTACCATACCGAATTTTATTGAAATAGTAAAAGAGTAACAAACATCCATCCATCCATAAATCCATCCATCCTCACAAACTTTCACATTTATAATATTAGTAGCATTCCTTGTGTATAAGAATGGATTGCAATTCCAATGTCTCGCTAAAACTCGAGAACGGCTTGACCTATTTGGCTAATTTTGATCTTGAAATAATTGTGGAAGCTCAGGGAAGGTTTAAGCGGTGGGAAAAAACATTATGGCTAAACAATAAGCATATGTAAAATTAATAAAAGTAACAGCAATACACACTACCGTGCGTTCGACTTTGCAATGGATACAATTTTTTTACACGTTCACGTTTGTCAATATTTCACAACATTTACATTTTCTTTTTTAAGAGGCAAAAGAACCCGTTTAAAGTTTTAACTAGAAATTATACCTATTGGACGAATTCCGGGCACAGGGTCAGCCTGGTACATACGTAGAGCGAAAATTTCTTACCATTTTTGATGAAAATTATGCAAACGAAGGAGTATAAAATTTGGCACAGTTAAAGTTTATGTGGTGGAAGGTGTACAATGTACATAAAGGTATTTTTTTTAATAATTCTTAGAAATACTTATAATTTAAAAACATCACACTACTTATTATAACATGCGCTTGTGTAACAACAGGTTTGACACAATTGTGTATCGTTCTTTCACATACCAGAGGCAGCATACTCTTTATTGCTAAGAGGTAAAAGAATACAAATAAAATTAAAAGTTTAAGCGATTTTGACGTGCATTTTTATAGGGCGTTTAAGCGACGCTTTACCGGCGTGTGGCGTGCTTGCAGCGCGCACGCGGTGAGAGCGCTACGACTGACGACCGAACCACAGATCTAGCAAGGTTCGCGCTCTGCGCTTGACCGAACAGTAGCGGGCGGTGGGATAAAAACGCGACGCTCACACAGCGCGCTCGCCGCGTGCGCGCGGTACACACGCCACACGCGCCGGCAAAACACGACGCTCACACAGCGCGCTCACCGCGTGCGCGCTGTGTGAGCGTCACTCAAACGCCCCAGAAACGCGCACGCCAAATGTGGGGTAACCCTAAAGTTCAATGATATTTTGATTTTAAATACAAATTATAATCGAATTTCAAGTAATAGGCAACCTCTAGTCATTTTTAATATTATGTACAAGTAACTTTATACTAGCCGATAATTCTTGTTTAAAAAGTAAACGGAAAAGCTTTAGGAATAAATTTGCTTGGATTTTCTCTGGAAAGGGTTTATCAGGTGAAAAGGGTTGGTCATCTAAGCCCTCGGGGATTACCTTTCGCAAACTACCGATACATGATGATACAACGTAATCCTATTTTCAAACATTTTTCGCTTACATATTTTATCCGCCCGCATCTACGCTTTACTTGGGCAGTGGGCACTATAGACGGGTCGCGCTAGGCGACTTCCAATTTTTTTTCAATCCCGTAGAAATTTACCAATCCCATAGAAACAACTGGTAACGGAACTTCTCTGACGTTATTTTTTTTTTTTTTAATTTTCTCAGACCTACACTGTTTTATTTAAGTTTCTGTTCAAATTTATCAAAGCTTTCATACCTATATATCATATATAGTATATCTAAGGTACAGTTGATTATCATCATAATATCACTACTTTTTTTAATTTATTGATTGAAACATTTTTAAACGTTTTCTGGGATCCTATTGTATAGGCGTATACATTGGCCTTTAAACGAATTCTTTACTTTACTGAGTCTAGTCACTGGTACATCAAGCTTATTCTTATTTCGAGTGTTTCTATTATGGTTGTCACTTTTCTTTTTGAATTGGCTTATTTTTTTATAACATATAATACATTTGATAGAACATACTGAGAAGCTACAGTTAAGATCCCAGTTTCCTTAAACTTATCTCTCAATGAGGTATTGGGAGCCAGCTTGTAGATTGCCCGAAAATCTCGCTTCTGCAGCACAAAGATAGTATTTATATCTGCAGCATTTCCCCATAGCAGAATGCCATAGGACATTATACTGTGGAAGTAACTAAAATACACAAGCCTTGCTGTGTTGCTTGTTATAATAAAGATTATTAAAAAACGTTCATTAATCTGCTGCATAGATGAATGATTAGTCTCGCTGGGCGCTCACGCCCAGTGAGACCAATCATTAGTCTATGATCTGCTGATAAGATGGTCAGTGACACAAGAATATGAGCCTTTAACCAAGTTGTCATCGATAATCGCGAACACAAAGTTCGAAAACAAAAACGCATAGCGATGCTTATGTTAAATATCATACGATATCATAGCGATGTCAACTTGGATACCTTTAAAAGCTTGGGCCTCATTAACCCAGAGACAAAAATGAAATTACCCCATTCGACCATACAATAATCTAGATTCTAGATTATTGTAGATGACTTTGAAGAAATAATAAAAATGAATTCGAAATGATTGTTTTGCCGTATCATATTCTATAGTAGATTGAAACAGCCTTGCGACTGCAGCGAATTGGCAATAGAAATCAATATAGAGTAATTTTAGCAATCATTTGACACACGAGTCTTGATAATGTATGAAGGACACTGAAACTAGTAAATGGAAACGTAATGGTCGCCATACACGTTACGGTAGGTATGTCACCGTAAAATTGTAAAATTCGATAGATTGTAATATTACTAGAGATATTATAAAAAGTCGACGGATTGTCAAATAAACATTTCTCCTTACATTTGTACGCATTATTTTTCGTTATATTGTAATATTTACCGTGTCGATTGATTAAACGGCAAGTGCCCCGCGCCGCCATATTTGTTTGCTTTTTCATAATAATAATTATATCGAAAAATAATGCGTACAAATGTAAGGAGAAATGTTTATTTGACAATCTGTCGACTTTTTATAATATTATCTCTAGTAATATAACAATCTATCGGTTTTTACAATTTTACGATGACAGGTATATACCAGTTTACACTGGATTATAGACTTTGCTATATTTTTACTTATGAAATTTTAGCTAAAAATCTTTTAGTAAGTAATTTTAATTTGGTTAATTTAACTTCCGGTTTATATTTTTTCTGTATAATTTTTTTATATTATTGCAGAAAGTGTTATGAATATGTTTTAGTTTTGTAAGATTGTTATCTCTGTTTACAGATTGTTAATGTTTTTAATTTTTGGTGGGCGAATTGAGAATGTTTTGACGGGAAAACTGGAGAGGTGATATTCAAAATCCAACTATCGGAAGATTAAGGCGCTAATACTCACGGTTTATCCTGCAAATGCAGCACAGGGTGAATAGTGCCAATTATTTATATTATTTTTTGCTTACCCTACAAGTCCGCGGCCATGGGCTTTCAGGCTGGATGGTCAGTATGGCCCTTAAGAAGTGTTGTGGAAAATTTAATCACATAATTTTGTAAAAGTGATACAAAGTGTTTATTTTGCCAGTCTGGCTTTTATATGTGTATGTAGCATAACTGTGCAGGTTTCCATACTACTCAGCTCAAGCCTACCTGCTAGGTATTGTGCAGGCAAACCCGTCAGTTATGCCCTTCCGTGTATGGCTAGCCTTTTTTAAATAATATAATAATATAAAAATTTATATGCATTCAGGGTGTAAAAACACAGAAAACCGGGAGAAAAATTATTATTAACTACCTTTTGCGCGCGGCTCCGCCCTCGTATTTAATCCTAAAGATAACCGTTCTTTTTCAACAGCTTTGGATGGATTTGCTAACAGGGGATAAAATATTATGTCGATTTAACGGCTAAAAAATTAATTACTAACTGGTTGTTTTTTGTTTAATCTCAAGACAATTATTTAAACTATAAGAAATTATATATAGTCACACAAATTGTATGGTTTAATAAAAAAGTCCTCCCCATCCAACGCGGTCATCAAAAATTATTACAGTTATTTTTATCAGTTGCTTAATATAATATAATTATGACAAAATTTATGAAAATAAATTTAGTACTTTTTTACGTGAAAGAGTAACAAACATCTATTCATCCATCAAACCATCCTCACAAGTTTCATTTTTATAGTAGTAAAATACATAGTAGGATGATATCAAATTGAAAACCAATTTAGACGTGCGACTATCGTAGATTATTTCATTGCTGTATTCACGAATGTTAAAAGTTAGTAGCACTAGCAGAAATTTGTTAATTCGTTAATGAAGCGTGTGGTGATGTCACATATCGTTAACCCTCGACTTCGTCTGCATTACGACGAGATTAATGAGCGATTGCTAATTAACTGAGCCGTTAGAACGTGAGACTGAATCATGTATTGTTTGTCTGTAGACTGTAGCTAAGTGAATAGTGCGTCGTGTGTGTAGAAAGCTAGTCAGTTGGGACTACGGTCTAATCAGGGCCGGATTTAGGGGAGGGCAACCGGGGCGATAGCCTCGGGCCTCCACAGAAGAGACTTCTGAAAAAACCGCTCAATTACGGGAAAACATAAGACGTAAATCTGCCACTAAAGCATCTGCCTTTATCCTAGTGGTCGACTAAATATGTATAAGATGTTTGTTAAGTAATAACTAATAAAAGAATCTGTGCTTGGTTTCAATATAAATTATTTATTAGAAGAGTCGACTGAAAAAATTTACCATTTTATTTGAAAAATAATTTGGGGCCAGGGAGCCTCCACTCCTTTGTTGCTCGAGGCCTCCGGACCTCTAAATCTGGCACTGTCTATGTGTAAAGAATAGGCTAGACGACTGATTTTTTATTGCATTACTGAATAGTGCTATAATAAAAAATCAATCTATGCTATCTATACTAATATTATAAACTATACTTAATATTATAAATGCGAAAGTGTGTCTATCTGTCTGTCTGTTTCCTCTTCACGCTTTAACCGCTGAACCGATTTTTATAAAATTTGGTATAGACATACTTTGGGTTCCGGGAAAGGACATAGGATATGTTTTATCCCGAAAAAGTTCCCGCGGGATATAATTTATAAAATGTTATTATAATTTCATTACTTATACTACATTACTATTAATGTTTAATAATTTCAAACAGTAATTTAATTGGGGTATATTCACAATGCGGTGGCACTGCATCAGAAGTTAATAAAATTAACAGCTAACAGTTAACCACACGTTAAACGTTGTTTGTACTAAACAGTATGCAATTAGTTATAAAATAGTTATTTCACCAAGCCATACATTATAATGAATTTGTATTGAAATTGTTTATCATCATTTAAATTAATACGTGAAGAAAAAACTTTAAGTAAATACAGTTTTGAGACCAAAATGAGTGTGAAATTTGGCATAGTTAAAGTTTATGTGGAGGAAGGTGCGGAAAAACCTAGTTTTTCGGGTATAAAACCTAGTTTTTCAGGTATAAAACCTAGCTAGATCGGTTTTTGTCTATATCTATATTTGCCATAAACAGTAACAGGCAGTATACTAAATTTCTTGTAAATACTTCCAGCCGTTTCCGAGATTACGATTATATAAAAATTAAAATATACAAGATTGTCCAAGATTGTTTGAATGGTTGAAGTTCGACCACAGACAATTTTTAGTAAAATATTATTAAACAACTTCATGTACCTACGTCAGTGGCGTGGGTAAGTCACTTTGCCTAAGCACCATAATTAACCACTTTACCCGGCGGTCTGGGCAAAGTGAATAACTATCACATGTTTTAGAATTTTATTTCTGGTACTTAATTGTGTTATTTTTAATAAAGATAAATGATTATAAATAGGCAAGCGGACTGATTTTTTTTTATTACATAAATGAATAGTACTCTTAAATATGAGTAACTTCTCAGAAGAAACCGTATATCAAAAGTCAATATTTTCAAAGGTACAGCGATTTGTATACAAAATTTCTTCGAGTCTTTATACCAAAAAAAAATTTTTTTTTTTTGCGAAATTGGTAAACAAAACCTACATCATTAGTTTACTCACATCATATACAAAAACATTCATTATGGTAAGTATGAACTTAAACGCACAAATATCGGAGATATTTACAAATATATTCCTGCGGCCATATACTTCATATACTACTTCATACTACTTCATATTCAAGTGACGTCATGTGTATATCGATTTTAGTATGGAGCGTTTTTAGGAGGCTCGCGAAATTTTTTATACAAATCGCTGTACCTTTGAAAATATTGACTTTTGATATACGGTTTCTTCTGAGAAGTTACTCATATTTAAGAGTACTATTCATTTATGCAATAAAAAAAAATTTGTCCGATTGCCTATTATAATATACTAGGTGACTGTCACACGTTGTTCTGTCTTAAATATGAACTGAAATTTATAAATAACTAAACCTACAATGAAACCTACGTCCTAGTTTAATATTTCTCACCGTTTAAACTTTCTCTGAACTTCCGTTATTATTTCAAGACCAAAATGAGCCAAATCGGTCTAGCCGTTCTCGAGTTTTGACTCCCTCGAGAACGGGATAAAAAGTATTCTATGAACTTTTCCTGATTTTAAGATACCTCCCCACCAAATTTCAGTTAAATCGATTCAGCCGTGTTTGAGTTATAAATAGTGTAACTAACACGAGTTTTTTTTTTTATATAATAATATGTAGATGTAAAACGAATTAATAAAGCCTTATTTGTGATATACTTTTGTTTCTATCTCTTTTTACTTTTTGATATAGACTGCAGTAAAGTGCAATTATTTAGGGTATTTACTTAGGACCACCTTCCTCTTAACTTTTGAAGACCCTCATCCAAATCTCTACCTATTTATACCGGCTAGGGCTTCCCTATGAAGAAGAAGCAACCCTTGCCACTAGTGGTAAGTGAAGCCGATAGGAATTTAGAAACCCTACGAAGAACCCTTACCTTTTGAAGACCCTCATGCCGGATGGGCATGTAAAAAAAAGTAGAACTTGCGCCTGATCTCTCGTCAGTCGCGTCGGTTATCCGTCCCACTGGATTATGACAGTAAAGGAAGAAAGAGTGCTCTTGTGTACTGCACACACACTTGGGCACTATAAAATTACTCCTGCGTAACTGTCCTAGTTTCAATGAAACCGGCCACCGTCACCGAAATCGGTGTGGGGAGTTAGTAATTAGAGTTATAACCTCCCCTGCGGAAGACGGAAAGTTGAGGTTGACCGAATAAGACAGTGTGGGCACGCACTTCGTTTCGCCTTTCATACTTCGTACTTCGGGTTACTTCGCGGAGCACTTCCTCGGCCTACTTCGCGAGCAGTCTGGACGGGGCATTAGATATAACAAGATTTTCTTACTTTACTAGTCTGTTATTCTTATTATAATATGCATAAACTTTTCCGATATTTTTACTTAATTTCGCTAAAAAATAATCCAAAATTGTTATCAAAACTGTAGTTGAATTATATTATATAATTTCGCTGTCATCGCGCACACGGCTAATATTAGTATTCGCTGGGTGCGAAGTACTAGGTGGGGGTATCAAAATCGATCGCAGCGCTCATGGTGGCAAAAAGTAGAAATAATGTTGGCTTTGTCATCTGTCAATGCCGAAGCAATCTTTAATTTTCTAAAATTCTAAAAGCGTTTTATAAGGTATCAAAGTTTTAATATTATATATCTATGTATCAAAGAACCAGATGTTTGTCTGATAATGCGGGCTTGAAGTATAGAACTCTGTCCTTGTTTTGTTCTTAATAATTCCGCTACATCTCGGACATGTCCAGCAGATACCAACAATTTTCCTTTACAAACGGTTTGTGGTTGAAATTTTATATTGAGTGATACTCACAAACCCGGTCTTTAAAATAATACTCATTTTGATCTTAAAACAATATTTAATTTATTACTAAAATTTAATTAAATTAAATTTATTATTATTTAATAACACCATTAAAGTAGCTTTATCTTCTTGTTTTACAGTAAAACTACAATTAAAAAAGAAGTAAGCAAACCCAGATATAACCAAAATAAAACACACTCTTGAATAGATTTTACATACCACATTTAATTTGAATGCCCAAAAATGATTACACAACACTGTCCACCCAAATCACAGTAATTTTGAAGTGTACATTAATAACACAATAGTATTTTTAGGGTTCCGTAATACTTAAGGAACCCCTATAGTTTCGCTCTGTCCGTCTGTCTGTCTGTCTGTCTGTCCGCGCCTCTAGCTCCTGTAATTATGAATATAAATTGATGAAATTTGGTACAGTTATAGATTGTGTATAGATCACGGTTTCGGGATCATAAAAAAATAATAATTTCATATGTTAGGGGTGGCTCTCCATACATGTGAAGTGGGGATGAAAAATATTTTTTCACTCTACCCCATCGTGTGGGGTATCGTAGAATAGGTCTTTTAAAATAAAGGCAAGGTTTCATACGTTACTTTTTTTTAAAGTTGACTATTTTCGAGTAATCGGCCTCCAAAATAGTTTGTAAGTTGGTCCCCCCCTAGCATTTTTAAACTATAGGAGATAGAAACTTGCAAATTTCCATGCTGATAGATCATGCTAAAAACTCTTTAGAAAAATTATTGTTTTAATATTTTATCACAATGCCGCCAAAAAATTTAAAAACGCCAGAACGGTCAGAGCCAACAAAGTTGCGAACGCTAGGTGGCGCTTCGCTCCGTGCACGACTTGTGCACGGAGCGAATAGGCATAAATATAGATAATATAGTATATATGTTTAGTGAACTACGATATTTGCTTATGGATTTTAAGTTTTTTTATTTGAATGATTTAGTTTTGTTGATTTACATAAATAATTTAAAAAAAAAAAACTTTTTTTTTATTTAATTTAATTTGTGTGAAAAACATTTTAATTATGTAATTGAACCTTTATAATTTGATTGTTCTAAAACTTTAATTTATGGTGATTATACTCGTTATTTACCTAATTACCATTTCTGTTGTTTATTTGTAATAGGCAAGCGGACTGATTTTTTTTATTGCATAACTCAGTTGCATAAATGAATAGTACTCTTAAATATGAGTAACTTCTCAGAAGAAACCGTATATTAAAAGTCAATATTTTCAAAGGTGTACCTTTGAAAATATTGACTATATTCGGCGATTTGTATGAAAAATTCGCGAGTCTCGTAAAAACGCTCCATACTAAACTTAACCTACAAGTGACGTCACTTGTAGGTTAAATTGTATGAAATATACGGCCGCAGGAATATATTTGTAAATATCTCCGATATTTGTGCGTTTAAGTTCATACTTAATAATGAATGTTTTTGTATATGATGTAAGTAAACTAATGATGTAGGTTTTGTTTACCAATTTCGCAAAAAAAAAATTGGTTTTTCGGTTCTTTTAAAATGTATTTAATTAATAAACTACACAAAAAATCTATTGATATAATATTTATGGCGTTTATTTTGAAATGAATTGACAAATTAGGAAAAAACGATTAATATGTTACATAACAAAATCGATAATTTTCGATTATATATTAATCATTTTTTTTTATGTTATGTATTTAGTTTCGCTCTGTCCATCTGTCTGTCTGTCCGCGCTTCTAGCTTCTGTAATTATTTATGAATATAAATAGATTAATTTCGGTATAGTTGAAGACTGTGTATAGATCTTAGTTTTGGCGTCATAAGTAGGTAATAATATATAATTTTACATTTTAGGGGTGGCTCTCCATACATGTAAAGTGGGGATAATTTTTTCATTCTACTCCATCGTGTGGGGTATCTTTAAATAGGTCTTTTAAATTAATAAAAGTAAGGTGACATGACTTTTTTACAAAGTCAACCAGTCAAAAAATTTTTTAGTAATCGGCCCTCAAAGTGATTTGTAAGTTGGTCCCCCTCCTGGAATAAAATGAACCCTCTAATCTTATAATTTAAGCTGTAAATTATATGATGAAAAATGAAGAAAAAAAAAGAAAGTTTGTTTAAAATTTGGCAAATCCAAAAAGTGCACGCGTCACACAACTTTTATACTATAATCAGGAAACCGTAAGATGAAATACATTTTAAACAATTCAGAGTTTAATAACGCCGAACAATAGGGCTCATCCTTAGGATAAATGGAAACATTTAATAAAAAAAATTAAAAAACTCGACTACAAAAAAAGACATCACCTAAGCAACGCACTAAAAAGACCGAAACAAAATTGAGAAAACAGACTACACTATGAGCTGAAAGCCTAAATGAAATAATTGATGTTATGTTTGTTAGCAGTCGAGTTTTTTAATTTTTTTTATTATTCATTTTATTTTAGATTTTTTAGTTTAACCTGTGTTGGTTAAACTAACGTTTGATCGATTTAAGGCAAAAATACAATGATACGAACACTAACATAGGCTTAATGTGAGAATGGTTGTTACGCAACTTTAAATCGATATAGATCCTAAACGGTCAGTCGAATCGAAAAATGTTGAGAGAAAACTAAAAATTATTTTTAAATACCTATTCAACGATACCCCACTTGACATAGTTTATTGACTTTCATTTTTTTCATTTTCACAATATGGCGTCCAGTAGTTGCCATATTGATTTTCACTAACGTCATGTCTTTAGTGACACTCGCCGGACTAAGAGGAATCGATTGACATTGCGAATCATAAAAATCGGCCCAGGCGTTTGGTCTGTATAGTGCTTCAAAGGAACATACATACATACGTGGTAGAGCCATGCTTCGGCACGAATGGGCCGGCTCGACCGGAGAAATACCACGGGCTCACAGAAAACCGGCGTGAAACAGCGCACAGTGTTTTAGAAATCCTCAAAATCGGACATTTCTAAACTAAGCCCATAGGTCGATGCCGTCTTGTATTCCAAATATAAGAGTAGAACACCCGTGTACCAATTCTACTTAGTTTTTGAGATAAATAATTTGGAAGATGGTCATTTTTTCAAGTCATCGATTCATAAAATTAATTTATTACGTCAATTGCGAGGCGTTATATACTTTGTTCAATACACCAGTTAGATGCGCATTTTTATACTTTATTACGTTTCTGCTACTTGAGTACTTTTAGAGATATTTATTTTTTTTCACTTTTCAAACTTTTTTTTTTCTTCGATACTAAGTTGTTTCCGCAATTGTTTTTTGTACTAAACCATACTTTGTCATAGTTTCTTTGTTCAGAAAGAAATTTGAAAGGTATTGTGTAGCGCGGGAAGGGGTCCACCCTAGTTAGGCAATTGCTAAAACCCCGTGGCTATACATACAACCCGGAGGAGCGGAGGTGAAGCATCACGGAGCCGATCAGGACCCATGCCGCCGCTAGGCACGGGTTTTTAGCAATTGCCTAAGTAGGGTGGACACCTTCCCGCGCTACTCAATACCTTTTATGGGAGTTTATGATTTTTTTATTTTCGCAAAATCTATGATATATGAAACTTGCTCTTAAAAATAGGTCAGGGGCTAAATAAAAATAAAAGAATGCTTATTTCTCCCGTTCCTACTTTAATTGGCAATAGAAAAAAATCCTGTACAAAGAAGCTATAACAAAATATATTTAAGTACAAAAAACAATTGCGGAAACAACTTAGTATCGAAGAGAAAAAAATAAAGTTTGAAAAGTGAAAAAAATTAAATATCTCTAAAAGTACTCAAGTGGCAGAAACGTAATAAAGTAAAAAAATGCGCGTCTAAATGGTGTATCGAACAAAGTATTTAACAAGTTTACAACGCCTCGCAATTGACGTAATAAATTAATTTTATGAATCGATGACTTGAAATAATGACCATCTTCCAAATTATTTATCTCAAAAACTAAGCAAAATTGGCACACGGGTGTTCTACTCTTATATTTGGAATACAAGACGGCATCGACCTATGGGCTTAGTTTAGAAATGTCCGATTTTGAGGATTTCTAAAACACTGTGCAGCGTTTGCGCTGTGTTTCGCCGAGTGAGTGAGTTTATCGGAGCCCTATTACCCTATTCCCTCTTAAAAGGCCGGCAACGCACTTGCAGCTCTTCTGATGCTGCGAGTGTCCATGGGCGACGGAAGTTGCTTTCCATCAGGTGACCCGTTTGCTCGTTTGCCCCCATAGTTCATAAAAAAAAAAACATACATACATACATACATAGGCTGATAAACACATTACCGATCCTTTACGTCGCGCAGTCGGGTAAAAAAAGATTCAACTCATTTCATTGCCCATATTTTTCTTAATCGATGGAACAAACAGACGCACAGACCTACGGACAGCGTAATTTATTTTATTATTTCATTTTCTATCACATAAATTAAATTAAATAAGTAAAAAAACAGTCCGCAGTCATGTTTGAAGTCCCTAGTTGTAAAAACATCTCTTTTTCTATAAATTTATTATTTAATTTCTGGTATTTCAACAGATTTATGTTGTGAACTTGTCACAACGCGGCCTTTCGAGAGTAGAGCACACCCGAGGCATGTAATATTTTATAATATTATTAAAAAATTACATACATAATAAGAGAAAAATATTTACAAATAATAATATCATGTATATGGCACCGTAAAATTGTGAAAACTGTTAGATTGTAAAATAACTAACGAGATTGTAAAAATATGTCGAAAGATTCAAAACTATATATTTATAATGTAACGAAAAATAATCTGTTAAATTATGGGCAGAATATTCGCGTCGGAAGTCTATAAATATTTTACAATTTCACTAGTTATATTACAATCTAACGGTTTTTACAATTTTACGGTGACATATTATATAAGATGATTTTTTAAGTACGCGGAAGCCAGAACAGTTTTTCTGCCAATCCTAAGCCTGGATAAAAGTAAGAATGGAAGTTCGTTCTTAATTCTTATTAAATCAAATCAAAACTATCCAGGAAAGCGTTTATTCAGATACTGTTTCATAAAAGTTGAAACCGTTTGTTTTTGATTCGAAAAAAAAATGTTGTGGTTCGTACTTCGTTCCATTTTAAAACTGTTACTACCCAATTCTACTATAATACGAAGGTACTAATAGGATATACCTATCCAAAAATAGATCATTTATGAAGTAAGTATAGTGAAGGCTCGCATTCTGTCATTGTGTTTATTGCATAGATCTTGCAACACCCAACCATCAGCGCCATCTCTTGGTGGACAGTCAAATGAGTGCGGAAATCAGCTGGTACTGTATTTTGCTGTATGCTGTAGGCTTAGGCTGTAGGTGTAGTGATTAATTTATTCCAATTCACATATAAGACAGGAAAACTTTTGTCAGGAAAGCTAGTTAATACAAAAAAATAAAATATTCATAATTAGGAAAAATATTATGTTCTTAACCTCACCTATAAGCCTACGTCCTACACCAACAATCAATCATCGTCTAAGTACATCTACACCTACGCCCTACAACCTACGTTCTACATCAAAAATCCTCCTCTACATCTACACCTACGCCTACACCTACAAGTTACAAACAACACCAACATCTAGGTACACCTTAACCGCTGCAGGAGTACAGGACTGTGCCTAATTTTGGGGTTCCGTGGTACCTACTCATGGAACCCATGTAGTTAGAATCATTATAAATTGTGCATACGATTATGATAATATAGAGTATAGTAGTTTATTAAATAATACAATATTGTTTCGAATTTAGACTGTTATGATAGTTAAATTTATGTTTAGATTTAAATTGATTACTATTTAACGTTTTTATTTAAATTCGATGCAAGACTATTAATATTTATATGCACATAAGTTTTTCTGAAAATCGCACTTTTCAAGTGATATTTGACAGATAAAAGTCATTGACGTTCCTATTCTCATTTGAATCGCGTTATACCTATTATAAACAGTAATATTAAACAGTAATATCTATCTACTTACATAATAATAATTATTTATTATTCCTATCATAGCATAACATAAAATTACAGGATATTTTACATATTTTAACAATTTATTCAATGTTACTATTTAAATAAATAAAATTATAATACATATAATAAAGAGGAAAAGTTTGTTTGCTTAAATTGAACAGGCTACTAGACAGATTTTGATAAAATTCGGTACAGATATAGAGTAGACCACAGGAAAAGACATAGGCTAAATGTACTGTTACCGCGTTTCTTTTTGCGCGCACGAAGTCGCATGCAACATCTACTTAGTATAGCAATAACTAGTAATAAGTGTGAGTTTGTAATATTTAATTAACAGCTTTTCACATAATGCACAATACTGTACCTTTGAGCTTAGTAGATTAAAAAAACACAAAAATATTTTACCAGGGCTGAGTACAAAATCACCATATCCCGAATTTCCAAACAACGCAAAAATTACACATACGCATATCAACTACTAAGCTGCCAATCGGACTGACATATTAAATCGAAATTATTGATATATTGTTGCACGACGAAAGAAAACAACATATATTTTAAATGCGTAGTTTCGTTACTTTTACACTTCTATCTATACTTATTTATAATATAATAAAGAGGAAAAGTTTGTTTGTTTGCATTGAATAGGCTCCGAAACTACTGGACCGATTTTCATGAAATTTGGTACAGATGTAGAGTAGACCACGGGGAAGGACCATAAGGTATTTTTTATCGGGGACAAATGTAGGTTTTCTGCTAAATTAACTTTTGCGCGCACGAAGTCGCGGGTATTAGATATGGAGATATACTATAGCCCCCTTACTAATAAACGCTGTATAAACTTTGAATAGTTATACAGTGATTTGTTCCCGTCACATAAGTGACATTTTTAATTCGATAGAAGGAGACAAAACACTGTATAACTATTTAAAGCTTATACAGCGTTTATTAGTAAGGGGGTAGAGGTATAGATATAATTATATCGGTGAAGTATTTGTACCCCATACATGGTCCGGTCTGCCTTCAGTTCGGCCTGAACGGATGCAAAATCGTATCGTCTGTGTGCAATTTCGAGATCGCATCAGTCGGCCGTACAGACTGAAGCGATTCGTTCCAGTGTTGCCAACTCTGTTTTTGTGAAAATACTTAACTCGTATCGATTTCTACTAAAAACTACTAAAAAACTACTAAAGAAGCTACTTAACTTAGGAATTCCTGAAGCCCCCCAAAAACCATTGCATTTTAGTTTTTGTTATATTAAATTTTTTTAACTTATCGAATTTTATTATAAATTTTACCATTAAATTAAAATATACTAGGAAATATTACGTATATTATAGTAATTAAAAGGGTAGTTTTAAGAAAATTTCGGACGAATGTAGGTATTATTATGATAAGATGTAATTTTTATTTTTGTTTTTTTGTGCTTAACCTAGGCCATTTGCATATTATTACTGTCTGGCTCTTTCCTACTAAAACATTACTAATAACTAAATTCCTACTAAGGAGGAAATAAAATACTCAATTATTTCTGGCCTAAACGGGCGGCCTGAACGGACTATGTGTGGACAAATCGCTTCTTCTCGCCCGAGCCGCGGCCGTGCGGGCGCGTATCGTGTACAAGCGTAGTATGAGTTTTGGCGGTGTTTAAATACAAAATTGATAAACACAACCGTAGCGCGCGGCAAACCAGAATGGACTGATCAGGTGTGGGACTGATGCAATTATTCCGTGTGTGGGCCCGAATCCGTTCAGGCCGAACTGACGTAAGTTCTAACTGAAACGATCGGCCTCTCGTCTGTGGGAGCCTATAAGTTCCGTTAAATATTTGGCAACACCAATACCGTTCGAATTTTAAATATATGTTAAACTATATTAGGTTAACCTTAGTTAAGAGTCGTTGATGTAATGATTAATATTATTATAAAATAATAGTTTAAGTGTGAAGACTTAAATCTTAATGTATATAAAATATGGTCTGTGACATCTGTAGCAACCCCGAGGCAAAGAATGTATATTACTAACCGAGGCCTATAAAAAGGCGAGACAGACCCAGTCGGTGTCTCACACGGGTAGCCGAAATATTCAGGTGATCTTACTTATTGTTTTGTCATCGCTCTAATCTTAAAATATTGTGTTTAATATTATTTGATGTGTCATGGCTGTAGCCTTTGGTATTATATTGTTTTCTAATAATTAATTATTATAATATTATTGTGAATAAATAGTATTGTTCACGACATTTATTTCCTTTAGTTGATGTATGGTACATGTTCCTTTTGAATCTGAATAGCAATATATTATAGTTCCGAAATGTAATAGCAATATTTGCAAATAGAAAATGTGTATTTTAATAAATAATCATAGCTAAGTATCCACGTGTTTTTGTTATTTCCGAATTAATAAATAATGTTGATTTATCTTGGTTTTGTATTTTTAGCTGTTATGAAGATCCTCATAGAAAATGGTATATTTATTATCTACCTACCTTTAATTTCTGGGGTAGGTTGAGATAAATGTATTTGTTTTAATAGTTACATATTCAAATTGAAATATCAGTTAAAAAACTAGTAACATATTAATATCACTGAATAACTAAATACTTACTATGTACTTTTAATTAATAAAATATTATGTCGGTATCCTGACCTGACAATAATTTAGTACATTGTTTTATTGGGTAGACCTTTAGAATAGGCAACCATTCGAGAATCAATCTCTTAAATTCCATACTATGATACACTTTTATTATTCTTATCTAAACCTTCTTCTGACACGGGCAACGTCTAGTCCTAAATCTATACTAATATTATAACGCTAAAGAGTCTGTTTGTTTGAACGCGCTAATCTCAGGAACAACTGGTTCGAATTGAAAAATTATTTTTGTGTTGGATAGTCCATTTATCGAGGAAGGCATTAGGCTATATAACTGCTAGGGCTGCTACCAATAGGAACGAAGAATCAGTGGAAAATGTGGAAAAAACGGGGAAAATTATTAATATTTGAGGGCTTCCGTTGTTTGTTTGAACTAATCTCAGGAACTACTAGATCGAATTGAAAAAATATTTTTGTGTTGCATAGTCCATTTGTCGAGGAAGGTTTTAAACTATATAACATTACGCTGCGACCAATAGGAGCGAAGCATCAGTGAAAAATGTTGCAAAAACGGGGAAAATTATAGGACTTCTGTCGCGTGCGTTGCGGAAACGGTTCCAGTTACCCAAAAAGTATATATGAAAGAATTATTCCTCTTTAAATGATCTAAAAAATTGTCCGCGACAGTATATGTCTATCTTTTAAGATTGACTCATTATAACCTTTTTTATGGTAAGCAACTTTGGTCGAAATTAATGCATTATTGCGCCATCAGTTGACGCGGACGAAGTCGCGGGCAACAGCTTAGTATTCTAATAATGTCGGATAGCTTAACTGCATGTTTTGTCCCTGTCCCTTGTGGGAATATGGTGGCAAGCCCCAAAGGGAGATCTCCGATTGAGCAAAGTGCTGTGCTCGGTCAGGCCGAAGCCCACTGTAGTGGTTTTCAGATGTCGTATATATGTCGCCGATCTTAGAAAACGTCGATAGCGCGATTCAGGACTGTGCGCTGATTGGTCCGCCACATCACTCCCCCCAAGACCGGAGGTCGAATTTTGAGTCTTCTGCTTGAGTCGCCAGTGCCAGAGTCCCAGGGAGTCGGAACTGTGCTGCTGCTGCACGGGCTCCAGTGAGTCGGAGTGCTGCCGTGCGGGGCCGACGCTACGTGCTGACCAGGAGAGGTGTTCTCTGCTTGCTGACCGGTCGTTGTAGCTACATGTGACGACCAGGAGAGGTGCCGCGTGCTCTGCTTACTGATCGTGTAGCTACGTGTGCTGACCAGGAGAAGTGCTTCATGCTCTGTTTGCTGACCGGTCCATGTAGTGAGGCTGCCCGTTGAAGCCGATGAGGGTTCGACCAGGTCGCGCTGCGTTGCGACTGGTGGTCGAGGTACCCGAAGAGGCTGAAGCTGGCTGGCGTGATGCGGAGTGGTGGGGACTGGGGAGTGATGATGATGATGTCCAGAAGGAGATCCGTGCTCGCTAACCGATCGTTGTAGCTACATGTGACGACCAGGAGAGGTGCTTCATGCTCTGCTTGCTGACCGGTCCGTGTAGTGGACTGCCCATTGAAACCGATGCGGGTTTGACCAGGCCGCGCTGCGTTGCGACTGGTGGTCGAGGTACCCGAAGAGGCTGAAGCTGGCTGGCGTGGTGCGGAGGGGTGGGGAGTGATGATGATGATGTCCAGAAGGAGGCGTGTTCTGTCGTGTTACCAATGTGGGAATATGGTGGCAAGCCCCAAAGGGAGATCTCCAATCGAGCGAAGTGCTACGCTCGGTCAGGCCGAAGCCCACTGTAGTGGTTTTCAGATGTCGTATATATGTCGCCGATCTTAGAAAACTTCGATAGCGCGATTCAGGACTGTGCGCTGATTGGTCCGCTACACCCTCAATATAAAGTTAGCAGCGACAAAATTGCCGGATAAGCTATTCAATACTTATTAGACGATCGTGAAAGATGCCCTCAGCAAACCAAATTTTAACGCCAGTTGTTTTAATTGATAACTTTAGTTTAGCCTGTTCCACCTAGATATTTACATGAAGTTCTAAAATCTGTACACTTCCCCTACAAGAACAATTTTCCATCTAAAGAACAATTTTCCATCTTTTTGCTAAAAGATGGCCCCGTGCGAGTATCTTACGCCGGTTCTTCTCGCCGGGTTAGTTCCCGAACCGGTGGTAGGCATCAAGTAGGGACAATTCTTTAAGCGTTACTTTGTAACCAATATGGAAATAAAACTTTTTTGATTTTGTATTTTTACTTTGAAAGTCGATTTAATTTTTAGCTAATTATAGTCGCTCGATATAAATTATAAAGTAAGCACTAAGCAAAATCAATTCTTTTAAACAAGCATAAAGCATTACGTCTTTTTAAATTTTTAAGAATTATGAAGATTTATGTAAAGGTCTACATGTAACATTATTATTATTACAATTTACATTTTACAAAGGTACCAGAAAGGGCACCATTTCAAAAATTAGTGTAATCATTTAATCAATATCACTTTATCATTCATCAATATCATTTGTGATGATAATGAGTCATTGGGTTTAGTGCATAAATCTAGCAACAACTATAGCGCGATCCAGCTAACCGACAGCGCTATCTCTTGGCGGATAGTCAAAGAAATGTGGAAAACAACTGAAACTATAATATATTATATTATGATAATATCACAGCCTATGAACTTACCTACAGTCGTCTAACGGATACGTCTAGCTCTAGACAGAGCAATCGTGCGGGGCGTGCGGGGTGAGAGAGGGGCGGTGGCGAGCCCAAGCTGCTATACACTCGCTTGGGACACGTCAGCCGGGGTTGACGCTTTTTAATTTGATTGTTATAAGTGGTTTGCGACAGTGTTTCGTTTGAGTTGTATGTAGGTACTTATTTACAATGGTCAAAATGAACAGCTAAAGAAGAATAATTTTAATACAAAACCATGCGCCGGTTTCCCGTCAGAATTTTTAATAAAATTGTATCTACGTATGAGAATTTACTAACTACATCGTCAAATTCAACAATCGCAATCTAAAAACTAGTAAATCCAAATGTCGAAAATACCTTTCAGTTTCGCATTTGTAGCTTTTGCAGGGTTCGTAAATATCCGATATTTATAATAAATATCAAAATATCAGATATCTTTGATATATATCCGATATTTTTGATTTTTTGATATTTTTGATATTTTCAAAATTACATACAAGCTTCATACTCTGATATGTTTTTTCGTAATAGTTGAATCGAAATAATTTGTATGTTTGATAATTTGAAGATAGGGAAGTAAAATTAAACTCATTTATTTATTATTGATATTCAAAGTTTTCAAATAAATTAAAAATCAACGATATATACTTTTGAGTATCAATTTAAGTCTTAAATCCATAAAATGACTTTTGTTTATAACGAGAAGAAAAAAAAAAGTGTAGGTACCGTGAAACATGCCAACTTTGCCAGCTTTTTTCGAATAATTTTAATTCTTGTAAAAAAAATGTATAGAAGTGTAAAGTTTTTTTTGCCCTCTGCAACTACACGGCTACATGTGCAGGTGTAGGAATGTCAAAAACATTACTTCTGTTCATTTAATTCAATTTATGATTGATTTTCATGCCGGGTAAAGTTATCTGGACTTGTAGCCAACATTGCCCACCTTGATTTTTCACGCAAATATGAACTTTGCGCAGGTGGCATCAAAATCCAGTAAAAGAATTTTAGAAAAGATGGCGTTTACTATAGACATTCAAACGATATCGCGAATAATATCCTACTAAATTGACCGGGCAATGTTCCCCTTACATTTTTTTCCTTTTCCATACAATTTGCATTTTGGTCTGTAAGAGTACTAAGGCTGCCACATATCTATAAAATTACATAATTATCTTTTACATTAATATCAGGAATATATGATAAATGTACTGTTTAAATAATCAAAAAATAAAAATGAAATCAATATAACATGTAACATTTATTAAAAATCTTACTTAAAAAAATCTAAATAAACAATTTTAGGTTTTCGTGTACCTATATGAAATACCAATTTCCCAATTTGACAACCCTAAGGATTTTTTGATACCGGGCAATGTTGTCAATCAATGATCGGAATACTGCTGGGTTAGTTTGCCCACCATCATAAGTTTTATTTTATAATTCCCTGATTAATTACATTATCACTATAATACTCTATAGACATTATTTTATAATATATCAAAAGCAAAGTAGCCTGTGGTTTCACCATCACGCACAATTCACTTACAAATCTGCACCACAATTTGCCCGCAAAAATACGTACCGTTTTTCACAAGTTCCAACAAGTTACTGAATAAAGTTAGCAAGACGGGGTATTGTCCATGTTACTAGTCATATAACCTATTTTCTGCCAAATTAAACAAATGTTGCCATAATATTAAAATACCTCTGTACATCAAAGATTTGCTTAAGAATGGATCTTAGGGCAAAGTTATCCTATGTGGCAAAGTTGGCATGTTTTACGGTATTAATTTTATCAGTCGAATTAATTTGACACATGGTATAAATGATATAACAATAGTATAATAACAAACAAGGAATTTTCTTCCGAAAAACAGGGGGTCACGTGGGTGTCATAAGCCGTTACAAGCCGCGTCGACGGCTGTGATTAGTTATTGTCGTGTCAAATAGCAAGTTTTTGATGACCTAGGCTTGTGAAACTCTCGGAAAGTAAGACCTGTGTTGATGTAAGATTTTTTACATTTAAAACATTCTTTTACATTTTTAAATATAAATATAAATTTTGATATATATCAAACATAAATATCAATTGATATATATCATTATATATATATGATATATATAAAACTCTTCATTAATACTTGTATATATGTATATATATATATATATATATATATATATATATATATATATATACAGGGTTATTTTTTCACCAGTACAATAAATCAACATACGTAATAGTTGTCAAAAATAAAAAATACTAGCGATTTTTGTTACTACCCCTTTGGAACAAAAAAACAAAATTATCAATCCCCGAACTTATCCGCTAAACTAATACAAAATGTGGATACGTTACGCATCTATCGATGCTTTGTTGCCAACTCGTGCGTCGCCCGGCCGATCGCTTACCCCACCTCGCCGCCCCCTACTTCATACCGCACCCGTTGACGCCTTGTAGTTAGTGCGCACATGCGGTATTAGATTGGTTATAGGATAAAATAATTGAAATGAAAAAAAAAATATTTTTTTTTATTTGAGAAATGTACTCTATTATCGATAACAATGACGTGGTAAAATTTATTGTACCGATGAAAAAGTATTCCTGTATATATATATATATATATATTTGTTTTATTCCTAGTACTCTACATATACATACTACAAAATGTAGAACAGATTATAATAAAACACATTATTGTGACAACCCTGCAGCAATGACGAATACCTACACAAAAGCGGCATTTCGCGCGACTTCAAACGCGTTGGCCCACTGTATATTCTCTTTATTACGCTGTGATAATATGCTGTACGACGTAGGTGTAGGTGTAATAATTTTATTTTATATTCCAGTTATTAGTTATGGCAGGACAAATTGTGTCAGGAAAGCTAGTTATTATAAAAAATAATAATATATAATATAATAATAATAATAATATCTATGGACGCTTCACACCACGTCAGTCTGGCCCCGTGGTAAGTATCCGAAGAACTTGTGTTACGGGTACCAGACAACGGAAATATATTTAATACTTTTTATACTATACTTATATTTAAGATTTTTATTATATTATACATATATTTAATACACATCCATGACCCAGGAACACAGAAAACTTTTTTTGTTCCCTGGCGGGATTCGAACCCGCGACCTCCGGCTTAAGCACCACTGCGCTCACCACTGAGCCACGGAGGTCGTCGTCGAAATATACTGGGTGTCCCAAAAATACCGTCTCATAGTGACATGGGAGATAGATTAGCCTTATATCTCTCGGATAAAATAAAAATGACCTTAGTAAAAGTTGCTTAGTTTTCGAGATATTTGGATTTTTTTGGTTTTATTCAAAATCTCCATTTTTAGTTAGTTTTTATTTCCGCATTAGTACAAATTCCTTTAATTTATTCATTTTTATTTTTTTTAAGTATCTCGAATAGTTGTTTGATGCATACAAAATAAATTTTTGTCAAATAGTAGTGTATTTTTTAAGAAAAAAATATTTTTGTGTTGCGTTTTAGCTCTCCCAAAATTTCGAACAAAATTTTGACAATCTGCCGTGAAAAAAAAATGTACTAAAGTAAACTGGAAAATTATTTTAAAAATTACTCAATTTATTGCAGATTTAGAAATGGTATAACACTTACATAAGAATTTTACAGAAACTTAGAAATTGCCATTTTTATCATTAAAGTCTGATTCAAGCCAGACTCTTATGTAGTAAAGAAGATGAAAAAGTACCAGGAATTTTCATCGCAATCTTATTATCTATCGACCTTTATTATCTTTTGTATCTGTAGACTTGTAAAACTGAATGTACTATTGCAACCCTAATTTGTTATTTCGTTCTTTCCTTCGCTGTTATGGGGCACTGTGATAGTAAATAAAATTAGAAAAAAACTTTAGAACTTAGATTTATTACAGTAAATGCTCGAACTGTCGACCTCCAACACGAATGCACAATCGACATCTTCTGATAAAATTATTCTTTAATCTTCTCAAACTTATCTGAGATATTTCTTGAGCCGCTGCGGTGACTCTGTCGCGTAGTTCCCTTTCGTTGCGTATTGGTTTACCATAAACTTTGTCTTTAAGACATCCCCAATAAAAAAAATCCAGGGGATTAAGATCAGGGGATCGTGGTGGCCATAAGATTGGCCCCAGTCGCCCAATCCACCTTCTCGGGAACCTGCGGTCCAGGTGTGCTCGAACGTCTCGAGCGTAATGTGCTGGGCAGCCGTCGTTTTGAAACCACATCGTTCGTAATGATTCCAGTGGCACATCCCCGAGGAGCGTTGGCAATTGGTTTTCTAAAAATTCCAAATAGGTGTGACCATTTAATATTGGAGGCAGCTCCACTGGTCCTACTATTGTACCGTTGTAGATTCCGGTCCATAAATTTATTTTAAACATGTGTTGCGACCGATCTTCTCTATTCTCGTGTGGGTTTTCTAGCTGCCAGCTATGAATATTATGAAGGTTTAAATAACCATCTCTTCTACATTGCGACTCGTCACTCCAGAGTACTTTATGAAAAAAGTCGGGATCTTCCCTATTTTTTTCCAACATTCGTTGACAAAATTGTACCCGTCTGGCATAGTCACTCGTAAGGAGAGTTTGCACTCTTTGTATGTGGTACGGATGATACCTGTTCCTTTTTAAAACACGATGAGCAGATGATTTCGGTATTCCAGTCCGACTTTGAATCAAACGAACCGAAGTTGACGTATCTTCGGTAACTTGCTGTAACACGACATCTTCGTCGGTTGTTTGCGGTCTCCCTTCACCACCTCGAGTTCCTGGGACTCTACCCTCTCTGTAGGCAGAATCTAATCGTTCAATCACATGATACGATGGCGGTGTACGGTTCCCGAGAAGGTAGATTGGGCGACTGGGGCCAATCTTATGGCCACCACGATCCCCTGATCTTAATCCCCTGGATTTTTTTTATTGGGGATGTCTTAAAGACAAAGTTTATGGTAAACCAATACGCAACGAAAGGGAACTACGCGACAGAGTCACCGCAGCGGCTCAAGAAATATCTCAGATAAGTTTGAGAAGATTAAAGAATAATTTTATCAGAAGATGTCGATTGTGCATTCGTGTTGGAGGTCGACAGTTCGAGCATTTACTGTAATAAATCTAAGTTCTAAAGTTTTTTTCTAATTTTATTTACTATCACAGTGCCCCATAACAGCGAAGGAAAGAACGAAATAACAAATTAGGGTTGCAATAGTACATTCAGTTTTACAAGTCTACAGATACAAAAGATAATAAAGGTCGATAGATAATAAGATTGCGATGAAAATTCCTGGTACTTTTTCATCTTCTTTACTACATAAGAGTCTGGCTTGAATCAGACTTTAATGATAAAAATGGCAATTTCTAAGTTTCTGTAAAATTCTTATGTAAGTGTTATACCATTTCTAAATCTGCAATAAATTGAGTAATTTTTAAAATAATTTTCCAGTTTACTTTAGTACATTTTTTTTTCACGGCAGATTGTCAAAATTTTGTTCGAAATTTTGGGAGAGCTAAAACGCAACACAAAAATATTTTTTTCTTAAAAAATACACTACTATTTGACAAAAATTTATTTTGTATGCATCAAACAACTATTCGAGATACTTAAAAAAAATAAAAATGAATAAATTAAAGGAATTTGTACTAATGCGGAAATAAAAACTAACTAAAAATGGAGATTTTGAATAAAACCAAAAAAATCCAAATATCTCGAAAACTAAGCAACTTTTACTAAGGTCATTTTTATTTTATCCGAGAGATATAAGGCTAATCTATCTCCCATGTCACTATGAGACGGTATTTTTGGGACACCCAGTATATAATAATAGTATTAATATTAAGGACTTAACCACACCTATAACCTACGTCCTACACCAAAAATCATCTACACCTACGCCTACAAATGTCCTACAACATCTACACTTACGAAAGTGGTAACTGCAGCTGCAGATGTACAGGACTGTGCCTAATTTTTAGTGTTCCGTGGTACTCAAGGAACCCAAGGTACTCAGGGAAAGGAAGTTTTTCATTATATGTTTTAATTTTATACAAATATATTATATTATACATACTAGTAAAGCAATAGTAAACGGCATGTATTTAAACTTGCGACAAAACAATTAAATTTTGGATGTGAAAATACCGAATATTGAATACGTAATAATTAAAAAAAACCAAGTTGGCGAAAGAATGTAAGGAACAAAAAATTACATATCTGGTGACTAACTAATACCACTGAATTTTCTAAACTGGCAGACAGATATTATTTTAGCGAACAAATAACCATCTTGGCGACAATTTGTGAGTACACATTTAATTTAATAAATTGAAATACCTAGCTTCATCCGTTCGGGAGCTATGATGCCACAGACAGACAGAAAGACAGACCCCCTTTTTGCGTCGGAGGTTAAAAATAGGCACATATATTTTCCCTGATGTAGGTAACTCAAAAAACATTACAAGCAGCAAAACGAGCGCACTTAAAAAAAACATAAAGGAGGGTACAAAATCCCCATTTTTTTATTTTACTCGGTTTTAGGGGGACACCCCCCTATATAGATAGTGTGTAGATTCATTTTGAAATTTAAAAATAGCGGATATTAATTATTTTTCGTGATATGGGTGTCGTTTACCAGGTTTTTGGGAGTGCTGGATACGAAAATTACATTCGTTTTGAAATTCCAATATGGCGGACATACTTAATTTTATAAAAATAATATGGGTGTCATTTTGTTGCTTTCTGGGGGTGCTGATTACAAAAAATTCATCAAATTTAAACTTCCTTAGTAACCCCGCAACCTCATATTTTTTCATGATGGGAGAAAAAGAAATTTGAAAATCCTGAATTTTCCAACATTTCTATAGCTTTATAGTATCTCAATGTAGAGCATTTACTATTTTTTATAAAGTTGATTATATCTCGGAAACGGTGCATCCTACTGAAAAAATAATGAAAATTTCCTCCCCCTTAGGAACTCGACAACATCATATTATGTTCTTCATGATGGTAGAAAAAAAATTGAAAATCCTGAATATTCCAAATTTTCTATATATCTTTATATCCATGGTCATGAATAAATTAAAAAATAACATAAATAAGCATTTATGTATTATACGGTCGAATTGAGAAACCTCCTTTTTTTGAATATGTTAATACGCTCGTGCAGTACGTAATCGTATCGTACTCACGTAGGTACTGCACGTATTTACTATAACTTAAAAGTACCAGAAAGGGTACCGTTTCAAAAATTCTAATGTCATTTGTTTACACGGATGTTCATTCTGTCATTGTCTTTTCGCATAGATCTTGCAACAGCTATAGCGCGATCCAGCCAACCGTCAGCGCCATCTTTTGGCGGTCAGTCAAATTAATGTGAAAAAGAGCTGGAATTTTTTGCTGTATGCTGCAGTTGTATGTGTAATGATTTTTTATTCTAGTTCATAGATATAACCGGACAACGAGTGTCGGAAAAGCTAGTTTTTATATAAAATTATGTACGTACTTCTATACATATAATAAATCTGTAGAGGGGTCATGTCTGTACATTAAAGATATTTAAGTGAAACTCAAAATGGGGGGTCTAAAAAGGCCACAAAACCTAAAAATAACGTTTTTGAAAAAAATGTCTGTCTGTCTGTCTGTCTGTCTGTCTGTCTGTGTGTTTGTTATCACATCACGCCGAAACCACTGGATGGAATAAAATGAAATTTTGCAGGTTGGTAGCTTAGGACCTGAAGGGTAAAATAGGATACATTTTATCCCGAAAAACGAAACGGTTCCCATGGGATATTCAAAAAACAGTACCTAACTATTTGACGTTATTTCAGGCAATCTATTCGACATATTTAAATGAAACTTGGCACAAAGGTAGATTAGAACATGAAATAACTAACAGGATATTTTTTTTCTTGGATAACAAAAGTGTTCCCACGGGTTTATGAAAAAACTGTATTTTTGAACCTTCTTCACAAACCGGAATAAATCATCATTTTTCGCATTAAATCATCTTTTTTAACTGCATTATTTTGTTTTCTTTTGAAATAAAACTATTAAATGAAAACCTCAAAAATAAAAACGGGTTGCACTTCGGGAGTGCCGGTAGAAGTGAAACATCTCAAAGTGGAAACTATGGAAAATAACTGGAGACACTTTTTACATAGTGTTTTCACCATACGTCAAATTTCAAAATGGCCCCAAAAATCTCAAAAGTGGGGCCGGGCCATCTTACTGGAGACACTTTTTTCTTCATACTTTTTTCACCATACGTCGAATTTCAAAATGGCCCCAAAAATCTCAAAAGTGGGGCCATTTAACTGGAGACACTTTTTTCTCCATAGTGTTTTCACCATACGTCAAATTTCAAAATGGCCCCAAAAATCTCAAAAGTGGGGCCATTTAACTGGAGACACTTTTTCTCCATAGTGTTTTCACTATACGTCAAATTTCAAAATGGCCCCAAAAATCTCAAAAGTGGGGCCATTTAACTGGAGACACTTTTTCTCCATAGTGTTTTCACCATACGTCAAATTCAAAATGGCCCCAAAAATCTCGAAAGTGAGCCATTTAACTGGAGACAATTTTTTTCTCCAAAGTGTTTTCACCATACGTCAAATTTCAAAATGGCCCCAAAAATCTCAAAAGGGTGGCGAAGCGTCGCCACGGCAATTTTCACCACGCCAAAAATTAGGTTTACCCTCGCCTATATAAAAGATGTTTCAGATTAATAGATCTATTCTCTATCCTACTCAATACAAATAATAAATAGCGAAGGAGAAAAACCAATACTACAAGGTCTCTTTAATCTAAGAATTTACTTTAAGCGGGAGGTCAACTAATGTGGAGGCTCATAATAAGTTGGTAACATTTGACAGATAAGTAAGTACTATTCGAAACCCCCAAAATTCCCCTCGAGGCATATCTTAGTCATCTTTTTACAAATTACAAAAACCTCAAGACCCCCTCAAAATTTTTTTGACCCCTCCAATAGCCTTCTCACGAAACCTTCCGTTGAAAATGTAAGGATGTTTGTTACTCTTTCACGCGAAACTACTGAAAGGATTTTGATGATATTTGGTATGGTGGTAGTTTAAGCTCTGGATTAAAACATAGGCTTAACTTATTAGCATTACTTTTTATTACGAAACATTCCCGTGGGATATTTTATTTACGCGAGATCTATACTAATATTATAAAGCTGAAGAGTTTGGTTTTGTTTGTTTGAACGCGCTAATCTCTGGAACTACTGGTACGAATTGAAAAATTATTTTTGTGTTGGATAGTCCATTTACCGAGGAAGGCCTATAACATCATCATAACTCAATACGAGCGTAGCACCAATCAAGAATGTTACAAAATCGGGTTTTTTTTTCTTTTGAGAGCTTTCGCTGTGTACGCTGCGGAAACGGTTTCGCTAAAATTATGTGACAAAATTGTTTCCCTAAAAAGTCCGCGACTGTATATGTCTTTCTTTTTAAGTTGGCTCACTATAACCTTTTTACGCTAACCAAATTTGTTCTAAAAGTTAGTATAATTTGTGAAGTTGTTTTCATAAATATGATACTAATCCTTATCCAAGTAAAATTCATTACGAGCATTTAATCTAGAAGAAATTTACCGTTTACATCATTTGATTTCAATGAGTATTTTAGAAGATATCGCGGTAGTAAAATAATCAAGCGCGCAATAATAATGCACGGCGCGCAGCGGGCAGTCGTGAGGGGGAAGCGCGTTCTCCTTCTACGTAAATGAAGTCGTGGATAAATTTTAGCGATATCCCAAAGTAACTGTTCCACGCGGACGAAGTCGCGGGCAAAAGCTAGTATTATAATATATTCCAAATTGGTTCATTAAGTTGGAACTTCGCACCCCTGTCATTTCTAATCTATGAGACATGGAAACTTGTAATTTTCCATGCATAATAATTTTATCATATTATCATATCTATACTTCTATACTAATATTATAATAAACAGGAAAAAATTTATTTGTTTGTTTATGTGCAACGAATAGGCCCCAAAAATACAGGACCGATTTTATGTTTGGCACAGATATAGAGTAGACCACGGGGAATGACATAGGCTACTTTTTATTGCGGCAAAATGTACGGTTCCCGCGGGATTTCCTTTAGCGCGCACGAAGTCTCGGGCAACGTCTACCTAGTGCTAAAATATTATACTCTTTGTTCTGAACAAAATAGGACGTAACTTTTGAAGTAATTTGAAGAAAGCCTTAAGAAGAAAGTGCATGTATGTAATACATATGCATGTATGTTTTTTTTTTATGAAATATGGGGGCAAACGAGCAAACGGGTCACCTGATGGAAAGCAACTTCCGTTGCCCATGGACACTCGCAGCATCAGAAGAGCTGCAAGTGCGTTGCCGGCCTTTTAAGAGGCAATAGGGTAATAAGGGAGGGTAGGGAAGGGAATAGGGTAGGGGATTGGGCCTCCGGTAAACTCACTCACTCGGCGAAACACAGCGCAAACGCTGTTTCACGCCGGTTTTCTGTGAGCCCGTGGTATTTCTCCGGTCGAGCCGGCCCATTCGTGCCGAAGCATGGCTCTACCACGTAATCTCTAACCACTCTACCATGTTTGTTCAGACGTAGTGCATAAACTACTAAAATGACAGATTCGCAACAATAGCCCAGGTACCTAACATAGGCATATAATATAGGTAGGTATAAGTTACGCAGTCGAGATTTTTTTTTATATAAAAGATGTGGTTATTCTAGTGACAACTCCTAGAAACATCGAACAATCACATGCACGAATAACCTGGCCCATAATTTAGGATACCGAGATCACCTTAGCGGTAGTATTGGATTCAGCGGGCCGTTACTAATCCGTCGGGACGTGAGATGGGGTGCAAAAATATCCCCCGCGTCACCGTGGTAACGCAAATGAACATTCCGATTTGGTTGTTATCATAGATGTCCTACTAATATTATAAATGTGAAAGTTTGTGAGGATGGATCGTGAGTTACTACTAAAGTTATAAAATTTAAATATAATATGTACAGTAAAAAAGTATTGAATCAACTTCCCTAATCCCGTTAGTACCGTACGTACCAGACAACGGGTAGGGAAGTATTTTCAATGTGGTACCTGTATCACAAGTTCTTCGGATACTTAGCACGGGACCAGATTGGCGTGGTGTGAAGCGTCCACAGATATTATTATTATATAGTTAGCAACATAGCTCCTCTTTATGCTTGGTTATTTTATATTTTACAAGAAATTTAGCATCCTATTTCATGGCCGAGGTTGGCCGAATAAGACAGTGTGCCTGAGTGTGGGCACGCACTTCGTTTCGCCTTTTCATACTTCGTACTTCGAGTTACTTCGCGGAGCACTTCCTCGGCCTACTTCGCGTAGGGTTACCAGATGAAAAAATCAAAAGTCCGAAGAAAAGGCCTGATTTCCATGGAAAAGTCCTGAGATTTTCTTCAGCTTGAGAATTTTCTCTCAAAAACGTATTATTATCTTGCGCTCGCGTTTTACGCGACTTTTTTGATTTTAACTGCAATTGTTATCAAAAGAAGATTATTTTTAGTTTGTTTCACTTTGATAAATAAGTATTGATTTTAACTGCAATTGTTACTAAAAGAAAATTATTTTTAGTAGTTTAATAAGAGAGATCTTTAAAATGTAACCTGTGTTTTATTGAAAATCCTGAGTTATCACTAGATTTGCTAAATCCGGCCGGAATCCTGAGAAGAGTCGAAAAATCCTGAAATCTCAGGACAAATCCTGAGATATGGTAACCCTAACTTCGCGAGCAGTCTGGACGGGGAATAAGATCGTAATTCGTAAATTAAATAAAAACATACCCAGTTTTTTGGCCAAAAACGTATTTACTTAATTAATTTCATTTTTCTACGCAAAGTCCCTTGATATTTAAAATTATGTTAGGAGTTATGATAAAGGATCTTTTATGAGTTTAACAATAAATTTATTTCTTAAGATTTTTATTGCGTTTTTTAAATGTAGGTACTTAACGTTTTATTAGTAATTATTTGTAATCAAATCTTTTAGTCAAGGGATACTCATCCCAACTTACCTGTCCGGTAGTTGTGCTATAGTATACAGGTACGCGACCCCGGCTTCCCTAGCTATTACTGTCCTATCCCTTGCCCTCCTGGGCGGTAATATCCTACATTTCCTATTTCCCACTCTAACTTACCAATCTTCCTTTCCACACCACCTATCCTTCCCCTTCCCTATTCCTACCCTCCCCACCAATCCGTGGAAACGCAACGGATAATCATAAAAATAATTCAATTATCCAAAATGGCGGCGATGTGGTTCACCACCCATCACGTCTCGTTTCTCGCGTAGGTGAAAAGCGGACCATGGAGAGCCGCTTCGCTACGTTGAATGTAAGAGGAGGAGGATGGATGGAGAATGAAAGTGAACGAAGCGAAACGAGTATGTAAGGATCGTAGCAAGAAATAAGCACAGGTTACACATAATAAACCTAATACACAATCCAATCCAAGAAATAATAATCTATACTGATATTATAAAGCTGAAGAGTTTGTTTGTTTGTTTGAACGCGCTAATCTCAGGAACTACTGGTTCGAATTGAAAAATATTCTTTTTGTGTTGAATAGTCAATTTATCGAGGAAGGCTTTAGGCTATATAACATCATGCTAAGCTCAATACGAGCGGAGCACCAATCGATAATATTTCAAAATCGGGTTTTTTTTTTCCTTTTGAGAGCTTTCGATGCGTACGCTGCGGAAACGGTTAAAGTTTCGCTAAAATTATGTATGACAGAATTGTTCCCCTTTGAAAGTTCTAAAAAAAAGTCCGCGACTGTATATGTCTATCTTTTAAGGTTGGCTCACAATAACCTTATTTGTGAGGAGGTTTTCATAAAGATGATATTAATCCTTATCCAAGTAAATGCGTTATTCATTACGAGCATTTAATTTAGAAGAAATTTGCTGTTTACATCATTTGATTTCAATGAGTATTTTAGAAGATATCGCAGTAATAAAATAATCGAGCGCGCAATAATTACGTACGGCGCGCGGCGGGCAGTCGTGAGGGGGAAGCACTTCTCTTTCTACGTAAATGAAGTCGCGGGTAAATTTTAGCGATATCCCAAAGTAAATGTTCCACGCGGACGAAGTCGCGGGCAAAAGATAGTCTATGATAAATTAGAAAGTTCAAAATTCTAAGCTTATAATAAATTTTCATACAAAAAAACACCGAAACTTTCGAAACCGGTCAAAGAGAGCAGTGAAAAAAAAAACTATAAAAAAGTTCTGGAAATAAAAAATAATAATTTAAAAAATTTAAAAACCCGACTGCGTAAAAAGTGAACCAAACTAAGTAGGTACATAATTAAAACTGAAAAGAAAAAAACAAGCACTTAGATATCCGGTGGTCTAGAATTCTATAATATATTATTGAATTAATACTATTGGAACATAACAACTAAACAGTCCGGATCCATTGAAAAATTTGATTGGCTGTCGAATAATGGATCCCGACTGTTCAGTTGTTATGTTCCAATAGTATTTATTCAATAATATATTATAGAATTCTAGACCACCGGATATCTAAGTGCTTGTTTTTTTCTTTTCAGTTTTAATTATGTACCTACTTAGTTTGGTTCACTTTTTACGCAGTCGGGTTTTTAAATTTTTTATATTATTATTTTTTATTTTATACTTTTTAGTTATGAGTACCTAGCTAGCTATTTACCAGACTGGATTTCCTATCAGCATCAGTACTACATCACAATTGCACTGGAATGTGAGAATGGTTGTTACGCAACTTTAAATCGATATAGATCCTAAACGGTCAGTCGAAACGAAAAATGTTGAGAGAAAACTAACAATGATTTTTAAATACCTATTCAACGATACCCCACTTGATATAGTTTGTTGACTTTCATTTTTTTCATTTTCACAATATGGCGTCCAGTAGTCGCCATATTGAATTTTCACTAACGTCATGTCTTTAGTGACACTTGCCGGACTAAGAGGAATCGATTGACGTGTCAATCATAAAAATCGGCCCAGGCGTTTGGTCTGTATAGTGCTTCAAAGGAACATACATACATACACACATACACACATACACACATACACACATACACACATACACACATACACACATACACACATACACACATACACACATACACACATACACACATACACACATACACACATACACACATACACACATACACACATACACACATACACACATACACACATACACACATACACACATACACACATACACACATACACACATACACACATACACACATACACACATACACACATACACACATACACACATACACACATACACACATACACACATACACACATACACACATACACACATACACACATACACACATACACACATACACACATACACACATACACACATACACACATACACACAACACACATACACACATACACACATACACACACATACACACATACACACATACACACATACACACATACACACATACACACATACACACATACACACATACACACATACACACATACACACATACACACATACACACATACACACATACACACACACACACACACACACACACACACACACACACACACACACACACACACACACACACACACACACACACACACACACACACACACACACACACACACACACCACACACACACACACACACACACACACACACACACACACACACACACACACACACACACACACACACACACACACACACACACACACACACACACACACACACACACACACACACACACACACACACACACACACACACACACACACACACACACACACACACACACACACACCACACACACACACACACACACACACACACACACACACACACACACACACACACACACACACACACACACACACACACACACACACACACACACACACACACACACACACACACACACACACACACACACACACACACACACACACACACACACACACACACACACACACACACACACACACACACACACACACACACACACACACACACACACACACACACACACACACACACACACACACACACACACACACACACACACACACACACACACACACACACACACACACACACACACACACACACACACACACACACACACACACACACACACACACACACACACACACACACACACACACACACACACACACACACACACACACACACACACACACACACACACACACACACACACACACACACACACACACACACACACACACACACACACACACACACACACACACACACACACACACACACACAACACA